>JADWQK010002280.1:0-2993621 GCA_017933935.1 Sesamia nonagrioides
CTGTGTTTTAACCAGCCATACAACTAACATATTGCTACTACTATTACTATAGTATTTGGCATGAAATTTTAAGGATTTTTTTTTGTCCCTCGATGAATTAATATTCTATGTTTACAACATACTTACAGAAGACCATATTTGTTTAATGATATTATCTAAGCCATATTATAAGCTCATAAATTAATAAAAGTTGTTGAACTTCGTCTTAACACTTCCGCAGATTGTTATTCAAGGTCACCGCAAAGTGACTCTACAATGACTATTACGTCATTCTACCGTCTCAGACTGATCATTACAAATTACTTTTAGAAGTATCGATCATCGAAATCTATTCTAACTGTTATTTATATACAAAAACATGTACAGGTGTTTCAGCGAAACCTCGTGTTACGATGTCTGGCAAAAAATGGGGCACCGACATGAGGGTTCGACAATACAATAGAATTTGAAACGTATTTTGAAAGAGATAAGGCACAAAGTTAAAGGTAATGGCGTTAAAAAGACTGATTAGGAATCGTGTGCTTTGAATAACGAGTCTGCAACCAATATAGGTCTAGGATTTGCATAAGACTAATCGAATGCACTCGTGCCGCAATTTTGTAGGACTATTCCTACAGTGAGTTTGGAAAAATATATCACAACTGGTCTGACACTAGACGATAAGGTAAACCCATAATACCGCTTATATCTAAATCGGTTAAATCATTAGACTAATCGGTATACGTTAACTTTGTAAGTTTGCATACATTTGTAGCAAAATGAGGCCATTTTGATCAAACTTTGAAATGTTTTGACGCCTTGATGTTGTAACCTTTACAGATAGTCAATTGTTATGAATTTGAATATTGTCCCGTTCTTATATGGAGGTGTTCCAATTTAAGCTTTTATTATTAGAATTTATTATTTGATTTCGAAACTTGCATAGTGCATTCACATTTGACCTAGCTCTACTATTACGTTTATGATCTGTTGCACCTGTATATTTCTATATTTATATAATCAGATGCTACAAGGAGGGCGAAATCTAGGAAATCTTTAATAAACATAACATGTTTTATTGTTAATGTTAGCAGTCTCATATATTTTATTTCAACTGCATGAAAAATAAAATTTGTTTGATTCATTTGCATAATGACGCAATGAAACAAAGCGTCGCCTAAGGACCAAGTGGGTACCGTAAATAGAACTTTATTACCACTTCATTGATAATTTTAATTACAGTTCAGTTAATCGGTATAAATCCATGAACATAATTAAATTAATCGCCAATAGCTAAACCAGTTAAATGGACAATAAAACGAGAACATCCAGTTTTATATCTATTAATTGGTTCCATGTTTGAGTACAAATTGGATCTTTTGACCGTAGTTGACACTCGGTTTAATTTCTTGTTATTTAGATACAAAAATAACATAAAGAGTAATGTGTTTGTTAATTATAGCGATTGAATAAGTTAAAATAATATTATGCTCAATAATCAAATATTTGTACAAAGTATGTTAGGTACTAAGCACGTTAAGCTTGCCATACGAACATCTAACGACAGTCGTTACGGGTTGTTGGAGCCCTCAAAAGTAAAACAATTGGTCAAACTGCAATGCTTCGATATCGCCTTCGGGTTGTGGAGGTCAGACGAAAATATCGGAGTTTAGCCAAAATCAGCAGTTAGACTGGTAAAGCGGACGGGTAAAGATGAAAAAGCTTCGAATGCGACTGGGATAAACGCTGAGATGATGATGTTAGGTACTAAAGATGTTACCCAAAATTTTAGTACAAAAACACATGCCGTTATGTAATGATTAGATTGCAATTATTTATATGCGAAGAGTATGAAGTCGTGGTGGCCTAGTGGTTAAAACACCAGCCTCTCAAGTATGAGTGCGCGGGTTCGATTCCAGGTCAGGCAAGTACCAATGTAACTATTCTAAAAATTATATGTACTTTCTAAGTATATCTTGGACACCAATGACTGAAGATGAAGGAAAACATCTTGAGGAAACCTGGACTTTAAGTCTGAAATTGCCAACCCGCATTGAGCAAGCGTGGTGATTACGCTCGATCCTTCTCTGTATGAGAGGAGACCTGTGCCCAACAGTGGGACGATAAAAGGGTTGATGATGATATGCGAAGAGGGTATGTTATGTATATCTACTGACGGTATTACAGACAGAGAGAAATGTACACATCACAGATTCTTATCTGTCTAGAGTTCTAGACATATAAAAACAACCCATATTTACAATTTAACTTGAGACCAATAAAACATAAAAATCGAAATAAAGATAATTCTTTGATTCTAATATCAGATGAAGATATCGGTATCGATAACAAAACCTAACTTCTATGAACTGATAAACCTAATCGATTTAATGAACCTTGAAGATAATAGAGAAGCGATCTAGGACTTTAAAGTGAATAAATCAGTAAGAGAGTCATAAAAACAAGTAATAAAACTTGCATTATGCAGTTTTACGACTATTTTGAGATTTTAAATCATAGCTTATAGACATTTTTCAGGTCATTGACAAGACGAAAACATTAGCACAGGGGCCCTAGTCTGCTATTACAATTGTACCAGAATAGTCGATCAGTGATCTCATAATGACGGATTTTGACAAGTTTCGTAATCTACTAACAAAATGGCGTCATTATGACATTCCAGTGGGCAATCACTGCGACTGCACTCCATATTAATAAATGTTCAAATCGAATATTGGTTTTTAGAAACTCATTGCTATTAACGGGTTTTATAATAATGGCAATACGGCAATGTCATTCTATCACACATTACATTACGAGCCGACTGAGATAATTGAACGATCGTTATGAATTCAGCAGATTACGAACTTTTAAAGCACAATGACAATGGAATCGCGTTGGAATGACAAATTTATAAAAATAGCAGACTAGGGCCCCAGATTAATACGTATAAATGTTAATTTCTGTTTTATAGTGGGTAGAGATTTCGAGAGACCAGCGTTTCGGTAAAAGCTTTGAACTGAACAACAAATGAAAGTGAATCTTTAGTTAAGACTAGTTATGATTCTACTTTTATGGGCATCAACAAAATAGTTCGTGACTTTGATTTATCTATCAATAAAAAAGAAGGGAGTTTAAATCCAGGTAGTGACGCAAAAGCCCTTAGGATATTATTTAGTTCTACGCGTCTTATTTTTAGAGGTTATCCTGATATTGGTATCATAGCTGTATTAACATGGCAATTTTTAAGTTTAAAAACTTAATAACCTTAGGTACGGCCGAAAGCAGGTCAAGCTACGCGGACCTGACAAACCTTCCCAATCCACCTTGAGCCTTAAAGATTTAGAGATAAAGTTTAAAATCTAATCGACAAATTGTAGTAGCTTGATGTACTGTCGTCTGTATTTCGAATGTAAATTTACTTGAACAAAAACATTGGAACGCGCTATCAAAGAGCAGACAAAATCCTCACTTCGATGATGAAGATTTTTTAAAGCTCATTTCGGATAACAACTACTTTTAACCCTATTAATTTCAAGTCGTGTACATATTTTCTTAATTCTTTTAGTTCTTTCTATGTTGATGCAGCTACAATTTCTTGCTGGCAAGGGATATTGGATTTCACTTACAATACCTACATAAACTCTTCAGTTTGCCGACAGGCATAGTTATGGGCGTGGGTTATGAACCTTCGGTGGACCTGACTCATACCAGGATACGTGGCTTCATTTGTCTATGACTCAATACACCCCCACAAAATCCAGATTTAGATGACATTGTGAAATGCATGGAAATTATTGGGCAATTTCTTTTATGATGACCACCAAAAGTGACCAACAGATATTTAAAATAATCCAAGTCGTAATTCCAATGCCATACTAGTTTTCTATAGCAAAACAGTTATGCAAATCCATGTTGATGAAAAACTTAATGATACATAACGGATCTCGGCAAAAACTGGAACGTTTCCATAAAGCACTGCAATCTTGTTCAATAAAAACTTATTTTAAAATACAAAAAAATGTACATACTTAACTAAAACATTTAAAGGGGAATAATTACTGCAGACGTTGGACACAGCGAAGGTTAATTGCGAGACACGATATTTTAAATATTTCACTAGTGCAAATAATTATGTATATGCATACATATAATGATTGTCCAGAAAACTTGTATTTGGTAGATTTGCAATTTTAGAATAAAGGCTTATAAAAAACCACAATGCCAAAATGTTACCTTGAAGGGGACGCTTAATGCCCCCCTTTGATTCAACTCGTTTAAATTCAAATTAGAAACAGACAACACCCAATTATGGCATTCATAAATGGGGTTTTAAATTACTGATGTGGAAATCTAATCTAAAGATAATAATGTATATTATGGAGTCATGATTTCTGCAGTAAAGTTCACCAGGCACGTTCGCGTTTACGGTTACTAATAGTATTCCTAACCCCACACTATCTCTGACACATAATTTTCATGTCATTCATATCAATAGTCAACCTCATAAATATTGGGAGCTATCAATGAAACTATTTCTGTATACATCGATATACTATGTTTATCTTTGACTTACCTAAAAAACTGAGACTCGGCTTATCATCCACTGAATCATCGTCATCAAAACATTCCAATTTCTTCGAATTCATATTCCCATCACTTTTGCATGCAAGTTTGAGAACAAACTCCTTTTTTACAACACAGAAGGTCACAATCACTTGTCTCTACATGCACACCAGTACAGGATCACTACCAAAAATATTTCACTAAATACACTCACAAGATTATTAAATGTTGTAGGTTTATCACACACTTGGTTTGTTTTCTTTTTTTTTTTTTTAATAATGTCACGATTTTTGTCTGTTAAGTTTGAAATTTGAATTTTAACGGCCACGGCGCGCGCGCTGACGTCCTCCGCGCGACGTCTCTTCAACGCGAATGACGTTGCGCGCGGTGTAGACATGTGCGCCTAGATTCATGTTGAACGGACTGACCTGCATGATAATCTGATTATACATACTCCATATTGTTTTGTATGTTTTGTTCCTTATATAGCCTTATCTTTTCTTGACATTGAGTGTGTCATAAATTCTTCGTTTTAAAGGCTGGATTGGAATTAAAAGCACAATTAATTATGCATTAAAAATTGTTTTATAATAAAACCAACATTCAAACAATCTGTGCGATAATGGTGTACCTACACGTATTATTACTTGCAAAAGGGGTCAGTAGACCCTCCCTCGAGAGCGGGCATTGTTCTGTCCGCATGCGCTAAAACTATAGTAAAAATATCACCCTCTACTTTTAAAATTAACAATACAATTTTTATATTCAAATTAAAAGGCGGGTGTTCTGTCCGTTCCAAATTTCTTTTAAACTGTATCTAAATTCGGAAAGTTATCAGGTTCCCTGATTGAAATTAAAACCATAAAATTGGTGAGTGGGTTATAAAACTTTGATCAGATCGAGCGTGCTTCCTCACGATCGATCGAAAAAAGGGCAAAACTAACGTAATGTATCAAAGGATGTTCCCACACCGTCTTTTTGTATTTTTATGGTCCAAGGCCCTATGATTCTTCAACCAATTTCGTCAGACTCGGCCACCTTATAATTTTGTATACCATTAATCATCGAGAGTGATTCAAGAATGACAAACCGAACCCCGACAGTGAAAGTCCACAACAGGTAAATAGCAATTTAGGGAATTACTGCTTTTGGATTTTCGATCGTATTTAACAAGTGAATAGTGGTAAAATTGGTTTTATGCAACGCAAACACTTTTAAGCGTCAAAGTAATTTAGATTTCAAAAATTGAATAAGCGCGGAGTAAATATTATTATTGGAGATTTTATCTTGATTTCATTTGCCACGATATTTGTTGAAATATTTCTAAAATAATATATTAAAGACATAATTAACAATAATGCATAATGCATATGCCCGGTGTCTATGGGTATGCAGATGACAGCACAGTTGTGGAGAGATACCTGCCGGATGCTCGGGCTAGTAGGGAGTCAATCCGGTCCGAAAGAGAGGCTATGGTAGAGCGAACGAATTTTGCACTACAGGCAGTCTCCGAATAGGGCAATGGCAATCTTGTCGCATTCAATGCCGCCAAGACACAGGCGTGTCTTTTCACCGCCAAAAGGAGTCCGTTTACCTTGGCTCCTACTTTTCGAAATGTATCCTTGGAGTGTACCGACCGTCTTCAGCTTTTGGGAGTAGAGATTTCCTCGAACCTAAACTTTGCGCGGTCCATTGAGTCAAAGGTGGCTACCAGGAAACTTGGCGTTATACGTGGTACACCAGGGCAGCTCCTAATGTTGTACAAAGCACAGGTTCGTTCGTGTGTGAAGTACTGAAGCCACATTTGTGCTGGTGCTTCTAAGTGTCACCTGACCACTTTGGATTCAGTGGAGAGGCATGCGAAGAGGCTGATTGGTGACCCTGATTTAACTCGAGACGGTCTCCAAAGCCTAGAGCACAGGCGTACATTAGCAGGTGTAGTAGTAATGTGTTGTTGAGCCTTTGGGTGTTCTATAGGATGCATTTTGGGGAGTGTGCGAGGGAATTGCATGATTTAATTCCCCCATCTCCGTTCCACCATCGGACGACTCGTACGGCGAGTTTCCACCCTTACGTTGTTAACACCACTACGATCCGGACGAAGCGTTTCGCCTCCTCCTTTATACCGCGTACATCGAGGGACTGAAATAATTTGCCAGCGGCGGTATTTCCGTCGGACTACAATTTGAGTGTCTTCAAGGCTAGATTGAATAGGCTCTTAATAAAGTAGTGCGCTTTACCATTAACGATTGCGTCACTGCTTACCATCAGCCGGGATTGCGGTCAGGCGCTAGTTCATAATTAATAAATAAAAAAAGTATATACAATGATTTCAAAGACATGTTTGACATAATTAATCATAATTATATGTCAAACATGTCCCAAAATCAAAAATCAATATCAAAAGTCATTTATTCAAACTAGGCTGAAAATCAGCACTTTTTGAACGCACTGCACTTTTTTGTCTTCAATTTACTTCCAGTATTGTAAAGTTCAAGTTACTTCTTTCTTTTGTCTTCAATTTACTTCCATTAGTGTAAGTATTAAACTATTTTAAACAATATGAATGTGTCTATTTGTAATAACAAATGCAGTAGCATTAGATTGTCTGGAAATTCAAAATATAATTCAAATGGATCAGATATATTCAGTGAGCTTCATGTGTCCAGATCATCAAAAACTCCTGACTCGATAGGTATATGCAGTTGCAAGTGTTTATTAAATATCGTTCCACTTTCGTTGACAGGTTTCCCATTGTTCATAATGTCACGTTACATAACTCGTAAATTAATGCGAAAGTGAAATTTATATTTTCCAAAGAAATCCAGATCGTTATCGATATTTACATGTATTTTATTAAAACGATCTTTGAACACTTCAGAACGAAAAGTATATATTAAATCGATCGATCCAGATTGACCCTTAAAAGCGCATTTTATTTTAATGGCCTTAAAAACTTGTCATTATATATAATTTACATAATAACCCATTCTTATACAGGTGTTGGGCGTATTTTACGTAGTAAAATTGATGATGACCTGAACGATTTATAAGAGTTGCACATGATTTAAAATATAAGCAGGCGCGAATCACCTGAATATTATGCGTGTTTAAAAACGTTGTCTTTCAAGGGAATCTCTGTTCGGTGTTTTTACACATAATTACGTCTTTAAGCGAAAGAAAATTGTGCAAGATCAGATTAAATGGTAACACATTTATGAAAATTACAAGTGAAAATGTTAATTTTGTAATAATAAATGCAACAGAAATTGATCCAGTTCTGTAAATGCAAAATGTTCAAGTAGGTCGCAAATTACAGATTTGAATCTTTGTAGGATTGTGAACGACATTTGTTGACAAGATAAATATTATGTTACATATTATCATTTTATTTCTTTTTAATTATGTAGCTTGTTAGCAATTGCATTGACCGCTACTTTTTAATACACAGATTAATTTCGGCAAAAAATTATGATAAATCAGAGATAATATGTACCGGCTGCTAACCGTATCTAAATTTATCTGTTCTAATGTACCTACAGTTTACCTTTTCTCTATTTATTATTTGTATTTAAACCAAGTGAATGTACAACCGCGATTTATATTCTTCTCGCTCGAAATATATTTGATCAGATGTTTTATACTCTTGAGTTAAAAATCTTATTCACTGTTATTGAAATGGTGTTACTAAAAAAACAAAACTATAACATGGTCTTTATTACGTCTTGCCGGTGTTCAAATAAGATAACTCTTTGAATCTGGGGTCTACCTACCATTAAAGCACCACAATATCTTCTACATCTACATCTTTCATACCATCATGCCCATCTTTATTTATATCGAAAACAATAATTCCAGTAATTTTAAGGCTCAGACGTTCTGATTCACCGTCTGGAAGTTTTTCATTAGAGCCTAAGGCATCCCCACGTTCCATTTTAGGAGTCCCTGTTTAAAATTCCGCTCCCGTACCGGGTGAGACGCAGTCCTAACATATTTAGGCGTTCGTGTTCGGGGACCGCTTCTTTCCCATAGACTTTTTTCTTCAACAAAAACCACCTTTTGTTGTTTTTTTTTTTCGTTCAACTTATATGACGAACTTTTAAGTTGAGATTTTGTTCGAGTTCATTATTAACATTGTTACTATTATTTAGTTTATGGGGATTTGAGCTATTGATGTTTTATCGACTGTGTAGTATATTTTGTGTATTTTTGATAGATTATGCGAGATCAGAATTTATTATGATCTGTGTGGTTTTAACAGATAAATTGATCCTGTTATAAATTTGATGGCCAGCGTATTGATTATGAACCTCTCATCAAACAACAAATCAATTTAGAGGCATTGCCATATTTGTACGTCAATAATGCAGTCCTTTTACGAAAGTGTTCATTAATTATGGAAATTTTAACACGCGTTTCAACGAGTATCCTAAATGAAACTTCTATTAAATCAATCATTTTAATATTTATATACTTTAATATTTTAATACAGACCTCTCTAATATTATCACTGAAGTTGTCTGCTTTAGTCTGATCTAGATAAAAAAGGGTCTCCGATTCAAGCTTTATATCTTTTAATGATTTCTTTGGGTAAGTTTTGATATCCTTCATTTGAATAATTATTGGTTTCACATATTCTATGCCTAATTTTGAACGTCTGGAAATTCTCATATGACAGACAGTACTAGAAAACCAAATTATGATATACATATCTTAATGTATGGTTTGTTGATGTCAACGTTTGCGATTAAAATAAGACCAACTTCATAATAATCCCTTGGAAATCTTGTTCCCATCATCATCAACAACACCCTTTTTATCATCCCACTGCTGGGCACACGTCTCCTCTAATACAAAGAAGGATTGAGCGTAATCACCATGCTTGCTCAATGCGGGTTGTTCCCATAAAATACATTAATCTGGTTATACCACATGTAGAAACTGAGAAAGCTCCAACTTCAAAACCAAAAAAGGGTTTGAAAAATGCATGTGATTAAACAATATGTGGGGCGTGTTCGTGTGTTGAATCGAAATTGAGTTTTTGAGGGAAAATGTTGAATTTAAAGACTTTGTTATTTGGTCGTAAGCTGGATTTTACATTTCAAAATTATGTTCATCGATATTTTTTGGTGTCATTTTGAGATTCCAAAAATGTTCGTTTGTTTTGTATGTTTTAGTTACAATATTAAATTACTTAAAATTAAACAATTTAAATCAAAGATTAGCTGACTAGACCTTTTAAGTTTGAACTATTTCATTATTGATTGTAACATAACGTAAGTATATAATTTAATATCTTTAATACATTTTTCTTTTATTTTTCTTTCCTTCTTTTCCTTTTTCTTTTTGATGCTTGATCGCACTGCTTATCACAATAACAGACATCACTACAACACTATTTTCTTTTATTTAGTTTAACAACTTAACTTTGTTTTCTAACCCAATTGAATTTAAAATTCACATTACATGATAAGCATAATATTGCAAAGCTTAGTACTTACAGAAGGTCGAAGAATGTCCTTGTTCCTCCAATATTCATAATTAAGTGTTATTATTAATGAGAGAGTATTAGTAAAACTGTTTGATGTCTGTGAATATCAGCACTACAGGGTCAAATTAAATTATCTAGCAAAACTTAACAGATGCGATGGATACGTGTTAACTGAACATGATAACAATACAACTTTTTGATCCACTTTGGTCTCCTATGAGAAAAACAGCACTACGTATATGTATATATCCTACCTGACCTACCTATCTGACCGAAAACATATAGGGGAAATATTATACAATATCTAAAGAAAACCCTGTCCGACCCTTAAGGATAATAAAGGTTAGGTAAAAATATGACCAAATATAATATTAAATTTTACGTAATCATCATAGTAACAAAACTAATGAACTTTAAATAAGGCTAGAGTGAATAGGCTCTCAATAAACTAGCGCGCTTTACCATCAACGATCGCATCACTGCTTACCATCAGGCGGGATTGCGGTTAGGCGCTAGTTTATAAATTATAAAAAAAAATTCTAACTTCCCTGAAGTTTATAATTTTTAAAAAAGTGACAACACCATTTTGACGATATTATTATAAGAGATACGACCACGTGCCGCATGCCCTGCCCCCCGTCGCCCGCGGAAGGCTTGCCTACCGAAAAAATATTTACTTTTTTAGGGAGAATTTTTTTTTCAAGTTTAGCCCGGCGTTGTATGCATTAGTAGATTCAGTTATCGATACCTAACAATATCTACACGGATCGGATGGGGTTTCCTTTCCTTCCTTCCTCAGCCTATAGATGTCCACTGCTGGACAAAGGCCTCCCCCAAGGCTTTCCACGATGACCGGTCTTGTGCTGCCCGCATCCATCGGCTTCCCGCGACCTTCACCAGGTCATCGGTCCACCTTGTTGGGGGTCTCCCTACGCTGCGTCTTCCAGTACGTGGCCGCCACTCCAGAACCTTGCTGCCCCATCGGCCATCCATGCCATCGCCATCGGGTTTCCTTTACATATTGTATAAGTCACAAATATGAAAAAATCATCATCATCATCATTATCAACCTTTTTATCGTCCCACTTCTGGCCACAGGTCTCCTCTCATACAAAGAAGGAGAAGGAATATGAAATAATATATTTTTAATATTACCTTAGGTAGTAGACATAGAAATCGTTCATTACTCCGGACCCAGGTTGGTCAAAGCAAGGAAAGTTCAGATGCAGATTCATAGACGATTCCGCCTTGACAATTGATGGAGGCGTGTCTAGCCAGGTCACTGGATACACAGGAGACATTATTCAGTGTACCATGCACGTTACAGTAACAACTGACGTTACTGGAACGTAGCAGGTCGCTGATGATGACTCTGAATAAGTAACCAATTTCTGGGTCGAGTCTATTTAGAATAATAACGATATATGTAATACGAAGAAGAACAGGACATGGCTCGCATTGTCAGAAAGATCCTCTTTCTGGAGCCCTGACCGCCGGAAGATTCAACCCTATTCCTTATACCAATGGGTTAAAAATGTAATTTACATATATTTAAATAGGAGAAGAAGATGATAATAATTAATAATAGAAAGTTGAAAATATCCTTCATATTTTTCCACATATCTAAAAGTCTAAATCAAATCCATATTTCTAATGAGTAATTTATAGACGACACTTTTGAACGTCAAAACTATTATACTCTGACAGACCTGAACAGAGGTCATTGTATGTAAATCCACGTGTTTAGATCATTATCAATAGCTAACCCAAATGACCCAATAGCCTACAACTCTATTAAAAACATAAACATTCAAGTTATCGATACAGATCCCATCAACACAGGTATAAAACGCGAAGAATTTATGAATGTAAATAATATTGAATTCATCTCGTCTGGATAAGGTTTGCAAAAAAGGTTTAAAGTAAAAAGTACCATCAAAGGCGCGCGGTCGGGTTCCGTACGTTGACTCTGTGACTCATCGGTTGGAGGCAAAAACTTGCTCGCGGGCTCTTAAAATGCTGCTGATCCCTGCAGAAATTAATGTGGCTGAAGTGTTGTGAATAAATTTACTTACAAATCTTAGTCAGGTGGATGTAAATTCACTTGATATAAAACGAGATCCAGATGCTCTTTTAAAAATAAGATTGCTTACTAGTAACACAGGTGATACTAGCAGATAATTATGAGAGTAAGTTGAAAAGGACGATGTGTCTATACCGGACCATAAAACGTTAATTAATAGGGATGTATCCTAGGTAAGAAAATAAAAAAAATAATTAGTCCGTCTTATAGATAATAAAAAAAATTAAGACCCGTATTTTTTATTTTGTCGAAATCACCAAAAAGTACTGAGATATAGCGTATTAAAGTTACGGAGTGGGGGCCAATTACGTGATGCCGTGGTATTTTTTGTACCACGCCGTGACGTCATGCGACATTTCAAATCAATATTTATCTTCCTAAGTATTTGAATGAAAGAAAAAATAAAAAATACGTGTTCAATATTTTCTATAAATCTATCTGATGGACATTAAATTATTTTTTAGGATACAACCCAATTAGGATTATTATAACAGAGTAATAAGTCGTGGTGGCCTAGTGGTTAAAACACCAGCCCCTCAAGTATCAGTGTGCGGGTCCGATTCCAGGTTAGGCAAGTACCAATGTAACTTTTCTAAAAAGTTATATTTACTTTCTAAGTATATCTTGGACACCAATGACTGAAGGTGAAGGAAAACATCTTGAGGAAACCTGTACTTTATAAGTCTGAAATCGCCAACCCGCATTGAGCAAGCATGGTGATTACTCTCAATCCTTCTCTGTATAAGAGGAGACCTGTGCCCAGCAGTGGGACGATAAAAGGTTGACGATGATGATTATAAAATAAATGCTACAAAAAATCAACACAGAAGCGAAAAGAAGCAATTATTATTCCTCTGAAGCATATCATTCATTTTTACCATCGAAATCGTGCACAAAAGCATTCCAAGACACCAAAACTCACCAGCACATCTTAGCGGCTCAATTTTTCTCTCGTCTAATAAGTAAATTGTTTGCTATAAACGGCGGCAACCTGTTCCATTGTTAGGTTGCACCCTCAGACATGTTCAGTAGCTATGTTTAAATGAATCACTCACGTGGTTATGTGTCCTTCCCACAAACGTTCTGGGCAAAGCTAAATATATTTTGCAAGTAGCCTTGATAATTTAAGAACAGATGTAGATTTCTCGGGGGTAGGCCATAACATTGGCTGCCGGCAGAAGTTACCACCCACCAGAAAAAGTCTTGCCGCCAAAAAATTCGTATTGTTTCGGCATGATCACTGTTTAGATTAGACTGGATGCAGACCCAAAAATAGCTGGGAAAAGCTAGGCAGATATTTATTTATATTTAGTAGAAAATCTATCTACTTGTCGTCCTCCGTGGCGCAGCGGTCAACACCTGCCTGCGACGTGGAGGCCCCGGGTTCGATCCCCGGCCAGGTCATGATGGGAAACGATCTTTTCCTGATTGGTCTGGGTCTTGGATGTTTATCTATATATGTATCTATTATAAAATATAGTGTCGTTGAGTTAGTATCCCATAACACAAGCCTCGAACTTACTTTGGGGCTAGCTCAATCTGTGTGATTTGTCCGTATATATTTATTTATTTATTTATTCCTTGTTTTTTTATGATGTTACTGTGGGATTTGACAGCCTTCGTGGTGAAGCGGTAGCGAACGCGGCCGCTGCGCAAGGAGGCGTGGCTTCGATCCCCGCACAGTGAATATTTGCACTGGTCTGGTCGTGCCTCGGAAAGCACGTTAAGCCGTTGGTCCCGGTTGCCATACGAACATCTAGTGGCAGTCGTTACGGGTTCTTGGAGCCCTCAACAATCTCACAATTGGTCTAATTGCAATGCTTCGATATCGCCTTCGGGTTGTGGAGGTCAGACGGCAGTCGCTTCACCCTAGACTCCAAAGCTGAAAAAGCTACTGATGCGACTGGAATTAACGCTGAGATGATGATGATGATGACTTTGAGAGTTGACAATACTAAATAAAACACACACCCATTTCACAAAATCTGAAAGCTTTGATCGACAAACCGATGAACGAAAATAAAAGATTACTTATATTGTATTAACAATGATGACAGATGAAATTCATAGACATGTATTAAGGATAACCTTTAATTTAATTTAATTTTTACCCGACTACGGCAAAGCAAAAGGAGGGTTATGATTTTGACAGGCTATGTATGTATGTATGTATGTATGTATGTATGTATGTATGTATGTATGTATGTATGTATGTATGTATGTATGTATGTATGTATGTATGTTCATCTGTTCCCTCGTAACTTCTAAACTACTTATTCGAATTCGATAAATGACATATCATTAGAAGCGTCTTAATTGTCTGCTGGTTATAGGCTATATGGAGTTTCACAAAATCTAACGTGGCGCCCTCTAGCGGACAAAATATACAGAGTAAAAAAAAAAGTTAAGATAAATATGCCGTGTTTGGTATCATTTGAAAGGGCTTAACTTGTACATTTTGAATATATATATATTACTAGCATTTGCTTGTGACTTTACCTGTATTCATCGGCTGATTGCATATAATTCACATCTTTTCGTTCATAGATAGCTTCTTTACTACTTATCAGAATAAGACCACTGCAGAACCATTAGCAGGGCCTTGATATTCTGTTGGTTATGAGCTATAAAGCTTGTCACCAAATTTAGTATTACGCCCTCTAGCGGACAAAAAGTTCTATGTTAATACAAAATTAAAATAAATATACCGTATTTGGTATCATCTAAAAGAGCTTCACGAGTACTTTATGTTTGGACATAATCTCTAGTAATGCTTCGTAGAAATTTGAATGTAAACCAGGGTTTGGTAAACGGAGCGATGGGAGTGGTGAAGGCCTTCGAATGGCCTGCTCTTCGGCGCGATCAGTTGGAACAGGAGAACAGCCAAGCGCTGTTCTCATACAATTTGACGACGCATCCATAAAAGCAGATACTAACGGACTTATCAAAATCGAGCCTTGCCTCACTGAATTTGACGGCTTGAGGGGTTCTGGGCAAATTCAGCGTAAAATGCTCCCGCTGATTGTTTCTTGGGGTTGTACTGTTCATAAATTAGAAGGTTGTACTCTAGATAAAAAAGTTACAGATCTAGGAAAGTCATTGTTTGCTAAAGGACAGGCCTATGTCGCTCTCAGTAGAGTTAAAACCATAGAGGGATTATTTATAAGTGCCTTGGATCATAATAAATTACTTAAAAATCCACATGACAGCCGATCGTTAGCAGAATTAGATAGATTAAGAAATCTTCCCAGGTCCTCTTAATATAAGTTTTTTTTTTTTTTTTAATAATTATAAACTAGCGCTTGACTGTAATCCCGCCTGATGGTAAGCAGTGACGCAATCCTTGATGCCTGCGCACTAGTTTATTAAGCCTATTCACTTAAAAAACTTAGGAATAGCCAGGATGACGGCAGTTGAGCCAGGTGATGCAATGTTAAATCCAAGACCAACACAACCAACCATGCCGCGCCAGAGGGAGATTGATCTGGAGACTCTCCACGACCAAACTCCCGACATAACAACATTTGGCACATCGTACTCGCCACACAACGCAACACAAAGTGCTCAGACGCGTCCTCTGTACGGCTTCACCAGACATCATGCTGGAACACGACGAATCGCTTGGCGGCAAGACTTTGTCTGGTGGGTGGTAACTTCTGCCGGCAGCCGATGTTATGGCCTACCACCGTTAGAAAAACATCCAATCTATTTATACTAACGGCCTCATCCACTAATTCATGACCCATTCGGTGCCATCGACGCAAATGTGCGTCGCTACTACGAAAAACCGGGAGCTTCATACGGGGAAACCGTTGCTATACGCGCTACGCTCCAAGCGCTACGAAATAGTAAAATAGGACATCTCTACATATTACTATACGCCGATACATAAGTCAAAAGAGATGTCGTATATTAACTACCTAGTTTTTAGTTCGTCAATTTAACTTTTATTGATATTATGCGCCACAAATACACTTTAACACCAAAATAGTAGAAATAATAAAAAGTTAAAAAACTAAAACCCAACTACGACAAAAAACGACGCTGAAAAAGTATAAAACAAGATTTTCAGAATACTGAACTGAACAAAGTTGCTAATATAGATAAATTTTCATGTTTGGAAAACCGCAGTCACACGTTATGAAAGTGCTACGGTAGGTATATGTAACGTGTGACTACGCCCTTCCAAACATGAAAATTTATCTCTAAATAGTGAATATTGCATACTTCAGAATAGTATCGTAAGACATTATTGTCAATTTACAACGAAGTCATCTTGGTAGAGTCTACTGTGTCCATTTACTTGCAACTATATTAGCAACTTTGTTCAGTTCAGTATTCTGAAAATCTTGTTTTATACTTTTTCAGCGTCGTTTTTTGTCGTAGTTGGGTTTTAGTTTTTTAACTTTTTATTATACTCAAGTCTATTAGTGCTATAATTTTAAAAACTAGAATATTATGCTTTTTTAATTTTTACTCAGAATTTCATTCCAATGTTATAATTTTATCAATATTAGCGCTTATTGTTAATAAGTTATTTATCTCTTAATTTTTTGTATTTGGTAAAGCGGACCCCAGACTCCAAAAGCTGAAAAAGCTTCGGATGCGACTGGGATTAACGCTGAGATGATAATGATGACTATATGGCGAAGAGGTGGAGCTAAGGCTGTTATGGGTATTTTATTCCGTTCCTTGGAAAGGATGTTAAGCCGTTGATTATTTGATTTAAAACGACATAAAACCAATTGACAGTCAGACTACCTATCGTAATATATATGACGGCGCGTGACTGGGTATGCATGTTGTGTTTACCTGTAACGTAATTGATGCTCTGTTATTTTACCTTTGGGAATATATTATTTAGTTGTTTTTGTGTAATCAATTGTTGGTGAACTTAGTAAAATAAAAAATAGAAGAGTGTACGGGATAGAGAGTGAAGAAATGCTGCACGTCAATAGGGATAAAAGTAAGAGTCATGAGTCATGAATGACAAAAGAAAAAAAAGAAATGTCTATAATTACTATGCGCCAAATACGCATCGAATTCTGGGCCAAGTCTCTTCAGATTACCATCGGCAGGTTAAGAAGACGAAAAGAAAGATCTCTAAATAATAAACGACTTAAAAATGTCAAAACCAATTCAAACTAGCTTCGGAATTAAAATAATAAAGATATACATCACCCTCCAACCAGCCTGTCTATTGCCAAAGTTTTGTAGGTCAAGCAAGCCACCTGTCAATATAATCTGCCATTGAGATATTCAATCATTGGTTATTGATCTACAACTTTTACAAGCTTTCAAATGGAATTAACAGTCTGCTATAACCTAATCAAGTTTTTGCTTACATTGACTGAACATTGTAAGTTGTATGAAAGCTAATGTCGTGAATAATTTGCTTGATTGATGAACTAGTTGCAAAAATACTTTCAATTTTACTACTGTACTGTGTTTTGTTATTTGTAGTTGAATGGTTGATATGGGATATAATAGAATAGTCTTTATTATGTGTACACCATATAAATTATAGAACATAAATATGAAGATTATGTATTATTATATGTGATATTTTTGTTTATATGGAGAGTGTAAGTTTTAAGATTGGAAGCTAGGAAGATATTTGATACTTTTTCCTTGTAAAGCCCTAAAGTAAAGATCATCATCGTCATGATCAACCTGTAGCAGCCCACTGCTGGACATAGGCCTCTCCAATTTCACACCATCAACTCGATTTTCGGCAACGCTCATAAAAGATAAAGAATAATACGGCGTTTGGTTGTTTACATCCGTAAGTAGTTAAATTAATCATTCTGGAAACAGAATGGGAAAAGTCTTCTACAGAAGATGAGATGGATTAGTAATCAAGAAATTGAACAATCGAGAAAAGAAGAAGGTGAACAGAAGAAGATTAGGAAATTCAGATTTAGAGAGGTATTTTCAAAAATAAAGAAATAATTTGTTCAGAGAAAGGACTTTTTTTTTTTTTTTATAAGTTATAAACAAGCGCTTGACCGCAATCCCGCCTGATGGCAAGCAGCGATGCGATCATTGATGGTAAAGCGCGCTAGTTTATTAAGAACCTATTCACTCTAGCCTTGAAGACACTCAAATTGTAATGTGACGGAAACACCGTCGCCGGCAAATTGTTCCAGTCCCTCGATGTACGCGGGTTGAAGGGTTGAAACTCGCCGTACGACGGGTCGTCCGATGGTGGAACGGTGATGGGGGAATTAAATCATGCAATTCCCTTGCACACTCACCAGAATGCAACCTATAGAAGACCGAAAGGCTGGCTACTCTACGCCTGTGCTCCAGGCTTTGGAGACCGTTTCGAGTTAAGTCTGGGTCGCCAATCAGCCTCTTCGCACGCCTCTCCACTGAATCCAAAGTATCCAGGTGACATTTCGCAGCACCAGTCCAAATGTGGCTGCAGTACTCCACACACGAGCGGACCTGTGCTTTCAAGAAATAATTATGTCGGTGTGAAAGTAATATAATTATGTAGAATGTAAGGTATTTGTTATAGATTTTTTTATTGGAGGAAATTTGTGTTAGTTGTTAAAATCGTCCTATGTATAATTCAATAATGTTAAGTAATCATTTATTATATTTTGTTAATGTCAAAATTAATTAGATTAGGGTATGATGAGGCTGGCACCTTTTTAAGGTAAAAGCCTCTAAATAAATAGAGAATAAAAAAACAATTAATCATTTTTTTAGACAAAATAATTTCCTTTAAACTGAATTTACTATGTATAAAGTTATGACTTGCAAAATTTGTTTATTTTTATATATACAGAGAGATATATACATTTATATATATAAAGAGCGATATTGGATTAGATTAATTTTAAAGCTCCAGTATTAGAATTAATAACCACTACTAAAGAGCTTAAGAGCTTATCTCAAACAAAAACTACCTTGATGAGCCTAATTATAGATTAGTATTCCTTTTAAATCTAGGGATCAAAATTGTTATAACTTTACCAATTAAAGCATACTTCTGCCTCGCCAGTTTAGTTAGACTTCTAATCTAAAATAAAATTAGTTCCAAGTATGATCAGAAAGTATGATAGAGCAGTAAGCAGAATTAGCAGTTAATCATTGAATTCATCAGAGGCGGCTACTAGATGCACCATAATGGAATTTATATTACTGAACGGCTTCCGTGATGACATGAACATTCCTTATCTGGGCTGTGATTCTTAGTTACAACTCTGTAGATTTTTTGTTCTGAATCTATATATCTATACTAATATATAAAGCTGAAGAGTTTGTTTTTTATATGTTTGTTTGTTTGAACGCGCTAATCACAGGAACTACGGGTCCGATTTGAAAAATTCTTTTTGCGTTGGACAGCCCATTAATCGAGGAAGGCTTTAGGCTATATAATATCATTCTGCCTCCAATAAGAGCGGAGCATAACTAACTCCACGCGAACGAAGTCGCTGGCGGCCGCTAGTACTAATATATAAATCTGAAAAATTTGTTTTTTATATGTTTGTTTGTTTGAACGCGCTAATCACAGGAACTACGGGTCCGATTTGAAAAATTCTTTTTGCGTTGGACAGCCCATTAATCGAGGAAGGCTTTAGGCTATATAATATCATTCTGCCTCCAATAAGAGCGGAGCATAACTAACTCCACGCGAACGAAGTCGCTGGCGGCCGCTAGTACTAATATATAAATCTGAAAAATTTGTATGTTTGTTTGTTTGACCGCGCTAATCTCAGGAACTACGGGTCCGATTTGAAAAATTGTTTTTGCGTTGGATAGCCCATTAATCGAGGAAGGCTTTAGGCTATATAATATCACGCTGCGTCAAATAAGAGCGGAGCATAACTACCTCCACGCGAACGAAGTCGCTGGCGGCCGCTAGTTCTCTATATACTGTAAAATGGTATCTACAAACGACACATGCGAACGATACGTCATACTGACGTCACAAACATCCTGCAACCCGCAAGCAGAGTTTGCCGTACAAATAGCATTATACAACACGAGCGGCCGCCAGCGACTTCGTTCGCGTAGAGTTAGTTATGCTCCGCTCCTATTGGTCACAGCGTAATGTTATATGGTCTAAAGCCTTCCTGGATTAATGGGCTATTCAACGCAAAAAGAATTTTTCAAATCGGACCAGTTCTTTCTGCGATTAGCGCGCACAAACAAACAAACAAACATACCAACAAACAAACTCTTCAGCTTTATATATTAGTATAGATTATTTTATGTTTATGCGAAACCCGAAACACGAGTCCAGTATATTTAAGTAAAGAATCTATGTACAAAATTTCAAAAAGATACAATGAAAAACCACAAAGTTATGAGCTTGCAATTCTACTTGGTTGTCCCAACAAAAATATGGTCAAAGCTCCAGTAGACCGGGGGAGCGCGGTTCGTTGACCTCTGGCGTCAGCTGTGGCGCGCCCGCAAGGACTATGATCAATCGTAACCGCTTGGTAATCACTCTGCAACAATTTCTAAATGTATTTGGGAAAAAATATAACATGGTTTAAAAATAATTTGAATCGATTCAGTTGATTATTCTGAACAAACTATATATATATACAATATGTAAAGAAAACCCTGTCCGATCCGTGAAGGTATTGTTAGGTATCGATAACTGATTCTACTTATGCCTACAAAACCGGGCTAAACTTAAAAAAAGTCCCCCTAAAAAAGATAATATTATTTCGCAAAAAGAGCGGAACACGGCACGCGGTCGCATCGCTATTCGCTCAGAATTATTCCGTCAAAAATAATGTTGTCACTTTTTAAAAATTACCAAATTTTGGGGAAGTTGGAATTAATTCGCGGGAATAAATGATTATTTCAAAATTCATTAGTATTGTTACTATGATGATTATGTAAAATTTCATATGTTATTTGGTCATGTGTTTACCTAACCTTTACTATCCTTTCGGGTCGGACAGGGTTTTCTTAACATATTGTATATTCTCGGTGGTAGGCAACAACATCAGCCGCCGGCATAAGTTACCACCCACCAGACAAAGTCATGCCGCCAAGCGATCCGTCGTGTTCCGGCATGATGTCTGGTGAAGCCGTACGGTGGACGGGTCTGAGCAGTTGTGTTGCGATGTGTGCCGGGTACGATGTGCCTAATGTTGTTGTGTCGGGAGTTTGGTCGTGGAGGGTTTCCAGATCATCCTCTGGCGCAGCATCGTTGGTCGTGTTGTTGGGTTAAACATTGCATCACCTCGCTCAACTGTTACAAACATCACTCAGTCAACATTCACTCAGTTTTTTTTTTGAGTGAATAGGCTTAATAAGCTAGTGCGCTTTACCATCAACGATTGCATCACTGCTTACCATCAGGCGGGATTGCAGTCAAGCACTAGTTTATAACTAATAATATATATATATATATATATATATATATATATATATATATATATATATATATATATAGATATCCCTTTGGGCACTTTGTTGATCAGACGTGCCGTATAGGTAGTAATTTGTTGATCCATTTTCACTTGTTGATCCGGGGGCCTTTTCTTGATCCGTTGCTATCTGACCATAAATATGTGGCTCCGTTCGGAGCCACATTTGTCACGATGAATAATAATAAGTAATAACAATAATTAAGGGCTGTTTTATACAAATCCACCTTTTTGGCGTCTGACCAGTTGTTGATCCAATTCAAACGGGCTAATCAGGGCGCAGCATTTGCCAAGGGAGTGAAGCGATTGGATAAGCAGCAGTTACTTTTTTATGTATGTTCACCGATAAATCTCAGACGCCTAAACCGATTAACAAAATTCTTTTTATGTTAGAAAAGGTAAACTTTCTAAATGGTCCCATAGTCAGGATCTGATGATGGAAGACTAAAGAAATCAAGAGGAACTTCAAAAATCGTAGGGGCGACTAGTGCATTTCTAAGTATCTTCATTAAGTATTTCAGAGAACTACAATTTGATAAAGGTCTGGTATAGCTGATGATGGAGCCGGGAGAAAGTCAAGGGAACTCCTCAATTATTCGCAGCAGCTACCTTGAGTTTGTGCTTGATTAATTTGTGTTGATAAGAACTTTACAAAAAGATGGGTTATGACTGTCATGAAGGCTCTGGTGATGAAAAAAAAGGCCAGTTCACGGAACTCTTCAACGGTTAACAGTAGGTACCTTGTGTTTGGACTTAATTCATTTATATTGATGCGAAATTTGCACCTGTATGGGTTGAAATGAAGGTGTGCAGTAGATCTGATGATGAAGACCCTAGACAGTCAAGGGAACTCCTCAATGATTCACAGCAGCTACATTGAGTTTGTGCTTATTAATTTGTATTGATAAGAACTTTACAAAAAGATGAGTTATGACTATCATGAAGGCTCTGGTGATAAAAGCAAAGGCCAGTTCAGGGAACTCTTCAACGGTTAATAGTAGGTACCTTGTGGTTGGACTTAATTCATTTATATTGATGAGAACTTTGCACCTATATGGGTTAAAAAGATGGTTTGTAGTAAATCTCATGATGAAGACTCCTCAACTATTCACAGCAGCCACCTTGCGTTTGTGCTTGATTAATTCGTATTGATAAGAACTTTGCAACTATGCTCGGTGCCTTTGCTCGGTGGTAGGCCATAACATCGGCTGCCGGCAGAAGTTACCACCCACCAGACAAAATCTTGCCGCCAAGCGATTCGTCGTGTACCGGCCTGATTTCTGGTGAAGCCGTACGGAGGACGGGTTTGAGCAGTTGTGTTGCAGTGTGTGCCGGGTACGATGCGCCAAATGTTGTTGTGCCGGGAGTTTGGTCGTGGAGGGTCTCCACATCAATCTCCCTCTGGCGCAGCGTTGTCGACGCTCAACTGCCGTCTTCCTTCCTATTCACTAAGGTTTTTTTAAGTGAATGGGCTTAATAAACTAGCGCGCTTTACCATCAACGATTGCATCACTGCTTACCATCAGGCGGAATTGCAGTCAAGCGCTAGTTTATAATTATTAAAAAAAAATATGTCGGCTAAAATGAATGTTTGTCGGTCGTGGTCTTCATCATCAAATCTACTACAGATTTTCATAATAATGCATATCGGTGAAAATTGCTCATCAATATATATTAATAAATTCCAAATACAAGGGAACTACTGTAAACCGTTGAGGAGTTACCTGAACTGGCCTTTGTATTCATCATCAGAGCCCTAATGACAGTTACAACCCATTTAGGTGTAAAGTTCTTATTAATACAAATTACTCAAGTTCAAACCCAAGGCAGTTGCTGTGAATTGTCGAGGAGTTCCCTCAACTGTCTCCCGACTTCATATCTACTCCAGATCATTACTAAATTGTAGTGCTTTAAAATACTTAATGAAAATAACTAGAAATGCACTAGTTGTCCGTAAAAAATTTGAAAGTTTTCCTTGATTTCTCTAATTTTTAATCATCAGATCCTGGCCTGGTGACTATGGGACCACCCTTTCAAATAAAACAAGAATTTCGTAAACGGGTCCAGGCGTCTTACAGTAATCGATGAACACACATAAAAAAAGATTGCGACGAATTGTGAACCTCCTCCTTTTTTTGAAGTCGGGTAAACACTTAAATTGCCAAAAGAAAATAATTTTTCTGTTGACGATTCAAATTTTATAGGATTTTGACATTGATTACTAACTTTTTTATTGCTATTGCCCGCGCTGCTGCCGATGACAATAGTATCATACTAAGCAGTATACGGTGAAATCACGCAGGCATTTACTAACTACTTTTCTCAAACAATCTGCGGAAATCAAACACATAATTTTCTTTTTTAAGTTCAATAACGAATAATGAACAATAATATTTTTTCCCGCGCTATTATAATGTTCTTTCGTTTTTTTCAATAAACAATCTACTACTGTCTATTTGCAAGATAGTCAAAAATTTGAATAAAACCTTTTATTAGTTACCTCCTTGGTATTCCATGTTTCGAATGCAGTTTTTTTTTTCGAAAGAAATTCAAACTAGGACGTTGGAACCAAACGCAAACTCCCTATTTCGAAATTGCGGCCGCTAAAGTTGACATTCCATGTGTCTAACGCGTTCCAGTACCTACCACAAACCATTACTATTCATTCATCATATCATTATTATTCTTTGTAAGATCTGTCAATATTTACCTGTGTTAACAAATAAATGATTTAATTTGATTTGATTAGAAAACAGCGCTTTCTTTCGCTAAAATATAACGCGACTAAGCGAAATTATTTTTATAACACACTTAGGTATGTAACTTTGAGTAGACTGAGAAATCATCCACCAGATCCACAGATCTTTATTACCTTTATTACTTAGTAAGTAGCAAATATGATTTTATTTCCACTAACGTGCGGTTGAGTTTATCTTTTTTAATTTACAAAAATATTATAAATGAGGTGCACATGTTTATTGTACACACTACGCTAGGATATCTCAATGTTCTTTATGAATTATTTACTGAATGCATTTTGTACTACATAAATCTCGCACTTTTATTTAGTAAAGAACACTTTAAGTAATTTAAAACTCTAATGGAAAAATTTAAGCTCAGCTTAACTTTCCCGCCAAAACTCCTGACCCGGGTTATAACATCAGGAAAACATTGTTTTATTTTGAGTACGAGGCTTTTTAGTAAATTATATTACTTTGTTTTTTTTTTTCTTTTTCTTTATTATGTGTTTATTATTTTTTAGTGTATTATTATTGTAATGTGCGTTCTGTTTGGAAGGAGTAAACAATTTTTCTTTCTACCTGATTAATACCTAAAAAAGCCGCTACGCAAAATTCAACCCTTAAAACTGAAACTTAAAATTTAATAATAATATGTATTCGCATACAATTTCTACCACAGAAGTCTATACAAGTAGTGTTAATTGCATTGAGTGTAACCGAGGCCGTCCACACAATATTTTCAGCCCAAAACATGCAGCGCCGATATCGTGTTTGGATTAATTAGATTGATTTCGAGGAATAGAGTTTAAAAACTTAATATAAATGGTAAGTAGTATAAAAACCCCATACGCAAAATTCAACCTCTTTAAATATTAATAACAATAACTTTGACTTCATACTAAACATAATTGATCGACCGGTACGGTAACAGTACATCTTCAGATCAAAATAAGTATTACGAAGTACGAGTAGCTACATGGATCAACATAAGGTAATGATTTTTGAAATATATTCCAAGCCAAAAAGTCTTCGTGCATTTAAGAAAAATAGTCGTTATGGATCCACTAATGCATGGAATTGTTAAAAAATATATATAGATCTTACAATGTATGGAGCATTGCGAATATAAAATATCTAGATTAGCTATAGTAAATTCCTATTTGATCAATTGTTACGGTATAGGTATCGGATCAAAAGATGTATTACTGGAAGTACGAGTATATAAATGGATCAACACAAGTAATTGATTTTTTAAATATATTCAGAGCTAAAAAGTCCTCGTGGCTTCAAAAAATTTTGCCGTTACGGATCCATTAATGCATGAAATTGTTGAAAAAATTTTTATCGAGTATAATGTCCTATCGATGAATATGTTTGGCAACATCGCTTAACAGAATGCAACGTTGCCACTCCGCCCGAGAAATACGCAGCTAGATCAAAGTTATTCCGTGCTAAAGGTGGAGTCTATTGTGTTCAGGATTGCGGCTGGATCAACTATGTGCCCAAAGAGGTGTTTATATATATATATATATATATATATATATATATATATATATATATATATATATATATGTATTCAAGTTTCGCATAAACAAAAAATAACGTTGTATACAACTTCCTGATATCAACTGTTGGGCAAGAGCCATCCAGACACAACACCCCTCTGGTCAGAGGATCCTCCCTTTTCTGTGGAAGATGGGGGAACTTTACACTCTGTTTCTCATGCATGCATAATACTATTGAAAAGGTGTGAATGGAACTGACCAAAGAAGAACAATACTAGAAATAGAGAACGAAGAAAAAATTATAAAACCGGTAAGGCCATCCATACTAATATTATAAATGCGAAAGTAACTCTGTCTGTCTGTCTGTCTGTCGGTCTGTCTGTCTGTCTGTCCGTCTGTCTGTCTGTCTGTTACGCTTTCCCGCTTAAACCTCTCAACCGATTTTGATGAAATTTGGCACCGACAATCTTTAGACCCTGAGAAAGAACATGGGCTACCTTTTATCCCGGAAAAATTAGATGTTCCCGAGGGAAATCAAAAAGCGCTATATAACCGAACTCCACGCGGGCGAAGCCGCGGGCGGAAAGCTAGTTGTTTAATACTAAAGTAACACTTGACGTTCTATCAAATGGACACACTGCTCACTGAGGGGAGAAAGTGATTGAATACTAACGAGGATTTAGTTTGAGAGAGGGCCTTAAGAGGGGACTCTAGTGCCGAGGGATTTGAAAAATAGGTATTTAAAGAAACTGTTGCTGTCGTGCCGCTTCCAACCTCTCTCCGTAAAGTGCGAAAGGGATAGTTGCAGCTCAGGCTGATTTTACTTACAAAAACGTTGACTAAAGGGCGTTTCGTATGTTTTCTTTTTCAAAGCACGACAGATCTCAATTATTTTTACATCAATAGTTAGAGGATGAGTATACCTATACCTCTATCATTTTTATTCTCTATTCTTTTTTGTCAAAAACTTATCACATTTGCCTAATAGTGATGATGATGTTCCCGACCGATTTCAGCCACGGCGACCACTCCGACTCCTAGCCGATGATTTGGCGCTCATGCGCCCGAAAATGGCTTACGTAGCCTATCTTGGCGGCGAAACTTCGTGCACACTGAGGGCACGTGAGCACGCCGTCGACGTAGTTGTATGTGATGGCAGCAGGTGGGTGGGCCTTTAATTGGTCGCATTTGGCATCGAGGTCAGGTTTCCGCTGCTCCTCAAACTCGCGTACTTGTCTGTACACCATTCTGCGCCATACTGACCGCTTTGCTGCCAAACGCTCAAATTAAGAGGGTTCTATATTGCATCTCTTCATGTGTTGTTTAAAGACATCCTTGAACCGGGGGTGTTGTCCGCCATGCTTTCGCTTGCCCTCCGCCAGCTCAGAGAAGAAGATGCGCTTCGCCACTCTTTCGCCCGCCATACGTGATACGTGTCCGCACCAGCGAAGCTGTCGACGCTTTAAATAAGCCTCAATGCCACCAACATTGGCTCGTCGCAGGACTTCGGTATTTCGCACTCTGTCACACCATTTGATCTTCATAATGAATCGGAGACATTTAAGGTGAAAACGATCTAGAGTACGTATGTGGTGGCGGTACACACACCATGGCTCAGCGGAATATAGAAGGTTTGGCAGCACAATTGCCATACATAAGGATATTTTCGTAGCTAGCTTAAGGTCATGTGAGCAGAAGACCTTGGAACACAACTTTTTTTTTTTTAGAACAAAACCCGCCACATATTTCCCAACCCACTGCAACTCCTGAAAGCCAGAATCAACAGTGGAGACCGCCAGAAAAACTCCGAGCAATGCAGCTCGACGAGTCCCGGAGAAACAATTCAACTGTCTTGGGTCCCGCAACGAAATTGGAACACATGTTGGAGACAAACCGTAGCACCGCTGCCGGCCGTACGATCACAGGAGGACGACAGCGGCGAGCGGGGACCGGGTACGAGGGATCGGTTTCGCCGGTGGCCGCCGCCCGCCTGCAGCGACTCACTCGCCAAAAATCCACGGACCAAGCGCGCGTTCTAATAGATGTCCTATATACTTAATACAAGCACCTATTATACAGTCCGCTATTTTATTTATAACAACGAGAATCCCCAACACACAACTTGCCAAACGTTGCAGCTGCAGCTTCGACTCTACTGTTGATCTCAGCATTTAGGTCACACTTAGAACTTATAGTATTCCCCAGATAACGAAACTTGTCTACTTGCTTCAACACATCCTCAATAAGCTTTATATTCAGTGTCTCGTGACCGTGCATGTCTAGGGACATCACCTCCGTCTTGTTGACGCTGATTTTTAAGCCGTACTTACGGCAGGCTTGATGAAAAGTGGACATCAGCTGTTGTAGGCCGTCTGGGGATTCTGCTAAGAAGCCCAAATCATCAGCATACATGATCTCAGTAATCAGTGCATGTGAGACGTTGGTGCGAGCCTTATGTCTAGCCAGATTGAAAAGACTGCCTAATAGTAGTCTGAACATCGCTGTAAAAATGGGTTATTTTTTGGAATTTTGAAATATCATATTTCTTTTATTTTTTAGGTTTTCGAAAAAATCAAATGATAAAGGCACGTATAACGAAGGTGTAAAATTGTAGAAAATTTGCTTTAAAACCGTTATCCACAAAGAAAATAGGGGAATACGTTTGTATAGAGAAAACGCCACTAGAGTCTCTTAAAACACACGAGTTGGGAATCGCACTTTCTTCCTAATGATAAATAGTGTTTTATGCTATACCTACAAGAAATATTTATTAGAATATTTTAAAAAGTTTTTAACTGTTCAATTCGTAAAATGATTTATGTTATATCATTAGGGTTTCGGGCGAGATAAAATTTAATAAGTTATCGCCTATCGGTCATCAGATGGCTCTTCAAAAACGAAGGAGGTGCGGGTCAAATATTTTAAAAGGAATCTTTGTGTTAGCCTACTGGAAAGTCATAATGACGCCATTTTGTCAGCACATTACGAAATTTGTCACAATCGTTCATTATGAGATCACTGATCGACCATTTTGATACTATTGTAATAGCAGACTAAGCCCCCAAAAAAGAATTATTTTTCGTTTGGTGACAATAATTTGTCTTCATAATGACGTACTTTATGCCTCTTTGTAAAAAGTTATTACTTTTTTCAAAGAGGCATAAAGTAGGTAGGTAGGTCGGTATTTGCAGAGCTGGTATGGTATAAAAATATTAAATACCTACACTCTTTAACAGTTATTCTTACCTTGTATCGGAAATATATCATTATAAAAACTGCGTAAACTCCACAGGATGCTTACCTGTAACCAAAAAAACATATTTTAATAAAACATACACCACAATTTCATAATAAAAACACATTACCAGTAATTCAAGTTTATTTAACTTACAACATATGGCTTAACTTTTACCCTGCAAAACCCAAGTTATCATTTACAAAAATTTCCTCATCTAACTTCATAAAGGTGTTGAACAAACGTACCGTAGAAGTAAACTATTTTTACTTTAATGATATTACGGAAGCAGAAAAAAAAAGCGTAAATATTTACGTCCGTTAGTTGCGCATCTGGCTTGAACATCGGCTTTCCAATAACTGTGATGGGATTGTATGGTGACCATGTTAGAAAGGGTTAGAAGAAAATTTGTGATTTCCAATTTACTAAGTAATATTTCCCATAAGTGTATGCAGAAAGCAAAGAAATGAGAAATGTTAAAATTATTTTTAAAAAAAAGTAAAAAGGCGGATTTAATGCCTTAAATATTCTTTACCAGTCAACTAATCAAAGTTAAATAAAAAAAAAACCGTGGGTTGATGGCAGGTGCTTTGGTTGAAGAGAAAACAATGATAAAAACCTTTTAGATTTAGTTAAACAAATACTTAAATAAGCTATGGATATACCCACATACATACTATTACAAAAATATATACATAGAGTATATACAATATGTAAAGAAAACCCTGTCCGACCCATAAGGATAATAAAGGTTAGGTAAACACTTGACCAAATATAATATAAAATTTTACATAATCATCACAGTAACAATAATAATGAATTTTGAAATAATCTTTTTTTCCCGGGTATTAATTCCAATTTCCCCGAAATTTGGTCATTTTTAAAAAACTGACAACACCATTTATATGAATAGCGATGCGACCACGTGCCGCATGCCCCGCTCCCCTTCACCCGCGCATACATGCGCGGGTGAAGGGGGGCGGGGCTATCGAGTTGTCTACCGCACATGCATTAAGTTACCTCGCTTTTTCGAAATAATATTTATTTTTTTTGGGGGATTTTTTTTTAAGTTTAGCCCAGCTTTGTAGGCATTATTAGAATCAGTTAACGATACCTAACAATACCTTCACGGATCGGACAGCGTTTTCTTTACATATTGTATAAGGCAGTTATCATAATTATCCTTGGATATGGTGAACAATAAAACTATACCAAAATTAAGTTGCTCTGAAAAGAGAAAATTTTATTTAATCACACTAATTTTGTTCACGCTCAATACTTCTCTGTATGAGAAGAGACCTGTGCACAGCAGTGGGATGATAAAAAGGTGGATGATGATGATGACGACACTAATTTTAACAATTTTACAAAACCAGATCTAACATCAAACAATCACAAATATTACCTGAAAAGAGAAACAACATTTAAAGCTATTGTTTCCCCAGTTCTTAATCACCACTTTAATATTCATATTAACTACAAACAACTAAAAGGTTGACTACTTGAGGTTGATGACTGAAGGTGAAGGAAAACATCTTGAGGAAACCTGGACTTTAAGTCTGAAATCGCCAACCCGCATTGAGCAAACGTGGTGATTACGCTCAATCCTTCTCTGTATGAGAGGAGACCTGTGCCCAGCAGTGGGACGATAAAAAGGTTGATGATGATGATGAACTAAAAGTTTGACTTTGTTCTATGATCAGATTTGTTCACTAAGGTTTCTTTCGCTTGTACGCAATTATCTTGCAAATATTAACTTAGAAAATCTGCAACTTGGGAGGTTACAAAGAGTTCGAAAATCTGAAGGGGCGAAAATTTTTCTTTAATCTCAAAAATAAACCGGTTTAAAGTAGGTCCTTCTAGGTAACTTAGGTAAGATGAATCCCTTTACGCATTTAATCCGCGGGGGCCCAGAATTGGTCTTTTAAGAAGAACCAGGACATATGGGTGATGTGCGGATTGTGACCACCGGTATGGTTTTAATCATCATCATCATCATCATCACAGCGTTAATCCCAGTCGCATCCGAAGCCTTTTTCAGCTTTGGAGTCTGGGGTCCGCTTTTAGCAGTCAAACTGCTGATATGGCTAAACTTCGACATTTTCCGTGAAGCGACTGCCGTCTGACCTCCACAACCCGAAGGCGACATCGAAGCATTGCAGTTAGACCAATTGTTGGACTTTTGAGGGCTCCAACAACCCGTAACGACTGCCACTAGATGTTCGTATGGCAACCGGGACCAACGGCTTAACGTGCTTTCCGAGGCACGACCAGACCAGTACAAATATTCATATTCATGCATACAAATACTTGCACTGTGCGGGGATCGAACTCGCGCCACCTTGCGCAGCGGCCGCGTCCGCTACCGCTACGCCACGGAGGCTGTCAACCGGTATGGTTTTAATGATGAGATATAAATCCCATACTCCCCGACATCACCCCGTAAGGTCGGGTGCTTTTTGAAGGTTTTCACCCGAAACCAAAAATAAAAGAAAAATAAAAAAGGTAATTCTAGGCATTGTTTTATGATAACCAACACATTGAAATGAAGAGATATTGCTTCCGTCTCTAAGGACTAAAAACAGGACCAAAATGAAAGGACCGGTTCCTCTAACTTTTCCCTGACTGTTACCCTACGTAGCTTCCAGGTACTCTCTCTATATGGAACTCCCGTTTGATTCTGTTGAAACACGTGTATGATTCGCTCAATCTCAGCTAGGGAGAGTTGCTTCATTGTTTTTTGATGTTGTTACACCTTTTCAAAGCAATATTACGTTTTAGGATATAGGTTAAGTTTTCTTCCAGCACTTACTTAACGGTAGTTTTAATATTTGGGTTTATTATAACACTAGCTTTCCTCCCGTGGCTTCGCCCACGTGGAGTTCGGTTATATCGCGCTTTTTAGATTTCCCTCGGGAATATCAATTTTTCCGGGATAAAAGATAGCCTATGTTCTTTCTCATGGTCTAAAGATTGTCTGTGCCAAATTTCATCTAAATCGGTTGAGAGGTTTAAGCGGGAAAGCGTAACAGACAGACAGACAGACAGACAGACAGACCGACAGACAGACATAGTTACTTTCGCATTTATAATATAACTAGCTTTCTGCCCGTGGCTTCGCCCGCGTGGAGTTCGGTTATATCGCGCTTTTTAGATTTCCCTTGGGAACATCAATTTTTCCGGGATAAAAGGTAGCCTATGTTCTTTCTCAGGGTCTAAAGATTGTGCCAAATTTCATCAAAATCGGTTGAGAGGTTTAAGCGGGAAAGCGTAACAGACAGACAGACAGACAGACCGACAGAACAGACAGACAGAGTTACTTTCGCATTTATAATATTAGTATGGATTTTACAGACAATAAACTTTAATAAAACTTTTAATATTTGCAAAATGAAGGACGTTATTGGTGTGTAGCTCCGATGAGGAACATCAGACGCTCTTCCAAAAAGAAAATGAACGCGCGTTACATATTTTAAAAAGAAAGTTCTAGAATCTAGAAAAAAAAAAATATAAATATAATACATATAATGATATCTACGGTTCCAATAATACTCGAATTATATAGTTTCAATCTATAGCTACACGAAATTATAACCTTCAGTTCTGCTGTAATTACTGATTTGACGTGTTTAATACAGGACTTTTGCAGTAATACGTTTAAACCATAAAATTACGACGGTTGATAAGTTTTTAAACTAATATTATTGAAGTATTTTTATGATATTTATTAACGCATTTGTTTGATTTAAAATCATAGATATAGAGTCGTGCAGACTCAGGCACATGTAAAATAAAAGAAACGGAAAATATTGCTCAAGAAAATATTGTAGAGTTTTCCGCAAGCGAATTAAGTTTATGGCCACAACAAACAACACGTAAGGCGTTAACCAATTCATTCAATTCACGGTCTATGAACGTGTTTATTATATTAAGACAAACAATTGTCTTGCACAATACTCTTCCTCTTAATAGGGAAGAGCAAACAATGAAAGTTTGTCAATTATTGTGTCGGAATTAAGTTGTATGGGCGTGATGCGCAGCTGTGTTGATAAGTGGAAAACACCTATGCAATCATGAGCATAAACATAATAGATAGGTACTATGGATAAAGTTGAAATAATATCTGATTATGATTCATTCAATAGGAGTGGACTCTAGTGGCGAGGAATTTGGGAAATAGGTTAACACACGTTGTTCACACCACTACGATCCGGACGAAGCGTTTTGCTTCCTCTTTTATTCCGCGTACATCGAGGGACTGGAACAATTTGCCAGCGGCGGTGTTTCCGTCACACTACAATTTGATTGTCTTCAAGGCTACAGTGAATAGGCTCCTAATAAACTAGCTCGCTTTACCATCAATGATCGCATCACTGCTTACCATCAGGCGGGATTGCGGTCAAGCGTTAGTTTATAAATTATAAAAAAAAATAGGTATTTGAAGAAACCATTGCCGTCGAACTTTCAATCTCTCCCGGTAAAGTGCGAAAAGGACAGTTGCAACTCGGGCTGATTTTACCTACAAAAACGTTGACCAAAAGACGTTTCGTATTCCGCTGTTTTCTTTTTTAAAACACGACAGATCTCAATTACTTGAATGTCAAAATTTAGAGGAAGAGTATATACCTATGCCTCTATTATTTTCTTTTTCGTCAAAAACTCATCACATTTCTGTAATAGTCGTCTGAACATCGCGGTAAAACTGGATTATTTTTCGGGATTTTGAAACATCATATTTCTTTTATTAATTAAGATTTCTAAAAAATCAAATAATAGGGGCACGTATAATCACGGTATAAAATTGTAGAAAAAAAAATGCTCTAAAAGAATTATCTACGAAGAAAACAGCGGAATACGTTTGTATGGAGAAAAAGCTACTAGAATCCACTTTTAATATGTCAAGATTTAGTAGATCTTTTGAGGAAGGCAACTGGTGGACTATTACACGGCTATACTGCATTCCACTTCGCAGACGACCAAGCACAGTGTCATCCAACATATGATTATGCTGGATAACCCGTATTTGATCATATAGTCGTTGTGCCGAAAAGTTCACAGCCAGCTCAAGTACCTGAAACTTGGTGGTAGGCCATAACATCGGCTGCCGTCAGAAGTTACCAACCACTAGACAAAGTCTTGCCGCCAAGCGATTCGTCCTGTCCCGGCGTGATGTCTGGTGAAGACGTACGGAGGACGGGTCTGAGCAGATGAGTTGCGATGTGTGCCTGGTACGATGTGCCAAATGTTGTTGTGTCGGGAGTTTGGTCGTGGTCTCCAGATCAATCTCCCTCTGGCGTAGCATCGCTGGTCGTATTGTTGGGTTTAACATTGCAACACCTGGGTCAATTGCAGTCTTCCTTTCTATTCTTTCAGTTTTTTTTTTTTTTATTGAATAGGCTCATAATAAGCTAGCGCGCTTTACTATCAAAGATTGCATTACTGCTTACCATTAGGCGGGATTACGGTCATACAATAGTTTATAATTATAAAATAAAAACATACGAACACGGTACATGGCCATTTCCTCCCTCTGCAGCCCCATAGCTATCTCATGCACTGCTAACTTCCGGCGGGATCTGGGGCCCTATCAAAAGCCGGTAAAAAATTGAAATCAGCATTCTCATTTTTACACAAGTTGTAGCACAAATGTGTGACATCGAAGGAATACTAAAACCAGCTTACCTATACTAGAAGATTTTCCCAAAAACTGTTCTGCCTTTATTTATTGCAACTGTGACGTCACAGTTCAGCAGGGTAATTGCATAACACACAATTTATTTCAACAACATTCATTGAGTTGTTTACGTTGTTAGCCAAACGGATTTTTCGAACACACGGAGCAATGGTACCAGTGGAAGATTAGAAGAAGAAGAGATTAGAAGATTAGAAGAGCAGAAGAAGAAGCTCAGCTAGAAGATTTATAAGCCTCAAGTTTTTTAAATAACTACAGTATATATATATATATATATATATATATATACAGTATGTTAACTAACAGAGGGCGTTCCCGTTAACCCGAAATAGTATAGCATACATACATGCTAAAAAAATATTTCCATTCGAAAACAAAATGTTTTAAAATTTTTTCAATATGAAAATATTCAATAAAAAAATTAAATTGACATGTAAAAGAAACACACTGTACACGCGAACATGAAAGACGGCAACGTCGCAATTTATTTATGTATGCGGCGGCGATCTAAGATCTAATTGATTGATGTGTGTTGGGCAATGCAATGTTAGGTAGATACTATTCCGCGCTACTATTTTGATTTAAAATAGGAGGTTTCAAATTTATCTTCAATTATAATTTCTTTTTATTCGGATTATTTTATGCTTATTTTTCTATGCTGATATTTTTATTTTAATCTATTAATGATATATATTAACGAGTTTAAGGGAACGCCCTCTGTTATTTAATATATATATATATATATATATATATATATATATATATATATATATATATATATATATATATATATTATATATATATTTGTTTTATATATAAAATTACAATTAGGTTCACAATGTGTTTTAGCCGCACAACGAAAACCTCTCAGGGTTTATCTGCGTGTCGGCGAGCCGCTCATAACTATACAATAAAATAATTATTATTTTAAACAATGCAATGCTAACAGTTTATAGGTATATTAATACCCAGGTACAGTCGCCCGCACATCACGCCACCACAACCCGCCAAATTTCCTCAACACATATATTATATTTTAGTATATTTTAGTTATTATATGTATTTTTGTCGTTTACTTTTGAATTGCCAACACAAGTAGTTATTTTAAAAGTTTTAACTATGTAAGCATTGTAATATGTTACTGCTTTGAGTATGTTTACATATTTTATTATAGGTCTATCTGTACGCGAGAACTTGAATTGGATTTTTATCAACTATACTATTAATCAATCAGCAAATATAATCTGCATAAAACCCTTATCAATTTTTGTTCCAGACCATAAGTAAATAAATATACAGTATGTTAACTAACAGACGGCGTTCCCGTTAACCCGAAATAGTATAGCATACATACATGCTAAAAAAATATTTTCATTCGAAAACAAAATGTTTTAAAATTTTTTCCAATATGAAAATATTCAATAAAAATTTTAAATTGACATGTAAAAGAAACACACTGTACACGCGAACATGAAAGACGGCAACGTCGAAATTTATTTATACATGACGACTACTATTTTGATTTCAAACAGGAGGTTTCAAATTTATTTCCAATTAGAATTTTTTTTTATTCGGATTTTTTTATGCTTATTTTTCTATGCTGATATTTTTATTTTAATCTATTAATGATATATATTAACGAGTTTAAGGGAACGCCCTCTGTTATTTAACATACTGTATACGGACAAATCACACAGATTGAGCTAGCCCCAAAGTAAGTTCGAGACTTGTGTTATGGGATACTAACTCAACGATACTATATTTATAATAGATACATACATAGATAAACATCCAAGACCCAGGCCAATCAGGAAAAGATCGTTTTCCATCATGACCTGGCCGAGGATTGAACCCGGGGCCTCTACGTCGCAGGCAGGCGTGTTGACTGCTGCGCCACGGAGGACGACACTACACGAATACTGTTATTAAAATGTTTTTCGCTATATTTAGCATATTTTTGTAACGTTTGAGTTAAATGCAGATATGATTACGAAGCTACCTATGTACAAACGACAGCAGGTCAACCTACCCGAAACAGTCAACAATTCCCAATCAATCTTAAGCCTTAATGCTTTATACATAAGGTTGAAAATCTAATAAAGAAATCTGACAGTATAGTAGCTTGATGTACTGTCGTCTGTACATAAGAATCCGCGTTGTGCAATATAAAGACATAAAAGAAACATAACCATTTTGTTTCTACATAATTACATACAATTACATTAATTTCTCAGCAGGTCACCGAGTAAACACAGCATTACTTCAAGTTACATCGGAATCAACTTAAAAACTTCACTTAATCAAAGTTAAGCTAAGTTATAAAGAATTGCTTAAATTCACTCTTAGATTAAGTAAAGCCGCATATAATTGATTCGCAAGTGAAAGCAATCCGAAAGTAAGTAGATTAAACTTTAGGCCAGATAATACACAATTGTGTTTTTTTGGTTTTATTTTACGAGGTGGATGTACCCGTTGTCTGTCCTTATACCTAAAATATTTGCAACAATTTAATTTAAAAGAGTATTATTGCCGTGGTGGCCTAGTGGTTAAAACACCAGCCTCTCAAGTATGAGTGTGCGGGTTCGATTCCAGGTCAGGCAAGTACCAATGTAACTTTTCTAAAGTTATATGTACTTTCTAAGTATATCTTGGACACCAATGACTGAAGGTGAAGGAACACATCTTGAGAAAACCTGGACTTTATTGTCTCCTCTCATACAGAGAAGGTATCATTAACCTGTTTTTTTTCACCAATGACAGATTAAAAGGTGAAGGAAAACATCTTGACGAAACCTGGACTTGAACTTTGAAATCTCCAACCCGCATTGAGCAAGCGTGGTAATTACGCTCAATCCTTCTCTGTATGAGAGGAGACCTGTGCCCAGCAGTGGGACGATAAAAGGTTGATGATGATGATGAATTTAAAAGAGTGTCCATGGAGTTCATTGGCTGTTCTCCATAGGTAACCACTTATCTGCCTAGTCTTTCTCCAAATACATATGTTACAGTCAACTCCAGTTACCTATAACACATGGGAATAGGCCATTAGCTTCATATTTCTGAACGACAGACACCTTGATCATTCAAAAGTTTGTAAATCATGAGGCAAAGAGGTTTGCTTGACATAGGTATGCTTTGATTTTGATTTGAGGTTTCAGAAAGATGACGATTCAGAAATCCTCTAGGTTTTTTTACTTGATTCATATAAGTTATTTTGATAAAGTGAATTGCAAGAATATTATCCTTAGTAATATTATAAACCGGAAAGTGAGTTTGTTTGTTTGTTCCGCTTCCACGCCGTAACTACACAACCGATTTCTTTGCAATTTTGCAGACGTAAAGTCAGAAGTCCGGATTAAATAATATGGTACTTACTACTTATTGATATTCCCGAGAGAAAACAAAAATATTGTTAGCTTCTTATCAGTTCGGTGATAGATGGCGCTGTGTGTTGTTTAAAACAAGGTAATATATTGCAAACGAATATGCACATGTAAACTTAGAAGCTAAATGATATGATAATTAATCCCCGAAAATGAGGAATCTAAAAAAAGCGATATAACCCAATTCCACGCGGGCGAAGCCGCGTGCGGAAAGATAGTCTTTAATAAAGTGTAAATTTTAATAGTAACAAATATTTCAATGTGGCAAGTAACGCCATCTGTAGCAACAAATTCGAACTTCATGTAAAATTACGTATTTCTATTTATGCAAGGGTGCATACTCATTGAATAAGCTCTTCAGTTCTCTACGGCAATGTGCAAAGTTATGCACAACAATATGCAAAGCCATGAGTGATGCAAGTCTATTGTTTAGTTAGCTTTGTGGAAAAACTGAGGTGCATTGTCAATAGCCACTTAAAGTCAAAATTTGCATAGACTTGCATTTGCATTGTGATATTGTCTTGCATATACTGGTACTGAGTGTGTTCTGAGAGTCTTTTATCCAAACGTAAAATGAATAAAAATCATGGCAATAACAATTTAAATAGGCAAACCAACAGTTTCGCCCCGGAGAAGTGCCCTGGTCCGCGTTTCAAAGCGAACTTACCGTTTGACAATCCCCACTTTCCAAAACGACTCTATCTACGTGCCGCCATTACAAAATAACATCACAGCGTTTGCCACACTACTACATAAATCAAATGATATCGTTATCCACGACATATATAAAACACAATTTCTTGTATCTAGAAAGGTCCAGCCTTAGCGTTAAATATTTGTTAAAGCTTTAGGTCTAGATTAACAAACGTATTTTTTTAAACGTTGCCCCACAGTCTAGGAATTTCTGCTGTGTCATGGGTGGGTTTACAAACATATAAACTCACAGATACAAACAGCCAGGCCTGGAACAATTACTTTTAGGTTTATTTGGCATATGTATGCGAAGAAAATGAAAAAAAAATACCATGTATTTTTAAATTATTTTTAATGTCAGTTACTGTCTCCTTCACCCTGATTACAGTCACTCAGATTGAATCGACTTATTAGTCTTGTATAACGGTAGTCATTTTTTGTGCCTTCCTTGTCTCATTGCTTGATGTATTAATGTCTTTGTTAATTTGTCTACCTTCAGAGACAGCGCAACAGAAAATAATTCATGTTCTTTTTTATTTATTTATTTTATTATTTATGTACCCATAATAAAATACATAAAGATACGACAAAATTAAGATTTGAATACAAAGGTGCTGCTTATTTCTTAAGAAATTTCTTCCAGCAGACCTGCGAAAGGAGAAGTAAAACAGAAATGAAGACAATAGTGTGTAAGAACAAGGAGGAAATAATAATTGTGTAAAATTTATTGCTATACTTTATGTTTTTTTTTCACAGCCTCCGTGGCGTAGCAGTAGCGAACGCGGCCGCTGCACAAGGAGCCGCGGGTTCGATCCCCGTACAGTGCAAATATTTGTATGCAGGAATATGAATGTTTGCACTGGTCTGGTCGTGCCTCGGAAAGCACGAACATCTAACGGCAGTCGTTACAGGTTGTTGGAGCCCTCAAAAGTCCAACAATTGGTCTAACTGCAATGCGTCGATATCGTCTTCGGGTTTTGGAGTTCAGACGGCAGTCGCTTCACGGAAATATCGAAGCTTAGCCAAAATCAGCAGTTAGACTGGTAAAGCGGACCTCAGATTCTAATGCTGAAAAGTTTCTGATGCGACTGGGATTAATGCTGAGATGATGATGATGACTTTATGTTCTTTTCCAATTTCAGCTAGATATTTCGGTTCTTCTTCTTCAGCTTATAGAGGTCCAATGCAAAGGTGAAAAAAGGACGCCTGATAGGTTTTTATCTTAAACAGTAACCATGCTACTAGAAATTGTGCTTAGCGGTTGTTTAGGTTTAATACATTTTAAACACGACATTAAGTGTTTAAGTTTTTGTGGACAGACGCGCACCCTAATTGCGTAATACACTTTTACTATCGGTTGGAGTCATTTGGAAGCATACTGCTTATCCATTGGTCTATTATTATATGTTCGTAAATGTCATCATGATCATCATCATCCCAGCGTTAATCCCAGTCGCATCCGAAGCCTTTTCAGAATTGGAGTCTGGGGTCCGCTTTACCAGTCCAACTGCTGATATGGTTAAACTTCGACATTTTCCGTGAAGCGACTGCCGTCTGACCTCCACAACCCGAAGGCGACATCGAAGCATTGCAGTTAGACAAATTGTTGGACTTTTGAGGGCTCCAACAACCCGTAACGACTGCCACTAGATGTTCGTATGGCAACCGGGACCAACGTCTTAACGTGCTTTCCGAGACACGACCAGACCAGTGCAAATATTCATATTCATGCATACAAATACTTGCACTGTGCGGGGATCGAACCCGCGCCACGTTGCGCAGCGGCCGCGTCCGCTACCGCTACGCTACGGAGGCTGTGTGTGATATGTTCGTAAATGTCAAACAACTTAAATAACGCAATGGATGTTTTTGAACTGTCAAAATGAAACCCATTACTACTAATAGTGTACTCTACCGTAGATTCTGGCAATACAATAAATTTTTGATAAGATAATTAAATTCAGCAAAGTCAGTACTTTATTGAGCCTTATCATTTTATTTTTGTGGACGGGAAATCATCAAATGACCTCTCCCGCTCTGGTCGGAGCGGAAGGGCGTTTCAGACTTTTACTGACTAAAACCCACCGAGTACCTTCGCTTGCCTGTGCGCCAGGGCTACGGTATCTCTTTTGAACAATCCCCAGCCCTAGCAGGGATCCGTCTTCGTGGATTCCTTCACAATGTGATGACATCTCTTTGAGGCACGTGTGAAATCCGTACCTGGTTCTTTGAGGCACGTGTGAAATCCACACCTGGTTCTTTGAGGCACGTGTGAAATCCGTACCTGGTTCTTTGAGGCACGTGTGAAATCCGTAACTGGTTCTTTCTGGGCGGCGAGCTGCCCTCTGCTCGCCGCTTGTGAATTAATATTAAAAAGAGATCCGGAAGATAGGTTATGGTAGAGCGAACGAATATGAATGAACGAATAAGAATGCACTTCAGGCAGTCTCTGAATGGGGCAATGCCAATCTTGTAGCATTCAATGCCGCCAAAACACAGGCGTGTCTTTTCACCGCCAAAGGAGCCCGTTCACCTTGGCTCCGACTTTTCGAAATGTATCCTTGGAGTGTGCCGACCGCCTTCAGCTTTTGGGAGTTGAGATTTCTTCGAACCCAAACTTTGGGTGGTTCATTGAGTCCAAGGCTAAGGTGGCTGCCAGGAAACTTGGCGTTATCGCAAAGGTCCGGCGATACTTTACACCAGGGCAGCTTCCAATGATGTACAAAGCACAGGTGTGTGTGGAGTACTGCAGTCACATTTGGGCTGGTGCTGCTAAGTGTCATCTGCCAATTTGGACTCGGAGGAGAGGCGGGCGAAGAGGCTGATTGGTGACCCTGATGTAACTCGAGATGGCCTCCAAAGCCTAGAGCACAGGCGTTGAGTAGCCAGCCATTCGGTGCACACTGCCCAAAATGCATCCTATAGAAAGGATGCATTTTGGGCAGTGTGCGAGGGAATCGCATGATTTAATTCCCCCATATCCGTTCCACCATCGGACGACCGTCGTACGGCAAGTTTCCACCCTTACGTTGTTAACACCACTACGATCCGGACGAAGCTTTTCGCCTCCTCCTTTATACGGCGTACACCAAGGGACTGGAACAACTTGCCGGCGGCGGTGTTTCCGTCGGACTACAACTTGAGTGTCTTCAAGGCTAGAGTGAATAGGCTCCTTAATAAACTAGTGCGCTTTACCATCAACGATTGCGTCACTGCTTACCATCAGGCGGGATTGCGGTCAAGCGCTAGTTTATCCATACTAATAATATAAATGCGAAAGTATCTCTGTCTGTCTGTATGTCTTTCTGTCCGCCTTTCACGCCAAAACTACTTAACCGATTGTAATGTTTGGTACACAGATAGTCTAGAGCCTGAGAAAGAACACAGGCTATAAAACATCCCACTATGACCAACAGGAGCAGAGCAGGAACAAAAAATATTGCGAAAATGGGAGCAAACGCGTACGTACATATTGCTCCCATTATTTTAACAGGTGCTTATTTTATATCAACTGAGCTCTTTCGGTTCGAAACTTACGCGGGTGAAACCGCGGGGCACAGCTAGTAATTTTATATAAAAAAAGGAAAATAATTACGTTTGTATTTTTCAATGAAAAAACAAATCAGCGGAAACAATTTCATGACTTCACTAACTGACCTGACAAGTAGTTTTTAAAAGTAACTCAGTATATATTCAGTCACCACAGTAAGCTAGCTCAGGGTGAAGAAAGAGCCGCTTCATTACAAACACGGAACCAGCAGCTCACTACCCATTCCTCACAAGATCCAGCAAATAAACTGCGAGAAAACTTAATTACGTATTCCCCATTTCTATAATGTCTACCAGTAATTAGGAATAACTTCAAGTAATAAATACATGACGCCAAGATAACTAAGTCTCTAATGTCATCAAACGTGTTTACATGTGAGAGTAGGACGTAAATACTTCTATAATTTCTGCACACAACTAGTGAAGGGACATAAGATGCTAGTCCTGATAAATCGAGCCTGTCATAATCGATAAGACGCATCGATAGAGTCGTTACTCGTGATCGATGATTAGCTAGCGATTAAGTCGATTTCAATTTTCTCGATAAGGCATACCGTGTTATATATAGCTATCAATGATTGCAGTGATTCATCAGAAAATGCTTAGTAGAAAATGTTTTTAAAGTGGGTTGGGAAAATATAGGCTGAATGCAAAGCGGTTTCATCCGATTTAGAATATAAACAAGTAGGTAAATATTGATGTTGTTGTACAGATTACTCGAATTTAATAATGGCTTTTGCTTCCGCAAAGACGTAGTTTATGAAGTTACAATCCATGTGCCAGGGAAATCTGAAACCGTCATCTTATTTTCGTACCAATTGTTATCCTGATCTACTTTCCCAATCCGCCTTTCGCCTTAGTATTCTCAACTTTTATGAAAGCAGAGCATCTTTTGAATTTACCATTGGCTTTCGAAGGAAATTTAAAATTCGAATCGCGTCTTACTTTATTTATGAATCAATAGTATTATTATATTCAATCGATACTAGAGTGGGATTCCAAATTAAAATTAGACCGTTCCAAAACGATTTATAACAGGGATCGATTCTAAATCGATTTTACCTAATCCCTATCCTGTGCTCGGGAAAGTTGATACGTATTTATTCAAATACGTGTGCCGTGTGAATGTTATTATTTATAGCTATGGTCGTTGGAAAGCGGACACGAAAGCTACTGGCGGCGACAGCGGCTCCTGACATCAACTCGATGCTATTATGTTGTGCTAAGGTTTATTGCTGAAGGAAAAGGAAACATATAAAAATGCTGACGGCGTATCGGTTATTTTAAATTACATAGTTATCGAAGCAGTGTACTTAAAATCAAATTTCATTTAGGTGTAATGAAGTGAAGTAGTAAGTAAATAATCAAAACTGTATCAAATATTAATCTATCATGATTGAAATTGAAATGCCAAATATCACAAACACAACATTGTGACATCATAAAATACAAAATTACCATAATTAATTTTCTGCAACAACCGCTTACTTCTTCAATAACTCTGCTATAATCTTGCTTTAAAGAGCAATAATTTATTTTTATTGTTATCTTCTGCTTGATCCCCATCATATTACAGCAAATTAGTCTATAATGTTCCCTCTGCTGGTAGACAGGCATCCTTCCTGTGAAAAGGAGTGGGCCATAATCCACCACGCGAGCCCAGTGCTGGTTGGTAGATGTCTTAAATTTTATATTCCAGGATTCGGTTTCGTCAAGATGTTTTCCTTCACCCTTTTGAGAACAATGTTGCACTTAACTGCAGCCCTTATAAAGAAGAAAATGATTTAAGAATAGTGACAATATACAAAAATCTGCGTAATCTGCGTATATCAAGATATTTCACTATTCCAACAGCAAATTAATGTGCTAGCTTGTATAGTGTTGAAAGTACCGCAAACTGTCTTGTGAAAATCGTGATTAGTTTTATCAGCTTTGGCATATATTAAAATTATGTTCACTGGTCATCATCGGTCCACCTTGTTGGGGCCTCCCTACGCTGCGTCTTCCGGTACGTGGCGGCTACTCCAGAACCTTACTGCTGCATCGGCCATCAGTTCTACGAGCATTGTACCCCGCCCACTGTCACTTAATTTTAGCGACTCGAAGAGCTATGTCGATGACTTTGGTTCTTTTGCGGATCTCTTCATTTCGGATTCGATCTAAACGATGGATGATGAACATGGATTGATAGAAACTTCAAGCATAGCTCTTTCCACCGCCCTTTGTGTGACTTTGAGCTTTGGTTTAAGGCCCATTGTGAGCGATCATGTTTCAGTTTCGTATGTCATCACTGGCAACTCACACTGGTCAAAGACTTTAGTCTTGAGACACTGTGGTACCTTTGTCTAGCAGTACACCTCTATAGGCTGAGAGGAAGAGGAGGGAAAATTGTGTTGCAATAGTTATTTATGCCACTGTCAAGCAATTATAGCTATTGTAATATGAGTGATAGTTTATGCCACGAAGCGAAGCTGAGTGGCACAATAGATCAGCACGAGTATTATAATAGCTCTTTGCGACAGTGGCATACAAAACTTTTTCTACGACCTTCAAATAAATAAATACAAAAAACCGTTGAACTTTAGCGCGACGCGCGCCATTTGTTTTGTTGTTATAATTCTACAAATGAAAGGCAAAGGCAATTCATCCATAGAGCCTAATAACATGCGATGTTAAGTCGTAACGCAAATACGCGCGCTTTTTGGCATAATCACATGTTGATTTTTTGATGGCATAGCCATAAAAAAAAGATTCATTGTAGTACGGTTTACCCGTGTGAAAATGGTCATTGTAACACGACTTGGCAGGAATGAGTACTATTGAGATATGACTTATGGTTATGTATTAAGCAAATTAGCAAATGGTCGTAGAAAAACTCCATTGTTGACTCTTTCATATATAGTAGGTAACAACCTTGTGGAGCCAAGTTTTGTCGAACAATATAGTGGATGCCGGAAGCTTGTTATGTTGTAAACAAGAGAGTCTTTTATTTTAACCTGACTTTCGACCTCGTGAACATGGTTAGCTGTAAAATACCTACTTTGTTTCCCTATGAACGGAAATCGGCATGAAATCGTAAAGTGTGTATTAAATAAGTACAATGTTTGTTTGAGAATTAGTGTGTTACAACTTACATAAAGCCTTTGAAGAAAGGTGTTTTGTAAAGTAAAATATTATTTCAATAGATTTCAAAACAGACTGAAAAATAAATTTCTAGTTGCAATGAACCCGGTAACATTCATCATCATCATCTCAGCGTTAATCCCAGTCGCATCCGAAGCTTTTCAGCTTTAGAGTCTGGGGTCCGCTTTGCCAGTCTAGCTGCTGATATAGCTAAACTTCGACATTTTCCATGAAGCGACTGCCGTCTGACCTCCACAACCCGAAGGCGACATTGAAGCATTGCAGTTAGACCAATTGTTGGACTTTTGAGGTCTCCAACAACCCGTAACGACTACCACTAGATGTTCATATGGCAACCGGGACCAACGGCTTAACGTGCTATCCGAGGCACGACCAGACCAGTGCAAATATTCATATTCATGCATACAAATATTTGCACTGTGCAGGAATCGAACCCGCGCCTCCTTGCGCAGCGGCCGCGTCCGCTACCGCTACGCCACGGAGGCTGTCAATGAACCCGGTAACATTAATACATGCATTATCAGGAATACTAGGAAGCAGTACCTATTCAGGAATACTATGATTTTATGTCTCCTTTTAAACATCCTACACAACCCCTCTTATCCTTCCTACCTGCGTGAGCGTTTCTCTTACGCGCGCTAGCGCCGCACCGTAAAGATCACATCTAAGATCAATCTTTACATCTCATTCTCATGAAACGATTTACTATTCCTATTCCTTCCCAGTTCATGCTCTAAACTCGCTCCCGCCTAACATTCGTGATTTAAACACTATTTCTATATTTAAACGTCGAATAAAAGAGCACCTTTCTTCAATATTGTGAGAATTTGTTCATTATACACATAATATACAACGTGTAACATAAAGGGTATATACATAACAAAGGCATGGCATCTTTACATGATATCAAACGATATTGGAAGGGTTTTTTAATCCTATCTCTTTATGTTAGGAAGTTATGAGGAAAAACACTGCCTGTGATAGGCTACTATCATACTAGTCGCTCAGAGATATTGAAGCCATTTATCGGATTTTGGCAAGTAACGTGACGGGTAACGAGTAGTTATTAACGTATGTAGTGTGCTGCTACGTTTGTAATGATTTGATTTTAAGAAACACACGAAACCGAAAATTTGGTACCAATTTTTTGAATATTTTATTTTGAGTTGAAACCCTTCCGATATCGTTTAATATCATCTAAAGATGCCATGCCCTTGGTATGTATATACCCTTTTTGTTACACGTTGTATATTTAAGTATTATGTATTTATTTAAGTATACTTGTGTAATTATTGTTGGATTATATGTTTAGGTTTATTTAATATTATTACTTTTATATTTATTACATTCACATATTTTTTTCTCCTTGTTCATACACACTATCCTCTACATTTCTGTTTTACTTCTCCTTTCGCTTTTGCTGGAAGAAATTTCTTAAGAAATAAGCAGCACCTTTGTACTTAGATCTTAATTTCGACATGTCCTTATGTATTTTATTGTACTTATATAAATAATAAAATAAATCAATTATTAATTGTCTTTATTGTTTATATAATTTTTCTGTACGCCACCGAACTCCTCTCAAACAGATTTTCGACACACGAAAAACTGTTCGGGTTCGAATTCATAATTAGATCTGGCAGAAGGTAATGCTTGTGTAGGACAACATCTCTCAGGTTCGCTAGTTAAGTATATAACTATGCTTGAAGAAATACAGGAAGCGGATTGCAGACAACTATGGTCAACAAAAGAAGCTGAAAAATATGGGTATAGAGAGCTGAGAATAGAGATATATTCATTCAGTGCATACTTGCATACAGATCTTTTGAAGGATAGATATGGGCTGACATTGGTGACTGATTTATACAAGTAAAGTCGATATATCATCAATAAATCTCAGTACAGAAATAGAATGAGCTTTCATGATTCACGATTTTGATAGGCTCTGAGATTATAATTGTGTTGATTTCAATATATACATGTCCATTGTCCACCGAATGCAATTTTGGGTTGGACAGAAAGCAGACATTTTTATTATCTTCTTTTTTTGGGATGAGTAGGTATCAATAAATTTCGTAACAATATTATTCTAACAAAATGTTTTTGCCTGTGCTTCTAATTTCTTCTCTATAGGAAGCTTTGGTTGGCAACTAGCTGTAACTTTCTGACTGACTCTTTTGACAGTTAAAACTTTTACTGAAAACGGTTTATTTTTTTTAAATAATTATAAATTACTGCTTGACCGCAATCCCGTCTGATGATAAGCAGTGATACAATCGTTGATGGTAAAGCGCGCCAGACTGTTAGGCCTATTTACTCGAAAAAACTGATGGAATAGGAAGGAAGACGGCAGTTGAGCGAGGTGATGCAATGTTACCAACAACACGACCAACGATGTATTTGGAATTTGAAATGTTTTGAGTTTCACATTTATACTGCATATAGTAGGTACAGGGTGGCCCATAAGTCCTTAGTAATGAAAAAAATTAATTAAAATAAAACTAATTACACTATGAATAATATTTTTATTTATAAATATAGCTAGAAAAACATTAATTATTTTTTGTAAATAACGTCGTCCAAATGTAATCCGTTACAGTCACGGCACTCTTGCAAACGTCTTCTGAAATTGTCAATGACTGCGCGGCACGTCACTGCTGAAATGCTGGTGCTTAACTTTTGGATTAATCGGGCTCCAATAGCGGCAATTTTGTTTACTAACATGTCTGTTAATGTGGAAGTGTGCCTCATCAGAGAACATTATGTTATTGAACGAAGTAAACCGATTAAACATTTCATTAGCATAATTCACTCTCTGAATAGCATCAGTTTCTTTTAATTCTTGCACCTGTATGACAAAATTTGTGAATATTTTGTTTCATGAAGGTACTCTCATATCTGCATTCTCGTTGATCACACCTGCAAGCGCCTTTCTACTGAAAAGTTATTAACCTCCTCATATTCACACCTTTCTAAAGCTTATCAAACTGCAGCTAATATTTTAAAGACAATTTCCACTAGGTCAATGAAACCCTGAAGATAAGCAAAACTAATGTAAGCATATTCAGGTCGCAACGGTTACTGCTAGTGCACTTAATCAAAGGGTAAACTGTGCTATTAGCGGCATCATTTTCTCCTGATTTGCATATATAGTGCCGTGTGTGCTTATAATAACTGGATGGCTCAAGTATATATTCTGGATGATTGGTCATTTGATTTTAGTAGGGATGTGAAAGCTTGTGGATATGTGGAGCGGTTTACTTTCATATAGGATTGGAAAGAATTTTCTCATGGTGTCAGCTTTGGTGCATAATTTGATTCGGCCGATCTACTTATAAGTAATTTATATACAAGTTACACTGGAAAGGCACATACATGATGACATTAATATAAAAGGGAATGGAGAAGGAAAAACAGTTGAAGTTCCATAAAGAAAGAAAACAGATGTAACTTGTAGGGCAAGTTCAATATTATATACAACTAGCTTTCCGCCCGCGGCTTCACCCGCGTGGAGTTCGGTTATATCGCGCTTTTTAGATTTCCCTCGGGAACATCAAATTTTTCCGGGATAAAAGGTAGCCTATGTTCTTTCTCAGGGTCTAAAGATTGTCTGTGCCAAATTTCATTAAAATCGGTTAAGAGGTTTAAGCGGGAAAGCGTAACAGACAGACAGACAGAGTTACTTTCGCATTTATAATATTAGTATGGATTAATAATTTGGACCTCTAAGAAGGGGGTGACTACCAAGAGGGCTTCTGATAGGGATGTATGGAAGAAAAAGACATGTTGCGCCCACCCCAAATAAATTGTGATAAGGGCAGGAGAATGATGATGATGATGAATAATTTGGAACCTGTCGTACAAATTCTTGGCATGTATGTACACGTTCAAAGACGTTGAAGAAAGTTCGAAGCTCAGCTGGAGGTTAAACAATCATTAATTCAGCCACAGTAACCGCCGCCTGACCTTTCAAACAAGAAGGGGATACAGTTCAGCACCACATAAATAAGATTTAAAAACACCAGTCCCAACGAATCCAGATATCCATCTTCCCAGCAATCATGTTTTCTTATTTTGGCAATCCAATATCGGATTACTGTTTGTCCAATCCTTATCTTGTCTTATAGTCTATTGCAAAATGTAGTTTATTACAGCGATTTAAAGATTTCTTTGGGCTTAATTAACACTTTAAATGGAATCCCAAATTATGTGCTGTAGTACGATTCCGTATGGTGGTAATTTACTTGTAAGATGTCATAAATAAATTTGGAATTGTGTTGAATTACGTGTTTTGTGTAATTATTTTGGATTATTATTTTGGAGTAGGTATTTGCTGTGGAAATCACTGTTAACCATATTCATACTAATATTATAAATGCGAAAGTATCTCCGTCTGTCTGTCTGTCTGTCCGGCTTTCACGCCAAAACTACTGAACCGATTGTAATAAAATTTGGTACACAGATAGTCTAGAGCCGGAGAAAGGACATAGGCTATAAAACATCCCGCTATGACCACCAGGAGCAGAGCAGGAACAAAAAATGTTGCGGAAACGGGAGCAAACGCGGGCGTACCACATTTTGCTCCTATTATTTTAACAGGCGCTTATTTTATATCAACTGAGCTCATTCGGCTAGAAGCTTACGCGGGTGAAACCGCGGGGCACAGCTGGTATTATAATAAAGTTACAGAACAAATGGTTACTCTTTATTTTTATTCTGTAAGTACTTATATTACACTCTAAATTGATTCCTCATTTTTTATATATCTTAGTTAAGTTTTCTACAGTTTAAATCACGTGTTTATTTCGTCAGCTATGAGTGTACGCTGTCACTCATTAAATTATAGTTTGACAAGGTAAAATTTCATGTATTTACATTAAAATAATCATTAGGCTTTAGTACCTCATCCCGGGCCTTTTAAGAAAGCTCAAGGTCACTCAAAGAGAAATAGAGAAGGCTATGCTTGGGGTTTCACCGCGTGGTCAAATCACAAATGAGGAGATCCGCAGAAGAACGAGAGTAACTGACATAACCCGAAGAATTGCAACTCTTAAGTAGCAGTGGATATTGCCCGTAGGACCGATGCCCGATGGGGCCGACGGGTTCTCGAATAGAGACGACGCACCGGAAGACGCAGCGTGTGTAGGTCCCCGACAAGGTGGACCGACGACTTGGTGCAGGTCGCGGGACACCGCTGGATGCGGGAGGCGCACGACTGATCGTCGTGGAGATCCTTGGGGGGGCCCTATGTCAAGTAGTGGACGGCATCTTTCGGCTGAAATGATGATTCCATTCACGACGGTAATAAATAGTTTTATTTAATAGTAACATAACTAATAAATCCTTTTTAAATCTTCTCCTTATTCAAAATGAATATTAAATTTCCTATTGTTTGGTTAATTATCTGTTTTTTCTTCTGCTGAATTTTTAAACCCAATAAACATAGCTTTTTTACTAACACGTGTTCTATTCAGTTAACTCATAATTTCGTATGGCATATGGTTCAGGTTTCATACCTCTACCAATCGCTTATCACTAGTAACTTGAGACTAGTAATAGTAAGCGTCTAGACGAGATAATAGTACCAAAGAGTGCCAGCCTACTCGTGGCCCTCTTACTACGATTCAGATGCACAACTACATTTATTAACATTTTATATGCTTTGGGATGATTTATAACCTAGACTATGTCATATGTGTTTCAAAGTAAAATGAGAGCTTCTATGTTATTTGTTAAAGCTATTACGGTCAACATTATCCCCCTTATTCATAAACGATGTTTAAAGTTAACTAGTGATTAGCAATTCTTTAACCACACATTTTAGACGTTTGCACGTCACTTAACTTTAATCATCGTTTATGAATAAGCCCCTTAAACACTGTTTTTTTTAAATTTTTTATAAGTTATAAACTAGCGCTAGACCGCAATCCCGCCAAATGGTAAGCAGTGATGCGATCATTGATGGTAAAGCGAGCTAGTTTAATAAGAGCCTATTCACTCTAGCCTTGAAGACACTAAAATTGTAGTGTGATTGTGTTTATTCATAAATTATGAATAAACACACCAAGGATCATCGAGGGACTGGAACAATTGCCAGCGGCGGTGTTTCCGTCACACTACAATTTTAGTGTCTTCAAGGCTAGAGTGAAGAGGCTCTTATTCAACTAGCTCGCTTTACCATGAAGTGCAAACGTCTAAAATATACGGTTAAAGAATCGCTAATCACAGTTAACTTTAAACATCGTTTATGAGTAAGGGGGATTGGGTTCACTAGAGAGGAAGGTAAAGAGGTTTTGCAGAACTAAATTAATATTTGTCTTCTTTTACTTAATCCTTACTTATATTTCAAATCGGAAAGTGACTTTGTTTGTTTGTTTGTTCCGCTTTCACGCCGTAACTACTGAACCGATTGCTTTGAAATTTTGCAGGCGTATATTTAGAAGTCCGGATTAAATAATAGGGTACGTTTTAACCCGGAAAAAATTTAATATTCCCGAGGGATAACAAAAATATTGTTAGCTTCATACCAGTTTGGTGATGGTTACTAATATTATAAGTCGGAAAGTGAGTTTGTTTCTTTGTTTGTTCCGCTTTCACGCCGTAAATACTGGATCGATGGCTTTGAAATTTTGCAGACGTAAAGTTAGAAGTCCGCATCAAATAATAGGCTACTTTTTATCGCGGAAAAAATGTCCCACAGGAAAATCTAATAAGCGCGATATAACCGCATTCCTTCACCTTCAGTCATTGGTGTCCAAGATATACTTAGAAAGTATGTACATATAACTTTAGAAAAGTTACATTGGTACTTGCCTGACCTGGAATCGAACCCGTGCCCTTATACTTGAGAGGCTGGTGTTTTATTCACTAGGCCACCACGAACCTGGACTTTAAGTCTGAAATCGCCAACCCGCATTGAGCAAGCGTGGTGATTACGCTTCCTTCTCTTTAAGAGAGGAGACCTGTGCTCAGCAGTGGGACGATAAAAAAAGGTTTGATGAATGAACCGAATTCCACACGGGCGAAGCCGTGGGCGGAAAGCTAGTGGAATATAAAGAAAAAGATGCATTGAATTAAAATTTTTAAGGCTCACTCGCCAACGTAATAAAGATGCGATTCCACCAGTGTGCTGAACTGTGCGGCACAGCAATGCACATTGTGCGACACAAATGTTTATTCTGGTCGACTCACTAAAGCAAACAATAACAAATTGTACGCAACAATTCTAGGAATGTTCGCGCACATCTGTATACTTTTGTGCGCGCACACATGCAGGCAGTGGACTCGCGTCGACGCGTACAAACTTGTTGTTCGCGAACTCAGTCTTGCTTCCGCCATCGGAGAGAAAACATTTATTTGTGCGCGTACATTGTTAATTAAATTATAATTAACCAAGTTAAATATGGATTGGACGAATGATAAAATTATAAAATTTATTCAAGCTATTGAAACTTATCCTGTACTGTGGGATTCAAGTCACAGTGATTATAAAAATAAAAACAAAAAACATGACGCCACTCAAGAGTTGGCGCAAAGTTTCAATTGTGACTCGACTGAGGTAATGAGGAAATGGAAAATTATTTTGGCTCATTACAGAAGAGAAAAAAAGAAAACGGTCTTCGGCAGAAATTCTCAGTGAACATGTTCACGCACAAATGTGCTGAACTGTGCGCTTACAAAAGTTACGCACAGCCTTACCAGTGGAGATGGAAGCCAAATGCGATACCAGCTTCGAACCTGCACAGCTGGAGTTTAGCACAAAATGTTTGTAAACAAATGTGCTACACACTATTTTGGTGGAATCATACCTTCAGCTGAGTTGTGCGCTCAGTAACCACACCGCAACAATTTCTAAATGTATTTGGGAATAAAATATAACATGGTGTAAAAATGACTGGAATCGATTCAGTTGCTTATTCTGAAGAAACTGTCCTCAGGTTTCGTATACAGAAAAAAAAAAGCTTTAACCCTTTTACTTGCAATTAGTCGCTTTATACTTAAACAGGGTTTACCAATCACACTTAACTGAAGCATTTACGTACTTTAAAACAAAGATAAGGCATCAATTTGTTTGCGGAAATGAATTTGTTTTGTCCATTTTTTGAGGCGGGTTAAGAATCGTGGTCGAAACCGGTTTTGATATGTTTCTTGTGTCAATGGTGACCTAAAACTTTTAAAGTTGCCTGACAAAAAGAAGTGTAGAAACAGAACGACACACTTGCACAGATCTTTGCATACTCTTTTTAACCGACTTCAAATAAGGAGGTTATAAATTCGACCCGTATGTATGTAAGCCAAATTACAAGTGTATGTATATGTACGTATGTAAAGTAAACGCTATGGTTTCCTTAACCTTTTCGGTTATTTTTATTTTATAACGCGGCTTCGCCCGCGTAGAGTTCGGTTATATCGCGCTTTTTGGATTTCCCTCGGGAATATCAATTTTTTCCGGGATAAAAGGTAGTCTAAACCTTCCTTAAGAATCACTCTAATCTATTAAAAAAACCGCGTCAAAATCCGTTGCGTAGTTTTAAAGATCTAAGCATACATACGGACATACAGCGAAAGCGACTTTGTTTTATACTATGTATTGATTTAGCACACAGCTATCAGCTGTGACTTTTGACAGCGAAAATATTATAAAAGTATCTTGAAGAACACCTAAAGAAGATTTCACAACCTGAAATAAAGGCTTTTAATGTTGTTTTCTGTCTTTACAGGTACATATTAAGTAATTAATTATAGGTAGGGAACCCATGTGTAAAAAACGATAACAATATTAATAAATTATCTGTCTTTAAAAAAAAACGCATATGTTTTTATTTGAAAAAGTGAAATCTCATTATATGTATGTACTAGCTTTCCGCCCGCGGCTTCGCCCGCGTGGAGTTCGGTTATATCGCGCGTTTTAGGTTTCCCTCGGGAATATCAATTTTTTCCCGGATAAAAGGTATCCTATGTTCTTTCTCAGGGTCTAAAGATTGTCTGTGCCAAATTTCATCAAAATCGGTTGTGAGGTTTAAGCGGGAAAGCGTAACAGACAGACAGACAGACAGACAGACAGACAGACAGACAGATAGACAGACAGACAGACAGACAGAGTTACTTTCGCATTTATAATATTAGTATGTATGTTTTTATGTTTGTGCGCGCATATTTCCGGAACTACAAGTCCGATTTATGTAAGTAATTCTTTTTTCTTGTTGTACTATGTATTCTTCAACTTTCTATTATTATTTTATACTAGCTTTCCGCCCGCGGCTTCGCCCGCGTGGAGTTCGGTTATATCGCGCTTTTTAGATTTCCCTCGGGAACATCAATTTTTCCGGGATAAAAGCTAGCCTATGTTCTTTCTCAGGGTTTAAAGGTTGTCTGTGCCAAATTTCATCAAAATCGGTTGAGAGGTTTAAGCGGGAAAGCGTTACAGACAGACAGACAGACAGACAGACAGACAGACAGAGTTACTTTCGCATTTATAATATTAGTATGGATTTCTATGTATTGTTTCTTTTTATAAGTTTCATCAAAATCGGTTCAGTAGTTTTTGAGATAGGGATTTTTTTCGTATTGATGAGAACTTATTCTAACATGGGTTATGGCTGCCACTATTGTTATGAGGTGAAAAAAAGTAATTTTGGTAATTCGAGACACTGAAAAGCATGAAATCTCGTCGTTTCTGTTGTTAAATAATAATAATAAAATTTATTTCGGAATTCCGACTTCTAGAGCCATGACAAAAGTAAAATAATTTTGTCCTTTTAAAATTTGTTTTGAAGTCGGTTTCTATTTTTTAGTAAAAAATTTTTTGTTACTGTACTAGCTAATTTGACCTTTTCAAAACCAATCTTGAACGAATACAGCGCTTTATTGGAACAGAGCAGCCGCTGATTTGAAGTGCATCCTGGATCATAACACAATATAACCAGCCTATAACGATCCCACTCCTGGGACGCCGGCCTCCTCTCGGTGAGAGGTAGTGGGCCATAATCTACAACGCGGGCCCAGTGCGGGTTATTGTCCCATGTCTTCGAAGTTTTTGCTTCTAGAACATGTCGGTTTCCTCACGATGGTTTCCTTAACTGTTTTGAGAGCAGTGGTGATGAAATAATTTACACAAAGTAAAGTACCTGGCGGGGTTCGAACCTACGATCTACATCTCGTAAGTCGCAAACGATACCATTAGGCCACCACTGCTCATCCTATTTAAATAATAATAGGGTATTAGACTAAAAAAAACTAATTAGTCCGTCAGTCAAATTTCCGAAAAATACTAGACACGTATTTTTTCTTTTTTCATGTAAACAAAAATGAAGACGACACAGCGCGTTGAAAACTCGTGTGACGTCACTGCACGCTACACTTTTTAGCGACCAGTGACGTCACCAGCCACCACTCCTGATCTTTGATGCCTTTTATATTTGTAAATTTTTATTGATTTGATAAAAGAAAATATGCGTATCCAATATTTTTCTAAAATCTGAATGACGGACTAAATAGAATATTTTTTTTTACCCAGGAAACATCCCTATTAGGATCTTTTTACCCCGATATTCCCCCTGGACCGAAACCTACACGCGTGAAACCGCGAGGCGCTGCTAATATGATAAAAGCGAAAAGTGAGAATGTTTGAATGAATGGATATTTGTTGCTCTTTTTCGCAAAAACTACTAAACGAATTTGGATGTAATTTGGCACACATAATATGTGTGCCAAATTACATCCAAATTCGCTGCTTAAATTTAACTAGTAATTAGCAACTATTTAACCATACTAGAATTGGGATAATATCTTCTGGATTCCATTAAATTGGAATTGGGATAAGATCTTCTGCATTCCATTAAATTGGAATTGGAATTTGGCTTCTTTTAAATAAGAAGTCATGGGTTAAAGTAGATAAAAGGCTTTCATTAAAATGAAAGTAGTTGTTGTTGGGTTCCATTCAATTGGATGTCTTTCCAGGTCGCCTTAGAGAACGATCCACCATGTCGAGTCTGCTACCGCCTCCAGAAAAATTAATTCTTGAAGGTGATAGTTCTTCTATGGGTATAAAATGGGAGAAATGGGGGAGGTCACTTCTTATTTACCTTGAAGCATCTGACGTTAGCATTGATTTTAAAAAGAGAGCAACGCTATTAGTATTAGGTGGATCTGCACTTCAAGACTTATTTTATAACTTGCCTGGAGCAAATATTAATCCTGGAAATGACGTCAATATTTTTGATGTAGCTATTAGTAAGCTTGATGATTACTATCTTCCCAAACAAAATAAGACTTATGAAAGACACATATTTCGACAAATAGCGCAAGTAGAAGGTGAAAATTTTGAACAATTTTGCTTAAACTTCGAGAACAAGCAGCCAAATGTAAGTTTGACAAGCCGGATGATCAGATTATTGACAAAATAACGGGATATTGTCTATCATCAGAATTAAGAAAGAAGATTCTCACCATGGGGGACGAGATCACATTAGATAAAGTAATATCAGCTGCAAATACACTAGAAATAGTTAATCACCAATTTGAAAGTTATGAAAAAAAAAAGATAAGACAAAAAACTTATGAGATAAACGGAAAAATAAAACTACATACATGAATAATTCCAGATGGGAGACTCAAAACAAACAATCTATTAAGTGCAATAGATGTGGTCATGTACATACTTCTCAAGGTTCGGCCTGTCCAGCTTTAGGAAAAAAGTGCAATGGTTGTGGCAAATTAGGCCACTACCAACGCTGCTGTCAAACTAAATCTATTGAATTAAAACGAAATTAGAACAAAAACAGAACTCGCACAAAAACGACCATAAAAGACAAAAGCAAGATATAACAGTTAATTCTTTAGAAGAAGAGCAGGTAGAATACATATTTAACTTAAATGATGATGCAACAATAAAATGTGAAATAGGAGGAGTAAGTTTAGAAATGTTAATAGACTCTGGTTGCAAATTGAACTTGATATCGGATAAAACTTGGGATCATTTAAAAGGAAACAAGGTACATTGTTATAATCAGATCCGAGAACCGAATAAAATATTTTTAGCATACGGCAGTAAAACTCCATTACATGTAACTATAATAAAAGCTAATAGCAAACAAGACCGGGCTCAAAATTTATGTCATAGGAGATGGATCAAGAAAAATCTTCTAGGAAAGGACACTGTACATCTTGGGGTTTTAGAATTAGGGCTCGGTGTGAACCTAATAAATTGTAATCAAAAAAGATCTCAGCCGTTTAATAAATTTAAAAGGTCTTTATAGGAATTCCTATAGATCCATAGTGAAACCTGTGATGCAACTATCCCGAAGAATACCTATATTGCAAAAAAGAGAAGGGGAAGGAATATAGTAATCGGAAAACAAGAGCAGAGGAGCCAGGAATATGTCAAGGGGAGAAGGAATATAATGATTGGAAAAGAAGAGCAGAGGAGCCAGGAATATGTCAAGGGGATAAGGTATTTGAAAGAAATGGAAAAGACAATTAAGCTTTCAACTAATTGTAACCTCGAATGTCATGTGGTTGAAAAGTCGGTTTTTCTGTTAGTGATTAAACAAGTAAATACCTGATTTTAAATAAGGATAATAAAAAATTGTTAAAAAGGAAGGGATGTAGTGTTTGTATCTCCTAAAAGGTACATACTAACATTGTCTCATGTACACTCGTAGTCGAGGTATCAATCAATCTGGCAGTCTGCTATTGACACTGGTCAAGGTTGGACGTGTGCTGCTTGCGATACGAGTGTAGTGGTGAGCCAGTGAATAACAGGTGTTACCGTAAGTATAAGGGTCCTTACAGGAAGCTTCACTGTATACATATTGGTTCACTGTTGACCTGGCCCCGGTTCAGAGTGTCCCACGTGGTGGACACTGTGAGCCATTTGCCGTCTTTTAAAAAAACTTAAATATATTCTACCTTAGTACGTTTGGTTCTAAAATTAAAGTGCCAAATTATAGCCAGAAATATAGGCAGTCCAATAGTAAAGAAAAATCTTCATTATCTTTAGAACCCGCTGAGCTATGAATCTGCAACTTTTTCATGGTTCACTGTTGGACACCTCACCCTACCTACAGTTTATCACACACAATGAAAAGCAAAAAAAAAAAAAACCTAATTCTCTAAGCTTTTCTCCATTTTCCCTTTATGAAGTCACTTTCCTTATTAACTACGGGCACAATTACACCGCAATTTTCTCAACTAAGTGGGCGAACTGAACAGCAGCGTTCAATTAACTCCCAATGATCGTATTAATTCAGATTTATCTGTCAAGTCATAGACGCACTCTCTTGTGCCAATTAGATATCTATTGCTCGTGAGATTACTATGTTATACACGCAGTTTTTTAATAACTATACTTGTACAGGAACGGGAGGCAGGTGCTCTTCAATGATTGATTTTATTTCTTTGATGGTTATACGTTATATTTAAAATTCGTCTTATTTCTACCAGTGTGTATCAGGTAATGAATAAAAAAATAATTAAACAAATCTTATATTTATGTAGTTGAATGACGTGTGATTGGTCGCCGACAATGGTGGGCTCTGATTCGCCGATAAGAAGCCGTAGTGCTCCATTGCGTCGATAGATGGCGTTGGTAGTGGCACCAACAATACTATCTTAGAAAAAAAGACCGACAACTGACTTCGATTTGACACCGACTAAAGTGTACTGTTTCACTTAGTGGAAGTCGGTTTTTTGTTTTGTAAGAAAGTTCCTATTTTTCACGTTTCCACAAACCTACCCTACAGAAAATCGCTAAGCACCACTTGCTATGTAAACACTGACAAGACATTTATCAAATACCTATCATAATTAGAAAGCAGATACAACTTTTTCTTTCTACTATCATCTATCATCACAGCGTTATTCCCAGTCGCATCCAAAGCCTTTTCAGCTTTGGAGTCTGGGGTCCGCTTTACCAGTCCAACTGCTGATATGGCTAAACTTCGACATTTTCCGTGAAGCGACTGCCGTCTGACCTCCACAACCCGAAGGCGACATCGAAGCATTGCAGTTAGACCACTTGTTGGACTTTTGAGGGCTCCAACAACCCGTAACGACTGCCACTAAATGTTCGTATAGCAACCGGGACCAACGGCTTAACGTGCTTTCCGAGGCACGACCAGACCAGTGCAAATATTCATATTCATGCATACAAATACTTGCACTGTGCGGGGATTGAACCCTCGCCACCTTGCGCAGCGGCTGCGTCCGCTACCGCTACGCCAAACATTTTAGTTTAATCCTGTCAAATTAACATATTCCATAGACAGTCTAGACGCGATTATAAACATGGCGACCAAAATATGTCAATTTATGTCAGGCGCGGACTAATTTGAGAGGTCTAAACTAACATCTTATCTTCTGTCCTTTTCTTAATAAAATAGATAGAAAAAGATGCACTGTACTTAAATTTAATTTAGTCTGTGAATGAGGGAATTAGGGCCATTGTGTGCCTTCCATATTTTCTTCGGTTTGATTCTTTAATCAGACCCTTTCCAGTGATACTGATTGCGATGAAGAAAACATGGTATTGCAGATTGGAATAAAGGCTGTATTTGAAAATATAGTGAATTGAAAAGTTCAGGAGAACATTTCAGAAACAAAGTGTTGCCAATGAAAATATGAGTACTGAGCTACTGAATAAAATATACATTGCACTAGCCCAATCAGTAATTATCTATTGCATTTCGGTATGGGGAGGTGCAGCTAAGTCATATTTTATAGATCTAGAGAGGGCGCATTGATCTGTGATTAAAGTTATGTACTCTAAGCCTTTTAGGTTTCCTACTAAATCCTTATATGCAATTTCTAAGCTTCTCTCTGTCAGGAAACTATATATCCTACACATGACACATAGGTATCACAAAACATTACCTTTCGACTATGCCAAACTTAGGAAAAGACGGTGCGATATAGTTGCCCCTACACACCCCACTCGTACTGTCTTTGCTAGTCGGCAAAATTTGGCTCAACCCCCCGTGTTTATAATAAAATTAACCGTATCCTTAGTATATACCCCATGCAATATTATGAGTGTAAGAAAAATCTGACTGAATGGCTCCTTACTCTAAATTATGAAGATGTGGAGGAAATCCTACTTACATTAACTTGAATTTGATACATGCTTAATGTACTCACATACCACACGTAACGAATTTATAGGGTTATGTGGCCAAATGAAACTACCACCCACACATACACACACGCGCGCACACTCACACACACACCCCCCCCACACTAACACACTCACACACTCACACAAACAAACACACACTTCACTCTTCTTTTTAATTTTTAAGGAACTTCTGGTAATATTATTGTTACTCATATTGTTGGTCTAGTAAGTCTAAATTTATGTTTCCATCGGAAGAGCGAGGCTTTCCCAATACAAGTACCTATCATTTGATTACTTTCTGGGAAGCCCCGGCAACTTACATGTAAAACTTACTGAAATAAATGCATTTTATTTATTTTTTATTTTCTAAAATAATACCATTTGTACCAAAGTAGTGTTGATGGTAAAATTCTGGATTTGTAATGTGTGCGTTACTTTATGCTAATAAACAATATTATGTATACGTGGGGGAGAGTCACTGCGACAGGAAGCGGGGCTGAAGTTTCAGATAGCTGAGGTATGTTCTCATCCACATGAGCATCCATTGTGAGCGGTATTTCGAGAAAACATTAAAAAATAACTATAGTGTGACGTTCGATTCTTATTATTTTAAATGTATAGACACTTAGATCAATGTAATATTAAGGGATTGCAATGATAATCTCAGATTAAAATAGATAAGAGCATACATGAGAGAGGGTTGGAGTATGACCAACACACTAGATCGAAACTTGGGCAAAGAATGCCCGCGTTAACGGTCGCTCGCTATGTCAAACGCAACTCCAGTCGGGTGTTACTCGCTCTCAATGAAATTTTTTTTTAAATTTATGGATTAATGATACTGATACAAAACAGATCACAATATTCAAAATTAACCAGTCACGCACCCTTACATATAAACATTTTCTCATTTATTTTAATCTCTCATAAACTACCTTTTACGAGCAAATAGTAGCGGCTACGTGCCCATTACTTTTTCTACGTTAACGGTCAAGACTTGCACATTTAACTTGTAACTCGCAGTTAATTCAAACGCTAGTTTTTAGTGCCCTATTACTTATAGATCAACTTTTTATACTATATTTATTGATACCACCCGTGGTTAACAGCACTTTATGTCGTTGTATGAGATTTCTTTTTGCTCGAAATTAGCTTGGATTGGGAGTAGATAGAAGAGTGGTATTGCCTTGAAATGGAATTTTAAAACCACAGGATGTTCTAAAGTAATGATTTTTACTATTTATTTTCCCTGTTTATAACATGCCTTGCATGGTTTTTATTCTAAGCAATCTAATCCATTACCAACCTTTTTATGAGTTTGTTTTTAGAGATATTTTTTGTATATTCTATGTATGTATTATACTAATATATTTAATATTATAATAATACTTAAGTTTTATTATAATTATATTTACGTAATTTAAAACTAATAAAATGCACAAGTCTATAAAGTAGGAATGGAACTAATTAGAGGGCATCAAAAAAATCATCCGCATCGCTGTCAGTAATAAATGTGCCCAAAAGATTGGCAGCTTTGCCACGTTGTATGGCGATGTTCATCAAAGCTTGACTCAGTTATTTCTGTTATGTATTGTAGATATTGAAGTCGAGGAACTCAATAATATGTTTCACAAATTCTTTTGACCTTTTCTCCAATAGTTATAACTCAAGTATCTCAAGAGAATCCGTTAACCTTTGCTATATAGTAGTAATAGCATGAAATTTTTCTTTGATATATTTATCGTTCTAGTGAGATTCTTTTTGATCTATATCTATACACTTGTTACGAATCTAAATGCTTGTCGATTTAACTTTCGTCCTTGTATAAAAAGTTCATGAGACCAAGAAAGTCGATTCAGCACGGTAGTCTCATTACTAGGTCCTCAATTAGTGCTTGTCCCCGACTCAGTTCATCGATCAAGATGCAATCTGCAGGAAGCTGGCTTGTTTATAGACCTTTATATATGTTGCCTAGAAAGGCTATCTGGGGAGAAGCGAGTTTCTACCTATTTAATTGTTTTTGTTGAAATGTTTCGCTTGCATCTATGAAAACAGGGCTATTTTAGGATTTTTTAGAACGTTGAGTTTAGTCTCAGTATTTTCTTCCTCTTCTTCTTCAGCCTATAGAGGTCCGCTGCTGGCCAAAAGCCTCCCCCAAGGCTTCCCACAATGACCAATCTTGTGCTACCTGCATCCATCGGCTTCTGGCGCCCCTCTCGGTCATCAGTCCACCTTCTCGATCTAAGTATCAATGTGTCAAAAATACGTCTAATTGCCCCATATTTTGAACTTGAAACAAGTTTTTTTTCGCCTAGATGAGACTGTGGCTAGATTATGATTTGCTTTCTCGTCTTCCAAAAAGGATTTTGACGAAGTATTAGAGGAACGTCAATATTTTAAACTGAATTTCACAAGGCGGAGCACATTGCACATGGAACCGATGGCCGATGGAACAGTAAAGTTCTAAAGTGGCGGCCACGTACCGAAAGGCGCAGTGTAGGAAGGCCCCCAACAAGGTGGACCGATGACCTAGTGAAGGTCGTGGAAAACCGATGGATGCGGGCAGTATAAGATCGGTCATTGTGGAAAGTCTTGGGGGAGGACTTTGTCCAGCAGTGGATGTCTATAGGCTGAGAGGAAGACGAAGAGCCTCACAATGAATCTGAATGGCACCTAATCTTAATCGTTTTCAAGAGTTGTCAGTGTCTTCAGAACTATATGACATGGCCATTGGTAGCTTTCAGTTTTCTTTAGAGGCTGATCACGTTCAAATCCTTAAGTGAAAATCGCCCTAAATTTTTTTGAATTATAATGCTTCTTCTCCTTATCGTACACATGGGAGTCTAAATGATCGGCCCGGAATTCAGCTTCACCGGCGTTACTGGCTTCCATCAGTTTCTGTAACGTGCAGACAAGATACGCAGGTCTCAAGTGTCCTATCTTTTGTGGAACAACAGCTAATACATTTACACTCCAAGGCGGATTCGTCTAGAAATCTCAGCAGCTTTCCAATGCTTCTGAGTCCAGAGTCTGATTATAGACTTCCAGGCTACCCAAGGCGATTGATGTCCAGTTGGGTGATCCTGAATGTACTGTTTTACCACAGCTTCTATCAATCATATTGGAAAAATATTTTTGTATTATCATGTCTGTTATTCTAAGTAGTCTGATTTTATCCAGTTATTAGTCAACAACTAAGTAGTACATAATTTATTCATTAATTTTAGAACATTCTATTTGAACGGAATTGGATAACTAAGGATGCTCACCAACTTCCTGGAAACGCGTATGTTTAATGAGTCATTTTAATATTCCCAATAGATATTATCTTCGTTCATAAAATCATGCTAATGAGCCACGAAGGCTTTGAGCAGATTCGTATTCAAGTTTAAAATACTCGTACTTCCTGAAACCACTTTTGGTAGAATATGATTAATCTTATCTCAATCAAGTTCTCATTTTTGGGCCAGAAAACTGTATCTGTGGTAAGTACATAATAATTATTAAGATTATGAGATTCAAGGGATAATGATAAAGTTAATTAATGTTATTATTCTGAATTTTTATTTATTGAAATCTGGTGTTTTTTATGCGCTTTTGTCTTTATTAAAGTCGTTTGAAGTGAATGTGCTTTAGTGTCCTTTCATCTAATTCAGTAATCGTAGGGATAAGACTATGCTAGATTTAGGAGAATTGGCTTTCTGATAATGTTTTTAGAGTTATCTTTTAGCCATTGTCTATTGAAAAGTTAAAATTCGTACCAAGATTTTACGTAGCATATGTCTAAAATCCACTCTTGACCCTAGAAATAACCGCAGTGTTGCCTACCCACGAACTAAGTTTAAAGACAAATAAACAAAACGAAACAGGTTCTTATAATTGGGACCACTTAAAAATACCCAAGAATACTCGTGCTTTATTCAGAAGAGCCGAAACGTGGTCGGCTCCGGTGTAATTTGGTTAAAACACCATGTAGAATTGCAAAATGATAGCCCCATGCGCAGGAGTCGGTACGGAGACGTGTTTTGGTGGGAACTCATATTTTAGGCATCCTCGTTATTATATTTTTGTTTTTTTATATAATAAGTATTATTAATGGATTAGCGACTCCGCAGGCTATGTTTTGAACATGTTTTGAACCAGACGTTATATATTATAATATCGAGAAGTTCGGACACACCTAAAATAGTTAGAATAAAGTATTGTGTAGAGGAATGTCGTGTTTCTGAGGTAAAAGCAGACTTCTTATTGACAAACAAAGGGTTTTTGTCGTTACAAGTAACAAAAGATTCCATAGTGATTGTTTTGGCGGGTTGCCTTGACCACTGTCTGCCACTATCTTTACAAAAAAAAATATGCTTTCAATGCCTATAAGATTTTACATAACAGCCGAATTTCTTATAGATTACTAGCTGTGCCTAGCATGTCAGAAAATGTTTTATTTTTATTGCGTGTGGTATGCTAATTTACGCGTAATAACATCAGCATTTTTTTTTTATAAACTATAAATTAGGGCTTGACCGCAAGCGCACCTGATAGTGTGCAATCGTTGATGGTAAAGCGCGCTAATTTAGTAAAAGCCTATTCACTATAGCCTTGAAGACACCTAAATTGTAGTCCGACGGAAACACCGCCGCTAGCAAATTGTTCCAGTCCCTCGATGTACGCTGTATGAAAGACTAGGCGAAATGCTTCGTCCGGATCGATTTTCCAGAAAAGGCTTATAAAATCTGTCTAGCCATTCTAAATATTAGCTGGAAGACACGGAAATACAACAATTTAAAAAACGGCACAGAATTGGTGCCCATTGAGGCGAGGTCTCGGCAGACAATGTTGGATATGGCGGAATGAGCTGGATAGATTTCGTCAATACTGGAACGAGGGGGAGACTAGGAAGCCTCCTTTACCTCTTCTGGGCAAAGGGAGGCCTTTGCCTAGGACTGGAGTTTTGTGAGGACTGTCTTATATAATATTTCCGTTCAAAAGGTGCTGATTCTCAGCCTAATTTCAATAAATTACTTTTGATTTGATTTAAGTGGGACAGTAGAGTAGTGGACATTTAAAAAATAATACTTTTCAATGAATTTAGTAAAAAACTGTTATGAAATTTCAATTTTATTTATTTCTATAGATTAGGCGTTATTATCGTGAGCTACTAATACCAAAAAAACCCGCGCAGTGAAATATTTGTATGCATGAATATGAATATTTGCACTGACTGCTCGTGCCTCGGAAAGCGCGTTAAGCCGTTGGTCCCGCTTGCCATACGAACATCTAGTGGCAGTCGTTACGGGTTGTGAGGGCCCTCAAATTCCAACAATTGGTCTAACTGCAATGCTTCGATATCGCCTTCGGGTTATGGAGGTCAGACAGCAGTCGTTTCACGGAAAATATCGAAGCTTAGCCAAAAATCTGCAGTTAGACTGGCAAAGCGGACCCTAGACTCCAAAGCTGAGAAGCTCCGGATGCGACTGGGATTAACGCTGGGATGATGATGGTGATGACTAATACCAAAAAAGATTGTGAAATTCGCGTATGAGCCTTTCATAAATTTTCCAACGACATTTAATGTCTCTCATGTCAGTAATACTGTACCCACGTATTAATGTGGTCAGAATTATGGTCAGGAGACAAACAAAATGTAGACATAATAATGAGGAATCGAAAATAAAAACCTAGTGTTACTCGTTACTCTTATAATTTTATTTTAAAAGGTATAGGGATGTAGCTTTCTTATAAATTATGGTGCCTGCATCCGTTACTTAGTGGTCAAGAAGGAGGTTGCATCTTGTTGTATGTATAAGACATACTTTGAGAAGAATGTGTTTGGGTCGTTTTTTACCCGACTACGGCAAAGCAAAAGGAGGGTTATGATTTTGACAGGCTATGTATGTATGTATGTATGTATGTATGTATGTATGTATGTATGTATGTATGTATGTATGTATGTATGTATGTATGTATGTATGTATGTTCATCTGTTCCCTCGTAACTTCTAAACTACTTATCAGAATTCGACAAATTATATATCATTAGAAGCGTCTTAATTGTCCGCTGGTTATAGGCTATATGGGGTTTCACAAAATCTACTGTGGCGCCCTCTAGCGGACAAAACATACAGAGTAAAAAAATTAAGTTAAGATAAATATGCCGTGTTTGGTATCATTTGAAAGCGCTTTACTTGTACATTTTAAATATATATATATATTGCTAGCATTTGCGTGTGACTTTACCTGTATTCATGGGCTGGTTGCATATAATTCACATCTTTTCGTTCATAGCTTCTTAACTACTTATCAGAATAAGACCACTGCAGTACCATTAGAAGGGCCTTGATATTCTGTTAGTTATGAGCTATAAAGCTTGTCACCAAATTTAGTATTGCGCCCTCTAGCGGACAAAAATTTCTATGTTAATATAAAATTAAAATAAATATACCGTGTTTGGTATCACGTGAAAGAGCTTCACGAGTGCTCTATGCTTGTACATAATTACAAGAATGCTTTAATGATGTTAAATATGAGCGATAAGAGTAAAGCGCGGATCACGGGAACTGTGAATCGCTTTATGCAATGTAGAGCAGTGTGAACATTATTAGAATATGTAATGCACCAATGAAAACGACATAAGCTGGGAGTAACTCCACGCGGTGAAGGCGGAAACAGTTTGATAACTGGCTAAATCTCCAATAAAAAGGCCTTTGCACTATATGCCTTCGGGCTTATGTTGTTATATGTGCGTGTAGATGTAATATGTCAAGTACCTAGTTTTTAGTTCATCAGTTTAACTTTTGTTAATAATATGCGCCACAAATACATAAACACACAAATACACTTTAACACCAAAATAGTACAAATAAAAAAAAGTTCAAAAACTAAAACCCAACTACGACAAAAAACGACGCTGAAAAAGTATAAAACAAGATTTTCAGAATACTGCACTAAACAAAGTTGCTAGTTTTCATGTTTGGAAAACCGCAGTCACACGTTGTCAAAGTGCTACGGTAGGTATATGTAACGTGTGACTACGCCTTTCCAAACATGAAAATTTATCTCTACATAGTGAATATTGCATACTTCAGAATAGTATTGTATGACATTACTACTGTGTCCATTTACTTGCAACTACATTAGCAACTTTGTTCAGTTCAGTATTCTGAAAATCTTGTTTTATACTTTTTCAGCGTCGTTTTTTGTCGTAGTTGGGTTTTAGTTTTTTAACTTTTTTTTATTGAATAAGGTGGCTAAGTCATTTTTGGTGTCGTGTAAATATTCAGTAATAATTCCACAACATTAGGAACTAGCTTTCCGCCCGCGGCTTCGCCCGGGTGGAGTTCGGTTATATCGCGCTTTTTAGATTTCCCTCGGGAACATCAATTTTTCCGGGATAAAAGGTAGCCTATGTTCTTTCCCAGGGTCTAAAGATTGTCTGTGCCAAATTTCATCAAAATCGGTGGAGAGGTTTAGGCGGGAAAGCGTAACAGACAGACAGATAGACAGACAGACAGACAGACAGAGTTACTTTCGCATTTATAATATTAGTATGGATTAGTTAGACTAAGTACGGGCGACAGCAGGTCAAGCTACCCAAAACTGTCAAATATTGCCAATCAACCTTGAGCCTTATAGCTTTAATGACAAAGTTGAAAATTTAATACACGAATCTGTCAGATTGTAGTAGCTTGATGTGCTGTCGTCTGTACTTAAGTGTAACTACTTCATAATGTTGTAGAATTATTACTGAATATTTACCTGAGGTATTTAAAAAAAAATGTATCTACATCACAACGACAAAACAAACGAAAATGTATCGACATCGAAGCCAATATCTACGTAGGGTTTTTAAATCTTTAAAAACTCTCTACGTAGATATTGGCTTCGATGTCTTGTTGATAAATTGAACTAAATTTATGTTCAATGCATCTGATTCTATTTCATCAACAAAAGGACAGAACATAACATGTTAGTTTCGACCTGTGAAATTAGTCCGCGCCTGACGTAAATAGTTGGATTTTTAACAGGACTAAAATGTTATATTTTATCCTTTTCTTACTGAGATAGAAAGCAAAAGGTGCATATAGCTTAAAATTAGTTTCATTTGTAAACAAAAGAATCGGCGCCATAGGGCCTGCTTTTTTTTCCATACTAATATTATAAATGCGAAAGTAACTCTGTCTGTCTGTCTGTCGGTCTGTCTGTCTGTCGGTCTGTCTGTCTGTCGGTCTGTCTGTCTGTCTGTCTGTCTGTCTGTCTGTTATGCTTTCCCGCTTAAACCTCTCAACCGATTTTGATGAAATTTGGCACAGACAATCTTTAGACCCTGAGAAAGAACATAGGCTACCTTTTATCCCGGAAAAATTTGATATTCCCGAGGGAAATCAAAAAGCGCGATATAACCGAACTCCACGCGGGCGAAGCCGCGGGCGGAAAGCTAGTATTATTATAAAGTAGTGATTGACAGCAATCCCACCTGATGGTAAGGTGTGACGCAATCGTTGATGGTAATGCGCGCTAGTTTATTATGGGCCTATTCACTCAAAACATCTGGGTGAATAGGAACGAAGACGGCAGTTGAGCGAGGTGAAGCAATGGTAAACCCAACAACACGACTAACGATGCTGCACCAGAGGGAGATTGATGTGAAGACCCTCCATGACTAAACTCCCGAAACAACAACATTTGACGCATCGTACCCGGCACACATCGCAACACAATTGTTCAGACCCGTCCTCCGTACGACTTCACCAGACATCATGCCGAATTCTTTTTGATATGCTCACAATTATAATACACGTCAATAATTTTAAAATCGTGTTTCTGTTGTCTCGTTTCGTTTATCAGAATGACTGTTGTATCTACAGACCTACTTTTAGCTACTAAGTATCAAATGAACCTCAAGCATGGTTCAAACCAAATGTTTACTAACATTGCTACAATATTACATCGCTGCATTACAGAGGCTGTAATTATGGTTATGTCGGACATTGATCACCGATCTCGAAAGGTCGATGAACTAGAAGGTATGATCGGGAATCTTGTTTGGGGCTATTTTTAGGAACATTTCCTTATATTTATACTCTCTGAACGAATTTGCGTTGGGTTTTATTGATTCTTGGGCTGTCTGTGGTAGTTAGGTAGGCGTGTTTACTGGTCTTGAAAAAGAGGCCTTAAAAGGAGGCAATTTGGAGTTTCCGGCCTGGGCCCCCGTATCGGGTTGCCAGACATTTTTTTCTATTGTAGTTATCTGCCACATTATTACAAGCAGATTCTGTTCCATTTTCAGACTATCTAGTAGAAATTGATACTTAATTAAAACCTAGGTATTAGTAAAGTAATGGTCTGCAACTGTGTAACGTTTTTTTTTCTGGATGGGAAATCATCAAATAACCTATCCCGCACTGGGCGGAGCGGAAGGGCGTGCCAGACTTTTACTGACTAAAACCCACCCATGTTTCTTCAATTGCCTGTCTCACTTGACTGTGCGCCAGGGTCACGGTTTCTTTTTTAAACAACTCGCAACCCAGACTCAGGAGGCATCGGTCTTTGTGGACCACAACGCGCCTTCGACTCGGGCCTGGTCCTTATCGGGCGGCGAGCTGCCCACTGCTCACCGCCCGCAGGCTCACGCCTATGGTGGCCGGGAGTTTGGTGTTTTCTCCCGACCAGGGCGTCTCCTGCGGCGGCTAGTGGCGTGAGAAAGAGGTGATGGCCTGCCATGCACTCTTGCTCCGGACCATGGCCTGGACCAGGGCCGAACGCGAGAGATCGCCGCCGATCGCCACTACGAGGACACGGCGGCGCTCTACCGAATCCGGGCAGGCAACTGTGTGTACCTTGGTTACGTATGGTACGTTACCGGTATAGAAGGCAGTTTTGTTTCTAAAATAATAAACGAGAAAAACAAATTTAACATAAAAAAATAAAAATTATACCACTCACCTTCATTCCATGCCGAAGTAATATTCTCATGCAAGAAGTATTCTGTCTCCTCTTCATCCGACCACAGTACGCCTTCGATGCTAGAAGTGATGCCCTGTCCATCAGGGCCTTCCACTATAGACCTTCGAGACAGCTGGTCATAACTAGGAGGCCTAGATAACGACCCTCCGAACCCCGAAATATCAGCCAATGATGACCGAAAATTCTTATAACTACGACTATCTATTGGTCGATAACTGCGAACAGATCGAGCATCTTCGGATTTAATTGAACGAAGGGACCTACAATCGAAGCTTGGTCCTTCACTTGTACTAAGGTCGCCTAGGGAGACCTTGAAATTGTTTGAAGAAATATCGCCTAAAGGGACCTCGCATGATCGACGTTTCATGCTCGTCTTTTGCGATGGAGTCTCCCCAGTGGCTTGCATGTGCCGGCTGACACCGGCACTATGCAGGAATTCATTAGAATTGTACATTTTATACTACACTAAACTACTAGGAACTTGATCTGACTAATTTTGGAGGAATTATTCGTTCGTTGGTCGAGGGCAATCTGGAACAAAAGAAAAAATATTAAGTAAAGCATACAATTTTACAGAAATTAAAAAGAATTCTCGCTTTGGCGTGATGTTTCAATAGAATAACTTTTATCGGAAGAATACTATTGTACTTATGTGAAAAATGATCATAAATTATCTTACTTCAGATTGAAATTATTCGACAAATATAAAAATAAGAATATTTATTTGCTTTAAAACATGGTAGGTAAGTAGATAAAGTTCTTATAAATAAAGCTATGCTCTTACATGTTCCGCCATGAACTGGCATACTTACATTTTAAACATATTAAATGGAACAAATTTAGTAATTTAATTTGTTGAAATTAAAATTATAACATTTTATTAGGGTTATTATTAAGATATATGTCTATTAAAATAAAAAATAGATAACTCAATATTTTTTGAAAACCAATCTTTTCTACGAATTTTGAGAACAGCGCCATCTAGTTAACATTATCTTAACTTGCTGGAGTAGGACGTCACTGAACATAAACAATCGTAAAGTAAGTTCGATCTACGCGTCATGCCACCGGCTTTCCAAGAGTCCGTAAAAGTTACTACATAACTTTATAGATGGCGCTGATTACAAGTTCGGTTCGAACAAAAAAATATGGCATAAAAATAATCCATACTAATATTATAAATGCGAAAGTAATCCATACTAATATTATAAATGCGAAAGTAACTCTGTCTGTCTGTCTGTCTGTCTGTTACGCTTTCCCGCTTAAACCTCTCAACCGATTTTGATGAAATTTGGCACAGACAATCTTTAGACCCTGAGGAAGAACATAGGCTACCTTTTATCCCGAAAAAATTTGATGTTCCCGATATCCATCCGTTAAATCTAAAAAGCGCAATATAACCGAACACCACGCGGGCGAAGCCGCGGGCGGAAAGCTAGTAAATCATTTTACGTATAATAGAAATTTCTACTTAATTAAAATGTTTCGGCAGTGAAAATAATTTTATAATCTGAACATTCTGAATTTTATATTATAGGTATCATTATTTTGTAGTTTCTGCTTCAGATGTTCAATATTATGTATTCAATCACAACTTTTATGCTCTACGGTAACACAACCATCTGTACCAGGCCAGGTGTCACCTGAAGATACTGAACCAAAAATAGCCCCAAAACATCCCCATTTAGGACCCCTTTTATAAACAAAGTACCCAAACATGAACACTTTCCTAGTTCATCGATCTTATATATTTGGATACAAGGTCTTTGAACTTTGCTTTACCTTTCAAATTAGATGGTATTTGTAGATAATGGCTCCATTTCCTTGTTCACCAACTAAACTTATTTATTAGTTTTTATCTTTTTTTTTTATAATTATAAACTAACGCTTGACTGCAATCCCGCCTGATGGTAAGCAGTGATGCAATTTTTGACGGTAAAGCGCGCTAGTTTATTAAGCCCAATCACTTAAAAAAAACTTAGTGAATAGGAAGGAAGACGGCAGTTGAGCGAGGTGGTGCAACGTTAAACCCAACAACAGGACCAACGATGCTGCGCCAGACAGAGATAGATGTGGAGACCCTCCACGACCAAACCCCCGACACAACAACATTTGACGCATCGTACCCGGCACACATCGCAACACAACTGCTCAGCCCCGTTCTCCGTACGGCTTCACCAGACATCATGCCGGAACACGACGAATCGCTTGGCAGCAAGACTTTGTCTGGTGGGTGGTAACTTCTGCCGGCAGCCGATGTTTTTATGTCATTAATAGTTTAATCCTGCCAAATTAATCTGCACCTGATGCAAATTGACGTATTTTTAGACGCCATGTAATAAACTAATATTATTATCTTCTGTCTTACAGACATATACTCCGAAGGCATCATTCTATCACAAATTTAGGTACTTATAATTTCTTTCTTCTTCTTCCGCCTATAAATGTCCACTGCTGGACAAAGGCCTCCCCCAAGGCTTTCCACGATGACCGGTCTAATAGTGCTACCCGCGACCTTCACCAGGTCATCAGTCCACTTTGTTGGGGGCCTCCCTACGCTGCGTCTTCCAGTACGTGGCCGCTGCTCCAGAACCTTACTGCCCCATCAGCCATCGGTTCTACGAGCAATGTGCCCTGCCTGACATAGCTCTTCGAGTCGAAGAGCTATGTCGGTGACTTTGGTTCTTCTGCGGATCTCCTCATTGCTGATGCGATCACGCAGAGAAACTCCGAGCATTGTCTTTCCATTGCCCTTTGTGTAACTCTGAGCCTTCATATGAGGCCTATTGTGAGCGATCACGTTTATCCATACTAATATTATAAATGCGAAAGTAACTCTGTCTGTCTGTCTGTCGGTCTGTCTGTCTGTCTGTCTGTCTGTCTGTCTGTCTGTTACGCTTTCCCGCTTAAACCTCTCAACCGATTTTGATGAAATTTGGCACAGACAATCTTTGGACCCTGAGAAAGAACATAGGCTACCTTTTATCCCGGAAAAATATGATGTTCCCGAGGGAAATCTAAAAAGCGCGATATAACCGAACTCCACGCGGGCGAAGCCGCGGGCGGAAAGCTAGTAATTTATAATTTCTAATATGTTGCTATCCCAAATACAGACCACTTGAATCTTGTTTACTATCTTTCCTGGTAAGGCACGCTGCCACCGCAACTACTCACGAAAAATTGGTGTCTGAAATAGTACATACTATGTAGATTTATCAATAAATAATAATATTCAATCGATTTGAGAAAGATTAAGTCTGCACTCTTAAAGAGATTGTAACCTCTGAGTTTCTTTCGGCCTTCGGCTAAAGAGGTTTGATAGGACACACCCACCGCATCTAGTTTTTAGAACATAATTGACAAGTAAAACTGTTTGTATAAACTTAGATACGGAAATTAAATAATGTTATCATTTAGCTGCATATTCAGTATAAAAATCGCTCTTAGCGATAAGACCGCCCATTGTGTCACCCTTTGTAAAACCTTTACATGTGTGTTCTGTAATCTATATTGAAAGCTTCATACAAAACACCTTTTTTTTTTTTTTTTGTTAGGATGGGAAATCATCAAATGACTTCTTCCGCTCTGGGCGGAGCGGAAGGGCGTGTCAGACTTTTACTGACTAAAACCCACCCGTGTTTCTTCACTTGCCTGTGGGACGGCCAGGGCCACGGTTTCTTGTTTAACCAACCCGCAACCCTGACCCAGGAGGCATCGGTCTTCGTGGACCCCGTTACGATGTGCTGACATCTCTTTGAGGCGCGCGTGAAACACGACGCGCCGTCGACTCGGGCCTGGTCCTTACCGGGCGGCGAGCTGCCCATTGCTCACCGCCCGCAGGCCCGCACCTACGGTGGCTGGGAGTTTGGTGTCATCTCCCGTCCAGGGCGTCTCCTGCGGTGGCTAGTGGCGTGAGGGCGCTGGGATTCCCGTTGCCTCACGCGCTCCGCCTCCTCCTTTGCCAGCATTACTGCTTCGCAGAAGGAGGTGACGGCCTGCCATGCACTCTCGCTCCGGACCATGGCCTGGACCAGGGTCGGACGCGAGAGATCACCGCCGATCGCCGCTACGAGGACACGGCGGTGCTCTACCCAAGCCGGGCAGGCCTCCACCGTATGCTCCACCGTGTCCTCAGGGCGATCCACACAATGGTGACACCCTGGCGTTTCCTCCCGCCTTATACGGAACAGGAACCTCCCGAAACAACCGTGTCCGGTGGGGACCTGCGCCAGGCGGAAGGTGAGGGCGCCGTGGCGCCTCTCTAGCCACTCCTCAAAGAGGGGACTTACCGCCGCTATTGTGGCGTGCCCAGCACTGGGTTGCGACAATCGCACTCTCCATGTTGGCATGAGATTCCTTTCCACCGTACCGCAATATCTCGCGGCAGCGGAGTTATGCCCCGGCGTTTTGCCTCCTCTCGCCACTCCCACATGTGGGCGAGGACTTTGGCTTCCAGATCCCATGGCGGCAATCCGGCAAGAAGGCTCGCCGCCTCAGCGGAGACCGTACGGTATCCCCGTATCAGCCGAACGGCCATGACCCTCTGGGACGCGGTCAGGCACCGGGCTGGTCGCTTCCTTAGCGACCGCGCCCACACCGGTGCCCCGTAAAGGGCCATGGATCGCACGGCCCCCGCATAGAGCCTCCGGTAGGAGGCGTTTGGTCCCCCTAGATTGGGGAGGAGCCGCCTTAGGGCAGCCCCGGCCCGTTCCAGTCTGGGTGCCAAACGTCGGAAGTGCTCCTCGAAGTTCCACCGGCTGTCGAGGACGAGTCCCAGGTACTTCATCGTCGACCCGACGCCGATGTGAACCCCTCCTACCGTTATGTGGGAACGCGACGGTGGCGCATTCCGAGGACCATAAAAGCACATGGCCTCGGACTTCTGCAGGGCCACCTCGAGTCCCAATTGCCGGATCCTGTTGACGATTGTCGCAACCCCGAGGGTCGCTGCGTCAGCCGCCGCCTGATGCGACCTCCCCTGTGCCAGAACTAGCGTGTCGTCAGCGTAACAAACTACGCTGACGCTGGTAGGGAGGTCGGCACGCAGCACCCAGTCGTACTCGATGTTCCACAGATGCGGTCCCAGGACCGATCCCTGTGGAACACCGCACGACATCTCTCGCCGGTTCCACACTCCTTGGTGACCGGGGTAGATTATGGCCATGTCCGTCAGATAGGCCTCGACCACTCGACAGAGATAGGTCGGCATCCGGTGATACCGGAATGCCTCCCTGATGCAACTCCAGGGTAGGGCGTTGGCGATGTCTAGAGACACCGCCAAGACAACCCCACCCCGGGCCACAGCATCCCCTGTCGTAAGGGCTCGCACGCGCATGATGGCGTCCACCGTAGAGCGTCCCCTGCGGAAGCCAAACTGGCTCTCCGCCAAATCCGGGCCCGCTCGCCTGAGGTGCCCGACGAGGCGGTCTGCAATGACTCTTTCGAAGAGCTTGCCCACCTCGTCGAGCAACACAATGGGCCTGTAAGCGGACGGCGAGTCCGCAGGGTCATACAAAACACCTTGAGTTTTAATTACCATTTATTCTCCTTTTAACAAGGTTCTGAATATGTAACAATGCAATATCCTAAAAACACACACGGTGTTTTCGTTCCAAACCAAAGACTTCCCGCGTCGTTCAAATGTCACCTTGTATTCCCGTGAAAAACAGCCCGAAATTCTCCGGAAATTCGGGTTCCGAAATTCTCCGGAAATTCGGGTTCCGAAATACTTCGGAAATTCGGATTCCGAAATGATTATTACATTATTATTGGCTAAAATGTCCTTTATGACATTAAATATCTAATAATATGGCGTACATAATTAAGAGTATTCTATTCTATGTAGGTACTATGAACCACGAATAACATAACATTGCGTAGATTATATTACATGTCTTAGCATCATTTAGCCTCTCAGAGAGATGTAAGAGCCGTGTACCAATTAGGAGCTAAGCTTAAGTACAAACAAAGCATTAGGCTTATACCCTAGTATATTACGCTAAAACAGGCCTTAAAAGACGGCTCATAAAACTAGGCTGAAGACATAAAACATCACGGAGTCTCCTGACTAAATATCTTTGAGGAAGTTGTGACGAAATTCCAATTTAACCCTCCAACCCATAACTCAGATTTGATGTGTGTTTAATTTGTTCGAGCACACGGCGCAAGCCCAGCTCGAGATAAACCCAGTTATCCCAATCTTTTGTTCATAGTTCACACGTGCCGAAGCCACTCACACGACCGCAGTAGTGTGGGGAAAGACTGGGAAAGGTGATACAATATCGATATACTATAGGAAGAATTTAATAGAAACAGTACTTTTTTATTGTGTACACCATTATCATTATCGTCATTTCAGCCGAAAGACGTCCACTGCTGGACATAGACTTCACCAAGGATCTCCACGACGACCGGACCTGCGCCTCCCGCACTCAGCAGTTTCTTTCGACCTTCACCAGGTCGTCGGTCTACCTTGTTGGCACGCACCGGAAGACGCAGCGTGGGTAGCCACCCACGCTGCGTCTTCCGGTGCATGGTCGCCACTCGAGAACCCATCGGCCTTCGCCATCGGTCCTGCGGACAATGTGCCCGGCCCTCAGCCACTTACATGTTGCAATTTTTCGAGCTATGTCGGTTACTCTCGTTCTTCTGCGGATATCCTCATGTCTGATTTGATCACGCAGTGAAACCCCATTGGGGTTTATGAAACTCCAAGCATAGCCCTCTCCATTGCCCTTTAAGTGACCTTGAGCTTTCTTATATGGCACATTGTTACATTGTTCTTATTACTCATCATCATCATCTGAGCGTTAATCCCAGTCGGATCCGAAGCTTTTTTCAGTTTTGAAGTCTGGGGTCCGCTTTACCAGTCTAACTGCTGATTTTGGCAAAACTTTGACATTTTCCGTGAAGCAACTGCCGTCTGACCTCCACAACCCGAGGGCGATATCGAAGCATTGCAGTTAGACAAATTGTTGGATTTTTGAGGGCTCCAACAACCCGTAACAACTGCTACTAGATGTTCGTATGGCAACCGGGACCAACGGCTTAACGTGATTTCAGAGGCACGACCAGACCAGTGCAACTATTCATATTCATGCATAGAAATATATGCACTGCGCGGGGATCGAACACGGACATTATTATTGTACACCATAAATGTTACTAAAATAAAAGGGATGTTAGGTATAACGGGCGGTCGTACAGGGGCTCTAGTCTGCTAATACAATAGTGTCAGAATGGTCGTTCAGTACTCTCATAATGATCGATTTTGACAAGTTTCGTAATCCACTAACAAAATGGCGTCATTATGACTTTCGAAAGGTCAATCACTGACACTCACTCCATATTAACAAATGTTCAAATTGGTTAGTTGTTTTTAGAAAATAATTTCTAATAACGAGTTTTATAATAATGGCAATACGGCAATGTCATTCTATCACCATTCTACTACGAGACGATAGATCGATAGGTAATGGATCGATCATTATGAATTTAGCAGATTACGAACTTTTAGCACAATGACAATGGAATCGCGTTGGAATGACAAATTTATAAAAATAGCAGACTGGTAGAAATGATCTTTTAAAGGACAACCTTTAAATGGATTTATATAGAAAGAGGAGACAATGCTGCGGGTAGTCTGTGGTGTAACATTTACGTATAGTTAGGTTTTCGGTACTGATAAGTTAATTGGATAAGAATAAAGGCGGCAGGGTAGGCTAAACGGATAAGAGCTGAAACGAGCGTCATCATGAGATTTTGAACAATTCAAAGACGTTTTTTTTAGATTAAGAAAACTGGTGGAGAATAAATGAATCAACGAGTTGAATGCTCGGATAGTTCTTATCATATATTATGTATGATATCAAGTACATTTTGTCGATATTTTCAGATACTTAGTGTCTTAAACAAATAAAATATCTCTTTTTTTTGTTTTTATGCGGCCAGCATCTGCTATTTGTATTTTTGAACGAAGCGTTGAGTCGAAAGAAGCGTCGAAGCGTTTGAGGGGCAACCCGTAATTTTAAGAATGATAACAGATCTGCAGGGTAATTGCATAATACATTATCACTGTAGCAATTGGTTTCATTTTGACAGTTCAACAGCGTTCATTACGTTACCTTAGTTGTTGAGCAGACAACAACAACATAGCAATGGAATAGCAATAAGCTTCAAAATGATTTCAACTGATAGTAATGATGTGTTACCCATTAGGGTGCTGATCTCATTCTCAATAAATCTGTTAAAATAGCAAATTTATTTTTATTATGACATTTCATTGTATCTGAGAATTTGCCTTTAAGATCCCTATTACCTACAGAACGTCACTCAAAACTTAAGCTCTACTTAAGTTTCGTTTCAAGCCATTTGATTGGTTGAAACTAGTTTTAAGTAATGTTTAAACAGAGATCAATGCTTGAGTTTCCTTCTGTAATACGGGCCTTAATATTCTTCGTTCCTTTGACAGACTTACTTTCAATCCAGTCAATAAAAACGATTAATCAAATACCTACAAAAGCTTAATACTTACTTACTTATTATTTTACTACTATTACGTATCATTAATTATAAAAAAATACAAACGCATAAGTCCTCACGTACTTATTTTTACCACTATAGAAATTTTCATCGAATCAACCGACTGTATTGTTATCCCAACACTACGTTCTGATTAATTATACAGGCGCTAGACTGTGGGTTGTAATGAAACTGCTGTGGGTCGCTCTCTGGTACAATAGCCACCTTTGAACCGACACTCGATGAGAATGATTGCTTGCACAAATATCGATTCCGATTTTGTTTGACATTGGTGTATGTAATATTGTATATTGTACATCATTTATTTTCGTCATAATGGCGCCAATTCCCTTACTCACAAACTAAAGTATATTTGAGCTCAGTGTATGTTTTGCTTTCTATTTTATTAAGAATAAAAACTTTTTTACAAAAAAACAACCGACTTCCGAAATTAGTTATTTTTCACTTTGTAGTGGTTTTTGGAAGTCGGTTGTTTTTTTGTAAAAAAGTTTTTATTTTACACTTTTTAGTTGTCAAAACTACTATGTATTCAGTTGCATCCGGTCAAACTGGAAGCTGACGCAAATATATGTAGTTGGGAAACGACGTAATTTTGTTTACTTTAATTTTTACCCGTAAGTATTCCCTCAACTGCCTATGGTCTTCAACATCAAATTTACTGCAGACCATTATTTTAACCCAATGGGTGCAAAGGTCTCATCAATATAAATGAATGAAGTCCAACCACAAAGTAGCTACTGTAAACCGTTGAGGAGTTCCCGGAACTGGCCTTTGTCTTCATCATCAGAGCTCTTATGACAGTCACAACCCATCTAGGTGTAAAGTTCTTATCAATACAAATTAATCGAGCCCAAACCCAAGGTAGCTGCTGTAAATTGTTGAGGAGTTCCTTCGACTGTCTCCCGGCTCCATCATCAGATCTACTCCAGACTTTTATTAAATTGCAGTGCTTTAAAATACTTAATGAAAATGCTAAGATATGCACTAGTCCCCCTGCAATTTTTGAAAGTTCCCCTTGTTTGCTCTGGTCTTCCACCATCAAACCCTGATATCCTTGTCATGGGACCACCTTGGGAACGTCTTCTTTTCAACAGAAAAAGAATTATTAAAATCGGTTCATAAACGACGAAGTTATGCGCGAACAAACATATAAAAAAAAAAAAAAAAAGCATATATACGGTCGAATTGAGTAACCTCCTCCTTTTTGAAGTCGGTTAAAAAGACAGAAGATAACATATTTAATTAGTACTGTCAAATTAAGATACTCCATAGACAGTTTAGACGCGATTAAAAAGGTGGCTACTAAAATACGTTAGGAGCCGACTAATTTGACAGCATTAATGTAATATTCTCACATTTTTAGAAAAAACAAAACACCACCACGCTAAAATTTACACAATGGGCCTCATATGAAGGCTCAGAGTCACACAAAGGGCAATGGAAAGAGCTATGCTTGGAGTTTCTCTGCATGATCGAATCAGAAATGAGAAGAGCCGCAGAAGAACCAAAGTCACCGACATAGCTCTTCGAGTCGCTATGGGCAGGGCACATTGCTCGTAGAACCGATGGCCGATGGGGCAGTAAGGTTCTGGAGTGGCGGCCACGTACTGAAAGACTCAGCGTAGAGAGGCCCCAAACAAGATGGACCGATGACTTGGTGAAGGTCGCGGGAAGCCGATGGAAGCGGGCAGCACAAGACCGGTCATCGTGGAAAGCCTTGGGGGAGGCCTTTGTCCAGCAGTGGACATCTATAAGCTGAAGAAGAAGAAGAAGAAAGTAATATTTATCTTCAGTCCTTTTTTTAGTTCAACGGAAAGAAAAAGATGTACTGAACTTCAAAGGGGAATGCCAGGTTTAGGCCCAGACGTGCACAGGGGTTTGGTTTTACAAAAAAAATATGTTGATATTTTTCAAATATCTTCCACGTACTCATTAGTCTTTGAATGAAAGCAACATTTTTTCAAAAATAATAAGCATTAAAACGACTAGACTAATGGAACTTGAACTGACTTGAATAAAACATGAGCTCAAAATGTTGCCTTTACAAAAAAAATGTTGGCAGGTATTAATCCGAATAATCAGTTTTCGTTTATTATTAATAACCGTTCATTTTCTTCTAAGCAAACATTCATTAATTCCCAAAAATCTCCTTTAATAATAATTATTATTCCAATTACTATTAATAAAGAAATATGTATATCTATAAATCGAACTTTTCGAAAAATATATAAATACTTTTTATGGCAACTTGCTTTTGTTATGTCAAAGTCTTACTTGTCACTGTCAGCGTGTCAGCTGGCGAAAAACTTAATACGTTGTGTAAACGGTGGTTTGAATATATCCAGAATGCGAAGATATACTTTGGAAATCGCTGAAGTTCGATGTGTTATACAACAATGATGGATTAGGCAGGTGGCATAATGTACTTACGTATTTATTAGAAATCTTATTTAACAATACTATTCTAGACGTATTCTAAGAGCTGACTTTAAAACTTTACTCATCTTTTCTTTCAGGTACAAGTTTCCAGTGATAATTTGGTGTACCATGACTTCTACCCAAGCAGAAGAAAGAAATGCAGATATACATACCAGTGATCAAGTAATACTGCCAAATTACACACAGGCCCCAAGTACACAACGGCATTGTTTTTTCTCTGATTGTAACAGGGTTGAAAGACTTTTAGTCCCAGTATCACTACGCGTAAGTTTACTTTGCGATTATATATAATTACTATGTGCCTTCAGATTGTAGAATCTGCTCATATCACTTGACCGGTATTTATTGGTGCAATCAATATTAAATCCTATTAGAACATTTAACTCTGAACAAATGGAAGAACTACTCTTTACTGAAAGATAATATGATAATGCATTTAGATTTTGACAACATTCAGACTATGACAGATCATTATTGTTCATTATTATTTAGGATTTTCCAAACAGCAATTTGAGAAAATTCCTGCAGAAGTACCGAGATTATCAGGCAAGCATAGAGAAACATTTGCACTTGAAGCCTATTTAATTATATTATACTATTAAGATATATTATTATTGAAGTGTGCACTAATGCTAGAAATAGAACCATGAATGGCAATATATTTGGACATAACTGTTCACTGACGAGGGTCAGAATCGCTAACTATTATGTTAGTCGCAAAGTATACTTTATGTATGTTTTAGTCAGCACTGCTAACACAGGCCGCGCAGCAGTACAGCAGTACTGCTGTAACTGTATTGTCGGCTGCCACACTGTAGGATGATGTGCCCATGTTATGACAGTATGGTACTTAGGATGGGCACGGCATCAGAATAATATTTTTACACCAGCACAATTTTTAGTGATATATGAAGATGAACAAAATGAATAAAGATGTGAAACTACAATGTTTTTTGTATTATTTGACTCTGAGTGTATTGAAATAAACAGTACTGATGGAATATAAGAATCTTAAATAACTTTGAAACACTAAGTTTTTTGTAAAGCATTTCTTTTACTGATTAATTGTTACAATTGCCCCTATTATTATCATTATTTTAAATTTGTGTGCACAGTGGGCCTAAATTACTATGGCGACTTGGCATTCCCCTTTAGTTGCACAAGGCAGACGGAGGCGCGCGCGTGTGTCGGCGCGCGCCTCTGAGGCGATGCACGGGGTAGGTTAAGACCCCACTACCCCGTGAAGGAGACGAGGCCCAGATAGACCGGGCCAGCTCGAGGGTGTGGGGCCGTGGAAGAATTTAGACTCCCTCGGCCCCACGCGTTTGCTCGTGATAGAAGAGACACCGGGGTGGTTTTAGTCAGTTAAATCTGGCAGACCCCGTCGCCCACCCCAGGGTGGCGGACATCCTATGATATAAAGTATTCTTTCGGAATAAAAGCTTTGTTTTCTTTGGCCCTTTTATATTTAGCCCAAAAATATATGGACGGTGATTGTTTTCCTTTGTGTATAGAATGGAATATTGTAAAAAAGGTCATGCATGTGAAGGGTAAGATCATAAATTAAAGGTGAATAATTGAGAATTGAGTCCTTCTATTGAATGGTTGGCAATTAATTGAGAAGGTTAATGTGTGAATCATGTATTGATTTATGTTTTTGACTTTGATGTTCCAGTCAAAGACCACTTTTTTATAATTATAAACTTGTGCTTGACCGCAAACCCGCTTGATGGTAAGCAGTGATGCATTCGTTGATGGTAAAGCGGGCTAGTTTTATAAGAGCCTATTCACTCAAAAAACTGAGTGAATAAGAAGGATGACGGCAGTTGAGCGATATGATGCAATGTTAAACCGAACACCACGACTAACAATGCTGCGCCAGAGGGAGATTGATCTGGAGACCTTCCACGATCAAAATCCCGACACAACAACATATGACGCACTGTACGCGACACACATCTCAACACAGTTGGCTCAGACCCGTCCTCCGTTGATTTAGATTATAAAGATAGGTAGTAAAGGTACATAAAGTGTATCATACTAATTAAACGGTTTCAACCGCTTAAGTGGTACCTAGTAATATAAAAAATAGATAAAAGCCTATTCTCAGGCCTAACGAATGTATATATGAAATTTCATTAAAATCGGTTCTACCGTTTTTGAGGCGTTCGAGGACAAACGATGTTTAAAGAGAGAGGAAGTGCTTTTTAATCATAGTTTCAAAAGTGCACAAAGATTGTGTGCTCCTTAGCGAAACGGGCAGGTTATTGCATAGCCGTACTGCTTGTAGACTGAAGGATTTATCACAGAAATTGATGGAATGCATCTCTAGTCCCAGGTTTTCTCGGTGGTAGGCCATAACATCGGCTGTCGGCAGAAGTTACCACCCACCAGACAAAGTCATGCCGCCAAGCGTTTCGTCGTATTCCGGCATGATGTCTGGTGAAGCCGTACGGAGGACGGGTCTGAGCAGTTGTGTTGCGATGTGTGGAGGGTACGATGCGCCAAATATTGTTGTGTCGGGAGTTTGGTCGTGGTGAGTCTCCAGATCAATCTCCCTCTAGCGCAGCTTCGTTTGGTCGTGTTGGTCTGGGGTTTCACATTGCATCACCTCGCTCAGCTGCCGTCATCCTTCCTATTCCTTAGTTTTTTAAGTGAATAGGCTTGATGAACTAGTGCGCTTTACCATCAACGATTGCATCACTACTTACCATCAGGCGGGAGTACAGTCAAGCACTACTTTATAAGTATTTAAAAAAAAAAAAGGTTTTCCGCAGACCTCAGATATCTGCACTGTGATTCTGGAACCATCTTACCATGTCAACTTAGTGAGCGTGTATTTTATTTTTTAAATCGTTTAACTTCAAACTTGTAAAAGTCACATACACAAACAGCCAGACCCGGAACCACTACCTACTTGTTAGGTCACACAAATAATTGTTCCGTACGGGAATTAAACCCGCAACACTCAGCGCAGCAGATTCCAATTATTGCTAGAGCATTGGCACAATTGAGAGCTCAATCCACACGCCTTTTCACGTCGAACTTTTTACAGAATCAATCGGCTGTTTGTATTTAAGATTAAATAAATACTGTAGAGCTGAAAAATGAGAATATGAATCAGTTATAGACAGTTATTTGACATAAATACGAGCAAAAGAGAAACTAGATACTTATTTTTAATATTGTTATTGAATATCCTTCAAGAGTTTGTATACCACCTGGAATTACCTTCATCTTTCCACGTCAAAAACACTCCGTAAAACCCGTCAAACAAGAGATTGTTGAAAGAGAAAAAAAATATAAGTACGTTATTTACAGAATAATTCACACGCTTTCCTCCAGCCATATTGATTCTAACATGTCTGTGCCTCGGTCGACCAGACCATTTCATTTCCTGTGATGTCCTTTGCTAACATTGGATTTTTGTTTGGGTTCCGCAGTATCGGTTACTGTTTGAAAACGCTTCTTTTTGAAATAGATATAGGATAAATATGACAATCTTAACTACTTTCCTAAGTAATCAGTATTTGATTCAAGTTTATTAACTCGGGAAATAAAAGAGTGTCCATGGAGTTTCTTGCCCGTTCCATAGGCAGGTACCTACTCTTTGGAACGGGCAACTAGCTTCATCTTACTGTCCGACCGACCTTCTGACAATTCAAAAGTGCCTGTCACTGGTTTATTTGAAATAAATGCTTTGATTTTGTTTTTTTTTTTTTACTTTTCAGGGTATATGATTTGTATTTTTATCTATTCTTTCATTCTCTTTGAGGAGTTTTTTTTAAATCCAAATATTAAGGAGAAGGAGGTGAAAAGGCGCAGCAATTCATGTTAGGTTTTTAGAAAGGACAGCTTGGGCTCATATAAACTGGGCTATTAAAAAAATATATAATATAACTACCCGCTTCCCTGGTGAGAGTTCCCTTAGGCGCTTAAATACAATAAATAAATACAATATTGAATCAGTATATCAAGATTCAATATTGAATCTTGATGTCAGGATGGCCGCCTGTCGGGTTGCATTTAAGCGGAAATTGCAGAGTTATTTTCGTAACAATTAGGGTAGATTCATTTGAGATCCAGAGCAGATTGGAGAAATGGCAACAGAAGCTGGAGAATGTTGGCTTGAAAATCAGCAGAACCAAAACCGAATATATGTTCTGCGATTTCGGCGGTCTCTCCACTTCTGGAGCCATAGCCCTTGATGGCGCACTCCTACCAATCTGCTCCGACTTTCGGTATCTCGGTTCACTCGTGCAAAGCGATGGCGAAATAGATCGGACGGTTAAGCACAGAATTAACACTGGGTGGATGAAATGGCGGCAGGTCACGGGAACAATTTGCGACTCCCGCATTCCCCTTAAACTTAAGGGGAAAATATATAAAACCATGATCCGACCTGCTGTCTTGTATGGATCAGAATGTTGGGCTACGAAAGGGATGAATGAAAGGCAATTGCATGCAGCCGAGATGAGAATGCTAAGAGGGATGTGTGGTGTTACACGAATGGATAGAATAAGAAATGAGTACATAAGAGGAAGTCTGAAAGTGGCACCGGTAGCTGAAAAGTTGTGTGGAAATCGGTTGTCATGGTACGGGCATGTGTTACGGAGAACTGAGGAGAATGTCGTGAGGAGAGTCTTAATTATGAATGTTGATGGCTATAAGAGTAGGGGAAGACCAAAGAAACGATGGATGGAATGTGTAAAGGATGATATGGCTAAGAAGGGGGTGACTGCCGAGATGGTTTCTGATAGGGATGCATGGAAGAAAAAGACATGTTGCGCCGACCCCAAATAAATTGGGATAAGGGCAGGAGAATGATGATAGGGTAGATTCATTTCAACACCTCTCTCCCAAATTTTAGTTTTGTATGTATATATCGACGACAGCGACGGCGGAGCGGTAGGGTCGTCAACATCTTGGTGTGATGGTAAGAGCTCCATTTTGAAGGTGAAGTTTTGAATTAAATCAGGAAGTGTACATATAGGGTATATGTACACTTTACAATTTTGACAATAATAATTTAAACAGGTAAACCGACAGTTTCGCCCCGGAAAAGTGCCTTAGTCCGTGTGTCAATCTGAAGTGACCGTTCGGCAGTCCCCACTTTCCAAAACGACCCTATCCATGTGCCGCCATCACAAAATAACGTCACAAGCGTTTACCCGACTACTACGTAAATCTAATATCTTCACCACCTGTGGTTAACTTGTAGAGAATGCCCAAGACATTAAGTCCGCTTCTGTACAATTCATGTGCGAAAGAATCCATACTAATAATAGAAATGCGAAAGTAACTCTGTCTGTCTGTCTGTTACGCTTTCCCGCTTAAACCTCTCGACCAATTTTGATGAAATTTGGCACAGACAATCTTTAGACCCTGAGAAAGGACATAGGCTACCTTTTATTGAAAAAATTGATATTCCCGATGGAAATCTAAAAAACGCGATATAACCGAATTCCATGCGGGCGGAGCCGCGGGTGGAAAGGTAGTAAATAAATAAAGACATAATTAAATCTGCTGAACCCTGCTTTAGACATCCTCACGCACTTAACAAGTTTTTTTTTTCAGTGGCTGAGTGCGATTGTCCGTGGTACGCGTTTGGGGGCTATTGGCTTTTAATTTCCGGCCTAAAACGTGATTTCTGTTTTCTGTAATATAAAATTGAAAATTAATATTCTATTCTATTCGGATTTGCTTGATTTGATATTTAAATATTCAGTTGGTGTTAATATTAGAAGCGGAGATTAATGCTTGATCTTAAATTCAATCTATTGTTTGTTAAGTTTTGGAAATCGTAATAGGATTTTTGGTATTTTGTACATGTTTAGAAACTTACTTGGATATCTACTATGTACAGACGACAGCACATCAAGCTACTACAATCTGTCAGATTTCCTCACTAGATTTTCAACTTTAACTAGCATTAATAATAAAAATAATAAATACACAGACAAATCACACAGATTGAGCTAGGCCCCTAAGTAATTTCGAGACTTGTAGTATGGGATACAAACTCAACGATACTATATTTATAATAAACTAACTATATTTTTAAACCTCCGTGGATCAACGTTCAACACGCTTGCCTGCGACGTGGAGGCCCCGGGTTCGATTCCCGGCCAGGTCATGATGGAAAAACAATCTTTTCCTGATTGTCCTGGGTCTTGGATGTTTATCTAAGACCCTGGTACATCCAAGACCCAGGACAATCAGGAAAAGATCGTTTACCCGTGAACCCGGGGCCTCCACGTCGCAAGCAAGCGTGTTGAACGTTGTTCCACGGAGGCTCAAATTTTATTGGGAATATCTGACAGTTTGGAACACTTAGCTTGACCTGCTGTCGCCCGTACGTAACAAATGAGGCCATAGAGTTCTTTTCTACATAATATTATTGAAGATAAAACAATAACCCTGCTGGGACATAATCTCTCTGTGAGTGGAAGTGGACCTTAATCCACCATGCGAAATATCACGTCTTCGAATATACGGTTCTACTTCTAGGACATCTTTCCGGTGGTCTTCATTTTCTCGGTGGTAGGCCTTAACATCGGTTGCCGGCAGAAGGTAGCACCTACCAGACAAGGTCTTGCCGCCAAGCGACTCGTCGTGTTCCGGCTTGATGTCTGGTGAAGCCGTATGGAGGACGGGTCTAAGCAGTTGTGTTGCGATGTGTACCGGGTACGATGCGCCAAATGTTGTTGTGATCGTAGAGGGTCTCTAGATCAATCTCCCTCTGGGGCAGCATCGTTGGTAGTGTTGTTGGGTTTAACATTTCATCACCACGCTCAACTGCCGTCTTTCTTCCTACTCACTCAGTTTTCTTTTTTTGAGTGAATAGGCCCTTAATAAACCAGCGCGCTTTACCATCAACGATTGCATCACTGTTTATCATTTGGTAGGATTGCGATTAAGCGCTAGTTAAAAATTATATATGGATAATTTTAAAAAATAAATGCGGGTTGTAACTGTCAAAATCAAATTGCTGCATGCTGTTGGTATGTTAAGGAATTGCACCGCTTGTTATACCTAAGCTATCTGTATGCCAAATTTCATCCAAACCCGATCAATAGTTTTTGGGTGAAAGAGTAGCAAACTATCCATCCATCCTGCTAGTTGGGATGGATCATTTTTACTTTAATGTTTATAATGTTGTAATAAGAAAACTTTTTACAAAAAAAATAAACGCCGTCTTACTTAAAAAAAACCGGCCAAATGCGAGTCGGACTCGCACACCGAGGGTTCCGCTGTACAAACGTAGCGGTTTACAATTTATGACGTACTAGCTTTCCGCCAGCGGCTTCGCCCGCGTGGAGTTCGGTTATATCGCGCTGTTTAAATTCCCCTCGGGAACATCAAATTTTTCCGGGATAAAAGGTAGCCTATGTTCTTTCTCAGGGTCTAAAGATTGTCTGTGCCAAACTTCATCAAAATCGGTTGAGAGGTTTAGGCGGGAAAGCGTAACAGACAGACAGAGTTATTTTCGCATTTATAATACTAGCATTGATTTAGAATTTTTCACAGTTTAGAGGCAATTAGATTTAAGAAGTGTTTAATATGAATTTCAACTTTAATATCTCTACGCGTTCATGTGAAAAAGGGTAGGTAGTAAGTTTATAATTATTAAAAAAATATTTTATGTCATGTAAGCAAAAATAATATTTTAATATTTTATGTAACTTCAAATTTATCATTTTCACAATTTTTTCCTTTATCTGTCTGTACTATAATATAACGTTGCTTCGTGCCGAATTTCAAGATTCTGAGTTCACGGGAAGTACCTTGTAGGCAAAGAGATTTAGGATATGTATAGAGGGCATGTGTCAAAATGGCATAGAAAAACTGTGATCCCATGGCTCAGTTCCGCCATCTAGTACAATATATCAAAATTAGATCGACAATTGGAGACATCAAATAGTAAAAATGAAATAAGTTTATATAAAATATATTCAGCTATTGCCCGGTAGGTGGCCAGTGTGGTCTATGTTGCCAGATCCGATTTAATACCCTAGTTTAGTTCAAATCGGGTAAATAAATATTGAAAAGTAAATAAATTAAGTGAAACTTGTCTTGTACAAACAAAAACTGTTTTAGAATTTTATTCGCTACTATTCATTTTCCGTGACACCGTCTATTGGCATTTTAGATGTTTTATGCTTACGAATTATTTTAACGCTCAGTTTATTGCGATTTTTGAGTGTAATAGACCTTTTAGGCCATAAAGCGCATTTTGTTTTGCAATTTTCGTTTGCATTTCGTTTTTAGCAAAATTATTCTTTTTACACGTTTGTTTGCAAATATTTTTAAATGGCAATGCAAAAAACTGTGGTAGGGTTTGTATCATTTCGATATAAAGTTATCGATAATATTCAAAGAAGTTACTACGACGATGTTTTTTCGCATTATGATAGCTTGAAACAAAAAATTAGGAAGCAGAATAATTATGGGTAATTTCAAGTTTACAAGTTTCTTATTTATATAATTATTTTAATATAATAGGCGTTAAAGTTTAAAATTGCCGATTAGTGCTGAAAATCTAAATAATTGCTTATTTTTTAATTTTTTAATAATTCATTTATAATCAATATATAGGAAGGTCGTTTATGCCTTTGTGATAGAACTCTGAGGATCTAGACTGCACAAACTGTGTGAAAGCAGAACTGCCTCCTGGGAAGAAAACTTCTTGTCACGTAGATAATTGTCCAAATCACGACAAAAATGGTAGTCTGCTGGAGCAAGACCTTTACAAGATTCGTACGCCATTATCTTTAAAAACGGCAAAAAAATCACGGTTATTGTATGGGAGCCCGCCTTCAGTATTTATTTTATTTTAATTATTTATTTGTAATTTGAATATATAACCAAATATTCTGTGAACATTTTAAGCGTCTATCTGTTTCCGTTATTAATATGGAGCAAAAAACGGCAAAAATTCACGTTTGTTGTATGGGAGCCCCCTTAAATATTTTATTATTTTTATTCTTAGTACTTGTTGTTATAGCGGCAACAGAAATACTAACACAATCTCTGGAAATTACAACTGTCTCGCTATTACGGTTTATGAGGTTTATGAGATACAGCCTGGTGACAGACGGACAGACGAACAGAGAAGTCTCATGAATAGGGTTCGTTTTACCTTTTAGGTACGGAATCCTCAAAATCACAAAGTAGCTCGCAATCATTGTACTACATATACGTACCTACATATTTTATGAATATATTATAATAATAATAATAACGTTTATTCAGAAATTATTTACATTGTTACACAAAATATATTATAGGCTATAATTTATTGTTACAATTGGATTACACATCTGTAACCGAACTAGGCAAAAGCCTGTGTTTCGGTTATCAGCGCCCAATCCCTTAAAAAGTAGACACGAGATATATGTAGGTAGCCATTGAGTACAGTCAACACTTTGTAAATTTACATGTTCAAAAATAGAATAAATCAATTAAATTTAATGAAATAAAATAAAATAACATCATACCAAATAAAATTAACATTTTTATAATTTACCAGAAATAATACATTAACTTAAAATTAGATTAAATTAAGAATAAGCACTAAACAGTACGTGTGTCCTCTATTTGTGTGATATGATTATGTGTATGAATGTAAGAGGGTGTGTGTATGTGGTAAATAGTCAATCACTGTGGTATATGTAGTATTAACTCAATCTCTTCATAATTAAGTTTTTGTAAGTATTTTGTAACCTTTTCCTTACATTGAGTTTTCGTTAAAGGGTAGATATTGATTGCTTTATTTATCTTATTATAGATATAAGGTCCAATAAAGTTTGTAAATCTTGAGCTAAATTTAGTAGTATTTATTTCGTTTCTAACGCATACTCTATCTGTTCTCCGTTTTTGTAGGTTTAGCGGATTATAAGTCTGTGAGGTATGTTGTAGAAGTACGACATTAAGTAGAAATAGCTGTCTTACAGTCAGAACCTCACAGTTCTTGTATAGTTGTGCGGTGGGAAAAAAGATACGTTTAAAAGTACAGACTTTGAGTACTGCACGTTAGGCGATCTCAAGGCTCTTCAAGGTGGTTTTTAAAGTCCCTCCCCAGGAGGGAATACAGTAACATAGAAGCGACTGACAGAGAGCAAAATAGATCTGCCTTAGCAGTTGGGGATCAGCGATATTCCGCAAATTTTTAAAAATAAATATTAACTTGCGAATTCTAGTCGATAAAATTTTAATGTGTTCTATAGCAGATAAAATATTTCATCATAAATAAGTTATGTAATCTATGTACTTATCCACTTAACCGTAAATTTTATTCCAATTTTTACGGATATGTAGAAAAGTACTGAAATTAATAACTTACTATTTCATTTCTAATACAAGGTACCGATTCTTTTTTTTTTAATTTGATCGACAAGTCTTTCCAAAGTAGATAACTTCTCTTTTAAAATGCATTGAGCATAATTTCGACGAATGAGACGGAAGCCAATTTCCTTCTGGACAAATCGTATCCACTTTTTCCCTACGACATTATTTTTATTCGGAAACCAAAAATAACAAAAACCTAGGTAAATGAATAGTAATTGTTCATTCAATTTTGTTTATTAATATGATATGATTATGTTTAAATAGAGTTAATAATAAATAAACTTGAAATATAGTAATATTTTAAGTTTATTTAGCCATATTTTAAATGTCAATAAAATACAACAAAATGTATTCATCTTAATAAGTATTATCGATAACTAAATCGATAAACAACATTACTACATCTCTACAAGAAAATAGTAAAACTACTCAACAATAGAGGGCGCTTATTACAATAATGGAAAATTATCTAGAACTAAGACTTTTTTTAATTTGAATTGCAGACGAAATATAAATAATTCATAGAAAAACATTCCGAAGTTAGGTCCAGTCGTTTTACTATAACGAGATGTACAGTAACACAAAGCGCAACATGGCATATTTCCTTAGAAAATGTTTATTCTTAGTGGACACAAATTACGTCCTGACGCGCAGACTAGACTGAGCGACTTTTAATCAAGTCGATAAAAGTATTGGCTTACGATTTTGTTCGTGATGTCCTGTCTATTGTAAATATAATTTTAATGTCTTTGCGTGTAGGTTTTGATTCCCTAGCGTGTGACGAAAATTCGTCTAAGGTGTCGGTATAAACTGCTGTATCTGTTGATCGCTTTAACTTAGAAGTTTGATTTTTTCACTGCATAAAGGGACAATAGACCTAGGTATTTGGTATAAATTTCAATTTGATACCTTTATTAGTTCGTGAGAAATAAGGTAGTAAGTTTTATTTTATTAAAATATGTTTATTATATTATATAACTAAAAAATTGTGATTTTCGCAATTTTTCCTATAATTGCATTATATGACAATCCTTCATGCCAAATTTCTAGATTCTGAGTTTACGGGAAGTATCCTGTAGGTTTTGATTCCTTTGCGAGTGTCGAAAATTTGTTGAAAATATCGACATATCAGCTGTATCTTTTGATTGGCTTGGCTTAGAAGTTTGATATTTTCACAGCTTAAAGGGACAATAGACCTAGGTATTTGGTATAAATTTCAATTTGATAACTTTATTCGTTCGTGAGAAATAAGGTAGTAAGTTCCATTTTATTAAAATATGTTTATTATATTATATAACTGAAAAAATGTGATTTTCGCAATTTTTCCTATATTTGCATTATATGATAATCCTTCATGCCAAATTTCAAGATTCTGAGTTTACGGGAAGTATCCTGTAGGTTTTGATTCCTTTGCGAGTGTCGAAAATTTGTTGAAAATATCGACATATCGGCTGTATCATTTGATTGGCTTGGCTTAGAAGTTTGATTTTTTCACAGCTTAAAGGGACAATAGACCTAGGTATTTGGTATAAATTTCAATTTGATAACTTTATTCGTTCGTGAGAAATAAGGTAGTAAGTTCCAGTTTATTAAAATATGTTTATTATATTATATAATTAAAAAAATGTGATTTTCGCAATTTTTCCTATATTTGCATTATATGACAATCCTTCATGCCAAATTTCAAGATTCTGAGTTTACGGGAAGTATCCTGTAGGTTTTGATTCCTTTGCGAGTGTCGAAAATTTGTTGAAAATATCGACATAATCGGCTGTATCTTTTGATTGGCTTGGCTTAGAAGTTTGATATTTTCACAGCTTAAAGGGACAGTAGACCCGAGTATTTCATGAGAATTTCAGTTTGATACGTCCACGCGTTCTTGAGATAAAGGGTGGTGACAGACAGACAGACAGACAGACAGACAGACAGACAGACAGACAGACAGACAGACAGACAGACGGACAACAAAGTGATCCTATAAGGGTTCCGTTTTTTCCTTTTGAGGTACGGAACCCTAAAAAGAAAAAAAAAACACTTAAGAGGAAGAGTCGGGGGAGAAGGAGGTGTCTCGAGGCTTCTGTTGTTTAGCTCGCCACCGACTTCTAGAGCCATGACAAAAGTAAAATTATTTTTCCCTTTAAGTGTTTTTTTGAAGTAAGTCGGTTTCTATTTTTATGTAAAAAGTTTTTATTTCATGCTTTTCAGTGTGTTAGTCGAAATTCGAAAATTAATTTTTCACCTCATAACAATATTGGCAGCCATAACCCATGTTAGAATAAGTTCTCATCAATACGAAAAAAAAAACCCTATCTCAAAAACTACTGAACCGATTTTGAGGACACTTACAGTATTTCCTAAGTTGAACAATACATAGTACAACAACAAAAAAAAAAAATATTTGAATCGGACTTGTAGTTCCGGAAATATGCGCGCACAAACATGGAGAGAGCGGGTGGAGAGGCGTGCGAAGAGGCTAATTGGTGACCCTGATTTAACTCGAGACGGTCTCCAAAGCCTAGAGCACAGGCGTAGAGTACCCAGCCTTTCGGTGTTCTATAGGATGCATTTTGGGGAGTGTGCGAGGGAATTGCATGATTTAATTCCCCCATCTCCGGTCCACCATCGGACGACCCGTCGTACGGCGAGTTTCCACCCTTACGTTGTTAACACTACTACAATCCGGGCGAAGCGTTTCACCTTCTCTTTTACACCGCGTACATCAAGGGACTGGAACAACTTGCCGGCGGCGGTGTTTCCGTCCGACTACAATTTGAGTGTCTTCAAGGCTAGAGTGAATAGGCTCTTAATAAACTAGCACGCCTTACCATCAACGATCGCATCGCTGCTTACCATCGGGCGGGATTGCGGTCAAGCGCTGGTTTATAAATAATTAAAAAAAAAATGAACATAAATACATACATACCTACACTTGAAATTTGGCTTACATACATACGTGTTGAATTGATAACCTCGTTTTTTTGAAGTCGGTTAAAAATAGAATTAGCAGGATATCTTACAGTAAATTAAAGTTTTCTTATTAAAGGTAGTTTTTGCTGTTTTAGCAAACTGCGCTCATACGGTACCACGTTTATCGTGATGGGGAAGAACTTAATTTAGCGCGCAGATGCTTCAGAGCGCTAACTGAAAGAGCAGTTGAAACTCTCTCCTGCATGTCTTAATGAACTTTTCTGCTCCAAAATATGTTTGTGTATTACGTTGGACCCATGTATTGAATAAACTTGTCAAGAAAAGTATGCACATGACTGGTTATAAAAAAAGGTGGAACAAATAAAATAGATGGTTGAATGATCTAAGACATGATATTATTATTATGACGGCAAAAAAAAAAAAGACGTATTAGAAGACATGCCATGCCGACTAAAATAAGTTGGGCTAAAGCTTTAGATTCCCCTAAACTGCTATCCTGTCACTTGTGTGTGTCATAAGTGTTCTACAACTATGCTGCTCAAAGATGCCACTTTGGATTCAGTGGAGAGGCGGGCGAAGAGGCTGATTGGTGACCCTGACTTAACTCGAGACGGTCTCCAAAGCCTAGAGCACAGGCGTAGAGTAGCCAGCCTTTCGGTCTTCTATAGGATGCATTTTGGGGAGTGTGCGAGGGAATTGCATGATTTCATTCCCCCATCTCCGTTCCACCATCGGACGACCCGTCGTACGGCAAGTTTCCACCCTTATGTTGTTAACACTACTACGAGCCGGACGAAGCGTTTCGTCTCTTCCTTTATACCACGTACATCGAGGGACTGGAACAATTTGCCAGAGGCGGTGTTTCCGTCGGACTACAATTTGAGTGTCTTCAAGGCTAGAGTGGAAAGGCTCTTAATAAACTAGTGCTCTTTACCATCAACGACTGCGTCACTGCTTACCATCAGGCGGGATTGCAGTCAATCGATAGTTTATAATTTAATAAAAAAAAACACTATATTGGTGAGAGCTAATCATATGGTAATCTGGAAAAGTAAACTTTAATGGCAGGCTGTGTCAAAATACGATTAACCTACTTAATAGTATATAGTCACGAGAAAATGTGCCTTGAAGCGTATTGTGCTGTTGCAGTTAAACTTTTAACGAACTACAAAAACAAAGCTGACATTTTTACCCGACTACGGCAAAGCAAAAGGAGGGTTATGATTTTGACAGGCTATGTATGTATGTATGTATGTATGTATGTATGTATGTATGTATGTTCATCTGTTCCCTCGTAACTTCCAAACTACTTATCAGAATTCGATAAATAACATATCATTTGAAGCGTCTTAATTGTCCGCTGGTTATAGGCTATATGGGGTTTCACAAAATCTACTGTGGCGCCCTCTAGCGGACAAAACATACAGAGTAAAAAAAAAAAGTTAAGATAAATATGCCGTGTTTGGTATCATTAGAAAGCGCTTTACTTGTACATTTTGAATATATATATATTGCTAGCATTTGCTTGTGACTTTACCTGTATTCATGGGCTGGTTGCATATAATTCACATCTTTTCGTTCATAGCTTCTTTACTACTTATCAGAATAAGACCACTGTAGTACCTTGAAGAAGACCTTGAAGAGAAGGGCCTTGATATTCTGTTAGTTATGAGCTATAAAGCTTGTCACCAAATTTAGTATTGCGCCCTCTAGCGGACAAAAAGTTCTATGATAATATAAAATTAAAATAAATATACCGTGTTTGGTATCACGTGAAAGAGCTTCACGAGTACTTTGTCTTCTTCTTCTTCAGCCTATAGATGTGCACTGCTGGACAAAGGCCTCCCCCAAGGCTTTCCACGCTAACCGGTCTTGTGTTGCCCGCATCCATCGGCTTCCCGCGACCTTCACCAGGTCATCGGTCCACCTTGTTGGGGGCCTCCCTACGCTGCGTCTTCCAGTACGTGGCCGCCACTCCAGAACCTTACTGCCCCATCGGCCATCGGTTCTACGAGCAATGTGCCCTGCCCACTGCCACTTAAGTTTAGCGACTCGCAGAGCTATGTCGGTGACTTTGGTTCTTCTGCGGATCTCCTCATTTCTGATTCGATCACGCAGAGAAACTCCTAGCATAGCTCTTTCCATTGCCCTTTGTGTGACTCTGAGCCTTCGTATGAGGCCCATTGTGAGCGACCACGTTTCAGTTCCGTAAGTCATCACTGGCAACACACACTGGTCAAAGACTTTAGTCTTGAGACACTGTGGTATCTTGGACGACGAGAAGATGTAGCGTAGCTTCCCGAACGCTGCCCAACCGAGCTGGATTCGCCGAGACACCTCTTTCTCGAAGTTGGACCTACCTAGTTGGACTGTTTGTCCCAGGTATACATACTCGTCAACAACTTCGAGTGCAGAGCAACCAACTACAATTGGAGTGGGTGCGACATGAGAGTTCGACATGATCTTCGTCTTATCCATGTTCATTTTTAGACCCACTTGTTGGGAAGCTCTGCTGAGGTCATTGAGCATTTTGCCCAAGTCTTCCAGGGTCTCAGCCATGACCACGATATCATCTGCGAAACGGAGATTAGTGATGTACTCGCCGTTGATGTTGATGCCAAGTCCTTTCCAGTCCAGGAGCTTGAAGACATCTTCCAACGCAGCAGTGAACAATTTAGGAGATATGACATCTCCTTGTCTCACTCCACGCTGCAATTGGATCGGTTTCGAGTCCTGATCCTGGAGACGGACTGACATGGTGGCGTTTTTGTACAAACACTTTATCACCTCAATGTATCGATGGTCAATTTGGCACCGCTGGAGAGACTGTAGCACCTCCCAAGTCTCAATCGAATCGAAGGCCTTCTCATAGTCCACAAACGCCAAGCATAGTGGTTTGTTATACTCCTCGGACTTCTGTATAACTTGCCGCAGCGTATGAATGTGGTCTATGGTGCTAAAGCCTTTTCGGAAGCCTGCTTGTTCGGGAGGCTGGAAGTCGTCGAACCTGCGAGCGAGACGATTCGTGATGACCCTAGAAAACAGCTTGTAGACATGGCTCAGGAGGGATATCGGTCTGTAGTACTTTATGCTTGTACATAATTACAAGAATGCTTTAATGATGTTAAATATGAGCAATAAGAGTAAAACGCGGATCACGGGAACTGGGAATCGCTTTATGCAATGCAGAGCAGTGTGAACAATAATAGAATATGTAATGCACTAATGAAAACGACTGAAGCTGAGAGTAACTCCACGCGGTGAAAGTTTGATGAAACAGTTTGATAACTGGCTAAAACTCCCATAAAATGTCCTCTGCACTATATGCCTTCGGGCTTATGTTGTTATATGTGCGTGTAGATGTAATATGTGATGTGTTCTATAGGATGCATTTTTGGGAGTGTGCGAGGGAATTGCATGATTTAATTCCCCAATATGAGCAATAAGAGTAAAACGCGGATCACGGGAACTGGGAATCGCTTTATGCAATGCAGAGCAGTGTGAACAATAATAGAATATGTAATGCACTAATGAAAACGACTGAAGCTGAGAGTAACTCCACGCGGTGACAGTTTGATGAAACAGTTTGATAACTGGCTAAAACTCCCATAAAATGTCCTCTGCACTATATGCCTTCGGGCTTATGTTGTTATATGTGCGTGTAGATGTAATATGTGATGTGTTCTATAGGATGCATTTTTGGGAGTGTGCGAGGGAATTGCATGATTTAATTCCCCCATCTCCGTTCCACCATCGGACGACCCGTCGTACGGCTGGTTTCCACCCTTACGTTGTTAACACCACTACGTTCCGGACGAAGCGCTTCGCCTCCTCCTTTATACCGCGTACATCGAGGGACTGGAACAATTTGCCAGCGGCGGTGTTTCCGTCGGACTACAATTTGAGTGTCTTCAAGGCTAGAGTGAATAGGCTCTTAATAAATTAGTGCGCTTTACCATCAACGATTGCGTCACTGCTTACCATCAGGCAGGATTGCGGTCAAGCGTTAGTTTATAATATATAAATAAATAATAATATGTCAAGTACCTAGTTTTTAGTTCATCAGTTTAACTTTTGTTAATATTATGCGCCACAAATACGTTTTAACACCAAAATAGTACAAATAATAAAAAGTAAAAAAAACTAAAACCCAACTACGACAAAAAACGACGCTGAAAAAGTATAAAACAAGATTTTCAGAATACTGAACTGAACAAAGTTGCTAATGTAGTTGCAAGTAAATGGACACAGTAGTGTCATACAATACTATTCTGAAGTATGCAATATTCACTATGTAGAGATAAATTTTCATGTTTGGAAAGGCGTAGTCACACGTTACATATACCTACCTACCGTAGCCCCTTGACAACGTGTGACTACGCCTTTCCAAACATGAAAATTTATCTCTACATAGTGAATATTGCATACTTCAGAATAGTATTGTATGACATTATTATTGTGTCCATTTACTTGCAACTACATTAGCAACTTTGTTCAGTTCAGTATTCTGAAAATCTTGTTTTATACTTTTTCAGCGTCGTTTTTTGTCGTAGTTGGGTTTTAGTTTTTTTTTACTTTTTATTATTTTAAATTATGTATCATAATAGGTATCGACTAACAGATCTACCTATTGCTGCAAATGGAACTGGATCGACCACACGCTCCGAAAGGATCTTGAACATATACCAAGGCAAGCCCAAGACTGGAATCCCTAATAAAAGCGTAAACGTTGTTGCCTTATGTAGACCTGCCGCCTAATCGGCCAACACATTTTTGTCAAATGATTGCAACTAGTTGGGATCAGTTGGGATAATTCGGGCCGCCTATTGGTCCGTTCGGTCCAAACGATCACAACTGATCCCAACTAGTCACAATCATTTGACAAAAATGTGTTCGCCGATTTGGGGGCTGGTCATCGCAGAAGCCAAGAGCACACGCCGGAAGACCTGTAGCGAAGTAAAAAGCGAAGCTCAAGACCGAATGGGATGGCGGTGCACTTTGGATGTCCTCTGCCCCATCTAGGGGACACAGGAACTTAAGTCATAAAAGTTTTTTTTAATAACTATAAACTAGTCATCATCATCAATCTTTTTATCATCCCACTGCTGGGCACGGGTCTCCTGTCATACAGAGAATGGTTGAGCGTAATCACCATGCTTGCTCAATGCGGGTTGGCGATTTCACACTTAAATTCCAGGTTTCCTCAAGATGTTTTCCTTCACCTTCAGTCATTGGTGTCCAAGATATACTTAGAAATTACATATAACTTTAGAAAAGTTACATTGGTACTTGCCTGACCTGGAATTGAACCCGCGCACTCATACTTGAGAGGTTGGTGTTTTAACCATTAGGCTACCACGACACCATCCTATAAACTAGTGCTTGACAGCAATCCTGCCAAATGGTAAGCAGTGATGCAATCATTGGTGGTAAAGCGCGCTAGTTTATTATGAGCCTATTCACTCAAAAAACTGAGGGAATAGGAAGGAAGACGGCAGTTGAGCGAGATGATGCAATGTTAAACTTAACCACAAGACGAACTATGCTGCGCCAGAGGGAGATTCATCTGGAAACCCTCCGTTACTACTTCGCAACACAACTGCTTGGACCGTCCTCCGTTAGGGTTCATCAGACATCATGCCGGAACACGACGAATCGCTTGGCGGCAAGACTTTGTCTGGTGGGTGGTAACTTCTGCCGGCAGCCGATATTATGGCCTACCACCGAGAAAATCGATCGAGTTATCTATCAGAGAAATTGATATTCAACGAACCTACATTCAATTCCACTTCACTAATAATATTTATCCGACCATCAGATTCTTTACTCAGCAAACCAGAAGTTTTCCAGAACCTCTTGAATTTTAACAGAGTTGCAATCAAAACATTTGCACCAACTATTATACAGTGCTAAAGCTCTAAAGTGTCGGTCATTCGCTCGGTTTCAACTGTAATTAAGCCAAAGTTAGTGCCAAGCTTAAAACACTACGCTCCGCTCACTGCTGGAATATAAAAACGAAACAGTTTTTTTTTAAACATGGTTGATTTAGTTGGGTGGATCTAACAAAGTGACCTACTGCTTGAGGAGACAAAGAGAAGGTTTATTTTTGACTAGCTGCGCCCCCCAGTTATACTCGCGTAACTTTTGATCCCGTGGGAATATCTAGATAAAAAATATCCAATGTGCTATTCCCAATTATGAACTATCTGTGTGCCACATTTCATCCGAATCTGTCGAGCAGTTGTTGCATGAGAGTAACAAACATCCATACATACAGTCTCACATACTATCGCATTTATAATACCAGCTGTGCCCCGGAGTTTTATCAGCGTAACTTTCGATTCCTTGGGAATATGGAAATAAGAAGTATCCTTTGTATTATTTCTGAATGTAAACTATCTGCGTGCCAAATTTCATCCAAATCTATTTAGCAGTTTTTGCGTGAAAGAGTAACAGACATCTATGCATCTATTCTTACTAACTTACATTATTCGGATAGGCATGATTTCATGAGGAAGATTTTTTCATTGGTATCTTTAGATACGGAAAGAGCTATTTCTTGTAATAATCGTTGGCTTTAAATGATTTTTATACAGTGCGGCGATAAGGCATTACTTGAAACCTCATATTCTAAATTCATAGAAGAACGAAAGTCGCCGACACAGCCCAGCAGAATAGCTCTTTTAATTGGAAGTGGGCTGGGGACATAGCACGTAGTGCCGATGTCCGAAGGGGCGGAAAGGCTCTTGAAAGGCGACCACATACCGGCAACCGGAGCGTCGGATACCCACCAACTAGGTGGTCGGATGACCTGACCAAAATCGCAGGGAAGCGCTGGGTGCAGGCCGCGTACAACCGGTGTTTTGGAAAACATCGTGAGGAAACAGGCATGTCCGAGAAACAAAAATTTCGAAGAGATTTGACATCTACCAACCCTCATTGGGCCAGCGTGGTAGATTACGGCACACCCTCTCATCGATAGGAGGCCTGTGTCCCAACAGTGGGAACAATATAGACTGATTATATATACGATTCACGCTCTTGAATGGCGACCGGTACGTGACCGGCAAGCGCGGCGTCAGACACCCACCGACTAGGTGGTCGGATGACCTGACCAAAATCGCGGGAAGCGCCAGCGCTTCCATACGATATGCGTCCAACGGTTCTTTTTGGAAATCCTTGGGGGAGGCCTATGTCCAGTGGTGGACTTCCTGTGGCTGACATGATAAAGATGACGTATTTTACATCATAATCTGCCTAACATTTTCCCAACTTCGTTGCGGTCAGCTTCCAGTCTAACCAGATTCAGTTGGATACCAGTATTTTAGATGGAGCGACGGCCTATCCGACCTCTACAACCCAGTTACTGGATAATATTGGTTGGCAGACTTTCAGGCTTCTGACTATCACCACTTCTGCTTGCAAGTGCCCGCCAGACATAATATCGTCTGGTAGGAGGATCTTCCGTTTTCTATGTAAGTTGAGTGAACTTTACACTATTTCTCATACCTCCACGGGGTCAATAAAAAATATTTAACCCAAAAATAATTGCATAAGTGTAAACAAATATAAGAGATTGTATAAAGGCACTAAATTACTCAAACACTCAAGAACTATTGAAACACACAAAATGATACACACATACGCACGCACGTGCTCACTCATATACCTACTGTCAATAGAATAAAGCACTGCAATTGTAAAGAAACGTAAAAAAAAAAGTAGAAATTCTTCTTTTATAGTATAAAATAATGCGAAAGAGGAAAGCTTCAAAATAGTTTGTAAACTATAACTTTGAATATCCGATTAGAACTCACGACAAGAGATAGCAACGGTTACAGAAGATGAGTGACAAGGGTCGCGAAAGGGTGGCTTCAGTGAACCAGCCATGTGGAAACCATGTGTGAAAAGCGATTAACCAAAAAGGTTTTGCGCGACACTGTGTTACGATAAACCAAACTGACCACAGTAGTGATATTTTGAAGAAAGTTCGTGACATTATCGTAAAATTTTTTGCGAACATCGAGGGAGTGGAAGAATTTGCCAGCGGCGGTGTTTCCGTCGGACTACAATTTGAGTGTCTTCAAGGCTAGAGTGAATAGGCTCTTAATAAACTAGTGCGCTTTACCATCAACGATTGCGTCACTGCTTACCATCAGGCGGGATTGTGGTCAAGCGCTAGATTATAATTATAAAAAAAAAAAAAATGGTTTCAGCCAAAATATCACCACTGGCACATTTTTTTTAATAACAGTAAACTAGTGCTTCACCCGCAATCTTACGCTAAGCTATGAATCTATGATGTAATCGTGGATGGGAGAGCGCACTAGTTTATTAAAAGCCTATTCACTCAAAAAAAAAGCCGACCAAATGCGAGTCGGACTCGCACACCGAGGGTTCCGCCGTCCAAACGTAGCGGTTTACAATTTATGACGTACTAGCTTTCCGCCAGCGTCTTCGCCCGCGTGGAGTTCGGTTATATCGCGCTGTTTAAATTCCCCTCGGGAACATCAAATTTTTCCGGGATAAAAGGTAGCCTATGTTCTTTCTCAGGGTCTAAAGATTGTCTGTGTCAAACTTCATCAAAATCGGTTGAGAGGTTTAGGCGGGAAAGCGTAACAGACAGACAGAGTTACTTTCGCATTTATAATACTAGCATTGATTTAGAATTTTTCACAGTTTAGAGGCAATTAGATTTAAGAAGTGTTTGATATGAATTTCAACTTTAATATCTCTACGCGTTCATGTGAAAAAGGGTAGGTAGTAAGTTTATAATTATTAAAAAAATATTTTATGTCATGTAAGCAAAAATAATATTTTAATATTTTATGTAACTTCAAATTTATCATTTTCACAATTTTTCCTTTATCTGTCTGTACTATAATATAACGTTGCTTCGTGCCGAATTTCAAGATTCTGAGTTCACGGGAAGTACCTTGTAGGTTTTGATTCCCTAGCGTGTGACGGAAATTCGTCTAAGGTGTCGGTATAAACTGCTGTATCTTTTGATCGCTTTAACTTAGATGTTTGATTTTTTCACTGCTTAAAGGGACAATAGACCTAGGTATTTGGTATAAATTCCAATTTGATAACTTTATTCGTTCGTGAGAAATAAGGTAGTAAGTTCCATTTTATTAAAATATGTTTATTATATTATATAACTAAAAAAATGTGATTTTCGTAATTTTTCCTATATTTGCATTATATGACAATGCTTCATGCCAATTTTCAAGACTCTGAGTTTACGGGAAGTATCCTGTAGGTTTTGATTCCTTTGCGAGTGTCGAAAATTTGTTGAAAATATCGACATAATCGGCTGTATCTTTTGATTCGCTTGGCTTAGAAGTTTGATATTTTCACAGCTTAAAGGGACAATAGACCCGAGTATTTCATCTGAATTTCAGCTTGATACGTCCACGCGTTCTTGAGATAAAGGGTCTTGACAGACAGACAGACAGACAGACAGACAGACAGACAGACAGACGGACAACTAAGTGATCCTATAAGGGTTCCGTTTTTTCGTTTTGAGGTACGGAGCCCTAAAAATAGGAAGGAAGAGGGCTGTTGAGCGAGGTGATGAAATGTTAAACCCAATAAACCCAACAAGACGACCAACGATTTTGCACCAGAGACAGATTGAACTGGAGATCCTCCACGACCAGACTCCTGACACAACAACATTTCACATCCACTAAAAGATCCACTTTCTGGGAGGCGTTCAGCTACGACTTCTGTTACCTACACTGTCGTTATTCCAGAACCTTCCAGCCCAATCAGCCATCTGTTCTGCAAGCAATATCCTACTGTGACTTGAGTTTGGTAATTATTCGGGCTTTGTTCGATGGTCGATGTTAGCAGATGACCTTTACAGTGTTGTAAGGGATTAGACAAGTCCTTCAATGTACTGTAAGATATATTAAAACAACCTGTTTCTTCCATAACGAGGTAACTTAAATTATTTTTATTAAAATATGTATTTTATATAATTTGTAAAGAAAACCCTGTCCGATCCGTGAAGGTATCGTTAGGTATCGTTAACTGATTCTAATAATGCCTACAAAGGTTGACTAAACTTAAAAAAACCCCTTAAAAAATAAAACGAGGTAACTTAATACATGGGCGGTAGGCAACACGGTAGGCATACATGCGCGGGTGATCACTCATAATAATACTGTGCAAAATGCTGTTGTCAGTTTTTAAAAATTAAATTTTGGGGAATTTGAATTAATTCGTGGAAAAATAAGATTATTTCAAAATTCATTAGTATTGTTACTATGATGATGTTAAGATGTAAAATTTCATATTTTAGTTGGTCATGTGTATACCTAACCTTTATCATCCTTTTGGGTCGGACGGGGTTTTCTTTACATATTGTACTTTTACATTTATACTTAATCTTTTTTCTCTAATATTTTGTTTGTCTCGTCACCAAACACTTTTAACACGACCGCAGAGGTTCAATGTTTGACCTACACTACATTTAAAACTAATATTTCCTAATAACATTATCGTCCAAAATCTACCCACTCAAAATAAAAACCACCCAGATAAAAAGGAAGGCAGCTTATGCCATCTTTATTTAATGTGGCAATTTTAAAGTGCAGCGTCATAAACTAGCTTTATGAGCTTTACAGAAGGAAAATTTGTTCAACTACCCACAAAACTACACTGTCAGTTCATTGTACCATTTTCTTTTTCTGCAAGTTTGTTTGCTATTGAATGTAAACTAATTTTAAGCCGTAATGAATATATTGCATTTCTATTGTTGTAAAGGAGTGACTGAGTGGAGTGTGAGTAGAGTAACTGGTCGTGGTGGACTAGTGATTAAAACACCAGCCTCTCAAGTATGAGTGCGCGAGTTCGAGTGCAGCAGATGGTAGTTTTCAATGAAAATTACCATCCTATATAAGACTGCCTATCAATTACGCAGCTTGCCCAAACAGTATCTGCGGAACCTACCAACGTTTAATTAAATTTTTTGTAACAAATATAGTAATCAGCCTTTTAGGTACTACAAAACTCTCTTTGCTGCAAGCCAATGGGATTTTTTACAACGCGTTTTCAATTGACTACGGATTACTTGTGACGAAGTTTGGAGAAGATTACTGGTCGAGTGTTTATCTATACTAATATATAAAGCTGAAGAGTTTGTTTGTTTGTTTGTTCGCTCTAATCTCGGGAAATATGGGTCCGATTTGAAAAATTATTTTTGCGTTGGATAGCCCATTAATCCAGGAAGGCTTTAGGCTATACTAAATTACGCTGCGACTAACTGGAGCTGAGTAAAACTATACCACGCGAACGAAGTCGCTGGCGGCCGCTAGTAGTTAAATACGAGTGTTTACTCTTGATTATCCATCCCCCACTTTTCAATTTTTTTTTTTTTATAAATTACAAACTAGCGCTTGACCGCAATCTCGCCTGATGGTAAGCAGTGACGCAATCGATGATAGTAAAGCGCACTAGTTTATTAAGAGCCTATTCACTCTAGTCTTGAAGACATTCAAATTGTAGTCTGACGGAAACACCGCCGCTGGCAAATTGTTCCAGTCCCTCGATGTACGCGGTATGAAAGAGGAGGAGAAACGCTTCGTCGGAATCATAGTGGTGTTAACGACGTAAGGGTGGAAACTTGCCGTGCAACGGGTCGTCCGATGGTGGAACGGTTTTTGACTAAGTTCGTAAAATTATTGGTTTCATCAATTGACTGCACGATTAGCGCTGTGGTTAAACTATTGACTGCTGCGCTACGTGTCACGGGTTCGATTCCCGCACATAACAAATATTTGTATGACCTACAAGTAGTTGTTCCAGGTCTGGATGTTTGTGTATGTGAATTTATATATTTGTAAACGCATCCACGATACAGGAGAAATTCCTAGTGTGGGGCACCGGGCAACGATTTATAAAAAAAAATCTAAACCTAAATATGTTCATATAAAACTGAATTGCATTTAGTTTTTTATCAGCAATGGCTTGTCCAGACGGTAGACAAATTATAACCTGACCTGGATCACACACCGATTTTTTTTTTTTAAAACATGCTATTATTATTATTAGATTCCTATTATCTCTACCTTTTGAAGCGTTCGCTGAAGGTCGCGGCTGGTTTTTCCAAACGGTTGGTTAATGTACATAACTTACGACCAAATGTCAAACAATGAAAATTACTTCTTTTTTCTACATCTTCTCGTCGTCCAAGATACCACAGTGTCTCAAGACTAAAGTCTTTGACCAGTGTGTGTTGCCAGTGATGACTTACGGAACTGAAACGTGGTCGCTCACAATGGGCCTCATACAAAGGCTCAGAGTCACACAAAGGGCAATGGGAAGAGCTATGCTAGGAGTTTCTCTGCGTGATCGAATCAGAAATGAGGAGATCCGCAGAAGAACCAAAGTCACCGACATAGCTCTGCGAGTTGCTAAACTTAAGTGGCAGTGGGCAGGGCACATTGCTCGTAGAACCGATGGCCGATGGGGCAGTAAGGTTCTGGAGTGGCGACCACGTATTGGAAGACGCAGCGTAGGGAGGCCCCCAACAAGGTGGACCGATGACCTGGTGAAGGTCGCAGGAAGCCGATGGATGCGGGCAGCACAAGACCGGTCAGCGTGGAAAGCCTTGGGGGAGGCCTTTGTCCAGCAGTGGATATCTATAGGCTGAAGAAGAAGAAGAAGATAGTGAAACTTGGTTAAGTGGGACCTGGATAAGTGAGAAACCTCCATAACTGGAACTCATGCTGAGGTCCCAAGACTTTGGCACCGAATTACCTCTGTTAGTGGGACGAGGTAAGCCTCTATAACTGGGATTTGTTCTTTCGATTTATCATCATAGTTACCTCTATAACTGAGACAGCGAGTAAATTTTATACGCATAAACCTCTGTAACTGAGATAACATTGTTTGTTTACTCATTCAATTGTATGATTACCTTTAAGTATATGCATAAACCTGTGTAAATGAGACATATATTTATTTATACTTGTATATCTGAGGCACTGGGTAAGTGGAATACCTCTATAAGTGTAACGACATTGCAGGTCCCTTGATGTCTCACTTAACCAGGTTTCACATTATAAACTAGTGCTTGACTGCAATCCCACCATCAGGTAAGCAGTGATGCAATCTTTGATGGTAAAGCGCACTAGTTTATTAAGATGTCCCTCGGAAATATCAAATTTTTCAATAAAAAGTAGCCAATGTCCTTTCTAAGGGTCTAAAGATAGTCTGTGCCAAATTTAATCAAAATTGGTTGAGAGGTTTAAGCGGGAAAGCGTAACAGACAGACACAGTTACTTTCGCATTTATAATATTAAGTATGGATGAAGAAAGCGTAAAAAGTTCACTCATATCAAAAGGAAGGATCCTCCAACTAGACGATTGTTGTGTCTGACAGGCAACTGCCCGACAAAAATGTCGGAAAGTTGGTACGCATGTTAAAAAGAAGAAAGAAAGAAAAATTTCGCACAAACAGAACGCACATAACAATAATGATACACTTAAATAATAATAAACACGTAATAAAGAAAAAAAGAGAACAAAGAAATAACCTACTAAAAAGCCTCTTACTAAAAAAAAAAAACTGATGTCATACCGGGTCAAAGACACACTTGTATTTGACAATTAGACATTGACAGTTTATAAAATCAAAACATCCGTCTGTCACATTGACGCATGTATTAACGTCAATGATCTGTCACCCATGTTGCGCCCGCGCCACCGGTAGATGACAACATATACATTATATACAACAACAACAAATAAGACATAAGTACAATAAAATGAAATAAAAAAGGCAATAACAGTGTCGGGAACCAACTGTTTGTGTTACGAAACAAACAGCAATTAAGCTGTGCGTCGCATCTGTGCAGGAACAGGTCGTTGCTCAGCAAAATGCCGTGACTTCAGAGTCAGACGAACCTGTTGTCAACAGCGCTGATTTTCAGCAACTACCTCTCGAATGACGTAATGACGTCCCACGACGTCCTGTGCGACAATAAATTGAATGTTAGTTGCGCGATTAACTTTACTTACTAGATGCAGGTTTTTAAACCAAAAAACACAGGAGTGTTGTTCCCACAAATCACTAAGTTAAGCGTTGGTTAAGCATCCTGTCAGAACTACTGCAATGTTGCTAAGTTTAAACTTACTCCCATTCTACGAAGCTTAAACTGTACTTCGAGTTCTGCTGCACCCGTATTTGAAATTAATTCCCTAGAGGAATGTCCACTGAGTTTTGTTAGAAAGTTCTGGTGCTGATGCAGTTAGCATGTCTGGCTGTATGATGGTTTCACAGCCACGTGCCGCATGATGTGAGGTGTTGGAGGGAAATAACTTGACTGCTCTGGGATTCATCAAAAGTATCATTAGGTAACACTTGCACTGGAGTTTTGCATTGTGGCCCACTAAAGATAGAAGAACCCCGTCCTGGTTTGCTGTTATATCCGCACATAACCAAGGGGTTCTGGCAACATTGAGTGAATGCAGATAATGTCTATGCAGTAGTTTTTTAAGTAGGATACCTCATTCGCAATTAAGCTAAGACTTTTTCCACTACATAGAGTTTGGCGTGATGAGCTGGAATCCTTTGATAAAGATTGGTCCTTGGCAGCTCTGGACAGAGAGATATGGAAGGAGAGTATGTAGGCCTTTTTCCTTTTGGGACTAATGACTCGTAGCGGTATCTACAAACGCCACATGCGAACAACGCGCCATATTAGTATGGCGCGTTGTGTCCTGCTCCACATCTGTGGAATAACCGGCGACCTCCCTTTCGGCGTCAACGTAGTTTGTTACGCTAGCCCTGGTGCAATGGAGGTCGCACCAGGAGGCGGCCAACGCAGCGATCCTCGGGGTTGCGACAATCGTCGAAAGTAACTGGCAATTGGAACTCGAGGTGGCCCTGCACAAGTCCTAGGCCATGTGCTTTCATGGTTTTTGGGACGCGCCACCCGCGGTTCCCAAATAACGGCAGGAAAGATTCACATCGGCGTCAGATTGACGATGAAGTACCTGGGACTCATTTTCGACAGCCGGTGGAACTTCGAGAAGCACCACATGCATTCTACATCTCGCAAGCAGCGTTTACCGCGCCACTAGCATACATACAACTTCCCAAAATCAACCGTCGGACAAGTGCCGCCAGACAAAACCCGTCTGGTTGGAGGATGAGTGAACTTTACACCCTGTTTCTCATGTCTCTAATGACTAAAAGAAAAAGAAAAACATCAGGTGACCTTAATCAATGTTTGCTATGCTATAAACCCAGAATTGCTATATTTTTATAAAACAACTAGCTGACCCGGCGAACTTCGTTCCGCCTTAAAGGCAATATCACATGAGTACTTTTTAAATCAGGATAATTTTAAATAAATAACTATTATTATTCAATGATTCTTTATTTGGGAGCACAATCCTGGCGGTTCTCCGGAAATCTTTAATGTGCTACAATACTCGCAAACAACATCCATTGGCCCAATGCGAACGTCATTGCGCTATATTATATGCGTATTGAAACGCTGCCCGATTCAAATCAGTATTTGATGAATTTCTCCTTGTGCTTCGTAATGCTCTGGTGAGTGAGAAGCACGAAGTCGAGCCATACTAAGGCTGCGCTCTTCAAGTGCAATTTCTTGCTCTTCTTCAGTTCTTTTTTTTTTGTTAGGATGGGAAATCATCAAATGACTTCTTCCGCTCTGGGCGGAGCGGAAGGGCGTGTCAGACTTTTATTGACTAAAACCCACCCGTGTTACTTCACTTGCCTGTGCAACGGCCAGTGCCATGGTTTCTTTTTTAACCAACCCGCAACCCTGTGGAACAGTCCTCGTGGACTCCGTCAAGGTGTGCTGACATCTCTTTGAGGCGCGTGTGAAACACAACGCGCCGTCAACCCGGGCCTGGTTCTTACCAGAAGGCGAGCTGCCTATAGCTCGCCGCCCGCAAGCCCGCGCCTACGGTGGTCAGGAGTCCGATGTTGCCACCCGACCAGGGCGCTTCCTGCGGCGGTTTGAGGCGTGAGGGTAGTGGGATTTCCACTCCCTCACGCGCTCCGCCTCCTCCTTTGCCAGCATCACTGCTTCACAGAAGGAGGTAAAAGCTTGCCATGCACTATTGTTCCGGACTATGGCCTGGACCAGGGTCGGACGCGAGAGATGAGATCGCCGCCGATAGCCGCCACGAGAACACGGCTGTGCTCTACCCAAGCCGGACAGACATCCACCATATGCTCCACCGTGTCCTCAGGGTGATGCACACATGCACACATGCACGATGCACACGCCAGGGTGAAAACCCTGGCGTTTCCTCCCGCCTTATACGGAACAGGAACCTCCCGATTCAGCCGTGTCCGGTGAGGACCTACGTCAGTCGGAAGATGAGGACGCCGTGGCGCCTCTCTAGCTACTCCTCAAAGAGAGGACTTACCGCCGCTATTGTGGCGTGTTCAGTGCTGGATTGCGACAATCACACTTTCCATGTCGCCATGAGGTCCCGCCGGAGCTCTGTCCGCTGTACTGCGATTTTTCGCGGCAACGGAGTTATGCCTCCTCTCGTAACTCCCACATGTGTTCGAGGGATAGTGTTTCTCCACAATTTAATGGATGTTATTATACACATAAACGTTTCTTTTTAATTACTCTATCCATTAAAAGAAACCTCATCAAAATCTGTTTCGTAGCTTTAAAGATTTAATCATACAAAGGGACATCGGGAAAGAGAAGGTAACTTTGTTTTATAGTATGTAGTGAAGTGGTTAATGGCACAGCAATACAATATTAGAAATTTTGAAGTTGAAGTTTGCTTTGGGGCTTTTATTAAATAATTAAACCGGCAGAGAGTATTTATATTCCTTGCTTTAAATGAATGCATCAACATTCAACCGGTAAGATTTTTTTTTAATATGCTGAGTAGTGCAGCAGTGTGTTTGTACCATTTTTAACAAATGAACCGCTAACTGTATATTTTGACTGGGTTGTTTTGTAATTCCATGTCAGTTGCGTTTTGTTATACCATGTCTTATGTCACGTCACACGGGAACGACGGGAACAACGGGAACGGGATAAAAAGTATCCTATGTGATATTTCTTTCTCCCAGTTCTTATCTACCTCCCTACCAATTTTTAGCCATACTGGTTAAGCAGTTCTTGAGTTATAAATAGAGTAACTAACACGACTTTCATTTATATACATAGACTTCATTCAAATCGGACCAGCCCTTTAGGAGGAATTCAGTGACGTACACAGGTACAGCAGATTTAGTAATATACCCATAGAAAGCATTGTCATCTACATTTGTAACAAATCTAGAGCTCTTGTTTCAGTCTCTTAAGGTTAAATAAAAAATCTTAAATATTTATTTATTTCTAATTATTTTTTTCTCTTTTAGTTTATACCTAAGTACAATTTTAATAAATAAAAACAATTTAAATAGGTATTTTTGTTTATTTTTTCCCCTTTTAGTTTTTATGTACAATTTTCTTTTTAAGTAATTACAAAAATTAAAAAAAAAACTATAAACTTGTCTAAAATAAAAAAAAAGACTTGTGATTGCCCGGGATTGAACCGAGGAACACCAGAAATCGCGAGTAGACCATACCACTATCGACTACGCCACAGGGGCTATGTCAAGCCGCGCGAAATTAGCGCCCATATTATGCGGGAAATATTGCGAAAGAGAAAACTCGAAAACATGCGCTTACCCAGAGATAAGACCCATCTAAATCGATTTCTCTTCCCCGAAAACCCCCACATATCAAATTTCAGCGAAATCGTTAGGGCCGTTTCCGAGATCACATGCTTTTTCAAGCAATCAGCGCCATCTGCCGGGCTGATTTGTGAATCTAAACAATTCAGGGCGCCACTCAAACGCATACAGAAAAATTCATTAAAATCGGTCAAGCCGTTTAGGAGGAGTTCAATGACATACACACGTACAGCAGAATTATATATATAAAGATAAGATTTTAAAGTAAAAATTGATTAATTCGCTAATTACATAAAAAAGCGCCATGAAAACAAAACTCGCAAAACCATCTTATCAGCTGATTTAATAGAGTTTACATCAGGGATCAACGTCATACCTACAAACCCGCACGGCAGCACGCTTGCAACGTTCAAATGTCGAGCCGACACTTTCTTTTAAACACTGTGAATTTCGTAACCTTTCATTAACGACATAAATGACTATCATAATTTTATTAGTGGCATGTGGTCCAGCCTTTTCGCGAAGTTTGCGTTACGATGTCAGATACAGCCTGTATGTACACCAACACAAAATTTGTGATGTCTAGTAGATAAAGAAACAAAAGTAATACTGAAAAAATACAATAAAGAAATGAGATGGCCGCGTGATAGATGTTTTTAAGCATATAAAAAAATCCTAAAACGAAACCTGATGTCTGGTGAAGCCGTACGGAGGACGGGTCTGAGCAGTTTTGTTGCGATGTATGCCGGGTAAGATAGGCCAAATGTTGTTATGTCGGAAGTTTGGTCGTGGATGTCTCCAGATCAATCTCCCTCCGGCGCAACATCGATGGTCGTGTTGTTGGGTTTAACATTGAATCACCTTGCTCAACTGCCGTCTTTCTTCTTATTCACTCAGTTTTTTTGAGTGAATAAGCTCTTATTAATAGTTTATTAAAAGCCTATTCACTCAAAAAAATCATTGATAGTAAAGCACGCACTATATGACAGCCTCCGTGGCGTAGCGGTAGCGGACGCGGCCGCTGCGCAAGGACGCGCGGAATCGATCCCCGCACTGTGCAAATATTTGAATGAATGAATATTTGCACTGGTCTGGTCGTGCCTCAGAAAGCACGTTAAGCCGTTGGTCCCGGTTGCCATACGAACATCTACTGGCAGTCGTTACGGGTTGTTGGAGCCCTTAAAAGTCCAACAATTGGTCTAACTGCAATGCTTCGATGTCGCCTTCGGGTTGTGAAGGCCAGACGGCAGTCGCTTCACGGAAAATGTCGAAGTTTAGCCGTATCAGCAGTTAGGCTGGTAAAGCGGATCCCAGACTCCAAAGCTGAAAAGGTTTCGGATGCGACTGGGATTAACTCTGGGATGATGATGTGTAAAGCACGCACTAGCGTGCTTTACTATTAACGACTTTTTTTCGCTACGTTTCGCATCACTGCTTCCTTCCTTCCTCAGCCTATAGATGTCCACTGTGGACAAAGGCCTCCCCCAAGGCTTTCCACGATGACCGGTCTTGTGCTGCCCGCATCCATCGGCTTCCCGCGACCTTCACCAGGTCATCGGTCGGCTCCCTACGCTGCGTCTTCCAGTACGTGGCCGCCACTCCAGAACCTTGCTGCCCCATCGGCCATCGGTTCTACGAGCAATATGCCCTGCCCACTGCCACATAAGTTTAGCGACTCGCAGAGCTATGTCGGTGACTTTGGTTCTTCTGCGGATCCTCATTTCTGATTCGATCTCGCAGAGAAACTCCTCAATTTAATTTCGGATTTTCAAACAAAAATCCATTCGAATTTATGTTACGTTTTAACTGTTTGTATTTTAATTTACAAAACCAACTTACTAGAACATACCACCATTAAATCACCACAGACCATCGTAAAGTACAAAAGCTCCAACAATTAACTCATAACCTTCCTGATATCTACCCTCCCTAAATAACTAGACCACAATCTACCCTGGCAGACAGGTCGAAGGTAAATAGGTTAAGTACAAGTAAAACTGTCAGTATTATCTCGTTTGACAGTTAGCGGTGGGCAATCTCTGTCGTAACTTTGTCCTGACGTGACGATGAGATGGTGCTAGGTGGCTGTGTGAGCGGGTAAGAAAAACTAAATTAATTTAAGACCTTCTTTTTCAATCTCATCGCAATCCCGCCTGATAGTAAGCAATGATGCAATCGTTGATGGTAAAGCGCGCTAGTTTATTACGCCTATTCACTGAAAAAACTTAGGAATAGGAAGAATGATGGCACTTGAGCCAGGTGATGCAATGTGTTCCGTGCGCAGTTTCTGGCCTGCCATCGGACGCGTCCCCAGTTGGGGCCCCAGAAACGGAACCGGCCCCCAGATATGGGGGTTACCGGTTTACCAGCGCGGACCAAAACCAGAAGTGGGGACCGCTTCGGTGGTCACATGTGCGGCGGGTCAGCCACCACTCCAGGTGGCTGACGTACCCGAACTCCGGGTCACCGTCGGGCAACCCGGTCTCCTCATTGAGAGGAGCTGGGGGCCCCGTTTGCCTCCGGGCAAACGAGTGGGGCTAAGAGGAAGGCCACCTCGCTAAAAAACCCTTGGCTGCTGCGTCTTCTCGCACTAGAAGACGTACCCAGTCCAGTCCTTCCTTATGGGGGGACCATTGTGGGCCCGCCTTTTGGCGGGAATCGCCGGCGGGGGATTGGATGTTCAGGCTGTGCCGATTTCCCATGACCCCCCCACTCAGGCGATGTCGTTATGCCGCTGTGGGTTTAGTGGGTATTCCCGGCTTCGGCTGGGCGAGTCCCACACACGCCCTTCGGGGTACGGTGCGTAAATGCATTACCACAGCGTCAAAAAAAAAAAGGTGATGCAATGTTAAACCCAAGACCAACACGACCAACGATGCTGCGCCAGAGGGAGATTGATCTGGAGACTCTCCACGACTAAACTCCCGACACAACAACATTTGGCGCATCGTACCCGGCACACATCGCAACACAACTGCTCAGACCCGTCCTCCGTACTTTTAAGGCATACCACATAATAAATAATAAAATTTATTTAGACACATTACGATGATAATATAAGCACAACATACAAAAGACAGCGAAATATACATTAAAATAAACATTAAATATGTCGTGCGATGTAGTAGCGCTAGGCCCTACACTAGGATACCCTGTGTCATGGGATCTAGTTACTTCGGAGTTGAAGACACATTATATGTGCGAGTGGTTGCTTAATCTAAACTTACTAAAGAAAACATCCAAAATTACTTGTAATACATATCGACCATCCTTCTCTGCATTAGAGGAGACCTGTGCCCCGCAGTGGGACGATAAAAAAGGTAGATGATGATGATGAAGGCATATCATCAGGGGCCCTAGTCCGTTACTTTTATAAACTTATCATTCCAACACGATTCCATTGTCATTCCATTGTGCTAAACGTTCGGAATCTCCTCATTTCATAATGATCGATCAATTATCGGTCAGTCGTCTCGTAATGGAATGGTGAAAGAATGACATTGCTGCCGTAATGGCATTATTATAAAACTCCTTAGTGGAAATAAATTTCTTAAATCTACTCTATTTAAACATTTATTAATATGTAGTGTAGTGTCAGTGATGGACCGCTGGAAGGTCATAATGACGCCATTTTTTTAGTAGATTACGAAATTTGTTAATATCGATCATTGTGAGATCACTGATCAAATATTCTGACACTATTGTGATAGTAGACTAGGGCCCTAGTGAAGGTATGTCTATCTCTAGTTATCATCATGCAGATTTTAATAACTGTACGAAAACTGTAACTTTGTCCAAATAACCCCAAATAAAGAATTTTGGGTTTCAATTTTGACTCGGGAATAAAGCCTTGAGTGTGAATAAGTCTATGAAATACATATGAATAAAATTTAGAATAGTTATCTAACTTTGTATCGCTATGATCATTACTAAAATCTACCCGATTTCTTTTTTACATTCATATCATTATCTTGAAACCAAAACTTTCTACCATGTGTGATTTGCAAAACTCTCTGTCTGTTTATCTGTCCGGCTTTCACGACTAAACTACTGATCCGATTGTAATGAAATTTGGTACACAAATAGTCTAGAGCCTGAGAAAAGACTTATGCTATATGACATTCCGCTATGACCAATAGGAGCAGAGCAGTAACAAAAAATGCTGCGAAAATGGGAGCGAACGCGGACGTACATATTGCTCCTATTATTTTAAAAGGCGCTTATTTTATATCAACTGAGCTCCGCGCGCTGTAAACGGAAGTCCACGCGGACGGAGTAGCGGGCAACAGCTAGTACATATTATCTAAAAAGTTATATAGGCTTAAAACTGAACTGAAATTAATTAAAAATCGCGGCCGCTTAATACAGCACCCAACCCCTATATTTAGGTCAGCAAAAGTTCATTTACGGCAGAAGTTGGGATGACAGATCACTTCCACTTGATTAAACAATTAACTTAATCGTCACTTGCTGACGTGGCAGGGAAGGGAATAAAAATGTACCTACAGTAGACATTATTTGAAAGAAGAGGACACTAGAAGAAAGATAGTTTTTTTTTATTATTGATTAGAAGCAAGATACTTTATATAAGATCACAATTTATATAATTTTCGAGGATATCGTTAATCCATTTCTTTATTTCATCATCATTTCAGCCGAAAGACGTCCACTGCTGGACATAGGCCTCCCCCAAGGTTCTCCACGACGACCGGGTCCTGCGCCTCCCGCATCCAGCGGTTTCCCGCGACCTTCACCAGGTCGTCGGTCCACCTTGTCGGGGCCCTACCCACGCTGCGTCTTCGGGTACGTGGTTGCCACTCGAGAACCCATCGGTCCCATCGGGCATCAGTCCCACGGGCAATGTTTCTTTATTTGTGTTCGAAAAATTTGTCTGTTCCATAACATGAATGTTATTAAAATGAAAGTAATTTTAAGAGATAGTTTGTACGGACAAAGTCTTGCCTCCAAGCGATTCGTCGTGTGCTAGCATAGTGTCTGGTTAAGTCGTATGGAGGACGGGACTGAGCAGTTGTGTTGCGATGTGTGCCGGGTACGATACGCCAAATGTTTTTGTATTGGAAGTTTGGACGTGGAATGTCTCCAAATCAAACTCCCTCTGGCGCAGCATCGTTGGTCGTTGTTGGGATTAACATTACATCACCTCGCTCAACTGTCGTCTTTCTTCCTTTTTTAGGCTCTTAATAAACTAGCGCGCTTTACCTTAAACGATTGCATTACTGCTTGCCATCAGGCGAGATTCCGGTCAAACATCAGTTAAAAAGCCAATTATAAAAGAAAGTTGAAAAAAGTCAAATCATAACGAACAATGTCACGTGTTTATTTAAATTTAAAAAGATGGGTTTCTGAAAACGTAGAGAAACGTAAGGGAATTTTAGGGCAACTACATATAACTTGATTATATGCGATTCAATGAAATTAAAAACCTCAAGCTTTAATTAAAAAAAAATCCGATTAAAAATCTTTATAAAAAAAATTTCTTGACTCGTTAATAACAATATTTTTCTGCTCCGTGATTCTGAATTTTCCAACCAACCATGGACGAAATTGTGAAATCTCGTCTGGACTTGAAAGCCGTCCGTTTATGCGGGCTTACACAGCATCAAAGCATTTTCGAAAGCTCGACGGGCAATACGTAGAATGTGGCATGGCATCTCATAGAAATTAGAAATACCTCCATAAATTATAATACTAGTGCTATCCATGTGTTAAACTAGCGGCCGCCGGCGACTTCTTTCGCGTGGAGTTAGTTATTTAAACATTTTATTTTAACCCCAAAAGAGTTATTTTAAAATTGTAACTTTTAAGATGTTAATTGAGATTAAGTGATGTCAAGGAAAATTTTGTTCAAAATTAAATACTATTCATTTATTTGGATCGGGATTAATATTAGTTTTTTTTTATATACGCTCCGCTTATATTTGAGCTCATATGGTTAACGCCCCGCTCCGCTCGTCCGCCCGAGCGGAGCGTTGACCATATTTTTGTTGGGACAACCAGGTAAGATGAGAACGAGCAACAACAACTTTGTGGTTTTTATGATATATTTTTGAAATTTTGTACATAGATTCTTTACTTTTAAATACTGGATACGTGTTTCGGGTTTTCGCATTAACAAAATATAATCTATACTAAAATATAAAGCTGAAGAGTTTGTTTGTTTGTTTTTTCGCGCTACTCTCGGAAACTACTGGTCCGATTTGAAAAAATCTTTTTGCGTTGGATAGCCCATTAATCCAGGAAGGCTTTAGGCTATATAACATCACCCTGCGACCAATAGGAGCGAAGCATAATTAATTCCACGCGAACGAAGTCGCTGGCGGCTGCTAGTGTTATATATGATTAATTTTGAAATATCCGACAAATTTAAGGGATTGATACACATTGAAATTTTATTAAAAAAAAAAATGTCCAGTGTGATGGTCTGTATCTCATTCTAATATTTGGCTGGTCTTTGAAAACTAACTCTATATGTTAGCGGTTGAATTTTGAAGGTTATTAACCGGTCCACGTTGCCCGTATAACACACAGGTTTCTTCACTTTTGATTTATATTAATAAAATGTATTTTTGACATTGGCAGAATCGACAACCCCTCACTTGCTACAAATAAAAATAGAATAGAATAGAATAGAAAATGAAGGAGTTTTGACGGGAAAGCTAAGATGAATGTCACGCGCATTTTTCATTAGACTTTTAAAATTATTTATAGTGTCGTTTACTAAATAAAAGCGCGTGATTTATGTAGTAAAAAGCTCATTCAGTAAATAATTCATAAAGAACATTGAAATATCGCAGCATAGTGGCCACATCATGATTTTGCCTCAGACCTCCCTCATAAACGGCTCACGCGGCCGTCTTTTTCAACTGTCATTGGCGATATCCGTCATTATTGAGAAATATTTTTTTTAAAGAATCTACCCGTGTTATTGGCAAAATTGTGGTATCTATTACACAGAGGCCATTGATCAAGAGAAAAAGAAAAAAGAAGAAGAAAAGAAGAGAAAATGTATTCGCCACTCACACACGTCAAACTAACATATTGCAAACACACAGTCATTTTTAAGTCTGGGATTAAAAATAGCCTAGAAGCCAAGTTGAAGATATTGGAAGGCACGGTTTAAATTATTCACTTGTACTGAATAAATACAAACAAACAATTTCGGCCCCCATATATTACACGGAAGTAAATTACCCCTCGATTTACAATTCCCAGAACCAAACAGCGATATAATAAAATTCTCGAAACCAACAAATAAATCAACCCCTTTCAGGTGTTATTCGCTTGCCTTTAAATTGGAAACTTCTATAAATTAAAAGCAAGCGAAATAATGAAGTGGCAACCCGAAAAGTTGGTACCCCTGACTTATTGTTGGACATAAATTAGGATAAGTTTTGACAATAAATTTCTGGAAGGTTGATCTCTTAGATATTGCTGTAGGGAAGGTTAACAGTGCTTTACGACAGTCGAAGATTTTGAAATAAAAGAACAAATAAGGGTTTGTGGTAGTACTATCCATCCAAAGAGTATTGTTAGACTATCTTAGGACTTTATTATGTTTAATCTTGTAAACAAAGTTCATAAATCATTTATGAGTACTAAATAAGGTGGACCCAAAAGGTCAGACATGGCACCGTCCTTTAGCGTGTTCAAATGCGTCGAAAATTGTTGTCCATCATAAAAAGAACGCAAAATAGAATATCTCGGCCACGTGCTCCGAGACGATAGATATGCGCTATTCCAACTCATTATAATGGGCAGGGTAGAAGGGAAGAGGCACGTTGGACGAATGTCTGGTGGTCGTGGTGGTGTCTGGTGCTTGAGCAGTTGTGTAGCAACGTGTGCCGGGTACGATGCGCCAAATGTCGTTGTGTCGGGAGTTTGGTCGTGGAGGGTCTTCAGATCAATCTTCTTTTGGCGCAGCAACGTTGGTCGTGTTGTTGGGTTTAACATTGCATCACCTGGGTCAGCTGTCATCTTCCTTTCTTTTATTACTCAGTTTTTTTTTTTGGGAGTGAACAGGCTCTTAGTATACTGGCGCACTTTACCATCAACGATTGCAACACTGCTTACCAACAGGCGAAATTGCGGTCAAGCACGAGTTTATATCAAATTATAAAAAAGTCATGGATTTTTTTTTTCGTTTTAGGATTATATAACATATGTTTTGAATATTTGATAATAATAATTATCATGGTTTTGATTTGTTGATCAAACGTCTGCGTGTGTCTTATTACCTTATTATCAAGGGCCTCATGGTCTGTAGTCTTATATAAATTTTTAAGCTATGGCGTTCGAAAAATGTTGTTTAGTATTTTCAGTAAAATTTATTATCTTATTACTTAAACAGACTGTAATCAGTCTGTTTAAGTAATAAGATAATGAATTTTCACATAGTAGTAGTAGTAGTTGTCATTATCACATTAATATGTGATAATGATAACAGCTAATCATCACTCTGTATGTGTGCAAAAAATCACGCAACCGTTCTGTTTTTTTTAGCGGGAATAAAAGAAAAATCCACCCACCTTCATTAAGGAAGTAGACCAGGATACATAAACTACAAATCTAATAAAAACTTTTTACAAAAAAATAGAAACCGACTTCAAAAAAACACTTAAAAGGAAAAAATAACTTTCCTTTTGTCATGGCTCTAGAAGTCGGTGGTGAGCTAAACAACAGAAACCTCGACTGACTTCTAGAGCCATGACAAAAGTAAAATTATTTTTTCCTTTTAGGTGTTTTTTTGAAGTCGGTTTCTATATTTAGTAAAAAGTTTTTATTTCATGCTTTTCAGTGTCTTAGTCGAAATTCGAAAATTACTTTTTTCACTTCATAACAATAGTGGCAGCCATAACCCATGTTAGAATAAGTTCTCATCAATACGAAAAAAACCCTATCTCAAAAAACCGATTTTGATGAAACTCATAGTATTATTCCATCCATAAGTATTCCCTAAGTTGCACAAACATAAAAACATACATACACTTGAAATTTGAATTGATAACCTCATTTTTTGAAGTCGGTTAAAAATCTCACTCAAAACTTCAATGCCTGCACCCTAATTTCGTAACACATTGAATCATTTTAAATCATACTGCTAATGCTCCGTTGCTCCATAAACTCGAAATATGGTTTACTTGACAACACAAACAGTGCAAAGAATGTTTTAAAACTGTCAAAATTAATCCCATTGCTACAATAGGTAATATGTAACACAATTATCCTGCAGTTTATATGACCAAACAAACAAAATACCATTCGATTTAGTTCAAACCAAAATTTTATAAATTGAACGAACATTAAGCTACATTTAAGCCAAAGCCATACGAACAGGAAACGAAAACAGGGTTTTAAGCAATGAGAAATAGTTGGGTCTTACACACGTAAAAGAGTTTGAGAAAGTAGATGGAATCGAGGCGAACACAATGTGTGTAGGGTTCCTTGGTGGACCGAAGACGCTTATTGTCAAATGAGGCATCTTTATTATCGCATTCTTTATTCCGATCACAAATCATCATCATAATCATCATCTCAGCGTTAATCCCTGTCGCATCCGTAGCTTTTTAGCTTTGGAGTCTGGGGTCCGCTTTACCAGTCTAACTGCTGATTTTGGTTTAACTTCGATTTTTTCCATAAAGCGACTGCCGTCTGACCTGCACATCCCGAAAGTGATATCTAAGCATTGCAGTTAGACCAATTGTTAGACTTTTGAGGGCTCCAACAGCCCGTAACGTCTGCCAGTAGATGTTCGTATGGCAATCGCAACCAACGCCTTACTTAACGCCTCCTTGCGCAACGGCCGCGTTCGCTACCGCTACGCCACGGAGGCTGTCCACATTTTCGACCACAAATGCTTATGTTAATAGTTTTACATAACATAGGTAACGTACATAATTTTCTCACTCCTGGGGCACAGGCCTCCTTTCGATGAGAGGGAGTGCGTGGCCTGAGTGCGGGTTAGTAGATGTCACATTTCTTCGAAGTTTTGTCTCTAGAATGTACCTGTTTCCTAACGATCTTTTTCATCGTCGTTTTTGAGAGCAGTGGTGATGATTTTTATTTCAGTGACGCAATCGATGATGTTACAGAGCACTAGTTTATAAGAGCCTATTCACTCTAGCCTTGAAGACACTCAAATTGTAGTCCGACGGAAACACCACCGCTGGCAAATTGTTCCAATGCCTCGATATGTACGCGGTATGAAAAAGAAGGCGAATCGCTTCATCCGAATCGTAGTGGTGTTAACAACGTTAGGGTGGAAACTTGCCGTGCGACGGGTCGTCCGATGGTGGAACGGAAATGGAACTAAATTATGCAATTCCCTCGCACACTCACAAAAATGAATCCTATAGAACACCGAAAGGCTGGCTACTCTACGCCTGTGCTCAAGGCTTTGGAGACCGTTTTGAGTTAAATCTGGGTCGCCGATCAGCCTCTTCGCACGCCGCTCAACCGAATCCAAACTGGCCAGGTGACATTTTGCAGCACCAGCCCAAATGTGGCTACAGAAATCCACACACGAACGGACCTGTGCTTTGTACAGCATTAGAAGATGCCCTGGTGTAAAGTACCGCCGGACCTTAAATAGTCGGTGGTAGGCAACAACATCAGCCGCCGGCATAAGTTACCACCCACCAGACAAAGTCTTGCCGCCAAGCGATTCGTCGTGTGCCGGCATGATGTCTGGTGAAGCCGTACGGAGGACGCGTCTGAGCAGTTGTGTTGCGATGTGTGCCGGGTACGATGTGCCTAATGTTGTTGTGTCGGGAGTTTGGCATGGAGCGTCTCCAGATCAATCACCTTCTGGGCCAGCATCGTTGGTAGTGTTGTTGGGTTATACATTGCACCACCTCGCTCAACTGCCGTCTTCCTTCCTATTCACTCAGTTTTTTTGAGTGAATAGGCTTAATAAGCTAGTGCGCTTTACCACCAACGATTGCATCACTGCTTACCATCAGGCGGGATTGCAGTCAAGCACTAGTTTATAACTAATAAAGAAAAAAAAAAATTCCACAAAGTGAAGTGCCTGATGGGGTTTCTACTTACTACCTACATCTTGTAAGTCGTGATCGATACCATTAGGCAACCACGATTGTTTTATTGTTTTAACTAGGTATATACTATAGCAAATATTTTATTTAATTGACAGCCTCCGTGGCCTAGCGGTAGCGGACGCGGCCGCTGCGCAAGGAGGCGCCGGTTCGATCCCCGCACAGTGCAAATATTTGTATGCATGAATATGATGATGATGGTGATGTTTTTCTCGGTGGTAGGCAACAACATCAGCCGCCGGCATAAGTTACCACCCACCAGACAAAGTCTTGCCGCCAAGCGATTCGTCGTGTTCCGGGCATGATGTCTGGTGAAGCCGTACGGAGGACGGGTCTGAGCAGTTGTGTTGCGACGTGTACCGGGTACGATGTGCCTAATGTTGTTGTGTCGGGAGTTTGGTCGTGGAGGGTCTCCAGATCATCCTCTGGCGCAGCATCGTTGGTCGTGTTGTTGGGTTAAACATTGCATCACCTCGCTCAACTGCCGTCTTCCTTCCTATTCACTCAGCTTTTTTGAGTGAATAGGCTTAATAAGCTAGTGCGTTTTACCATCAACGATTGCATCACTGCTTACCATCAGGCGGGATTGCAGTCAAGCACTAGTTTATAACTAATAAAAAAAAAAAAATGAATATTTGCACTGGTCTGGTCGTGCCTCGGAAAGCACGTTAAGCCGTTGGTCCCGGTTGCCATACGAACATCTAATGGCAGTCGTTACGGGTTGTTGGAGCGCTCAAAATTCCAACAATTGGTATAGCTGCAATGGTTCGATGTCGCTTCGGGTTGTGGAGGGCAAACGGCAGTCGCTTCACGGAAAATGTCGAAGTTTAGCCATATCAGCAGTTAGACTGGTAAAACGGACCGCAGACTCCAATGCTGAAAAAGCTTCGGATGCGACTGGGATTAACGCTGAGATGATGATGATAATACTATAGCAAATATGTAATAGTAATTACCCACGTACGTTACTACTTTAAGTACATTCACAATTCAAATTTCACTATACCTACACAGGTCTAACGCGAACTCTTTGAATTGGCTTATTGTCAAATATGGTTTCCTGTATTGGCTCCTTTTTAGCTGTAAGTCTTTCAAGCTGAACTTAATAAACACTTAATTTATAGTAAATTCATTTATAGTAAACCATAGTGAATTGAAATGGTACAACGCCAATTACATCAATAAATTAGCATAGAGACAATAACATAATACAGCATAAAACTAACATGGAACATTGGAATCCCTTGCATATTATCTTTGTCTTTTTTATAAATTAAATAAGTATTTACTCATTAAAACAAGAAGGTGATCACAAAATAATTGGTGCCGAATGAAATATTACATTATGTTCATTCTCTTTATGTGATCATTTATTTCTGAGATACTAGATATAATATTTACTAAGTAAATATCAAATTAAGACAAACAATTTTATTTCGTAAGTCAATAGAATATAACAGAAGATAAATACTAGTTTAGTGCTAATAACACTTACATATGTATACAACTAGCAGCCTGCGACTTCGTTCGTGTGTAGTTAGTTATTATGCTCCACTCCTATTGGTCGCAGCGTGATGTTATATAGCCTAAAGCCTTCCTGGGTTAATGGGCTATCAAATGCAAAAATAATTTTTCAAATCGGAACAGTGGTTCCTGAGAGTAGCGCGTTCAAACAAACAAACAAACTCTTCAGCTTTATATATTAGTACTAACTGCGCCACGCGGTTTCAAGCGGGTTTTTTTAATATTCTCCGCTCCTATTGGTCGCAGGGTGATGTTATATAGCCTAAAGCTTTCCTGGGTTAATGGGCTATCAAACGCAAAAAGAATTTATCAAATCGGAACAGTGGTTCCTGAGAGTAGCGCGTTCAAACAAACAAACAAGCAAACAAACTCTTCAGCTTTATATATTAGTACAGATTTATATTACAAATAAAGTGTATTATGCAACCAAGTTTAAACACATGAAATGCAATACTTAGTATTTATTTCAAGAACATTTGAAATCCAAATACGGAACCTTTTAGTGCTTCCAGAAATTTCCTTACATCGACGTACGAACAAATCAAAGGAAGCGAAATTTCAAATAGATTTACATTTTTGTGAATTGAGAGCGTTTACGTTCTTCCTTGCGTTTCTTTGAATGCGCAGGAGTAATGAGAAGTGGTGTAATTCTGGTACATAGGGGGCTGAGCATGGAAGAAATTTGTTCCGTTTGTGCAGGTTTTCGTGTACTTGAAGCTGGATATGGAATTTTCAGATAGATTAACTTCGGGTTATTCTTGGCGTAAGTTTCCTCGTTTATGGATTTCGATACTAAACTATCTGGAACTCGCAGTTTATTACCACCCATCCGTGTTAACAAAACTATCATCGTGCATCAAACGAGTTTATAAGACGTATTATTAATGTAGCAGGTTGTTAATTATATTAGACAAGTTGGTACTGCAACAGAAATCGTTTAAAAGTCTCAAGGTAATTCTTAATTTATACTTTTATCGTCTTCTTGGTGAATATAGCTAAACTGTTTTAAGTCACCTAATTAGGGTGGCATTTTTCTACAATTTAATCCTGTGTGAATTTTTATTAAAAGAGGTTATAGGTGCAATTATAAACTCGCATTCTAGGGCTACCTCGACAGTACACCAGCAGGCTGTCTCAAACTGGGTTCCATCTTTTAGCCTGCCCATTGGTCCCAAAAATGCATCTAAACATATTGTCGATGATGTCATAGAAGTAGCGAAAGGAGATGTTTCATTTTGGGCCACTACTAAGTACGCTATATATATAAAAAGGAAAAAAATAGAAGATTGTCATAAAAATACTACTAAATTAATTTGAATAAAAATACAAGTATATATGTATAATTAATTATTTGAAACGATTTTTAGTGAGATAACCCTTTATTAAGGTAGCCATGATACTTTTTATGACGTTTGATTGGCGACTTTGACAGTTCTATTTTCCCGTTGTGTTCGTGTCGAGTGTTGATTTGAGTTGATTTTGTTTATTTAATGGGCCGTATGTTCGGAATTTATGTTTTGTTTTTTTTTCACAGTCATATTGTAGTTAATATAGATACGATAGTCTTAGATACATGACACCTCAATCAAATGTCACTGTCAAAATTTTCTTTCGCTTATTGCTGACCACCATATTTATTAGTAGTTGTGTTGCACTTCTTGGCCGAGTTAAATTGAATCTGTATAAAAACTAAGCCAAAATATAGGAAATTAATATTAAAAACAGTTAACTATAGCGTAACTATACCTAGCATTAAGTTTACAATGTGCTGGCTCAGGCTCCATACATTTCTGAAACATCTCCTTTAGGCTTTAAAAAAAATCTGTCTTGTCATCGTCACAACAACATCCTAGAAAAGAATCTAAACCACATTAAAATCTGAAAAACAAATATTGTTGTTAAAACATATGGGATCAAAAAGACAGGTAACGTTCACTATCTTTCCGATTATATTCCTAACAGAGATACTATAAGACCATTAAATTTTATTACATGGCAACTTTGCACAAAACAAACAAACTATTGTATGCTTTAGAACAACATTATTCCGATAAAATTATATTGGAACGCGTTCTATAAAAACGATCGCAACGAGATATAACTGATATTATTAGTTCATAAAACCGTGTTTTTTAATCTATGTTTTATAACTTAATATTCTAGAAACTTTTGCGAACATTGAATTGCAAATTCGAGCAGATAAAATTTTATAAAAAAAGAGTGCGAAGCAGAACTCAATATATAATTGTTCTCTATGGTTGTATTCTGCATGAATTCTTGGCTTGGTTTAAAAAAAATCTAGCACCTGGTCGCAACTTCGTTCGCCTGGAGCTAGTTATTTGAACATTTTATTGTAAACCCTGAGTCGATTTCTATAGATATGTTATTACACTTGTAAATCATAATATACAACATAAATTTGAAATGTTTGATATGTTCTGCTCCTATTGGCCACATCGTGATGTATAGCCTAAAGCCTTCCTGGGTTAATGGGCTATCCAACGCAAAAAAAAAAAAACAAATCGGAAAAGGAGTTCCTGAGATAAGCGCGTTCAAAGAAACAAACTCTTCAGCTTTATGTAATAAAAATAGTAAATAGTATAGATTACATTCATATCCACATATAACATAACGCCCTGAAGTCCCAGAAAGGTAAGTCAACGGTATATTTCAGTAGTATATTTGTAATCCCATGTGGGGGCTAGATTATTGGCATGAACCAGCCAAAAATCCAGAGTTCCGGCTGCTACTAAGAAGTTTGTGATAGAAAAACCAATTTTAGCATTTACTTTAACGGGGAATTGAGTCCTCGGTTTCTGCAGCATAGCGCTTGCAAACCCTTGACCAACGAGTCAGTCTGATTGAATGCTAAAATATTGTAATCTTCTCTTAGATTATAAATATTTGAGTTAGCTTTATAAATTTTGAGTACCTACGTTTACTCTTGGAGACTTATTATTTCTCATTCATAGGGAAACAGTCAAACTACCAACCTGTGTTTTTTACGTAAGGCTGGTGTGAGCTACCAACGGGTGTGGAAACCATGTCTGGTAATAATCAAGGCGTATAAATCATAAAGACTATGTATTCACTGAATGGTGGCTAAGGTTAGGCTAAATATATCAGGGTCATTCAAAAGCGCATTGTGAGAAATACCTGGTTAAGGGTCGTAAAGAGCCGGGAAGTATGGCATAAAAAGGGATTTCCTATAACCATCAGTAGATGATTTACGCTGAAATGATCGTGATGATGATGAACTGTGTTATGAAGGTCAGATAGGCCTTGGAAATAAGCTAGGCAGATGGTATCTATACTTAATATATAAACCTGAAGAGTTTGTTTGTTCGTTTGTTTGAATGCGCTAATCTCAGGAACTACTAGTCTGATTTAAAAAAAAATGTGTTGGATAGCCCATTAATCCCGGAAGGCTTTTGACTATATAATATCACGCTGGAACCAATAGGAGCGGAGCATATAAAAAAGAAAAAACATATCGAAACCTACGCGGGTGCAACTGCGAGGCTCAGCTAGTTATCTATAAAATCTATTACAGCCTCTATAGAGGCATGAAAAATAGGGTGCAAAGATCTTTCATATTCTATAGCAAAAGAAGAAACCCCCAACCAGAGGGATGTTACGTCTGGAAGGCAATTACCCCACTATTGATATCGGGAAGTTGTATTTATGCGAGGAAAACTCTGCTTCCGAGATGCAGAATTTGCGTGACGCGTTGATCGCCCGTGGCGTTGTAGTTATAGAATTAAAATGGATCATAGATACTAGCTCCATTCTGCTGCTATTCCGTAAAGGTAGCCTTAATTTATCAGGTTAGAGTATCATATTTTCACTTTTGCCCGGAAATAGATAACGGGGATCTTGGGATAATAATTTAAACTATTTTCACTACTAAAAAGTCTATTTCTTTACACACGCTTGTACTGCGCGACCTGTATCTCGGTTCTCATGTTACATCTTGCTTACATAAGCACTGGCCCCACAACCACGAATTGTACTTAACTATAATTTGTAATTGATAATTAGATGCCAAATTAGTTAGTGCCAAAACAATAGACCCGTTGATTACAGATTGAAATATTAACCAATACAATAGATTGATTGTCTAATTGTCTTATCAATAATGACGCGCTGATCATGAAGTCTAATTATAGTTCTGTTACACTTTGTTGAAAAATCAAACTGAATATAATGTAAACTTTTGTTTTGTTTTTGTCCGCTGTATTTTGATTGTCTTTTAGGGCAAAGGACATAGCTAAACTGAAGTATAGAAGAGACCCCGCAATGAAAACGCATGTATAAACATGATTCCTAGTAATATGCAATGCTGAATAGCTGAAAATTAGTATTTTTAATTAAAAAAGGTTTAGGAACTTTTCGTATCTGCACAACACTACAAATAATATCGCGTAACTCCTACGACAAAGGTACACAAACTTCAAACGGTAACATTGAATTGATTTTTGCTGATCGTTGTGTTTTTCACTGGTGAGTTTACGCTAAGGTACTTGAAGTAAATATGTACTAAGAGGTAATTACAGGAAAAGAACTTGATACAACGGATTTACGATACTCCATGATTTTGTCATGTCAAACCAAAATAATGCATACAACCAATTTAGAAACTGTTTTTTGTTTATTTGTTCACAAATTTAAGTTATAAGAAACTTAGCTTTCCGTCCGCAGCTTCGCCCGCGTGGAGTTCACTTATATCGCTCTTTTTGGATTTCCCTCGGGAGCATCATTTTTTTTCGGGATAAAAAGTATCCTATTATTTCATCCGGACTTATAACTTTACGTCTACAAAATTTCAAAGCAATCGGTTCAGTAGTTACGGTGTGAGCGCGGAACAAACAAACTCACTTTCCCATTTATAATATTAATAAGGATTTTTAAACAAAAAAAATATTATTTAAAAACAAAAAACCCGCCTGCATAAAACTCTAACGAACTGAATAGGTAGAAACATATGCTTGGTAGAAGAAAATATGTAATTATTTTTTTTGTTCCATTTAATATTAAGTTATATACATATTTAGAATCAGTATTTAAAATCCCTCATTTTGATATCCCACTCGATATGCTAAGTAGAAATTTATTTCTATAGACCTCACAATATGGCGTCATACATCCGCCATTTTGGTTTTTTTTTTAAAGTCACCTATCTAGTAGCAGTTGGGCAATTAAGGCAAATCTAACGATACCTCAAATGTAAAAATCCGTTCAGCGTTTCTGGAGATACTAGGTAATAAATAATAATACATACAAAATAGGAGCTAAAAACATAACCCTCCTGGCAGTCGGGTAAAAACAATTCATTAATGAATATATAAATATTACGTATTGATGTGAAATTCTTATTCTTTTAACTGAGGCGGGATAGCCATTTAGCCATCTCTTTTTCAATCGATCGATACTTTTATTCGTGGAATAAACTTGACTTCTGGCAGTTTAAGTGCCAAAACTGATACTATTACCTCATGTGTGCAGTACTGCAGCCATATTTGGGCTGGTGCTGCAAAATGCCACCTGGCAACTTTGGATTCGATGGAGAGGTGTGCTAATTGGCGACCCAGATTTGGTTCAAAACGGTGTACACGCACAGGCGTAGAGTAGCTAGCCTGTCGGTGTTCTATAGGATGCATTTTGGAGAGTTTGCGAGGCAATTGCATTACTTAATGCCTCCATCTCCGTTCCATCACCGGATTACCCATCGTATGGCGAGTATCTACCCTTATGTTGTTTGGTTATGTGCTCGATGTGTTGTTGACATAATTACGGTCCGGACGAAGCGTTTCGCCTCGTTTTTTATACCGCGTACATCGAGGGGCCGGAACAATCTTCCAGCGGCGGTGTTTCCGTCTAACTACAATTTAAGTGTCTTCAAGGCTAGAGTAAAAAAAAACTTTTTTTACAAAAAAACAACCGACTTCCAAAAACCACTACAAAGTGAAAAATAACTAATTTCGGAAGTCGGTGTCAAAAAACGAATATACAAAACCAAAGACACCGACTTCAGTAATTAGTTATTTTTCACTTTGTAGTGGTTTTTGGAAGTCGGTTTTTTTTTTTGTAAAAAAGTTTTTATTTTACACTTTTTAGTTGTTAAAAGTACTATGTATTCAGTTGCATCCGGTCAAACTGGAAGCTGACGCAAATATAGTTGGGAAACGACGTAATTTTGTTTACTTTAATTTTTACCCGTACCTTAGTATTCCCTCAACTGCCTGTGGTGTTCATCATCAAATTTACTGCAGACCATTATTTTAACCCAATGGGTGCAAAGGTCTCATCAATATAAATGAATGAAGTCCAACTACAAAGTAGGTAGTGTAAACCGTTGAGGAATTCCCGGAACTGGCCTTTGTCTTCATCATGAGAGCTCTTATGACAGTCACAACCCATCTAGGTGTAAAGTTCTTATCAATACAAATTAATCGAGCCCAAACACAAGGTAGCTGCTGTGAATTGTTGAGGAGTTCCTTCGACTGTCTCCCGGCTCCATCATCAGATCTACTCCAGAACTTTATTAAATTGTAGTGCTTTAAAATACTTAATGAAAATGCTAAGAAATGCACTAGTCGCTCCTGCAATTTTTGAAAGTTCCCCTTGTTTTCTCTGGTCTTCCACCATCAAACCCTGATATCCTTATCATGGGACCACCTTGGGAACGTCTTCTTTCCAACAGAATAAGAATTATCAAAATCGGTTTATAAACGACAAAGTTATGCGCGAACAAACATAGAAAAAAAAAAGCATATATACGGTCGAATTGAGTAACCTCCTCCTTTTTGAAGTCGGTTAACAAGATGAAGTATTCTTGTGTTCAAAAATTCTGGCCTAAGTCTGTGCTAAGTAATTACATTCTCATTCTTTCTTAAAAAAAAAAACTTTTTCATAACATAATTTTCGGACTATTTATTCTTGAAGCTATAATTTGTCAAAGGATTATTTCCATGTATTTTGTTAGTATCATAGGGCAATTCCAGGTGTAATTCCAAAAATTCATCTTAACTAAATGGATTCCACAAAATTCAATCTCCTAAATATTTTAGGCAGATTAATTTTGAACATAGTTTGCACAAACGAATACCATAGAAATAATTCAGCGGAAGGCTGGACTTGCCAATTATGGAACTTTTAGGGTTTGCACTGATGTGGACGAATATAGTTTTGTTAACCGAGGTCAAATGTTAGAAATTTACTAAAATCTGCGACACACAATATGAGAATAATGAATTTAACACGAATTAGTTTTCAGTAGGCAGCGCTCGTAAATAAAAAATAATAGCAGCAGGGTCGAAGTTAACAGCTACAGCTTGCCGAGCTCGTTTTAAGCCGTTGGCTCCGGCTGTTATACAGCTCTTTAACAGTCGTCAGTCGTTAAATTTGGACAGCCAATCAACTATTTTAGTTCCCCAGTAACTGGATAGAGGGCAACAGGTCGGTTGTCTATCTTTATATAATAAAAAGTAAAAAAACTAAAACCCAACTACGACAAAAAACGAGGCTGAAAAAGTATAAAACAAGATTTTCAGAATACTGAACTGAACAAAGACGCTAATGTAGTTGCAAGTAAATGGAGACAGTAGACTCTTCCAAGATGCCTTCGTTGTAAATTGATAATAATGTCATGTCTATTCTGAAGTGTGCAATATTCACTATGTAGAGATAAATTTTCATGTTTGGAAAGGCGTAGTCACACGTTGTCAAGGTGCTACGGTAGGTAGGTATATGTAACGTGTGACTACGCCTGTCTAAAGCCTATAACCAGCGGACAATTAAGACGCTTCTAATGATATGTCATTTGTCGAATTATAATAAGTAGTTTAGAAGTTACGAGGGAACAGATGAACATACATACATACATACATACATACATACATAGCCTGTCAAAATCATAACCCTCCTTTTGCTTTGCCGTAGTCGGGTAAAAATAATGGTATTCGGCCGCATTTAGAGTGAGTTCCCTCTCAGTAAAGGCTGATTCCGTCATAGATGGGAAAAGCTAATGGTTTCTTAATAGGTTCGTTTAAAACTAAAAACGCACTTTCAAATTTCGAAACAATTTGTGCTAGTTTCTAAATTCAAAAGAGGTAACCGACGGAAATCAATTCTCACAAAAAAAAAATCAGTTCACTTTCAAATTGCGAAGGCTCGAACTATCTCAATATAAAGGCCAAATATTGAAAATTTTAATTAACCTCACTCTCTTCAAAGCATTTACACAACTGCTTTAGTGAATTCTCAGAGAATACGAATATTTAACACTTTGCATGAATCTAGTGCTAACCTTAAACAGCGAGATTAGGTTTGACCGCAATTAAGTTAAGACCTTTAGTAAATTTTGTCGGTTTAACAGCTTTATAAACAGAGCTAAGGTAGGCAGAATTTATTATTACGTACAATCCTTTAGGTTGTGGTTTAGGTTAGTTCGGGGGCTGAATTCACTAGGAGAATTTATCGATTATTTACTTCGAGATCAAATAAATTCCTTAGTTGGTAGGCAAACAAAGTAAAAATGAGTTTATTTGATAAAGAAAATATTTATATGGCCTACAAGTAGTTGTTCCGGGTCTGACTGTTTGTGTATGTAAGTTTAAATGTTTGTGTACATACCCATAATACAGGAGTAGGTAATTCCTGCTACTTTTTTTTAAACATTGCCTATGTTTAAAAAAAAGTAAACAAAAAAAATAAATAAACATAAGTGGACTTTATATTAACAAATTAATAGAAGGCACAAGCATAGAGTAGCCAGCCTTTCGGTGTTCTATAGGATGCATTTCGGGGAGTGTGCGAGGGAATTGCATGATTTAATTCCCCCATCTCCGTTCCACCAGCGGACGACCCGTCGTACGGCTGGTTTCCACCCTTACGTTGTTAACACCACTACGATCCGGACGAAGCGTTTCGCCTCCTCCTTTATACCGCGTACATCGAGGGACTGGAACATTTTGCCAGCGGCGGTGTTTCCGTCGGTCTACAATTTGAGTGTCTTGAAGGCTAGAGTGAATATGGTCTTAATAAACTAGCGCGATTTACCATCAACGATTGTATCACTGCTTACCATCAGGCGGGATTGCGGTCAACTGCTAGTTTATAATTTATAAAAAAACCCTAAAGTACAAAATATAATGATTTTTTAGTTTGCACACTAAACCCCCTTTATTGTAATTACAGCCCTTTATAAAATACAGCACACGACTTTGGAGTCACCTTTAATGGAATACATTTTATAGTTTGCAATATCAGTCCGATTTGTTTGGTGGCTTTCAGCATTGATGGCTTTTAATATAGGGCCATAAAGTCAGATAGGAAAAGTTAAGCTGTCTTGCTGACCGGCTGGTCGCAAGGGCAATTACTGTTCATGGTCCCAAGACTATCTCATTTTTTCTTCTAATTAAAATTAAGAAGTTAACCGGTGACATTGATTGAAGAGTTGTTATTTGATAGGAATGGATAATCTAAATTGATTGACGAGTTGCTATTTGAGAATATCGGAACATCTAAATTGATTGACGGGTTCTGGCGATCCACAATGACTGTCAATGAGAGAATGAAATCTTAAAAAAATCCAGAATTTAAGAAAACTTCTAGCTTTTTAAACTTAAAGAGTCTGATCAACACAAAATTAATCCCAATAGCCATTAATCATTATATAACTTTGAACACCGTTAGTAAATAAGAAAAAAGGTCTCAACGCAGCTTTTTCACTGGCCCAACTGTCGCCTAGAAAGGTAAAATATGATTGACGCGGTAAACCAAATGGCGTGAATCGAACCGAGCACTTAGGCCAAAAGCTGGGCTATGTCTAGACATAAATCATACGATGACAGCTTATTTACACCAGGATGATGGCTTACTGATGTAGGTTACGAGAAATTGGGGGAAGCTAAATGGGCTTTTAGATTTTCTTGCCGGTTTTGATCTCACATTGGAGGCTTAAGCACTTGGCGTTGAAAGTTATGGACACCTAAGTATCCTCTTCTAAATGATTGTTGAGATGACATGTAGAATACGTGGATGCCAAGCATGTCCAAAAGTCTGAATATTAAGGTAAGCAAAAAAAAAAAAAAATTAAAAAATATCTTCAACAAGATCACACCAATAAATCTTTCTTCTTTATCTCAGCGTTAATGCCAGTCGCATCCGCAGCTTTTTAAGCTTTGGAGTCTGCGGTCCGCTTTACCAGTCTAACTGCTGATTTTGGCTAGACTTCGACATTTTCCGTGATGCGACTGCCGTCTGACCTCCACAACCCGAAGGCGATATCGAAGCATTGCAGTTAGACCAATTGTTAGATTTTTGAGGGCTCTAACAACCCGTAACGACTGCCACTAGATGTTCATATGGCAACCGGGACCAACGGCTTAACGTGCTTTCCGAGGCACGACCAGACCATTGCAAATATTCATATTCATGCATACAAGTATTTGCACTGCGCAGGAATCGAACCCGCGCCCAGAGGCTGTCTGATGAAGATCACACCAATAAATAGTGTGAATAATAGGACAATGGTAAAAAATAATCTTGTGTTATTTATTATACATGGTGGTAGGAACATCAAAGCGCCACCTGTTACCATAGATAAAGCATGAAGAACTTCTTCGAGGGTGATTTAAAACAGATGTTTCATAAGAAAGTACAATTACGCGACCAAAATGTATGAAACTCGCAAATCCCGTCACGTCTCCCAGTTCCGGTAGTTGATTTCATTTGACCCTGAAATTAAGTCAAGGCCTGATGTATACTGCCGTAGTTTAAGTCGCCATATTTTAATGACGCCTAAAGAGTTTTGGCGGGAAAGTCAAGCTGAGTGTCACGCTCATTTTTCATTGGACTTTTAACATTATTTATAGTGTCATCATCATCATCTCAGCGTTTATCCCGGTTGCATCCGCGGCTTTCGCGTTGGAGCCCGGGGTCCGCTTTCCTGCACATTCTCCTCCATTTCGCACGATCTTTAGCGTCCTGTGGTAAGAGCTTGTTGGCACGCATGTCATCTCTTACAACGTCAAGCCAGCACTTCTTTGGTCTACCCCGCTTGTTCCGGCCCGGCGGAGGCGCCATGGCAAGACATTTGTTACCCACGTAACATGCCGGTTTGCGTAAGACGTGGCCGTACCAGCGTAGGCGACCCTCCTGCAGTTTGTCTGCAATGTCACGGACACGAAGGCTGCCCCGGATGCGGGAGTTCCTGATGCGGTCTTTCCGCGTAACTCCACACATCCACCGCAGCATATTCATCTCCGTGACACGCAGCTCCTGCTTGTGTCGCTCAAGCACAGGCCACGCCTCACTGCCATACAGGAGAACAGGTCTAATGATGGTTTTATAGACCTGCCCCTTAAGCTTAACCGGCATTTTGGGGTCACAAATGACACCTGTCACCTCACGCCATTTCGCCCAAGCTGCGGAAATACGTGCCTTGACGTCGCAATCAATGTCGCCGGACGCGTGAAGCACAGACCCCAAGTATTTAAACTGGTCCGTGCGCTCGACCATGTCTCCGCCTATGCGCACAGACATGGGGTCTGTCGTGTTGCTGGCCAAGTATACGGTCTTCGACACGTTGAGTTTCAGACCTCCGTTCTCAAGCGAGTCCTTCCACGCATTCACACGCCGCACCAACCGTTCCCTGTCCGCGTCCGCCAGCGCGATATCGTCAGCATACATGAGTAGCCAGGGAGGCTGCTCATGTGAGTCCTTGATACTGGCCGACAAAACGTCTAATATCACGCTGAACAGAAACGGACTAAGGACGGATCCCTGGTGGACTCCGACGGTGATGGGGAAGGGTTTAGTGTCGCCAACAGCGGTCCTGACAACGGAATCGGAATTGAGGTACATGTCTCGAATTATGTCGACATAGGCTTCAGGTACCCCTTTGGACCTCAGTGCCCACCAGATCACCCCTCGAGGGACACAGTCGAAGGCCTTCTGCATATCTAGAAAGAGCATATGCAGAGGCGTGCTCTTCGATCTGTATCTCTCCATGGCGATCCTTAGTGCGAAGATAGGGTCCATGGTTCCGTACCCTGGCCGAAACCCATACTGACACTCCGAGACAGCACACTCCTGCCGGATTCGGGAGTCTACGATCCTCTCAAAGATTTTCATGGTGTGGGACATGACCTTGATACCGCGATAGTTGCCACACTCCTGAACCGAGCCCTTGCCTTTAAAGACTGGAGTAATTATACTCAGCCTCCATTGGCTCGGGATTTTGCCGGTCAGGAGCACGCGATTGAAAAAGTTAGTTAGCATGCCCACACCGCGAGGACCCATCGCCTTCCAGGCCTCAATGGGGACTCCGTCAGCTCCGACAGCTTTCCGATTCCCCATACGACGAAGAGCCGTTTGGACTTCCTCAGGCGTTATCAGAGGCACTAGTCCAAGGTTCGGAGGGAGTTCCGGTGTTGCACCTCTTGATGCTGCTTGTTCAGCAGCTCGTGAAAGTACGAGCGCCATCTCTCCTTCACCGCGAGGTCCTCGCATAGCAGGTTGCCATTTGGGTCTTTTACACAACGGCACTTGGATATATCCTGTGCCGCTTTGACCCTGGAACGTGCCAACTTGTAAATAAGCTTTTGCCCCTCAGACGATTCCAACTTCTCGTAGAGAGGTTGCAAGTGGTCTCGTCTGGCTCTGGCTACAGCTCTTTTGGTGGCACGTTTGGCAACCTTGTATGCGTCGCGATCTTCAGGAGATCCGGTCGCTTGCCACGTTTTGAAGAGGGCTTTCTTCACCTTAGTCTCCCTCTGGACTGTGTCGTCCCACCACCAGGTTTCCTTGTCACGTTTGCGGCCGCCCTTAGAGACGCCGAGTACCACCCGCGCCGCCCCCGTAATAGCTGCCTGGATCCTGTCCCAGTGGTCTTGCACAGGTTCTCCGTCGGTACCGACGCACTTGTCGCCAATAACCGACGCAAAATCCTGGGACCTGTTTTCATCAAGCAGCCACCACCGGATCTGGCGCCGACAGTCCTCTACACGTCTACGTTGGGCCTTTACGCAGAGGTCCATGACAAGGAGACGGTGTTGTGCAGTGAGACTCTCACCGGGTACGACTTTGCAGTTGGCTACTTTGCCGATGTGGTGCCTCCTAGTTAGTAGAAAATCGATCTGGGTAGCGCTTCGCCCGCTCCGGTAGGTGACAAGGTGCTCCGGCTTCTTTTTGAAGTAGGTGCTCACGATTGCAAGGTCCGCAGCCGCACACATTCGGAGAATGCTGTCTCCTTCCGCATTGCGGCTTCCGTACCCAAAGCCACCGTGAACACGCTCAAACTCGCCACACCTCTCACCCACATGACCGTTCAAATCACCACCCAGAACGATTCCCTGGGATAACGGAATCCCGCAAAGCAATCCTTCGAGCTGGGTCCAGAACAGCGTCCTTTCGGCTTCACCGCACCCGGCCTGTGGAGCGTAGGCACTTATCAAGTGGGTTATAACCCCATTGACAAGCACCCGCACCGACATTAGCCGATCGCTGATGCGATTCACCTCCAAGACGTCATCCTGGAGCTCGTCAGACAACACCACGGCGACTCCATTTCTCCCACTAGGTGCACCCGTGTAGATCAGCTTGTAGCCATTCCCAATAAGCCGGGATCTGCTGCCTTTCCAACGAGTCTCCTGCAGGAACGCCACGGCCACCCTCCGCCTGTGGAGAGTTTCGGCCAGCTCTCTCGCGCGTCCAGTTAGCGTGCCAACGTTCCACGACGCGAAACGGATTTTCATGGATTGGGCTCGCTTCTTCAGCCGTGTCCGCCTCTGACACGGTAGCCCTAGCCCACAGGTCACAGGAGTCGGGCGAGGCTCCTGCGCGCCGTTTTGCGGCGGCGCCCTAGCTGTGACATGTGCATTTCTTATTTTCCTCTCCATGATTGATTGGCTTGTTTGGCTAATTACGAGTGCGACTGCCGTCTGACCACTCAACCCCGAAGGGAAAGCCGGCGTCAGAGCCCCGTTCGTGAGTCAGCAGGTGCACCGTCTGGCAGGTGGGGTTGACTTGGGTCCCAGAGATGGAGGTGGGACCCCAAAGCACCCCAACATTATTTATAGTGTATGTTTACTAAATAAAAGTGCCTGATTTATGCAGTAAAAAGTGCATTCAGTAAATAATTCATAAAGAACAGTGAAATATCGCAGCATAGTGGCCACATGATGACTTTGACCCAAACTCCCCTCGTAAGACGGTTCACGCAGCCGTCTTTTTCGACATGAATAAATACATTACGTGACATTGGCAAAATGCACAAATCTTAAGAAGAGAAAATAGAAAAAGAATCACGGCTAAACTGTGTAAAGAGTGTTTTAATTTGACAGGACTAAGTAAATATTTATATTCTGTCCTTTTTTTAATGAAATAGTAGACTCGGTGGTAGGCCGGTATAACATCAGCTACCGGCAGAAGTTAACAACCATCAGATAAAGTCTTGACGCCCAGTGAATCGTCGTGTTCCGGCGTAATGACTGGTGAAGCCGTACGGAGGACGGATCTGAGCAGTTGCGTTGCGATGTGTGCCGGGTACGATGCGCCAAATGTTGTTGTGTCATGGAGGATCTACAGATCAATCTCCCTCTGGCGCAGCATTGTTGGTTGTGTTGTTGGGTTTAATATTGCATCACCTCGACTGCTGTCTTCCTTCCTATTCAGTTAGGTTTTTTGAGTGAATAGGCTCTTAATATACTAGCGCGCTTTACCATCAACGATTGCATCACTGCTAACCATCAAGCAGGATTGCGGTCAACCACTAGTTTATAATTATAAGTAAAAAGAAAAAGATGCACCTGCATCCCAATAGGGATGTATCCAAGGTATGAAAAAAAAAAAAAAATTAGTCCGTCTTATAGATAATAAAAAAAAAGTAAGACCTGTATTTTTTATTTTGTCGAAATTACCAAAAACTACTGAGATATAGCGTATTAAAGTTACGGAGTAGGGGCTAATTTCATGGTACAAAATCTACCACGGCGTGACGTCATGCGATATTTCAAATCAATATATCTTCCTAAGTATTTGAATGAAAGAAAAAATAAAAATACGTGTTCAACATTTTTTATAAAGCTATTTCATGGATATTAAATTATTTTTAGGATACAACCCAATTGAGTGTGAATAAGGGAGTTAGCACTAGCGACATGCAAACTACATAAAATCATATATTTAGCAAATGATTCTAGGTCTTCTAGCGTCATATTTTTCGCTTCATACATTATAACCGCATAGGTGTGGCACGTTTTCATGAAACAGCGGAACAAAACACAAAAATATTAGTCTTATCATCCGGTTTTCCTTGTTAATCATACCTTTCTGAGAGCTTTTACCTTGTTTAGATAAATCATGGTGCTCCACAAAGTGCGCCGGAACTGAAATGTGCTCATATCTCTTAATACAACTATTTTATGGATATTCCTCTCCCAACGAAGATTGCAAATGGCTGTTCTCCATATGGAGCCTTTTTGTGCAAATAAACAAGGAATTAGATATAAAAGGGATGTTGGATTTATTTGTTTTCGTAAAAGTTTTTATATGGATTTTTTTTTGGTATTTATCAGAAACTTGGTTATACTAATTGTCTTTATTTACGAGGGAATTGAAGATAAGCTGACGTTGCAAACATTCAAAGTCAAAAACAAGAATATATAATTGGTTATAGTTGTTCCTTTTAAAATGTAGTTTTGTATGAAAACCGGCAAGATTCTCTTTATGTGTTGTTTTTCTACGTTATGTATCCAAATACCTAACAGTAAAAATGTGAAAGTACGGCCATCTGACTGTCAGACTGTTACATTTTTACACATTAACGGATGACCGGATGAGGATGATTTTTGATGAGAGGTTCTTAGGACATGACATGGAATAGGAAGGATTAAGGATATAGGTTTTTATACCTATAGTACTCTTTTTGTTATTAAACTTTTTCAGGGATAATTTGCTCATCATATATTTACATTACTTTAGCGGTAAGTGATTAACCAAATATTTTAGTTAATAATGCATCATTCATCGATAAAAACGGCATGGCAAACGAAGAAAAAACAGATGACATACTCGTATTTTTCCAGATGCTAGAAGAATCTTACTATCCCAATATTATTAGATAGAAATGCGAGAGTTAGTGAGGAGGTACATATATACCTATGCATGGATGGATATTTCATACTATTTAAGTAACAACTAACGAACGGATTCTGTTTAAATTTGGCTCATTGATATTTTCATACCTATAATACATAGGATATTTTTATGCTGCTAACTTATTACTGCTAACTCGACTAGTAAGTACCTATGTTATATAAATTCTCTGAAATTCGTGTTGCTGTCAGCTCCAATTCTACTGATAACGAGTTTTACGGATGTCCTAGTAACTAGTAGGTAACACAATTGATAGAAGAATAGTTTAGAGTCGTTTAAATGTAAAAACAGTTGTTTCAGGTCTTATCGTTGCGAGAAAGGTAGAAAATGAGGGTACAGCACGCGCGCGCGTGTTGTTTGGTATTAACTTAAATAATATTTCATTTTTGGAATTCGATTTTAAACTGTCTTATCTAAAAAAATAAAATAAAATAGTCGGTTGGAATCAAAAAATAATTATAGTGCTTTAATATTACTTGGGTGCAGAAAAATATAATATATTCGACTGTATTTTTGTTATTAATATGACTACCTTCTGTGTTCTAATATAAGAATAGTTTATTAATGCGCCTAAAACTATATACCCAATGGATCTTGGAGGTAGAATCATCACGGAGCAAAAGTCAAAGGATAGGTCACAAAGATATCTGCGGTTACCTTTACCCTTTTTTTGTCTAATCGCCGGGATCATCAACATCATCAACCTTTTTATCGTCCCACTGCTGGGCACAGTTCTCTTCTCATACAGAGAAGGATTGAGCGTAATCACCACGCTCAATGTGGGTTTGCGATTTCAAACTTAAAGACCAGATTTCCTCAAAATGTTTTCATTCACCTCATAATCAGCCATTGGTGTCCAAGATATACCTAGAAAGTATCTACATATAACTTGGAAAAGTTACATTGGTACTTGCCTGACCTTGAATCGAACCCGCACACTCATACTTAAGAGTTTTTATATTTCGACTTTTTTTCAACAGTACTCCAGCTGAATATAGAAGATATTGCTAACGCAGAGGGTTTTCAGTGGGTAGTCTGAATTATTTAGCAACAATTTGTTCATACGAGTACAAAAAGAACGGGCACTGGTTCAGTTTCACACTAATCAGTAGGAAAACGTATTGAGTATCGAGACGAACAGGGATACATATTCCCTTTACGGTGTCATAATCATCATTTCATCCTAGAATCGACCACTTCTGGCTAGCCTCCCGTTTTTTGCCATACGTCTCAATTCCGCACGGTCTTCATCTACGTGTTTCAGTGACTTTGTCAGTTCAGGGCTCCAAGACATTGGATCGGGACTCCAAAGTCCCAAGATACATAAAGTAGAAAAAAAAAGCTCTAGTAATTTAACTAGTTCTGGAAGTTCTGGTTCATCGATTATCTTCAAATAATGCATTGATCGATGAAGCTATTGCAAATTCGGCTAGTATCATACCTGATGACTACAAGATAACTATGATATATTTATCATAGTTATCTTGTAGTCATCAGGTCTTCTCCTCCTCCTCCTATTTTTCAATCTTATTAGATTAAAAAATATTATTCATAAGATAAGACACATACAACTACTCTAACTAATCTAAAACAAAACAGTCGTTTGGCATAACTATCTTTCTCATTAATATAATTGTATTATCACTTACGCTTCATGGAGTTCTGGAACAGATCTGAAAATATAAATAAATAGTTTAGTTATAACCTTTGAATATCTTTATTTGCTTGATTTTATGTCTACTGTCTAGCAGTAGTCGTGTAATATTTTGGCTGGAATGATGTTGATGAGTTCACTTTTAGTACCTACCACTTATAGGGACATGACATAAAAAAACTTCAAAGTCAACAATAGGTATTGGGGGCCCGCGGCTCAAAGAGATATCAGCATATCGTGATGGGGTCCACGGAGAGCGATGCCTCCTGGGGCAGGGTTGCGGGTTGGTTAAAAAAGAAACCGTGGCCATGGCGCAAAGGCAAGTGTAGGTATGGGTTGGTTGTAATCAGTAAAAGCCTGACACGCCCTTCCGCTTCGCCCATAGAGGAAGAGGTCATTTGATGATTTCCCATCCAGAACAAAAAAAGGTAGTTATAGACACAAAATAAGACAAAATAAGCATATTGATTGACCGATAAAGTCTAGAACAAAAGAAAAAAAAACAATTTAGAAGAACCCAAACCATCCCTATCAAGAAAAGCAATTAAAATTCTAATCGGTTTTCGTGACTGTTGTATGACGTTCTATCATAATTATCGTTAGACTATGAATAGTAATTTAGCTTGTATAAAAGTACGTGGTAGCTATCAATTCGCCACATTCAGTTTTGAAGCATTAGTGCAATTATGGGGGATATGAAACGTCTAATTTTGGTAATTACACGCCAAATTATTATTTTATTTGATTGTTATTTTGGCAAACAGTCCAACTCCTGGATATATTGTGACAAAAACCTTTGGCTAAGTGAACTGAGTGGTCGTAGTATCACTTTCAGCTTCTGGTGGAATAACAACTTGCTTCTAGCTCCTTTCACGTAAGATTTCACGATTCTACGCAGTGTGTTCTTTAAAATTTTTTTTAAAGAACACACTGCGTAGCAAAACTGGAAACTTTTCCTATCATTAGATGATAGCAGGAGGAACTCTTGCCTTGAACTAAAGAGCACCACCAGTCAGAAAAATGCATATAAATATTACAGAATATCTGTAAAGATCACTCTAGATAAGACCCCCAATTGTTTGCAAGAAAAATACTTTTATATCCACAGAAAAAAATGAAATCTTTCGCTTGACTTGAACTTACTTGCAATACTTTACATTACTCTCAATGAAACGCTCTAAATTTTCTTTATAACAAGTTGAATTTTATGTTTTAATTTGCGGCATCTATCAATTTTATCCTATTTGTATACAAGTTTGAGCTTTGTAAGGTTGTGATTTTCGTAAAATTTATGTGTTTTGACTATTTTTTAAATGTTGACATGGTTCATATAAAATAAAAAGAAACAGTAGTAACTACTAATACAAATCTTTATTCCTCTAGGTAATATTATGCCTTATGGAATTATCACATACTTGGGTCTCAATTGAAGCCAAACCAGCAATAAGAGGAATCAAAACAAAGGCTAAGGACACGTGGATTATTGAAAAAATTAATAAGACAAATGTTGCGCCAGGTTCAGCTGAAAAACACGGAGAAGACAGCAATGTAGAACCAGAAGAAGATAGCACTGAAGCACCAGAAGAAAATGAAGAATTTTTTAATGAAATATCAGTAGAAGAAGAAGATAGCGCTGGAGCACCAGAAGAAAATGAAGAAGGTGTTCCTGGAGCACCAGTAGAAGAAGAAGACAGCACTGGAGCACTAGAAGATGATAAAGGAGCTACTAGAGCACTAGTAAAAGAAATATATAGCACAGAAGTACCAGAAGAAGAAAATGAAGTAGATAGCACTACAATACTAGAAGAATATGAAGAAGACAGTACTGGAGTACCAGTAGAAGAAGAAGCTAGCACTGTAACACCAGAAGAAGATGAAGAAAGTGCTACTGCAGCACCAGTAAAAGAAGAAAATGACACTGGAGCACCAGAAGATGGTCAAAAACATGTCACTAGAGCAACTGTAGAAGAAGAATTTGTCACTGAAGTACCAGGAGAAGGTGAAGAAGATATCACTGAAGCCCCAGAAGAAGAAGAAAATAGTTCTGGGGCTCCAGATGAAAAAGAACAAAATAGCACTGGGTCACCAGAGGAAGATATAGAAGATAGCACTGGAACACCACAAGAAAGTGAAGTGGATGTTATAGGATCACCAGCAGAAGCAGAAGAATATGGCACTGGAACACCAAAAGAGGAAGAAGAAATTAACAGTGGATCACAAGATGGAGTACCAGAAGAAGAATATAGCACTGTATCACCAGAAGAAGATGAAGAAGCTAGCACTGCTGCACCAGAGGAAGATGAAGAAGACAACACTAGGGCACCAGAAGAACAAGAGAGCACTGTAGCACCAGAAAAAGATAACACTGGAGTACCAGAGGAAAATGAAGATGATGTCAGTGAAGCACTAGAAGAAGATATAGAAGACAGCACTGGAGCTCCAGTACAAAAAGAAGACAGCACTGGAACACTAGAAGAAGATAAAGAAGACAACAATGGAGCACCAGGAGAAGAAGAACATAACATTGGAGCACTAGAAGAAAATGAAGAAGGTGTTAATAAAGCACCAGTAGAAGAAGAAGATAGGGCTGGAGTACGAGAAGAAGATGAAGAACGTGTTACTGGAGCGCCAGTAGAAGAAGATAAAGATTTTATAGGGGCACCAGTAGAATAAGAAAGTAGCACTGGAGCACCAGAAGATGATGCAGGTGCGACTAGAGCACCGTTAGAAGAAGAAGATAGTGCTGGAGTACCAGAAGAAGATGTCAGTGGAGCACCAAAAGAAGATGGAAACGATAGCACTGGATCACCAGAACGAGATGGAGATAGCACTGGAGCACTAGAAGATGTAGAGGATAGAATTGGATTACCAGTAGAAGATGATGACACAGAAGAAGTAGCTAAAGAAGAGGAGGAGGTAATAGAAAAATACTTTACTAAATAATGATTTCATAGTAACATTTTATAACTATAATTTGCTAATAGCATCCTTGTAAAATTTTGTATTTTTGTTGAATATTATAATAGTAGTTTCAATTAAGTTTCCTTTTAAATCCAAAGAATAAAATGACGCTAAGAGATTTTTTATAAAATTATAATAATTTTCAACTTTTCATATGTAAATACCAAATATTTAATCATAGGTATAAATATAACTAAGCACACAAATTTGAATCAATAAATTATTTTTTATGCCCTTATAAAATTTTCGTATTTCTTTTTTTTCGTACCTCTGTAGGCTGAAATGAAGAAGAAGAGCTAAAAAGTAAACTGTCAGTAATGTCAACCCGTAGTGTTACTTAGAATTACAGCTGACTCCACGTTCATTGCACCTAAGTTTCATGGTAGGAATTTAACTGAATCAATTGGCAGAAGCCCAACCTCTTACCAAGGAGTGTCGTGTTAATCATTAATTGATGGCTCACAGAATAATATTGCTAATTTTCAACATACCATGACTTATAATACGGATAGTAAATCTTCTGCAGACCGACTGGCAAGCTCGCGCGACTGAATGTTGGAAATTAATGTCCCAGTCGTGTTAAGTCATAGCTTCCCTACACTCTTTTCACCTTATTCTGTCCCGTGGTGCCAAGGATCAATCTATATTGTGTTGTTCATGATCAATCTATATTGTTGCTTGAGTACGAGGCTTTTGACTTTAGTCAAAAGCATTATAATGCATTTTGTTTTGTAATGCGCATTTTGTTTGAGCGAAATATTTTATTTAATTACTAGCTTTCCGCCCGCGGCTTCGCCCGCGTAGAGTTCGGTTATATCGCGTTTTTGAGATTTCCCTCGGGAACATCAAATATTTCCGGGATAAAAGGTAGCCTTTGTTCTTTCTCAGGGTCTAAAGATTGTCTGTGCCAAATTTAATCAAAATCGGTTGAGAGGTTTAAGCGGGAAAGCGTAACAGACAGACAGACAGTCAGACAGACCGACAGACAGATAGACAGAGTTACTTTCGCATTTATAATATTAGTATGGATTTTTTTGTTTGTTATATCTATCTTACAGTTAGCATATATACAGGTAGAAGATAGTGAAATAAGGCTAATTAGAAGATTCCACGGTCAATATTAGGTTAGCACATGAAACAGATACAGCACAGGACAGGAAAGTGAAATCAAGAACAAGTAAGCACTCGGAGAGTAATTAGTAAAGACTGAAAAAATCTATGGGTCATGTTTACCGCAAATGTATACATTTTCTTGTTCTTACCTATTAAAATATTCTAGCTCAATCGACAATCTCAGTAATTATTCAGCCAATATCAAACAAGTATATTAAAATATCTGGCAACAATTTTCTCCTCATCAATAAACCAATTCTGCCAATGAGTGTTCATATTAAACGGTTTTCCTCATAAATCCAATAAATTCGATTACTGCCGAGATTTGGAAATTTAACTTATTAGAGATTGAATACGTTATTTATTTATGGGTCCGAAATAGAATTTTCGTTACGAATTTTCAGATTTTCCCGTCGGAAATTAAAAGCGTGGTGCGCTGTTTAGAATTCACAGACTTTACTGTTGAAAATACCGAAATTATTTTTATGCTTAAATAAATTGAAAAAAAATTCTCGAATATAGAAACCTGAAGTCAGAAACCGTGTGAATATTGAGATTAGGTGTTAAATTAGTTTCATTTTCATTTGACATTAATGTCCTGGCGACAACCCATTATTTTTCATTTAGATAATAATGGATTATCATCAACCAGTGCACAGTTACTATTTCGAGACATACTGCTTCACGTGACCAGGGCTTATTTTTTGATCAATGCAGCATGACCATGCGTCGTGACAATTATGCCATCTTTTGGGCACGTTCCCTGATGACAGCGCTGCGAAAGAATTTTTTGATGCCCTCTGATTAATTATTTTCCTTCCTGTTATAAACAACAACCAATCGATAGATATAAGTATTATTATGTTAAACCTTTTTAAATTATGTAAAATATTAACAAAGAAATCTTAGAAGTGAAGTATATATATTATATATAAAACATATGTCATAGATAATGAATGGATTGGCACAATTCAGCACTTTAAACCTGTATGATTTTAAAGACTTACTTATATGTATCGAACATACCGTAGTATTTAATGGCAACAAAACCGTTAAAAGATATGAAAAAGGTATGCAGAAAGGGCCTGAAGATTTCAATTCTCAATCCATCCTAATAAATATGAAACAAATGATTCAACAGCAATAAAAAAGAGCCAAATCGAATTGAACAATATTGTGAACTTTTATTTATCAAATTGTTAACCTAAACAAAAAATGATTAATCGTGTATACCGACAGCTAAATAACGCTAAGTAGAAGGAAATTGTCTATTCAGGGCAAACGAGGCTGTTAAAGTAAACGACGCTGGAACTAGGGATGGGTAACGTTGTCTGGACATGGTTTTTTTATCGAACACTCTATGTTTTATTTTCTATGCAAGAATTTAAACGAAATAAATGATTAAGTTCCACTTTTAAGTAGCTGTCTTTGGTTAAATTAGATACTTAAACAAAACCTATACGATAATCCATGCGAGAATGCCAAAATCATAATCGGACGGCGATCACGTACTTCCCCAATAACTGTAATTTTTTAGGGTGCGGGTTTTTGAACAGTGACGCTTTAGCTTTTAAAACTTTGACCTACTACAATCCTTTCACTGTTATTTTTTGCACCAATGCCCAAATCGCAGTACCTAACCTTTATTCTTATTCATAAGAGGTTTCTCTTGCGTTGTTGCCACTGACATCTGTCAAAGTTATTTTGTTTTTTATTGTCGTAACAATAAGGTTGCCTTTAGGGTGTCGCTGTCAAGATAAAATGACTATAGTGAGCCACAAAGTTGAATGAAAGGTGACGTAACTGAATTTGATACTTGTCCAACTGTAACTAGAACTTTTAGATTAAATTCCTTGAGATTCAACTGCTGTTAAGTTAGATTCCCAAAGAAAAGCCAACGCTCCCTGTTCAAGAGAACCACAACTGGCAATTCTAAAGGCAAAATACTACTCTCGGTAACAAAACTAGCAAATTCTATTTCTGACTTGTGTCAGTTGTATAAACTTATAGGAGAAGCGCCAGGGTAGTCCATGATATTATTAATTTCTTACTGTGTTTCCATTTTCAGGTCAATGTCATGTTGAATGTTGATTCAAATGTGATTACTATTACCACTAAAGTGATTAAAACAATATTATAGATTCAAATAAAATCCTGAAATATGAATCAATAACATCATATTAACTTATATTGAGGGTTTTAGTGATGATTTAAATTAATATGATTCTGTAAAATCATATTTGCTACGCTTGTGAATTATATTTTTATCATCATCATCATCATCCCAGCGTTAATCCCAGTCGCATCCGAAGCCTTTTCAGCTTTGGAGTCTGGGGTCCGCTTTACCAGTCCAACTGCTGATATGGCTAAACTTCGACATTTTCCGTGAAGCGACTGCCGTCTGACCTCCACAACCCGAAGGCGACATCGAAGCATTGCAGTTAGATCAATTGTTGGACTTTTGAGGGCTCCAACAACCCGTAACGACTGCCACTAGATGTTCGTATGGCGGGACCAACGGGACTTAACGTGCTTTCCGAGGCACGACCAGACCAGTGCAAATAATCATATTCATGCATACAAATACTTGCACTGTGCGGGGATCGAACCCGCGCCTCCTTGCGCAGCGGCCGCGTCCGCTACCGCTACGCCACGGAGGCTGTCGAATTATATTGTGTGAATTATATTTTTATGTTGTGTGCAAATTGCACACAACGTAAGAAAATTAGAATTTCGACATTAGGATGAATTAGAGGATGTGCTGAAAGTTCAAAGTCATCGACATAGCTCTTTGGGCCGCTAAAATTAAGTAGTAGTGGGTGGGGCATATTATAATACTTAGATATCATTAATTCATCCACATTATTCTATCGATAACAAAAAAATCACAAGTCAGTCCATCCCTATTCCTAAGATCGTGAGGCATGCCATGATTTAGATATTCCGTCAGCTATTTCCGGAATTATTTCGGTCCTTGCAAGTTTGCTTGTTATTATTATTAGCCCCTTTTCTGCTATTAAGCTATAGATAAGGGGTTTCGACTACATTAACTGAAGGCAATACCGCATACTAACGTATCGTTGTACGTAACATTATGTATGGTTGATAGGTATGTTACATTTGAGGTAATTTAAATTATGTTTAATAAATAGTTAGGTACAATTTGTGAGGTTTTAAATATACAATATGTAAAGAAAACCCTGTCCGACCCATAAGGATAATAAAGGTTAGGTAAACACTTTTTTTTACATATTATAAACCAGCGCTTGACCGCAATCCTGCCTGATGGTAAGCAGCGACGCAATCGTTGATGGTAAAGCGCACTAGTTTATTAAGAGCCTATTCACTCTAGCCTTGAAGACACTCAAATTGTAGTCCGACGGAAACACCGCCGCTGGCAAATTGTTCCAGTCCCTCGATGTACGCGGTATAAAGGAGGAGGCGAAACGCTTCGTCCGGATCGTAGTGGTGTTAACAACGTAAGGGTGGAAACCAGCCGTACGACGGGTCGTCCGCTGGTGGAACGGAGATGGGGGAATTAAATTTAATTTAATTAAATAAAATTTAATTAAATTTTAGTTTTTATAAAAGTGACAACACCGGTATTATTGTGAGCGAATAGCGATGCGACCACGTGCCGCGTGCCCTGCCCCCCGCCGTCCGCGGAAGGGTTGCTTACCGCACATGTATTAAGTTACCTCTTTTTGCGAAATAATGTTTATTTTTTATGTTTTTTTTTTTTAAGTTTAACCCGGCTTTGTATCCATTAGTAGAATCAGTTATCGATATCTAGCAATACCTTCACGGATCGGACAGGGTTTTCTTTACATTTAAATTTACATATTGTATAGAAAGCAATCTTTGGAACTACTAATAAAATTCTCGATACACCTCTCCCTAAAAGGATGCTAACAGTACCGATATTAAGATAACATTTCACTAGATATGTTAAGTTCCATCAGAGTGAGTGTACTGTCATCTAAACGGCCCGACACAAACGTTGGGCTGCTATCGAAAAATATAATAAACCAACAACACTTTGCCTGACATGGCAATCGTACCCAGAACATCACGACAACAGTAAATTTTGCGTCGAATTCCATTTCCGCAGTATAAATGGTATTTTAGGGAATTATGAAGGAAAATTATTCCCTAAAATCACACATCACCCTTTCCTGAGCTCAATCTGAGCTCTAAATGTGAAAACTCAAACGCGGGTATGTTTATTTAAGAAAATTGAAAGACCGGCTTAGTGTATGCTTGTAATAGGAAATTATTTGTGTTGATAAGTCGTGGTTTTGATACGGGTCCTACTATTTGTCTTACATTTGAGAGTGACGAAATGTAAGGCCAATTAAAGTGAGCACGTCTAACTCGGCTCGACGGCGCGTTGCGTTTCACGTGAGCCTCAAAGAGATGTCAGCATATTGTGGTGGGGTCCACCAAGACCGATGCCTACCAGGGCTGAAGGTTGGTTGAATGACGCACAGGCAAGTGAAGGAACCCAGGTAGGTTTTAGTCGGTGAACGTCTGACTCCCACTTCTGCTCTACTCAGAGCGCGAGAGGTCATTTTATGATGTACAATCCACACAAAAGAAGTCCAATTATAGAAGTAATAGTATTTTGAACTGATAATCATCATGTGCCCTGGTATAGAAAGCTGCTTAGCTTTATATACAGTGCTTGTGATGTGTGCTTGCACATTCACAAAAATAAGGAAAATATATTTATTTAGCACAGACGAAAGACCACACATCAGTAGCCTATAGCATTCCACTGCTAGAAAAAGGCAGTATTTCACGCCATTCAACATGATTCTCGGCAACTCCCAAGGTTAGGAAATAATTTCTCACAAATTGCTTTATTTATTAATATTAAAGTAGCTACTATCATATATGTGGTAAAATACAAAAGTCATTTATTACAGAATCATACACAAACATGAGAATTTATAATATAACATAAAGAATTTAACACATCAGAGGTTTTCCATTTTTTTTAGATTAAATGTCACACTCTCGCATAGATGATAGAGCACCCTCCCCCAAGCATACATTTTCGCCACGTGATAGAAAGAGAGGGAATAAATAAATATAAAATAAATAAATAAATACACAATATGTAAAGAAAACCCTGTCCAATCCGTGAAGATATTGTTAGGTATCCATAACTGATTCTACTAATGCCTACAAAGCCGGGCTAAACTTTAAAAAAAATCCCCCTAAAAAAATAAATATTATTTCGCAAAAAGAGGTAACTTAAAACATGTGCGGTAGGCTATCCAGGCGCGGGCGAAGAAGGGCAGGGCACGCGGCACGCGGTCGCATCGTTATTCGCTCAGAATTATAACGTCAAATATAATTGGGGAAGTTGGAATTAATTCGCGGAATAAAAGATAATTTCAAAATTCACTAGTATTGATACTACGATGATTATGTAAAATTTCATATGTTATTTGGTCATGTGTTTACCTAACCTTTACTATCCTTACGGGTCGGACAGGGTTTTCTTAATATATTGTATACAGCAAATCACTGTATGATTGAGCTAGCCCCAAAGTAAGTACGAGACTTGTGTTATGGGATACTAACTCAACGGTACTGTATTTATAATAGACACATATATAGATAAATAATATAAATTCAATTATTTTGTCAAACATTCTTACTGCTAATGCTTAGGTGGCCATTGTAAGTAAAGAAAGAGAGAGCTAATTGGATTTCTTGCGATTGTGACAAAGACGGGAACGCATATGACATAGATTAGTTGCACAGAAGCGATAATATTTATGGTGACTTTTATACCTACAATTATAGTTCTGTTTCACTTTATTTTCGCGCCTGTGTCCTTAGTTACAATTTATTAACATCTTATTGCAACAGTTAAGTAAAAAATTGATAAAATTACGAGTTCATTTTGCGTTGCTAAGTAATAGAGTCAAATGACATGAAATTATTAAATGGGACAGTGTGAGTCGATATTAAATAAACATGAAGTATACAATAATATAAATAAATATTAGCTACGCTCACAACAATTAGCCTAGTATATAAAAATATATACAGAATGTTTGCATAATGATTTACATTTGAAAAATGAAAATAGGATTTGAATTATAGTAAATGTAGATTAAACCGAATTAATTTCACTAATTACTATGGTTTGTAATTGTTTATTTTATTGCATTAGGTTTCCTTTAATTACAGTCACAAAATATTAAATAGGTACACTTTAATCAAGTATTACAAAACTTCAATGACAAACATTAAAGTTTTGTAATACTTGATTGAAGTGTAAAAATTTTAAAAAAATATATATTCACCAAATTGAGCACCTTCTACCACCTACCAAATTACCTACTACTCTGTTATATTTCCTGTCTGCATTCTTGTTATTCTTTGGCAATCAGTCAGTGGCAGTGTGTGCAAAGTGTCAGTGATTGGTTGGCAAACGTCTTTTTTTCCATTTAAGCCCAAACGACAATCACTAGCCATCTTTTTCTTTTTTATGCTTTAGTTGCGCCCCATCTCATTGACACTGTACCAATGTAGTTAAATGTACGCAGTATAAAAAATATGCATGTGTGCCTCTGCTGCGTTCGGACACATTTTTTTCGGTTAGTTTGTTAGCATATATCATATCTGTTTAATATTATATCAATTTAAGAGACCATTAAAAAAACATATTGATATAACATCGGTCCGTCGGTCAGTCAAAAAGACGAACTTAAGTTGATTGATGAGCGAAAAAAATGTATAGTAGTTTCAAACGTAAAAGGTTTCTGTAGCTTTGATGTAAATTTAGATTCAAAATTAAAATGATCATACTTGCATCATCAATTAAATCATTTCTTTAATTAAAGCACTTTCACTCGCGTTTGTAGTAGTAATATAAAAAATGGATCAAAACCTATTCTCATGGCTATCTAATGTATGTACGAAATTTCATTTAAATCGGTTCAGCCGTTTTGGAGGAGTTCGACGACAAACTGTTTTATACATATAAGAGAAGTTATAATTGATCATATGTATAGTGAATGAATGAACAAGAAACTAAAAGGTTACCCTTTTAAAAATGTTTTACATACATTTTTAAGTAATTATTTATGCGAAGAATAATTAAAACATGATTATTAAGTATACAAGGAAGTGGTGTTGGATGTATTTGCAATTGAAAAAATCACGTACGAAGTTCTACCAAAACACCCAATTTTTTTTCTTAAATTTTATGAGAAAAACTCCTTCTTAGTAGGGGCTTTGGAATTGATTCGACATAGTAATGCCCTCGACAGACTCTCCATCACGCTCGTAGCCATCTTCGCATAATTTCCTCGGATGTTCCTCGAATAAATAACATCAAAATCAACTTTCGTCTCAGAAAATCTTCGGCGATGTTATAAAAATTAACTCGTTCTGAAGCGGCACGGTGTGAAATTATTTTTATTTTAGGAGAAACGAGAATAAATTTTGTTTACGGATTACCTTCGTGATTTGAGAGAGATGGAAGATTGTATTTTGATATGAGTGTTAGTTAAATATGGCAGAAATGAAATGGTTTATACTTTCATTGGGAAGTTATTCAATAATATTACTTATAGCATATATGATTAGGTGTAATACAGTTACGTATTTTACACATAATTATGAAATTAACAATGCAGTCCTAGAAGGTTTTTAGTGTGTTACCAGTAACCAGCTATTGCTGGTATTGGTAAAACTCTAATAGCCGTTACGTACGGTTAGGTACGCCGTACGGAGGACGGGTCTGAACAGCTGTGTTACGATGTGTGCAGGGTACGATGCGGCAAATATTGTTGCGTCGGGAGTTTGGTCGTGGAGGGTCTCCAGATCAATCTCCCTCTGGAGCATTATCGTTGGTCATGTTGTTGGGTTTAACATTGCATCACCTCGCTCAAATGCCGTCTTCCTTCCTATTCACTAAGTTTCTTAAGTTAAGCTTTACCTCGATCGGATTGCGCTCAAGTACTAGTTTAGAACTATTAAAAACAAAAAAAAAATATGCAGCAAATATCGGTAGCGCTAAACGAGCAGTGAAAGCGGTGGTAGAACATAACATCGGCTGCCGGCTAAGAAGTTACCACCCATCAGATAGTCACGCCGCCAAGCGATTCGTCGTGTTGAGACAACATGTCTGGTGAAGCCGTACGGAGGACAGATCTGAGCAGTTGTATTGCGATGTGTGAACACAATCACAGAAATTAAAGAGGTTGTGTTAAGCATACCTACGTCACATTTGGTATATCCGTGTGGTACCGAGCTTAGAATAGTACCAACCCATATCGTGCCGTGGGTGTCGTAAGAGGCGACTAAGGGAACTCTCACCAGTCAAGCGGGTAGCAGCGCTTTTCCTGTGGAATATGAAATTACTGCGATCCCTAACCCGCCTGCCAAGCGTGGGGATTACGCTAAACCCCCCCAAAGCAATGAAATCCTTGGGGAAGGCCTTTGTCCCGCACTGGACCTCTATAGGCTGAAGAAAAAAGAGGTACGTCACATTGGCATTATGCTAAAACTTATACGAGACGGAGCCCCAGCGACTTCGAAGAGATGTGTCATCTGCCAACCCGCATTGGGCCCGCGTGGTACATTACGGCCCACTTCCACTCGCCGAGAGGAGGCCTGTGTCCCAAGAGTGAGAACATAATAGGCTGATTATGTTATGTTAATTTACGTACTGTTTCAACAGTTAGGTATACATTTACGCCTGCCCTAACAAGATTTTCATGAAAACAATTTAAGCGTAGTCTAACTTAAATACATTTATACAAAGCAATGTAAACTAAAAGCATGAGCATGCATAAGCTTAAAGCCGATAAGACCAAGTTGAATAAACATAATAACAACCATCCCGCATGATGAGAACCTCGTGAAAGCTGAGAAAGCTAAATATCTTGACTTGGCTCGCGAGGTTGTCGATATGTGGGATATGGATTCAGTAATCATTGTAGTACCGATAGTCGTGATAGCCAATGGGGTAATAACCAAGAGCCTCGACCAACACGAGCATCTCGTTAGACGGCTGGATCAAGGATTTGATTCACAAAGGGGTACCTCTGGACACGGCTTCCAAAAAGAATGGGTGTGCGGTGACTTTCCTCAGTTACTTTTATGGGGGAGATTGGCAACAATAGAATGATTATGGATTGGAATGGAGAGAGAAAGGGTGAGGAAGTACCTGATACAGTATCTGGTATCCTGTGAATCCAGCGGCCTATGGTCGCGTGCGGCTTGAGGCACTTGTCTCTGCACTTGAGTCTTTTGAGTCTTGAAAACACGTACACTCTAACTTAGGCACAAAATAAGTAATAGTACTTAGATTATAAAATGTTAATTTTCGTTTGGCGGAGCGATTTAAGGTGCACGACACTTAATGTACTATCTTAGCGGTTTTTTTTAGAGAGTCCAAAATTCGTGATATCTCACACAGCGGTTCAAGCGGACTGCGGGGCGCGTACTCGTATTGTCAGGAGGTTCCTTACTACTCTTGAGCCCTGATCGCCGGTAGCTTGGACCTTGTTCCCGATACTGGTGGGCCATTTATTTTCAAATATTTTTATACTTTTTTTAGGCTCCAGTTACTCGCTCCTGATACCGATAGGTCCAATATTCAAGATTAGATAATTTGTATGTACAGTCGCCAAAGGACGGTACGTAATCAGGGTCGTCCGATATTGTTGAAGGTTAGTAGGAAACCGGTGACAGTTGTTTTTGAATGTAATTTAGTTTGAGACTGTCCATCTATACTCTATATTGTAATATATGAAGAGTTTGTTTGTTTATTTGTTTGAAGGCACTAATCTTAGGAACTATTTGGAATTCTTAAACGACTTCAAACTTAAAAACTTCTGGTCCGATTTGGAAAGTTCTTTTTGCCTTAGATATCCCATTAATCCAGGAAAACTTTAGGCTATATAGCATCAAGCTGTGACCAATAGGAGGTGAGGATAACAAAAAATAAAATGTATGCTGTATATTTTTTCTTATTACTCCACGCGCATAAAGTCGTGGGCGGCCGCTAGTTTTCTATAAATTACATTAAATTTTATCCGAAAACATTGAGTGAGTATTCAAAGACAATGCTTGCAATACTTTATTGTGATTTTGTGGGTTTTCCAGTCAAGTTGGATGATGAAGCTGGTAGATGAACGAACGACAGTGGCCTTATGAACCGCAGTCTTCACAGTAAGCATTCGTTGCCTTCGTCTTTCAATAAGTAAATGATTTTAGCAAAATACCCGTCACTGTGAAAATTTGGGGTCACTAATTTAGGCGTGACATATGTCTATCTTACAATAAAGTAGGCCAGTAGCCGGTATGAGCGTACATCGTGGGACTGGAACAATTTGCCTGCGGCGGTTTTCTCATCTTATTACAATTTAAGTTTCTTCAAAGCTGGTGTGAATAGTCTTTTAATAAATCAGTGCTCTTGACCTTCAACGATTGCAGCGCTGCTTACCATCAGCGCCGACGGTATTGTGACACGGAGAAACTGCACTAGTTTATTATGTTAGAAATAAAAAATGCCTTTACAGTGTTCACTGACCAGAAGCTGTTATATTATATGACATGTTATAACTAATTATATATAAGAAGCTACTCTAAGCTACCGTATAAGCCTTGTAACGCCCCAGTGCCTCATAAGAAGTAAATAAAATATGTCAACAGCCGGTTACCTACAAGATTCTTAGGTAATAAATTTGGACTTACTAGTTGCTGCTTACCCAAATTCTTTTTTTTAATATAATTATAAACTAGCGCTTGACTGCAATCCCGCCGGATGGTAAGCAGTAATACAATCGTCAGTGCAATAGTCTTTGACCAGTGTGTGTTGCCAGTGATGACTTACGGAACTGAAACGTGGTCGCTCACAATGGGCCTCATACGAAAGCTCAGATTCACACAAAGGGCAATGGAAAGAGCTATGCTCGGAGTTTCTCTGCGTGATCGAATCAGAAATGAGGAGATCCGCAGAAGAACCAAAGTCACCGACATAGCTCTGCGAGTCGCTAAACTTAAGTGGCAGTGGGCAGGGCACATTGCTCGTAGAACCGATGGCCGATGGGGCAGTAAGGTTCTGGAGTGGTGGCCACGTACTGGAAGACGCAGTGTAGGGAGGCCCCCAACAAGGTGGACCGATGATCTGGTGAAGGTCGCGGGAAGCCGATAGATGCGGGCAGCATAAGACCGGTCGGTGTGGAAAGCCTTGGGGGAGACCTTTGACCAGCAGTGGACATCTATAGGCTGAAGAAGAAGAAGAGAATGCAATCGTTGATTGTAAAGCGCGCTAGTTTATTAAGCCCATTCAGTTAAAAAATCTTAGTGAATAGGAAGGAAGACGGCAGTTGAGCGAGGTGGTGCAATGTTAAACCCAACAACATGACCAAAGATGCTGCGCCAGAGGGAGATTGATGTGGAGACCCTCCACGACCAAACCTCCGACACAACAACATTTGACGCATCGTACCCGGCACACATCGCAACACAACTGCTCAGACGCGTCCTCCGTACGGCTTCACCAGACATCATGCGGGAACACGACGAATCGCTTGGCGGCAAGAGTTTGTCTGGTGGGTGGTAACTTCTGCCGGCAGCCGATGTTATGGCCTACCACCGAGAAATGTACATTCTTGTATGTATTTGAGTACTACGTGTCGCCCTACTATGTAATGATAAATATATAAAATAAATATGATTACTTGTGATGTAGATAAGTGTAAATTAACCCAATAACGCCGCGCTCCGTTTGTGTGCGCCCCGCGACTTTGAAACTTCCGATTTAGCTTCGAGATTCCCCTGGATAACCTAGATATTAACCAGATATCTTCCCAAGCGCCCTGTGCACTGGATTTCAATCACTTATAAAGTATTTCCGTAATTTTACGTGCGTGCACGAACGAACCAAATTTTCAAGGCATCTGACAATGACATTGATATATACATAGTTGTTGTTGTTTGTTCAATTTGCCAGTGCATTACACTGAGCAGGCAAAGGCATCTCAGACCATGATAGCCTCGTCTTGAATTATATATTGCCTTCTTTTGTAACTTATCCTAACTAATCTAACTCCTTTCGTCTCCCGCGTGTGGCCGATTAGGAGGGGTTTAGCGTAAAGACATGATGTGGCCACTATGCTACAACAGTTCACTGTTCTTTATGAATTATTCACTGAATGCACTTTCTACTACATAAGTCACGCGTTTTTATTTAATAAACGACAGTATAAATAATTTAAAAGTCCAATGAAAAATGAGCGTGGTACTCATCTTCGCTTTCCCGCCTAAACCGATAATTACATAGATAATTGACGTTTCGTATGGGAGTGACGTGTATTCGTTTAGAAATATACTATTCTATTCCAAACAAATTGTATTAGATTTTCTACGAATTAAAAGCACGTATGTTCCGAAATAACACTCAAAAAGTGTTCCATTATACTTTAACTCTGAATTCTCATTATTATTCCGATGGCATCGTTATATATTGTACATCAAATTTTAATATAATATACGTTTACACATAAAAGGATTATTTCAGAAATTTATGGCACGCACCGTTATTCAAAGCAGAGACGTGATAAATCGAGAAAAATTCCAACAATAGAATCCTCATCTGTCAAACTGGTTTGTTACAAAAGGATTATTGGCGAGCGCTGTGAAAAGTTCTTTTGCCATAATTACGTGTGATGGCAATTTGAACCTTCAGTTGGAGTTTGTGTATAAAAATGTGTAATGGTACTTTTGTTAGATTTAACTTAGTACATGTATGTGGCGGAACAATGTTTCATTACCTAAACCATTCGTTCCATCCGTTGAAGAGGACACCTAGGACACCTGCGGCCCTAGACTGTTATTTTTATAAATTTGTCATTCCAACACGAATCATTATGCTTAAAAGTTCGTAATCTGCTAAATTCATATTAATCGATTAATTATGTATAACTAAGTCGTTTCATAATGCAATGGTGATAGAATGCTATTGCCGTATTGCCATCATTATAAAATCTGTAAATAGAAATAATTTTCTAAAAAAGTTAAAAAACTAAAACCCAACTACGACAAAAAACGACGCTGAAAAAGTATAAAACAAGATTTTCAGAATACTGAACTGAACAAAGTTGCTAATGTAGTTGCAAGTAAATGGACACAGTAGTAATGTCATACAATACTATTCTGAAGTATGCAATATTCACTATGTAGAGATAAATTTTCATGTTTGGAAAGGCGTAGTCACACGTTACATATACCTACCTACCGTAGCACCTTGACAACGTGTGACTACGCCTTTCCAAACATGAAAATTTTTTCAGCATACTTCAGAATAGTATTGTATGACATTACTACTGTGTCCATTTACTTGCAACTACATTAGTTTGTTCAGTTCAGTATTCTGAAAATCTTGTTTTATACTTTTTCAGCGTCGTTTTTTGTCGTAGTTGGGTTTTAGTTTTTTAACTTTTTTTTATTTGTACTATTTTGGTGTTAAAGTGTATTTGTGGCGCATATTATTAACAAAAGTTAAACTGATGAACTAAAAACTAGGTACTTGACATATTACATCTACACGCACATATAACAACATAAGCCCGAAGGCATATAGTGCAGAGGCCTTTTTATGGGAGATTTAGCCAGTTATCAAACTGTTTCCGCCTTCACCGCGTGGAGTTACTCCCAGCTTATGTCGTTTTCATTAGTGCATTACATATTCTAATAATGTTCACACTGCTCTACATTGCATAGCGATTCACAGTTCCCGTGATCCGCGCTTTACTCTTATCGCTAATATTTAACATCATTAAAGCATTCTTGTAATTATGTACAAGCATAAAGCACTCGTGAAGCTCTTTTACGTGATACTAAACACGGTATATTTATTTTAATTTTTTAATAACATAGAACTTTTTGTCCGCTAGAGGGCGCAATACTAAATTTGGTGACAAGCTTTATAGCTCATAACTAATAGAATATCAAGGCCCTTCTAATGGTACTTCAGTGGTCTTATTCTGATAAGTAGTAAAGAAGCTATGAACGAAAAGATGTGAATTATATGCAACCAGCCCATGAATACAGGTAAAGTCACACGCAAATGCTAGCAATATATATATATTCAAAATGTACAAGTAAAGGCTTTCAAATGATACCAAACACGGCATATTTATCTTAACTTTAGTTTTTTACTCTGTATGTTTTGTCCGCTAGAGGGCGCCACAGTAGATTTTGTGAAACCCCATATAGCCTATAACCAGCGGACAATTAAGACGCTTCTAATGATATATCATTTGTCGAATTCTAATAAGTAGTTTAGAAGTTACGAGGGAACAGATGAACATACATACATACATACATACATACATACATACATACATACATACATAGCCTGTCAAAATCATAACCCTCCTTTTGCTTTGCCGTAGTCGGGTAAAAACAAATACTCAATTTGAACATTTATTAATATGGGGTGGAGTGTCAGTGATCGACAACTTGAAAGTGACAATGACGCCATTTTGTTAGTAGATTACGAAACTTGTCAAAATTGATCATTGATCAACCATTCTGACACTATTGTTATAGCAGCCTAGAGATTAAGATTAATTAAAGACTTCCAAGTTACCCAAGGTAACTCATGTCCAGGGGGGACATGAGTTAGATTCTGGACCCATGTTGAACTAAGTAAGAAAACCTTTAGTTGGAGTTACATGGGTAACCCCGCCTTGTTATGTAAATATGGCGTTGTTCCACTATTGTTGGGAGACTCAATGTCGTGGGCTGTTCTGAGAACTGCACGTTACAGGGAATGATGGACGCCAAACAAATAGCCGAATTCAGGGTCGAATCCATTTAGATGCCATCGACAGGTTAAGAAGAAGAAGGGCTGGTGTTCTATTGAATAATGACAATGTTACGTAACATCAGACCCTCAATCCCCAAGGAGTTGGCCAGAGATGTACATATAGTACACATACATTTCTACAGACATTATCGTCTGATGTTATGCAGTCGAATCATCAAATCGTAATAAATTAAGACCGTTTCTAAGATGTTTCTAATCGAAGACCCAATAATATTTTCTCCGACTTTTTTTTAAATTTATTATAATAGACTAGTGCTTGACTGCAAACCCGCCTGAAGATAAGCAGTGATGCAATCGTTGATGGAAAAGCGTGCTAGTTCATTAAGAGCCTATTCACTCAAAAAAACTGAGTGAATAGGAAGGAAGACGGCAGTTGAGCGAGGTGATGTAATGTTAAACCCAACAACACAACCAACGATGCTGCGCCAGAGGGAGATTGATCTAGAGACCCTCCACCACCAAACTCCTGACACAACAACATTTGGCACATCGTACCCGGCACACATCGCAACACAACTGCTCAGACTTAGGTATGCAACCCAGAAAATTGAATGAAAATAATTTAAACAAAAACAGAAAAGATGTTCTGTTTATCCAAATGATTGAAAAAGTAGAAAAAAAGACACAGACACAAGTAATGTTATGGCGAGCATGTTCCACACTCGCCGAGAACTTCACGAAACCTTCGAGACTCCGATCGAATATTCTGACTATCATCGAACAACATTTAATAAACATGCACACACAATGTTTTTAAAAACTCGTGACGTCTCCTGACTTCTTTCTGTTTTAAGCTGTTATATACCTGTTCTTGTTAAAGAACTTTAACAGAGGCGACTAAGGGCACTCTCAATAGGGAAACGGGCAGCAGCGCTTCTCCTGTAAAATAACAAATTACTGCGATCTCGAACCCGCCTGCCAAGCGTCGGGATTATGGCAATGCTCCCCATTGGAATGAAAGCCCTTGGGGGAGGCCTCTGTCCAGCAGTGGACCTCTATAGGCGAAGAAGAAGAACAGAAAAAACAAATCAATAGGCACCAAGAAGGCAGCTGACGCCTATCAAAACACGTAATAGCAATGATTTCCTCTGGCACTCGGCTTACTGCAAAACTGTCAACCGACGACTACACAAAGTCCTTGGCTTGAATTTTTCCGAACTTTTCGATTCTTCTAAAATACGTTTTTTTTTGGTTCCTCAACAACATTCCGGAAGCCTTATCTTGAGCGTTGGAGGCTCAGACGTGGAAATCAAATCGGCGATAATCTGACGATTTTCTTTTATTTTGAGAGCAGTTTTAAATTCGTTTTGACTTGGATTAGGAGGTGAAAAGCTTTTTCGATATTTTACGGATATAAAGTGTGGTGGATTATTTTAAATAAATAATGTTTTTTTTTTTTTGGAAAGAAAAATTTCGAGGTGCTTACTTTTAACTTTTTACTCCCTTGCTGGGACATAAATCTTTTCTCGGTGAGAGTAAGTGGGCCGTAATCCACCACACGCGCCAAGTATGATGTCACATTTCTGCTAACGTTTGGCTCTAGGATATGGTTACATTCACCGTTTAGAGGGCAGTGGTGATTTAATAATTTGCACAAATGAAAGCACCATCGTAATTCAAGTCGTAGTCGTAAGTCACTGCCAAGTCTGGACGAATGAATGCTTTAAATGTACCAGACTGCTAGGCTGAAGTTAATAAACAATGAAAGCACACTCCTCCTCCTCCTCAAGTCGTTCTCCTCATTAATGAGGGTCGAGATGCCCCTGTGGAATTATATTCTCCTTTACGATAGTTCAACATCTGTTACAAGGCCGGTGTCTAGAGATGGACGAATTTGGTGAGTCCACCTTATTGGACTGCGACCTCTAGAACGTCGTCCATCCACCTTCGCAGTAACCATCGGGTGTTCGAGGTTGTCTACATCTTTTCTGGCAATATGGCCAAAATATTCTAAAATTCTTCGATGGCAGACAGAGAAGTGTCTTATTGTGACACCCAGCGCTCGAAGGATTGACTGATTTGTGGGGACTGCTGTCCAAGAACCATCAGCATCTACCTCCTGCACCATATCTCGAAAGCAAACTAACCTCGTCTTCATGAATACAAAGCTGACTATTAGCAAACATACGTATTGTTAATTTGAATAAGGAATATAAAAAGGAAGGAAGGAATCTAAGGAGCCTAAAGTATAACAGTCGGGTTGACAGTCGGTCATAGGTTGACTTACATCATTCGCGGTCGATTATTGAATGGGTCAACCAATCATTACATATCAAGATTTGTGTCATCATCTTCATCAGAGCATTAATCCCAGTCACATCCGTAGCTTTTCTTAAGCTTTGGAGTCTGGGGTCCGCTTTACCAGTTTAACTGCTGATTTTGGCTAAACTTCGATATTTTCTATGCGACTGCTGTCTGACCTCCACAACCCGAAGGCGATATCTAATCATTGCAGTTAAATCAATTGTTAGACTTTTGAGGGCTCCAACAACCCGTAACACCATTAGATGTTCGTATGGCAACTGGGACCAACGGCTTAACGTGCTTTCCAAGGCACGACCAGACCAGTCAAATATTCATATTCATGCAAGCAAATATTTGCACTGTGCGGGGATCGAACCCGCGCCTCCTTGCGCAACGGCCGCGTTCGTTACCACTACGCCACGGAGGCTGTCCAGTCAAGTACTATTTTATAATATGTAAAAAAAAAATGATTCATGGTACGGATGGTCAGATCCAAAGAACTGAAAGTCTTGCCAAGCGTATTGTGTAAATGATAGATTAACACCGAGCGACTCTCTTTTTGACCTTCACAAACTTATGAAGGTAAAATAGAAGCCACCTGTGTATGATTCTGGTATTCAGTTGCAGCAATTACTTTGGAATTTTAGTCTAACCAAGACTGAAAGGCTACTCCAAAGTAGTTGAGAAAAGATTACGTCGATTAATTTCCAAGAAGCTCATAAAAAAGTAAAGAGTTTGTTTGTTTTTCTTTGTTTCTTTGAATGGGCTAAGATCTGGAACTGTCAGTTGGATTTGAAAAAATATTTTGCCTATTCATCGCTGATTTTTTGACAAAAACGTAGACTGGCTGAACAAAATAGAGAAATAAATATTAATCACTTACGAAGTAATAACAATGCGAAGTATAAAAAAAAAATACAGTCTTTAATTTTAATTAAGGCATTGTCTATAAAACAACTATCACGCGGAGTCATAGGCTTGTTAGTTTATATATCAAAGTTTTGAGTGCATATAACTGATTTTATGCACTCATAAGTTTTAGCTACCTACCTTAGTACCTAAAAGTTTATTAAACCAGTTATTGGGATCCTGCAGCTTCAGGCATGCATTTCCAATGAATTCGAGTCGGGCTTGTAATTCAATTAAGAGTTATCCCTATGGGGAATAGAGTTTTTGATCGAGGTATCATTCCTCTGTGTATTTTGTACGTGTATGTTAGTTAGTTTTTTTTTTATGCACGTTTATTGGATTTCGTTTGTTGGGATTTGTTAAAGACAATTTAATACATCACAAATTTGAAGCTTGGAGTTCAGAAAGAAAACGAGTTCAGAGAGAAAAAAGGTGTGCAAATTTTGAGTAAGACTATATTTCGGCAAGGCATATTTCGGCTATGTAGGTTTAAGTCGCTGAGACTTATATTTTTTCATAACAAGATATTATTCCAAAGACTGGATTGGTTTCCCAGAACCAGATTTAAGAATAATGTTATGCCTAGCTCAAAATCCATGTAGTGATTTTGTTGTCTGAAATAAAAATCGTTTTACTACCTTTTATTTTTTTAGTCGGTTAACAGTCTTATATACAAGACAAGAAGTAACTACTTTTCGTTCAGCAGAAATTATTTTACTAATTGTGTTTCAATTTGCTATGAAATAACAACTCAATTCTGTCAGACAGGTCAACAAACCCAACAAACGCATAAACTGCAAACACTGAAACATTCACCACAGACACGAGGACCCCCAACGAACGGATGTACCCGCCATTTCCGCTCCAAAAATATACCAACGCAAATAACTTCAGTGATGAACTCTCAAGTTTTATCGTACTTAACTAAGGGACGGACAATGATGCATTTGAAGCGAGAATTTTAAATGTTTCCGTAGTTAATTGAAAAAACAAAAACAAAAGAAAGAAAAATAAATTTGAGGTAAATGTGACGCAAAAAACTACAATAACCAAAATGGTTGAGAGAAATACATATGAGTCACATCGATGCCAAAAGGCCATCGTTCAATTGAAAAGTTATTTGTTTATTTTTATTTTAACTTTTATGGCAGTTAACAAAGGATTTGAGATGAATACGCTTGCCACAATTTCAATGATGGTGGAGCATTTAATTTAGTTTGCGTATTATGGATTAAATAACAACGTATGTTTACCTTATTGCTCGTATTTATTAATGAAGCAATACCTACGCCCTATATCTTCAAAACTATACATTATAATCCCTTCTTCTTCTTCAGTCTATAGACGTCCACTGCTGGACAAAGGCCTTCCCCAAAGCTTTCATTGCTTTGGAGAGTTTGCCATAATCCCCACGGGTTGGGGACCCAGTAATTTGATATTCCATAGGAGCTTCCCTGGTGAGACTTCCCTTAGTCGCCTCTTACGACACCCACGGGGAGATATGGGTTGATACTATTCTATGCCAGGTACCACACGGGGAAACCCTTATTCTATAGTAATTATTGTAATTAGTTTTACTTATTTTACCTTAGAATTATAGGATATAAAAAAACTTGTATATTTTATGCAAACAGAGTTAAGGAAGCCACTATACTTGGCAATGATGAACTCACGTATTAAATGTAAGCTCAAACTAAAAGATAATAGAATGATTGATGACACATCAGAACTTATGTATGCTTGCGTAAATTATCCGGGTAATGAACTCTTAAGTTTTATTGTACGTAATGAAGAGTTATAGGCGACGGCCTCATGTGAAATACTCCAAATGCATCAACATTTGGAGTATTTACTTTTGTCAATTTTGTAATTAACGAAGGTACCAGGTCTTGAGAGATGTAAATGTTGATTCTGATGATGTATTAAACTTATTGGTATATAGATGATCAAATGAAATTGTAATTTGCATTATCGATTTAGTTGCCAAAAATATAAATATGAAAAAATAACTTTAACTCCTTATACAATTAAAGTTCAGTTTACTACAACTTTAAATCATTTTTATAACTTTTTTATCACGAAAGACTATGAAAATCCACAATTGACAGCAGGCACAATGAACGGGCAGACACATTGGCGAAATTAGCGGCTAGAAATGGAAAAGAGAAAATATAATATTAGATTATTTAGAGTTTTACCAAAATTTAAAAATATATGCTATGGTTATTGGAATTTTTTTTTTAATAAACAGTCATTAGACAAGGGTTTATGATATAAAACCATACAGTGTGAGCCTCTTCGTGTGCCTGGTTCATGAATTGATATTAGTAGAAAACTGATTGTTACTGCTATTAGATTCAGGTTTGCAAACATTCCATGGAAAAAAATTTGCCTTTGTGATGAAAAAAATTGCTTCCTCTAGTTGTGAGGAATGTGGAGTTTTCGAGGAACTACAACATTTATTGATGGAATGTGTCCAAAATGAGTCCAGTAGGAATAATTTAGTAAGATCATTGAATTTGAACTGTAGGTACATAATATAGAATTATAAAAGTTCTATTCCATTACCACTATTTGACCCCTACATACAAAATTTACAAAGAAACAAAGCTCTTCAACATTTCTGACATATATTTCTATAATACATGTATTTTAGTTCGTAAAATTCTTTCCAGAGACTTACACAAATAACACTCTCAAAAAATATACAGGTGCGAAAACGTCATCTGAGACGAGCACAAGACTTGCACATTCCTAGTACTAGAACCAACTATGGAAAAAAAAACAGTTATACATGAGGGAGCAAAACTTTATAACTCATTACCAAAAGATATTAAAGATACACAATCTTTATTATTATTCAAAAAGTTACTAAAATGCCACATCTTAAAAAGCCATCAAATGATGAATAATTAAAAACATTTATTTGCTCTTAGTGTAAACGTGCCCTTAGATTGAGAATCATAAAGTTACCTACTTCATCGTACAGTGAGCGCGATATACTTAACAAAACTTATAGAAACTACCTTCTAACCATAAATATTATTACCAAAATGTTAATTGTAATGCTAAATGATATAATGTTAAATGTAATGTTAATTGTAAGTTTGTGCTACTCCCTGGACTACTAATTTAGTCATATTAAGTATTTATTTCTGTAAAGTGATTTGTAATCTATAAAAATAAATGAATTCAAACCGTAATATGTTCCATACAATTCTGACGATGCAGAAGGTTTGTTCCAATTCATGGCCCACGTGTTGTGAAAGTGTAATTGTTTAGGTTATGGTGGGACTGACATACTTTATGCGTAAAAGTCTCTATAAGTAAAAAAGAAAAAAAAAATCAAATACTGAATTTAATTTTGAAGAATATTAAAATCTTCTACCACAATTATTTACATATTATCTTAGAATTGCAGATGCCACAAGAAAATGCTTGCATCTCTATAGAAAAATCTTTAAAAATTGTAATTATTCGAAAAGAGCCGGCAAAGTTGGCATGTTACCGGGAATAAGCGAAACAGGAGATAACGTGTTTCTTTTACTAAATTTCTGCATACTGGCTTATCTAATTACATTTATCCTTTATGCCACCCAGATGGAAAGTATAATCTAATCCCGTGCATATCTCTCAAGCGCTGTAGCGTCGGTCTGTGTTAGCGCGGTTCCAAAGCGGCGGCTAGAGGAAATGCGGCGCGCGCGCTTCCGCCGCGATGCTTCCGTGACGTCACCCCGTCTGCCTGATTCGCTTCAATGGTGATATTTACACCGTAGCGTAATGTAGTGATAGGATTTGAATAAATATATGGTGGGTAATATGTTAAAATTTGATATATTTAGAAATCAAGAATAGGGTAGTCGACTAAAACAAACTAATTAGTTCATCAGTTAGATTTTCAAAAGAAACTAGACACGTATTTTTTCTTTTTTCATATAAATAAAAAAATGAAGACAATAGTGCGCTGAAAACTCGTGTGACGTCACTCCTCGCTACACTCCTCCTGCCACTCCAGCCCCACTCCTGATTTTTGATGTGTTCTATATTTGTCAATTTATATTGATTTGATATAACAAAATATACGAATCCAATATTTTTCTATAATCTGAATGACGGACTAAATAGAACATTTTTTTACCCACGAAACACCCCTTTTAACACTGGCCAAGCACGAGTCGGCTTCGTGCACGAAGATTTGTTGTTATACCCGCAACAGAATTACATCAACTGTGGAAATTTTAACTGTTCATGTGACACAGCCTGGTGATAACACGAACTTGAGTTTTAGTAACAAAGTCCCGTTACCCTGTGAGTACGAAACTGTAAAAAGAGCCTCGATATTAGGTCTCCAAAGCCTGGGGCACGGGCGAAGAGTAGCCAGCCTATTGGTGTTCTATGGGATGAATTTTAGGGAGTGTGCGAGGGAATTGCATGATTTAATTCCCCCATCTCCGTTCCATCATTGGACCATCCGAACAAAACGTTTCGCCTCTTCTTTTATACCGCGTATATAGAGGGATTGGAACAATTTGCCAGCGGCGGTATTTCCGTCGGATTACAATTTAAGTGTCTTCAAGGTTAGAGTGAATAGGCTATTAATAAACTAGCGCGCTTTACCATCAACGATGGCAATCAATATTTTCAATTTGTACAATATTTGGTACATTATTTCGATAAATCTTATAGGGTTCCGCCTGCGTTTTACTGCAAACGCGGAAAAAATTAAATTATTTACGACAACTCGTTAGAAACCTTAAAAATAATAGTATTTCTCCACAATTTAATGATTGTTATTATGCATATAACCCTTCCTCTTTCTATTAAAATCCATTGCGAAGTTTGAAACTGTTTTGGAACTGAAAAAGTTTCAAACTGTCTTCAATACCTAGAGTAAATAGGCTCTTAATAAACTAGTGCGCTTTACCATCAGGCAGGATTGCGGTCAAGCGCTAGTTTAACCATACTAATATTATAAATGCGAAAGTAACCCTGTCTGTCTGTCGGTCTGTCTGTCTGTCTGTCTGTTACGCTTTCCCGCTTAAACCTCTCAACCGATTTTAATGAAATTTGGCACAGACAATCTTTAGACCCTGAGAAAGAACATAGGATACCTTTCATCCCGGAAAAATGTGGTATTCCCGAGGGAAATCTAAAAAGCGCGACATAACCGAACTCCACGCGGGCGAAGCCGCGGGCGGAAAGCTAGTTTATATATATATAAAAAAAAAATGTTTTAAAGATTTAATCATACAAAGGGACATAGGGAAAGAGAAAGTGACTTTGTTTTATAATATGTAGTGACAGTGATATTAAGTTTTATTATTTTTAGATTGATTATAGACACTGCACAAATACACGCACGCACACACTATTGTGCGTGTATTTATGCAGTGTACTTAGGTGCTGCAAAAGTGTGTGTGTCTATGTAATTATGACTAAACTGGCTCTGCTGAATAAGCTGAGTACCCGGCGCTTGTTAGCTATATTCTATTATCTATCACAAACAAACTTTTAATAATAGCAGTAAAGTATTTTATTTTTGTTGTGGAACGGTGTAACAGAACGCCCATTCCATATCCCGTCGGTAAGCAAACAGTTTAGTTTGTTGACGTCTAAAAATGTACAAGCAGACCAATTTAGATCTTATCACACAAAACATAGAGGTGTGAAACAACGTATTTAAAGTTTAACAATATGAATTATAAATTTGTTTTTGAGGGCGTAAAGTTTGATTTGTGCGAAACATAAATCCGCGTCGCCCACTGGCTTTGAATTTCAGAGAAAAATTACTATTGTACCGCAGTGAGAGTGCGAACTGAGAATGGATATTGTAGTTATTAGTAACGTTTTGTGTGATAACTGATAAGTTCTGTTCTTATGTGGTAACTGGTTCATTTGGATCTGTTGAATGAAATAAACTATCAATAGATTTTCTCTGCGATTTTTTTGTCGCACATTTTCGCGGGCATCATTATCGACCTTTTTATCGTCCCACTGCCGGGCACAGGTTTCCTCTCATACAGAGAAGGATTGAGCGTAATCATCACGCTTGCTTAATGCGGGTGGCCATTTCAGACTTAAAGTTCAGGTTTCCTCAAGATGTTTTCCTTCACCTTCAGTCATTGGTTTCCAAGATATAGTTAGAAAGTACACATAACTTAGAAAAGTAACACTGGTGTTTGCCTGACCTGGAATTAAACGCTAGTGCTTGATCGCAATCCCACCTAATGGTAAGCAGTGATGCAATCGTTGATGGTAAAGCGCGCTAGTTTATTAAGAGCCTAATCACTAAAAAAAAAACTGAATGAATAGGAAGAAAGACGGCAGTTGAGCGAGTTGACGCGGGCCCCGGGCTCCGGGCCTAATCACAAAAAAAAAACTGAATGAATAGGAATTCTGAATGTCAATCATACATAAAACAGTCCCCTATAACGCCCGCCCTTCACCAATTCCTAGTGCTTTCGTTAGGAAGAAGACTCTCCAGCAGCAGAGCTGTCTGTTCAGTTAAAAAAAAAACTGTTGACTAAGTATTTCATAAATAAATATTTTTTCTTTCAAATATACGGAACAGCATAGTTTTTTACAATCGAAGCTTCTCAAGGCAGTGGTTTCAGAATCTTGTACTGATTCCATGGTAACAGTTTGTACGTCAATCTTAATGCGTAATCATTATCGCTCACAGCCCGACAACTTTGCCCACTGCTGGACATAGGGCCTTTTATTCCTTGTGCCAATCCCCAGATTTCTGTGCCAGCCACATGTAGGCTTTCTTTGTGATGGCAACAATGTCTATTTCTGTCAACTTGGGCAACAACATTGGGCCTGTGATTATGGCACTTTCACTCCCTCTTTCCGAGAGGAGGGCAACACTTTAGGTGTGGGAACATTATAGGCTGATTATTTTATGTATGAAAATAATGTCTTCTGCCACCGAAGGATCGACATTTCGTCTTCTAGTCCTTGCACGACACTCTATCACTGCCTTACGTTGTTGAGCAGACCCCTTTTTCGAACATACGGAGCAATAGATTAGCAATATGCTTCAAAATGATTCAAATTACTCTCAATTTGAATCATTTTGAAGCATATTGCTATGTTAGATGATTTAGGGTTGTTCACACCACTACCGCTTTACCATCAACAACAACATCAGCATCACTGGTTACCACATGGCGAAATTGCGGTCAAGCGCTAATTTATTATTATAAAAAAAGGTAAACGTATGGGAAGGGCATGGGAAGCCAACCCACCCTACGTCTTCTAGTACGCGGTCCCTTCTTTAAAACCTTTCAGCCCCATCGGCCTTCTGTTCTGCGAGCAATGTGCTCTACAACTACCATGTCTTAAGTTTGCCAATTCTTCGGGCTATATCGGCCACCTTGGTTGTCCTGCGGAACTTTTCATTTCTGATTCAATTACACAAGGAAACTTAATTCCGCATTACGGTTTAGGTGACTTTAAGATTTCCAATAAAGCCCATTGTGTGTGGCCAAGTTTCAGTGCATTTATATTATCACTGGCAACATGCATTGGCTGAAAGTCTTCCATATACGGCAGTATGTGGGACGAGAAGATATTGTGTAGTTTTCGAACGCTACCTAGCAGACCCGGACACGACAATTTACTTATTTCTCGAAGGACCAACCCAACTGTACAGGTTGTCCTAGGTAAACACGTAAACGTACTTGTTCAAGACTTCGAGTAAAGCGTACACAATCTGCACGAGAGCTGGTGTTAGATGGGCATTTGGCATGCCTTTCACTTTGTCCTTGTCGATTTTAAGACCCATTGTATGGGATGCTCTGCTGAGGCCATTGAATATTGTACTGAGGTCCTCCGTGGTCTAGGCCATGACTACAATATTTTTGTACACACATACAAACAATTATAAACTGGTGCTTGACTGCAACCGTTGATGGTAAAGCGCGCTAGTTAATTAAGCTTATTCACTTAAAAAACTAGGTGAATAGGAAGGAAGATGGCAGTTGAGCGAGGTAATGCAATGTTAAACCCAACCAACGATACTGCGCTCCCGTGAAACACAACAACATTTGGCGCATTGTACCCTGCCCAAATCGCGACACAACTGCCCAGACCCGTCCTCCGTACGGCTTCACCAGACATCATACATTCATCAGATTTTTCTGAGGATAGTAACATTTCAACACTCAAAATTTTGAGCACCTTTCATTTATTGTTCAAAAAGACAGGTGGCAGTGTTTATCACAGTTCTCAGGGCATTACACACGTTGGCAATTTATTAAATTTTTCAGCACCCTCGCAACTGCTTTTTTCTTTTTTGATGAATGATGGTTATAACTTCAAATGATACACGCTTACTCTTGCTACTTTCTCCTTTATGTTTTAAAGAGATTTTAGGAATAAAAAATGTGCTGATGACAGTTAAATGGAAGGAAATGTTTATTAAAAACCTTCCGGAAAATACTGGAAATTGTAGAAGAAGTGAAAGTGAATAATTTTTTTTGACTATTCGTCATTTTTTTAATAATTATAAACTACTGCTTGGCTACAATCCCGCCTGATGGTAAGCAGTGATGCAATCGTTGATGGTAAAGCGCACTAGTTTATTAAGCCTATCCACTTAAAAAACTTAAAAATAGGAAGGATGACGGCAGTTGAGCGAGGTGAAGCAATGTTAAACCCAAGACCAACACGACCAAACGCGACCAAAGCGCAGCAAGCGCTAAAGGGAGATTGATCTGGAGACTCTCCACGACCAAACTCCCGACACAACAACATTTGGCGCATCGTACCCGCCACACAACGCAACACAACTGCTCAGACCCGTCCTCCGTACGGTTTCACCAGACATCATGCCGGAACACGACGAATCGCTTGGCGGCAAGACTGTGTCTGGTGGTTTGATTGCTGGAGATTTTTATTTTATATGGATTTCTTTACATATATACAGGGTTATAGGTTAAGTCGACCTAAATCCTTTAAGAGGTGGTAGTTTCCATCATTTCTGACTGATTTGACTATGGAACACCATATCCCAAACTTAACCGTTCTCAAGTTATAGGACTTTGAAGATTTTTTATAAAAAATCCAGATTTTTTGTCTACTGTCCCCATTTTTTTGTGTTTTGTACCTCTAATGTTTTTGTTTTTGTATTTTTTGTGTAGCAGAATAGTTACTTCATTATCTTAAATACAAAAACTGCAAGTAACTCTACCAACTGAGTCGTATTAGACGACTGATTGTTAAAATAAGAAATAAATTTGTGAAAAGTTTTTTAATCTTTGTAAGATATTGTAAAAAAAAGTCTATGACAGTCGTGCTGCAGATGTGCTTAAAAATATCGACGGTTCTTCAGCTTTCCGATAAAGTATAATACAATAGGGTATTATTGGATTTTCTTTAAAAAAACATTGATGATATGCTATTGTATTATACTTTATCGGAAAGCTGAAGAACCGTAGATATTTTTAAGCACATCCGCAGCAAAATGATAGATGTCACAATTGTCATGTCTTCGAAGTTTTTGCTCCTAAGACACGAGTTTCCTCACGATTGCTTTAGTGGTAAAAATTTTAGTATTCAATTAGTCATGATTTTGTTTGAGAGATTTGTAGACATAGTTATGACATAATATTCCTATGATGACCCACTGCTGGAACGGACTTTCTCTCTGTTAGAGGAAAATTCGAAGGAAATCGTCACCCGTTCTGGACTCAAGTGGACCTACACTTGAGTCCAGAACGGGTGATGATTTCCTTCGAATTTTTGTTTCAAGGATATGCCATGTCTTTTGTTAGAAGAATATATGGATACCAGCACATGAAGTGATTTTTTGCTTCATTGATGTAATTATTACATAGCGTTCCAGTGTAAAATAAATAAAACGGCAGTTTTGTTCACGTTGTTTACTTTTAACTATTGTGATGAAAATAACTAAGTGAGGTTCGAAATCAGAATCTACAACAACTTGTAAATCGAGTTCGATGCCACTGTGCTACTATCGCTACTACATAAAAATAAAAGTAAAAATATATACTATTTTATATTTCTATGTTTAAGACCTTCTCAGCCATAAATAAAAAAAAAGAAATAGATCGGACGGTTAAGCACAGAATTAACACTGGGTGGATGAAATGGCGGCAGGTCACGGGAACAATCTGCGACTCCCGCATTCCCCATAAACTTAAGGGGAAAATATATAAAACCATGATTCCACCTGCTGTCTTGTATGAATCAGAATTTTGGGCTACGAAAGGGATGAATAAAAGGCAATTGCATGCAGCCGAGATGAGAATGCTAAGAGGGATGTGTGGTGTTACACGAATGGATAGAATAAGAAATGAGTACATAAGAGGAAGTCTGAAAGTGGCACCGGTAGCTGAAAAGTTGTGTGGAAATCGGTTGTCATGGTACGGGCATGTGTTACGGAGAAATGAGGAGAATGTCGTGAGGAGAGTTTTAATTATGAATGTTGATGCCTATAAGAGTAGGGGAAGACCAAAGAAACGATGGATGGAATGTGTGAAGGATGATATGGCTAAGAAGGGGGTGACTGCCGAGATGACTTCTGATAGGGATGTATGGAAGAAAAAGACATGTTGCGCCGACCCCAAATAAATTGGGATAAGGGCAGGAGAATTATGATGATGACCTAACTTCTTTTTCCTAAAGAACAATTAGGTAAAATTATTTTCCAAAATTCTTTAACGCCGACCCTCTGAATTATATCTTATTTCCATATAAACAGGGTTCCAATTTAAATTGGCTGTCGCCAAATGACAATTGCAGACTAAAAAAAATGGTCGCCTACAAATATGAGAGCAAATATTTTAATCCGACTCAACTGAGGTGAGAGGAAAACCACTTTACGTTTTTCATAATAATAGCCTTAAGTCGGGTTCAGACGCGCACAGTTGACAGTTGACAATTTTGCAAGCAGCCGAGTTATTTAAATGGAATGTCTCGGAAATTGTTGTCATTCTGTCAACGTCTTATCTTCAAGATTCCTTGTTAGAGCGTAGAGCTTAATGTCAGTAGAGGAGATTTTTTAAAATTACTGGAAATGTTGCTATTTTAGAAGTAGATTGTGCTACTGTTTACTGTTGCAAGACGCGGAAGTGCGAGGGATGATTGTTACTGTTTTTTGCAAAAACCCCTAAAGGGATATTTTCGCCGATTCTCTTGTTCACAAACTAAACTAATTTTAAGTTAAGTGCATCTTTTTCTTTCTTTGTCATTTAGAAAAGGATAGAAAATAACATCACCATCCCAGCGTTAATCCCAGTCGCAACCGAAGCCTTTTCAGCTTTGGAGTCTGGGGTTCGCTTTACCAGTCTAACTGCTGATATGGCCAAACTTCGACATTTTCCGTGAAGCGACTGCCGTCTGACCTCCACAACCCGAAGGCGACATCGAAGCATTGCAGTTAGACCAATTGTTGGATTTTTGAAGGCTCCAACAACCCGTAACGACTGCCACTAGATGTTCGTATGGCAACCGGGACCAACGGCTTAACGTGCTTTTCGAGGCACGACCAGACCAGTGCAAATATTCATATTCATGCATACAAATACTTGCACTGTGCGGGGATCGAACCCGCGCCACGCTGCGCAGCGGCCGCGTCCGCTACCGCTACGCCACGGAGGCTGTCAAAAGGATAGAAAATAACATTTTAGTTTAATTCTGTCAAATTGAGATAATCGATAGGCAGTTTAGACGCGATTATAAACATGGCGACCAAAAATTCATCGATTTAAGCCAGCAGGACATTTTATCTTCTGTCCTTTTCTTAATAAAATATATAGAAAAAGATGTAAGTATTGAACTTAAACTTAATTAAGTTTGCGAATAAGTGAATCGGGCCATTGAGTTCTGTATATCCCGATATTCCCACAGGAGAAACCGCGGAACGCTGCTGATATTTGATAATGCCGCGCAGAGGAAAATCAGTTGAAAGGTTAACTTGTAACAGAAAGTTACAACAAAGTCAGAAATTGCTAAGTTTAATGAACATGTACATAGGACAAAATTAGCAACAAGATGTTGTACGTATTAAACGTAATTAAATTACTATCACTTTAAGAAATTACCAAACTTTTTAGAAGTTATTTCAGTGAAATTAGCTAACAAAGACGAAAAGCTTGTCCATAGTATGTACATACAATATGTAAAGAAAACCCTGTCCGATCCGTGAAGGTATTGTGAGGTATCGATAACTGATTCTACTAATGCCCACAAAAACAGACTAAACTTTAAAAAAAAATCCCCCTAAAAAAATAAATATTATTTCGCAAAAAAAGGTAACTTAATACATGTGCGGTAAGCAACCCCTTCCACGGGGGGGCGGGGGGCAGGGCACGCGGCACCTGTGACGTGGTGGCGTCACTTTTTTAAAAATTACCAAATTTCGGGGAAATTGGAATTAATTCCCGGGAAAAAAAGATTATTTCAAAATTCATTAGTATTGTTAGTATGATGATTAGGTAAAATTTTATATTATATTTAGTCAAGTGTTTGCCTAACCTTTATTATCCTTATGGGTCGGACAGGGTTTTCTTTACATATTGTATATACCAGGTTTTGAACTAAATACTCAGGTGCACTCAATTGCCTCGGAAAGCACGTTAAGTCGTTGGTCCCGATTGCCGATTGCAGTTGTTACGGGTTATTGGAGCCCTCAAAAAGTCAAACAATTGGTCTAACTGGAATGCTTCGATATCGCCTTAGGGTTGTGGAGGTCAGACGGCAGCCGCTTCACGGAAAATATCGAAGTTTTGCCAAAATCAGCAGTTAGACTGGTAAAGTGGACCCCAGACTCCAAAGCTGAAAAAGCTTCGGATGCGACTGGGATTAACGCTAAGATGATGAGGATAAGTGTGTTACTCAATATTGTGGTCCATTAATTAATTTTGACTAACACCCTCTAATCCCACCAGAAAACAGCTTCAATTTAAATTTCGAACGTAATTCGTGAACTCGTCCCATTTACACCACAAAGAATTCACATTACAATGCTTTTGGATTTTTAATTTTACGTTTGAGGAGGTCCGATTCCGCCGTGGATTCAGGAAACAAATTAAAAGATATTACTTTTTTACTTTAGTACGTGATAAAATTACATTTACAATGTAACAAAGTGTACAATGACTTTAGGGCACAACACCCTAATTGTATAACACACCATTACCATTACAATCAATTGGAATCATTTTGAAGTATTTTTCTTATCCATTGCTCCATACACATAACTTGAGAAAAGTTATATTGGTACTTGCCTGAGCTGGAATCGAACCCGCGCACTCATACTTGAGAGGCTGGTGTTTTAACCACTAGACCACCACGCCTGTAAGTATACCTTTTCCTCTTTCCTAGTTATATCTCTTTCTAAGTATATCTTGGACACCAATGACTGAAGGTGAGGGAAAACATCTTGAGGAAACCGGGACTTTATAAGACTGAAATCGCCAACCCGCATTGAGCAAGCATGGTGATTACGCTCAATCCTTCTCTGTATGAGACGAGACCTGAGCCCAGCAGTGGGACGATAAAAAGTTTGATGATGATTGCTCCATATGTCCGAAAAAATATGTCTGATATCTAAACAACGTAACTATTATAATTAATGTTGTTTTTTATTCTAGCGTTTGACTCCAATCCTGCTTGATGTTAAGCGGAGTTACAATCGTTGAAGGTAAATCGCGCTAGTTTATTAAGCTTATTCACTCAAAAAAACTGAGTGATTAGGAAGGAAGACGGCAGTTGAGCGAGGTGATGCAATGTTAAACCCAACAACACGACGAACGATGCTGCGCCAGCAGGAGATTCATCTGGAGACCCGCCACGACCAAACTCCCGACACAACAAGATTTGGCGCATCATACCCGGCACACATCGCATTACAACTGCTCAGACCCGTCCTCCGTACGGCTTAACCAGACTTTATGGCTGGAACACGACGAATCGCTTGGTGGCAAGAATTTGTTTGGTGGGTGGTAACTTCTGCCGGCAGCCGATGTTATGGCCTATCACCGCGAACAATGGCGTACTACCAAGAGTGTTATACTGTCAAAATGAAACCCATTGATACTGATAATGGGTCAGATGAAATTTTAACTGTAAAATTGTGTCATTCCGGGCTGTTATTGTCGTCCTCCGTGGCGCAGCGGTCAACACGCCTGCCTGCGACGTGGAGGCAACGGGGTTCGATCCTCGGCCAGGTCATGATGGGAAACGATCTTTTCCTGATAGGCCTGGGTCTTGGATGTTTATATATATATGTATCTATTATAAAATATAGTACCGTTGAGTTAGTATCCCATAACACAAGTCTCGAACTTACTTTGGGGCTAGCTCAATCTGTGTGATTTGTCCGTATATATATTATTATATATATATATATATATATATATATATATATATATATATATATATATATATATATATATATATATATATATATATATATATATATATATATATTGGGATATGAGAGATTTGTAAAGACTGGATGTTTATATATATATGTATCTATTATAAAATATAGTACCGTTGAGTTAGTATCCCATAACACAAGTCTCGAACTTACTTTGGGGCTAGCTCAATCTGTGTGATTTGTCCGTATATATATATATATATATTGGGATATGAGAGATTTGTAAAGACTCCTGGTATAGTAATAATAGACCCACGGGTCGGTCGATCAGGTTAAGTTCCGCTGTTGCGATTGTTTCGTGGATGGGTTCACCACCAATACTCCTCCGTGCCTGGGAAGGCACGTCATGCCGTTGGTTCCGGCTGTGATCCGTGGAACTTTGACCTCTATGAGCTGAAGAAGAAGAAGAAAAAGTCTGAGGGTGAGGGGGAGGGGGGTGAGGGTAGTGGGGGGTGAGGGGGGGTGGGTCTGGGTCTGAGGGTCTTGTAATTTTAGTAACTTTATCTCCTCTGCTACATACGACATACAACTTATAACTCGCGGCTATAATCACTAAACCACCACTATAAGGTAAATAAAAGTTAATATGTCATTTCCCTTCCATTTACGACGAAAAGTATTAATATTATCTTAAAAAAAGTCCACGTCACTTTGAAAATATCGTTTTTGCTTTACAATAACGCTATCCCGGTTCAAGTTTGAAAACTAATAGCACAAAGTGCACAAGCTAAACGATGGCGCATCTCGCAGGGATCCTGTTGTATCGAGTGGCATTCTTATCTGTTTTATTTTATTACATTACTAGAGAAGAGATAGAAGAAGAAAATGAGCTGTTTCCTTGTCCTAAAACTGAATTAAATTTAAGAACAGTCCATCTTTTTCTCTATAGGTGATATGCAATTTATCCCTTAATATCATAAATGGGAAAGTGAGTTTGTTTGTTCCGCTTTCACGCCGTAACTACTGAACCGATTGCTTTGAAATTTTGCAGACGTAAAGTTAGAAGTCCGGATTAAATAATAGGGTACTTTTTATCCCAGAAAAAATCGATATTCTCGAGGGAAATCTATATAACCGAAGTATATATTCTGTATATTTTATGGTATCTAGTTGTAACGTGCGTTTTGTTTGTGCGGAATAAAAATATTTCTTTCTTTTCTTTCTTTCTCCACGCGGGCGAAGCCGCGGGCGGAAAGTTAGCTATATATAAGTATAAGGTTAAAGGTACCAGACTTAAATTAGCCATAACAATAGAGCCGCGGTGGTATCATGCCACGCCCACACGGGTGTCATCACGATACGCCGTCAAATATCCGTACATATCACCGGTGATCATCGAGTGAGCAGTATTAGAAAAGAACAGACGATAAAATATCACGTTACTTCTGTCAAATTAAAATACTCCATAGGTACTTTAGACGCGACTAAAAACATGGCGACTAAAGTTATGTCAATTTACGTCACGCGCTATTTTTTTGACAGGACTAAAAAAATATTTAGTTTCTAACCTTTTCTTTATGAAGTAGAAAGGTTAAGATGAACTGTAATTAAATTTAGTTTGTTAACAAAGCGAGTCACCATTGTACCAGTATGTAGACTTGAAAGTTTTTGTAAGTATATGATATCTGCTAACCCATACTAGGAGTGATGGAACATAACAAGTTCCCTCTGACAGAGAGGGCTGTGTCCTAGACATGGAAAGTTTTCTCGGTGGTAGGCCATAACATCGGGTGCCGGAAGAAGTTACCACCCACCAGACAATGTCTTGCCGCCAAGCGATTCGTCGTATTCCGGCATGATGTCTGGTGAAGCCGTTCGGAGGACGGGTCTATTGCGATGTGTGACGGGTACGATGTGCCAAATGTTGTTGTGTCGGGAGTTTGGTCGTGGAGGGTCTCCAGATCAATCTCCCTCTGGTCATTAGTCGTGTTGTTGGGTTTAACATTGCATCATCTCGCTCAATTGCCGTCTTCCTTCCTATTCACTCAGTTTTTTTTTGAGTAATTGAGCTTAATAAACTAGTGCGATTTATCATCAACGATTGCATCTCTGCTTACCATCAGGCGGGATTGCGGTCAAGCACTAGTTTCTAATTATTAAAAGAAAAATATATGATAGGCTGATTAGTGATTATGTTAACATCACGAGTTGGGATTGATTTTAAAATATTGAATGTGGGTCAGAATTAAAACTTATGTACTATCTACTTTATTAGTCTAGAATAGGTACCTAAGTGCAATGCAAAGAGCAATGGAAAGAGCTATGCTCGGAGTTTCTCTGCGTGATCGAATCAGAAATTAGGAGATCGGCAGAAGAACCAAAGTCACCGGCATAGCTCTGCGAGTCCCTAAACTTAAGTGGCAGTGGCACATTGCTCGTAGAACCGATGGCCGATGGGGCAGTAAGGTTCTGGAGTGGCGGCCACGTACTGGAAGACGAAGCGTAGGGAGGCCCCCAACAAGGTGGACCGATGACCTGGTGAAGGTCGCGGGAAGCCGATGGATGCTGGCAGCACAAGACCGGTCAGCGTGGAAAGCCTTGGGAAAGGCCTTTGTCCAGCAGTGGACATCTATAGGCTGAAGAAAAAGAAGAAGGTACTGTAATTTAGTGTTAGAAAAACACTTAACTAAAGAATACGGACATCTCATTGAAAATTACTTAAATAAATTAATTACTACGAGCAGCTGACGGTTTTTGCTCCCTAATTAACATGAACTTAATTAAAACGATATTTAAAGAACGTCCAGATGGCTAGTGAACAACGATTTAAAAAAAATAGACAATTTTTAATATCCTTAAGAATGAGGATTTTTGCTACGTTTTACGTTTATATTTTATATAAATATTTTTCAATGTATGTTTTGTTTGTGTGGAGTAATTTTTTTCTTTGTATCTTTCTATTTACTGTTTTCTGGTTTAAATATATATAACTAAATTGAATACGAACTTGGTTCAATCATCATCATCACCTGGTTAGCCTTTTTCCAACCATGTTTCAATCGGCTTCCAGCCTAATTGGATGCAGCTGGTACATGTTCCATTTATTAAAATATTTGAACCTAAATGAAAACTTTCCAAATATTATTAAATTTATTTTAATTTCACTATAACTAAAGAAAGAAAACGAATTTATTATGCCTCGTACAGGAAGATCATAAAAGTAAATTAAATAAAAACAAGCAATGTTTAAAAAAAGGGACGAAATATCCTAAAATCCTTTACAAGGTCAAAAGGCTTCTATCTTAGCATAATGCTTCGATATTTAAAAAGTAAATAGGTGCTGGTGTGATGTCGCAGGCAATCAGAGCAACACATACATGTATACAGAGTGGTGCTGACAATACGAAAATAAATAAAAACACAGACCATGCTGGTTCATAGGAATAATTCTGAACCATAGAAAAAAACCTAGCATCAAAAAAAAAAAATAATGAAAATTTCAAACAAACTAAATCGCATAAAATTGCAAACGGAATAGAACATCCTTTAAAATATTGGTTCAATGACCTCCAATCACCGGGCGCCAGCGCGTTCATGTATCGACTTGCTTTTTCGCGCCGTTATTATTAAAGTTTAGTACCGCTGGATGCGGCGGTCATCAACCTCTAAGCGCATCCTTATCAATATGTACATCATGTAGAAAATGCGAAAAATTTAAAATAATTTCCTGTGACTAAACTAATGGATTATTTATATAATTTTTTTATGGGTAGACTGAGAATGTGTTGAGGTACACGATGTTTAATTTATTGTCGTATTGTCAGCACCACTCTGTATGTATATACAGTATGTTAAATAACAGAGGGCGTTCCCTTAAACTCGTTAATATATATCATTAATAGATTAAAATAAAAATATCAGCATAGAAAAATAAGCATAAAAAATCCGAATAAAAAAAAATTCTAATTGGAAATAAATTTGAAACCTCCTGTTTTAAATCAAAATAGTAGTCGTCATGTATAAATAAATTGCGACGTTGCCGTCTTTCATGTTCGCGTGTACAGTGTGTTTCTTTTACATGTCAATTTAAAATTTTTATTGAATATTTTCATATTGGAAAAAATTTTAAAACATTTTGTTTTCGAATGGAAATATTTTTTTTAGCATGTATGTATGCTATACTATTTCGGGTTAACGGGAACGCCCTCTGTTAGTTAACATACTGTATATTTTTTTATTTTTTATTATTTAGTTCATATTAATTCCGCGCGTGACGTACCCTTAATTGTCTATGAGTGTCATGAGCATTCCATATATTTTTTATACTCTGTTGCACTCAGTGACATTGCTGTGACAAGTAAAGAGACGTTTTATTATTATTATTGATTATGTACACTCTTGCTATAAGTTCCTTGCTTGCTTCTCACATTGCATGTTTGACAATGGCAGAATAATAATAGAATAGAATGGAATGGAAGTAAAGAGACGCACGCGCCTGCGTTACCGCGGAAATAAATAAATAAATACATTGTACCATTTACGGCTGAGTAGTAAAACAGTGCAACAGTGCTACTACAGTCATTTATTACATAGCTACAGTTATTTAGGTCGGAATGTACCTTGTTACTTTAGTTAAATACAACTCTGAACAACGGAAATTGAATGGTCTTAACGCGCACGTTTACGTTAGATTACTATGCACAAACGTACAAATGTAATTAGATTACACGTATCGTTGTAGTCTGTAGCTTAAAGTTGATTCGTTTGGTGTTGCGAAAAGTATCTTCTTTGTGTTTTACGGGAAGAAAAGATGCCCAACATAGCAGCTTGACTATTACGAACAATGTTATACAATATGTAAAGAAAACCCTGTCCGACCCATAAAGATAATAAAGGTTTGGTAAACACATGACCAAATATAATACAAAATTTTATGTAATCATCATAATATCAATACTAATGAATTTTAAAATTTTATTTTTTAAAATTATAAAATTATCATCATTTCAGCCGAAAGACATCCCGCCAAGGAACTCCACGACGACCGGTCCTGCTTCCGCATCCAGTGCTTTTCCACGACCTTCACCAGGTCGTCGGTCCACCTTGTCGGGGGCCTACCCATGCTGCGTCTTCTGATGCGTGGTCGCCACTCGAGAACCTGTGTGCCCCATTGGGCCGTAATTAAGATTCCAAAACATATATCATTAAATTAAAAGACCCTTGGCCATATATTTACTCGGTGGTAGGCCATAACATCGGCTGCCGACAGAAGTTACTACCCACCAGACAAAGTCTTACCGCCAAGCGATTCGTCGTGTTCCGGCATGATATCTGGTGAAGCCGTACGGAGGACGGATCTGAGCATTTGTGTGCCGGGTACGTTGCGCCAAATGTTGTTGTGTCGGGAGTTTGGTCGTCGAGGGTCTCCAGATCAATCTCCCTCTGGGTTAAACATTGCATCACCTCGCTCAACTACCGTCTTCCTTCCTATTCACTCAGTTTTTTGAGGGAATGGACTTATTAAACTAGCGCGCTTTACCATCAACGATTGCATCTCTGCTTACCATCAGGCGGGATTGCGATCAAGCATTAGTTTATAATTATTAAAAAAAAATGTATGTATAAATCCAAAATTAATCATTTATTAGCAACAAAATAACGGAAACTATTCAGCTTTCAAAAAATGAAACATATTTCTCAAAAGATGATCCACAACCATCAACTTCTACTGAAGAAAGCTTCATCCCGTCAGATTTTGTCCATGACCAACAAATATCACAATCGCAAACTATTAACATACCCAAAATGCTAAAATAGTATCGAACACGTAGTTCATCGTTCCACGACTCTGTATTCCTAAAGCCAATTGCATTCGAATGTAACTGCTGAGTGAACGTGTTTACAATCATCAGGACGACGCTCGCGCACTTATCGCGATTGAGATCAAGTGAATGAACGTAAATTCAAAACGTGAGCATTGTGATACTTTTTCCTTTTCCACCTGTAGTATGTACCTGTTCTTAATACAAATTGGTCGCATCCCATTGGTTTGGGACGTGAATATTGAGGAGAACGATTTTTTAAGAAGTGTTGTTTGTTCATTCTTTTAGCTGTCACACTGTTAGGCAATTATGGCCAAGTAATAACGGTAATGATTTACGTGGCATTGGTAGTGAGTTTAAACCGATACACCCATATTAGCATGTGTATTTTGGTTTACCACCACTGCACCCAAAATGGTGGATAAAACGACGAAGAAATCAGCTTTACTAAGACATGAGACATCTCCCAACCCGCATTAGGCCCTTGTGGTAAAGAGCAAGTCTCAGATTTGCGCCATAAAAATTTAAAAAACAATATTTCTGAAAAACTAGGTGCATTCCGCATTTTCGCGGGGTACCAGGATAAAATTTGTTTCCAATCCTATGTATTATTCCTGGTTATAAATTTCATATTTGTGTGTATATTTCTTCCAAATCCGTTCAGTAGTTCTTTCGTGAAAAAGTATCAAACATCCATCTATACATACTCACAAACTTTTGTATTTATAATATTAGTAGGATTACATTCTGAATGAATGAATGAATTTTAAATGTTCTTCTTCTACTTCTTTTTTTAAGGCGAGATTCACCCTCAACTCTTGATCAATGGCCTCTGTGGATTATATACCACAATTTTGTTGGCAAATTTTTTTACACCTGTTATTGGTAACAGGTGTAACAAATTATAGAAATTCTTTGAAAATTTTATTTCACAATAATAGCGGATATCGCCAATGACATTTGAAAAAGACGGCCGCGTGAACCGTCTATGAGGATGGTTTGTGAGAAAGTCATGATGTGGCCACTATGCTACGATATTTCACTGTTCTTTATGAATTATTTATTGAATGCACTTTTTACTACATAAATCACGTGCTTTAATTTAGTAAACGACACTATAAATAATCTTAGCTTTCCCGTCAAAACTCCCAATTTAAGATGTTTATTAAGTAAATAGATGTTGACATATACTGCCATTATGACAAAGCAGATGAGCAGAGCATAGATTTAGAATGTGGAATACTCTGTGCAAAATTCTGTTTAAAAGAGTCTCTTTGTATTCCTTAACGCTTTCCAGGTTTCTTTTGTAAATAATTTTATTTCAAGCTCTTAGAGAATTTTTCCTTCTGTGCAATAGCTTTTATTTTACGGTTATTTATAATTATGTTTGTGTTACGTCGGTAATTCATAAGGTTTCGCAGTATTGGTTATTGAATTAATTTTTTGATGCATTCATAACAGAATCGCAAACAGGCCAATCTATGGCTCAAAACATTTTTTTTTATAAATTATAAACTAGCGGTTGACCGCAATCCTGCCTGATGAAAAGCAGTGACGTAATCGTTGATGGTAAAGCGCGCTAGTTTATTAAGAGCCTATTCACTCTAGCCTTGAAGACACTCAACTTGTAGTCCGTCGGAAACACCGCCGCTGGCAAATTGTTCCAGTCCCTCGATTTACCCATGCGGTATAAAAGAAGAGGCGAAGCGCTTCCTCCGGATCGTAGTGGTATTAACAACATAAGAGTGGAAACTCGCCGTACGACGGGTCCTTCGATGGTGGAACGGAGATGGGGGAATTAAATGATGAAAAATGCTTCGTGCAGAGTCCACACGCAGTTCCTAATGCCGATATCTATACTGGTAATTTTATATCACTGAAACACATCTGTTCGTCTCAGACTTTTATTCCAAAACTATTAAAAGACAAATATAGACAATATAGACATCAACAAATTTATACAAATATAGTCGCTATGTGACAGATTATACACCTAACAGCCAGTAGTGTTCTACAGGAACCAACTTTCGACAATAAATTATGCAATTCCCTCGCACACTCACCAAAATGCATCCTATAGAACACCGAAAGGCTGCAAATGAAGAGCAGGCCATTCCGACAGCTAGAGAGCGAAACTGTAAATTGTAAATTAGGTGGATCACATAGACAACTACGGAAGGACCCATCCTTCCGTAGTTGTCTATGTGAACCAGCGAGCGAGCGTGCGAGAAACCGAGCGGAATGTTCTGTCTCATGTAAGTGGCCATACCGCCAGCTAGCGTACGAGCTACGTTTTACCTCGTTTCACACTTCGGTACATACTACGAATTACAGCTAAGTTAGGCGAAAAGCATTGCTGGCATCGTCAGATATTTCATTCAAATTGTTTGTAACTTTGTATCGTAGTAGAGTAATTCGGGCTAGGAATTGAAGTATGAAAAGACGTGAAACGATGTTTGCCTGGCGATGTGGCCTGCGTTTCATAACTTAATAATTAATATTAAAACTATAATATTGTGTATTGTACAGAGCATAGTTGAGAGGATTAGCAAGCTGAAATGGCAATGGGCTGGTCACATATGGCGCAGGACCGACGACCACGGGGGTAAACGAGTCCTCGAATGGAGACCGCGTCTCGGTAAACGTAGCGCAGGACGCCCTTGGGCGAGATGGAGCGACGACATCAAAAAGGTGGCTGGTAGTGAGTGGAGGAGAACTGTTCAGGATCGATGTTGTTGGCGTGCCATGGAAGAAATGGCTTATGTCCAGCAGTAGAGGAGTAGAGGCTGATGATGATGATTGTACAGAGTGCACTGTTACATTAGTGCTAAATAAGAAATAGCGCATTTGCCCCTTTTTACAAAACGAAATCTAACTTAAATTCCAGACTTAACTTTGAGTCAGTATTTGTATTTCGAACTTTATTGAGGTTAAATCAAAGTTCTTTAAACAAAAGTGACAACGTGTTGAACTAAGCTGTCATTCTTATAATAAGAACTGCTTTTGTTGTTGAGACCACTACCATCCAGACGAAGCGTTTCGCCTCGTCTTTTATACCGCATACATCGAGGCACTGGAACAATGAGCCAGCGGCGGTGTTTCCGCCTGACTACAATTTGAGTGTCTCCAAGGCTAGAAGAACCACCCACCAGACAAAGTCTTGCCGCCAAGCGATTCGTCGTGTTTCGGCATGATGTCTGGTGAAGCCGTACGGAGGACGGGTCTGAGCAGTTGTGTTGCGATGTGTGCCGGGTACGATGCGCCAAATGTTGTTGTGTCGGAGGTTTGGCCGTGGAGAGTCTCCAGATCAATCTCCATCTGGCGCAGCATCGTTGGTCGTGTTGTTGGCTTTAACATTGCATCACCTCGCTCAACTGCCGTCTTCCTTCCTATTCCTAAGTTTTTTTAAGTGAATAGGCTTAATAGTGCGCTTTACCATCAACGATGTGATGCATCACTGCTTACCATCAGGCGGGATTGCAGTCAAGCACTAGTTTATAATAATTAAAAAAAAAAGAAAAGACTGAATAGGCTCTTAATAAACCAGGGCGCTTTACCATCAACGACTGCGTCACTGCTTACCATCAGGCGGGATTACGGTCAAGTGGTAGTTTAGTGTCGCGACACATCTGCGGAACGTACGGCGGCGAAAGTTCGGCTAAAGACGCTCGCAGTGTATTTCAAGTACTCTATGACACATCCGCCGAAATTAAGCCGCGTTCGGCGTAGGGCCTAACCTTTTCGGGCGGTCTTTTTAGCTAAAACTCATTTAATGTATGTTGTATAGCAAGTGACACATCACGCGATGCGCTGAGCGACCGAAAGTTCGGCGGGCGTAGCTGAACGTTCGGGGTGTGTTGTGCATCGCGCGCGTGGCGGTAGCGAAGAGCGGCAATGTCTTATAAGCCCTCTATAATAGGTAATATTCTAATTAAATTAATTTTTCTGGGCAATTCAGGCACGTCACAAAAACCGCACACCATAAAGTGTCGACACAGACAGACTGACGATGACGCCACGTACGTAACTTTCCGTCGTGTTGCGCGATGAACAAAACGCCGCGTTTTGACCGTTTGGTTTGTTATAACAACTGAATATTGCGACTTACACTTCAGCCGTTGAGCTTTCGGCGGCGTATGTTCCGCAGATGTGCCGCGATCCTTATAATTACCGAAAAAAAAAAACACTTTTGATTTTTAGTTTTACAATTCCTACCTAAGGAAGTAATGTAGGTAATATTCTCACTGAAATCCGGCTACTCATCACGTGCAGCCGTTAACTTTTCTGAAGGGATAAGATTTTCATATCACGATTTATAACTTTGTCATTATGAATAATTTATAACTTCAGGCTTCGCAAGTAAGCGTGGTTATTAGGTTTTCCTGACACGTAACGCACGGGTAATAGGCGTAAGTACCATCCTGGTAGGTGTACGCACATTTTCAATGATCTTAATGCATATATTGCCTTCTTCTTCTTAAACCATACCTTAGGGGATTTCAATGGATTTTTGCTTTATAACCGACTTCTTTATAACCGCAGAAGAACCAAATTCAACGAAATAGCTCGTCGAGTCGCTAAAGCTAAGTGGCATTGGGCTGGGCACATTGCTCGTAGAACCGATGGCCGATGGGGCAGTAAGGTTCTGGAGTGGAGGCCACGGACCGGAAGACGCAGCGTAGGAAGGCCCCCAACAAGGTGGACCTGGTGGTAGTGGTGGTGGTGGTGGTGGTGGACTGGTGGTGGTGGGCTGGTGAAGGTAGCGGGAAACCGATGGATGCGGGTACCACAAGACAGATCATTGTGGAAGTCTTGAGGAATCCATTGTGTAGCACAGAACCGACTCCTAACACAGGAACTACGTAATTAACTTTTTTTTTTTTGTTTCTTAGGTCAGAACTATTTATTTATAAGCAGATTTTCAAAATTCTTTATTTATTTTTTACAAATTGTTCCCACTGTAATAGACCTTATAGTTAAAAAAAAAGAACTATAAACATTCGAAACCGTAAACCTAAACAGAGTTTATATTAAAAAAAAAACAAATTAAAAATATTAATTAATTAACCTTAACCTAAACAGAGTTCGGGACAGCTCCAACAAGATCCTGAAAATGATCGCTAGTAGGCTTGATTGTTTATATGTGAATCACTGCAATGCCATCTCTCACGGGATGAAATAAATTTTATAAAGTAAATTGTTTAACACAGTTTTTAAGGTTTACTAACAATGTGAGTCTTTGTTACTTGAATAAAGATATTATTATTATTCTCTTTATTTTTCTATATGTACATATTATTTTACATTTTTAAATATTTATATAAATAAATAAAAAAACATTTAAAAATATAAAAAATAGTAGCCCATCGGTATCGGGAACAGGGTCCAAGCTACCGGCGGTCAGGGCTCCAGAGAGAGGAACTTCCTGACGATGCGAGCCGTGTCCAGCAGTACCGCTTTCTGAATCAAGCCCTTGATCCAGCTACCTAACGAGAGCCTCCTGAGGTGTTGGTCGAGGCTCTTGGCTATTAAGCCATTGGCTGTCACGACTATCGGTACAATGATTGCTGAATCCACTATCCATATTATTATTATTATTATTAAACGAGATTGCGTCGTTTGCTTTTCTATAACTTTTTAGTATTGCCTTAATGGAATAGTTATGGGATGCATTAGGACTTAAAGAGGATTTTGGTGTTGATTAAGTACCTACAACTGACATAAAAGTGTAAACGTTTTTTACATGCTTTTTATTAGCTTCACTTGTATGTTTGCTTGCTTGTTTATTTGCTTGCTTGTTTGGTTGTCCCTCTCTAACTCTTTGGACAACGAGTGAGCGGCTCATTACTGTAAAATGTCCCACCGTTTCGCTCGTTCGTTTTTTTAAAAAGAATATCGAACAAAAAGTTGAAAATAATTTTAAAAAAAGCGTGACGCGCTTAATGTACAAAAATTATGGCACAAAGCGCCTCACGCTTTTTTTAAAATTATTTTTAACTTTTTAGTTTGATATTTTTTAAAAGCATGTTTTTTTTAGTTTTATTAAACTACCTATATTTTTTAATTAGAAATTCGAATTAGTTAGGATATATTAACGTAAAAAAGGTTATGCAATACTCTGGGTGAAGAGAGGGGAATGCATCTCTTTCAGGCACCCCGGGTGCTCACAGGAAATGGTTGTTTGGATGAGTACCTGACTAAAATTGGGCGAGAGGCCACGGCAACATGCCGTCACTGCAGAGGCAACCCGGATTCTTCACAATATATTCAAATGCCCTGCATGGGTCTTCTAAAGGCGGGTCCCAGTTCTCAGTGCGGGAGCGAGACCAGCGTAGCCCTTAGGTACCGCTGCCGGCAGAGACAGAAAATTGGACGAAAAAGAAAAATTGCTTCAGAAGACGAAGAATAATATCTAATGATGTACAATAGTACACCCCATTCGGTTACTGGTCAAACACCATCCGAACTTTTCTTCCAAAGATTAAATAGGGACAAAGGTATAAAAGGCTGTCGCAGATTGTTTACACTGTGGTTGTTTATGGCTTCTGGGAGACTGTATTGATCAAGAAGGAGGCTACCGAGCGGAATCGAGAGAGGAGGAGGTGTTGAGAAAGCAACTGTCTTAGCGCCTAATCAAACTCCAAATCAATAACCAACGTTAATATGACACTATTAAACAGAATCAAACAATGATAGGATTTGTTTACCTTTATTCCAAATTAGCGGCCGTCAGCGACTTCGTTCACGTGAAGTTAGTTATGCTCCGCTCCTATTAGTCGCAGCGTGATGTTTTATATAGCCTGAAGCCTTCTTGGATTAATGGGATATCCAACGCAAAAATAATTTTTCAAATCGGAACAGTAGTTCCTGAGATTAGCGCGTTCAAACAAACAAACAAACTCTTCAGCTTTATATATTACTAGCGGCCGCCAGCGACTTCGTTCGCGTGGGTTAGTTATGCTCCGCTCCTATTGGTCGCAGCCTGATGTTATATACCTTAAAGTCTTCCTGGATAAATGGGCTATCCAACGCAAAAGAATTTTTCAAATCGGGCCAGTAGTTCCCGAGATTAGCGCGAACAAACATACAAACAAACTCTTCAGCTTTATATATTAGTATAGATAAAGAATTACGTCTTGACAGGATTCTTGGACCTTTACTTTTAAACCTAAAATCGAATACAAATATTTGCTTACAGCTGATTCTAAGCTCGTTCGACTGTTTGAATGGAACCAAGTTATTTTATTGCCAGCCAGCTACATAATGTCAACCTTAATAGACAACCTTTACAGTACGTACTTTTAACTGGCATTTGTGATAATGAAGAAGATAAATATTTACTTTTAAAATATTTGAATATGGAATTTAAAACTATTAAATAATGAAGAAGATAAATATTTACTTTTAAAATATTTGAATATGGAATTTAAAACTATTAAATAATGAAGAAGATAAATATTTACTTTTAAAATATTTGAATATGGAATTTAAAACTATTAAATAATGAAGAAGATAAATATTTACTTTTAAAATATTTGAATATGGAATTTAAAACTATTAAATAATGAAGAAGATAAATATTTACTTTTAAAATATTTGAATATAGAATTTAAATCTATTAAATACTAAAATGTTAAAGCGAATACCACTTTCTTATTCGCTTTAATATTTCAGTATTATCGTACTAAAACTATAATCGCGTAAAGTTTGCAAAAATGGATGAACGGACTGATGTTAATTACTCTTTCACGCAAAAAGTACTAAAGAGATTTAATGAAATTCGCTTCACAAATATTTTATAACCAGTTTTAATAAGTGTTGGTGTACTTAGTGGTTAAAACACCAGCCTCTCAAGTATGAGTGTGCGGGTCCGATTCCAGGTCTAGCAACTACCAATGTAACTTTTCTAAGTTACATATGTACTTTCTAACTATATCTTGGACACCAATGACTGATTATAAGGTGAAGGAAAACATCTTGAGGAAACCTGGACTTTACCTGGGCGCATTGAGCAATCGTGGTGATTACGCTCTGTATGAAAGGAGGCCTGTGCCCTGCAGGCGGACGATAAAAAGGATGATGATAATGATATTAATAACAAAGGATACTGTATATTCCGGCATTACCACGGATTTGCAAAGTATGCGGTTGAAGTTACCACCCACCAGACAAAGTCTTGCCGCCAAGCGATTCGTCGTGTTCCGGCATGATGTCTGGTGAAGCCGTACGGAGGACGGGTCTGAGCAGTTGTGTTGCGATGTGTGCCGGGTACGATGCGTCAAATGTTGTTGTGCCGGGAGTTTGGTCGTGGAGGGTCTCCACATCAATCTCCCTCTGGCGCAGCATCGTTGCTCGTGTTGGTCTAACATTGCACCACCTCGCTCAACTGCCGTCTTCCTTCCTATTGTCTAAAGTTTTTTAAGTGAATGGGCGTAATAATCGCGCTTTACCATCAAAGATTGCATCACTGCTTACCATCAGGCGGGATTACAGTCAAGCGCTAGTTTATAATTATTAAAAAATTAGAATAGCACGGCCCTGCTAGTAACTAAATAATTAAGCTGTACTCTAATGAATGGCATAAAAAAATACTTAAAAAGGCGAAGTAACATAACACAGCAAATACATCCCTTATCCACCCATCTAAGAATACCTTCATCAGACGTCAGACGACTCATCCCTTAGCAAATGAGCTACAAGACTTGTCCCTTCGTGACTTAACACCCTCATTTGACGGGTCACATACTCGTCCTATTATTTATGCAAACGTATGGGATCCCGTGACGTCATCTCGTCATGATTGTAGCCTATGTACAGTCAGCCTGAAAAGGACGTACTTATCTATACATTGTGTAATGTAATGTATGTACATATACTCACACTTATTAATGTACTTCTACTTATTAACATACATTTCCGCAGGTCAGAATACGCATTCCAGTACTATTAGGGCTGTGTCTTTGAGTTGAATGTGGATAAATATTGATCCTTGGTGTCTTGAAAATTATCAGAACAGCGCTTAATATAACTGGAATGCATACTCGTATTCTTACCTACAGGAATGAATGCAAATATGTGGGAGTACATTAATAAGTGTAAAAGCGAAAAATTTCGTGGTGGCCTAGTGGTTAAAACACCAGCCTCTCCAGTATGAGTGCGCGGGTTCGATTTCAGGTCAGGCAAGTACCAATGTAACTTTTCTAAAGTTATATGTACTTTCTAAGTATATCTTGGACACCAATGACTGAAGGTGAAGGAAAACATCTTGAGGAAACCTGGACTTTAAGTTTGAAATCGCCAACCCGAGAAAGCGTTGTGATTACGCTCAATCCTTCTCTGTATGAGAGGAGACCTGTGCCCAGCAGTGGGACGATAAAAAGGTTGATGGTGATATTATCTGCAGGTCAGAATACGCATATCAATACTATTAGGGCTGTGTCTTGGAGCTGAATGTGGATAAAGAATGAGTCTTGGTGTCGAGGAAAATAATCAGAACAGCGCTTAATATTACTGGAATGCATATTCTTATACAGAAATGAATGAAAATACGTGAGAGTGCATTAATAAGTGTGCATATATGTACATTACATTACAATTGACGGGATTGAGTCCGGCTGGTGGCATAAATTGGTGAAGAATTCATTTAGTTGTTTACAATTTGCATTTATGAATATTGTAGCAACAATTTATTTATTTAGACTTTCGCACATAGACTGTACAAAGGCGGACTAAATGCCTTAGGCATACTCTACCAGTCAACCTCAGGTGGTGAAGAGATTAGATGGCTGGTGCTTTAGTTGAAAATCTGTTTATAATGGACCCATTGCTGGAACAAACCCGTCCTCTCTTTGAGGGAATAGGCTTTAAACGACCACGCAGCTTAGTGCTCTTTGGTAGATATCACACGTCCTCGAATTGTCGGTTCTAGAACATGCCCGCATGCATGCACTGTGAATCACAGTGGCTTAGTTTTAATTTATATTAATATGTTTAAGTTATCCATACTATCCATACTAATATTATAAATGCGAAAGTAATTCTGTCTGTCTGTCTGTCGGTCTATCTGTCTGTCTGCTACGCTTTTCCGCATAAACCTCTCAACCGATTTTGATGAAATTTGGCACAGACAATCTTTAGACCCTGAGAAAGGACATAGGCTATCTTTTATCCCGGAAATTTTTTATGTTCCCGAGGGAAATCTAAAAAGCGTGATATAACCGAACTCCACGCGGGCGAAGCCGCGGGCGGAAAGCTAGTAATAAATAAAGTGAACACATCGTCTTGAGGCTGATTGTACTAACAAGAGGATACAATTGAGGTCAATAGGATCGAGGTCGCTTCTACAAAAGTGAGGGTACTCTGTAATGATTGGTTGACTGATTAAGGTGATAATATCAGAGAAGTATTACTCTTAGTACGTCGGGAAAGTCGTTATACTAAATGATTTATTAAACACTTTATTGTACACTATATAAAGACAAAACTGACTTTACCATTTCGCGAAGAAAAATTCAAAACCACAAAGGCATATTTATAGAAATTAAGTTATTTGTATTTACAATTGTTAGCGAAGTTATTATATGCAATGGAGTAGAAAACACTGAAAAATTGTTGTTTGGTATTTAGCCAATTAATCCAGGTGGGTTTTTGACTATATATCGCTGCGGCCAAAGGGAGCGGAGCTTATAAAAAGCAAATATTAATCCTTATCCAAATAAATTAATAGTATTTAATTTTGGATAAAATTGTCCTGGACATCGCTTAATTTCGATTAAAATCTTATAAGGTACTACAATTTTAAAATAACTCTTTTGAGGTTAAAATAAAATGTTTAAATAACTAACTCCACGCGAAAGAAGTCGCAGGCGGCCGCTTATCCATACTAATATTATAAATGCGAAAGTAACTCTGTCTGTCTGTCTGTCTATCTGTCTGTCTGTTACGCTTTCCCGCTTAAACCTCTGAACCGATTTTGATGAAATTTGGCACAGACAATATTTAGACCCTGAGAAAGAACATAGGCTACCTTTTATCCCGGAAAAGTTTGATGTTCCCGAGGGAAATCTAAAAAGCGCGATATAGCCGAACTCCACGCGGGCGAAGCCGCGGGCGGAAAGCTAGTAAAATATAATAACATCTACGAATCATTATAATAATATTTTAGCCTTTTCCCAAATAATTGGGGTTAGCTTTTCGGGGTTAATCTCCAGTACATTACATGGCGTGGCTTTCTATCTGACTTCCAAAATAAAAATAATTTATTGCTTCAACTGCTCCAGAACTATTTTATATACTTACTGATAGACATCTTTTCAGGAGATTACATTTACTTAGGACAGAATCTCCTGCCTTAACGCCTCATTTGAAGGGTCCAACTTAGCTTCTACTTATGTAAGCCTTTACGTAACAGGCTAAACATAAATTTTACTTATGTGTATAACAAAATATCAAGTAGAGTAGGTTGAAAGGTTCGCATGCCAATCATAGTATTAATCCTTTCAACTCGTAGATAGACTACAGAAAAATTCTATTGATAAACCTTATCATAATTAATCAAAAATAATGTTTTAAAACAGGCTGAGATTAATATACCTATAAATACTAGTTTTCAACATATTTCTCTCCCCCCTCACGCAGCCAAATACTAACACACTCATATCCTCATCAACCTTTTTTAATTAAATTATTTCATCATCATCATCAACCTTTTTATCGTCCCACTGCTGGGCACAGGTCTCCTCTCATATAGAGAAGGATTGAGCGTAATCATCACGCTTGCTCAATGCGGGTTGGCGATTTCAGACTTAGGTAAAGCCCAGGTTTCCTCAAGATGTTTTCCTTCAACTTGTAATCAGTCATTGGTGTCTAAGATATACTTAGAAAGTACATATAACTTTAGAAAAGTTAGAACGTTAGTTAGAAATAGTTAGATAGTGTAGATTAGTAGTACCAAGTTATTAAAAATCAAAATTGTTTATTTCAAATTAACCATCAGTTGGTGCTTTTGAATAATCAATGTCGATCAGTCCAATAAAAGTGAAGCTAAATTGCACGTTCCAAAGCGTATATCTCTATGGAGAAGAACGTGCAAGAAACTCCATGGACACTCTTTTAAAATCATAAGGGTTACATTTCTTCGTTACATATGTCTGTTGCTTCTATCATGTGAGCACAATGAATAATTAAAAAAATAATTAAAAAATAGAAAATGAATTAAGCCCACTGGCATCTAAGAGATGGCCAGTTGTCGTGACGAGCACGAATTAGTAACGTTAGTCGAATGTGAGTCGATTTATCTATGATTCTTTTGTAGCAACACTAGCGCAACCTATCATAGACAGAGTTACTTTAGCCTATGGTTTAGCTAAAGTCGCGCCATAGAGATTGGTTAGCGTCGAGGCTTTCCTTTTTCTGCTGGCGTTGGAAGCGGTAGGTACAAAAGTTGTCTCCGAGGCGCCCACGATCAACGCTTCATATAAGTTGAGTATTTCTAGGTTTCCCTTACGATAGCGAATAACTAACCTAAATATTGCCTTTTAGCATTTTCCTTCCTATGATCTAGGTAGAGTCACGGAGTAAGAATGGCTTCCTTAGAGATTGTAGATGCCAATCACGGTAAAGTAAAACCTTTATAATGATCTTAGATACTTATAGTTCTGAGTTAAGGTAACGTTTATGATAATCACCAGTTAGAAAGAATGAAAGGCCCTGACAATGTATTGTTAAGAGTCAGTAGACTCATTGTATGAATTAGATTATGCCTTCTGTTGAATAATGGTGAGTGCGTGGATGCTAGCTTCAACGGGCATAGAATAATGCTTTAGATCGAATAATGGCCAGCGCGTGGTCGCTAACTTCGACGGGCATATAGATCGATGTCTTAGATCGTATGATGGCAGAGCGCGTTGACGCTGGCTTCGACAGACATTGTAAGAAAACTCTAGTCATGTAAGGCCTTAGCGCGAAGCGCTGGCTTTGACGAGCATTGTAAGAAAGCTCTAGTCATGTAAGGCCTTAGCGCGAAGCGCTGGCTTTGACGAGCATTGTAAGAATTAGCTCAGGTCAAACAATGTCCCAGGCGAGAAGTCGCTGGGTTTGACGAGCATTGTAAGAAAGCTCTCATCATGTAAGGCCTTAGCATGAAGCGATGGCTTTGACGAGTATGGTAAGAATTAGCTCAGGTCAAATAATGTCCCAGGCGAGAAGTCGCTGGGTTTGACGAGCATTGTAAGAAAGCTCTCGTCATGTAAGGCCTTAGCACGAAGCGATGGCTTTGACGAGTATGGTAAGAGTTACCTCAGGTCAAATAATGTCCCAGGCGAGACGTCGCTGGGTTTGACGAGCGACTAGAACATACGAAGGTTCCCTTGATCTTCATAACCGAAGATGTGTCAGGAGAAGTAGGAACGTGATGATAATATGGTTGAGTGATTGAAGTATATGTGTTTGCCAATTACAGCTAGAACGGCAAAGGGTGCGCAGAGGACACAGCAAAGGCTGCCGTCTCATCGCCACCGGGAAGACTGGAAATACTCATGTTGCTATAATCTACACAGGTGGTGTGAGGAGAGTACGGAGGAACTAAAAACCAAGGCCGTGCTCGTTACATCCAGTGAATCCATATACCCTAGGAAAACCCAGGTATGAGAACTGTTAATTATCCTAAATTCCGGGACGTTGGGAGTCAACTAAGTTGTATCTCACAGAATAGTTGAAATGTATGATCATTTATGCGAAGTCAGATATAAATTAATTAGATGATTACCCAAACGTCCCGACACCAGTCTCCCCTGACGGCCCCCGTTCACGAGCAAGACGCGCGCATCAGCCCCACTTAGCTCAATCATTTTGAAGGGAACCATATTTACCGACAACATTGAATCCATACTAAAATTATAAACTAGCTTTCCGCCCGCGGCTTCGCCCGCGTGGAGTTCGGTTATATTGATGTCCCTCGGGAACATAAATTTTTTCTGGGATAAAAGTAGCCTATGTTCTTTCTCAGACAGACAGACGGACAGAGTTACAAATGCGAAAGTAACTCTGTCTGTCTGTCTGTTACGCTTTCCCGCTTAAACCTCTCAACCGATTTTGATGAAATTTGGCACAGACAATCTTTAGACCCTGAGAAAGAACATAGGGTACCTTTTATCCCCGAAAAATATGTTGTTCTCGAGGGAAATCTAAAAAGCGCGAACCGAACTCCACGCGGGCGAAGCCGCGGGCGGAAAGCTAGTACTTATATAAAAACTACTAGTTTAATTTGCACAAATTTTTCAATATCTTCATATGCTGCGTTATTACCGACTTTGTAGCTTGTACGTATACCTATGTCTATTGAATGGATATTTTGTTATATGCGATGAATATTAACAAAATTTTAGTACTAAATAACATTATTTAGAAAAAAACATCTAAATTCAGGATGAGGATGAATTTCAAACAGGTGCCACTTATTTCCGTGATTGGTAGGTATACGTGCCGGTGTGGAACCATCAATATTGGATCCATTTTTACACGTCAGCCCATCCCGACTTCGAGATGCGAACACACCAAGTTTGCTTATGTTACTGGCTGTTTTGAATTTTTAAAACTTGTTCTTAAATAATCCATACTAATATTATAAATGCGAAAGTATCTCTGTCTGTCTGTCTGTCCGGCTTTCACGCCAAAACTACTAAACCGATTGTAATGAAATTTGGTACACAGATAGTCTAGAGCCTGAGAATTGGTTATAGATATATAACATCCAGCTATATCCAATAGGGGCAGAGCAGTAACAAAAAATATTGCGAAAATGAGGGCAAACGCGGACGTACACATTGCTCCCATTATTTTAACAGGTGCTTATTTTATATCAACACGCGGAAAGAGTCGCGGGCAACTGCTAGTTAATTACATTATTAAGTAATTCGTCGTGTTCCGGCATGATGTCCGGTGAAGCCGTACGGAGGACGGGTCTGAGCAGCTGCGTTGCGATGTGTGCCGGGTACGATGCGCCAAAAGTTTGTTGTGTCGGGAGTTTGGTCGTGGAGGACCTTAAGTTCAATCTTCCTCTGGCGCAGCATCGTTGGTCGTGTTATTGGGTTTAGCATTGAATTTCCCCGCTCAACTACCGTATTCCTTCCTATTGACCCAGTTTTTTTGAGTGAATGAGCTTAATAAACTAGCGCGCTTTACCATTTACAATTGCATCACTGCTTACGCTTGCTTGCAGCTAACTTGTTTAGAAATTATTTCTCATATAAACGTCAAGTTAAGAGAAAACATAAGTTTTTTTTTTTTTAATAGTTATAAACTAGTGCTTGACTGCAATCCCGCCTGATGGTAAGCAGTGATGCAATCGTTGATGGTAAAGCACACTAGCTTATTAAGCCTATTCACTCAAAAAAACTGAGTGAATAGGAAGGAAGACGGCAGTTGATGATGCAATGTTTAACCCAACAACACGACCAACGATGCTGCGCCAGAGGATGATCTGGAGAGCCTTCACGACCAAACTCCCGACACAACAACATTAGGCACATCGTACCCGGCACACATCGCAACACAACTGCTCAGACCCGTTCTCCGTACGGCTTCACCAGACATCATGCCGGAACACGACGAATCGCTTGGCGGCAAGACTTTGTCTGGTGGGTGGTAACTTATGCCGGCGGCTGATGTTGTTGCCTACCACCGAGAAAAGTTTCCCGAATGAGTATTTAAACAGCGATCAAGATGCGGACTAACTTTTTAACTAAAAGTTAGGGTTGTAGGTACTAATTTGAACCTAATTGAGCTATCCAATTGAAACTTCTAACACATTTTCACTCTCAAAGTAGAGTGAAAATGTGTAGACTGATCGGTGATTCAATTCCCACCTCAAGTTGGTTTAGATCAACTAGATCTTAGTCCATAACAGGGATGTTTCCTGGGTAAAAAAATTGATTCTATTTAGTCCGTCATTCAGATTATAATATTGGATACGTATATTTTTAAAATTGACAAATCTATAAGGCATCAAAGATCACAAGTGGTGGCTGTGGCTGGTGACGTCACTGCTCGCTAAAAAGTGTAGCGTGCAGTCCGTCACTCGAGTTTTCAACGCACTGCGTTGTCTTCATTTTTTGTTTATATGAAAAAACAAAAAATACGTGTCTAGTATATTTTGGAAATTGACTGACGGACTAATTAGTTTTTTTAGTCAAATACCCTATTTAGTGTTACCACTTGTCAAATTACCCAATTATTGGAATGTTGAAGTCAGGCTGTCACTCCATGTAAAATAATGCCAATGTATTGGCAAAAACTTAATAATTTCTGATGAATTAAGATCAATATCTGCCTAGACTTTTCTGCTAAATAAATGTCACAGTCAAAAGTTATGTCAATCCTCAGCATCAGATGGAATGTCTTCTTAGTTTTCAAGGCGAGATTCAACCTCAACTCTAGATCAACGGCCTCTGTGGAATAGATACCACGATTTTGCCAATAACACGTGTAACAAATTATAGAAATTCTTTGAAAATTTTATTTCACAATAATGGCGGATATCTTCAAAGACAGTTGAAAAAGACGGCCGCGTGAACCGTTTATGAGGGAGATTTGAGGCAAAGTCATGTTGTGTCCACTATGCTGCGATATTTCAACATTATTTATGAATTATTTACTGAATCCACTATTAACTACATAAATCACGCCCTTTTATTTAGTAAACGATACTATAAATAATTTTAAAAGTCCAATGAAAAATGCGCGTGCACTTAGCTTTTCCGTCAAAAACTCCCAGATGGAATGTCAACTCACTTTTTTAGTCTACGTTTTCAAGGTGACATTTTCATATTAGTTCCTCAAACGTGATCAAGATTTTCGAAATTTGTCTTTTTTTATTATAATTTAGTCCTTTACTGTAGTACCGTTTGATGACAAGTAGTGGCACATTCGTAGATCGTAAAGCGCACTAGTTTATTATGAGCCGATTGACGGATATTTAAATCACAATCAAACGAGAAGACCGCTGCAGGCAAATTGTTCCAGTCCTTCGATGTACGAAATGCTTCGTCCAGGTCGTAGTTCTTGAAAATATTGTGACGTAGTATGTAAGTACCTATTATTCCATGTGTGTAACCAATATATAACTCGTGTATTACTTAGATAAAGGCAGTCCTGCATTATACTTTGAGATGTTTCAATCAACCTGACACCCGTCCTTATAATATTAACAAAGGACTATATTGCCGAGGAATTTGGAAAATAGGTATTTGAAGAAACTATTGCCATCGCGCTGCTTCCAACCTCTACTAGTAAAGTGCGAAAAGGGCAGTTGGAGCTCAGGCTGATTTTACCTACAAAAACGTTGACTAAAAGACGTTTCGTATTCCGCTGTTTTCTTTTATATCATTGTTTTCTCAATTATTTTTATATGAAAACTGGCTTTCCGGTTCGAAAATCGGTTGAGAGGTTTAAGCGGGAAAGCGTAACAGACAGACAGACAGACAGACAGACAGATAGAGTTACTTTCGCATTTATAATATTAGTATGGATTTAGAAGAAAAGTGTACCTATGCTTTTATTATTTTCTTTTTTGTCAAAAAAATATCAAGTTTGCCTAATAGTCATGTGAACATCAGGGTAAAAATGGGTTATTTTTCGCGATTTTGAAGTACCGTATTTCTGTTATTAATTAAGTTTCGGAAAAAAATGAAATAAGCACGTAAAATTGTAGAAAAAAAAATTGCTCTAAAATCATTATCCACGAAGAAAACAGCGGAATACGTTTGTATAGAGAAAGCACTACTAGAGTTCTCTCTTTGTAATTTCTGCAAATGTTTGCATTGAATTATTTTTTTAATAGGACTGACGTAGGAATGTGGAGACTAGCACATTTAAAGTGCTGTATGATCATCAAAATCAAAATCGTTTATTTCAAATTAACCATCACTTGGTACTTTTGAATAGTCAATGTCGGTCAGTTCAAGAAAAGTGAAGCTAAATTGCACGTTCCAAAGCGTAGATCTCTATGGAGAAGAACGTGCAAGAAACTCCATGGATACTCTTCATGAACATCCATTGGGCTGTGGTCGATATGTAAAGATTTTAAAAAGTTTGTAATGGACTACTCAACCCATCATCACCCTCCACGCGGGCGAAGCCGCGGGCGGGAAGCTAGTTTCCGCCCGCGGCTTCGCCCGCGTGGAGTTCGGTTATATCGCGCTTTTTAGATTTCCCTCGGGAACATCAAATTTTCTTTGTTCTTTCTCAGGGTCTAAAGATTGTCTGTGCCAAATTTCATCAAAATCGGTTGAGAGGTGTAAGCGGGAAAGCGTAACAGACAGACAGACAGACAGAGTTACTTTCGCATTTATAATATTAGTATGGATAAGATATTTGAGTGACTTTAAGAGTAGGAAAAGACCAAAGAAGAGATAAATAAACGGTATGAATAGTTTTATGGTTAGAAAAAGGATGGTGAGTACTATTACTCACCATCCTTCAATCCAATCCACCCTTCCAATTCACCTTAAATAAATTGGGATAAATAGATACTATGATAATTAGAATTATTAGAAGTTTAAAAAATGGCATCTATTAAGGGAACCCTCCACCCAGTCCCTAGCATACCTTTTTAACCCTAATTCATCCCCTAGCATCATCAATATTGGATCAATTTTTAGACGGCATGTATTCTCCTATTAAATTCCCATTTGTTTGAACTAATCTATTTAGCATTACTCTCAGAGAAATAACAAATCGTTTTCCTGGGACCGGGTGGTGTAGGCAGATTACAAGGGTTTTTGTGCGAACAATTTTAAGATTGTGCGTTGACAATATTTTGCAAATAATGCTGCCTTTTCTGGGAGATAAATGAAGAGGGATTTTCCATTTTTTGTTTATGGAAATGTGGAATTAATTGGGCTTTCTTTTGTCGAAGAGTTGTTAAGCAAGTTTTTGTCGGCCGCACGCGTGATTTCGCATTCTATCTCCCTATATCTCCACCTATACTATATTTTCTTTGTGCAAACAGAAAATGAGTATTAATTTGTTAATTGACTCGTACTAATATGTCAAGAAAAACAAGAAAACATTGCTGTTTTTATTTATTAAAACTTTATATAGTATTTATCGCTGATTTCTACAATGCTAGATAATTTTAATTTAAGGAACAAAAATTCTGCTATCGCAGTTTTGTACCTATAAAATAACTATCTAAAACTCAGAATTAGTCTATTGATAAAATTATAGCATTAGAAAAAAAAAATACATTATTAAAAAAAAAAAACTGTGCAAAGGCGGAGTCAATACCTGAAGAATTTTTCACTAGTCAACCATGGGAATAGAATAGAACAATCTTTATTATGTACGGCATATAAATTATACTACATAGATAGGAAAATTTTACAAAGCGTGACAAAATGGGCGTCTTATCACTGAAGGAAAACGAGAAAGTTTGTATAGTTTAATGGATTGTAGTTGCACTGATAAATTAATAAAAACCACGAGCTACGATACAAGACGTGCGGTTTATTCAGAACTTGACACAAGAGCGATATGACAGACAAAACAACATGTTGCCATACATAAATATACATTAAATGTTGCCATACATAAACACAACAGAAAAATAAAAGGTTAATGTTGGTTTCCCAACAATCACTAAGAGCAGTCTTTTACAGACAACCTTTGGATGGAATACCAAGGGGAAGGCGACACAATAGTAGTAGATAATCTACGGTGTACTAGGTATTTAAAATAAAACATGACAAACGCAAACGTTTTTACTTTTCTTTCTATATTTCTTTTCTCTCAACATGACGAACATAATGATAACTTGACCATGAGACTTGATGGGTCCAATGGGACCGTTATTAAATAACAAGACCCCTTCGTGTCCCGGAAAACACTTTAAACCGTGGACACGGTGTTTTTCGTTACGGGTCTCGAAAGTTTAACAACCATCTTTACCAAGTGGTATCGTATTGCTACCCAATAGCACGTAAACCAAGTTCTGAAATGAAAGTTCTTTTAACTTTAATCATACACTTCTCTTAAACAAGGTCTATATTTCGCTGAATACCACATCAAAGGCCGAGTTCAAACCGAGAGAATGAGTTTCATCTCTTATCTAGTTAACGAACGTAAACATTTGCTTTGATACGAGTGTAATACGGGCTTCGAATCATGGCCGGTATGAAGATAGGTATAATCTTCGAATTATCGAGCGTGTTCTCTCACTCACACCCATCCTTAGTTGTATATATACCGTTTTAAAGCAGAATATGCGGTTTAAACCAATATAGACTTCGTTTAAAACCACGTGTGGGGGTAAGTTCAAGAGGTCAGTTGAAATCATTTTATTAATAACTAGCGGCCACGCGCGACTTTGTCCGCGTTTTTATGTACTTCGCTTCTATTGATTGCAGCATGATGTAATACAGCCTAGAGCCTTCCTGGATGAATGGGCTATCCAACGCAAAAATATTTTTTCAAATCGGGCGCGTAGTTCCTGAGATTAGCGCGTTCAAACAAACAAACAAAGAAATTATTCAGCTTTAAATATTAGTATAGATATGTAAAGTCATATCTGTATCAGCCATATATGTATCAGCCAACTGTTTTTTTTTTACATAATATTATAAACAAGTGCTTGTCCGCAATTCTGATGGAAAGCAGTGATGCGATCGTTGACCGTAAAGCGCGCTACTTTATTAAGAGCCTATTCACTCTAGCCTTGAAAATAATTAAATTGTAGTCAGACGGAAGTCGCGAACACCGCCGTTGGTAAATTCCTAGTCTCTCGATGTACGCGGTATAAATAAAGAGGCGAAACACTTCGTCCAGATCGTAGTGGTTTCAACAACGGTTAAATTAGCCGTTTAGTTTACCGCCTGGTCTTGTATGTAAAGGGCGGCCATTCAAGCAGCGGCCTTAACGATATTCAACTTTTAGTCAAGCTAGCCTGAAACCGAATATATGTTCTGCGATTTCGGCGGTCTCTCCACTTCTGGAGCCATAGCGCTTGATGGCGCACTCCTACCAATCTGCTCCGACTTTCGGTATCTCGGTTCACTCGTGCAAAGCGATGGCGAAATAGATCGGACAGTTAAGCACAGAATTAACACTGGGTGGATGAAATGGCGGCAGGTCACGGGCACAATCTGCGACTCCCGCATTCCCCTTAAACTTAAGGGGAAAATATATAAATATACCTGCTGTCTTGTATGGATCAGAATGTTGGGCTACGAAAGGGATGAATGAAAGGCAATTGCATGCAGCCGAGATGAGAATGCTAAGAGGGATGTGTGGTGTTACACGAATGGATAGAATAAGAAATGAGTACATAAGAGGAAGTCTGAAAGTAGCACCGGTAGCTGAAAAGTTGTGTGGAAATCGGTTGTCATGGTACGGGCATGTGTTACGGAGAACTGAGGAGAATGTCGTGAGGAGAGTCTTAATTATGAATGTTGATGGCTATAAGAGTAGGCGAAGACCAAAGAAACGATGGATGGAATGTGTGAAGGATGATATGGCTAAGAAGGGAGTGACTGCCGAGATGGCTTCCGATAGGGATGCATGGAAGAAAAAGACATGTTGCGCCGACCCCAAATAAATTGGGATAAGGGCAGGAGAATGATGATGATGATGATGATGAGTCAAGCTAGCCTGTTGTAGCAATACACGGCAATGTTATATTGTAATAGGTACACACTCTTTGGTAATGGCCTTCCTTTTTTTAAATATAAATTATAAACTAGAGCTTGACAGCAATCCTGCCTGATGGTAAGCAGTGATGCGATCATTGATGGTAAAGCGCGCTAGTTTATTAAGAGCCTATTCGCTCTAGCCTTGAAGGTACTCAAATTGTAGTGTGACGGAAACACCGCCGCTGGCAAATTGTTCCAGTCCCTCGATGTATGCGTTATATAATTCTGATCACTGCGGACAAAGAATTACTATTCCAAACCATAGTAAAAAAGTGGCCAAAAAGGATATCACTGTTAACCCCAAAACTGAAAGCCGCTTGGAGGTTTTTAGATTTGATCTCATCAATAAATTGCCAGTCTTATCCAGTGCTGTTAATGCTGATCCTAATCATCTCTGTGACAGTTTTTTTAATATATACTGTAAGCTATTTGATTCCACCTTTGTTCCCAAGACTATCTCTGTTAATAGTAAAGCATCTTTCTCTGATTGGGCTACCATCGGTATTCATAAAAGTAGAACTCGGCTTTATGAATTGTACAATGAGAGGATTTATATTAATACTGTTGAATTCAATTTATATGTTAGAAAATATTCAAAATTATTCAAACAAGTTTGTTATATGGCCAAGTCACGTTACTTGAGTTCAAAGATAAAGAACAGTGGCAATGTAATTAAAACGACTTGGAAAATTATTAATAGTGAAACAGGAAGGTCCAGTGATAGAAATACTGACTATAGCCTGTCTATTAATGACAACATAATTAAATCAGACTCGCAAGTCTCTGAGGCATTTGAAAATTTCTTTTTGGATATTCCTGTTTCAACTACTAAATCCCTAAACTCATCACCTTCTGTTGCGGAGTCTTTGCTTAAAGAAAATGTTAATGTTTGTGATTCGGAGTTTCATTTTGAACATGTTATCAGTAGAGATATAATTAAAATCTTTCACACTCTGAATGTAAAAAAGACTGCTGACCTATGGGGTCATTCGGTGGAAGTTGCTAAGTCTATTATTGATATTGTGGCACCCACTCTGGCTGTTATCTTTAATGCTTGTATTGACTGTGGAGAGTTTCCTGATCTCATGAAAAATAGTAAAATAATACCTTTGTTTAAATCTGGTAGTACATCAGACCCCACAAATTATAGACCTATTTCTGTACTACCTACCTTTAGTAAAATTTTTGAGAAATTAATTTTAAACCAAATGCTAAATTTTTTTTAATAAACATAAATTATTACATAGCAAACAGTTCGGTTTTACAAGGGGTCGTTCAACTACTGATGCCGGTGTTGAACTGCTAGGTCATATATATAATGCATGGGAGGATAAATGCGATGCCTTGGGCATCTTTTGTGATTTGTCCAAGGCATTCGATTGCGTTCTTCACGATACGTTAATCAGGAAACTCCGCCACTACGGGATCCGGAACTCTGCACTGGATCTTATTACGTCTTACTTGAGTGGTAGGATTCAAAGCGTTGACGTTAATGGAAAAAGATCTTCTGGATCTTTAGTAACAATGGGAGTCCCACAGGGGTCAATTCTTGGTCCTTTTTTGTTTCTTATTTACATCAATGACCTGCAGTACCTAATAAAGGATAACCACGATATAGTGTTGTTTGCAGATGACACTTCACTTTTATTTAAACTGAAACGTCAGCAGCAGGTTACTGATGATGTAAATAGCGCGATCTCCAAAGTAGTCCATTGGTTTAATGTTAATAATTTACTCTTAAACGAGAAAAAAACCAAATGCATTAAGTTTACTCTACCTAACGTGAGGCAGGTGGAAACTAAAGTGTTGATAAAGGGCGAAGAATTGAAATCTGACGACAGCACAGTATTCTTGGGTATAACTCTGGATGCTAAGCTTCAATGGGGTTCACATATAGAAAAATTGTAAAAAAAGCTAAGTTCTGCTGCATACGCAGTTAGAACAATTCGTAATTTGACTGATGTTGAGACGGCCCGTTTAGTGTACTTTGGCTATTTCCACAGCGTAATGTCGTACGGCATTCTATTGTGGGGAAATGCCGCCGATATTCAAACAATATTTGTTTTGCAGAAACGAGATGTTCGTGCAATTTATAAATTAAGTCCGAGACACTCTCTCAGAGAAAATTTTAAAGAGATTAATGTACTGACCGTGCCGTCTCAATATATTTATGAAAATCTTTTGTATGCTCATAAAAATATAAAATTGTTTAAAAAATACAGTGATGTCCATGATATAAATACTAGGAACAGGCACAAATTTATTGTACCTACAACAAGGCTCAAGAAAATAGGTGGCTCTTTCAGATGCAATGTATACATTTTTACAATGGACTTCCAGAGGTAGTTCAAGATCTGAGCCTGAATAAATTCAAATCCTTCATTAAACGTAAGTTGTGTCAGAAAGCATTTTATAGTGTGAAGGATTATATTGAGGACAAAACGGCTTGGGCTTGAGCTGCGTCCGATTTCTATACAATGATTGTTCTTTGATTTTTCCTCTTGTAGTTTTAATATGTAATTGTTTATGTTATTTAGTCAAAGCCTGTATTACACACTATGTAGCCAAGCATATTGTACGTTACGGAATTGTATCGCTGACAGAGGTGTTCGGCACTTGTGCAGCTGCAGCTTCACAGGAGTTAAACTTTCCACAGATTCGGGAACACTGTTGGAGCTGCTGAACCTTGGACAAAACTATCTTAGCATTGTGTAGATTCAATTTCTTAGTATTGTATAATTGCATGGCAAACGTGTGAGCACAATGTACGAATGTGCTGTAAGGCATTTATTTGTTGGGTTAGTCTTTTTTATTGACTTATTGTGCTCTGGCTGTTGAGAGTATGTCATGCTCACTCAAATGTCTCGCTGATGGTGGCGTGTGTTTTGGGTCATTGGGTTCCCTTCGATATGGTTGAGCTGAATGATGCTGATCCATACATCATGTTCGTGAACGGACGCCGTCGGAGGGGACTGGTCATCTCTTAGCTGCCACGGCGTATTTTAATTTCTGAATTGATTTTTGTATGTTTTCCATAATGGACGCTCTCAGCGTACAATATATTTCTGCATCGTTCTCACGCAGTTGATTTCAACATGAATGATGTAATCAAATATTTGTAACAATAGCTTAAAAATTTAAAAGAGTGTTCATGGAGTTTCTTGCCCGTTCTTCTCCATAGGTACCTACTCTTTGGAATGGGCGACTAGCTTCATCTTATTGACTGACCGACCTTCTGACAATTCAAAAGTGCCTGTAACTGGTTTATTTGAAATAAATGATTTGATTTGATATGATTTGAAAAGAGGAAGCGAAACGTTTCGTCCGGATCGTAGTGGTGTTAACAACTTAAGGGTGGAAAGTCTCCGTACGATGACTTTTCCACTTTTCCAATTCAATAGTATTGTTACTATGATGATTATGTAAAATTTCATATTTTATTTGGTCATGTGTTTCCCTAACCTTTATTGTCCTTATGGGTCGGACGAGTTATCTTTACATATTGTATAAAAATTTCAATTACTTACTGTCGTCTATTAATGTTTCCCAGAAAGAGTTAATATCACTTAGGTGTAAAAATCAACAAACAAAATATTATTCAAATTTTAGCTAAAACTAAAACAATTGTCTATAATGAATAAATATTCATTCCAAGCCTTTAAGCTCTCTATTGTATGATAAATTAAGAGGAATCAAAGCCCGGACGCCGATATTTCATAACTGGGTTAAATTCTATTGGAATTTAATAAATAAAACGGAGCTGGAGATAAAAATTGAAAAGGGGTGCCGCGGTTGTCTATTTACGAGTACCTAAAAACAATTCTGGAATCTACTAGATTGTTTTATATAAGCCTCTTTGAAATGTAGTTTGAAATAGAACAAAGTGCTGTGTGGCTTACAAATGTACTCCTCTTTTCTTTTATTTTATGAGGCTCGATCTTGTAATAATATCAGGATCACTTATTACTTAAAGAGCAGCGGTGGCTCAGTGGTATCGGCCGCGACTTACTAGTTGTAGGTCGTAGGTTCGAACCCCGTCAGGCAATTTGTGTAAATTATTTCTTCACCACTACCCTCAAAACGGTGAAGGAAAATATTGTGAGGAAACCGGCATGTTTTAGAGGCAAAAACTTCGAGGACATGTGACATCTACCAACTCGCACTGGGCCCACTCCCTATCACCGAGAGGAGGCCTGTATCCCAATAGTGGGAACATTATAGGCCGAATATGTATACACTTATTTCACACTAGCTTTCCGCCCGCGGCTTCGCACGTGTGGAGTTCGGTTATATCGCGCTTTTTAGATTTCCCTCGGGAATATCAAAATTTTCCGGGATAAAAGGTAGCCTATGTTCTTTCTCAGGGTCTAAAGATTGTCTGTGCCAAATTTCATCAAAATCGGTTGAGAGGTTTAAGCGTGAAAGCGTAACAGACAGACAGAGTTACTTTCGCATTTATAATATTAGTATGGATAAAGTAATGATATGTATAATTGTATACGTACGTATTTACACATAAATAAAATAATGATATATGTATGGATATGTACAAATTCAATAGGGTATTTGACTAAAAAAACTAATTAGTCCGTCAGTCAGATTTTCAAAAAATAATAGACACGTATTTTTTCTTTTTCCATATAAACAAAAAATGAAGACAACAACGTGCGTTGAAAAGTCGAGTGACGTCACTGCCCGCTACACTTTTTAGCGAGCAGAGATTTCACCAGCCACTACTCCTGATCTTTGATCCAATATTTTTCTATAATCTGAATGACGGACTAAATAGAATTATTTTTTTTTTACCCAGGAAACATTCCTATTGAATATGATAACCACCTTATTTGTTACGAAAATAACTCTGCGATTCCCACAGTCATTGAACTCCATGGCTTTCCGACATATAGGATCCTATAAGAAAGCACATGCCCATATCTCACCCTTTCTGAGATTACCGACAAACGACACAAACATATGCGTATGCACGTTCTTCTAAAAATATCCCAATAAATGGTTCTAAATTTAAACTTTGGGCTTTTAGCTAACCGTTGAGTTGTTTATCTTTCGCGCGAGATAAGACGGCACTAAAGACGACATCGACAGGGTTAAATTAGGGTGCATCGTTATTTGTGTTTGGGTTCTAAATCAGAGTACGCTAATTGGTACTGGCGCCAATTTCCTTGTTTACTAACTAAACTCTATTTCATTTCAATGCATCTTTTCCTTTTTATTTCATTAAGATACATATTAGTTAAAAAATGTCGTGGTGGCCTAGTGGTTAAAACACCAGCCTCTCAAATATGAGTGCGCGGGTTCGATTCCAGGTCAGGCAAGTACCAATGTAACTTTTCTAAAGTTATATGTACTTTCTAAGTGTATCTTGGACACCAATGACTGAAGGTGAAGGAAAACATCTTGAGGAAACCTGGACTTTAAGTCTGAAATCGCCAACCCGCATTGAGCAAGCGTGGTGATTACGCTCAATCCTTCTCTGTATGAGAGGAGACCTGTACCCAGCAGTGGGACGATAAAAAGGTTGATGATGATGATGACATATTAGTTTCGTCCTATCAAATTAAGATACTCTATAGACGTTTTAGAAGTGATTAAATTCGTAAATTTATGTCAGGTGCTGACAATTTTTTTTTTTTTTTTACATATTATAAACCAGCGCTTGACCGCAATCCTGCCTGATGGTAAGCAGTGACGCAATCGTTGATGGTAAAGCGCACTAGTTCATTAAGAGCCTATTCACTCTAGCCTTGAAGACACTTAAATTGTAGTCCGACGGAAACACCGCCGCTGGCAAATTGTTCCAGTCCCTCGATGTACGCGGTATAAAGGAGGAGGCGAAACGCTTAGTCCGGATCGTAGTGGTGTTAACAACGTAAGGGTGGAAACTAGCCGTACGACGGGTCGTCCGCTGGTGGAACGGAGATGGGGGAATTAAATCATGCAATTCCCTCGCACACTCCCCGAAATGCATGGAACAGGAATAAGCTTTTTCTTTTTATGTAGGAATCATTTTGAAGCATACTGGTAGTCCATTGTTCGACAACCGTTGGGGTAAACGAGTCCTCGAGTGGAGAACGCGTCTCGGCAAACGTAGCGTAGGACGCCCTTGGGCGAGATGGAGCGACGACATCAAAAAGGTGGCTGGAAGTGGCTGGCGGAGAACTGCTCAGGATCGAGCTTGTTGGCGTGCCATGAAAGAGGCCTATGTCCAGCAGTGAACGAGTAAAGGCTGATGATGATGATGAAGATTTTTCTTTTTTTTAAGTAGGTAGCCTACACTATGAATTACTGCTGTATCGTGGGTGCGTTTACAAACATATAAACTCACATACACAAACAGCCAGACCCGGGACAACTACTTGTAGGTCATACATTGACTACTAACTTCCTTCAAACTTTTATAGACTGCTAAAATGGAAAAATATAGATACAAATTAAGCACATTTAATGTCGTCCTCCGTGGCGCAACGGTCAACACGCCTGCCTGCGACGTGGAGGCCCCGGGTTTGATCCCCGGCCAGGTCATGACGGAAAACGATCTTTTCCTGATTGGCCTGGGTCTTGGATGTTTATCTATATAATTATGTATCTATTATAAAATATAGTATCGTTGAGTTAGTATCCCATAACATAAGTCTCGAACTTACTTTGGGGCCAGCTCAATCTGTGTGATTTGTCGGTATATATTTATTATTACTATTTATTTCGGTGCGTTTTGAAAATTTATGATTGAAACTCAAAGATTTTTCAAACCGTGAATATGCGAATACTTCGTAGGAGGACTCCTAGTAAATAAGATATTAAGATTCTAATGACATGATAAGACATTAATGCTATCACAACTACTAATAAAGAGTAAGGAAGTGTATAATATAATATATAAATCACACAGATTGAGCTAGCCCCAAAGTAAGTTCGAGACTTGTGTTATGGGATACTAACTCAACGATACTATATTTATAATAGATACATACATAGATAAACATCCAAGACCCAGGCCAATCAGGAAAAGATCGTTTTTCCATCATGACTTGGCCGGGGATCGAACCCGGGGCCTCCGCGTCGCAGGCAGGCGTGTTGACCGCTGCGCCACGGAGGTCGTCAATATATAGTATAATGACAAACAATAGAAAGATTATATAAATTCTATTCCTTAAATAAAAGGATGCACTGTATTTAATTTAATTTAGGTAGTTTGTGAAGTAAGAGAATCACTGTCTGTAAATATTCTTGTATTTGGGTACCTAAGAGTTTTTCTACCGATGGTCATTTTATTACTGTCCGACTTTTAAATAATTATAGGAGAAGGCAGAACGTACAGTATACAAGGAGCAGTTGTGACCCAGTGGTAACGGTCGTGACTTAAGGAGTTAAAAGTTGTAGGTTCGAACCCAGAAAAGCGCGTTACGTATTGACCGTTATTACCATTGCTCTCAAAACTGTGAAGGAAAACATCTTGAGAAACTCCGCAAGTCCTAGAACCTATAATTGGTAAGCCGGTGATATCTACCAATCATTGGGTCCTTGTAGAAGATTACTTTCCATTCTCTTTCACCCAGAAGAGGTCTAAAAACACTAATAACTAAATCTATCAAAAAACACTTTATTTCGTTAAGATTGGACCCTAGTTGGAAACTATTGCCATCGCGCCGCCGCGCCGCTTTCAACCTTTCCCCGTAAAGTGCGAAAAGGACAGTTGCAGGTCAGGCTGATTTTACCTACAAAAACGTTGTCCAAAAGACGTTTTGTATTCCGCTGTTTTCTTTTTCAAAACACGACAGCTCTCAATTATTTTTATATCAAAATTTAGAGGATGAGTATACCTATGCCTCTATTATTTCCTTTTTTTTTTGTCAAAAACTGATCTACAAATTTGTGTAATAGTCGTCTGAACATCGCGATAAAAATGGGTTGTTTTTCGCGATTTTGAAACATTATATTTCTTTTATTAATTAAATTTTCGAAAAAATCAAAGCATATGGGCACGTATAACCAAGGTGTGAAATTGCAGACAAAAAATCATTTCTCTAAAAGCGTTATCCACAAAGAAAACAGCGGAATACCTTTGTATGGAGAAACCGTCACTAGAGTCCCCTCTTAACTCCCACTCGAAAAGAGGAGATATATGTGTGCCAGCAATCGCCATATGTATATATATATAAGCGGATTATGAATGAGTTATGACTTGAACTATCATAAGACTGCAATTTTCAACTCGTTTACAATAATTTTCGGTATATAATTTAACTCTGAATAAGATCGTCATAGTGTCCCCCATCTCCATCCACCATAGGACGACCCGTCGTACGGCGACTTTCCACCCTCACGTTGTTAACACCACTAAGATCCGGACGAAGCGTTTTGCTTCCTCTTTTTTTTCGCGTACATCGAGGGACTGGCACCATTTGCTAGCGGCGGTGTTTCTGTCACACTACAATTTGAATGTCTTCAAGGCTAGAGTGAATAGGCTCTTAATAAACTAGAGCGCTTTACCAATAAGGATCGCATCGCTGCTTACCATCAGGCGGGATTGTCTGTCTGTCTGTTTGTCTGTTACACTTTTCCGCTTAAACCTCTCAACCGATTTTGATGAAATTTGGCACAGACAATCTTTAGACCCTGAGAAAGGACATAGGCTACCCGGAAAAAAAATGATATTCCCGAGGGAAATCTAAAAAGCGCGATATAACCGAACTCCACGCGGGCGAAGCCGCGGGCGGAAAGCTAGTAACTAATAAAAAAAAATGTAAACGACCTCAATGTAGATCGCGCACTTTGTAATTCTAAAAATAACGCAGAATATTAACACCTGGTATAATATTTTTCTTTCAACCCACGTGAACTTTGAACAAAGACGAGGGTTCTTTGAAGTGCCTAAATTGTGTAGTTAAATGAAAGTGAAACTAACCCCTACAGCCCTCGCATTAGGGAGTGTAAATAGAGGGTTGCAAATGTATACATATATAAATCGAATAGGTTGTTAGATGTACAGGCAAAACATTCATGTTTTCACTATGGTGAACTTTTATAATTTCTAACGGTCAAAAATCAAAATTGGAACTATTTAACCTAATCAAGTTGAGAATCAGTAGTTTTTGAACGTCAATCCTTATTTCCTTACGGATATATAAGGCAAAGTAAGTTTGTTTGTTCCGCTTTCACGCCGTTACTACTGAACCGATTGCTTCGAAATTTTGTATACGTAAAGTTGTAAGTCCAGATTAAATAATAGGGTACTTTTTATCCCAAAAAAATGGTATTCCCGAGGGAAATCCAAAAAGCGCGATATAACCGAACTCCACGCGGGCGAAGCCGCGGGCGGAAAGCTAGTATTACATAAAACAGTCCCCCAAAACGCCTACCCTTCGCCACTGCCTAGTGCTTTCGCTGGGAAGAAGAAGCGGCGAAAACTCGTATTTGATTGCGATTTCGTATTAGTATAATCAGACTATATTGTTCCCACTAGTGGGACCCAGATTTTCTGTTTGTAAGTGTAATCTTAATAACATTAAAATCACTACAAACAATGGATATATCGATATCTATTGATGGATATCACGGTAAACTCTGCTTGCGAGATGTAGAATTCTTGTGACGTCACCATGACGCGTTGTTCGCACGTGGCGGTTGTAGATACCGCTACAAACAAAAACGTGTTTTACGAATTTAAACTTTATTAGTTCCAAATCGTGTCAAATTGAAAAGAATCAGGGATACAATGAAGTGGGTTGGTTGAATTGCGCCCAAACCCCACATGCTACATGTCATATACATTATACTTCATATTTTTAAATGATTAGATATTTGTGATTATTACGGACATTAAAATATGTTACCTTTCAAATATTATATTATTATATTCAAATATTATATTATATTATATTATAATAATATTTCATATTATTTTGAGCCTAGAGCACAGGCGTAGAGTAGCCAGCCTTTCGGTGTTCTATAGAATTCATTTTGGTGAGTGTGTGAGGGAATCGGACGACCCCTCGCACGGCGGGTTTCCACCTTTACGTCGTTAACACCACTACGATTCCAACGAAGCGTTTCGCCTGCTCTATCATACCGCTTGCATCGAGGGACTGGAACGGTGTTTCCGTTGGACTACAATTTGAGTGTCTTCAAGGCTAGAGTGAATAGGCTCTTAATAAACTAGTGCGCTTACCATCATCGATTGCGTCACTGGTTACCATCAGGCGGGATTGCGGTCAAGCGCTAGTTTACAATTTATAAAAAAAACCCGGAGTGCTCCAGTCTTCCCTTACATTACAAATAGGTAAACAACAAAAAGAGATAAAGGTAAAAATGAATTCCTGTCCATTGTATGAGTACACGCAAGCGCAGACACATACGCACACTGACGCAGTGTGCGTATGTGTCTGCGCTTGCGTGTGTACATTAGCGCCTTTATTTCCGTATCTCGCCCGCATACCCACACATAAGAGACAATGAAACCTCTGATAAAAACGATTTGCTGCTTTTACGTATTTTAAGTATTATGTATATTATTAATACATTTGGTATTGTTTCTTTCTACCTACTATGATAATTTATTTATCTGGTTACGTATCAGGATGACACCGGTGTAGGCATGGCCCTGTTGTGTAATGTTCAACACAGTTTTAATGGGTTTTTTCACAAATAAATGAAATAATTTTGTGTATTTGATAACTTTTTAACTTACTATGAAGGGCTGGAACATAAGTACGATGCGCCAAATGTTGTTATGTCGTGAGTTTGGTCGTGGAGGGTCTCCACATCTATCTCCCTCTGGCGCAGCATCGTTGGTCGTGTTGTCGGGTTTAACGTTGCACCACCTCGCTCAACTGCTGTCTTCCTTTCTATTCACTAAGGTTTTTTTTTAAGCGATTGGGTTTAATAAACTAGCGCGCTTTACCATCAAAGATTGCATCACTGCTTACCATCAGGCGGGATTGTAGTCAAGCACTAGTATATTATTATTTAAAAAAATGAAATAATTTTGTGTGATAACTTTTTAACTCACTACGAAGGGCGGGAATTTGTACGATGCGTCAAATGTTGTTGTGTCGGAGTTTGATCGTAGAAGATCTCATGATCAATCTCCCTCTGGCGCAGCATCGTTGGTCTTGTGGTTGGGTTTAACATTGCATCACCGTGCTCAACAACTGTCTTCCTTCCAGGGGCTCTAATCTGCTATTTTTATAAATTTGTCATTCCAACACAATTTCATCGCCATTTCATTGTCATTGTGCTTAAAAGTTCGTAACCAGCTAAATTCCTAATGAACGATCAATTATCTCAGTCGTCTCGTAATGGAATGGTGACAGAACGATATTGCCGTATTGCCATTATTATAAAAGCCGTTAATAGAAATGATTTTCTAGAAACTAATACCCAATTTGAACATTTATTAATGTGGAGTACAGTGTCAATGATTGACCACTGGAAAGTCATAATGACGCCATTTTGTTAGTAGATTACGAAACTTGTCAAAATCGATCATTATGAAATCACTGATCGACTATTTTGACACTATTGTAATAGCAGACTAAGGCCCCTGTTCACTCATTTTTTTTAAATGAATTGGCTCTTAATAAACTAGCGCGCGTTAACATCAACGAATGCATCACTGCTTATCATCAGGCGCGATTGCGATCAAGCTAGTGTTTATAAAAAGAAATGCTAGAGTGAATAGGCTTATAATGAACTAGTGCACTTTAGCAACAACGTTTTTCCTAAGTATCATTTAAAAAAACAATAAAATATACGTTGCCCCACTCTTAGAATTGACATCAAAATAGCATCATAGGTTAATAATAATAAGGCAGAATTTTAATCAAGCATTCGTTTATAATAATTATAAAAATAATACATCACTGTATAAAAATAAACAATGGCGCCGATTCTGTTGTTCACAAACTTAACTAATTTTAAGTTAAGTGCATCTTTTTCTTTCCGTTTCGTTAAGAAAAGGACAGAAGATAACATTATAGTTTAATCCTGTCAAATTAAGATACTCCATAGACAGTTTAGACGCGATTAAAAACATGGCGACTAAAAATACGCCAGTTTACGTCAGGAGCGCACTAATTTGACAGGTCTAAACTGACGTTTTATCTTCTGTCCTTATCTTAATGTTATAGAAAGAAAAATATGTACTCTACTTAAATTTATTTTAGTTTGTAAATCAGAGAATCGGGGCCATTAACTAGTTATTTGACTGTGCACCAATACAGTTGTTTGACTGTACCTACATTATACATTTATGTATAATTATAGTTATACATGTAAGTACCTAGTGTTTGCATGCTTAAGTAAATTGCGGCGAGCCTTTGATGTGCGGTTTAGAAGTTTGTATTTCTACAACGAGTGGCTTAGAGTAAAAAAAAGTAAAATTGAAATATTAACTCACGTCCAAAGCTGGTAGCAGTATGAATCTGAAAAAAAAGAAAGATTTGAAATAAATAAATATGTTTGAATAAATTGGGTTCAATTTCAATTTAGTCAAAGTAATTTTAACAGTTATCAATATTTTCATTCGAACGAATTTACTCGGCCGAAACGAACGAATCGTCACTTATCAATACAATAATAATTCCTTTTTTCTACAGGCGACGACGAAGTTTTTCTTTGTTGTATAAAATCCAAAATGTGCCAATTGCCTAATATTTTATCTGGAGCTGTCGTCTCGTCCACAAACAAATTAATGTCAGGCGAGTAAATTCGTGGGAATCGATTAGTCAGACGATATTTGTCTCAAAGAGAAGTCGTAGCGAATCGATACTATAAATAATCGTAATAGAATTGTATACCCGAAGGATATTCAATAAACTCCTCATCCAATAAATATCGGAAAACATTAATTCGTTAATAGTAGCACGGTTCATAAAGCTTGGGAATAAAGGCACAGTTCCATTGCTGCTCACGGCTTTGCTATGCATGTGTATTGAACTTTCTTAAAAAATTAAGCCATTTATTCGGCTTTATTTTCTAATACTAGCTAAATGTAGCTAGCATTTAAAAATAAAGCCAAATAACTGGCATATTTGATTTGTACGTTCTTACCCCAAAGCCGATCTTACCCTAACGCATCTTATAGTCTGTCCCAAATTTCATCCAAATCCTTTGAGAAAATTTTGTGTGAAAGAATAACAAAGATGTATCCATACTAACAAACTTTCGCATTTTTAATATTAGTAGTATAACACTACTTGAAACTTATCAAATGTATTTAATATCACACACTAAGCTGCGGTTTTCCTATGTAAAAGATGGGTCTTTTACATATCTTTCATCGGCGGATCATTTCGCATCTTGCCGGAGCAAGAAACTAAGATTCACAATACATAATAATCAGCCTATACTGTTCTCACAGTTGGGACACAGGGCACCTCTCGGAGAGAAGGAGTGGGCCGTAATCTACCACGCTGGCCCAGTGCGGGTTGGGAGATGTCACATATCTAAGATACATTGTTTTTCTCTTGGTTCCAGGACATGCCGGTTTCCTCACGATGTTTTCCATCACCGTTTTGAGAGCAGTGGTGATGAAATAGTTTACACAAAGTAAAGCGCCTATTGGGGGTAGAGCCTCTCACAACTTGTAAGGCGCTGCCGCTTGCATTAGGCCGATGCTGCTCTCGATGCTCAATGATTACTGTTTTAAAAATAAATTTACATTTGAAATGCTTTAAAATGCACTATAAAATATAAAGGGCAGTGTAGGTCTGACAACAAGTACCTACCAGGTAAGAAACTCGGCTTTTTAAATTCATAAACTCAATATATGAGACACGATTTTACATATTATTTTGAGCTGTAACTTGGAAATGATGCAAAAAACAATTTTGAAATCGACCATATTACGGTTTTGTTTTCATTGATAAAACTAAAATTTATCATATACCCGCCCCGACATCGCACGGGTACAATGCTGATACTAAATACACTACAGAAAAACTGTGAACATTGTATAAAAAACATAGCGGCCCGCGCGCCACTACTCCAAACGCGATGTCCCGAATTTTTTAAATCTGTAATATCTTCGAAAACTATATTCGCTGTAAAGGACGATATAGATCTATATTAAATCTAAGATAAGGATTAATGCTGTATTGGTGAAAATCGCTTCGAAAATTAGCCGGTATTTGTCGTAAAAACGAAATGACAAAAAAGTTATTGTGGTACCATCACGGACTTTCTGTAGACCTTTTCAATCTGTATAATATTTAGTAAATTCTTTTAATAAATCTCGTAGGGTTCAGCCTGCGTTTCACCGCAAACGCGGAAAAATGTGATTATTTACGGCATCACATTAGAAACCTCAAAAAAAAAAATAGTATTTCTCTACAATTTAATGCATGTTATTACACATATAAACCTTCCTCTTTAATCACTGTATGTACTAAAAATCGCATCAAAATCTGTTACGTAGTATTAAAGATTAAATCATGCAAAGGGGCATAGGGAAAGAGAAAGTGACTATGTTTTATAATATGTAGTGATTGAACCATAATTTCGCTAAATCATGAATTTCACTACGACACAAAAAAAAATCAGGACCTAAATACGCAAATTTCACTATTGAAATTAATTCTCAAATAGGCAAATTCGGATGAACCCTCGTTAAATACAAATAGCTGAGCAACCGACGCAGCAAAGGAATTCCGCCTTTATCCCTTCCTACACTTGTATCTCTTCCGCGTGGCTTGATGTCCACTGTCAAGGCTTTCATGCTTCATTAGTCTTTGGCCCTCAAATGAAGTGTGTTCTGTTCGTTTATTTAAGGGAGGCATGATTAGATATTATTTTCTGTCTCTACAAAAATTATTACGTTTTGATTTCTTTATTGGCATTGAAATGACTGTTGCCAGCGTTTCATCGTTTTCCGATGTCTGGTGAAGCCGTACCAAAGACGGATCTGAGCAGTTCTGTTGCGATGTGTGCCGGGTACGATGCGCCAAATGTTGTTGTGTCGGGAGTTTGTTCGTGCACAGTCTCCAAATCAATCTCACTCTGGCGCAGCATCGTTGGTCTTGTTGTTGGGTTTAACATTGCATCACCTCGCTCAATTGTCCTCTTTTTTCCTATTCACTCAGTTTTTTGAGTGAACAAGCTCTTAATAAACTAGCGCGCTTTACCATCAACGATTGCATCACTACTTACCATCAGGCGGGATTGCGGTCAAGCACTAGTTTATAATTATAAAAAAATTCTTCTAATAAATAAGTATAGAAGTAAAAATACTATAATATAAACAGGTTACCAAAAGCCCAAATAAATTGAGGCAGAGGAGAATGTTGATGTTTCAGTTTTTTTTTTCATCATCATCATTTCAGCCGAAAGATGTCCACTGCCGAACATAGGGTTCCCCCAAGGGTCTCCATGACAACAGGTCCTGCACCTCTCGCATCCAGCGATTTCCCGCGACCTTCACCAGTTCGTCGGTCCACCTTGTTGGGGGCCTGCCCACGCTGAGTCTTCCGGCGCGTGGTCGCCACTTTAAAATCCGTCGGCCCCATCGGGCATCGGTCCTACGAGCAATGTAGCCCACTGCCACTTAAGTATTGTAATTCTTTGGGTTATGTCGGTTACTCTTGTTCTTCTTGGTTCATTATGAAGTTTTATAGTTATATAAATCTCTTTGTTTATTTAACATCAGTTTTATTTGAGTACTGTAGCAGTATCTTTTAACGCCACATGCAAGCAACGCGTCATAATGATATCACACAGGTCCTGTGTCTCATAAGTAAAGTTTACCGTGCAACTAGCATATACATCACTATTTTTGTTTATGCAAAACTCGAAATACTTGTCCAGTATTTTTAAGTAAAGTATCTGTGTACAAAATTTCAAAAAGATATCATAAAAAACCACAAAGTTATGAGCTTGTTCTCCTACTTGATTGTCCCAACAAAAATACGGTCCACGCTCCGTCCAGGCGGGCGAGCCGGGGGCATTGACCTGTGGCGTCAGCTGAACGCGGGTATACGCCCGCGTAAACTGCAACTACACAACTTCTCAACATCAACCGTTGGACAAGCGTCTGCCAGACACAACACCCGGAGGATCCTCCCTTTTCTATTGAGGAGGAGAGAACTTTATACTGTGTTCCTCATACCACCATAGTACAAATGATTGTATAGGTAATTTATTTCATCATCCCCCTTTTTTTAGTCCCACTGCTGGGCACAGGTCTCCTCTCAAATAGAATAAAGAGAAGGATTGAGCGTAATCACCACGCTTGCTCAATGCGAGTTAGCGATTTCAGACTTAAAGTCCAAGTTTCCTCAAGGTGTTTTTCTTCACCTTTTAAGCAGTCATTGGTGTCCAAGATATACTTAGAAGGTACATATTACTTAGAAAAGTTACATTGGTAATTGCCTGACCTAAAATCGAACCTGTACACTCATACTTGAGAGGCTGGTGTTTAACTCCCAAGGCACCACGACTAATTTATTTATCTGCTGTGATTATAAAATGATTTATAAAGTAGGTTTTTTACTGTTGTGTTTTGCTAATATTGTTAATTATAAGGTCTGGTAGGACTGGCATGTGCAATAATTGTATAAAAGTCCCTAAAAATAAATAAAGAAAAAGAAAATCTGCACATAAATCTGCAAAACATAGAAAATTCCTTGACCAAAAGTAAAACCACAAGTTAGAAAACGTAACAAATGAAGTTCCTTAGACCATAGATCAGCGACTTTCCTTTACTACCTATCTAGGTCAACAGATACCCGAGTTCTGCAGAAAATCTAGGTAAAGGACGGTCTTAATCTGGTTCAGAATTCAGCTCTGTCTTATAAAGCGTCCCGATAAAATAAACTGTGTAAAACGAAGTGGTTTGCTTTTTTACTAGTGATGGGATGTAGCGGGATTTGGGTTAAAAAAGTAGAATTGTTTGGTTACTGCATTTAAATGAAAAACACACGGAAAGAAATGATGAGACATTATTTAAAAAAATGTAAAATATTTTACAAATTTTTACGACTCTAGCTAGAGTATTTGAAAGCTAAAGGGAGTTTTCCCTTTAGCTTTCAAACACACTCAAAAAGTGAAGAGTCATTATTTAAAAAAAAGTAAAATATTTTACAAATTTTTACAACTTTAGCTAGAGTGTTTGAAAGCTAAAGGGAGTTTTCCCTTTAGCTTTCAAACACACTAAAAAAGTGATGAGTCTTTATTTAAAAAAAAAAAAAAAAATATTTTACAAATTTTAGCCCTTTAGCTTTCAAACACACTCAAAAGTGATGAGTCATTATATAAAAAAAAGTAAAATATTTTACAATTTTTTACGACTTTAGCTAGAGTGTTTGAAAGCTAAAGGGAGTTTTCCCTTTAGCTTTGAAATAAACTCAATAAGTGATGAGTCATTATTTAAAAAAAAGTAAAATATTTTACAAATTTTTACGACTTTAGCTAAAGTGTTTGAAAGTTAAAGGGAGTTTTCCCTTTAGCTTTCAAACACACTCAAAAAGTGATGAGTCGTTATTTAAAAAAAAATATATATTTTACAAATTTTAGCCCTTTAGCTTTCAAACACACTCAAAAGTGATGAGTCATTATTTAAAAAAAAGTAAAATATTTTACAATTTTTTACGACTTTAGCTAGAGTGTTTGAAAGCTAAAGGGAGTTTTCCCTTTAGCTTTCAAACACACTCAAAAAGTGATGAGTCATTATTTAAAAAAGTAAAATATTTTACAAATTTTTACGACTTTAGCTAGAGTGTTTGAAAGTTAAAGGGAGTTTTCCCTTTACTTTCAAACACACTCAAAAAGTGATGAGTCATTATTTAAAAAAAAGTAAAATATTTTACAAATTTTTATGACTTCAGCTAAAGTGTTTGAAAGCTAAAGGGAAATTTAGCTAGAGTGTTTGAAAGCAAAAGTGAAAATTCCTCTAAAACATTTTACATATTGTAAAGTGATCGTTATTTAAATAATGACAGTATCAATAACATTCATTTTATTTCCATGGTTGGAGACTGACACTCCCAAAAAAAAAGTTAAATGATGAATCTCACTATTTTTCATTATTACATATTAAGGAATCAATTTTTCAATTGACATATAATTTTTATTCCTGAAATAAATATTACGCAAGGATATTCCAGGAAAACTTTATCTGGCATTGGAAAAATGTGCTCTTAGTAGATACGTAATATATGTATAACACACCTTTTTTTAAGGTCGTCGCCTAAAGAATCGCGAAATCCCAGTATTTTCCTTTACGAATCCCGGTGTATCCCAGCACTAACCACGTAAAATATCACTATCAGCTTATCACAGTTTCTATTCAATGCACACCAACTACTGGACAGGAGCAGTTTACGCATGATTTGATGTAAATTGCCCCTAATACGCAACGTATTATCATATTGAAGCCCATAGAGCCTAAAATTATGATATTCGAGAGCATAAGGCTGTGTTCAGAACGAGATCTTGTAAAGTAAAGCAGGATTTTTGTTTAATTTTTGAAGTGAAACATTCCGTATCATCGTTGTGATTTGAATGCCGATGAAATGGGAAAGGGAGAGTAAAAAGAGATAGTGGTATAAATTCTATTGAATGATGAAAATGATTATTATAGCTCATAAAATCAGAACAGGACATATTCTATCAAACAATTTTGCCTTTTTAATGGGAAAAGTTGCTTCTGCGAAATGTAATCGATACTAATATTATAAATGCGAAAGTAACTCTGTCTGTCGGTCTGTTTGTCTGTCTGTCTGTCTGTTACGCTTTCCCGCCTAAACCTCGCAACTGATTTTGATAAAATTTGGTATAGACAATCTTTAGACCCTGAGAAAGAACATAGGCTACCTTTTATCCCGGAAAAAATTGATATTCCCTAGGGAAATCTAAAAAGTGCGATATAACCGAACTCCACGCGGGCGAAGCCGCGGGCGGAAAGCTGGTACGTAATATAGTAGATGATGTGTACCATTGGATGATGGAATGTGTTCAGTTTAAGGCAGAGAGAGAGGAATGGTTTCAACAATTTGATTTGGAGATATAACAGGTCGGAGTCATGAATTCAGTACTCTCGAACCCTAATAGTGAAGGCTTGTATTTTGTTTAAGCTATTATCAGTTAGGTTAAAGTAATGATGTGATATGCATAATATTGTCATAGTACCTAATCGGACTGACATATACCTACATGTTTTAAATTCCAAAAAACAGATAAAAAAAAACTATAAATTCATAAGATTTGACGTGGGAGCAAATGAGATAGGAAGCATTATACTTGAATACAACACCATCTATCGAAGATATAGAGAATTATTAGAGCTATTCGCAGGAAAAAAGAAAGAAATATGTAGCTTCGTTCAAATATTTCCAAATAAATCCAAATAAAGAATACTGGGACCGCTGGTGTAAAGTTTCAATTTTGAAACGGGAATATTTGATGTTTTGATCTGTCTATTATTTTGAGTAAACTATTCCATGTTTTTTTTTTTTTTTGATACACAAACAAGATTTTAAAAACTCGTGTGCAACGTTTTTTTTAACTGACGTGGGAATTTAAGTACGGCTGTCTGTTTTTTTATGGGTGACTTATGTTTATGATATTCGAGTACTAAAAATTCTGAAGCAAATGTATTAAAGATTTTCCATAATATAGGCTGCCGGCAGAAGTTACCACCCACCACACAAAGTCTTGTCGCCAAGCGATTCGTCGTGTTCCGGCTTGATGTCTGGTGAAGCCATACGGAGGATGGGTCTGAGCAGTTGTGTTGCAATGTATGCCGGGTACGATGCGCCAAAGGTTATTGTGTCGGGAGTTTGATCGTGGAGGGTCTCCAGAATAATCTCCCTCTGGCGCAGCATCCTTAGTCGTGTTGTTGGGTTTAACATTGCATTAACTCGCTCAACTGCCGTCTTCCTTCCTACTCACTAAGATTTTTAAGTGAATAGGCTTAATAAACTTGCGCGCTTTACCAACAACGATTGCATCACTGCTTACCATCAGACGGGATTGCAGTCAACCACTAGTATTATTGTGTCGGGAATTTGGTCGTAGAGGGTTGCAGCAACGTTGGTCGTGTTGCATCACCTCGCTCAACTGCCGTCTTCCTTCCTATTCACTCAATTATTTGAGTATATAATAGGCACTAAATAAGCTAGCCCGCTTTACCATTAACGATTGCACCACATACCATCAGACGGGATTGCGGTCAAGCCTTGCTTTATAATTATAAAAAGAGGTGTTATTTCAGCAATTTTTTCAGTGAATGACAAAATATGTGTTATAGTTTACATTACACATCTGCTGTTAATAATTTTAGATATTTAATTCTGTTAACAAATTACTTTGATGGCATTCAATTGAAGACGACCGTTAAACTTGCATCTAAACTATTTCAATCTCACGACATGTCTCCTCTCCATTTGAGTGTCTCAACATGTCCAAACCAGTACATGTCAGAGCTTGAAACTTATTAATTATTGATGCCACAAGACATGGCACACTTCAGACTAGACTAGTTGAACTGATGAAATAAAGGGGAATATTGCGAAGTCTGGACCAAGAAGTGGGGTAAATAGATGTGACACATTCGATGTAACTTCGCTGTTAGTGATTTTTTTTTGCTCTGGTTCATTTGAAGGTGTAGACAAGCTGTAGAAATTAACTTCGTATTCCATTCAGACTTAAAAAAAATATTTTCAGGCATAAAATTTTTTTATATATTTTAATTACGGTCGTTTGGAAAAGAGACTTCTATTATTGTTTTCAACTACTACTCCTAGTACTATTCTATATCCATACTAATATTATAAATGCGAAAGTAACTGTCTGTCTGTCTGTTACGCTTTCCCGCTTAAACCTCTCCACCGATTTTGATGAAATTTGGCACAGACAATCTTTGGACCCTGAGAAAGAACATAGGCTACCTTTTATCCCGGAAAAAATTGATGTTCCCGAGGCAAATCTAAAAAGCGCGATATAACCGAGCTCCATGCGGGCGAAGCCGCGGGCGGAAAGCTAGTATTTCTATATATTTTTAATACGTATTACTTGTATAATATGGAATTCTTTTTCGCATTTTTTCAAGAACGTCTACACATTATTTTGACCTGTTTTGTCAAAATTTCATCGAAATAACTAAGCTATCATTACATCAACTGCTTGGAGCCGAAAACTCAATTCAATCACCAGTGTTTTCACAGTACGTGAAAGGATTAGATTGACAGAAAGCCTTACCGTGCGGTTAAGAAGCAATAGGGATGTATCAAAGGTATGAAAATAAAAAAAATAGTCCGTCTTATACATAGATGACAAAAAAAAAAATAAATTAAGACCGATATTTATTATTATGTCCAAATTACCAAAAGCTACTGAGATATAGCGTATATAGATATAGTTACGGAGTGGGGGCTAATTACGACTTGAAATGTTAGCTAGTTACGATTTGAAATGTCGCATGACGTCACGCCATACATAATATACCACGGCGTGACGTCGTGCGATATTTCAAATTAACATAACTTCCTTAGTATTTGAATGAAAGAAAAAATAAAAAAATACCTGTTCAATCCATACTAATACTATAAATGCGAAAGTAACTCTGTCTGTCTGTTACGCGAAGCCGCGGGCGGAAAGCTAGTATGTTTTATAAATCTATCTAATGGATATTAAATTATTTTATACTAGCTTTCCGCCCGCGGCTTCGCCCGCGTGGAGTTCAGTTATATCGCGCTTTTTAGATTTCCCTCGGAAATATCAATTTTTTCCGGGATAAAAGGTAGCCTATGTTCTTTCTCAGGGTCTAAAGATTGTCTGTGCCAAATTTCATCAAAATCAGTTGAGAGGTTTAAGCGGGAAAGCGTAACAGACAGACAGACAGACAGACAGACCGACAGACAGACAGACAGAGTTACTTTCGCATTTATAATATTAGTATGGATGATACAACCCAATTTTAGTGGCAGTACCTAATATTTGAAAACTCAACTGTGAAACAACCCTTATTAATAACAAATTTTAAAGGTCTATTCAGATTTAATAGAATTATCCGAAGATAAGCATAAGGCTATATAATTCTAATAACTATTAATGTTAATAAAAACCCTACTGTTGTAAAATATACAGATATTCAATTTGGTATAAATGAAGCGTAAATGTATAAACTGATATTTTGAGCAATGTTTCACATTTTTATGATTTAATTTTATTAAATCGTAAAAATGAGAATTTGAATAAAAATTTTATCATACCATGAGATCTTTTAAAATACTGTTGCATTTGCAGTTTCAGTATTCCCCGTATTTTGAAGTCCGTTTTATATTATTACTAGCATTCCACCCGCGGCTTCGCCTGCGTGGAATTCGGTTATGTCGCGCTTTTTAGATTTCCCTCGGGAATGTCATTTTTTTTCAATAAAAGGTAGCCTATGTTCTTTCTCAGGGTCTAAAGATTGTCTGTGCTAAATTTCATCAAAATCGGTTCAGAGTTTTAAGCGGGAAAGCGTAACAGACAGGCAGACAGACAGACAGACAGATAGACAGACAGACAGACAGATAGACAGACAGACAGAGTTACTTTCGCATTTATAATATTAGTATGGAAGTATGGATTAGTACGGATTGTTAATAAAAACCCTACTGTCGTAAAATGTAAAGATATTTAATTTGGTATAAATGAAGGGTAAGTGTATAAAGTAAACTGATATTTTGAGCAAAATGTTTCACATTTTTACGTTTTATTTTTATCAAATCGTAAAAATGAGAATTTGAATAAATTTTTTATCATAACATGAGATCTTTTAAAATACTGTTGCATTTGCAGTCCCAGTATTCCTCGTATTTTGAAGTCCGTTTTATATTATTACTAGCATTCCACCCGCGGCTTCGCCTGCGTGGAATTCGGTTATGTCGCGCTTTTCCACCTTGTTGGGGGCCTGCCCACGCTGAGTCTTCCGGCGCGTGGTCGCCACTTGAAAATCCGTCGGCTCCATCGGGCATCGGTCCTACGGGCAATGTGCCCAGCCCACTGCCACTTTAGTATTGCAATTCTCGGGCTATGTCGGTTACTCCCGTTCTTCTGCGGATCTCCTCATTCCTGATTCTTTCACGTAAAAACTAATCAATGGATTTGGACAAAGTTTGGTACCTACATGAATAATTTATAAAGGGATCGATGGACCGCGGGATGCAGCTACTAAAGAATTAATTTAATCCTTAACTTCTCTCGTGTCCTTTATTCCTCTTCTTGGTTTCTAATATAAATCCGCGTTATTTATTGCCTACTAACATCGCCCTATTAGGTAACCGGACGATAACATTATTTTATTGTATTGTTTATCCGATATTTGTCTTGATTACTTACAGGATGATAAAATATTATTACGATATTTTGTTTGGTTGAGTAAAAATATAAATCTTTCCTAATACTGGTGAACGAAAGACGAATTTTTCGTAGAGCTGTTTTTTTCCTGACCAGAGTAATGGCTGGTTTTGAGAATCAGAGTCGTTAGGTTTGACTAACTATCTAACAAACTAAATTAAACCCGTTACTTGGAATATAAATAAGCGATTTGCGGTAATTAAAAGTGTTACCAAGGGTTTAATTTAGTTTTAGGGTTAGGGTTTAGTGTTAATATTTGGTAGTTGAATATAAGTCCATATTTTTCTAAAATCGGGCCTGCATATTAATTGCTGATCACATATGCCGCAGGACCGACAACCGTTGGGGTAAACGAGTCCTCGAGTGGAGACCGCGTCTCGGCAAACGTAGCGTAGGATGCCCTTAGGCGAGATGGAGCGATGACATCAAAAAGGTGGCTGGTAGTGGCTGGCGGAGAACTGCTTAGGATCGAGCTTGTTGGCGTGCCATAAAGGAGGCCTATGTCCAGTTGTGGACGAGTAGAGGCTGATGATGATGATGATAATAATTATGCATGTATAGCTTAGAATGAAGCTTGTATAGTTAGAAGTGCCTTTTCAAGGCTACCCATGGAAAGGCACTTCTTCACGACATGGTCGTCTGGCCTTTTTTTTTTTTTGTTAGGATGGGAAATCATCAAATGACTTCTTCCGCTCTGGGCGGAGCGGAAGGGCGTGTCAGACTTTTACTGACTAAAACCCACCCGTGTTTCTTCACTTGCCTGTGGGACGGCCAGGGCCACGGTTTCTTGTTTAACCAACCCGCAACCCTGACCCAGGAGGCATCGGTCTTCGTGGACCCCGTCACGATGTGCTGACATCTCTTTGAGGCGCGCGTGAAACACGACGCGCCGTCGACTCGGGCCTGGTCCTTACCGGGCGGCGAGCTGCCCATTGCTCACCGCCCGCAGGCCCGCGCCTACGGTGGCTGGGAGTTTGGTGTCATCTCCCGACCAGGGCGTCTCCTGCGGCGGCTAGTGGCGTGAGGGCGCTGGGATTCCCGTTGCCTCACGCGCTCCGCCTCCTCCTTTGCCAGCATTACTGCTTCGCAGAAGGAGGTGACGGCCTGCCATGCACTCTCGCTCCGGACCATGGCCTGGACCAGGGTCGGACGCGAGAGATCACCGCCGATCGCCGCTACGAGGACACGGCGGTGCTCTACCCAAGCCGGGCAGACCTCCACCGTATGCTCCACCGTGTCCTCAGGGCGATCCACACAATGGTGACACCCTGGCGTTTCCTCCCGCCTTATACGGAATAGGAACCTCCCGAAACAACCGTGTCCGGTGAGGACCTGCGCCAGGCGGAAGGTGAGGGCGCCGTGGCGCCTCTCTAGCCACTCCTCAAAGAGGGGACTTACCGCCGCTATTGTGGCGTGCCCAGCACTGGGTTGCGACAATCGCACTCTCCATGTTGCCATGAGATCCCGCCGGAGCTCTTTCCGCCGTACCGCAATATCTCGCGGCAGCGGAGTTATGCCCCGGCGTTTTGCCTCCTCTCGCCACTCCCACATGTGGGCGAGGACTTTGGCCTCCAGATCCCATGGCGCCAATCCGGCAAGAAGGCTCGCCGCCTCAGCGGAGACCGTACGGTATCCCCGTATCAGCCGAACGGCCATGACCCTCTGGGACGCGGTCAGGCACCGGGCTGGTCGCTTCCTTAGCGACCGCGCCCACACCGGTGCCCCGTAAAGGGCCATGGACCGCACGGCCCCCGCATAGAGCCTCCGGCAGGAGGCGTTTGGTCCCCCTAGATTGGGGAGGAGCCGCCTTAGGGCAGCCCCGGCCCGTTCCAGTCTGGGTGCCAAACGTCGGAAGTGCTCCTCGAAGTTCCACCGGCTGTCGAGGACGAGTCCCAGGTACTTCATCGTCGACCCGACGCCGATGTGAACCCCTCCTACCGTTATGTGGGAACCCGACGGTGGCGCATTCCGAGGACCATGAAAGCACATGGCCTCGGACTTCTGCAGGGCCACCTCGAGTCCCAATTGCCGGATCCTGTTGACGATTGTCGCAACCCCGAGGGTCGCTGCGTCAGCCGCCGCCTGGTGCGACCTCCCCTGTGCCAGGACTAGCGTGTCGTCAGCGTAACAAACTACGCTGACGCCGGTAGGGAGGTCGGCGCGCAGCACCCAGTCGTACCCGATGTTCCACAGATGCGGTCCCAGGACCGATCCCTGTGGAACACCGCACGACATCTCTCGCCGGTTCCACACTCCTTGGTGACCGGGGTAGATTATGGCCCTGTCCGTCAGATAGGCCTCGACCACTCGACAGAGATAGGTCGGCATCCGGTGATACCGGAATGCCTCCCTGATGCAACTCCAGGGTAAGGTGTTGAAGGCGTTGGCGATGTCTAGAGACACCGCCAAGATAACCCCACCCCGGGCCACAGCATCCCCTGTCGTAAGGGCTCGCACGCGCATGATGGCGTCCACCGTAGAGCATCCCCTGCGGAAGCCAAACTGGCTCTCCGCCAAATCCGGGCCCGCTCGCCTGAGGTGCCCGACGAGGCGGTCTGCAATGACTCTTTCGAAGAGCTTGCCCACCTCGTCGAGCAACACAATGGGCCTGTAAGCGGACGGCGAGTCCGCAGGGCGCCCTGGCTTCTTTATGAGGACCAGTTTCCCCGTCTTCCAGCGAAGTGGGAACTGGCCCCTCTCCAAGCATGCGCTTAGTAGCCCCCGTAGTCGAGGCCCGAGAGCCCCTAAGGCCAGAACCCAGACTTTTCCAGGTAAGCCGTCGGGTCCTGGGGCGGTATTTTTGGCATTCAGCCGACGTACCGCCGCTCTCAGCTCTACCTCGGTCACCTCTGGAGCATCGTCGTCGTCGATGGTGTGGTCCGCATCAGGCACCGCAGGAGGCGGAGCCATGGGTGGAGGAATATGTTCCTCTCTCGAGGGAAACAGAGCGCTCACCACGTCCTCCACGAGCTGAGGCCGGAGACTCTGCGTCAGCGGGGGAGCCCATGGGCGGAGTTTATCTCGCACCATTTTATAGGGGCATCCCCACGGGTCTCTGTTCAGAGTCCCCAGCAACTCCTCACGGGCCAGCCCTTTGGCCCGCTGGATCTCCACTCGGAGGGCGGTCTTCGCCGCTCTGTATCCCTCGTAAAGCTCCGCCTGTATGGCCTCCGTGTTCGGCGGACGAATACGGAGCCTGCGATGCCTGGTGTACCGGTGTCGCGCAGCCACGCACGCCTTGCGCAAAGAGGTAAGTTCCGGCGACCACCAGTACACCTGACGCCGGGCGCGCCCGGGCTTGACTCGGGGCATTGCCATGTCGCATATCTCGGACATGGCCTCCCGGAACCACTCCGCCTCGTCGTTTGAGTCAGCAGGCCTGTCCGGTGGTAACACCCAGGCCTGCACGATCGAAGCTTCCAGGAGGAGCTCCCGGTCAAGCTGCTTCAGCGCCCACCGCGGACCACCCGGGGCCGGTCGGACCGGCGCGCTGGAGGTCTGGGCGGAGACGTCAAACCGGATATACCGGTGATCTGAGTAGGTCTCCACCTCCTCCATGACGCGCCAGTCAAGGACATGTGGCGACAGAGCGGGGCTGGCGAACGATATGTCCACCACTGAGTCACCCCGCACCCGCACACATGTTGGGACCGAACCCCGGTTTAGGACGACCAGGCCGGTCTCCAGAGCCCAGTCCTCCACCATCCTGCCCCGTGTGTCTGTAAGCCGGGAACCCCAAGCCAAATTTTAACTACGCAACCCCGTCCTCTCTTGATGGCCTCGAGGGACGGGGTGCCAGCGGCGGCCGACGAAATTAGGGCCACTGAGCCGTTGAGGTCCTCCACCCAGTCATCCCTGAGTGGGACAAAGTACGGCTCAGAGACCACGGCAATGTTAATCGACCACTGCGCCATGCTCTGGAGCAAAAGGTCCTGAGCGGAGGCGCAGTGGTTGATGTTCGCCTGGAGGAGGCGTAATGGGGCCATTTATTGGTACTCCATAACAGCCTCCTCCCGAGTCCCTTGTGAGGGCTCAGCCGCGGTGACTGCGGCGGCAGCAGTGACAGCAACGGCGTTGCTGGAAGCGGCAGCGGCAGAGGCTGCGGCTACGGCGACGACGGCGGTGGTGGCGGAGGGCCTACTCCGGCCCTTGGCTTTGCCTCTGGTGGATGGGGCGCAGGCCCTACTCCCAGCCCGGTGCTCGGACGGCTTACCAGCTGCCGCACAAACTGTGCAGTGCGGAGCGGCTTCACACGAGCCGGCCTTGTGACCGGGCTGACCGCAGCGGAAGCAGAGACCGCTGCGGTCCACCTCCGAGGTGCATTTCACTCCCACGTGGTGGCCCACATGGCAGCGGTAGCACCTCAGAGGTCTGGGTTCTAGCAGTTTCACCTGCGCTGAAACCCAGCCCACCAGAAGTCTTCGGCCCTCGCCAACAATTTTCTCGGCCGCCGACACGGGGCAGCTCACCGTAGCGGTTTGCAACCCCGTGCGGTCAGGTCGGAGGGTGCCCACCCTAATCTGTTCCGCAGAACACCCCCCAGTCCTGACGATGGCAGCCAACACCTTCTCCTTCGTCGCCGTATCGTCCAGACCCAAGATACGCAAGTCAGCGCATTTGGTGGGCCTGGACACTTTGGCCTCGACCGCATCTAAGGACGCTCTTAACTTTTCAGCCAGAGCGTCGGCAGTCGGACCACTAGCCTCACCACGAACCTCGATCATGCGGGCTCCGGTCGCGGTGATCCTCATTTTTAGGCCCGAGGTGACTCCGATCTCCTGGAGGTTCACCGCTTCCATGGCCTTATTGAGCACGTCGCGGTAGGACGTGCCTTTCTTTTCCGCTTCCGGCTGTAGTGTTATCACTACAGCTGCGGATTTCGGGGCACGAAGCCTAGCCGCGACTCTACGCTCCTTCCGTCGCTGCTGCTTTCTGGCCGCCCTTGCAGCCTTAGCCGCCTTTTCCTTCTCCCCTGCTACGTGCCAGGCGGCATCGGCTGCAGGGGTTGTAAGAGGTGGTGGAGGTTGCCTTTTTGCCGCAGGGACTGTGGCCTTCGCAGCTGGAGCCTGTGCGGACGCACTCTTGGCCTTCGCCTTCCCTGCAGCTGTGGCAGTAGCGGCCGCAGCAGCAGCGTAAGTTGCCGCTTTCCTTTGGCCTGAGGCTGGCCGGCTCGCCGCGAGTGGAGGGCGCAGAACAACGGCCTCCAGAGCCGAAAACCGACTCCGAAAGGCGGCCAGTTCCTTAAGGACCAGGACCAGGCCCGGATCCTCGACCGGCGCGCGCTCACTCCGCCCTTGTGGCGCCCCTTCCTGTGGCACTTCCCGGCGGCTGCCAGCTCGCAGCACGGCCAGATCCGCTCGGAGCTCCTCGTTCTCCTTTCGGAGGAGCTCCATGGTGGCTGTCAAGTGGGCGATCTCCGCCCGCAATTCTGCCACTCCGTCCGCTGGGGGTGCCACGTGGATGGCCTTCGCTGCCGCAATGATGGAAGCCGTGGCTGCGGATATGGCTTTGTCTTTAGAGGACTGAAGCCTCTTCAAAGCCACACCCTTGACCGCGGCAGCCACGACTTCTTCAAATTTTGCCGCTGGCTCCGAGTTGGGGCCAACGGCATCCGGCTCACCTCCCGACTGCTCAGAGCCTTCCCGTGCCAGCTCGACTGAGCTGGTTCGGCTCGGCTTCTGTTCTGTCTGTGTTGATTGTGTTGTTTTTTTTGGTGTTGTTATTTTTCTCCATCTAAATCCCACGAGTATTAGCGATTTTGCGTCCATCTGGGCAGAGCGTCGTACCAACAGATAAGCCTATATACTGTAGGGGTCGGCAGGTACCTACAGTGGGGAGCGCTAACGACTGGACATCCTCCAGCCATTCATCCTCTCGCCGCGCCCCCAAAACTTAGGATTAGATTGCACTTTCGACGGTTATTAGTCCGTCAGGTCCGCAATAACCTAAAACGGGATATGCCGCCCGTGGTTCGGCCGTTTTATAGAGGTGTCCCCTCGTGGCCCGGACAAACGCCCCGACAGCTCCCGGTCCCCTAAGGGATTACGGTATACCCCAGCATGCATCCATTTCGACTCTGCTTAACAGAGTGGAAGCAGATGCATGCGAACCCCTATAGGCCAGGTTCCCATCAACGACCATCATAGATGATCGGTGATTGAAACCTTGGCCCTTCCCCGTGTGGCTGTATATGACCGTTCCAACTCACATGACGGCCATTTGAACTACTAAAACATAAATTTTATATTCCTATAATTAATATTTTTGTCACTTGCCCTCCCTTTCGTCTTTGTAGAAAGACGAGAGGGAGGGGAAGGCCCCCAACAACATGGATGTAGGCTATCCCCAAAGATATGAAGGAGTTGGAGCTTTCAGATGACTACGCATAGCAGCAGAATATAACCGCGTAACGGGAAAAGGCGAAGTCAAAAAAGAAGAAGAAATGGCAGTCATGTCATTTCATTTCATTTTATCATTTGACTTGTATATGTTTTCATATTTTATCTTTTCTTTTCATATTTTTGAAAGATTCTGTTATATCCTGTAAATGCGATGTCTTTGTAGGCTTTTTAGTCTTTAGATCTGTAGACCAAATTCTTATTTTTATGTAGTTAGTACTTATTGGCAGGCTTACATTGTACTCTCATACCCACTGTTATTTGACAACATTGGAAAAGGCAATTGAAAGGGAAACCATGAAGTTGTTTGGCGCCACTCATTGGTAATGACCATATTTTGTAAACGAGTTCCTAGCTTTTATAAGTGCCCATGGGAAGTTTATGTAAACTGTAATAATTTGATATTGTGACTACAGTCTTAGTAATACACTAAAAATTGAGTTATGATCCCCATTCTTGCTTACCAGTTTGAGTAGAAACTAGAACCAATTTCCGTGCGTTCAGGCGCTTTTGCCATACCTATTATTGGAATCAATTGTAACAGCATATACCTACTTAGGATCCATTAACATAATATTTTTTTTTTTCCGTGGAGCTTGGCAATCTGGGCTTCTCCCAGTTGCAATAATGTCCCTTTTGTGCCGATTGGCCTAGTTTGTTCTGTCTCCTGCTTATTATGGAGGGAAGTGGAAAAAATATCTTTTTTCTTACTCCACCGCTATTCTTTTCTGATTAATTTCGTTGCGGGACCCAAGACAGTTGAACCATTTCTCTGGGACTCATCAAGCTTCATTGCTCGGCGTTTTTCTGGCGGTCTCCACTGTTGATTCTGGCTTTCAGGAGATGCAGTGGGTGGGAAATGTGTGGCGGGATTTGTCCAAAAAAAATAATACCAGTTTGAGTCAGTAAGTAAAGATTTCATTTAAAATATCACATTCATAGCTAAGCGATGACACTAACACAACAGAATCATAAAAACCTAGAACATTAACAGTGAACTCAAAAACAGTGCATCAAAAAAATTGTACACTCGAGCTACGTACTTCTTTATTAGATTTTCAACTCTATCTCTGCAGTATTAAGGTTGAATATTTAACAATTTCGGGTCGCTTGAGCTGTACCTTATATCAAATAACACTTGTGTATTCATCCTCCTAATTTCATCCAGCGTTGCTAATTCTACGTTCCTACCGTATAATACACTCAAATTAAAGGACGAATTATTTAAACAACGGCCAGTCTTATACACTTCGTATTTAATTTGCTATCCACACCTGTGGCTTTGTTTATTTCACGAATATAGCTTCTCTTAATGTTTTAGACGATTTTCCCGCTCGAAAATTATGCATCCCGTGTTTTACCCTGAATTTAGGGAAGTAGAAATAAGTGGGTATTTTTGGCGAAATCTGCTGAAGACGGCTGGCTGTTTATGGGACTTTTCCATGTGCTGCTTTTCTTATTGCAGTGTAGGTTTGATTGGGGTTATGAATCAAGGGGTGAGGTAAAGAATTTATGGAGGGTTTATTTAGGAAGGGTGTTCTATTAGTTCAGTCCAAGGCCAAGGTGGCTGCCAGAAAACTTGGCGTCATTGCAAAGGTCCGGTGATTGGGGTTATGAATCAAGGGGTGAGGTAAAGAATTTATGGAGGGTTTATTTAGGAAGGGTGTTCTATTAGTTCAGTCCAAGGCCAAGGTGGCTGCCAGAAAACTTGGCGTCATCGGAAAGGTCCGGCGGTACTTCACACCAAGGCAGCTCTTAATGTTGTACAAAGCACAGGCCCGCTCGTGTGTGGAGTACTGCAGCCACATTTGGGCTGGTACATACTGCGAAATGTCACCTGGTTACTTAGGATTCAGTGGAGAGGCGTGCGTAGAGGCTGATTGGCGACCCAGATTTAACTCGAAACGGTCTCCAAAGCTTGAAGCACAGGCGTAGAGTAGCCAGCCTTTCGGTATTCTATAGGATGCATTTTGAGGAGTGTGCGAGGGAATTGTATGATTTCATTACCCCATTTCCGTTCCACCATCGGACGACCCGTCGTACGGCGAGTTTCCACCCTTACGTTGTTAACACTACTACGATCCGGACGAAGCGTTTCGCCTCCTCCTTTATACCGCGTACATCAAGAGACTGGAACAACTTGCCGGCGGCGGTGTTTCTGCCGGACTACAACTTGAGTGTCTTCAAGGATAGAGTGAATAGGCTTTTAATAAACTAGTGCGCTTTACCATCAACGATTACGTCACTGCTTACCATCAGGCGTGATTGCGGTCAAGCGCTAGTTTATAATTTATAAAAAAAAAAATCGCGTAAATGGTCTTCCCGTCTGTTTTCAATTTCAGCGTCTCTAGGCTTTTTTTTGTATATAGACGAATAATAAACTAGTGCGCTTTACCACTTTGCCATCAATGACCGCATCACTGCTTACTATCAGGCGGAATCGCGGTCAAGCGGTATGAAGTGGTGAATGGAGGACGTTTTAGGGGACTTTCTAATGTAATATTGACGTTTAAAAAGACTTAATTCTCAGCCTAATTTCAATAAAAGACTTTTGTATTCTGTATCATAAAAAAGCAAGAAATACAAACTTGAGGCGTATTTTCGTTAATCACAATCCGCACCGACCACGTAACCTACAACGCGGGCCCAGTGCTGGTTGGTAGATATCACATATCTTCGAAGTTTTTGCTTCTAAGACATGCTGGTTTCCTTGCGATGTTTTCCTTCGCCGTTTTGAGAGTAGTGGTGATGAAATAATTTTCACATAGTAAAGCGCCTGACGTGGTTTCAACCTGTGACCTACAACTTGTAAGGTGCGGCCGATACCACTAGGCTACCGCTGCTCTGCTTAACAAATAGTCATCACAATTTTCCTGCCCTTATGTCAGTTTGTTTGGGGTCAGTAAACATGTCTTTTCATCATCATACACAGAGTTCATCTATCTATTATTTGGGATTCCTTTACAAACAAATTCTCTCACTAACCACCGACATTCATACTAAGCAAACCTATCGATCCGGACGAAGCGTTTCGCCTTCTCTTTAATACCGCGTACATCGAGGGACTGGATCAGTTATCAGTTTGCCAGTGGCGGTGTTTCCGTTGGAATACAATTTGAGTGCCATCAAGACTAGAGGGTCTTAATAAACTAGCGCGCTTTGCCATCAACGATTGCATCACTGCTTACCATCAGGCGGGATTGCGGTAAAGCACTAGTTTATAACTTACAAAAAAATAATCCTGTTCACAATTTTTTTTTAATTTCCGAATCATTGCTCATACCCGAACGACCGATTTCCACACCACTTTTGAATTACCGGTACTACTTTCAGATCCCCTTCTAAATACTTATTTCTTATTCCACACATTTGTGTAACACAACTTATTACTCAGCTTGCGATTGTTTGCATTTATTCTTCCCTATTATAATTAACGCGTCTCGGCAAACGTAGCGTAGGACGCTTGGGCGAGATGGAGCGACGACATCAAAAAGGTGGCAGGCGGACAAGTGCTTAGGATCAAGCTTGTTGGCGTGCCATGAAGGAGGCCTATGTCCAGCAGTGGACGAGTAGAGGCGGATGATGATGATGATGATTATAAATAACAGATAACCCAAACGTGCAAGGAACCGCCGCATTATCGCAACAACGCATCCGATATTATCGCAATAACGCATCCTATAATACCGCGCCTGTAGAGCGTAGCCTTTATACAACAATACCTTTACAAACTACCTGCGATCAACGTTGATGTGGGAACGTCCACATGCTATACAAAACTTCGTCATATTTTAAGCTCAGTCTACATACATTACAGGTTAGATTTCATTACGCGCGCCCTGAAAGCCTCTTCGAACGCTTTTCATTCTTGCTTCATTGTGTACCGTCTTTTGTTCAGGTTTTAATTCTACACGCCCCCTGGTTCTCTTTAGTACGATGGCATTGTAAAGGCAGAATAGAAGTTTTATTTTTGGATATTTTTCATATATTACTAACAAATTGTGTAGTAGGTTTTGTAGGGTACTTGATATCTACTTAAGCTCTCCAGATCAAAGAGTTTAGATGCAAAATGTCGAATTCTCGTAAGGGTGCCTACATGGGTCTACAAAGGGCTATTTCTTAGAATGGCAAATTCTACAGCCAATTTTCGAAAAGAAAAAATCTTTATATGAATAAGGACTGATTTGAAGTAGGTACTCAAGTGCGGTTCGCGGAAGTGGGATTCAAATCAGTGCTCTGAGTGAAATAGTCCGTTAATTATATCCCAGGAATGATTTGGATTTTTGGTAGTCCTTCCGAACAAAATGTGTGAGATGTTAATTTTATTCTACGAATAAAAATTTGTTCGCTTAACCCCTGATTATCTATAGGTGGTATTGGTAAGTAAATTGCCATCATGAAAATTTGACGTAAACACATTTTTCATTTTATGTTTAAACCTTTATGAGAGGATTTAGTATACCTTATAAAAACTAGGATTTAGACTATGGACTAGGTTAGTAAACGTTACATAGACTACGTAACGTTTACACACACTTTGACATTTTCTTGCACGTCTAATTTGAAACTATTTATAATGCTTATCCAGAGATTTGTATATGAGAACTTGCAGATTGGTTCAAAAAGAAACCGCGGCCCTGGTGCACAGACAAGTGAAGGAACTCGGGTGGGGTTTAGTCAGTAATAGTCTGCATGCCCTTCCGCTCCGCCCAGAGTGAGAATGACGTTTATTTTGGGAAAACAAACAGAGACCCATAACATTTTATAGGAAGAAAAACAGACAGATACGATCAAATGTGTAACCAACAACATTTTTCATTCAATACAGTTTTTTTTTAATATTTACAAGCCATGGTATTTAAATTAAAACCTACTTACTAGATCTACTCAAGCTATGAAAACTTTGAAACTAATTGACGATTCATAAGTACAGGCACTTTTGAATCGTCAATCAGTTGGTCAGTTTCAGATGAAGTAAAAGCTTTGAGTCTGATTTTGCGTTGCCAAGTACGTCGCACGTGGTAAGTAACATTTATGAATCTACGGCCCACTTTCTCTCACAGAGAGGAAGGAGGCTTGGATTCTACCTGGGGCCCAACATTAAGAGGGGACTCTAGTGACGTTTTCTCCATACAAACGTATTCCGCTGTTTTCTTCGTGGATAAAGCTTTTAGAGCAATGATTTTATTATCTTCAATTTCACATCTTGATTATACGCGCCCCTATTATTTGATTTTTTAGAAAACTTAATTAATAAAAGAAATATGATGTTTCAAAATCCCGAAAAATAATTCATTTTTACCGCGATGTTCAGACGACTATTACACAAATGTGATAAGTTTTTGACAAAAAAGAATAATACAGGCATGGGTATACTCATCCTCTTAATTTTGATTCAAAAATAATTGAGATCTGTCATGTTTTGAATAAAATAAACAGCAGAATACGAAACATCTTTTGGTCAAAATTTATGTGGGTAAAATCAGTGTGAGTTGCAACTGCCCCTTTCGCACTTTACGGGGAAAGGTTGAAAGCGGCGCGTCGGCAATAGTTTCTTCAAATACCTATTTCTCAAATTCCTCGGCACTAGAGTCCACTCTTAAGTATATGACACGTTAATTATGCGGATAATCGTATAGAATTGATATTCTGCATCTTCCTGCCTTAGCAATGGGTGCGTGTAATCTCATCTTGTACGATACGATACGTCTAATGCTCCAGGACGCGATATATACAGAATGAATATAAGTTGTTTCTTATTAAAAACATGGTGTTACTTTCCTAATTACGTAGGATTTTGCTCCTGCTGTGGGTTGGGTTTTATGATTTAAAAGGAATTGGTTGAGTATAATGGAATACTTTTGACACATAAATTACAAACATTAATTTTGAAATTTTACAAATTATGACACAAATGAAATGTGGTATATGTGTATTTGATGTTCTAACAATTATAATATAATATGTATTTTTATCTTTTTGTTTGTTTCATTCCTCTAATTCATTCACAAAATATGAAAAGGTCCAATGTATCATTGTAATTTTTTGTTTTTACGTTTTATTATTATTATTTTGTATGTACACTCTTGCTTCTATAACCCACTTTTGACATGGCAGAATAGTTGCCATCGGCTTCACTTGCCATAAACAAAAACAGAATGGAATAGACACAATGGGCGGTCTTATTGATTACATCGATCTTTTAGAGTAACTATAAAATATGCAAAGAAAACCTCGTTCAACCCATAAGGATAATAAAGGTTAGGTAAACACATGACCAAATAAAATATGAAATTTTCGCATTATCATCATAGTATCAATACTAATGAATTTTGAAATAATCTGTTTTTCTCGCGAATTAATTCCAACTTCCTCAAAATTTGGTATGTTTTTAATAAGTGGCATCACCGGTATTATTATGAGCGAATAGCGATGCGGCCGCGTGCTGCGTGCCCTGCCCCCCTTCGCCCGCGTATGTATTGCCTACCGCACATGTATTAATTTGCCTCCTTTTTCTTTACATATTGCATATAGGTATTAAAATAGGACTAGCTTTGTTTACGTGGTGATCAAAATAGGAAACCTTACTATATGTCATAACTTTTCTCAATAATAGTGATTCAAATAATTATGAAATTTACCTAAAATATAAATAAGTAATTTAATAGCACCACCCTCGTTTCGATGAGAGGGAGTGGGCCGTAATCTACTACACGGGCCCTATGCTAGTTGGTAATTATGCTTTTAAAGCAATCACAAAAAAAAAAAAAGCTTTTACGCATTTCTTAACAATAGTTTAGGCATAGGTACCTAACGACTGTCTCATTACTTATGACTACCTACCGCTTGGTGCAGGTACTTCGATCACTACCTAGACCGGGTCACCCGTCGGGAGGAGTCGACGTGGTGTCACCACTGCGACTCTCTCGACGACACGGCCGAGCTCACCTTGATGCAGTGCACGGCCTGGCGAAACGCAACGAGGTCGCGGCGCTCGGAGGCGGAGGCCTCTCCCTGGCAAATCTGGGCTCCCTGGTTGAAAGCGAGAGTGCATGGGAGGCTGCCGCCTCCTTCTGCGAGACCGTCCTCTTGCAGAAGGAGGCAGCGGAGAGGGAGCGGGAAGAGAATGCTCTTGCCGCTCCCATCCGGCGTAGACGGGCGGGGCGAAGAAGGCGGGGGACGAACCCCCGTCTCCTTTAGCCCCCGAGTGTGACCAGCGTGTGTGGGTAGCTCCCGCACGCGCATTGCACTGGTCACCACGTCTGGGGATTATCCATTCCCGGGTAATCCTCCCTAGGCGCGGAAACCGGCCTACATTAGGCCGGTAAGCCCTGAGAGTGGCCCGGAGTCAGATCTTCGGGCCGAGCCCGGGTCACTCTCAACGCAGGGCTCGAGGGAACCGAGTGTTTTTAGTGGGTATTCCCGGCTCCGGCCGGGCGAGTCCCACACACGCCTGTCGCCTAGCTAGCGGCGGGTACGGTGCGTAACACATTTTCACTCGTATAAAAAAAAAAAACAAAAAAAGGCATAGGTACCTAACGACTGTCTCATTACTTATGACTACTACATTACCTATACTCACATCATCATCATCTCAGCGTTAATTCCAGTCGCATCCGAACCTTTTTTCAGCTTTGGAGTCTGGTGCCCGCTTTACCAGTCTAACTGCTGATTTTGGCTAAACTTCGATATTTTCCGTGAAACGACTGCCGTCTGACCTCCACAACCCGAAGGCGACATCGAAGCATTGCAGTTAGACCAATTGTTGGACTTTTGAGGGCTCCAACAACCCGTAACGACTGCTAATATACTCGTATGTTCGTATGGCAACCGGCACCAACAGCTCAAGATGCTTTCCGAGGCACGACCAGAACAATTTCTTTTTTTTTTTACAATTTATGGGATCGAACACGCGCCACCTTGCGTCCACGCCATGGAGGCTGTCAAACATTACTTATACTCTGACTGTATGAAAGTCATCTTCCGACTAAAAGGGTACATGTGCATTAAGCAGCATACACACTAGAGTCAAAGGGAGTAGGCCGCGAGGGCCCTTTGCGCGGCTTTCCCCAGTCACTTCATTAGAACACATACTTTACGTTGACGCATTACTGCTAGTGCTGGATTTAATGATGGCGCATACGTGTGTCAAATGTGTGATTTATGTGGCGTTATGAGCTTAAACGTCGTGGCTGAATAATACATACGGCACAGAATAGAATCTATACTAATATATAAAGCTGAAGAGTTTGTTTGTTTGTATGTTTGTTTGTTTGTTTGTGCGCGCTAATCTCAGGAACTACTGGTCCGATTTAAAAATTCTTTTTGCATTGGATAGCGAATTAATCCGGGAAGGCTTTAACATCACGCTGCGACCAATAGGAGCGGGGCATATAAAAAAAACGCGGGTGAAACCATGTGGCGCAGCTAGTAGAATATACCTAATACTCTTTATTATGTACTCTCTTGTATCTCAAGTATGAGTGCGCGGGTTCGATTCCAGATCAGGCAAGTACCAATGTAACTTTCCTAAGTTAAATGTCCTTTCAAAGTATATCTTGGACACAAATGACTGATTAAAAGGTGAAGGAAAACATTTTGAGGAATTCTGAACTTTTAAGTCTGAAATCGCTGGGGTGCCAGCGATTTCATCCCACTGCTATCCCACTGCTGGGCACAGGTTTCCTCTCATTCAGCGAAGGATTGAGCGTAATCACCATGCTTGCTCAATGCGGGTTGGCGATTTCCGACTTAAAGTCCAGGTTTCCTTCATCTTATAATCAGACATTGCTGTCCACGATATACATATAAAGTACATATAACTTAGAAAAGTTACATTGATACTTGCCTGACCTGGAATCGAAGCCGCACACTCATACTTGAGAGGCTGGTATTTTAACCACTAGGCCACCATGACTAAACTTCAACCAAACCGTAATGGTGCTGCCTGGTGGATTATAGTCCACTACCATTTACAGAGAGGATGCTGTGTCCCAAGAGTGAGAACTTTTTAGGCTGACAATGAATGGTTGTTATGGTAACCTCATTTGGCCATAAGCAGGAAATAAAGACATTTTAAACACTGTACTGAGACTGATTTTGATCATCCCTATTATCCATACTAATATTATACATGCGAAAGTAACTCTGTCTGTCTGTCTGTCTTTCTGTCTGTTACCCTTTCCCGATTAAACCTCTCAACCGATTTTGATGAAATTTCGCACAAACAATCTTTAGACCCTGAGAAAGGACAGTGGCTACCTTTTACTGAAAAATTTGATATTCCCGAGGGAAATCTAAAAAGGGCGATATAACCGAATTCAGCGCGGCATAAATGCGAAAGTAACTCTGTCTGTCTGTATGTTACGCTTTCACGTCTAAACCACTGAACTGATTTTAATAAAATTTGGTACAAAGATAGAGTTGACCCTGAGAAATAACATACGATAGTTTTGATTCTGGACTTTTGAAGAGTTCCCTTGGAAACGCAATATAAACGAACACCACGCGGCGGCAATATACAATCTATTTCAAAGGACTAACTTTGGCAATTAGCAAATTCACCTAAATTCAGATTCAGGTACTAGTTGTCTGGTATGTTTTTGAATTGGTGCAGTTTAGCGTTTTCTATTTTTAAATTCGACTTTTCACTTGTATTTATTTTTAATTGTTGGATTGAGCAAAATACTCTTTACAAACCATGTATTTTATGTACACTATATAAACTACAGTGCAAAGTGTAAAAACTTTTGTAAGATTGGTAATAAAGAATAATATCATAACTATACTCTAAGTATACAAAGCTGAAGAGTTTGTTTGTTTGAACGCGCTAATCTTAGGAACTACTGGTCCGATTTGAAAAATTCTTTTTGCGTTGGATTTTTTTTTTATTAGTTATTAGTTACAAACTAGTGCTTGACTGCAATCCCACTTGATGGTAAGCAGTGATGCAATCGTTGATGGTAAAACGCACTGGCTTATTAAGCCTATTCACTTAAAAAAACTGAGTGAATAGGAAGGAAGACGGCAGTTGAGCGAGGTGATGCAATGTTTAACCCAACAACACGACCAACGATGCTGCGCCCATTAATCCAGGAAGGCTATATAATATCATGCTGTGACCAATAGGAGCGGAGTCGGAGAAGTCACTGGCGGCCGCTAGTACTTAATAAACAATAATGTCTGACCTCGATAAACAATCATATCTCTAGAAATCTTCTAAAGACAACTTGATTAGCGATGTTCAGACATTATATTGTGTGCTTCTCAGTTTGTGCTAAATAAAAGTATTTTCTTGCTTATTTCTTTCTTTAATTAGACAAAAGTCTTAGGTATATCCATCTGTGTCATAATTTTTTATACTTACACCGAGCCTTCGTAGCACGTAGCACAATAACAGCTACGCCGTAGCTCTATTCGTACCGTAGTAACATGTACCGTAGGTATGCGTACCGTAGCAACATGTTCCGTAGCACCTTTTTCTAATGAAGTGACGGTGTCGTGATTGTGAATACATAATTATGTAGTCACTTAATTCATTATGACGAGTTTCATAGCACGGTATAGTTAATTAAAAAGCATAAACACTACGGTCAAATTAAAATAAGCTAAGCTTGTTTGTACTAGCGCTTAAAATGATATATATATATATGTACATTTCAAACGCGTCCTGCTACGGACGTACGGGTGAGACGTGCTTGACACTTGACATTAACGATGCGGTCAAACATTGCTGCGTTTATATTAATATGAGTCACGCGAATTATTGTGAATTTAAAATAGGAGAATAACAGTAATCCATAAACTAAATATAAAGAACATTGTGTTAGGAGGAAAGTTCAGCAAAGAAATTCTGAACGAAAACACTTCATCATGATCATCATCTCAGCGTTAATCCCAGTCGCATCCGCAGCTTTTTCTGCTTTGGAGTCTGGGGTCCGCTTTATCAGTCTAACTGCTGATTTTCGCTAAACTTTGATATTTTCCATGAAACGACTGCCGTCTGACCTCCACAACCCGACGGCGATATCGAAGCATTGTATAACCAATTGTTAGGGCTCCAACAACCCGTAACGACTGCCATTAGATGTTCGTATGGCAACCGGGGCCTACAGCTTAACGTGCTTTCCGAGGCAAGACTAGACCAGTACAAATATTCATATTCATGCATACAAATATTAGGACAGTGCGGGGATCGAACCCAAGCCTTCTTGCGCATTCGCTATTCGTTTCGCGTTCGCTACCGCTACGCCACGGGGGCTGTAGTAGTACGAAAACACCTCTGTATCCTAATTGATTAAAACATTGTCTATGTGTCAATATCAACAATTTAGATGCATATTACTAAGCCATTGGTTCATATGTTTAAGAGTTTTTCTGCTCAACAATGTAACTAACGCAGTCAATGGTGTTGAACTGTCAAAATAAAAGCTTTTGCTACTGATAGTGTGTCACGCAATTTCTTCGCTCGTTAGAATATGCACTTAAAAGCTATTTTATGGTATGCTAGATGTCCATGGAGTTTCATGCATGTTCTTCTCCATAGAGATCTACGCTTTGAAACGTGCAATTTAGCTTCACTTTTCTTGGACTGACCGACATTGACTATTCAAAAGCACCAACGAATGGTTAATTTGAAATAAACAATTTTGTATTTTTTTTTTTTTATTTTGCTACCAGTGTGGTCTGCGCTTATTGCTCTAAGATGTTTCCTAGAATATGAACACAGCTGCTCATTTGGCGACCTGCCAACACTGTAGTATGAAACCTCGAAACATCATTTTCTCGGAGATCCCCTTTAGCTTGCAAAAACATCGCAATCTTAATACACGTAGTTTGATGTTCAGTTGTGTTTAAATGCCTTGTGTTAGCATTTATATTACAGGACTTTTACATATTTAAAACCTTTTAAAAATAATCGAATTCGCTATGGAACAAGCGATGTACGGATTTTCTCTGAGGAATCCAAACCGCAACAACCTGAGGAATCCAAACCCCAACAAACGTAATCCGGCAGAGAACCAAAGTTGTCGAGATAGTCCACAGCCTAAGCAAGCTGAAGTGGCAATGGGCCTAATTAGCTGTAGAAGCGATGTTTGGATGTTCTTGGGTGGAATACTGCAAATCGGTAAACAACACAGTAAGAATCTACGTTCTTCTAACAATCTGCTCTTACTCTGTCCTTTACATTCGTCTGATTTTGTTCATTTTTCATTACGGCCGCGCGCCAAAGCCAACTAAATTGACACAAATCGAGATATGATGAAGACAACACAAGTGATTTACGTCAGCGAATACGCCGATGGGGCAGAAAGGCTCTTGAATCGCGACCACGTACCGGCAAGCGCAGCGTCGGATATCCACCGACTAGGTGGTCGGTTAATCTGACCAAAATCGCAGGGAAGCGTTGGATGCAGGCCGCGTCAGTCCATAGCAACCGCGCTCTGCTACCAAAAAATGAATAAGAAATACGTAAATACGGTCCAATACCGCATGTAAAATGTATGATAAGGTAGCCAAGAGACACACGCTCTCTCTGCCACAAAATTTTTACAATAAAACGCTTAAGAGGCCCGCTGCCTACCCAAGCAAAAATAGATAAATGCGGTTCGCACCCTGTGTCGACAATTAAATGAGGGAGTATCTTACCTTTATATGACCCGTCTGGTAGCAACTCCCGCGTATGAGTACTGTGTAATATTCGTATATCTTATACATTTTTTGGGAGCAGAGTTTGATAGCTGAGCATGCTGGACATAGGCCTCCCGCCTATGCGCAGCAGTGGACTTCATATGGCTGAGATCATGATGATGATGATATCAAAACGTTTAAGTTCATATTACCTCAAAAATCGCATCACAAAAGGCCCAACAAACTGTTAATTTGCGCCACTTACCCATACATCCCGTACAGGTTGACACGATTCTTGAAAACACATACAGCTAGCGCCATCTGTCAAGCAAACAATGCGACTCATGATTTATATTCAGTCATGGTTGCAATTCTAAATAATTTGCACAAAACGTGTTCTGTTGCAGAATGTACGGGATTTATCTTCTGGTGAGGTAAGGATGATGAAATGGTGTGTTATGTCTTGTTTTGACGATATAAAGTGTCGCTTTTCAAGTTTAATTAATGCTCGGGCAAAGAACTACTCTAGAGTGGCAAGTCATTATCATCATCATCAACCTTTTTATTGTCCCACTGCTGGGCACAGGTCTCCTCTCATACAGAGAAGGATTGAGCGTAATCACCACGCTTGCTCAATGCGGGTTGGCGATTTCAGACTTAAAGTCCAGGTTTCCTCAAGATGTTTTCCTTCAACTTCAGTCATTGGTGTCCAAGATATACTTAGAAAGTACATATAACTTTAGAAAAGCTACATTGGTACTTGCCTGATCACATATCATGTGCCAAAGCAGGGTTGCAAATGTTATGTCTTCGTATTTTTTGTTAAAGGATATGTCGGTTTCGTTATCGTATATAGAATACGAAAAAGATGTCTCCTTTACTATTTTAAGAGCAGCGTTGATGAAATTATTTATACAAAGCCTGTGAAAACCTGTCTTGTTTTCTACAATCTTCAACTAGTAAATCAAGGCCTTTGCCATTTTGCCCTACCGCTGTAAATGCTAATACAATTATAAATCCTTTCAAATGACCAGCTTGTTTACTGTATTAGATTTTAGACATTTCAAGTTGTAGACTGAGTGTAGCGGTATGTACAATGCAACGTGCTAAAAACGTATCATACTGACGTCATGCAAAATCATGAATTCTGCATACAGACATTCATCATCATCATCAACCTTTTTTTATCGTCTCACTTCTGGGCACAGGTCTCTTCTCATACAGAGAAGGATTGAGCGTAATCACCACGCTTGCTCAGGGCGGGTTGGCGATTTCTGTCTTAAAGTCCCGGTTTATTCAAGATGTTTTCCTTCACCTTTTAATCAGTCGTTGGTGGCCAAGATATACCTACTTAGAGTAATAGAACTTAGAAAAGTTACACTGGTACTTTCCTGGCCTGGAATTGAATCCGCACACTCATACTTGAAATACTGGTGGATTAACCACTAGGCCACCACGATACAGACTTTACTGTGCAACTATCATAAATACAACTTATCGACATAAATCGTCGGGTAGTTGCCCGCCAGACACAATGATCCTCTCTTAACAATAGAGGATCAGTGATCTTTAGACACTGTTCCTAATGCCTCTTTAATATTTTTTGTTCCTTAGTTATGTCTAAAATGAATTTTAACGATAACTTATTAATTTGACTTCTGAAGCAGGTACCTGAATATTTACGAGCTGCCAAAACATTAAATAAAAAATATATAAAACGGCACCCAAATTCTAAAAACTCCAAACTCCCTACTTCACACTTTAGCCGAACCGAACGAAAGACGATAAATTCACAAGAACATTTTTGGGCGTAAAAATCAAAGTTTTCTTCCCACGGTTCGCGACAGCACCAAGCGAAAACGTAACCAACAAACAGCAATTTCTATAACTTTAACATAATTTCGCTTCAAAAGATTTACGGGCAAAAATAACTTGCAGCAAGCCAGTACTTGCTAACAAGTTTAAATGGCTAACTTCGGGATCCATTTTGCAAGTGGCAGTTGGGATGTATGGATCCGTTTTCACTTACATACACAGAGAGAGAGAGAGTTGCAGGTATAAAAGATTGATTAAAAGTTTTCAGGAAAGTTACCCCGACTGTTTTTTGGCAAGATTGGCACCACTTTAAAATGGGGCTCAGAATATTTGGGCTGGATTTTTAGTTTATACCTTAATAGTCAATGAAAACGATTCGATTATAAAAGTGTATGTTCCAATATTAATATATAAAGATGAAGAAGATTTTGTTTGTTTGAACGCGCTAATCTCAGGAACTACTGGTCAGATTTGAAAAACTCTTTTTGCGTTGATATCCCTAATAGAAGCGGAGCATAACTAACTCCACGCGAACGAAGTCGCTGGCGGCCGCTAGTATATTACAAAAAAGTTCGAACCATCACAATATCCCAGCATCCATTATGTACTACAATATTGTGAACATTCGTACTCTGTGTTTGAATGCAACTTTTGTTATCAAGTAGAAAATTTCTACTGATTTACCCCTTTATTCATAAACGTTGCCTAAAGTGAACTAGTGATTAGTGACTGTTTAACCATACATTTTTGACGTTTGCACGTCACTTAACTTTAATCATCGTTTATGAATAAGCTCCTTAAATACTATGGTGTTTATTTATAAACGAAAATTAAAGTTAAGTGACGTTAAAACGTCCAAAATGTGTGATTAAGCAGTCACTAATCACTAGTTTTTAAGCAACGTGTATAAATAGAGGGGTTTATGTAAATTAATGAAAACTAATGTTACCTGTTAAAATAAATTAATATACTTCAAGAAAAGGACAAGAAATAAGTATTGGTTTCTTCCTGTCAAATGAGTCAACGCATGACGTCAAGTGAGATATTTTTAGTACCCATGTTTTTTATCTGTCTATGGAATATTTTTATTTGATAAAACTAAATTACTAATATTTGTCTCCTGACCACTGAGCTTAAACTATACTTAGTTTGTGAACAAGATGAGCCTATTCAAACAAACTTTTCAATTTTAGTATCAGTTGTAGTTTTAGTATTAGCAAACCAACCCGAAGATATTTGAGACAAGCCTAGGCAGATAAGACAACGATTAATTCAAACAAATCTCATCAGGAAACCGCAGCATGTTCCCGCAAACTCCTGGTATTTCTAAACTTCGGTTATTAACGTTCGAATATTCGTCAAACCCGCCTCAGCGACGGACTGTTTACGGGTTTATTAATTGAAAAACTTGAGGAAATTCTGACAGATCAATTTTTTTGATCATGAACGAAAATTGTGATAAATTGTTTTGTGAAGCAGGAAAAGTGCGAGCAATTCAAAACATTTTCATGATTAAATGATCAAGTTCAATAAAAATCAAGATAAGAAATTGCTACTACATACCTACATAACATAGTCAGCCTATACAATCTTATTTTTACTTTATGCAAAGTCTGAATACAGGGTGTTTCTGACATCGTAACGCAAACTTCGCGAAAAGGCTACACCGCATGCCATTAATAAAATTATGATAGTCATTTATGTCGTTAATGTACGGTTACAGAATACACAGTCTTTAAAAAAAAGTGTCGGCTTGGCTTTTGAACGATGCAAGCGTGCCGCCGTGCGGGTTTGTAGGTATGACATTGATCCCTGATGGGAACTCTATTAAATCAGCTGATAAGACAGTTTTTCGGGTTTTGTTTTCATTGCGCTTTTTTATGTAATTAGCGAATTAAATAATTATTACTTTAAAATGTTATTGGGTTATAAAAGTATAGCAATTGTGAACGGTCTGAAGTGAAAAAAAAACTACACATATTTTTTTTAAATCATGAAGAAGCCGACGAAAAATTCCACCACTGGGGGGTTCAGAATCATGTACTGGATCCATGGTACTCGTTTGTGCGTCGATGTCAGATACACCCTTTATATTTTGTTCAGAATAAGGGACTGAATCGATTCCAATCAGTTTTACACCATGTTATATTTTTTCCCAAATACACTTAGAGTGAGACCGCAGAGTGGTTATCGAGCGGTTACTATAGATCACAGCTGACGCCAGAGGTCAATGCCCGCGCTCACCCGCCCGTACGGAATTTGACCATATTTTTGTTGTGACAACCAAGTAGAATAGCAAGTTCATAACTTGGTGGTTTTTCATTATATCTTTTTGAAATGTTATATATAGATTCTTTACTCAAAAATACTGGACACGTTTTTCGGGTTTCGCATAAACAAAAATAATGTTGTATATAATTTTTCCCACTGTTAGGGCACAAACTTCCCCTCGCTGGTAGGGAGTGGGCTGTAATCTAAAGGAGGAAATTTAGAAAGGAAGACTAGGGTCAATTCCATTGCCATGTAAATTATGACATTGAAAGGTGCCTTCATCATCATCATCATCAACTAATTTTTTATCGTCCCACTGCTAGATACAGGTCTCTCATACAGATAAGGATTGAGCGTAATCACCACGCTTCTTGCTCAATGCGGGTTGGTGAGTTCAGATTTAAAGTCCAGGTTTCCTCAAAATTGTTTTCTTCACCTTCAGTCATTGGTGTCCAAGATATACTTAGACAGTACATATAACGTTCGTGTGTGGAGTACTGCAACCACATTTGGGCTGGTGCTGCCAAGTGTCACCTGGCCACTTTGGATTCAGTGGAGAGACGTGCAAAGAGGCTGACTGGTGACCCTGATCTAACTCGAGTCGGTCTCCAAAGCCTAGAGCACAGGCGTAGAGTAGCCAGCCTTTCGGTGTTCTATACGATGCATTTCGGGGAGTGTGCGATGGAATTGCATGATTTAATTCCCCCATCTCCGTTCCACCAGCGGACGACCCGTCGTACGGCTGGTTTCCACCCTTACGTTGTTAACACCACTACGATCCGGACGAAGCGTTTCGCCTCCTCCTTTATACCGCGTACATCGAGGGACTGCAATAGTTTGCCAGCGGCGGTGTTTCCGTCGGACTACAATTTGAGTGTCTTCAAGGCTAGAGTGAATAGGCTCTTAATAAACTAGTGCGCTTTACCATCAACGATTGCGTCACTGCTTACCATCAGGCAGGATTGCGGTCAAGCGCTGGTTTATAATTAAATAAAAAAAATAAAAAAAACTTTAGAAAAGTTACATTGGTACTTGCCTGACCTGGAATCGAACCCGCGCACTCATACTTGAGAGGCTGGTGTTTCAACCACTAGGCCACCACGACTCTCACACATGACACCTAGCACATGAAAGGTGCCTTGTTTGTGTCTATTTGAATAAAATGATTATATTTGGTCTCAGGAATCATTGAAAAAACGTGTCTTAGAGATGATCAAATTTCGGAGATAAAAAACTCAAAAGAGATTCATTCAAGTTTCTTATTTAAAAAAAAAAAAAACAATCAGTGCTAAGTTATTACTTAATGTTTTTTTTTTTTTTTTTTACAGACAAATCACACAGATTGAGCTAGCCCCAAAGTAAGTTCGAGACTTGTGTTATGGGATCCTAACTCAACGATACTATATTTTATAATAGATACATATATAGATAAACATCCAAGACCCAGGACAATTAGGAAAAGATCGTTTCCCATCATGACCTGGCCGGGGATCGAACCCGGGGCCTCCACGTCGCAGGCAGGCGTGTTGACCGCTGTGCCACGGAGACCGACAAATGTTTACAACTTAAGTCCTTTTCGTACTTAAAAGATTTATTCTATGTCCTTTCAGCTAGGTACAAGAATATGAATAATTTACATATTTATAAAATGAAATAAACATGAGGACTTACTATATAGATTTAATTTTCAAGACACGATCTCGAAATGACAGCAAAGGTCAATATGTCAGATACTTGACCTTAGTTTCGAAACACACTGGGATAAACTCAAATATTGTGTGAGTCAACACTAGATTTGGATGTTTTAAACTAAATGGTTTACACAGGGATCCTTGTGTAAATAGTATTATTATAGTGTAGAAAAAAATCTCATGTTTTAATTATTCAAAATTAAAATCAAAAGTTATTTATTGAAATTAGGTTGAGAATCAGCTGTTTTTGAATGTAAATATTACACAAGACAGTCCCGCCTTGCTTTCGCTGGGAAGAAGTGGCGGAATAAACTACCCAGCAGCTTAGCTGTCTGTTCATTTTAAAAAACAGATGACTTTATACAACACTATGATTAAATGGACACAAGAAAAAAGCAACGATATCACAACAACATATGCCAGCTCGCCAAAATACCAGCAATCAATAACAAAAAATAAAATATCGTTAATGTGAAAATAAGAGAAAAAAAATAAGTCATCATCATTCTCCTGCCCTTATCCCAATTTATTTGGGGTCGGCGCAACATGTCTTTTTCTTCCATGCATCCCTATCAGAAACCATCTCGGCAGTCACCCCCTTCTTAGCCATATCATCCTGCATCTCTGCAACCGTTGCCTACAGACTGGAGTTTTTCCCGATGCCCTGAAAAAGGCAATCGTTCATCCTATCTACAAGGGGGGGAGTAGAAATTGTGTCAATAATTATAGACCAATATCTGTTTTGCCAGCGCTGTCAAAAATTCTTGAGAAGATTCTCAATAAGTGTTTACGTAGCTTTCTTAACAAAAACCAGATTATTGCTGACAACCAGTATGGATTCCGACCAGGGCTGTCAACAGAAGATGCTGTACTGGATTTCACGCAAACGGTTGCTAAATGTTTGGATCAAAAAATAAAATGCCTAGGTATTTTCCTAGACCTTTCCAAGGCATTTGACACAGTTTCTATTCCCCTGCTTACCTCTAAGTTGGAGCTTCTTGGTGTGCGTGGCATATTACTAGACATTTTTAAAGATTACCTCAGAAATCGTACTCAATGCGTCAAAATTGAAGCGTACCTTAGTGACGAAGTATCAGTGACATATGGCGTTCCCCAAGGAAGTATCCTCGGTCCAACATTGTTCCTTGTTTACGTCAACGATCTGTGCAGAATGAGTCTCCCAGACTGTAATATATATGCGTACGCAGATGACACTGCTATTCTCGTGCAGGGACTTACGTGGGATATAATCAAAACAAAAGCTGAAATGGTTCTGGCTGTTGTAATGGCATGGCTCAACTCAAATTTACTTACACTTAACCTACAAAAGACTACATACATTCCTTTTGCAATACGTCGTAACACCGCACCGATAAATACCTTTAGTTTAACTGCTCACACATGCTCAAACACCTTAGGACCCTGTACATGCCCAACACTCACTAGAGCTGACAGTGTAAAGTACTTGGGAGTGCAGATAGACGATGGTTTACGATGGGACAAACAAATTGATGCCCTCACTACTAGAACCTTGCGCTTGATACACATTTTCAAGTCTCTCAGACAGTCGGCTAATGCTGATACTCTGAAAATCGTGTACTATGCTCTGTGTCAATCGGTCATTGGCTATTGTATCGCTGTTTGGGGAGGTGCAGCAAAGACTATCCTTCTGAAAGTAGAGAGAGCACAGAGAGCCATTCTAAAAGTCATGACGAAAAAGCCCTATAGATACCCTACTACTGAACTCTATGCGGGTTGCAAAGTCCTTTCGGTTCGCCAACTCTTTGTGCTTAAATCGATTCTTAGAAAACACACCAGTCTTCCCAAGTCCGACCCAAACAAGCGAACATGTGTCATCCCGGGTACTCAGCACAAAACCTCTTTTGCCAAACGCCAGTTTTATACCCTAAGTGGGCACATTTACAGTAAAGTTCACAAACATCTAAAAATTATAGATTTAAACTCACACACATTAAAACAAACTGTAACAGAGTGGCTACTGCAGAAAGACTACACATACACGGAGTCTTTACTCACTTACCTCGCCTAAATGAAAAAAGCACACTTACAAACATATTCGTACATTCATCCATACACACTCACCCTATATCACACACACAGACTCATAATAAGCATATACCACATCACACCACACCACGACACATCCCTTCCACATTTTATTCGTACACGCATAACATAACTATTGCTGCTGTCAAGCTTGAACAAGTAGATCGACGCTGTCCACTGTTGTATAAAAATGATTAATTAATGAGCTAGCGATATATACTGTCTCTTAAAATACAGGTTAGCCTAGTTTAAGAGGCAGGGTTACTATAAATATGTACAGAATTTTTTGCAACACATTGTAATGCCTAGAATAAGTCACCCATTAGTTGTATCTACTTGTGTACATTTCTGTAACTATTGGTAAATAAACTTATTATTATTATTATCCTTCACACATTCCATCCATCGTTTCTTTGGTCTTCCCCTACTCTTCTTTTCTTCTTTTCTTAAAAAAAAATAAGTAAAAAGTAAAAAAACTAAAACCAAACTACGACAAAAAACGACGCTGAAAAAGTATAAAACAAGATTGGACTGAACAAAGTTGCTAATGTAGTTGCAAGTAAATGGACACAGTAGACTCTACCAAGATGCCTTCATTGTAAATTGACAATAATGTCATACAATACTATTCTGAAGTATGCAATATCACTACGCAGAGATAAATTTTCATGTTTGGAAAGGCGTAGTCGCACGTTGTCAAGGTGCTACGGTAGGTAGTTATATGAAACGTGTGACTACGCCTTTCCAAACATGAAAATTTATCTCTACATGGTGAATATTGCATACTTCATGAGAATGATACATACATACATAGCCTGTCAAAATCATAACCCTCCTTTTGCTTTGCCGTAGTCGGGTAAAAAAGTGTTATCCTATTTATATTATAAACGTCAAGTTCGTGTGGATGAATATATGAATCTTTGTTAGTCGTTCACGGAAAAAGTTACAGATCTAAACCACAGATAATATATGTCCAACAGGGTTATTCACTATCAGTAGCAAATGTAATAATAGGTTTCATTTTGACATTTCATCAACATTCATTGCAATCCTTTTTTTTTTTTTTTTTTCGGGGTGGAAATCCTCATAGGATGTCCGCCGCCCTAGGGTGGGCGACGGGGTCTGTCAGACTTTTACTGACTAAAACCACCCCGGTGTCTCTTCTATCACGAGCGCGCGTGGGGCCGCGGGAGTCTAAATTCTTCCGCAGCCCCACACTCTCGTCCTGGCCCGATCTGTCCGGGCCTCGTCTCCGGCACGGGGTAGTGGGGTGTTAAGCTACCCCGTGCATCGCCTCAGAGGCGCACGCTGACACTCGCGCGCGCCACCGCCGCGGGGTCCATCGAATAGGGGGCGGGGACTTCCCCATGTCCCTCGCCCCTGGACCCATTCATGGGGGGGGGGGGGAGAACCGAACAGTTAAGTTGACCTATCCAGTCACTAGACGCATCAACATCACCAATGCAGCTCAGAACTTAATGAGCTCAACGACTCGTTCATCATCATCATCATCAGCGTTAATCCCAGTCGCATCCGAAGCTTTTTCAGCTATGGAATCTGAGGTTCGTTTTACCAGTCTAGCTGCTGATTTTGGATAAACTTCGATATTTTTCGTGAAGCGACTGCCATCTGAGTCGTATAGAATCAAAAACAGCAATCTGACTTTTGAGCTATTAACGGTAATTAAGAAAAGACGTTTCATTATTACAAACAGCAATTTTTATTTAATGTGTTTTTGTAATTACGTATGTTTTAGATTTTTGAATTCAATATTTTAAGATTTACATAGATTCGATTTGAATTAAATTAATAGTTAATAAATAAAATTATAAGATTGCTGTTTTTGATACTGACTTCCAAAGATTGCTGAGTATGATACTTAACAGTGATTAGATTGCTGTCTTTGATTCTTGCCAAGATGAAACTCACATAGGGTTGTCAAAAAACAAAATTTCACAATTTAAAAAAATCTTTTTATTTGGGTTGCTATCATTAAAGTAAAAAAAAAATCATGTCAAAAAAATTACACACGTAAAATTTCGGAATCTTCGACAGTCTTACTACAGTAAATCTCATCTGTAGCAGTTGTTTCCTGTAAAGTCTCCTGGCTTGCCAAGGTTTCTCTGTAAAACGTCAAATCCGGTAAACTTTCCCATTCCGTTCCAAAATGTTTTCGAAGTAATTTTTTCGAATGAATATCTGGAAAATAAATGAATCTTTAGAACTATTAAAGATAATTACGTACCTACCTATTGTTTACTTCACTTACTAAAGGTATTATACTAGTAGGTAATTTAAAACTTCAATCCAACGCACTTCAATACGACCCTTATTTATGTATTTATTACAGGTACTCTCTGCACTAATATTTGAAATTAACACGTGCAGACACGCACGTGTTTTTTTTTATTTTTTATTTATTTACGACACTCATGAATCGTTTGATGCTTATTTTGTGGGAATCAGTCCATTAGTTTAGATAAACTTTAGAATATACAAAGGTATACCCGACTGCTAATATCAATACACGCCTTCGTGCAGTCGGGTTAACTTAACTGTAGTAGGAATATTAATAATAATGTAATTAAAAGACTATAACTTTTAGAATCAAAAATAGAATGCATAGCGTAAAAAACTAATTTCGATTTTCTTACCAAAATATCAATCAGTCTATTCAACTAGTTAATATTATTTTGACAACCCTCGTATTAAAAATGGCATAACCTTACCTCGCACGTTTGTCGACATTTGTTTTCCAATTTTCGGGATCACTTTTCTTTTTTCTGGCATATCTATTGTTCATACGTGTGGGATGTACATCCATGTTAAGTGTTTTTAACTCCAAACGAATTATTTAACACTATTTTTGTAATAAAATTACAAAATACGCACACGGATCTTAACACAAAATTACTACAAACGCCTTCTTGACGTCATGATCAATGAACGCCTGTGATTGGTCGAAGCTAACAGATTGCCGTTTTTGAATCTCATCCTAAGCAGATTGCTGTATTTGATACCAATATGGGTTTTACGTTCAGGTTTTTGGTGGAATATTGCTGTTTTTGATATGATGTGACTAAATAAGTAAATGGTATTTTAAAAACATAGTGTTACCATATTCATAACTCAAATTGCGTAAAACTGACAGATTGCTGTTTTTGATTCTATACGACTCATCTGACCTCCACAACCCGAAGGCGATATCAAAGCATCGCAGTTAGACCAGTTGTTGGACTTTTGGGCTCCAACAACCACAAAACGACTGCCATTAGATGTTCGTATGGCAACCGGGGCCAACGGCTTAACGTATTTTGCGAGGCACGACCAGACCAGCGCAAATATTCATATTCATGCATACAAATATTTGCACTGCATTGGGATCGAAACCGCGCCTCCTTGCGCAGCGGCTGCACAAGGCTGTCAAGAACTCAACGACTCGTTGACAGATATAAAAAAAAACTTGTTTCTCTGGCTACAACAAACGTTCAGTCAAATTAATCATTATGACGTTTTCCTTATCTTCCAAGATTACTATCGACCTTTTCTCAAATAGAAAAGATATGGCATCCGCCATTTACATAAGGATGAAGTTGTCATTATCACTCATAACTAAACCATACACTTCTATTAATCCCTAGGGTATAACATTATGGATATGAATCAGTCGGATACAGCTGCCATGCAATATTACATCATATACCCTTACATTAGATTGATTATATCCCTAATGACGTATACCATTAGGTGCTAACTATTCACTGGTTGCTTCTCACAGTTGATAACACAGCTATAATGATGTTAGGAATTTACATATTGGAGACTCGTTCTGTTCGAGAATAATAAATTATTTTTCATTGGATTGTAAATGTATGGATGGAAATGTAGATGTTTCTATGTAGAAAGCTACCAGGTGTGTCTTTGACAAAAGCACAAATAAAAATGACTCAGAATGAATGAAAAAGACTTTCGTATCAATTAAACATTGTTTGAGAATTGTCGGCAGTAGTAAAGGAGTCAGCAGAGTACTTAGAATGCACGAGCAAATTCATAGGAACATAAATTCGAACGCTTTTTTATATAAAGTACAAACAAAATATTATGTATATTTTTATAAATGTTATAAACAAGTGCTTGACCGCGATCGCGCCTGATGATAAGCAGTGACGCAATTGTTGATGGTATAGCGCACTAATTTATTGAGATCCTATTTACTCTAGCCTTGGGGACTCTAGTTTTGGGGGACTGTCTTATGGAATACTAGCTGCCCCCAGCGATTTCGTTCACGTGGAGTTAGTCATGCTCCGCTATTGGTCGCAGCGTGATGTTTTATAGCCTAAAGTCTTTCTGAATTAATGGGCTATCCAACGCAAAGCTGTTCCTGAGATTAGCGCGTTCAAACAAACAAAATCTTTAGCTTTATAATTATACTAGCGGCCGCCAGCGACTTCGTTCGCGTGGAGTTACTTATGCTCCGCTCCTATTGGTCGCCGCGTGATGTTATATAGCTTAAAACCTTCTTTTATTATTCGGCTATCCAACGCAAAAAGAATTTTTCAAATCGGACCAGTAGTTCCCGAGATTAGCGCGAATAAACAAACAAACAAAAATACAAACAAACTCTTCAGCTTTATATATTAGTATAGATAAGTATAGATTGATGTTCAAAAAGTGCTGATTCTCAGCCTAATTTGAATAAATGACTTTAAATTTTGATTTCTTGAAGATACTTAAATTGTGATCAGATGGGAAATTGTTCCAGTAAAAGACGAAGCGAAACGCTTTGTCCGAATCGTAGCGGTTTCCACAACGGGAGATACTCGCCGTATGACGAGTCGTCCGGTGATGGAAAGGTGATGGCGGAATAAATTAAAACAAAAAAAAAATGTATATACATAGTACTCTATTTTTTTTGTCTTGATTTATACGGAAAGCACAAAAATACTTCCTGAAGCTACAAAAAAATTATGAAACTAAGATTATAATTACAAAAGGGTCTCAACGCAGCATGATATCAAATGCCGCTCATCTAATTATTACTCATAGATATAAATAAAGTCTTAATACTAATAAAAAAAAACCAGTTATTAAAGCAATAAACTTCACAGACACCAACTAATTTCATTCTCTCGTAATAAATTTCATTCCCATTTTAAAAACGCGATATCACTATAAAATAGCCATTTGGATTCAAGAGAACCTCTTGAAAAGAAAATTCTTAAGAAATATTTATGAGAAGATGTCACGAAAAATGTCCGCTCGAGTTGGAACCTTCATTTTCTATTAGTTACAACCGAACGGTCAAAATGAAGGATATTAGGTGATTTTCAATATGAAATTTATAAATGGGTGATGGAATGATTCTCGTGATTTCTCTTTGGAAGGCATTCCAGTTCTAATTTGGTGCTAAATTTGTCGTTTGTACTTTTTTAAATTACTTTGGCTATTCTGTAAAGGCTGTGGAGGCGGCACTGGAACGGAACATGGCGACGGGCGGGAGTTTTGGGGGGATTGTCTTTTGTAATTTTGATTTTCGAAAAGTAGTGATTCTTTGTCTAATTTGAATAAATGATTTTTGATTTTAATTTTGAAAATATCTAAAAAAAACAATTTTGTTTCAGTATGTCGTCAATGTTTGATAATTTCAAACAGTTTATATGAAATGACTTGTCTGTGGCTAAAAAAACGTGTATTATTGCCAGATGTTTACATATCTATTTTTACAATGGACTTCCAGAGGTGGTTCAAGATCTGAGCCTGAAAAAAATCAATTCCTTCATTAAACGTAAGTTGTGTCAGAAAGCATTTTATAGCGTTAAGGATTATAATTATTGAGGACAAAAAGGCTTGGGCTTGAGCTGCGTCCGATTTCTATACTTACACTGATTGTTCTTTGATTTTTCCTCTTGTAGTTTTAATTTATAATTGTTTGTTTTTTTTACTCAAAGCCAGTACACACTATGTAGCCAAGCATGTTGTACGTTACGGAATTGGATCGCTGTCAGGGGTGTTCGGCGCTGGTGCAGCTATACAGGAGCTAAACTTAGTATTCGGGAACATTGTTGGAGCTGCAGAACCTTGGACAAAACTATCTTTGCATTGTGTAGATTCAATTTCTTAGTGTTGTATAATTGCATGGCACACATGTGAGCTTGTACTTGCTGTAAAGCATCTATTTGTTGGGTTAGTCTTTTTTGTTGTAGTTTTTTTTTTTGTGTGTTTTCCATAATGGACGCTCTTCATCGTCGTTCATCGTTCTCACACGGTTGATTTCAAAACGAATGATGTAATCAAATATTTGTATCAATAGCTTGACAATTCAAAAGAGTGTCCATGGAGTTTCTTGCCCGTTCTTCTCCATAGGTACCTACTCTTTGGAATGGGGGACTAGCTTCACCTTACTGACTGACCGACCTTCTGACAATTCAAAAGTGCCTGTAGATGGTTTATTTGAAATAAATGCTTTGATTTGATTTGATATCTACTGGTGAAAAGTTTTCATACGAGAATTGCTTGCAAGAATATAAACAAATTGATATATTTTATTAATAATTCTTTATTTAAAACGTATTTCTAACATATTATAGTATTTCTATTTTTAAACGTCTTTGATAGGCTCGATTCTATTTCTAATGATATTAGGGGCTGGATATAAAAAATAGATATGTACGAGGTAGATGTAAGTGGGAACGCCGAAAGGGGCGCCCTAGGAGGACATAATATAGTGAAGTTATTAGCGATGTTCTTCAGAAAGGTCAGGTGTCGGCATTCATGTGTGACCAGCATAGCTACCCACAACCATACGACAGATTGGCGATTCGAAAATGGAACATTCATTAAATTACTGATTTGCACTACCCCTGAATGGAAATAGCTGTCGGATCTACATACTATGATATTTGATTTGATTGAAGGGGGGGATTTTTTATTAGACAAATAACTTTTTAACGTGGAATATAATTGACGTTAGATTAGATTTTATACGAAAATCTAACTGTCCAAAGTAAAAAAATATTCCTCGGGTAATAAAAATTCTGCCGTTAGAATAATCAGCTCTTAAATTGACAACATTTTCTAGTGTTGGATTTGTGGACGGCCATGGGATGGGTGAATTTTATTGAAGAGTTTTTTTTTATTGTACCGAAATGTTCTAAGTTATGCTGATGTATGAACGTTAACGAATCAAAAAGACTGTATCAAGTGTTGCAGGGCTCTGTACTGTCTACTTGGCCTCATTGGTATAAAGCGTAAGTGTATATGTTTATCTGAGATTTAGATCTGGACATTTTTAACCCTTTTATTCACAAACGTAGCTTAAAGTTGTGTAAAACGTAGCTTAAACGTAGCTTAAAGTGATTATCGAATGTATAACCATACATTATAAAGTTTGTACGTCACTTAACGAACCACTTGAATATAAACACTTGAAGTAAATACTTTTCAAAACCGATTTTCTCGTCCAATAACTCTTGCAATTCTGAGAAAATACCAGTTCCATACTAATATAGTTTCAAGTGTACTACATATTTTCCTAACACCATCCATATTAATAATATAAATGCGAAAGTAACTCTGTCTGCCTGTCTCTCTGTTACGCTTTCCCGCTTAAACCTCTCAACCGATTTTGATGAAATTGGGCACAGACAATCTTTAGACCTTGAGAAAGGACATATGCTACCTTTTATCCCGGCAAAATTTGATATTCCCGAGGGAAATCTAATAAGCGCGATATAACCGAACTCCACGCGGGCGAAGCCGCGTGCGGAAAGCCAGTAATCTATATATCAAATACTCGGAGAAAAAAAGTGTGTGTGTCAGCTCCGACGCACGACTGGAGTTTACTACTTAAGTACGAGAAAAAATAAATAAATAAATAAATAAAAATATTAAAAAAAAAATATTAAAAACATATAATAAAAAAATATTATTATTATTATTTCAAATTTTTTTTATAAAATAAATCATAAAAAAATTAAAAAAAAATATAAATGCATATTTATGAAAATTTTAAACAATTTTAAGAAAGTTGATAATAAAATATTTTTTTATAAACATTTTTTTTTAATTATTATAATTAATTTTTTTTTAAATATAACATTATCTTAATAACTAACAAAATATAGTTGTAAAAAGATAATTATGCCACTTTTTTAGATTAGAAAGTTGCGCACTAAAATAGTAACGCTTAAAATTCGTTACTCGTTAGTAGGTTTTACCCACAGAACAGAGTTCCATGGTTTTACCCCTCGGATTTTTCTCATACCGGGCGCCTTATATATGAAAATCGATTCTTAAGGAGTAAACTCCAATAAACTCCAAAAACTCTTTGATCATAACTGTCACATTTAAATTAAATCTGTTCGAAAAGAGAACTCACAACAGGAAGCATTCTAAAACCAAACACAGCCAAATCTTGACACAAAAAAGAATCGGTAACACACATTCCGTGCTCGTTACCTCTTGGAACTAAGCCGAGGGTTCAAATCCAACAGTTTGTATGCAGGGTAGGTTCTGATAGACCCTATTTGTACCCTGGATGTAGTCTCGGTAGAAATCGATTTCTTTATCTGATACCTTTCAGTTGTTGCATAAGTTTGTATGGCGGGAGTGCTATTGTGTTGTCGTACGAGTTAATAAGTAATTTGAATGATAAGATTTGAACAAAATGCTTATACAGAGTCAGATACACTTTACGTGTATTTCATTGTGAGTGTGTATTTCATTATGAAAAAGACTAAAGATTTTAGTCCTTCAAATTAGTCTGCATCTGACGTACCTAAATTGACGTATTTTTATGCCATGCCATTATATATTGGATGCCATGTTTTAAATCGCGTCTAAATTGCTTATGGAATATCTTAATTTGACAGGACTAAATATTTTATCTTCTGTCCCTTTCTTAATGAAACAGAAAGGAAAAATACACTGAACATATAATTAGTTTAGTTGTGAATAAGACAATTTGCCCCGATTTCATAAAATATATGTTTTTTACCAACGCCCCCCTATCAATGTCATTCGCGCCAAAATAATATTTTATCTCTGTATTAATATAACAGATGGCATTGAGAAAATTGAGCCGTTAATAGATTAAAAGTATACAATATGTATGTGTATGTCAATACATATGTTAGATTTAAACGAATACACGAAGAAAAAGTCCTAAAGATCATAGCAATTATATCTGTCTATCCAAATAGAAATAAGGCTTGTATAATGTGTGTAAATTATTATAGGTATATGTACCTATAGCTATTTGGGAATTTATGAAACAATTTAATAACGAAAGTTTCATCATCTGTTATAACGTTGTACCAAGGATATATTAATGGTAATACATAGTATGTATGTGTATATAGTCCATTCATGTATAATGTCACTAGACTTAAGCATTTTCTTTTTGTTAATAATTTTTCCTATCTAACAACGTACCTGCCATCTAATCTCTATCTCTTTCTTTCTTTTTTTTTAGAGTGAATACTACTTCAACTCTTCAATGGCCTCTGTGGTTAGATACCACAATTTTGCCAATAACACGTGTAACAAATTATAGAAATTCTTTAAACAATTATTTCACAATAATGGTGGATATCACCAATGACAGTTGAAAAAACGGCCGCGTGAGCCGACTAAGAGGAGATTTGATGCAAAGCCATTATGTGGCCACTATGCTGCGATATTTCAATGTTCTTTATGCATTATTTACTGAATGCACTTTTTACTACATAAATCACGCGCTTTTATTTAGTAAACGACACTATAAATAATTTTAAAAGTCCAATGAAAAATGCGCGTGGCACTCATCTTAGCTTCTCGTCAAAAAACCAATCTAATCTCTTCTCCGCGCTTGGTTGACTGATAGAGAATGTCTAAGACATTAAGTCCGCCATTGTACCTTTTTTGTGCGAAAATTAATTAAATCCATTCTCATTTATCAGCATTTGCATTGACTATTTGTATCATCATCATCATCATGTCAGCCACAGGAAGTGGACTCCAGAACATAGGCCTCCGCCAAGGATTTCCAAAAAGTTCTATTGGCCTGCATCCAGCGCTTCCATGCGATTTTGGTCAGGTCATCCGACTACCTAGTCGGTGAGTGTCCGACGCTGCGCCTGCTGGTATGTGGTCGCCATTCAAGAGCCTTTCTGCCCCATCAGCCATCGGTTCTACATGCTATATGCCCCGCCCATTGCCACTCCAAAGAGCTAATCCGCTGTGCTATGTCGGCGAATTTCGTTCTTATACGAATCTCCTTACAGATTTCCTCTAATCAAGAAGATTCATTCAACTTCCAAAAGCAAAGAGTATCACTAATAACATGTTACTATTTCAGTAAATAGCCAACATCCATGTCAGTCTATCGTAGTAGTCATAGATCAATTTGTATACATTTTTTATTTTTAGCTCTATGTTGTGGTGGGTCCCCCACGCTTGGCCGCGAATCCCACTTTCGCGATTCGTGTCAATTGCCTCGCAAAAAAAGTTAGCCCGGTTGCCAAGTCCACGTCATATAATTTTTTTCATCATAATATCCAGTACAATGTTGTGTTTCCTTTTTTTTATTCGAGTATATTGCAGTTACAGTGTCTGTTATGCAAAATGTTTGATGTCATGAGAATATGGGACGATGTTTGATCAAATGTTTGAATATATTGTCTCCGTCCAATTTAGAACAATACCTTCATTTATACGAGTTACAAATTAGATTGATAAATTCGTAAACAAACAGTGTTTATATTAATTACAAACAGCTTTAGAGTAGACCAGAAATAGAATACTCTTTGTTATTTACACTTAGTAATTTTCTCGAAGGTAGACCATAACATCGGCTGCCGGCAGAAGTTACCACCCATCAGACAAAGTCTTGCCGCCAAGCGATTCATCGTGTTCCGGCATGATGTTTGGTGAAGCCTTACGGAGGACGGGTCTGAGCAGTTGTGTTGCGATGTGTGCCGAGTACGATGCGTTAAATGTTGTTGTGTCGGAAGTTTGGTCGTGGAGGGTCTCCACATCAATCTCCCTCTGGCGCAGCATCGTTGGTCGTGTTGTTGGGTTTAACATTGCACCATCTCACTCAATTGCCGTCTTTCTTCCTATTCACTAAGATTTTTTATGTGAATGGGCTTAATAAACTAGTGCATTTTACCATCGACGATTTCATTACTGCTTACCATCAGGCGGGATTGCAGTCAAGCCGCTTGACTGCAAACCCGCAGTAGCTACAAACTAGCGCTTGACTCAAGCGCTAGTTTATAATTATAACAAAAAAAAAACAGAACATAAACATAAATATTTTACAAAGGGTGACACAATGGGCGGTCTTATCGCCAAGAGCTTTTACAGACTACCTTTGGATGAGACATTAAGGGGACGGAGCGACAAGCAATATAGGTAGTCTACAGTATACTATTAACCTCGGTGACCCTCGGTTTCGCCCGAGTGGATGAAAAATTCCTACATGATGGACAGGAAATTCCCCACGGGAACTTACTACATTCTAATTATCATGCAAAACTATCATTATACGCCACTTTATATTGATGAATTTTATAAACAAAATGAAAAGAATAATTTACTTTGAAAAGCACCTATTGCTATTAATATTATTAATATTGTGAATGTCAGAACTATATGGACCTTGTTTTTTTCTTTCTCTGCAAGTTTTAGTCTTGGTCTGGCAGTTTGAGTTTTTTATGTCTTCAGCACATTGCCCGTAGGACCGATGCCCGATGGGGCCGACGGGTTCTTGAATGGCGACCATACACCGGAAGACGCAGCGTGGGTAGGTCGCATGAAACCGCTGAATGTGGGAGGCGCAGGACTGGTCATCGTGGACATACTTGGGGAGGCCTATGTGGCCGTCTTTCAGCTGAAATGATGATGAATGATGACGTCTTCAGACGATCTAAGCAAGGTTAGGTATGTCTTTTAAAGAAACTGTGAACTCTAGAGTTTGTTTCGACATTTCTTCTCAGAGTAGCCAGCTATGCTACGCCACCTTATCTAGCTTATTTTTTTTTTGGTTGAGGCGTTTCGTCACGTCTTTTATACCGCGTACCTGGAGGGTCTGGAACAATTTGCCTACAGAGGTCTTGCCGTCTGACTACAATTTAGGTGTCTTTGAGGCTAGAGTGAAAAGGCTCTTAATAATGCAGGGCGCTTTGACATCAACAATTGTATCAGTTGCCATCAGGCGGAATCGCAGTCAAACACTAGTCTAAAAAGTTAAAAAAAAAAGTTATATACTGTGTGCTAAATTTAATCTAAACCTGTTCAGTCTTTTTTGCACTAATCCAGAAGAAATTTGTTTGTTACTGTATACCTGCCTAAGCTTACACAAAATGTCGACGAAAGAAAAATGTGGATAACCTTTTAACTACCAGTTTTATAAAATGTTTCAGTTTTGTATATTTATACACTAGTACATAAATTATTCCTTCAAAAATTACCAAATACCTTGTTATACGCCATCTAGTGGTATTTTTAGGGATATTTATTTATTAAAACTTATAGCGGCATACAAATTAACTACGCGTACCGAAAGGCTAAGAATAGGTATTTTTCTTTCGAAGGGCGTATCAGACTTTTACTGACTAAAACCCACCCGTGTTCCTTCTCTAGCCTGTAGGCCAGGGCCACGGTTTCTTGTTTAACCAACCCGCAACCCTGACACAGGAGGCATCGGTCTTCGTGGACTCCGTCACGATGTGCTGACATCTCTTTGAGGCGCGCGTGAAACACAACGCGCCGTCGACTCGGGCCTGGTCCTTACCAGACCGGACGGCGAGCTGCCCACTGCTCACCACCCGCAGGCTCAAGTTTAGGTATCCGACCTCTAATTATAATGTATAGATGATATGACTTCACACATATAATTTTAGAGCGAGCACCTTCCTATTGTTATTTCGTATTGTTCCTTTATAAAACGTAACCATTAATAATGAAGTTTCGAATTCCATAGACTTTACGATGAAAATATTCTTACATTTTGAGATACAAAATGTTGCAATATGATTCCTTATTATCTGGCTTTTAATTAAAATAAATAGGTCAAGGGAATTTCGGTTTCATTTTCTTCTAAGCATTTGTTATTTTATTGTTCGATAACGATTTTATTCCTTTCCTATTAAAATTGGAAATTGGAATCACCATCGGAGAGATTGCTGAAACACAAACGGCGTTGTTTATATTAAAAATTGAAACATCAATTTTACCTAAATAATTTTAATTGCATATAGCTGATACACCTTTTCTTGTTTTGTTCTTCTATATTGATTTTTAGCATAGGTACCCTTTCTAAAGTGGGAAGATGCAACTACATTCTGGTAAATTGTGTTTTTTTTTTAATAATTTTAAACTAGCAGTTGACTGCAATCCCGCCTGATGGTAAGCAGTGATGCAATCATTGATGGTACAGCGCGCTAGTTTATTAAGCCCATTCACTTAAAAAAACCTTAGTGAATAGGAAGGAAGACGGCAGTTGAGCGAGGTGGTGTAATGTTAGACTCAATAACACGACCAACGATGCTGCGTCAGAGGGAGTTTGATGTGAAGACCCTCCACGACCAAACTCCCGACACAACAACATTTGACGCATCGTACCCGGCACACATCGCAACACAACTGCTCAGACCCGTCCTCCGTACGGCTTCACCAGACATCATGCCGGAACACGACGAATCGCTTGGCGGCAAGGCTTTGTCTGGTGGGTGGTAACTTCTGCCGGCAGCCGATGTTATGGCCTACCACCGAGAAATGCATATAGCTGATACACCTTTTCTTGTTTTGTTCTCCTATATGTATTTTTAGCATAGATACCGTTTCCAGACATAAGTGGGAAGATGCAACTACATTCTGGTAAACTGGGGTTACTTCAACAAAACAGTGGTAGAGACTGGATGAAGAGTTATGTATGCAAACTATGCTATACTTCATATCCTCATGTCGCAAAATATGTAGACAAAGTCTTGAACTACGAGTCTGTGGAAGTGGCGGGCAATAAAGAAAAAAAAAAAAGCAAATGTCTAAGCCTTTATAAAAGTCATTCATTTGCTCGGCATTCATTATGCAGATTATTTCCATACTCGGAAAACTGTACTATATTTCTAACAAGATATTTCCATACCATCTTGAATACTTAGCAGAAACTTGAGACTACTATTTAAGCACAGAATATCCTGTGTGAGTACCTCATTATAATTCCGCGAGGCCATAACGGTCGACGTTGTCTGTTCGGGTTTCACTGATTTTATGATGTTAACATGTGGGCTGACTTACACCGACGTGTAATGCCATTCCGGCTCACGTGTTGTCTAAACCTAATATTTTTGAAGTGAAAACTAGTTTAGCATCGTTAAGCAACTTTTATTGGATGGGGAAAAAGCATTGAATTCATGTAGGTAAGCGAGTGTGGCTGACCAACCATTTTTTTATTTTATTTTTTGTATGGGAAATCTACAAATCAGAATTTTAATGACTAAAATCCACCCGAGTTTCTTCACTTGCCTGTGCGCCAGGGTCACGATTTCTTTTTTAACCAACTAACAGTTGCGCGTTGATTGCCTCCTGAGGCATCGGTCTTCGTGGACCCCGTCACTATGTGCTTACATCTCTTTGAGGCGCGCGTGAAAATAAACGCGCCGTCGACCCAGGCCTGGTCCTTACCGGGCGGCGATCTACCTATCGCTCGCCGCACGCATGCCCGCGCCTACGGTGGCTGAGAGTTCGATGTCGTCTCCCGACCAGGACCTACGGCGACTAGAGGCATCCTAGTTTGCCAGAATCACAACTTCGCACAACGAGGTGACGGCCTGCCATGCACTCTCGCTCCGGACCATGGCCTGGACCAGGGTCGGACGCAAGAGATCGCCGCCGATCGCCGCCACGAAGACACGGCGGCGGTGCTCTACCCAAGCCGGGCAGACCTCCACCATATGCTCCACCGTGTTCTCAGTGAGTGACCAACCATTACAAAGTTTAACTACTAGACTGGAACAGTTTGGCAGCGGCAGGGTTTCCGTCAGACTACTATTTAAGTTTCTTCAAGGTTAGAGTGAGTAGGCTCTTAATAAACTAGCGCGCTTGACCATCAACGATTGCATCACTGCTTACCATCAGGCGGGATTGTGGTCAAACACTAGGTTATGATATATACTTAACGTTTTTTTTTTTTGTATATGCGAAATCCGAAACAGTTGTCTAGTATTTTTATGTAAAGAATCTATGTAGAAAATTTCAAAAAGATATCATGAAAAACCATAAAGTTATGAGATTGTTATATTACCTGGTTGTCCCAACAAAAATATGTTTAACGCAGCGCTCGGGCGGGCAAGCGTTGCGTTGACACTTGGTAACCACACTACAACAATTTCTAAATGTATTTGGGGAAAAATATAAGATGGTGTGAAATGATCGGAATCGATTCAGTTGCTTATTCTGAACTATATTCAGGTTTCGCATAATGAAAAAATAACGTTGTTTAAGTATACAAAAAGGACATTTTCACAAATGAAGTAGTTCTCTTGCCGCCACACACTGTCTATACCACCGCCTAGCTCCATAAAGAATAGAGGTAAACAAACCTATTTAGGGTTATCACAACTCACGTTTTACAAATCTCCTGTTACATGATTATCGACTTTTACATGCTAGCTATACAATATGTAAAGAAAACCCTGTCCGATCCGTGAAGGTATTGTTAGGTATCGATAACTGATTCTACTAATGCCCACAAAGACAGTCTAAACTTTAAAAAAAAAATCCCCCTAAAAAAATAAATATTATTTCGCAAAAAGAGGTAACTTAATACATGTGCGGTAAACAACATCATCCGCGAGCGGCGGGGGGCAGGGCACGCGGCACCTGTGACGTGTTCGCGTCGCTATTCGCTTATAATAATACCGGTGTTGAAACTTTTTAAAAATTACCAAATTTCGGGGAAATTGGATTTAATTCCCGGGAAAAAAGGATTATTTCAAAATTCATTAGTATTGTTACTACGATGATTATGTAAAATTTTATATTATATATGGTCAAGTGTTTACCTAATCTTTATGATCCTTATGGGTCGGACAGGGTTTTCTTTACATATTGTATATTAACAATTCCTATTGCAGCATATTTCAATAGAATCACTAGAATAACATGCATAATAACTTTGTATTTCGAAAAACCATTAAAAAGTCGACATTAATTTTACGTGATAGCTCTACTAAAAAAGAAAGATCGATGAAATCCAGGTATTAAACACATTTTGTGGAATTCAACCAATGAATAAAGTTGAGGCATTTGTCAATATAATTTTGCGTATTTTAATTACTTTCAAATCAACTACATAACACATGCATTTTAATACTTTCAAGTATGGACTAATTAGGTATATTATACTTACATGTATCAAAAAACTTAACCTATTAGGAAATTAGATTACATGTGTGTCATATTTCATTCAAATCGGTTAAGCGTTCTATGCAAAACATAAATATACTAGATTAGATTAGTAGGAAGTAGGATTATTACTTTTATGAAAATCATCTATGTAGAAAAGGTTGTTAACATCTGTCTTTTAGGCATAAACTACTCGTTGCCTAGCAACGGTTTGTTTACCTCTATTCTTTATCGAATTTGGCTCAAATATAGGTACCACGGTTCACGAGATACAAGCCTTTTGATAGACAGACCGTAAAGCCTAAGTAATAAGGTCCCATTGTAACTTTTGGGTGTGGAATCCTGAAATAAGGATTGTTTGTATATTGATTTGTTACGCTTTCACGCTGAAACGGATTTGATTGAAATTCGCCATATGGGTAGACTTTTTATCCCTGGATCGCAGACGGAGATGCGAGTGGTATGGAGGTGGTAAATATTAAGTGTCAAAGGAATGTCAAGTTGGCTTGATATGACTCGAGATCAGAAATTATGGTGATTAGACATAAACTTTAACAAAATGCCGACGATTGAAAAACGACGAAGGCCTACTGCGGTACTTCACACCGGGGCAGCTTCTAATGTTGTACAAAGCACAGGTCCGCTCGTATGTGGAGTACTGCAGCCACATTTGGGCTGGTGCTGTGAAATGTCACCTGCTTTGGATTCATTGGAGAGGCGTGCGAAGAGGCTGATTGGAGACCCAGATTTAACTCGAAACGGTCTCCAAAGCCTGGAGCACAGGCATAGAGTAGCCAGCCTTTCGGTCTTCTATAGGATGCATTCTGGTGAGTGTGCAAGGGAATTGCATGATTTAATTCCCCCATCTCCGTTCCACCATCGGACGACTCCTCGTACGGCGACTTTCCACCCTCACGTTGTTAACACCACTACGATCCGGACGAAGCGTTTTGCTTCCTCTTTTATTCCGCGTACATTGAGGGACTGAAACAATTTGCCAGCGGCGGTGTTTTCGTCACACTACAATTTGAGTGTCTTCAAGGCTAGAGTGAACAGGCTCTTAATAAACTAGCTCGCTTTACCATCAATGATCGCATCACTGTTTACCATCAGGCGGGATTGCGGTCAAGCGCTAGTATATAAATTATAAAAAAAGGTTGAATAATGTGGATTTGACTTTTGACTAACAATTGTGTAAAATATTTTCGTTATTTATACATAATATGTTAATTAATACATAAGTTTTGTTCCTTCAAAAATGACGAAATACCTTGTTGTACGTCTTCTGGTGGTATTTTTAGAAATATTTATGAACAAAACCTGAAGTCACTTTTTGTACAACTGCATTAAAGGCGAACTGTAATAATATATTAAAGTATTTATTTCACAAAAAATACATAGCACTTTATACTGTTACATGAAAGGAAAGTTTATAATTACTATGCAATAGTAGCCTCTATCTTTTAAACTAGGACTCGCCTGTATCTTAAAAGCCTTTTGGTGAAAGTGGGCCCTAATCAACCACGCGAGCCAGTGCGGGTTGGTACTTAAAAACTTGATACTAAGCTAAAAACTTAAAAACATGACCTAAACAAAAATCCATTTAATAAATTACTATAACAAACCCAACTTATAAAACATTTAACACCATAGAATATTCTTCCTCCCAAGGGAAATTCATTTGGCACTTCCTTATTCTCAAAATTGCACTACGGTGTGATACCCGTCACTTGTTGTGAAGCTCAAGCACCCGTAAATGAGATATATGCTTGTGTTTTACGAGATACCTTGAGAATTTTACGAGAACTCTTTACATATGTATACATAGATGTAAATCAATGGATGTAGATAAATAAGAAGACGAGCTCGTTTGCCTTGCTATTGACTGTGTTGCTCTTGAAGCCTCTACTTGTGTAAAGTTCTTGAAAGAATATTGGATGTGAAGTATAGGACCTTTTGTTTTGAAAACAACTTCACGGAGCAATGTTAGCGTGTTAATAAATAGTAAAGTTCTAAGGAACGTTATAAAAAAAAGCGAAGATGCCACTGCAATACCTCGCAATCGCGATTTTGCTTGCTACCTTAGTCTATGTTTCGGTCACTTTCATTTTAAACAAATCCATAATAACAGACTCTTTTTGTAGGGATGGGAAATCATCAAATGACTTCTCCCGCTCTGGGCGGAGCGGAAGGGCGTGTCAGACTTTTACTGACTCAAACCCACCCGTGTTTCTTCACTTGCCTGTGCGACGGCCAGGGCCACGGTTTCTTTTTTAACCAACCCGCAACCCTGAGCCAGGAGGCATTGGTCTTCGTGGACCCCGTCACGATGTGCTCACATCTCTTTGAAGCGCGCGTGAAACACAATGCGCCGTCGACTCGGGCCTGGTCCTTACCGGGTGCAAGCTGCCCACTGCCCACCGCCCGCAGGCCCACGCCTACGGTGGTCCGCAGTTTGATGTTGTCTCCCGACCAGGGTATCTCCTGCGGCGGCTAGTGGAGTACCCTTAACAGACCCTGCAGTCTATTATTTGTATTTTTTTTTGCAGACTTCATACGGTCGATTGTCTTAGTAACAATATTACTTGGCCTATGTTAGTACTTAATAATTAAAACAGATTTTATCCGGTCCGCCAACGCCCACAAAAGCGGACTATTTCTCAGGGCAGCTATCGAATGCAGAATGTTGAACGTATCAATTTCACTTTAGTTCATTTAACGGTGGCAATGACAGAGACGATTTGAATCCCCAAAGCAAAATATTTTACAGAAGAAGATAATGAGGCCAATCAACCATAGGAGAGGTCAAGCCAATGTCATCGTACACATCACACTTCTGAGGTTCTGAGCTGATCTGCACCCTAATTGCGAAACGCACTATTACAATCAGTTGGAATCATTTCGTCATATTGCTAGTCCATTGCTCCATGTATCCCAAAAGTATGTCTACTCAATAACGTGAAGAACGCAACGTGAAGAACGCAATGAATATTGTTGAACTGTGAAAATGAAACCCATTGCTACTGATAGTGTGTTACGCAATTATCCTGCTGGTTGCGTCGTCTCCGTAACTAGACGTCTACATAACCGTAAGAAACCGTTGTGTTATATACGAGCATGAAAATACGGAGCCATCCAAAAGTGGATCTAAATACATCAAAACAAGTGTCAAATTCAATTTTTCGGACAGGTAAATACGTATCGGGAGTAGGGACAACTGTCACATCGTGTTAACATTCATTCTTTGTTCGAGCTCCGAGCTAGTTATATGTTCTTAAATGACATGGAGTAAGGTCATTCGGCAAAAACTCCGGATTTCCTGATTAGGGGGTAGATCACCCGACCGGATAACAATCTGGTTTCTATCTCATCATCATCTCAGCGTTAATCCCAGTCGCATCCGTAGCTTTTCAGCTTTGGAGTCTGGGGTCCGCTTTACCTGTCCTAACTGCTGATTTTGACTAAACTTCGATATTTTCCGTGAAGCGGCTGCCGTCTGGCCTCCACAACCCGAAGGCGATATCTAAGCATTGTAGTTAGACCAATTGTTAGACTTTTGAGGGCTCCAACCAACCCGCAACGACTGCCATTAGATGTTCCTATGGCAACCGGGACCAACGGCTTAACGTGCTTTCCGAGGCACGATCAGACCACTGCAAATATTCATATTCGTGCATACAAATATTTGCACTATGCGGGGATCGAACCCGCGCCTCCTTGTGCAACAGCCGCGTTCGCTACCGCTATGCCACGGAGGCTGTCAAATCTGCTTCCTAGCTAGTACATACTATTTATGCGCCTACCTTTACGCTGAACACCCCATCATTTTTCAATGTAGACTTTGAGCTAAAAACAACCCCTTTCTTTCAGATTTTTTGTTCTATCTCGTGCCACTATTTTATCATTATGCTTCCTCATTAAGGGGTAGGACAAAAAATGGCTACGAACGGCTGTGTATACATCATATCTATTCACAGTGGAAACAGGATATTAATTATGAGAGATTTATGAGGTGTAAGGGATTCCTTGCTCGGTATTAATAGCTCTGTAACGAGAAGGGTATTTTTATTATGATTTATATTAAGATTAAATTAGTTTGTATTGACTCTGAAAGAAACATTAGACTCTTTTAACTAGATGTAAATTCACAAAATATGCATGTACTATTGTTTTTGCATTTACCTGAGTAATAATAACTAAAACTGTTTTTTTTATATAATTATAAACTAGTGCAGCAGCGATGCAATCGTTGATGGTAAAGCGAGGTAATGCAATGTTAAACTCAACAACACAACCAAAGATGCTGCGCCAGAGGGAGATTGATCTGGAAACCCCTCCACGACCAAACTCCCGACACAAAATCATTTGGCGCATCGTACTCGGCACAATTCGCAACACAACTGCTCAGACTGGCGGGCTTCAGCAGAAATCATGAACATGACGAATCGCTTGGCGGGAAGACTTTGTCTAGTGGGTGGTAACTTCTGCTGGCAGCTTATTTTATGGTCTACCACCGAGAAATTGTATTTCATACTAGGGTCTAACTAATGGAGGGTTCTTAGTATTCTAATGTTAGCATATTATACGAAGGTGGTTATTTTTTTCTGCGGTCTTTTTGGCATCAACGATCGATTCGATTGACGACGAGGAGATCTTATCACCGATCTTGTCAAATAAAAGTGATACTTATCTGTCCTTTAAATTGACGTATTTTTGGCAGCCATGGTTTTTTTCACGTCTAAATAGTCTGTGATTGGTGAAATGTCATGAATTGACAGTAGGTATTTAACCAAATTGTATGTTCTGTTCCTTTCTTAATGACACTGAAGGAAAAAGTTGAACAGAACTTAAAATTAGTTTAGATTCTGAATAAGAAAATCAGCACAGTTATCTCTCCAAACTGTTATAATAATTTTAAGCAAAAATACCGTCTACACTTTAGAACCGAAACGAGACACCCCAGTTTTTATTAACTACTAAATCACAAAAGTTCCTTTCTACCCGTGTGTCTCCACGTTAGGTCTAGTTATGGACAAACTTTACCCGTTCCCCACCTAGAATACATTCTAGAACGAATTTGGACGTTCTGACTGGAATTTCTGGTCGAAAGTTATGCCGGAATTATTTAGCAGACTGCTTTGTCGTTAGTGCTTTGGATAATTCTGGGAAGAGGTCTTATGTTTCGTATGTGGTATGTCGCTTTGTTTGATAGCATCGTTACAAGGTTGGATGCAACATAACAGGAGCGCTAAGCTATTAGTCAACGTCGACCTTAAAACTTGCTGTGCCCAACAGGGTCCATAATTGTTTCCAATATTATATTTACCACTTGTAACTTTACATTATGGATTGCAATAAACGATTTTGATTTGATTTGATTTGACCGTCCACATCAATTTAAAGTTGACGACTAAAACTCCAGTGGCATGCTAAAGATTACAATAGCTATCAAATGAGCAACCGCGCAACCAATACATGTGTGTGTGCGTGCCCATTGTTCATATGAGTGATATCTCAATATTCCACAAGTAAGAAATCAATCTTTTTTTACTGTACTAGCTGCCCAGCAGTTTCACCCGCGTAAGTTACGGTCCCGTGGGAATATCGGGATAAAAAGTATCATCATCATCAACCTTTTTATCGCTCTACTGCTGGGCACAGGTGGGGCATGGGGCAACCTCCGTGGCGTAGCGGTAACGAACGCGGCCGTTGCGCAAGGAGGCGCGGGTTCGATCCCCGCACAGTGCAAATATTTGTATGCATGAATATGAATATTTGTACTGGTCTGGTCGTGCCTCGGAAAGCACGTTAAGCCGTTGGTCCCGGTTGCCATACGAACATCTAGTGGCAGTCGTTACGGGTTGATGGAACCCTCAAAAGTCTAACAATTGGTTTAACTGCAATGTTTAGATATCGCCTTCGGGTTGTGGAGGTCAGACGGCAGTCGCTTCACGGAAAATATCGAAGTTTAGCCAAAATCAGCAGTTGGACTGGTAAAGCGGACCCTAGGTTCCAAAAGCTGAAAAGCTACGGATGCGACCGAGATTAACGCTGAGATGATGATGATGACTGCTGGGCACAGGTCTCCTCTCTCGTACAGAGAAGGATTGAGTGTAATCACCATGCTTGCTCAATGCGGGTTGGCGATTTCAGACTTTAAGTCCAGTTTTCCTCAATATGTTTTCCTTCATCTTTTTATCATTCATTGGTGTCCAAGATATACTTAGAAAGTACATATAACTTGACTTGGAATCGAACCCGCACACTATATTTGAGAGGCTGGTGTTTTAACCACTAGGCCACCACGACTTATAAAAAGTACGTGTGAGTGACAGATAAAAAGTATAATTTGTGTTATTCCTGTGTATACACCACCTGTGTGTCAAATTTTATCCAAATCTGTTTATTAGGCATGAATGGGGCTTTCAAATTTATAATATTAGTAAGGATATTAAAAATAGGTATCGCACATAGACTAAATCGCGGAAAGAATCCAGTGTTCGATAAAAGTAAACTTTTTGCTATTTACCTACATATAAAAGAAATCTTTTTACTTTTACATAAAGGCTGCAAAGTGAGGTTATCTGAACGATTAGAAGTCTGAACCCATTTTGGCTGTCTGATTTATATTTATAAAATGTATTGCTTCTTTATTGTTTTACCAAGAAAAAAAAAATAAAGACTATAAATTTAGGATGGGTACTCTTATCATTTTCTACGATCAACCTTTTTACGGATATTTTATGCAGTAGGTGTACTAACATTAGTACTTACTTAAAACATTAGACTTGGGATGAAGCCACTCATCAAAACTAAATTAGTCATCAAAATTCTGAAAAATGTTGGCCAAAATATGCACCCTTGTAGATACCCCGAAAACATACACTTTTTCCCACACAACCTATACTTTATAAGGTTGTTTTTTCCATAATCAAATACAAGGGAAAACCAGCCACAAATGTAAGTCCGTTAGCCAACAATTACTGACCCACATTCCCCTCATCGGGGCATTTTTCCACTTGAGAAAACTTCTTTCGTAGCAATATCGTTTTGCAAATCTACTGAAACAGTTTTTCGTTTAATTTCTTTGCTGGATACTTGTGGTCTTAATTGGCAGTATGTTTTAATGTTTTATTGTTCCTATTTTGTGATCTTTATAATGTTATTATAATAAAATATTTGATTGTCTATAGAAATGTTTTGTTGTAACGTTACTAGAGATCTATAAATGGCATGTGGGCAAAAGGGTTTCATTGGGACCCGGTATTTCTACGTCTTCGCTATCTGTCAATTGGGTGCATTTTGTAAACATTAATATGTAAAAATAAATAAAATAGCTTTATTTCATAATAGCTGTTGACGTGACTCCGTCCGCGTGGACTTCAGTTTACAGCGCGCAGTGGTTCCCGTTTTCGCGGGAATGCCAAGATAAATGCCTACGTTTTGCAAGGTTTCCTCAAAATCCATTTAGTAGTTTTTGCGTGAGAGAAAACATTCAAACATCCTCATACATTTTCGCGTTTTTTTTTATAATAATTATGAAGTAGTGCTTGACTGCAATCCCACCTGAAGGTAAGCAATGATGCAATCGTTGATAGTAAAGCGCACTAGTTTTTCAAGCCTATTCACTTAAAAAACTTAGGAATAGGAAGGATGACGACAGTTGAGCAAGGTGATGCAATGTCAAACCCAAGACCAACACGACCAACGATACTGTGCTAGAGGGAGATTAATCTGGAGGCTCTCCACAACCAAACTCCCCGACACAATAACATTTGGCGCATCGTATCCGGCACACATCGCCACACAACTGCTCAGACCCGTCCTCCGTACGGCTTCACCAGACACCATGCCGAAACACGATGAATCGCTTGGCGGCATAAGGTCTAAAGCAACGTTAATTTTACCGGGTTTAAAGGTTTAGCAAAGGAAAGAAACATCAAATATCATACATACTTCTAATTATTTTGCGTTGGTTGGTGTTTTGGATACGGTTAGGATGTTATGAAAATAAGAGTTAAAAATTATTGTTTGATAAAATATGAGCACATTTAAGTAAGTACGGCTTTATAAACAACGTTTTTTGGTTTGCTGTCTTTTGCCAAAACATAAAGATTTTCTGGATTTGATACACCTGAGCATGTCACATACAGTTGCCCATGAGAAAAACATGTTGTTTCTAAATGAACACCTGCAACTTTAAGCGTCTGTCGGCTTTGTTATTGTTATAGCAAATGCTGCTTTCAGAAGGAACTGTACTCTTTTAAATTGAAATGGCATATCAGTCGGGATGATGGGAATACGGGAAATCAAGACATTTTGACCTTTTGCCATTCCAGCCATGATTGTAGCCTTTACAATTTTATGACCTAAATGTGTTATTTGTAACCGAGTACCATTACACAGCTTTGGAGTATCAAGATTCCTCATTAATAGGACTGGCAAACCAACTTTTAGTATCAACTTATGGGATGGCACTCCAGCTGATAATTCTAAAGAGTTGATAAATTCTATAGGGTATGATGTAACTTATTCAGTGTCCATAATATTGTCCCCTGCGAGGTATTCAACAGCATTTCCCTGTGCATTTAACATGATTTGTACATTTATTTTATTCGCTATTTTATTAGTCGGCGCCTTGCGCATAGCCCTTTCGCATAGCCATTCTAAGTTGGCTATCCACAATTTGACAGAACTCACGACTCAGTGTTATCATGCCGTTACTGTCAGGTGGCATATGATTTTCTCCGATTTTTAGAATAGTAGCTGCATATTACCCAGTTTGAGAATCGTAGTGAAGTTGCACTGACATATTCGTGATGAGACAATACTTTTTCGCGTGAAGCCATAATGCAGATGCTTTCAAATAGGCATTTATTTCTCTGCCGGCATACCTCTAGTAATCACTGGAAGGGTCTGCCTAAAGTCACCAGTTAAAAGTACTACCATCCCTCCCATGATATCTTGGTTGCCATTGATGTCCCTCATTGTGCGATATAGTGCTTCAATTGCCCTTTTGTGGGACATCGTACATTCATCCCAAACTAACAACTTACACTGCTGTAACATTCTTCCGCGCTCACTTCTTTTACTAACGTTGTATACCGGCATTTCCTCAAGAACTAAGTTCAATGGTAATTGAGAGCGGTGTTCGTACCCTACCAAAAAAGAAATAAAAGGTGCTCTGTTGATATAAAATAAGTGCCTGTTAAAATAATGGAAGCAATATCTACGTCTGCGTTAGCTCCCGTTTTCGCAACATTTTTTGTTACTGCTCTGCTCCTATTGGTCGTAGCGGGATGTTATATAGCATATGTAGTTTCTCAGGCTCTAGACTAGGTTCAGTAGTTTTGGCGTGAAAGCCGGACAGACAGACAGACAGACAGACAGAGATACTTTCGCATTTATAATATTAATAGGTATAGATTATTTTGGCTTATATTGCATGTCAAGGAGCCACCATTTTTTTTTAAAAGAAACCTTGGCTGTCGCACAGGCAAGTGAAGAACACGGGTGGGTTTTAGTCAGTGGAAGTCTGACACGCCTTTCCGCTCCGCCCAGAGTGGAAGAAGTCAACAAAACAAAGAAATCTTCATTTGCACATGCATTTCTATGCCTAAATGAAGATTTCTTTTTTTTTTGTTCAACTACATAGTTGAAATAAAATATATATACAATATGCAAAGAAAACCCTGCCCGACCCATAAGGATAATAAAGGTTAGGTAACCACATGACCAAATATAATATAAAATTTTACGTAATCATCATATTAACAATAGTAATGAATTTTAAAATAATCTTTTTTTCCCGCGAATTAATTCCAAATTCCCCGAAATTTGGTAATTTTTTAAAAAGTGACAACGCCATTTTGACGGTACGCTTACGCGATTCGACCACGCGTCGCGTGCTCTGCCCCCCGTCGCCCGCTGAAGGGTGTCCTACCGCACATTTATTAAGTTACCTCTTTTTGCAAAATAATATTTATTTTTTTAGGGGTTTTTTTTTAAACTCTAGTCCAGCTTTGTCGGCATTAGTAGAATCAGTTATTGATTCCTAACAATACCTTCACGGATCGGACAGGGTTTTTTTTACATATTGTATAAATACAATATAAATAAATAACAAACAGAGAGAAATGACAGAAAACAAAACAAAATGCGATCAATTATATGAGTGTGTGAATATTGTGATTTCCACAGATTGGGTATTTCTATTGCCTCTGCAAAACATTAAAAAAGTTAATAATCAAAGGATCGTACAAGTTGTCCACACAAGAAAAGTGTTTATTCGGCATTTGTTTGCTTAGAGATACGAAACCTTTGGTAATAATATCTAACTTGCACTTGAATGCTTTTGTTATGAGATTTGCAATATTTTTTCAAATCTCATAAGCTTGGGTAGAATATATATATAGACGATATTCATGAAAAACAAATTGTCGTTGTCAAACCAAATACTTTTACTCAATATTACCTAGACACGATAACGCATTTTCATTCATAATATTTCGATATAAACAGAAATGAAAACTAATTCAAAATAGTTAATGAAACATCACCCCATTTAAAATCTAATTAGTACATTAATAGTATTCTCGTAATAGGATTTATTACTGAAAGTGCTATTTAAAAGCCCCTATGATAGCCGCTGATTAAATTCAGAAATGCAATAATCATCATCTGATTAGCCTAATATTACATTATTTTAATATGATACATTTTATGTACATATTTATTGTATAATCTAGACGATTGATATTTCATTCAGCCTCCAGGGTAAACTGGTACATTACCAGTTTAATAAGGGTTATATGATACACGCTTGTTAGATGTTGAGAAAAAGTACGATATATTATAAATTAGCATATTTATAAAATAAACTGTCGCGTAATATTAGAAAATATTTGTAATCTTACGGGTGATCAGATATTTATTTCTTCGACTTATTACTGAATTCGGAGAAAACCGACGAATCATCACTATTATTTTTTTTTTTCTATAGTGGAATGATTTTCTTAGTGGGTGAGTCGACAACTCTTGGATGATGTTTTAGGAAACTGGCAGATTTTGAACTTAATAAAATTAAGAATCGTATACGTTTTGTTATATTTGACGTTCTTCTGTGATATTCTTGGGATGCCTTCTGTGATATTCTTGGGATGCCTTCTGTGATACGGAGTATGGTGGTAAAATATATACGTCCCTTTGTTGCCTTTTACGAAATCTACCGTAATCTCGTACCAGAAGACGTAGCGTAGGAAGGTCTCAAATAACACGCTCCAAGAACCGAAATCTGAAGGAACCCGTCGAAGTACCCGTAGAACCAGTCGAAGTGGTTGGGTGCCTAATTTTAACGGCACGTGTGATACCGGGCTTAGAATAAAATCAACCTATATCCTCCCGTGGGTGTCGTAAGAGGTGACTGGCAGGCAGCAGCGCTTCTCCATTGGAATATCAAATTACTGCGATCCCTAACCCGCCTGCCAAGCGTGGGGATTATGGCACCCCCCAAAGCAATGAAATCTTTGGGGAAGGCCTTTGTCCAGCAGTGTACCTCTACAAGCTGAAGAAGAAGAAATTTCACGGTCGATGTCTTTTGGCTTCTTTCTACACTTTACGGCACAAAACTCACAATGAGTGAATTCGTGCGAGTCGCCTATGGATAATATAATAAATAATATTTAGATATGACTATGTGATACGCTCGTTTCAGTCAAGTACATCCGTGAAAATCAACTAACAAGCAATTTTTTTCAGGTCGTAATAATAAAAAAAAATTGGTATGATTTATTTGAATTACAAGAAGATGACATATCCATGCGTAGAAATCTAGTGAGTCACAATATTATTATTTTTTCCCAGAAACAACATGTTGTTATCATAAATACGCAATTCCAAGAATCCGTAGCCCTGGAGCACAGGCAAGTTAAGAAACACAGGTGGGTTTTTGTCAGTAAAAGTCTGACACGCCCTTCCGCTACGCGCAGAGCGGGAGAGGCCATTTGATGATTTCTTATCCGCAACAAAAAAGAAAGATCTTTTGTCGTTGTTTGGCAGGAAGGAGTTGCTGGAAATAATGTTTTGACCGTTTCTTATCATTTGAAGTCATTTAGGTCGTACTACCACGCGCCATGTGACGAAACGGCCGTCTTTATTTATTTTGTATATAAACATCGTGCGAGGTCGCGTTATCTCATCATCATCATCTCAGCTTTAATCCCAGTCGCATCCGAAGATTTTTCAGCTTTGGAGTCTGGTGTCCGCTTTACCAGTCTACTGCTGATTTTGGCTAAACTTCGATATTTTCCATGAAACGAATGCCGTCTGACCTCCACAACCCGAAGGCGATATCGAAGCATTGTAGTAAGACCAATTGTTGGATATTTGAGGGCTCCAACAACCCGTAACGACTGCAATTAGATGTTCGTATGGCAGCCGGGACCAACGGCTTAACGTGTTTTCTGAGGCACGGCCAGACCAGTGCAAATATTCATATTCATGCAGACAAATATTTGCACTGTGCGGGGATCGAAACCGCGCCTCCTTGCGCAGCGGACGCGTTCGCTACTGCTACGCCACGGAGGCTGTCAGCTGCGAGGTCGCTTTATCTGCATTGATCCGCTTTAGTCCACGTTGATCCGCTTTAGTCCACGTTGTGAGATTTTAGTATAACTAGGTTTTATGACAAGTTTCTATGAACTTTTGTTCTTTAGCCTTTGGTCTTCTCTGAGGAACCTATGACTGCGAGCGAGTATCTACTATAATAATAACAATACGTTGATTATCAAAATAATTGCCTGACAACAAAAACAATAATTACAGTAATAACAATAGTTTAAAGAAACAAGCAAAGTACGGTCAAACCAATTTTCTTTTTTTTAGCCCTGACTCCTAAACTAGGAAGATCCTGTATCTTAGGAGCCAGTATCTTCGCTTTAATATTGCACAAACAGTTATGAGCGTATTAGCAGAATTTGAACAAAATGTATGAGTATCACAAAATTAAAATAATTAGTTTAATTTTAGTTTAGTTTAGAGAAAAGGAAAATGTATATATATATTTAAAGGGTTGTAGGTATGTGGGTGTCGTGTCGTGTGCAAGAGTTGTGTGTATGTGTTTGTATACGCGCGTATGTTTATGTGCGTGTGAATGTGGGTGTGAATGCGTGTATGTGAAAGTGTTTGAAATCACAGTTATCTACTTATGAAAACCTCACACAACAGTGGCTAGTAGTAAATAGTAAAACATCGTCATAAGATAAAGATGATGAACAGTTTTACGACGAATCTTCTTTTGAAATCCTGTAGATTTATTTCCTAAACCCCTGGATAAGACATGTCTTTTTCATAGAGCCAAAGCAATTACAGGCAGCTTTCTCCATAACCCCAAAATAACCCATATCTCCAACTAATCCAATTTACGTAAATAAAAGCAGACAGAAACATCCAAAAGTTTCTCATTCGCCACCGCCGAAGAAAAAACTCGAATAAATAAAAGCCAAGAGGAAAATTGAAAACATCTTTTTATATAAATATGTAAATGGTAACATATCTCACGGTTTTTAACCACCATTCCCTTTTTTGTCGGCGATATGATAAATATGTAAATAGGCGGATGGCGGATACAGATAAATATGGAAGGCGATGTGAAGTTTCTTCTGTTATTGATTGTGGTTGTTTGGGAGAAAGGAGACGCATGTTTTTGATTGTAGTTGTAGGGGAGAAAAGAGACGTATGTGTCGGCGTTGAGCACCGCCTGATATCGATATAGTTTTAAGTTACCCGATTAATCGATTTTCTAATTTCTGCACGAAATGTAATGTAAATGAGTAGTGATTCCTAAACGTAACATTTCTTCGATAGCTGGACTGCGTTTCTTAGGCGCGTCTTTTGAGAAATTATATGCAAGCATAGACAATCGAGGAAAGGGTGGACTTACGGGATTCCCAGAGCTGCACTCTCCGAGTTGTGATGGAAGTCTCCACAAATGTTCACTTGGTCACTTCGTTGTTGGTTTCAAGAGGTAATTATCGGTGTTTAGAATTTTTATGATTAACCGGTCGGCGCGCCATGATACTTTTTTCGATGTTGTCAAAGAGAGATATTAGTTTTTTTTTGTAAGTTTTTTTGGCTTGATTTCTAGGCCTTTAAGTCAGAAATATAATGAGCGACAAACTTAATGTTGTCCAGTGAATAAACAGTTGATGGATGGGAAGGAACCGAGAAATTTGAATATGCTTGATATAAGAATGGTTGCATGATTTAACACCGACACTGGCACAAAAGAAGAGATAACGGGGACTGGTGACAGCTGGTCAACGGTTACCTCTTGGATAACTTTCGTGTCAAGTCGAACGTTATTTCTTAGGTAAATTATTATAAATTGGAGTGTTCAAAGTGTGATTTAAAGTTTAACGTTATAATTAATTATCTCCTTGCCCGATAACCTACGCCTACAATGGATCCTGCGCTATATAAAGACGGAGCATCCCCAGATGATGCTTTTGTACCGCTAACTTCTTCTGATGATGGCCATGTGCCGTTATATGTTTTCATTTTTAATAATACAACGTTATTTTTTTGTTTACCCCAAACCTGAATATAATTTGTTCATAATAAGCAACTGAATCGATTCCAATCATTTTTACACCATGTTATATTTTTTCTCAAATACATTTAGAAATTGTTGCAGTGTGGTTACCGAGCCTACCACGCAGCTTAAAATAGCGCACGCCCGCGCAGCAGCTAACCCTGGAGGTCAATGCACCGCTCGCCTGCCCGAACGGAGCTTGGACCATATTTTTGTTGGGACAGCCAAGTCTAAGCTAATCTATTAAACCGCCAGTTTGTCTCCATTCCTGCGGGGCTTGCCTCGATGCAATAATGATAGCTATTTTAATTATGGCGAGTGATCTTCGTAATTAATGTCAAATAATATATTTTGGGCATAATTATTAAGTTGGTTTAATTTTAAGCTTGAGTAAGTTAGTATGTCTTATTTTTTTTATAATTACAAACTAGTGCTTGACTGCTATCCCGCCTGGTGGTAAGCAGTGATGCAATCGTTGATAGTAAAGCGCGCTAGTTTATTAAGAGCCCATCCACTCAAAAAGCTGATCCATTCAAAAAGATATCATGATATCCTTGTGGATTTCATGATATCTTTTTGAAATTATGTAAATGTAGATCCTTTACTTAAAAACACTGGACACGTATTTCAGGTTTCGCATAAACGAAAAATAATATTGAATAGAATTTCTTCTTTTTTTTTTTTCTCAAGTGTGTGTTTTGTTAAAAAAATAATGTTTCAGCTTTCACTTCTGCCGACACTCCCGGTGTGCAACCAGTTCAAGGGCCCCGAATTTCATCGCCATTGTTCAAAAATCTACTGGTATTGGCCGCGACTTACAAGTTGCAGGCCGTAGGTTTGAAACCTATCAGACGCTTTACTTTTGTAAGTTATTTCATCACCACTGCTCTCAAAATGCTGAAGAAAAACATTGTGAGGAAACCGGCATATCCTAGAGCCAAAACTTGGAAGACATGTGACATAAAATTCTCACATCGAAAGGAAGTCTGTGTCCCAACAGTGGGCACAATAGAAGCTGAATATTTATGCTCTCCAATCTACAAGGGAAAGAGAGTTTATATTTTTAATCTAGTTTTAAAATTATTTAAATATTCGTTCCTCGATCAAAATTTGGTATCGGAAACTTTGATCTCTCTGTAGTATGTATTATTAAACTCAACAATTTTATTGCAATATCAATTCCCAAACTTGATGTATAAATATTTAATAACTACTGTTTTCCTCAAATTTATTTAAGTAATGTCTTTCTCAATTTTTATTTTTATCTTGACTACACCATTTGTAATTTGAAAGCTCAGTCCTGATTGTATTAATTTTATTTTTCCTTCTCTTTATTAATTTGTATTCATCACTTAAATCACGCAAATCAAATTATTATTTTTGTCGTGTTTCCATTAAGTTAATAGTGTAGTCTTCTATAATTGAAAATAAGTAAAAGAACAGTTTCTATTATTGTAATATTATTATTATGTATATGTTTTTTTTTGGAGATCTCCAATAAATTAATGTTTATTATTTAATACATCCACTTTCATTTGCTAGCAGAAGTTACTTTCTGGCAATTATGCTATAAAAAAAAAATCCACGACAATATTCCAGAGGTGCGACCTAGCCCTGACAACAATTTTGATTCACGCGAGTTTCGCCAGTGATGACTTAGGAACTGAAACATGGTCGCTCACAATGTCCTCATACGAAAGCTCAGGGTAACACAAAGGACAATGGAAGGGTTCGGAGTTTCTCTGCGTGATCGAATCAGAAATGAGGAGATCCGCAGAAGAACCAAAGTCACCGACATAGCTCTTAGAGTCGCTGAAATTAAGTGGCACATTGCTCGTAAAACCGATGGCCGATGGGGCAGTAAGGTTCTGTTGTAGCGCCATTTACTGGAAGACGCAGCGTAGGGAGGCCCCCAACAAGGTGGACCGATGACCTGGTGAAGGTCGCGGGAAGCCCATGGATATGGGCAGCAAAAGACCGGTCATCGAGGAAAGCCTTGGGGGAGGCCTTTGTCCATCAGTGGACATCTATAGGCTGAAGAAGAAGAAGAGTTTCGCCTTTCTTTTTTTAATGGGATGGAATGCTTCACTGGACGAAACAGAAGGGCATGTCAGAATTTAACTGACTAAAATACACCCGTGTTCACTTGTCTGTGCGCCTGAGGACTTGGTATCACTTTCGAACAACCCCCGGTCCTAACAGGCATCGTTTCTCGGTTAAACAAATGTCAACTTGACCTAAGACTCTTGAATTCTCGGTGGCCGGCCATAACATCGGCTGCCGGCAGAAGTTACCACCCAGCAGGCAAAGTCTTGCCAAGTGATTGGTCGCGTTCCGGCATGATGTCTGGTGAAGCCGTACGGAGGACGGGTCTGAGCAGTTGTGTTGCGATGTGTGCCGGGTACGATGCGCCAAATCTTGTTGTGTTGAGAGTTTGCTCGTGGAGGGTCTCCAGACCAATCTTCCACTGGCGCAGCATCATTGGTAGTGTCATTGCATCACCTCGCTAAACAGCCGTCTTCCTTCCTATTTATTCAGTTTTTTGAGTGGATAGACTCTTAATAAACTGACGCGCTTTACCGTCAACGATTGCATCACTGCTTAACACCAGGCGGGATAGCAGACAAGCACTAGTTTATAATTATAAAAAAGAAATAAGACCAACTAACTTACTTAAGCTTAAAATTAAACCAACTAAATAATTATAGGTACCCAAAATATATTATTTGACATTAATTACGAAGATCACTCGCCATAATTAAAATAGCTATCATTATTGCATCGAGGCAAGCCCCGCAGGAATGGAGACAAACTGGCGGTTTAATAAATTGATACCGACGTTCGAGGTTACCTACGTTTATTACGTCGCGTAATTAGAATTATTTATGGGGACAAGAATATCGGTAGGGCATTTCACGTTATTAAAAAAAAACTCGAAATCTAGTCACAATCTCATTTAAATGACATTCAACGTCAAAAACTGGTTAAAAATGTGGTGAAATGAAAGGAATTTTTGATAGATTAACACAGAACACAAAGCTAATTAGGCGTACGAAGGACGGGTCTGAGCAGTTGTGTTTCTATGTATGCCTGGTACGATGTGCCAAATGTTGTTGTGTCGAGAGTCTGGTCGTGGAGGGTCTCCAGATCAATCTTCCTCTGGCGCAGCATCGTTGGTCGTATTGTTGGGTTTAACATTGTATCACCTCGGTCAACTGCCGTCTTCATTCAGTTTTTTTTTATTGAATAGGCTCTTAATTAACCCATTAACCGCCAAATTGAAATTAGCCATAATGTATTAAAGAAATGTTTATTTTTATATTGTTTACAAACCAAAAGAATAAAAAAGTACAAAAAATAAAATAAAAAATGATAAGGCTTCCTTTGAGGGGGGTGTACACAAATGGGTACAGCGGCGTATTACGTATGATATTTTTCGAAACATTGTCTTTCAACACATAATGTTTTTTTAGCTCTTTTTGCGTTGCTAACGAACTCGTGCATGACATAAAACGCATCGGAGTGGCTTTTCTAACTTTTGAGGGAAATTACCTACTCCATCTGTAGGTAAACTTGGTACTGACGAGGAAGAAGGGCGTAAAAGTTATCGAAAAAAACTTGGTAGTTTGATGAATTCGTCCCCAATTTCATCAGTAGTATCTTGACTGTTCTTGAACCTAGGGGATTTGAAGAAGCATTGGTGGATTTTCCACAGTAAAAATCAAACACATAGCAGTATCCCAAAGAACTCGCTGCTACCCAGTTTTTGTAGCCGAATCGCACAGGTTTTCCTCGGATGAATTGTTTCGCAGGTTGATGACCGAGGGATTTTACCATCGATTCGTCTGTTGAAATGTGTTCATGCATCACACCCCACTGCATGTTCTTTTTCATGAGAATATCTGCTAATGGCCGCACTTTGAACATTTCGTGTTGCTGGTACTGATAGCTTCGTCGTTACTCACGAAATGGAGATTTCTTTGTCCTAACGTAGCTCTAGATACGATTTCTACACCCACATGTTCGTCTAAGGACCAGTAAATTTTATGATATCCAGACAAGACCATAATGCCTATAAAGTTTTTCAAGTCATTCGAGTCGAGTTGGAATGAGTGTCTGTTATTTTGCGTGGCGTATAACAGTATTTGTAATTATCAAGCTCCTCATCAAATATTTTCTCAAATATATGTGGTAAATACAGGTGTAAAATTTACTAGAAGTTCTTTCGTGTCGCACTGTGTTTTCCATATCAGATGTTTCCTGCATAGTAAAAGAGTAAACAGGTGCACATTATCGCTAAATTGGCTGATTTCGTTGTTGACGAGGCATTCGTTTAGCTTTTTCAGCTACAGGTTCATCATCACTGCTGTCATAATCGTCTGAATTACAGCTAAATACCTCTATGTTACCTGGTACATCTTTGGGTAAGGATACAAATAGCATATCCTCGTCGGAACCTTCTTCTTCATCCGTCAAAACGCTAGGTTCCGGTGGTATAACTGCAAAATCGTATTCGGCCTCACTGTAACTATCACACAAAATTGCATTCACAGCTTCTTCTAACCTATTGTAATCTGTAGACACATTGAATTTCTTGGATCTCGTTGTAGTGAAATCTAGAAAACAAAATAGTTTCTGTGTATGGATTCCGCCGTTGTACACAATCAGGTACAGTAGTATATCAGAGCATATATTTTTTTCAAAACAAGTTTGAGACCTCGTATCCAATATTTATTTTATAGGCAGGTATATATTCTTCCAAAAAACATACATTTAAGTACAAATATTTTATATAAAACAATAGAAATATAAATCGGATCACTACTTACTCGTTATCGCCGCAAAACTCCAAGTATACAATCCTCGTTCTGACAGTTTTAATGTATCTACCCTCCAATATTAGTAATTGATTGTTAGCTTTGTATGTCTTCTTACCAACAACAGTCTAATATTTATGTTTGTTATAAACAATTAAGAGCTACCTTAATTTTTAGTGCTGTACCTGATAAGGTACAGCGGCGCCAAATGGGTTAACTAATGCGCTTTACCATCAACGATTGCTTCACTGATTAATTTCAGGCGGGATCGCGGTCAAGCATTTGTTTATAGTTATAAAATAACATCTGTTAATTAGAAAAAAATGTAGTAAAATCGCAGGAGCCCAAGATTGTTCCCATGACCTTCCGCCATTTCTTCCATCCAATGTTAATTCGATGTTTATACGTTCGATCTATTTTCTTTCTTTCTCTTATGGCTTCGCACGGTTTGTGCATTTAGCCAATGTCACGTAATGAATTATTCATGTCGAAAAAGACGGCCGCGGGTACCGAACACTCAAGAGGAAGTTTTGGTACGAAGCCATGATGTGGCCACTATGCTACAAGATTTCACTGTTCTTTATGAATTATTCACTGAATGCACTTTTTACTACCTAAATCACGCGTTTTTATTTAGTAAATGACACTATAATTAATTTAAAAGTCCAATGAAAAATGAGCGTGGCACTCATCTTAGCTTTCCGCCAAAACCTCGTTCGATCTATTTTGCCATCGCTTTGCCCGAGTGAACCGACATACCAAAGGTCGGAGCAGACTGGGAGAGATACGCCAATAAACGCTATGATTACAAAAATGGAAAGACCGCCGAAATTGCGAAACATATATTCAGGTTTGGTTCTGCTGATTTTCAAATCAACATACTCCAGCTTCTTTTGCTTTTCTTCAAACTATCTGCTGTAGATCTCAGGCCCATCTTTACCGACATGAACAATGTCATCTGCAATCAGCATGTACCAGATTGCCTCCTTGTGGATGTTTGACGTAAGAACGCCCATTATCAGTTTCGTGAAAAAAAAAAGAACATTAACCTTCTCCTCTGTTTTATATGGTGTTCATAATTAAAATATAGTTTTCAAATCACAATCAACTTTATTCACAAGACCGCCATTACAGTACACATGACCATAGATAAACATAAACATGCCCAGAGATAAGCAAGGCTTGATGATTAATACCATAGATATATTATAGACTATGTTTATTACAACATCTTCCCCTTTTTATTGATTTATTTAATCTTCTTAATGCAATATCAATCAAATAGGTTTAGAGTCAATAATAAAAATAGTCAGCATTAACATTAGACTTAACTCTACGGCTTGATCTTCTCACAGGCTCACAATCAGCTTCAGAGAAGGTATTGATTGGCTCACTCTCCGTACACTGATCAGGAGCCTGATTATTTGACAGCCGATTACATGAAGTTTGAACAATAGACTGAGGAGTATCTGGATTACTTAACAAATTGCCAGAGCTACTGGATTCAAAAGATGGCCTGATAAAAATTTCATTCCTATTGTAGTGCTTTCCAGTACTATCATCAGCAACTACATATGAACATGGAGTGGAATTTTTCTCAATAATTTTACCTTGAAGCCATACCTTGTCATTAGGACTTTTTTTATAATAAACTGATTGATCACTAGAAAACCCATCCCTATACTTAGCTGATTTGTCATAATACATTTTAGATTTTTCCTTTAGCTTTTGTAACATTTCTCTGTCTTTATTATATGTAAGCTTAGGTCTCAATGAATTAAAATGACATGGTATATTTGTTCTTAATTGTCGCCCCATTAAATTGGAGGCAGGTGAATGAATTAATCCTCTGGGAGTACTTCGCTGATTAAGCAAAGCTAGATATGGGTCTTCATTAGCATCCAATGACTTCTTAAAAATCTTTTTAACAATTTTTACAGCACTTTCTGCCAAACCATTAGACTTTGGATAGTGAGGACTTGACATAATATGAGTGAAGCACCATTCTTGTTCAAATTTCTTAAAAAGGTCAGAATCAAAACATAAGCCTCCATCCGTATATAAAATAAGTGGAATGCCATGACGGGCAAAAATTGATTTAAGCTTACCAATTACTGATGAACTCTTTAAATTAGGCAAATTACAAACTTCTATATAATTAGATAGAGCATCTACTACAACCAAATAATTCTTTTGATAAAGTTCAAAAATATCACATCCTAACTCTTGCCATGGAAGAGAAGGAACTTTTTATATTGTAACAGTGTTTTCTGCTTATTATCCTGATATTTAGCACAAATATGACACGATTTTACATATTTTTTAATATCTTGATTAATGCCAGGCCAATATAAAGTTAACTGTGCTCTGTTAATTGTTCGAGATACACCAGGATGGCCACTATGTAATTTTTTAGTCATCTCAACTCTAAGATCTTTAGGTACTACTATGCAATCACCTTTAAACAACAAATCCTTAACAACAACTAACTCATCCCTAAACTGATAATATGGTTTCAAACAATCTTCAACATCCAAATACTTTTTTGGCCAACCTTCTAACACATATTTCTTTAATTTTATCATTACAGGATCTAAATCAGAACTTTTCTTAATTTTATTCCAATTTTCTGTTGTCACTGGTAGATTTTGTATTAACAATGATATTTGTAACTCTAAATCTTCATCAAACTCAGTAGATGTATCACAACCACCTACTACAAAATCTCGGGACAATGTATCAGCGATATATAAATACTTTCCAGGGGTATGAACAACTTTTAATCTATATGGTTGCAATTGCAGCATCATACGTTGTAACCTTGTAGGGACTTTACACAGAGGTTTATTGAAAATGCCAAGTATCGGTTTGTGATCTGTTTCCACTGTGACTGTCTCCCTGTCAAGAACGTATTGTCTAAATTTTTCAACTCCGAAACAAATTGCTAGCAATTCTTTTTCAATTTGCGAGTATTTGGTCTGAGCAAGAGTTAAAGCTCTAGAAGCATAGGCAACTGGTTTACCTTTTTGAATAAGTGCTGCACCTAAGCCGAGTGAACTAGCATCAACACTTAAAGTTAGATTTTCAGTAGGATTATAATAGGCTAACACTGGAGCTTTACTAATTACATTTTTCAATTTATCATAACACTTACTATGGTGATCTTGCCATATAAATTCAATGTCATCTTTTAAGAGTTCTCTGAGAGGAGCAGTCAATTCTGAAAACTTTTTAATAAATTTTGAAAGATAATTAAACATGCCCAAAATTCTTTGCAGTGATTTCTTATCTGTGGGAGTTTTTAACTTCAAAATAGCTTTTACTTTATCATTATCTATATGCATGCCATTCTCATCAAAGACATGGCCTAAAAAAGTAACTCTCTGAACAAAAAACTGGCATTTCTTGGAATTAAACTTAATATTATTTTGATAAGCTTTCTCTAATACTTGCTCAAGAATTGATTGTAAAGATTCTTTAGAATCTGCCCAACACAGAACATCATCTTGAAAAGTACTAACATTTGGGATGTCTTTAAACGTTTCAAACACAACCTTATGAAAAATTTCTGGCGCTGGGCTGATCCCAAATGGCAAACGTTTGAAACAGTATCTACCCCAAGGCGTCTGAAAAGTGCACAGCCGGGAACTAGATTTATCCAAGGGCAAAGACCAAAACCCAGACTGTGCATCTAACTTGCAAAAATACTTAGCCCTCAATATGCGAGATGAAATATCTTCAATCGTGGGAAAAGGAAAATGTGCTCTTTTAAGTGCTTTATTCAGGGGCCTTGGATCAAGACAGATCCTTAACGATAAATCTTTTTTCTGTACAACTACCATTTGACTTACCCACTCAGTAGGCTCTGTGACAGGCTCAATAATATTCATTTCTACCATGGAATCCAATTCTTTTGTAACTTTGGGTTGAAGAGCATAAGGTATCTTTCTAGCTGGTGATATTACTGGCTTAACAGTACCATCAACTTCCAATTTCACTTCACAAGGAATGCATCCCACTTGACCATCAAATAAACTTCTATACTTTAACGGTATTGATGTTTTGTCAGCTAAAGCCAACTCATCTACACGTTTTATCAAACCTATCATTTCAGAGCTTATCAAACCCAATATATTATGACAATCTGAATCAACAATATAAAATTCAATTGTAAAACAATCTGTTCTATAGTAGCATTGTAACATACATTTACCTATGATAGGTACTTTATCATTAGTGAAAGACCTAATAACAGCTTTAGTTGACTTAACACATTTCTCTGGTAAACCTAATTTTTCAAAGTCCTTTCTTGATAAAACGTTGCATTGTGCTCCAGAATCAACTTTGAAACAAATGAAACGATCATTTATTTTTAATTTTGTTGTATACCACTGTCCCTTGTTTTTATTCAACATACCTACTTTATACTCAACATCACTATCATCACTGTTTTCTTCCAATAAATTTAATTTTTGTGATTTACATTTCTTGGCGAAGTGTAAATCACAAGCAACGTTTCTTGTAGTTTCGGATCATTAATACCACAAACAAGGCTGTCTCTTAAGGTACTCAGCTCACACGAATTTGATAGATTTTTTAAAACTGTCATATATTTTCCATACGATTCTCCAGCATTTTGCCTACGTTTTAAAAACCTGAAACGCTCACAGGTAATGTTTATAGTTGGTACAAAATGCTTGTGTAAATCTTCTATGACTGTTGATACCTTCAAATTTTTTTCTTCAACTTTTGGAAATGTGTCAAAGATCTGACGAATTTCATCACCTCCATGGTGAAGTAATAATGCTAATTTCTTTTTTTCTGTTGCTCCATCGTGATATGCATCAATAAATGTTTCATATTCCCTACGAAATTTTTGCCAATTAATCGCCATGTCTCCATCCGTGCACATCGAATTCAAACTACATTGAAAACTTGCCATCTCAGTGCTTCTTACCAAAATACACGCAATAATACTCAAAAAATGTTTTCTTTCACCGCTGTCACCATGTTTTATATGGTGTTCATAATTAAAATATAGTTTTCAAATCACAATCAACTTTATTCACAAGACCGCCATTATAGTACACATGACCATAGATAAACATAAACATGCCCAGAGATAAGCAAGGCTTGATGATTAATACCATAGATATATTATAGACTATGTTTATTACAACATCCTCTATGATTATTTCTCTATATAAAATACATAATAGATAAGTACATTCTAGTCACACAAACAGCCTAACGAATTGACCAGGGTTTCTGAAACATTAATGAATGATATAGTATTAATGATGTCGTGGTGGCCTAGTGGTTAAACACCAGTCTCTCAAGTATAAGTGCGCGGGTTCGATTCCAGGTCAGGCAAGTACCAGTGTAACTTTTCTAAAGTTATATGTACTTTCTAAGTATATCTTGGATACCAATGACTGAAGGTGAAGGAACACATCTTGAGGAAACCTGGACTTTTAAGTCTGAAATCGCCAGCCCGCATTGAGCAAGCGTGGTGATTATGCACAATCCTTCTATGTATGAGAGGAGACCTGTGCCCAGTAGTGGGACGATAAAAAGGTTGTTGATGATGATGATGGTGGTATTAATGATTGAACCTAGAAATGTATTTGTGCTGATGCACAAATACAACAAACACATTTCTTTCAAAGTCCTAGTATTTTCAATCCCTAAACTATACTCTTAGCACACTTAATACCTCTAAATTCACGAGCACTACTTGGCACTTTACACACCGCTACACAACAACTTTAAAGAACGGATAAACTTGAGGCACTAACACTAGAATTTTATCGTTTTCTTGCAACTTGTTTACAGTAGTTTGGCATTAATAGTGTCGGAGTTTGTAAACAAGCGAAGTTGATTTATAAGCTCGTGTTTCAGACTGTTTTGTTAGCGAGAACGTAAATTGTGGGCTGTTTTCGAAACAGGATACATTTATCTGCCTAGCTTTTTCCCAACTTCGGCTTCCAGACTAATGGGTTGCAACAGAATACCAGTATTAGTAAAGTGACTGCTTATCTTAAAATAGCCCTGTTTAAGGTGTATTGTACATCACTGTACTCGGGGGCCCTGTGGTTCAGATATACCCAAAGGGCTTGCAACGCTTTGCGTATCCAATACAAAAATGCGTTCAGGGTGTTCTAGTGACTGCCGTGCTTCTGTAGTGCGTCGGCGATGTTCGCTGACGCGCGCGTTGACAGCTTTGACGCAGTGTGGTGCAAGAAATCTGCCTCGTTACTTCGCGGGTTGCGTGACAGTTCCAACATTTCTGCACTCGATAGCGGCCCGGGCAGATAGTCCGCTTGTGTGGGCATTAGCGGACCGTACAGAATCGGTTTTAGTTATTAAGTACTAACATAGGTTTAAGTAAAATTGTTAGTAACACAATGGACCACATGTAGTCTGAATAAATAAATAAATAATAATTATTATCTGACCTTCATAATCCAGTTACTGGGTGATACAGTACCGCTTGGTACTCCTATAACTGGTTCTCAGACTTTCGGGTCTCTAACGACCCAAATTCCAAGCGAAAGATATTCGAGACTAACAGATTAAATTGATTTCCGAAGCACAGGGGGATCCCAGCAGTGGACAGCTCCCCGTCTGGTAAGAACCAGTCCCGAGTCGACGACGCGTTGTAATTCACGCGCACCTCAAAGAGATGTCAACATATCGTGACGGGGTCCACGAAGACCGATGCCTCCTGGGTCAGGGTTGCAGGCTGGTTAAAAAAGAAACTGTGGCCCTGGCCTACAGGCTAATGAAGGAGCACGGATGGGTTTTAGTCAGTATAAGTTTGCCATCCCTTCCGCTCCGCCCAGAGCAGAGCAGAGAAGTTTTACCTGATCATGTTGAAGCGTATTGCTAGTCCATATTCCCTTTATATTTATACTCGAAGAATGTAACGCCGACTATGTTAACCGACATAGCCCGAAGAATTGCAACACTTATGTGGCAGTGGGCCGGGCACATTGCCCGTAGGATCGATGGGGCCGACGGGTTCTCGAGTGGCGAACACACACCGGAAGACGCATCGTGGGTAGGCCACCGACAAGTTGGAGCGACCACCTGGTGAAGGTCGCGGGAAACCGATGGATACGGGAGGCGCAGGGCCGGTCGTCGTGGAGATTCTTGGGGGAGGCCTATGTCCAGCAGGGGACGTCTTTCGGCTGAAATGATGATGATGGTGTGTTTATTTGACAATGTAAATAATGCTATGACTGTTGTTAAACTGTCAAAATAAAACCCATTACGGCAGAATAAAAAAACGTCAGTCTCTTCAGGTTCTCAAAACATTGGTCTAAATGTTTTCAAACATTCCTTTAACACCAGTGAGTAATATATTTACGTCAGTGGCCGACCGACCAATGAGAGTTGAACCTATAAATTCTCATTAGGTAGTAAGAACAGGATTTTAAACACCCTATAAATCAGTTTCGACTGTTTGCTGTGGTCTTTCGAAGTGTCGTAAATAATGTAACCAAGGTACTGTAAGAAGAATTTGTTCAAGTTTTTGTTTTTCAGTTACCTACTATGATGGAACCTTTACAATGGATGTGTGTGGTGGAGTGTTGAAATAACTTTTTTTTTGTATCTATACTAATATATAAAGCTAAAGAGTTTGTTTGCTTGTTTGTTTGTTCGCGCTAATCTCGGGAACTACTAGTCTGATTTGAAAAATTATTTTTGCGTTGGATAGCTCATTAATCCAGAAAGGCTTTAGGCTATATAACATCACGCTGCGATCAATAGGAGCGGAGCATAACTAAACAACACGAACGAAGTAGCTGGCGGCCGCTAGTAAATTATAAATTTGTGCTTGACTGTAATCGTTTTCGCCTGAAACACAGGATATCCAAGTTCAGGCACATAAGACTTGGATTTAAGCTTTATTTAAGACTGTATGTAATTTTTCTTGTAAAGATTTTTGAATAAAAATTATTATTATTATTAATCGCCTCATGGTAAGAGGTGATGCAATCGTTGATGGTAAAGTGCGTTAGTTTTCATAGTCTCTTAATAAACTGATAATCATTGATGATAAAGCGCACTAGTTTATTAAGAGCCTATTCACTCTAGCCCTGAAGACACTTAAATTGTAGTCAGACGGAAACACCGCCGCTACCAAATTGTTCCATTCCCTCGATGTACGCGGTATAAAAGACGAGGCGAAACGCTTCGTTCGGATCGTTGAGGTGTCAACAACATAAAGGTAACTCGCTGTACGACAGGTAGTCCGATGATGGAACGGACATGGGGGAATTAAATCATGCAATTCTCTCGCACATATAACTTATTGTTCAAACTTTTTGAATACTTCATCTTTAACAGTTACATTGTGTTCCGTCATCCCGTCTAATTACAATTTAAGTTATAAAGTATTTAATAAACGCTTTATTATCAAATTCTTTATTATCCTGCTCAACATAAGGAGGGATAGCGGCCAAGCAAGACTTATTAAAAAAAAAATCCAATTCAAGCAGAACTTTACCTAAAAAGTATTATTACTTGTTTGACATTACGAGATTGGCAGTTGAGAGTTTGTCATGCTCACTCAAATGTCTTGCTGATGGTGGCGCGTGTTGTTGGGTCATTTGGTTCCCTTCAAAATGGTTGATCTAAGTGGGGCTGATGCGCGCGTCATGCTCGTGAACGGGAGCCGTCAGTGGAGACTGGTCATCTCTTAGCTACTAGTGGGCTTAATTCATTTTCTATATTTTAATTAATTTTTATAATTATACATTGTGCTCACATGATAGAAGCAACATAAATATGTAACGAAGAAATGTAACTCATATTTATTATGATTTTAAAAGAGTGTCCATGGAGTTTCTTGCACGTTCTTCTCCATAGAGATCTACGCTTTGGAACTTGCAATTTAGCTTCACTTTTCTTGGACTGACCGACATTGACTACTCAAAAGTACCAAGTGGTAGTTAATTTGAAATAAACAATTTTGATTTTGATTAAGTAAACCTATCGCTAATCGCTGAACTAAATTCTCCAAAATCATGATCGGTGAATACGTAGAAATTCGTAGAAAATTAATTAATTCCAGGCTCAATGTCATCAAAGTTCCACTACCCTTTATTTACACGTTAATAAATCTACATTTATGTCAACCTAAAACTATGTTTTCCATTCAAAAGAGAAATTACGAAGTAGCACAATTATTTCAATTAGTTAGTGGGTTAATTAATAAACTCCACGACCTGTCAAGGCTGTCCTATATTTAGTCATGTTAATTTGTCAATGGGTCATGACCGAAACCTCTTTTAATGGTTTGAGTTAGGTATGTACTCTTTGACAGAGGAAAACTAATAATTATTTATATCATTTGCTTTCGATGATAAATGTATGTCGCGTTTTTTGAAGAAAGAATAAAATAAAAAATAGAAACATAATAAACTTCTTCTTTCCACAATGACCGGTCTTGTGCTGCCCTCATCTATCGGCTTCCCGCGACCTTCACCAGGTCACCGGTCCAGCTTGTTGGGGGCCTCCCTACGCTGCATCTTCTGGTACGTGGCCGCCACTCCAGAACCTTACTGTCCCATCGGCCATCGGTTCTACGAGCAATGTGCCCTGCCCACTGCCACTTAAGTTTAGCGACTCGAAGAGCGGAGCGGAAGGGCGAGTCAGATTTTTACTGACTAAAATCCACCCGTGTTCCTTCACTTGCCTGTGCGCCAAGGCCACAGATTCTCTTTCAACCAACCCGCAACATTCATGTGACTTTCTCATCATCATGAGAAAAAGAGAGAGGGTTTATTCAAGTTTTATATATCTCAAATTGACGTTACTTCAAGTAAAACAAATACCACCTATAATGTTATGGCAATTAAATTGATTTCAGGGTGACTAGGATTAATGAAAATGTTATAGACTTTTACCGGTCTTACCGCTAATCGAGATAATTATGCACGGTGACGGCATGCGGTGGACATGCAGCCTTAGCAAACGCCTGAATCGTTTATGAGGCGCTAGATAAACGGATTTAAAAGCTTACAATAACATAGAATGTAAATGATTCGATAAATTCGATTCCAGGTCAGGCAAGTATCAATATAACTTTTCTTAGTTAAACGTACTCTCTAAGTATATTTTGGACACTAATGACTGATTACAAGGTGAAGGAAAACGTCTTGAGGAAACCTGGACTTTAAGTCTGAAATCGCCAATCCGCATTGAGCAAGCGTGTTGATTACGCTCAATCCTTCTGTGTATGAGAGGAGACCTGTGTCCAGCAGTGGGACGATAAAAAGGTTGAAGATGATGTAACATTGACATTATTATTTAAATTGTAAACAAAAAAAAACATAACGACAACAATTGTTTTTGTGTTAGCAAAGCCTCCCGTAACATGTTTGGTATGCAGAGTGGTGCTGACAATACGACAATAAATTAAACATCGTGAACCTCAACACATTCTCAGTCTACCCATAAAAAAATTATATAACTATATCCATTAGTTTAGTCACAGGAAATAATTTTTCATTTTTCACATTTTCTACATGTACATGTTGATAAGGAAGCGCTTACAGGTTGATGACCGCCGCATCCAGCGGTACTAAACTTTAATAATGATGGCGCGAAAAAGCAAGTCGATACAGGATCGCGCTGTCGCCCGCTGTTTGGAGGTCATTGAACCAATATTTTAAAGGATGTTCTATTCCGTTTGCACTTTTATGCGATTTAGTTTGTTTGAAATTATCATTTTTTTTAATTTTTGATGATAGGTTTTTTTCTATGGTTCAGGAGTATTCCTAGGAACCAGCATGGTCTGTGTTTTCATTTATTGTCGTATTGTCGGCATCACTCTGTATATACATATTTCATACTACATTATGTCTGCTGTCAGTGATACTGACAACTTGCTCGTTTGGTTGCGTACCAACTTTATAAGGGAATCTATGTCACAGGAGATTCACATATTCATATTACATTATAACATTACGCCTAAGTAAGTCCAAAAGGGTTGGACAGAGGTCTGTATTTAGTACACTAACATTTTGCCAATTATGTGTAAGTTTCATGTAGCCTATATTGACATCAAGCCGGAATAATCACACATTCCGGCTGCTTCTGAGAAATTCCCGATAGAAAAACTTAATAACCAAGGGTCTGGTGCTAAAAAAAAAGCATTTGCGACCACTAGACTTGATTGCACGTATAAACATGCCTCTAGCAACTAAACATAGAAGCGTTAATCTATCTCCCTCCAAAATTATTGTGGTCGTAACCTTTCTTGGAAGATAGTTACAGTCAAGCCATATTTACGTTATTGGTTTTCGGTTGAGTGCCCCCAAATGTGGCACTGGAGACATTTTCAGTGTTATTCCACGTATTAATGTTATTCTTGTTTATTTAAGCGAATGTTTCAATTCTCTCAGCCGATTTTTTGGTGACTGTCAATGTGTGTAGTGTAACGTTTTCCTGTTAAATTTTGCGAATTGTTTGGAGGATAATGATTGGAATATTTTATGCAGATGTTATACGAACACATGTAAGCTCTATTGCGGGCTATGCTCGGAGTTTATTTGAAGGATAAAATGAAAAACAAAGTTATCTGGGAAACCATTTAAAGATGTAATTTATATATGGCATCGATAATCGGCTAAGTTGATGATCGACCAACTGGCTGATGAGAGCATGATGACCGCCGCGTATCGGCAAGCGTAGTGTAAGACGCCCCTCAGCAAGATGGAGGTCAACCATCTCAAAAAGGTAGCTTGGACAGATTGGACGCACAAGGCAGAGGACAGGGTTTAATGGTACGATATTCAAGAGGCCTATTTCCAGTAGTATACTGCATCAGGCTGAGTTGTTTGAAGCTCCATTATGTAGTCAACATTATTATATCATACTAGCGGCCGCGCGTGACTTCGTCCGCGTTTTTTTTTATATTCTCCGCTCCTATTGATTGCAGAGTGATTTTGTGCCTTCCTGGATTAATAGGCTATCCAACGCAAAAATATATTTTTAATCGGGCCAGTAGTTCCTGAGATTAGCGCGTTCAAACAAACAAACTCTTCAGTTTTTACCCGACTACGGCAAAGCAAAAGGAGGGTTATGATTTTGACAGGCTATGTATGTATGTATGTATGTTCATCTGTTCCCTCGTAACTTCTAAACTACTTATCAGAATTGGTCAAATGACATATCATTAGAAGCGTCTTAATTTTCCGCTGGTTATAGGCTATATGGGGTTTCACAAAATCTAATGTGGCGCCTTCTAGCGGACAAAACATACACAGTAAAAAAATAAAGTTAAGATAAATATGGCGTGTTTGGTATCATTTGAAAGCTCTTTACTTGTACATTTTGAATATATATATATATTGCTAGCATTTGCTCGTGACTTTACCTGTATTCATGGGCTGGTTGCATATAATTCACATCTTTTCGTTCATAGCTTCTTTACTACTTATCAGAATAAGACCACTGCAAAACCATTAGAAAGTTCTTGATATTCTGTTATGAGCTATAAAGCTTGTCACCAAATTTAGTATTGCGCCCTCTAGCGGACAAAAAGTTCTATGTGAATATAAAATTAAAATAAATATACCGTGTTTGGACGTGAAAGCGCTTCACGAGTACTTTATGCTTGTACATAATTACAAGAATGCTTTAATGATGTTAAATATGAGCGATAAGAGTAAAGCGCGGATCACGGTAACTGTGAATCGCTTTATGCAATGCAGAGCAGTGTGAACGTTAATAGAATATGTAATGCACTAATGAAAACTACATAAGTGGGAGTAACTCCACGCAGTGAAGGCGGAAACAGTTTCATAACTGGCTAAAACTCCTATAAAAATGTCCTCTGCACTGTATGCCTTCGGGCTTATGTTGTTATATGTGCGTGTAGATGTAATATGTCAAGTATCTAGTTTTTAGTTCATCAAGTTAACTATTGTTAATATTATGCGCCACAAATACACTTTAACACCAAAATAGTACAAATAAGAAAAAGTAAAAACTAAAGCCCAACTACGACAAAAAACGAACGGCGTAGTCACAAGTTACATATACCTACCTACCGTAGCACCTTGACAACGTGTGACTACGCCTTTCCAAACATGAAAATTTATCTCTACATAGTGAATATTGCATACTTCAGAATAGTATTGTATGACATTATTGTCAATTTGCAACGAAGGCATCTTGGTAGAGTCTACTGTGTCCATTTACTTGCAACTACATTAGCAACTTTGTTCGGTTCAATATTCTGAAAATCTTGTTTTATATTTTTTCAGCGTCGTTTTTTGTCGTAGTTGGGTTTTAGTTTTTACTTTTTATATACAATATGTAAAGAAAACCCTGTCCGACCCATAAGGATAATAAAGGTAAGGTAAACACTTGACCAAATATAATATAAAATTTTACATAATCATCACAGTAACAATAATAATGAATTTTGAAATAATCTTTTTTTCCCGGGTATTAATTCCAATTTCCCCGAAATTTGGTAATTTTTAAAAAACTGACAACACCATTTGTGACGAAGCGAATAGCGATGCGACCACGTGCCGCATACCCCGCCCCCGCCCCCCTTCACCCGCGCATGTATGCCTATCGGGTTGCCTACCACACATGCATTAAGTTACCTCTCTTTTTTGAAATAATATTTTTTTTTTGGGGGATTTTTTTTTAAGTTTAGCCCGGCTTTGTAGGCATTATTAGAATCAGTTAACGATACCTAACAATACCTTCACGGATCGGACAGGGTTTTCTTTACATATTGTATATTAGTATAGATTTACACGCACATAACAATTGTATAATACTTTCGATAAAAAGGTGTACTGAGAATACACCTATATTTAACAAATTATGTATATGATTTATTTCTATGTTAACAAAATAAATATTAACATTGTTAATTCCATTTGACACTAGCTTATTCAACTGTCGCGTAGAGACATTTAATAATCTTTTATATTTGGATATACTGACGCATGGACACGCATTCCTTTTAGACAGCAACTTAAATCTAGAATATGACTGCAGCATGTTTAATAAATACTCTGGCAATATAAATAACCTTGGACTACGTACTATATTTAAAGATTTACTGGACTTAGTTACTGACATTATGCAAAATGTTAATATTGACAATGTGAAGGATACACATAAAACAGAAGACCAGCTTTTTCTTGACTGAACATCTATACATCATGCACCAAAACATCGCAGGTTTGCTAACTAAATGTGATACTCTTGCTGTCTGCCTCACTGAATTAATTGAAAGAAACATAGGAGTAGATGTCTTGTGCATTACGGAGCACTTTATGATGGAAACTTATGAAAGATACTTAAATTTGAATAATTACTGTTTAGCCGCCTGTTTTAGACGTAAACAAAGCAAAAGAGGTGGAGCATGCATAGTAGTGAGGTCCGGTCATCAATGGAGAGAGCTAACGCAAATATCAAAGATATCAACAAGTGGTGTCTTCGAATGTTGCGCCATTGAACTAATAACCCACAAAATCATATGTGTTTGCATTTATAGAGTGCCAAATGCCAATAACTTCTATGAGTGTATTGGTAAATTGGAACGAATATTACATATGTTGATGAAAAAAGATCGTAAAAGTATTGTTTTGGCTGGCGATTTCAATATAGATGTACTTAAAAGATCTTATCAATCAATAGAATTCGAAAATATGTTATTAAGCTTTAACTTGAAACTGGCGCTTCATCAACCAACTCGTCTTCAGAGCAAAACATGCATTGACAATTTTGCGCATAATTGTAGTGGGTCCTGTAAGGCTTCAGTATTAGAATTAGCATTATCAGATTACACAGCACAGTTACTGAAATGCCCAATTAGCACAGTATGTACTTTTAATCGGTGGAGTAGGAGAAAACGTGACTATAATGACAATAACATTGATAAATTTAAAGCTTATCTGCAGAGTCTGACATTTTCAGAAGTATATGAAACAAATGACCCTAACATAGCATTTAATGCTTTTTTTGACATTTTTTTGTTGCTATATAGACAGTGCTTCCCGGAAACCGTAGTTTTCGTTAATATCTTCAAAAAACAAAAATGGATATCACGTGGCATTAAAAAATGCAGCATTAGGAAACGACAATTACTGTGGCAGTATAGATTAAAACCTACCCAGCAGAACAAAAGGCTATTTAAAAATTACAATAAAATATTTAAAAAGATTATTAATTTAACTCAGCGAGCTCAAAATATATATAAGATAAAGACATCAAAGAATAAATCTAAAACAACATGGCAAATTATAAATAATTCAAAGTTAAATATGCCAAATAATAATATTAATAAACTTAGAATTAATAATTATGAAGTTATCTCTAATCCAAAATGTATTACCAATGCATTTAATAATTATTTTATTGATAAAATCCAGCCTGTTGCTAATTCCGGAGATAGGGTCACAAAACATATTTTAAACCGGAAGAATTCTATGTTCATGGCTCCAAGTTTGCCTAACCATGTCCTTAAAATAACGTTGGCCCTTAACAACACAAATAGTGTAGGTTATGATGGCATTTGCACAAAAATACTTAAAGCAGTAGCCAAGGAAATATGTTCCCCTTTAAGTTACATAATCAATTTATGTATAACTGAAGGTGTCTTTCCGGATGCCCTGAAAAAATCGGTAATAAAACCATTATTCAAAAAACAAGATAGGGAGTTAATGGAATGCTACAGGCCAATTTCATTGATACCAATATTTTCAAAAATAATTGAAAACTATATTTATAAAGAGCTCTATTTATATTTAGAAGCAAATAATATTCTTTGCAACGAACAAAAAGGATTCAGAAAAAATAAGACAACTAACATGGCTATTTATGAATTTTTATATACTGTTATGACTAATATGGACAAAAACACTCCAGTGTGCGCGATATTTTGTGACATGACTCAGGCATTCGATTGTGTGCAACATAATATTTTACTAAAAAAGCTTGACGCTTATGGAATAAGAGGAAATGTCCTTGAGCTCGTAAAATCTTATATAAGTGACAGAAAACAAACTACGGAAATAAGCAGAATTAATATTCATACCAAAAGAGAAGAAAACTTTATTTCAAATGAACGTAGCGTCATCTACGGAGTTCCACAAGGAAGTATACTAGGACCAGCGCTTTTTATACTTTATATTAATGACTTTCCAAAGGCAATAAAACATAATATGACATTATTCGCAGATGATAGTACGATAACGATACCGTGTAACCAAAGAAATTTTTATAAGGATGACATTAATAATACATTAAAAGAAACTATAGAATGGTTGGACAATAATAATTTAAAAATAAATTTAAATAAAACTGTGATTATGCATTTTAGCCAGCGCGCAGCGTTGACCTTTTCTAATTTTGACATAACATATAATGACAATATCATTGACACAGTTGAAACAACTAAGTTTTTAGGACTTACAATAGATCGAAGTTTAAATTGGAAGGAGCATATAGAAGTTCTAACTAAAAGGGTTAGCAGTAGTGCGTTTGCCTTGTATATTTTGTCACGCACTGTTAACATAGATGCGTTACTAACTGCTTACTACGGGCTAACTGAATCCATTCTCAGATACGGTGTTATCTTTTGGGGCAACTCAACTAATAAAGAAGTTGCATTTAAAGCACAAAAGCGATGTCTCAGAGCCATGTTTAAATTAAAAACCACCGATAGTTGTAAGCCCTATTTTATTCGATATAAAATTTTGACATTGACATCACTTTACATTCTGGAAACAGTAATGTTTGTTAGAAATAATTTCAATTTATTTTCGCGAATGGCAGATAAATTTCCAAGAAACAGGCGTGATCAAAGTCAGCTTTGTCTGCATGGGAGCAGGACAGCACTTATGCGCAAAAGTGTTTTTTGCATGGCTCCGATTATTTACAACAAATTACCCAAAAGTTGGAGGGAGCTAAATAATGTCCATTTGAAATGTCGACTAAAGTCACATTTATGTGTCAAGGCTTACTATGATATTAAAGAATTTCTGACAGATCCATTTATATTGACATAGATTTTTGATGCATTGTTATTTTTTTTCCTCGTGCTGCCATTTATTTATTTTTGTTTTTTCTAATTCCATTATATTTACTTATATTTTTTTTGACATGAAATTTATAATAAAAATCATTATTGTTCAAAATATTTGCACGCCATACTAGGTGGCAAACATGTATGATCTTATTTTTCTGTTATGTTATCCTGCATGCATTTTCTTTTATTCTTGTATGCACACACATGTTTAAGCAAATAAATTTATCTTTATCTTTATGTTTAATGAGTGCTGAAATTTAACTTACTTAACTAGTGTTCTAGTGTTTAACCAAATGGAGTTATTAAGATAAACCAGTAATTTAAGTAAAGGTATTTTAAAGTCAGAACTAAAGAGTTTGATTCTGAACAAGGTGACTTTTCAGTTTAGTGTTGCTTTTTTAGTTTTGCTATGTTTTCCCAGATTTTTACCGGGTCCTCGCTGCCGGTGGTTGTGTGCAACGCAAGAGATGGAATCAGGTATTGCCTTATAATTGAAATTTCTGTGGTTTATGCCTACAGATCTTAACTTCGGAATCGAACACGAATATAGCCTCCTAATGACTAATAATGGCGCGACTTTATTTGTAGTATGATAGGCTTTAAACGACGCTCTTGGCGATAAGACCGCCCATTGTGTCACCCTTTGTAAAAATTTTATATTTATGTTCTGTAATCTATATTATGATAAACATAATTAACAGTATTCTCTTCTATTCTATTCAATACATGTGCCAAATTTTACCAACCTAAACGACCTTTCACATTCAAACCTTATTATCGCAGACCGACCAAAAATATTGAACAAAACAGATGAAAACAAAATAATTCGCTTCACATTTTCACGTAAATACAAACACTCATATGCAAATGATAGCAATCGATTTCGAGGCAATAAAGGCTTAATTAAAGCCTCCGTTTTACGAATGGGCACGTATCAAAGTAGAATTGTACCAAATGTTACTGATGATGCCGATAAGCCGGCTGTTTGCGTTAATCGGGTGACGGGAGCAAAAATAAATATTTTGTTTTAAGTACACCGACGTGAACCACGATTTTCAAAGTAGCTTATTATGACTTGTTCGTAAGAACAAAGAGTAGAGTTAATTGGATTTACTGTAAATTTCTTGGTTTTGAAACTGTGTCAACACAAAAACGAATAGCTGAAATCAGTCGACGAAATAGCAAAACAAACAACCATAGAAATTATTGTAAAGTTATGTCTGCCAACTGGCACAGTTAGGTGCGGAATGCCGTCCAAAATCTACATTTTGTGAAAGTGTGGTAAAATAGATACCTGCCAAAAGGGTAATTTTGTGGGTTACATAAAGGCCGACAGAAGTTAATATTTTCACTTCAATAACACAAATAGATTTAATGAATAGACAATATTATAGGTGTAACGATTTTTAGTGCAAAAAATGAGTGGATTATTTCGGGTTCTCATCTAAATTCAACTATTGAAGTAATTTTACTAAAGATTGAATATGACGCCCTCCGTGGCGCAGCGGTCAACACGCCTGCCTAAACCGTGGTGGCCCCGGGTTCGATCCCCGGCCAGGTCATGATGGAAAACGATATTTTCCTAATTGGCCTGGGTCTTGGATGTTTATATAATTATATATGTATCTATTATAAATATAGTATCGTTGAGTTAGTATCCCATAACACAAGTCTCGAACTTACTTTGGGGCTAGCTCAATTTGTGTGATTTGTCCGTATATATTTATTTATTTGTTACATGTATACTTAATACATAAATATGTACCCAAATTCTAGAAATTTCATCAGCAAAAAAAGTTAAAAAAAACATCTGTATGATTAGCATCCAGAGATGTAAATATAACCAAATAAATTGACTTACCCGCGATACAGCCTAAAGTAAAAAGAACCAGAAACCTTTTCATAGCAAAAGTCTTCAGAAATATTACAGAAGCAATTTCTCTCATAGATACGGCTTTATTAAGTTTGTGTTGGCGACAATTTATTATTTTAGACGGCGACCTGGTAAAACTTACACCTTGCCATCGTTTGTCATGAGACGGTTTTTGCGAGTTACGAGTTCACGACACAAAAGAATAGTTCTGCAGGTGGAGACAGGAACGTATTAGGAATGGAAAAGGCTTACCCTTTAGTATAATATAATATTTTGGATAGAAAGAGTAACTTAAGGGACTAACTAAAAAGAAACTTACGTAAACGTGACATAAAAGCGAAATTCAAAATTGTTTATTTTTGTTTTCCGATTTCCAGAATGGCGATTCTCGTGATTTTAAAACATTTAAAATCAAGCCACAGTCTCAGTTCAGCGACCAAAAAGGCTAAAAACTTGTCATAGTGTAAGAAAATTCGAGGACTATTTGACAGATGGTTACTGAGATCTGGCTGTGAACGTTTGGTGTAACGAGAATTGCTCCCCCGGTTATGTATTAAACAAAATAATTATGATTCTTCTACATATTATTATTTTGAGATTGCTAGCTTTTCAATTACTATATAAAATAATAAAAATAATGTTTTTTGATAGGTAAAAGAAAAAAAATATTCGCAAGCGTAACAAGTCTCACTCATATTGAATCAAATAATAACTAAATAAGATTAAAATTTTGAATATAGGCAGTTGTATGACATTTTGATTATAATCCTGTGTTACGACGGTCGCGAATCATATTTTAATCAACATTATAATGTAAGACTAACCTGCAAAATGCGAAAAAGTAAGATTATTTGAATATGCCGTATATATAGCGTATATTAATGATAAGGATAAATATTTTTGAGGTGAAAATCAAAATAACGACAATACGAAATGATTGAGCTTTGACAAGGCGTATCTGTATATCAAATTGTAGATCGTTCCCATTCGTGAAAGTCATCAGCAGCGAGCTCCAAATTATCGCCCAAATCACGCACGTATTTGGTGCCTGAGTGGAATCGCTCTAATGTAGCTCAATTTTCCATTTCAAATTCGCTTCCCGTATCTCGATTCAAAAATCGAGCTGCAATCCAGCCGGTTTAGAGCACGCATGATTGACAGGTGCACAATTACCTTGCGAATATAGATTCAGAAAATCTTCTGCATCATTCGAAAAATCTCATGAATGCTTCGGAATCGTGCCAGGAAGCTAACAGAAATTGGGCTTAAACCGCCTAAAATTGGTCACGAAAAAACAGATCGGTTGCCATACCATTAAATCACCCTTCTACTACCAAAAAATTCCAATGGTCAAGACATATACATGGAAAAGCCGCGCGAAGTCCAGTGAGTTTTCCCACAGTTGCTATCGTATAGCTCTGTTATTTCGTTTATCGCTGCGAGCGCCGCGTCAGTTCGCTGGAAAATTTAATTTATCAGGATGGCAAGTGTGGATGGACCCGATACGAACGCATTATTTCGTCGGATTCGTATAAAAAAAAAAAATCTACGAATGCAAAAATTCACGTGGCTTGTTGAATTGAGCTCAGCATTATGTGGTATTATTTTTATAGTGGAGTTGAGTTATAGTATCGGGTTCCTTAGTAATCGTCATTAAATTTAGATCTTTAAACATAATTTGTTACTTTTTATTGTTATTTATTTTTTAACACCCTTGCTCGTAAAGCTGATGTAATCCCACCGGTTTTAAATATGTAAAGCGGGCCATAACAAACGCGTGTGTTATCAAAGCAAATAGTTAAGTTATAGTCCATACAAATTCCATAACAGCATTATTTGTCATTTCAAATAATTATGGAACTGATCGCCGCCGCGTGGCTCTAGCCGTAGCCAGTGAGCAGCGCGCTGTTCCATATTTGAAATGGCAAATAATAATACTAATGGCGGGAAAGGAACAGTGTGCATCACAGATTGAGTTTATTTAAAATAACTGATGTGCTATTTGAAATAAAAAAAATTGTATTTGTTTGTATTTAAATGAGTATTTGTAAAAAAAAAACAGTTTATTCGGTAATTTAAAAACTTGACTGCATGCTCTAGCATCTTTGCCAACATTTTCACGCAGCTACGGCAGAAAATAAACCTCGCGCCATTTTTCTCAAATTTTCTTTTCTTTGTACTTGTATTCTGAATATCTTTTTTTCTGTTTCCTCGCAAGTGTGTTAAAAAACGTAGTACGATATACGTGCGTATTGGTTATAACATGCTCGGCTCAATTACACCCTCGCCTTCGGCTCGGGCTGAAATTCCGCCTCGCATGTTATAACCATCATTATGCACTAATATCGTAATGTACTATTAATATTTGTTTTGGTTGTAGTTAGCTGAAAATTTGTATAGAATTGTCCACTATAGTTGCTGGGTTCAGTGACCTTTTCATAGACAGTTGAATAGATCATTAGGGATCGTGCCAACATTTTAACCACATACTATTGTTGTCGATTGTGTTTATTGTGTATTTATATAAATAGTGTTTAAACGCTACATATATTGTCAGTATTTGGAAACCATTTAGATCAAAACATTATGATGTTAAATAATCATTGAATTTTTTTAGTGAAGTTCTGATATGAAATGACAATTATACTAGTTTTTGATACCGGAAAGTGACCTTGGAATAATTTTCTGGGAAATATTTTTTTTAAACAAAATGCTGTATTCTATAACTTATAGTTATAGTTAATTAAATAAGTTACATAATCGTAAGTTAAAAGTCCTGTCCCTTCATAAAAATATTTGAACACTAAATTAGCATAATTCAATTCTTTCGCTCGTCAAACACGACAAGACCCATCTCGAGGTATCGTTTTATAACCTGAAGTTTTTATATCTTTCTTCAGGAACCCTAATAAAAGCTAATATGGCGGCTGATGAGAAAATTTGCCTTCACTTCTGGTTCAAGGACGTGTAAGAGGCATTTTTTTTTTTGTATTTTTTACTAGTTTTATGATGGCATTCACTTCTAGTTTTAAATTTTACCTATAGTTCTTTTATTTATTTAAGAAAATCGTTGGTTGATTTTGACTTCGACTTTGTACCTCATATTTTGGATTTCTTGCTTTTTAATAGGTATTATATTTGATGATGATTTCTGAATTTAGAGATTGTTTTAAGGCCTCAACAAAGAGGAAAGGATTTTTTAGGGACAAACTATCAGTTTAAAGGCAAAAGTAGGCTTGAAAAGGCTTAAATATTTGTTAGTACACACATCTCAAATGAAATCTTTAAGCTAAATCTAGGCTTTGTAGAAGTTTCCCGAAAAAACATTGGTAGAAAAACTATCATAAGTCTTTCTCTCGGAAAACCGATTTTGAACACAGTCGAGTAATCAAAAATTGGACCAAAAATTTTCACTACAAAACCTGTACCGTAATTCAAAAAAAGGAAGAAAAAAAAGTTTAGCTCTATTTCACGGAGGGTCGTTAAAATGCGGTTTATTTTAGTAGTTTTCCGTGAAGCGTGCGCAACCGGGAAAAAAGGTACGTTAAAAAAGTTTTGGCATTTTGTTTTTTTCAAGCGAGCCCCAGGAGACTGGTTTTCGACCTCGACGGTTAATCTGTGGATACTGAATGGCGTGGGCCGAAACACTTTCGGACATACTGTGACAGGCGTGAAATATTAAAACACGAACGTGTATTTTTTGTCCCAAATAATATAATTCAGTTTCGGAGTATTTTAGGGTCGGTTTTCCTGCATAATTATTAATTTTCGGTCGTAGGCATTTCTTGATGTTCGATGTAGAAAGAGGCATATTTTGCATCAGTAAAATTAAATCTAAAATTGTTCTTAATAAAGAATGTACGGTGTATTACAACCCTACCCTAATGCTACACTTCTATTTATTTAAATCTAGTTAAGGGAGAATTTAAGTCATGGTGGTCTTCTGGTTAAAACACCAGCTTCTCAAGTATGAGTGTACGGGTTCGATTCCAGGTCAGGCAAGTACCAATGTAACTTTTCTAGAGTTAGGTATATGTACTTTCTAAGTATATCTTGGACACAATGACTGAAGGTGAAGGAAAATCTTGAGGAAACCTGGGCTTTAAGTCTGAAATCGCCAACCCGCATTGAGCAAGCGTGGTGATTATGCTCAATCTTTCTCTGTCTGAGAGGAGACCTGTGCCCAGCGGTGGGACGATAAAAGGTTGATGATGAAGGGAGAATTTCAGTTTGCATGCACACTGAACTCATTTCACACAGGGATAAAGGGAAACCGAGATTTTGGATTTTGGCCTTATATTTATAGTTAATGGACACATTACAACTTAATAAATTTCTACTTTACTTAATATCATGCTCTAGACAAAACAAAAATATTTAATCAGATATAAATTAATGTTTTTTTTTTAATAATTATAAACTAGTGCTTGACTGCAATCCCGCCTGATGGTAAGCAGTGATGCAATCGTTGATGGTAAAGCGCACTAGTTTAAAAAGCCTATTCACTAAAAAAAACTAAGGAATAGGAAGGATGACGGCAGTTGAGCGAGGTGATGCAATGTTAAACCCAAGACCAACACGACCAAACGAAGCTGCGCTAGAGGGAGATTGATCAGGAGACTCTCCACGACCAAACTCCCGATACAACAACATTTGGCGCATCGTACCCGCCACACATCGCAACACAACTGCTCAGACCCGTCCTCCGTACGGCTTGAATCATGATTTAATGATTTATCATCATCATCATTTCAGCCGAAAGACGTCCACTGCTGGACATATGCCTCATCCAAGGATCTCCACGACGACCCGTCCTGCAGCTCCCGTATCCAGCGGTTTCCCACGACCTTCATCAGGTCGTCGGTCCACCTTGTCAGGGGCCTACCCACGCTGCATCTTCCGGTGCCTGGTCCCCAATCGTGAACCCGTCGGCCCCATCAGGCATCGGAAGTTGCGTAGAATCTTCTCGTCTGAATTACCACAGTGTCTCAAGACAAGAAAGTCTTCGACCAGTGTGTGTTGCCAGTGATGACATGAAACTGAAACGTGGTCGCTAACAATGGGCCTTTTATGAAAGCTGAAGGTAACTCAAAGGGATTAATGTTCACTTGAAAGAATTTACAATCCTTACTATTATAAATCGAAAAGTGATTTTGTTTGTTTCTTTGTTCTGCTTTCACGCCGTAACTACTGAACCGATTACTTTGAAATTTTGCAGGAGTAAAGTTAGAAGTCCGGATTAAATAAAGTAATGTTGTACTCGTGCTCCTCTATTCAAATATGTAATATGTGGATAACGTAGTTGGTTACGCACTGATATACCTATTTATAAGCCATTTTTAACTACGTAAAGTGTGTAATTGTTGGTTTTCCTTAATAAATAAAATTAATAATAGGTTACTTTTATCCCGAAAAAAATGATATTCCCGAGGGAAATCTAAAAAACGCGATATAACCGAATACCACGCGGGCGGAAAGCTAGTAACTAAATAAATATCAAACAGGTCATCTGTTTGATATTTATTTAATACAGAACAATAAATTTAGATTATATATAAATATTAGTTTGCCCACACTCCTGGACAGCCTCCATCGCGTAGCGGTAGCGGACGCGGCCGCTGCGCAAGATGGCGCTGGTTCGATCCCCGCACAGTGCAAGTATTTGTATGCATGAATATGAATATTTGCACTGGTCTGGTCGTGCCTCGGAAAGCACGTTAAGCTGTTGGTCCCGGTTGCCATACGAACATCTAGTGGCAGTCGTTACGGGTTGTTGGAGCCCTCAAAAGTCCAACAATTGGTCTAACTGCAATGCTTCGATGTCGCCTTCGGGTTGTGGAGGTCAGACGGCAGTCGCTTCACGGAAAATGTCGAAGTTAAGCCATATCAGCAGTTGGACTGGTAAAGCGGACCCCATACTCCAAAGCTGAAAAGGCTTCGGATGCGACTGGGATTAACGCTGGGATGATGATGATGATGATTAGTTTGCCCACACTAAAATCTAAATCTCTATCCAATTCATCTTATTCTAAGTAATTGCTCAAATGAATAAGGCCTAGTGGAATAATAAACGGAAATCCAGCGTTTAGTAAAGACAGTATATCCTTAATCCGTCCTCTTTGTAAATTTAAAGCTAATTTATCCAGGCTAATGCTTTCTTTGCTCAACTGAGCACGTTAAGAGCTTGACTACGATAGCCTTGTGACTTCCTAAAGGGTTTTTAACGTTACGAAGCTTTATCAATACTTACTATTTATGGAACTGTTCTTCATACAATAGCCTATTAAAACACTTTTTGGTACTCTTAAACTAAAATAAATATTAAAAATAGTAGAAAATAGGAAAATTTATTTTCTTTAAATTATTATTTATATCAAACTAACTTTCCGCCCGCGGCATCGCCCGCGTGTAGTTCGGTTATATCGCGCTTTTTAGTTTTCCCTCGGGAATATCAAATTTTTCCGGGATAAAAAGTACCCTATTATTTAATCCGGACTTCTAACTTTACGTCTGCATAATTTCCAAGCAATCGGTTCAGTAGTTATGGCAGGAAAGCGGAACAAACAAACAAACTCATTTTCCCATTTATAATATTATTAAGGATTCTTAGGTAAAATGAGTCGGAAGCGACAAAAACAGGTGGCAAAATCAACAATCGAAAACAGCATGTCGAAACCTATGTTTGGCGTGGCTAGCTGGCATATTTATATATATTTTTTATTTTTTCTCTTGTATTACTGTACCTACATAGTATTGTATAAACTATTGTGTTTTTTTTTCTAAATGAACAGACAGCTGTGCTGCTAGGAAATGAAATGAAATGAAATCGTTTATTAAGCAAGTAGGATCACTGATCACTTTTACACGTCATGTTTATTTTTTATTTTATTTTTTTAACTAGATGAAGCCGGCATTTCCTAACTGACTACCTCTGAGAAGAAATAGCCGAAACAAACTCAGGGATCATCGTATTTTTTCAAGTCCAGACATTAAAAATGAAAATGTTTACAATAATTTACCTTATAATTACGCATATTGCTTAATAACAATGCTTAACAGAGCGAGCAGCTCAGTCCCAAACTTTTTTGTCTTCTAAATAATCTGTGATTTTATAATACCCCTTTTTGCAAAGTTTGGCCTTTATATGGTTCTTAAATCGTTTAATGGGTAAGTTTCGAATGTCCATGGGAAGCTTGTTGTAAAAGTGTATACATTGACCCATGAACGAGTTGCCTACTCTGTGGAGACGAGTGTGATGTACAGCAAGATTGTGTTTGTTCCTGGTATTTATATTATGAATATCGCTTATTTTCTTAAAATTCGAGATATTTTTATGAACATACATAAGATTTTCAAATATATATTGTGAAGCTACAGTCAGAATGTTCACCTCTTTGAACTTTTCCCTAAGAGAATCTCTAGGACCAAGGTTGTAAATGGCTCGAACAGCCCTCTTCTGTAAAACAAAGATGGTATTGATGTCCGCACAAGTTCCCCAGAGAAGAATCCCTTAAGTCATAAGACTATGAAAATAACTAAAATAAACAATTCTGGCTGTATCCACATCAGTTATCAGTCTAATTTTCTTAACAGCAAAGGCGGCAGAACTGAGTCTACCCGACAGCTTCTCAATGTGAGGACCCCATTGTAACTTGGCGTCAATAGTTAATCCAAGAAAAACTGTCGTCTCGACAGGGATCAACTCTACTCCATTCAGTTGAACATTGGTACTTAGCTGCCTGACATCTGGGGAGTTTCTTCCGCCACTTCTTCTTCCCAGCGAAAGCACTAGGAAGAGTCGATGGGTGGGCGTTTTGGGGGACTGTCTTATGTAATATTGACGTTAAAAAAGTGCTGATTCTCAGCCTAGTTTGAATAAATGACTTTTGATTTTGATTATGTAACCAGCAATTTTTTGACTCTTCAATAATCCAAATTGCCAAGTGCAAAGTTTTGGTATCAGTATCGACAAACTATTGTGTTCCGTCCGAAACTTATTGCAGTCTCCGCGGAAACCACGGCACATGCCTAGCACAAGGATTTAATAATATGGAAATGAGTGCGCATCGAATACGACTGCGAAGCTGAACGGAACGTCTTTTGTTCTAATCGAGTAGAAAACGTGATAAGGAAACGGTGCATAACTTGCAATAATTTCGTGCCTTGAGCTTAATTTTTGTTCAAGTGGCTTTTTTCTATTATTCAGTCCTAATTTTGTATGGTGTGATGTATTTTGCGGACTCCGCTTACACGATTTATCTAACTATCTATCGTTTTTATACCAGGTTTTGAAAACTTCTCAAAATTAACAGACACCACATTTTTTTTAATGTTGCTCCACGTTAGGAATTACTCCTGTATCGTGGGTGCGTTTACAATCATATAAACTCACATACATAGACAGCCAAACCCGGAACAACTACCTACTTGTAGGTCTTACAAGAAGAAGAAGAAATATTATTAGTAATAATGACCGACCATCTTTCAGACATGCTTATCTAAACAATTACTTTTGTTTCTTGGGACCGTACAATAAGATAAATGACGCTTTGCATATATACCAGTTAAATAGACTAGATTGTAAGGATAAAATATTTAAATACATTAGTAAACATACGTATGAGGAAACAGAAGGATTTCTGAAAATATTAAAATAAAGTATCTTTTAACACTCACCCTCTCACACTCTTTCACGCACTCTCACAACTACTCACCGAGAGGTTAACACTCCACACAACTTTTGTTTGTTTTAAGTTTAATTTTTCTATCTCTGTGTAATGATATGTCTTTTATTGTGAATATGTCTAATTAAGCTAGTATTTTAATGTATCACCTTAAGGAATAGCGCTGATGTCTGAGACACAGATATTTCTTTATCTAGTTCAGACACAGATGCCTTCAATAAAAATTAAGAAAATTTGAATGTGGCCTATTTAACTGTACAAATGTAACATGTTTTTTTTGTGTCAAATAAATATTATTATTATTATTTCCTTTATTTCAAATCAAATCAAATCAAATCAAAATATTTATTTGCCAGAAAATACAAAATACATTGTTCAAGGGAAGCTCTTAAAGCCCAGAAGTTAATTGTATTCTGCCTGCAAGCAGGCGTGCAAATTATAATTGAGAAAAAAAAAAAGTTAAAATTGAACATTAAGATGACAGATCAGATTATAAAAAAAAAATAGCCAAATTTCCAAAAATAGCACAATAACATGAGAAAAAAAATATCCACATTCAAAATCTAAAATGTCATTCAAATAAATTAAAGTAAATGTCAATAACTATAATTAGAAAAGTCAATATCAAACATACAATATGAATGTCCGCATAATATGATTGATAATATAATATAAATGTCAACATAATAAAAAATGTCAATACAAGTCTAAAAAAAAAAAAAGAAACTATTAACTATATAAAAGAAAATTGCCATTACACACCAGAACTCATAAATCATATTTATACATCATAACTACATACTATCATGTCTATGTCCCAAAAATTCCTCAAGGCTATAATAGCAATTATTTTGTAACCACGCTGTCAATTTGATTTTAAAATCATTACCCTGCAATAATTTCAATTCATTAGGAATTTTGTTATAAATCAAAATACACATATTATACACATTTTTCTTATATATATATTTACGAGTAGATGGCTGATATAATAAGTTGCGAAACTTAGCCCTTTTTTGCCTTGACACAACTTCAATATGTTGCCTAAAATAATGCATGTGTGTCTTAGTGAAGACGCAGATATCTCTTATGTACATACAGGGAAGTGGAAGAATATTATTCTTTTTAAATAGAGGTTTACAACTATCTAAAAACCATGCCTTGTTTATGACCCGTATGCAGCGTTTCTGGAGTTTGAATACCCTATTGATATCGGTCGAATTACCCCACATAATAAGTCCATAGCTTAGGACAGACGATACATAGCCATGGTAAGCCGCAAGAGCAGCCTCCACAGAAACATTTTGTCGTAGCTTCTTTAATGCAAACACAAATCTATCAAGTTTGTGACAGATATGTTCCACATGGCTTTTCCAATTAAGATTTTTGTCTACATTAATACCCAAAAATTTAATTTCATCTACTTGTTCAATTTTTTCATCTTTATAGCTAATATCTAAAGTTAACTGTTTAGAATTATACGAGTTAAATTCTATTATTTTGGTCTTGCTTACATTTATTTGTAAGTCGTTATTTTCCATCCAACTAGTTATAGCTGACAGGGTTTCTTCAGTAACAGATTTGTAATTAATGTTATCCTCACATTTTATAATAACAGTGGTATCATCTGCAAAAAGAATACATTTTTGCAGAGTAGCCTCAGGAAGATCGTTAATGTAAAGTAAGAAAAGTAAAGGACCAAGAATACTACCCTGAGGCACACCACACTTATTTATTATTGCTACTGATTTAAAATTCTCTTTAGAATATAATTTATCACATTTTTTTATAACTTTGGATATCTCTGTATATTGCTTCCTATTTTTTAAATAACTAGACACCCATTCATAGGCTTTGCCCCTAATGCCGTAGAAGTCTAATTTGTTTAATAACTTCGAGTGATTAACAAAATCAAAAGCCTTACTCATGTCAAAAAATAATGATACAGCTGGATTGCCATTGTTAATAGTCTCCGTTACAAGTTTAATAAAGTTGAAGATGGCAAGAGCAGTTGAACAACCTTTACGGAAACCGAACTGCTCTTTGCATAATATGTCATGTTTACTTAAAAAAATGTTTAACCTTATATGCATTGCCTTCTCAAAAATTTTTGACATGATAGGTACTAATGTAATAGGCCGGTAGTTATTTGGGTCTGTCTTTTTCCCCTTCTTAAATAGCGGTTTTACGATAGACAATTTGAGCTGATCCGGAAATACGCCTTCTAAGAAAGATAGGTTAATAATATGTGCTAGTGGATGACATATATAACTAGCACAATCTTTCAAAACCTGTGTGGTTATGCCATCATATCCGCTAGTTTTACTATTATTTAGGGACATTATAATCTTGTACACTTCATTTACATCTACAGGATTAAGGAAAATAGTATTAACATTAAAGTTATAATGATTGAGCTTAATATAATTAGAATTAAATGGTTGGCGCGATGTCAAATTAATAAAATAGTCATTAAATATATTGCAGATGTCAGATGGATTATTATATGTTACGTTATTATAATTTATTTCATTAATGTCATTTTTATACAAAATATTATTATTTATTGTTGAGTATATTGCATTCCAAGTAGCAATACATTTATTCTTATGTTTTTGTATATACCTTGTATTCATAAGTTTCTGCGCTTTCTGTGCACAATATTTAAACTTTTGACTATAAAGTTTGTAAACTTTCTCATTTTGTTTTTTATTTAATTTACAATTTTTAAAATTTAAATAAAGCTGTCTTTTTGTTTTGCTAGATTTTTTTAAGCCTTTTGTTATCCAATTTTTTGTAACTGGCTTATTATTGACTTTGACCTTAATAATCGGAAAGCACAAATCGTAAAATAAAGTGAATGTTTCATAAAATAAACTGAAGGCCTCTGATAAGGTATCAGCGTTAAATGTTTCCGAAAATGAGAGAGAAGACATACATTCTCGAAATTTCTCAAGATTTTCCGCACAATAGTCACGTTTGAATTCAGACCAACAAATTATTTTGTTATGTTTATTTGTTTTTATCGTAACTGTTTGCGCTGTCTCATGATCTGACAAGCTAAGGTGAAGTGTTTCTGACTGAACATTCCGTATGTTACTGGCGATTTGATCAATACACGAGTTCGCCCGCGTTGGTGTTTCAATGTGTGCTTCAAAATTGTAGTTATTTAGAATGCTTAGAAGTTCCTTTGTTGAGGAGTTATGTTTTAAAATATCTATATTCCAATCCCCACTAATTATAATTTTTTTCCGCTTGTATTGGTCAGTCATATAATTTAACAATTGGTCAAGTTTATGCAGAAATACACCGATTTGGGCCTTTCTCTGATCAGGTATTCTGTAGACAATTACCACTATCAGATTCAAGCCAATTACCTCTACGCCACAGCTTTCAAAGTAAAATTCTGTAGCTATACCTGACGGGATATCTAGTGTTTTTGTGTCAAATTTCTTATTAGTCAGAATACAAGTACCCCCTCTACATTTATCTCTACTAAATAGTGCGGCCACTTTAAAATTAACGAGTTTGATATTCGCTTCAGTACCTTGCTTAACAAAAGTTTCACTGAAACATAAAATATCTACTTCCTTGTTTTTTTCTACTAATTCAGATAAAGTTATTTCTATTATGTCTAATTTATTACAGAGGCCGGCTATATTTTGATGCAGGATTCGTAAATTACTATGTCGGCAATCGTGTTTTGAATTTTCATACACGGAAACGGTAACGGGGGATTTAGCCACGAAAAAATGATTTTGTGTTTTTAATATTGCCATTAAGTGGTTTTCGTGCGGCTAAAGCTTGTTTTGTCATCTTTTCATATTGTATAAAATCAATCTCTATATTAACTTTGAAAGTCATCAATTCTAATTCTGAAAGCTTTTTATGGTAATCTATATCTAATTGATTGACTTCTATAAACTTACAATTCTTAAAATTTTTTGTGAATAATTTTAGTTCATGATTTAGTTTTTTAACATTAAGAAACCTGTTTTCTGTCACATTCATTATAAATATTGTACAATTGCTTAAACTACACAAAGATCTACAGAGATTTGTTAACAATAAGTATGGATTCTTGTCATGTTTACCAACTGAGAGTATAACAATATCATTGTCAGATAGGTTGCGTAATGCACCAACTGGATTCCGCAGGATCTCGCAAGAAGAAGCATGTGGTAGAACTTTACCCTCAATGTTATAGTTGTCATTCCATTTACCAGTCTTGGTATGTATAAGTTGTGCTGCTAGGCCTCTTACTTTTTCGTCTCCAATGATGTAAATATTGCTCTTTGTATGTGTTTTTAATTGGAAATCCCGCTTTAAGTGTCCATGTAGTTCTTTGTTTGGGGAATCCACTAATATTTGGTTAGTTATGTAATTGTTGGTTACCCGAGATTCTTGTAGACTCTGCACCTCGTCGCTTGTTTGCAAGCATTGAGTCTTTGGAGTAACTGATTGCGCTGAGAAGTCTAGCTTAGTTTGGATGGGTTCCTTGCTTCTTTTTTTCATTGCTGGTCTTTTGGGGGTAGATTTACAGATATCTTTTAGTTGGTTTATTTGAGAACCATACATAGACATTTGTTTTTTAAGGTTACAATTTTCCGATAGTAAGTTAGCTATTTCATTTTCAGCAATTTCCAGGTTCTTCGCCAGCATAGTAACTTTCTTTTCCAATTCTTCAATGAGGTCAAAGTTGTTGGATTTTAGATTTGGACAGCTTCTATATAGTTCTGGATTTCTCTCTAAAGTATGAGAAAAAATATCTATATCTTCATCCACCAGCAAAGATTCGAAAGAGTTCTCCGTAGATATATTTGCCTTAATTATTTCCGGGGTAGGCGGTGAATGTTGTATAGCAATCATCGGTTGTTCAAGTAAAGGTTTAGTCGAGGAACGTTGTTTTTTCCTGAGCGTAATATTAGAAGTAGCAGCATCAGCATCTTTTTTGTTTTTGATGCAAATATTGCACCTCCATTTTTTTCTTTCCTCGACGTCCTTTAACCGATAGGTTGCTTCTGGATAACCCACACAGTCAAATTCATATCTCTTTTTGCAGATTGAACATAGAGCAGTGTTTTTTATATTGACATATTTCTTACAAATATTACATGTGACTTTGGATCTTGTCTTGCTGTCACTGCTTACTACCTTGTTCAAGTTAGAAGACATTTTTTAAATTTATATATTACGCAAAAAGAACTCTGTTTAACTTGGGTTCGAACTTGCGACACTTGTCGCAACTTTAAACCTGTTGCAATACCGCTCGACCAATTCGACTGTTGGATTAAATTTGAAATTGGTGATCACAAAGTACACAAAAAAATACTCGGTCAACGCGATATATTGCCGTTACAATATTTTTCCAAACTTTTTACTGCAACCCGCACACATAAAGTTTAGTTTTCTTTTTTTGTTAAGTTCAATTTTGACTTAATATTATATATTATTTATTAACACTGGAATAAAATTCGTGTGATACTGTTGACAATAATTAAACTAGAACCGTTTTTTTTTTTAACCGTTGAGGCTTCCATGCACTGTTAGATTAATGATGTTATAATTTCACATATCTCACATATAGTTCTGAGATAACACTCGTACTAGTTATTTAGGATATTTAACACTTTTTGGTTGCTAATGTATTAAGATGCAGGTTTACTATTTAAAAAATATTATTACACACGGAGCCAATGTTGACAAGGTGACTTACGTCTACCCACGTCTTGTCCCATGTCCACGTCTGACTTACGTCAATAAATACACTTATAAATTATATTTTTAAATATTTCTACATACCAAAAATATATATAAAAAAACATTTAAAAATATAAAAAATAGTAGCCCACCGGTATCGGGAACAGGGTCCAAGCTACCGGCGGTCAGGGCTCCAGAGAGAGGAACTTCCTGACGATGCGAGCCGTGTCCAGCAGTACCGCTTTCTGAATCAAGCCCTTGATCCAGCTGCCTAACGAGAGCCTCCTGAGGTGTTGGTCGAGGCTCTTGGCTATTAAGCCATTGGCTGTCACGACTATCGGTACAATGATTGCTGAATCCACTTCCCACATGTCGACAACCTCGTGAGCCAAGTCAAGATACTTGATTTGTTTATCCTTCTCAGCTTTCACGAGGTTCTCATCATGTGGGATGGTTATGTCAACAATCATTGCACGCCGCTCTGATCGATCCACCAGCACTATATCAGGCTTATTGGCAATAATAGTCCTGTCAGTGATGATGGATCGATCCCAGTACAATGTGATATGGTCATTTTCGAGAACTGGGTCGGGCGTATACCTGTAGTACGGCACCTCCGATTCCACAAGGTTGTATTTAAGAGCAAGTTGCTGATGAATGATCCTGGCTACAAGGTTGTGTCTATGCAAGTACTCTCCGTTAGCTAGACGAGAACACCCGGAGATAATATGCCTTATTGATTCCCCAGGCCGGTGACATGCCCGACAGATGTCAACTGTGCCGTCTTTCACAATAAATCTCCGGTAATTGTTCGTCATCATAACTTCGTCCGTAATTGCACATACAAAACCTTCGGTTTCCCCAAAAAGGTCACCGAATCGTAGCCAGGCCACGGACGCTTGTAAGTCTACATCAGGCCCGTGTAGGGCTTTGAAAAAGCGTCCGTGAAGCTCCTTGCTCTTCCATACCTCCATGCGATCATTGGTGTCAAGCACTACTGGTTTGCGCCAGTTCTCTTTCGCCAAGGAGAGCGGAGTGAGGCCCTTGTCAACTGCGACCACATCTCGATGCATTCCCACGTCGGTTGTTAGGAAATATTCTCTGAGACTGCATATCTCACGATTGTGGAGTGTCTTAGCGTTTAAAAAGCCTCGACCTCCACATTTTCGCGGGATATACAGCCTCATAACCGATGACCGTGGGTGATGCAATCGATTTGCAGTCAGCAGTGTACGGACTCTCCTATCCAGGGCGTCGAGTTCGGTTTGAGTCCATTTGAGTATGCCGAAAGAGTACATCAATACCGGCATGACCCAACCGTTGAAAGCGCGCACCTTGTTTCCGCCTGATAGAAGACTATTAAGTACTTTTTTCAGGCGGCCAAAGAAGCGTTCCTTCAACGATTGCTTCATGTCAGTAACATTGATACCCAACGCTTCCGACATACCCAAATACTTATAGGTTTCGGATGCGGAGAGGGCTCTAAGGTTTATGGAACTCGTGAGTTGGGTTCCCACGGATTCCATAATCTCTCCTCGCTTTACATGCATGACTGCACATTTGTCCACACCAAATTCCATCCTGATGGAGCTACTGAAAGTTTCAGTAATTTTCAGTAGCTCCTTCAGTTGTGAATCGGTGCGAGCAAAAAGTTTCAGGTCATCCATGTAGAGGAGGTGCGATATAACCTGACCACCTCTCCTCAACCGATAGCCTAGACCTGAATCCTCCAATAGTGTGCTTAGAGGATTCAATGCTAAGCAAAACCAAAGTGGACTCAAACTATCGCCCTGAAATATTCCTCGCTCGATCCTTATCGGTTCGCTATTCCTCTGAATATTTCGACATCCTGGATAGCGAAGGACTGTCCTCCATGTCCTCATACACGTCATCAGGAAGGTGCGTAGAGTTGCATCCACTTTATACAACTCCAGCACCCGCATGAGCCATGTATGTGGCACTGAGGGCTGTTCCCAGTAGTTTTACCCAGTAGTCTTACTAGTAGTACTAATGGGAGTTTTCTTCCCAATAGACTTACTCATAGTAAGACTTCGCGGTTGTCATATTGGGGCCAATTTTTCCCAGTAGTACTACTGTAAAAAGTAACAATAACACATAGACCTCGGAGTTTACCGACAGTAAAAATTAAAAAGTTACGAGAACAGAAAAACCAAAAATAGTAATTGTATGAGTAATTATTAATTACTCATACAATATAACGAAATATTATTAATAGGTTCATTTTTAATAAAAACCATAATATCGAATGTAATAAGTAGTTACTTAGTCTTGAAATACAACCTACCTCCGCCGAAAAAAACCCAGGCGATGGTTGTTACGCGCAAGCTTAAACTTAAATATGACACTCCGGTCGTGCAGATGGGTGGCGTTGACATCTCGATGGTGACCGAGCTCAAGATCCTCGGAGTCATCGTCGACAGTAAGTTGACCTTCAACAAGCATATCTCATATGCTTGTTGCAAGGCAACTAACCTTTATAGGAAACTGTCGCCGATGGCTCGGGTGGATTGGGACTTGTGTCCGGAGATCATCAGGACGATATACAACGCTGTCGTCGAACCGACGATCCTGTACGGCGCGAGCTCCTGGACGAAGGCCGCCGAGAAAATCTCTGTGCAAAGAACTTTTGCTACCGTCCAGCGGGGCTTTGCACAGTCGATCGCTCGTCTCGCACAATGCAGCGCTCACGCTGTCGGGTCTCCTCCCACTCGATCTTCGAGAGTTGGAAGTCGCCCGGCTGTTTGAGTGCAAACGGGGACGTCCGATCGAAGAGCTGGAATCCCGCGAACTGGAGGAGCGTAGGGCCTTTACGGAGGCCCCTCACCCCGCCAGTGAGCCAGATGTTGAATACCAGTGTCCGGAGAATATGCTACCCGAAACTGTGGCCCAGCTACAGCTCCCCGCTCATCTGATTTACACTGACGGTAGTAAATCGGATGAAGGGGTCGGCATATTCATACTGGCGGGATGGGTCCGAGATTCGGACCAAGCGGATGAGAAGTCGATGTGTACCGTCTTTCAGGCGGAGCTGCTCGCGATAGCCAGGGCTACGGACTTGGTTGTCCTGAAAGGCTTCGACTGCGCGGCGGTGCTCAGCGACTCCCGGTCCTCGCTCGACTTGATCCGAAACCCGGAAACGCACCATCCCCTTGCTACCCATATTCGTAAGAATATTTGGGAGCAAGAGGGGAGAGGTAAGATCCTCCGGTTCTTTTGGGTGAAAGCTCATGTCGGGATCCCCGGCAATGAGCGCGCTGACTAGTTGGCAAGGCAGGCGGCGACTCAGTCCAGGGTCGCCCCAGCGTATGACAGGTGTCCAGTTTCAAACGTCAAGCGACGTTTGAGGGAGGGCACAGTAGCTGTCTGGAATGGGAGGTACACCGGCGGGGCCACGCCTGAGGTCACGTGGATGTTCTTCCCCGATGTGGTGCGCGCGCAAGTTCCTGCAAGTACCTGCACAAGTTTAAGTTGAAAAGTAGTCCAGCCTGTGTGTGTGACACACAGGCATCAGAAACGATACAACATCTGTTGTTCGAATGCCCGAGGCATAGCTGCGACAGATACGACCTGGAAGTAAGTACAGGAACCAATTTGTCGGAAACGACCATTGCCGGAATTATGGCAGACAAGCACTCCAGGCCGTATCTGATGCGGTTCTGCCTCAAAATCGCTAAAATATCCATAGACCGAAACCAAACTAGGTGAGCGGCACAGCCAATGTTGCCATTGCCGTCGGCAAGAATTGTATGTATATTTTAGCTGTAAGAAAATTGTAAATAAAACATAGAACAACGAAATATGTAACAATATACAGACTGTCCCGAAACTCAACGTCAAGCGGGCACGGGGCGATAGGCTAGGTTATACTAGTTCTGGTAAAAACTCGGTATACTCGTTTGATTTATGCTGTCCTGGTACTTTATTTTTATTTATGAAAGAAATAAATAGTTAAAAGATAAGTTTCAGAAATAAAATATGCATGTTTTTGTTGGAATTTGTGAAAAAAGTCTAAGTTATTTTGCCTCCTGACAATTCAAAATTTCACAACTACCAGTTGACTGTACTTCTGCCGTAAAGCGAATCTGTCCCCCACCTAGGGGAGACAAGAAGATTTAAAATCCTGATGTCTCCCCGAGGGGAGCCGCCAGGGGAGACACGAGACCGAAATAATATAATTTATTAGCAAGTTCTGATGTCTCCCCCGCCTAGGGGAGACAATAGGATTTAAAAATCCTGATGTCTCCCCTAGGGGAGCCATCAGGGGAGACACGAGACCGTAACCATAAGGAACATCTATAAATTTTTAGGTCTACATTATAATATTGTTTTGTTTTACTGGTAAATCTACTGGGAACAAAGTTCCCTGTAGTCTTACTAGTAAGTCTATTGGGAAGAAAACTCCCATTAGTACTACTGGTAAGACTACTGGGTAAGACTACTGGGAACAGCCCGGCACTGAGTCATAGGCCTTCTTATAATCTATCCAACATGTCGACAGATCCTTTCGGCAACGACGAACCTGTTGGCTAATGACCATATCAATGAGGAGTAGCTCCTTAGTACCGCGGGACCCGCTCCTACATCCATTTTGAGAGGCAGACATGATGGAGTTGCTGTCAATATGCGTGTTAATTTTAGATTTCAAAATGGATGTAAGAACTTTATAGACCGTCGGTAAACACGTGATCGGCCTATAATTTTTGGGTTCCGCGGTGCTACCTGATTTATGGAGCAGGTGGGTTACTCCAGTTGTTAGAAACTGGGGTAGCGAACCAGACTCTAAAGCAGTCTGGAATTGAGATGCCAAGCGAGCGTGCGACCCGGAAAACCATTTGATCCAAAAGTTGTGCAGCCCATCCGGCCCTGGAGACTTCCAATTAGGCAACGGACGGACTGCACGAGCTACATCTTGGGGGCAGATGGTAATAGCCCCCATTTCTGGTACTGGATCGCAGGCTCGCTCAACAACCCGAGTCCAACTACCTTCGGTGTGACTGACAGGCACCGACCAGATATTGCGCCAGAATGAACACGTGGCATCATCATCCGGTAGGCACGTGTCAGTGACACCTTGGTCTGATCGCTCCCAAGCTCTATAGACCCGCCTTTCATCGCTTTGGAAATTGCGATTCTGAGAATACCGCTCAACTCTTCGCCTGTACCGACGAATACGGTTTGCCCATGCATAAATCTTCTGCTTAAAAAAGTCGATGCGCTCTGTGACGCGGAACAAATAGTCTCGAGTACTAGTATCAGTCCCCGAGAACGCCCGCCTCACAAAGCGCATTACTCTAGGGCGTGTATTGCCCTCCCTGAAGCTAATAAGCTTGCCAATGAGTGCTCTAGTCTCTCCGATACGACGTTCAATCCTGCACTGCCAAGCTGGTACAGCTGATTTTGGTCGTGTGACTCTGTCATTGTCTGGGAATTTGACATGAGCCACACGACATATCGCAACAGCTCCACAGTACAAGATTGAATGTGTATCATTGAGATCTTTGCTGTCCTTTAAATAATTAGACAGCTGAGAGTCTAGAGCACACACCAGCGCCTTGTTTTTTTTATGCATGGGCAATCGAGGCAAACGTGGTCTAAGTTCAGGCGGAATAGAGCGGTACTCACGGAAAGCATCCTCCAAAGCGCTCCTCAATTTTTCATTGCACTGGGGACTCACGGATATAGCCCTATCATCATCCTCTTCATCAACGTGGTTGAGTCGCGGTGAAACACTGTTAAGTTGTACCGCGACCAGTGACGAAGCAGGCGTAACATGACTATTCCGTGACTCGAGGCGTAGGCGATCAAGTACCACATCATCCAGCATATGGTTACGCTGGATGACCCGCACCTGATCCGACAGTCGTTGCGCCGACACGTTGACAGCTGGCTCAAGCACCTGAAACAGAGAGAGCATTCGAACACGGTACGCGGTCAGGTTGTTCCCTCCCTCTGTAGCCCCATAGTATGAGCGCATGACATTTTCGTTGATGGATTGTGTCCATCTCATGCGCTGCACACTTCCGCCGGGAGCTGGGACCCTGTCAGAAGCCGATGGGCCTCGAGGTCCTAAGCGGTCCGGCGGCCGGCGTCCTCCCCGTCGGCGAACAGGTGGTGGCGTCCTCGGCGGAGAGAAGTACTCGTCGCTCGAGCTCAACGCAACTGCCGCGGCCGGGGTCGTCACAGCGCTTACAGTGGGGCTGGAGACCGGCGGCGGCGAGGCGGAGCTGAGCAACGAGTCCGGGGATGGTGGGCGTGCACGTTTCCTTGCGGCAGATCTTGTCAACATTATTTTATTTTCATTGTTACAGTTTTTGTGCGGTGACACCTGTCATGTCACCTGCGGTTCGGCTGATTTTCTTCATTTCATTTATTGTTGATATTCGTTAAAAAGTATGAATATTCTGTTGATTCCTTTGATTGTTATAAATGTCTTTTGTATAATAATTACTGTGAAATATAATGAAATCCAAAAATATTAGTTTTTTAGTAAATAATTTGTTGACGTACGTGTTGCCGTGACATTTTTTTTTTTTTATTATTATCCTTTATTTCATAGTATATACATATAAATTACATTTTTAAATATTTCTACATAAAAAACATAAAAAACATTTAAAAATATAAAAAATAGTAGCCCACCGGTATCGGGAACAGGGTCCAAGCTACCGGCGGTCAGGGCTCCAGAGAGAGGAACTTCCTGACGATGCGAGCCGTGTCCAGCAGTACCGCTTTCTGAATCAAGCCCTTGATCCAGCTGCCTAACGAGAGCCTCCTGAGGTGTTGGTCGAGGCTCTTGGCTATTAAGCCATTGGCTGTCACGACTATCGGTACAATGATTGCTGAATCCACTTCCCACATGTCGACAACCTCGTGAGCCAAGTCAAGATACTTGATTTGTTTATCTTTCTCGGCTTTCACGAGGTTTTCATCATGCGGGATGGTTATGTCAACAATCATTGCACGCCGCTCTGATCGATCCACCATCACTATATCAGGTTTATTGGCAACAATAGTCCTGTCAGTGATGATGGATCGATCCCAGTACAATGTGATATAGCCATTTTCGAGAACTGGGTCGGGCGTATACCTGTAGTACGGCACCTCCGATTCCACAAGGTTGTATTTAAGAGCAAGTTGCTGATGAATGATCCTGGCTACAAGGTTGTGTCTATGCAAGTACTCTCCGTTAGCTAGACGAGAACACCCGGAGATAATATGCCTTATTGATTCCCCCGGCCGGTGACATGCCCGACAGATGTCAACTGTGCCGTCTTTCACAATAAATCTCCGGTAATTTTTCGTCATCATAACTTCGTCCATAATTGCAAAGACAAAACCTTCGGTTTCCCCAAAGAGGTCACCGAAACGTAGCCAGGCTACAGACGCTTGAAAATCAACATCGGGCCCGTGTAGGGCTCGGAAAAAGCGTCCGTGAAGCTCTTTGCTCTTCCATACCTCCATGCGATCATTTGTGTCAAGCACTACTGGTTTACGCCAGTTCTCTTTAGCCAAGGAGAGCGGAGTGAGGCCCTTGTCAGCCGCGACCACATCTCGATGCATCCCCACGTCGGCCACTAGGAAATAGTCCCTGAGACTGCATACCTCGCGATTGTGGAGGGTCTTGGCGTTTAAAAAGCCACGACCTCCACATTTTCGCGGGATATACAGCCTCATAACCGATGACCGTGGGTGATGCAATCGATTTGCAGTCAGCAGCGTACGGACCCTCTGATCCAGGGCGTCAAGTTCAGTTTGAGTCCATTTGAGTATGCCGAAAGAGTACATCAATACCGGCATGACCCAACCGTTGAAAGCGCGCACCTTGTTTCCGCCTGATAGAAGACTATTAAGTACTTTTTTCAGGCGGCCAAAGAAGCGTTCTTTCAACGATTGCTTCATGTCAGTAACGTTGATACCCAACGCTTCCGACATACCCAAATACTTATAGGTTTCGGATGCGGAGAGGGCTCTAAGGTTTATGGAATCAGTGAGTTGGGTTCCCACGGATTCCATAATCTCTCCTCGCTTTACATGCATGACCGCACATTTGTCCACACCAAATTCCATCCTGATGGAGCTACTGAAAGTTTCAGTAATTTTCAGTAGCTCCCTCAGTTGTGAATTGTTGGGAGCAAAAAGTTTCAGGTCATCCATGTAGAGGAGGTGCGATATAACCTGACCACCTCTCCTCAACCGATAGCCTAGACCTGAATCCTCCAATAGTGTGCTTAGAGGATTCAATGCTAAGCAAAACCAAAGTGGACTCAAACTATCGCCCTGAAATATTCCTCGCTCGATCCGTATCGGTTCGCTATTCCTCTGAATATTTCGACATCCTGGATAGCGAAGGACTGTCCTCCATGTCCTCATACACGACATCAGGAAGGTGCGCAGAGTTGCATCCACTTTATACAACTCCAGCACCCGCATGAGCCATGTATGTGGGACTGAGTCATAGGCCTTCCTATAATCTATCCAACATGTCGACAGATCCTTTCGGGAACGACGAACCTGTTGGCTAATGGCCATATCAATAAGGAGTAGCTCCTTAGTACCGCGGGACCCGCTCTTACATCCATTTTGAGAGGCAGACATGATGGAGTTGCTGTCAATATGTTTGTTAATTTTAGTTTTCAAAATGGATGTAAGAACTTTATAGACCGTCGGTAAACAGGTGATCGGCCTATAATTTTTGGGTTCCGCGGTGCTACCTGATTTATGGAGCAGGTGGGTTATTCCAGTAGTTAGGAACTGAGGTAACGAACCAGACACCAAAGCAGTCTGGAATTGAGATGCCAAGCGAGCGTGCGACCTTGGAAACCATTTTATCCAAAAGTTATGCAGCCCGTCCGGTCCTGGAGACTTCCAGTTAGGTAACGGACGGACTGCAAAAGCTACATCTTGGGGGCAGATGGTAATAGCCCCCATTTCAGGTATTGGATCGCAGGTTCTCTCTCTCTCTCTCTCTTTTTTATTATTATTATTATTATTATACTAATATTTGTTCCGTGCGGTGATCGAACCCGCGACACGCTGCGTAGCAGTCGATGGCTCAGCCACTGCATCAACCTTGTTGTCCTATTACATATATTTTATACTACGGATAAAAAGTACCCTATTATTTAATCCGGACTTCTAACTTTACGACTGAAAAATTACAAAGCAATCGGTTCAGTAGTTACGGCGTGAAAGCAGAACAAACAGACAAACAAACTTACTTTCCGATTTATAATATTAGTAACGATATCAAGGGCATGGCATCTTTGGATGATACCAAAGTATTGTTTGGTTACGGTTTGATATTTCAAATCGTTAGAATAGACTAGAATACTTTTTATTATGTACACCAGATAAACCAGAGAACAAAAATATGAAGATTTAACAAAGAGCGACACAATGGGCGGTCTTATCGCTAAGAACAGTCTTTTACAGACAACCTAGTGAATGGAGAGGGAAATAATGTAGGAAGGCTACAATATTCTATTGACATAGATTATACAGTAAATATATGCAGAAAATGTATCATACTAGTTTAACTAAATATAGATGTCGTGGATTGTCTATATCATTTTAACGAAAGTTGCTAATGATTTGTGTAGTAGTGGCGCCGTGACGTTATTTTTGTAATGGCGGCACCAGGACAGAGTCGTTTTGGAAAGTGGGGATTGTCGAACGGTCACTTCGCTTTGAGGCGCGGACTAAGGCACTTCTCCGGGGCGAAAGTGTCGCTTTGCGTATTTCAATTGTTATTGTCAAGATTGGAGGGTTTATTTACTCTTGGTGCTTTAATTCAATACGCTACCTTCGAAATGGACCACATTTACACCACACCGATGCTGTCGTCCCTACCGCTCCGCCGTCGCTGACTCCGTCATAGATATCTGATTAATAACATACAGAGCAAATAAAATATAATGATAATATTTCAAGAGAGAGGAAGTGGACCAAATTTGAGTATGCTAATATTCATCGTCATCATCCCAGTGTTAATCCCAGTCGCATCCGAAGCCTTTTCAGCTTTTGGAGTCTGGGGTTCGCTTTACCAGTCCAACTGCTGATATGACTAAACTTCGACATTTTCCGTGAAGCGACTGCCGTCTGACCCCCACAACCCGAAGGCGACATCGAAGCATTGCAGTTAGACCAATTGTTGGACTTTTGAGGGCTCCAACAAACCGTAACGACTGCCACTAGATGTTCGTATAGCAACCGGGACCAACGGCTTAACGTGCTTTCCGAGGCACGACCAGACCAGTGCAAATATTCATATTCACGCATACAAATACTTGCACTGTGCGGGGATCGAACCCGCACCGCCTCGCGCAGCGGCCGCGTCCGCTACCGCTACGCCACGGAGGCTGTCGCTATAGAGTATGCTAATATTATTACCGTTATTAATATTGTTTGATATTGTTACGAATGCACCTATGTCGATGGCATAAGGTTCAATGTCGCGTGACATGCAGTGCGTAACTTTTGAGCCCTATAACTCGAAACCTAGACATTGTTGAGGTGCCGTATAAAAACGCATTGCTAGACCCAAGGTGACCTATCGAATGGTACAGGTCTCAACAATTTTGTCAGCAAAGTGTCGACATCGAAATTTCCAGAAACTCGTCTCCGGTGAATTACCGTAGGTACCTACTGAACGTACTCGAAGTTATACGCTATTATTATTACGTCTGGACGAATCTGGAATGTTCGATCAGCTGACCTGTATAAAGCGCTGTGATGCCAGTAGGCAGTCAGTCTGCATTCGACTAGCGAAAACAAGCGACAGATAAGAAGCGATAATTGAGAATACCTACTGTGACAACTGTAACGAGAACTTTGAGTACTTCGTGAATCTGTAGTGTTATTGTGTGTTTACAACACGGACTTCGTGGACGTAAGGGAAGACTTCGGTGCGACATCAGATATGTTCTACTTGTCATTGCCTACGATCGACGGTACCTTCGTTGTCAATAAACTTCGCAACCCTTAACCGGCGTTTTAGTACACCTAGCCCGTAACAATATCTACGAATACCGATTCACAATTTCTCGTAGTTTGTTACTACAAACATTCAATCGTAATTATGATTCGGTTTTGTTTACAAGTTAATCCAATTCAGATATCTTTAGATTTATCTTATTCTCGAAATCAGAAGTTATTCCTAGCTAGATTACATTCAATCTTAATTTATTTTAGATCAAATAACACTAAAGGCTTTCTCCCGATAATTGTTATTCATATTTTCTCAGTGATTTTAGAAAATTAATAGTGAAGTCAAACAAGAACTAAATCCATTATTCAGGTTAATAACATTGATATTTTGTAATTTTCTGCCATTTTCCGTGAAACAAAGATTGATGTCTCAAACTTGGGTCTTCTTCAATCAAAACTTGAAAAACAATTAAAATGGTAATCATTTATCTGTTCTTCCAATTAGTGTTGTCGAAATAAACTTATTCGTGGGCTCGGTTTTCTCGTATTGCAATGGATTGGTCTAATGTAAAAGCGAGTTTAGAGTTTCTATTACTTCGAATTATTTTGTAGCTTAACCAAAGATTGTATTCCTCAATTTAGTCTACCGCAATCCATGCTAAACATATGCCGATTCAAGACTACATAATATTCAGTCTGTTCCAGTCATCTTCTTTTGGTTGTCAGTCCAGCTAAGAGACGACCCACACTACGCATGCCATACATACTCCAAGACTTGTCTTCTCCACTGGTTATGGATTTCGTGAGACAATTCTGACTTTCGCAATAAGAACGTTTTAAAAGGGATTGAAGATTTTCAAAAAACCTGGCATAAATACGGGGTCGTATTTATGCCAGGTTTTTTACGTACATTTTGTTTTATGTACGTTTTTTCTTTTTTAAAATGGTAACAGTTACATAAGTGGAAGCCATTTTGAAAACATATTGAAATGGCGGTAAAGTCAAAACCTTCAAAGCCCTTTCCACAGGAATCAGTCTACAAGTTCAATATTTTGAAGACACTATAAATAATGATAGCTTGTGGTTTATTTTTAAATTATTTATTTATTCACACCAAAGAATACTGATGACAGCAGGTCAAGCTACCCGAAACTGTCAAATATTTCAAGAGTTGAAAGTTGAAAGTTGTAAATCTAATAAGGAAGTCTGACAGATGTTATACACACTCTTGAAGTAATTAAGCGATTAATGTCTGTGCTGTGTGTCCTAGTCTCAAATCCCGCACGGAAAAAATATTTGTGTGGCCTACCAGTACTTGTACGGTCTGGTAATTCCTTCACTTCCCTGTGCGCCAAGGCCATGGTTTCTCTTTTGATTAATCTGCAACCCTGACCCAGGCATCAGTCTTCGCGAACCCAGTCACGATGTGCTGACATCTCTTTGAGGCGAGCGTGACAAAATATAACCCTGAATCTATACTAGTACATAAAGCTGAAGAGTTTGTTTGTTTATTTGTTTGAACGCGCTAATCTCCGAAACTACTGGTCCGATTTGAAAAATTCATTTTGCGTTGGATTGCCCAATAATCCAGAAAGGCTTCAGGCTATATAACATTACGCTGCGACCAAAAGGAGCGGAGCATAACTAACACCACGCGAGCGAAGGCGCTGGCGGCCGCTAGTGAAATATAGGTACCTATTTCTAAACTTGCACCACACGACCGAGCTGTACCTACTGAACAAAAATTCGACGGGAAACAATTTTTATCGGCAACATTTTCGGAATTTCGAACAATTTCAGCGGGAACAGTATTGTGCTGAAAAATTCAGTATTTCCGTCCACCTGTTAAGTTTATGAGTGTCTCGTTTTTACAAATGCTTCACCCGTAATATTATTAATGGAATACGGATTCATTATTATTTCACTTTCCGTAATTTATTGATTTGTGGTAGTTTTTTATTTTTATAATCATAACCTAGTGCTTGACCGGTCTCGCGCCTGATGGTAAGCAGTGATGCAATCGTTGATGGTAAAGTGCGCTATTTTATTAAGAGTCTATTCACTTTAGCCTTGAAGACATTTAAATTGTAGTAAGACGGAAGCACCGCCGCTGGCAAATTGTTCCAGTCCTTGTTTTTAATCATTATAAACTAGTGTTTGACTGCAATTCCGCCTGTAGGTAAGCAATAATGCAATCGTTGATAGAAAAGCGCGCTAGTTAATTAAGCCTATTCACTTAAAAAAACTTAGTGAATAGGAAGGAAGACGGCAATTGAGCGAGGTGATGCAATGTTAAACCCAACAGCACGACCAACGATGCTGCGCCAGAGGGAGACTGATCTTTAGACCCTCCAAGACCAAACTCCTGACACAATAACATTTGGTGCATCGTACCCGGCACACATCGCAACACACTTGCTCAGAACCGTCCTCCGTACGGCTTCACCAGACTTCATCACATCATCATCAACACGACGAATCGCTTGGCGGCAAAACTTTGTCTGATGGGTGGTAACTTCTGCCGGCAGCCGATGTACGCGGTATAACGACGTGGTGCTTCATAAACTACTGTCATATTATATCTATGAAGGCATGTAACTTGCTGACGTATTTTTGACTGCAGTAACGTCATCGTTTTTATCAAATTTACCATCCCAATCATGATTTCCTTTATGTACCGGAAACCAGCTGGTTTTTTTTTTAAGTGAACAGAATAGAACCCTATAACACAAAACAGTTTTTTTAGTTTTTATTTAACTTGGCAACATTTAATGCGTCGTGGAGGCCCCGGGTTGTAGCTAAATCTGTGTGATTTGTCCGTATATATTTATTTATTTATTAATTATTTGTCGTCCTCCGTGGCGCTGCGGTCAATACGCCTGCTTGCGACGTGGAGGCCCCGGGTTCGATCCCCGGCCAAGTCATGATGGGAAACGATCTTTTCCTGATTGGCCTAGGTCTTGGATGTTTATCTATATATGTATCTATTATAAATATAGTATCGTTGAGTTAGTATCCCATAACACAAGTCTCGAACTTACTTTGGGGCTAGCTCAATCTGTGTGATTTGTCTGTAATATATATACACTAGAATATAATCAAAAATTAAAGAAAAAGATGTGAGCTCATTGGACATGATACAATTCATACGTGTCGTCGTCAATGGGAGAAGTGTTGTCACGTTGGATGACAATTAAAACACAACATTGATTCTTTAAAATAAATAATACTACCTCAACACTACCTAAATACTACCTAAATATACTAATATACAACGTGTAACATAATGGGTATATATACATAACAAAGGCATGGCATCTTTACATGACATCAAACGATATTGGAAGGGTTTTTTAATCCTATCTCTTTATGTTAGAAAGTTATGAGGAAAAACACAGCCTGTGATAGGCTACTATCATACTAGTCGCACAAAGATATTGAAGGAATTTATCGGATTTTGGCAAGTAACGTAACGGGTAACGAGTAGTTATTAACGTATGTAGTGTGCTGCCACGTTTTTATGATTTGCTTTTAAGAAACACACGAAACTGAAAATTTGGTACCAATTTTTTGAGTATTTTATTTTGAGTTGAAACCCTTCCGATATCGTTTGGTATCATCTAAAGATGCCATGCCCTTGGTATGTATATACCCTTTTTGTTACACGTTGTATATTATACACTAGAATATAATCAAAAATTAAAGAAAAAGATGTGAGCTCATTGGACATGATACAATTCATACGTGTCGTCGTCAATGGGAGAAGTGTTGTCACGTTGGATGACAATTAAAACACAACATTGATTCTTTAAAATAAATAATACTACCTCAACACTACCTAAATACTACCTAAATATACTAAAATATATATATAAAAAAAAAACAAATGTATAAAACTTCAACTTGGCACCCTTACTCTACACTTGGAAATTATTAGTGAACTTTTGAATTGAATTTCATAAAAATTGGTTTAGTAGTTTGTCATTTAAACCAAAATTATGGGTAAAAATTGAAGTAAACAAAATTGCGTCGTTTGCTTGCTAGCCTATTTCCAACTATGTGGGCTTCAGCGTCCAGTTTGACCGCAATAAAAAACGTCTTTACAACAAAAACAACGGACTTCCAAAAAAACACTACAAAGTGAAATATAACTAATTTCGGAAGTCGGTGGCAAAAACGAGCATAGAGAAACTGTTATTATGTCATAAACATTTAAAACCAAAACAAGTATAAACCCTGTAGATTACTTTGAGAAACGAAAGATGTCCTTGAATAGATACAATATAGAAAATGAAACCTACAACTTCAAACAAGAATGCTTTTAATATAACTGAAGTATTATAATATTCTATGTAGGTGTCAAACCGCTTCAGGTGTTCCCTGAAATCGAAAATGGTATTGTGAACAGCAATTTGTGTAGAATACTTTTGATAACAATACTAAGCCATTCTTATAAATGTCGGGTATTTTATAAACATACTAGCTTTCCGCCCGCGGCTTCGCCCGCGTGGATTTCGGTTATATCGCGCTTTTTAGATTTCCCTCAGGAATATCAATTTTTTGCCGGGATAACAGGTAGCCTATGTTCTTTCTCAAGGTCTAAAGATTGTCTGTGCCAAATTTCATCAAAATCGGTTGAGAGGTTTAGGCGGGAAAGCGTAACAGACAGACAGACAGAGTTACTTTCGCATTTATAATATTAGTATGGATTTACTACTATGCCTCCGGTTTCATCAGCGCGGCGTGTGCTAAGAAAGTTCTGTTTTTAAATCGTGCTGGTAGTTCCAGAGATTACCGCGTTCAAACAAACATACTCATTAGCTTTATTGTTACCTAGTACATACAGTTACACACAGTAGTACATACAGTTCTTAATATTATTAAATCTATTTATTGTGTTTTAATAAAATCAAGACAATTTAGGTAAAATTAGCTTGTTTTAATATTTTTTTTCTGGCAATGTAATTTTTCTCGAAGCTTTACTTTTATGTGTTACTCATAATTATGATATACATTATTTACTTATCATCTTTACAATCACCATTACAGGTATTAATCTAACGTGAGAGTATAGTTATGAACTTAAAATTAACTAATCTAACCTTACATACCTAACACAAATATCTAATATGTAATCTGCTAGTTTACTAAGAGCCACCAAGTCACTAAAAATCTAAGTGAATAGGAAGAAAGACGCCAGTTGAGCGAGATGATGCAATGTTAAACTCAAAAACACGACCAACGATGCTGCGCCAGAGGGAGATTGATCTGGAGACCCTCCACGACCAAACTCCCGACACAACAACATTTGGCGCATCGTACCCGGTACACATAGCAACACAACTGCTCAGACCCGTCCTCCGTGCGGTTTCACCAGACATCATGCCGAACACGACGAATCTCTCGGCGGCAAGACTTTGTCTGGTCAGAAATCAGAAATATTTTATTTGTGACTAGCTTTCCGCCCGCGGCTTCGCCCACGTGGAGTTATATCGCGCTTTTTAGATTTCCCTCGGGAAAATAAAATTTTTCCAGGATAAAAGGTAGCCTATGTTCTTTCTCAGGGTCTATAGATTGTCTGTGCCAAATTTCATCAAAATCGGTTGAGAGGTTTAAGCGGGAAAGCGTAACAGACAGACAGACAGACAGACAGACAGACAGACAGACAGACAGACAGACAGACAGACCGACAGACAGACCGACAGACAGAAAGACAGAGTTACTTTCGCATTTATAATATTAGTATGGATACATAGGTACAGTGGTTAGGTATTCATATTTGAGGATAAAGTGCGCTATGATCAGCGTACTATAGAAACTTCTGCCACCTTTGACAAGTAGTAATAACTTTAATAAGGAGTTATCTGCTGTCGTGTCACATCTGCGGAACATACGGTGCCGAAAATTCGGCTAAATACACTCGCAGTGTATTTCAAGTACTCTATGACACATCAGCCGAAATTACGCCGCGTTCAGCGTAGGGCCTAACCTTCCATCGGGCGGTTTTTTCAGCTAAAACGCATTTAATGTATTTTGAATAGCAAGCGACACATAACGCAATGCGTTGCGCGACCGAAAGTTCGGCGGCCGTAGCTGAACGCTCGGCGTGTGTTATAAATCGCGCGCGTGGCGGTAGCGAAGAGCGGCAACGTCTTCTAAGCCCTCTATAATAGCTAATATTCTAACTAAAACCATTTTTCTGGGAAATTCAGGTACCTCACAAAAGCCGCACACCATAAAGTGTCGACACAGACAGACTGACGATGACGCCACGTCACTTTCCGTCGCATAGCACGCTGAACAAGACGCCGCCTTTTGACCGTTTGGTTTGTCCTAACAACTGAATATTGCGACTGACACTTCAGCCGCTGAGCTTTCGGCGCCGTATGTTCTGCAGATGTGTCCCCACCCTAAAATTATCAAAATCCTGTTTCCATTAAAACTATAGCACACAAAAATGCTCCAAAATAATATCAAACGCATATTCTGTTATTCAAAGTCCTACAAAGGACACCGAACCGGACGCACCGGAATTTCTCCCTCAATATGATGTGTACGTAAACGTCGGAATATACGGACGTCGCGTCGGCGTATCCGCACCTTTGTCCGCGATTGTACCACGAATTTGAGGGAAGGATGAGACACTCGTAAATATTACTCAAAAGAGAATTTTAGTAACTAGTATATGAGGATTTGGAGGTTCTTAGCATTTTATAACGTCTTTAGGGATTTGGGCGGCTTTCACAGACACATTAAAGTTTCAGTCATTGCTTGAATTATTATTATGTCTTGGAACATATTTAATGTTGCCTGGCTTTTTGAATTAAGTATGTTGTTTGGTTTTTCTGGTATTAAGGGGTGTGGATTAATTTTTTTTTTTAATATATTATAAACTAGCACTTAACCGCAATCCTGCGTGATGGTAAGCAGTGACGCAATCGTTGATGGTAAAGCGCACTAGTTTATTAAGAGCCTATTCACTCTAGCCTTGAAGACACTCAAATTGTAGTCCGATGGAAACACCGCCGCCGGCAAGTTGTTCCAGTCTCTTGATGTACGCGGTATAAAGGAGGAGGCGAAACGCTTCGTCCGGATCGTAGTAGTGTTAACAACGTAAGGGTGGAAACTCGCCGTACGACGGGTCGTACGATGGTGGAACGGAGATGGGGGAGTTAAATCATGCAATTCCCTCACACACTCCCCAAAATGCACCCTATACAACACCGAAAGGCTGGCTACTCTACGCCTGTGCTCTAGGCTTTGGAGACCGTCTCGAGTTAAATCAGGGTCACCAATTAGCCTCTTCGCACGCCTCTCCACTGAATCCAAAGTAGCCAGGTGACATTTCGCAGCACCAGCCCAATTGTGGCTGCAGTACTCCACACCTGTGCTTTGTACAACATTAGAAGCTGCCCCGGTGTGAAGTACCGCCGGACCTTCGCGATGACGCCAAGTTTTCTGGCATATTTTCTGTTATCTTGGTAATTTTGAATGGTCAAGATACGAAAATAGACCTTGGAATAGTTTCCATAATGAATCGCATAGAAGGTAAGCGCTACTAGAAATAAAAAAACGCAGATTTTCTTATTCACAAACTTCAGGTACTAATTTTAAGATCAATGCATCTCTTTCTTTTTTTTTTTAGTAGTTATAAACTAGTGCTTGACTGCATTCCCGCCTGATGGTAAGCAGTGGTGCAAACATTGATGGTAAAGCGCACTAGTTTATTAAGCCTATTCACTTAAAAAACTTAGGAATAGGGAGGATGACGGCAGTTGAGCGAGATGATGCAATGTTAAACCCAAGACCAACACGACCACACGATGCTGTGCTAGAGGGAGATTGATCTGGAAATTCTCCACGACCAAACTCAAGACACAACAACATTTGGCACATTGTACCCGCCACACATCGCAACACAACTGCTCAGACCCGTCCTCCATAAGGCTTCACCAGACATCAACACCACGAATCGCTTAGCAGCAAGATTTTGTCTGGTGGGTGGTAACTTCTGCCGGCAGCCGATGTTATGGCCTACCACCCTCCCACGGCCCACCTTCTATTTCATTAAAAAAAGAGCAGAAAATAACATATTATACTTTAGTTCTGGTATATTACGATAGTCCATTAAATACATACGAAATTAAAAACATGGCGACTAAAAAATACGTCAGTTTACGTTAGGCGCGAACAAATTTAACAGGACTAACGTTTATCTTCTGTAATTTTCTTCTTCTTCTTCGGAGCCTATAGAGACAAATCTGTCTCTATAGGCTCCGAAGTCTGTCTGTCTGTTACGCTTTCCCGCCTAAACCTCTCAACCGATTTTGATAAAATTTGGCACAGACAATCTTTGGACCCTGAGAAAATACATAGGCTAACTGTTATCCCGGAAAAAAATGATATTCCCGAGGGAAATCTAAAAAGCGCGATATAACCGAACACCACGCGGGCGAAGACACGGGCGGAAAGCACACAATCTTTAGACCCTGAGAAATGACATAGACTACCTTTTATCCCGGTAAAATTTGATATTCCCGAGGGAAATCTACAAAGCGCGATATAACCGAAATTTACGCGGGCGAAGCCGCGGGCGGAAAGCTAGTGAAAAATAAATGTATTGAACTTGTATGAAGTTTAGTTAGTCGGTAAAACTCGACTAGAGTATTAATTAACAAGAGCCTTATTAGCAAGTACTCTGTCTCAAATCTCAACAAAGCAACTTTGAGATGTAGATATGAACGTATTAACATAATTCTAAAGAAGATAACAATTGTTTTTGTTGACCTTCCCGCACCAGTAAAACAATTGGTCAAAGAGTTCATAAGTTAGTTTTAATGTTGTTTTAATTACATAATTATACTGTTAGAAGTGGTATAATGAAATTAGATTAAAGTGGTGGCAAATTAATCTTGTAATTACAGAGTTAAGTTCCCTTTGACTTGGATGTTTATGAAATTGTTTATTTATGTAGGTAATTAGTTCTAGTTTAATATTAAATTAGTTTAGGATTAAGGAGCCCCGCCTGACTCAGCTGGGGCCGAGTGGGTTCGTAGCAGTCGGCCGAGGTTAAAGTGTGGATGGGTGACCGTCTTTATCATACCGTACCTTGGAAATCACGTTACTATTTAACACGCGTTACTGAGTTGTGGTATGTGGAGGCCAAAATTCAGCTGAAATGGTTAGACTGAAAGTTGACCTGATGGAAAATGCTTCGTGCAGAGTCCACACGCAGTTCCTAATGCCGGTATTTAAATTGGTTATTTTACTTCACTGAAACACATCTGTTCATCTCAGACTTTTATTCAGAACTATTCTAATGTTTGAACATGACAAATACATAAAGTCACTGTGTGACAGATTATACACCTAACGGCCAGTAGCGTTCCACAAGAACCAACCTCCTACATGACCCCAGTATGATTGAGGTCGGGTTTTCATTTTTCAATACACAATAAAGTATTAATTAATATCATAAAGGAGAAAGTTTGTGTGTGTGTGTGTGTGTGTTTATAAATTTGTCACTTCTTCACGCTCCCTTGAGCGTAATGAAAAACCACAACGTTATGAGCTTACTATTCTACTTGGTTGTCCCAATAAAAATATGGTCAAAACAGTGCTCGGGCGGGTGAGCGCGGTGCAAACGGCATTCAATCCGATTACCAATAATATAATCTAATACCGTACCTAATCTACACATGGGGAGAGAACATGTAAACATTATTTTTTGTATATACAGTATGTTAAATAACAGAGGGCGTTCCCTTAAACTCGTTATTATATATCATTAATAGATTAAAATAAAAATATCAGCATAGAAAAATAAGCATAAAAAAATCCGAATAAAAAAAAATTCTAATTGGAAATAAATTTGAAACCTCCTGTTTTAAATCAAAATAGTAGTCGTCATGTATAAATAAATTGCGACGTCGCCGTCTTTCATGTTCGCGTGTACAGTGTGTTTCTTTTACATGTCAATTTAAAATTTTTATTGAATATTTTCTTATTGGAAAAAATTTTTAAACATTTTGTTTTCGAATGGAAATATTTTTTTTTAGCATGTATGTATGCTATACTATTTCGGGTTAACGGGAACGCCCTCTGTTAGTTAACATACTGTATATGCGAAACCCGAAATACGTGCGTAGTGTTTTTCAAAAAGATGTAATGAAAAACCACAAAGTTATGAGCTTACTAATCTACTTTGTTATCCCAATAAAAATATGGTCAAAACAGTGCTCGGGCGGGTGAGCGCGGTGCGTTGACCTCTGCCGTCAGCTGTTGCGCGGCGCGCAAGTACTATGATCTATCGTAAACTGCTAACAGCTGTGTTGCGCGCTCGGTAACCACACTGCAATAATTTCTAAAGGGAAAAATTTAGTATGGTGTAAAAGTGATTGGAATCGCTTCAATTACTTATTCTGAACAAACTATATTCAGGTTCCGCTTAAACAAAAAATAACGTAAATAATTACTTTCACTAAAATAATTCTTAGTCAGTTGTTCAAATTGTCTGCATTCAACTTACTGCAACGTACATACTCCCCTTTTAACTCTAAACTCTAAATATATCCCCATCTACATTATACTCCGTCGTCTCAGACTCAACAAGTCAGAACACGTTCATCCATCTCACGTTTACACCACATTCGCATCCTGCTCAACATGTTCTAAGATACAGAATCCGCTTTGTCTTTGAGCTTTCACGTTTATCAAAATTACTGAGACATAATAAATTCCAGTTTGAGCAAAGGGCATGATAGCAAGATGGCGGATGGTTAGCGAGGAAGAAATTTATGAACGAGAAATTTAATTTATTTATTTGTTTTTGTTTAAATGTACAAATAATTCTTTATTGTATTTTTTTTTTATACCTAATTGTAATTAGTGCTTGACCGCAATCCCGCCTGATGGTAAGCAGTGAAGCAATCGTTGATGGTAAAGCGCGCTTGTTTATTAAGATCCTATTCACTCAAAAAAAAAAAAAAATTGTGAACAGCAAGGAAGACGGCAGTTGAAAGAAGTGCTGCAATGTTAAACCCAACAACTCGACTGCGCCAGAGGGAGATTGATCTGGAAGTGGAGACCCTTCACGATCGAACTGCCGACACAACAAGATTTGGCGCATCGTACCTGGCACAGAATCTCAACACAACTGCTCAGACCTGTCCTCCGTACGGCTTCACCAGACATCATGTCAGTACACGACGAATCGCTTGGCGGCAAGACTTTGTCTGGTTGATGGTAACTTCTGCCGGCCGACGATGTTATGGCCTACCACCAAGGAATTCACCATTAAATTTGTAAGGAAAAATCTTGCATTAATTATTTCATTACCTTCCTGCCTTTGGCTTTATTTTAGGGTCACTGAAATAAGACCTTATTCATTTACCTATTTCAGCCGTCACAGCAGTGTCTATTTCGTTGCTTAACATAATGATATCTTTCACGTAATCTAATGGCGTAAGATGTGGCACCCAGTTATTACCTACTGGAGTCACCGAAGAGGTATTATAATAAGATAAGAGTGTTATTGGCTGGGGACAGTGACTCTAGCAAAGCGTCTCATCGGTGATTGCGTGACAGCTGTCTTTAAACGACAGAAGAAATCAGACTAGCCAGACTGTTCTCATTCATTCATTCATTATTTTCAAGGTTGAGATTCAACCTCAACTCTTGATCAAGAGCCTCTGTGGAATAGCTACTACAATTTTGCCAATAACACGTGTAACAAATTATACAAATTCAAAAAAAAAATCACAATAATGGCGGAAATCGCCAATGACTGACAGTAGAAAAAGATGGCCGCGTGAGCCGTCTATGAGGAAGGTTTGAGGCAAAGTCATGATGAGGCCACTGTGCTGCGATATTTCAATGTTCTTTATGAATTATTTACTGAATGCACTTTCTACTACATAAATCACGCGCTTTTATTTAGTAAACGACATTATAAATAATTTTAAAAGTCCAATGAAAAACGCGCGTGACACTCATCTTAGCTTTCCCGTCTCAAAACTCAAAACGTATCTTCAGAGGATAATTTCCCGCAACTCCAGACTGTCCCCATTAATAGCCATCGAAATTCATAGCCTTGTCAAATATCTCTTATCGATTTTCCAACAATACCTCAAAAAGTCACTGACTGATACATTAGTTGGGAATCCGCCAAGGAAATTTAAACATCGAACTATGACGTCACGACCACCTCATTCGTACTGAAACCTAAACAAATATAATAGTAGGGCAACTCTATTTATGTTATACAATATCGACGTACATATTTGAATACCGAATCCTATTTTAAAACTTTTCATTTCGAACTAAAATTAATTTGAAGCCGTGTACAGTTCGAACGGTGTTTGATACAGCTATTTCAGAGAAAAAATATCGTATTCGATGTTTATCTTTGTTTTCATTTGTATTGTATTATTTATGAGATAACTTCGAATTTTTGGTTTTAAGACAGGCCTATGTTTTCCACCAAAATTTTGATGTCTTGAGAGCAGTGGTGATGAATGGATACAAAATAAAGCGGAAATGGAAATAGCGGGAAAATTTGAATAAGTTCTATTAAAACTGAAAGGAGGACGCGTGGGGTAGCGAAAGATGAAGGTGTGGAGGGGGGCCTTTGTCCAGGAGTGTGCTAGAGTATGCTAGATTAAAAAAAATGAGCACCACTAGGTTTCAACCCACGATCTACACCTCGTAAATGGGAGCCAATACCTGGTGGTATTGGCTGCATCTGGTTAGTATACAGGTTTATTTTATAATCTTCCTTTTATTGCTTCTACCATAACTGAGACGTCAATCGCAGTGACCTTTTCTTATTTGGCATTTTCTTTTATTTTTACCCGACTACGGCAAAGCAAAAGGAGGGTTATGATTTTGACAGGCTATGTATGTATGTATGTATGTATGTATGTATGTATGTATGTATGTTCATCTGTTCCCTCGTAACTTCTAAACTACTTATTCGAATTCGATAAATGACATATCATTAGAAGCGCCTTAATTTTCCGCTGGTTATAGGCTATATGGAGTTTCACAAAATCTAATGTGGCGCCCTCTAGCGGACAAAATATACAGAGTAAAAAAAAAAGTTAAGATAAATATGCCGTGTTTGGTATCATTTGAAAGGGCTTAACTTGTACATTTTGAATATATATATATTACTAGCATTTTCTTGTGACTTTACCTGTATTCATGGGCTGATTGCATATAATTCACATCTTTTCGTTCATAGATAGCTTCTTTACTACTTATCAGAATAAGACCACTGCAGAACCATTAGAAGGGCCTTGATATTCTGTTGGTTATGAGCTATAAAGCATGACACCAAATTTAGTATTACGCCCTCTAGCGGACAAAAATTTCTATGTTAATATAAAATTAAAATAAATATACCGTATTTGGTATCATCTGAAAGAGCTTCACGAGTACTTTATGTTTGTACATAATCCCTAGTAATGCTTCGTAGAAATTTGAATGTAAACTAGGGTTTAGTAAACGGAGCGATGGGAGTGGTGAAGGCCTTCGAATGGCCTGCTCTTCGGCGCGATCAGTTGGAACAGGAGAACAGCCGAGCGCTGTTCTCATACAATTTGACGACGCATCCATAAAAGCAGATACTAACGGACTTATCAAAATCGAGCCTTGCCTCACTGAATTTGACGGCTTGAGGGGTTCTGGGCAAATTCAGCGTAAAATGCTCCCGCTGATTCTTTCTTGGGGTTGTACTGTACATAAATTACAAGGTTGTACTCTAGATAAAAAAGTTACAGATCTAGGAAAGTCATTGTTTGCTAAAGGACAGGCCTATGTCGCTCTCAGTAGAGTTAAAACCATAGAGGGATTATTTATAAGTGCCTTGGATCATAATAAATTACTTAAAAATCCACATGACAGTCGATCGTTAGCAGAATTAGATAGATTATGAAATCTTCCCAGGTCCTCTTAATATAAGTTTTTTTTTTTAATAATTATAAACTAGCGCTTGACTGCAATCCCGCCTGATGGTAAGCAGTGACGCAATCCTTGATGCCTGCGCACTAGTTTATTAAGCCTATTCACTTAAAAAACTTAGGAATAGCAAGGATGACGGCAGTTGAGCCAGGTGATGCAATGTTAAATCCAAGACCAACACGACCAACCATGCTGCGCCAGAGGGAGATTGATCTGGAGACTCTCCACGACCAAACTCCCGACACAACAACATTTGGCGCATCGTACTCGCCACACAACGCAACACCAAGTGCTCAGACGCGTCCTCCGTACGGCTTCACCAGACATCATGCTGGAACACGACGAATCGCTTGGCGGCAAGACTTTGTCTGGTGGGTGGTAACTTCTGCCGGCAGCCGATGTTATGGCCTACCACCGTTAGAAAAACATCCATTCTATTTATACTAACGGCCTCATCCACTAATTCATAACCCATTCGGTGCCATCGACGCAAATGTGCGTCGCTACTACGAAAAACCGGGAGCTTCATACGGGGAAACCGTTGCTATACGCGCTACGCTCCAAGCGCTACGAAATAGTAAAATAGGACATCTCTACATATTACTATACGCCGATACATAAGTCAAAAGAGATGTCGTATATTAACTACCTAGTTTTTAGTTCGTCAATTTAACTTTTATTAATATTATGCGCCACAAATACACATTAACACCAAAATAGTACAAATAATAAAAAGTAAAAAAAACTAAAACCCAACTACGACAAAAAACGACGCTGAAAAAGTATAAAACAAGATTTTCAGAATACTGAACTGAACAAAGTTGCTAAATATAAAAATTTTCATATTTGGAAAGGCGTAGTCACACGTTACATATACCTACCTACCGTAGCACTTTGATAACGTGTGACTGCGGTTTTCCAAATATGAAAATTTATCTCTAAATAGTGAATATTGCATACTTCAGAATAGTATCGTAAGACATTATTGTCAATTTATAACGAAGGCATCTTGGTAGAGTCTACTGTGTCCATTTACTTGCAACTATATTAGCAACTTTGTTCAGTTCAGTATTCTGAAAATCTTGTTTTATACTTTTTCAGCGTCGTTTTTTGTCGTAGTTGGGTTTTAGTTTTTTTTACTTTTTATTATTTAAATTTTATTTTTAATTATTAGATTATTATTTTGTATTATGTAATTTATTTACACTTATTCACTAATAACTTTGTACTAAAATAAATAAGGTGCCTACTATAGGTCATTTTTCAGAAACTTACATAAAAATCGAAATAACATAACGCCAATGAAAAAACATCCTCCAAAATAATATCTATTTTATTTTAGAAACAAAACAAGACGCAACCAAAAACTTTTTAAATAATAACTAATTTATGTGAAAAACAAAAAAAAAAACTAAAAATCATAAATGTAGATATACTCCGCCTCGATGGTGTATCACTGCAGTGACCAGGTGAACCTCATCCATACTAATATTATAAATGCTAAAGTAACTCTGTCTGTCAGTCTGTCTGTCTGTTACGCTTTTCCGCTTAAACCTCTCAACCGATTTTGATGAAATTTGGCACAGACAATCTTTAGACCCTGAGAAAGGACATAGGCTACCTTTTATTGAAATATTTGATATTCCCGAGGGAAATCAAAAAGGCGCGATATAACCGAATTTCATGCGGGCGAAGCCGCGGGCGGAAAGCTAGTTTTAAAATAAATATGAAGCATATGTGGTAGCACACTTAAGTGTACTTAAGTCTTTTATTTCGCGAATGATTTGCGGGTTAGAATATCTTTGGAGGTACACTCCTAAATAAAAGTCGTGGATACCGGAAAAACAGTTTAATCACTATCACAATTATAGGCGTAACGAATAGTAGGAAAAACACTGGGAACACTGAGATGAGTTATGAGAGTTAAAGTCTACTCTTTATAAAACGACCGCTTGTCGTAAGGTTTCTGTACGTACTGCGGCGATGCAAGCCGCAAGCAGAGTTATGTTTATTTTGTCGGAAACAGGGTTTTAATATTAAATAGTGTTGTGACACAATACGCCACATATCTATTAGATCACTTTTAATCCTATCTAATATGAAGATACTTTATTACCATCTACAGAATACAAAGCCAGACACAGATAAAAAATACTGTATGTAATCACTAGAGATCGGAAATTGCGGCGATACCCAAATATGAAAAAAAACCGTTAGTGGCATACATATTAACTAAGAATGTACCGAAAGGAATATCTATATTTTTCTTTCGTCAAATCAAGTTTAGGTATTTAAGCGCCGGAATACCCGATCTCTAGTAATCACACAAAAGTGATAATTTTTCTTGAATACAGACATATTAACCCAAAAAAAAACTATTACACCACTTTCCCGATTCTACAAGGAAAGTTTTTGTACAGACGCCAACAGAAAATCAAGCTAAGCATTTCTTGTATGACCTAAATAAGTAGGTACAACATATACTAATCTGTATCTAAACTTTATGAGAGACATATCCGGTGGTAGGCCATATAACATCGGCTGCCGGCAGAAGTTACCACCCACCAGACAAAGTCTTGCCGCCAAGCGATTCGTCGTGTTCCGGCATGATGTCTGATGAAGCCGTACGGCGGGTACGATGCGCCAAATGTTGTGGTGTCGGGAGTTTGGTCGTGGAGAGTCTCCAGATCAATCTCTCTCTAGCGCAGGTGCGTTTGGTCGTGTTGGTCTTGGGTTTACCATTGCATCACCTCGCTCAACTGCTGTCATCCTTCCTATTCCTTAGTTTTTTAAGTGAATAGGCTGAATAAACTAGTGCGCTTTACCATCAACGTTTGCATCACTGCTTACCATCATGGATGGGCGGGATTGCAGTCAAGCACTAGATTAAAATTATTAAAAAAAAAAACCGCCGAAACTTTAAACAAATGTGAGTTCATGGAAAAATAATTTCAACTACTTTGCAATATAATTCATAATAGTCTGCAACTGCAAACATTTTTGTAACCTTAGGGCTTGCTCTGAAATCAACTTAATTACCATTAAAATAAAGTTAATATTTTGTTAATCTGAAATAAGAATAGAATAGAATACTCTTTATTATTTACACCATATAGATTACTAGAAACACAAATAAAAAGATTTTACAAAGGGTGACACAATGGGCGGTCTTGTCGCTATGAGCGATCTTTTACAGACAACCTTTGGATGGAACCATAATCAAACATATACATATAATATTTATGTTCTGTAATTTATAAGGTGTACATAACAAAGTATTTCCTAATGTGTAGATATATTAGATAAAAACTATCAAAGTTTGCCAATCAATTTTGAACCTAACCTAACCTTGATAAAATCGAAAAAGAAAATCTATGACGAATGGATCTGGTGGCGTCTGTACACCTATTCGAAGCGTGCGGCCAACTATTTATAAATTAAGTTTCGATGCATCAGCTGTCTTTTCGTGTCAAGGTAATGAACTCATTCATTTCATTTGTTCCTACTTTCATTAACCGCTATATTTCTGCGAAAATGGTGATTTATTGATGTTTCTTTACAAATTATTTATGAGTTTTGGTGAGTCATTTCTGACTATCCAATTTCTGTTGCCATTGAATTTACTATCGATTCTATGGCTTTTGTACGAGTAGTATGTCTATTAACAGGCAGTCTATAGTCAGCGCTGTGGTGGCCTAGTGGCTTAACTTTGTGCAAATTATTTCATTACCACTGCTCTCAATAACAATAAAAGAAAGCATAGTGCGGGGTCCACGAAGACCGATGCCTCCCGGGTCAGGATTGCGGATTGGATAAAAAAGAAACCGTGGCCCTGCATGCACAATTGTCCACTGGAAGGACTAAGTGCACAGTCCACCCAGAGCGGGAGTGGAAAATTTGATGATTTGCCATCCAGAGCAAAAAAAAAAAGGCAAGCGTCATGTCCTAAGGGCCAAAATCTTCGAGGACATGTGACAACCCAACCCGCACTCGGTCCGTAGAGGAAATTATCGACCCGGGACTGGTTCTTGCTGGGCGGCTCGCTGCCCACTGCTCGCTGCCCACAAGCCAGTGCCTATGGTGGCTGAAAGTTCGATGTCGTCTCCCGACCAGGGCGCCTCCTGTGGCGGCTAGAGACGTGAATATATAGAACAAACCCTTAGTTGGCAATCCGTAGTTGATTGTCACAGTATGTTTAAGGCATTAAGTCCACCTTAGTATCGTTTTTTGCGAGAAGTTTAAGTCAATAAATAGGAGTAACTAATTTTCATGTTTATATCTAACACACCTTCGGGTTGTGGGGGCCAGACGGCAGTCGCTTCACGGAAAATGTAGAAGTTTAGCCATATCAGCAGTTGGACTGGTAAAGCGGAGCCCAGACTCCAAAGCTGAAAAGGCTTCGGATGCGACTGGGATTAACGATGATGAGGACAAAATCTGACGTTGTTATAATTTTTTGTTGTTATAAACTAGTGTTTGACCGTGATCCCGCCGGATGACAGGCAGTGATGCAATCGTTGATGGTAAATCGCTCTAGTTTATTAAGAGCTATAAGAAATTATTTTTACCACAACAATGTATTTATATGAAATAAACATTTTATATAATTTTATCTTTATTAAATAAGTAAAGTTTGCTGCAAGCGAGCCTTATTCTAGTTAATGTAAAATAATAGTGTTAATAAACAGCTGATTCTTTTTTCATCTTTCGTTCTAAGGAAATCCCTGACCTCACCTTCTAAATCCCAATACCAATCAATGACTCTCTTAAGTGGATAAAACAATTTAAATGGTTCAGTGAAAATGTTCTGAAGTGTGCTTTGTAAATGTTATCGACCGTTGGTTCGTCTGTTGGCCCCTTTACAGTTCGGGCGGACGAGCAAATTATTAACGTTATCAATAGTGTTGTATCGCGGGTATACGAATAGTGTCGGATATTTTAAAGAGGCGTGGTTGTTTTTCTGATAAAATGCCAATTTTTTATAAGATATTGTTTGTTGGTATTTTGTTTCTCAGATAGTTATAAGGAATAACAACAATAAGGACTCATGTTTGGAAAAAATGGAATTCTACTAATATTCTTGTGGTATAAATTCCGATATCAGCGCAGGAAAAGCTCCTGTCAAGAGTCAGTATTAAAAATTTCTGAAAGTAATTTAATTTTTTTTTTAATTTGACCTTACAAAATACGAAATACATAATATGTTATGTACATAAGATTGTAAAGTGATAGTAAATTGGTAGGGGTGGTAGGTGTGAAGTAGTTATTAGCTTATGCTGGTTGAAATAAAGCAACGAAAAATCAAATAAACCTAGTATAAATTATTTATACTAGGTTTATTTGATTTTAAAATAAATCGTCATGTCAACGTATCAGTTAAGATACATAAGCGTTTTTTTTTTCTAAACGATGTCCCACACTAGGAATTTATTCTGTATCGTGATCTGTCTGTTTGTGTATGTGATTATAATCATTTGTAAACGTATCTACGATACAGGAGAAATTCCAAGTGTGGGGCAACGTTTTCGTTAAAAAGAAAAAATAAGAACAACTACCAGTATACAAATACTGGCATTAAAAATATTTGTTCCTGAGTCGAACTAACGACGCAGCAGTCGTATCCATAAAAATAAACCAAATTTTAATGAATTAAGTTTACCAAAGTTGCTCACCATCAGATTTTTCCAAAATATTTTCCGCAAGAGACATCACCGCAGATATTACACTCACGAATACCGAGCACATCACTAGCAATTCATATAAATGAGGTCGCTATTCTTTATTAATTCGTTAAGCACCGCTTTTAATAAATTCACATTACAAGGTTTCAAATAATTTCTGCCATATACATAGTTTAATATTCATGAAGTATGTGCCTAGGGTATTATTACCAAGTTGACATGGTTTAGGGGAATATTTCAGAACATTTAAATTACCTGACAGAACAGCTGTTTTTTTTTAAACTTGAACTGAACTTTTTGGTTACAATACTCAGTGAAAAGACTTGTACTTATGACTTACAAGTAATCCCCCTTATTCATAAACGCTGCTTAAAGTTATCTAGTCATTTTCGATTCTTTAACCATACATTTTTGACCGTTTAACTTCACTTAATTTAAATCATCCTTTATGAAGAAACACCACAGTGTTTAAGGGGTTTATTCGTAAACGACGATTAAAGTTAAGTGACGTTAAAAGGTCAAAAATGTATGGTTAAAGAATCGCTAATCTCTAGTTAACTTTAAGCAGCGTTTATGAATAAGGGGGTTTATCTCGTTGATTCGAACCCATAAGGCGCTTTACTTTGTGTAAATTATTTCCTCACCATTGCTCTCAAAACGGTGAAGGAAAACGTTGTGAGGAAACCGGCATGTTCTAGAGGCAAAAACTTCGAAGACACGTGACATCTACCAAACCGCACTGGGCTCGCGTGGTAGATTCCGTGGTTCTCTCCCTCTCACCCAGAGGAGCCCTGTGTCCCAGGGCGGGAATGGCACATTATAAGGTGAGCTTATGTTATGTATGGATCAAACTTACTACTCAATAAGTCCCTTGATCAGACGGAGATGACTGGATGAGCTGGTCCAGCTATAAGAACTGACCTTTACCAGCTTTGAATAAAGAGCTATACATCACACTCGTCTCCACAGAGTTGGGAACTCGTTCATGGGTCAATGTATATACTTTTACAACAAGCTTCCCATGGACATTCGAAACTTACCTGTTAAAAGATTTAAAAGCTATATTAAAACCAAACTTTGCAAAAAGGGGTATTATAAAATCACAGGTTATTTAGAAGACAACAATGCTTGGGACTGAGCTGCTCGCTCGGCTAAGCAATGTTATTAAGCAATATGCGTAATTATGCGGAATAGTGACATTTACACACTGTTTTTTTTTTTAATTACGTAAATTATTGTAAACATTTTCATTTTTAATGTCTGGACTTGAAAAAAGACGATGATCTCTGAGTTTATTTCGGCTTTTGTTCTCAGAGGTAGTCAGTTAGGAAATGCCGGCTCCATCTAGTTTAAAAAAATATGGCGTGTAAAAGTGCTCAGTGATCCTACTTGCATAATAAACGATTTCATTTCATTTCAGAAGTGGAAAGAAAGTAGGAAGATCTTTGCCTTAAAGTACCATCACAGGCTAATAATACAGTTTAGTTGAAGAGTAGACACGCCGATGACGTGTTTTTACGATATTTACAAATAATGAGGTCGCTAAACTATTTAGATCGTCTGTGGTACGGATGACAGCAGATCAAGCTATCCAAAACTGTCGTATATTCTCAATCAACCTTGAGCCTTAATGCTTCAGCCGATAAAGTTGAAATTTGACAGATTGTAGAAGTTTGATTTGCTGTTGTCTGTGAATCGTTTGTATTTTAATTACTACAATCTGTAAAGTACTACTAGTATAATATATCTTTAATAGATTTTCAACCTTATCGCAGAAGGATTAGGCTCAGATTTCTTTGGGAATATTTGGCAGTTTCCAGTAGCTTGATTTGCTTGGGTCTGTGGAGTTCGTATTACTTTTGCAGAATGTATGACCATGTGCTTTAATAATTTCTCACTTGACGCTTTTATTTTAGACTTTCACAATATTACAATAAGATAGGGTTGTAAAAATGTATGGAAGTAACATAAAGGGACGGTTTTAAATATTCTTCCACGACAATGTTGAAATTAGTATCTACAGACGACAGCACATCAAGCTACTACAATCTGTCAGATTCCTTTATTCGATTTTCAACTTTATCTCTAAAGCGTTAAGGCTCAAGGTTGATTGGGAATATCTGACAGTTTCAGGTAGCTTGACCTGCTGTCGTCCGGACATTTATACTTACATTCTTGTGGTTGATGAAAATGGTAAATTATTGTCACGTTATTTCTAACGTAATGTTAAAAAAACATACAATGCAGTAGGTTATATTATCGGACAGTTGCATTCAAAGTAATTAAAACCACTGGTCACTTATAATACCTACATACTATGCGTGTAGAATTGAGACAAAGTTATGAATATTTCATACAATTAGGATTTCGTCAATCAACTCTATTGTAAAAAATATTTGCAGGCAATATAATTATTTTGCTGGTTGCATTCATCATGTTACAATTCACAAATATGCAACCAAAAATATATTTCAACTAATTGCGCCATGCGCTTTCACCCGTATAAAATTCGATCCGGTGGGAATATCCTGATAATTAGATGTTAATATTTGTTATAATCAATCTGTGTACCAAAAAATTAGAATAACAAACATATACCCAAATTTTCATGTTTATAATAATATTCCGATATCCTTAGTTGCTTAAAAAAACAATTGCTTACTACAGGGTATTAAGTACACAGAAAATTTAAGCAAATAATTCATTAAGTCCAAAAAATCTGCGTAGAGTAGGTATAAACACGTGGCGCAATATGAAAATATTTCTATTACGAAAAATATAAAATTTAAATACATACCCATAAAAAGCTCGAATTTCCAAAAATATTCATAAAACACAATTCACATCACATCCGTATCTACCAACACAGCCACTCAACACCACTTCAAAAAAGGAAAAAAAAAACCGAATTCCGGAATTCAAATAATCCGATTTCCGTGGCGGAAACAACGCACGCGCCGGCGCGCCGTCCGACACTGACTCACGCACATCCCGAAACACCCTTCATTTCTATTTTTTGAAATTCAAAATAGGAACAAAAGAAGAGGGGAGCGAGCGCCCTCCGTTAGGCTATTTCCGACCGCCGCAAGCGCAAGCGTGTTCGGGTGTACTCGGGTTCGTTCACTCGGCTCCGACTGAAAGGTATGCCGATGTCATTCTGTTTTAACTGAAGTTCAGCTGTAACTGATGGAAACATTAGGGAGGGAAGAGTGCTCATAGTTTATGTAACTGTGTGTGTGTCAGCTATTTATTGGAAACGTAAGTCCAAAATGTGTTGCTATAATTAGATTCTCAAGTTTTTCTTCATTATGTAAACTGAACTTTTAGTAAATTGATACGGAATGGTTTGATAATTAGTTTGAAATGAAGAAGAAGAATGGGGTTCAAGACTGAGATCGATTTTTGTAAATACATGTAATGCACAAAATTTTGTTCATATCAGCATCTGTAGTTGGGTCATATTAAAAGAGCTTATTTTCAGTTGGTTGTGTTACACAAACAAAATTAAAATCTCATGTTTTCACAATCACAAAAAGCAGTTGTTCTTATTGTAATTATATAAAATGTATTTGTAAGTGGTCTTAATGAAATATGGGAACCACAAAAAAAATGAAGCTATTAATTAAAAGCAATATTTCTCGTAAATTCTCTGTATAAAATGACATCCGTAAAAACAAGATAGTATCGAAACTGTAATGTATTACGCCTCCCGATGCAGCCGACGCAATAAAATTAATTTTTCATCATTTTGTTCAATGAATTCCGTAAATACCTATGAATGAATTCTGTGTTTTCAATTTGTTCTGCGTTTTCTGAAAATGAATTCGACCCAGATGTAATTCTGATTCGTCTTTTTGTAGAATTTATCAGTTGTAACGTTTATTAAATTTAAATTAAATATTTTTTCATTTAACTTAATTAATTTTACACTCAAAGAGAAGAGACTATGTGATATTTATTGGCTACATTCTCTGTACTAAGATTTTTGTTTAACATTTATTTTATTTACTAGCTGTTGCCCGTGACTCCGTCCGCGTGGACTTCAGTTCACAGCGAGTGGTGGTTCCCGTTTCCGTGGGAATGTTCATTCCAAAAAAAAATAAAAAAGCTCAGTTGATATAAAATAAGTGCCTGTTAAAATAATGGGAGCAATATGTACGTCGGCGTTTGCTCCCGTTTTCGCAACATTTTTGTTACTGCTCTGCTCCTATTGGTCATAGCGGGATGTTATATAGCTTATGTCCTTTCTTAGGCTCTGGACTATCTGTGTACCAAATTTCATTACAATCGGTGCAGTAGTTTTGGCGTGAAAGCCGGACAAACAGACAGACTGAGATACTTTCGCATTTATAATAGTATGGATATATATAGTATAGATTTTATTATTTATGTACACACAATAAAATACACAAGGATAAGACAAAATTAAGATTTGAGTACAAAGGAGCTGCTTATTTTTTAAGAAATTCTTCCAGCAGACCTGCGAAATGAGAAGTAAAACAGAAATGTAGACAATAGTGTGTAAGAACAAGCAGAAAAAAAAATATAAATTCGATTAGTTTAAAATTAATAAAATTAAATATACCATTAAATATGCTTTCGGTCCAGCACTATCTCTTTCCTCATAGATAATAGATGATTTTGAGAGAGATAAAGATAGACGAAACTTTGTTTCCTCTCTTTCTTTCGGAGTGCCACAATTATCTAGTCCAAAGTATTATGTCGATGGTCTAAACTGTCTAATGGAATGTCATAATTTGACAGGACTAGACTAATATTTTATCTTTTGTCCTTTTTATAATGAAATAGAAATAAAAATACTACTCGTATATAAACTAGAGCTTGACCGCAATCCCACCTGATGAGCAGTGATGCAATAGGCTATTTGACAGTATTCAATTATTTCTGATTTTTTGCTTTAATTGCATAAAATGAGGGTTCTTTATATCATTTACAACAGTTTTAATAAAAAATAATAACAATTATTATATCCAAAACACAAAAATATGTTTGGCTTTTTGTTTCTCGCGCCACACATTGTGAAACGATCCGGATTGGCTAATGTCGCGATGACGTCATACGCGCATCATCGCTTCTTTTCGGCAAACTTATAAACTGTTTTTCGGGGGGTTTTATCTATTTATTTGTACAACCCAGTACAGCACACCACTTGTAAACCATTTTATTATATAACAACAGCAAATAATAATTAAAAACAAACACCACTGAGAACCGAAAACCGCTTGTGACGTCACTTACCAGGCGCAACGCCATATTGCTGATTATATCGTTTTCGCGGCTTATTTGAATTTTGAATTTTTATTTGCATATTTCTTACGAAATACGTATTTAAAATTAAAAAAAATACTTTGGGTGAACTTCTTAACCGCAACCAAGTAATTCAAGATAAAAATTATAAATCTGTCAAATAGCCTATTGTTGATGGCAAAGTACGCTAGTTCACTAAGAGCCTATTAACTCTAGCCTTGAGACACTTAAATTGTAGTCAGATCGAAACACCGTCATAGGCAAGTTGTTCCAGTCCATCGAAATACGCGGTATAAAAGATAAGGCGAAATGTATCGTCCAGATCAGAACTAAAACCGACTAAAGAACGACAAGAATACATAACTAAAGCCTATAAATCTTCGAGACTATAGCAGAATTTCATCCACCGGCAAATATTAAATGATTGATATACTTTTTTTAAGTAGGCAAGTATTTACGTCAAACATATTTTTAAAATTAGATGAGGTCAGCGTCTCCTGTCTGACCGGTCGGTGTTGAAGTTCTGAAATATGATGATAACTGGTTCACCCTATCAGCGCCTCTAGTGGCGAGATTTGTCAGTTTTCTTCCCCATTGGGTAACACACTATTTAATATCAATTGAAAACATTTTGAAGTATATTACTAATCTATTGCTCTATATGTTTGGAAAATGTGTCTGCTAGACAATGTAAATAACGAAATGAATGTTGTGGAACTGTCAAAATTAAACCCATTGCCACTTGTATTGTCATCATCATCATCTCAACGTTTGTCCCGGTTGATTCCGCGGCTTTCGCGTTGGAGCCCGGGGTCCGCTTTTCTGCACATTCTACTCCATTTCGCGCGATCTTTAGCATCCTGTGGTGAGACATTGTTGGCACGCATGTCATCTCTTACAACGTTAAGCCAGCACTTCTTTGGTCTACCCCGCTTGTTTCGGCCCGGCGGAGGCGCCATGCTGAGACATTTGTTACCCACGTAAGGTGTCGGTTTTTATAAGACGTGGCCGTACCAGCGTAGGCGACCCTCCTGCAGTTTTTTTTGCTTTGTCACGGACACGAAGACTGCCCCGGATGCGGGAGTTCCTGATACGGTGATTCCGCATAACTCCACACATCCACCGCAGCATATTCATCTCCGTAACATGCAGCTCCTGCTTGTGCCACTCAAGCACAGGCCACGCCTCACTGCCATACAGAAGGACAGGTCTAATGATGGTCTTATAGACCTGTCCCTTAAGCTTAACCGGCATTTTGGGGTCACAAATGATACCCGTCACCTCACGCCGTTTTGCCCAAGCTGCGGAAATGCGTGCTCTGACGTCGCAATCAATGTCACCGGACGCGTGGAACACAGACCCCAAGTATTTTAACTGGTCTGTGCACTCGACCATGTCTCCGCTTATGCGCACAAACATGAGGTATGTCGTGTTGCAGGCCATGTACACGGTCTTCGCCACATTGAGTTTCAGACCTCCGTTCTCGAGCGAGCCCTTCCCCGCATTCACACGCCGCACCAACCGTTTCGTGTCCGCGCTCGCCAGCGCGATATCGTCAGCATACATGAGCAACCAGGGAGGTTGCTCATGTGAATCCTTGATGCTGTCCGACAAGACGTCTAATATCACGCTGAACAGAAACGGACTAAGGACGGATCCCTGGTGGACTCCGACGGTGATGGGGAAGGGTTTAGTGTCGCCAACAGCGGTCCTAACGACGAAATCAGAATTGAGGTGCACTTGTATTGTGTATTACGCAATTACATTACCGAATGATGATAATTGCATCAATCAGCTGGATATCTACAGTTATATACGTATGTAACTGATCTAGCTGATCTAGCTGAGTAACATAGGCTTCCCCTGGGCTGAGTTGATTGATAGGTACTTAAGTATCAATCAACTCAGCCCGGGGAAGCCTATGTCTAGCAGGGGACTTCAATAAGTCAACTGTTGGACATAGGCCTCTCCCTGGCTGCGCCTCAAAATCCTGTCCCACCTTCTATAGATCGCCTGTCCATCTAACTAGGAGGCGTCAGACACTATTGTGAGATGGTTGAAACAGAAACTGTGGCCTTGGCGCGCAGGCAAGTGAAGGAACACGGGTGGGGTTTATTCAGTAAAAATCTGATACGCCCTCCCGCTCGGAACAGAAGAGGTCATTTTATGATTTCCCATATACACAAAAAAAGGCGTCAGATACTATGCTTGCTGATACACGATCTCCTCTCCAGCACTTATCTACTATGCCGGCTACCGGCCTTTAAACTTTATCTTGTCGGCTGCAAACGATATCTTTTTTTAAAGTTTTGTCAGAACAAAATTAAAAAAAGAAACATATAGTACATTATAGTACATATACTATAGTTAATAAACAGACGTTGTGGGTTATGGAGACATAGAAATACCATAGAAAAGGTTATCTTAGTTTATTTGATGCTTTTGGTCTTCTTTCCGGTCGATTAGAACTGACTGGTTATCTGGGCAAATTTTGCTCTTTATAAAAGAGCGTGGATCGATCTAGAACAGTTTCCATGAAAACAGCATGGGTCCAGAATGTTCCATGTGATTCCAAAAGGTACCATCCGAGAATGTTCTAGAGAATTGCAACCGAGTCTAAAAGGTTGAGAGAGCCAACTATATGATGTTTGAGTAAGTTCCATTCAATTTACAATAGTTTATTTGATTCTACCGGAGTCTTGAATATTCAAGATGATTCTAGAAACTTCCTACCAAGTCTGGAACGTTTTCGCCACAACATAATTCATAATACAGAGTATTTTATTCTACACAAATCCACCCTATATCATAAAAAGATACAAAATAACCTCACCTTTTAAGTACACACCAAAACGCAGACTTTTCCTAACAACTGGCCATTATTAAACCAACTTTTGCCCGTGGCTTAGCTTCGTACAATATATTATGTGTAGTAGGATATGACATCTGTAATTAAACTTTTGAAACCTTTGATGAGCTCAAAAGTTAAGGCGTATCCTCGAAAGTTTTGATCAAAAATGTTGATACGTAGGCTGTTATATGTATACTCTGATACATGTAGACCCTAATTATAAATGTTTCTTCATGTTTAGGAATGTGTCGATACTTTTTATTAATTTCCAAACAAACCTTCGGGTTGTGAAGGTCAGACGGCAGTCGCTTCACAGAAAATATCGAAGTTTAGCCAAAATCAGCAGTTAGACTGGTAAAGCGGACCCCAGACTCCAAAAGCTGAACACAAATACAGGGAAACTTTTTTCAAGTGCGCAAAAAAAAAATGGGTGGCTCAGAATCAATAACAGAACAAATCTGCATTATTAGTTTAAAATAAAAAATCATATTTTTGTCCGCCCTAAAATCAGCAAATGAGAGACACCAATTATTCATAGCAATATCGTAGTATTAGCATATGGCCGCGTAGTGAACATGCGGGCGGCGCGGGCGCGCGGGGGTCCTGTGATGTTCCCGCCGTCCCCACTCCGTCGAACGTGAATGGGACCGAGTGTGGTGACCATAACATCGATTTCATAATAAACATCTTTCGTTATCATTAACTATTATTTTTGTACTAAAACATATCAAAGTAATAATATTTTTATTTATAAAATTTATTTAGCTATAAGTTGACAAAGTTTGCGCACTGGATAAAATTTTATCCTGTATAAAGATTACAGAACATACATACAAAGATTTTACAAAAGGTGACACAATGGGCTGTCTTATCGCTAAAAGCGATCTTTTACAGACAACTTTTGGATGGAATACTAAGGGAAAGGAGAGAGAAATAATGTAGGTAGTCTACAGAATACAGAATTTCGTAGACACATACATATGAACGTCATTTATCATTGAAGGTATCCGTGTCTTGTTATTATTCAGTATGTGGGTATGAGCTTTATATATAAATAAACCACTCAGCTATGTCACTTTTAATTGACTTTCCAAGCCTTATTATCACTTTTGCACAACAGTTAAACTTCAAGTGCAAGAAATGGACTGGAATACATATAACACAAAAAGACAAAAAGAAAGTTATTTTCTGCTCTGAAATAGATAGCCGAAACGAGAAAATATATCAGTCAAATCACACTTTCATACTCACATAATATCCTTATACCCACGACCAATCGAACCATAATGGCCGCGTTCAAATCCGCAGCGTTCCACAGATAAAGCAAAAAGCCGGTAAAATTGAATAAGGAGATCCCATACTTTTACCGCACGTGCACTTACATGGAACGAAAGATAAAATCTAAAAATAGATATCCGTTTTCTATCCAATATCGTTGATTCCGGCCGGTTGCTGACTGATAGTTCCCATTCTCATTAACGGAATCGTGGCTGTGACGTAGCCCGAATGACGTCGTAAAACTTCGGGTGAGATCGTAAATTACGAGTGGATAGGGTTGTCGATATGGATGTCGATTTAAAAAAGTTTGAGCACGAGCTTACGAGCATGTGAGTGAGTCATTGCGGTTTTATACTAAGTGTTGAAGAGTTTTTTTATGTAAAAAGAAATTTATTCTTTGAAAAGTTCGGTAGATGCAGCAATATAGGCTAGTGGTGCTAAAGTGTTATGTAACTATGTGTATTGAAAGGATAGTTCGTCCTTCAACAGATGTTCTGGTTTTAAAATCGAAACAATTTCTAAATTATTATAATCATTATCATTTTAATCGAAAAACGTCAAACTGTTGACCATAGGGTCCTCTACTTCAACCACCTCCCTAACTGTATTACTATTACTTTCAATTGAAATAATTTTTAAGTAAAAACGTACGTAAATAACGCAATGAATGTTGTTGAACTGTCAAAATGGAACCCATTGTTAGGTACTGATAGTGTGTTACGTAGGTAATTACCCTACGATTCTATGCTCGCATTAACGGGCTCCTGCTGCATTAACAAAGTTGTTGGTCCCTCTAGTCACTAGGTGGACTGGTAGTGGGACTTTGTTGAAAGTCCCACTACATTCTAGTAATAACTGTATGATACATTTCGCATTATTTTATAACTACATTTTAATCAGTACTTTTTTCATACATAAGCAGCCTATATAGGTGATTGCTGAAAATATTCGATGCAATTTCTATATATATAACACCAACCCAAACATGTTAAAAAAGTCGAGGACAATCATAGCTTATGCGTAAGTGCCTCTTCTTCTTCTCAGTCTATAGAGGTCCACTGATGGACATAAGTCCTTTCCAAGGCTTTCTACATATCCTGTGCTACCCGCATCCAATGGTCTACCGCGATCTGACCAGGTCATCGGTCCACCTTGTTGGGGGCCTCCCTAGGCTGCGTCTTCCGGTTCGTGGCCGCCGAGGAAATCCGTCACACGACATGAATATACCAAAGTGTTTTTTACATGATGCCAGTCATATTTAGCTGCTTAACGTCAATCAAAGAATTTAACGTTAGCTTATTTGGGAAACAGCTGAAATCTTTTCTTGTGATTAAAGCATATTACAGTATTTTCGGAATTCATAACAGACGAAAATCTAATAATGGAATATCGACGTTAGTATTAGGTACATATTGACATCTGTATATTGGTTTTAATTTTTGTATTTTATTTTCTTTTCTGTTTTATTGGCTTTAATTATTTCTATTGCTATTTATTACTAATTAATTTGTCAAAATATTTCATTCTTAATAATTAATAAGCTAATTTTAATCATATTTTATAGTGAAGACTTGGCTGGCTTAATTACTAAAATCATACACCTTATGGCCTAACACATTATTAATTATAATATCCTTATGTTTAACAAATTAATAAATAATTTACGACATCTTCTTTTCAGCCTGTACGGTCCACCGCTGGACAGAGGCCTTCTCCAAGGTTTTCATTCCATTGGGAGGCATTGCCATAATCTTCACGCTTAGGAGGCAGGTTGGGGATCGCAGTTATTTCTTATTCAACAGGAGAAGCGCTGCTGCCCGCTTTCCTGGTGAGAGTTCCCTTAGTCGCTTCTTATGACACCCACGGGAGGATATGGTATAGAATGGGATGGAATAGTAATTCTATGCCCAGTACCACACGGGACTTCGGATTCAACTGTTGGGACAGCGTCCTTGTCTCTTGGAGAGGAACTGCGCGGGTCTAGTGCGGGTTGATGGTAGATGTCAGGTATTTGAACTTATCGTTCTAGAACATGCCGTTTCCTAAGAATGTTTTGGTTTACCTTTTTGAGAGCAGACTTAATGAAATTAAATACACCCTGTAAATCTGAGACACCTGACCCTGTAAGTCTGAGAACCCAGAGATCGAAGCTACGACCGAAAAAACCAACAAAAAACTGTAAAATACCAAAAAAAAAAAAAGACACGGAAATGTCACTTGTGCTACTCTCGGTGGTAGGCCATATCATCGGCTGCCGGCAGAAGTTACCACCCAGACAAAGTGTTACCGATTCGTCATGTTCCGGCATGATGTATGGTGAAGCCGTATGGAGGACAGGTCTGACTAGTTGTGTTTGTTGTGTCGTTGTGTCGGGAGTTTGGTCGTGGGGGGTCTCCAGCTCAATAAAAAAACTCTGACGCAGCATCGTTAGTCATGTTGTTGGGTTTAACTTTGCATCACCTCGCTCAACTGCCATCTTCGTTCCTATTCACTCAGTGTTTTATTTTTAGTGAATAGGCTCTTATAAAATTAGCGCGCTTTATCATTAACGATTACAACACTACTTATCATCAGGCAGAATTGCGGTTAAGCACTAGTTTATAATGACAAAAAAAACTTGTGACTCATTAGTCACACATTTTTTTCAGTAAAACATAACACTTGATTATTATCGTAGTCATATTTTTTTGTGAGAATTTGGGCCGATAATTAAACCCAAAGCGCCAAAAACCAGACATCAAAGATCTGGTTCATCAAAGTTTTTCAAAGGGCATAAAATTCCTAGTAAGTATCAAATTACACATACATTATATAATTAGTTTTTTTGACGATATGTCTCAGCGACATTCCTGAAGAGTGCAGTCAGATGATGTCTAGACGACTCTAATTTTGGAGAACTCGAATCAGGCATATTAGTCCAAGTATTTTTAGCTTCATCGCTCGCTTTGGACTTTGAGTTTGGTAGATAACGCTTTTGGATCTGTAATGGATTGAGAAGGGTTTTGAATATCTACTAGTCGGAGTAATAGTCTAGAGCAGTTCAGATGAAGAACTTTTTTTAGAATCAGGAAAAGTTCGATTAATTAATATTTAAATAAAGCTTAATCTCAATATTCTTTTAGGTGACTTACTTAAGTTCCTGTGTCCCCTATATGGGGCAGGGGTTCATAGTGCGTCGCCATTCCGTTCGGTCTTGAGCTTCGGGTATTATTTTTTCAAAATTCATTAGTAGGTATTGTTATTAGGATGATTATGTAAAATTTTATATTATATTTGGTTATGTCTTTACCTAACCTTTATTATCCTTATGGGTCGGACAGGGTTTTCTTTACATATTGTATATTCGTTATGCATGAGAATAGGTTTTATCTATTTTTATATTGCTACTGTGTGATTGCGTGAGTGAAAACCGCAGCTGGTATGAAATATCAACCTTAGAAGCAGTAGGTCGTATGCCCGTTGGAGCTAGACATACGACCTACTGCTTCTAGGGTCGAGATATAATTACAAAGGTGATCAAAACTATAATGGATAAGTCCTCCATAGAAAAATATTTACTATAGCAGTTTGAGTGCGCTTCTTAATAAAAATAATATAACTTTGTAACCTTTTTTATATAATAATATACATATATAACTTGTTTTTATTTTTTATTTGTGTTTAAATTAGTTTTGTGATCTTCCTATATTTGATTTGAAAATTATTATTGTGACTTGCTAAATAAAAATTTTCTTTTTTTCTAAAGACCGCAGCGGTGGCATTTTGGAAATTCTGCTTACACCATGACATATGAAGAAAGCGTGAAGTTTATATGCGTGCGTTTCTGAATCATCATCATCAACCTTTTATTTATCGTCCCACTGCTGGGTACAGGTCTCCTCTCATATAGAGAAGGATTGAGCGTAATCACCTCGCCTGCTCAATGCGGGTTGGCGATTTCAGACTTAAAAGTCCAGGTTTCCTCAAGATGTTTTCCTTCACCTTCAGTCATTGGTGTCCAAGATATACTAAGAAAGTACATACAACTTTAGAAAAGTTACATTGGTACTTGCCTGACCTGGAATAGAAACCGCGCACTCATACTTGAGAGATGAGGTTTCTAAATAATTTACTATAACTTTCCATTTTTGGGTGAAGTTTCAATAAAAAAATTGTATACCAAAAACCACAGTCAGCATACGAGTTAGTACGCTTATTAAAATATTCTCTCTTCAACTGAATTGCTCATGACTTTCCATTACACCTTAACAATTCAGAAGCACCTATCAAAAAGGTCACACTCATAAAATTCCACCAAACGCGTTTTACGTCCCATTCAACTGGAGTCAATACAAACTATTTATTAACCGAAATTCAAAATTACTAATCAAAGGTATCGTTTCGGTAAACGTCAAACGTGGGTAGTTAGACAGATTTAGAACCCGGATATCGAGGGGACTTGGTTTTTTGCCGGCGTTTGGGAACGCAACTGATGGCTAACGGCTGTTATAGATTTAGTTTGACTGGAAGAGTTGGTTGGATAAAGATTTTGATTTGATATATATGTACTTGAAGTTACTTGGTCTCCTTACTGATCACATTTGAAAAAATACATACGATGCCGACGAATTTTTAATCCTATGATTATTTTTCTTTTTCCATTTACATAATGTGTCATCATTATTTATCGTCATCAACAACCTTTTTATCAGCCTACTGCTGGGCACAGGTCTCCTCTCATAGAGAGAAGGACGACACATGACGTATTATTATTTAAATAATATAAGCCTAGGATATGTAAATACTAAATATATTCTGTATTTTTTTTTAAATAATTATAAACTAATGTTTGACTGCAATCCTGCCTGATGGCCGCCTATTTTAGTGCCGAATTAAAATAATTATTGCAGAAATACTGTCAAAGTATGAATTGTTAATTATTTTAATGATGTATTGGCTAAAGGACTTTCAATCCAGGTCAGGAATAAATTGAGAAAAAAAGCGAATTACTTACTGAATCAGAGTATTTGTTATATCATTTGAATCCTTTTATTCTAATTTTTTCGAATATTAGATAGCACGGTTATCATAAAATTATTTAAAAGGGCGAAGTATGCTGCAGGGCCGTTCCTCATTTTATTGAAAAAATAGTACAGTTATACGTTAGATATAATATCAGCAACAAAATAGCGTTTCCTTAGGGTAAATTATATCATCACCACTGCTCTCAAAACGGTGAAGGTAAACATCGTGACGAAATCAGTATGCCCTAGTGTTAATAATTCGAAGACGCCATGTGACATTTACCAACTCACACTGGGCACGCGTAGTAGACTACGACCTACTCCATCTAACATATCCTGTGTTTCAGCTATGATGCTTAATATGTGTATAAAACGCATGACCCTAATCACCTAATAAAGTCCAATTTTACAAATAAAACTATTCATTTTTTTTTCAATTTTATGTGTCATCATTTTTCATTCATTTACAAGTGACGAATTTTAAAGGAATTTGGAATATTTTGCCCATATTGCCAGAAAGGAAGGAACATCTGATGGTTACTGGGAAGGTGGATGGACGACGTTCTAGGTCGTAGTCCAATAAGGTGGACTGACCAAATTCGTTCAACTCTGGATACCGGCCTGCATGATGCTATACTCGCGGCCAGGGATCGTAATAGATGGCGAGCTATTGTTAAGGAGAGGATATAATTCCACATGGACATCACGACCTTCACTAATGAGGAGACCGACTTGAGGAGGAGGAGGACAACTGACAATAGTCCAGAGCAAGCGCGGTTAAACATTTAGAGTAATTGGGATCACGCGAAAAGTGAATTTAAAGTTTCTTTGGCAAAATTGTTTATTACGTTTCAATTATCATCCTTTTCTAACCCACACCAGTCATTCTTCTGTAGTAATTATTAAGTTATTTGGAATCTTTGTAGTTATTATGTCGAGTAGCAGCATTGGGATGAATTTAAAAGGTTTCTATGTTATCTACTTCACTTCCAGTCTTTCAAACATCTTTACCGCCACTCGAGAGGGCACTTTTTTCATCCCCTTTTTCTTTTTTTAGTCACGCCTCATGCATTAAAGTGTTTAATTTGTTCCTGAGATGGTCTCAAGATAAATGGCGTGCGGTACAGCCGTTGATAATACCTCCTTGTTGCATGATAGATTATTTTGAGTCACTGTGACATTTGACGATTGATGTGTGCTTTTGAATTAGTCAGTTACGTTACTTTTTGACTGTTTTTCTTCTGATTTATTTACTTTGATGAGTGATGGAAGTAAGAAGCTTCCCGTAAGGTTGGGAATTTTTGCTGCTGCCATGAAAATGATTGTGTTTTGAGACAGTGAAGTGATAAATAATTAGATATATTTTTTTTTAATTATATTTTTTTTTACATATTATAAACCAGCGCTTGACCGTAATCCTGCCTGATGGTAAGCAGTGACGCAATCGTTGATGGTAAAGCGAACTCGTTTATTAAGAGCCTATTCACTCTAGCCTTGAAGACACTCAAATTGTAGTCCGACGGAAATACCGCCGCTGGCAAATTGTTCCAGTCCCTCGATGTACGCGGTATAAAGGAGAAGGCGATACGCTTCGTCCGGATCGTAGTGGTGTTAACAACGTAAGGGTGGAAACCAGCTGTACGTCGGGTCGTCCGCTAGTGGAACGGAGATGGGGGAATTAACTCATGCAATTCCCTCGCACACTCCCCGAAATGCATCCTATAGAACACCGAAAGGCTGACTACACTACGCCTGTGCTCAAGGCTTTGGAGACCAACTCGAATTAGATCATGGTCACCAATCAGCCTATTTGCACGTCTCTCCACTGAATCCAAAGTGGCCAGATGACACTTGGCAGCACCAGCGCAAATGTGGCTGCAGTACTCCACACACGAATGGACCTGCGCTTTGTATAACATTAGAAGCTGCCCAGGTGTGAAGTACTGCCGGACCTTTGCGATAACGCCAAGTTTCCTGGCAGCCACCTTCGACGAAATCTCAACTCCCAAAAGCTGAAGGCGGTCGGAACACTCCAAGGACACATTTCGAAAAGTAGGAGCCAAGGTGAACGGGCTCCTTTTGGCAGTGAAAAGACACGCCTGTGTTTTGGCGGCATTGAATGCTACAAGATTGGCATTGCCCCATTCGGAGACTGCCTGCAGTGCAACACTCGTTCGCTCAACCATGGCCTCTCTTTCGGACCGGATTGATTCCCTACTAGCCCGAGCATCCGGCAGGTATCTCTCTACAACTGTGCTGCCATCTGCATACCCATAGATACCGGGCCTCAGCAGATCGTTAATATGCAGCAGGAACAGAGTTGCAGAGAGAACAGACCCCTCAGGAACACCGGCATTAGTTGACATGGGCTCAAAAGAGCATCCGTCGACAACAACTCGGAGGGACCGTTTAGTCAGGAAGTCTTTTACCCAGCCAGTCAGGCCAGCGGAAACGCCGTACGCTGGAAGCTTACTCAAAAGGCCAGTGTGCCATACTCGGTCGAAGGCCTTCGAGACATCAAGGGAGACGGCAATCGCTTCCCCATTCTTCTCGAGGGCCTCGCCCCACAAGTGAGTGGCATACACTAGTAGGTCCCCAGTTGACCGATTGCGGCGAAACACGTACTGTCGGTCACTGAGTAGATCATTACCTTCCAGGTATGCCAAGAGGCGCGAGTTCAATACACGCTCCATAATTTTGCAAAGTATGGAGGTGATCGAAATCGGCCGATAGTTGGCAGGATCGGCACGACTACCCTTCTTGGGCACGGGCTTTACGTTAACAAGCTTCCAGGACTTGGGCACTATACCAGTCCTAAATGAGAGGCGATACAAGCCGAGTCGGGCGCACATGCTTTAAGAACAATCGCTGGTATACCATCCGGACCACTAGCCTTATTCACGTCCAGACGACACAGTACTCTCAGAACCTCCTTGTTCCTAATGCGAACCTCAGGCATTGAAGCTCCGCAATGAGGTAAATTAGGTGGAGTAGCACTGCCAGTATCAAGACGCGAATTATGGGCAAAGAGAGAAGCAAAGAGACCTGCTTTCTCTCTCGCCGTATGAGCCAGTGTTCCATCAGGCCTAACCAGCGGAGGCAGTGAGGGCCGACAGAAGTTCGCCTCAACCGATTTGGCAAGGGACCAAAAAGATCTGCTACCGGATGGCTGCGCAGATAACTTGTTGCCAATATGGGTAATGCGGTCGAAGCGAGCCTTCTTGAGCACCTTCTTGTGCACCTTCTTGTAGGACTTGGCAGCACGGTTAAAGGCTCTCTTCTTTGAGCTTAGATCCGGAGCTCCGCGGTCACGAGCGTCAACCCAGGCGAGAAATGCCGTGTGCTTACGCTGTTCAGCTTGGACACAATCGGCATTGAACCATGGGCAAGCCGAGCCACCGACGGGCACGTCATTGAATGGGATAAAATACTCCTTATAGCTTGACGCACCACATCGGTTATAGCGTCCGCACAGCTCGACAGATTGTCAGAAGAGAAGCAGACCTGCTGCCAAGGATAAGACGCAAAGAAGTAGCGCATCTCATCATCATCCGCTGAACTGTATCGCCACATTCGCCGTTCACCACGAAAGTCGTGATCTGGTGGGGAGAAGGACGATACAGACTTCACCAGACAGTGGTCTGAAATTCGCAACGGTGAGGAAACTGACAAACAACACATCTGTCCGGATCAGTGGTCAGCAGAAGGTCCAAACAGTTGGCAGTATGGCCAACTACATCAGGCACCCTAGTCGCTTGCTCTACCAGCTGGGAAAGGCCCATAGAAAGCGCGAAGTTTCGCGCTTCTCTCCCAGCATGGGCGGTCCTCTGGTATGGGAAGAGCCAGTCCTGGTGGCAGGCGTTGAAGTCCCCCAGAGCGACGAACTGAGCGTCAGGGTGCCGATGCAGCGCATTGTCAGCAGCCTCACTGAGGTGGTCAAATAATCGAGATGTCTCCTGATCACCGCTATGCGATCGGTAGACACAGGTGTAAACAATTTTGTCCACACCAGTGTCAACCAACAGCCATAGGGACGAGAAGTGAGGGTCTTCGAGGTGACGGAGGCGCCGGCAACAGATGTCATTGCGGATATACACACAGACCCCGGCACGCTACAGGAAATGATGCTCCAAAGAGTATTCCGGGTAGACGAGGTATGCCACATCAGTCGGACATCTGATCTGGGTCTCCGTCAAGAAAAGATATTTAAAAAAATATTTTTAAATAATTTTAAACTAGTGCTTGACTGCAATCCCGCCTGATGGTAAGCAGTGATGCAGTCGTTGATGGTAAAGCGCGCTAGCTTATTAAGCCTATTCACTTAAAAACTTAGTGAATAGGAAGGAAGACGGCAGTTGAGCGAGGTGATGCAATGCTAAACCCAACAACACGACCAACGTTGCTGCGCCAGAGGGAGATTGATCTGAAGACCCTCCACGACCAAATTTTTGACACAACAATATTTGGTGTATGGTACCTGCATAAATCGCAACACAACTGCTCAGACCCATCCTCCATACGGCTTTACTAGATATCATGCCGAAACACGACGAATCGTTTGGCGGCAAGACTTTGTCTAGTGGGTGGTAACTTCTGCCGGCAGCCGATATTATGACCTACCACCGAGTGAGTATTTTTTCAAGTAATGAATTTATCGATGAAGTACAAAATTTTAAAATATCCATTATAAGACTATTTTGTAATGATGATGAGGTGCAAAACGAATATTATGTATGAGTTAGCATTTCCGGAATAAAAATAAAACATTAAAATATACTTGAGCATATTTCAACCATTATAAAGTAATGTAGGCCCAGGCGACTTATTCTAGACGTATATGTAGTTGGGGCAGATGATTTCGATAGATTTCTCTAGTTTCACCTATTCCCACGACGTTGTTCGAGTGATATTTGGAGTCACCGCAAACTCTGCTCCGCTATTCCTTTTTCGCTTATCAAATGCAAGCTTATTTGTTTTATTCCCACTATTCTTCAAGACATTTGAGACTTTAATCCTATGTTCAAATTCTTCGGATTTAATAAGATAATTATAATGATTTTGCGACATATCTTTATGAATATGTCGCCTGAATATTAGCATTAGCTGTAGTTAATCGATTATATAAAATTGTCCTGTCACACTTTTTGTCCTCGAACTCCTAAACGGTTGTACCGATTTTAATGAAATCGTAAATCGTAGATATATTCGTTAGGCTTGAGAATAGGTTTTCTTATATCACTACTACTTACTAAACCGCGGGGCGGAACTAGTTATGTTATATATAGATGCCTGAAATGAATTGATAAATAAATAAAAACCAAAAGCCCAGAAAAAAGTCACAAAGATCCTAAAACTAGCCCCATTATCACTGGAACTGTTCACCTAAATCTGGTTTTTCATTAATCCTGTCGCTCAATCTCGAGCTGCTGGACAAAACCAAAAATAGAAAGAGACAACAAGCTTATGGCTAGACCAAAAACGTGAACGATTTATTAGATGGATTCCACTGAAACACTGGCGTTGATAAATCAAAGGAAATAAAGCTTAGGGCGAAAACTATGGGATTGACTGACAGTTTTCGACTTAGTGCAAGTACAAGCTTGGGGAGAAATCTATGGGATTGACTGACAGTTTTCGACTTAGTGTAAGTACAAGCTTAGAGATAAAACTGTGGGATTGATTGACAGTTTTCGACTTAGTGCAAGTACAAGCTTAGGGAGAAAACTATGGGATTAACTGACAGTTTTCGACTTAGTGCAAGTACAAGCTTAGGGAGAAAACTATGGGATTGACTGACAGTTTTCGACTTAGTGCAAGTACAAGCTTAGGGAGAAATATATGGGATTGACTGACAGTTGTCGACTTAGTGCAAGTACAAGCTTAGGGATAAAACTGTGGCATTGATTGACAGTTTTCGACTTAGTGCAAGTACAAGCTTAGGGAGAAAACTATGGGATTGACTGACAGTTTTCGACTTAGTGCAAGTACAAGCTTAGGGAGAAAACTATGGGATTGACTGACAGTTTTCGACTTAGTGCAAGGACAAGCTTAGGGATAAAACTATGGGATTGACCTCGGAATATCTTTTCATCCATGGGATTAACTGACAGTTTTCGACTTAGTGCAAGTATAATCTGCCTATAATGTTTTCACTACTGGGACACCTTACCTCCTCTAGATGAGAGGGAGAAGGCAATAATCAACGAACCCAGTGTGGGTTAGTAGACGTATTTGCTTAGGTAGAGGACATAACGGTACACCACGATGTTTTCCTTCACGATTTTAGGAGCAGTAATGATTTAGACGGACGCCGTCAGAGGGAACTGGTCATCTCTTAGCTGCCACGGCGTAGTTTAATTTCTGAATTGTTGTTCTTTTTTGTGTGTTTTCCATACTGGACGCTCTTAGCGTACAATATATATCTGCATCGCTCTCACACGGTTGATTTCAACATGAATGATGTAATCAAATATTTGTATCAATAGCTTGACAATTTAAAAGAGTGTCCATGAAGTTTCTTGCCCGTTCTTCTCCATAGGTACCTACTCTTTGGTATTGGCGACTAGCTTCACGTTAATGACTGACCGACCTTCTGACAATTCAAAAGTGCCTGTGATTTTGAAGTTCAAAATCAAATCAAAGCATTTAATTCAAATAAACCAGTTGGTTTATTTGAAATAAATGCTTTGATTTGATTTGACTCATCCTTCATAAAAAAGGGAGGATCCTCCGACCAGACTGGTATTGTCTGGCGGGCACTTGCCCACCGGTTGATGTCATAAGTATGCGTACTAGTTCCACAGTTAATTCTGCTTGCGAGATACAGGATTTGCGTGACCTGAGTATGGCGCGTTTTTCACAGGTGTGGGTACCACTACACCTGTGAAGTTCCTGGTGGGGTACGATCCCACGACTTACAACTCGTCAGCCGAGACCGATACCACTGGCATAAACGTTTCAAACATAGTTGGGATAAATAAAATCAAATTCATTTATTCAAATTAGGCTGAGAATCAGCACTTTTTAACGTCAATATTACATAAGACAGTCCCCCAAAATGCCCGCCCTTCGTCACTTACTTAGTGCTTTCGCTGGAAAGAAGAAGTGGTGGAACAAACCCTTCAGTAGCAAGCTGCCCGTTCATTCCAAAAAAAAAACCATGTCTTTATATAACATTATGTATTGTAACTAAAACATGAAAACACAAGACATTAAATCAAATTAATTACCATCTGCCAGCTAGCCACGTCAATATATTAGGAAAGAAAAAAACATGAAAATTTTGAATGGAGGGAAGTAAAAACTGATACTAAATAAAGGCCTTCGGTGATATAGGGCGAGGTTATGGCTCACATATTATGTAAGTATTGTAGAAAAAATTATTGACAACTTATGAACTCATCTAATCGATAACCAAATAATGAAACGTTTTCGATAGGTAAAAAAAAAGTATTAAAGGAAAAATTCTTGGTTAGTTGTGTTTGGAGGCATGGGAAACAGGATGTAAAGTTTACTCATCTTCCATAAACAAGGGGGGATCCTCCAACGGGTTTTGTGTCTGACGGGCACTTGCCCAATGGTTAATGTTAGGAAGTTGATGTAGAATTCATGTGACGTCAGTATGACCCATTGTTCTCATGTGGCGTTTGTAGATATCGCTATATACGCAAGCAAGCACCAAGCAAGGCAATTATGACTTCTTCAGTTTTACACTAGTATCAATTATAGAGATCAAGGCAAAAAAATATCTGAACGGGAAACAACATTGAACTCCCGGCCACCGTAGGCGCGTGCTTGCGGGCTTGCGGGCGGTGAGCAGTGGGCAGCTCGCTGCTCGGTAGGGACCAGAACCGGGTCGACGTCGCGTTGTGTTTCACGCGCGCTTCAAAGAGATGTCAGCACATCGTGACGGAGTCCACGAAGGCCGATGCCTCCTGTGTCAGGGTTGTGGGTTGGTTAAAAAAGAAACCGTGGCCCTGGTGCACAGGCAAGTGCAGGAATACGGGTGGGTTTTAGTCAGTGAAAGTCTGAAACGTCCTTCCGCTCCGCGCAGAGCGGGAGAGTTCATTTGATGATTTTACATCCATAACAAAAAAAGGGTAAAAGAAATAACATTGCCATTTAAAGTGCCAATAGAGCCAGACGTCTGATCTATAAATAAAACATTTTCAGATCAAAATAACAATTATCACAGTAAGCTTTTATTGTTATGAACATTAACGGGAAAAAACGTCCATTGAAATTCTTAATTAAACATTTGATGTTCTGTTAAAGAACCTTATTTTCAAAATTGCTGGGCCCCTACAAATCATAATTGTTCCAGAATGATACGAAGGCCAGTTAAGAACTTTATGTCTAAGTATTAGGGTGGAAATTACAATACGTTAGTTACGCTTAGCAATGTTATGAAGATTAATGAATTCAAAATACTATCGTTTGTATGTTTCTTGTCGTTTCTCAATTTTAGGAAAAAAAAAAATGGTAGCATTATTTAAATTTTAGTTATATTATACAGTCACAGAAACACAGGAAGAGCAGTGGTAGCCCAGTGGTATCGGCTGCGACTTACAAATTCTAGGTCATTGGTCCGAACCCCATCAGGCGCTTTACTTTGTGTAAATTATTTTACCACCACTGCTCTCAAAACGGTGAAGGAAAAATCGTGAGGAAATCGGCATGTCCTAGAACCAAAAACTTGGAAGATATGTAACATCAACAATACGCACTGGGCCCGCGAGGTAGATTACGGTCCATTTCCTCTCACCGAGAGGAGACCCAACAGTGGGAACAATACAGGCTGATTATGAAAAACATAAGGCCGGCCATACTAGGACTGCTTGAAGCAGTCAGAATCAATGCAAATTGAGTCAGGGCAAACCGTTCCGATCCCTCGACATACGCGGTATAAAACACGAGGCGAAACGCTTTGTTCGGACCATAGCTATAGTGGTGTTAATAACGTAAGGGTTCTTATAACAACGAGGTGTTTATTTAAAAAATATTCTGTATGTTAATCCTAGTTTTAAACCATCTTTGTACTCAATTTCATCGAAATAGATACTCACAAAATTTCGAGTTTATAATATTACTAGCTTTCCGCCCGCGGCTTCGCCCGCGTGGAGTTCGGTTATATCGCGCTTTTTAGATTTCCCTCGGGAACATCAAATTTTTTCGGGATAACAGGTAGCCTATGTTCTTTCTCAGGGTCTAAAATTAAGATTGTCTGTGCCAAATTTCATCAAAATCGGTTGAGAGGTTTAAGCGGGAAAGCGTAACAGACAGACCGACAAACAGACAGACCGACAGACAGACAGAGTTACTTTCGCATTTATAATATTAGTATGGAAGTATGGACTAGCTAACCCGCCAACCCGCATTGAGCAAGCGTGGTGATTATGCTCAATCCTTCTCTGTATGAGAGGAGACCTGTGCCCAGCAGTGGGACGATAAAAAGGTTGACGATGATGATGGACTAGCTGCGCCCCAGTTTTAATCAGTGTGTGTTGCCTGTGATGACTTATGGAACTGAAACGTGGTCGCTCACAAGGAGCCTCATGCGAAGGCTCAGAGTAATACAAAGGGCGTTGGAAAGAGTTGTGCTCGGAGTTTCTTGGTGCGATCGAATCAGAAATGAGGAGATCCGCAGGAAAACCAAAGTCACCGACGTAGCTCTTCGAGTCGCTAAAATTAAGTGGCAGTGGCGAGGTTCTGGAGTGCCGGCCACGTAACGGAAGACGCAACTTAGGGAAGCCCCCAACAAAGTGGACTGATGACCTGGTGAAGGTTGTGGGAAGCCGGTGGATGCGGGCAGCACAAGACCGGCCATTGTGGAAAGCCTTGGGGGAGGTCTTTGTCCAGCAGTGGACTTCTATAGGCTGAAGAAGAAGAAGAAGCTGCGAATAGCGGAATAAAGTAGCCTAAGTTACTCCTTAATACACCAGCTACCGGCCATTAGCAGTCCTGTTAAAATCGGTTCAGTCATTCAGAGATTAGCCGGAACAGACAGACAGACAAAAATTGTAAACAATAATATATAATAACCGTTTATAACTACATGCATATGATAACATACATATATATTTATATGCATGTAGTTAAAAATGGTTATTTCAACATTATAAACAGACACCGGTCGTGCCTGCATGTTAAGCCGGTAGTCCCGGTTGCCATACGAACATCTAGTGGCAGTCGTTACGGGTTGTTGGAGCCCTCAAAAGTCCAACAATTGGTCTAACTGCAATGCTTCGATATGGCCTTCGGGTTGTAGAGGTCAGACGGCAGTCGCTTCACGGAAAATATCGAAGCCAAACCAGCAGTTAGACTGGTAAAGCGGACCCTAGGCTCTAAAGCTGAAAAAGCTTCGGATGCGACTGGGATGAACGCTGAGATGATGATGATGAAACAACCGACACTCCAACAACGTTAATTTTTGTATATGCGAAACCCGAAACCGTGTCCAGTATTTTTATTTAAAGAATTTATGTACAGAATTTCAAGAAGCTATCATGAAAGATCACAAAGTTATGAGCTTTTTATGTTACCTAGTTGTGCATACATAAATTTGGTCAACGAGCCGCTCGCCCGCTCGTGCCTAAAGCGGCACGGCGCGGCGGCGTGGCGGGTGCCCTAGTACAGTATGATCTACTGTGAACTGTAGGTATTGTTACGGTCGGCAACCACACAACATTTTTTAAATATATTCGGGAAAAAATATAACACGGTGTAAATGAATCGATTTAGTTGCTTATTCTGCGTTGTTGTATATGTATAGATTAGACTACACTAGATTAGATTACTTACACTAGAAACATATCGGTGAAACTCTCGGTGGTAGGTCATAACATCGGCTGCCGGTAGAAGTTACCACCCAGCAGACAAAGCCTTGCCGCCAAGCGATTCGTCGTGTTCCGGCATGATGTCTGGTAAAGTCGTACGAAGGACGGGTCTGAGTAGTTGTGTTGCGATGTGTGCCGGGTACGATGCGTCAAATGTTGTTGTGTCGGGAGTTTGGTCGTGGAGGGTCTCCACATCTATCTCCCTCTGGCGCAGCATCGTTGGTCGAGTTGTTGGGTTTAACGTTGCACCACCTTTTTTTTTTTTTTCGGGGTGGAAATCCTCATAGGATGTCCGCCGCCCTAGGGTGGGCGACGGGGTCTGTCAGACTTTTACTGACTAAAACCACCCCGGTGTCTCTTCTATCACAAGCGCGCGTGGGGCCGCGGGAGTCTAAATTCTTCCGCAGCCCCACACTCTCGTGCTGGCCTGGTCTGTCCGGGCCTCGTCTCCGGCACGGGGTAGTGGGGTGTTAAGCTACCACGTGCATCGCCTCAGAGGCGCGCGCTGCCACTCGCGCGCGCCCCCGCCGCGGGGTCCATCGAATAGGGGGCGGGGACTTCCCCATGTCCCTCGCCCCTGGACCCATTCATGGGGGGCGGAAGAGGGCGTTATCCGCCCTTCTTCGGCGCCCGGTGCGTCTTCTGCGGCCCGGGAAGGGAGTTGAGATCTCCCTCTCCCGTTCCGCAGCTTCCTTCTGCGACATCACGTCCTCGCAGAAGGACACCACCGCGTCCCACGACTCTGCGCTGCCGGCCATCCTCCGCACTACTGCCGGCAGCGTCAGGTCGCCTCCTACTTCATTTGTGAGGACACGGCGCTGCTCCTCCTAAGCTATACACTCGGAGAGCGTGTGCTGCGCCGTATCCTCCCCGCATTGGACGCAGTGGTGGCACCGAGCGTCCGGCTCCCTGCCTAGGCGACACAGGTACTTGCCGAAGCAGCCGTGCCCCGACAGCACCTGCTTAACCCTGAACGACAGGGAGCCGTGCCTTCTCCTGAGCCAGTCGTCGAGTACTGGCCGGATCGCCTCGACGGTAGCGAGGCCGGCCGGCGGTAGGGCGCATAAGCCTCTGCCGCCAGTCCGCCACCAGGACCTGACGGAGCTCCTCTCGGCGCAGCTCGATCTGCCGTTGCGCCGGACTGGAGCCCCGTGTCCGCTCTTCCTCGCGCCATCGGTATAATGACGCGAGTACTTTCGCCTCTAGGTCCCAGGGCGGGGATCCGACCAGGACGCAAGCCGCCTCGTAGGAAATCGCGCGATACCCGCGGACGACCCTGACGGCCATTGCCCTCTGCGGCTTGCGCAGAATGGCGAGTGTTCCGGCCGTCAGGTCCATCGCCCACACAGGGGCCCCATACAGGGCCATGGACCGCACGATTCCCACGTATAACCGCCTACAGGCGGCGCTCGGGCCCCCCATGTTGGGAAGAAACGTTGACAGCGCGCCTGCTGCACCCATCAGCTTGGGCGCCAGCCGCCGGAAGTGGGGTCCGAATTCCCATCGGCTGTCGAGCACCAATCCCAGATACTTCATTGTGGACTCGACAGCTATCCGGGCACCACTGACCACGATATGTGATCCCGGCGCCGGCGCACGCCCGGGGCCATGGAAAACCATGGCCTCCGACTTGTCAAGGGCCACCTCCAGGCCCAGGCGCCGGATGCGGGTCACCACCTGTGACACCGCAGCCGTGGCTATCAACGTCGCTTCCCTGTGCGAGCTCCCCCGGGCAGTGACAAGCGTGTCGTCCGCATAACACGTCAAGTCGGCGCCCGACGGGAGCTCGCCTCTCAGCACCCAGTCGTAGCCGATGTTCCACAGGAGCGGTCCCAGGACCGATCCCTGTGGAACACCGCACGACATTTGGTGCCGACCGGCACCGTCACGTCCCCGATAGATGACGCATCTATCCTCTAGATAAGCCCATACTATGCGGCGGAGGTAGGGAGGCACCCGATGGTATTTCAGGGCCTCCCTAATACAGCTCCAGGGTAGGGTGTTGAAGGCGTTGGAAATGTCTAAAGACACTGCCAACACCACCCCACCCCGGGATACCGTATCCTCCGCCAGGGCTCTCACGCGCATGATTGCGTCTATGGTGGAACGCCCCCGACGAAAACCGAACTGGTTGTCGTCCAGGTTCGGCCCGTCTCCGCACAAGTGGCCGACGAGGCGATCTGCGATTATACGCTCAAAAAGTTTGCCCGCCTCGTCGAGCAGCACTATGGGCCGATACGCGGACGGCGAGTCCGCGGGGCGCCCCTCCTTCCTGAGCAGGACCAGCTTCCCCTCCTTCCACACACTGGGAAACTGACCCTGCCCGAAGCATGCCGTGAAGAGCCCCCTCAGCTGGGGCTCTAGCTCCTTCAGAGCCAGGACGAGAGCTCGGCCAGGAACTCCGTCGGGTCCGGGCGCTTTATTCTTGGCCCGGAGCCGCGACACAGCCGCTCCCGTCTCTGCTTGCGTCACCTCGGGGACATCGGTGCCCTCCTCTTCTGGAGAGTCTGTGGCTGAGGGTGAGACCATCGCCGGGGGAACATGTCCCGCCCGCTCAGGGAAGAGGGTGGATACCACCGCCTCTAGCAGCTGGGGTTGCATACTTTGCACCAGTGGGGGCGCCCAGGGACGCAACTTGCCCCGTACCCAACGGTAGGGGCGCCCCCACGGGTACCGATCTAGGGACCCCAGCAGCTCTTCCCTGGCCCGCGACTTAGAGTCGCCGATGGCCAGCCACAGAGTCTCCTGGGCCGCGCGGTACACCCCATACCGGGCGGCTTCCTCGACGGGATCCCGTCGACGTCGTCTCCGGTAGCGCGTGTACTGGCGGCGAGCCGCGACGCACTCGACGCGCAACCGCGCAAGGTGGTCGCTCCACCAGTACACGTTGCGCCTTGCGGACTGTTGGCGGACGCGGGGCATGGACGCGTCGCAGATCTGCGTCATCGCCCCGCGAAACCGCAGCGCCTCCGCTTCGACGTCGATGGGGCCGTCCGTCGCCGACTCCCCATCTCTGAGATCCCAGGTCCCAGGACTGGACCATGGCAGCTTCTTCGAGTAGCTCCCTGTCGAGGCGCTTCAGCGCCCAGCGCGGGCCGTTGTTAATCGGGGCTCTTGGATGGCGGCCGCTCGCGGTCTGGGCGCAGACGTCGAACCGGATATACCGATGGTCCGACAGCGTCTCCACCTCCACGGCGACACGCCAATCATGGACACGGCTGGCGACAGAGGGGCTAGCGAAAGCAACGTCTACTATCGACCCGCCCCTCTGCCGCACGCACGTGTATACAGAGCCCCGATTCAGGACGACCAGACCGGTCGTCACCACCCACTCCGCTAGCACCTCGCCCCGAGGTTCCGTGACCGGAGATCCCCACGCCGATGACTTGGCGTTGAGATCCCCGAGCACTATAACGGGATGAGGGTGATAGCGGCCTACGACGGCGCCCAACTCGACAAGGAACCCCTCGAAGTCGGCGAGACTCTTGTTGGGGGAGAAATAGGCCCCCACGATGACGATGCCGCCCGAGACCGCAGCAACCCAGCCGCGGCCCCGAGACGGGTCGATCAGAGTCCCGCCAATAATGGCCACCGAACCGTCAACGCATCCCATCCAGTCGTCACGGGCGGGGATGAAATACGGCTCGGCGACCACAGCCACTTGGATCGACCACTGCGCCATGCTCTGGAACAAGAGGTCCTGAGCTCTGGCGCAGTGGTTGATGTTGCCCTGGAGGAAACGGAGTTGTGCCATTATTGACACTCCATTCCCTCGGCAACGGTCCTGGGCCGGGAGTCGGCCGCGGAGCTGTTAGTCTGCGGGGGAGGCGAGGTTTCCCCGGCAGTCTTAGAGCCCCTCTTCTTTTTCTTCTTGGCCTTGCTGGCAGGCGCGCCGCAGGCTCCTCCGCCCACTTTGTGTCCCGCTGGCCTCTCCGCAGCCGAACACAAGCTGCAGTTGAGCGCCGCGGAACACTGGGCCGCCTTGTGGCCGGGCTGACCGCAGCGATAGCAAAGATCGCTACGGTCAACCTCGGCGGTGCACTTGGCCCGGACGTGCCCCTTCTCCAGGCACCGGAAGCACTGCAAAGCCCGGGGCTGCAGGAGTTTTACCCTCGCTGCAACCCAGCCCACCAGCAATCTGCCATTTGCGGCGATCTTATTCGCCGACGCCACAGGGCACCGAACCCAGACCGCGCCGAGTCCAGCGGCGTCGGTGCGAATATTGCCGGCCCGCACCTTATCCGGCGGACACTCTCCGCTTCGGGCAACGGCCGCTACCACCTCCTCAGGAGTCACGGACTCGTCAAGGCCGGCAATCCGCACCTCTGCGGTCTTAACCGGTCTGGAAATCCGGACGTCCTCGGGGTTGAAGACCTCCCTCAACTTGGCGGCCAGAGCGTCCGCCTTCTCGGCATTGCCGCTTGCAGCACCAGCCACCTCAAACAGCCGCGCACCCGTGGCAGCATGCCTGATGGTGACGGACTGAAGGCCAAGATCCGACAACTTGATCTTGGCCTTGGCCTCGGTAAGGACCGAGCCGTACGTTACGCCGCGCTCCGCAGCACCATGCTGAAGCGTGAGCGTCACGGCCTCGGAACGCGGGGCACGCACAGCCGGTCCCTTGCGACCGCCTTTGCCAGTCCGCCGCGCAGCCTCCGGAACCGCCTTTGCGGTTTGACCGGAGGTGCGCGCTGATGCTGCTGAGGCCGCCTTGGCAGTCTTAGCGGCTTTGCGGGCCTTCTTGCGGCCCACAACTGTCGCCCAGGTCTCACCCTTAGACCCGGCCGTCGTGGGCTGATCGCTCGCTGGAGATAGAGCTCGCTGAGCAACAGGTCCCGGCGTCCCCTCAGCCCTCCGCCGTTTGTCGGCCGCTAGGGGCGGGCGGAGGTTTACCTCAGGGAGGCGCCGCGAAGACCCCTCCATTTGGGCTTGGATCATGCTCCCGCACTGGAGCATGCACATACGGACGACGCGCTCAAGGCACGATGCGCTCAGCTCATCGCCCGCACGTGCCAGTCCTGGTGCGGGAGCCGGGGCCACTTCAGAAGCAGCATCGTTGGGCGTACGTCGCTGCTGCTGCTCGCTCAGCGCAGCGACTTGTCGCCGGAGGTCCTCCAGATCATTTCGGAGGCGGCTGTTCTCCTCCTGTAACTTCACGACCTCGTCTGAGGCCGTCGTGTTGAGGAGGGTGCCAACCGCCTCCTTGATGTCCGCCGCAGCCTCCTTGAGACCTCGAACGAAGGTACTCTTAAGGTTGCCAGATTTTGTGGCAACTTTAAGGACCAGGTCCACCCCGTCCAAGGCCAGCTGACTAAGGGCCACCGCCGACGGTTGACCCCCTTCCGCCGATAGAGCAGCGCGTCGCTCTCGAGCGCGTGGGGCCATATCTGACACTTCGTCGGCCGCGACGGCTTTGCACTGCTCCCTCCTGGCGGCGTTGAGCTCCGCCTTCGAGCTCCCTAGCGAGGCGCAACTCTCGCCACCAGGGTCCTCTGAAGTGACCCCCATGTCACTTTCTGCTTCGCTGGCCGCCGGGGTACGAACGAACCTACCCTGTACGCCCCTCCGCGGCCGCGATGCAGTCACTCCTCTGGAGTTTTGCCGCCCTCTCCTCACGGTCGGCACCTTCGGGGCCGGCAGGCTTTCCTCTTCTGAGGTCAGCTCGGCCGATCCTACTTCCTTCTGTGCAGAGTCGCGTGGACGCTTCCTACCTGAAGCCGGTCCACGCGGCCCTACGTCAATATCTCCCACATTCGCATCCATCGCATCCATCGCATCGCTTCCAGTAGCAATAACGGTAGCAGGGGCCTGGTCGCCTACCCCTGCGCGTTTTTCGGTAACCAATTTACCACTCGCAGGCCCGGATACCTGCGAGCGCCGGGCGTTAGCCGGATCGCATGACAAATCGCACTCTACAGTGGACATTTTCATTTACGATAATGGGTGATACGCACATCGCTTCCCCAAGGCGATGCGGCCGCTCTTTTTGGGAGGGCATTAATCCTCCCGAGGCTCGCGGATGCCTCCGATGCAGGATATACCGCCCGCTGCTCGGTATCTAAAACTAAGTAACTAAAACTAAATATATATATATATATATATATTTTTTTATATATATATATTTTCTCTTTGGTTTTTTTTACATTTTATGTATTTTTTGTTTTGTTTTTTAACGTTGCACCACCTCGCTCAACTGCCGTCTTCCTTCCTATTCACTAAGTTTTTTTTAAGTGATTGGGCTTAAAAACTAGCGCGCTTTTCCATCAAAGATTGCATCACTGCTTACCACCAGGCGGGATTGCAGTCAAGCGCTAGCTCATAATTATTAAAAAAAAGAAAGTACTTCTACTAAATAATAAAGAACAGTCCCTATTAGTTCAAATTACTACCTATGACAACAAAACTAAAACAAAAGACCATTGTTGTGGATGGGAAATCATCCAATGTGTAAGTATCTCTTCCGATCATTCCACCGCCCTGGCAGGCATCGGCTTTCGTGGACTCCGTCGCAATGTACTGACATCTCTTTGAGGCGCGCGTGGAACGAAACTCGGCATCGGCCCAAAGTAAAAAGGCTTCAAAAAGATATTTTGGTAAATTATTTCCTCTCTTATCCCTAAATATATAGCGTGGTTAGGCTTAAATAATTCTCATTACCGTGATACTACAAAAGATTTCCTTTATAAACATTTACTTACAAATCTCTTTGAAGAAGCCATCCAAATCTCTTGAGTACTTCGAATGATCTACTTTCTGATCACTTGGTAATGGAGAAAGGCTGTGTAAAATGTTTATCTAAGTTTGTCAGATTAAAGGAAATTGAAGACAGCAATTTGAAAATAGAATGCTCTAAATTGTTTTAGATTATGGCCAAAAATAGCTAAGAACTTATCAAGTGATTTCGCCTTAATTAAACTACCTAAACTCCTTATTTAGGGTTTCGTAGCTCAAAAAGAAAAACGGGTTCCTCATGAGATCACTTCGTTTTCCGTTTCTCTGTCGTGTGCGTTACCCCAGCAGGAAAGTAGCTCCTAGAGTGATGTGAATGGAGCAAACAGTTAGTGCGTAAACTGCTGTAAATACCTATGCCCCAAAATAAAAAAGTATTCACCTTGTCGTTTAGAAAAAAAAGGCAGTCATGGGAAAGAAGTAAAAACTGAAAAAGAACATAAAAGTTATGGCGGTGATGAAATCTATACCATTGTTTACACTATAGATACATACAATGTTAGTTTTACTTTATAACAAACCTGAATATAAATATTGCAGAGTAAGCAATTGAATCGATTCCAATCAATTTCACACCATGTTATATTTTTTTCCAAATACGTTTAGAAATTGTTGCAGTGTGGCTACCGAGCGCGACACGCAGCTTACGCGTGCGCACGCTCGCGCAACAGCTGACGCCACAGGTCAACGCACCCGGCTCGCCCGCCCCAGCGGAGCGTGGACCATATTCTTGTGGGACAACCAAAAAAGTGTTCCGACCGCCTTCAGCTTTTGGGAGTTGAGATTTCCTCGAACCTTAACTTTGGGCGGTTCATTGAGTCCAAGGCCAAGGTGGCTGCCACGAAACTTGGCGTTATCGCAAAGGTCCGGCAGTACTTCACACCTGGGCGGCTTCTAATGTTATACAAAGCACAGGTCCGTTCGTGCGTGGAGTACTGCAGCCACATTTGGGCTGGTGCTGCTAAGTGTCACCTGGCCACTTTGGATTCAGTGGAGAGGCGTGCGAAGAGGCTGATTGGTGACCCCGATCTAACTCGAGTTGGTATCCAAAGCCTAGAGCACAGGCGTAGAGTAGCCAGCCTTTCGGTGTTCTATAGGATGCATTTTCAAATCATGCAATTCCCTCGCACACTCCCCGTGCGAGGGAATTGCATGATTTGATTCCCCCATCTCCGTTCCACCATCGGACGACCCGTCGTACGGCTGGTTTCCACCCTTACGTTGTTAACACCACTACGATCCGGACAAAGCGTTTCGCCTCCTCCTTTATACCGCGTACATCGAGGGACTGGAACAATTTGCCAGCGGCGGTGTTTCCGTCGGACTACAATTGGAGTGTCTTCAAGGCTAGAGTGCATAGGCTCTTGAAAAACTAGTGCGCTTTACCATCAACGATTGCGTCACTGCTTACCATCAGGCGGGATTGCGGTCAAGCGCTAGTTTATAATATATAAAAAAAGGATAATAAGCTCATAATTTTGTGGCATCGAGCAATGCTTGCGATGCTTTGTAGATTTTTATGATATCTTATAGATTCTTTACATAAAAATACTGAACACGTGTTTCGATAATTGCGTAACACTATCAGTAGCAATGGGATTCGTTTTGACAGTTGAACAACATTCATTGCGTGATTAACATTGTAGAAAAACACATTTTTCGAACATATAGCAGCATATAGCATAATTATGTACAGCCTAATCTCAGGTACTCACTATATGGCTGACATAACACATCCACTCCTATTTAGGAGTAAGCTAGGCAGATTTTGTAGTCATCATATTCACGATTAGCCTTACATCTAAAAGAAATTATAACAAACAAGTCTACTTAGAAAATTCATTGCTTTCTAGATTTGGCTCATATGGGACCGACTCGTGGAATTACTGGAAATTAATTCTAATGTCAGGCATTACAGTTACTTTAACATTTCCAAACAGTTTTCAACGTTTCCATTTGAGAACAGTTTTCAACGACGATTTTACGAAAGATATACGTTTGGTTAATTTTGATCAGGCATTCTAGTAGATTATTACACTAAATTACACCATTAAATTGCACCAAATTTTATTGTGTCGGGTGTTTGGTCCTGGAGGGTCTCCAGATCAGTCTCCCTCTGGCGCAGTATCGTTGGTCGTGCTGTTGGGTTTAACATTGCATCAACTCGCTCAACTGTCGTTTTCCTTCCCATTCACTACGTTTTTTTAAAAGTGAATAGGCTTATATAACTAGCACGCTTTACCATCAACGATTGCATCACTGCTTACCACCAGGCGGGATTGCAGTCAAGCACGAGTTTATAATAAATAAAAAAAATGTTGTTAATTGTCTTTTGCAAAATGCCTTCACAGCCATCAACCTTTCATCATCCCACTGCTGGACACAGCTCTCCTCTCATACATAGAAGGATTGAGCGTAATCACCACGCTTGCTCAATGCGGGTTCGTCAATAAGGTTTCCTCAAGATGTTTTCCTGCACATTTCAATCATTCATTGGTGTCCAATATATACTTAGAATGTACATATAACTTAGAAAAGTTACATTGGTACTTGCCTGACCTGGAATCGAACGCGCACTCTCATACTTGAGAGGCTGGTGTTTTAACCACTAGGCCACCATGACTTCAAAATGCCGCGAAATGCCTTACATATATGTATTCTACCTATAAAGTCATTCCTCAGTTACATTGGCGCCGGATTTTAATCTAACTGGATGCAGCTGAATGCCAGTTCAGTTTAGTTCTATTCGACTTGCATAACCCAGTTATTGGGTGGTATGATAACTCTTCGTAAGGTTGGTTGGTTGGCTGTATTATTACCATCATCCGACGACCCGTCGTACGGCGAGTTTCCACCTTTACGTTGTTGACACCATAACAATCCGAACGCTTCGCCTCGTCTTTTACAATAACTTGTCGAATTCAATAATTATGAGATCTCTGATCGATCATTCTGACACAATTGTAATACCAGATTAGAGCCCCTGTCTGACCAACCCGCAACCCTGACCCAAAAGGCATCCGTCTTCGTGGACTCCGTCACGATGTGCTCTTTGAGGCGCGCGTGAAACACAATGCTCGGTCGAACCGGGCCTGATCCTTATATTTATATACTCTTTATCATGTACAACATATAGATTACAAAAACATAAAGATTTTACAAAGGGTGACACAATGGGCTGTCATAAGACAGATAACGCTAAGAGCGATCTTTTACAGACAACTTTTGGATGGAATACTAAAGAAAAGTAGAGAGAAATAAAGTAGGTAGTCTACAGTGTACTATTTACATAGTTTAACACACCTTGTTTCTATTAAAAATATCTTTCTAAAGAGTTTAAATTATAAATTCTTTGAAGTTATTTTTATATAACAAAAAAAGAGTATAAAAGCTTCAAGCTAACACAGATTTTACTTCACCTTTCCAGAGCTTGAAATTCACCTTTAAAATGATTGCGAACATATTTTTACAAAAAGAACAGACTTTTCTTCTGGATATTTTTCCCTATAGAGATACAACAAAAAATCCGCGAAATTGGCTTCCACCAATCTTTTTAAACTGGCGGACAAAAAAAATCTCCAGCCATTTCCTTAGGACGCAACGGTTCGTTAAACAGCAATCGTAATTAATTAGCAGCGGACGCCTTCGTCCAAAACAGGAGGCTTTGCCATTTTTCGATAGATATATCTCGACGAAAATTCGATGATAGACCCTTTTTTTGCACGCCAGCTTACACTTTCGGAGAGAAACAAATGGTTTTGATTTTTTTTTGTTGATGATTTTAGCCGTTATATACAGTATGTTAAATAACAGAGGGCGTTCCCTTAAACTCGTTAATATATATCATTAATAGATTAAAATAAAAATATCAGCATAGAAAAATAAGCATAAAAAAATCCGAATAAAAAAAAAATTCTAATTGGAAATAAATTTGAAACTTCCTGTTTTAAATCAAAATAGTAGTCGTCATATATAAATAAATTGCGACGTTGCCGTCTGTCATGTTCGCGTGTACAGTGTGTTTCTTTTACATGTCAATTTAAAATTTTTATTGAATATTTTCATATTGGAAAAAATTTTAAAACATTTTGTTTTCGAATGGAAATATTTTTTTTAGCATGTATGTATGCTATACTATTTCGGGTTAACGGGAACGCCCTCTGTTAGTTAACATACTGTATACCTATTTTTTTATTACTATAAACTAGTGCTTGACTGCAATTCCGCCTGATGCTAAGCAGTGATGCAATCATTGATGGTAAAGTACGCTAGTTTGTTAAGAGCTTATTCACTCAAAAAAACTGAGTGAATAGGAAGGAAGAACACGACCGCCAATGCTGCGCCAGAGAGATTGAGCTGGAGACTCTCCAACGCGAAAATCCCGATACAACAACATTTTGCGCATCGTACCCGGCACACATCGCAACACAACTGCTCAGAGCCCGTCCTCCGTACAGTTTGTCAGTTTCACCAGACATCATGCCGGAACACGACGAATTGCTTGGCGGCAAGACTTTATCTGGTGGGTGGTAACTTCTGCCGGCAGCCGTTGTTAAGACCTACCACCGAGAGAATTTACAAAAAAAAAAAAAACACCCTTTACTCCTGTATCGTGAGTTGCGTTAACAAACATTTAAATTTACGTACACAAACAGCCAGACCCGGAATAACTACCTGTAGGAAATACAAGCATTGGTTCTGCGTTGGGCTATTTTTGCACATACTCGTTTTTTGTTTTATCTAACACGTATTTATTTTTATTTAAGTATTCATATACGCGTTATGTTGTATAAAACTGATTTACATCCGTCACCTCTACTCACATCAGGTTCAGTTGAAAACCAGCGTCAGACACTAGTTGCCTGGCATTTTTGCTGAATTGGACCTTTTTGGTGCAGCTACGAGGCACACTTTGCTGCTATTTTTAAACAGGGATTTTTTTTACTTTTTGTTTGGTTTTTATTCTACTTTTTTATTTGGTTTTTTATTTTATTTTGTTGCTACCTGATATATATTTATAAATGCTAGATGTATTGTGTGTCTTTAAGTCTGTGCTGAATAAATGTATTTTCTTTCTTTCTTTCTTTCTTTCTTTCTTGCTTGGGGTTTCACTGCGAGATCGAATCAGGAATGAAGAGATCCACAGAAGAACGAGAGAAACCGACATAGCCCGAAGAATTGCAACACTAGTGGCAGTGGGCTGGGAACATTGCCCGAAGGACCGATGCCCGATGGGGCCGTCGGGTTCTCTAGTGGCGACCACGCACCGGAAGACGCAGCGTGGGTAGGCCCCCGACAAGGTGGACCACTGGTGGCACTGGGCCAACCATGTCATCAAGTTGGTACAAACAAGTCCCATGAAAGAGATCCCCCAAGGAAGAGAAGTAATATTATTATATAGTAATAGTTTGATCGATCAGGTTAAGCTACGTTTGCTGCTGTTGGTTTCTAGATGGGTGACAATCTTCAGACCCCTCCGTACCTCGGGAAGCACGTTAAGATGCTGATCAACACCTGCCCAGCAGACCAACATCTTAACGTGCCCGGGCCAGCGTCCGGGCTGTCATTCATGGATGTTTAACCCGCCAGCGCTCGCGCCTCAAGAAATTACATCAGCACTCGCGTGTAGAGCATTTTGCTCACGTTTATGAATGTCAATAAATGCAAGTTTTACCAAAAAATATTAATAAAAACATATTTCATCACATAAAATACACATTATTTATTGTAGAAAATATATATTCAGAAAGTTAACAATATTATTTTTTTTATTTTAATTAACAGTCATAGGAACTAATTTGCCAGTCTTCTAAGGCAGTGTTACGGAAAAAATTACGCAAAAAAAAAGTGTTTCAAAAAAATCTTAACTAAGTATAAATAACTAATCTTCATTATATACGCTAGCTTTACACATATCTCATAGTGTATAACCATGCTCGATACATAAAAATTTTTGGCAGTAAATGCAGCTCTTTTTGGTCTTGCGATTTTTTCGTCTTGGGCAAACCGCGCAGATACCACTTGGTTTTTCTTCTTCTGGTAACTCAGATTCTGGTACAAAACATTTCAGCATTTGCTGAAAAGGATATGAAATATTGTGTGTAGTGCTTCTTTTTTGGATACATATCCAGCCAGGCTGTGTTAGTTGCAGAGCTCGTTGCTTCAAGTAGTCTCTGCGCGTGATGATTATACCCGTATTTTCTTTGTAAATGATTTGTTGATTCCGGCCATGTTTAGGATCGTGAAAAATAATCTCAGCGGCCATCTACATGCTACTCTTGCCACAGAATACTCTTCTTTTAGTCGATCTACAACATCCACACTTCCATTCGTTTTATTATAAAAGGTGATAATTTTGGGTCGCATTTGTCCGGCGAAATTGAAGAAACCTCACCTTCTAGTTCCGATGACGATTGTTTAGTATTAGAGGAATGATAACTTTGTTTACTGTCTCGATCGCTTTCAATATCATTGGCTCTATAAGACGGGTCCTCAATGTCTTCTAAAGTTTTCTCCATAAACTATGCCAAAAGTTCATCCCTTCGATTACGATCCATCTATAATAGAAATAAATAATTGATAACTATTTCAGTAATGCAAAATTATAATATTATATAAAAGAAGCAGTAAATCTGTAGCTAAGATTAAAAATAAACAAATCATGAGTAAAAAAATGTACTTACGTCGATACTCGCGCGATGAGCAAAACGCCGCCTGGTGGTACATGGCGCATCAAACCACCTCGTCTGACTTACTGGCGAGCACTGGCGAGAAGTGAACTGCATACAGGGGCGGGGGATGGAACAAAACTCAGCTACCAAAAAAACAGTGTACGTACGAATGATTTGGACAAAATGGCGCGTGTTTTTAATTTACTGTGAGCAAAATGCTCATAGCGCGAGTGCTCGCGGGTTAACAGTTGTTATGGATGGTCAGAATACCGAAGGTCTGCAACTGGTAACTGGTAACTGGTTCCAGTTGCTGGGAAAGAAGTATAGTCCTCATCATCATCATGATCAACCTTTTTATCGTCCCACTGCTGGGCACAGGTCTCCTCTCATACAGAGAATGAGGGTTGGCGATTTCAAACTTAAAGTCCAGGTTTCCTCAAGATGTTTTCCTTCACCTTCAGTCATTGGTGTCCAAGATATACTTAGAAAGTACATATAACTTTAGTTGGTACTTGCCTGATCTGGAATCGAACCCGCGCACTCATACTTGAGAGGCTGGTGTTTTAACCAGGGGTATAGTATTTCACAATAACTGGGTTGTGGAGGTCAGATAAGCAGCCACTCCATGTAAAATACTGGTATTCAACTGCATCAGGTTAGACTGGAAGCTGACTCTAGCATATTTGGGGAAAGGCTAGGTAGATGATAAAATGTTGACAAAGTGTATGAAGTAGTCTTTGTAAACTTTATAACATACTACCGGCCGCCAGCGACTTCGTTCGAGTGAAGTTAGTTATGCTCCGCTCCTATAGGTCGCAGCGTGATAATATATAGCTTAAATCCTTCCTGGATTAATGGGCTATCCAACGCAAAAAATATTTTTCAAATCGGACCAGTAGTTCCTGAGTTTAGCGCGTTCAAATAAACAAAAAAACTCTTCAGCTTTATATATTAGTATATATTAAATGTAAGAATGTTTGATGCTCCATACCTACCGTTGAATACCAGCTAAGTCTCTATTCGTAGCATTATGCTGAGCGATGGCCGTGGCAGGGTGTGACACATAATTATTATATTTTCCCGCAACTTGTTCTTACTACTAAGTCTCAGCTGTCCGTCCATCTGTCAGTCAGCGCATTATATCTCATGAACCGTAAAAAGAAGACAGTTGTAATTTTGCAGTGTTTATTTTGCAAGTCTCTACTAATATTATAAATGGGAAAGTGAGTTTGTTTGTTTGTTTGTTCCGCTTTTACACCGTAACTACTGAACCGATTGCTTTGAAATTCTGCAGACGTAAAGTTAGAAATCCGGATTAATTCATAGGGTACTTTTTATCCCGGAATAATTTGATATTCCCGAGGGAAATCTAAAAAGCGCGATATATCCGAAATCCACGCGGGCGAAGCCGAAAGTTAGTAATTTAAATAAAACAATAAACAAGGCTGATAGAGCAGCGGTAGCCTAGTGTTATTGGCCGCGATTCACAAGTCATAGGTCGTAGGTATGAAGCCCGGCAGGCGCTTTACTTTGTGTAAACTATTTCATCACCACTGCTCTCAAAACGGTGAAGGAAAAGAGCGTGATAATACCGGAATGTCCTTGACAAAACTTCGAAGATGTAACATCTAACAACCTGCACTGAGCCCGGGTGGTAAATTACGGTCCACTCCCTCTCACCGAAAGGAGGCCTGTTTCCCAGGAGTACGAACATTATAGGCTGATTATGTTGAGTCCTGCAATATGGTGATACAATCGTTGATGGTACAGCGCGCTAGTTTATTAACAGCCTATTCACTCTAGCCTCTAATGTATGTTGTAAGTCGGTAATGTAAGTTACACAAAGGGCAATGGAAAGAGCTATGCTCAGAGTTTCTCTGCTTGATCGAATCAGAAATGAGGAGATCCGCAGAAGAACCAGAGTCACCGATATAGCTCTTCGACTCGCTAAACTTAAGTGACAGTGGGCAGGGCACATTGCTCGTAGAACGGATGGCCGATGGGGCAGTAAGGTTCTGGAGTGGCGGTCACGAACTGGAAGACGCAGCGTAGGGAGGTCCCCAATAAGGTGGACTGATGACCTGGTGGAGGTCGCGGGAGGCCAATGGATGCGGGCGGCACAAGACCGGTCGGCGTGGAAAGCCTTGGGGGAGGCCTTTGTCTAGCAGTGGACATCTATGGGCTGAAGAAGAAGAAGATGTTAGGTCATGCGAGATGGTGATACAATCGTTGATGGTAAAGCGCGCTAGTTTATTAACAGCTTATTCACTCTAGCCTGTATGTACAACATACATTAGTAGGTAATGCAATAAAATATTTTTTTTTTATTAGTTATAAACTAGTGCTTGACTGCAATCCCGCCTGATGGTAAGCAGTGATGCAATCTTTGATGGTAAACCGCACTAGCTTATTAAGCCTATCCACTTAAAAAAAACTGAGCGAATAGGAAGGAAGACGGCAGTTGAGCGAGGTGATGCAATGTTTAACCCAACAACACGACCAACGATGCTGCGCCAGAGGATGATCTGGAGACCCTCCACGACCAAACTCCCGATACAACAACATTAGGCACATCGTACCCGGTACACATCGCAACACAACTGCTCAGACCCGTCCTCCGTACGGCTTCACCAGACATCATGCCGGAACACGACGAATCGCTTGGCGGCAAGACTTTGTCTGGTGGGTGGTAACTTATGCCGGCGGCTGATGTTGTTGCCTACCACTGAGTTGATATGTCAACATTTTACCCTCAACATTACGTGTGTATCGATCCCTGTCCTCTGAATATACGGTTCGCCAGTCGACCATATACAGCATTCAAGGAAGTCGTATTATTTCCCCAAAACCCCCTATATACAGTAGCCTTGAAGACATTTACCTAATTACTACTTTTTGTAGTCTGACGGAAACATCGTCACTGGAAAATTGTTCCAGTCCCTCGATGTATGCGGTATAAAAGACGAGGCGAAATGCCTCGTCCGGATCGTAGTGGTGTCAGAAACGTGGAGACTCGCCGTACAACCGGTCGTCTGATGATGGAACGAAGATAGGAGAATTAAATCATACAATTCCCTCGCATACTCTCCAAAATGCATCCTATAAAACATCCACAGGCTGGCTACTCTGATTTCATCTGTGCTCCAGGCTTTGGAAACCGTTTTGAACTAAATCTGGGTTAGCCTCTTCGTACACCTCTCCACCAAATGTAAAGTAGCCAGTGAGCATTTTGCAGCACCAGCCCAAATGTGACTGCAGTACTCCACACACGAACGGACCTGTGCCTTGTATAACATTATAAGTTGTCCTGGTGTGAAGTACAGGATTCTGTGACACAGGCCTATTTATGTTATATTCAGATCTCACCTTTCCTGCGGCCAATATTTTGCACCCAAAATACCCGTAAAACACCATGTAGGTAAGAACCCGGAAGGGTTTTATAAATTTATCATGCCCAAGGGGATTTGTACCGTAAGCTACATTAAAATAACGGACAAATGCGGTCAACCCAAAACTTTGCGTAATAGATTTACGTAAACGTAACTACTTTTGTTCATTTGTAATAATCGATTTGAAAGATCGATCGGTATCGATTTCATTTGATTATAAGGTGGTATCGATGATCCGATTTAATTTTTGCTACCCCGTGTGGTACCGAGCTTGGAACAGTACCATCCCATATCCTCCCGTGGGTGTCGTAACACTAAAGGAACTCTCACTAGGGAAGCATTAAGCAGCGCTTCTACAGTGGAATAATATACTAGCGTGGGGATTATGGCAACCGTCCCCCCCCCCCCCCACACGCCCCAATGTAATAAAATCCTTGGTGGTGGACTTTGTCCAGTAGTGGATCCCTATAGGCTGAAGAAGAAGAAGTTGCTTTATCTATATTATACCACGTACATCGCGGGACTGGAACAATTTGCCAGGCGGCAGTGTTTCCGTCGGACTACAATTTGAGTGTCTTCAAGGCTAGAGTGAATAGGCTCTTAATAAACTAGTGCGCTTTACCATCAACGGTGCGTCACTGCTTACCATCAGGCAGGATTGCGGCCAAGCACTAGTTTATCCATACTAATATTATAAATGCGAAAGTAACTGTCTGTCTGTCTGTCGGTCTGTCGGTCTGTCTGTCTGTCTATCTGTCTGTTACGCTTTCCCGCCTAAACCTCTCAACCGATTTTAATGAAATTTGGTACAGACAATCTTTAGACCCTGAGAAAAACATAGGCTACCTACCTTTTGTCCCGGAAAAATTTGATATTCCCCGAGGAAATCTAAAAAGCGCGATATAACCGAACTCCATGCGGGCGAGCCGCGGGCGGAAAGCTAGTAAATTATATAAAAAAAACTTGGACATTAGGTCACTGTTGGGGCTACTAGTCTTCGGGTCAAATGAAGACGATTTCATCTGCTGCCAGCCAGTTTGTGTGCTCTTCGCTCTATGAGCTAGCGCCGAATCTGCTGGAATACCCACTGCCTGTTACTGAACATGGTATGAGAAATAGCAGGGTAATTGCTCCACACTATCAGTATCAATGGGTTTCATTTTGACAGTTTGTTTCAGTCAGTGTGGTTTCATTGCGTTATTTACGTTGTTGACACATTTTTCGAACTTATGGAGCAATGGATTACCAATATGCTTCAAAATGATTCCAACTGACAGTAATGGTGAATTACACAATTAGGGTGCAGGTTCACGAAGTTCGTCAGGATTTTACAACTTGCTCACAAATATGTACCTCAGTTAAGCCCCAAAAGATACTCCCAACCATAACATGAGCGAAAATAAGAAATGACATCGTTGGACAAGCAGAATACGCTTGCTTTCGCTTCTTCACTACTGTGTGTAATTGTGTATACGCCTTATCTTTTTTTTTTTGTTGCTCTCTTCTGGCGGATAATGGAATGAGGAATTTCTCGATATTTTCCTACGTACTTTAACAAAGCGAGGCATCTCTTCAGTCTCAGGTTCATTAAACGTCCGTTCAAACGATGTCCTGTTTTTATTCGATATGCCCGAAGCTCTAAGTCTTTATTTAACATCCTATTCACCGTGGTCCGCTAACCCCATCTGAAGGGACGCTTTTTCTTACGTTTGGGACTTCTTTGAATTCGCACCGAGTCCTAAACCTAACAGAGAGGCGACCACTTCTTGATCTACATTAGAATCTTTATTATATCGTTTGATGGTACGATAAACAAACCTTTTGGTTATATTTAAATTTTTCAGTGTGGCCATAATTTTATTGATACGTAACCGCAACGATGCAATCAATAACTGCAACACGGTCTTTTTAAGCATCCATTCCATATTTTTGCAAAAAAAAGTGTAATTCTAAAAAGTACCTACACATTTTTATTTTTCATAAACAATTCGGAATTCGATTTCCCAATTTTATTTTATGGCCAGCATTATAAAGAAAAGTTTTTTACTGTGCGATTATACAATATGTTAAGAAAACCCTGTCCGACCCGTAAGGATAGTAAAGGTTAGCTAAACACATGACCAAATAAAATATGAAATTTTACATAATCATCATAGTAACAATACTAGTGAATTTTGAAATAATCTTTTTTTCCGCAATTAATTCCATTTCCCCAAAATTTGGTATTTTTTAAAAAGTGACAACATTATTTTTGTCTGTATAATTCTGAGCGAATAGCGATGCGACCGCGATGCCTCGTGCCCCTGCCTCCCTTCGCCCGGGCCTGGATGGGCTACCGCTCATGTTTTAAGTTACCTCTTTATGCGAAATAATATTTATTTTTAGGGAGCTTTTTTAAGCTTAGCCTGGCTTTGTAGCTATTAGTAGAATCAGTTGTCGATACTAACAATACCTTCACGGATCGGACAGGGTTTTTTACATATTGTATTATAACCTGATTAAGTATTTACATAGAAAATTAAAAATTGGAACAAATATCATTTCATGTTCCACCTCTTCTAAATATATAAAAAGGAAGGAAATAACGATGAACGGCCAAGAGCAAATCAGAACAGTATTTTTCATTGTTATACCAAACAGTTTCAAACAAATTTCTGCAAACATGCAAATGCAATTATCTGAAGGTGGTCTCGTCCTTCTTCTGTAATGTAAATCGCATTTATCTTTCTTTTCTTTCGTACTTCAAAATATGTAAAAATACAATAATGTTCGAAAATTACAGGGTTATTTTAACCGACTTCAAAAAAAGGAGGTTGTAAAATCGACCCGTATGTAAGCCAAAATTTCAAGTGTATGTATGTTTTTAAGTTTGTGCCCGCATATTTCCGGAACTACAAGTTCGATTTGAGTAATTCTTTTTTGTTGTACCATGCATTGTTCAGCTTAGGGAATACTATAAGTTTCATTAAAATCGGTTTAGTAGTTTTTGAGATACGGTTTTTTTTCTATTGATGAGAACTTATTCTAACATGGGTTAATGGCTGCCACTATTGTTATCGGGTGAAAAATGTAATTTTCGAATTTCAACTAAGACACTGAAAGCATGAAATAAAAACTTTTACAAAATATAGAAACCGACTTCAAAAAAAAAAACCGGCTAAGCGTGTCGGACTCACGCATAAAGGGTTCCGTACCATTGATTTATGAAATTAAAGGATTTAGGTAAGTTATTGTATGAAGATTACGCGGTAATAAGCGGTTTAAGATTTACGAAGTATTAAAAACTACTTACTAGATCTCGTTCAAAACAATATTGTCGTTGGTACTTATAGTAATGTACAGTAGGGGTCAAAAGTGAAGTACCACTTTTGACACTTGTGTCAATGCAATAAAGTTCAAAAGTGGTAATGCACTTGACTCTTACCTGTAAATCATTTATGTATTTTTTAGATTTTTCATTTTCTTATTTTAGAAGTTAGGGGACCAACTTTTTTCCACGTTGGAAGCGTCTGTCACGCAAACTATTCGGTTTAGAAAAAAAAATATTTTAGAAACATCGACGTCATTTTTGAAGACCTCTCAATAGATACCACACACGAATGTGTTGATGAAAAAAAAAATTTAAGTTTCAGTTCTAAGTATGGGGAGCCTCCAATATTTATTATTATTTGTCTTGAGGTTTCTGTTGTTTAGCTCATCACCGACTTCTAGAGCCATGAGAAAAGTATTTTTTTTTTTGTTAAAAGATTTTTTACAATTTCAGACTGAGATTTTTATTATTTTATGAAGATACAAAGGCGGATTTAATGCCTTTGGCATTCCCTACCAGTCAACCAAGGAAGGTGTAAGGATTAAAAACATGTGTTTTCACAAAGAAGCCAATGCAGTATGGGCGTTTTTTTGAAAGGATATGATGTCGTATGACAGGGATGGCGAACCTTTATGCATCTACGTGTCATTTTTGCCCATTAAAAATTTCAAGTGGCCATGAAGTACCCACAAATAAATTATGCTTTACTTATTACTAATGACTTTACTGATTACAGGATAAAATACTATAATTATACTTGCGTATTAATGCTATTTTAAATCTCTCTTGAGGTTTCTCGGAATCCTGCAGTCGCCAATTTAGTGAGGTCCATTGTTAGTTTTTAAAGAAATTTTTGAAATTATGCCGTGCCGAAATTATTTTGTTACTTGTCACCGACGGCACGCGTGCCATTGGTTCGCCATCCCTGTCGTATGATATGCCGCACTAGGTGATGGGGCCCGTTAGTCATAGAGAATCATGATACCAGTAGGGGTTGCGGTAAAGGTTGGTCGAGTTGGTCTCCAAAGCCTAGAGCACAGGCGTAGAGTAGCTAGCCTTTCGGTGTTCTATAGGATGCATTTCGGGAAGTGTGCGATGGAATTGCATGATTTAATTCCCCCATCTCCGTTCCACCAGCGGACGACCCGTCGTACGGCTGGTTTCCACCCTTACGTTGTTAACACCACTGCGATCCGGACGAAGCGTTTCGCCTCCTCCTTTATACCGCGTACATCGAGGGACTGGAACAATTTGCCAGCGGCGGTGTTTCCGTCGGACTACAATTTGAGTGTCTTCAAGGCTAGAGTGAATAGGCTCTTAATAAACTAGTGCGCTTTACCATCAACGATTGCGTCACTGCTTACCATCAGGCAGGATTGCGGTCAAGCGCTAGTTTATAATATAAATATAAAAAAAAGGTAAGTGTCCGCCGGTCCCACTCATGGTAATAGAAGGAAGTGTTGTTTTTATTTTATAATAATAAAAAATCTTAACTGACTTGTTGTTACTTGATATCATACTGACAGATCTTCTTTTATTTTGGTATGACATGCCATTTAATAAACATTCATACATTCATATTAATATTTCAACAATTTTTGCTGTATTATCTGTTGAATTTGAATTTCGAAGTATGTTTTCATTAGGTATTCTTTTTTATTTTAATTCATTATTGTATTCCATATTCGAGCCTAGCGCTGCTGCAACATCCTACATCTATGGCTGCAACTGCCAATAATATGTACGCCATTATTGTCACATGCAATAAGCTATAAATTAAACAGTTTAAGATATTTTCAATGTTAAATGTTTGTGATGTGGGAGTACTTTTACAAGAAATACTAATATCTTTCCTCTGATATCTTTCCTATACAAACTATGGCCTACACTTGTTGGCCGACGACCTGGTGAAGGTCGCGGGAAACCGCTGGATGCGGGAGGCGTAGGACCGGTCGTCGTGGAAATCCTTCGGGGAGGCCTATGTCCAAGAGTGGACGTCTTTCGACTGAAATGATGATAATGATGATGATACTTGTAAGTAAAGTGCATACGCTAACTATTATATAATAATTAAGATTGAGAAACAAACGTAAGTGAAGCTGAAGCATCTCAAATAGCCATACATTTAAATTAACCAGTCTGAAGACAAAGCCTTCCTCTGGGTGACATTATATTACGCATAATACATATAACGCAAATAAATCATGTTTATCTAAAGCCCCGAATTGCTCTATAGGGAGTGAGTTGGCGTAAAACCAATACAAAACGATTTGTTCTAAAATTTTTGGTTGGGAAACTCTTTGCCTTGTTTCTGAAATGTCACACTGTTAATATAAAGAGAAGATTTATACGTTTATAACTATTTATTGGCGTCCATTCTTGTGGTCACAAACTTTTTTTATGATTATAGAATACTGCTTGACCGCAATTCCGCCTGATGATAAGCAGTGATGCAATAGTTGAATGTAAAGCGCGCCAGTTTACTAAGAGCCTATGCACTCAAAAAAAAAATCGAGTGAATAGGAAGGAAGATGGCAGTTGAGCGAGCTGATGCAATGTTTAACCCAGCAATGCTGTGCCAGTGTAAGAGAGAAAGAAAAAACTTTTATTTACAGTAAACATGACGCAAGAGTTCACAAAAACACAAAAAATAAGAAATGTTGAGGGAAACATGGGCCACATCCACGTAGAACGGCTGCCGCTCAGCATTATGCTGCGACTCTATGCAAAAACAGAGCCCAGCGCTGGATTACAGCGACAGCCGGCGCTGACGTAAAGACGTCACCCGGTGTAATAAAGAATTAAAAGTGGCACCGAACCAGTAGTACAGTAAAAATAAAAACGTAATAGTAAAAACATATAAAAAGTAAATCTAATTGTAAATAGTGAGAGAACAGTTTCAACACACACAAACAGGAAACAAAAAAACAGGATATATAATATCTACAGATATTTATCAGAGGAAGATTGATCTGGAGACCCTCCACAACCAAATTCCTGACACAGCAACATTTGGCACCTCGTATCTGGCACTTAATGCAACACAACTTCTCAGACCCGTCCTCCTAAACTGAATATAAGTTTTGCATCATCATCTTTTTCTTTCTATGTAATAACTAAAAGCACAGAAGGTCATTATTAATTTAGGCCTGTCGTACCACGTGGTTTTTTAAATTTACGTCAATCATCATCATCATCTCAGCGTTAATCCTAGTCGCATTCGAAGCTTTTCAGTTTTGGAGTCGGGGGTCCGCTTTACCAGTATAACTGCTGATTTTGGCTAAACTTCAATATTTTCCGTAAAGCGACTGCCGTCTGACCTTCACAACCCGAAATCAATATCGAAGCATTGCAGTTAGACTAATTGTTGGACTTTTGAGGGCTCCAACAACCTGTAACGACTGCCATTAGATGTTCGTATGGAAACCGGGACCAACGGCGACCTACTTTTAATTATTTTTTTTTATTATTATAAATGCAAAAGTTTGTGTGGACGTATACATGGATGTTTATTACTCTTTGACGTAAAAACTACTGAACGGAGTTGCATGAAATTTGGCACGTAGATACCTATCTTATAACCGGGATTAAAATATAGGGTTCCATTTATTCGGATATTCTTGCGGGTGAAACCACAGGGCGCAATTAGTGGCTACGTAAATAAAAATCAAAAGCCACTATAATATAGGTAAAAGGCGAATATTTGTGAGTGGGTGTGTGTGTGTGTTGGTTGGATTTTCTATGTTTGTTAATTATTCACGCTTAAACTGTTAATCAGATTTGGAGGAAACAAATACAATTGGGTGGTATCCTAAAAATAATTTAATGTCCATCAGATAGATTTATAAAAAAATATTGAACACGTATTTTTAATTTTTTCTTTCATTCAATACTTAGGAAGATATTATAATGATTTTAAATGTCGCATTACGTCACGCCGTGGTACAAAATATACCACGGCGTGACGTAATTAGCCCCCACTCCATAACTTTAATACCCTATATCTTAGTATTTTTTGGTAATTTTGACAAAATAAAAAGTACGGGTGTTATTTTTTTTTACTATCTATAAGACGGACTACGGACGGTGCTACAGTCTCTCCAGCGGTGCCAAATTGACCATCGATACATTGAGGTGATAAAGTGTTTGTACAAAAACGCCACCATGTCAGTCCGTCTCCAGGATCAGGGCTCGAAACCGATCCAACTGCAGCGTGGAGTGAGACAAGGAGATGTCATATCTCCTAAATTGTTCACTGCTGCGTTGGAAGATGTCTTCAAGCTCCTGGACTGGGAAGGACTTGGCATCAACATCAACGGCGAGTACATCACTAATCTCCGCTTCGCAGATGATATCGTGGTCATGGCTGAGATCCTGGAAGACTTGGGCAAAATGCTCAATGACCTCAGCAGAGCTTCCCAACAAGTGGGTCTAAAAATGAACATGGATAAGACGAAGATCATGTCGAACTCTCATGTCGCACCCACTCCAATTGTAGTTGGTTGCTCTGCACTCGAAGTTGTTGACGAGTATATATACCTGGGACAGAAAGTCCAACTAGGTAGGTCCAACTTCGAGAAAGAGGTGTCTCGGCGAATCCAGCTCGGTTGGGCAGCGTTCGGGAAGCTACGCTACATCTTCTCGTCGTCCAAGATACCACAGTGTCTCAAGACTAAAGTCTTTGACCAGTGTGTGTTGCCAGTGATGACATACGGAACTGAAACGTGGTCGCTCACAATGGGCCTCATACGAAGGCTCAGAGTCACACAAAGGGCAATGGAAAGAGCTATGCTAGGAGTTTCTCTGCGTGATCGAATCAGAAATGAGGAGATCCGCAGAAGAACCAAAGTCACCGGCATAGCTCTGCGAGTCGCTAAACTTAAGTGGCAGTGGGCAGGGCACATTGCTCGTAGAACCGATGGCCGATGGGGCAGCAAGGTTCTGGAGTGGCGGCCACGTACTGGAAGACGCAGCGTAGGGAGACCCCCAACAAGGTGGACCGATGACCTGGTGAAGGTCGCGGGAAGCCGATGGATGCGGGCAGCACAAGACCGGTCATCGTGGAAAGCCTTGGGGGAGGCCTTTGTCCAGCAGTGGACATCTATAGGCTGAGGAAGATAAGACGGACTAATATTTTTTTTTTATTTTCATACCTTGGATACATCCCTATTGGACACAAATACATAGTTCATTACCGGGATTAACAAAGCACACCTCATCAAGATATTCTTACGCGTAAACATACACGGGGCACAGCAAGTTGTAAAATTATAAGCAACTAGCTTTCCGCCGCGGCTTCGCCCGCGTGGAAATCGGTTATATCGCGCTTATTAGATTTCCCTCGGGAACATCATTTTTTTTTTTCAATAAAACGTAGCCTATGTTCTTTCTCAGGGTCTAAAGATTGTCTGTGCCAAATTTCATCAAAATCGGTCGAGAGGTTTAAGCGGGAAAGCGTAACAGATAGACATACAGACAGACAGAGTTACTTTCGCATTTATAATATTAGTATGGACAAGGAAAGTCTCAACACTTCCATGCATAAAGTATTCTTGACAGCTTACCGAAACGGTCCTCTAGACTGCGATTGATCTACGCATAGAATCATGTATTCATATGAAGATTACACGTCCCAGAAACGGCCTCCATCCTATACAAACACTAAGGGTCCAAGTTCACCTGTCTACCGCTAGCTCAATAGGGTTCACCCTCGGGATATTTATTAAACAACTCACCATAAACAACAATTGAAGGCAGTAGTTCGGCCTAGATCCTTTTTACTTTGGTAACATTTTAAGGATTTATTGCTTCTGAGAAGCTGTAACTGTACGATCCTAAGGGTATTTGACAAAAAAAAAACAAGTAGTCCGTCAGTCAGATTTCCAAAAATACTAGACGCGGTATATTTTGTTTCATCTATACAAATAAATAAAATTGGAGTGTCTGTTTGTAATATTAAAACAACCGCTTTCTACTATATGCATATGAATGTATATACGGTACACATACCAAAATACATATTTTTAAAATTTTTGTCGGTCTGTCTGTTTGTTCCGGCTAATCTCTGGAACGGCTGGACCGATTTGGACGGGACTTTCACTGGCAGATAGCTTATGTAATAAAGAGTAACTTAGGCTACTTTTATTTTAGTTTTTTTTTTTTAGTAAAATAAAGTAATGTTGCAATATCTAAGTACTGTCCAGTACCGCGCGCAGCTCACGCGCTTGTTACCACTGTGCCGTCACGTCGGACACCTCCCACCAACGAATCACAGTCACAAAGGTTGCCTGTCGCGCGGGCTTAGAACGCGCGAGCGGGCTATTGCTGACGGTTGTGTCTCGACAACTTCGTTTAGAAATTGATTTCCAATGTTTATATTATATTTTTGATTGATAGTTTGATTTGATTGATCTTTTATAATTCCACTGATCAGTTCTTCTTATCTTAACTTCAAAATATTTTGTAACATTTTTCCTGCATTTATTTTTTGACTTTAAATGTAACTTTAAAAAAACAACTATCTACGTTACTAACTAAATAAAATATTTTTAGTTAGTAACGTAGATAGTTGTTTTTTTTTTTTCTAACATAAATACTTTTAAGTTGTGTTAGCCATTAGTTATGCCTAAAAAAAAGTCAAATCTCTCTAAAAACACGAGAAAGGCCAAAATCTAAAGATTGCAATGTGAAAATGAATCTGAACCAAATAGGAAAAGTCGTCTTACAAATTGTAGATTACCGATGTCCATGTCTAACACTAAAAACAGCACACTCTATGTTTAAAATTCCACTAGATTTAGACCGTACGGAAAATCCAGTCTGTAATATACCCAAAAATAGTCTCAAAGCCAAAGTACTACAAGGATGTGTATTTGTAGTATGGGACGAATCCAAACAAGATTTCTATAGAAGCCGTGAATAGAACGATGCAGGATATAAGAAGCAATAATCTATTATTTGGAGTAGTCGTATTCTTATTCGCTGCAGATTTTAGACAAATATTACCGGTTGCAAGTAAGGGTACGCGAGCCAATGAAATTGACGCCTGTTTAAAACATTCAGATCTTTGGAAACAGTGTCATAGACTGAAGAAAACTTCATTTAAAACAAAACATGAGAGCACATTTAGCAGATTCAGAATTTAGTAAAATTCTTCTTGATGTTGGAGAGGGAAAGTGTCCAGAAGTGAATAGTAATCATGATATAGAACTACCTAGCAGTCTTTGTCAGGTTATGGCGGACATTGAAACTTTAATATATAGTATTTATGATGACATTCACAATCTCAATATCAAAGAAGATTCGTGGTTGCGTGACAGATCAATTTTAGCACCTACGAACGACCAGGTTACTGCGCTTAATCAGTGCTTTTTAGATTAGCTATCAGATGAATCACAAACATATCTTTTCATCAATACGGTTTGCAATCCGGATGAAGTGGTTAATTACCCAACAGAATTTTTAAACAGTATATTCGTGCCTGGTTTACACTCCCACAAACTAGAACTAAAGGTTGGCGTGCCCATCATGCTATTGCGTAATTTAAACACGCCAAAACTTTGCAATGGTACATAATACCACCGAATTTTCCAATTGAATTTAAAAGATTGCAATTCCCGATCAATGTCAGTTTTGCTATGACAATCAACAAGTCCCAAGGACAAACGTTAAGCAAAGCTGGTATAGATTTAAGTAAAGGTTGCTTTACCCATGGTTAACTATACGTGGCATGTTCACTTGCGAGGAATGCCAATAGTGTTGTGGTTTTATCCCAAGAAAATCGTACACCAAATATTGTTTAAAGAGAATTTTTTCAATAAAGCTAATAAAAAAACTGTAAATAAATGATAATTAAAATAAAAATGTCAAAAACAAAAAAAAAAAACTTTTTTATTACATACCACGCGGAGGAAGTCGCGGGCACAGCTTGACAAATCAATAAAAATTGACAAATTTATAAAAGACATCAAAGATCAGGAGTGGTGGATGGTGACGTCACTGGCTGCTAAAAAGTGTAGCGTGCAGTGACGTCACACGAGTTTTCAACGCGCTGTGTCGTCCTCATTTTTTGTTTATATGAAAAAAGAAAAAATACGTGTCTAGTATTTTTTGGAAATCTGACTGACGGACTAATTAGTTTTTTTAGTCAAATACCCCATTGAACTAAAATTGCTTTTTTTTTTTTTTTTACAAATTATAAAGCAGCGCTTGACCGCAATCCTGCCTGATGGTAAGTAGTGACGCAATCGTTGATGGTAAAGCGCACTAGTTTATTAAGAGCCTATTCACTCTAGCCTTGAAGACACTCAAATTGTAGTCCGACGGAAACACCGCCGCGGGCAAATTGTTCCAGTCCCTCGATGTACGCGGTATAAAGGAGGAGGCGAAGCGCTTCGTCCGGATCGTAGTGGTGTTAACAACGTAAGGGTGGAAACCAGCCGTACGACGGGTCGTCCGCTGGTGGAACGGAGATGGGGGAATTAAATCATGCAATTCCCTCGCACACTCCCCGAAATGCATCCTATAGAACACCGAAAGGCTGGCTACTCTACGCCTGTGCTCTAGGCTTTGGAGACCAACTCGAGTTAGATCAGGGTCACCAATCAGCCTCTTTGCACGTCTCTCCACTGAATCCAAAGTGGCCAGGTGACTCTTGGCAGCACCAGCCCAAATGTGGCTGCAGTACTCCACACACGAACGGACCTGTGCTTTGTATAACATTAGAAGCTGCCCAGGTGTGAAGTACTGCCGGACCTTTGCGATAACGCCAAGTTTCCTGGCAGCCACCTTGGCCTTGGACTCAATGAACCGCCCAAAGTTAAGGTTCGAGGAAATCTCAACTCCCAAAAGCTGAAGGCGGTTGGAACACTCCAAGGACACATTCCGAAAAGTAGGGGCCAAGGTGAACGGGCTCCTTTTGGCGGTGAAAAGACACGCCTGTGTTTTGGCGGCATTGAATGCTACAAGATTGGCATTGCCCCATTCGGAGACTGCCTGCAGTGCAACACTCGTTCGCTCAACCATGGCCTCTCTTTCGGACCGGATTGTTTCCCTACTAGCCCGGGCATCCGGCAGGTATCTCTCTACAACTGTGCTGTCATCTGCATACCCATAGACACCGGGCATCAGCAGATCGTTAATATGCAGCAGAAACAGAGTTGCAGAGAGAACAGACCCCTGAGGAACACCGGCATTAGTTGACATGGGCTCAGAAGAGCATCCATCGACAACAACTCGGAGGGACCGTTCAGTCAGGAAGTCTTTTACCCAGCCAGTCAGGCTAGGGGAAATGCCGTACGCTGGAAGCTTACTCAAAAGGCCAGCGTGCCAAACCCGGTCGAAGGCCTTCGAGACATCAAGGGAGACAGCAATCGCTTCCCCATTCTTCTCGAGGGCCTCGCCCCACAAGTGAGTGGCATACACTAGTAGGTCCCCAGTTGACCGATTGCGGCGAAACCCGTACTGTCGGTCACTGAGGAGATCGTTACCTTCCAGGTATGCCAAGAGGCGCGAGTTCAATACACGCTCCATAATTTTGCAAAGTATGGAGGTGATCGAAATCGGCCGATAGTTGGCAGGATCGGCACGACTACCCTTCTTGGGCACAGGCTGCACGTTAGCAAGCTTCCAGGACTTGGGCACTATACCAGTCCTAAATGAGAGGCGATACAAGCGCGTCAATACAGGAGACAACTCGGGCGCACATGCTTTAAGAACAATCGCTGGTATACCATCCGGACCACTAGCCTTATTCACGTCCAGACGACACAGTACTCTCAGAACCTCCTTGTTTCTAATGCGAACCTCAGCCATTGAAGCTCCGCAATGAGGTAAATTAGGTGGAGTAGCACTGCCAGTATCAAGACGCGAATTATGGGCAAAGAGAGATGCAAAGAGACCTGCTTTCTCTCTCGCCGTATGAGCCAGTGTTCCATCAGGCCTAACCAGCGGAGGCAGTGAGGGCCGACAGAAGTTCGCCTCAACCGATTTGGCAAGGGACCAAAAAGATCTGCTACCGGATGGCTGCGCAGATAACTTGTTGCCAATATGGGTAATGCGGTCGAAGCGAGCCTTCTTGAGCACCTTCTTGTAGGACTTGGCAGCACGGTTAAAGGCTCTCTTCTTTGAGCTTAGATCCGGAGCTCCGCGGTCAGGAGCGTCAACCCAGGCGAGAAATGCCGTGTGCTTTCGCTGTTCAGCTTGGACACAATCGGCATTGAACCATGGGCGAGCCGAGCCACCGACAAGCTATTCCAATTTCAGATTAATGACACATTGGGATTGAATACCTATATTAGAGTTAAATTTAAATGTTTATTACACATATATTTTATCAATCAATACATATTATAAAACAAAGTCGCTTTCGCTGTATGTCCGTATGTATGCTTAGATCTTTAAAACTACGCAACGGATTTTGACGCGGTTTTTTTAATAGATAGAGTGATTCTTAAGGAAGGTTTAGACTACCTTTTATCCCGGAAAAAATTGATATTCCCGAGGGAAATCCAAAAAGCGCGATATAACCGAACTCTACGCGGGCGAAGCCGCGGGCGGAAAGCTAGTTGTGTATAAAAGACAAAGTGTAGTGTGGTGGTGCGAAATGTCACCTGGCTACTTTGGATTCATTGAAGAGGCGTGCGAAGAGGGTGATTGGCGACCCAGATTTAACTCGAAATGGTTTCCAAAGCCTGGAGCACAGGCGTAGAGTAGCCAGCCTTTCGGTCTTCTATAGGATGCATTTTGATGAGTGTGCAAGGGAATTGCATAATTTAATTCCCCCATCTCCGTTCCACCATCGGACGACCCGTCGTACGGCGACTTTCCACCCTTACGTTGTTAACACCACTACGATCCGGACGAAGTGTTTCGCTTCTTCTTTTATACTGCGTACATCGAGGGACTGGAACAATTTGCCCGCGCCCGGTAAGAACCAACGGTCAACGGCGCGTTGTGTTTACACACGCCTCAACGAGATGTCAGCACATCGTGATGGGGTCCACGAAGACCACGAAGACCGATGCCTCACGGGTCAGGATTGCGGGTTGGTTAAAAAAGAAACCGTGGCCCTGGCGCAAAGGCAAGTGAAGGAACACAGGTCGGCCACCCAGAGCGGGGAAGGATGATCATTAGGTGTTTTCCCAACCAGAAAAAAACCCCTGCGGGGGATTGCCAATGGCTATTCTTCGAAATTACTGAGATTATGATTGACAGAATGCAATAAGAGTACTGATAGAATCCCTTAGCTTTTTAACTGTAGACCATCACAGTAAAGTCTTTCCATTTTCGATTTACTATTTTGTCGAAGACGAAATTGGAAAAAGAATTACATAGAAAATCCTCCTGTTTTTCTTTCGCCTCAATTCGTTACCCGCTTCCGAGATCGTTAAGCATTTAACAGAGCACATTCAGCTTTTCTCCTGGCACATCTTTCTACATACTTACGACTGTTTTTTTGTTTTTCATTAATTAACATGGGAACAAAACGGTGAAGGAAAACACCGTGAGGAAATCTGCATATCCGCCAAAAAACAACTTGAAAGACATGTGACATCTATCAACCCGCACTAGGCCAGCGTGGTAGATTACGGCCCACGTCCTCTCATTGAGAGGAGGCTGGTGTCCCTACAATGGGAGCGATATAGATTGATTACGGTTATTGTTAATATGGGAACTTTTTAGGATCCCTAATCCAAAGAGTAAAAACCCTATATAACTAAGACTACACCATCGGTCTGTCTGTTACCAGTCTGTATGTTATCAACCCTGATAGTTACACAGTTAAAATTTCGCAGATGTCATATATTTGATGCTGCTGTAACAACACATATTAAATACAGTTTTTATGTAGATTTTTAACGATATAAGCTATAGTGCTAATCAAAGGGCACTATGGAGGGCTATGCTTGAGGTTTCACTGCGCGATCGAATCAGGAATGAGGAGATCCGCAGAAGAATGAGAGAAACCGACATAGCCCGAAAAATTGTAACACTAAAGTAGCAGTGGGCACATTGCCCGTAGGACCGATGACCGATAGGGCCTACAGATGGATGGACGGGTTCTCGAGTGGCGACCACGCACCGGAAGTCGCAACATGGGTAGGCCTCCGACAAAGGCCGACCTGGTGAAGGTCGCGGGAAACCGCTGGATGCGGGAGGCGCAGGACCGGTCGTCGTGGAGAACCGTGGGGGAGGCCTATGTCCAGCAGTGGACGTCTATCGGCAGAAATGATGATGATGATGAAACTAGTGCTCGAACAATTCCATCTGATAGTAAGCAGCGACGCAATCATTGATGGTAAAGCGCACTAGTTTATTAAGAACTTATTCACTCTACCCTTGATAGATACTTAAATTGAAATTTGATGGGAAAACCGCTGCAGGCAAATTCCAATTCCATTTACATTTTACTTTCCTAAAAATATATTTGTATAACGGTTAGAGTTCTTTGTGGACCTCAAATAAATTACTAAGGGTACAGCCTTGTTACTGAAACCAACTTGGTTGTGGCTGCTACAGACCCTTGCCGTGACGCTTGCTTGTAGTTATACCTTTTGTTTTTTTTTTTGTTTTCGAGGATAAACTTTTAAAAGGCGACCGACCTTTGGGGCTTGGAGAGTAGACCGAGGTAGGGAAGTTCCACACTTCCCTACCTCGGTTAGGTCGGTAGGTTTTAACCACACTAAAACTGCCCCGGTGATCACAATAGGCATTTAGTCTAGTTTAGTCTCTCCTATGGTATCTCACTTATTTGGTCGGGTTGCTGGTAGTGGTGCTCTAGCTTACTTCGCCCTTGGCTAGTCCCAGTTCAGTATCTTAACCCACTTGATCGGGGTACCCATCAGCTCAGATAGTTGAGTAGAATTAGAAGCACGTAACGTTCTATTATAAAAAGCTCTTCCCTAAAAAATTACCTTTTTTCCGTTTTTACGATCGGTGAAATATTTGCCTTTCCAGGTGGTATATGTTATATTTATTTTGTTTTCATTCCAGTAAAGAAAAATGGTCCTCGAAATTGGATATTAAAATGTTTGTCAAAAGAAATCCAATTACCCAATTCCAATAAGATTTAGTAGTATAATATGAGGGCTGAACAAGCCACGGCTTACTGCTGAAATGTATAAAAGGGTACAAGAAGAAAAACTCTACTGGAAACCTCAGAAGGTTGCTATGAATTACGTATTCACAACGTAAAATTCACTTCACGAAATAACGGACAGCATTATGGTTGGTGCAAGTTATGAGGGCTTGGAGTAACGTGTGTTTATTGAAGTAAATAAAGAAAAAAAAATCATAATATCAGCAGGAACAACTTTTTGATGTTACACCAAAAGTTGTTCCTGCAAGAAAAAAAAAGCTGTGCAGGAATAAAAACAGGATACAAAATTAACAGTAGTCATTTTTATTGATACTTGATGGAAAATACTAAATCAGTCAGAAAGAACGAAGCATTGGATTGCAATACACCATCTGACTACAACTTAAGTGTCTTCAAGGCTAGAGTGAATAGACTCTTAATAAACTAGTGCGCTTTAACCTCAACGATTGTATCCTACCAGCAAGCGGGATCGCGGCCAGGCACTAGTTTTTAAAAAAAGGTAATTGATTGGCTGTTATATATATACGTATTAGTATTTTGACAAACATTCAATCAACTCAGCCTAATGAGTTTGCTTAATTTTGGCTATGTGCTTAATGTTATAGCCCCTTCTTTAATTTCTCCTTTCGTCAGCAACTCCGATACATAATTATTTAGTGTTTTTTATCATATCATCATCATCGTTCATCCAGCTACAACTTTTTGAAAAACCTTGTCGAAAGATTCTTCCTACGAGACAATTCTTACGTGAAAATTTCTCTCATTATGCATTTAGTAAATTTATCAAGCATTGCAACAACGCCTTTATTGTTACGTATATGTTTGAGTGTAGATTGATAAGAACCATCCAATTAATTCCGCTCGTGTCTCCTAACTTTAGCTTCACGAGAGTGCCTCAACAACTCGAGACAGATTTCAATTTAGAGTGTACATGTTTCTTACTCGCCCCTAATTTCTCGCACGATTGCATTCCAAACAGGACGTACCGTTCCCCCGTGTTTTATATTTGAATATTATTGCGACTATATCGAAGGCGGTTGTATGGGGAACATTATTGGAGAGAGAATGGTTTTTCGCGAATTAGGATGACTTTTGAAGTCTGCTGTGTCTTTACTTTTTACGCCAAAGTTAACTTGTATCAATTACAAAAATAGTTTTTGTGTTTTTTTTTTATAAATTACAAACTAGCGCTTGACTGCAATCCCGCCTGATGATACGCAATGATGCAATCGTTGATGGTAAGGGGCGCTAGTTTATTAAACCTACTCACTCAAAGGAACTGAGTAAATAGGAAGGAAGACGGCAGTTGAGCGCGGTGATGCAATGCTAAACCCAACAACACGACCAACGATGCTGCGCCAGGGGGAGATTGATCTGGAGGCCCTCCACAACCAAACTCCCGACACAACAACATTTGGCGAATCGTACCCGGCACGTACATCGCAACACAACTGCTCAGACCCGTCCTCCGTACGGCTTCACCAGACATCATGCCGGAACACAACGAATCGCTTGGCGGCATGACTTTGTCTGGTGGGTGGTAACTTATGCCGGCGGCCGATGTCGTGGCCTACCTACCTGTTGTTGACCTTCGTCGGGATCGTAGTGATATTAACAACGTAAGGGTGGAAACTCTCCGTACGACGGGTAGTCCGATGGTGGAACGGAGATGGGGGAATTCAATCGTGCTATTTTTTTTTTTTACTTATTATAAACCAGCGCTTGACCGCAAACCTGCCTGATGGTAAGCAGTGACGCAATCGTTGATGGTAAAGCTCACTAGTTTATTAAGAGCCTATTCACTCTAGCCTTGAAGACACTCAAATTGTAGTCCGACGGAAACACCGCCGCTGGCAAATTGTTCCAGTCCCTCGATGTACGCGGTATAAAGGAGGAGGCGAAACGCTTCGTCCGGATCGTAGTGGTGTTAACAACGTAAGGGTGGAAACCAGCCGTACGACGGGTCGTCCGCTGGTGGAACGGAGATGGGGGAATTAAATCATGCAATTCCCTCGCATACTCCCCGAAATGCATCCTATAGAACACCGAAAGGCTGGCTACTCTACGCCTGTGCTCTAGGCTTTGGAGACCAACTCGAGTTAGATCAGGGTCGCCAATCAGCCTCTTTGCACGTCTCTCCACTGAATCCAAAGTGGCCAGGTGACACTTGGCAGCACCAGCCCAAATGTGGCTGCAGTACTCCACACACGACCGGACCTGTGCTTTGTATTACATTAGAAGCTGCCCAGGTGTGAAGTACTGCCGGACCTTTGCGATAACGCCAAGTTTCCTGGCAGCCACCTTGGTCTTGGACTCAATGAACAGCCCAAAGTTAAGGTTCGAGGAAATCTCAACTCCCAAAAGCTGAAGGCGGTCGGAACACTCCAAGGACACATTCCGAAAAGTAGGGGCCAAGGTGAACGGGCTCCTTTTGGCGGTGAAAAGACACGCCTGTGTTTTGGCGGCATTGAATGCTACAAGATTGGCATTGCCCCATTTGGAGACTGCCTGCAGTGCAACACTCGTTCGCTCAACCATGGCCTCTCTTTCGGACCGGATTGATTCCCTACTAGCCCGAGCATCCGGCAGGTATCTCTCTACAACTGTGCTGTCATCTGCATACCCATAGATACCAGGCATCAGCAGACCTCGCATACTCACCAAAATGCATCCTATAGAACACCGAAAAGCTGGCTACTCCACGCCGGTGTTCTAGGCTTTAGAGACCGTTTTGAGTTAAATATGGGTCGCCAATCAGCCACATACATAACATAATCAGCCTATAATTTTCCCACTCCTGCCTCCTCTCGGTGAGAGGGAATGGACCGTAATGTACCACACGGGTCCAGTGCGTGTTGGTAGATGTCACATGTCTTCGAAGTTTTGGTTTTGTGCCAGACACCTACGAGTAGCGTAATACAGGAGTTTTATATTTACGATCGCCGCCTTGACGACAGCAGCGATACATCACAGCGGACCCGCGAACTACACCTCGCTTGCGATAGGTCCGCAATATTTTAATTAAATTCAAACTTACCGGAATTGTATATACAATACGTTAAGAAAACCCTGTCCGACCCGTGAAGGTATTGTTAGGTATCGATAACTGATTCTACTAATGCCTACAAAACCTGGCTAAACTTAAAAAAAATCCCCCTAAAAAATAAATAACTTAAATAAAATACACACATCAAAAGTGTCTAGGGATCAACATATATTTTTGCAATAACTTTTCTCCTGATTGATATTAATTAAAATTTTCTTTAAGGATTCATCAAATAAAGTGTTATCGTTTGTCACAGTAACGATAAACCAAGTCACCTTTGCATTAATAAAGAAATTTGCCATTTTCCTAATAAAGGGATATTTGATATTTGAACCACTAACACAAAAGTTCGAAAAAAAGACTGAAATAACAGTTTTCTCTAAAATTTTATTGGGTAACTTAAACAATTAATAATCCGTGTTTCTACCGCGAACACTAACAACACAAGAACATCGGTTTGGCATACTCAAAATGAGTTCATCCAAATCACGCTGTGGAATGGCCGCCCATGTTCGTTGCAACAACAAAAAAAGGTCTTCTTGCGACTGGATACCCTCCATATTCGGCAGAGCTCTTCTCTGTAGCATATCCCATGCATGCTCAATCGGGTTCAAGTCTGGCGACTGAGCAGGCCAGGGCAGGACATTGATGTTAGCTGCGGCGAGAGTCTGTCTTACAACTCTTGCGGTGTGCGGTCGTGCATTATCATGCATTAACTGAAATAAGGGACCGATTTGCACTTGTAGAGGAACGATGACGTCTGATACAATCGTTTCAGCATAAATTTGAGCGTTGAGGTTGCCTCTGATCCAAATCAACTCAGTTCTTCCGCCGATCCAAATACCCGCCCATACCATGATGGTTCCACCACTATAAGGGTGGACTTCCTGGCAGGATTTTAATCGCTGTTGGCGTCCAGGGGTTCTCCAGTGTCGTATACGTCTTGTATCCGGTCTCATACCAAAACGAGACTCATCAGAAAAGCACACGAAACGCCATTGTTCTTCTGCCCAATTTCTGTGTTCAAGAGCCCATTGATATCGAATCCTACGATTGTGCATTGCTATAGGTGGTACCCGTAGCGGTCTTCGGAATGAAGGTTCACTTCATGCAAGCGGTTTCTGACTGTTTGGTCGCTAATTAAGTTCCCTGAAGAGTGATGAAGCCTCACGGCTAACATCATGGCGGTTATTGTTGGAGCTCTTCGAGTTAAGATTTGAATGTATCGGTCTTGTCTCCGTGTGGTGCAGCGATACCGTCCTCCATGGCGCTCAGCCACGGTACCAGTGCTTCGGTAACGTGTCCAAAGTCGACTGATAACACTCTGACTTGTATTCAGAGCTAAAGCCACAGTACGTTGCCGGGAACCAGCTTCTATCATTCCCACGGCTCTGAGCATTTCTTCCCTGCTTAAATGACGTCGCCGCTCCATAATAACGTTGGTTTTAATCAGTAGTAGGGAAACAGTAGCACTAATAATGTCTTCAATGCGTTGTATGTTTTTATAGGGAAAATATTGACAGCTGATTTTCATCTTTTACTCGAATTTGATTCACAGTTCCTGATTCAAATTATGAAATGCACCAAAAAGGATCCATATAAATTTATAAAATCATAAATTTATTACAAAGCCACATCTCAATCTCAAGAAATCCGCATAAAAATGCTTGATCCCTAGACACTTTTGATGTGTGTAAATAGGTAATTTCAAGCCAACACAGGCACAGGTCATAACCTCAGGTAACTTCATGCATGTAGGTATAGGTAGTTTAGCCACGTTTATCGAGTCTCGGAAGAAACAATGATACTTAGGCAGCTCGTGAAAAGAACTTTTTTTTAAGTAGGAAGGTCGTCTGACTCTCCGAATGTATCATTTCATTCGATGAGCACAATGGCTGTGGCGAAGATGTTGTTCCATATTTCGTTCACTAAGAACGATACAGGCCTGGCACCGTCTCACGAGATTAGCACGGACATGCACACAAACAAAAATCAAGTGGTGTCAAATCCGCGCTGGCCACAGTTGGTGCACCCTTACCAATCCACTGCTCGCCGACCTGATAATGGAGGTACTCACGTACCGGTCGGCAAAAATATGGTAACGCACCGTCATGCTGGAACCACATTGACCGATAAGTAGCCATATCCAAATCGTACAACTCAGCTAATTGCAGTTGCTACCTTCCATCAGCATGTTACATTAGTCTACGTTAGGAAACGACATAATCACACAATACACGAATAGTCTACACGGAAGCAATGCTTACGCGCAACTGATAATTTAAAGTAAAAATAATTTTTATTTTATAAAATTGTACCTACGCGGCTGGCCTCGCGGCATCCTTTGAGTACTTAAATAGAGATGTGTAAGTAATCAAAATATTGATTTTTGATCGAAACAATTTATTAGTCTATTTTTGTTATCGATTTAGTATTGTAGTTTCTCATTCTCATCCTCGATTCAACATCGCATGGAATTGTTTGGAACTTTTACAAAACTCAAATTAGTTAGGTACACTGCTGTAAATGAACATCATGCCAAAGTTTTAATTTCAGTTTCTGTCTCAATATCGATGATATGGACCGTTAAAATATTTGTAAAACCACAATTTTAGTAAAAATTGTGTTTCATAAGTCCTTCTTGTTTCTGTTTACTAATACTTGTGTTATAATAATGTTATTAGTAATTAATCGATAAACAAACAAAAGTACTTTTACCATTCCATTCTGTGTTTTTAACAAATCATTCAACCACATACAACTTTCGATTAATAGCGATAAAAAAACATTATTACGCAAAAATTAGTACATCACTAATAATTTCTTTTACGTCGCTGACAAAGCTCACGCGCGACGCCGCGAAAGAAATAAAGAATTTAACAAAACAATAAAAGGAAAGCCGACAGAACCGTCTAAAATGGTGTTGTAATTTTTAAAAAAATGCCAAATTTTGGGGAAGTTAAAAAAAGATTGTTTCAAAATTGAATGGTATGGTTACTATGATGATTATGCAAAATTTCAAATTTTATTTGGTCATGTGATTGCCTAACATTTATTATCCTTATGGGTCGGACAGGTTTTACTTTACTTATTGTTTTATTTATTTAATTAAGGTGCGCTAACAGTTGCTATAGATATTTCACACATTACAAATACATAGAAATTATTGACTTAAATCTAACTGCACAACCAATTACAGGCAAAAACCACATGCTACATAAGTGCTCTTTGTAATTTTACTAACGTATTCGCTTATATTCTAACCAGACTGGATTTACTGGTTTTACTTACCATACCCTTGGTAAAGTTTTAAGACATGCCGATTTCCTCAAGTTGTTTTCCTTCGTCTTTTTGAGAGCAGTGGTAATGAAATAATTTAGACAAAGTACAGCACAATGCGTTCAGGGTGCTGGTGGGGCTGCCGCGGTACTGCAGCGCCAGTGGTATGTTTGCAGGGGCGCGCGTGGACGGCTTTCACGCCATCATACGCAAGCGAAGTGAGTCTTGCGCGGCAGCCCCAGCGCCATCCTGGCCGCGTGCGCAAGCCGATGGGACTCACAGATAATAGCGCATTGTATAGGCCTACACACTAAACCCAGTGCCTAAAATATTTTCACTGTTTTTTTTTTTTCTATTACTAACATAGGCTAAGAACATTGTTACTAACAAATTATGGAAGTAATTCCGAAATAAATTTTATTATTATTATCTCTTTATTTTTCTATATGTACATATTATTTTACATTTTTAAATATTTATATAAATAAATAAAAAAACATTTAAAAATATAAAAAATAGTAGCCCACCGGTATCGGGAACAGGGTCCAAGCTACCGGCGGTCAGGGCTCCAGAGAGAGGAACTTCCTGACGATGCGAGCCGTGTCCAGCAGTACCGCTTTCTGAATCAAGCCCTTGATCCAGCTGCCTAACGAGAGCCTCCTGAGGTGTTGGTCGAGGCTCTTGGCAATTAAGCCATTGGCTGTCACGACTATCGGTACAATGATTGCTGAATCCACTTCCCACATGTCGACAACCTCGTGAGCCAAATCAAGATACTTGGTTTGTTTATCTTTCTCAGCTTTCACGAGGTTCTCATCATGTGGGATGGGTATATCAACAATCATTGCACGCCGCTCTGACCGATCCACCAGCACTATATTAGGCTTATTGGCAATAATAGTCCAATTATTATTATTCCTTTATTTCATTGTATATACATATAAATTACATTTTTAAATATTTCTACATAAAAAATACATAAAAAACATTTAAAAATATAAAAAATAGTAGCCCACCGGTATCGGGAACAGGGTCCAAGCTACCGGCGGTCAGGGCTCCAGAGAGAGGAACTTCCTGACGATGCGAGCCGTGTCCAGCAGTACCGCTTTCTGAATCAAGCCCTTGATCCAGCTGCCTAACGAGAGCCTCCTGAGGTGTTGGTCGAGGCTCTTGGCAATTAAGCCATTGGCTGTCACGACTATCGGTACAATGATTGCTGAATCCACTGCCCACATGTCGACAACCTCGTGAGCCAAATCAAGATACTTGGTTTGTTTATCTTTCTCAGCTTTCACGAGGTTCTCATCATGTGGGATGATTATGTCAACAATCATTGCACGCCGCTCTGATCGATCCACCAGCACTATATCAGGCTTATTGGCAATAATAGTCCTGTCAGTGATGATGGATCGATCCCAGTACAATGTGATATGGCCATTTTCGAGAACTGGGTCGGGCATATACCTGTAGTACGGCACCTCCGATTCCACAAGTTTGTATTTAAGAGCAAGTTGCTGGTGAATTATCCTGGCTACAAGGTTGTGTCTATGCAAGTACTCTCCGTTAGCTAGACGAGAACACCCGGAAATAACGTGTCTAATTGATTCTCCCGGCCGGTGACATGCCCGACAGATGTCAACTGTGCCGTCTTTCACAATGAATCTCCGGTAATTGTTCGTCATCATAACTTCGTCCATAATTGCAAAGACAAAACCTTCGGTTTCCCCAAAGAGGTCACCGAAACGTAGCCAGGCTACGGACGCTTGAAAATCTACATCGGGCCCGTGTAGGGCTCGGAAAAAGCGTCCGTGAAGCTCTTTGCTCTTCCATACCTCCATGCGATCATTTGTGTCAAGCCCTACTGGTTTACGCCAGTTCTCTTTAGCCAAGGAGAGCGGAGTGAGGCCCTTGTCAGCCGCGACCACATCTCGATGCATCCCCACGTCGGTTTCTAGGAAATAGTCCCTGAGACTGCATATCTCGCGATTGTGGAGAGTCTTGGCGTTTAAAAAGCCACGACCTCCACATTTTCGCGGGATATACAGCCTCATGACCGATGACCGTGGGTGATGCAATCGATTTGCAGTCAGTAGCGTACGGACCCTCTGATCCAGGGCGTCAAGCTCGGTTTGAGTCCATTTGAGTATGCCGAAAGAGTACATCAATACCGGCATGACCCAACCGTTGAAAGCGCGCACCTTATTTCCGCCTGATAGAAGACTATTAAGTACTTTCTTCAGGCGGCCAAAGAAGCGTTCTTTCAACGATTGCTTCATGTCAGTAACATTGATACCCAACGCTTCCGACATACCCAAATACTTATAGGTTTCGGATGCGGAGAGGGCTCTAAGGTTTGTGGAACTCGTGAGTTGGGTTCCCACGGGTTCCATAATCTCTCCTCGCTTTACATGCATGATCGCACATTTGTCCACACCAAATTCCATCCTGATGGAGCTACTGAAAATTTCAGTAATTTTCAGTAGCTCGTTCAGTTGTGAATTGTTGGGAGCAAAAAGTTTCAGGTCATCCATGTAGAGGAGGTGCGATATAACCTGACCACCTCTCCTCAGCCGATAGCCTAGACCTGAATCCTCTAATAGTGTGCTTAGAGGATTCAATGCTAAGTAAAACCAAAGCGGACTCAAACTATCGCCCTGAAATATTTCTCGCTCAATCCTTATCGGTTCGCTATTCCTCTGAATATTTCGACATCCTGGATAGCGAAGGACTGTCCTCCATGTCCTCATACACGTCATCAGGAAGGTGCGCAGAGTTGCATCCACTTTATACAACTCCAGCACCCGCATGAGCCATGTATGTGGCACTGAGTCATAGGCCTTCTTATAATCTATCCAACATGTCGACAGATCCTTTCGGGAACGACGAACCTGTTGGCTAATGGCCATATCAATAAGGAGTAGCTCCTTAGTACCGCGGGACCCGCTCCTACATCCATTTTGAGAGGCAGACAAGATGGAGTTGCTGTCAATATGTTTGTTAATTTTAGTTTTCAAAATGGATGTAAGAACTTTATAGACCGTCGGTAAACAGGTGATCGACCTATAATTTTTGGGTTCCGCGGTGCTACCTGATTTATGGAGCAAGTGGGTTATTCCAGTAGTTAGGAACTGAGGTAACGAACCAGACACTAAGGCAGTCTGGAATTGAGATGCCAAGCGAGCGTGCGACCTTGGAAACCATTTTATCCAAAAGTTATGCAGCCCGTTCGGTCCTGGAGACTTCCAGTTAGGTAACGGACGGACTGCATGAGCTACATCTTGGGGGCAGATGGTAATAGCCCCCTTTTCAGGTATTGGATCGCAGGCTCTCTCGACATCCTGGGCCCAGTCACCTTCAGTGTGACTGACAGGTACCGACCAGATACTGCGCCAAAATGAACACATGGCATCATCATCCGGTAGGCACGTGTCAGTCACACCTTGTTCTGGTCGTTCCCAGTCCCTATAAACCCTCCTTTCATTGCTTTGGAAGGTGCGATTCTGGGTGTACCGTTCCACTCGTCGTTTATATCTTCTAATACGGTTCGCCCATGCATACACTTTCTGCTTCAGGAAGTCGATGCGCTCCGTGACACGGGCCATATAGTTTTGAGGGCTGGTATTTGTACCTGAGAATGCCCGCCTCACAAAGCGCATCACTCTAGGACGAGTATTTCCCTCCCTGAAGCAGATTAGTTTACCGATGAGTGCTCTGGCCCCACCAATACGACGTTCAATCCTGTGCTGCCAAGCTGGTACTACTGGTTTCGGTCGTGTAGCTCTAGAGTCACTGGGAAATTTGACATGAGCTACACGACAAGCTGCTACAGCTGCGCAGTACAGGATTGAATGAGTATCAGTGAGGTCCTCGCAGGTATCAAAATAATTTGATAACTGCGCATCCAGAGCACCCATCAGTGCCCTATTTCGGTTATGCATGGGCAAACGTGGCAGGCGTGGTCTTAGCTCTGCCGAGATGGAACGATATTCCCGAATCGCAGCCTCCAAAGCATTTCTTAACTCCTCATTGCACTGGGTACTTACATTTGTAGCCCTATCATTACTTCCCTCGTCAGCATAGATTGTTGGCTGCGGTGGTATCTCCGCAGACTGCGACTGGTGAGCAATGATACGGCTACTCTGCATTTCGTTTCGCAGGCGATCAAGCACAGTATCATCCAACATATGATTACGCTGGATAACCCGTACCTGATCCGACAGTCGTTGCGCCGACACGTTGACAGCTGGCTCAAGCACCTGAAACAGAGAGAGCATTCGAACACGGTACGCGGTCAGGTTGGTTCCTCCCTCTGTAGCCCCATAGTATGAGCGCATGACGTTTTCGTTGATGGATTGTGTCCATCTCATGGGCTGCACACTTCCGCCGGGAGCTGGGACCCTGTCAGAAGCCGGTGGGCCTCGAGGTCCTAAGCAGTCCGGCGGCCGGCGTCCTCCCCGTCGGCGAACAGGTGGTGGCGTCGTCGGCGGAGAGAAATACTCGTCGCTCGAGCTCGACGCAACTGTCGCGGCCGGAGTCGTCACAGCGCTTACAGTGGCGCTGGAGACCGGCGGCGGCAAGGCGGAGCTGAGCAACGAGTCCGGAGATGGTGGGCGTGCACGTCGAGCGGCAGATCTTGTCAACATCTTCAATCAGTATAAATCTTCAGTATAATTTACATTTTTCCGAAATTTATTGATTTGACATGACAGATGTCAGTCGATGTCGGCTATTTATTTTCTTGCCTAGTGTAATTTATTATTCACTAAACTTTGGTTTTTGCATAATTTTGGTTCTAAATAGTTTGTATTTCATGTTTGTATTATATAAATGTAAAAACAGCTTCTATTGTAACAATTTTATAAATAAATATGTTTACACAAAAGAATCTTTGATGTTGACGTTGGTGCTGCCAGTTTATTATTATTATTATTAAAACACCTGATGGGGTTCAAACCTACGACCTACGACTTCTAAGTCGCGGCCGATACCACTTTTCACTGTTCTTGGTAAAACTCAACTGCCTTATGAATGGGCTTATTAAACTAGCGCGCTTTGTCATCAACGATTGCATCACTGCTTACCATCAGGCGGGATTGCGATCAAGCACTAGTTTAAAATTATTAAAAAAAAAAAACTCATATAAAAATATATTTAATTCAAATTAGTATCTTCCTAAATTCTATTTCCAGTTTCCAGCTTCTTTATAAATAACAGCTGTGAGCTAATTAACTTTTAGAATCAAAATGATCTCGGCAGTATAATTATTAATTTGAAGTACAGTTAACAGAGCCTATTTTCTTTTATTATCCCTGTGTTATGGGCCCTACAGATTTTAACTTTTCAGTACTTACTTCATTACACTGTCTACCTTAATTTCTTTAATAAGTTACTTTAATTAAAAGCAGTATGTATCATATTTTTGTTTACGTACGTACGTATGTATCGTGTTGTCGTGATTTTAATATAAAATTAAAATCGTACCTGCATCTTTCCTAATGAATTCACTTGTGAGTATAACGTTTTTAAATAATTAATTGCATAGGAAATCATTTATTGTGCTTTTGAACGTAATCTCACTTAGCTTAGAAAAAAAAAGATGACAAAATATGATTACAATGAACATGTATCACAGAAAAAAGAAATTGGGGAAACACATGGATCAAAATGGCTAACGTTGAAGATAATGCTAAGGCTCTGCGAGACAGAGCCTCTTTACTCTAGACAGCTATTTATATAGATTGGTTCTTTTTTTTTCTTTAAGGCCTAGAACGAGACAGTGAAGTGATTTGGATGGATACAGCGAGAGCAGTAATGAGACAGAATCATCATCATCAACCTTTTATCATGCGACTGCTGGGCACAGGTCTCCTCTCATATAGAGAAAGATTGAGCGTAATCACCACGCTTGCTCAGTGCGGCTTCGCGATTTTAGACTTATAAAAAGTCCAGGTTTCCTCAAGATGTTTTCCTTCACCTTTATTCACTGGTGTCCAAGATATACTTAGATACGTACATGTAACTTTAGAAAAGTTACATTGGTACTTGCCTGGCCTGGAATCGAACCCGCACACTCATACTTGAGAGGCTGGTGTTTTAACCACTAGGCCACCACGACGTCACGTAATGAGACAGAATAAGATAACAAAACAAATGTTTGGGGTTGATGAACCCCCGCAGGAACAGAATTCAAAATGAAAAGCCGTGATTGCTGCTCCGATTATTCTTTTTTTAAATACACAGCTGCCGTATTAGTTTTACAATTTGATCCCAAGGATCCCACTTATTGGATTATGTACCCTCGAAAATCATTTAAAATGTGACTCTCTATTTTCATTGAACATAAAAATTGTTGCAAAACACTTTTTCGTGAATTAATTGAACTTATTCCCAATAAAAAAAAATGCCAGGTACCAGAAAATTTTTATCAAGTCTTGTGACGTCAAAAAAGAGATAGGGGATGACGGGTGGTCTATTTAGTCCGGAATACTAAAGTCGACCTTCGCCGCCAGACGACAATAACCACGTTTGATACATTTCGCCTAGCTCAAATTTTTTTCGTGATATTTTCTTAAAGAAATATCCATATCACTTTCACTTACCCAGTGTCAGTTATCGTAAGAAGTATTGAAAATGTAATCAATTAATTATTTATATATTCTTTCACACATGAATTGTACAGAGACGGACTTAATACCTTAGGAATTCTAGATCGGTCAACCACAGGTGGTGAAGAGTTATTACGTACTTACTTGTTATTACTGTTCCTGTGGAGGTTTTGCTTTGATAAGTTATTTTTAGGGTTCCGTACCTCAAAAGGAAAAAAACGGAACCCTTATAGGATCACTTTGTTGTCCGTCTGTATGTCTGTCTGTCAAGACCTTTTATCTCAAGAAGGCGTAAACATATCAAGCTGAAATTCACAAGAAATACTCAGGTCTATTGTCCCTTTAAGCTGTGAAAATATCAAACTTCTAAGCCAAGTCAATCAAAAGATACAGCCGGTTTTGTCGATATTTTCCACAAATTTTCGACACTCGCAAAGGAATCAAAACCTACAGGATACTTCCCGTAAACTCAAAATCTTGAAATTTGGCACAAAGCATTGTCATATAATGCAAATATAGGAAAAATTGCGAAAATCACATTTTTTTAGTTATATAATATAATAAAAATATTTTAATAAAATGAAACTTACTACCTTATTTCTCACGAACGAAAAAAGGTATCAAATTGAAATTTATACTAAATACCTAGGTCTATTGTCCCTTTAAGTAGTGAAAAAATTAAACTTCTAAATTAACGCGATCAAAAGATACAGCAGTTTATACCGACACCTTAGACGAATTTCCGTCACACGCTAGGGAATTAAAACCTACAAGGTACTACCCGTGAACTCAGAATCTTGAAATTCGGCACAAAGCAACCTTAGAACAGGGAAAAATTGCGAAAATGATAAATTTGAAGTTACATAAAATATTAAAGTATTGTTTTTGCTTACATGACATAAAATATTTTTTTAATAATTATAAACTTACTACCTACCCTTTTTCACATGAACGCTTAGAGATATTAAAGTTGAAATTCATATCAAACACTTCTTAAATCTAATTACCTCTAAAATGTGAAAAATTCTAAATCAACGCAAAAATTCAAAATGCTGAGGTACTATCAGCTGTAGAAGTCCATTTCCACCTTAAAGACTACTGCCGCCTGCGCTAAACCGGCCACGCATACTACCGCATTATTTTTTTATCGCAGTCTTCGTCTTTCTTTAAAGTAATGCAAAATTTCGTTACTTCATTTGAAGTTGAGTTAGCGGCCGCACTTAACAATGGTGCTATCAAAAGCGAGCGATTGTGGGTTCGATCCTTATTATAGGCAACTCTTTTTGTTGTTTCATATAATTTAAAATTATGATAATTGATTTGTATTTTAAAGTAAAAATGTTTGCAAATAGTATTTAAACAAATAGGAAAATTTATTGAATATTTATCCCAAAAAAGGGTTTTATTATATGTTTTAGTTTACTATAGGGGTAATATAATAAAAAATATATAAAAATAAAACAATAAGCATATTATAATGCAATATATTATAAAGTTATATATTATTCGGTATAGATATACTTATACTAACAAATGAAACAAACGTTGAAACGGCAGCATTGTAATATTTTATATAAAAGTAATCCTTGACAAACTTATGATATTGTTATGGTAAAAAATACAAAAAACATTTTTGGTTGTTAGATATGAAAATTATAATATTATACGTATATTATGATTAAAGAGGTTATAGCTTAATTATTCATTTTCTTAAAGAAAAGAGGATTGAAGCTTAACCTGAATATTATTGCAATCATAAAATAATCTATACTTAGAAAACATAATAGTGCTTATTACATTTATAATTTTTTTGCGTGTATAGCATGGTACTAATGCTGCCATCTTGTAGTGACTTTTATCGGAGTTTGATGGCATGAGATTATAATCTTCAAGCGCTTTCTTAGTTCAAAAGTAAACGAACTTATTTCTTATCGAATTCCGAAATTATTGTTTTTATAATTTACCAAAAGTAATTTGTATTGAAATTGCAAAAGGCGACATCTGTTAACCATTAAGCCAACCGAACATATTACTGTCACTTAACGAAATTACTTTAGAGATGGTTTAGAGTCCGTTATTTAGATATTTATTGGTATATATTTAAAACACTCTGTAGGACACTTCTGCACTGTTTTTGTTATAAATAGTTTTTTTTTGTTTAGCTCGATAAGACTCCACCAGCCTCGCCAATTTATTTTTAAACCACAAATGCAACCTATCTTCTTCGCACGATTTAAAAGTTTATTCAACGGTAAATATTGTCGTTTCGTTTCACTTGTCTCGACAGCTACCTTCGTTCTCCAACCTCTTGACCTTGACCTCCAACGGCTTATAGTATTTCTCTAAAACAATAACAATTTTATTACACACTTGCTACAAGCAATTGGTTTGCACCTTACATAAATAATAATAAAAACAACTTACACAAAAGCCGGTTTCATATGATATTTGAGATATATTGCTGCATATGCCCGATATTCCCAAAAACCCTAAAGCTTTCTGGAGATTTATTAAAGATAAACGTCGCGGAGAATCTTGCATACCTGCAGACATGTATATGAATGATAAGGTGGCTAACAATGATCCAGAAATTGCTAACCTCTTTGCTGATCAATTTGTTTCGGTTTTTAATCAAAATCCAGCCACTTCTTATAACACTGCTAATGTTTTTTCTGGTATTGACTCGGTCTTAAGCACTATTAAATTAACAGAAAAACAAATTCTTAATAAGCTAAAACTCATAGATGCTTCCAAAGGTGCTGGACCTGATTGTATACCACCATTGTTTTTAAAACGCTGCTATCATGAACTTGCCCTACCACTGCAGATTATTTACAATTCTTCTCTTGCTGAAGGAATATTCCCTGAAGTATGGAAAAGCGCAAGAATTGTCCCGGTTTTTAAAAAAGGTAATCCTGCGAATGTTCAAAACTACCGCCCAATTTCAATATTATCGTGTTTTCCTAAAATATTCGAGTCTCTTGTCTGTCCAGTTATTACTCGCCACATTGACAGAATTATTTCACCAAGTCAGCATGGCTTTAAAGCTGGACGCAGTGTAGAAACAAACCTCGTCGAGTTTGTGTCGGATGTGACTCTAGCTCTTGACAAAAGACTAGAAGTTGATGCCGTGTACACGGACTTCAGCAGTGCGTTTGACAGGGTTGACCATTCTCTATTACTGTCCAAGTTAGAGTATAATGGCATACATGGTTCACTTCTAAACTGGTTCAAATCTTATTTGCTTCATAGATCGCAGACTCTTGTTGTTAACGGTTACGAATCCTATCCATATTATGCTGACTCAGGAGTTCCTCAGGGTTCTCATCTTGCACCCGTTTTGTTCTTATTGTTCATCAACGACATTAGCGCCCAAATCTATCATTGTAAATATCTAATGTTTGCTGACGATCTTAAAATTTATAAAATTATAACTTCAAATAAAGATACTACCCTAATTCAGGAGGATTTGGATAGAATTGAACACTGGTGCAACCTTAATCACATGAAACTTAATATACGTAAATGTAGCCACATACGTTTCTCAAGGAAAAAGCAATCCAGTGCCGTCTCATATAACATAAACGGAGTATTATTAGAAACTGTGAATGAGGTTCGCGATCTTGGTATCACTATGGATAGTAAACTCAACTTCATAAGCCATATTGATAACATTGTTGCGAAATCGGCACGGCTACTAGGATTTCTTAAGAGAAGCACTAAGGGATTTAGGCTGGTAAGAACAAAAATTGTATTATATAACGCATTAGTCCGTAGTCACCTTGAATTTGCCAGCGTAGTGTGGAACCCGCACTACGCAGTACACTCACAAAGAATAGAAAGCATCCAAAGGGCCTTCACTAAACACCTAGCATATACCTTCGGTGGTGTATCACCCCGGTGTCCATACGAGCAACGTATTCAACACTACGCAATGACAACACTGCGCGACCGGCGACTGGTACAAGATATTATGTTTTTTTACAAATTAGTTAACAATAAATTAGATTGTATTAACTTGATTAATCAAATTGGCATAAAAGTCCCCAATAGAATACCCAGATATCCCATTACCCATTTATTCCATACTAAAGCTTCCAACACAAATATAGGAGAAAATTCACCTCTCAATAGGCTCAGCAAAGAGATAAATTGCTTGATAAAATCAAACCCAGATGTTGACATAAACCACAACACTATGAAAACCTTCAAGCGTTTTATTCTAAGTCAAAAAGCTCTTAAATAATAGTTTTGTCTGTTTGTTCCCATACATTTGCAATCTTTTTCTTGTATAATTTAAGTTATTCTGTGTATTTAATTTTGTAAGTTTCTTAGTTTAAGTTTTTTAAGTTTTATTCTAATTTTTGATCTCATATTTAATTTTAGCTTTGTATTCCTTTTTTTTTACTTAAGTACAACTCTAACCTTGATAATGTCTTTGTATAGTTTATATCCAGTTAATATTAGTATTTACATTTAACTAGTTTAAGTTATCACTCATGTTGGTGAATGTTGGTTCACCTGTTATTGGCAACTGTATAAGCCTTTTACTCATATCTACTCTATTTGTTAATTTTTATACAGAAGCTGTTGGTGTACCTTTATTAATAAATAAAAAAATAAAATAAAATATGCCTGCATATTGATTAAAAAGTAAAACTAATAACACAAACTGGTAACTATATGTTCACCAACCAACAACAGCTAAGTAATATTATTTGAGTTATTGTAGCTAATAATAGTTATTGTAGGTAGCGGAATATTTTTTGTGAAGTAGTGATTCAGATTCTTTTAAGTCTACCGTCATCTTTTTATAATGACTCTAATATAGAAAAAATCTTAAAAGAAAGTATCATCTTTAAGTTGCAGATCGGTATTTTTAGATATTTTTGTTGTCAGCATTCATAACTCACCAATAAACATTTAAAAAATATTTTTGCAAGTTATTAGATTTGAACTCGAACCACCTTGAACGCCTAGCCTTGATAGGCATCAAGGCTAAAACCGTTAGGCCATTGAAACACTTACTGTAGACGTTGAAATTAGTAAGTAGTACCTAACAATCATATGCGGGCAGCAAGTGTATGAGTGTGTATCAAACTTTATTATAGAAGAAGGTCGTAACTACAACTAGTATTGCTTGGCCATAGTTTTGTGAGATTGCAACTCGACTTTTGGTCTTGACTGTACCTACCTATAATCATACCGCATGTTTTGAAATTCGCCACTACACTCGCAACGGAATCAAAACATAGACTACTTCCCGCTGACATTGAATATTGAATTTTGGTATGAAACAATAGCTTAAGGTAACCTAACAGAAAAACCCGAAACCTTTTAAAATTTTTAGGCACAGTAACTAGTTAAACCAAAACAAAGACTAACACAATCGTCATTCAATCTAAATATTTTGGTGAATGTAGTTCTGTATATAACCTAAATGCGTCCTAACTGCTGTGTTACACTTAGTACTTATAAATATATTCAAAGATATTAATTGTATTTACCTATTGTTGTCAATGATTATCGGACAGCTTGCTTTCTACTGGCGAAGCGGGACGGGGGGGAGTAAGTAGTAACGAACGAACGCAAGAACTAGCCGCCCGCTGGCGCGAAGGCAGGCGGTTGGTCAAGGGAAGGGGTATCGCGGCACAGCGAGCGGCAGCCGTGCGCCATACGCACGAGCGCTTAGATGCCGTTCGCACGTGTACCGAAATTAGTAAAATTTGCGACAATTTCTCGTTGATTTTGTTTACTTCTACTTTGTTTATCAATAAACCGCTTTTTTTATAAGTTATAAACTAGCGCTTGACCGCAATCCCGCCTGATGGTAAGCAGTGATGCGATCGTTGATGGTAAAGCGCGCTAGTTTATTAAGAGCCTATTCACTCTAGTCTTGAAGACACTCAAATTGTAATGTGACGGAAACACCATCGCTGGCAAATTGTTCCAGTCCCTAGATGTAGGCGGTATAAAAGAGGAAGCGAAAAGCTTCGTCCGGATCGCAGTGGTGTTAACAACGTAAGGGTGGAAACTCGCCGTACGACGGGTCGTCCGATGGTGGAACGGAGATGTGGGAATTAAATCATGCAATTCCCTTGCACACTCACCAGAATGCATCCTATAGAAGACCGAAAGGCTGGCTACTCTACGCCTGTGCTTCAGGCTTTGGAGACCGCTATGTTTGTACGGCGGAACCCTCGGTGTGCGAGTCCGACTCGCATTTGGACGGTTTTTTTATTTTTATTAATTTTGTATTTGGACACATTAGTGAAGCTTGTTGGTTGGACCAACATTACATTTCGGTCCATATGTATCAATTTAATTGCAAAACGTCATGAGTAAAATGATTTAGTACTTATTATGACGTGTTATCATCAAAACGACCCTTTAAAATGTATTTTGTATTTTTTAACATAATTCTCTTTTTTTACAAACGGTACCATCTGAATGACGTCACAGTACGAGGTGCACAGTTAAGTCGAGCGAGTTGTACCGCTACTTCACAATAATATGACTAAACAACGTAACACGTAACTATGACGATTGTAAATAGTTAAGTCGCAAATGACCACTCCACTTTCTGTCACGGACCTTTATCAAATGTCAATTTAGTTTATAGACAGAGAACTTTCTGAAACTTATATTCATTAATGAAGAACTGACACTTGTCAAAGATTGAAGGACTGGAGTGGGGGTGCTTTCCCCGGGAGTGCGACAGTGTAGGTTAGCATAAAAAGAAAAAAAAAACAAAAATTTGTGGTAAAGCTATTGGATAGCATTTTTTATCAACTTATGCAATTATAATAATTTATTTATTCAAGTTATACTTTTTGAGCGTGGTGACCGATAAGAAAACAATTTTCTAAATAACTGCCCTAGTCCATTAAATTCCATTCTATTATAAATTAAATTCCATTAAATTACTTAGCCGATACCACGAGGCCAGAGGCTATCCTCTGGCCTCGTGGTTTCGGCTAATTAATTCACAAGTTGTAGGTCATAAGTTAAACCCGTCAGGCGCTTTACTTTGTATAAATTATTTCATCACCGCTGCTCTCAAAACGATGAAGGTATACACGGTGAAGAAACTGACCTGTTCTAGATGCAAAACTCCGAAGACATGTCTACCAACTCACGCAAACACACACACACACACACACACACACACGCACGCACGCAGCACGCACGCAACACACAGCACGCGGCACGCAGCACGCAGCTCACGTGATAGATTACGACCCACTCCCTCCCACCAGGAGGAGGCCGGTGTCCCACCATAATCAGCCAGGGAACATTATAGACTGATTGTGCCTCTCCGCTGATTGTACCGATTTACAATCTTCAAGGCTTCGTGAATAGGCTCTTAATAAACTATAAACTAGCGCGCTTTACCATCAACGATCGAATCACTGCTTACCATCCGGCGGGATTACGGTCAAGCGCTGGTTTATAATTTATATAAAAAAAAAATACAACGTGTAACAAAAAGAGTATATACATCCCAAGGGCATGGTATCTTAAGATGATATCAAACGATATCGGCAGGGTTTCAACTCAAAATAAAATACTCAAAAAATTGGCACCAAATTTTCGGTTTCGTGTGTTTCTTATAATCAAATCATAACGAACGTGGCAGCACACTACATACGTTAATAACTACTCGTTACCCGTCACGTTACTTGCCAAAATCCGATAAATGTCTTCAATATCTCTGTGCGACTAGTATGATAGTAGCCTATCACAGGCGGTGTTTTTCCTCATAACTTCCTAACATAAAGAGATAGGATTAAAAAACATTTCCAATATCGTTTGATATCATGTAAAGATGCCATGCCTTTGTTATGTATATACCCTTTATGTTACGCGTTGTATAGACAACTTCCTTCACCTAAGTTATCACGTAGACTTGTAATTATTTATTTGTCATATGCGTTTGGTTTGTGTGGAGAAAACAAAGTTGTTTTCCTTCTTTCTTTTCTTCCTTCCTTCTTTCTTCCTTTTATAGATTTTACAGAAAAGATAGGCATTATTCGCAATTCCTAAACCAGAAAATCCAAGATAGAGACTAGCTAACGTGTAATTTATATGTCAATTAAAACTTTTATCACTAGATAATATACATTTTATTCAGCATAATTTGTTATTCGCCATTATCACGTCGAACCAACTTGGCCAATGGAAATTGACGATCATTTGTATTCAAAGGGTAGACCAATCAGACGAATCCCATTTCATTTAGCTAAAGCAAATTATCGAAATTTCTCAGGGAAACAGATTTACACACAATTATTTCTGAAAGCTTTCTAACTAGATATTGTTAAGATATTTCAGAGTCAGCTGTTTGAGATTGAGGTTTGCAGTAATTTGGGGATGAAAATGGACAATTGGGCAGAAATAATATAAATTTCTGTCATCTGGATATCTTTGGTAATTACCTCTTAATAAATTTACAGATGTCTATACAGAATGAAATTTAATGGATAATAGGGTTTTAGCTAAAATAAATCTAATAGATACTCTTATCTATTAGATTTATTTTAGCTAAAACCCTATTATCCATTAAATTTCATTCGAAACTTGCCAAAATCGATCATTATGAGATCACTGGCCAACCGTTCTGACACTATTGTAATAGCAAACTAGGGCCCCTGTTCGACTGTTATTATTTTAGCTAAAACCCTCTGGTTTTAGCTAAAATAATAGTGTCAGAACGGTTGGCGAGTGATCTCATAATGATCGATTTTGGCAAGTTTCGTAATTCACTAACAAAATGGCGTCATTATGACTTTCCAGTGGAAAATCACTGAAACTCCACTCCATATCAATAAATGTTCAAATTGAGTAGTAGTTTTTTATAAAATAATAATTATTTTATAAAAAACTACTACTCAATTTGAAATTGCCATTATTTTGATTTCGTTAGTAGAAATTATTTCTACTAACGAAATCAAAATAATGGCAATACAGCAATGTCATTCTATCACCATTCCATTACGAGACGACTAACCGATAATTGATCGATGATTATGAATTTAGCAGATTACGATCTTTTAGCACAATGACAATGGAATCGTGTTGGAATGACAAATTTATAAAAATAGCAGACTTGAGCCCTTAATCGATTGTACAGGTTAAGCTACACTTCGCGCGGTAGATCTGTGGGTGGGTGATCATATTTACATATCTCCGTCCGATCCTAGGTGAGCACGTTAAGCCCTTGGTCTTGGCTGTCAATTATTGGTCCTTGACAGTCGTTACGAGTCGTCAGTAGTCCAAAAGTTTGATCACAAGTTAAGACTTGTGATCAAACTATCGGACTTCTGACGACTTAACGAGAGAACGAGTCTCTTCTAGGGTCAAAAAAAAGAATAGTGTAGCAAAAAAGTTTATCTTGCTTACGAAAACAAAGCATATAAAATTCAACACCTGCAGGGTTGAGAAGGCAAAAAAAACTACCAAAACCTGCTCCAGAAAATGAACGAAGAGAAAAGCCAATGAGAATAATTTGTAGTAACCTAAGCTTTTCAATTCACACCTACAACATTTAACAAAGTATAACTTAAATAACAAAGTTACTGATACGCCATGTCACGTAACTAAGTACAGTGCGGCACAACTTAGAAGTTACATCAACGGGAATGGAGCACGCACATGAGATTATAGCAAAACTAGCATTAATATTCCCACTACTAGAATACAGACTAGAAATAATAGAAAGTCTTCGACCAGTGTGTGTAGCCAGTGATGACTTTTGGAATTGAGAGGTGGTCGCTAACAATGGGCCTTATAAGAAGGCTCAAAGTCACTCAAAGGGCAATGCTTGGGGTTTCACTGCGCGATCGAATCAGCAATGAGGAGATCCGCAAAGAACGAAAGTAACCGACATAGCCCCAAGAATTGCAACAATAAAGTGGCAGTGGGTTGGACACATTGCCCATAGGACGGATGCCCGATGGGGCCGACGGTTTTCGAGTGGAGACCATGCACCGGAAGACGTAGCGTGGGTAGGCCCCCGACAAGGCGGACCGGCGACCTGGTGAAGGTCGCGTAAAACCGCTGGATGTGGGAGGCGCAGGACCGGTCGTCGTGGAGAACCTTGGGGGAGGCCCATTTCCAGCAATGGACGTCCTTCGGCTGAAATGATGAAGAGAATACAGACTTTCTCTTTGACATAGTGACCTAGTATGGATTGAAACATGTCGCACATTTTCGAATTTTTGATCCTAGAGCATGTCTGATATGAGACTATAAGAATCATAAAAATATTATTCATTAAGAACATAGAGAGAAACCACGGCAAGCATCATCATCATCAACCTTTTATCGTCCCTCTGCTGTGCACACACTTCTCTCATACAGAGAAGGATTGAGCGTAATCACCACGCTTGCTCAATGCGGGTTGGCGATTTCAGACTTAAAGTCCAGGTTTCCTCAAGATGTTTTCCTTCACCTTCAGTCATTGGTGTCCAAGATATGCTTAGAAAGTACATATTACTTAGAAAAGTTACATTGGTACTTCCCTGATCTGAAATCGTACCCGCACACTCATACTTGAGACTCTCAAGTATGAGTGTGCGGGTTCGATTTCAGATATGTTATAGACATGGTCGTTATTTTACGTAACTAGTTACAATAACCAGTGATGTGATGTGTAACTGAATCCTTAGTTACGAGTCAAATTCAAAAGTAGTTATTTTTGTAAATGCGTTATTTCATACACACATTATACGTAGCCGTATCATGCATCACACCGGCATAATTTATTGATTTAACTGTATAGCTACACACTCCAGCAAATGATTTAATTTAGTTTCGTTTCGTGAGTAACTGTATAGTTGGTGGACGTATAATTATGTAAACAATCACAGTAACCGAATAAAAATAACTAGCTACAAAAATATCGTTTTATAACAGGTGACGCCGACCAAGTAACTAGTTATATTACGTTTCTTGAAAAAGGCGTAACGAACCAAACTCACTTGAGAGGCTGGCGTTTAAACCACTAGGCTACCACGACTGCAAGCAAACACATGCAGCAAGCGACGGCAAGCATAACTTAACCTAATCGATCAACCTTATCGGCTTTTATTACTTACTAGCGGCCGCCAGCGACTACGTTCGAGTGGAGTTAGTTATGCTCCGCTCCTATTGGTCGCAGCGTGATGTTATATAGCCTATAGCCTTCCTGGATTAATGGGCTATCCAACGCAAAAAGAATTTTTCAAATCGGACCAGTAGTTCCCGAGATTAGCGCGAACAAACAAACATACAAACAAACAAACTCTTCAGCTTTATATATTAGTAAAGATTTAGCTACGAGCCCCTCATAAATAATCCACTCTATTCTTAACAAATGAAACTTCTAGGTCTTGTTGTGCTGTAAAAACGCGGCAGCCCATAAAGCAAGCAGCACACGTTTTCCATTTTACACGGCGGAGTTCAATTTTTAAGTCTACGTCAGAGTGATGTGTATAAAGATGGTACGTGAGCAATGCGCTAACAATTTACGTTGCCTTGCACTTTGTAAGGTGGGTCAGGATGTTGTCCTTCACCTTCAGTCATTGGTGTCCAAAATATACTTAGAAAGTACATATAACTTTAGAAAAGTTACATTGGTACTTGCCTGACCTGGAATCAAACCCGCGCACTAATACTTGAGAGGCTGGTGTTGTAACCACTAGACCACCACGACTTTTCGTGATTTGATTACGCTCAATCCTTCTCTGTATGAGAGGAGGTTTATATTTTAATTAATTTCACATTGTGCTCACATGATAGAAGCAACATAAATATGTAACGAAGAAATATAACCCATATATTATGATTTTAAAAGAGTGTCCATGGAGTTTCTTGCACGATCTTCTCCATAGAGATCACGCTTTGGAACGTGCAATTTAGCTTCACTTTTCTTGAACTGACCGACTTTGACTATTCAAAAGTACCAAGTGATGGTTAATTTGAAATAAACGGTTTTGATTTGATTTGATTTGAGACCTGTGCCCAGCAGTGGGACGATAAAAAGATTGGTGATGATGATGATGATGAGTCAGGAAAAAGAGCATTTTTTTATAAAATTCCAATCCATGATGGTGAAGTGCACTAGTTTATTAATAATATAATAATTAATATTTTATCATTTATTCTCTCTTCACAAAGTTAATTTGTAATAGTGTGTACAAAAACAGTCTTACCTGAATTCCACCATTATGAGAGATAGGTGCCTGATATAGGTATTTTAGTTAATTATATTAGTTTATTATGAGCCAATTCACTCTAGCCTTGAAGACACTTTTAAATTGTAGTCAGAAGGAAACACCGCCACTGGCAAATTGTTCCAGTCTCTCGATGTACTCGGTTTAAAATTCGAGGCGAAACGCATCATTCGGGTCTTTGTAGTGCCAATAATGAAAGGGTGGATACTCGCCGTCGGACTAGTCGTCCGGTGATGGAACGGAGATGGGGGCATGCAATTCCCTGGCACACTCTCCAAAATGCATCCTATAGAACACCGACAGGCTGGCAATGGCTCTTCGCCTGTGCTCCAGATCTTTGAGCTAGCTTTGAAGATCGATTTGAGCTAAATCTGGGTCTCCAAATAGAAAAAGAAAAGATTTTGGACGTTTCTGTTTTATGTTTCAAGTTTTGGATACATAGTGAGTTCACTTACACAACTAAACATTTGCATTTGTAAATCAGACTAGTTCACAGTCCAAGACTTCATCATTATCAACTTTTTATCGTCCCATTGCTGGGCACAGGTCTCCTCTCATACAGAAAAGGAGAAGTCCAAGACTTACTGAAGCTATGTTCGTAATATGAATCAGTCCAATCACTTGGCGAGGCTTTTAAAGGAAATTGCTAAACCATGACTCATATGTGTAAAAAAACTCTCTACTCACCAGTGTAAATAACGCAATGTATGTGAAAAAAAAGGAATTCGTTTATATGTGCAATTACCCTGCCGAACTCCAACTCGGCCTGCAAAACAAGGGTGCTTTAAGTTGTAAACGGAATAATGATTAAATATTTTATCCCATTTTCTTGAAAAGTGGGTAGAAAGAATATATCTACCTAATTTAGTAGTACATTTGAACGTAAAGGAGGTATTTATAAGCGTGTTTGTTTAGGAGAAAATTAATTTAACGATCCGTTAGAAGTTTAACCATTTGGAAGGGAAAATTCTCCTTTCGCGAATTTTTCACACGACGCTAAAAGATTATTTTGCTTTGTTAAAAAGGAGATGTTTCAGAAATGTATGAAGCCTGGGCCAGCACATTGTACACTTAATGTTAGGTAGAGTTATAGTTAACTGTGTTTAATGCTAATTTCCTTTATTTTGGCTTAGTTTTTATACAGATTCAATTTAACTCGGCCAAGGAGTGCAACACAACTACTAATAAATGTGGTGGTCCGCAAATAGCGAAATAAGCTTATGACAGTGCCATTTGTTTGACGTGTCATCTATCTAAGGCTATCGTACCTATATTATCTACCATATGACTGCGAAAAGAACAAAACCTGAATTCCGAACATACGCCCCATTAAATAAACACAATCAACTCAAATCAACACTCGACACGAACACAACGGGAAAATAAAACTGTCAAAGTCGCCAATCAAACGTCATAAAAAGTGTCAAGGCTACCTTAATAAAGGGATATCTCACTAAAAAAAACATTTCAAATAATTAATTATATATACTTGTATCTTTATTCAAATTAATTTAGTAGTATTTTTATGAAAATCTTCTATTTTTTTTCCTTTTTATCTATAGTTACAGTCAAGACCAAAAGTCGAGTTACAATCTTACAAAACTATGGCCCAGCAATACTAGTTGTAGTTACGACCTTCTTCTATAATAAAGTTTGATACACACTCATACACTTTGACAACTTGCTGCCCGCTTATGATTGTTAGGTACTACTTACTAATTTCAATGCTCACAGTAAGTGTTTAAATGGCCTAGCGGTTCTCGCCTTGATTAGCGTTCGAGGTGGTTCGAGTTCAAATCTAATAACTTACAAAATATTTTTAAATGTTTATTGGTGAGTTATGAATGCTGACAACAAAAATATGTAAAAATACCGATCCGCAACTTAACAATGATACTTTATTTTAAGATTTTTTCTATATTAGAGTCATTATAAAAAGATGACGGTAGATTTGAAACAAACTGAACAAAAAATATTCCACTACCTACAATAACTATTATTAACTACAATAACTCAAATAATATTACTTAGCTGTTGTTGGTTGGTGAACATATAGTTACGAGTTCGTGTTATTAGTTTTACTTTTTTAATCAATATGCAGGCATATGCAGCAATATATCTCAAATATCATAATATGAAACCGGCTTTTGTGTAAGTTGTTTTTATTATTATTTGGATAAGTTGCAAACCAATCGCTTGTTGCAAGTGAGTAATAAAATTGTTATTGTTTTAGAGAAATACTGCAAACCAAAGTCAAGAGGTTGGAGGACGAAGGTGGCTTATGTGTCGAGACAAGTGGAACGAAACAACAATATTTACCGTTGAATAAACCTTTAAATCTTGCGAAGAAGGGAGGTTGTATTTGTGGTTTAAAAATAAGGCAAGACTGGTGGAGACTTATCGAGCTAAAACAAAAAAAAAAAAAACAATTTACAACAATCACAGCGCAGAAGTGTCCTACAAAGTGTTTTAAATATATACCATTATATATCTTAATAACGGACTCTAAACCAACTCGTAAAGTAATTTAGCTAAGTGACAGTAATATATTCGGTTGGCTTAATGGCTAACAGATGTCGCCTTTTGCAATTTCAATACAAATTACTTTTGGTAAATTATAAAACAATAATTTCGAAATTCGATAAGAAATAAGTTCGTTTATTTATGAACTAAGAAAGGGCTTGAACATTATAATCTCATGCCTTCAAACTCCGAAAAAAGGCACTGCAGGATGGCAGCACCAGTACCATGCTATACACGCAAAAAAAAAAATGTAAATGTAATAAGCACTGTTTTGTGTTCTAAGTATAGATTATTTTATGATTGTAATAATATTCAGGTTAAGCTTCAATCCTCTTTTCTTTAAGAAAATGAAAAATTAAGCAATAACCTCTTTAATGATAACATATAATACTATAACTTTCATATCTAAAAACCAAAAATGATTTTTTTATTTTTTACCTTAATAATATCATAAGTTTGTCAAGGATTACTTTTATATAAAATATTACAATGGTGCCATTTCAACGTTTGTTTCATTTATTAGTATAAGTATATCTATACCGAATAATATATAACTTTATAATATATTGCATTATAATATGCTTATTGTTTTATTTTTATATATTTTTAATTATATTACATCTATAGTAAACTAAAACATATAATAAAAACCTATTTTGGTATAAATATTCAGTAAATTTTCCTATTCGTTTAAATATTATCTGCAAACATTTTTACTTTAAAATACAAATCAGTTATCATAATTTTAAATTTTAAGAAACAACAAAAAGGTTTGCCATTATTAAGGATCGAACCCACAATCGCTCGCTAATGATAGACCATTGTTAAGTGCGGTCGCTAACTTAACTTCAAATGAAGTAACGAAATTTTGCATTACTTTAAAGAAAAACGAAGACTGCGATAAAAAATAATGCGTTAGTGTGCGTAGCCAGTTTAGCGCAGGCGACAGTAGTCTTTAAGGTGGGAATGGACTTCTACAGCTGATAGTACCTATAGCGTACATAGTGGTGGCCCAAAATGAAACATCTCCTTTCAATCCCAACTTTTATTAATATTCATGCTTCAGTTTAATAATGTATTTTGTTGAGTTAAGTATGAATACTTTGTCCTCTTCTTCTGTTCTTGAAGATGGTACTCTTCTTCCAGTAGATACCCACGTTGTTTGTCGAGATGACAGTGGCATTAATCAAGTCACTCTGGTCATTCCAACAAATGGAACTTGGTCTAATTTGAGCAAAATGGAGAAGGGCGGAGTGTGTATCACTTCACATTGTAACTACATAGAATAAGTTATGGAATTTTTTTTAAATCATTGTAAACTTGAGCGCGATTCTGCCTGACGGTAAGAAGGGATGTAATCGTTAATAGTAAGGCGCACTAGTTTATTAAGAGCTTATTCACTTTAGCCTTAATAATAATAATAATACACTACCACACCACACTACACACCACACCACACACCACACACACTACACCACACCACCACACACCACACCACACCACCACACCCACCACGACACCACCACCACACCACCACCACACCACACCACACACCACACCACCACACACACCACACACACCACACACACCACCACACTACTTGAAGACACTTAAATTGTAATCAGACAGGAAGACCGCCGCAGGCAAATTGTTCTGGTCCCTCGATGTTCGTTGTATAAAAAACGCGGCGAAACGCTTCGTTCGGATCGTAGTGGTGTTCACAACGTAAGGGTGGATACACGCCATACGACGAGTCATCGGATGACGGCACGCGAATTATGTCACCGGAAAAGGCTAGCTACCATACGCCTGTGTTTCAGGCGATGGAGATTGTTCATAACCAAATCAGGGTCTCCAATTGGCTTTTTCGTATGCCTATCTATAGATATGACTCAGTAGAGTCCAAAGTAGCCAGGCGGCATTTTGCTGCATCAGCGCAAATGTGGCTGCAGTACTACATACACAGACGGTCCTGCGTTTTGTATAACATTAGAAGCTGTCCCTATCTGAAGTACCGCCCTTTGCAGTAATGCTTTGTTTTCGTGCAGCCATTTTGGAAAAGATAGGTAAGTTAATGCAATGAACTTTTTTTTTTCATTTTGTAGCTGTGTCTACAAATGTTACTTGCGGACACAGCGTCATAAGTAATGTCATATAGATCCTGCATTTACAATTAGTATACATATTATACAATATGTAAAGAAAACCCTGTCGGATCCATGCAGACATTGTTAGATATCGATAACTGATTCTACTACCTAATGCCTAAAAAAAATCCCCCTAAAAAATAAATATTATTTCGAAAAAGCGAGGTAACTTAATACATGTGCAGTAGGCAACACGGTAGGCATACCCATGCGTGGGTGAAGGGGGGCAGGGCACGCGGCACGTGGTCTCATTAGTCATAATAATACTGTCTAAAATGGTGTTGTCACTTTTTAAAAAAATATCAAATTTTGAGGAAGTTGGAATTAATTCGCGAAAAAAAAAGATGATTTCAAAATTCATTATTATTGTTACTATGATGTTTACCTATGTAAAATTTCATATTTTATTTGGTCATGTGTATACCTAACCTTTATTATCCTTTTGGGTCGGACGGGGTTTTCTTAACATATTGTATACAACTTGCCTAACATCTACCCTTGGGCACGTGCCCGCCAGAATCAATACCTGTCTGGTCGGAAGATTGTCCCTTTTCTATGGAGGATGAGGTAACTTGACATCCTGTTCCTCATACCTTTAAAACTGATTATCCCGCTTGCACTGGGTATTGGCAGGGTCAGTAATTTCCCATTTCGACAAGTTGTATCTGCAGAGCCCTACTTGGGTATAGAATATACGGACAATATATACGGGCAAATCACACAGATTAAGCTAGTCCCAAAGTAAGTTCGAGGTACATATATAGATAAACATCCAAGAACCAGGCCAATTAGGAAAAGATCGTTTTCCGTCATGACCTGGCCAGGCAGGCAGGCGTGTTGAACTTTATTATTATTATTATTTTAGCCCACTGCAGATTACGGCCAAGAGGCAAATATTCCTGAGGTTCAAGGAAGTCGGAAGGTGCGGTTAGTGTATAGCTTAAAACAACCATCCGTGCTGCAACGCATTAAAATAAGCTCTTCAAAACTCTTACTACAGACGCCAAAACTCCCTTAAACAGATGAATTTTATAACAATTTTACTATTGCAGCTCCTACAAAATATTACAACACAATAAAAGGCAGCCATTGCGTTCATAAAACATAAAACGACAGAAATAAAGATAATCTATAAGACAATAAAAGAGATATTCCGGTTCATATCGCTAAATATTCGCGGGAAGCGTAAAATAAGAAATTTATGGCAGCCATTGTGAATTTATAGTCGGCGACTACAAATGCTTTGTACGTACATAAATGGCGGAATAAGACAAACAGAAGCAGAAAAACCAATAATTGCTTCCAAGTTTATTTGCTTAAGTATTTTCATGAAAATTTCTTTGAACGATCTTTGAATGTTGCTTTTTTGTAAGTTGGCTTTCTTTTACGTCGTTAATATTTTTGCTTTAAAGATATTGTTTGTTTCGTTTTCAAATTTATACTTGGTAGTTTTAGAGTATTACATAATATGCACGACAGTACGTATGTATTTGAACACCATATAATATTTGTAATTGATTTAGATACCAGTCATTAATTTAGTTTAAGTTCTATTTACTTTTAGTGGTTGAGTAATTTATTTCTGCTTGCATCGCCTTTACATATAATTACGGACAGTTCAATTTTAGTTGCCTTCCAAAAACGCAATAGCTGTGCGATTTGACTGTCCCCTTCAAACACACTGGATACAGTCGTGTGTGGGAGTGGCAAGTCACAGCAAATAACGGCTTTATTGGCCGTTGTTTGCTGTGAATTATACTTTTAAAGACTGTTGTTGTAAATTATAATTGTCAATAAGCCAACTATATGGGTCTATGCCACCCGAAATAAAGTTTTATTATTATTATTATTATTAAAACAATTCACTTCAACTCTACAATGACTAATAAACATAACTAATAAAAAAAAAACGACTTTAAAATAATTTAAAAATTAAAATGTCGTGCATTATTGACTTAAACTTGAGTTACCTCAAGTTGCGGATGTTGGTGAAACAACAGCCAGGCTTATGAACGCGGGGGCACGCCGTCATAGCGGCGGTAAGACCCTGCATGGGGAAGTGGATCGACCCGAAGAGGCATGGGACGCTCACCTTCCGTGCGACGCAGGTGCTGACCGGACACGGGTGTTTCGGCAGTTACCTGTGTCGTATCGGTCGGGAGCCGTCACCGGCGTGCCATCACTGCGGTGGAGGGGCAGAGGACACGGCGCGGCACACCCTCGAGGAGTGTCCCGCATGGGACGAGCAGCGACGTGCGCTCACCGCAGCGATCGGCGGGCGCGATCTCTCGCTGCCGGCCGTGGTCAGAACCATGGTCGACAGCGGGGAGTCGTGGAACGCGGTCGTCTCCTTCTGCGAGGAGGTAATCTCCGCGAAGGAGACGACCGAACGGGAGAGGGAAGCACTAAGCACTCTCCCGTCCCGCCGACGGCGCGCTGGCCGGAGGAGGAGGGAAGCCGAGGTCGATCCGCTTCCTCCATAACGAGAGGCCGACGAGCCGAGGACCGGGGGAGTCCGACGTCCGTCGCTAGGGCCGGAGTAGGCGTGTAGTGGCTGTTCCTACACGCCTACCTGATGGAAGGAGAGGAAGCACACCCTCCGTCGACCCTCAGACGGAGGACGGTCTGGTAGAGATTCCCACTGGGTGATCAAAAAAAAAAAAAAAAAAGGCTTATGAACGCGCCCGGAGACTGAGCAAGGAAGATCGCTCACTGGACGCCTGAGGGAGGACATCGTGGTCGACCTTTTTTTCTCTCGGGGTCGAAAATCCTCATGGACGTTCATCGTCCTGGGGTGAGCGACGGGGTCTGTTACTGACTAAAAACCACCCCAGTGCAATGTTCCATCTCACATCTACGCCGGGGGTTGCGAGAATGAAGACTGCTTTCGCAACCCCCGATTGGTGCCGCTAGTCGCTGTAGGCCTCCTCTGGTCAGGGGAGGGGTGAGGTGTTTGACTCCCCCCGTGAAATCTAAGAATGGCGCGCGTGGAACACTTCGCGCCACCACATCGAGTGTGCGGGGCGCCCCTGGATTGTGGTCGACCTAGACGAAGGTAAAAGTATTATGACGATCTAAAATTGGCAGGACCAACATGACCAAAGACTGCATAAGACAGCTTTTGAAGAAAAAACGAGTAGCCATAACTCAACAGTGGACCTAAAAAAATACTTCAATGTCTATTCGAATAAGGTTAAATTATTAATGATAAGAGGTTTGGCAAGCATCTTGTCTTTGAACTAGTCTGAAGGGTTAATCAAAGCAAACAAGACGTAACCGTCTTTACAAGAAAAGAGCTGCTTTGAAAGGAAGCTAGAGAAAGATGTGTCTATGAATATTTAGATTCACTTTAACGAAAAGCGACTGCAAACGAAGAAAATTCCTTGAGAAAATTCACACACAGACAACTCCTTTACATTTTAGAGCCAATTTCTGTGAGATTGATGAAACTAGTCTAGAGTACTAGCTAACTATATACATACACGCCGTATTCTTCACGCCTGTTTCTACAGATTAAATCCATACTTCTATACTAATACTAATATTACAAATGCGAAAGCCTCTCTGTCTGTCTGTCTCCCGGCTTTCCCGCCAAAACTACTGAATCGATTGTAATGTAATTTGGTACACAGATAGTCTAGAGTCTGAGAAAGGACATAGGCTATGTAACATCCCGCTATGACCAATAACAGCAGAGCAGTAACAAAAGATGTTGCGAAAACGGGAGCTAACGCGGACGTACTACATATTTCACCCATTATTTTAACAGGCGCTTATTTTATATCAACTTTTAATTTACGGGAACCACCGCGCTGTAAACTGAAGTCCACGCGGACGGAGTCGCTGGCAACAGCTAGTCTAACAAATAAAGTGGTACTTTAAAAGGCTTTGTTTCAAAATATTTGTAATTTCATGTAATGAAATTTAATGGTGCTATGCAGAAAGACCGATGTGGTACCGGGCTTAGAACAGTACCATATCCTCCCGTGGGTATCGTAAGAGGGAACTAAGGAAACTCTCACCAGGTAAGCGGGCAGCAGCGCTTCTCCTGTGGAATATCAAATTACTGCGATCCCCAACCTGCTTGCCAAGCGTGGGGATTATGTCATGGCAAACCTCTCCAAAGAATTGAAAGCCTTGGGGGAGGCCTTTGTCCAGCAGTGGACCTCTATAGGCTGAAGACGATGCAGAAAGAAAAGGTGTGAATTCGTGGCCAACGTTGGTTCATTAAAAAAAAACTTCTCTACACTAGTAATTACTCCTGTACCTTGGATGTGTTTACAATAATATTTAAACTCGCATATAGGAACAGTCAGACCCCAAACAACTTTTTATGAATCTTTTTAAGAATTATAAACTAGTGCTTGACTGCAATCCCGTCTGATGGTAAGCAGTGATGCAATCATTGATGGTAAAGCGCACTGGTTTATTAAGCCTATTCACTTAAAAAACTTAGGAATAGGAAGGATAACGGCAGTTGAGCGAGGTGATGCAATGTTAAACCCAAGACCAACACGACCAAACGATGCTGCGCCAGAGGGAGATTGATCTGGAGACTCTCCACGACCAAACTCCCGACACAACAACATTTGGCGCATCGTACCCGCCACACATCACAACACAACTGCTCAGACCCGTCCTCCGTACGGCTTCACCAGACATCAACTTAAAATTAAAATGATAAACTATTACATATTTCAATAAAGGCGTATGCATCTGGTTATTTCAGTTAAGGTGAAAGTTTGTATAAAAAAATAACAAAAAGCAACAAATCAGATTTTCATAATGTGTATTTTCTCATAATAAAAATTGGTATTTTTTTTTAAATAATTATAATGTAGTACTTGACCGCAATTCTGCCTGATGGTAAGCAATGATGCTATCTTAATGGTAAAGCGCGCCAGTTTATTAAGAACCTATTCACTTTAGCCTTGAAGACAGAAAAATTGTAGTCAGACGGAAATACCGCCGCTGGCAAATTGTTCCAGTCCCTCGATGTACATGGTATAAAAGACGAGGCGAAACGCTTCGTCCGGATCGTTGTGGTGTCAATAACGTAAGGGTCGATACTCGCCGTACGACGGGTCATCCGAAAGTAAAGTAGCTAAGTAGCTGATAATATTTGCGCCAACGACAGTCCCATTTGTGGTTCGGAAGAATCTGTCCATTCTTTGGTTGCCTGGAAGAGATCGCTTTAGCGATAAGGCCGCCCATTGTATGTTTTTTTTTTGTGTTGATTGTTTTGTTCGATATTTGTTTGGTGTACAATAAAGAATATATAAATTATTAAATAAATAATGCATTAAAACACACAAAAAGTAACAAATGCACGGAGAAAGAATCCAACCTTTAAATAAAAAGAGTAGCAATTTATAAACCTTATAAAAAATGAGACTTTATTCTCACTTGAAATATGTTTTAGTAACTCCAGCTCACTTCAGCCAAGGCACTTAGATCTAGCACTCAAATAAAACGATAACTTAGCTAGAAAGATAATATCTAAAAGTCTTTTTATAAACCAGACTGACTGATGGTACCAATAATTTTAGTTCCAACTTGCTTCGACGTACGACTTATTCAGCGTAAAATTCTATTACATATAATTCAATATTGGTTCGAAATAACCGTGGTGTCATGTATTATCATAAAAATGTTGTAGTCCTTTTTTTTAGGATTGTCCCGCTCCGGGCGGGGCTGAGGGACGTGTCAGATTTTTACTGACTAAAACCCACCCGTGTTCTTGCCTGTGCTCCAGGTACCACGTCATCCCTTTCCACCAACCCGCAGCCCTGGAAGAATGTTGTTGTCCTCAGAAACAGCATTTTTTTCGGGACGAACCAGATTCTATGCCCGTTTCTGTACTCCTGACAACGTATATTTAAAATTTCAGCAGAACCGATTCAGTGGTTAAGGCGTGAAAAGGTAATAAACAAACAAACTCGCTATCCCATTTATATATATTTCTATAGGATTTAATGCACGTGGAAAGAAACTGAAGATTATTCTTAGAAATCATTTGTGAGATGTCCTATTCTTCTTTTTCAGCCTATAGTGGTTCACTGCTGGACATAGGCCTCCGCTAAGGCTTTCCAGGATGACCGGTCTGGTGCTGCTCGCATACATCGGCTTCCCGCGACCTTCACCAGGTCATCGGTCTACCTTATTGCATTTCGATTCCGGTTTTGTGATGTAACTCTGATTAATAAACTTCTAACGGACCACTGTTGGCTTCAGTTCCTTGTATGCGCTGTAAAGGGCCCGGACCTAACTTGGAACATTTTGCTAATCCATTGCTCCATAAGTTTAATAAATGTGTCTGCACGACAATATAAATAATGCAATGAATTTTGTTAGAACTAAAAGTGTGTTACGCAAATACTCTCACTGCTGATCCCGAAATATGAAATAATTATAAATTATTAATAATACTAATGTTCACTAATTCTAAACTTAGTCTTCGAATAATATTAGGATTAGATTAAGGCCCGTAATATTGCATATTCTTATTCCTTATCCTAATATTGCGACATATTCGCCAAAAATATAAATAAATATGAGTTCTTGAAAAGTATCTTTAATAACTTCATAATAAAATTAAGTTTATGCTACAACTTCCAACATTTTTTTTTTTCCAATGATTTGTAGTCACTCGAAAAGTAACTTAATTTCTATTTAGATAAAGTTTATATTTGTTTAACTTGAAATAACGCCAATTTTAAACATAAATAAAATTAGGATACTCATAGTAGCATTTTCGAAGTAGGATAAAGTAATGAGACTAATCTTTTCAACAATTGGTTGAACTTAACTACTAATCAAAACACTGGCTCCAATACCAAACATGTTTTTTTGAGGTCGGGCAAAATAACAGGAGGCGAGCCCCTATGACCTTTCTAGACTTTTTCATCATTTCTTCTTAATCATTATCAATCTTTTATGAGAGGAGACCTGTGCCCAGCAGTGGGACGATTAAAAAAGGTTGATGATGATGATGATGATCATCAACCTTTTTATCGACCTACTGCAGGGCACGGGCTCCTCTCATACAGAGAAGGTTGCCACCACGCTTGCTCAATTCTGGTTGGCGATTTCAGACTTAAAGTCCAGGTTTCTTCAAGATGTTTCCTTCACCTTTTAATCAGTCATTGGTGTCCAAGACACACTTAGAAAGTACATATGACTAAGAAAAGTTACATTGGTACTTGCCTGACCTGCACACTCATTCTTGAGAGGCTGGTGTTTTAACCACTAGGCCACCACGAATATAGTTTCTTAATTATTTTATTCAAATGCCAATGGTCATGTCTAAAATGTTATCATTATAACCACCAATAATTGCACATTCAAATCTATTGATTCAAACTTCATTCACAACTTACATTAAGTATTTAGTAGCCGTCATAGTGTAGACCAACGTTAATAATTTACGATTCTACCTAGACTCACCACAAAAGATTAATAAGCTATGTAGTGAGAATGTTAGGGTTTTGGGTGTTGAAGCTTGTGTATGTACCTTTTGTACGCTTTGGATATTCAGCGTTCATATACATAATATGGACACTGAATAACCGTAATAATCTCACTGTGAGAACTTTGAAGTGATCCTGTATAAAGCGGCCGGTGTCGGTAAGCGTCGATCTCAGGTGGAATATCTTAATATTGCACCTGAGATCTCAGGCGGAATATCTCAATATTCCACCTGAGATCGACGCTTGCCGAAATTTTCATGATCAGAGAACCAACCGGTTTGGTTCGAACGTGAGCTACTTTTCATCCTGGATTGTTAATAAAATCGCAGGCTAGTGGAACAACAGTTTTAAAATATGAAATCTGATCACATTATTAAATGGAAAAGCTCTAGTATAGACTTAAATATACAACGACCAAACACGTGTGTTGGGATAAATTCACTTAAAAGTATTTTCAAATTCAAATACTTTATTTCAGGTTAATATATCATACTGATGGGGCTGATGAGTTTTTGAGTGGCGACCACGCATCGGAAGACGCAGCGTGGGTAGGGCTCTGACAAGGTCGCCCGACGACCTGGTGAAGTCCGCGGGAAACCGCTGGATGTGGGAGACGCAGGACGTGTCATCGTGGAGATCTTTGGGGGAGGCCTATTACCAGCAGCGGACGTCTTTCGACTGAAATAATGATGATGATATCATAGTAACGCTCATATAATGTTAGCTTAGTCTAGTGTTCTAATCTTATGTTAGTACTAGCAGCCGCCAGCGACTTCGTTCGCGCGGAGTTAGTTATGCTCCGCTCCTATTGGTCGCAGCGTGATGCTATATAGACTTAAGCCTTCCTGGATTAATGGGCTATCCAACGCGAAAATTACGTTTTCAAAGCGGACCAGTAGTTCCTGAGATTAGCGCGTTCAAACAAACAAACAAATTCTTCAAGTGTATATCGACGCTTGAAAGGCAATCATATCTCAACGACAAAAAATCGTAAATTCAGTTATATACAACAAACAACGCAGAAAAATCTGGCGGTTCGAATGGTGTATATAACTCAATTTACGAATTTTTGATGATTGCCTTTCAAGCGTCGATATGTTTATTATTAAAGAATAATTTAATCTAAGGGTGTTTGGACTCTTATCCATCTACATAAGAGAGGTTATAAAACGTACGCAGGATGCTATTGGAGTAGGAGCGCAAGCACGCCATTATGGAAGTGTATCGCTTCCGCATTGTCGCAGGAACCCCATCGACGCAAGCCGCGGCGAACATTCAAAGAGCAACCTGTATGCGTTATTGCACTATACGTTCAGCAGGATAATCACGAAACACATTATCAGTAACAATAGGTTTTATTTTGACAAATCAACAATATTCATTGCGCTACTTTCGTTATTGATCAGACTTTTCAATTTTGCAGATTGAGATTTTTCAAACATATGGGGCAACCGATTAGCAATATATTTTTTTTAATAATTATAAACTAGTGCTTGACCGCAATCCCGCCTGATGATAAGCTGTGATGCTATCGTTGATGGTAAAGCGCGCTAGTTTATTAAGCCTATTCAATTAAAAAACTTAGTGAACGGGAGGGAAGACTGCAGTTGGGCGAGGAGATACACTGTTAAACCCAACAACACAATCATCGATGCTGCGCCAGAGGGAGATTTATCTGGAGACCCTCCACGATCAAACTCCCGACACAACAACATTAGGCGCATCGTACCTGGCATACATCGCAACACAAATGCTCAGAGCCGTCCTCCGTACGGCTCATTTTTTATGAAATGGGAAATAAATATTAATATTATGTACATTTTAATTTTAATAAACAAAACTGTATTTCAAAATGATTCAAATTATTAATGTAATAGTGTGTTTATTTATGCAATTAGGGAACTGTTAGGTCGCTGTATGCTTTCTAGGAATACGTAGTCAAGGGGCTGAACATGTAAAATGATTGGCAGAAGGCCTTAAATTGACGAGAACGTGCTAACCTAGGCATGTATTGACAAAAACGTCCCTAAAAGTACGATTCATTTTCCTCGAACTTTTTATAGAAATCCTCTGAACTAAAACTGATATATCACCGTGTATACAAATTTTATGTGATCCAAGAGACCTTGGCGTATAGAAAGTTCATATGCCACCCTAAGGTTGCGTTAAGTCAGCTTTTATGGAAGGTGTTCCGCATATTTCGAGGAATATACGGGAAGATAAAGTGTCTTAATTTTTATTTGATCGACTTTTATTCAGAATTTTGACGTTTCGCGACGTTAAGCACTTTTTGGATGGGGAAAAACATTGAATTCCCATGAGCATGACTGACCTAACACCGGTTATCAATGTTTCTAAACTTTTTGTATTCTGTGTTTTAGAGATTTCAGTTTTCACTCCTGTAGGTCACTCCCACGTCTGCCTTTTTATCATAGTTTACCTCTCCATGCTTGATAAAAGCGGCACTATGGAATTGTGTTCTTGCTGCGGACGGATCAGGGATGGGTCAACAATTGTACAAAGTTATGTATCTAGACCGTCACGGCTCCGATTACAGTTGTCCTTAGTATATCTTTCAACCCAATAATGGTACAGTCACCAACAGAATCTAAAAATGTATTGTAGCCTATGACCATCCCCTCCATCTTTGATAATTACTTATCAACATCGAGACAATTGAACTGTTAGACGTAACAAATATAGAGCGAAGACTAAAACGGACAAAATCTTTCGAGTTTAGTGTAGCGTAAAAATTATAGAAATAATCGGCTTGAAGAACGTGGAACGGACATGTGTAAAGTACAAACAACACTAATCTGTTTAAAAACATACAAATTGTCTCGTTACCCTTTTAATGAAGGATAAAAAATCATAGATTATCGACTATCTCTAAAGGTATTAAGGAGCCAAAAGTCTGCCATTGGCCTAAAGGTATGTTGCCCAGAATAGACCCCTATAGCTGTCCACTTCTGGAAATAGGCCTCCCGCATTGACCTACTTGATTCTCGGCAACTCGCAACCAGCTGGTGGTCAGCTCGTATGCAGTTGAATACCAGTATTCACCTGTATCTGACTAGACTGAACGCCAACCCCAACAGAGTTGGAAAAGCGTCTTCTTCTTCGTTAAAGTTCCCCATGACAACAGTATAGTGGGTTTTGCAGGAATGTATGGCTCTACTGACGTCTTCATACATAGCCTCCACCTCATCGTCAGAGTGTTTAGACGTTGGAGCGTAGACCTGCATAACCTTTAACGAATATCGTTTGGTTATTCTGAGTACAAGGTACGCCACCCGATTCGAAAAGCTCCCGACTTTAACAACTTTGTTCACGAGGGACCTGTGGACAATAAAGCCGATGCCACCCTGGGACAGCTGGTCGCCTTCCCGGAAATAAAGCAGGTTGCCAGACTTCAGGATTATCGAGTCCTCTCCTTCTCTTCGGACTTCAGGTAACCCCACAATGTCAGCGCAACCGGCTCAGTTCTTCCTCCAGTTCGACAAACTTCTCATCGGTCCGTAGTGTGCGCGTGTTATATGTTGCCAGGGCCAAAGGTCGTCGTTGGTGATGGTAGCCGGGTCTCTTCCGGAAATTCTTTTTTTTTATTTTTAATTATTATAAACTAGTGCTTGACTGCAATCCCGCCTGATGGTAAGCAGTGATGCAATCGTTGAAGGTAAAGCGCACTAGTTTATTAAGCCCATTCACTTAAAAAACTAAGGAATAGGAAGGCTGACGGCAGTTGAGCGAGGTGATGCAATGTTAAACCCAAGACCAACACGACTAAACGAAGCTGCGCTAGATGGAGATTGATCTGGAAACTCTCCACGACCAAACTCCCGACACAACAACATTTGGCGCATCGTACCCACCACACATCGCAACACAACTGCTCAGACCCGTCCTCCGTACGGCTTCACCAGACATCATACCGGAATACGACGAATCGCTTTGCAGCAAGACTTTGTCTGGTGGGTGGTAACTTCTGCCGGCAGCCTGCATGTTATGGCCTACCACTGAGAAATACCTTAGCACCCCTTGTTCCGCCGTAACTGAGTCCGCTACCGTAGACTGGAATAACGGAGCTGCCGGGGACTAGGGGCCTGGGCTGTGTCGTGTGCATCATTGGGGGGGTTTGCCATAATCCCCACGCTTGGCAGGTGGGTTGGGGATCGCAGTAATTTGATATTACACAGGAGAAGCGCTGCTGCCCGCTTCCCTGGTGAGTTCCCTTATTCGCCTCTTACGACACCCACGGGAGGATATGGGTTGGTACTATTTATTCTAAACCCGGTACCACACGGGGCCTTACCAGCGGCCGCTTCTTCTTCTCCTTCTACCTATAGAGGTCCACTGCTGGACAAATCCCTCCCCCAAGGCTTTCCACAATAACCGATCTTGTACTGCCCGCATGTACTTGACCTTTATTTTTACCAGGAAATACTACACCAGGAAGCCACACAGAAAAACTGGACAATATAAACTTCCGTGAGTATAACAAGCATTGTGTTGCGGATTCTGCAAGCTGATGCAGGATGTCTTCATACCTACTTCCTACAGCGTTCATTTCTTGCTACAACAGCATTCTTGTGTTTCTATTTCTGTACTAACAGGTCTGTCGAAAATTTTAGGAAAAATAATAAATCGTCGATTAATAAAAGATCTTGAAACTAACAAATTGCTTTCCAAGAACCAATATGGGGTTAGAACTAACAGATCAATTAACCAAGCAGTTCACAGGCTGACAGAGTACATAAGTACTAATTTAGATAATGGCTTGCACACGATTGGGATCTTTTTGGACCTCGCTAAGGCCTTCGACACTATTTATTGTTCTATATTACTGCACAAGCTTGAAACACTTGGTATAAGAGGAAGGCAACTTTCATTATTCTCGGATTATCTTAGCGACCGCTGCCAATGTTTTAAAATAGGTCAGTACACTAGTTCTGAGATAAAAAATAGTACTTTTGGTATACCGCAAGGTGGTATTTTGGCCCCGACATTATTTTTAATTTACATAAATAACCTTTGCAGTCTAGTTCTACAGAATGGGATAATACTATCTTATGCCGATGACACTGCTCTGGTGTTTTCCGCTAAATCCAAAGATGAGGCATACAATCATGCCCAGAATGGCTTTAATATTGTGTCTGATTGGCTTCATCAAAACCTTCTAAGTTTAAATGTAGAAAAAAACCAAACACATTTTATTCTCAATGAGAAATATAAACATTCCGCTTATTAACATACATATATATGCATATAATCATATTCATGCTGACAGTGCTTGCACTTGTCCCACTTTAACTAAAGCTGACCATTTAAAATATCTAGGTGTTACGATTGACACAAATCTCAACTTCCGTAAACATGTCGAATTACTATGTAGTAGAGTGCGTAAATTAATATACATTTTCAAAAACCTACAACACATAGCGGACTATCAGTTAATAACAGTTAGTAACAAGTTTATATAGCTTTGTGCCAATCTGTTCATGAGACACGCGTATGCCTATAGGTTTTATGCATTTTTGAGTTAATAGGCTCTAAAATTATAAAAAAAACACCATGTGGTATATATACATGTGTACTAAGATATACATTCAGTCAAAAAAGTATCGGGAATGGATGATTTGTTTATGGTACCAAATTCATATTTGATTTTTTTGTTGTTGTTAGATTAGCACAACTGTATTCCATTTTGGCGCGCAGTTTGAGTTGCATCTGTTGTTTATAATAAACACAGTGCTGTTTTTAGTTACATCATATCTAGTGTAAATTGTGAATTTCACAATGGACAAAAACATTGAACAAAGAGTTTTTCTTAAATTTTGCGTCTCCAATGGAATTTCGTGTTCGGAGTCACTCAAAATATTACAGAAGGCTTACAGTGAATGGCCTTTATCAAAAACATGTACGTATGAGTGGTACAAAGCATTCAAAAGCGGTCTAGATGTGATGGAAGATTTGTCTCGCTCTGGGAGGCTATCAACCTCTGCAACTGAAGTTAACATGGCAAAAGTGAAGGAAATAGTGACTGAAAATCCTCATTCTAGTTTGAAAGAGATAGCCGCTGAACTTTCTGTGTCTCACGAGTTGATCCGTATCATTTTAACTAATGATTTGGGTATGAAACATGTTGCCGCTCGGCAAGTCCCAATATGAATTTAATAATAATAGTCCCAATAAGAATTATGAATTTTATCCAAAAACTCAATCGCATGATAGTCGCTGAGGACATGCTAGAACGAGTCAATTCTGACCCAACATTCGTGAAATGCATTGTTACTGGTGACGAGACGTGGGCTTATGAGTTTGACATGCAAACAAGTCAACAAGTTTCGGAATGGAGCCTTCCAACTGAACCAAAACCGAAAAAACCACGCCAAAGGCGATCAAAAGTCAAAGACATGTTGACTGTTTTCTTTGACTATCGCGGTGTTGTGTACTCGAAATTCTTACCGGTAGATCGAACGGTAAATAAAGAATATTATTTGAGTGTTATGCGGCATTTAAGAGAGCATATTCGTTGAAAATGGCCAGATTGTGGGAAGAAAATTCTTGGATTTTGCACCACGATAGTGTGCCTTCGCACAAGACTATCATTGTGAACGAATTTTTGACCAAACACTGAACAAATACCATCGAGCAACCACCATATTCGCCAGATATGGGCTCCAGCCGACTTCTTTTTATTTGTTAGACTCAGATTACCACTTCGTGGCACCCGTTTTCAATCTGTAGAAGACATAAAGGAGAATTCGCGGCGAGAACTGGACTCAATTTCGGAACCCACGTTTAAAAAATGTTTTGAAGATTAGATTATTCGTTGGCGTTAGTGTATCGTTTCTGAAGGGGCATACTTTGAAGGTGATAAAATAAATTTGGATGAATAACAAAAATTTTGTGTATTATTGCACTTTTCCCGGTACTTTCTTGACAGAGTAGTATATATCTCCCGCGTGGTGCCGGGCTTAGAATAGTACCATTCCATATCCTCCCGTGGGTGTCGTAAGAGGCGACTAAGGGAAATCACCAGGGAAGCGGGCAGCAGCGCTTCTCCTGTGTAATATTAAATCACTGCGATCCCCAATCCGCCTGCCAAGCGTGGGGATTATGGCAAACCCCCCCCAATGCCTTGGGGGAGGCCTTTTTCCAGCAGTGGACATCTATAGGCTGAGGATGAAGAAGATATATATAACCATGTTATATATAACTATGTTATTTAGGAGGCCTATTTCCAGCAGTGGACGAGTAGAGGCTGATGATGATGATGATGATGATGTTATTTAGTAATTAGCATCCACATCCCAACCTAGTTTTCAGTAGACGAAGAATATGATAAAAATTACACCAACATCGATAAATAAATAATATTTTACTTTACATCGTTATCAGAAATAATCAAAAACGTTAATGAATCGGCAACTTCATCAAAGTTCACTAATTAAGTGAACTTTGATGAAGCTGTCGAGACTTGGGAAGGTACTTCTGAAGTCTTCGTTAAGAAACGAAAGTCAATCCAAAAATATGAATACTTAACACACAAATTAAATTCTAAAACAACAAAAAATAAGAACAGAAATTCGAAGCGAGCTTCGTATTGGAATATTAAATTTATAGGAACATAATTACTAATATTACTAAAAATAATTACAAGAATAATTATTTAGTCACTATTAGGTTGTAAATTGTAATTATTGACTGTATTTTAATTAGTAGGTTTAATAAAATAAATAAATAAATCATTGTTTATTTCGGACATATAAATCCATAGAGTGTTAGTATGTACAAAGAAAAACAAAACTTATTGCCTAGAGTTAGTAATTATTAAAGTTTCCACAAATTTTTGAATTATTGGAGAGCCGAAGCTCTCAGCTACAGTTTTCAGGATGCTGTTCCGACTGTCCCTCACTCTTCTCAGCAACGACGCGATCTTTTTGCGTATAATAGCATAAAAACCGTCGATACGGGCTTGCGCAAACATTTCCGACGCACTACAGTAACGAGGTAGTCTCAACAACATCCTGAAAGCATTATTATATTGGACACGCAGGACGTCCAGCGATCTTTTAGTACAATTGACCCACAGATTGCCCGTGTACGGACTTTGACAATAAGCCTTGAACAGTGTTATTTTTACTTGGTCTGTACATCGGGCAAATCTACGGGACAACATATTACTCCGGACCGCTAGCGCCCTGCGCTCCCTTTTAATATCTGCATCGTCCTTGAGATCAGCGGTAAGAAGATGCCCCAGGTATTTAAAAGTTGTCACCCTACAAATTGATGACCCATTCAGCAGCAACTGCGGTCCTTCTCCACGGCATTTCCCGCCGACCTCAAAGACCATGTACTCACATTTTTTTACATTATAAATTAACCCATGTGCGGCAGCGTAGGCCTCGCACGTTTTAAGCAGCTCTCTGATTGCTCCCGCCGACGGACCCAGCAGCACCATGTCATCTGCATAGCTGATGTTGTTAAGTGTAACCCCATCAACACTGCATCCGACACGCATGCTGCCGTGTGCAACCAGCAGGTCATCCACGTAGAGGTTGAAGAGTCTGGGAGACGTCAGACCACCCTGTCTTACCCCACACTCCAACCTACGGCTCAGAAACCGTATCGTCCCATTTCACATGGTTAACTTGGTTACCATACCAATACTGGAGCAGCCCACATAGTTCCGCCGGTATACCCCTGTCCCCCATCTTTCTCCAAAGCACATCGTAAGAGACAAGATCGAACGCCTTGGAGAGATCAAGGAAACAGGCGTACACCGGCGTACCGCGATCTTTATAATATTGAATGGTGTGCTTGAGGCTCAATATAGCACTTTCAGTTGATAGTCCGGGCCGAAACCCGAACTGTGCATCATGAAGATGTATATATTTACTTAAATAAGAATCAAGCACACCATCCAACACCTTTGCTATTACAGTCGCAAGCGAAATGGGACGGTAATTACCCTTATCAGCGATGTCACCTGTTCTGTTCTTCACAATGGGAACTACGATGGTCTTCATTAGATTAGCAGGAAGGTACGCGTGACTAATGCGCATTGTGAAAAACATAGACAGGACTCGCGGCAGATGGACACCTGCATGCCTCAGGTGCTCAATGCTGAGCCCATCATGTCCCGGAGACTTACCTCGTTTCATGTTATTAATGATAGCCCATATTTGCTTGGCTGAGAAACGTATCAGAGGTTTCGCGCTGGGACGGATGAGCTCACCATCATTCACCAAAGACGAGGGGCCGAGTGGGGATTGAACTTTGAAATGCTCTTTGAAAATATTCGAAATTCCCTTCTTATCACTTACCCCCTCCACACTCGCAGAGAGGCCAGGCTTCGCATCCAAATTACCGGTGGACTTCCAAAATTTACTAAAGTCTTTACTAGCTCGTTGTTCAGCTATCCTATAAATATTAATGGAGTAGAATAATGTAATAATATTCTAGTGGGTTGAGGGTGTGTGTTCACTGGAGTAGATACGGGCCCCCGAGCATAGACGAGTAGAGCTGAAAAAGCTGAAGTAATTTCATATTAACAGTTGTACTGCTAATTTTACGGCATATTAAGTTACAAATGTCTTGCCATAAAGCCTTCGCCGGGCCGTAGGGTAATTACGTAACACACTATCAGTCGCCATGGGTTTCATTTTGACAGTTCAACGACATTCATTGCGTTATTTACGTTTTTGTGCAGACTAATTTTCGAAACTATGAAGCTATGAATTTGCTTTGAAATTATTTCCACTAATAATAATGGCGCGTTACGCAATTAGGGTGCGAAACAAGCGAGGTAGACCAAAGAAGTGCTAGCTTGACGTTGTAAGAGATGACATGCGTGCCAACAATCTCACACTATAGGATGCCAGAGATCGTACGAAATGGAGGCGAATATGTAGGAAAGCGGAAGCCGCGGTTGTACTGCTAATTTTGTAATAGAGTATTAATTTAAATTTCTCCGAGGGGCCGTGGATCAATAAGAATACCCGCAAAGATCATCCATTAGGTTGAATAAAATACTCTTGCTAGGGTTGGTCTGATTTCTGGTTGATGATTTGAGGAAAGACAACCATTAAAAAAGGAAAAAGTTTATAAAATAAAGTAAAACGTGAACAAACAACACAAGCACTAGGTTATAATCATAAAAAATAATACCGTTATCTTTAGGTATAAAAAGAATATGTTTTAGTATTTTTTGTTACAGTAGCATCAGAATTAAATCAATAAAAAATTTGAACTGAAAAGCTTTTTTTTATAAATTTGTGCTTGACATCAATCCCGCCTGATGGTAAGGAGTGATACAATCATTGATGGTTAAGCGCGCTAGTTTATTAAGAGCCATTTCACTAAAAAAAAATGAGTTAATAAGAAATAAGACGGCAGTTGAGCGAGCTGATGCAATGTTAAATCCAATAACACGACCATCGATGCTGCCCCAGAGGGGGATGGATCTGGAGACCCTCCACGACCGAACTCCAGACATAACAACATTTGGCGCATCCTACCCGGCAAACATCGCAATACAACTGCTCAGACCCGTCCTCCGTACGGCTTCACCAGATATTATGCCATGAACACGACGAATCACTATGGTAACTTCTGCCAAAACAATATGTTTTAGAATTTGTTGTTATAGCAGCAGCAGAATTACAAGGAACGCAAATTTGAAAAGACTACCTACTGCGGTGCAAGAGGCAGCTTGGTGACAGACAGTCGATGGAGTCTTAGAGATAGGATCCCGTTTGTACTCTTTGGGTACGGACGCGGTTGCAGTAAACAAATAATCACGAAACCAGATTTTCTGCTACCTATATGTACTACAGTAAGCCTTTAAAGTGATATCTTTATTTATTTATTCTTTCGCACAAAAAATGAACAAAAACCTTTGACACGTGCCTTTCCAATCGTCATAACAATGATAGAATGCCACTTTGTCTAGCCTTAAACTTGCATGACATTTTCCGGAAAAGACTCGGAGTTACCGACATTGCTACTGGCAGAGTGACAAAAGTGACAGTTTGGCCATCTTTGTCGAAGGGCCTATGACCGGTGGAGTAAATGAGTCCTGGAGTGATGAAGACTGTGTGTCAGCAAACGTAGTGTTGGACGCCCTCCAGCTAGGAAGGTGGCTGAAACGAATCGGTTGCTGAAGGCAAAGGACACAGTCTTGTGGTGCAGCCTGGGATAGGCTGAGTCAAAGCATACAAAGCAACACACTTTTCTGCACTTATTTTTCACTTAAGTATCTCCGCTCTATTCGCTTCGCTCTAATGGGAACGCAGCCTTAGGTTCTAAATGTTCTAAGTTTCATACGAATGACCACAAAAGCAAATTATGCTTACACATATTATGCTATTAATTATTATTTGAAATTGATGTGGTTGTAATTAATTATTAATTTATTGCTTGGTTTATTATTGTTTACTTGTTTATTCACTAGTTTTCAGTTACGTTGCGGTTACAATACTACACTTAGGTAGCCATTCTTTTAACCGACTTCGAAAAAAAGGAGCTTATCACTTCGACCCGTATGTATGTAATGTTTCCAGACCTGCCCAGTTTTCGTATATGTTAGTCTAGGTATATCAGCGTCCGAACAAATGTGCCATAGGAGAATGCCAGATTTCGGCCTACACAACTTTTAAAATTAAACTCACACTTCCAAAAAGTTCTTACCTCGAACAATTTAAATATAAAATAGAAACATAAAAAAATATAGTTAGTACTTTACGGGAACTTGTCCAATAAAAAATAATTTTAATATGTAATTAATTTAAGTTCTTGAATCCCAGATGTAAATAAAAAAATGTTGCCAATCTTGCTACTGTAATCGATAATTCTACATAAATAAAATCTTGCCACTGTAATCGCTAACTGTATTTTAAAAGTATTTTTTATTATTTAGATAGTACGAAATAAAAAAGAAATGCCCTTTATTTTTTTTAAACAACCTCATTATTTTCTTTTCTTATTTATATTTTCTTAGCTAATACGTTATTCCTGTTTTACAGGTTATTACCCGTAAAACAGGTTTTAAAGATTTCGATATAAAAAGGAAATTCAAAAAATCGATTTTCTATCTGTGATCGATAAGATAATCGTCTTATAATAGTAACCCCGCGCGCGTGTCTAAACTGACATTGACACATCTTGTATTGTTGTCGAAGTATTTGTTGTTTTTTTCGAACCACTCTGTGTTTGCGTTAAATTACAGATTTATTGTGTTATATTCATACTACCACACATTATGTGATAATGTCCCATCAACTTACTGTTGGTTAATAATTGAACAAACAAGTAATCCTACTAGCCGCAATGCCCCAACTGAATAAATTGTGCATCGAAATCTTTATAATGGTTGCGGTCATTCATTGCGTATGGGTCTCGTTCTGAAAGAGAATACGCTATCAGACGCGTGATAGAGCAGCAAATTGGGTGCAATTTGTAGTGGTGACTACAGGTAAGCAATATCCTTCAATGATTTTATGTATTGCTGCTGGTTGATACGTTTTATTCTGATTACAATAACATATTTCTGTTTTTGTTACAGCTCAGATTAACAGATGAGATCAGTCACCCATGTTGGCAAAGAAGTTACCAGAATGGTAACTTCTTCAAACGAATTTAAACACCCCATATCATTAAGTATTTATTAACATTCGGCAGCCTCTGTTGTATCAACACCAGCAAACAAAACTCGAGCTGTTACTATCTGCTGATGGGTGATTGAAGTTATGAATGGGATTTTTAAACAGCGGTTCAAAATATTCCGACAAGAGCTCAACAACAGAGCTTTACCACATGTCATGATTTACTTTTGTATAACTGCTGCTCTAATCAATAGATTTTGACCACCCGCTCACAGACAGGTTTGATGCTGCCCAGATACTAGAAATCATCCTACAAAAAATGTTCCCAAGTAATACATTAAGTGAATTCATCATACATAATAATTATAATAGAAGAAAGACACAATTCTCAAATATAAATATTTATAACAGCAATGTCACTGAGTTTCCTCAGCGTGAGTATCACAATTTGATTTTAATAGCCTATGGTAGCTACCAACTCTGTCAGGCTCAATCTTACTATGGTGAGCACATCTGTTTTAATGGCCTATAGTATAAGGTAGAAGTGTGCAGGGAGGTAATAATCTAAGAGAACAATAGTCTCTCTCAAAGCTCTTGGCTTTTAAGAGTAAAAATTCAAAGTCGCCATTTATGAAGGAAATAATATTTTGTGTGTTTTGATTGATAGCAATTTAAATGGGAGAAAGACAATAAGTCTATATGATTGCAATTGTAAGGTAGGTAAACGAACTGTGGGATGCTGTTCCCACATTATGACCATTTTATGGTATTTAGGTTGGGCTCAGCATCAAAACAATATTGAACCCCCAGCACAGTTTCTTGACGAATTACTAATCGAATTTGATAATGAAATTGATGATGATGATAATAATTGATTATGGTGAAAAATAATAAAACTATTCATTAGTTCATTTGTGTTTCATTTTCTCTCCGTGAAAAAACATAACCTCCAATTTAATATTTTAAAATGTCTGAATAGCTTCTTTCTTACAAGTTCAATATAAAAGTGGATATCACAGAAATACTTTTGACATTAAACTGCACAAATAAACATTGGAATATTCACTGCTAGGGACAAATTAATATTGAGCCAAAGTTACTATGGAGACCTGGCATTGTTCTTTCAAAAATATTTGTATGTTGTATTTATGTATGTTTTTATGGTTGTGCGCGCATATTTCCGGAACTACAAGTTTGATTTAAGTAATTCTTTTTTGCTGTACTAGGTATTGTTTAAATTAGGGAATATTGCAAGTTTCATCAAAATCGGTTCAGTAGTTTTAGAGATAGGTATTTTTTTCGTATTGATGAGAACTTATTCTAACATGGGTTATGGCTGCCACTATTGTCATGAGATGAAAAAGTAAATTTCGAATTTCGATTAAGACACTGAAAAGCAAAAAAAAAAAAACTTTCGAAAGAAGTCGGTGTCTAGAGGTTTCTGTTGCTTAGCTCGCCACCGATTTCTAGAGCCATGACAAAAGTAAATTAATTTTTCCTTTTAAGTGTATAATTTACAGAATATTGTGATGAAATGAGCAAGACACACCAGAGTAAACTCTTTTTGTTTAGTTTGTATGTATTTTCGGTAAATCACCTTATAAATATGCAGAAAACAGATGTGTCAGAAATACGTTATATTATTTTATTAGAACATTATTTCAGCCGACAGCCGACAGCCTCCGTGACGTAGCGGTAGCGAACGCGGCCGTTGCGCAAGGACGCGCGGGTTCGATCTCCGCACAGTGCAAATATTTGTTTGCATGAATATGAATATTTGCACTGGTCTGGTCGTGCCTCGGAAAGCACGTTAAGCCGTTGATCCCGGTTGCCATACGAACATCTCGTGGCAGTCGTTACGGGTTGTTGGAGCCCTCAAAAGTCCAACAATTAGTCTAACTGCAATGCTTAGATATCGCCTTCGGGTTGTGGAGGTCAGACGGCAGTCGCTTCACGGAAAATATCGAAGTTTAGCCAAAATCAGCAGTTAGACTGGTAAAGCGGACCCCAGACTCCAAACCTGAAAAAGCTGCGGATGAGACTAGGATTAACGCTGAGATGATGATGATGATAATTATTTCAGCCGACAAATATTTCACTATCCAAAAATATTGTTATAAAAAATCTCATAGAATAAAGACTTACGGATTAGTTAGTTTTCTGGAAATCCGATCCATTATTACTTAAAAAAAAATAAAGGTACAGAATTAGAAGACTTACTAGGAAAATTTCAAAACTAAAAATAGCCAAATTGGGTCAGTCATCCTCAACTCATACCCTTGTCAGAGAAACAAGATTCTATTGTTATTTATCATACTTATAACTAACTCGGAACCAATTTTAGGAAGGTTTTTTGAATTCTATAAGAAAGAAAACCGCCTGAAGTAGGCTACTACGCGGGCTTGTATGGGCAGCTGCTCCCCTCCGGGTAAGGACCAAGCCCGAGTCGTGAGTGCGTTGTGTTTCACGCGCGCCTCAAAGAGATGTCAGCATATCGTGACCGGGTCCACGAAAACCGACGCCTTCTGGGTCAGGATTGCGGGTTGGTTAAATAAGAAACCGTGGCCCTGGACGTCGCACAGGCAAGTAAAGAAACAAGACAAAACAAAAAAGTTTTAGTCAGTAAAAGTCTGATACGCCCTTCCGCTCCGCCCAGAGCGGGAGAAGTCATTTGATGATTTCCCATCCCAAACAAAAAAAAAAGGTAGGGTACTACGATACTAGGCTCCCAAAATTACAGAGGAGATACATCGTGATATTGGCATGTATCTTGACATGTAGTTACTAACCTACATATTGAAGTGACACGTTAGTTATGATTTGAATTTAAGAAACATGAAACTGAAATATCAATTATTGAGCTCTATTCTATCTTCTCGCTTGATTGCTTATTTAGTACCATAATGATGTATAATAACGGATTCTTTGGAAAACTTATACTTAGGGTCATGGTGCCGATATTATAAGGTAGAGTATATAAGGTGAAAAACTGATCAATTTTTGTAACCGCCCAGTAAAAACTTAGGTGAAGCGAGCCCAATGTCAGCTGTCATTTCACCTGAGGCCCAGACAATAGTGTCGGAATTGTAGTTCAGTGTTCTCATAATGATCAATTTTGATAAGCTTCGTAATCTACTAACAAAATTGGTGTCATTGTGACATTTCAGTAGTCTACTGAGATCACTAAGACTCCATATTAATAAATGTTAAAGTTGTTAAGTATTCGTTTTTTAGAAAGTCATTTATTTCTATTAACGGGTATAATAATGGCAATACGGCAATTGGACAAGGTTTGGGATATTTTCCCTCCATAATAATTGGCCCCACCCCCTCTGGATATCGCAAAACATGTATCATCATCATCAACCTTTTTTTATCTTCCCACTGATGGGCACAGGTCTCCTCTCATACAGGGAATGATTGACCGTAATCACCACGCTTGCTCAATGCGTGTCGGCGATTTCAGACTTAGTCCAGGTTTCCTCAAGATGTTTTCCTTCACCTTCAGTCATTGGTGTCCAAGGTATACTTAGAAAGTACATATAACTTTAGAAAAGTTACATTGGTACTTGCCTGACCTGGAATCGAACCCGGATTTGAGAGGCTGATGTTTTAACCACTAGGCCACCACGACTAGAACATGTATGAACTTTCCTAATTATTAAACAATGTATAAATGAGGACTTAACTCTAACTTTTAAACAAACCACGCAGTAAACACTGTCAAAATTTGACTAATTCAAATTATTATTATTACCATCATAATTGTTAGTGTCGACCATAATATGGAATTACCTCTAACCAGCCAACTGAAAGGTATGTCATTACCTCCCCATACATAATATGTATAAAGGAGTAGGCACAGAGGAACTATACAACGTGTAACAAAAAGGGTATATACATACCAAGGGCATGGCATCTTTAGATGATATCAAAACATATCGGAAGGGTTTCAACTCAAAATAAAATACTCAAAAAATTAGTACCAAACTATCGGTTTCGTGTGTTTCTTAAAATAAAATCATAACAAACGTGGCAGCACACTACACACGTTAATAACTACTCGTTAGCCGTCTCGTTACTTGCCAAAATCCGATAAATGTCTTCAATATCTCTGTGCGACTAGTATGATAGTAGCCTATCACAGGCGGTGTTTTTCTTCATAACTTCCTAACATAAAGAGATAGGATTAAAAAACACTTCCAATATCGTTTGATATCATGTAAAGATGCCATGCCTTTTTTATGTATATACTCTTTATGTTACACGTTGTATAGGCATATATTAGTAGCCAACGCCCCTAGTCTCCACTATTGTATCTACAGTGTTACCCGGGAATGTTGCAACAATACCGTTCAGAATGCCGCTTGCATGACGATATTAGAGCACACACAGGTGGATGTAATCCCTTAGACTACTCCATGTATAGTAAACAGAACTCAAGTGGCATGCTAAGTAAGGACTACATGTGTATGAGTAATGTCTCAATATAGCACACGTTATTGCATTGCCAGTAGAGATAAAGCGCGGGCAGTCATTACAGGTATTTAAAAGATTCGTGAAGGAACATTAACTCCTTTTAGTTGTCATCTTATTGAACTACTTTTTGCCCAATTAGTTTGCATATATTTAATTATTTGACACCCTCCGTGGCGTAGCGATAGCCAACGCGGCCGCTGTGCAAGGAGGTGCGGGTTCAATCCCCGCGCAGTGCAAATATTTGTATGCATGAATATGAATATTTGCATTGGTCTGGTCGTGCCTCGGAAAGCACGTTACGCCGTTGGTCTCGGTTGCCATACGAATATCTAATGGCAGTCGTTACGGGTTGTTGGAGTCCTCAAAACTCCAACAATTCGTCTAGCTGCAATGCTTCGATATCGCCTTCGGGTTGTGGAGGTTAGACGGCAGTCGCTTCACGGAAAATGTCGATGTTTCGCCAAAAACAGCAGTTAGACTGGTAAAGCGGACCCCAGACTCCAAAGCTGAAAAAAGCTTCGGATGCTACTGGGATTAACGCTAAGATGATGATGATGATGATGTATAATATTGGATATGTACAATATTTGCATCAACGACCCCGACCGAGTCCCGTTTAATGTCCAGGAAAATCTCTGTTCATTTCGAAGGTTCGTAAGGTTTCTAAGATACAGTACCTACTCCATACACAAACTTTTGGAAACGTGGGAACAAAGTTCGATCGAGAATCGAGTAAAGCCTTACAAAAAGTCTATGTATTGCGTGAGGTTTCAACTTACGGTTCAGTGACGCAGATTATATCTGCACGCGACCGACCGCTAAGTCAACTTGATTTATATCAAGAATTTTTATGAAATTATGAACTACTAACTGCGGCCAGCGATTTTAACCGAGTAAATTTTGTTCCCGTGGGAATATCGGTGTGGAGGCATATGTGGAGGGGAACAGGGAGTAAAGTTCACTCATCCTCCATAGAAATGGGAAAATCCTCGGACCTGACCTGTGTTATGCCTGGGCACGGTAAACTCTGATTGTGAGATGTAGAATTCGTGTGACGTCACTATGACGCGTTGTTCCATGTGGAGATTGTAGGTACCGCTACAATCAGTGTAGAAATAGTAAAGGAAAATGGTATCCTATGTGTTTTTTCGGCTATTAACTATTTGTGTCCCATATTTAATTCAAATATGTTCAGTATTTTTTGCGTGAAAGAGTACCTGAAATATGCACATATATCCATCCATACATCCTCACAAACTTTTGCATTTCCGGAGTTCGGTTATATCGTGCTTTTTAGTTTACCCTCGGGAGCATCATTTTTTTCGGGGATAAAAAGTACCCTATTATTTAATCTGGACTTCTAACTTTACGTCTAGAAAATTTCAAAGCAATGTGTTCAGTAGTTACGGCGTGAAAGTATAATTATCACGCCTGACAGACGGGTTGGGGATAGCAATAATTTGATACTCCACAGGAGAAGCGCTGCTGCCCGCTTCCCTGGAGAGTTCCTTTAGTCGCCTCTCACGACACCCATGGATGGATATGGACCCATGGGAGGATATGGGATGGTACTATTCTAAGCCCGGTACCACACGGCATGATTAGTTTAGAAGTTATTATTATTGTGTAGGTAAACAAACATGCATACATAGCTGTTAAAATCCTAACCCTCCTTTCGATTTGCCGTAGTTCATTAAAAAACAAACACGTACCAGTTTCTATACTCAATATTATATTTTATACTCAAGAGGACGTGCGCAGTCCCAATAAATCTTTTCATCATTAAAAAAATACTTCACCAAACAACTAACAAAATTAACACAACAAATAAAAACTGTTATAAGTATTTCAAAAACATTGTTTCGTACAAAAATCACGTACGAGCCTGAGCTTCTTGACCCTGCCTTAAAAACTTCATACTGAAGCAGCCATAGAATAAAAAAATATATAGGAAGAAAATTGTCTCCCGCTTTAAAGCAATCCGTTTTCTACATACACTTTCTAGTTTATTATTATACAGTGCATATTCTCGTTAAATGGTGGCAACATTATATTTTCTTTTATTGATAACTTTATGTTATGTTATACACGTGTTATACACGTGAACTGATCGAAAATTCATAAGACGGAGAAAGAGTGGACTGTAGTAGCCTTAGTTGCCGCTAGGCGTAGAAGAGGAAGTGATATGCCTGCTCCTCCTGTTTCTTTTAGCACTGTCCATTGGTCGCCGCCGACTCGGTGCCCCAGCAACCAAAACATAGGCAAAGTTACCCGGGCGACCGTTGATCAAGTGCGTAAGCATCTATTTAAACTGTAGTTACCTTTTGCAAAGTATTTCTGTATCAGTTCCAAGAATTTATTTATTTATTTATTTATTCTTTCGCACACATGCCATGTACAGGGGCGGACTTAATGCCTTAGGCATTCTCTACCAGTCAACCCCAGGTGGTGAAGAGATAAGATGGAGAAGAGATGATGAATGAAGAGGTAATTGTTACATCTTTTGTAAAAACTAATGTCGGTTTAGAATCAGTGGAGTAAAGAATACAATAATGCTATAATAAGCACATTAGACCATAAAATAGTATTCAATGACAAGCTACGGGTATTAAAAAAAATCACACTATCCTTACACACTTACTTTTTTTAAATGTAGTTTTATTATATATTACTAGCCGCCGCCAGCGCCTTCGTTCGCATGGAGTTAGTGATGCTCCGCTCCTATTGGTCGCAGCGTAATGTTAGATAGCCTAAAACCTTCCTGGGTGAATGGGCTATCCAACGCAAAAAGAATTTCTCAAATCGAACCCGTAGTTCCTGAGATTAGCGCGTTCAAACAAAGAAACAAACAAACTCTTCAGCTTTATATATTAGTACTAGCTGACCCGGCGAACTTCGTTCCGCCTTAAAGGCAATATCACATGACTACTTTTTAAATTAGGATAATTTTAAATAAATAAATATTATTATTCAATGATTCTTTATTTGGGAGCACAATCCTGGCGGTTCTCCGGAAATCTTTAATGTGCTACAATACTCGGAAACAACATTCATTAGCCCAATGCGAACGTCATTGCGCTATATTATATGCGTATAGAAACGCTGCCCGATTCAAATCAGTATTTGATCAATTTTTTTTTGTGCTTCGTAAATTATTATCTAGCGCTTGATCTCTGAGGTTAGCTCGACGATTTCGGATTGCCAACTGAGCCGTTTCATGGGCTTCCTCCCTTTGCTCTGGTGAGTGAGAAGCACGAAGTCGAGCCATACTAAGGCTGCGCTCTTCAAGTGCAATTTCTTGCTCTTCTTCAGTTCTTTTTTTTTATTGTTTTGGATGGGAAATCATCAAATGACTTCTCCCGCTCTGGGCGGAGCGGAAGGGCGTGTCAGATTTTTACCGAGACTAAAACCCACCCGTGTTTCTTCACTTGCCTGTGCAACGGCCAGTGCCATGGTTTCTTTTTTAACCAACCCGCAACCCTGTGGACCATTCCTCGTAGAACCCGTCAAGGTGTACTGACATCTCTTTGAGGCGCGTGTGAAACACAACGCGCCGTCAACTCGGGCCTGGTTCTTACCAGGAGGCGAGCTGCCTATCGCTCGCCGCCCGTAAGCCCGCGCCTACGGTGGTCGGGAGTCCGATGTTGCCACCCGACCAGGGCGCTTCCTGCGGCGGTTTGAGGCGTGAGAGTAGTGGGATTTCCGCTCCCTCACGCGCTACGCCTCCTCCTTTGCCAGCATCACTGCTTCACAGAAGGAGGTGAAAGCTTGCCATGATGCACTCTTGCTCCGGACTGTGGCCCGGACCAGAGTCGGAGGCGAGAGATCGCCGCCGATCGCCGCCACGAGGACACGGCTGTGCTCTACCCAAGCCGGCAGACCTCTACCATATGCTCCACCGTGTCCCCAGGGCGATACACACAGTGGTCACCCTGGCGTTTCCTCCCGCCTTATACGGAACAGGAACCTCCCGAAACAGCCGTGTCCGGTGAGGACCTACGTCAGTCGGAAGGTGAGGACGCCGTGGCGCCTCTCTAGCTACTCCTCAAAGAGAGGACTTACCGCTGCTATTGTGGCGTGCTGTGTGCTGGATTGCAACAATCACACTTTCCATGTCGTCATGAGATCCCGCCGGAGCTCTGTCCGCTGTACTGGGATTTTATAGATTGGATATGGACACAATTTAATGGATGTTATTATACATATAAACGTTTCTTTTTAATTACTCTATCTATTAAAAGAAACCTCATCAAAATCTGTTTCGTAGTTTTAAAGATTTAATCATACAAAGGGACATAAGGGAAGAGAAAGTAACTTTGTTTTATAGTATGTAGTAAAGTGGTAAATGGCACAGCAATACAATATTAGAAATTTTGAAGTTGAAGTTTGCTTTGGGGCTTTTATTAAAAAAATTAACCGGCAGAGAGTATTTATATTCCTTGCTTTAAATGAATGCAACAACATGCAACCGGTAAGATTTTTTTAATATGCTGAGTAGTGCAGCAGTGTGTTTGTACAATTTTTAACAAATGAACCGCTAACTTATATTTTGACTGAGTTGTTTTGTTATTCCATGTCACGTCACACGGGAACGACGGGAACAATGGGAACGGGATAAAAAGTATGCTATGTGATATGTCCTTCTACCTCCCTACCAATTTTGAGCCATACTGGTTAAGCGGTTCTTGAGTTATAAATAGAGTAACTAACACAACTTTCATTTATATACATAGACTTCATTCAAATCGGACCAGCCCTTTAGGAGGAATTCAGTGAAGTACACATGTACAGCAGATTTAGGAATATACCCATGAAAAGCATTGTCATCTACATTTGTAACAAAGATATCATACCTCTCTATACCCCTAGAGCTCTTGTTTCAGTCTCTTAAAGTTAAATAAAAAATCTTAAATATTTATTTATTTCTATTTATTTTGTTCTATTTTAGTTCTTATGTACAATTTTCTTTTTAAGTAACTACAAAAATTAAAAAAAAAACTATAAACTTGTCTAAAACAACAAAAAGAACTTGTGGTTGCCCGGGTTTGAACCGAGGAACACCAGCCATCGCGAGTAGACCATACCACTATCTCCTACGCCACAGCCGCTATGTCAAGCCGCGCAAAATTAGCGCCCATATTATGCGTGAAATTCAAAAACTGAGCTAGATCAATTTCTCGTCCCCGAAAACCCCCACATATTAAATTTCAGCGAAATCGTTAGGGCCGTTTCCGAGATCACATGTTTCTTCAAGCGATCAGCGCCATCTGCCGGGCTGATTTGTGAATCTAAACCATCCAGATTGCCATTCAAACGCATACAGAAAAATTCATTAAAATCGGTCAAGCCGTTTAGGAGTTCAATGACATACACACGTACAGCAGAATTATATATATAAAGATAGATTATTACTATTTTTAATTTCAATAATTGCTTTTTGTTTTTTTTTTTAATTATTATAATCTAGCGCTTGACTGCAATCCCGCCTGATGGTAAGCAGTGATGCAATCTTTGATGGTAAAGCGCGCTAGTTTATTAAGCCCAATCACTTAAAAAAAAACTTAGTGAATAGGAAGGAAGACGGCAGTTGAGCGAGGTGGTGCAAAGTTAAACCCAACAACACGACCGACGATGCTGCGCCAGAGGGAGATTGATGTGGAGACCCTCCTGTTCTTACTTTTGCTCTGAATATTTATTACTCTCGTACTTAATTTAGTAGTTTTTTAATAGTTTTAGTTTAGCGAAATATACTTTTCAAGGCAACAAGATATATAAATCAATGCTATTTACGCCGTAATTTTCATGTAAATTAGTCCTTTACTTGTTATGATTATTCTAGCATAAATTTAATATGCTATGGCTGTGCTTCACAGTCGTCATCGACCGAGTCGCCACCGAAAAGTCGATAGTTCGTAATGGCTTCGTTTCGTAACGCAGAGCGCTAGCACTGAGTACACGTGTGTTTGTACTATAGCCTGCCACGATCATCCACAAATGGTGACTGCTAATGGATCGACTGTCTGTATACTTGTAAAATTTACCATACCAAAATATGAAAACGTTCACAACATTAATATTCAAGTTTCCCCCCCCCCCCCATCTTTTTGACCCTGTCACGATTTGTTAACATCTCTTTGAGGCGCACGTGAAACATAACACGCCGTCGACCCGGGCTTGGTCCTTACCGGGCAGCGAGCTGCCCATCGCTTGCCGTCCGCAAGCCCGCGCCTACGGTGCCCGGGAGTTCGATGTTGTCTCCCGACCAGGGGCTTGCAACCCGATATTTCTTTAATTTTATTTATCCAGGTCCTTTTTTTTGCTTAACACTCTGTCTCTTTTTCAGGTATCTTCCTTTCTGAATCTTATTCTGTGGAACAGCTAAATAACTTCGTAACGAAGTTCTCGACAGTATTTCGGCACGTTAATGCCTTTGTTTATGTTAAGGCTCGAATATCTTTGAGGTATTTTAAAGTTTCGTCCTACGGGTATCAAGTTTGGAACTTTGATCAGGGTGTGGGCCTGTCACGTTGTTGGGAGGAAGTCAAGTGTTGAACTGTTTGGCTACCGTTTGAAGTGATCGTGTGTTATGGTTGAACTCTTTTAAGATTTATCTTCCCCAACATTGTCAGTAGCAATTTGTGAAGAATTGAAATAAAGTAATCTATTAAAACGCAAACCAGGCGTCGAGGTAAATCTTCAAGATGCCCGTAAGGTGTTCTTCTGTGTTATACCACGACCGTCAGGTATCGTAGTCAGTGACAAATTTACCAGCAGGCTAAGTAGGCATTTAGATACCGCCTTTGTTTTCCTACGAACCACATACCAGGTCACTCAGAAAGTATTGCGACATTTTTTGAAACTGGCCAGTTATAATTTATTTTAAAAAATATGATTATTTATAACTACTAAAAGGTACGTTCCAAATTCAAAACTTCCCGCCATACTTTTTGCGAGCTAATTAAAATTATCGTGTCTCTTTGAAAAATGAATTTGCGTCGAGACCATTTTCGCACTTTGATTTTTTATGATTTCAAATGTCGCATAAAACCAAATGAATCTTATGATAGACATCAAATGGCATTCATAGATGAAGGCCCTTCTAAGGAAACCGTGTATCGGTGGTATAATGAATTTAAGCGCGGTCGACTAACTTTGGTGGAAGAAGATCAGGACCGTAGACCGATCAAAATCCTAGGTCACCCTCCCTACATCCCTGACCTGGCACCGTGTGACTCCTTGTTATTGTCAAAAATAAATGATCAGCTCAGAGGGGTACAATATTCGTCGCCGGATGATGCGCTGTCAGCATCCAAGCAGGCTGTAAACGAGGTGTCTGCGGCGGACTGAAAAAAGTGTTTCGAAAACTGGTTCAGACGCATGAAACTTTGTATAGAGACTGGTGGAGAGTGCTTTTAAAAGATGTAATAAAAATATATGTACCTAAAGTACATTTCTTTTTTATTATCGTTAAACTTTATGAGTATCCCATGTACCATCAAAACAAATTGCTGTACGACGGTTTCATGTTTTCTGATATTTTATAGATAGAAATCTGCAAATAATTTTGTCGATAATTTGTCTCCCTCACTTGTTATTGTACGGTTCGTGAATCCTTGCAGCAAACTTCCATAGTTTAGAGTAAAACAGTAGTAGAGTGGGCACAAAGGCTGATTAATAGAAAGCTAGGGCCAAATAATAGAAATCGCTTTAGCTCTTTTGTGCACAGAGTCGTAGTTGATGAATAATATTGTTTACGACGATATTATAGATGAAGATGAATAGTAAAAAGTTTTAGTTTTGGATATTGGACCACGGTGTGTATACAACGTGTAACAAAAAGGGTATATATATACCAAGGGCATGGCATATTTAGATGATATCAAACGATATCGGAAGGGTTTCAACTCAAAATAAAATACTCAAAAAATTGGTACCAAATTTTCGATTTCGTGTGTTCTTAAAATGAAATCATAACAAACGTGGCAGCACACTACATACGTTAATAACTACTCGTTACCCGTCACGTTACTTGCCAAAATCCGATAAATGTCTTCAATATCTCTGTGCGACTAGTATGATAGTAGCCTATCACAGGCGGTGTTTTTCCTCATAACTTCCTAACATAAAGAGATAAGATTAAAAAACCCTTCCAATATCGTTTGATATCATGTAAAGATGCCATGCCTTTGCTACGTATATACCCTTTATGTTACACGTTGTGTTTGTTAACCTCATGGTGTTAAGAGTTAAATCAAAGTTCTATACTTTGATTTAACTCTTAACACCATGAGGTTGCAATATGTACTACATTGAGAGACTCACATTTTCTCTTATTATCAACAGGATTCAATGGCCTACTTTAATACTCACATAGCTAATTTTATTAATAATCTAAGATTTTAACATACTAAAAAATAGTCTCCTCAAGAATGGCATACAGCTGCGTACAGTCCCGTGGATAGCATGCAAAATTGAAGCGAATCAACTGGTTGGGAACACAAGTATATGCGAAATTTATAAGGATCACACAGGCTGGAGATGCTGGCTGCGACGGCGGATCCATGGATTGACCTAATTTGGGGTAATGATGATGGTGATGATGATATTCCCGACCGATTTCGGCCGCGGCGACCACTTCGACTCCTAGCCGATGATTTGGCGCTCATTTGCCCGAAGATGGCTTATGTAGCCTATCTTGGCGGCGAAACTCGCCGTCGACGTAGTTGTATGTGATGGCAGCAGGTGGGTGGGCCTTTAATTGGTCGCGTTTGGCATCGAGGTCAGCTTTGCACTGCTCCTCAAACTCGCGTACTTGTCCGTACACCTTTCTGCGCCATTCTGACCGTTATGCTGCCAAATGCTCCCATTCAGAGGGTTCTATATTGCATCTCTTCATGTGTCGTTTTAAACACAATTGTAGAGGTCTCGAAGGTCAAATCTTACAGCCTTGAAAAATAATAGGTAAATCAGCTACTGATCGTAGTTAGGTACGGGTCGGATACGGATTCAGCGTGTAATTACCTTAAGACATGAATTTCTCTAAGGTATTCTTTTCTATTTTGGTATATATCATGTATTCTATCCATATATAATTGGTTATCTTCTATACATATAATCCATATTTGAGAATGGATTATATAGATTACGTTATGTTTTCCTAAATATAAATAGGCTTTTATCTCTATTATATTTTCATGTCTTTCATTATTATTATTTACCTGTGCTTTTGTTTGTGTGGGTAAAACAATTATTTTTCTTTATTTCTTTAGGTATAAAATATTAATTATATTTTGACCTTTACAAGTCTGGTCGTAGTGCTTAAATCAAACGATTTGGTAACACATTTTGATAAATTAAGCCGCTGAAATGAGGGATACTAATTTCCGGCGCTGGAGGAACTTTTAGACGGATTTACAACGAGACTACTTTATAAAGTATACATTAAGGTAATAGATTAAGATTAATTTTGTTTGCTTTTGCTGTCAAAATGAATAAAACTTACAATGGATTTCAAATAACATTACATCTTCAATATAGAATTTTTTTTTACGGTATGTGAATAAGGTAAAAAAATATTTAGTCCATCTATTTTTCCAGGGAACGGATCAGCAGCAAGAGCATAGAGATAATTGCGTAATGTACTATCAGTAGCAGTGGGTTTCACTTTGACACTTTAACAAAATTCATTGCGTTATTAACGTTGTTGAGCAGACACACTTTTCTGGCAGAAGGAGCAACGAATTAGCAATATGCTCCAAAATAATTCAAATTGATAGTAATATTGTGTTACGCAATCAGCGTGCTGGTTAAAGCTCCTGGGTGAAGAATATTTCCAATAAGTACTGTATATATACCTGGGACAAACAGTCCAACTAGGTAGGTCCAACTTCGACAAAGAGGTGTCTCGTCGAATCCAGCTCGGCTGGACAGCTTTCGGGAAGCTACGCTACATCTTCTCGTCGTATTAGATACCATAGTGTCTCAAGTCTTTGACCAGTGTGTGTTGCCAGTGATGACTTACGGAACTGAAACGTTGCTCAGAGTTACACAAAGGGCAATGGAAAGAGCTATGCTCGGAGTTTCTCTGCGTGATCGAATCAGAAATGAGGAGATCCGCAGAAGAACCAAAGTCACCGACATAGCTCTTCGAGTCGCTAAACTTAAGTGGTAGTGGGCAGGGCACATTGCTCGTAGAACCGATGGCCGATGGGGCAATAAGGTTCTGGAGTGGCGGCCACCTACTGGAAGACGCAGCGTAGGGAGGCCCCCAACAAGATGGACCGATGACCTGGTGAATGTCGCGGGAAGTCGATGGATGCGGGCAGCACAAGACCGGACATCGTGGAAAGCCTTGGGGGAGGCCTTTGTCCAGCAGTGGACATCTATAGGCTGAAGAAGAAAGCGCCTGAAGAGGTTCGAACTTAGGCGGAACGTGTGAGGGAGCAGGAATCTCAGCGCCCTCATGCCTGTAGCCGCCGCAGGAGACGCTCTGGTTGGGAGACAACATCGAACTCCCGGCTATCGTAGGCGCGAACTTATGGTCGGGAAGCAGTGGGCAGCTTGCCGCCAGGTAAGGACCAGGCCCGAGTCAACGGCGCGCTGAGTTTCACGCGCATCGTTGCCAAAGAGATGTCAGCACATCGTGATGAGGTCAACGAAGACCGATGCCTAGGTCAGGGTTGCGGGTTGGTTAAAAAAGAAACCGTGGCCCTGGCACACAGACAAGTGAAGATTTTTACTGGTTTTAGTCAGCAAAATTTTTGACACGTCCTTCATTCTTCTCGGCATTCTCATTTGAAGAGTTTCCATCCAAAACAAAAAAGGGGGTTCGAACGAAAGCACAGCTGCTCTCCAATCTAATCTGTCAAATAATACTTACCTCAAAACAGCATTCACCAGTTATTTAAGCTATACCTACGCTTTTTAAGCACTACACTGACCCTGATTTCCTTGTTAAAAAAAAAAGTGCATCTTCTTCTTTATATTTCTGTATATTTTTAGTCGTCATGTTTTTATCGCGTCCAAAACACGAATTAAGATTTTTAATCGTTATGTTTTTATCGCGTCCAAAACGCGAATTTAGATTTTTAGTCGTCATGTTTTTATCGCGTCCAAAACGCGAATTAAGATTTTTTTGAATTAAGATTTGCATTTTGATGAGTTTTTGACATTTATTTGTGTTCGAGATGAGAGTGCCGCTAGAGTTTAAACATTATAAAGTACGAGAATTGGCCTTTAGATAACCGGATCAATTCAGAATAGGTTGATGTAAGTAATAATAACAGTGAACATTTTTCCGATAGGTTAGTTTCAGAAGTCACCAAGAGATGGCGCTGCGACAACTTTTAATTTTTTTTATTTGATTTGTTGCGGTTAATTTAGTCTGTGGCAGTAAATAAGTGACAGTATAGATATAATTATATAGTATAGATAATAGAATGGCATAAGTCATATTTTAAGTAATTTAAACAAATGAAAAATGTGCAAACAACACTCTTCTATTACGAAAAGTAGCGGTCGCGCCATCTAGCAAGTCATAGGAAAGTTCCTGGAAAACTTCTTTGTGCCAAAAAATATCTATCTCTAGTTTTACGTTGGAATGATTTGTTATAAAAATACGGCGTATAACATGAACGGGGTATATTTGTTGCAATTTTTCAGTGAAAATTTCAAAGTAGGTATTTTTATGTAGGTATATAACATTTTTGTTATCTACGCTCAAAATCCAGATGTATCCAAGCGAAGCGCCACATTTCTCCAAATCCCTTGTTAGCCGAGGCACTTAATCGGCGCACGTGCAAAATTTCAACTCTGCGCCCTGTCTGCTACCCGGAAATACTGAAAAGTGAAAATGAATCCTGAAAACGAACACAATTGAGGGTTCTTCTTTGTCCTGGTATTTATTATACGCTTTTGAATTATTTTTTTACCAGGAATTATTAAAAAACTCGGACTTCGCATTTTGAATCGTCATTTTTCCTACTTTTTTCCAGATTTCGACAGGAAGTGTACTAAAAAAAATCGCTAGTTATGATTTGAATAAATTATAACACTGATTATTTGTTTTTTCTAGAACCATACTTTAAATGTGTCTTTTACCACCAGCCCGCGTGTTGGATTTTAGTCCACTTCTCCGAGGTTTCTATTTCAGCAGCGGGGACGTTATAGGCTGAATATGTTTAATATGTTTATGCTTTATTTATTTATCTATGAAACGCTTTCGTCACTTCGTCTTCTTCTTCAGCCTATAGAGGTCCACTGCTGGACAAAGCCTTTCCCCAAGGCTTTCCGCGATGCGCGGTCTTGTGCTGCCCCCATCCATCGGCTTTCTGCGACCTTCACCAGGTCATCGGTCCTCCTTGTTGAGGGCCTCCCTAAGCTGCGTCTTCCGCTACGTGGCCGCCACTCCAGAACCTTACTGCCCCACCGGCCATCAGTTTTACGAGCAATGTGCCCCGCCTACTGCCACTTAATTTTAGCGACTCAAAGAGCTATGTCGGTGACTTTGGTTCGTCTGTGGATCTCCTCATTTCTGATGATAGCTCTTTCCATCGCCCTTTGTGAGACTCTGAGCCTTCGTATGAGGCCCATTGTGCATGTTTATTTTTCAGCTTAATTAATAGGCTAAGAACAATTAACCAGGCATAAATCTAAATTCAAATTTTATTAATTTTTCATTTTGATATCATTTCAAGTTAAAGAAGTATTAAAGTGTCAATGTTTTTTTTTCACCTTTTGAGAGCAGCGGTGTTCAAATAATGTAGACATTTTTTATTTCTAAATAATTTCATCGAACACATTAAGATCGAAAAGCAGGTATTCTACTTACCGATCTTAACATGTTTTTTTTTTTTATTAGTTATAAACTAGTGCTTGACTGCAATCCCGCCTGATGGTAAGCAGTGATGCAATCGTTGATGGTAAAACGCACTAGCTTATTAAGCCTATTCACTCAAAAAAACTGAGTGAATAGGAGGGAAGACGGCAATTGAGCGAGGTGATGCAATGTTTAACCCAACAACACGACCAACGATGCTGCGCCAGAGGATGATCTGGAGACCCTCCACTACCAAACTCCCGGCACAACAACATTAGGCATATCGTACTTGGTACACATCGCAACTCAGACCCATCCTCCGTACGCCTTCACCAGACATCATGCCGGAACACGACGAATCGCTTGGCGGCAAGACTTTGTCTGGTGGGTGGTAAGTTATGCCGGCGGCTGATGTTGTTGCCTACCACCGAGAAAATCAATCATGTTGATCAAGCATACTATATCTGATCTTTACTAGTGAAAACAGATTCCATTTACACGTTACTAAATATTTTAATCCAATATCAAAATAACGGAAAACATAAAAAAATGGAACATCACAAGGTATACCATGAGCACTGGCGCAAAACTGTTCCGTTCACTTTACATCCGAATGGGTTTTCCATTTGATTTGATACAAAACTGGATACCCATTCCAATGTTTGCTGTTGTGATGTTTGTTTTCATTTCTAATACCTATCTCTACTTATATTTGTTTTTCGTAGTTGGAGTGATATTAAACAAATATACAATTAATAATTAGAATAGGAATAAATAGAACCATTCGAAACCCTAATTGCGTAGGTGTGATGTCTGGTGAAACCGTACGGAGGGCGGGTCTGAGCAGTTGTGTTGCGTTGTGTGCCGGGTACGATGCGCCAAATGTTGTTGTGTCGGGAGTTTGATCGTGGAGAGTCTCCAGATCAATCTCCCTCTAGCGCAGCATCGTTGGTCGTGTTGTTGGGTTTAACATTGCATCACCTCGCTCAACTGCCGTCGTCCGTCAAGTAGTATGGGGAATAAGGGACGATGACCAAATTTGTAAATATAGGGAGCTATGTACCGAGGCATTACGGAATATAGACTTCCCGGTAGAATTGAGGGATTGCTGTGACCACATATGTGATAATGTAGATCATAAGACCATAATTAATGAAATGTACGCGAACATCAAGTCTATCTTGTGTGATGCCTCGGAAAAGACACGAAGTACCTTTAAGAGAAATAAGAGGAAGTGTATTGTAGGTTGGAACAAGCATGTAAGTGAATTCCATAGGAAGGCTCGGCTTAGTTTCAGTAACTGGGTTTTAGTGGGGAAACCGCGCACAGGACCACAATACTTAAATATGTGTGAGTCACGTAAAGCATTTAAAAAAAAATAAAAATGGTGCCAGGATAATGCCGAGCAAATAAAAATGGACATACTGGCAGCTAAGCACAAGGCTAAAGATTTTTGTAGCTTTTGGAAAAATACTAGGAATGTGAATCCGGGGCCGAGCATCCCTATGAGCGTTGATGGTGTAGTGGGTAATCAAAATATTGCGAATGTTTTTAGGGATCTGTTTACTGTAGAACCTATGCCCTGTGAGAAGGATAACTTATGTAAATCAGACGTCAGACCTGGTGATAAGTACAATCGGATTAGGACAGTAGATGTGAAGAATGTCATAATAAAAATGGAACGTGGAAAGTCCCCAGGTCATGACGGAATAAGTATAGAGCATTTGCGATTCGCGGGTGTGCATCTGCCCAGAATCTTGAGTCTACTGTTTAACTTTTGTGTAGGTCACTCGTTTATTCCGGATGATATGCTGAAAACAGTAGTAGTTCCTATAGTGAAGAACAAAACCGGGGATACATCTGACAAGCGTAACTACCGCCCAATATCATTGGCCACTACCATGGCGAAGGTCCTCGACAGTCTGTTGAATGCACAGCTGAGCGAACATCTTCAGATACATGACTTGCAGTTTGGCTTCAGACCCAACCTGTCAACGGAAATGGCGATTATGTGTCTGAAACAAACTGTAAGGTATTATACTGACAGGAATACACCAATTTATGCGTGTTTTCTTGATCTGTCGAGGGCGTTCGACTTGGTTAATTATGATATTTTGTGGCACAAACTACTTACGGAGACGACTGTACCGAGGGAGACGGTATCCCTCCTCAAGTACTGGTACAGCAATCAAAAAAATGCGGTCAGATGGGCCGGCTCGCTTAGTCGGGAGTATCCTCTGAAATGTGGAGTCAGACAGGGTGGGTTGACTTCCCCGAGCTTGTTTAACCTATTTGTTAACCAGCTGATTGGCAGGCTAGGCGGAGCTATGGTCGGGTGTTCAATAGATGGCACCATAATAAATAATATAAGTTATGCGGACGATATGGTTCTGCTCGGCCCGTCAGTGGGTGCGCTCAGAAGACTTCTGGGCATTTGTGAAGCGTATGCAACGTCGCACGGACTCAAGTATAATGCTAGTAAGAGTGTCCTCATGGTTTTCAAGGCAGGAAATAAAGCTCCGTCAAATGTGCCACCGATTAGGATCGGGGGGTCGTCACTAGTGAGGGTGACTGAAGCAAAATACTTGGGTCACGTGCTGACGGATAGCCTGCAGGATGATGCAGACCTAGAGAGGGAACGGAGGGCGTTGGCAGTCCGCTGCAATATGTTGGCCCGCAGATTCGCACGATGTACTACAGATGTGAAATTGTTACTGTTCAGAGCCTTCTGTCAATCATTTTACACGTGCAGTCTGTGGATCAACTTTACGCGGCGGGCTTATAATGCCTTGCGTGTACAGTACAATGATGCTCTGAGAGCAGTGTTGGGGAAGCCCAGGTATTGCAGTGCCTCCGAAATGTTTGCGGGAGCTTCAATTGATGATTTTTTCTCCATCATTAGGAAAAGAACCGCATCGATGATGAGCAGGGTCCGTGGCAGCTCCAACACTGTCCTCAGAGCGTTAGCGTGCAAAATAAACGGTCCTTTTACTGTTTACTGGGCGAGTGTTCACTTGCTCAGAAATAGGAAGTAGCCTGTATAGACCTACTTACTTTATTGTATGTGTTATACTAACAACCCTACTAACGTTTTTTGTTTTGATCTTATTTTATGTGTTATATATACTAACAACCCTACTAACGTTTTATGTTTAATTTTTGTTTAAAATTATGGACCTATGTCTGAAATAAAGATATTATTATTATTATTCCTAAGTTTTTTAAGTGAATAGGCTTATTAAACTAGTGCGCTTTACCATCAACGATTGCATCACTGCTTACCAACAGGCGGGATTGCAGTCAAGCACTAGTTTATAATTATTAAAAAAATAATAATAATACACTATTACAATTGGAATCCATTTGAAGCGTATAGCTAAACCATTTCTCCTGCTTATTATGGAGGGAAGTGGAAAAAATATCTTTTTTCTTACTCCTCCGCTATTCTTTTCTGATTAATTTCGTTGCGGGACCCAAGACAGTTGAAACATTTCTCCGGGACTCGTCGAGCTTCATTGCTCGGCGTTTTTCTGGCGGTCTCCACTGTTGATTCTGGCTTTCAGGAGTTGCAGTGGGTTGGGAACAGTGTGGGTTTTGTCCCAAAAAAAAAAAAAAAAAAAACCATTGCTCCATACGTTTAAAACATTTCCGCTGAAAAATTTACGATGTTGAGTAAAAAAGGCAATGAATGTTGTTGAAATGTCAAAATGAAACACATTGCTACTGGTAGTGAGTTACGCAATTACTATGCATAGATGTGACATGTCTTCGAATTTTTGGTTTGAAGACATGCCACTTTCCTCTCGATGTTTTCCTCCGCCGTTTTTGAATTAGTGTTAATAAAATTTCTTACACTAAGTTAAGGTCCTGCCTGAGTTAAAACCTTCGATTTACAACTCACAAATCCGTAAGGGATACTGCAATATCCTGTTGGTTCATAATAAAAAACACTCACGCAAACACATACCATAATGATATATAAGGTCGGATGACACTATTTGCCATATTCAAAGCAAATTGATGTTTCACCCGCGTAGGTTTCGATGTGTTTTTTTTATATGCTCCGCTCCTATTGGTCACAGCATGATGTAATATAGCCTAAAGCCTGATTAATGGGTTATCCACCGCAAAAATAATTTTTCAAATCGGACTCGGAGTTTCTGAGATTAGCGCGGTTAAACAAACAAACAAACTCGTCAGCTTTATATATTAGTATAGCTAAGTCGGTTCACCAGTACAGACCAATTGCGTTTACCTTTAATATCACGCGTCTATTTCAAATCTATTGACTCTATCTAGAATGGATTGGAAGATAAAATGTCGGGCGTCTGGTGGCATACCTACCACATTCTACTTAAATGTCTTGTATCTTGTTTACCTTAAATATCTCACGTCTATTCCAAATATATTGACTCCATCTAGAAAGTATTGGAAGACAAAATGTCGGTCGTCCGGTGGCGAAATGGGCAATATGGGCATTTGGGCATACCACATTCTACATACGCTGATTCTCTTGTTCAGAAACTAAATAAGTTCAGTGCAACATTTCTTTCTATTTCACAGGAAAAGGACAGAAGATAAGTAATTGTTTCATCATCATCATTTCAGACGAAAGACGTCCACTGCTGAACAAAGGCCTCCCCCAAAGATCTCCACGACGACCGGCCCTACGCCTCCCGTATCCAGCGGTTTCCCGCGACCTTCACCAGATCGTCGGTCTACCTTGTCGGGGGCCTACTCACGCTGCGTCTTCCGGTGCGTAGTCGCTACTCGAGAACCCGTCAGCCCCATCGGGCATCGGTGCTACGGGCAATGTGCCCGGCCCGCTGCCACTTGTGTTCTAATTCTTCTGGCTATGTTAGTTACTCTCGTTCTTCTGCGGATCTCCTTATTTCTGATTTTATCACGCAGTGAAACCCTACGCATAGCCCTCTCCATTGCTTTGAGCTTATAAGGCCTATTGTTAGCGACCACGTCTCAGTTCCACATGCCATCTCCGACAACACACACTGGTCGAAGACTTTTGCCTTGAAACACTGCGGTATAAACAAGAAAATTCTAGGTAGCTTTCCGAAAGCAGCCCAGCCGAGTTGGATTCTACGATTGACCTTCTTCACCTTTTAGTCGTGTTGGCCCAGTGGTAAAAACACCAGCCTCTCAAGTATGAATGTGCGGGTTCGATTCCAAGTCAGGCAAACACCAATGTAACTTTTCTATGTACTTTCTAAGTATATCTTGGACACCAATAACTGATTACAAGACGAAGGAAAACATCTTGAGGAAATGAAATGAAATGAAATTGAGGAGACCTGTACTTTATGTCTAAAATCGCCAACCCGCATTGAGCAAGCGTGTTTGGTGATTACGCTCAATTCTTCTCTGTATGAAAGGCGACCTCTGCCCAGCAGTGGGACGATAAAAAGGTTGATGGTGATGATGATTGACCTCTTTTGCGAAGTATTTGTTCAGCACTGTCAAATGACGATACTCCATAGACAGTTCAGGTGTGATTAAGAACATGACGACGAAAAATTTATATTCGACGGTGAATAATCTCACAAGACTAAACAAATTCTTATCTTCTGTACTATGAGAATTCTGAGATTGCTCCATTAACTTATACTCCGTTTCCAAATAGCTATCAGTCACTGTTTACATACACACCAACCACCACTCAACTTCACATTCACCACATTTCACCTACACACTCACCATTCACGTTTTGACTGCTTCTGTTTTTATATTTACATAAATTATGTTACCTTTCTTTTCGTTTGTTCGTTTTTCTCATTGCTCTATCTTCTATTTTTATTTTGGGATGGGAAATCATCAAATGACCTCTTCCGTTCTGGGTTCTCAGACTTTTACTGACTAAAACCCACCCGAGTTTCTTCACTTGCCTGTGCCAGGACCACGCTTTCTTGTTTAACACTTAAGGACTCGCTACTAGGTTCGGAGGACCGGAGGACCCAGCCTAGTTCCTTGTATTTTGTTGAATTGCTTAAAAATTACGAATTTTGCGACGGTGCCGTTCTTAGTGCCTTTCAACCACAGTATAAAGTGGTAGATTACGATCTCAGCTGTCAGTTAGCCCGCTGCGTATGAGTGCTATGGACGTGAAAGGTGCGTAATCTGTTGATTTTGAAAGTTGATTTTGCTTCTTCCTATGATGATTGATCTCTTATTCATATTTGGTCTTAGTAGATACATTATAGTAGTATATTAAGGTAGAAAATATTTTGTTTAAAATATATCATTACAGAATTTATAACTGTTAGTCTAACTTAAGTCAAAAAATTATTCCAAAATTCCTTATATTTTTGTACTGACTACAGGATTAAGTAAAAAAAAAAAATATTAATATTTTATTCACTTGTTGTTTACATTTTGCACATTATTATAATATCAAAAGATACCAACCACTTTCATTGAGCGATTTTGAAATATTCACGTAATTTTGTCCGGGTCGGCTAGACCCGGTAGCGAGTGATAAAGTTGCAATTTCAAGCGCGGGTCCCTAAGTGTTAACCAACCCGCAACCCTGACTCAGGAGGCATCGGTCTTCGTGGACCTCGTCACGATGTGCTAACGTCTCTTTTAGGCCGCTGCCTCGAATCTTGCGGGCAGCGGGGCGGTGGCGGCGGCGGCGCGGGAGCCGAGCGGGCATCGAAGACCCGTTCTCGAAACTAGCGGGCAGATCGCGCGTCACTATAGCCGCGTAGTGTTGTTTTCACGATTGTGTCGAGGAGATATTTGTTTTTATTCGCGAAAGAAATGTCTGAACAATGGCGGCAACATCTTTTTGATTCAAATTTATTCCTAACGCTCGATCACCGCTCGCTGCCCACCCGCCGCCCGCAAGATTCGAGCGCGAGAAGTACACCGCTTGCTACCCGCCGTCGCCTCGCTGCCGCGCCGCTGTTTTCGAGAACCGGTCCGTTTGATTGTACGCATAAGATCTTGCCGCTCACTCGCCGCCGCCGCCGCCGCCCCGCTGCCCGCAAAATTCGAGGCAGCGGCCTGAGGCGCGCGTGAAACACGACGCGCCGTCGAATCGGGGCTGGTCCTTACTGGGCTTACCTTTTTTGGTTTAAATGTTTGGAAGGTAAACATGTTACTTGCCTGGTTGTTTCCATAATGCCACTAAGTGGAGCCTGGTGACCTGACATTTCTACAAGTTTTTCGTAAAACCTACTTCAGACACTAGTTCTCACAATGTGGATCTTTTATAATATATTGTTGTAGTTATAAAATAAATGAGGTTTAGTACATCTTGGGATCCTTTTGTAAAACTTCAAAAAATAAATCACTTAAAATTCATTCACACTGTTGTAGTTATGAATAAATAGTAATTTGAGTGCAGACAGTACCTTCTGGGATCCTTTACATTTTAAATAACTCCAAAATCAATTAATACACCATTATAAGCACTTCATAATTTTTAATATTTTAAGCCCAACTTTCAAACACTCTATAAAAAAACATTACAATATTATATAACAAACATTATCGATTGACTGCAGTCTTGCTACTATTGATGCTACCGAAAACAAACAATGATCACATAAAACAATGAATCTTTTTCTCCTGTCTCCGTAATCTTCCAAACTTAAAATATTTTTGCTTATAAAAGTTAGCTGCCAGAGACAATAATCAAATTCAACCTCAACATCCCCTCTGAATTTTATTATTATCTCAAAGTAAAATATAAAATCATCCTAAGACATAACTTTCAATTTCATAAATATCACTAACCTTTACACTTTTGTTACATGTCACAACCCTTGAATACATAACTTTAAATTTTGCAGGACCCCAACTCATCTCTATTATTTGTAAAACCTACCAACAAACCCCTGATATATCTGGTCCAATTTTATTTATCAAATATAATAAAGACCCTATTAATTGCCTATAACTAAGCACATCACATCAATTGTCTACTGCACATCACAACTAATATTCTTCCATTTTGTTGTTCTTCTTCAAAAATAGAAAACTCCTCCTCCATATCACATCAATTTCCTATAATTATGCACATCAACACTAATATTCTTCCCCTCTTGATGTGCAACAATTCAAATATTCGGAAATGCTTTTTCTTTCAAGTTGCCGTATCCAACATTCTTCATTTGTTGTTCAATGTAAAACTTCTCATACATTTTCAAATAATTTTCTCTATAACCTCTATATCAATTCCAATAATTATTTAAATATTCTAATTCCAAATTCTTTTTCCAGTCCTTCAGATATCTTATTTCTTCTCCTTTTCCACTATTTCTAATATTTATTATAGAATTCCATCATCAACATAATATTGCCAAATAAATTTCTTTTCCTTTAATATACATATTTATTTTCACCAAAATTGTATTCCATCGGTATTTCCATAAAATTTTCTTTTAGCTCTTCATATAATTTTCAAAGAAGACTTCATTTTCTTTACCATTATTTTTGTTCTTCTAGAAAAATCGCTCCTCTTTTGTTTCTTTGACATCAAAAATTTTCATTTTCTCTTTCTAAACTTCCCCTCTCAAACTCTATCTTCTTCAAATAGGTACATTTTCAATTGCTGTCTTACTGTTGCACCCGTGCTGGGCCCATAACCTGTTTTAGTTATGAATAAATAGTAATTTGAGTGCAGACAGTACCTTCTGGGATCCTTTACATTTTAAATAACTCCAAAATCAATTAATACACCATTATAAGCACTTCATAATTTTTAATACTTTAAGCCCAACTTTCAAATACTACAATATTATATATCAAACATTATCGATTGACTGCAGTCTTGCTACTATTGATGCTACCGAAAACAAACAATGATCACATAAAACAATGAATCTTTTTCTCCTGTCTCCGTAATCTTCCAAACTTAAAATATTTTTGCTTATAAAAGTTAGCTGCCAGAGACAATAATCAAATTCAACCTCAACACACACAATATATTTCCAAACGAGACTCAATAAACAAACAGTTATACAAAACACATCTTATAATTTTATTTATATTCAAACCATACTCTGTCACAACATTTTTGCTACTACTGATGCTACCGAAACAATTCTTACACAGAAACAATAAAACATTTTTACCTGTCTCCCTAATTTTCCTAACTCAAATATATTTAATTTCTTTATAAAATGTTAGCTGCCAGAGACAATAATGAAATTCAACCTCTACATCCCCTCTGAATTTTATTATTATCTCAAAATAAAATTTTAAAATTATCCCAAGACATAACTTTCAAAGATTAATTTCAATACACTCTCTTTAAACAACTTCAATACATAAGCTATAATCCCCTCAATACAAAAAGCAACTCATATAAAACTTCAACTCACTATCTATAGCTTCGACAAACTTACTATCGATAACTCCAACAAACTCCCTATCAATAACTTCAACAACTCCCTATCTTTAACTTCAAACAACTCCCTATCTTTAACTTCAAACTCCCTATCTATAACTTCAAACTCCCTATCTATAACTTCAAACTCCCTATCTGTAACTTCAAACTCCTTATCTAGGTATAACTTCGACAACTCCGACAGTCTTCCTGCCTATAAACTCCCTATCGATAACTTCAATTCTATCATAAAACACACCCTATCTATAACTTCAACTATTACAAAACACACCCTATCTAAACTTAAGCTCTATTAGAAAACACACCCTACCTAAAACTTCAACTATTTCAAAACACACCCTATCTAAACTTCAGCTCTATTAGAAAACACACCCTACCTAAAACTTCAACTATTACAAAACACACCCTATCTAAACTTCAGCTCTATTAGAAACACACCCCACCTAAAACTTCAAAAACCCTATTACAAAGACACACCATCTAACCTCAACTCTACTACTAAAACACATCATATCTAAAATAAACTCCCTGTCTAAAATGCAGTCTTTACATAACCTCCAATTTCATAAATATCACTAACCTTTACACTTTTGTTACACCGTTACCTAAATACAGATCAATAACTATTACACTTCTATTAAAAGTCACAACCCTTGAATACACAACTTTCAATTTTGCAGGATCCCAACTCATCTCTATTATTTGTAAAACCAACTAACAAACCCCTAATACATCTGGTCTAGTTTTATTTATCAAATATAATATAGACCCTATTAATTGTCTATAATTATGCACATCACATCAATTGCCTATAATTTTGCACATCACCACAATTGCCTATGCATATCACCACAATATTTTCCCCCTCTTGATGTGCATCAATTCAAATGCTTTTTTCTTTTAAGTTGCCGTATCCAAAATTCTTCATTCATTGTTCAATGTGAAACTTCTCATAAATTTTCAAATAATTTTCTCTATAACCTATTCTATAACTTATTCCTTCACGTCGAATGTACGCCTGGGAAAGTGAGTGTGAGGACATCTGGATCACAATGGATGTAGTTATGAACAAAAAACGTAAAAAAATTGCAGTATGTGTAGTCTACCTGCCTCCTCCAGTCAAACTTGATCTCTTGAATACGTTTTTAGATAATGTTAGTAACATTTCTGATTGTGTGGATGCAATTTTGGTTATGGGCGATTTCAATTTGGGCTTCATCAATTGGATCCCTGAATCTAACTTAAAGCATATGATTCCCCACAGCGATGCTAACTCCAATGCCGATAATAATAGTGGCCGGCTGGGGTTGGCTCTCGCTGATTTTATCGCTTTGTCAGGGTTACAACAAAAGAATACGATAGGTAATCAAAAAAATAAAATCTTAGACTTGGTCTTAACAGATGAAAACTGTGTAATTTCAAAGGCCGATGCCATCAGTAAAATCGACGCTTACCATCCACCGCTCGAAATCACGTTGGAAGTCAGGCCCCAGTCGTCACTTAAATGTGCCCCTCGCATTGACTACAACTTCTACAAGGCCAACTATGGCGCTATTTGTTCGGAGCTGGATGCAGTGAGGTGGTCTGAATGTTTTGATGGTCCTATGAACGTTGATCAAATGGTGTCCAACTTTTACAATGAATTAAATCCAATAATTAATGAACATGTACCTAAACGCAGGCCTCGCAATGATCGATATCCCATTTGGTTTACGCGTGATCTAATACGGGTTCTGGGGGAGAAGGACAGGTTGCGGCGGAGGTATCGCAAGTATAATAATCCCCGAGATAAGCTCGAATACCGCTCGGTCAGACGGCAATGTGATAAACTGTTGAGTGATTGTTATGCTAACTATATGTATACCATCGAAAACAGTCTCAAAACGAGTCCCAAGACTTTCTGGACTTTCATTAAAAATAAAAGATTGACTTCAAACGCGTTACCTCCAGTAATGCACGACAATAACGAAAAGAATTGCTCGAGTGGTCCTGACATTGCTAATTTGTTCGCATCATATTTCGGTTCGGTTTACTCTAGCACGGCTTCTGCAGCATCCTCTGCCAACGACACTTGCCCACCCGCTGATTCGTACAACAGTAGACTCACGTGCCTCAGCATAACTGAAAAGGATATCATCTCAAAATTGAAGACGCTAGATGCTAACAAAGGAGCAGGGCCCGATGGGATTCCTCCACTCTTCATCAAAAGATGTGCGTCGCGTTTGTCTTACCCGTTAAAACAAATTTTTAATAAATCGCTTACAAGCGGTAGCTTCCCTACTGCATGGAAGCGAGCCCGGATAGTTCCAGTCCTAAAAAAGGGAGACAACGACAACGTGAGGAATTATAGACCCATCTCAATACTGTCGTGCTTTTCTAAAGTGTTTGAAAGTATCGTCTGTCCAATACTAACAACGCATACCAAATCTCTGATACGGGCAGAACAGCACGGTTTCCAGGAAAACAAATCTGTTCTTACCAATCTCGTCACATATATCACGCCTATCATAGACAAAATTGATGGGAACCAGCAGGTTGATTCGGTCTATACCGACTTTGCTAGCGCTTTTGACTGTGTCGACCACAAACTCTTAATAAGTAAGCTGCATAGTCAGTTCGGTGTTTGTGGATCGATGCTGAGTTGGTTTGAATCGTACCTCGAATATCGGGAGCAGGTAGTGGTCTTGGCTGGATATGAGTCCAACAAATACTTTGCCACATCCGGAGTACCTCAGGGGTCGCACCTGGGCCCAATACTGTTCTTACTCTTTGTTAACGATATTGTGGCCGAAATCCACCACTGCCGGTGCTCCCTGTTTGCCGACGATATGAAAATCTCACGGCAAATCAGTTCATTAGATGACGTAAACTTAATACAGGCTCACTTGGACCGAGTTTCTGCATGGTGTCGCGTCAATAAAATGAAGCTCAATGCCTCAAAATGCCAGCATATACGTTTCACACGAAAAAGAAAAACTATCAAAACGGCAGTCCACATAGACAATGAGGAAATCGCTGTTGTAACGGAAGTTAGGGACTTAGGAGTAATTCTGGACTCCGGACTGAATTTTATCTCTCACTACAGCAGCATTATAAAAAAGGGAGCAAAAATGTTGGGTTTTATCAAACGCACCACCAAAGACTTCAGGCATACTACCTCACGCATAATGTTATTCAATGCTTTGGTTCGGAGTGTGCTTGAATTCGGCAGTGTCGTCTGGAATCCACATTATAATAATAATAATAATAATTTACTAATAATAAATAATAATTTAATTATGCAGTTCACTCCGATCGTATCGAGGCTCTTCAACGGTCGTTCACTAGGCATCTGGCTTTTGTCACTCCTGGTGTCAGCATGAGGTGTTCGTACGATGAGAGGCTGTCTCGTTTCGGACTTCATACCCTGCTGCATCGCAGACGTATGCTGGACTTGCTCTTTTTCCAAAAATTGTACGATGCCACGCGTTATGCGAAAACCTGTTAGAACGCGTCGCAATATGCGTCCCTAAAATAAACGCGCGAAGAAAATGTAGCGACTTGTTTAATGTCCCCCGATATAGAACAAATCTAGGGTTGAATTCCCCAATTGCAAGGCTGCCATCAACTTATAACGCTTGGTGCAACATGCTTGACCTGGATATTTTTCATGACCACCCCACTCGGCTCAGACAAAAGTTGTTGGAAGGGAAAGGGAAACCTAAACCTAAACAAAATTGTAATTAGTGTTGTATTTGTTGTGCATTCTCATATTTCGTCATCATTGTACATAATTTTACTATATATTTTTTGTCACATTATTTTATTATATCCAATGTTAATGAATTAATTCTCAATTATTATTGACTAGATTTAAATCTTATTATTGTATTTTTTTGACATCTTATATTCAATTTATTGTTATTGTATCTGGTTGTTCACTTCGTAATTTAGAACATTAATTTTCATAATGTAAGTTTTATTTGTACGCGAATGTTGTGCACGTCTGTTATTGACACTAACACTAGAATAAGACCTTTGCAATGTTAATTAACCATGTTTGTGTTTGTGTTGTTGATGTGCCTTAAATAAATAAATAAAATAAATAACCTCTATATCAATTCCAATAATTATCAAATCTTCTATTTTTAAATTCTTTTTCCAGTACTTCAGATATCTTATTTCTTTTTCTTTCCACAATTTCCAATTAGAATTCCATCATCAACATAATATCGCCAAATAAATTTCTTTTTCTTTAATATACATATTTTATTTTTACCAAAATTGTATTCCATATAATTTTCAAAGACCTCATTTTCTTCACCATATTTTGTTCTTCTAGAAAAATCGGTCCTCTCTTGTTTCTTTGACATCAAAATTTTCATTTTTATTTTCCCTTTCTAAACTAAAAATCTCAAACTCATTATCAATATCTTCTTCAAATAGTCACATTTTCCATTCAAGCTAGCTTACTGCTGCACCCATCCTGGGCCCATAACCTGTTGTAATTATGAAATAAATGGGATGCAGTACCTCTTGGGATCCTTTTGTAAAACTTCAAAAAATAAATCACTTAAAATTCATTCACACAATATATTTCCAAACAAGACTCAATAAACAAACAGTTATACAAAACACATCTTATAATTTTCTTTATATTCAAACCATACTCTGTCACAACATTTTTGCTACTACTGATGCTACGGAAACAATTCTTACACAGAAACAATAAAACATTTTTACCTGTCTCCCTAATCTTCCAAACTCAAATATATTTAATTTCTTTATAAAATGTTAGCTGCCAGAGACAATAATGAAATTCAACCTCAACATATATGGTCCAAAACTCTTAAGTACTACAAAATCATTGTGAGAGAAAATAAAATAATTTATAATTATTATTTTATGAATGAAATAGAAAGAATAAGGCATTGAACTTAAATTTAATTTAGTTGTTGAACAAGAACATCGGTACCGTTATTGCTGTTAGATGTTGGATGCTATAATATGACATGTAACGTTACTGAAACGAAAAGTAAGACTAAGTGTCGCGACACATCTGCGGAACGCCGCCGAAAGTTCGGCTAAATACGCTCGCAGTGTATTTCAAGTACTCTATGAAACATCAGCCGAAATTACGCCGCATTCGGCGTAGGGCCTAACCTTCCTTCGGGCGGTTTCTTCAGCTAAAACGCATTTAATGTATTTTGCATAGTAAGTGACACATCACGCAACGCTTTGCGCGACCGAAAGTTCGGCGGGCGTAGCTGAACGTTCGGCGTGTGTTGTGCATTGCGCGCGTGGCACTTACGAAGAGCGGCAACGTCTTCTAAGCCCTCTATAATAGCTAATATTCTAATTAAATCATTTGTCTGGGCAATTCAGGTACGTCACAAAAACCGCACACCATAAATTGTTGACACAGGCAGACTGACGATGACGCCACGTAACTTTCCGTCGCGTAGCGCGTTGAACAGGACGCCGCGTTTTGACCATTTGGTTTGTCATAACAACTGAATATTGCGACTGACACTTCAGCCGCTGAGCTTTCGGCGCCGTACGTTCCGCAGATGTGTCGCGACCCTAACAAAGCATGACAACTGAATTGACTGGTCGTTTGTGGTGGACGTTTGGTCTGCTAAGTTACGTGGTTTTGGTTGGTTTATCTTTAGTTAACTATCTAAAAAAATGGTGTATAGCGCTTACAGTTAAGTTAGCTTTAAATACACACAAAATCAACTGAAATACCCCCAAGCTAGTGAGTGCTGCAGCGGAATTTACAAAAGCCACATCCGAACAACGTGTCATATTTACGTCACGCGGATTCTACATCTCGTAAGCAGAGTTTATCGTACGACTAGTATACATACAACTTCCCAACTTCAACCGTTGGGTAAGTGCCCGGCAGACATAACATCAATCTGATCGGAGGATCTTCCCTTTTCTATGAAGGATGAGTGAACTTTACACTTTGTTCCTAAAATCAAAATCAAAATCAAGCAAAGCATTTATTTCAAATAAACCAGATACAGGCACTTTTGAATTATCAGAAGGTCGGTCAGTCAATAAGATGAAGCTAGTCGCCCATTCCAAAGAGTAGGTACAGTCAAGACCAAAAGTCGAGTTACAATCTCACAAAACTATGGCCAAGCAATACTAGTTGTAGTTACGACCTTCTTCTATAATAAAGTTTGATACACACTTTGACAACTTGCTGCCCGCTTATGATTGTTAGGTACTACTTACTAATTTCAACGCTCACAGTAAGTGTTTAAATAGCCTAGAGGTTCTCGTCTTGATTGGCGTTCAAGGTGGTTCGAGTTCAAATCTAATAACTTACGAAATATTTTTTTGTTTGTTTATTGGTGAGTTATGAATGCTGACAACAAAAATATGTAAAAATACCGATCCGCAACTTAACGATGATACTTTATTTTAAGATTTTTTCTATATTAGAGTCATTATAAAAAGATGACGGTAGATTTGAAACAAACTGAACAAAAAATATTCCACTACCTACAATAACTATTATTAACTACAATAACTCAAATAATATTACTTAGCTGTTGTTGGTTGGTGAACATATAGTTACGAGTTCGTGTTATTAGTTTTACTTTTTTAATCAATATGCAGGAATATGCAGCAATATATCTCAAATATCATAATGTGAAACCGGCTTTTGTGTAAGTTGTTTTTTTTTATTATTTGGGTAAGGTGCAAACCAATCTCTTGTTGAAAGTGTGTAATAAATTTGTTATTGTTTTAGAGAACTACTGTAAGCCAAAGTCAAGAGGTTGGAGGACGAAGGTGGCTTATGTGTCGAGACAAGTGGAACGAAACAACAATATTTACCGTTGAATAAACCTTTGAATCTTGCGAAGAAGAGAGGTTGCATTTGTGGTTTAAAAATAAACTGGCGATACTGGTGGAGACTTATCGAGCTAAACAAAAAAAAAACAATTTATAACAATCACAGTGCAGAAGTGTCCTACAAAGTGTTTTAAATATATGTCATTATATATCGTAATAACGGACTCTAAACCAACTCGTAAAGTAATTTAGCTGAGTGACAGTAATATGTTCGGTTGGCTTAATGGCTAACAGATGTCGCCTTTTGCAATTTCAATACAAATTACTTTTGGTAAATTATAAAAACAATAATTTCGGAATTCGATAAGAAATAAGTTCGTTTACTTTTGAACTAACTAACTAACTAATGACTTGAAGATTATAATCTCATGCCTTCAAACTCCGAAAAAAGGCACTGCAGGATGGCATGCTATACACGCAAAAAAATTGTAAATGTATTAAGCACTGTTTTGTGTTCTAAGTATAGATTATTTTATGATTGTAATAATATTCAGGTTAAGCTTCAATCCTCTTTTCTTTAAGAAAATGAATAATTAAGCTATAACCTCTTTAATGATAACATGTAATACTATAACTTTCATATCTAAAAACCAAAAATGTTTTTTATATTTTTACCATAATAATATCATAAGTTTGTCAAGGATTACTTTTATATAAAATATTACAATGCTGCCATTTCAACGTTTGTTTCATTTATTAGTATAAGTATATCTATACCGAATAATATATAACTTTATAATATATTGCATTATATTATTTATTATATTACATCTATAGTAAACTAAAACATATAATAAAAACCTATTTTGGTATAAATATTCAGTAAATTTTCCTATTTGTTTAAATATTATTTGCAAACATTTTTATTTTAAAATACAAATCAGTTATCATAATTTTAAATTATATGAAACAACAAAAAGATTTGCCGTTATTAAGGATCGAACCCACAATCGCTCGCTTATGATAGACCATTGTTAAGTGCGGCCGCTAACTTAACTTCAAATGAAGTAACGAAATTTTGCATTACTTTAAAGAAAGATGAAGACTGCGATAATAAAAATAATGCGTTAGTGTGCGTGGCCGGTTTAGCGCAGGCGACAGTAGTCTTTAAGGTGGGAATGGACTTCTACAGCTGATTGTAACTATGGAGAAGAACGGGCAAGAAACTCCATGGACACTCTTTTAAATTTTCAAGCTATTGTTACAAATATTTGATTACATCATTCATGTTGAAATCAACCGTGTGAGAACGATGCAGAAATAAATTGTACGCCGAGAGCGTCCATTATGAAAACACAACAAAAATCAAATTAAAATACGCCGTGGCAGCTAAGAGATGACCAGTCCCTCCGACGGCGTCCGTTCACGAACATGACGAATGGATCAGCATCATTCAGCTCAACCATATTCCAGGGAACCTAATGACCCAACACACACGCCACCATCAGCGAGACATTTGAGTGAGCATGACATACTCTCAACAGCCAGAGCACTATCAAGTCAATAAAAAAGACTAACCCAACAAAAAAAAAAAAATGCCTTACAGCTCATTCGTACATTGTGCTCACACGTTTGCCTTGCAATTATACAATACTAAGAAATTGAATCTACACAATGCTAAGATAGTTTTGTCCAAGGTTCAGCAGCTCCAACAGTGTTCCTGAATACTAAGTTTAGCTCCTGTGTAGCTGTACAAGTGCCGAACACCTCTGTCAGCGATACAATTCCGTAACGTACAATATGCTTGGCTACATAGTGTGTAATACAGGCTTTGAATTAATAACATAAACAATTACATATTAAAACTACAAGAGGAAAAATCAGAGAACAATCAGTGTACAGAAATCGGACGCAGCTCAAGCCCAAGCCTTTTTGTCCTCAATATAATCCTTCACACTATAAAATACTTTCTGACACAACTTACGTTTAATGAAGGATTTGAATTTATTCAGGCTCAGATCTTGAACCACCTCTGGAAGTCCATTGTAAAAATGTATACATTGGCATCTGAAAGAGCCACCTATTTTCTTGAGCCTTGTTGTAGGTACAATAAATTTGTGCCTGTTCCTAGTATTTATATTATGGACATCACTGTATTTTTTAAACAATTTAATATTTTTATGAGCATACAAAAGATTTTCATAAATATATTGAGACGGCACGGTCAGTTCATTAATCTCTTTAAATTTTTCTCTGAGAGAGTGTCTCGGACTTAATTTATGAATTGCACGAACAGCTCGTTTCTGCAAAACAAATAATGTTTGAATATCGGCGGCATTACCCCACAACAGAATGCCGTACGACATTACGCTATGGAAATAGCCAAAGTACACTACACGGGCCGTCTCAACATCAGTCAAATTACGAATTGTTCTAACTGCGTATGCAGCAGAACTTAGTTTTTTTGACAATTTTTCTACATGTGGACCCCATTGAAGCTTAGCATCCAAAGTTGTACCCAAGAATACTGTGCTGTCTTCAGATTTCAATTCTTCGCCCTTTATCAACACTTTAGTTTCCACCTGCCTAACGTGAGGTAGAGTAAACTTAATGCATTTCCTCTTACCTCTAAACTGGTGACCCTCTAAAAGTGCCATCCTTGTCATCATCAGATTCGTAGTATAGGTTAAATGATTTATAATTAACGTGAGTAACATGACGTCTTTGACTCAAAACGGGACATTGGTTTATTTAAATTAAACTCAAAGAAGAAAAAATCCTTTTTCAAATTACTTATTCAGAAAAAGGAAGTTGGCAGGAAATTTCGATACTTATATTTAGCAGAAGAACAAATTTGCTTTAATTCAGCTGGTGATGATTTCAATAAAAAATTAAACACTTTGCAACTTGAACTCTTTTTTTACTATTCACCTAATTTTATCAACATCAGCGTTAGAACTAAAACAAGTAACCGCCAGACAATACCAGTCTGGTCGGACGATCTTTCTTTTTTAATAATTATAAATTACCGCTTGACCGCAATCCCGCCTGATGGTAAGCAGTGATGCAATCGTTGATGGTAAAGCGCGCTAGTTAAGTAGTGAATAGGAAGGAAGACGGCAGTTGAGCGAGGTGATGCAATGTTAAACCCAAAAACACGACTAACAATGCTACGCCAGAGACGGATTGATCTGGAGACCCTCCACGACAAAAATCCCGACACAACAACATTTGTCAAATCAAATCAAATCAAAGCATTTATTTCAAATAAACCAGTTACAGGCACTTTTGAATTGGCAAGGACTTGGCATCAACGGCGAGTACATCACTAATCTCCGTTTCGCAGATGATATCGTGGTCATGGCTGAGACCCTGGAAGACTTGGGCAAAATGCTCAATGACCTCAGCAGAGCTTCCCAACATGTGGGTCTAAAAATGAACATGGATAAGACGAAGATCATGTCGAACTCTCATGTCGCACCCACTCCAATTGTAGTTGGTTTCTCTGCACTCGAAGTTGTTGACGAGTATATATACCTGGGACAGACAGTCCAACTAGGTAGGTCCAACTTCGAGAAAGAGGTGTCTCGGCGAATCCAGCTCGGTTGGGCAGTATTCGGGAAGCTACGCTACATCTTCTCGTCGTCCAAGATACCACAGTGTCTCAAGACTAAAGTCTTTGACCAGTGTGTGTTGCCAGTGATGACTGACGGAACTAAACTTAAGTGGCAGTGGGCAGGGCACATTGCTCGTAGAACCAATGGCCGATGGGGCAGCAAGGTTCTGGAGTGGCGGCCACGTACTGGAAGACGCAGCGTAGGGAGACCCCCAACAAGGTGGACCGATGACCTGGTGAAGGTCGCGGGAAGCCGATGGATGCGGGCAGCACAAGTCCGGTCATCGTGGAAAGCCTTGGGGGAGGCCTTTGTCCAGCAGTGGACATCTATAGGCTGAGGAAGGAACAACATTTGACGCATCGTACCCGGCACACACCGCAACACAACTGCTCAGACCCAACCTCCGTACGGCTTCACCAGAAATCATGCCGGAACACGACGAATCGCTTGGCGGCAAGACTTTGTCTGGTGGGTGGTAACTTCTGCCGGCAGCCGATACACCGAGTAAAGGATCCGAGGATCCTCCCATTTCTATGAAGGATGAGTGAACTTTGCACGCTGTTTCTAATACCTCCACACATAGATACTTTAGTGACAATATTAGACATCGCACTGCCATTAGTGAACCGCTGTTATGCGATACGTCTTACGACTTGTTAGCTATGTATACAAATTGTATTATTATACTTACAAGGTATATATCTTATTGTATAACGTCGGGTTATGTTCACCACTTAGTGTGTCATATTAAGAACTGTGTGTGGAAATGTATAGTTGTTTTTTTTTTAAATAGAATAGAATCCTACTTTGGACATACATACATACATAATCAGTGTTATGGGTTGTTGGAGGCCTCAAAAGTCCAACAATTGATCTAACTGCAACGTTTTGATATCACCTTCGGCTTGTGGAGGTCAGACGGCAGTTGCTTCACGGAAAATATCGAAGTTTCGCCAAAATCAGCTGTTAGACTGGTAAAGCGGACCCCAGACTCCAAACCTAAAAAAAGCTTCGGATGCGACTGGGATTAACGCTGAGATGATGATGATGATGACATACATAATCAGCCTATAATGTTCCCACAATTGGGACACAGGCCTCCTCCCGATGAGAGGGAGAGGACCGTTATCTGCTACGCTGGCCCAGTGCGGGTCGTTAGATTCGAAGTCGCACTCAATTTAAGTAATTTTTAGGTAATCATTATAAATCAGTTCTATGCTGTAAGTCCCTACAGCACAGCATCATGCTGGAGAGGAAAGTAAAGTCAAGGAAATACTTTCTCTGAGGCTTTTGTCGGTAAATAAGGCAAACCTTAATTCTCAGAACTCATCAGTAAAGTATTTTGATATTCCAACAGTAATCCAAATATAATAACAAATATTATATTAATCAAAGTAGGAGCGAAGAAACGCGCGAGTATAAAAAGAAAAAAGCACATTAAAAAGAAGTGTCAAATACAAAATCCAAAACGCAAGACATATGTAAAAAAGCCGCCAAGTCTGAGACACTAACGCACGAAGGGTGCCGTACCATTATTTATACAAAATATATTTAAGAAAAAAATATTTATTCTGTTTTTGTATTTAGGTACTATTGTAGATATACATTATCTGTGAAAATTTCAACTGTCTGGTTATCACGGTTTGTAAGATACAGCTTGATATCTGACAGGCAACGGAGTTTTAGTAATAAGGTCTCATTTATACCCTTTGGACATGAAACACCAAAATCACTAAGTATGAGTCAAACTCGCATACAAAGAGCTCTGTATCACCGTACAAAATTTAACACTATACCATTTAAAAAAAATATACTTAAAACGCCGAGAAAACAAAAAGAGTAACCGAGATAGCCAGAAGAATTGCAACACCTAAGTGTTTTAGCTACACCTAATTGGACCGGGCACATTGCTCATAGGACCAATGGGGCCGACGAGTTCTCGAGTGGCGACCACGCACCGGAAGGCGCAGCGTGAGTAGGCCCCCGACAAGGTGGACCGACGACCTAGATAGAAGTCTGTAGAATGTCTTTTTATTGAAATAGCGGCCATAGACATTCTCATTCTCTTAAAAATTTATGCAGTGCCTACCTATTCTCTTCAAAAGATAAAGCTCGGACAAACGGGCAGATAGCCGAATTTTAGTAACAAGGTGCCATTAAATATCACTTAAAATTGTGCCAGTCCGGTCACCTGATGATCATTATTATGTTGTTGATTTCTGTCTAATCCTTATAAACTTTGTGTACGAGTCAGCTATCGTACATGGCGCGCATGCAAGTCAGTACTTTTCGGTCGCCTTGCACAAATTATAGTGTGACGCGAAAGTACACGATGAGCGTTCATAGACAGCTAAACTCAATCACATATCAGTAGTATAGAATTAGTCATGTTTTAGTTAAATATGTTCAATAAGGCATCATCTTCCGCTATCCGTATCCGCTTCCGCCATTCGAGCTAACAACCATGATGTGACTCCATGCTGTGGTTGTGCAAAAGTGTTACCGTGGTCCCTGGTGCACAGGCAAGTGAAGCAACACGGGTGGAATTTAGTCAGTAAAATTCTGACACGGTTTTACGCTCCGCCCACAGCAGGAAAAGTGTTTTAATGATTTCCCATCTACAAAAAAGGTGTGATCCCAAAATACCTACTATTTACAACACTATTTTTTGCTTATGCGAAACCCGAAACACGTGTCCAGTATTTTTAAGTAAAGAATCTATGTACAATATTTCAAAAAGATATCTTGAAAAACCACAAAGTTATGAGCTTGGTATCCTATTTGGTTGTCCCAACAAAAATAGTTCGCGCACCGGATCGGTGCGTTGACCTGTGGCGTCAGCTGTTGCGTCGGCGTCCGCAGGTAAGAAGTATCTACGTAAGCTGCGTGGCACGCTCGGTAACCACACTGCAACAATTTCTAAATATACCTATTGGGAAAAAATATAACATGGTGAAAAATGATTGGTCGAAATCGATTCAGTTCCTTATTCTGAACAAACTATATTCAGGTTTCGTCTAAAGAAAAAATAACGTTATATAATTTATTCCAGTCGAATACCCTATAATGAGTACGGATTTACGGAACCCTAAAAAACAATGTAGCAGACATTAATCATACATTTTGTTCACAATACAAACGAACATCCGGATCAAAGGAACTCCTGAGGCACACATGTTTTCTTTGTACTGGGATTTATTAATTAAATCTTGATGCGTCAAAGCAATCAAAGAAAATAAAGAATAAAATAAAAGATAATAAAGCTACAGAAGTATTTCTTTATAGAGTTGAGGATACTGGCCTGAATATGTTTTTTTTTTAATGTTACCCCGCAACGAGTTTCTCCTGTATCGTGGGTGCGTTTACAAACATATACGGTCACATTCAATAACAACCAGACCCAGAACAACTGATTGTAGGCCATACAAATGTTTGCTTCATGCGGGAAACGAACCTGCAACACGCAGCGCATCAGTCAAATGCTCAGCCACTACACGAATTGTGTCATCAAATGTACATATAAATATGTTCTTCTAGAAGAGGTTAAATGAAACGCTTTGAGCATTTAGTTATGAATCTGATCATCATCATCTCAGCGTTTATCCCAGTCGCATCCGAAGCTTTTCAGCTTTGGAGTCTGGGGTCCGCTTTACCAGCCTAATTGCTGGTTTTGGCTGAAATTCGATATTTTCCGTAAAGCGACTGCCGTCTGACCTCCACACCCCGAAGGCGATATCGAAGCATTGCAGTTAGACCAATTGTTGGACTTTTGAGGGCTCCAAAAACCCGTAACGACTGCCATTAGATGTTCGTATGGCAGCTGGGACCAATGGCTTAACGTGCTTTCCGAGGCACGACCAGACCAGTGCAAATATTCATATGCGCAAGGAGGCTTCGATCCCCGCGCAGTGTAAATATTTGTATGCATGAATACAAATATTTGCACTGCGCGGGGATCGAAGCCTTCTTGCGCAGCGGCCTCGTTCGCTACCGCTACACCACGGAGGCTGACGTAGTTATGGATCTGATGTATTTAGTTTACGAAGTCAAAATTCTGGATGTACTACACACCTTTGGGAATAAGATTGAACATTTAAACTCAACATAGAAGTCAAAATCGCTTGAACGGATTGTAGAGACATACAATCCGTTCAAGCGATTTTGACTTCTTCCTTCTTCCTTCCTTCTTTCATCTTTTTCTTTTTACGAAGTCAAAATTCCGGATGTACTACACACCTTTGGGAATAAGATTGAACATTTAAACTCAACATAGAAGTCAAAATCGCTTGAACGGATTGTAGAGAAATACAATCCGTTCAAGCGATTTTGACTTCTATTTATATATCTCCCTCATAATCTCTCTCCCTCTCGTCGAGAGGAGGCCATTATAGGCTGATGATGGTGATGTAGCTATAACTCTATTGATGATTGTATCATACGGTCGACAGCAGGTCAAGCTACCCGAAACTGTCAAATATTTCCAATCAAATTTGAGCCTCATTTCTTTAGCGGCAAAGTTGCAAATCTGTGGAGGTATGAGGAGCAGCGTTTAAAGCTCACTCATCCTCCATAGAAAAGGGAGGATCCTCCGATCAGACTGGTTGTCTGGCGGGCGACTTGCCCGCCGGTTGCTGTCACGAACTTGTATGCGTGCTAGTTGTATAGAAAACTCTGAATGCGAGATGCAGGATTCGTGTGACGTCAGTAGGACGCGTTGTTCGCATGTTGTGTTGTAGGTACCGCTACAAATCTATTACGGAAATGTTGACAGTTTGTAGTAGCTTGATGTGGCATCGTCTGTAGTACAACCAGAACTAAAAAAAAAATACAATTAAAGATTTAACATATCAAAAACACTGAAAAATTGTACTGAAAAACTGCAGTTTAGTAAAGAGATTTGTTTAATTCACGCCAAAACAATTTTGAAAAAATCACTTTTAAATCTGCAACTACTGATCTGAACGCCAAAAAACCGTAATTGCGTATCACACATCACTACACAATTGGAATAATTTTGCCTGTCAAATAGGGCGCACTTATTCATTCGAATTTTTAAAGTCCCATTTCATAAAAAGGACTGTCTTAAATTCTAGCCACAAATCTAATTTTAAAAGCTGTCCAGGATTTCACTGAAAAGTATTTTTTCACTTATTTCAGTGGATAATCATCACTGAATTTTAAAATTCAAATTATAAATTCAAAATTATACCAGATTGGCATTCAATCTGTCTAGAGAGCAGCGAACCATCAGGCGAATTAGATTGTGTGAATTATTTCATCACTATTGCTCTCAAAACTTTGAAGGAAAACATCGTCCGGAAAACGGCATGTCCTAGATAGAGCCAAGAACTTCGAAGATATGTGACATCTACCAACGTGGTAGAATACGGCCGACTCCCTCTCACCGGGAGGCCTGTGTCCAAACCAAACAGTGGGAACATTAAATACTAGACTACATCATCATCATCATCTCAGCGTTTACCCCAGTCGCATCCGAAACTTTTTTTTCAGCTTTGGAGTCTGAGGTCCGCTTTTACCAGTCTAACTGCTGATATGGCTAAACTTCGAGATTTTCCGTGAAGCGACTGTCGTTTGACCTCCACAACCCGAAGGCGACATCGAAGCATTGCAGTTAGACCACTTGTTGGACTTTTGAGGGCTCCAACAACTCGTATCGGCTGCCACTAGATGTTCGTATGGCAACCGGGACCAACGGCTTAACGTGCTTTCCGAGGCAAGACCAGACCAGTGCAAATATTCATATTCATGCATACAAATACTTGCACTGTGCGGGGATCGAACCCGCGCCACCTTGCGCAGCGGCCGCGTCCGCTATCGCTAGGCCACGGAGGCTGTCTGTGTGTCAACTTTAGCCAGCGCACATACAGCGATCTGTGCATTCAATATAATAATGCTTTCCGGGTGCTAATGGGACTGCCGCGCTACTGCAGCGCCTCGGCAATGTTTGCGGTGCGGTGCTCTTCCATCTTACGACGCACGCGCGACAGTCCCAATACCATCCTGCGCGTGTTGGTGGACCGCTGGGACTCTCCGATGCTGGCTCGCTGGATCAGACTGCACGCAGTCTTATAGCGATTTTCCACCATCACCGGGGACTCCACTCGATCCGCCATTTATTGATAAAAATGTATCTTTGTCATATTGTTACTAACACTAGTCTATAAGCTTAAAACTGTACTAACAAATATGGAGTAATCTGAATTAAATGAATTATTATTATTATTATTAAATACTAGACTACATATTTACATATAATTATGTACCTAGTTCTAGTCCCATTTTAGTTGAGGGTGGGTCAGCGAGAATCTGCCTTTGAATATCTACAACACCACGATATCATATTCAACATCATACGGCTGACGATAGAATTCGTATTTGACCTGTCATTTTTATACAAGAAATACGATACCTTCTGCGAATTTACCTAGCTACTCGAATTGTCCAACTGACAGCTGTCGAATGTAATTTATTCAAATTAGGCTGAGTGTCAGCGCTTTGTGAACGTCAGAATTACATAAGATAGTTCCCCAAAACTCCCGCCCTTCGCATTCTCTCGAAGGTCAGACTATAGTCACAATTCAGGGATACAACATCTTAGGGAGAATCTACGACAAAAATGTAGATAATTTTGATGTATTTTTGATAGATTAATACTGAGATTCAATGCAAATGTTCCTAAGAATATGCGGTCCCTTAGATGCAACGCAGATGCAAAGGTGAAATCTCTCATGTCCTTATTGATTCGAAAATGTAGTATGCATGCAGTCTCATGTAATTGTTCAGATTCAATGAACAGTTTTACGTGCTTGCGTTTTTTTACGTGTTTAGGTAGCAAAAATAAGTATACTGAGCCTGACCGAATGAGCTGGGCAACGAAGCACTTAGAATATTAACGATAAAAAATATGATTAAAAATGCTTTGAAAATTTAGTGTAAAGTTAGCCTCTACTTACTGTAAAATCTGTATGTACAGATATCTTCCATGGCAAGTCATTTATTAGATATCAAAGAAACATGGAAGACAAAATGCTTCTACTTCTTGTGATTAATTTTGGTAGTCACCCAGCTTTCGCGTTTGAGCTCAATCTTGTTCAAAACACACGTACGTTACTGCGTTCAGTAACGTACGTGTGTCCCAAAATACGTCGTAATCTGAGGAAAAATGACTTTTGGAAAATGGCCTAATGATATCGGCCGCGCATTATAAATTGAAGGTCGTAATTTTGAACCACATCAGACGTTTAACTTTGTTTAAATTATGTCATCACCATTGCTCTCAAAATTATGAAGGAAAACATCTTGAGGAGACCGGCCTGTCCTAGAGGCAAAACTCGGAAGACATGTGACATCTACCAAACCGCACTAGACCAACGTGGTAGATTACGGCCCATTCTCCTTACTCCACTCACTGAGAGGTGGCCTGTGTTCCACGAGTGGAAAAATTATACGGTGATTATATGTAATCGCCAACCCGCATTGAGCAAGCGTGGTGATTACGCTCAATCCTTCTCTGTATGAGAGGAGACCTGTGCCCAGCAATGGGATGATAAAAGGTTGATGATGATGATGATATGTAAGTCAACGCTGTAGGTACTCTACGGGTTACTATGACGTGTTAAAACCATCATTGTTACAGTGTCAGAGAAAGATGTAGCTATACAGGATGAATAGCGCTATCTCTTTTTCACAATGGCTTATTGATGGTTGTAACATGTCATAGTAGGACCGCTGTCTATTCTATTCTATTTTTATTTATTGCAAGTGGAGCCGTTATGGACTATTCTACCAATGTCAAAAGTGGATTGGAGAAGCAAGAGTGTACATGTACAATCCATACTAATATTATAAATAAGAAAGTATCTCTGTCTGTCTGTCCGGCTTTCACGCCAAAACCAAAAACCAAAGTCTAGAGCCTGAGAAAGGACATAGGATATATAACATCCCGCTATGACCAATTGGAGCAGAGCAGAAACAAAACATGTTGCGAAAACGGGGGCAAACGCGGACGTACATATTGCTCCCATTATTTTAACAGGCGCTTATTTTATATCAACACGCAGACGGAGTCGCGGGCAACAACTAGTGATAATAATAATAATAAAAAGTAAAAAAACTAAAACCCAGCTACAACAAAAAACGACGCTGAAAAAGTATAAAACAAGATTTTCAGAATACTGAACTAAACAAAGTTGCTAATGTAGTTACAAGTAAATGGACACAGTAGACTCTACCAAGATGCCTTCGTTGTAATTTTACAAGGTGTTGTCAAGGTGCTACGATAGGTAAGTATATGTAACGTGTGACTACGCCTTTCCAAACATGAAAATTTATCTCTACATGGTGAATATTGCATACTTCAGAATAGTATTGTCTGACATTATTGTCAAATTACAACGAAGGCATCTTGGTAGAGTCTACTGTGTCCATTTACTTGCAACTACATTAGCAACTTTGTTTAGTTCAGTATTCTGAAAATCTTGTTTTATACTTTTTCAGCGTCGTTTTTTGTCGTAGTTGGGTTTTAGTATTTTTACTTTTTATTATTTATACTATTTTGGTGTTAAAGTGTATTTGTGGCGCATAATATTAACAAGAGTTAAACTGATGAACTAAAAACTAGGTGTTTGACATATTACATCTACACGCACATATAACAACATAAGCCCGAAGGCATATAGTGCAGAGGACATTTTTATGGGAGTTTTAGCCAGTTATCAAACTGTTTCCGCCTTCACCGCGTGGAGTTACTCCCAGCTTATGTCGTTTTCATTAGTGCATTACATATTCTATGTTCACACTGCTCTACATTGCATAAAGCGATTCACATTTCCCGTAATCCGCTCTTTACTCTTATCGCTCATATTTAACATCATTAAAGCATTATTGTAATTATGTACAGTACGTGAGAGCTTCACGAGTACTATATGCTTGTACAAAGCATATAGTACTCGTGAAGCTCTCACGTGATACCAAACACGGTAGATTTATTTTAATTTTATATTAACATAGAACTTTTAGTCCGCTAGAGGGCGCTATACTAAATTTGATGACAAGCTTTATAGCTCAGAACTAACAGAATATCAAGGCCCTTCTAATGGTACTGTAGTGGCCTTATTCTGATAAGTAGTAAAGAAGCTATGAACGAAAAGATATGAATTATATGCAACCAGCCCATGAATACAGGTAAAGTCACAAGCAAAAGCTAGCAATATATATATATATATATATTCAAAATGTGCAAGTAAAGCTCTTTCAAATGATACCAAACACGGCATATTTATCTTATCTTTATTTTTTTATTCTGTATGTTTTGTCCGCTGGAGGGCGCCACATTAGATTTTGTGAAACTCCATGCAGCCTATAACCAGCGGACAATTAAGACGCTTCTAATGATATGTCATTTGTCGAATTCTGATAAGTAGTTTAGAAGTTACGAGGGAACAGATGAACATACATACATACATAGCCTGTCAAAATTATAACCCTCCTTTTGCTTTGCCGTAGTCGGGTAAAAACAAAATTACGATGCTACTTTGGACCTAGGACCGCTGTCTATTACTTTAACCATTTTTTGACAGCTGTCTAGGGACATCACCTCCGTCTGGTTGATGCTGATTTTTAAGCCGTACTTACGGCAGGCTTGATGAAAAACGGTCTTCAGCTGTTGCAGGCCGTCTGGGGATTCTGCTAAGAAGCACAAATCATCGGCATAGATAATCTCAGTAATCAGTGCATGTGAGACTTTGGTGCGAGCCTTAGGTCTAGCCAGATTGAAAAGACCGCCGTCGGTGCGGAAGCGGATGCGAACTCCTTTTGGAACAATTTGTAAGACCTCTCCCACTACCACTGCAAAGTATAAGGCGAACAAAGTTGATGCTAAGACGCATGGTTGCTTCACGCCACAGGTAACGGGGAAGAAGTCCGTCTGTGCACCGTCTACAACAACGCAGCATTGCATGCTGTCATGTAGGACTAAGAAGTCTCACAAACTTTTCAGTGCATCCCAGCTTATCTAACACTAACCATAAGGCTTCACGAGGCACACTATCGAAAGCCTTCTACAAATCAACAAAGCAGAGGTACAGCTTACGACCACAGAGTCGTAAGCACGACGCTATACTTTGTAGAAAGAGTAGAGAACAGTCTCTACTCTTTTCCTGTAGTTAACGCACGGAAAATATCGCTTCATAGGTGCCTCGGTCCGGTCGGAAGCCGAACTGGGTTTCAGGCAGGATCTTTTCAGGCAATACCTTTAGGCGGTTTAAGAGAACTCTAGCAAAACCCTTTCCAGGAGTCGATAAAAGTGTGATACCACGGTATGAGTTGCAGTCGGATCGGTCAACTTTTTTCTTACTTAGTGTTCTTATACGCGACACTTTAAACATATCAGGGACGCACTCTTCCTCCCACATACGAACAAACAGCTTCCATATCAACTCATGCAACCCCCTCTCCGCCGCATTTGATCAGCTCTCCGGGTATAAGGTCAATGCCGGCCACCTTTTGGTTTTGCTGCTGTCTGATGGCAGTAACAACCTCATCAAGCAATAGTGGCTCGTCCAACTCAAGAACAGGAGGGAGTTGAGGCATTAAGCCGATGGCTTGAAGATCAGTTGAACGATCCACATTCAGCAGAGTATTGAAGTGCTCCGCCAAGCGCTTTAGTATATCCTCCCTGCTAGTCAACCGGTGTCTACCGTCTAGAGACCTTAAAGGTACCTTTGCATAGTAGGATCTACCAGTCAGCCTACGTACCTCACTGTGGAACTCCCCGAGTTTGTTAGTGTCAAAAAGCCATTGCATGTGAATGACTTTGTCATGCCACCACTTGTCCTTAGTCTGACGGGACAGCTTGCGTAATTCCTGGTCACTAGCTTTGACCACTTCAATGCTTCTTTGTCGCCTTCCATGCTGTCGCAAGAGATCCCGGTGTTTGTCGAAAGCCGCCTGTAGAGCTTCATCATTTTCATCATACCAGTCTTCATTGTGACGGCGTGTTTTTCCAATTACATTTGAAGCGGTAACCATGATATGAGATGACAAAGATCCCCAGGCAGCCTCGGTTTCACCTGCCTCATTAATCGGCGACAGCTTTCCAGATAACGCTTCAGCATACTTCTCCCTCACCTCAGAATCATTTAGCTTCTTCACGTTCAAAGACCCAAGTTTTTTTTTGTAACGGGGAGGAAGGAGGCGAAGTCGTAGCTTAGTGGCAACAAGTCGGTGGTCAGACCAACAGTGCGCACACCGCATGATACGGGTGATGCGCACTTGGCTGAAATCTCTTTGCCTTACAATGGCATAGTCGATCAAATGCCAGTGCTTGGATCTTGGGTGCATCCATGTTGTCTAGTACTTGGCGGCAAGCCTGAACATAGTGTTCGTACTTGCCAAACCGTATTGAGCTCAAAGGCTGAGCAGCAACTGACCATTACTGTTCATAATAATAATTTAGGAGTTTTTACTATACAGATGTTACAATATCGTACAGTGCTTTTATTTCACAAGCGCGGGTGAGGCGTATGCCACACACACAAGTATTTGTGTGGGTAAATGTACATGTACATTGTCTTTGTTTGCGTACACTCTGGAGCGCTCAGTTTCGGCCGAGTCGCCGGCTTTGTACATCTATCAAGTTTTGACAAAAGAATTAAAGTTGCTTACTAGTTCGTTGTGTCAAAAAACGGTAAACCTAGTGGACAGGGTATAGTTCAGCAGACTACCAGTCAATCTAGAAATAAAAACGATAATTTTATATGTAAGTACTTCCTTCGCAGTAAAAACTTTACGTCCGTGTGTATACCAGAAAATGCACCGGGTTTTTGGGCATAGTTGCTTCACACCCCGTGTTCAAATCCAATTGGGTTTCCAAAATTTACGACATCCCATAGCAGTCGAAAATCGGTTCCACTCATTCCAATGCAAAATGAAATCTACGGAGTTATCATGCTCATCTCTCGAAGGAACCGAACCGTACCATGGTCGTTCCATCTTGCATTTCTGAATCCATTACCATTATTATGCATATTGAAAGAGTCCCGCGTGGCGTGTAATCTATTTTTCCCTCATGCAATTATCTTCTGCGAAAAATCTTTATGAAGTTAAAAACTTAAAACTGTATGTAAATTTTTTACAAGCTGGTTTAAATTAATTCGGTTCTGGATTTCATTGTTACTCATGTTTTCTTTTTGAATGTTGTTGTTTAGGTTAATCTATTTGCGTCCTCAGGTTTCGCACGCGTAAGTGTCGATAGATAGTTTCAGTAGATATATCGGGATGTCTTATGTTTTATTCCTGGTTATAAACCATCTGTGTGTCAAATATCATCCAAATCCATTCAGTACGTTTTGCGTGAAAGAATAACAAACATCCACCCATACAACATACTCGCATCCATACATACTCACTGCATTTATAATATAGTAGGATGATATATGAATATGGTTTTCTGTAAGTTCTCGGTGGTAGGCCATAACAGTGGCTGCCGGTAGAAGTTACCAGACAGTCTTGCTGCCAAGCTATTCATCGTATTCTGGATGATGTCTGGTGAAGTCAAGTCTCGTCCAGTTCAATAAAGCGTTTAGGGCGGTGCTGAGGCTGCCCCGCCACTGCAGCGCCTGGGGCATGTTCGCAGAGGCTCGTACCGACTGCTTTCACGCCACAATGCGTAAGCAGTGTGCGTCTCTGGTGCACAGAGTGCGGGGCAGCGACAACACCGTTCTCGCGATGATTGCCAACCGACTGGATTGTCCTTACATCCAGCAATGCTGCGGCAGACATATTACTGCCGTGTGAGGTTTTTGTTTGTTTTTGTCAGGTATGTTAGTTCAGTTTGTGTTTCGTTTATAAGTTTCGTTTGTTGTTAGCTATGGATATTTTCAAATAAATGTTTTGATTTGATTGAAGTCGTACGGAGGACGGGTCTGAGCAGTTCTGTAGCAATGTGTGCCAGATAAGAAGCGCCAAATGTTGTTGCGTCGGCAGTTTGGTCGTGTAGAGTCTCCAAATTCAATCTCTCTGTGGCGCAGGATCGTTGGTCGTGTTGTTGGATTTAACATTGCATCACCTCGCTTAACTGCCGTCTTCCTTTCTATCCAATTAGTTTTTTTTTTTAACTTAATAAGCTCTTAATAAACTAGCGCGCTTTACCATCAACAATTGCACTGTTTACCATAAGGCGGGATTGCGGTCAAACACTAGTTTTTAATTATAAAGAAAAAGTGCAGTCTCTAGTTAAATTTTCGCTTTTCTTGGCATTTTTTATTTCACCTTTATGGATTCAGTCGTATATACAAATTATTGGATCTCTCCCATTTAGTTTCCAACGTAATCCGTATTAATTTCAAATCCTCTCATGATCATGGAAAGTTTTATTTAGAAGTTCAGAGCAAATACAATCGATTGAAGATTAACCGCACCGCAGTGAACTCTACCGCAGTTTGTCATTGCCACTATAGTAATTATCTATAGGTACTCTATACTTTAATATATAATGCTGAAGAGTTTGTTTGTTTGTTTGTTTGAACCCACAAATCTCTGGAACTAATGGTCCGATTTGATAAATTCTTTTTGCATTACATAGGCGCTTAATCTAGATAGGCTGTAAGCTATCTAAAACATCACGATGCGATCAATAGGTGCGAAGCAAAACAAAAATTTTAAATGTATGCTGTATATTTTGGGGGTTAAAATAAAATGTTCAGATGACTTGATAGCACGTTTAGCGCAGTGGTTAAGCTATTGACTGCTGTGCTGCGTGTCGTGGGTTCGATTCCCGCGCGGAACAAATATTTGTATGATCTACAAGTAGTTTTTCCGGGTCTGGCTGTTTATGTATTTGAATTCATCTATACTAATACATAAAGCTAAAGAGTTTGTTCAAACGCGTTAATCTCAGGAACTACGGGTCTAATTTGAAAGTTCTATTTGCGTTGGATAGCCCCTTAATCCATGAAGGCTTTAGGCTATATAACATCACGCTGTGACCAATAGGGCTGGAGCATATCGAAACATACGAGGGTTAAACCGCGGGGCGCAGCTAGCATGTTTATAAACGCACCCACAATATAGGAGAGATTACTAGTATGGGGCAAAACTCCACGCGAACGAAATCGCGGGCAACCGCTAGTCATTCATAAACTTAAATGAAACTTGGTCTTTACACATGGCAGTACTTTTTTTTTCAACGTTGTCTCACACTTGGCATTACTCGGGAATCGTGGGTGCGTGTCAACCGTGTCAAGATGAATATTTATAGTATTTCCACTATTACATAAGACAGTCCCCCTTGGAATATGCTTCGGTGGATGTGTGGAGTTACGCGGAAAGACCGCATCAGGAACTCCCGCATCCATGGCAGTCTTCGTGTCCGTGACCTTGCAGACAAACTGCAAGAGGGTCGCCTACGCTGGTACGGTCACGTCTTACGAAAATCGGCTACTACGTGGGTAAAAAATGTCTTGCCATGGCGCCTCTGCCGGGCCAGAACAAACGGGGTAGCCCAAAGAAGTACTGGCTTGACGTTGTAAGAAATGACATGCGTGCCAACAATCTCACACCACGGGATGCTAGAGATCGTGCGAAATGGAGGAGTTAGTGTAGGAAAGCGGACCCTGGGCTCCAACGCGAAAGCCGCGGATGCAACCGGGATTATACGCTGAGATGATGATGATAAGACAGTCCCTTAAAACGCCCTTCGCCCTTTCGTAGTACCTGCTTTCGCTGGGAAATCGAATATTCATTTTAATGCCACCATAATCATTTAATTTAGTTTCATCTTCTTCCTAAACATTCATCATTTCGTTGTCAACTCATTAAAATATTTCCAAGCAGCAAAATTACTTTACCCAAATAGCAACCGAATAATATAAGCATTCCGTTTCGAATCACCTTATCTGCTTACCAAAATTATTATACTCGGTAAACACATTTTTAATTTAACATCAAAAATAAATTACTGACTCAAGATTCAATTCGAAGGCGAGTAGGTAAGTAGGCTTATTCCATTCTCCCCGCCAATGAATAAATTAGCCTTTTATCTAAATGCGCTATCTCTTTAAAAAGTGCTTTCGAGACATTTTTAGACATAAAGGAAATTGCGATGTAAACGAGGTTTTCCTTTCAATATTACGTCCAAGAATATTTTGGGCATAAATCAGAAGTGGGGATTGGTTGTAATATTCTTGCTCTTTACTTGACTTATTTCATGAGCGGTGTCAGATTTAAGAACCTTATTGATGTTAAGTACATAGAATTTGGTTTTGGGGAATATACTGTTTGTTTTTGCGAATAAATTGTGACAGGTTGCTTTAAAAAAAAAAAACATTTTACAATTTATTGTTATTTAATTTCTTTATACGTATGTTTTACTGTGATGCCTCCAATCTAACCCTTCGGTTACACCAAGTATAACAACATAATTATAGTTAGTCAAATATGAACGAGCAAGTATTGTATTAAAAAATATGTATTTTAAATATACACGTCTGCTCAGCATGAGCTTTAGAATGATAATGAATAAATAAATGCTTAACGTTTGTTCGTTGGACCTCTCTGCGTCCCCGAGAAGGGGCGCAAGGAGACGGTTTTGGGGCTCCTTTGTGGCCTCTTGCCCTTTTTCTCTCAGTCCCCAAAACTGGGGAACTGTCATTGGGTTGCACCCAAACACTGCCTTCTTCGCACACCTAAGTCGACGACACCGGAGGCAGTGTGCGTCCCCTCCCGGGGTCAGCATTGTGTCTTTTTTATATGTAGGAGCACCCGAAGTGCTTCACGACGTCCGTGCGTCCAGGCACCTGCCGAATGAGATTTCTAGTTCCACAGGAAATGCCCAGCAGCCGATCAAGCAACAGGGCGTTGGTTTTGGTTGGCACTTCGTTACAGTGGGGTTTACCCCCTCTGCTTGCAGCTCAACCAGATCATGCCGATCGCGCTGTGGGGTGCGTGGGGTGGTGGTGAGTATGGAGCGACGTGTAAATTTTATCCAAATCCATTCAGTACGTTTTGCGTGAAAAATTAACAAACATCCATCCGTACATACTCACCGCATTTATAATTTATGAGGATAATAAATATGAATGGTGGTTTTCTCTAAGTTCTCGATGGTAGGCCATAACATCGGCTGCCAGTAGAAGTTACAGTCTTGCCGCCAAGCGATTCGTCGTGTTCGGGGTGATGTCTGGTAAAGCCGTACGGAGGACGGGTTTGAGCAGTCGTGTAGCAATGTCTGCCAGGTACGATGCGCCAAATGTTGCTGCGTCGGCATTTTGATCGTGGAAAGTCTCCAGATCAATCTCTCTCTGGCGCAGGATCGTTGGTCGTATTGTTGGGTTTAACATTCCATCACCTCGCTTAACTGCCAACTTCCTTTCAATTCGCTCAGTTTTTTTTTTGAGTTAATTGGCTCTTAATAAACTAGCGCACTTTACCATCAACAATTGCATTGCTTACCATGAAGTGGGATTGCGAGTGTGTGTGGAGTGTTGCATGTGTATACCTTACGCTCGGTGTCTATACATATTATTTTATCACGTTTCACGCACGAAGGACGTCATGCTGCCTGTGTAAAGTTCAGTTGGAGTAGAACGCTTAAATCTAGGTTACACGTGTTAATATACTTAATACATTTGCTTTATATGTGTCTGTGGCTGTACCTCACAGATGGCCAGCAACAGCGATCTGTCAAACTAGTCTCTTAATTATTTAGGTCATCATTAGTTTTGATGGATTTAACCATTTGATACTAGAGAATAGTGGCTACTTGGAATAGCTGGGTAGCACAGCGTTCATCATCATCATCTCAGCGTTAATCCCAGCCGCATCGGACGCTTTTTTCAGCTTTGGGGTTTGGGGTCCGCTTTATCAGTCTTAACTGCTAATTTTGGATAAACATCAATATTTTCCATGAAGCGACTACCGTCTGAACTCCACATCCCGAAGGCGATATCGAATCATTACAGTGTGACTAATTGTTGGACTTTTGAGGGCTCCAACAACCCGTAACGACTGCCACTAGATGTTCGTATGGCAACCGGGACCAACGGCTTAAAGTGCTTTCCGAGACACGGCCAAACCATTGCAAATATGTATTCATATTCATGCATACAAATATTTGCAATGCGCGCGGATCGAACCCGCGCCTCCTTGCGCACAGGCTGCGTTCGCTACCGCTACGCTACAGAGGCTGGGTGGCACAGCGTTATGTCGGTTTATTGTTACTATGGGAGGTAAGGATTGGCTATACGAAAATTGGTTAAAATTGTCGTACATAATAAACGAACATTGTTATGGGGTATTTGACTAAAAAAAAACTAATTAGTCAGTCAGATTTCCAAAAAATACTAGACACGTATTTTTTCTTTTGTCATATAAACAAAAAATGAAAACTCGTGTGACGTCACTGCACGCTACCCTTTTTAGCGGCCAGTGACGTCACCAGCCACCACTCCTGATCTTTGATGCCTTTTACATTTCTCAATTTTTATTGATTTGATAAAACAAAATATACGTGTCTAGTATTTTTTAGAGACTGACGGACTAATTAATTTTTAGGGTTCCGTACCTCAAAAGGAAAATACGGAACCCTTATAGGATCACTTTGTTGTCCGTCTGTCTGTCTGTCTGTCTGTCTGTCTGTCTGTCTGTCTGTCAAGACCCTTTATCTCAAGAACGCGTGGACGTATCAAGCTGAAATTCACATGAAATACTCGGGTCTATTGTCCCTTTAAGCTTAAATATCAAACTTCTAAGCCAAGCCAATCAAAAGATACAGCCGATTATGTCGATATTTTCAACAAATTTTCAACACTCTCAAAGGAATCAAAACCTACAGGATACTTCCCGTAAACTCAGAATCTTGAAAATTGGCATGAAGCATTGCCATATAATGCAAATATAGGAAAAATTGCGAAAATCACATTTTTTTAAATCAAATCAAATCAAATCATTTATTTCAAATAAACCAGTTACAGGCACTTTTGAATTGTCAGAAGGTCGGTCAGTCAATTAGATGAAGCTTAATTATATAATATAATAAACATATTTTAATAAAATGGAACTTACTACCTTATTTCTCACGAACGAATAAAGTTATCCAAATTGAAATTTATACCAAATACCTAGGTCTATTTTCCCTTTAAGCTGTGAAAATATCAAACTTCTAAACCAAGCCAATCAAAAGATACAGCCGATATGTCGATATTTTCAACAAATTTTCGACACTCGCAAAGGAATCAAAACCTACAGGATACTTCCCGTGAACTCAGAATCTTGAAATTTGGCATGAAGGATTGTCATATAATGCAAATATAGGAAAAATGCGAAAATCACATTTTTTTAGGGTATCAAATTGAAATTTATACCAAATACCTAGGTCTATTGTCCCTTTAAGCAGTGAAAAAATCAAACTTCTAAGTTAAAGCGATCAAAAGATACAGCAGTTTATACCGACACCTTAGACGAATTTCCGTCACACGCTAGGGAATCAAAACCTACAAGGTACTTCCCGTGAACTTAGAATCTTGAAATTCGGCACGAAGCAACGTTATAGACAGATAAAGGAAAAATTGTGAAAATGTTTATTTTGAAGTTACATAAAATATTAACATAATTATTATTTTTGCTTACATGACATAAAACATTTTTTTAATAATTATAAACTTACTACCTACCCTTTTTCACATGAACGCGAAAAGTTGAAATTCATATCAAACACTTCTTAAATCTAATTGCCTCTAAACTGTGAAAAATTCTAAATCAATGGTAGTATTATAAATGCGAAAGTAACTCTGTCTGTCTGTTACGCTTTCCCGCCTGAACCTCTCAACCGATTTTGATGAAGTTTGGCACAGACAATCTTTAGACCCTGAGAAAGAACATAGACTACCTTTTATCCCGGAAAAATTTGATGTTCCCGAGGGGAATTTAAACAGCGCGATATAACCGACCTCCACGCGGGCGAAGCCGCTGGCGGAAAGCTAGTACGTCATAAATTGTAAACCGCTACGTTTGTACGGCGGAACCCTCGGTGTGCGAGTCCGACTCGCATTTGGCCGGTTTTTTTTAGTCAAATACCCTATTGTGAGATTTTCTCTAGGAGACCCACGATATGGTTTTAGACTGTTTTAAAATTAATTGCAGTCAAGCACTAGTTTATATTATGTAAATCCTCCTGTCCTTTATTAGTTTAAAGAAATATGAGTTCATTTATCTCCCCGTAACTCCAAGCGGGACTGACTCAATTAGTGTCGGGCCGGCTTATCCAATATCCTAACGCTCTCGCAACTCTATTTGCAAAGAATCTTGAAAATTGGCATGAAGCATTGCCATATAATGCAAATATAGGAAAAATTGCGAAAATCACATTTTTTTAAATCAAATCAAATCAAATCATTTATTTCAAATAAACCAGTTACAGGCACTTTTGAATTATCAGAAGGTCGGTCAGTCAATTAGATGAAGCTTAATTATATAATATAATAAACATATTTTAATAAAATGGAACTTACTACCTTATTTCTCACGAACGAATAAAGTTATCCAAATTGAAATTTATACCAAATACCTAGGTCTATTGTCCCTTTAAGCTGTGAAAATATCAAACTTCTAAGCCAAGCCAATCAAAAGATACAGCCGATATGTCGATATTTTCAACAAATTTTCGACACTCGCAAAGGAATCAAAACCTACAGGATACTTCCCGTGAACTCAGAATCTTGAAATTTGGCATGAAGGATTGTCATATAATGCAAATATAGGAAAAATGCGAAAATCACATTTTTTTAGGGTATCAAATTGAAATTTATACCAAATACCTAGGTCTATTGTCCCTTTAAGCAGTGAAAAAATCAAACTTCTAAGTTAAAGCGATCAAAAGATACAGCAGTTTATACCGACACCTTAGACGAATTTCCGTCACACGCTAGGGAATCAAAACCTACAAGGTACTTCCCGTGAACTTAGAATCTTGAAATTCGGCACGAAGCAACGTTATAGACAGATAAAGGAAAAATTGTGAAAATGTTTATTTTGAAGTTACATAAAATATTAACATAATTATTATTTTTGCTTACATGACATAAAACATTTTTTTAATAATTATAAACTTACTACCTACCCTTTTTCACATGAACGCGAAAAGTTGAAATTCATATCAAACACTTCTTAAATCTAATTGCCTCTAAACTGTGAAAAATTCTAAATCAATGGTAGTATTATAAATGCGAAAGTAACTCTGTCTGTCTGTTACGCTTTCCCGCCTGAACCTCTCAACCGATTTTGATGAAGTTTGGCACAGACAATCTTTAGACCCTGAGAAAGAACATAGACTACCTTTTATCCCGGAAAAATTTGATGTTCCCGAGGGGAATTTAAACAGCGCGATATAACCGACCTCCACGCGGGCGAAGCCGCTGGCGGAAAGCTAGTACGTCATAAATTGTAAACCGCTACGTTTGTACGGCGGAACCCTCGGTGTGCGAGTCCGACTCGCATTTGGCCGGTTTTTTTTAGTCAAATACCCTATTGTGAGATTTTCTCTAGGAGACCCACGATATGGTTTTAGACTGTTTTAAAATTAATTGCAGTTAAGCACTAGTTTATATTATGTAAATCCTCCTGTCCTTTATTAGTTTAAAGAAATATGAGTTCATTTATCTCCCCGTAACTCCAAGCGGGACTGACTCAATTAGTGTCGGGCCGGCTTATCCAATATCCTAACGCTCTCGCAACTCTATTTGCAAAGAGTGTGCGAACGCAAAAAAAATAGCGGCTTCATTTTTAACGCTCTGAATCAGTGTCTGGTTTTTATCTGACCTTTTTCAGATGTCTAAAATCAGTAGGTCAGTACCAGTCAATCAGTTATCATAAGTCGTAGTGGCCTAGTGGTTAAAACACCAGCCTCTCAACTATGACTGTGCAGGTTCGATTCCAGGTCAGGCAAGTACCAATGTAATTTTTCTAAGTTATATGTACTTTCTAAGTTCTCACATCTTGGACACCAATGACTGATTACAAGGTGAAGGAAAACATCTTGAGGAAACCTGGACTTAAAGTCTGAAATCACCAACCCGCATTGAGCAAGCGTGGTGATTACGCTCAATCCTTCTTTGTATGAGAGGAGACTTATGCCCAACAGTGATGATGATGAAAATCAGTAGATGGCTTTTACTGTCTATTGACGAATGATATGTTTCATTTCATAATATACTATAGATACTATCATTCGTTTGATTTCATATTCGATTCAGGATAGAAAGTTCATAGTTCATACCCAAACATGGATTACCTGGGTTCTAAATTTCATTTAAATCCGTTCGATCGTTTGCCCGTGAAAGCGTAATCAAAATACCAGCGCTGCGACATTTACTTTTTAAATGTCGGAGCATTATGTTGAGTTAGGAGCCTTTTGACCTCGTAACGGACTTTTTGATTTTTTGTTACTTTTTATTTATTAACTTGCTTGGTTTTCAATTGTGTATAAATAGGTTTATTTTTATGGTGTTCCTGTGCGAGTCACAATGAGTACATTTTCTTTCTTTCTTTCAAACAAACTCATTCGCGCATTTCTAATATTTTTTTAAATAGTTATAAACTAGTGCTTGATCGCAATCCTGCCTGATCGTAAGCAGTGATGCAATCGTTGATGGTAAAGCGTGCTAGTTTAATAAGCCCATTCACTCAAAAAACTGACTGAATAGGAAGGAAGACGGCAGTTAAGCGAGGTGATACTATATTTAACCCAGAGGGAGATTGACCTGGAGACCCTACATGACCAAACTCCCGACACAACAACATTTGGCGCATCGTACCCGGCACACATCGCAACACAACCCGCTCAGACCCGTCCTCCGTACGGCTTCACCAGACATCATGTCTGGTGGGTGGTAACTTCTGCCGGCAGCCGATGTTGAGTCCTACCACCGAGTAAGTAGTAGATATATGGAATGTCTGGATCCAGGTAAACAGATTAGCTACACACACGCGCAGAAAATACAGTCACCAAAATAGATAAACAAACTGCAGGTGAAACCTTCTCTGTAGTTTAAATCAACTCAGGGTGGCTAACTCCACCCTTACCCGGCAGTTACAGTAAATTTAATTATGTAAATACTTGGTAGCTAGGAGCATTAAATAAAACAATAAATGGATACAATTACAAATTTATTTTATAATTACCCTGTGTCATAAATATATGACAAAACAATCTCCTAACTTACCTAGTCGATTTCCTGACTCACTCCGTCTCGGGTCGGAGTGGGACAGGGAATCCACATGAGACAATTCAGCAAGCTCAGGGTCGCTTGATGAAGGATTCGTGAGGTGAACCGTTGTGATCACGGCTCAGTCGTTACAAAAGTATCTCAGGTTATGCACACAATATCAAGCCAATAGCCTACTTACATGCAACCTGTTGGAAACCCACTCTCACTCACTAGATACATCAAAACATAGAAACAAGGACAGGGAGTCTACGTTTCGGATTAGCTCTCCTGACTAACGCTTCTGGATTACGGTACAAAGACCCTTGGCTTCACTAACTGACGGTTGTCAGATTAATGCACGGTTGAAGGCGGCCTGCGGGATTAGGTACTTCGGGAACACCCGGAGCAAAGTAATCATGACAGCTTATACCTGTCTAGTCGTCGTCGAAAGAGAATTGGATGTGCCGTACCATCAGGGTTCAGCACACTTCCACTCCAAACAAGCCTGATCCAATCGGAATCAAGGCCACCTGAGGTAAGTCATGACGCGACGTCTTCACACGGGTTCCCACCCTAGGCCCGCCAAAGGAGCCAAATCTAGAACAACATTTAACCTAAGTCAGCACTATAGAGCAAGAAAACACGTGGAGAAATATTCCGGGTACAGAAATGAATACTCACAGAGAGATGAGCCAAACTGCTAGGCGCACAACCCCATGGGGTTTATTGCGCACACACGCCAACCTTGCGTACCAGCAACGTACGCAAAACCCGCCACACCGAGCAAACTTCGGTCGTGCTTCTGGAAGCTTCCTAGCCCTGCGATCGACCGCTCCCAATTGTCCTTTCCTGAACTATGGTTCAGGGCTAGGAAGTTTCTTGACGCACTAGTATATGGACTAGTGCGTTCCGCGACTTGTATTTTAATTTCAGACTCATGAGTTGGTTCCTATTTTTTTTTAATATCTCTTTATCCTTGGTCTTTTTTTATTTTATTTAACCCGGTCGTTCTTTATTTGAATTTATTTATTATATTAACGACCGTCTTTTCGCGCAACACCATCTCTCGGCTCGATGCAAAATATGTGACCCGAGTTTAGCCCGAGTCCAAGAGATGTCGCCTGTTGCTATATTTTTGCTACGTGACACAGGGTAATTCATTGCATAATGATATTTAGCACACTATCAGTAGTAATAAGTTTCATTTTGACAGTTCAACAGCATTCATTGTGTTATTTCCTTGATTGTGCAGACACATTTTTCGAACATATGTGGCAATGGATTAGCAATATGCTTCAAAATGATTCAAATCGATAGTGATAGTGTTATACGCAATTTGTGTGCGGGAAGTTCTCAAATTCAGGACAAAAATCAATCACAATGACGGGAAGACGAAGAACAAGTCATTTTCGGCAACGTTAAGCGTTTTCGAACACCCATTACCTATACATATACAGAATGTATGTTTTAACAAAGGACATAATAATATAAGGGTGTTAAAATACAGATATAAAGAAAAAAAAAACACCATCATCATCATCACCATTTCAGCCAAAAGACGTCCACTGCTGAACATAGGTCTCCCTCAAGGATTTCCACGACGTTCGGTCCTGCGCCTCCCGCATCTAGCGGTTTCCCACGACCTTCACTAGGTCGTCGGTCCAGCTTGTCGGGTTCTACCTACGCTGCGTCTTCTTGTGCGTGGTTGCCACTCGAGAATCCGTCGGCCCCATCGGGTATCGGTCCTACGGGTAATGTGCCCAGTCCACTGCCACTTTAGTGTCGCAATTCTTCGGGCTTTGTCAGTTACTCTCGTTCTTCTGCAGATGACCTCATTCCTGATTCGATCGCGCAGTGAAACCCCAAGCATAGCCCTCTCCATTGCCCTTTGAGTGACTTTGAGCCTTCTTATTAGGCCCATTGTCAGCGACCACGTCTCAATTCCATTTTTTTACTTTTCTGTATATTATGTATCTGGTTTACATAAGACTCTAGGCTTCATTAATAGGTTGTCAAATTGATGTAATGAAATACCATCATAACCAAAATTATATCATTTCTATAATTAGACGAGGGTCGCTGGCGGTTTAGAACTGACAAACTAGTTTACATATCAAACTTCAGTGTGGGTTTATGTGACATGGTTTGAATCTCTAAACTTGTATGGTAGTATTAATTCTACGTGTGAATTCCATGTCTGGGATGCTACACATTTGTTAGCGTGGGGTATCGCTGACAAAGTTTAATATAATAATTAATGTAAATTTGAAATGTATGTGGTAGGGAACCCTGCGAGACGCCTATTTCAGGCGATGCAGGCCCATTGACCTTTTTTTTCGAAAGTGGAAAAATCCTCATGAACTATCCTCTGCTCGGGGACGCGGAGGGGTGTGCCGGCCTCTTACCGGCTAAAAAAACACGCGTTAATCTGCCTTTCCGGGGTACCGGGTTCTACCAATGCTACTGTACCCACATAGTCTGTCTATGTGATGTCTGCGCAATTACGATGTCTGGATGTGATGTCTGCCCTAGCTAAACATACAGATGTTTTTTTTTTATAACAAAACAGTACTTTACTAGCATGTTCTTGTGCTGTTCTGTGACGTTCGAGGAAGAGAAGGAACACCACGTCATCATCATCATTAGCTGGTAGCAATTCACTGCTGGACATAAGCCTCTCCTATTTCACGCCATTCAACTCGATTTTCGACAAGTTTCATCCAGTTACTATCAGCCACCCTGCGAAGATCGTCGCTTCACCTAGTCTGAGTGCGTCCCACCTTACGTCTCCACTTAAGAAGGCGTTCTCCGGCTAATATGGCCGATCCATTGGCACTTCAGTGAGCTTCAGTGATTCTATGAGCTATGTCGGCAACTTTGATTTTATCACCTTGTTGTGTATTCGACCCCCCAGAGAGTCTCCAAGCATAGCCCGTCCCATAGCTCGCTGAGCGAACTTGAAGTTATGAAACAGCTGTTCCGTGAGTGTTCACACTTCTGCTCCGTATGTCATAGCTGGCAGGACCACCATGCCACAGGGCGTGGCCAAAAGTCTTCTTCCATGACGCCGGGCAGATAACAATGTACTCTAGCAACTACACCCTCGTCTTCAGGCGCACGTAATCCACGTTATCTTCTGCCTTAATAATATTGTGTAGACAGGAGATTTACGCTAATGTGTCGGGCTTTGCCGAACCCTTCATTATGTGTCTATAATGAAAGTTTCAAGATGACTGATTGTATCAATTATTGTCATGTCATAATTTACTGCAAGAATATGCCCGTACAATAAATTAATTATATTCTTATTTGACTCTATTGAAGTAAATTAATTTCGCAATTAAACGCAATATAACAGAAGTGCACCACGACAGAAACAATTATTGTTATTATTGAATTTATGTTCGAGAAAATTCCGCTCGACTTTGCTCGAATTATGCCCAGCCGAGCGAAGGTAAATGATGAACGGGGTCTGGCTGTCGACACGAGCGTAAAGGTGCGGGCCAACCGCAGTGCACGGAGAAGCTACGCACGTGTATACGTGAAGCTTTACTTTGTAAGAAAATATATGTTTTTTAACCCATGGAAAGTGTAGGTACACACGAATTAACATCATTAATGCATGCGTGGCTCGCTCGAATAAGCAGTTACGTGGCTTAACGCTGTCGACGTGGGCTTACTACTTCTACTAGAGCCTTTTTTTTTTTTTTTATAAAATATAAACCAGCGCTTGACCGCAATCCCGCCTGATGATAAGCAGTGACGCAATCGTTGATGGTAAAGCGCACTAGTTTATTAAGAGCCTATTCACTCTAGCCTTGAAGACACTCAAATTGTAGTCCGACGGAAACACCGCCGCTGGCAAATTGTTCCAGTCCCTCGATGTACGCGGTATAAAGGAGGAGGCGAAACGCTTCGTCCGGATCGTAGTGGTGTTAACAACGTAAGGGTGGAAACCAGCCGTACGACGGGTCGTCCGCTGGTGGAACGGAGATGGGGGAATTAAATCATGCAATTCCCTCGCACACTCCCCGAAATGCATCCTATAGAACACCGAAAGGCTGGCTACTCTACGCCTGTGATCTAGGCTTTGGAGACCAACTCGAGTTAGATCAGGGTCACCAATCAGCCTCTTTGCACGTCTCTCCACTGAATCCAAAGTGGCCAGGTGACACTTGGCAGCACCAGCCCAAATGTGGCTGCAGTACTCCACACACGAACGGACCTGTGCTTTGTATAACATTAGAAGCTGCCCAGGTGTGAAGTACTGCCGGACCTTTGCGATAACGCCAAGTTTCCTGGCAGCCACCTTGGCCTTGGACTCAATGAACCGCCCAAAGTTAAGGTTCGAGGAAATCTCAACTCCCAAAAGCTGAAGGCGGTCGGAACACGCCAAGGACACATTCCGAAAAGTAGGGGCCAAGGAGAACGGGCTTCTTTTGGCGGTGAAAAGACCCGCCTGTGTTTTGGCGGCATTGAATGCTACAAGATTGGCATTGCCCCATTCGGAGACCGCCTGCAGTGCAACACTCGTTCGCTCAACCATGGCCTCCCTTTCAGACCGGATTGATTCCATACTAGCCCGAGCATCCGGCAGGTATCTCTCTACAACTGTGCTGTCATCTGCATACCCATAGATACCGGGCATCAGCAGATCGTTAATATGCAGCAGGAATAGAGTTGCAGAGAGAACAGACCCCTGAGGAATACCGGCATTAGTTGTCATGGGCTCAGAAGAGCATCTGTCGACAACAACTCGGAGGGACCGTTCAGTCAGGAAGTCTTTTACCCAGCCAGTCAGGCTAGGGGAAATGCCGTACGCTGGAAGCTTACTCAAAAGGCCAGCGTGCCATACCCGGTCGAAGACCTTCGAGACATCAAGGGAGACAGCAATCGCTTCTCCATTCTTCTCGAGGGCCTCGCCCCACAAGTGAGTGGCATACACTAGTAGGTCCCCAGTTGACCGATTGCGGCGAAACCCGTACTGTCGGTCACTGAGGAGATCGTTACCTTCCAGGTATGCCAAGAGGCGCGAGTTCAATACACGCTCCATAATTTTGCAAAGTATGGAGGTGATCGAAATCGGCCGATAGTTGGCAGGATCGGCACGACTACCCTTCTTGGGCACGGGCTGCACGTTAGCAAGCTTCCAGGACTTGGGCACTATACCAGTCCTAAATGAGAGGCGATACAAGCGCGTCAATACAGGAGACAACTCGGGCGCACATGCTTTAAGAACAATCGCTGGTATACCATCCGGACCACTAGCCTTATTCACGTCCAGACGACACAGTACTCTCAGAACCTCCTTGTTTCTAATGCGAACCTCAGGCATTGAAGCTCCGCAATGAGGTAAATTAGGTGGAGTAGCACTGCCAGTATCAAGACGCGAATTATGGGCAAAGAGAGAAGCAAAGAGACCTGCTTTCTTTCTCGCCGTATGAGCCAGCGTTCCATCAGGCCTAACCAGCGGAGGCAGTGAGGGCCGACAGAAGTTCGCCTCAACCGATTTGGCAAGGGACCAAAAGGATCTGCTACCGGATGGCTGCGCAGATAACTTGGTGCCAATATGGGTAATACGGTCGAAGCGAGCCTTCTTGAGCGCCTTCTTGTAGGACTTGGCAGCACGGTTAAAGGCTCTCTTCTTTGAGCTTAGATCCGGAGCTCCGCGGTCACGAGCGTCAACCCAGGCGAGAAATGCCGTGTGCTTACGCTGTTCAGCTTGGACACAATCGGCATTGAACCATGGGCGAGCCGAGCCACCGACGGGCACGTCATTGAATGGGATAAAATACTCCATAGCTTGACGCACCACATCGGTTATAGCGTCCGCACAGCTCGACGGATTGTCAGAAGAGAAGCAGACCTGCTGCCAAGGATAAGACGCAAAGAAGTGGCGCATCTCATCCCAATACACTGACCTGTATCGCCACATTCGCCGTTCACCACGAGAGTCGTGATCTGGTGGGGAGAAGGACGATACAGACTTCACCAGACAGTGGTCTGAAGTTCCCAACGGTGAGGAAACTGTTACAACACATCTGTCCGGATCAGTGGTCAGAAGAAGGTCCAAACAGTTGGCGGTATGGCCAACTACATCAGGCACCCTAGTCGCTTGCTCTACCAGCTGGGAAAGGCCCATAGAAAGCGCGAAGTTTCGCGCTTCTCTCCCAGCGTGGTCGGTCCTCTGGTATGGGAAGAGTCAGTCCTGGTGGCAGGCGTTGAAGTCCCCCAAAGCGACGAACTGAGCGTCAGGGTGCCGATGCAGCGCATTGTCAGCAGCCTCACTGAGGTGGTCAAATAATCTAGTTGTCTCCTGATCACCGCTGAGCGATCGGTAGACACAGGTGTAAACAATTTTGTCCACACCAGTGTCAACCAACAGCCATAGGGACAAGAAGTGAGGGTCTTCGAGGTGACGGAGGCGCTGGCAACAGATGTCATTGCGGACATACACACAGACCCCGGCACGCTGCAGGAAATGATGCTCCAAAGAGTATCCCGGGTAGCCGAGGTATGCCGCATCAGGCGGACATCTGATCTGGGTCTCCGTCAGGAAAAGTAGATGTGGCCTTTCAATCTCAAGGTGGTAATGTACTGCAATGAGATTGGAGTGCAGACCTCTAATATTTGCGAGGTGCACTTTAAATGAGAGGACGTGCGCCCGCTGTGCACACCTACTTTTCTTTATTGAACTTTTCATTTAAAAAAAAATTGAGTGAATAGGAAGGAAGACGGCAGTTGAGTGAGGTGATGCAACGTTAAACCTCACAATGCGACCAACGATGCTGGGCCAGAGGGAGATTGTTCTGGAGACTGCGGGGACGCCCGAACCCCCCCAGGAAGATGTACAGCTCGTTTATTGTAGCACAGTTTGTAGTCACAGGCGTCTTCTGCAGTGAAGCCCATGGATTGCAGTAAAGCCTCTCCGTGCGCCATGCTATGCTATACACAGTCGTGGGTCTTCGTGTACTCCAGAGGAAATGTCAAACAATACACGCAGCTAAAATGCGCCGCGTGCCCTTACACAACATGCACCGCAGTGGGCCCGGACCTTAATGACGGCCAATTATGTGCACTAATTGCTAAGGGTCGGCTTTGGTGTACATTAAATACTGCCAAATCGAATGTTGACCACTAGAAAAGCATTTGCCCCTGGCATTTACTATTGTTATTTCTAAATTTTTCCACGACAAACCTGATGATAATTTAAAGCATCGGTGACGGAAAAGGTATATGAGGATCAGTTGCCATGGTACTAGTAGGAAAGAATAATATACTTTTCTGACTCTGACATTCTTATACTTCTTAATTATTTATTTCATATTCAGTCTATAATTCTTTTAGATGCTCTTCCCCTTGATATCGGGATGGCTGCCGGTCGATTTGTATTTAATCGGAAATTGCAGAGTATGTGGTAAGATTAGAAGCCGACCCAATAGAGTTTTTTTTGCTTCTAAGCAGTGATGAAATCGTTGATGGTACAGTGCGCTAGTATATTAAGAGCCTATTCACTCAAAAAATCTGAGTGAATGGGAAGAAAGATGGCAGTTGAGCGAATTCATGCAATGTTAAACCCAAAAACACCACCAACGATGCTGCGCCAGAGGGAGATTGATTTGGAGACCCTCCACGACCAAACCTGTGACACAACAAAATTGCATACATCGCAACACAACTGCTCAGACCCGTCCTCCGTACGGCTTCACCAGACATCATGCCGAAACTAGACGAATCGCTAGGCGGCAAGACTTTGTCTGGTGGGTGGTAACTTCTGCCGGCAGGCGATGTTATGGCCTACCACCGCGAATTGGATAAGGTGGTTTTAGTTCGATTGCTACTTAAAGGCAATTTCAAAAAATTTCGTCTGTAATTTATTTAGGACTAGCTTTCCGCCCGCGGCTTCGGCCGCGTGGATTTCGGTTATATCGCGCTTTTTAGATTTTCCTCGGGGGTATCAATTTTTTTTCAATAAAATGTAGCCTATGTTCTTTCTCAGGGTCTAAAGATTGTCTGTGCCAAATTTCATCAAATTAAGCGGGAAAGCGTAACAGACAGACAGACAGACAGAGTTACTTTCGCATTTATAATGAAAAATGAAATATGAAATGAAATTTATTAAAAAAATAGAACAATAATGAATGTACAAAAAGTCAGTTTGTATAGTAATAAAAATCTTAGTAATAACAATCGTAAAATCTAACTTATTGTAGTCTAATACATAAAATAAATCTATAAAGTTACGATATAAAACTAATGTTGGGACCACCATAATATTAGTATGGATCACTTACAGATACGATACACATTAATAGAAGTATGTTTTTAAACCTGGCAAAATATTTGTTATTTTGTAAAGTTCTGTGAACTTTGACTTTTAGTTAAGAGGTCGATTTTTCTTTATTAAAATTGAACTGATAATTTAGTAATGATATTTGAATTAAGCTGAAATTACCTACCTAATGGATTCTGGATGGGGAGTTGTACGTAAATAACTTTTACTCAAGCACTTTAGGGTAAGTACGCCAACAAAATTATATGTACGTCATCAACATCAGGAAAGCAATTTCCAAACCAATAATCATATCATTACACCAAAATTGCCCGTAAAATTCAGTAAATACAAATCCAGTCCAAAATCGCTTCAAATTTAAATCGATTCACAAAAAATCGAATACCACCCATCGTAATCTCGATTCCAATTCCGATTCGATTTACGACACGTTTCGGGAAGTATCAGAAAGGGGCGTATCCTAAACGCCATCGTATCGAGTGATCGTATCCTTAACAGATTCTCGATGCCGCCAGCAGATTGCGGGCTCCAACCTAATGTGTGTATCTGTACTCTTGGTTTCAAGTGACACACGGTTATTTCGAATGTGAACTTTTGATGAAGATTCTTCAGACTTTAAATTTTATTGTGGACGTCCTCATTACGAAGAGAACATATTCTGTATGTCTGTAAGATATATTTAATTTTCTTTAACCGAGAAAAAATGGGCATCAGACACGACTTTCGTCTTGTTCATGTTCATTTTAAGACCGACTCGCTCCGAGGCTCTACTGAGGTCCTCGAGTATTGTACTCAGGTCCTCCGCGGTCTCAGCCATGACGATAACGACAAACATGACGACTACGATATCATCAGCAAATCGAGGAAACCTAAAGTGGATGTGCCGGGCACATTACCCGTAGGACAAATGCCCGTTGGGGGCGACGGGTTCTCGAGTCCACGCACCGGAAGACGCAGCGTGGTTAGGCCCCCGATAAGGTGGGCCGACGTCCTGGTGAAGGTCACAGGAAACCAATGGATGCGGGAGGCGCAAGAACGGTCGTCGTGAAGATCTTTGGAGGAGGCCTAGGTCCAGCAGTGAACGTCTTTCGGCTGAAATGATGATGATGATGAACCGAGCAGATCTATTCAAGCTATGTACAGAAAAGCAAGTGTTTTGAAACAACCCTTGTTTTTAAACATTTGCTTTTTTATTACAAAAACATAATTGACACATTACGGCATTCACGAGGATCCTCGTGAATGCCGTAATGATCTCAAATAAAATTATGTCAGTGTTTACAATTTCTATTTGATTTTTATTTGTTGCTATCTGGTGTTACCCAGTTGTGTGGGTATTACCCAGTGTAAGTCAGATAATCAGTCGCTCCATGTAAAATTATGGTATTCAACTGAATCCAGTCAGACTGGAAGCTGACCACTAGATAATTGGGAGAGGGCTAGACAGATGATGGTAAAAATGATTCTATATCATGAAAAGTGAAAAGAGTCATAAATAATAAATGAATTATTCGCTAAGTTGGTTTGTAGATACACTTTTGCAAGTATATTTTTTAAATTATTATTTAAACTTAATATTTAGTAAATTAGGGTTCAAATTGCTTTAAACTAATTCTGATAACTATACTAATATATAAAGCTGAACAGTTTGTTTGTTTGAACGCGCTAATCTCAGGAACTATTGGTCTAATTGAAAAATTATTTTTGCATTGGATAGCCCATTAATCCAGGAAGGCGTTAGGCTTTATAATATCACGCTGCGACCAATAGGAGCGGTGCATAACTAAATCACGCGAACGAAGTCGCTGGCGGCCGCTAGTCAGTTATAAGGAACAAGATAATAACTATATGCATTACAACAATTTCGCAACATTTATATCTGACACTCCATTTCTGTGTCCATTCCAAGAACGCACTTGAGACCTATTTCCTAGTGCCGTAACTCATCTTCCCATTAAGACGCTGCCATAAAAACTTGGCACTATTTTAGAAATTTCCGTTTTAGTCTAAGAATTGGCAAACGTTTTGAAATTTTATTTGTGTCACGATGTTTTAAAAAATATGGTTATAACTGACATTTCTTTTTTTCGAATGAACTATTGGCAGTGTAATATATCATACCTACTTAAGTATACTAATATATAAAGCTGAAGAGTTTGTTTGTTTGTGTGAACGCGCTAATCTCAGGGACTACTGGTCCGATTTGAAAAATTCTTTTAGCGTTGGATAGCCCATTAATCCAGGAAGGCATTAGGCTATCCTATATCACGCTGCGACCAATAGGAGCGGGGCATATAAAAAAATGCGGGTGAAACCGTGTGACGTAGCTAGTGACTAAATAAAGACATTATAACTAGATAAGAAGATTATTTATGGATAAATCCTATAGAAATTTATAAAAGATGGTGGTACCCTACAGCGAAGCAAAATGAACTAAGATAAAGGCACATGGACATTGGCGTTGATTCTCTTGTTCAAAAACTAAACTAATTTTAAGTTAAGTGCTTCATTTTTATTTCTACTTCATTAAGAAAAGGATAGAAGATAACATTTTAGTTTATTCCTGTCAAATTAAGATACTCCATAGACAAGACAGTTTAGTCACAATTATAAACATGGCGACCAAAAATACGCCAATTTACGCCAGGAGCGGACTAATTTGACAGGTCTAACCTGACATTTTATCTTCTGTCCTTTTCTTAATGAAATAGAAAAAGGTTCACTGAATTTAGATTTAATTTAATTCCAAATCCCTTGTCAAATGAATCGGGGCCTTTGAAATCATATATTATACAAAGAGGTGCTGACAATACGACAATAAATTAAACATCGTGTACCTCAACACATTCTCAGACTACCCATAAAAAAATTATATAAATATATCCATTAGTTTAGTCACAGGAAATTATTTTTCATTTTTCACATTTTCTACATGATGTACATGTTGATAAGGAAGCGCTTACAGGTTGATGACCGCCGCATCCAGCGGTACTAAACTTTAATAATAATGGCGCAAAAAAGCAAGTCGATACAGGAACGCGCTGTCGCATATTTTAAAGGATGTTCTATTCCGTTTGTAATTTTATGCGATTTAGTTTGTTTGAAATTTTTTATTTTTTTATTTTTCATGCTAGGTTTTTACTATGGTTCAGGATTATTCTTATGAACCAGCATGGTCTGTGTTTTCATTTACTGTCGTATTGTCAGCACCACTCTGTATATCCAATGGCAGCTCATAATACAGATGTATTTCTGGCTTCATCACAAAGTGGTTTATTCCCACCACAACCTCTTCTAAATTTGCGGTATCCTTGTAGGATACATCTTTTAACACCGTGCCATAAAATTTTAATGCATGTCTACTAACCAGTGTTTAATTTGCATTTTGTTGAATTTCTACACATGATATTCACAAATAACAAGTACATCAAACAAAGAATTATTTTAATATTCATTTACATTCCAAGCGAAGTATTAATATAGTACTAATAATAAAGTATTTATTTCACAAAAATACATAGCACTTTACACTGTTACATGAAAGGAAAGTTTATAATTTGCTATGCAGTAATAGCCTCTATCTTTTAAACTAGGACTCGCCTGTATCTTAAAAGATAGGGTTCAGCCAAATTGATTCTGTAAACAATTTCCATAAGGACACGAGAAAACAGTGTCAGTGAATTGAACAAACAGGTGTACAAAAGAAGGGAGAAAAAAAAGTAATAAGAACAGAAATGAAATTGAAATTAAAATGATCCTCAGTAACGCAAAAGTGAGAGACAGCAGACATGCATTTTTATATGTATACGTGTGTGTTGTGGTGTGTGGAAGTGGGTGTGTGTGCGTATGTAAGTATGTGTGTTGGGGTGTGTATGTGTGTGTGTATGTTTGTGCGTGTGTGTGTAGTGATTCTGTGAATATAGTAAATCTATAATATTTGAATATTAGTGTGAGACGTGATTTTTGAGTAGGTATGTATGTATATAATCTTATATTAAGAGATGTAAGTTAACAGATTTTCCGTCACTGATGCAATAGCCAATGACTTATTTCTTTCTTTAAAATACAATATGTAAAGAAAACCCTGTCCGATCCGTGAAGGTATTGTTAGGTATCGATAACTGATTCTACTAATGCCCACAAAGACAGGCTAAACTTTTTAAAAAAATCCCCCTAAAAAAATAAATATTATTTCGCAAAAAGAGGTAACTTAATACATATGCGGTAAACAACCCTTTCAGCGGGCGGCGGGGGGCAGGGCACGCGGCACCTGTGACGTGGTCGCATCGCTATTCGCTTATAATAATACCGGTGCTGTCACTTTTTTAAAAATTACCAAATTTCGGGGAAATTGGAATTAATTCCCGGGAAAAAAGGATTATTTCAAAATTCATTAGTGTTGTTACTATGATGATTATGTAAAATTTTATATTATATTTGGTAAAGTGTTTACCTAACCTTTACTATCCTTACGGGTCGGACAGGGTTTTCTTATCATATTGTATATCTATTTAAGTCCAGTATATTTAGTTGTTATTATTGTTGTTGTTATTATTGTGATAGTGCCTTTATCTAAATATTGTACCAATATCATTATCGTTTATACAAAATTATTTTTTGTTTATTTGAAACCCGAAACACGTCGTGTCCATGTACAAAATTTCAAAAAGTTATAGTAAAAAACCACAAAGTTACGAGTTTGCTATTCTACTTGGTTGTCCCAAAAAACAAAAAATGGTCGAAGCTCCGGCCGGAAGGGCAAGCGCGGTGCATTGACCTCTGACCTCAGCTGTTGCGCGCGCGAGTACTTTCATCATCATCAGCCTTTACTCGTCCACTGCTGGACATAGGCCTCCTTCATGGCACGCCAACAAGCTCGATCCTGAGCAGTTCTCCACCAGCCACTACCAGCCACCTTTTTGATGTCGTCGCTCCATCTCGCCCAAGGGCGTCCTACGCTAAGTTTGCCGAGACGCGGTCTCCACTCAAGGACTCGTTTACCCCAACGGTTGTCGGTCCTGCGGCATATGTGACCAGCCCATTGCCACTTCAGCTTGCTAATCCTCTCAGCTATGTCGGTAACTCTGGTCCTCTGTCGGATCACCTCATTTCTGATGCGGTCCTTCATAGAGACGCCCAACATAGCCCTCTCCATAGCTCGCTGAGCGGCTTTAAACTTATGGACTAGTCTGACCGTTAGTGTCCACGTCTCGGCTCCGTAAGTCATGACGGGTAGGACGCACTGGTTGAAGATTTTGGTCTTCAAACATTGGGGTATGGGCGACGAAAATACCCGAAGAAGTTTACCAAATGCTGCCCATCACTTTACTGCCACTTTATGCTACTTTATGCCCAGTACTTTGGTCTATCAATATTCGTGCGCTCGGTATTCACATTGCAACAACTTCTAAATGTATTTGGGAAAAAATGTAACATGGTGTAAAAATGATTCGAATCGACTCAGCATTACCTATAAAGGAGCACTTATATTTCTAAATTTCACTTAATATACTCATCTCAATATCCACAGCATCGGGACACAATATCCGTCTGGTTTAAATATCCTTCTCTTTCCACGAAGGATGAAGAAATTTACAGTATTCCTTAGAAGGAAGCTCTATAGGGTGGCAACGTTATCACATTTCTTTAAATCATATATTCTAAATTTCGCATTTTAAACATAAAAAGCACAACATTAAAAGCATTCGAAAATGTTAACACTGGTCGTGGGAGCTGTTTTTTCGTTTTAATATTTAACAATAATAAACTTAATTTATAATAATACTTATTTTACAATATCATATAGATTGTGTTTAATTATTTATACCGTCATTTCGAAAGTAACACCTTCTTATCAAAGCCTTATAATTTCATATCCAATTTTAAGCTATTAAAGAAAAGTTTTCTATTTTTAGTAACATAATAATTGTTTAATTTACTAGCTGCCGCCAGCGCCTTCGTTCGCGTGGAGTTAGTTATGCTCCGCTTCTATTGGTCGCAGCGTGATGTTATATAGCCTAAAGCCCTCCTGGTTTAATGGGCTATCCAACGCAAAAAGAATTTATCAAATCGGACCAGTAGTTCCCGAGATTAGCGCGAACAAACAAACAAACATACAAACAAACCCTTCAGCTTTATATATTAGTAAGTATATAGATTAAATGTGAGATTGATAACAACTGGTGTAGTTTTTAATGTTAATTAATTTAAATATATAATTGTTGCTTTAAATGGCGATATAGAGAATGGCGATTAGGTTATCAATCGCTATTCTGTATATTATCACCTTTTCAAGCAACAAATAGACGCATTCTGGATCAAACATCTAAATTTCGTTCAACATCCTTCCACCCAGTATAACACCTTAACTTTGAGTCTAACGTAAATATTTGAATACTACAGACGGAGGATGTTGGTTGTCGGGAAATATACGGCATAGGGGAGAAATTTTTGTAAGGAAATTTTTAAATCAGAACCTCGCGTGTAATTTTGCGTACATCCTACTGTACAGATGCGAAATGTCTACAATGTGTTTATTATATCTCGCCATCTTTTTAGAACAGTCTGTTGTTGTTATTTTGTGAATTTGTAGAGATTATTATTGTGGTTCGTTTTATGAAATTGTATTTTGAATATTAATGGCTATGAAGGGGAGATTTCATATTAATTGATGGTATTATGTAAATTACAATCTCATCATTATCATCATCTCAGCGTGAATCCCAGTCGCATCCGCAGCTTTTTCAGCTTTGGAGTCTGGGGTCCGCTTTACTAGTCTAACTGTTGATTTTGGCTAAACTTCGATATTTTCCATGAAGCGACTGCCGTCTGACCTCCACAACCCGAAGGCGATATCTAAGCATGCAGTTAGACCAATTGTTAGACTTTTGAAAGCTCCAACAACCCGTAGGGACTGCCAATAGATGTTCGTATGGCAACCGGAACCAACGGCTTAACGTGTTTTCCGAGGCACGACCAGACCCGTGCAAATATTCATATTCATGCATACAAACATTTGCACTGTACGGGGATCGAAACCGCGCCTCCTTACGCAACGGCCGCATTCGCTACCTTTACGCCACGGAGGCTGCCCGTATGTAAATTATAATCTATTATAGGTAATCAGTGTTATGTACAATATGCAGTGCCCTTGCAGGGTTGATGTTGTATCATTGTGCAATGAAATTTTAATAAATTTTCACTGACTAGTGATAAACATGTGTTGCTCTATAAGTAAATCTATACTACTATATAAAGCTGAAGAGTTTATTTGTTTGAACGCGCTAATCTCAGGAAATACGGGTCCGATTTAAAAAATTATTTTTGTATTAGATAGCCCATTAATCCAGGAAGGCTTTAGGCTATATAACATCACGTTGCCGCTAATAGGAGCAGAGCATAACTAAACCTCTCGAACGAAGTCGTTGGCGGCCGCTAGTAAACATATAAAGCTGCTTATAGAAATCTTATTCTTAATTATTACAACTTAATTGTTATCAGTCAAGTCTTAATTATTACAACTTTTTTATTACTTCTAGGTACCTTACTTGAAAATCTTCGGGAACACTCTTTCTTTATAATTATAAACTAGCGCTTGACTGCAATCCCGCCTGATGGTAAGCAGTAATGCAATCGTTGATGGTAAATCGCGCTAGTTTATTAAGCCCATTCACTTAAAAATTCTTAGTGAATAGGAAGGAAAACGGCAGTTGAGCGAGGTGGTGCAATGTTAAACCCAACAACACAACCAACGATGCTGCGCCAGAGGGATTGATGTGGAGACCCTCCACGACCAAACTTCCGACACAACAACATTTGACGCATCTTACTCGGCACACATCGCAACACACCTGCTCAGACCCGTCCTCCGTACGGCTTCACCAGACATCACGCCGGAACACGACGAATCGCTTGGAGGCAAGACTTTATCTGGTGGGTGGTAACTTCTGCCGGCAGCCGATGTTATGGCCTACCACCGACAAAACCACTCATAGTATATTATGGCATATGCAGTCTACAATTTCCATACAGCTGAGATATTGGAATCCTCTGTGAGGGGAAGTAGGTTGTCGGTTGGCAAATTTTATACGTCTTCGATTTTTCGTTTCATAAAGTAGGTAGGTGTACTTACAATGACTTTCTTCTCCGCTTAGAAATCAGTTCTGAGTAAATAATTTAGAGAGAGTAAAGCGAAACGCATTCGAGTTATCAAACTAACAGACCGGCTTAGAAATACAACAATCCGTCCATCCATCACAAACATAACTGACGTCATTCGGAAAGCTACATCGCTAAAATGGAATTGGGCTGGGTCAAACTTACCACCGTTGTACTGGGCAGCTTTCGGGAAGCTACGCTATATCTTCTCGTCGTCCAAGAAACCACAGTGTCTCAAGACTAAAGTCTTTGACCAGTGTGTGTTGCCAGTGATGACTTACGGAACTGAAACGTGGTCGCTCACAATGGGCCTCATACGAAGGCTCAGAGTCACTCAAAGGGCGATGGAAAGAGCTATACTCGGAGTTTCTCTGCGTGATCGAATCAGAAATGAGGAGATCCACAGAAGAACCAAAGTCACCGACATAGCTCTGCGAGTCGCTAAACTTAAGTGGCTTACCACCCAGTGGGTTCCACTTAATGGCAAATGACATCGGGACAGGTTTCAAACAAAGAGGGCGGGATGGGCCGATCTCCTTCAACAAGAAAAGGTGCTTAGAAACTTTAATCACAGAGAAGTGGAAACAGAGTAGAGAGGTATTTGCCCTCCAGTGATACATGACTAATGTTATTTTTTTTTTATATATTTATAACCTAGTGCTTGACTGCAATCCCGCCTGATGGTAAGCAGTGATGCAATCATTGATGGTAAAGCGTGCTAATTTATTAAGAGCCAATTCACTCAACAAAACTGAGTGAATAGGAAGGAAGACGGCAGTTGAGCGAGGTGATGCATTTTTAAACCCAACAAAACGACCAACGACACTGAACCAGAGGGAGATTGATCTGGAGACCCTACACGACCAAACTCCCGACACAAAATCATTTGGAGCATCGTATCTGGCACACATTGCAACATAACTGCTCAGACCCGTCCTCTGTACGGCTTCACCGGACATCGGAATCGCTTGGCAGCAAGACTTTATCTGATGGGTGGTAACTTCTGCCGGCAGCCAATGTAGAAAGCCTTTATTAATAACTAGCTTTCCGCCCGCGGCTTCGCCCGCGTGGAGTTCGGTTATATCGCGCTTTTTAGATTTCCCTCGGGAACACCAAATTTTTCAGGGATAAAAGGTAGCCTATGTTCTTTCTCGGGGTCTAAAGATTGTCTGTACCAAATTTCATCAATCGATTGAGAGGTTTAAGCGGGAAAGCGTAACAGACAGACAGACAGAATTACTTTCGTATTTATAATATTAGTATGGATAAAGTTCCTGGCTGGGACCGAACCTAAGACCTATAAATTGTAAGGCACGACCATTTTCAATGGGTTACCAGTTCTCCAGGGAATACAACCACCAAGAAGTGGATCACAGTATTTTTCTTTGTCATGTTAATTTAGATTTTTAGTTATTTACATGGGCTACATACAAATAGTACCCCAGCTTTAAAATGTAAGCGTGGGGACCACCTCGGGTAAATAAGACAAGGGTCACATTAAATTAGCTAGCTAGACTCTGTAGATGTGACGGGTATTACGGCACGATACATCACGTTCTGTATTTTTTAAACTGAATTCGGGTGTGACCTGAATACTTGCGGTCAATGTACAATCAAGGGTCAAAAGTGCATTACCACTTTTGAACTTTATTGCAATAACAATAAGGGTCAAAAGTGTTACTTCACTTTTGACCCCTACTGTACAATAGCATTCTGGTTATAATACTTGGCAGAATGAACTGCTGCAAGGTTTTAGCTGGGCCTGTCACCTTGCAGAATGTCGTCATAATCTGTTTCGCTTTGTTTTGTTTGTAAATGTATTCACCATCAACCTTTCATCGTCCCACTGCTGGACACAGGCCTCTTCTCATACAGAGAAGGATTGAGCGTAATCACACTTGCTAAATGCGGAATTGGCTATTTGAGACTGTAAGTCCAGGTTTCCTTAAGATGTACAGTCTTTGGTGTCCAAGATATACTTAGAAAGTACAAATGTTAGTAACAAAGTTAAAGGTTGTTTGGTTGTATATCTTTTTTCTCGAAATAAATAAATTTCTCTAGGAAAACGGTGTCAAATATTGTCGTATTAGACAGGTAGAAAAAGAGGGAGGAGGGACACAAACAAAGAATTTATTAAATAAAAGCAAATAAAGATAAAAGTCTAACAATGATGAATGAAGGAATGAATGAGGTGAGGAGGTGAGGTAACAAGTAAAATAAAAAAAAGTAAAATAGTAAGATATAAAAAAGCTTCAGCTTCAGTAACGGCCCCGGCGGTGGAGGGCCGCGCAGAGGGCCCGGCGGCTGAAGGTCGGCGAAGAGGACCGGCGCAGAGGGCCGGCAGCTGAAGGCAGACGGTTGAGGGTCGGCGAAGAGGGCCGGCGCAGAGGCCCCGCGGCTGAAGCCCAGCGGTTGAGGGCCGGCGACAGCTGTAGAGGAGCGGGGCGGCCGAGAGGGCCGACAACAGCGGCGGAGATCCAGCAGCTGCGGCAAAAAGCGGCTCCCGCGGCAGAGGTCCGGCTACAGCAGCGGCGCCGCCATCAGAGGCGGTGGCGCCGCCAACAGAGACAGTACCAGGCAGCAGAAATCCGAGCAGGACCGGCCCCTGCAACGGAGAGCCGGCAGCAGCAAAGCAGAGGAGCGGCTCCGTCAATCTTATCGGAGGAGGTTCCCCTCTCCGCGAGGGAGAGGGTAACCCTAGGAGGGCTCTGGAGGGATAAAACACACTATTAAATTAACTTTTCAAGGTAAGCACCAGACCGAAACTAAAGCTGAACTGACAACGTTCTGCGAGGGATTCCGAAGAAACCTCGCAGAACAGCTTTCCACGAAATTTGAATATTCGAAAAATTATAAGCAATATGAAAAACTCGAAAGGAGTTCGGATAACAAATCCGATAGAAAAATAGCGGGCAGTTAAGAATTTAGAAGAAAAAAGGTTGTCATAGAGACATAATCAACAGCGTTGTCAAAAACTGTCATAACAATGAAAATATTATTGTAAATATGTAAATATAAGTAGATATTAAACTATAGCGTTGTGTTGTGTAGGAAAAATGAATACGGCACAGCACAGGTACAACTTCTTACGCCAAGTTATCGCCGAAACTTAGGCTTGAAGTTGAGGACCATGTCTGCAATCAGAATAATGAGTCTTGGAGTAGTAAAATATTATCAGAACAGCGCCACATAATACTGAAATGCGTATTATGACCTGCAGAAATGAATGATATATGAGTATGAAGAAGTAAGTATATGTAGGTAAAATACATAACACTACAATATATTTACCAACAACCCACTGCCTCAGCTAGCTCCGCTTGTATACTTAGGACGGCGTCCTAGCGGTGAAGTTAAATGGCGTCATCCTTCGTCTCGACGCGCAACTTGCTTCTACAAGCTGCCAAGCTGCTGTTTGACAAACAGTACGAAAGCGCGGGTGCATGGGAGCCTGCGGATGGTCGGCACGCTCATTCGAAGTAGTTGCTGAAAATCAGCACTGTTGAGGACAGGTTCGTCTGAAGTCACAGCATTTTGCTGAACAACGACCTATTCTTGAACAGCAATTGCCTTTTTTTGTATCTGTTGTTGTTGTATGATGTCAGCTGCCAGTGGCGCGGGCGCATTACATGTGACAGACGGATGTTTTAATTTTATAAATTGTCTATGTCATTTTATTGTCTTGTCAAATAACATGTGTCATTGGCCCGGGTTATGACATCAGGAAAACATTGTTTTAATTTCTTCATGTTTGAGTAAGAGGCTTTTTAGTGAATTATTTATATTTGTTTTTTCTTTATTTTATATATTTTTTTTAGTTTATATTGTAATGTGCGTTCTGTTTGTGCGTAATAAACATTGTATTCTTCTTTTTCTTTATTTCTTTAGACATACAAAGCCCATTATCAAACACATCATTCTGTCATTTCTTTTTATTTTATCATGTTGTGTTGATATAAAACTTTTAACTCATTTATTGCGGAAACGAGTAATTTAGATACCTAATTAACATCGATACGTAATATAGTTGGGCAATCAGCTATATGGCAGATATTGAAAGCATTTCATCACACCCCATAGGTGGTATGGTACATGTTTATGTTTTTGAGCTAGGTGTTTCTCTACGTGATCGAATTTGGAATGAGGACATCCGTAGAAGAACTAAAGTCGGCGACATAGCCCAGAAGATTATCCCTCTAAAGTGACAGTGGGCCGGGCACATAGCTCGTAGAGCCGATGGCCGATGGGGCAGAAAGGCTCTTGAATGGCGACCACGTACCGGCAAGCGCACCGTCGGACGCCTACCGACTAGGTGGTCGGATGATCTGACCAAAATCGCAGGGAAGCGCTGGATGCAGGCTGCGTCCAACTGTTCTTTTCGGAAATCCTTGAGAGATGCCTATGTCCAGCAGTCGACTTCATGTGACTGAGATGCTGGAGTTTTTGAACCTGTAGATATATTCTGCATTTATTAAAGACGTAATTAGCTAATCTATACTTGTTATAACCACATATTAACTTGTTAAACCAGATACATTGCTTGTGGTTACATCTGACCGCAAATTCATTGGAAATTCCAAACCATTCTCAGATATTGTGTTAATTTGAAAATATCTCGCAATATTAATTGAATAACATAATTTTGCTTTCTAGATTCGATGTCTGCGTAAATTAGGTACATGTTCAGTTATTGAAGAAATAAAGTACACATTTTATGTTAATAATAATCTTAACCCTGAGTCGGGCTAAGGCATAACTTTAGACAAAGGCCTAAATACTAAGGTCTATACGTATCTTATGTTTATATAGCATTTAATTACAGCTATTTAAAATATTTATTTGAAATAAACTAGTGCTTGACTGCAATCCCACCTGGTAAAGCAAGGCCGCCGATGGTAAGCAGTGATGCAATCATTGATGGTAAAGCCTGTTCACTCTAGCTTGAAGACTTTTAAATTACGGAAGATTACGGACAAAGCGTTTCGCCTCCTCCTTTATACCGCGTACATCGAGGGACTGGAACAATTTGCCAGCGGCGGTGTTTCCGTCGGACTACAATTTGAGTGTCTTCAAGGCTAGAGTGAATAGGCTCCTAATAAACTAGTGCGCTTTACCATCAACGATTGCGTCACTGCTTACCATCAGGCAGGATTGCGGTCAAGCGCTGGTTTATAATATGTAAAAAAAAAAAAATGTACGGACGGAACCACCGCCACTGGCAAATCCAATCGAATCTCGATGTACCTACAAGGTACAAAAGCAGAGGCGAAACGCTTCATTTGGATTGTTGTGGTATCAACAACGTAAGTGTGGAAACTCGCTGTACGACGCTTACGCTTCACGACGCTTCTTCGGCGCTTTTTCGACGCTTTACGACGGGTTGTCCGATGATGGAACGGAGATGGAGGAATTAAATCATGCAATTTCCTCACACACTCTCCAAAATGCATCCTATAGAACACCGACAGGCTGGCTACAATTCGCCTGTGCTCCAGGCTTTGGAGACCATCTCGAATTAGATCAGGGTCACCAATCAGCCTCTTCGCACGCTTCTCCATTGAATCCAAAGTGCCCAGGTGGCACTTAGCAGCCCCAGCCCAAATGTGGCTGCAGTTTTGAGTTAAATAGTTGTAATTAAATGATAAGTTTATAGCCAAATAAAAAAATATAAATCTACAGCCAGAATGTAAAAACCAGCCAAGATCGGGACGCTCTTGCGTATGATTTATAATTTAAAAAAATATGTTTTTTTAGTGCGTGTCGTTATTGCGGCGACAGAAATAGATTATCTGTGTTTTTTTTTTTAATAATTTATAAACTAGCGCTTGACCGCAATCCCGCCTGATGCTAAGCAGTGACGCAATCGTTGATGGTAAAGCGTGCTCAAGCAAATTAAGCAAAAAAGCAAATCAAACAAATTTCAACTTTCTAGCTTTATTGGTTCATGAGATAAGCCTAGTGATACTAGACAGACAATGGAGGCATAGGTATGCCTATGACTCCACAAGTAAAGTGCGCGTCAATTAAATACTAGACACTTTAAATCGCATGCATCCTCACTTCGAGTACCAAGAACTGCTTTGCTTGCACACACATTGATGTTTATAAATACTGCTATGTACATACACATCAAGCTATACAGATTTACACTAAAAAAAAAAACTAGCTTTTATTGCCATACCATCCAAATTCGGATTCCATTGTCATCAAAACTTTTAAGATCTTTTTGTTACAAAAGGCCATCGAATAATCAACTTAAAAAAAGCTACTAAAGTGGATAACAGATTCAGTTGCAATGGAATGTAATTTATTTGAAATTATATACATTTCTGTAGTTGTAAGTATAAATATAACACCCATATAAGTGATATGATGATTGTAAATGACATTACAGACACTGTCGGAGATTGAAACGGATATTTTGCAGATATATTGCCTACGACAGACCGCCGTCTGACACTTGGAGTAGTTGAATAGTTTCAAGGATCCGAGGGGTTTGGTCTGATACACAAGCGAGACGTGGCAAAAATAAAACGGGCACAATGCACGTCAGGTTTCGAGTGTCATTCGTGGATCTGAAAAAATAAAACACGCACAATACACGTTAAGCGGTTGGTCCCGAATATCATATGTGGACCTGGAAAAAATAAAACATCCACAATGTACGTTAAGCAACGGTCCTGTGTTTAATTCGTTGATCTGGAAAAAATAAAACACGCACAATGCACGTTAAGCAATTGGTCCTGTGTTTCATTCATGAATCTTGCAAAAAATAAAACACCTACAATGCACGTTAAACGGTTGGTCCCGGGTATTAATCGTGGATCTGGCAAAAATAAAACACCTATAATGCACATTAAGCGGTTGGTCCCCGGAGACATTTGTGGATCTGGCAGAATAAAACACGCATAATGCACGTTAAGCGGTTGGTCCCGAGTGTCATTCGTGGATCTGGCAAAAATAAAACACCTACAATGCAAATTAAGCAGTTGGTCCCGGGCCACGTTAAGCGATTGGTTGCGGATTACCGAAAAAGGAAAAGTTTGTCATATTTTAAAAACATATGCAGATGTTGGGCGTTAATCATGAACGCGCAGATATAGTCATCAATATATCTGGTGATATGTGTCATAACTTATTGTAATAAATAGGTCACATTCGACAAGAATAGATGAATGGATTTGGATAAAATTTTGCGCGCGTGTAGACCATGAACTGGAGAAGGTTACAGGTTTTTCATCCTGTATGCAGGTAAAGGCAGTGACAATATTTATTGAGGAGGCATGATGAACAGAGTGTAAAGTTCACTCATCCTCCATAGAAAAGAGAGGATCCTCCGACCGGATGGGTGTTATGTCTGGGGGCCATTGCCTAATGGTTGAAAATTGTATGTATGCTTATACACTGTAAACTCTATTTGCAAGATGTAGAATCCGTGTGACGTCAGTATGACGTGTTGTTTATTTGTGGCGTTTGTAGAGACTGCTACACTATTAATAATAATAACTGTGTACAATATCAGTACAAGGTGCCTTGAAGCCAGGGATACTCGAATGAATCGAGAATCGACGTACCTCAGAGCGAGACGAATTTATTTTGTTAGCACCATATATTATTTTGCCGGTAACGAAACCATAGCGCGATGTAACTCGATCCCAACGCCATCTATCGAGCTATCAGGTACTATCGTTTATGAAATATTGATTTCTGTTATTGGTTAGCGTGGGGATCGAGTACACCTTTATTACGATTATTTCTACATTTAACAACTGTATTAAATGTAGAAATAATCCCGTTACCGCCTTCGCTTATACCTTAAGAACATAAAGTGATATCTCTTGAACACATCCGCTTGATATATAGAGGCAATACCAGGGGAACTGTAAACCACTCTGGTGTTGTATTACAGTAATGATACAATTTTCTTGGTAAATGCTATCGCTACACTTTGTTAAGCCGAGCTCACACGGCATTAGTTTCATCGCGAAATTAGAGAACGTTGTCGCATTTTCAGCCCGGTTTGAATGTAATTGAGACAGTGTCTTCCGACTAAATCCCAAACGGCCACTTGGCTGAAGATATTCGACGCCAAGTAAAGCTATTTTATCAGGCACATTTGTAATTGTCTAGCTGTTCTAGAAATTTTCACAATGAAGCACCTTTTTTTTGTTGGCATGGGAAATCATCAGATGACTTCTCTCGCTATGGGCGCAGCGGAAGGACGTGTCAGACTTTTACTGACTAAAACCCACCCGTGTTTCTTCACTTGCCTGTGCGACGGCCAGGGCAACGGTTTCTTGTTTAACCAACCCGCAACCCTGACCCTTCGTGGACCCCATCGCGATGTGCTGACATCTTTGAGGCGTGCGTGAAACACGTCGCGCCGTCGACTCTGGCCTGGTCCTTACCGGGCGTCGAGCTAGCCACTGCTCCCGGCCAGGGCGTCTCCTGCGGCGGCTAGTGGCGTAAGGGCACTGGGATATCCGCTGCCTCACGCGCTCCGCGTCCTCCTTTGCCAGCATCACTGCTTCACAATGAAGCACCTCACCTGGGAATAAAAAAATTAAATTCATTAAGACACGGTAGGAATTTAGACGTACGTGGTTGTAATAATTGGTTGTTGGTGAAAAATGGAACAACGTAGGCTGCGTGTCAGCTGTCAGATTGACAATGCCAATTTTTGATAACCAGTGCAGCGTGCGGACTTTGTTGGTTTTTGCAGTAGATGAACATATACAAATTACATTATGATGAATGAGAAGGAAAGAGACATTTTTACTCATTCCGCACAAACATAAATAATAATAAAATAAATATGATATAGTCAAAAGCCTCGTCCTCAAGCATCAAAACTTTGAAACAATGTTGGCCTGTTGTCAGAGCTAGGGTCAAAAACAACAGCCATTATTTGGCCATTCACAATACATCCGTTTGTCACCCGTGATACGCCCGCGATGCTCTCTACAACGTTATTTTTGTACAAAATTTTAAGAAGCTACCATGAAAAATCAGAAAGTAATGAGCTTTTTATGTTACCTGGTTGTCCCTACAAAAATATGGTCAACGAGCCGCTCGCCCGCTCGCGCCTTCAGCGGCACGGCGGGGGCCCTAGGATACTATGATCCGCGGTGAACTGTATTGTTGCGATCGGTAACCACACTGTAACATTTTTTTACATTACACATTGTGCTCACATGATAGAGGCAACAGAAATATGTAACAAAGAAATGTAACCCATATTATGATTTTAAAAAGAATGTCCATGGAGTTTCTTGCACGTTTTTCTCCATAGAGATCTACGCTTTGGAACGTGCAATTTAGCTTCACTTTTCTTGGACTGACCGACATTTTATTGTATCGTATAAGAAAATAACGCTGTATATTTCAGCAACAAACCCACAACACTAATTCACTTGGTGCTTGCACTGCATGTAATTCCTGCACTTACCTACGAAAATTTCCTAATGATACCGTCGTCGTGTGGACAAGCCGTTACCAACAGCGTCCGGTTATGTTGACAGGCAAGCGTAATATATCGCTCGGTGATGCATGTTACATTACAGAAGGATATATTATACTGAATGCGCTTTCGTCGGTAACGTTAAATAAGACTTATTGCTGGTTTATTGTAGGACTGGCTGCGCGGTTTCACCCGGGTAGAGTTCGATAGGTTTTTTTTTTATGTGCTCACCTCCTATTGGTTGCAGCATGATGTTATATAGCCTAACACTTTTCTGGATTAATGGGCTATCCAAAGCAAAAAGAAGATTTCTCTGAGTCTGGACGTTTGGTTTTCTAGTATCTAGGTGATTATCGGCGCCGATTCTCTTGTTCACAAACTAAACTAATTTTAAGTTAAGCGCATCTTTTTCTTTCTGTTTCTTTTAGAACAGAATAGAAGATGACATTGTAGTTCGACTCTGTCAAATTAAGTTACTCCAGAGACATTTTTTTTTTTGGTTCAATTCTTTCCGTTCTTCTGAACGGAAAAGGCAAAGGCATAGTACGCCATACAGCCTAGTCTTCAGTAAATATTCTCTTGAGTAAGCTTCTATCCTAACTTATCCTAATTAATCCTAACTTATCCTAGCTTATCCTAAACTTATCCTAACTAATCTAACTCCTTTCGTTTCCCGCGTTTAGACGATAAGGAGCGGTTTAGCGTAAAGACATGATGCGGCCACTATGCTACAATATTTCACTGTTCTTTTTGAATTATTCACTGAATGCACTTTTTACTACATAAATCACGCGTTTTTATTTAATAAACGACACTATAAATAATATTAAAAGTCCAATGAAAAATGAGCGTGACACTCATCTTGACATTCCCGCCAAACCTCCCTCCATAGACAGTTTAAACGCGATTATAAACATGGCGACCAAAAATACGTCAATTTCCGTCCAGAACGGACTAATTTGACAGGTCCAACTAACATTTATCTTCGGGGAAAGCTAAGATGATTGATAAAAATTATTTATAGTGTCGTTTACTGAATAAAAGCGCGTGATTTATATCGTAAAAAGTGCATTTAGTAAATAATTCACAAAGAACATTGAAATATCGCAGCATAGTAGCGACATCTTGGCTTTGCCTCAAACCTCCCTCATAGACGGTTCACGCGGCCGTCTTTTTCAACTGTCATTGGCGATATCCGCGATTATTGTGAAACAAAATTTTCAAAGAATTTCTGTAATTTGTTGCACGTGTTATTGGCAAAATTGTGGTATCTTTTCCACAGCGGCCATTGATCAAGAGTTGAAGTTGAAGTTGAACGTTTATCTTCTGTTCTTTTCTTAATATAATTCATTAAGAAAAGGAAAGCAGAATAGAAAGAAGATGCACACTTAAAATTAGTTTAGTTTTAAGTACAAGGGAATTGGGGCCATTGTCTTTATTTTAATCGGAAGAGTGATCGACTGGTACAGATTTCTTTTGTTCCTTCTCGAAGCTGGGTTTGCGAAAATAAATGGCGGAGGCTTTACGTAAGTGATTGTAGCCGACTTTTTAAATTGTAATTGGGAAAGGCCACAGGTGACCTACATTGCAAGTTTCACATTATTTTCGAATGATTCGATGATTTTGATGCAAAATTAAATTACTCACCCGCGATTTTTATCGACCTCTGTAAATGGGGTGATCATTTGGCTTATGAGATGATTTCAGAAGTGACCAAACAAAATTGGTCAAGTATAAATCCCCTGCTCATTTGTACCACTTTTAGCAGAGGCACCATAATTCCTCTCTGTGAGGAGGAGACCAGAAAGAAGACATCTTCTTTGAAATGCGTATTCTCAATTTTGTAAAAGTGAAATTTTACAAAAACACTTTTTTTTATATTATATACGTTTTAACCGACTTCAAAAAAAGGAGGTTATCAATTCGACCCGTATGTGCGTAAGCCAAATTTCAAGTGTATGTATGTATGTATGTTTTTATGTTTGTGCGCACATATTCCGGAACTACAAGTCGGATTCAACTTAGGGAATACTATAAGTTTCATCATAATCGGTTCAGTGGTTTTTGAGATAGGGATTTTTTTTCGTATTGATGAGAACTTATTCTAACATGGGTTATGGCTGCCACTATTGTTATGAGGTGAAAAAAAGTAATTTTCGAATTCGACTAAGACACTGAAAAGCATGAAATATAAACTTTTTACAAAAGAATAGAAACCGACCGAAGTAAAATCATGTTTCCTTATAAATGTGTTTTCTATTTTTTTGTAAAAGGTTTTTATTATTCCTAAATGTACAACTAATTATTTTTATACAGACGGGACCTGTAAGCTTTCCGAGCTGACTCTTAAATCTTTTCTTCTTCTAAAGTTAATTTCTTAATAAAATATTCCTAGATGTTTTGAGGAAGCCATTCAAGGTAAATCTGGCATATTACTGTAAACCGACACACGAGCACAGTGCTATTTGATTCATGTCACATTATGCAGAAGGGCGTAGTTGAGCGATGGCCGTTTCGCGTGGATGTAGCGCATATTTTCCCCCAACATGATTTTTTTTCGTGATCTTTCTCTTTGTCATATTTCCCGTTTTAATTTGCTGGGGTGACGTCATTAAAAATAAATAAATAAAAATAAAATCTATTTATTTCGGGCAACATGCCCATATATTGTTAGTGTACAACTTAAAAACTATGTTAGTATTAAATAAAAAATAAAAAAGAAATTAATTAAGGTATTTGCCTCCCTCTGGGGCACCAGGCACCCGCACTTGTGCTTGAACCCAATGCCGCAGAAGGGGGCTGTCCAGCTTGTGGCTGAGCACGTTCAGAATGGTGTTGGCGCTCCCACGTGTACGAAACATCAGCGACGCGATAGCAGCGGCGCCGCAGCACAGTGTGAAAGCCGTCTGTGTGCGCGTGCGTAAACATCGCAGACGCACTACAGCAACGTGGGAGCCCCACCAGCGCCCTGAACGCATTATTATACTGTACTCGGAGAGCGTTGATGGCCCGCTGCGTGTAGGCGACCCACAGATTGCAGGTGTAGAGACATTGGCAGAATGCTTTAAACAAAGTAATTTTTACCTCAAGACTACACCTAGCAAATCTGCGTGCCAACATGTTACAGCGGACCGACATCGCTCTCCTTTCCCTTTCTATATCCCCGTCATCTTTCAGTTCCTCGTTAACAACATGGCCGAGGTATTTCAATTCATTGACTCTTCGAAGCGCGACACCATTAAGCAGCACAGGTGCCACACCCTCCAGTTTTCGACTCCTGGCTTGGAAAACCAGGAGCTCGCTTTTCTGGGCATTGTACAGGAGACCGTGTACCCTCGCGTACTCCTCACACAGGCATTACATAGGCGCCGGCTGTTGCTGAAAACCAGCGCTGGGCTCTGTTTTGCATAGGTTCATAGCATAATGCTGAGCGGCAGCCGTTTTGCGCGTATGTGACGCATATTCCCTCCACCATTTCTTCGGTTCTGTAAACTTTTCATCATTATTTTAGTAGAAAAACGTCCACTGCTGGATATAGGCCTCCCCCAAGGATCTCCACGACGACCAGTCCTGCGCCTCCCGCAAACAGTGTGATCTTTTTCGTCATATATACTGCAAATAAGCGTTTTTTTCTTTCTTTCTTTCCGTGAAAGCAACGCGTTTCCTTATTTTGGATTTAAAAATGAATATTGTCAAAAATTGTTCTGGTTTACGTTCCCTTGATATAAGGTAGACTGAAATTGGCGCCCGTTAGGTATATTGAAACCGAAATACGGAGAGGAATCGCGAGCAAGTACTTCCAAATAATGAAGAGGTTGGATTTACAGGGGGCTTCAGGCGATGTTCTCCTGGTGGAGTGGATGCAGGCCTCCACCAGATGTTCACTTAGCGCTAAAGACTTGATGATAAGCTCACCGGCCGGGGGTGGTTTGGATTTCGGTTACTTGTTTTTTTTGTAAATTATAAATTAGCGCTTGACCGCAATCCCGCCTGATGGCAAGCAGTGACGCAATCTATGTTGGTAAAGCGCACTAGTTTATTAAGAGCCTACTCACTCTAGCCTTGAAGACACTCAAATTGTAGTCCAACGGAAACACCGCCGCTAGCAAATTGTTCCAGTCCCTCGATGTACGCGGTATGAAAGAGGAGGCCAAACGCTTCGGCCGTATATTAGTGGTGTCAACGACGTTACGGTGGAAACTCGCCGTGGAACGGAGATGAGGGAACTAAACCATGCAATTCCCTCGCATTTTGTTCAAACCGGGGTTATGGAGTATTTTACATAGTATCTATTTCACTAATTATTAATTAGATACTATAATTGCCCGTGACATCACAGCGGGCCCTATCTGATTACCAGCACTACGACATTTATTTCTAATATAACTGTCGTAGCATCGTGCTGAGATAGGATCTTTGTATTTTAGCTTCGTCTAAGACTTTCTGCATTTATATAATTTGTTTTTTTTTTCACTGTGTTTAGTCACGTTTTATGAGCTACCTAGTGAGTACTAGTCACAATGAATAGGTATTTTTGTTTCTTTCTTTGATTTCTAATAAAAATCTTGAAGGAATTCTCTCCAATTTCTTCACAATATTGTATAGAAGCCAGCGCATAAAGCTACTACAATCTATGAAACTTATTTAAAAGATTTTCAATCTTATCGCCTATGTATTAGGTTCAAGGTTCATTGGGAAAATTTGACCGTTTTGGGTAACATGATGTGCTGGCGTATGCATTTTGAGAACAGTAGCGATTGTGACGTTTTTTAACGCAATTTAAGGGCTGTAGAGTCAATGGTTCCAATGACAAGCGAGATTACTAGTAATTTAGTTACAGAGATACATCAACGCGTGTGCGTAATGGTCTGTAAAAAAACCGAAATGAAAATGCTGCGAGTGAAGTTAAATTATGGGCAGTTGTTTGTAGTCAATATTACTAGCAGACGGTTTAATTTCAAGTTAAACGAAATATTACTAGAGCTCTGTTTACTCACCTATTTTAAACGGGTTTCATGTTGGAGCTAACTATACTACTAGAAGTAAAAGTAGCACATGAATGCAATGAAGAAATTTCACCTCTTCTGCTCGCCTCATAAAACCACTGCTCGCCGCCTGCAAGCCCGGGCCTGCGATGGCCGGGAGTTCGATGTTTTCTCCTGATCAGAGCGTCTTCTGTGGCGGCTATTGACTGCAGTTGCGGAGGCGTGAGAGCGCTGGGATTCCCGCACCCACACGCGCTGCGCCTCCTCCTTTTCCAGCATCACTGCTTCGCAGAAGGAGGTAACGGTCTGTCATGCACTCTCGCTCTGGACCATGGCCTGAACCTGGGCTGGACGCGAGAGATCGCTGCCGGTTGCCGCCACCGTGTCCTCAGGGCGATCTCCATAGTTCTGACAGCCTGGCGTTTCCTCTAGCCTTATCCGGAACAGGAACCTCCCAAAACGCCCGAGTTCGGTGAGGACCTGCGTCAGGCGGAAAGTGAGGGCGCCGTGGTTCCTCTCTAGCCACGCCACAAAGAGGGGACTTACCGAAGTTTCGGCTGGGCTTGTCACCTGGCGGCAATGATATGACAATCTGTTTCGTTTTGTTTTGTTTATAAATGTGTTACTAACTTAGCTTGTATATACACTTCTGGACACATCTATTGGCCCACCTTAGAGTTTAGGTTTTGATGGCCCCTACCGAAATATTATTGCTAGATTGAACAAAAACTATTGATGCAGTTTTAAACCTGTTACATTTTTCCATCTTTTTGGATGTTTTTTTTTTATTTGAATTCAGAATACCATACGACATGGAGCTACGCCTAACAAGTCGGATATGCGCCTTGTTAAAGGCAATTGATTTTTGAATAAAAAATATGTTTTATCAAATAAAGGTTTAATTTAATAACGCGTGTTGCTTCCATGGGCATCTACCACAGCTCTCATACGATTAGGCATAGAGTTTATTAACCGCTCTATGAAATTTTGAGGGATCATCTCCCATTCCTCTTCTATGGCAGTTTTCAACTCCTGCATCATCAGGGCAACTGGCTGACGAACCCTAAAACGTCTTTTTAGCTCGTCCCACATGTACTCAATGGGGTTCATGTCTGGGCTTCTGGCTGGCCAGTCCATAGCTGTGATGTTCACATCCCGAAGATATTCCCTGACGATGCCGGCCGTATGGGCTCTTGCATTATCATGCATAAAAAGGAAATTTGGGCCGAAATAGTCCGCGTATGGTATCACGTGAGGTTCTAAGCAAGTGCTTAGAACCTCACGTGATACCATATGCGCTAACGCACGTAACTTAATTTAAGTCGATCTGCCATCCGAAATGTTTATCGGAGGTACCTAGAGACTGGCGGTCACAACTGAAAGGCAGGATCGATTCATCGTGACGACTAGCACAGATACTCACAGATACTCCGTGGAAGTCGCGAAGTTGGTTTAGTATCTCAATGGAGGTAAGGTGACGATTTCTCAAGCTAGTCGTCACGATGAATCGATCCTGCCTTTCAGTTGTGACCGCCAGTCTCTAGGTACCTTCGATAAACATTTCGGATCGCAGATCGACTTAAATTAAGTTGAGCACTAGCATTTCTTTAGCTATGTCCGGCCTGAATAAGTGCCACAGCTTGAGCGGCGACAGCTTCGGCGGCGACTTCAGGTGAAGTATCCATAGATTATTGATAGAACCTCGCCTTAATGTAAAGAATAAGTAATGTTTGTTGCAAAACCAAAGATATGAATCACTTTTTCAAGAATTAAATCCAAGTGAACCGATAAAATCAAGTTTTCTTAGTATTCGATTGTTTGATATCAACAAACGGGCTCCAAATTATCTTTTGTTTCTTTAAATTCTATGTTCGAAATTCAAAAAAAGACTATTGAATGAAATTGTGAATGTGCCAGGTTCAAAATTGCATAAAAACTTTTTGCTCCGCCTAATATAAAATTTAAGCTAGGACCAAACGAAACTGAAAATGCAAGGTGGGCCAATAGATGTGTCCAGAAGTGTAATATTGTGACTAACCTTGTGAGTTGTTGCTCGACATAAATTAATTGATTGATAGAATCGAATCAACAATGCCAACTGTACGTTAATGTTACTTAAATCATAAAACTTACTGCTGATATCATGATAACGAGCGCTTAGCATTCGGCTCTTAGTAATCCTACTAATCCATACTTATACTATACTATATCCATACTAATATTATAAATGCGAAAGTAACTCTGTATGTCTGTCTGTCTGTTATGCTTTCCCGCTTAAACCTAACAACCGATTTTGAAGAAATTTGGCACAGACAATCTTTAGACCCTGAGAAAGAACATAGGCTATCTTTTATACCAGAAAAATTTGATGTTCCCGAGGGAAAACTAAAAACCGAACTCCACGCGGGCCAAGCCGCGGGCGGAAAGCTAGTATTATTATAAACTAGCGGCCGCCAGCGACATCGTTCGCGTGGAATTAGTTATACTCAGCTCCTATTGGTCGCAGCGTGATGTTATGTAACCTAAAGCCTTCCTGGATTAATGGGCTATCCAACGCAAAAATAATTTTTCAACTCGGACCAGTAGTTCCCGAGATTAGCGCGAACAAACAAACAAACCAACAAACAAACATACAAACAAACTCTTCAGCTTTATATATTAGTATAGAGTATAGATGTGAAAGTATGCATGTATGTTTGTATGACATTAATCTTTCACGCAAAAATGTTTTGCAAAATAAACCGACTTCTAAAAAAACACAGCTAAGTGAAAAATAACTAATTTCGTGAAAAAAAAAACAGTACAAAAAGAAATTGGCGAAGTTGGTTGCAAAAACGAATATACATATCATGGTGTCTTTGGTTTTTGTATATTCGTATTTGATACGGATTATTTTAAGGACACTTTTTGGTTGTGAAAAGTACTAATCAGCTGCATCCGATCAGACTGTGCGCTGACGCTAACATAGCTGGAAATAGAGTAGCAAGCAAACGGCGCAATTTTGTTTACTTGAATTTTTACCAGTAATTTTATTTTAAACTAGCGGCCGCCAGCGACTTCGTTCGCGTGGTTTAGTTATGCTCCGCTCCTATTGGTCGCAGCGGGATGTTATATAGCCTAAAGCCTTCCTGGATTAATGGGCTATCCCACGCAAAAAGAATTTTTCAAATCGGATAAGTACACACATCAAAAGTGTCTAGGGATCAAGCATTTTTATGCGGATTTCTTGAGATTGAGATGTGGCTTTGTAATAAATTTATGATTTTATAAATTTATATGGATCCTTTTTGGTGCATTTCATAATTTGAATCAGGAACTGTGAATCAAATTCGAGTAATAGATGAAAATCAGCTGTCAATATTTTCCCTATAAAAACATACAACGCATTGAAGACATTATTAGTGCTACTGTTTCCCTACTACTGATTAAAACCAACGTTATTATGGAGCGGCGACGTCATTTAAGCAGGGAAGAAATGCTCAGAGCCGTGGGAATGATAGAAGCTGGTTCCCGGCAACGTACTGTGGCTTTAGCTCTGAATACAAGTCAGAGTGTTATCAGTCGACTTTGGACACGTTACCGAAGCACTGGTACCGTGGCTGAGCGCCATGGAGGACGGTATCGCTGCACCACACGGAGACAAGACCGATACATTCAAATCTTAACTCGAAGAGCTCCAACAATAACCGCCATGATGTTAGCCGTGAGGCTTCATCACTCTTCAGGGAACTTAATTAGCGACCAAACAGTCAGAAACCGCTTGCATGAAGTGAACCTTCATTCCCGAAGACCGCTACGGGTACCACCTATAGCAATGCACAATTGTAGGATTCGATATCAATGGGCTCTTGAACACAGAAATTGGGCAGAAGAACAATGGCGTTTCGTGTGCTTTTCTGATGAGTCTCGTTTTGGTATGAGACCGGATACAAGACGTATACGACACTGGAGAACCCCTGGACGCCAACAGCGATTAAAATCCTGCCAGGAAGTCCATCCTTATAGTGGTGGAACCATCATGGTATGGGCGGGTATTTGGATCGGCGGAAGAACTGAGTTGATTTGGATCAGAGGCAACCTCAACGCTCAAATTTATGCTGAAACGATTGTATCAGACGTCATCGTTCCTCTACAAGTGCAAATCGGTCCCTTATTTCAGTTAATGCATGATAATGCACGACCGCACACCGCAAGAGTTGTAAGACAGACTCTCGCCGCAGCTAACATCAATGTCCTGCCCTGGCCTGCTCAGTCGCCAGACTTGAACCCGATTGAGCATGCATGGGATATGCTACAGAGAAGAGCTCTGCCGAATATGGAGGGTATCCAGTCGCAAGAAGACCTTTTTTTGTTGTTGCAACGAACATGGGCGGCCATTCCACAGCGTGATTTGGATGAACTCATTTTGAGTATGCCAAACCGATGTTCTTGTGTTGTTAGTGTTCGCGGTAGAAACACGGATTATTAATTGTTTAAGTTACCCAATAAAATTTTAGAGAAAACTGTTATTTCAGTCTTTTTTTCGAACTTTTGTGTTAGTGGTTCAAATGTCAAATATCCCTTTATTAGGAAAATGGCAAATTTCTTTATTAATGCAAAGGTGACTTGGTTTATCGTTACTGTGACAAACGAAAACACTTTATTTGTTGAATCCTTAAAGAAAATTTTAATTAATATCAATCAGGAGAAAAGTTATTGCAAAAATATATGTTGATCCCTAGACACTTTTGATGTGTGTAGTTCCCGAGATTAGCGCGCACAAACAAACAAACAAACAAACTCTTCAGCTTTATATATTAGTATAAATATGAAACTACCGAAACGATTTCTATAAAACTCCTCTAGGACCAAACTGAATGTAAGAGCATTGTTAGAGATGACGTGTTTACGCAAATTAAATTCAGTCTCTTGATTTTCATTGATTGTCACATTAGCATGACGAGTGGTTGTTATCCCATGTTAAACTTTAATGCTGTAAATCGTTGAGGAATTCCCTCGACTGCCTGTGGTCCTCATCATCAGATATACTGCAGACTTTCATTATAACCTGTAAATAAATAAATTAAGTCCAAATACAAGGTAACTGCTGTGAATCGTTGAGGAGTTCCCTCTTCTGTCTCCCAGGTCCATCATCAGATCAGCTCTAAATCTTTATTAAATTGTAATACTTTAAAATCATCATCATCATCATCTCAGAGTTAATCCCAGTCGCATCCGCAGGTTTTTCAGCTTTTTGGAGTCTGGGGTCCGCTTTACCAGTCTAACTGCTGATTTTGGCTAAACTTCGACATTTTCCGTAAAGCGACTGTCGTCTGACCTCCACAACCCGAAGCCGATATCAAAGCATTGCACTTAGACCAATTGTTAGACTTTTGAGGACTCCAACAACCCGTAACGACTGCCACTAGGTGTTCGTATGGCAACCGGGACCAACGGCTTAACGTGCTTTCCGAGGCACGACCAGACCAGTGCAATTATTCAAATTCATGCATACAAATATTTGCACTGTGCGGGGATCGAACCCGCGCCTCCTTGCGTAACGGCCGCGTGCACTACCGCTACGCTACAGAGGCTGTACTTACAAATGCACTATACTTGCTTATATACTTTAAAATATCCAATGAAAAATCTTACAAATGCACTAGAAGCCGATACGATTTTTGGAAATTCCCTTGATTTCCCTAGTCTTCCATTATCAAACACTAATGTCCTGTGGTATCATGGAACCACCTTAACCCTAGAAGCCCAATCATATTTCACTGGCTATAAAGCCCAATCATACGTAAAAACGACGTACAAAACCAAAACTTAAGAGAATTCCTATTTTTTTCTAGAATTGAAATATTTTTTGCATCAGTTATTATAAATATAGTTTTAGTTAGTAAATAAAATAAATTTTATGTTAATATACTCCTTAATAATTCAATTATAGAACTTTACTTGAACCTTTAAGAAAAATCAACAAAAAATCAAGCCCCTGACATTTTTTCTTCAAATTATGTTATAATAACAAAAATCTGTTATTTTTCTATGTTTTCATAAAATTAAATCAATTTTTAATAATGCCCTATGAGTCTCTTTAAAAAATACAGTCTTTTTAAACAGTCCTTACAAATGTCCATGTTGTGTTCTCCACATATAGCCTTTTTGCATTTGCAACATTGCGTTTTGGACATCAACCTTTTTTATATAAATAAAATCCACGTTAACGTCATTATTTTCTGGTTTAGGCTTATCAATATTATTTTCTGTAGATGTTGGTACCACATTTTTTTAAAACATTTGTTATATTTTCGCATAGAGTCCTCTTCAAAGTGGGTACCTGTAGTCGTTTTTGCATCCTAGGCGTCGTCAGATCTGTGCTTAATTTTTTCATATATTCTTTGCGGCTCAGTGTATTTTTCTTGTTAATTTATCTTATTGTGACAATATATGATATAGAAGTTCACAAAAAATATATTTAACATCCCGTAAAAGACCGCCATTGGCCACCTATTAGTCTGTAGCGGTACCTACACACGCCACAAACAAACAACGCGCCATAGTGACGTCACATGAATTCTACATCCCGCAACTAAAATTTACCGCAATTAACATACATATAACTTCAACTATTGGGCAATTGCCCGCCAGACATACCACCCATATGGTCGGAGGACCTCCTTTTTCTATGGAGGATAAGTGAACTTTACACACAACTGTGTTCAACGCTATTTCGTCCTGGTTTAGCTATTGATGGGACTTCATCTTGTATTCAACTTTAAAATATTAATACTATATCAAAATTCTAACTAAATAAAACTAAAAACTCACATACTTAAATAAGAAATTCGATACATTTGCAAAAGTTACATAAAGCCCAATTATACGTCAAAATGACGTGCAACCTCTCGATTACGACAAAATGGTGGCACTTATCGAGATTATGCAAGTATGTCCTGTGAGTTCTCAACGGCTACTGAGTTGGTTCGACAGTTCACAGGGATCCGATGGTAACCGTCAAAGATGTAGAGATATTACGCCGCGGTATACGTCAAATTTACGTAGATTGGGCTTCTAGGGTTAAAATATCTTCTTTCGAACAAAAAATAATTATCATAATCGATCCGTAAATGATGAAAATATCCGCGAACAAACTTGAAAAAACCATATATACGGTCTTATTGAGTAACTTTGTCCTCTTTGAAGTCGGTGAAAAACTACTAAACGCATTTTGAATCTATGTACTTAATGTACTTATACAAGATTGTATCTTGTGTAATATTCTTGCATAATAAGCAAAGCAATGTATAGTGAAACCGCTGTTCACTATCAAGTACATTTATAAACCAATATTTTTAGCGTACTGCACACAAATGACTTTAAGTTATGGAACTGAAAATAAAATTTAAAAGAAATAACCGTTAACAAACCCGAACAGAATCGAATAATCAAAATGCCATTAATCAGCAATTCACAACTCCACCCCTGATCTACATCCTCAGTATGCAAAATTATTCCAGCTCCGGTAACAGCTTCAGCTTTATTAATGTTCGCTTCTAGGGAAGAATATTCTCGAACGACGAGATTTTTACAAGGAGGGAAGTACAGGATAAGCTGACGGATATAGTGGAAGTTTAGATATGTGATGGAAACGTGATGTGTTTGAATGATGGAGTAACGAGAAGCAATGTATGTACTTTCATACCGAAAGTGCCCTTATTTAAAGCTCCCTCGTATATTCATGGAACAAATGTTTAGCTTTAAGTTCTGGTACATAATATTCTTGGGTTAAATAGTTCTTCTAGTGAGTCGTGGTGGCCTAGTGGTTAAAACATCAGCCTCTCAAGTATGAGTGCGTGGGTTTGATTCCAGGTTAGGCAAGTACCAATGTAACTTTTCTAAAGTTATATGTACTTTCTAACTATATCCTGAACTGAACACCAATGACTGATAACAAGGTGAAGGAAAACATCTTGAGGAAACCTAGACTTTAAGTCTGAAATCGCCAACCCGCATTGAGCAAGCGTGATTACACTCAATCCTTCTCTGCAGGAGAGAAGCCCAGCTGTGGGACGGGAGCCCACAGGTGCCCAGCAGTGGGACGATGAAAAGATTGATGATGATGATGATGATGATGAGATAGTTCTTTGTATCATATTCTTGGAATTTTTCAGGCTTACCCTGATATTAAGAGGTGCAGTTTTGTATTTCAGAAGACTGTTCTGAAAGGCATAAAGAATTAAATTGAATTACGAAAGGTACCTGGTCAATAATTAATACATACTTGTTTTTTAGTTATGTAAGTTAGACAGTGTATCAGATAAGAGTAATGCTTGGCGCTATGGTGACCTAGCACACCCTTCTCCCCTAGCCGTTTATGCCTGGGGCTTTTAGTTAAGTAATAAGTTTTTAGTTGTTTATATTTTTATTTAAATATATATGTATTGTTTTACTTTGCTGGTATTTTGGAGTGGCAGCTGGCATATGGTAAATAATTTCATTGTTGTTCAAAATCAAAATCAAAGCATTTATTTCAAATAAACCAGTTACAGGCACTTTTGAATTGTCAGAAGGTCGGTCAGCCAACAAAATGAAGCTAGTCGCCCATTCCAAAGAGTAGGCAAGAAACTCCATGGAGACTCTTTTTTAAATTTTCAAGCTGTTACAAATATTTGATTACATCATTCATGTTGAAATCAACCGTGTGAGAACGATGCAGAAATATATTGTACGCTGAGAGCGTCCATTATGGAAGACACACAAAAATCAATTCAGAAATTAAAATACGCCGTAACAGCTAAGAGATGACCAGTCCCCTCCGACGGCGTCCGTTCACGAACATGACGTATGGATCAGCATCATTCAGCTCAATCATATTGAAGGGAACCTAATGACCCAATACACACGCCACCATCAGCGAGACATTTGAGTGAGCATGACATACTCTCAACAGCCAGAGCACAATCAAGTCAATAAAAAAGACAAACACAACAAATAAATGCCTTACAGCACATTCGTACATTGTGCTCACACGTTTGCCATGCAATTATACAATACTAAGAAATTGAATCTACACAATGCTAAGATAGCTTTGTCCAAGGTTCAGCAGCCCCAACAGTGTTCCCGAATACTAAGTTTAGCTCCTGTGTAGCTGTACAAGTGCCGAACACCTCTGTCAGCGATACAATTCCGTAACGTACAATATGCTTGGCTACATAGTGTGTAATACAGGCTTTGAATTAATAACATAAACAATTACATATTAAAACTACAAGAGGAAAAATCAAAGAACAATCAGTGTACAGAAATCGGACGCAGCTCAAGCCCAAGCCTTTTTGTCCTCAATATAATCCTTCACACTATAAAATGCTTTCTGATACAACTTACGTTTATGAAGGATTTGAATTTATTCAGGCTCAGATCTTGAACCACTTCTGGAAGTCCATTGTAAAAATGTATACATTGGCATCTGAAAGAGCCACCTATTTTCTTGAGCCTTGTTGTAGGCACAATAAATTTGTGTCTGTTCCTAATATTTATATTATGGACATCACTGTATTTTTTAAACAATTTTATATTTTTATGAGCATACAAAAGATTTTCATAAATATATTGAGACGGCACGGTCAGTACCTTAATCTCTTTAAATTTTTTCCTGAGAGAGTGTCTCGGACTTAATTTATAAACAGTTCGTTTCTGCAAAACAAATATTGTTTGAATATCGGCGGCATTTCCCCACAACAGAATGCCGTACGACATTCATCATCATCATCACAGCATTAATCCCGGTCGCATCCGAAGCCTTTTCAGCTTTGGAGTCTGGGGTACGCTTTACCAGTCCAACTGCTGATATGGGTAAACTTTTTCTGTGAAGCGACTGCCGTCTCACCTCCACAATCCGAAGGCGACATCGAAGTATTGCAGTTAGACCAATTGTTGGACTTTTGAGGGCTCCAACAACCCGTAACGACTGCCACTAGATGTTCGTATGGCAACCGGGACCAACGGCTTAACGTGCTTTCCGAGGCACGACCAGACCAGTGCAAATATTTATATTCATGTATACAAATACTTGCACTGTGCGCGGATCGAACCCGCGCCACTTTGCTCAGCGGTCGCGTCCGCTACCGCTACGCCACGGAGGCTGTCGAAAGAATGCCGTACGACATTACGCTATGGATATAGCCAAAGTACACTAAAGGGGCCGTCTCAACATCAGTCAAATTGTTCTAACTGCGTATGCAGCAGAACTTAGTTTTTTTGACAATTTTTCTATATGTGGACCCCATTGAAGCTTAGCATCCAGAGTTATACCCAAGAATACTGTGCTGTCTTCAGATTTCAATTCTTCGCCCTTTACCAACACTTTAGTTTCCACCTGCCTAACGTGAGGTTTCTTGTGTTCATCTATCTCTATACATAGTATTGTATGAAGCCATGTGTGTTTTTTTTAATGAACAGACAGCTGTGCTGCTAGGGAGTTTCTTCCGCCACTTCTTCTTCCCAACGAAAGCACTTAGGAAGTGTCGATGGGTGGGCGTTTTGGGGGACTGTCACATGTAAAATTGACATTTAAAAAGTGCGGATTCTCAGCCTAATTTGAATAAATGACTTTTGATTTTGATTTTTTTTTTCTAATAGTAAAGGGTATGGTAAAAGTTAAAGTCTTGGATGAATATCACTTACTAACAAGAAACGGTAATAAATATAAAAACTTGGACACAATTATTCGTAAAATATGGTAAAATGGTAATGGTGATGAGTACGAGGTGCCTCTGACGAGATCTTAACGCGAACTGGCCCACATTTTGGTAAACAAGCGAATGTGCATATTTGCCTTTTAGGCAATTATGCATTTTCGCTGAGTGTTCGATTAAAACTAGAACAAGAATGAACCACTTTGAAAGAACAGAATTGCCGTGCGCGCGCGTTGACTATAATTATGCACACATTCTGTCTTGCAACAAGAAAAAAAAACTTATTTTATTATTTATTCGTGTCGAGTATAATATACATATTCTTCTATTCTTTATTTTTCGTGATAGAGTTATAATCATCCATCCATCCCACCGCCTCCACTTTTGCACTTTTACGTTTATATTGTTAGTTAATTATAGTATAGGATATTTCATAGATTTTTTTGGGTTTCGTTCAACTACCTACACTCTAAAGAGAGGTCTATATCCCTTCCAAGCGGGATATATGTGGAATGTTCATGATGCAGATTATAAAAGAACATATGTACGTAATTAGAAATTATACGTGGGTAGATAAGAATCCGATAACTTTGCGATTTTTTCGCTAATTAATTAACCAGTGAGTTTTTAATAGGAAATTACTACCTATATTTTATGTACTAGCTTCCCGCCCGCGGCTTCGCCCGTGTGGAGTTCGGTTATATAGCGCTTTTTAGGTTTCCCTCGGGAATATCAAAATTTTCAAGGATAAAAGGTAGCCTATGTCCTTTCGCAGGGTCTAAAGGTTGCTTGTGCCAAATTTTATCAAAATCGGTTGAGAGGTTTAAGCGGGAAAGCGTAACAGACAGATAGACAGACAGACAGAGTTACTTTCGCATTTATAATATTAGTATAGATTAGGCAGGTGGATGATCTGGTAAAGGTCGTGGATGCTGCTGGTTGCGAAATGATCAGAAGCGGATGCTCTGAGGTGATGCTATCTACTAGGTCCTTACTCTTTGGAATGAGCGACTAGCTTCACCTTACTGACTGACCGACCTTCTGTCAATTCAAAAGTGCCTGTAACTGGTTTGTTTGAAATAAATACTTTGATTTGTTTTTCTATGTAGATACAGAATGACATGTGTCGTCTGACATGGAGGACGCATGTTTACTAAGGTAGGTACGACGTATCTACATTTTTTTTTTTTGGTTCAATTCTTTCCGTTCTTCTGAACGGAAAAGGCAAAGGGATAGTACGCCATACAGCCTAGTCTTCAGTACATATTCTCTTGACTATACTTCTATCCTAACTTATCCTAATTAATCCTAACTTATCCTAGCTTATCCTAAACTTATCCTAACTAATCTAACTCCTTTCGTTTCCCGCGTTTGGACGATAAGGAGCAGTTTAGCGTCAAGACATGATGTGGCCACTATGCTACAATATTTCACTGTTCTTTTGAATTATTCACTTAATGCACTTTTTACTACATAAATCACGCGTTTTTATTTAGTAAACGACACTATAAATAATTTTAAAAGTCCAATGAAAAATGAGCGTGACACTCATTTTGACATTCCCGCCAAAACCCCGACGTATCTACTATTTGTACCTATCATAGCTGTAGGTGATGGATTCAAATCTAATCGACACTTTAATTTCTGTAAATAATTTCATCAGCTCTGCTCTCAAAACACTGAAAGAAACTTGTGGAAACCTAACGCCAAAAATTTTAACTGTCAATTCATGTGAAAGTTCCGTTATTTATTTTGAAATACTGTTAATATAATTAAATTGCTGTGATAAAGCTATTTTTGTGACACAACGTCACACTTTGAAGGGATGAATGATATTTTATTTAATTATCTCTCGTGAAAAGCTTTTATAATGTAAACAAAAAGCAGGAAAATAAATAATTATTTTTTTATTCTCGTGCTTTTTGTTTTGATAGTTAAATACAGCACAAAGCCCATAAGTACACTTCAAAGGTAAAATATTCTGCATTGAAAATTACAATCAACATTGTGGCGTTGTTGTTTTTTATTTTCTCAATTATGGGTGCCATGAAAAATGTCCGCCAATTTATCAGCTCGTTTTGGCTTATGCTCGCGTTTCCTGTTAAAATTAATTAAAAGAAACATTTTTGTTTCATGTAGATACATTTAAAATTTTATATTTGATACATGTGAAATTATAGAGGTGGAATAATATACTTTTTATACCACCTCGTGGCTAACGTCAAATTATATTATATTAACGTTATTTTTTCTTTATACGATGCCTGAATAAAGTTCAGAATAAGCAGCTATATCAATTCCAATCATTTTAACACTATGTTATAATTTTCCCAAATAGATTTAGAAATTATTGCAGTGTGGTTACCTAGCGCCACGAAGCTTACGGGAGATCGTAGTACGAGCGCATGCTCGCACAACAGCTGACGTCACAGGTCAATGCACCGTTCGCCCGGCTTCTTAATGAAATAGAAATAAAAATGCACTTAACTTTAGTTTAGTTTGAACAAGAGAATCGGCGCCATTATCCATAAAAAGATACTTAAATATTACAAAATCCACGTAAGTATCGTAATTAGAACAGTTCTTGTTACGATACTCCAGTTTTCAGAGCCATAAAACAAATAAAAAAAGATACACTTTATTTAATGTAAAAACCAAAATTACATGGTCGTCGAAACAAGCTGCTGTCATTATACACCACCCTAAAACAACATCTGACAAACAAACAAACAATAGTAAAGATTGATGCTATAATCATGACTATATTATTTAAATGGCCTCAGAGGTCACAGAGCCTTTGTTTGAGATGACATTTATTTGTTGCGCTCCCCCTTCTTGATAATATTCGTGAACGGATATTAATATTGTTGACACACAGTTGTTGGATCGCACAAACATTTTCTGATGGTAAGAGTGATTGAAGAAATTATTCGAAAAGGTGAACAGCACGCCTGGGCTAATGAAGAAGTTGGGCTCTAACCAGTAGCGAGGTAGGTTATTGATATATTTTGATTCTCAGTGCCCCCGCCAAGTCGAGTGCGAAGCAAACACTGCCGTACCATCCTTTACTGGAACCATTTCGCCGTAGTTTCAGGCCCCTATTTGGATAAAGCCAGAACTCAGAATTTTACTTACTAAGCTATAATCACCTATTTAAAATCCAAAATTTCAAGTCTTGTCATGTAACGACAAGAAAACTAAAGGGGAAGAGGGATACAGATAAATAATTTATTAAAAATATTACAGAAGTGAATAAAAGGATTAAAAAAAAATGCGGTGATGATGGGTGAGATGAAAGTAATAAAAAGGCACAGCAGAAGCAGACGCTGGCAGCAGGAGCAGCGCCGGCAGTAGAAGCGGCTCCGGCGGCAAAGGGCCAGCAACAGCAGCGGAGGAGCGGCGCTGGCAGTAAGAGCGGCGCCGACAGCAGAAATGGCGTTGGCAGAAGAAGCAGACGCCGGCAGCAGGTGCTGCGCCGACAGTAGGGGCAGCGCCGAAAGCAGAGACAACGTCCACACTTAGGCTTAAAGTTGAAGACTGTGTCTGTAAGCTGAATATTAAGTCTTAGTGTAGTAAAATATCAGAACAGCGCCTCATAATACTGGAATGCGTATTATGACCTGCAGAAATTAATTATACATGTATAAGTATGAATATAAATACACTAGCTGTGCCCGCGACTTCGTCCACCTGGAATGTAATAAAAAAAATAGTTTTTCTTTCTTTTTGACATTTTTATTTTTATTATAGTTGCCCATGGGTAAAGCAACCTTTAAGTTAAATCTATACCAGCTTTGCTTAACGTTTGTCCTTGGGAATTGTTGATTATCATAGCAAAACTGATATTGATCGGGAATTGCAATCTTTTGAATTCAAATGGAAAATTCGATGGTATTATAGGTATTCGTGGTATAAATACTATTTCACCTTTTCCGCATCCGGATATTATACGACCTTCTATAATGTTTCTTTGCAAAGACACTACTCGCAACCTAGTAACATTGCAAAGTTTTGGCGGGTTTAAATTACGCAATAGCATGCTGGACATGCCAACCTTTAGTTCTAGTTTGTGGGAGGGTAAACCAGGCACGATTATACTGTTTAAAAATTCTGTTGGGTAATTAACCACTTCATCCGGATTGCAAACTGTATTGATGGAAACACGCACTTCACACCTTCCACTCCCTCGATGTACGCGGTATAAAGAAGGAGGAGAAACGCTTCGTCCAGATCGTAGTGGTGTTAACAACGTAAGGGTGGAAGCTCGCCGTGCGACGGGTCGTCCGATGGTGGAACGGAGATGGGGGAATTAAATTATGCAATTCCCTCGCACACTCCCCAAAATGCATCCTATAGAACACCGCAAGGCTGGCTACTGTAGAGTAGGCATTAGGCCAGGAGTCAGGGTCACCAATCAGCCTCTTGCACACCTCTCCACTGAATCCAAAGTGGCCAGGTGACACTTAGCAGCACCAGCCCAAATGTAACTGCTGTACTCCACGCACGAATGGACCTGTGCTTTGTACAACGTTAGAAGCTGCTGAACGGCCCAAATTTTAGGTTCGGGTTAATCTCAACTCCCAAAAACTGAAGGCAGTCGGTACACTCCAAGAATACATTTCAAGAAGTAGGAGCCAAGATGAACGGGCTCCTTTTGGCGGTGAAAAGACACGTCTGGGTTTTGGCGGCATTGAATGCTACAAGATTGGTATTGCCCCATTCAGACACTGCCTGTAGTGCAGCACTCGCTCACTCTACCATAGCCTCTCTTTCTGACCGAATAGATTCCCTACTAGCCTGAGCATCCGGCAGGTATCTCTCCACAACTATGCTATCATCTGCATACACATAGATACCGGGCATCAGCAGATCGTTAAAATGCAGCAGGAACAGAGTTGCAGAGAGAACAGACCCCTGAGAAACACCGGCATTAGTCGACATAGGCTCAGATGAGCATCCGTCGCACCACAACTCACAACAACTCGGAGGGACCGTTCAGTCAGGAAGTCATTTACCCAGCCAGCCAGGCTAGGGGAAATACCGTACGCTGGAAGCTTACTCAAAAGGCCAGCGTGCCATACCCGGTAGAAGGCCTTCGAGACGTCAAGGGAGATAGCAATAGCTTCCCCATTTCTCTCGATGGCCTCGACCCGTACTGTCGGTCACTGAGGAGATCGTTACCATCCAGGTATGCCAAGAGGCGCGAGTTCAACACGCGCTTCATAATTTTGCAAAGTTTGGAGGTGATCGAAATCGGCCGATAGTTGGTAGGATCGGCACAACTACCCTTTTTGGGCACGGGCTGCACGTTGGTAAGCTTCCAGGACTCGGGCACTATACTAGTCCTAAATGAGAGAATGGAATGTGAAACAATAATAGGAAACTTATGGTAAAATATGGAATATAAATAGTTTCTAATTCCATTTTAATAAATAAATTGAGATAACTAATTTTCTATAACTTTATTACAATGCTGATATTATTTACCATCAACTGTTAGGTAGTCCTATGCGTATATCGATTTTATTTTTCATAATTCACCTTTGCATCACCTATATTCCTCATCATCATCAACAACCTGTTTATCGTCCCACTGCTGGGCACAGCCCTCACATACAAATGATTGAGCGTAATCACCACGCTTGCTCAATGCGGGTTGGCGATTTCAGACTGAAAGTCCAGGTTTCCTCAAGATTTTTCCTTCACCTTTTAATCAGTCATTGGTGTCCAAGATATACTTAGAATATACATGTACCTTAGAAAAGTTACATTGGTACTTGCCTGACCTGGAATCGAACCCGCACATTCATACTTGAGAGGCTGGTGTTTTAGTCACTAAGCCACCACGACTACTAGTACTCTATATTAAACTATTCTTCTACTTCTTCTTTTTTCAAGGTGAGATTCGACTTCAACTCTTGATCAATGGCCCCTGTGGAATATATACCACAATTTTGCCAATAACACGTGTAACAAATTATAGAAATTCTTTTAAAATTTTATATTCGCCAATGACATTTGAAAAAGACGGCCGCGTAAACCGTCTAGGAGGAAGGTTTGATGCAAAGTCATGATCATGTTGCCACTATGCTGCGATATTTCAATGTTCTTAAAGAATTATTTACTGACCGCACTTTTTACTACATAAATCACGCGCTTTTATTGAGTAAACGATACTATAAATAATTTTAAAAGTCCAATGAAAAATGCGCTTGACACTCATCTTAGCTTAACTTCCAACTATTCATATTTTACATTTTCAACTTCAAATAATATGATTCGTAAGACAAAACATTTCTCCGTGTGTCACTCTCTGTAGTATGACGGCATTCACTTTTCCTTTATTATATCCACCATTGTCAACGGAATTGACGGTGATTACAAAAAAATGTTGTCCATCTAGCCTTCATCAAATTCTCCTAGTACATAAAATTTGTTTTATTTCGTCCTGTATTTTTACTTTAACCATTCTTTTATAGTTATTTAATGCTGTTATTATTTCTTCATGGCCAGTTATTGTCGCTTTCTTTTTCATTTTATCATTGTCTGTTTACAAGAAAATGATTTATGATCGGACCATTTTAATATTAAAAATACTTGTCTTATACCGATGTCAGAGGAATCAAGACCATTATTGATGTCTTGTGATATTTTTCTTTTCGGGACAATACCTCTTTTGAATTTCGCAAAAGTCTATGGTTATGCTCATTAATTAGGTACGTGCTAAAACAAATAGAGTTGCAAATACGTCGGTTATACTGCTTCCGAAAGTATAGTTGCCCAGTCTTGTGTTTGGGCTGTACTGTAACTGTTTCAGGAAAAGAATTTGAACCTATTCAAGGTCAATCAATGACCAGATTATAATGATGCTTGCCGCGATTGCCGTTTAAAAACAAAATAATTATTTTGTTTTCACGCACACATCGTGTTATACCTACGGCATATAATGATGACTGAGGTATCGAAATTTTTAGTGAAAGAGGTTCTCCAAGTCACTTTTTTTTTGTTGGGATGGGAAACCATCAAATGACTGCGGACGAAATGCGAAATGCGGGCGGAGCGGAAGGGCGTATCAGACTTGTACTGACTAAGACCCACCCGTGTTTTCTTACTAGCCTGTGCGACGGCCAAGGCCACGGTTTCTTTTTTAACCTCACCGCAACCCAGGAGGCAACGGTTTCGTGGACCCCGTCACGATGTGCTCACATCTCATTGAGGCGCGCGTGAAACACAACGCGCCGTCGACTCGGGCCTGGTCCTTACCGGGCGACGAGCTGTCCACTGTTCACCGCCTGCAGGCCCGCGCCTTCGGTGGCCGGGAGTTCGATGTCGTCTCTGGAGACGACATCGAACCAGACCTGCTGGACCAGAGCACCTCCAAGCCACCTGCCATGTTGATACGTGGCGGGAAGCTGAAGATGCTTGAGGCCGGAGATGCTTCATTGAGATCAGTGAGATCAGTGAAGCATCTAAAGACACAAATAATGCCACTAGACCTTCATTATTATTCTGTGATTGCGGAGATATTAATATTGTGCTAACAAGATCGACTTATCGGTTTACGCGTGTGTGATGGTTTGCCCATTTGCGGTATTAGACCACATGATAAAGTATGACCTTGTTGTTATTAATTTGGCATATTTCCAACCCTATATAATGGCAAATCATTTATTGCCGCCTTATTACGCTAGACGTGCCGCAAGCGTGTGTGTGAGTTGAGTACATATTTATGGATGTGTACGATATTGTGTAATGTGTATTTCAAGAGATTCTAGTGCCGAGGAATTTGGAAAATTGGTATTTGAAGAAACTAATGCCGTCGGGCTGATTCCAACCTCTCTCTGTAAAGTGCGAAAAGGATAGTTGAAGCTCAGGCTGATTATACCTACAAAAAACGTTGATCAAAAGACGATTCTTAATCTGCTATTTCCTTTTGCAAAAGACGACAGATCTCAATTATTTTTCTATCAAAATTTAGAGAAAAGGCATACCTATGCTTCTATTTTTTATTTTTTGTCAAAGACTTATCACGCTTGTCTAATAGTCTTCTGAACATCACGGTAAAAATGGGTTATTTTTCGTGATTTTGAAGTATCGTATTTCTTTTATTAATTAAATTTCGGAAAAAATCAAATGATAGGGGCACGTATAATTACGGTGTAAAATTGTAGAAAAAAAAAAATTGCTCCAAAAGCATTATCCACGAAGAACACAGCGGAATACGTTTGTATAGAAAAAGCACCACTTGAGTTCCCTCTTAAAAGTATGAAATAAAGCAGCATCGAAACTGCAAAAGTGTTTTTTTTTTCTAACAAAATAAACAGCAGTGCGACTATGGATTATGCCAATCTATCACCAGCTATAGTGACTAATGTATTTGATTGAATTTTTGTATGCGGACTGAGAACGGCGTTAGAAATACGTATTTTAATATTTAGAGATATGATGTACAGGGTGTAAAGTTCACTCAACCTCCATAGAACAGGGAAGATCCTCCGACCGGGCTAAATGGAAAGTTTGGCAAGTAAATCTATACTAATACACTGCTGGACACATCTATTGGCCCACCTTGCATTTTCAGTTTCGTTTGGTCTTAGCTTAAATGGAACATTCGCAATTTCATTCAATAGTCCTTTTTTTGAATTTCGAACACAGAATTTAAAGAAACAAAAGACAATTTGGAGCCTGGTTGTTGATATCAAACAATCGAATACTAAGAAAACTTGATTTTATTGGTTTACATGGATTTAATTCTTGAAAAAGTGATTTATATCTTTGGTTTTGCAACAACCATTACTAACATATCATTCTTAACATTAAGGTGAGGTTCTATCAATAATCTATGGATACTTCACCTGAAGTCGCCGCCCAAGCCGTGGCACTTATTCAGGCCGGACACAGCCAAAGAAATGTGAGTGCTCAACTTAATTTAAGTTTATCGGAGGTACCTAGAGACTGGCGGCTTTGTTTGTCGCCAAGAAAGGCCACGACCTCGGGTCACAACTGAAAGGCAGGATCGATTCATCGTGACGACCAGCTTGAGAAATCGTCACCTTACCTCCATTGAGATACAAAACCAACTTCCCGACTTCCACGGAATATCTGTGAGTGCTCGATTCCCGGGCCGCAGAAGACGCACCGGGCGCCGAAGAAGGGCGGATAACGCCCTTTTCCGCCCCCCATGAATGGGTCCAGGGGCGAGGGACATGGGGAAGTCCCCGCCCCCTATTCGATGGACCCCGAGGCGGAGGCGCGCGCGAGTGTCAGCGCACGCCTCTGAGGCGATGCACGGGGTAGCTTAACACCCCACTACCCCGTGCCGGAGACGAGGCCCGGACAGACCGGGCCAGCACGGGAGTGTGGGGCTGCGGAACAATTTAGACTCCCGCGGCCCCACGCGCGCTCTTGATAGAAGAGACACCGGGGTGGTTTTAGTCAGTAAAAGTCTGACAGACCCCGTCGCCCACCCTAGGGCGGCGGACATCATATGAGGATTTCCACCCCGAAAAAAAAAAGAAAAAAAGACCACGGCTGCCAACATTAAACGCTGAAAGGTACATTCGTGAGTGCTTAGAACCTCACGTGATATCATACGCGGACTATGTGGGCCCAAATTTCCTTTTTATGCATGATAATGCAAGAGCCCATACGGCCGTCATAGTCAGGGAATATCTTCGGGATGTGAACCTCACAGTTATGGACTGGCCAGCCAGAAGCTCAGACATGAACCCCATTGAGCACATGTGGGACGAGCTAAAAAGAAGTGTTAGGGCTCGTCAGCTAGTTGCCCAGACGACGCAACAGTTGAAAACTGCCATAGAAGAGGAATGGGGACGATACCTCAAAATTTCATAGAGCGGTTGATAAACTCTATGCCTAATCGTATGAGAGCTGTGGTAGATGCTCATGGGGGCAACATGCGTTATTAAATTAAACCTTTATATGATAAAGCATGTTTTTTATTCAAAAATGAATTGCCTTTAACAAGGCGCATATCCGACTTGTTAGGCGTAGCTCCATATCGTATGGTATACTGAATTCAAATTTAAAACAATACGATCGAAAAAGATGGTAAAATGTATCAGGTTTAAAACTGCATCAATAGTTTTTGTTCAATCTAACAATCATATTTCGGCAGGGGCTATCGAAACCTAAACTCTAAGGTGCGCCAATAGATGTGTCCAGAAGTGTATATAAAGCTGAAGAGTTTGTTTGAACGCGCTAATCCCAGAAACTACTGGTCCGATGTAAAAAAATCTTTTCCGTTGGATAGTCCATTAATCCAGAAAAGTTTTGGGCTATATAACATCACGCTGCGACCAATAAGAGCGAAGCGTAAAAAAAAAATATCGAAACCTACGCGGGTGAAACTGCGAGGCACAGCTAGTATTGTATAAACTCAAAACAAAAATTACAGTTTGAGAAATGAAACAAAAACATTAAACCTTCACCTGGGTAATGCCCATATCGCTCGGAACGCAAGCTTTACCGCTGCCGATTTAGAGTATTTAGCTAAGCGCTAGTAATTTATTATTCTGAACAGTCTAATGCATTTAGCGTTGGCACCTCGATTGAAAATATGTCGGAGAAGTTAGTTTGTAGCCTGTAGATACCGATCTTTCCCCATCATCATTATGTCAGCCCCTCTATTCCCTCATGAAATAGGGATGTTTCCTGGGTAAAAAAAAATGATTCTATTTAGTTCATCATTCAGATTATAGAAAAATATTGCATACGTATATTTTGTTTTATCAAATTTTATTTTTTTAGTTAACGACCCTATTATCTTATGCGGAAAATCTTTATGAAGTTAAAATCTTAAAACAGCATGTTAAATTTTTTCAAGCTGCTTTAAATTCGGTTCTGGATTTCGTTGTTATTCATTCTTTTTTCTTGAATGCTGTCGTTTAGGTTAAATTAATTGCGTCCCTAGGTTTTATCCGCGTAGGTGTTTATCCAGTAGATATCATCATTAGCATCACCATCATCTCAGTCACATGTGGATTTCACCACTGCTGGACATAGGCCTCCCCCAAGGATTGCCAAAAATAACGGTTGGACACGGCCTGTATCTGGGATAGGGGATCTTTCTTATGTTATTTTAATTTGATTGTCCTACTGTATCACCTACGATCTACATGGCATGTCCTAGAACCAAATACTCAAAGACATATGACATCTATCTACTGGCACTGGGAAGCGTGGTGGATTATGGCTCGTTCTCTCTCTCTTTCAGAGTGTACGCTTTAGGCAATCGGTCTGAATATTATAGGGATTTACCCACGCCGGTTTCGATACCGTATTAACATTGCTATAAAAATCTTATGCTTTATATTTTACTGCACGGTTAGCGCAGTGGTCTAACTATTGACTGCAGCGCTGCGTGTCGCAGTTTCGAATATTTGTTTGAACTACAAGTAGTTGTTCCGAGTCTGGCTGTTTGTGTATCTGAGTTTATATGTTTGTAAACGCATCCACGATACAGAAGAAGTTCCTGGTGTGGGGCAAAGTTTTTAAAAAAGAAAAATAAAATCTGTTTAGAGACAGTCTATGTGCTAAAAAATCGTTCAGTCTTCTTAACGGGCAAGAGAAAAAAAACATCCTTACATACATTATTATATACCAACTTTCCAATACGTATACTATATTATCGATTATATTCAATACGATTGGTAGGCCATAACATCGGCTGCCAGCAGAAGTTTCCACCCACCAGACAAAGTCTTGCCGCCAAGCGATTCGTCGTGTTCCGGCATGATGTCTGGTGAAGCCGTATGGAGGACGGGTCTGAGCGGTTGTGTTGCGATGTTTGCCGGGTACGATGCGCCAAATGTTGTTGTGTCGGGAGGTCGTGGAGGGTCTCCAGATCAATCTCCCTCAGGGTTAAACATTGCATCACCTCGCTCAACTGCCATCTTCCTTCCTATTCACTCAGTTTTTTGAGTGAATGGGCTTATTAAACTAGCGCGCTTTACCAACAACGATTGCATCACTGCTTACCATCAGGTGGGATTGCGATCAAGCACTAGTTAATAATTATTAAAAAAAATAAAAATATATAAATAGTTTCTTGCATAGTATGTATTAAAACATATCATTGCGATCTTACTTCAAAAGATATCAATACTTTGTGCTGAAAACACAGACCTCAATAATCTTCTTTGGCTTTTAGTGTCTCGTTTACTAGATACATGAATGTACTATTCTGTCTTTCTTGCTACCAGTAGTAGTAGATTAGGGGAAATACTAAAATAAAGCCTTTAGCTAAACTACAAGTAAAAACTCAAACAGATGTGATATATACCAAGCCGCACCGGCTTTGCGTGGTAGACCGCGCTCTACTTCCTCTCAAACAGAGGAAGCATGTTTCTCAGTAGGGGAATATTACTGGCTGATTGTTCCAAGGTTGCCAATTCAAGAGTATTTCAGTGATGGTGCAGTAAACCAATGAATCCATTATCCCAAATCACTAGATGTCACTCCGGTCCAGTCCATACGCCATCAAAGCCACATTCAGGTTCACATAACACTAAATATGCCAATACCAACTATTTGTATCATTGACATTTCAGATAGATAGAGGTTATATTATTACGGTTGTGCTATCTGTCTTGGGTGGGCAGGGTTCCAAGTATATGTCGCCATAACGTGACCAGATGTGACAAAGGGTAATCCAATAAATTAGGGTGTTGAATGGTGATTCAAGACCGTTGGGTACGTGGTCAAGTATTTATGATTGACTGTTGGATTTGTCTGGAACAAGGGACAAGAGGATGAACTATCGGGAAACAGTTTTACTAGCAAGTAGCCTATACATTGATTAATACATGTACGGGATTATAATGACAGTACGAAGCCACAAGTCTCTGAATAAAAATGAATCGCCAAATGCGTCGCTAAGCGCAAAATTCCAGAACAGCTCGATCGATTCGAGTAGTTTTTGTTTTTATATTTTCGTTAAGGCTTAAAAAGGTTTTTATAAAGAGAAAGTAGACAAAAAAAAATGCGAAAAACAGTAAAAAACGCCACTGAATATTAACTTGACAGGATGAAGTCTGTCGGAGTAGCTAGTAAGAGAACACAAAAAGACGAGGCAGTTTATTTAAGATTAATTTTATTACGCATTTTATAAGTAAACCTTTTCGTAATTTGAAATATGTACATTCTAACCCAGCTGTCAAAGAAAGTGTTTACCTAATGGCCAAAGTAGAGTGAGAATAATAATATACAATATGTTAAGAAAACCCTGTCCGACCCGTAAGGATAATAAAGGTTAGGTAAACACATGGCCAAATAAAATATGAAATTTTACATAATCATCATAGTAACAATACTAGTGAATTTTGAAATTATCTTTTTTTCCCGCGAACTTCCCCAAAATTAGGTAAATTTTTAAAATGTGACAACACCATTTTCGGCGTTATCATCGTTTGATATATTGTTGGATATTAAATGTAAAATTTATGTTCAATATTTGGCGGTCCCGTTTGTGATGCCGGCGCGCGGTGAGCTTGTCGGTGTCCTCAAAGAAAAAAGTAGGTGAAACTAGGGATGTACTATTTTTTGCGTAATAACATTTTTTTATCGCTATTAATCGAAACTTGTATCTGGTTGAATGATTTGTTGTAAAAACACGGATTACCCAATGGTAAAAGTACTTATGTTTGTTTGTCGATTAATTACTAATAACATTATTATAACACAAGTAAACAGAAACGAGAAAGACTTATGAAACACAATTTTAGTAAAGTTTTACAAATATTTCAACGGTCAATATCATCGATATTGAGACAGAAACTGAAATTAAAACTTTGATATGATTTTCATTTACAGCAGTGTACCTCGCTTATTTGAGTTTTGTAATGAAATGAAATGAAATTGTTTATTAAGCAAGTAGGATCACTGATCACTTTTACACGTCATGTTTATTTGTTATTTTATTTTTTTAAACTAGATGAAGCCAATGCCGGCTTCATCTAGTTAAAAAAAAAACTGTTTACAATAATTTACCTTATAATAACGCATATTGCTTAATAACAATGCTTAACAGAGCGAGCAGCTCAGTCCCAAGCTTTTTTGTCTTCTAAATAATCTGTGATTTTATAATACCCCTTTTTGCAAAGTTTGGCCTTTATATGGTTCCTAAATCGTTTAATGGGTAAGTTTCGAACGTCCATGGGAAGCTTGTTATAAAAGTGTATACATTGACCCATGAACGAGTTGCCTACTCTGTGGAGACGAGTGTGATGTACAGCAAGATTATGTTTGTTCCTGGTATTTATATTATGAATATCGCTTATTTTCTTAAAATTCGAGATATTTTTATATACATACATAAGATTTTCAAATATATATTGTGAAGCTACAGTCAGAATGTTCACCTCTTTGAACTTTTCTCTAAGAGATTCTCTAGGACCAAGGTTGTAAATTGCTCGAACAGCCCTCTTCTGTAAAACAAAGATGGTATTGATGTCCGCACAAGTTCCCCAGAGAAGAATCCCATAAATCATAAGACTATGAAAATAACTAAAATAAACAATTCTGGCTGTATCCTCATCAGTTATCTGTCTAATTTTCTTAACAGCAAAGGCGGCAGAACTGAGTCTACCCGACAGCTTCTCAATATGAGGACCCCATTGTAACTTGGCGTCAGTAGTTAATCCAAGAAAAACTGTCGACTCGACAGGGATCAACTCTACTCCATTCAGTTGAACATTGGTACTTAGCTGCCTGACATTTGGCGTAGAAAATTTAATGACTTTAGTTTTTTTTTCATTTAAAAGGAGGTTATTTACATTAAACCAATGGACAACTTTAGAGAGTGCATTGTTAACTTCGTCAAAATTTGTTAGCTGACGCTTGACTTTAAAAATAAGAGAAGTGTCATCCGCGAACAATACTATGTTGTGATTATCCCTCACGTGATGAGGTAAGTCATTAATATAATTTAAAAACAAGAATGGACCAAACCGAACTCAAACTCAACAAACAAACGAACAAAAACTCAAACCATAATGGTACAATTTCCTGATAAGAGTATCATGATGTACGCAATCAAAGGCCTTGGACAAATCACAAAAAATACCAAGAGCATCTTGCGATTCCTCCCAGGCCCCAAATATGTTCTTTAGCAACGCCACGCCCGCATCTGTAGTTGAACGACCCTTTGTAAAACCAAATTGTTTCACGTGCAATAAATTGTGTAAGTTAAAGTGCCTCAACAACTGTTTCAAAATTAATTTTTCAAAAATTTTGCTCAAAGTTGGTAATATCGATATTGGCCGAAAATTCGTGGGATCAGTTGTACTACCAGATTTGAACAGTGGAATTACTTTGCTTAGTTTCATCAAATCAGGAAATACACCAGATGTGACACAAGAATTAAAAACAATTGCTAAGAAAGGTGCGATAACATCTATTATTGAAGCTACAGTGTATACTGACAAACCCCAATGACCGGCAGTTTTTAGTTAAAAGATTCTATAAAGTCTTTAGCAGTCATAAATGTAAATTCAAAGTGATTGTCACAATCTGGAACACATTCTTTTAGTATGGCATAAGCAGAAGTGGAGGAAGAAGACAAAGTTTTTGTTGTCATTATTGGAATATTAGTAAAAAAATTCTCAAACTAGTGTGTAAAAGTTCTAAACAATTCCATGCGATGTTGAATCGAGAATAAGAATGAGAAACTACAATACTAAATCGATACCAAATAGACGAGTATCAATCGATAAAAAAAAAATAATATTTTGATTACTTACACATCTCTACCAAAGCATGCCGCGAGGCCAACTGCGTAGGTACCTATTTTTATAAAATAAAAATAATTTTTACTTTAAATTATTAGTTGCGAGTAAACATTGCTGGTGTAGACTATTCGTGTATTGTATGATCATGTCATTTTCTAACGTAGAGTAATGTAACATGCTGATGGAGGTAGTAACTGCAATTAGCTGTGTTGTGATCAGGTGTTAGACGATTTGGAAGTGGGTACTTATCGGTCAATGCACGAGGGTTCCAGCATGACGGTGCCTCACGATATTTTTGCCGACCTGTACGTGAGTACCTCCAATTATCAGTTCGGCGAGCAGTGGATTGGTAGGGGCCAACTGTGGCCAGCGCGGATTTGACACCACTTGATTTTTAATTGTTTGCATGTCCGTGCTAATCACGTGCGACGGTGCCAGGCCGGTATCGTTTTTAGTGAACGAAATATGGAACATCTCCGCCACAGCCATTGTGCTCATCCAATGAAATGATACATTCGGAGAGTCAGACGACCTTCCTACTTAAAAAAAGTTCTTTTCTCGAGCTGCCTAAGTTTCATTGTTTCTTTCGAGAGTCGATAAACGTGGACCAGCTACCTATACCTACAAGCATGAGGTCAACTGCGGTCATGACCTGTGCCTGTGTTGCCATGAAATTACCTATTTATTTTATTTAAGTTATTTATTTTTAGAGGGTATTTTTTAAGTTTAGCCAGGTTTTGCAGGCATTAGTAGAATCAGTTATCGATCGATACCTAGCAATACCTTCACGGGTTGGACAGGGTTTTCTTAACATATTGTATAAAGCTGAAGAGTTTGTTTGTTTTGTTGGAACGCGCTAATCTCAGAACCTACTGGTCCGATTTGAAAAAATCTTTTTGCGTTGGATAGCCTATTAACCCAGAAAGGCTTTAGGATATATAACGACATGATGTGACATGCTGCGACCAATAGGAGCTGAGCATAACTAACTTCACGTGAACAATATCGCTGGCGACCGCTAGTGTTTTATAATATTCCTTTGGTATTAGTTTGAAATTTTGTTTATCGGTGCCTCTTCAAAGAAGGCTAAGCTTCCTTATGAAAATGTAACTAAGAAACACGAAAAGGTACCTCGTAAATATTAAATAGATTGATATATAATCCTATATATCGATATATTTACGAGGTCTATCGATTTGCTGTAAGCCACCTGGCTTAAAACAAATCGATAATTTAGCAAGAAAGCTTTTTGCTTTTACTATTAATTTTAGTTTATATATGCGGAGTTCTAAGGTAATCAACATCAGCTGAATTAAGAATCAACAATCAGGGTCTTCGACATCTCGTGCCTCTAATCCCTAATACATTTTTGTTTAATTACCTCGAGTCCCGTGACTTTCAGGTTAAGATTTGGGATACTGGCCACCACTACACTGCCTACTAAAATACTGATTCGAATTATGAAAATGTCCCTCATTTTCAAACGGCAGTGCATAACGAACGCGACGAGCCGATCAAAGTCAAATAGAACTGGCAATCAAAAAGAAATAAAAAAAATACTCGGAATTCGTAAAAAAAATCAAAAGCATCATTAAAATGGAATTTGTGGGATATGTATTAAAAGAACGTTGATTTTTTATTAAAATTGCTTTTTTATTAATACATCTGGCCCAAAATGAAATCTATTCTAATTTTATTCTGAGTAATGTGAAGATCCCGCGACGTTCTGGGAAAGTCCCATCGTTGGTTGTCCCGTATCCCGAGTCTTTTATCACATTAAACAATATGACACAATTATATCCTTTTTGATAGGTACTTAAGTTTAGAGAGCTACGTCGGTGACTTTGGTTCGCAGCGTAGAGAGGCCCTCAATAAAGTGGACCGATGACCTGGTGAAGGTCGCAGGATACCGATGGATACGGGCAGCACAAGACCGGTTATTGTGGAAAATCTTGGAGGAGGCCTTTGGCCAGCAGTAGATCTCTAAAGGCTGAGAAGAAGAAGAAGACTATTCTTACATAGTCAGCCTATAATGCTCCTGGGATACAGGCCTCCTCTCGGTGAAAGTGAGTGGGCCATAATCTACCACGCGGGCCCACTTTAGGTTGGTAGAAGTCAGATGTTTTCGAAGTTGTGACTCTTAGAAATGCCGTTTTTATTAGTTTCTCCTGTATATACGTAACGGAATCGGTTAACTTTGTTTTCGCCTACTTCAACGAGTCTAGCCGATGACAATACCGACGAAAAAAAAAAGAATATTCGATTGCTATTATAGCGTGTTTATTTATTGTTTTAACTACACTTATTATTGCTGTAATTAAACAATATTATGACGTATCTTTATAATGAGGACCAAGTCAACGAAAACCCAATAATCAAAAACTTGTCATTGAGACCGAGGTCGCAATTCTCATAATTTTAATAAACAGACACAATATTATAAACTATTCAGCTTTATATATTAGTATAGATTATTCTATACTAATATATAAAGCTGAAGAGTTTGTTTGTTTGAACGCGCTAATCTCAGGAACTACTGGTTCGATTTGAAAAATTCTTTTTGCGTTGGATAGCTCATTAATCCAGAAAGGCTTTAGATAACATCACGCTGCGACCAATAGGAGCGGAGCATATAAAAACAAACATACCGAAACCTACACGGGCGAAACCGCGTCGCGCAGCTAGTTAAAGATATTGAGCCAATAGGTACGATGACCATCTATTTTAATCTATGCTATTTTTCTCGTGGTGGAAAATCCTCATGGGTGTCTGCTGCTTGGTGGTAGGCGGCGAGGTCTTTCAGACTAAAAACAACAGTTCAATCTCACATCAATGTCTCGAGAAAGATGCTTCTAGAAACCCCGATTGGTGCCAGCCTGCCATTTTGGGTCTCCTTGGATCAAGGGAGTGAAGTGCTTAACTTCATTCGCGACGTCTAAGAAGTGTACAAGAGTAGAACCCAGTGAATTTTAATCTATACTGCCTAACTAATAACAGCGAGCCAAATCGAAAGCCAATATTAATGTAAAAGTCATGTCAACATTGTCTAATTAATTTGAAACAAAATAACTCTCAATAACATTCCAGTGTAGCAATAAAATATCCACACTACCCTTTCTCAACAATACCCGGGCGGTATTCGGAATGCCCAGCTAAAGTTAACATATCCTGATCCCAAAGTTCCATTGTGACTTTAGTCTCAATGGAGAAGGCTTATAATTTAGGGCCATAACTGTGTATGTTTAATTGTTATGTTAATTACCAGGCCCGAGGGGATACGGCGCATAATTAGTCACTCAGACGGTCCCCCATTTTGAGATGCGAGTTGACTGCTGCGACGAATGTGAACGGAGAGGCCACGCACGTTAGAAATAGGTTCATTTGTTTGGGTACGCATGTCTATCCGTCCACTTCCTCGGTGGTAGGCCATGTGATCGGCTGCCAACAGAAGTTACCACCCACCAGACAGTCTTGCCGCCAAGCGATTCGTCGTGTTCCGGCATGATGGCTGCCGACGTACGGAAGACTGGTCTATGCAGTTGTGTTGCGATGTGTGCCGGGTACGATGCGCCAAATGTTGTTGTGTCGGGAATTTGGTCGTGTAAGGTCTGCAGATCAATCTCCCTCTGGTGCAGCATCATTGGTCGTGTTATTAGGTTTAACATTGCATCACCTCGCTCAACTGCCGTCTTCCTTCCTATTTACTCAGTTTTTTGGAGTGAATAGGCTCTTTATATACTAGTGTGCATTACCATCAACGATTACATCACTGCCTACCATCAGGCTGATTGCAGGCAAGTACTAGTTTATAATTGTTAAAAAAAGCAATGCGACAAGTGTTGATAACGCGTCTTTCCATATTTCAGACTATGATTCAAAAATATCATCAAATATCTACTGCCTTTATATAAACCAGTGCTAAATTATAGCCGCTCTGCATTACAAAAGGTTGCATTCGGAAGATTTTTTTCAAATTAAACACGTTTAAAAAGTATGGACGAGTTAATGGCGATTAGTTCCATGTATCGATTCTGCATTAGTAGCCATAGTAAGCGCCCTGTAACAGTTACCAGCACCCTGATAGCATGACACATCATAACTCTTAATTTGACTAACTTTGAAGCTTATTGCTAATTCATTACGTCTTCAAAAATTTATGTAATATGTAATGCTCAACATAGTAAACAAGGTAATGAATGTTGTTGAACTGTCCAAATTAAACCTATTGCTATTGACAATGTGTTACGCAATTACCCTACAGATGCGCATTAATATGATGACAACATTATAATATGCACGGCTAAACAGTACTCAAATAATAAACATTTATAATAATTTAAAAAAAAAACTTGATTTACGGACAATGTTTTTATGTCCTATACATTCGGCTAATTTACTATTTATACAAAACAATCTAAACATGAGGCATGGATGCTCAATCAATACATACGGACACAATATAATATCGACATCGAGCCATCTACCCGTACATAGCATGGTGTAACTTACATACAATATGTAACTTACATTTCCATACAAAGCGAACGTGTACGAGCGTAACATGGTCGTGGGCAGCAATGTAACTGCGTCTTTATGGTAACCCTTTTCTATGTATCCAATGGGCTAAAGGTATATACGTAGGAACTTCTCTTGTTTTTATAACGCCTGTGGAATTTAGAGTTTTTAGGTCTGTGATACAATTCCGTATTTTTTTCTCACCATTAATCTAAAGAATATGTACATATATCAGTCCACTTAATAAGCGAGCATTCTAGTAATCTCTTCTCACTGACCCCTAAACAAGTACTGTATATAAAGGTGTATCTGACATCGACGCACAAACGAGTACTATGGATCCAGTACCCAATAAGATTTTAAAGTAAAAAAATATTAATTCGCTAATTACACAAAAAAGCATAATGTGAACAAAACTCGAAAAACGATCCCATCAGCTGATTTAATAAAGTTCACATCAGGGGTCAACATCATACCTACAAACACGTGTAAAGACATGCTTCAGAAGCGGGGAAAATAATAACGACGTAGTATGCTCCAGTACAAGTCTGTTTCATTAATCCACGACAGTACAGACATCAGTAGCTTTTATACACCATTGAGTCAAAACACTCACGAATAGTCACAAAATTAATAGACAACGGAAACGGAAATTAACAGGTATTGAATAAAATTAAGAAAAGGTTAATAATAACGCTAGTAATTGTCAATAATTGTGTACAGATATTTGGATTGACCTAAAATATCGAAAGTAATATATATTTATTTATTTGAACAATGCTTGATTTAATAAATAAATAACCGATGGGCGGGAAGACTAATGTTCGGTATCATTTTATAATAAAAGTTGGCGGTAATCGGAAGTTGCATCAATAATTCTAAAATTAATAAATTAATGGCCGAAAGACCGGAAGTGTACTTCCAAGTGTGATTTTAGAATAAACTAAGGGTTATAAAATCCTCCCAAGTAATTTAAAGTAATCATAATAAATTTAAATTAACATAAATAATTACGCAACTACGATCAATATATAAATCATTATGTATAGCTCGAACTAAGTATAGCTTCATAGATGAGCGGGAAGCGGAAACTGTAACACACGCGCGGCGGCACGCTGGCGACATTCAAAGACCGAGCCTACTTCATCTTCTTCTCGGTCTATAGTGGTCTACTGCTGGACAAAGGCCTCCCCCATGACTTTCATTCCATTGGGGGGCATTGCCATAATCTCCACGCTTAGACAGGCGCAGGCGGGTTAGCAATTCAAATTACGATGGCTTAAAAAAATATTTTTCCACTGCTGCAATTAATTGCAGCCCAAATATTTAATGTTACTTTTAACTAAATAACTTTACGCATTCCTAGGAAAAGGGATCTTGACAGACGGACAGGTGGACGGACAACGAACCAGCCCCCTAATCGGCGAACACATTTTTGTCAAATGATTGCGACTAGTTGGGATAGTTTGTACCTAACTGACCAATGGGCGGTCCGAACGATCCCAACTGATGCCAACTAGTCGCAATCATTTGACGAAAATGTGTTCGCCGATTAGGGGGCAGGATCAGGCTTTTATTAATTTCTCTAGTTTGAATATTATAAATCCCTTATCTATTAAACTATTAATATTATCTATTAAAATCTCAATTTACAGTTGCGTCTTTCATTTCGTCTATAGGGTTACTGCTTTAGAAACCTATCCACCAGGGTAATTGAGTAACACACTACCAGAGGCACTTTTGTTTGTTTCCGAGGGAAACCTTCAAAAGGCAACCGACCTCCGAGGAATGAGGTCGGATAGTGTGGGATTTTTACCTCACTATAACTACCCCGGTGATCACCATCCCCGCATAGGGGTGGTCCCGGTTTCTATTAAAAGACCAATTCCGGAACCCCCCCTGCGCAACTCCTGTAAGGCTATCATGGGGACTACCAGGAGCCCTAGTTTGCTATTTTTACATGCTTTTTATTAGCTTCACTTGTATGTTTGCTTGCTTGTTTGTTTGCTTGCTTGTTTGTTTGTTTGTCCGTCTCTAACTCTTTGGACTACGAGTGAGCGGCTCTTTAGGTACTGTAAAATGTCCCACCGTTTTCAATACGTTCGTTCATTCGTTTTTTTTTTAAGAATGACGAACTCAAAAGTTGAAAATAAATATAGTTTAATAAACTAAAAAAACATGCTTTTAAAGAATACCAAACTAAAAAGTTAAAATAATTTTTAAAAAAGCATGTGGCGCTTAATATACAAAAATAATGGCACAAAGCGCCTCACACTTTTTTAAAAAATATTTTTAACTTTTTAGTTTGATGTTCATTAAAAGCATGTTTTTTCAGTTTATTAAACTATATTTATTATAAATTTGTCATTCCAACATGAATCCGCTAAATTCTAAAATGATCGTTTCATTCGGTCAGTTATATCGTAATGGAATGGTGATAGAATGACATTGCCGTATTGTCATTCTCTCTATCTAATTTTCTAAAAACAACTTTTTAATTTGAGCATTTATTAATATGCAATTGAGTGTCTGTGATTGATCACTGGATGTCATAATGACACTATTTTCTAATAGAATACGAAACTTGTCAAAATCGATCATTATGCTATCACTGATCGACCATTTAGACAATATTGTAGTAGTAGACTAGGGGCCCAGTAGCAATGACTTTCATTTTGATAGTTCATTAGCATTCATTGAGTTATTGACCTTGTTGAGCAGGCACATTTTTATAACATGTGCAGCAATATTTTAGCAATACGCTTCAAAATGATTCCAATCGACAGCAATAATCTGTCAAACCATTTGGATGCTGATCGTTTCTTCCATTACTACTGCTTACATAATTTAACGAAAGGATAACGATAAAGCAGTGGGGTTTATCCCCAGCGCGGAGGCAGGCCACTTATTATGTATTGAGTGACTCAGTCTGCAGTCTGAACCTATGCTGTCGCAAGGGAGCCAGTCAGTCATCTTTTTTATTAAAGTACTCAATTTCGCCTACTTTAGTTTCAAGTTGCACGTCATAGGTTCGAACCCCAATAGAAGCTTTAGTGTAAATTATTTCATTAAGACTGCTCTGAAAACAGTGAACAAAAACATCGGAGAAAACCGGTACCCTAGAGGATACCCTAGAGGATAAAAATCGATGACATCGCTGAGTACCAACCCGCACAGGGCCTGCGTGGTACATTACGTCCTACTCCCTCTCACCGAGAGGAAGCCCGTATAGCAGGAGTGGGAACTTTACAGGCTGATTATATCAAGATTGAGCTACTAATACTTACTATGATTCGTTGGCAGTTGTATTAGCCCATAGTCTATCACTGACAGGAAGCATGCTTGAGTGACAAGTAGCTTGGACATGTAGCCAATGACCAATCATTGGCTACATTCTTCTTCTTCTGGTTTGATTGACGTTCACCATGTTTTTGAACATATTTATTTATTATATTTATATATTCTTTATTGTACACCAAACAAATATCGAACAAAACAATCAACACAAAAAAAAAACATACAATGGGCGGCCTTATCGCTAATGCGATCTCTTCCAGGCAACCAAAGAATGGACAGATTCTTCCGAACCACAAATGGGACTGACGTTGGTGCAAATATTATTACACTAGCTTTCCGCCCGCGGCTTCGCCCGCGTGGAGTTCGGTTATATCGCGCTTTTTAGATTTCCCTCGGGAACATCAAATTTTTCCGGGATAAAAGGTAGCCTATGTTCTTTCTTAAGGTCTAAAGATTGTCTGTGCCAAATTTCATCAAAATCGGATGAGAGGTTTAAGCGGGAAAGCGTAACAGACAGACAGACAGACAGAGTTGCTTTCGCATTTGTAATATTAGTATGGATAACATAATATAATACTTAACATAATTGCGGACTAATGACCAAATGACCTTACAATGCCTTTGTCTTTACATAGATTTGAGTCTCGGGTCCCTAAGAATGAATAAACGCCTATTCTCTTCAAAAATATAAGGCCTGATCTCCATATCCACATTAGACGTATTATCTGCTGGTCACGTTTCCCCATTCAAACCGTGCACGCGCCTCGACTGCTGATCCAGACAATCACTGTGATGTATCACCGGGGTATGCTGGAAACTCGTTAAGTGGTATCAACTTTATCTGTTCAGGATAATGGGTATTGTCGATGGATTTTACCTTGAGAAGCTAGATATTTAGATTTTAACACAAAATCTATATCACGACTCTATACACCCAAAGATAGAGAAGTATTGAATCTGCAATAGCGGCTTAATTACCAATTATAAAAGTTATATGAAAAATTTACTTATTCTCAGAAAGTCCGGTTTAAGGCGACAAGGCGCTTATTTCAAGGCGTCAAGGTCAAGGAGTTAAGGTCAAGGCGTCAAGGCCAAGGCGTCAAGCTCTGAGCGTCAAGATCAAGGTGTTAAGGTCAAGGCGTCAAGGTCAAGGAGTCAAAGTCAAGGCGTCGAGATTATGGCGTCAAAGCCAAGGCTTCAAGGTCAAGGAGTCAAGACCAGGGCGGCAAGGTCAACTCAAGGTGTCAAGGCAAGGCATCATGGCGTTAAGGCATCAAGGTGTCAAGGCGTCAAGGCTTCATGGCGTCAAGGCGTCATGATGTCAAGGCGTCAAGGCATCATGGCGTCAAGGCGTCATGGCGTCAAGGCGTCAAGCCAAGGCATCAAGCGCAAGGCGCAAGGCGTGGTCTGAAGTTCCCAACGGTGAGGCAACTGCTACAACATATCTGTTCCTGCTAGGATAGCTCTATCACCTGGGAAAGGTTAGTCCTGGTGGTAGGTGTTGAAGTCCCCCCGAGCGACGAACTGTTAGCTTATTGACAACCAATACGCTGCATCGGCACCCTGACCCACAGTTCACTGAAGTGGTCAAATAATCGAGTTGTCTCCTGATCACCGCTGTGTGATCGATAGACACAAGTGTAAACAATTTTGTCCACACGAGTGTCAACCAACAACCATAGGGACGAGAAGTGAGGGTCTTCAGAAGTGACGGAGGCGCTGGCAACAGATGTCATTGCGGACATACACACAGCACGGCACGCTGCAGGAAATGATGCTCCAATGCGTATCCCGGGTAGCTGAGGTATATCGCATCAGGCGGACATCAGATCTGGGTCTCCATCAAGAAAAGTAGGTGGGGCTTAAAACAATTTTATTATTAAAGTGAAACTTTTACTACATTGTCTGAAACTTTTCCGTCTCTGTGTTGCATGTCGCGTGACGGTCGGCCGCGGAGTAGGGATAAAGTGAAAGGGGCTCGTCAAAGCAGCCAAGGCCAATATGGCAGCGCTTATAGTTCGCAACAGCTGACCATAGTATTTTATAGTATTTTCTCGGTGGTAGACCATAACATCGGCTGCCGGTAGAAGTTACCACCCAATAGACAAAGCCTTGCCGCCAAGCAATTCGTCGTGTTCCGGCATTATGTCTGTTGAAGCCATACGGAGGACGGGTCTGAGCACGCGTCTGTCTGTGTTGCAATGTGTGCCGGGTACGATGCGTCAAATGTTGTTGTGTCGGAAGTTTGGTAGTGGAGGATCATAAATCCATCATAATCCCAGTCGCATCCGAAGCCTTTTTCAGCTTTGGAGTCTGGGGTCCGCTTTTACCACTCCAACTGCTGATATGGCTAAACTTCGACATTTTCCGTGAAGCGACTGCCACCTGACCTCCACAACCCGAAGGCGACATCGAAGCATTGCAGTTAGACCAATTGTTGGACTTTTTGAGTTCTGCAACAACCCGTAACGACTGCCTCTAGATTTTCGTATGGCAACCGGGACCAACGACTTAACATGCTTTCCGAGGCACGACCAGACCAGTGAAAATATTCATACTCATGGATACAAATACTTGCACTGTACGGGGATCGAACCCGCGATAGTGGAGGATCTCCACATCTATCTCCCTCTGGCGCAGCATCGTTGGTCGTGTTGTTGGGTTTAACATGGCACCACCTCGCTCAATTGCCGTCTTCCTTTCTATTCACTAAGTTTTTTTTTAAGTGATTGGGCTTAATAAACTAGCGCGCTTTACCATCAAAGATTGCACCACTGCTTACCATCAGGCGGGATTGCAGTCAAGCGTTAATTTATAATTATAAAAAAAAATTATAAAAGTTTCACTTTTACCGTGGTTTCATAAAAACACACAATCTTTTTTATTTTATTTTTTTTGTGTTCTTTTTATACGTCATATTTACCGGAAATATGTATTTTATTTCTTTCAGGCTACAACTAATTCACGGCCTTCAAAACATTTTTGATGGCCGTGGATGTGTGGCCTTTCATACAAATTCATTCAAAAGCTGCTGATAGTTGGTGCAGTTAGTACATGCTTGACTTTTTAAGATAGAAGAGAAAGATCTGTAGGCGGCTATCACAAGTGCCTAACACGCAGATTACATACAATATAGAAAAAAAAAACTAATTGCCTACTAGTCATCAGAAAAGAATAATAAAAAAAAAAATGCTGCTATTATGCCTGCTATATCCATGTCGAAGGTTTTGATTGACCTGAATATAGTTTGTTCAGAATAAGCAACTGAATCGATTCCAATGATTTATACACTATGTTGCGTGCGCTCAGCTGACGACACAGGTCAATGCAACCGGGTCGGTCCTAGAAACGGAGCGTGGACCATATTTTTGTTGGGACAACCAAGTAGTATAACAAGCTCATAACTTTTTGGTTTTTCATGATATCTTTTTGAAATTTTGTACATAGATTCTTTACATAAAAATACTGGACACGTATTTCGGGTTTTGCATAAACAAAAAATTTTGTTGTATACGTTACTATAATTACAAAAACATGTTCAAACTAGGACAAAGTGCAAAGTAAATCAAAACAAAGACCTATTTATTTTAGCACTTAAGCCTGTTCTTTCACCATAAACAACAAATCGAAAGATTCCTCTTATACTTGGGACATGTCACAGTGTACAGGGATCAATGGAGCTTGGAGCTCCCTAATTGGGGATCCGTATCGCGACAGTTGAAATTTTCCGACCATTTTTAAGCCCATTGGCTGTGGATAGCGTTTGAAAACATGAAAGGTGCGGGTAAAGCTGTATGTGAGTGTAAGCGAGTTATACTTATAGAACACGCTTTTTTGGTTGTCATTAAAATTGAGCTCTGGAGAGGGCTATGCTAGGTGTTTCCCTACGTGATCGAATCAGAAACGATGACATTCGTAGAAAAACAAAAATCGCCAACATAGCCCAGCGGATTAACTCTTTGAAGTGGCAGTGAGCGGGGCACATAGCACCACGTACCGGCAAGCGTAGCCACAGACACCCACCGACTAGGTGGTCGGATGAGCAGACCAAAATGCTGGATGCAGGCCGCGTGCAACCATTCTTTTTGGAAATCCTTGGGGAAGGCCTATGTCCAGCAGCGGACTTCATGTGGCTGGCATGATGATGACGATTAAAATTGTAATGAAATTTACCTACAGACTGACACTCATTTGCATTCATTCCTGCAGGTCAGAATAATCAATCTACGACTGTTCTGTTCTGATTATCGTTTAGGACACCAAGGCCCCAATTATTGTAACTTGAAACGTTCAAAATCTAATCGTAGTCTCATCTTGACGATAAACAAATGTCAAAAACTTGTCAAATTGTAAGAAAATTTTAATTTTTTTTTTTGACAGTTTAATACTGAGATTAGATTGCCAACGTTTTTAAAATTAGTAGAATTACTCTTCAGGACCATTTGCTTATCCAAAATCAGCTCACAGCCCTCAGCTTAAACGCTACCTATCTTTATACGACTTAATGGTATTTCAACATTGGGAATTATAACCACGCAAAAAAAAAAGAATAATCAAAATCTAAAGAAGTTTTCGGCGAACAAACAAAAAATAAAGATATTCATATACAGTAGCATTGAGTAACTTCCTCCTTTTTGAAGTCGGTTAAAAAGGCAATGGTATTCTTTTTCCTATTAAATACAACACTCCTTAATATAACTTTTATATCACACACAATTCATTATACCAATAATAATTTACCTTTGTTTTTTAAATTGTTGATGACTTATTTTTTTTTTAGCTGACTAGACATCCAATCTCCTTCAAAGAATACTTGCAGGCCACTTTATTTTTCAAAGGAGATGTTTCAGAAATGTATGGAGCCTGGGCCAGCACATTGTACACTTAATGCTAGGTATAGTTACGCTACAGTTAACTGTTTTTAATGTTAATTTCCTATATTTTGGCTTAGTTTTTATACAGATTCAATTTAACTCGGCCAAGGAGTACAACACAACTTCTAATAAATATGGTGGTCAGCAATAAGCGAAATAAGTAAGATTTTGACGATTAGCGATATCCGCCATTATTGTGAAATCATTTTTTAAAGAGTTTCTATAATTTGTCATACGTGTTATTGGTAAAATTGTGGTATCTAACCACAGAGGCCATTGAAGAATTGAAGTAGTATTCACTCTAAAGAAAAGAAATAAGATTTTGACAGTGATATTTGATTGACGTGTCATGTATCTAAGGCTATCGTATTTATATATTATCTACCATATGACTGCGAAAAAAACAAAACATGAATTCCGAACATACGGCCCATTAAATAAACACAATCAACTCAAATCAACACTCGACACGAACACAACGGGAAAATAGAACTGTCAGTCGCCAATCAAACGTCATAAAAAGAGTCATGGCTACCTTAATAAAGGGTTATCTGACTAAAAATCGTTTCAAATAATTAAATATGAATACTTGAAAATCTTCTATTTTTTACCTTTTATCTATATAGCGTACATAGTGGTAGCCCAAAATGAAACATCTCCTTTCCACTTGTTACATAAGTGACTTAGTAATAAGAACTTTAACGTTTTCGGATTACATGTGGAGTTCGATATTGAAAAAAAGTTGACGGATAAAGTGGATGAAGCTTAGGTCCAAAGGTAAACCTTGTTTAGTAGGTAATAGAGCAGAATATTGTATAATTTCTTATAGTCATCATATTACTACATATTATAAAATAAAGTCACTTTCACTTTCCCTATGTCCCTCCGCGTGTTCCTATGTTTTTCCACGTTTGCAGTGAAACGCAGGCTGAACCCTATGAGATTTATCAAAATAATGTACCTACTTAATATTCTACATATTAAAAAGTTCTACAAAAATTCCGCGACGGTATATGTCTATCTCTTATGGATATCCAACAATATTTTTTTTAGGCTAATTATAAGCGATTTTAACCAATACAGCACTAATCCTTATCTAATTTAATACGTTTGATTTAATACAGATCTATATTGCCCTTTACAATATAATGATTTAAATGAATATTTTCGATGATATTACAGATTTAAAAATTGCGGGCTGGAGCTACCAGGCGGGGCAGCAGGAGCGGCGGGAGCCGCTATGTTTTTTGTACGTTCACAGTTTTTCTATAGTGTATTTAGTATCAGCATTGCACCCGTGCTGAGCCGGCGCGGGTCGCTAGTTTTAAGTATAAAATAAGTAATCCATTCAATAGTACCTAAACATTCCGATATAGAAATTGAACTAGAATTTTCCCGCTCTACGTAAGTAGGGAATATTTTAATTAACCCTTAAATTGTCACCCCTAGATTCCTTGGGTATTTTATGTTCAAATTTCAGATTATTGTTAGAATTGAGGTAGAAAAGAAGTAAATAAAAAAAAATCATATATTTATATATTTAAATGGTTATTTAATGTCACATAAAACGGACATTACCAATTATATGTGCATTTATAATATGTAATAGTACGTCACATAAAACGGACATTGCCCATTATATGTACAGTTATCGTAGCTGAAAATATGTCACATACAACAGACATTAGCAACATAATAAGTAATAATAAACATCAAATTATAATTAGGAACATTCTAGAATCAGCCTTTTAAAAGAGTAGGTACCACTTAAGATAATAAACTTTAAAGAAATCAACAAAAACATTTTTAAAACTTCAAACTTAAAGTAAAATCCTTAAATTTTTAGTAATATTATATTAAAAAAAAAATACAAAACAATCAACTTCTGGAAAGTTGTTACGCAAGCATAGCCAAGGCAAATCATTATAGTAATACAGTCTCACACTAACGCTGACGCTGCGCCTCGTTTCCAGCGAAGACGACACCGATCGCGTGACATCATCGCGTCGGTGGGAACGAACGATATTCTTGGGTCGATCGCTGACTGAGAATAACTCTCCTAGTTATAATTAATTATAAGTTAAATACTGTAATCCCTTTTTAAATTATAGTTTGTATGAAAGATATTGGTTTTTTTGCATCCTTCGCTGCCACCAAACATAATTGGCGCAGTCGGTAGGATATTCGAAATATATTCGGTACGTGTCGCGTCAAGATTTCCCCTAATATCGGACCGAAGTCCCGCGTGACTGACCGATTTCGAGTATCCGAATCTACATGTCTGGCGAGTGGCGGAGGTGAATCCAGATATCGATTCGGCAAGAAAATCATGTTCACGTAAGTACCTTGAATCTTTCAAGTCCTTACCTATCCTAATTTTAAACTATAGTATTTATACGTATTTCAAGTACATTTTTATTTAACTTAATTGCAAGTATATTCAAGTATTCAAGTAGTATTTTAGTTAGTTAGATTCTAATTCATATACTGATATATTGTATGTACTATACTTTTTATTTCTACTGTTTTAAATAGTTTTCAAAATTTTCCATCCAAGTGCATCGCGTAGCTGTAGTTTGAGTAGGAGTAGGTTTAGCAGATTCGAAACTATAGACGAATTTAGGCAATTAGGCAAATTAGATTTATCTGGCATAAAAATGTCCCAAGACAAAATAGGTGAGATTTACAAGTCACTTAGGGTTCTGCCCGATTTCGACGGCAACCCTCATGTATTAACACGCTTCATAAACTTGTGCGATCAGCTAGTTTTAACATACTTTAGAACAGAACCGGGGTATGAGTTAACCAATTTGGCTCTTATTAATGGCATTCTTAACAAGGTCACAGGCTCCGTGGCTAGATTGATAAATTCCAATGGTATTCCTGAAAATTGGATCGGTATACGTAGCGCACTTATTAACAACTTTGCCGACCACCGCGATGAGACCGCTTTATTTAACGACTTATCATTGCAAACTCAAGGGTCTGCCACCCCACAAGAATTTTATGAACGGGTCCAAAATTTGTTCAGTACCATCATGACGTATATCACGTTGCATGAAACCGTGGATACTACAGTTGAAGCAAAACGTGACCTTTATAAAAAGCTAACGTTACAATGCTACTTGCGTGGTCTTAAGGATCCTTTAGGTTCAAGGATACGTTGCATGCGTCCCGAAACTATTGAAAAGGCTTTGGAATTCGTGCAAGAGGAGCTTAACACACTCTATATGCAGCAGCGTGCTGATGGCGGACCAAATAGAAAGGATAATACTAATAACCAACAGACTCCTAAACCCAATTTTAACTTGCCCTTAAATAACTTTATGCAACATGCAGGGAACGCATACAATAGTAGTTCCTTTAAACCACAAGCTTATAATATGCCAGGTCCATCGCGTCCGCATCAACTCAACCCTCAACTTAATCTAGGCTGGCGGCATAATACGCCTCCAATGCAGCAGCCTCGTGGTCCCTCACGGACACAACAAATGTTCCGCGCTCCACCTCCAAACTATAACGCGCATAGTAACGTCTTTAGGGTTCCAAATAGGCCACCCATGCAACCTGCTAGTAATTTTAACAATGTACCGCGTCCCATGAGTGGCGTCAATCACTTCGTGTCTAAACCTTTACCTTTGACTGAACATGACTGGCGCAGGGATGGCAACCCGCCGCCGAATAACTATTTTAGAACTCGGGAGGTTAACAACCATGAATGTGACCATGAACCTTATTATGGTTATGATTATTCTGACTATTATCAAAACTATGAGCCTAATCAAGAGTGTGTAGATTATTTTTTAAATTATGAGCAACATGAATCTCCAATAGTAGAGGAGCCCAGCTTGAATACTGATGAGAAAAAGGATGAAAATTTTTCCAAGGTTCCGAAATCAGACAAGCCAAAATAGATGTTAATTTTAATATTCAGAGACAACTCGGGTATATACAAATTCACGACCCACCTTTGAAATTTCTTATAGATACTGGAGCCAATCAGTCATTTATATCTCCTCAAGCAGTGGAAAAATACTTTACTCATGTACCTCTTAATTATGCTCCTTTTGAGGTCACCAATAACCATAACGTTTACAAGCAAAATTATTCTATAACTCTACCTAGTTTTCCCGAATTTAAAGAAAATGGTGACATAACCTTTTTTGTCCTAAATTTTCATAATTATTTTGATGGCATTATTGGTTTTGATTTATTAGACTTATGGGGTACCAACATTGATTTTAGACGTAAGAAATTAATCACTAGAAATACTGAATTGCCTATTGTTATGTATGATGCTCGAAATGTTAATCTTTATGAAGAAATAATACCAGCCCAGACTTCAAAATTAGTAAAATTGCCTATCAATTCAAAAGATGGAGACGTATTCGTGCCTGACCAAGTAATTAGCAACTGTTTAATTTCTGATTGTTTTTCTAATGTACAAAATAGTCGGGGTTGGGTACAAATTTTAAACAATTCAAATAATGATGTAATCTTTTCAATGGATCGTCCTGTTACAGCCAAAATATTCAATATTGAAGGTACACATTTAGAAACTTTATCTGACCGTACTCGTGAAGTTTTATCGCGTCTCCGTACAGACCACTTGAACCCAGAAGAATTAGCTAATCTGAAAGCCTTGTGTGGTCGTTATCCAGATGTGTTTTACCTAGAAGGAGAACCCCTTACCTTTACAAATAAAATCAAACATAAAATTAGAACAACAGACGAGGTCCCAGTTCACACTAAAAGTTATAGGTACCCCTATATCCATAAGCAAGAGGTTAGGGAACAAATTGGTAAAATGCTGGAACAAAATATAATTAGACCCTCAGACTCCGCATGGAGCTCTCCTATTTGGATAGTCCCCAAAAAGGCAGATGCTTCCGGTAAAATCAAATGGCGCCTGGTCATAGATTTTCGTAAAGTAAACGAAAAAACTATTGACGATAGGTATCCAATACCTAATATTTCGGACATACTAGACAAATTAGGAAAGTGCCAATATTACACCACCCTCGACCTTGCCAGTGGGTTTTACCAGGTAGAATTGGACCCTGCTGACATACATAAAACTGCATTTAGTGTAGAAAACGGACACTATGAGTTTTTAAGAATGCCGATGGGCTTGAAGAACTCCCCTGCAACGTTTCAACGTGTAATGGACAATGTTCTTAAAGATCTGCAGGATATTTGTCTAGTTTACCTAGATGACGTTATCATCTTCAGCACATCCTTGCAAGAACATATGGTCAACTTAGAGAAGGTCCTGAAACGTTTGCGTGAATCTAACTTTAAGATTCAGATGGACAAATCCGAATTCTTAAAGTTAGAAACGGAATTCTTAGGACATGTTGTATGTAAGGATGGGGTTAAACCCAATCCAAATAAAATAAGTGTAATAAATAACTACCCACTACCTAAAACTACTACAGAAATTAAACGCTTTCTTGGCCTCTTAGGATATTACCGCAAATTTATACCAGACTTTGCGCGCATAACAAAACCTTTAACACAGTGTTTGAAAAAGGGATCTAAAATTGTTTGCGATCAAAATTATATTAACTGTTTTGAACACTGCAAGACTTTGCTCACAAATGACCCGATTCTACAGTACCCGGACTTTAATAAAGAATTCTTACTAACGACTGATGCATCTAATGTTGCAATTGGTGCCGTATTATCTCAAGGTTCAATAGGTTCAGACAAACCTATCGCTTACGCCTCTAGGACCCTTAACTCTAGCGAACTCAATTACAGTACGATAGAGAAGGAACTCCTAGCTATTGTGTGGGCTTGCAAGTATTTCCGACCCTACCTTTTCGGCAGAAAATTCAAAATTATAACCGACCATAAGCCTTTACAATGGGTTATGAGTCTTAAGGAACCAAATTCAAGACTTACAAGATGGCGATTAAAATTATCTGAATATGATTTCTCAGTAATCTATAAACAAGGTAGGTTTAATACTAATGCCGATGCTTTATCTCGTTTAGTTATACATAATGAAGAAATAAGTTCAATAGTTGTAAATGCACCTGAAGAAGATGAATCCATAACTATTACAGCTTCAGAAGTTGATAACTCTAACACCATAACAGTTCACACCGACAGTGAAAATCCTATCTTGGAGGTCCCGATTACAGATGAACCTTTGAATAAATTTACTAAACAATTAGTCTTAACTATTGTAGGTGATGTCAAAGGAAAGCCAACTGTCACGAAACCTTTCGAAACACACACACGTACTACTGTTCAACTGTCAGAAAATAATCTCGAAGAAGATGTCATTAGCGCTATTAAGGAATATGTTCACCCCAAAACTAAAACGGGCTTACTTATTAATCCACCATTAGCCATTTATACAATTATTCCCATAATACAAAAAACCTTTAAAAGTTCAGCCATGAACATTTTACTAGCCAAAACGGAATTAGAAAATATAAGAGAATACCTAAGGCAACAAGAAATAATTAACCAATATCATGTTGGTAAAACCAATCACAGAGGCATTAATGAATGCTACCTAGCCCTATCTCATAAGTATTACTGGCCAAAAATGCGAGAACATATTACTAAGTTCATTAATGAATGCGCAGTTTGCGGTCAAGCTAAATACGATCGTCGTCCCATAAATCAACAATTTTGTGTTGTTCCCCCACCATTTAAGCCCTTCGAAATTATTCATTTAGACCTATTAACTATACAGAGTGAAAAGTTTCTGACTATCGTTGACGCATTTTCAAAGTATGCACAAGCATATTATTTAAAAGACGGAACAGCAGTAAGTGTAGTGCAGGCGTTACTAAAATTCTGTACTCACCATGGTATACCTTATACTTTAGTGACAGACAATGGTTCCGAGTTCACCAACCAATTATTTGCCGAATTCGCAAAACTACATAAAATCCAACATCATAAGATAGCACCTCATACTCCTAACGAGAATGGAATCATTGAAAGATTTCACTCAACTATCTTAGAACATTTACGTATATTAAAACTGGAACAAAAGAATGAATCCATACTTAACTTAATGAATTATGCCCTTATGGCCTACAATAGTTCCATACACAGTTTTACGATATGCCGACCAATTGACATCATTACTGGACATTTTGACCCACGAGACCCGTTAGATATAGACCTTACCGCCCACTTGCTTCAACAATATACCGTAGAACATAAAAATAAAATGAACAAAGCTTATAATCTGATCCACGAATCTAGCACAAGTCATAGGAATGAATTAACAGACTGTCATAATAAATCTAGGGAAATCGAAAACCAGTACTCCCCCGAGCAACAAATATTCGTAAAGAATCCCTTTGCTGCTCGCCAAAAGATAGTGCCGCGTTATACACAGGACACCGTTATGGCTGATCTCCCTATACATATATACACACGAAAAAAACGTGGGCCTATCGCTAAATCTAGACTAAAAAGAGTCCCTAAAAGTGCTCAATTGTTGCAGGGCTCTCCTATTACTCCATCTGCTCCTGCATCCGGCTCTAATGCAGGAAATAAAACTTGAAAATCTGGACGATGGTCCCGGTGTATTACCCTTTAAACTAGGTCCCTGTAACATGGTATCCCACTACCACTCATTTTTACAGCATGTCGACGTTCATGAGTTGCAAGAAAAGGTAAATTTAGTTCAGACCCAGTTAAACAATATATCCCCTCACCTGAATAATAACACTCTTTCATTATTCGAGCCCCATATTGAATACTTAAAAGAGAAGCTCCAAACCGTTCTCGATCAATTACAGTCGTTTGAAATTAGCCGTTCTAAAAGAGGCCTCATTGACGGACTCGGTTCCGTAATTAAAAGTATTACTGGCAATCTTGATTACACAGACGCGTTACGATTCAATAAATGCAATAAAATCTCTGCAAGATAACGATAATAAGTTATTAGCGGAATTTAACAATCATGTTAGCCTGACCAAAGATTGGGTAACTCAACACTCTAAGATAATAGATAATATAGTAGATAACCAGAACAAGTTAGCAGCATTAGCTACAAACATCAGTCAAAGTTTAGAAAAAGGGAATCATGAGCTAATTCAATACACTCACTTAGGACAAACTATCCTCATAGTTAGCGATAACGTCGATAGGTTGTCACAAGAGATAACTAAACTACAGAATGTTTTAGCATTCATAAGAGCATCTACAGCTCACCACGACGTAATTAGTTTAAACTCTATTAGCACTATAGTAAAAAAAATTACGTAGTATTTACGGTAGTAATAAAGTACTAGATATAGGAGTCCGAGAGTATTATGACATAATACAATTAGGTTCATATTATATAGGTAATGAAATAGTAATCGTATATAAATTTCCAATTATTCTATCCCAAATATATAATTTATATAAGATATCCATAGTCCCAAACAAAAATCACGAGATTCTTGTCCCTCACTTCCAATTCCTTGCAATCCATCTGAAAGATTTCAAGTACATAGAGGCAGAATGCCCGAAGTCCACTAAAGGGTATCTGTGTGAAGAGATACACAACATATATAGCCGAACATCGCCTGACTGTATAGCAGCCCTCGTTTCTACGCAACAAAAACTTCCCGAATGCAAACCCGTCGCTATATCTCTACAGAAGCCAGCCTACGAGAAACTTGACGACCGCCATTACACCATCAGCTTCCCAGCTCCAACCAGAATACGTCTATCTTGTGGTCAAGATCTCTACAAAATGCTACAGGGAAGCTATCTCGCTATTATTCCCCACAACTGTTTCATTCAAACAACAGAATTCACCATTTCAAATCTTAATGATCGATTAAAGGGTCAAGCTTTGAAGATAATAGATATCCCTAAAGAAGACACATCCAGCCCAGCAGCACATCCAACATTCAGATTAAACTCCATCAACTTAACTAATCTTCACGCTACTAATAAGGATATCACACTGCAACCACCAGTACACTTTAATAAAGACAACGATAGTGGAAGCATATATCATACAACGATACCACTGTACACGCTACTATTTGGTGCATGTGCACTCACTATCAGCCTTGCATACCGAAGATATCGCCTTAAACGTACGATACCTGGAAAGGAACACTCCCATGAGATGGAAATTCAACAGCAGAGCATCTACGCCATCCCAGATACTGAAAGAAATGAACCAGATCGTCTCCCAGCGCAATTTACGACCAAGGTCTTCAATAGCCGCTGTTCTACGGGGGGAGGTGTTACGCAAGCATAGCCAAGGCAAATCATTATAGTAATACAGTCTCACACTAACGCTGACGCTGCGCCTCGTTTCCAGCGAAGACGACACCGATCGCGTGACATCATCGCGTCGGTGGGAACGAACGATATTCTTGGGTCGATCGCTGACTGAGAATAACTCTCCTAGTTATAATTAATTATAAGTTAAATACTGTAATCCCTTTTTAAATTATAGTTTGTATGAAAGATATTGGTTTTTTTGCATCCTTCGCTGCCACCAAACATAATTAAGTAGAACACAAAATTGTAACCGTAAATATAAAATGTTACTTTTCCTTATGAAATCTAAGGTAACAAGATTTTTTGGCAGTTAAACAAAGTCTTTGTTGACATTTTGTACACATAATCATGGTTTTACCATTCTTGCAAAGACGACACCGACCCTATGATGTAAACACTGGAAAATGATCGTAGCAGTCAAGCCGTGCATCATCCACAGGTCTCGGCTGGACCGGTTTTGTGATTGTGACAGGTTTAGGTGAATTAGACATTACATTGACTCTAGATTTTCTACAGGTATTCATCAACGCAAGAGCACACTGCACACGAAACTTTTTTAGGCTTAATTTATTTTCGCCTAGTTGAAAACAGTCTCTACGATGTAGTAACCAGCTGTTGTTAAGTGCAATGTCTAATAGTTGAGCAAAAATTGACATGACATGTACCATCGTCTTGTTTTCATACGAATTCTGTACAAAGCAATTAACATATCGTCGATGTCGACGCCACCCATATGTGTGTTATATACTTTTATCACATTTGGACAGGGTACAAGCACTCGCCTTTTTTGCTTTCTATCATATCGTTCTATAGTACTCACTGGATCTTGAGCGCAAAACGAACTAGCAATATGACGGCCTCCGTGGCGCAGCGGTCAATACGCCTGCCTGCGACGTGGAGGCCCCGGGTTCAATCCCCGGCCAGGTCATGATGGAAAACGATCTTTTCCTGATTGGCCTGGGTCTTGGATGTTTATCTATATATGTATCTATTATAAATATAGTATCGTTGAGTTAGTATCCCATAACACAAGTCTCGAACTTACTTTGGGGCTAGCTCAATCTGTGTGATTTAAAAAAAAAAAAAAAAAAAATAAGAATACACTTATTATCCAACCACTTTGTCACGGCTATTTTTTTTGAATTATCACATACCACCTCAAATGTTCCTCGTCCCTTTTTTTTCATAGCTTTATCAGTCATCAGCTTACAGTTTCGCAATCTATCTTTTCGTAACGTTCCTAAAGATAAAATACCCATCTCATTTCGCAAATAGTATATCAGTTCAAGTGACGTAAACCAATTATCAAAGTACACTGTGCTTAGAATCGGATTAGAAATGGTTCTACACAGCCGGAGAACTGTTTTGCCGCCAACCCCAAGAAAGTCTTCTTCCCATTCACTAAATTGGACATCTTGAAATGTGTTTGCGCCGTCGTAAGCAAAGAAATCATACACCATGCCTGAAGTACCAGCACGAACAAAAAATTTGAATCCCCATTTGCTGGGTTTTTGTGGCATGTACTGCCACCTGCTACCAGCTTTTTTACCTTTGTAAGGTATCATCATCTCATCGATTGCAAACGATCGTTCTTCTTCTATCTTCAAGCACTGCTTGCGAATATAATCCATGATAGGGGTAATTTTATAGTAACGATCATTTAAGTCTACATTTGTATTATCACAAAAGTGCAGGTAGCGTTTGATAGATCTATATCGTTTAAGCGACATGGCAGATGAAATTTGCTCATACTTTAAATCAGCACTCCAATAATCTTCGACTGCCGGTAGGTCTACAATACCCATCATGACTTCTATTCCTAATAAAATTTCCATTTCTTTTCGGTTCACACATATGGATTTCCCTGTAGTTTGTACTGAATATAAATTTGTCATTTCAGCTATAAAATCGAGCAACTCTTCGGTGAAATTTTTTTGAAAATATTGCATAGGGCTAAGGATGTCATGACGTTCCTCAAAGTTGGTGGAGTCTGATGTTTGTACGGATCCGGTATATATTTTTTTTTTAATACAAAATCTAATCGCTTCATTTGACGCGTCTTCTTAGCTGCAGGTGCTGTTGTCCCTGGTGGGGGCATAGGTGACAGTCAAAGAATAACCTAGTTGATAGTTAAAGTTGGCAAGGTCCGTTTTGTGGGACATTATAATTAAACCACCTTTTTTCCTCTAATTACATGAAAATTTATAAAAATTATATCACAATACAATACATTTATTCATATTCTAACTCTTAATCTAACATCATAAACAAAATAACTCATATACTCACAGTTATTATGAAATTCATCAGGAGCACAAACAAATCTGACAGTTGCACTTTTTCAAATGTTTACTGCTCGCGACCATTCCTTTCTCCATACATGCAACATGAACGCACGTGAAAGAGATAGCAACTGCAAGACATTCTGCGATCACCCTGCGCGTAGGACTATTAAAACAGTATCTGTGTGCGTGGAAACACTATGTCCTTTAAAACGGACAAAATCAATTTAAGGGTCATATTCATAATCAAATTTTTAATCTTTTCATACAATTATTTTCTTTCGTGCCAAACATTTTTACATACACATGAAACCCTTTAAACTAAATCTTTTTCGCAAACATTTTAAACAAAAGATTTATAAAACGCGTTGCCATTTAACTTTACATACACTATTCAGGTTAAAAATATGCTTTTAAAAACTGTTTGCCAGTTAAAATGAAACCCAATCCAATTTTAATTACGAAAACACGTGTAACTCGAAATTATTTGCGTTTACATGTTATGCTCTAGAGTTTCCAGCTAGTTTTCTGCTCCGGGAATTGTTTGGACCGACTTCTATTTTCGCTTTAAGCCACAATAATTCTAAAGCTTTCACCGTGTCGTTTTGAGTTTAATTCTGTCCTGTTCTGTTGAAATGTTTCGTTGAATAAATTAGTTACAAATTAGAAAGGGTTTTACAGGGCTGTTTGTACCTTTTAATTTCTAGGAAGGGACGCTCTACGTTATTATATCTCTTATCATTAATCCTGAAAATTTACCACAATTAGCTTGAATATCAAAACAAAACTTTTAAATATCAAGTTGTTGAAAAAATCATTCCTGTCTTTAAGTGGTGGACAAGTTCATTGTTTCTTGGGAATTGACCCACCATGACATGCCTATTATAATGTCAATATAATCACAAATTACCAGATAGATTGGCGGTTCTATAGGGGTTAATTAAAGCAGAAGGTACAACACCAATCATCATCATTATCATCATTTCAGCTGAAAGACGTCCACTGCTGGACATATGCCTCCCCCCAGGATCTCCACGACGCCCTGCGCCTCCCGCATCTAGCTTTTTCCCGCGAACTTCACGAGGTCGTTGGTCTACCTTGTCGGGGGCCTACCCACACTGCGTTTTCCGGTGCGTGGTCACCATCCAAGAAACCGGCCCACTGTCACTTAAGTTTTAAATGTTTTAAAATAATTATAAACTAGTGCTTGACTGCAATCCCGCCTGATGGTAAGCAGTGATGCAATCTTTGATGGTAAAGCGTACTAGTTTATTAAGCCTATTAACTTAAAAAACTTAGGAATAGGAGGGATGACGGCAGTTGAGCGAGGTGATGCAATGCTAAACCCAAGACCAACACGACCAAACGCAAGTGTTGCAATTCTTCGGGCTATGATGGCTACTCTCGTTCTTCAGTGGATCTCCTCATTTCTGATTTGATCACACCAATATGTCATCATTATTAAATTAACTATGTAATTAATGTCCATACTGTGGATGCCTGAGGATAGACGGCTGTTACTGAGGCCAGTCCAAACAAAGGTGAATAGATGAACTACACATGTGCGCAGGAGTTGGATCATAGTGGCTCTGGAAAGATTTCGGGAAGACCTTTGCTCGGTGGAGTGACGGTGAAGAATAACGAAGTGTCCTTGGAAGGTCTTCTCTGTGGAGAGTAAAGAAAGAAAATATATTTATTCAGCACAGAATTAAAGACACAATACATGTAGCATAAACATACATCAGGTAGCAACAAAATAAAATAAAAAAGTAAAATAAAAAAACAAACAAAAAGTAAAAAATCCCTATGTAAAAAATAGCAGCAAAGTGACCAAGATAAAGGTTGCTGGCTAAGACTTTCTAACTGACCGACTATTAAATTTTGATAATTGAAAATTGCTCTGCAAATGGACTCATTAAAATAAATGCCTTGGATTAAAGTTTTTGAGTTTAACTAACGAAAACCTAGAACTTGATTGTCGCTTCCAGTCAGACCCGTACAGCCCGTCATAAGAATCAATGATTTGTAACATTTTCTAATAAACTATCGACAAAGCGAGGCGGCTCATATACAGACCGCTCTAAAATTAATCCTACTGCGAGCCTCAGGGATTTGTTACGTTTAAAAACAGATTTAGAAACTAATTGTAAGGAAAACTTCGTTATAGAGTTAATTAATTTCATTCAAAGCTTTTTAATATTGAATAAGGAATCATATCTAAAAATATTTTTAATCTGATGGTTTCGCACTGAAAATTGCTTGTTTAATTTTGAATGTACTCTTTATTCATTTGTATTATGGAAATTGGGGAATTTATTAACGGGTATTTTAGTAGTTGTTTATTAAAATCACCGTGAAGGTACTCTGATATGATTTTAAATTTAAGGCTGTCAGGGTGTCAGGGACATCGACAGGGGCAAATTGTAATTCGAGGATCCAGAAAATGATTTTAGCCAATAATGTCATCGATCACATATACACTAGATATACAGTCTTGAACAAAACTCTTATCAAAAACAGCGTCAAGTATTAAGCAATAAATATATGTACATTAATTTAAAATTAACCTTAAATGCAGTGTATAAAGTTCTTATCACAAAGCTGTACAAAAAGCCATTATCTTTTACGACCGAGTCTGACATCAAACCAAATTCAACTTTACACGCATGCATTAAAGTCAGAATTATAAAGTAACTACTACATGAAAGAAGCACCCAAGTGCTGCGCTGTGAGCTTGTTCAGTTCAACCATTTTTATACGCTGATTGTGAATCTAGTTTAAAAGTGATCGATGATTAATGTTCGTAAAATTCGTCATATATCAAACACGACTCTTCAAAGACTCTCCAAAGATCTCATCGTAAAAACTTGGGTAAAGTGAGCTAAGAATGAGCTGTCAATAGTGTCAATCCCTAGCTTTAGTTGGAAACCATTCGAATATATTGGATTCGTCGTATTCGATTGTGTTGGCATGATGTCTGGTGAAGCCTTACGGAGGACGGCAGGGTGATTAGGTAACACATTAGGTACTGATAATGTGTTACGTAATCACCCTAATTAATTACTTCAAATTTTTAGTAATTACTACTGAGTAATGGGCTTCATTTTGACAGTTCAACAACATTCATTGCGTCATTTACGTTTTATAGAAAAGTAAAATACCTAGCTAATCAAGAGGAAACAATTTGATCGAGTAATGTGTTTCCTTCTCTGTCTGAGAGGAGACCTGTGCCCAGCAGTGCGACGTTAAAAAAGGGTTGATGATTATGATGAATGTGTTTGGATGCTATTCCTTTTCAGGTGCTTGAGCAGGCTGTCAATGATTCGGCATCAGATCAAGTGCGGACTATCCAGCATAATTATATGCTGGACGACATTGCATTTATTCGACTACGCCTTGAATCACGGAATAGCAGGCTAAACAATTTTACGCATAAAATTAGAAGTTTTTTCATAATCGGAAATTTCACGTTCAGAATCTGAAATATTTCATTCAGATCCGACGCATTTCACTGACTCTTAAGTCAGGTTCTCATAGTTTAAGAAGCAAGGTTTTTTTACAATGTATACAGCCTTTTATTTACCCAAAATTAAATATGCTTATATGAAATGTACCTATCCGCAAATGTTGTCAAATGTTTTCTGTGGCAATAAAGATGTTTTTTTTTAATGTTTCTCCTTCCAACCTCCATTTCATTGTTAATGGAGTTACACCCACACTATAAAAAAAATTCTGCAACAAAATATGTAGTAGAATTCTAAGCGACCTAACGCTTTAGAAATGTCAGCATTTAAAAATATCTATCAACCTGAAAATCTCTTTAAAAACACGATGAAAGAAGTAAACATTTCCTTTAAAAACACGATCATTGAAAAAACATTTCCTCATTTTAAATTAGACGCCGAACCATAACCGCTTTTCACCAAATAATGTTTAACGGCTTTAATAAAAACATTATGGCCAAAAAAAATATTAGTGGAGGCGGGAAAGGGGCGCTTTTGTTCGTAAACGAGTACACTGAACGACTAACTGGTCATAATCGGAGCGATAGCAAAGATTGGTGGAATCATTACCATAATGAAAGTGCCTGCTTTGAAAGGAATTCTGTAGGGCGATGTTATTTTTCCTTGTTGAGTGAACAATAGTGATGTTATGATTGGTCCAGAATTAGAAGATGTCGGACTTTAATCAAACGCTTATTCATTCCTAATGCAAAGATTTCTTAAGTTTTTGACGGCCATTCATCAGTCAAGATTTCTTTTGCCATTCATTCAGTTCTAAAAATGATCTTATTTCTTTCTTTTTTTTTTCTTATTTATTTTGTAGGCCTGGGACTCCTAAGTCACAGGCGTATGTGGCAGCCACACTACTTGGGCCCCCAACTACCTGCGGTCGGCCAGCGGAGCACCGTGCTTCGGATCCCACTACCCTCCAGGATGAAACTCCCGACACAACAACACTTGGCGCATCGTACCCGGCACACATCGCAACACAAATGCTCAGACCCGTCCTCCGTACGTAATATTGTGGGGTTTAACGTTGAATCACCTCTCTCAACTGCCGTCTTCCTTCCTATTCACTCACTTTTTATTGAATGAATGGGCTCTTAATAAACTAGCGTGCTTTACCATCAACGGTTGCATCACTACTTACCATCAGGCGGGATTGCGGTCAGGCATTTGTTTGTAATTACCTATAATATAAAAAAGTATTAACTGTTATTTGTATAAAACTCATAACATTTTCAATCTCGTCGAGATGGCTTATCTAGCTACCTTCGGCATGATTTGGATGGACGAGATTAATCACATGTTTCATAGTTTCATCCAACTAATTTTAATCACGAGGCTTGTGCAAACCAATACCACTGCATAATCCTAACACCGGATATCGATTTGTCAGGGCGAGTGCAGATAGCACGAAATATTTGATTCAGAATTTATGTAAAAGAAAGTTGTCCTCTCATCTGTGGCGTGTCCGATTCTGGGACTTTACGACCTTGTGCGCATCTGTGGCGCGTCCCAGAATCGGACACGCTTCCCGCTCGCAACAGATGTTTATAAATACCACTTGTGAATAATTAAACAGTTTCTAATGATTCCCATTGAGGATTGGACTGAAAGAGAACGAAATAAGGTTCCATCTTCCTTAAACTTTTGTAGGCACGTGGTACAAAAAATTTGAAATTCATTCTTTTGAATACGTCACTCGAGAATCCGTCAGTGCCGCTCGTAAAATGAGGTCTAGTTCCTTATAATTTTGTTTCTTTTTAAATTTGTGCAACATTACATATGGAAAGATATATAACATTTCATTATAATTCCTAACATTGACATATTCTTTACATTTTATATCAAAAAACGGTATTGCACACAACGGATATCTCATTTTATGAAGGGTACTTATGATTTTGTGTTCTCATATTTGATAGAAAAATGATTAGAACCCAAAGGAATATGTGTAATCTGATCAGTATTTTATTGTACTTCAATCTGAATATTACAAAATACGTGTATTTTATTTGCAAATGCAAAATTTTAACTTCAAAGATGTGAATACATACAAAAGTCCGATTCTGGGACTCGCCACAGACAGGCAAAATGGCGGATCGTAAAAATTTGGATAAGACTGTTGAATTTCATATCAATATTTCTTCTCATTATAGAATGTAATAAATTGTATTGTCATCAAGATTAAACAAACAAACAGGGCAAGCTAAGTAAAACCATTTAAAAACAAAAATAAGTTTGAAAAACAATCACTTTTCCTATTGTCTTATCCAAACTATTTAGTGTTCCTGGGCCAAATACGTTAATTTTTTGACTATGTTTATGAACATGTTTTTTGATATTTTTCTTCCACATGTGTAACTTTTATTATTGGAATGGAAGTCTAGTTTTATGTAAATATTGAATAACTAATTATAATAACACCTGCAGGCACATATACTGCAAATTTTTTATTTTTATGAGACACTGTTTTTTGTACCAGTTATGAGGCTCATATTTCATACCTTCCTACTCAAGATCTATAGAACATAACAACTTACTATTGTTTAATATAGCTGGGCGATAAGCTTAAATTATTGTAAACAAAACATCACGTGTCGCTGGCCCCAAGAATGTTTAGATATCGAATGAAATATGGGAGCCACTTGACTGAAACTTGAAGAGCGCTATTTTTTGTCCACAGTTTAGAAACATGTATGGTATAAAAAAATTGTATTGGATCTGATGCTGTTTGCTTTTTATTTTATTATATATATGATATTCTATAAAAAAAACATAATATAATCCCCAGCAAGTGTTTTATTTTTGAATTAATCAACAAATAAGGGTTAATTTTTAGGTAACCCATATTATTTCTCATAGAACAATTGCAATGCAATTAAAAGTCAAGTATAATGTAAGAATTTACATAGAGAAACTTATATTATTGCTTAAACTAAAAAGGTTTTTACAAAATAGCGAGTAGATTTAGAGAAAAACAGGTTGTTCTAAATTCAAATTTCAAAATTTAGTGCTCAAACCCTGTCTGTTGAAAGTCCGATTCTGGGATCCACAGATAGGGCGGGTCAGGTCAATAGGTCTCCACAGATGAAAGGATAAAATTGAGATTAGTATTTATTGTAATTCCTTTTTTTGACTTCCTCAAAAATTTCTTCGATACTAGCAGCAACTCGCAGTTTCACATGCATATTTTTTTGTTCCATTGGATAATTAGGATGATTAATATCCTATATTTTAATACTTACTATAAACCATCTGCGTGCCAAATTTTATCCGAAACCGACCAGTAGTTTTTGCATGAATCAAACATAAATACATACATACGTCTTCACAAACTTTCGAAGAAGAATGCGATTTTCTAATTTTTGTCTACTGTATCTATTACTAAATTATTGATATCTATGTTAATTATATGTGTTACTATTCAATTAAGGTCAAGGGCCGGTTAAGCTTAAGGGACAGGTCTATAAGACCATCATTAGACCTGTCCTTCTGTATGGCAGTGAGGGCCTGTGCTTAAGCGACACAAGCAGGAGCTGCGTGTCACGGAGATGAATATGCTGCGGTGGATGGGTGGAGTTACGCGGAAAGACCGCATTAGAAACTCCCGCATCCGGGGCAGTCTCCGTGTCCGTAACCGTGTCCGTAACATAGCACACAAACTGCAAGAGAGTCGCCTGCGCTGGTACGGTTACGTCTTACGTAAACCGGCAGGTTACGTGGGTAACAAATGTCTTGCCATGGCGCCTCCGCCGGGCAGGAACAAGCGAGGTAGACCAAAGAAGTGCTGGCTTGACGTTGTATGAGATGACATGCGTGCCAACAATCTCACACCACGGGATGCCAGAGATCGTGCGAAATGGAGGCGTATTAGTAGGAAAGCGGACCCCGGGCTCCAACGCGAAAGTCACGGATGCGACCGGGACTATACGCTGAGATGATGATGACTATTCAATTATTTTCAAGCGTTTACTCGACTCTTGGCGTGACTAGAGGGCTGGGCTTTTTTCTGGTCTTTGTCCATTACAGCATGCAAATTGCATACAACAATGGATAATATTTTACATAATATTTACTATGTACTGTTATCCACAAATAATAAATTATTGACTCAATCAATGATTGTTTAATTTGTTTTTTAAAATAATGAATGTTAAAAGGCAATTCATGGATGTACCTCACTGTGTAAACAACCTGTGTATGACAATACTTTTTAATTCGAAGAAAATAGGTTTATATACCATTTCCTATTTATGTTCACACATATTACGAAAAATGACCAAGAGACAACAACTTTACTCTTTTGAAGTGTTTTGGAATATTTAAAAGCTTTTGTGCATGTATAGAGTTTTCAAAGGGGAACACTAATAATAAATAATTTCATGGCAGCAATATATCTGCCGCAGCTTTGCTGGATATAAGGGCACCCCAGATTGTGGTTAACACGGAGCAAGTCAATCATTTTATCTACTTTTTAAACCAATCTTCATTTCAATAACTGTAATAAAGTTCGCTAACATCCTGAATCCAATATCTGTCGTGATCTGCACAATGTTTTAATAACGAAAAACCCTACAAGGTTTTGGGTTCCTACAAAGAGATATTAGGGAAAGGGCAATGATCGCTAATACTATGCTTATGCAACTCGGATACACGTATGGTATTCCAGAGCAGTGTGCTGTAAACAAAAAAAAAAATATTGTTCAGAGAATTTGCTACCTCGTTACCATTGTCAGTATATTTAATTCACAACTGTCATGCTTTGACAGCTGTATACGGCGCGGCATTTTTTTTTTGTTTTTCAATTTCAATTTAGGCATTGGCAGGATACTCGAAATTTTACTTGCCGTAGTAAAAAATAGAAAAAAATATTGAGCATACAGTGACATGTACGTACAGGTACAGGTAAATAACGCATTCGGGGTGCTCTTGGGATTACCGCTACCAAGTGGCGCGTCAGAGATATGGAAGCGAGGGTCGACGGATTAGACTTCCAAAATGGTGCGCTTTGTACTCTTCATCCAATGACATCTTGAACTTGTTTTCTGATTGGGACTCTCTCCTCTTGCATAGGTTGATAAGAATCCTGACCCACTTCAGTTAAATTAATTCTAACATTAGGCTAAGCTATTACTAACAATAAGTGGATAATTATATAAAATAAAGTTTATTATGCAATGCATTGCCCTAACTCTCAAACTCAATTATTGCGAAAATGGTTAATTCAGATAATAAACATCGATACCTACATAAAATAGTTTATCATCTCCATAATCCACCTGAAGGCATGCCATTTTAATTGGCGATTGTCTCTACTTATTGTACATTACTAATAATCATATAAATTTATACAAAACAAAATAAATAAAAAAGCGAAAAAGGTCATAAAAATAAATGTCAGCAAATTTTGTCATGGACAGATCAATTGAGAATTTATAAACATGTATCAACTTTAGAAACGTTGTTTTTTTATTATCACAGGCATCTACAACTACTGACGTAATGCCTAAACCATAGTTCATATCAATACCCCTTTAAATATCTCAGTTAGCATTGACCAAACACCGGTATGCTTGAAGCCTAATACTGGCCTATCGCCCGGTAAACACCGTCACTCTACGTCAGCGAACTATTTACATATTTGATTGGACGCTACTCAAACATTGCGCTCATTTTGAAAATCATAATTGCATGTGTTGCCGTTCATGGAGCAAATATAGAGAGGAGGTGTTGTAATTAGATTTCTTCAAGAAACAACGCGTGACAATTTGCGGGATGAGGGGTGCAAAAAGTGGGCGGGATTTTGTTAGATCCTGCCCCCTTTTTTGTTTTCCATCTACCGGTCAAAAGCAAAACTGCTTGCTTCTTTTTGAATTTGATGTTACTACGTAGTTTAACTACTTCACACTAGATGTCATAACATCTACTACTACAGGGACGTACTCAGAATTTTGGTATCATTACCTATTATGTAAACAAGTAATACTTTCCTTAATCAAAAGTAGCATGATGCGAATGAAGCTGTGTGTGTGTGTGTGTGTATGGTCAAGTAATGTTAATTTCAGAGGCAGAACAAATATTAAACAAATTATATCGAAATAAATTTTATTGACAAACACTATTATGTAGGAATATACTACAGATGGCGCGTGCAGTGCTATTTACACGGAGCGCCATGTACCGAAAACATGGAATCCTCACCCCCCAACTGTGACGGAACCTATCTCATATAAATATGTAGGTAGATAGTTGAGGATATACAACTATAAATTCCATTTAGGTACACGGGCCTGTGAGCGTCTAAATTTTATACCAGTACTTATTTGATTTACCTAAAGCAAAATATTTAAATCAAATCAAATAGTTTATTTGTGATACACAGGTACATATCATAGGTCTTACAAATACAAATGTGTTGTGTATAGATTCATAACGTTTATTTTTAACTAGTTATAAGAATGCAGATTATTGAGTAATGCAGTAACCTGATCGTTAACTGTATTTAGTTTTATGAATGATATTAAAGGACTAAGTTAGATTATGGTTTGATTAGACTCAGGTTATTGATATTGTTGCGGAGATTTAACTTATGTATAACAATGTTTTTTTCAATTTTACTTATTTTTATCAATGTTTTCTGTTCTTTTAAGTTTTCGTACTAGACACTTACGCAGGCTCTCGCTACAAAAAACAATAATTACGAAGTTGTTCTATTTCTTGCTTTAACTTTTTCTTTCGAGGCCAATCATGAAGTATCAAAAGTTCATATAAATCACTTGAAATTTTTTTTTAAGCTATAACATAAAGAATAAAACAAAAGAATATTAAATTAATTCATTCTCCCAAAATAATTGAAACTGGTAAATACAAACAACATTGAAACGAACCGATATATCTAGTTTTATACAAGATAATGTTCCCTTCTTTTATTTTCGAAGTCCCTTTTTGTCACCAAGAAGTCTTCATCATTAAAATGGCAAGAACAAATCTTTGTATATTTTGTCGGAGTCCAGTCTTATCTATTGATTTTAGTGATTCACTGCTGTTTAAGTATCTCTTCGAATAGAAATCTAAAACATACATAATTTAAACAAAAACTTTTATGATGGTTGTCTCACGAAGTGGAAGTACTTTCGATAATGTAGATTAAATAGAGAATAGTGTATTTAATTTAAAGGAGGTTTATTTTCATTTCCTGAGTATTAAATATTTTATTAAAAATACTTTCCATAGCCGTGGAACACTCTGTAAAATAATTGGATTCTAATTACGACCCTGTCATTTTGTTAAATTCAAGGGATGACGATAGATGGCGGGCATGTTTAAAAATGTTTATAAAAACTGAAAAAAATATATATTAGCGGCTAAAAAGTCTTTAGGTATGTCAGTAGAACAAATTTCAGTACGTATGATTATTAAAGTATATTAATACTGCTCTAATTACCTATTTATTTTAATTTCTATGACATAAAGTGTCGCCATCTATGGTCAAGTAGAATAAGTATAATTGAACACGCCCACAAGATATGAGATTTTTCTAGAACTATTCTTTTAAATTATGAATAAAATTACTTGCACGTGAAATGTGATGTCTTTCGTAGCACCAGAACGTCTGTCCGAGCAATTTTTACAAGATAAAACACAACATTTCATCCTTTTTTACTTAATAATATGAAAATAACACGAAAAACCTCCGTTGTGCACAGAACGAACAACTACAGTACACTGAATAAAGGCCACGCCCACTATGATGACGTCAGGGCCTACTGAGAATCACAGTGCACAGTTACTTAGGCCGCCTCCTCTCTATATTTGCTCCATGGTTGCCGTTAATTGGAGATTATGCTGATATTGTAATTAAAGTTTTGTGTTGGTGGTTGGGAAAAGGTTGGTGGTTGGGAAAAGAGGTACAGTTTTCTCGATTAAAATTGGAACCAAGAACTGTGTTTATTTTCTATAGTTTTGTGTGCAATGGACCTGCCCATTGTTGAGTATGTGCAAATCACCACTTGCACTTTTATGTGTTTCATTTATAAAATTATATTTGTCAGCCAGAGTTCTAGTTACCCGGCGCGTCGTGCCGATGTCGGCACATCGTGACGGGGTCCACGAAGACCGATGCCTCCTGAGTCAGGGTTGCGGATTGTTTAAAAAAGAAAGCGTGGCCCTGGCGCACAGGCAAGCGAGGAAACACGGATGGGTTTTAGTAAAAGTCTGACACGCCCTTCCGCTCCGCCCAGAGCGGGAGAGGTCATTTGATGATTTATCTTCCAAAAAAAAGGTCTAGTTATCAGGTCTATATAGCCACCGAAACTCATAATCCAATATCTTTGTTTATATGTATATGTAAATGCACACAAGGACAACCACAGCATATTATAATGACCGGGGGTTGTCCTTGTGTGCATCTGCGCTGTGCGAATAGTATTAGTTGTCGGTTAGTACCTTAATTAATTAAAGACTACTAACTGGCTTGCGAGTTGGCTTCAGCCTCTGGTAGGTACGCCCTATAAGTCACTGAGAGGATTTCGAGAAATCTCACGTCTATTAATGTCGTGAATGTACAAATGTGACGTTGACTTAAAATAAAAATTTCTCAATTTTCAGTTCTTTATGAGTTTTTATTATCATTTCTTTTTTTATAAATTTTATACTAACGCTTGACCGCAATACCGCCTGATGGTAAGCAGTGATGCGATCGTTGATGGTAAAGCGCGCTAGTTTATTAAGAACCTATTCACTCTAGCCTTGAAGACACTCAAATTGTAGTGTGACGGAAACACCGCTGCTGGCAAATTGTTCCAGTCCCTCGATGTACGCGGTATAAAAGAAGAAGCGAAACGCTTCATCCGGATCGTAGTGGTGTTAACAACGTAAGGGTGGAAAGTCGCCGTACGACGGGTCGTCCGATGGTGGAACGGAGATGAGGGAATTAAATCATGCAATTCCCTTGCACACTCACCAGAATGCATCCTATAGAAGACCGAAAGGCTGGCTACTCTACGCCTGTGCTCCAGGTTTAAAAGTAAAAATATGAAGCTAAAACATTGTATTTTACTTTCATTTATTTTCCGCCACATTATATTTCACAGCGGCTAAAAACAAAATTATACCGACATACTAAATCGAGACGAAACTCATGTTTCCGTCGCTCGAGCCTTTACCGCTAAAAGAAAACGTGACTACCCTACAAATCAAACTATTCGAGAGTCCATTGCCCCACAAAAGTTTTCTCCAAAAAGACTTCAGTATCAAAATCGTTTCTTTTCAGTAATTGCTGATTGATATCGTGAATGTAGAATTAATAGCAGATGAAAACGTTGGAGTCGCCAACAATTTATCTTTCGAAGATAGAGCTAACGAAGTCGTGAAAATTGATTTAAAACGAAGTGAAAGAAAAATTGTACCGGACTGAGTTTTTATCAAATTGCATCTTTCTTGATCTGGGAGTGGGGAAAAATGGAGCAGCGAGTTTATCTCAGAAGGGTCTCGATTAGAAGATTGGATATTTGATCAGATGGGGATAGAATTGAAATTGGTTTTTTAAAGGTGTTGATTCTGTTTAGATAATTAATTTTTGGGTACTGGAATGCCTTTAAAATTGTCGATGTTTTGTATACTAAAATAGTGTTTAAGAAATTTATTTCTCACTAGCTTTCCGCCCGCGGCTTTGCCCGCGTGGAGTTCGGTTATATCGCGCTTTTTAGATTACCATCGGGAATATCATTTTTTCCGGGATAAAAGGTAGCCTATGTTCTTTCACAGGGTCTAAAGTTTGTATGTGCCAAATATCATCAAAATCGGTTGAGGGGTTTAGGCGGGAAAACAGACAGACAGACAGAGTTACTTTCGCATATATAATATTAGTATGGATTAGCTTCGCCCCGTGGTTTCACCTGCGTAAGTTTCGATCCCGTGGGAATATCAGTTTTTTTTTTATTATAAACTATCTGTTTGCCAAATTCCATCTAAATCCTTGGAGTAGTTTAAGCGTGAAAGCGGAATAAACAAACAAACTCACTTTTACATCACTACATAGTATAAAATAAAGTCGCTTTCTCTTTCCCTGTGTCCTTTTGTATGATTAAATCTTCAAAACTACGCAACGGATTAAAGAGGAAGTTTTAAATGTATAATAGCATCCATTATATAGATACAAACTCATAAAACTAAATAAATACAAATTACTAAATAAAGCTATTACCCTAAATAAAACTATTATTAAATTACAATACAGCATCAAAAAATTCTTCGTCATCGCTGTCGACTGGTAATGTACCCAAGAGACTGGCAGCATTGCCACGTTGAATGGCAATACTTAGCCGCTGGCCAAGGTAAAAGCCAGCCTTGGGTCACGGGAAGTATCAACAAGCCGTTTGGACAGTTCTTTAAAAAGGCAATGAGCACTCGGACCCCACGGCCCAAGGGTTTCAACCACAAACGGCTCGAAAATATAATTTCCGATAAGGTTGTTATATTTTCGCCGTTTGAGGTTTTCTGCAGCCGCAGCAGCAACGCCAGCACAGCACGTCGATCCAGGAAGATGGGATGGCGCAAGAGTATCGACGCAAGTTGCGTCCCACACTAAAGGCCTACCCATCTTCCAAGGAAATAAGGACATGCCGTCCGGTCTCTTGGCATCATCGCGCACCAAGCCATTAGGTTCTAAAACAGCTGGAACGCCGACAGTGACAAGAGCTCGTCGGATGATGTCGTTAATGTTTGCGTGCCGAGCTAAGCGACCCGCACTCCGGCTGCAAGCCAGGCCGTGGTGTCCGAGCCTGTTGACATCTGCACCACAATGACAGCGATGAGGAGAACAGCAAGGAGCTCCTAGTCGTAAGGAAGCAGCGATGCGGAAAGTGGTGTCGTCGAACAAAGTGCCTATGTTCAACGAAGGTAGTGCGTGAAGCCAAAGACCCGACTCCCACCTTCCCACAGCTAGCAGGCGCGCACGCTCCGCATCAGTAGCAGACGAGTCAAGTAAATTTTTCTGTACTACTCTGCAGAGCGGCTCATCCCGCTGTCTCTGGGAAGACGGATTGCTGGGTGGATCTGTATTCGGGCAAGTGAGTCTCCAGGAATCCATAGCCTCGGAGAAGAACGGCACATCAAAGTTAACCAGTGAGGGTGCTAAAATTTTCCTGATTAATTTATCAGTGCCGTGGACCGAGGATATGAAAGCCGGTAAACTAACATCAGAAATTTTGCGGACGCCGAGGCCCCCCATACGTATCGGGAGAGTAGCTTGTGCCCAAGCTCGGTCGTCCATGGCCACATTTAAAATTGACGTTAAAGTATGCCTAATAATTTGGTCCATTTTGTCTAAAAGGTGAGTGTGCTTCCATAAATGGGAAGCACGAAGGAAATAAATTAATTTAGGGCTAAAACAGCAGTAGCGAATCAAGGTTATGGCCGAATGCATATTAATTTGCAACAATCTGTCCGAAACGTCATTGAAATGTTGAATTTTTTCATCAATGAAAATGGGAAAGAAATTCTCGAAGATTGGAGACCCAAGGAGACGAAGAGAGGTTTTTTCGATAATTTTGATATCCGGAGCTATTGACTTAAATTTTGGGAGTGTCAGGTGTCCATCAGTACTGTCGGCTAAATATAGTTCACATTTTGAAAGATTGAGATCGAGGCCTATGGAGTGAAGTTCATTTTGTAGGAATTGAAGGTCAGCTAATACTGTTTCTACATCGCCTCCCAAAGTTCCATCATCGAGATACCAAACGTTAAATTTGGAATTTAGCTGTCGAATGATAGGGTGAATGGCTAAACTAAAAATCACTGGCCCGAGGGGGTCACCTTGTTGACACCCAACTGCAGATTCCAAGAGATTGTGTCGAAATAGTAATTTAGAAGGGTGTCTGTAACATTGCCAAATGAAATTATAAATTTGGGGTATAATATTTGTCACAAATACAACTAATAATACAAATATTTGGACAAATACTATTATTTTTGCTGTGAAACGCTGGAAACCTACGAGATTCAACAAAATATTGTACACACTGAAAAGGTCTACAGAAAGTCCGCGATGGTATATTTCTGTCTTTTACTTTTTACGATAAATATTGGCTAATTTTCGAAGCGATTTTAACCGATACAGCATTAATCCTTATCCAATAGGGTACCTTAAATACATTGTTCATTTGATATAGATCTATATTGCCCTCTACAGCATATTATATAAATGAATATTTTTGAAGATATTATAGATTCAGAAATTGCGCGGCGTCGCGTTCGCGGCGGTGTCGTCTAGCCGGGGTAGCGGGAGTGGCTGGCCGCTATGTTTTTATAGAAAGTTCACAGTTTTCCTGTAATGTATTTATTATCAGCATTGTACTCGTTCGAAGCCGGGGAGGGTCGCTAGTTTACAATATTACTAAGGATAACCAGAATACAAATCCTTACTTGGAATCAGAAACACTCGTGGAATACCTTGCTGTGTTTAATCCGTGGATGTGTGACAGACCTTTACATATTCAAGACCTCTTCATGCCTCGGAAATAGAGATGGGCAAGGAACCGGGTTTAAACCCTATTACTGGGTTAAAACCCAATAAAAACCCATTTATTCCCTCCCACCGGGTTTTTATTCGGGTTTTTATTTTAATTATAATTTAAACACGGTAAATGTAAATATTCATGAATATTATACTCCGTATTATATAGTATTGTAATATTAAGAGCAATGGAAAGAGCTATGCTCGGAGGTTCTCGGCGTGATCGAATCAGAAATGAGGAGATCCACAGAAGAACCAAAGTCACCGACATAGCTCTGCGAGTCGCCAAACTTAAGTGGCAGTGGGTAGGGCACATTGCTCGTAGAACCGATGGCCGATGGGGCAGTAAGGTTCTGGAGTGGCGGCCACGTACTACAATATATAATACTTCTTCTTCTTCAGCCTATAGAGGTTCACTGCTGAACAAAGGTCTCCCCCAAGGCTTTTTACGATGACCGGTCTTGTGCTGCCCACATCCGCCGGCTTCCTGCGACTTTCACCAGGTCATCGGTCCGCCTTGTTGGGGGCCTATTTACGCTGCATCTTCCGGTACGTGGCCGCTACTTCAGAAACTTACTACCCCGTCGGCCATCGGTTCTACGAGCACTGTGCCACTTAATTTTAGCGACTTGAAGGGCTATGTCGGTGACTTTGGTTCTTCTGCGGATCTCCTCATCTCTGATTCGATCGCGCCGAGAAACTCCGAACATAGGTCTTTCCATCGCCCTTTGTGTAACTCTTAGCCTTCGTATGAGGCACATTGTGAGCGGCCACGTTTCAGTTCCGTAAGTCATCACTAGAAACATACACTGATCAAAGACTTTACTCTTGTGACACTGTGGTATCTTGGACGACGCGGAGATGTAGCGTAGCTTCGCGAACGCTGCCTAGCCGAGCTGGACTCGACGAGACACCTCTTTCTCGAAGTTGGACTGTTTGTCCCAGGTATATATAGTTATGTATACTCGTTAACAACTTCGAGTGCAGAGAAACCAACTAGAATTGAAGTGGGTGCGATATGAGAGTTCGACATCTTTAGACCCACTTAGGAAGCTCTGCTGAGGTCATTGTGCATTTTGCCCAAGTCGTCCAGGGTCTCCGCTATGACCACGGTATCACCTGCAAAACGGAGATTAATTATGTACTCGCGGTTGATGTTGATGACAAGTCCTTTCCAGTCCAGGAGCTTGAAGATATCTTCCAACACAGCAGTGAACTGGGAGATATGACATCTCCTTGTCTCACTCTAGGCTGCAGTTGGATCGGTTTCTAGTCCTGATGCTGGTGACGGACTGACATGGTGGCGTTTTTGTACAAACACTCACCCCAATGTATCGATAGCCAATTTGGCACCGCTGGAGAGACTGTAGCACCGCCCAAGTCTCGATCAAATCGAAGGACTTCTCATATTCCACAAACGCTAAGCATAGTGGTTTGTTATACTCCTCGGACTTCTGTATAACTTACCGCAGCGTATATATGTAGTCTATGATGCTAAAGCCTTTTTGGAAGCCTGCTATATAAAGTCTTTGCGGAGCGAGACGATTCATTATGACCCTAGAAAACAGCTTATAGACAAGGCTCAGAAGGGATATCGGTCTGTAGTTTTTCAGTAAGGTATTATCACATTTTTTGAAAAATAATACCACCACGCTCATGTGCCATGCCAAAGGCGTTTCGCCTTTGAAAATGACGGAATGAAATAGCTTCTGAAGCGCTTTAAGAACCGGTTTGCCACCCGCTTTCAGAAGCTCAGCCGTAATTCCATCATCTCCAGCCGCCTTATCGTTCTTGAGCTATTTCAGGGCCATACTGTTCTCGTACAGGGTGACGTCCGGGATATCGTCGGTGTAGTGTCGGGTTAGTCTGGCTCTAGGATCATTGGCCAGGCTCACAACAGGTGCGCGTGTTGATGTGTATAACTCTCCGTAGAATTTCTCAATCTCACCCAAAAAGCTCGGGGTGGAAGTGACGATCCTACCATTCCCATTCTTCAGCTTCACAAGTGGGCTCTGTCGAACAGACAAATCTCTTGCGAACACTTGGAACCTTTGTTCAGCTCGATAGTCTCTTTAATACAATTTGTATTAAATTGGCGTATATCGCGAGTCAGATACTTTGAGATTTGTCTGTTAAGGCATTTAATACGCGAAGCGTCATCAGGGGATTTTAAGACCACCTCTTCCATTAGCCGACGGGTGGGACAGGAGATCTTCTTCTGTCCTTTTGAAGGGAGGGTTTTGAAGAACTTGGACCCTTCCGTATGCAGTTTCCACAAAACCTGTTGTTATAGTGGTCCACATCTACGCATTCACCGAGGCATTCAAAGCGATTTTGCAGTTCGATGTGAAAGCTTTTAGAGTTTTGGAGCTGGGTTGATGCTGGACGGAGCGTAGACTTCATAAATCGAAAGCGTTCGAACCTAATGTTGAGGTTCAAAATGCCTCTAACAATACGGTGATCACTCCCGGTTTAAACCGCATAGAGCACGAAGACATCGATGAACATTTGACTTCTCGTTGATATTATGAAGTCTATCTCGTTTTTGGTCTCACCATCGTTGCTAATCCAGCTCCACTTGAGGTACAATGGTTTCTTGAAAAAAGAATTCATCACAAAGACTCCTTTCTTTTCCATGAAGTCCATTAGCATCTGACCTCGGGGATTCCGATTTCCAACTCTAAATTGCCCCACTTTTATCTCGTCCGCCTTTCGCATGCCCAGTTTTGTGTTAAAGTCCCCCATGACAACAATGTAGTGGGTTTAAGAGGTATATGTGTGTCTACTGACGTCTTCATATATAACCTCCATCTCACTGTACAGTACGCGACGCAGTACAGCTGATTTTCGGGTCTTAAATCGAAATGTGATGCGAGAATACGGCGTGCAGGACTATGCGTAACCACATAACTTCGAGTAACATTATATATTTCCGAAACTGCAATGGTTAATGAGAAAACTGGAACGCAAAAACTGAAACGGCCGCCATTTTGGTTCAAGTTATATTCCGAGTACTATATATTTTTTTGGATACCCTTGAAAGATGTAGTGAAGAATGTTAATTCATAGGATCGACTCTTAAATCAGCAGTAAAGTGTACCTATGTCTTAAACTACTGTAACTATTATTTTAAAATAGGCTTGATCATACAATGAATGGACTGTGATGAAATATTTGTATAAATAATAGACAATTGAAATATCACGCTCGAAGATTAAGTGGTCAAACTTTCTGTGATCTTAAATGCACCACTATTAGTGATATTTATACTCCAAAAAACACTAGAAGTACCTAAGTGTAATAGTAATAAATAAAGACCCGCTTCTTGGGTTTTTATTTGGGTTTAAACCCGTTTAAACCCAAAAAACCCGGTTTTAACCCATTTCCACCCATTGGGTTTAAACCCTCTGCCCATCTCTACTCGGAAAGCATGTAACGTCGTTTGTTCTGGCTGTGATTCGTGGATTTTTGACAATCGTTACGGGTTGTCAGAAACCAGCCACTAATAGCGTAACACACTAATCAATTGCAATCATTTTGAAGCATATTGCTAATCCATTGCTCCATATGTTCAAAAAAATTGTATGCTTAACAACATAGATAACACAATGGATGTTGTTGAACTGTCAAAATGAAACCCATTTCTACTGATACTTTACTAACTAATCTTTTTTTTTTATAAAGGATGAGGAAAGGAAGGATGACGGCAGTTGAGCCCGGTGATGCAATGTTTAACCTAAGACCAACATGAACAAAGATGCTGCGCCAGAGGGAGGAACATTTGGCGCATCATACCCGGCACACATCGCAACACAATTACTGCTCAGACCCGTACGGCTTCACCAGACATCATGCCGGAACACGACGAATCGCTTGGCGGCAAAACTTTGTCTGGTGGATGGCAACTTCAGCAGCCGATGTTATGGCCTACCAGCGAGAAAACCTTACAGTAGGTAAGTCTCTTTTCCCACAATGGACTGTTGAAAAAGTATCATAACACTCGTAATCAAGCTAGAAAACTATTACATAACTGTGTTACCTCGCACAACATTGAAGTCCCTAAGCCAATCACAGCGCATTTAAACCAATGGCTGTAAAACAAGCATCTAATAACCTAACTCAACGTGATTTAATCTGAATATAAGCAGAACGAGCGCGCATTACCCGAGCACCTGGTCTAGCGGTTTCATAATGAAACGCGATATGCACTAACATTGCCGCATGTAGTTTTTTAGGGGTTCAAGTGATAAGCAGTGCGCAGATTAAAATCATAGAGATGCATGTATTACAATTGACTGAACGGTTAGCGTAGTGGTAAGCAGAACGAGCGCGCATTACCCGAGCACCTGGTCTAGCGGTTTCATAATGAAACGCGATATGCACTAACATTGCCGCATGTAGTTTTTTAGAGGTTCAAGTGATAAGCAGTGCGCAGATTAAAATCATAGATGTGCATGTATTACCTACAACTGACTGCAAGGTTAGCGTAGTGGTTAAGGTATTTGACTGTTTCACTGCGTGTTGCATGTTCGATTCCCGCACGGAACAAATATTTGTATGAACTACAAGTAGTTGTTCCTGGTCTGGATGTTTGTGTATCTGAGTTATATGTTTGCAAACGCACGTGATACAGGATAAATTCCTAGTATGAGGCAAAGTTTAAAAAAAATATATAAAAAAAGTGAGTAAAGAAGTATGATTATGTGTCAGACAAAGACGGAGCTATACAGGATAAATAACGCTATCCCTTTTTCACAACGGCTTAATGATTGTTGTAGTACGTCATACTATGACAGCCCCTTTTACTTAACATAATGTTACTTGTTGATAATACTATACCACCAATATTATACCTATGTAGCAAACCATCTTTTCATCCACCAGCGCCGTCTATTATCATCATCATCATCATCTCAGCGTAAATCCCAGTAGCATCCGTAGCTTTTCAGCTATGGAGTCTGGGGTCCGCTTTACCAGTCTAACTGCTGATTTTGGCTAAACTTCGATATTTTCAGTGAAGCGACTGCCGTCTGACCTCCACAACCCGAAAGCGATATCTAAGCATTGCAGTTAGACCAATTGTTAGACTTTTGAGGGCTCCAACAACCCGTAAAGACTGCCACTAGATGTTTGTATAGCAACCGGGACCAACGGCTTAACGTGCTTTCAGAGGCACGACCAGACCAGTGCAAATACTCATATTCATGCATTCAAATATTAGGCTATGGACGCGCGCTCGAGCCGTCTATTATATAAGCAGGTAACTAAAAATACTTTCACAAGACACTAGATGGCGGTGTCGAAACGTCACTTTTCTGAATCGCGGTGTTAAGATTCTCCGAGTTCTAATGACATCCGCTAGATTATTAATTTTCGCAAGACTGACCTAGCGTTGAATTTTCAAGTTACGTCATGCTTGTAATAGCTACAAGGGACTGCGCTACAAGTTTGGAATCGCATCGACTTCTATCAGTTTTGGTGTAGAGGCAACCGAAACGCCCCTTTCATCCTTTCTGGGAAAAGAATGAATAAATCCGTCTTTTAAAATCCGCTAAATTGTTTCGTACACAGTTTATGACTTAACCCCGCCCCGTATATTAGTACTTACTATTAAAATATTCACTGTTGCGTTTTGAAACACGAATTTAATCCGCATGGAACCACAACAAGTGATCACTTTAATATACCAGTGTTAAATGATAAAGTTTAACTGATACTATTAGACAGTGACTGAATACTTTTAGTAATACTTGTGTTGAATTTTCAATGTAGGACGCACTTGACATCCCCAAAAACTAGGAGTCTTTTGAAGGTTTCCCCCATCATAATCATCATCATTTCAGCCGAAAGACGTCCACTGCTGGACATAGGCCTCCCCCATGGATCTCCATGACGACAAGGAGAAGGCAGAGCGGGATCAGAAAAGGGCTGATCCTACTCGAAACAAGAGGCGTCTGGGATGCAACTACCTTAGCGCCTAATAAGCCGAAACCCACTTACCAATCAAGGAAGTTGTAGTTGAGTTCCAATTTGGAATTGAGGGTGTATACAGCGGGGTCTCTGTATGCCTAAGAAGTGACCCCGGGGAACACGCTGGCACCATGATTACGTACTATTGTGCACAACGGGATCAAATGCTCAAGAGGGATTCCTTAACCTTTTCCCCAAGAATGGACCTTACAGGCCTGTGCCTGTAAACCCCTGTGGGCTTTCTGGATTTGGCCTTTTAAAATAAGATTGTTGACAAAACACACTTTTCGAACATATGGAACAATGGATTAGCAATATGATTGGGGCAATAGATTAGCAATATGCTTGAGGCAATAGATTATCAATATGCTTGAGGCAATGATTAGCAATATGCTGGAGGCAATAAAATTGTTCCAGTCCCTCGATCTACGCGGTTTAAAAGAGGAGGCGAAACTCATCGTCCGGATCGTAGTGGTGTTAACAACGTAAGGGTGGAAACTCGCCATACGACGGGTCGTCCGATGGTGGAAAGGAGATGAGGGAATCAAATCAAGCAAATCCCCCGCACACTCACCAAAATGCATCCTATAGAACACCGAAAGGCTCGCTACTCTACGCCTGTGCTCTAGGCTTTGGAGATTGTTTTGTTATTTGTTATTTATTAATATTCAATGTCACAAAAAAAAATATGTGGCATTTGCACATCGTTCGCACATGCTACCCCTCTGTCACTGTAATAAATGGCTCACATATGTTGATCAAACGATCAACATTGCGTATGTCCATCTCTTCAAAGCGTGGATTGCATTCTATAACCTTGGATTTACATTGGACCAACTCCTTAGCTTCAAACCACATAAAGATTTCATATTTTGAAGAGTCTGAAACATGTCGCTAACCTTTATATCATCAAGATGGTTTAATATACCTTGTATCAGTCGCTTATTGACTATCGCATCATCTCTTGGGGAAGTGCTGCAAAAATGCACTTGATTGAGGCGGAGAGAGCTCAGCGTGCCATACTTAAGGTTGCTGTCGGTCTTCCCTACCGTCTTCTTACAGTAGAACTATACAAGAAATGGGATGTATTATTTATAAGATAAACTTTCGTTTATTATGACCCGAATCTTTTAAAAGATAGACGGAAAAAGGGTACTGTGTGTAGTAGAATAACATTTTTCCGTTTACATCGATCCCACATGTTTTTCTGTTACCTGAGGGTTTCTAGGGGTTTACCTATATAATATTATTATCAACAAAGTACTCAATATCCCACTACAGAAACAGAGTTGTAAACGGAAGGTAATAGAAATTCTGAAAACTCTTTTCTATTAGGACACTGAGAGATTGCTCCATTCACTTAAATAATATTTTTGTTTTCAAATAGCTATCACTCACCGTTTAGATACCTAACACTCACCTTCACATTCACCACCATTCATTTACACACTCACCATTCACTTTTAGACTGCTTCCATTTTTAAATTTAGATTATGTTACCTTTTTTATGTTCTGTTTTCGTTTCTTCTTCATCCTTATTGCTCTATCTATTCATTTTGATTTTAAATTTAAATGTGTTGTTGGAAAACATGTTACCTGCCTGGGGCTCTAGTCTGCTATTTTTATAAATTTGTCATTCCAACACAATTCTATTGTCATTGTAGTTAAAAGTTCGTAATCTGCTAAATTCATAATGCTCGATCAATTATCTCAGTCGTCTCGTAATAAAATGATGATAGAATGACATTGCCGTATTGCCATTATTATAAAACACGTTAATAGAAACGATTTTCTAAAAAATACTAATCAATTTGTACATTTATTAATATGGAGTGGAGTGTCAGTGATTGACAACTGGAACGTCATAATGAAGCCATTTTGTTAGTAGATTACGAAATAAGTCAAAATCGATCATTATGAGATCACTGATCGACCTTTTTGACACTATTGTAATAGCGGACTAGGGGCCCTGATTGTTTGCATAATGCCACTAAGTGCAGCCTGGTGACCTGTGCTAAAGGGTCTCGTAAAACCTACTTCTATGTACTACAAAACCACTGTGAGAGAAAATAAATGAATTCATTATTATTATTCATTTAATGAAAAGGAGAAATCTGAAAACTGAAAATTTTAAAATATTCCAAATTTGGAACCTCACTTTACAAATCACAACAACATTAAACATTAAAAAAAAACATTTAGATTTAAAACACAAATACCAACATCAACATCCGAAGTTATTACCCAAGTCGAAGACAAAGATACAAAAAGTAGGAATAAAAACAAAACGGATTAACAAAGGAAATCGGAAGCCAGAAGAAAAATACCTTATTTCGATTCAAATTGCGAAAATAGTTTTAAGAAAATCGCTTTCGAGACAGTAGCGATGCTTAAGACGGCCGTTTGTTCTAGAATAAGAAACAAATCTTTTTGTTTTAAAGGAAACTTTTAAGAAACTGGAGGAAGGAAGGCATTTATTGCGCTAAAAGCTCCGCCGGAACTAACTTTAAAATGGATTCAACTTTGTCCGTTGCATTTAACTTGACTGTGTGTGACACCGTTGTGCAATTATGCTTAGACGTCAAATGAAGCAACTTGGCATCATAAAAATGTAATAAGTAAATAATGGCTCCGAATCCCTTGTTCACAAAATAAACTTAATTTAACTTCAGTGCTTCTATCTCTTTATATTTCATTAAGTAAAGGACAGCAGATAATACATATTATTCTTTTATAAAAAGGAAAAATATGTATTATAACTAACATAAGTTAGTTATACATCATTGATATAATATTGAACAGATATGATATGCTCTAACAAATTAACCAAAATAAATGTGCCGATCGGAGCAGCAGCACACACATGCAATTCTTTTATTCTGCGTACATTTCACACGTTAGCACAGTGTGAGTGAGATGGGGCGCAATCTAAAGCATAGAGAAGAAAAAGATGGCTAGTGTTTGTCGTTTGCGCTTAAATAGAAGCGACAAAAACTAAAGCGACTTGCTGGACTTACCTCCTTTTGTACGCTTCATTTTCAGTGCGCTAGTGACGTATCTACCTTAGTTTAATATTATATCAATGTTATATATATAATGTCAATTGAGACCTGTCAAAATTTTCCGCACCTGACGTAATTGCGTTATTTTTGGTCGCCATGTTTATAATCAAGTCTAAATATTCCATAGACAAATGGAACATCTTAATTTGACAGGATTAAACTATAACGTTATCTTTTAGACTTTTTTAAATAAAATAGAAAGAAAAGGATGCACTTCACTTAAAATTAGTTTTTTTTATTTTTATTATTAGTTATAAACTAGTGCTTGACTGCAATCCCGCCTGATGGTAAGCAGTGATGCAATCGTTGATGGTAAAGCGCACTAGCTTATTAAGCCTATTCACTCAAAAAAACTGAGTGAATAGGAAGGAAGACGGCAGTTGAGCGAGGTGATGTAATGTTTAACCCAACAACACGACCAACGATGCTGCGCCAGAGGATGATCTGGAGAACCTCCACGACCAAACTCCCGACACAACAAAATTAGGCACATCGTGCCCGGCACTCATCGCAACACAACTGCTCAGACCCGTCCTCCGTACGGCTTCACCAGACATCATGCCGGAACACGACGAATCGCTTGGCTGCAAGACTTTGTCTGGTGGGTGGTAACTTATGCCGGCGGCTGATGTTGTTGCCTACCACCGAGAGTTTAGTTTATGAACAAAAGAATCGGCGCCATTAGACAACATTATTTTTTATTAATGCGAAACCCGAAACACGTGTCCACTATTTTAAGTAAAGAATCTATGTACAAAATGTCAAAAAGATATCATGAAAAACCACAAATTTATGAGTTTGATATTCTACTTGGTTGTCCCAACAAAAATATGCGACAGAGAGCAGAGCGCGGTGTGTTGACCTCTAGCGTCAGATGTGGCGCGGGCGCAAGTACTATGATCTATCGTAACAGCTCGGTAACCACACTGCAATAATTTCTAAATGTAGTTGGGAAAAAATATAACATGATGTTAAAATGATTGGAATCGATTCTGTTGCAGAATTCTAAACAAACTATGTTCAGGTTTCGCTGAAACAAAAAATAACTTTGTATATTTATAATGTAGTACGAAAATTTAAAACTTTTTAAACGCAACCACGATACTGGAGTAATTCATTCACTACTTCTTTTGTTCTTGATGTTTCTCATTTCGAAATCATGTGATACCCACGTGACTAGGAGAACTCGTTTAGACTACGCCAATCTTTTACTCAACGAAATTGACGTGGCGTCACCGTGAGATTTTGAACGGTTGCAAACACTGCATCTGTTGAAACAGATGCTGTGTTTACAAGTGAAGAAGAGAAATTGTTTCTTTGATGTTTTATATAAAATATGTTGATACATACATATTTTATGAATATGTTTCATTATAATTGAGATATTAAATTAGGTACATATTGGGATATTCAGGGTTAAGTGGATAAGTACCTAAATTACATACTTTCTTCTTCTTCTTCAGCCTTTAGAGGTCCATTGCTGGACAAAGGCCTCCCCCAAGGCTTTCCATGACGACCAATCTTATGCTGTCTGCATACATAGGCTTTCTGCGACCTTCACAAGGTCATCCGTCCACCTTGTTGCAGGCCTCCCTACGCTGCGTCTTCCGGTACGTGACCGCCGCTCCAGAACCTTACTGCCCCTTTGGCCATTGGTTCTACGAGCAATTTGCCCCGCCCACTGCCTGCACTGCATTCTTCCGCGGATCTCCTTATTTCTGATCCGATGGCGCTTTATATACTTTTATGGACCTTATGGTTTTATATTTAAAGTTGAATTGTATAAATTTAGACGGCTCATATAAATTGTTTTCTACAGAAGAGCAAATTTAATAACAAATATTCAATATTATCTAACAGAAAGATAATATTTTTACCATTTACAGAACATTTATCTATAAAGTGCTAGCAGCTTTATTTTGCACTAAGGGGCCATCCATAAAGTACGTCACACGAATTTCATGAGTTTTTGAGCCCCCCCCTCCGTCCTTGTCACAGGTGTTCACATTTCTGAGACCCCCCCCCCCCAATGTGACGTCACATGTATTGCAATTTCGCATCGAAAAATTATTTAATTAAAACAGCAGTTCCGAATTTAGTTTTATTTCCATTTAAACAAAGTACTTTTTTATGAAATCAACATTATATCAATTATTTGAAACAATAACAAAGCAATAAACTATTGAATATAAAGAAAAGAAAGAAACCCAAAGGGCTCGATCGGCGAGTGTCACTAAAGCGAGTATGATCTCGTAAAGAAAACAATTTAAACCGTATTGTCCCAAAGATAGAGTTGGAAATATTTTTTAGTTTATAATTAATATTTCAAATAACGCGATTATTACCTCTAGCTATATTCGATTTTGAAATGTGATGTCACGAAACATAGTACCCCACCCACCCCTTGTCACACCATGTCACACTTTGTCGACACCCCCCTCCCCCCTTTATGTGTGACGTACTTTATGGATGACCCCTAAGTGAATTGAGAAAACGCAGAATATTTTTGAATTTGAAGTTTACAGAAGGAAAGCTGTTTCTTTTCCCCAGCAATAATGTAAAAGGTGGCAAGGGAATCATTAAAAAGTATTTCAATGACAAACTTCGATCACCAATTTACTAAGAGCTTTCTAAACCTTTGTTATATTTTTGTTCAAAAGTGAAAATTTCCTAGGTATCATCAGCAAGAGAAGTAGGTATCAACACACTTTTAAAAATGTTATAGTTATGGTATTACATTTCATTTTCATTACATAAAGGGTGTATCTGACATCGACGCAGAAACGAATACCATGGATCCAGTACATGATTCTGAACCCCCCAGTGGTGGAATTTATCGTCGGCTTTTTCATGATTTAAAAAAAAATATATGAAGTTTTTTCACTTTAGACCGTTCATAATTGCTATACTTTTATAACCCAATAAGATTTTAAAGTAAAAATTAATTATTTCGCTAATTTCACAAAAAAGCGCAATGAAAACAAAACTCGAAAAACTATCTTATCAGCTGATTTGATAGAGTTTACATCAGGGATCAACGTCATACCTACAAACCCGCACGGCGGCACGCTTGCAACGTTCAAATGCCGAGCCGACACTTTTTTTTAACCACTGTGAATTCTGTAACCGTTCATTAACGACATAAATGACTATCATAATTTTATTAGTGGCATGCGGTGTAGCCTATCCGCGAAGTTTGCGTTACGATGACAGATACAGCCTGTATGTAGTTACAGTGTTACATTTAATGTTGCTTTACATGTACGTATATTTCGTTTACTCTGTGGTAGGCCATAACATCGCCTGCCGGCAGAAGTTACCACCCACCAGACCAAGTCTTGTCGCCAAGAGGTTTTTCGTGTTCCGGCATGATGTCTAGTGAAGCCGTACGGAGGACGGTTCTAAGCAGTTGTGTTGCGATCTGTGCGGGGTACGATTCGCCACATGTTGATGTGTCGGGAGTTTGGTCGTGAAAGTCTCCAGATCAACCTCCCTCCGGCGCAACATCGTTGGTCATGTTGTTGGGTTTAAAATTGCATTACCTCACTCAACTGCCGTCTTCCTTCCTATTCACTCAGTTTTGTTTTGAGTGAATAAGCTTAATAAACTAGCGCGCTTTACCATCAATGATTGCATCACTGTTTACCATTAGGGGGGATTGCGGTCAAGCATTAGTTTATAATTATTAAATAAAAAAAACATTGTTATGGTGTTACACTTTATGTTGCATTGTATAAGTTTGAACGGCTCAATCAGTTACACTACACGTGTTACGTTTTCCTAATCTGTATCGGGCGTTACACTACGGTGTGATGAATATTATGACGCACAAAAGAAGATTTTCCCGCCGTCCTTTGAAAGCAGACTCTTTAATCTTATTGTTCTTTACTATTTTCCAAGCGTTTTCATTGATATCAAGTTTTGGTCGATATCACTTTGACTACAGCCTCAAGTTATCTTCAGAGATTTAAAATATACAAAGTTATCTTTTGTTTATGCGAAACTTGAACATAGTTTGTTCAGAATAAGCAACTAAATCGATTTTTAGAGCATGTAATATTTTTTCCCAAATACATTTAGAAATTGTTGCAGTGTGGTTACCGAGCGTGACACGCAGCTTACGGTAAAAATCGCCCGCGCAACAGCTGACGCCAGAGGTCAATGCACCGCTCGCCCGCCCGAGCGGAGCGCAACACAAGCCCATAACTTTGTGGTTTTTGATTTCTTTTTGAAATTTTGTATATACAATATATACTCCCTCCGGCGCAACATCGTTGGCCGTGTTGTTGGGTTTAACATTGCATCACCTCGCTTAACTGCCGTCTTCCTTCCTATTCACTCAGTTTTGTTTTGAGTGAATAAGCTTAATAAACCAGCGCGCTTTACCATCAAAGATTGCATCACTGTTTACCATTAGGCGGGATTGCGGTCAAGCATTAGTTTATAATTATTAAATAAAAAATACATTGTTATGCTGTTACACTTTATGTTGCATTGTATAAGTTTGAACGGCTCAATCAGTTACACTACACGTGTTACGTTTTTCTAATCTGTATCGGGCGTTACACTACGGTGTGATGAATATTATGACGCACAAAAGAAGATTTTCCCGCCGTCCTTTGAAAGCAGACTCTTTAATCTTATTGTTCTTTACTATTTTCCATGCGTTTTCATTGATATCAAGTTTTGGTCGATATCACTTTGACTACAGCCTCAAGTTATCTTCAGAGATTTAAAATATACAAAGTTATCTTTTGTTTATGCGAAACTTGAACATAGTTTGTTCAGAATAAGCAACTAAATCGATTTTTAGAGCATGTAATATTTTTTCCCAAATACATTTAGAAATTGTTGCAGTGTGGTTACCGAGCGCGACACGCAGCTTACGGTAAACATCGCCCGCGCAACAGCTGACGCCAGAGGTCAATGCACCGCTCGCCCGCCCGAGCGGAGCGCAACACAAGCCCATAACTTTGTGGTTTTTGATTTCTTTTTGAAATTTTGTATATACAATATGTAACTAAACTTAAAAAAAAATCCCCCTAAAAAAATAAATATCATTTCGCAAAAAGAGGTAACTTAATACATGTGCGATAAGCAACCCCTTCCGCGGGCGGCGGGGGGCAGGGCACGCGGCACCTGTGACGTGGTCGCGTCGCTATTCGCTTATAATAATACCGGTGCTGTCACTTTTTTTAAAATTACAAAATTTCGGGGAAATTGGAATAAATTCCCGGGAAAAAGGATTATTTCAAAATTCATTATTATTGTTACTATGATGATTACGTAAAATTTTATATTATGTTTGGTCATGTGTTTACCTAACCTTTATTATCCTTTTGGGTCGGACAGGGTTTTCTTTACATATTGTTTAGATTCTTTACTTAAAAATATTGGAGACCTGTTTCGAGATTTCGCATAAACAAAAATTAATGTTGTATAGTTTGACTGTCATAATGGCCCCAATTCCCTTGTTCAAAAACTTAATATAAGTGCTTCTTTTTGTTTTTATTTCATTTAAAAAAGGACAGAAGATAAATATTAGTTCAGTCCTGTGCAATTAATCCACCCCTGATATAAATTCACGTATTTTTAGTTGCCATGTTTTTAATCGCATCTAAACTCTCTATCGTAGCTCTTCGAGTCTCTAAAATTAAGTGGCAGTTGGCATTGCATATTGCTCGTAGAACCGATGGCCGATGGAGCAGTAAGGTTCTGGAGTGGCGGCCACGTACCGGAAAAGGCAGCGTAAAGAAGCCCCCAACAAGGTAGATAGATGACCTGGTATAGGTGGTGGGAAACCGATGGATGCCGGTAGACAAGACCAGTCATTGTGGAAAGCCGCGGGCAAGGCCTTTGTCCAGCAGTGGACCTCTATAGGCTGAAGAAGAAAAAGAAACTAATATGTTATCTTCTATTTTTTTTTTTTTTAATGAAACAAAAGAAAAATATCTACTCAACTTATTATTAGTTTAGTTTTTAAACAAGAGAATTTCCGGCATTGCTTAAATTGCAACGCTAATATTAGGAAGTTAAAATAGAATCACTCGGCTAAGGACGATGTTCTGTTTTACAATTAAAAACTGAATAAAATAGCAAGTTGGGCATATAATTGGCACGCGGACACTTACAGGCTTACTTACGGAAAAAGACTCCATCTAACCGGTCGTTGCTCGGAACGTTACCAGTTTTAAAAAAAAAAGTTTACACTAGCAGCGTTACACGGCTTCACCCGCATAAGTATCGATTCTGTATAAATATTGGGATAAAATTATACTTACTCCATCTACCCGGCCGTTGCTCGGCACGTTACCAGTTTAAAAAAAATAAGTTTACACTAGCAGCGTTACACGGCTTCACCCGCATAAGTATCGATCCCGTATGAATATCGGGATACAATTATCCTATGTATGTGTTATTCTCATACTTAAGCTATATTACTGTAAAGAGCAATGGGCCTCATACGAAGGCACAAAATTTCACATAGGGCGATGGAAAGAGCTATGCTCGGACTTTAGAGTAAATTTAAGTTCAGTAAATCTTTTTCTTCTATTTTATTTAAAAGGATAGAAGATAAAATTTTAATTTAATCCTGTCAAATTAAGATATTCCATAGACAGTTTAGACGCGATTATAAACATGGCGACCAAAACTACATCAATTTACCTCAGGAGCGGATTAATTTGACAGTTGTCTAAACTGACATATTATGTTCTGTCCTTTTCTTTATAAAATAGAAAAAAAAAGATGTACTCAACTTAAATTTACTTTAGTTTGTGGACAAAAGAATCAGGGCCGGAATTTTTTGTTAATCTAAAAAAATTTTTGTTTTTAAGATGACTGAGATCCACTGTGTTAGTAACAATAATCTTAACCTATGTTAGTAACTAATACCTAATTAATACAAAATTACACACAAACAGCACACTCCACCACCTCTCAGCATGCTCACTGGTCCCACAACACATGGAGTTCAGTGAACCTACCGAGCAGAACGGTGTCAGTTCTGTCGCCAATTATCCTCAGAACGCTATTCGGGCTCCCCCGCACTCGCCGCACAACCGACGCAACTTTTTAACGCATAATTGCATAGAAGTCATCTACGCTGGCATCTGCAAACATACCGGATGCACTGCAACAACGAGGGAGCCGAAACAGGGCCCTGAACACATTATTATATTGGACGCGCAAGGCATTGTAGGCTTTTTGGGTAAAGTTCGCCCACAGGCTGCTCGTGCAGAACGTCTGGCAGAATGCCTTGAACATAGTTACTTTTACAGGAGCACTACACCGAGCGAACCTGCGTGCCAACATATTACCACGCACCGACAATGCCCTGCGCTCCCTCTCAATATCCAAATCGTCACACAAATTTTCATTTAGTATGTGTCCCAGATATTTAAACTGTGAAAAATAAAAATATACCCGATTTTTTTTTTAATATAAATTATAAACTAGCGCTTGACCGCAATCCCGCCCGATGGTAAGCAGTGACGCAATCGATGATGTTAAAGCGCACTAGTTTATTAAGAGCCTATTCATACTAGCCTTGAAGACACTCAAATTGTAGTCCGATGGAAACACCGCCGCTGGCAAATTTTAAAACTAAGTGCTTTTGTAACTATATAAAAAAAGAAGATATTTATTACCACTGGTTTGAACATAACAACATAAAATATTAATCACTAAACTTATAACATCGCAAGTGTTTTAGATAGTTCTCGGTGGTAGGCCATAACATCGGCTGTCGGCAGAAGTTACCACCCGCCAGACAAAGCCTTGCCGCCAAGCGATTCGTCGTGTTCCGGCATGATGTCTGGTGAAGCCGTACGGAGGACGGGTCTGAGCAGTTGTGTTGCGATGTGTGTCGGGTACGATGCGTCAAATGTTGTTGTGCCGGGAGTTTGGTCGTGGAGGGTCTCCACATCAATCTCCCTGTGGCGCAGCATCGTTGGTCGTGTTATCGGGTCTATTATTGCACCACCTCGCACAACTGCCGTCTTCCTTTCTATTCTCTAAGGATTTTTAAGTGAATGGGCGTAATAAACTAGCGCGCTTTACCATCAACGATTGCATCACTGCTTACCATCAGGCGGGATTGCAGTCAAGCGCTAGTTTATAATTATTAAAAAAATAAAAAAGATAAACTCTGGCACCCATTATAAGATTTAACTTGTGTTTAGGGTGCCAGTAACTATAGCTTTCAGGCTAACTAAATGCAGATAAATACCAGTATTTTATATCGAAATACTGCATATAGACCTGCCTATATAGAACCCAGTTATTGCTAACACGATAACTGTTGGTGACTATTACCCTTTACGGTTGCCAAAGATCTACAAACTGACAGTCGTACGCCGGACGATCGGCCTAGCATGCTGTCCGAGGCAATATTTTCAGACAACATCTTCTCAATATGTAACAGAAATAAGTAACATTTTTTCCCTAAGCCTATTTATTCACTTAAAAAAATTAGTGAATAGGAAGGAAGACGGTAGTTTAGCGAAGTGATGCAATGTTAAACCCAAAAACGCGACCAACGATGCTGCGTCAGAGGGAGATTGATCTGGGGGTCTCCACAACCAAACTTCCGACACAACAACACTTGGCGCATCGTACCCGGCACTTATCGCAACACAAATTCTCAGACTCGTCCTCCGTACGGCTTCACCAGACAACATGCCAGTACACGACAAATCGCTTGGCAGCAAGACTTTGTCTGGTGGGTGGTAACTTCTGCCGGCGGCCCATATTATGGCCTACCACCGAGACATGATGATGCACCAATGTAAAGATGCACCTATTATGAAACAATCACAGCAAGAATAGCTTAACCTATGATCTCCAGCTGTTATGTTTTCGAAGAAATAAATCTGACAAATTACTGAATGTTTCTAACATATACGGTGTCAGTAGATCACATGTAAAATACCCAAGCTGGATTAATAGGATCTCAAAGAACTTTGTGGAATAAATTAGCAGCCATTACAAGAGCCCCGTCATATCTGTTCACACTTCGGAAAATTAGTTCTGGAAGCTGTCAATAGAGGGCACTATTGTTTGGGCTTTTTGAAATATGATCGTCGTTTACCGATTACTGGACTGATGGAGTATTGGGTTCTCTTTCGGGTCGTGTATTGTGTTCCAACGTTTGGTAGGTAAATATTTGCATCAATTTTTTGCGAATCTGGAGTTTCGTGTTATTTGATCTCTAAAATCTTAAGATTTAAAATGTATATTTTCTCCCTAGAGAGCCAATTTTGTTGGTTCATTTTCTAGTTTTGTTCTACCTTGTTTTTATGAATATCACAGAATTCTTACAAGAAGTACTTCTAAAAGATTTGTATGTTTATAAATATTTTGTTGGTATGTGATTTCTTACTTAGCGTTGGTCTAGTGATATCGGCGGTAACTCACAATTTATAGATCGTAGGTGCAAACTCCATCACGCGCTTTACTTTGCGTAAATTATTTCATCACTTGCAACCGGAATGGAAATCGGCATGTCCAAAACTTCAAAGACATGTGACATCTAACAACTCGTGTTGGGCCCATGTGGTAAATTCATCATTTCAGCTGAAAGGCGTCCACTACTGGAAATAGGCCTCCGCCAAGGATCCTGCGCCTCCCGAATCGAGCGGTTTCTTATTGTAGATTACGGTCCACTTTCTCTCACCGAGAGGAAGCCTGCACCCCAGGTGTGGGGGACATTATAGGCTGATTATGTTATGTTATATCATATTTCTTCAATGTACCTAACTATACTAATATATAAAACTGAAGAGTTTGTTTATTTGTTTGAACGCGCTATTCTCATCAACTACGGAAGAAGATTTTTTAAACCTGACGGTTTAAAAAATCTTCTTGCTTTGGATAGCCCATTAATCCAGGAAGGCTTTAGGCTATATAACATCACGCTGCGACCAATAAGAGCGGAGCATAAAAAAAACAAATCGAAACCTACGCGGGTAAAACCGCGGGGTGCAGCTAGTCTCTTTAATGTAATTTTTATTTTTTTTTTCCACAAAGATGTAGTTTATTTTTCATTATTACTAATTTTCATTGGGGTTAATTCTATAGACAAACTAGGTAACCGATTTTCACAATATCAGGAAATATCAATTCTCAAATTCAACTTTTTTATTTTCCTGAATTTTCATCTCGTTGTCACTTTAAAAACAAAGGCCTGTTGAAAATATTCATCGGCCGAGAGTCACGTTGAGGCACTCATGGGCCATTCGCCGATCGGGGGCGTGATCCGACTGACAACTACCAGTGTTAGCTAAATAGAGTATTTCAAGTCTGCTGGACTTTCTGAGAATGTGTAAAAATGTACAATATATGCAAATCTATATACATATCTAGAAATATAACTGAAGTGTCATGTCACAATAAAAGCTTTTTACTAAATGAATATGAACGTATTTTGGTACATACGTAGGTATAAAAGAATACAATGACACCAATTCACTTGTCATAAACTAAATTAAGCTTCATAGCAACCTTTTATTCTATTTCATTTTGAAAAGGACAGAAGATAGAAAATTAGGTTCCGTCAAATCAGTCAACGCTTGATATAAATTGACGTATTTCAGTCGCCATGTTTTTAACAATGTTTAAACTGTCTAAAGAGTATCTTAATTTGACAGCACTAAATCAATATTTTATCTTTTGTCCTTTTTTATCTGTTTGTCACAAAAGCAGAGGCTGAGATTTTCGTTCAAACCGAAATTTGATTTTTAACAATACCCGTGGTAAACTAACATCGTATTCAGTTTCAATTAACTCCATGTATTGTTGGGCTTAGGTCTCTTCCAGACTAGGCCACAACGCCCAGTCTCGGCCTTCCGCATCCAGATTTTCCTAGTCACCTTCTTGAATGAATTCAGGGTCTTGACGAGCTTTTGCAACTCTGCGTTGTTTCGTAGATGTTCGCAGAAGCTCGGTGTTTACGATTTACATTTTCTTATGAAGGAAAGATCTTTGTCTGATGAGTCGGTTCCGTTGAAGCTTTAGTAGAAGTCTGAAAATTATTATAGAAATAGTAGATAGCTTCTATAAAAAGGCCCTGGGAATGGAGGCGTGTATTGGGCCATAACATATTAAGTGGTTTGAGCCTGTAAAAATTTACTGACATATTTTTTAAGATATTGCTATTAATATTAAGTATATGGACTACGTTGCGAGTAATTGCATTCCGAATAAAATAATGTAATATAATTTTAACGTTAAATGCGATATCACCAGGGTTTAGGCTCGATCGTAAATAAACTGATAAATATAGTACAGTGCAGTAATGCATTTCTCCATATTCACTGCTATTTAGCATAGCAACAATTGATTTACTGCTTACAATTTGCACTATACCAATAGACCCAGTTTTCCGCTGCTTACAAATTGATGACTAGCTGTGCTGTCCTCAATTATACGTTATTACTGTTACATTTTACTTATATTCTGTCACTCGATATCGAGTGTTCCGGAAAATGGGGTGTCTCTCCCGTTTTCCTTGTTGTGTCGGATAGAATTTCTATTTGGAACATTGTCGCTTAAGATAAAGAAACGTGTTAGATTTACAGACGATCAGTTCTGAAGAAATCTCACCTTAAGTTAGATGAAGCGAGTTTAGAGTGAGTTGTCAAAAGTGTCAGTCCTGAGCATTAGTTTGACTGACAGCTCCACTCCCTCACTCCCACCACATTCACTTCATCTGACTTTTTACGGAGAGATAGAATCGCACTACAGGTGAGGGAAAATTTGGGGAAGTGAAAAGTATTTTCCTTTCTTGTTTTCATTGTTTATTCAAGTTCTTTCTCATAAAACTCAGTTTTTTTGTGTTTTGATACTGTATTCGATTAGTGTCTTACAGAGTATTTGTGTTACAAAACACACTGTTATTACACACGGCCACGTACCGGAAGAGGCCCCCAATAAGCTGGACCGATGACCTGGTAAAGGGCGCGAAAGCCGATGGATGCGGGCAGCACAAAACCGGTCATCATGGAAAGCCTTGGGGGAGGCCTTAGTCCAGCAGTGGACCTCTATATTTTGAGAAGAAGAAGAAAAAGAAGAAATACACTTTTATTAGGATGCCTCGTTTTTGCCTATCAGCACAAATAATAATCTACCTATTGAAGTAAAAATTAAATGCTAAAATAAAGCAAGAAAAGGTATTTATTAATTGCGACTTGTACAGGGAAATTATGAACTAAACCTCGTAAAAAAAAATGATTAAGAAACCTTAACGGAGACAAAAGGCTCTTATCTTAAAAAGTTTTAATAGTGTATCAGAAAAACCGGGAAAGAGAACAAGTTTTCTTCTACTTGAATTGAAATTTGGACGGGAGAACGTCTAACGGGCCAGTATTATTAAAAGTTAAACGCTGTATTAAATATGAGGCTATTAGCGCAGCAGAAAAGTTCCATGCCGCATATTCACCGGACGAAGATGGTACAATGTACATTAAATAAGGTAAATAGTACATCATACTGCAAGGCAAGAATATGAAACGGTGAATGAACTCTGTGAACAATTATATGATTATAAATGGGGTAATAGGCCATAACATATGGGCATATAGGCTCGTTGGTGGGCCACAAACTCAGCTACCGGCAGAAGTTACCACCCACCAGACAACGTCTTGCCGCCAAGCGATTCGTCGTGTTTCGGCATGATGTCTGGTGAATCTGTACGGAGGACGGGTCTGAATAGTTGTGCTCCGATGTGTGGCGGGTACGATGCGTCAAATGTTGTTGTGTCGGGAATTTGGTCGTAGAGAGTCGCCAGATCAATCTCCCTCTGGCGCAGCACTAGTCTATAATTATAAAAATAAAGATTAGAGAGATAACTGTTGATAAAGAATTCTGGAAGACAAGTAGAGAAGTTCTATAATAGGTATTGATAGATAGGTATTCTATGGGATACATTTTGGGAGTATGGCCTGAATTGCATGACTTAATTCAGACATCACCATTCCAACATCGGACATCTCGTTGTACGCGAGTAAACCTTTACGTTGTTGCCACCGCTATGATCCGAACGAAACATTTCGCCTTGGTTTTTATACAGCACACATCAAAGGACTGGTACAATTTGCTTGCGGCAGTCTTTCCGTCAGATTACAAATTAAGTGTCTCAAAGGCTAGAGTCATCATCTTCATCATCTTAGCGTTTATCCCGGTTGCATCTGCGGCTCTCGCGTTGGAGCCCGGGGTCCGCTTCAAGGCTAGAGTGAAGGCTATAAACCAGTCCACTTTACCATCAACGATTACACCACCCCTTACCACCAGGGATCGCAGTCAAGCACCAGTTTATAATCTTTAAAAAAAGTAATGTTGTGTCGACTTACTGTTCCAATCTTCCAACCCGCTACCCCATCCCAAATTGATACAGGAAACCAAAACATAATTACTATTGACATATTACCCCTTAACAAAGCATTCAGCCATTGTTTCCTTCGATAAGTAAGTCATACGTCAGTGTCGAACACACATGGACCCATGTTACGATTCTGTCAATAACATTCGGTAAAACAATGCATTTATTGTCTGCGAAATGGCCTTATGGTATTCATTGTTCTGCTATATTACGGTCAATGGGTCGGGTCGACTTACCTACTGGAATTCGCATTTAATTTCGAGTCGGGATTTAAACATTTATAGGCGTTGCATTGACAATGAATTATTAGGTATTTGGGTTTTTGAAGATGGCTTTATTTTCATTGCATACGCATTAATTAGAAATTTAAATATTTGCATACGAAAAAATATAAAAAATTGTGGCCCACTGGTGTCACAAACAAGGTCCAAGTTCCCGGCAGTCAGGGCTTCAGAGAGAGAAACTTTCTGACAATTCGAGCTGTGTCCAAAGCTACCGCTTTCTGAATCAAGCCATCGATGCAGCTGCCTAACGAGAGCCTTCTGCGGTGTTAGACGAAGCTCATGGCTATTAAGCCATTGGCTGTCACAACTCAGTACAATGCTTGCTGAATCCACATCCCACATGTCGATAACCTCGCGAGCCTGTTTATTTATTATTATTATGGCACTCCAACGATTAATTGACACATACATGAAATAGAGAGCTTAGTTTTACTATACAATATACAGAGTGGTGCTGATAATACGATAATAAATGAAAACACGAACAATGCTGGTTCATAGGAATAATCCTAAACCACAGAAAAAAACCTAGTATCAAAAATTAAAAAAATGAAAATATCAAACATACTAAATTGCATAAAATTGCAAACAGAATAGAACATCCTTTGAAATACTTATTAGTTCACTGACCTCTGATCGGCGACAGCGCGATCTTCTATCGATTTGCTTTTTTCGCGCCATTATTATTAAAGTGTAGTAACTGCTGGGTGCGGCGGTCACCAACCTGTAACCGCTTCCTTATTAACATGTACATCATGTAGAAAATGTGAAAAATGAAAAATAATTTCCTGTGAGATGCAATTATAAAATCAAATAAATTAAAAAAAAATGTTCTTCTCTTCGCTTCTCTCCATTCCACTCCACTTTACTCCGCTGCGCTCCACTCCCCTCCGCTCCACTCCGCTCCACACTACTCCGCTCCACTCCACTCCATTCCGCTTCACTCCGCTCCGCCCCCCTCCACTCCGCTCCGTTCCACTCAACTCCTCTCTACTCCGCTCCGCACCACTCCAGTCCTCTCCTCTCCTCTCCAATACACTCCACTCTACAGTGGTATACACTTGTATACCACTACTACTCATTTGTACTCATTACTTAATGAGTACAAATAATTCAATATTTATTGAATTATTATTTTAACTATGGAGTTATGAAGGTTAAATAAAACGGCACCTAAGCACACGTAGATCCAATAGTTTCGCACAAAAATATCATAACAAAAACTATATTTTACTACATTTTCATAGCTCAATAAAAATCGCACCTGTGAACATGTTTAGTTTGAATTGTCCTTTGTTGGAAATTGGTATACAAGATGGATTTATTCCAGACTTTACCAGTGATTGTTCGACCTTCAACGCTCCAAAAACAAAACTTCTGATTGTGTTATTAACTTCACGTAACGTATATTATGACCTCTGCTTTTACGTATGCTGCATTTCAATGTAATGGAAATTGCAAACAAAAGGATGAGAATGCAAGTATTCTCTTGAATTGTTAAGCAAGCCCCTTAGTGTCTTGTTCTATACATGCACCTCATAGCCTGAGGTACCGTAGAGATGTTAAGTAGTCTATTCGTTGTTACCATGCAACCTATGCAGACAAATATAGAATATTTAAGTTTACAATAGATAAGGCCGACAAGCGAATGAAACATATGTAGGAATCATTAATATCGAACACTATACGAGGTTTTCAATATTTTGACTTTGATTTAAACGAAAATTTCTACGAGATCATAAATTATGCGGGAAGTTATGATCTCGTAGAAATATCCGCATAAAATCAAAGTCAAAATATTTTTATTCCGTATAAACCAACATGAGCTTTTACTCTTTTCACTTTAAACTTACATTTTCATAAATATTTTTTATAAATTTTTAATAGTGCTAGTCTATCTAAAGTAATCTTGATTCTCATTAAAATAAAATTGATGTTTGTTTAACATGAAATGTGGGCGTGCAATACTGTGCACTTTTATTATAGTCACCGAGTTGTTATATTTCTGATGAAAGTTTTTGCATACAATAAATAACGCTGCCCAAACCACGTACCTACCTTATCGCTTGCAGCCACTCACAGCGACATTAAAATCAAGTAATTTATAATGCATTTCCAGAATAAAAGCTGATGGACCTTATAAATGAATAGAATAGAATATTTTGATTTCAGACTTTTACTTAACTTCTAATGTTAGTAAATTACAGACTCAAATATAATAAAAAAACCAGATACCTATACGGACGACAGCATCTCAGGCTAGCCAAAACTGTCAAACATTCCACCCACTCAACCTTCAGCCTCAATACCGTACTGATAAAGTTGAAAAACTAATAAAAAAATTTGACACATTGTAGTAGCTTGATGTGACAGCCTCCGTGGTGTAGCGGTAGCAAATGCAGTCGCTGCGCTAGGAATTGCGGGGTCAGTCCCCGCGCAGTGCAAATATTATTTTGTATGCATGAATATGAATATTTGCAGTGGTCATGCCTCGGAAAGCACGTTAAGCCGTTGGTACCGGTTGCTATACAAACATCTAATGGCAGTCGTTACGGGTTGTCGGAGCTCTCAAAAGTACAACAATTGGTCTAACTGCAATGCTTCGCATCTTCAATTATATCCCCTTCGGGTTGTGGAGGTTAGATGGCAGTGGCTTCACGGAAAATATCGGAGTTTAGCACAAATCGGCAGTTAGACTGGTAAAGCGGACGCCAAGCTGCTGAAAAAGGTTTGGAAGCGACAGGGATGAACATTGAGATGATGATGATGATGTGATAGATTGATGTGCTTGCTTACAAAAAAATATTAATAAATTAGCGTGGACCTGCATCCACCTCCGCAACATCGGGCAACTGAGAATACTGTTGGTAATATTAAAAAAAATATTATAATATCTACTTACATTTTAACAATAAATGGAAAAAATATATTAATCAAAACGATACTTTTAATGCTTCGAATCCGATAATAACATCATAATTTAAACCATACCTGGCAAAGTTTAAATTATAACGATATTTCCCAAAAGTGACACACAGTCATGGTTATCCGTTATCACAGATAATAATAATATTATATCAGCTTTGGTCAGCAACTGTCCACTCCTGTACTCGGCTTGCCCTGGAGACCGATATTGTGAATGATATCAGCGGATAAAACCGTAATCACTACGCTTGGTGCTCAGATTGGTGATTGCGGTGTCAGACCACATTCACGGCGGGTAATTAAACGTCAGGAATGATCATGCTAGTGGACGTTTAAAATGTCGCACAATGAGGTGTATTTGAGAGACTTTTGTATTAATAGCTTGGTATTTAATTTTATTGAGCTCGATTGTCATTCTGGCATCAATGCTACTTAATTAAGGCGAACGTTTGTGAGAATATAATATGGATGGATGTTTGAAAACTACTAAACCGATTTGGATGAAATATGGTACACATATAGTTTATAACCTGGAATAAATTATACCTAGGATACTTTTTATCCCGAAATTCTTATATAATCCAAACTTATGCGAGTGAAACTGCGGGGTGCAACTAGTATCAAACTCAGCCACATGGCGCTACTAGTATTAAACAAATATTTGTTTATTCGAAAGAAAAAAAAAATGATTATTCCGCAAAAAAAGACACAAAATACAATACACTCAAGAGCCCTGTACTCGAACACGAAAAAAAATTACTTATAAGCTGCACCTCGCATATGTTTCGTTCCCGTGTCAATATGGACACCCTAATTGTGTTACATGCAGATCTTAATTTGCATCATATTCCTAATCCATTGCTACATATGTTCGAAAAATTAATCTGTAACTCTTATGAATCTGTATCTGTAACTCCTGGGCCTCATACGAAGGCTCAGAGTCACACAAAGGGCAATGGAAAGAGCTATGCTAAGAGTTTCTCTGCGTGATCGAATCAGAAATGAGGAGATCCGCAGAAAAACCAAAGTCACCGACATAGCTCTGCGAGTCGCTAAACTTAAGTGGCAGTGGGCAGGGCACATTGCTCGTAGAACCGATGGCCAATGGGGCAGTAAGGTTCTGGAGTGGCGGCCACGTACTGGAAGACGCAGCGTAGGGAGGCCCCCAACAAAGTGGACCGATGACCTGGTAAAGGTCACGGGAAGCCGATGGATGCGGGCACCACAAGACCGGTCATCGTGGAAAGCCTTGGGGGAGGCCTTTGTCCAGCAGTGGACATCTATAGGCTAAGGAAGAAACAACAGAATTAACGCAATAAATGTTGTTGAACTGTACAACTGACGTCCTCCGTGGCGCAGCGGTCAACACGCCTGCCTGCAACGTGGAGACCCCGGGTTCGATCCCCGGCCAGGTCATGATGGAAAATGGTCTTTTCTTCCTGATTGGCCTGGGTCTTGGATGTTTATCTATATATGTATCTATTATAAATATAGTATCGTTGAGTTAGTGTCCCATAACACAAATCTCGAACTTGTTTTGGGGCTAGCTCAATCTGTGTAAAAAAAAAAAATTAAATTCATTGCTTTCTGGTAGTGTATTACGCAGTTATCCTGCCAGACATTAGTGCGGTAATGTACATTTGTTAATCTTTCACACTGCTGAACGGATTTAGGTGAAATTAGGCAAACAAATAGTTTATAATCAGGATTAATACAAAGGATTTTGCCACTACCTGGCGCAACTAGTCTTTTTCTAAAAATAGGTATAAAAAATCCCAGAAAAACACAGCCATTACTAACACATTTTCCAACATATCCCCCGTATATAGGAGGCATAATATCCACGTGTTCGTTTGATACGTTCCGCTCACAATGGCCATATAAAATGGCGTCGGCTGGCGTGACACGATTCGTTAGTAGTTCTTTCTCTATGGTTCGTGTTAACCTCGTGATATACTATCCTTTGTACTGTCCAACTTTTTGTTCCTGAAAGTTCTGCGAAAATTGTTGAGTGATAGATTCCGCATGTAATTTCACAGGAGTTGTAAAATAGGTATTGCTTTTTTAGGTTATAAATAAAACAAAAAGCAGCGGTGCCGCGACTTAAAGGTTGTAGGTCGTATGTTCGAATCCAATCAGGCGCTTTGCTTTGTGTAAGTTACTAAATCTACAATGCTCTCAAAACAGTGAGGGAAAACGTCGCGACGGGGGTGTCCTAGAGTCAAAACTTCGAAGACATGCGATATCTACCAATCCAAACTGGGCCCGCGTAGTAAATTACGGCCCACTCCCCCTCACCAAAAGGAAATAAACGGCAAAATAAAGACAGTTGAATCGTTTCTCCGGGACTCGTCGAGCTTCATTGCTCGGCGTTTTTCTGGCGGTCTCCACTGTTGATTATGGCTTTCAGGGGTTGCAGTGGGTTGGGAACAGTGTGGCGGGTTTTGTCCCATTAAAAAAAAAATCTATACTTCTATACTAATATATAAAGCTGAAGAGTTTGTCTGTTTGAACGCGCTAATCTCAGGAACTTGTGATCCGATTTCAAAAAATATTTTAGAGTTGTTTAACCCATTAATCCAGGAAGGCTTTAGGCTATATAACATCACGTTGTGACCAATAGGAGCGGAGCATAACTAACTCCATACGAACGCAGTCGCTGGCGGCCGTTATTTGTACATAATTATTAAAGTTTTCGTCGATACCTCTTACAAGAAGAGAAACAATAACCATTAGAAAAGTGCTTATAAATTTTGAACACTGTATGTCTCAATCGCTACGCAGTTTAGTCCAAACGATGATAAGATATTTAGCTTGGTATTCATTAAGTCTCGACTGAAATGTTGTATTGTCTCAGAAATAAGTCTTTTTCCATCATATTTCTCACAACTGGAGACTGGCACATTTTTGGCCAAAAAATCCCATTTCATGTACAGTTTTCGTTTAAAATGGGCTCATAAAGTTTTAGTATATTCTAGAATTGTGGAAGTATTCTGGTCATAAAGTTAATGACCCGTTTAGAGTGACATTAGCAAGGAATCGAGAACAATGGTTGACCGCCAACAAAAAGGTCAGCCTTTATTTTTTGAGCCATAAGACACACGAGTGTGGGTTTCATATGTAGGTAGTAAGTATTTTGCCGACAAAATTTGAAAGGGATTCTGAATATTTCAAACTGTTTATAACTTCGAAACGTTCTTTTTAAATCGAAAATTATACTAAAAAGCACGTTAGGTATACGTAATAACAAATATTATATTGAGGATCCAATCGGTTTAGAGAGTGAATGTAGAATTTTATTTCTGGTTTTTAGCTATTGTGCACTTATTTATTCTTTCGCACATAAATTGTGCAGAGGCGGACTTAATGCCTTAGGCATTCTCTACCAGTCAGCCATAGGTGGTGCAGAGATTAGAACATTGTAAAGAAAAAAAAACTCTTAACACTATTTAAATAAATACATAAATAAGCTATATACACATACATACTATTACCAAAATATATACTTATAATATATACATACAAAACTAAAAATTATGGAAGAGAGGTGTTCAAATGACTCTACCCTAACTGTTGCGAAAATAACTCTGTAATTTCCGCTTAAATGCAAACCGACTGGCGGCCATTCTGATATCAAGAGGAAGCGCACTTATATTTTTTGCTTGATACAGATATTTACACAATGACTTGATGTATAAAAACTTTTTGTAAATATTATGTAATTACACAATGATATGGTCTATAAATTATCATATTCGATGACACACGTATCATATACGTTGCGTGTCGCGGGTTCGATTCCCGCACGGAACAAATATTTGTATATCTAAATGGCTAACAGGTAGTTGATCTTGGTCTGACTGCTTGTATATGTGTGTTTAAATGTTTGAAATCGCACACGTTACTGGAGAAGCTGCCAGTGTTAGACAAAGTTTAAAAAAAAAATGCCTGATGTCACTGATGAATTTTTTATTACTTTGTTTTTTTTTTTAAATGTGTGGACTATGTGGGCAATTACTCATTAACCGACTTCAAGAAATCGGAAGAGGTTCTCAATCCGACTATGTTTTTTTATGTTTATTACCTCCGAACTTTCAACTGGAGAAACGGATTTTGATGATTCTTTTTTAATTTGAAAGCTGGTACTTTCTGTGTGGTCCCAATCTGTCCAGACCTTGAGCCCATCCAATGTATCTGGTCCAGTTCTGACAATGGCATTTATAAAAAAAACTTTTTTTTTAGCTCAAATTACGCTATTCGATTTCGATGATGTTGCTTTTAGTTTGGTTCCATATAAAATTATCAATATCGGTTCAGCAGTTTGATGTTTCAACCAAAATTATGAGTAAAAAATCAATTAAACAACATTGCATCGTTTGCTTTTTACAACTCATCATCTACCCGGCTTCTTCCCAGTACTTTTCACAACTAAAAAGTGTAAAATAAAAACTAATTAACAAAAAAAAAAGAAGCGAGCATAAAGAAAAAAACCTAATTTCGAAAGTTAGTGGCGAAAAACGAAAATACAAAAGCCAGTGACACCGGATAAGCAACCAAAACACCTATACATTTGTCTTATAATGATCATATGCCTATCTGCAAACCAGTAACTGAGTGAAACAGACCGCCTACACAAAATACACGTTAATTACAAATCAAAACCCGATATTTTTCCTCATTTACATAAAAATAAAATGAAATCCTCGGTCAACCTAAAGAGAATGAAATTCAATCAGAACGACTTTGACTTGTTATAAAAACTTCAAATACCACAGCTTAATAATGTAATTGGAAAGAGGGAAAAGAAAATTCTTGAAATATGTCCCACAGAGTTGGAGGCACTTAATTAATTCCAAGTACCTACCTAAATATTGACTAGCCAACATCTGGAACATTATTTGCTTTGTAACATTATTTTTTGATTGATTCAAAATTAAAAGTCATTTATTCAAATTAGACTGAGAATCAGCACTTTTTCAACGTCAATATTACATAAGACAGGAAAAAACCCTAAAACGTCCCTTCGCCACTTCCTAGTGCTTTGGCTGGGAAGGTACCTTCATTTTGCTGGAGGCCTGTTCTGTGAAAGCCATGACTTAAATGTAAATGTAAAACATCTTGAGGAAACCAAGATATCAAAGAATCAAAAAAGGCAATCGTGAGACTGATTGGCAGAAGTGAGAACTGAAGTCTGAATTTCACTTCAAAAAGAACAGTAAGATATAGCGGCGACGCTAACTATACCAATAAATAACTATACCAGTGCATACATACCTACACAGTATGCATATGTTGAATATCTCCTCTGATTTTTGTGTTTATCGGCGGTGATCGCTGCCGAAACCATAGTGGACCGCGTTCTTCCGCTGATCACCGAACGGCGCGGGGAGCGCATTTTCTTTCGAACTGGAAAGCTAGCGAGTCATGGCCACGAACTTTTAACGGTCACAAAAATGTAATTAGTTTTAAGTATTTAAAGTAACCCCGGGGGGATTTAGACCTCAAAATTCAAAATTAATAAAGTTAGGGAGTCTGCCAGTGATTTTTTTCGCGTGCGCCAACTCGTGATCTGATCTGTAGTCTATGAACTCCGTGTCTGAAAGTTGGAGATAAGCGATTTTCCGTTTTTAGCACTTTAATCAGAGGGATATACTCCGAAGGCATCATTCTGTCTCATATTTACTTATAATTTCTAATATAATGCTATCCTACTATACAGTCCACTTGAATCTTGTTTATAATCTTTCAGAATCAGAAATCGAAGACATGGTATACATATATACCAACGAGCACGGTGCCCTCAGAGTGGGTTAAAGTGGACTCGTTACTACCCGTAATGACTGTCAAAGACCTACCAATGATGACAAGGAGCATTTCAGGGCATGGAAGGGTCGCGGTGTGTAATGAATGGTCATCACACGACAACATCAACAAAGCCTATCTAAGCTTAGCCTTCGATCGACCTTTGTTGCTGTAATTTTTTAGCCGCATACCTCTCGAGTTGATAAATAGATAGGTAATCTTTAGTCAGTAAAAAGGAAAGACAAATTATTTTATTTCTGACCCGTGCCCACTTTGTCGGATGGTAAACATTTTTGCTTGTAATGGAATCCAACTACCATGAAAAAGTCTTTTCATTTGTCGTATTAGTAAATAGCCTATGACACTCACAAACAATGTGGCTCTCACTTTTTTTTTTTTTTTTTTTTTGTTTTAGATGAGAAATCATGAAATGACCTCTCACGCTCTGGGCGGAGCGAAAGGGCGTGTTAGACTTTTACTGACTAAATCCCACCTGCGTTCCTTCACTTTCCTGTGCGCCAGAGCCATGGTTTGTTTTATAACCAACCCTGGCCCAGGAGACATTGGTCCTCCTGGACTCCATTACGGTGTGCTGGCATCTCTTTGAGGCGTCATCGACCTGGGCCGGGGTCCTTACCGGGCGGCGAGCTTCCACCAGGGACCAGGGCGTCTCCTGCGGCGACTAGAGTCGTGAGCTGGCTGAGTGACTGGGTGACGGCCTGCTGTGCACTCTTGCTCCGGACCATAACCTGGACCAGGGTCGGACGCGAGAGATCGCCGCCGATCACTGCCACAACGTGGCTCTCCCTTACGTCAAATTCGGTCCAGTAGATTATTTCGGTATTAAAGAAGATGTGAAACGCTTCATCCGGATCGTAGTGGATACAACAACGTTAGTTGAGATACTAGCCGTAAGACGGGTCTTCCGATGATGGAACGGAGGTGGGGAATTAAGTCTTTAAATTCCCGCGCACACTCTATAAAATGCATCCTAGAGAACACCAACAGGCTGGCTACTCTTTGCCTGTGCTCCAGGCTTTGAAAAACGTTTTGACCATCTGGGTCGCCAATTAGCCTCTTCGCACGCCTCTCTGTCGAATCCAAAGTTGCCAGGAAGCATTTTGAAGCACCAGCCCAAATGTGGCTGTTCAATATTAGGAATTACCTTCAACAACCTTCACCTATTACCTCACAAACTTTCCCCCTTTTTAATATTTTTAGTATAAATTTTAAATTGCAAATCATGTCATTTTTATATGGTTAAGCAGGTAACAAAGTACAAATCATATGTTTAGAACAGCACGCTGTGTTCTGCCAGTAGGCGTAGAAAACATACCTACTGTTCAAAATAGCTTTTGCTATCTTGAATACTACATTAAGGTAACAAATTTTAATTTCTAAAAATATATTTTAAAATCATGCACAATTATCATCCATACTAATATTATAAATGCGAAAGTAACTCTGTCTGTCTGTCTGTGATTTTGATGAAATTTGGCACAGACAATCTTTAGACCCCGAGAAAGAACATAGGCTACCTTTTATCCCGAAAAAATTTGATGTTCCCGAGGGAAATCTAAAAAGCGCGATATAACCGAACTCCACGCGGGCGAAGCCGCGGGCGGAAAGCCAGTAATAATATATTTGATTGTATAAATGAGGATTTTTTTTTTATAAATGAAATGTCATAAATGTATATATACCTCTGTATCTTTGTCAAAATATTTAAATGTCAAAAAGTTACAATTACAAATATTATCATTTTATGTTCAGTTCCACGTTTAAGTTTTTCATATAACATTAAAAGTCACAAAGAAAAAAAACGATTCCAAGAACCAAAGAATTGAATCCAAGAATGTTACAGAAAATACCAACACTGACATAAGTGACAGGACGTGTCAGTACAACTTCTAATAAAAACAAGCTACAACTGTTGTTGTTTCCAAGAAATATTACGCAAGGCAGTACATGAAAAAATGGAACACCAAAACGCTTTGACACGAACACATAACGGGCTGTTATTTAGATAAGAAAAGCAAAGAAGTAGGAAAATATAGATACTAGTGGTATCAGCTGCAACTTACAAGCTGTAGGTCGTAGGTTCGAACCCCATCAGGCTCTTTACTTTGTAACAGCACAAAGAAAGTATAAAATTATTCAAATTATTTTTAATACTAGCTTTCCGCCCGCGGCTTCGCCCGCGTGGAGTTCGGTTATATCGCGCTTTTTAGATTTCCCTCGGGAACATCAAATTTTTCCGGGATAAAAGGTAGCCTATGTTCTTTCTCAGGGTCTAAAGATTGTCTGTGCCAAATTTCATCAAAATCTAAGAGGTTTAAGCGGGAAAGCGTAACAGACAGACAGACAGACAGACAGATAGACAGACAGACAGAGTTACTTTCGCATTTATAATATTAGTATGGATAGGATGTAACAGAAAATTTATAGATTTGCAAATTTTTGCTTCATCTGTGTTGGAAGACGTTGCTTCGTACCAAATTTCAAGATTCTGTGCTCACGGGAAATACCTAGGAGGTTTTGATTCCCTTGCGAGTGTTAAAGATGCAAAAACGTCAAAATGGCCTTAGCTTAGAAGTTTGATTTTGAAAGTTCTCTTACAGATCCAAGGGACAGTAGACCCAAATATTCGATATAAATTCTAGCTGGATACCTGAGAAACTTGTCTTTGACAGACAAACGGACTGACAGACGGATAATAAAGTGATCGTATAAGGGTTCCGCTTTTTTTTTTCGAGCACTGAACGGACTACTAACAAACTAACAGTTCAGTCTTATTACCAGTGTGGACGCATAAGGAACAGGGTCTAAAGCTCACTCATCCTCCATAGGAAAGAGAGGATACTCCCACCAGACAGGTTCTATGTCTGGCGAGCACTTGCCCAACGATTGAAATTAGGAAGTTGTATGTATGCTAATTGCACGGTAAACTCTGCTTGCGAGATGTAGAACTGGTGTGACGTCAGTATGACGCGTTATTCCATGTAGCGGTTTTTAGGTATCGCTACACCAGTATATTATATATATAGGAAAAAACCGTCAGGAAGGCGAGGCCGAAGTTCCGGACAGTTGGGGTGTCTTCTCATCTCATGTTTTTCATCCATCGTGGGCGGTATTCCGATAAAACGTTGAAAAATAACTATAGTGTGATGTTCGATTCTTATTATTTTAACTGTACATACACTTAGATCACTTTAATATTAAGGGATTACAATGATAATCTCAGATTAAAACAGATAAGAGCCAATAGGTTAGAGCACGTGCTTTTCTGTCGGCAGCTGTCAATGATATGACAGTCGCCACCCCTTCAAATCACGCCTACTACTCTATTCGGGGCTACCCGCTCATATTATAATATTACTCGAATCGAGTCGACTAAAACAATATTGATTAAATCGAGCTATGATATTTCTTATTAATCTTAACCCATTTGGCGCCGCTGTACCTTATCAGGTACAGCACTAAAAATGAAGGTAGCTCTTAATTTTTTATAACAAACATAAATATTAGACTGTTGTTGGTAAGAAGACATACAAAGCTAACAATCAATTACTAATATTGGAGGGCAGATACACTAAAACTGTCAGATCGAGGATTGTATACTTGGAGTTTTGCAGCGATAACGAGTAAGTAGTGATCCAATTTATATTTCTATTGTTTTATATAAAATATTTGTACTTAAATGTATGTTTTTTGGAAGAATATATACCTGCCTATAAAATAAATATTGGATACGAGGTCTCAAACTTGTTTTGAAAAAAATATATGCTCTGATATACTACTGTACCTGATTGTGTACAACGGCGGAATCCATACACAGAAACTATTTTGTTTTCTAGATTTCACTACAACGAGATCTAAGAAATTCAATGTGTCTACAGATTACAATAGGTTAGAAGAAGCTGTGAATGCAATTTTGTGTGATAGTGACAGTGAGGCCGAAAACGATTTTGCAGTTATACCACCGGAACCTAGCGTTTTGACGGATGAAGAAGAAGGTTCCGACGAGGATATGCTATTTGTATCCTTACCCAAAGATGTACCAGGTAACATAGAGGTATTTAGCTGTAATTCAGACGATTATGACAGCAGTGATGATGAACCTGTAGCTGAAAAAGCTAAACGAATGCCTCGTCAACAACCAAATCAGCCAATTTGGCGATAATGTGCACCTGTTTACTCTTTTACTATGCAGGAAACATCTGATATGGAAAACACAGTGCGACACGAAAGAAAATCTAGTAAATTTTACACCTGTACATATATTTGAGAAAATATTTGATGAGGAGCTTGATAATTACAAATACTGTTATACGCCACGCAAAATAACAGACACTCATTCCAACTCGACTCGAAGGACTTGAAAAACTTTATAGGCATTATGGTCTTGTCTGGATATCATAAATTACCACGAGAAGATTTACTGGTCCTTAGACGAACATGTGGGTGTAGAAATCGTATCTAGAGCTACGTTAGGACAAAGAAATCTCCATTTCGTGAGTAACGACGAAGCTACCAGTACCAGCGACACGAAATGTTCAAAGTGCGGCCATTAGCAGATATTCTCATGAAAAAGAACATGCAGTGGGGTGTGATGCATGAACACATTTCAACACACGAATCGATGGTAAAATATCTCGGTCATCAACCTGCGAAACAATTCATCCGAGGAAAACTTGTGCGATTCGGCTACAAAAACTGGGTAGCAGCGAGTTCTTCGGGATACTGCTATGTTTTTGATTTTTACTGTGGAAAATCCACGAATGCTTCTTCAAATCCCCTAGGTTCAAGAACAGTCAAGACACTACTGATGAAATTGGGGACGAATTCATCAAACTACCAAGTTTTTTTCGATAACTTTCACGCCCTTCTTCCTCGTCAGTACCAAGTTTACCTACAGATGGAGTAGGTAATTTCCCTCAAAAGTTAGAAAAGCCACTCCGATGCGTTTTATGTCATGCACGAGTTCGTTAGCAACGCAAAAAGAGCTAAAAAACATTGTGTTGAAAGACAATGTTTCGAAAAATATCATACGTAATACGCCGCTGTACCCATTTGTGTACACCCCCCTCAAAGGAAGCCTTATCATTTTTAAATTTTTTTTTTGTACTTTTTTGTTCTTTTGGTTTGTAAACAATATAAAAATAAACATTTCTTTAATATACACACATCAAAAGTGTCTAGGGATCAACATATATTTTTGCAATAACTTTTCTCCTGATTGATATTAATTAAAATTTTCTTTAATGATTCATCAAATAAAGTGTTTTCGTTTGTCACAGTAACGATAAACCAAGTCACCTTTGCATTAATAAAGAAATTTGCCATTTTCCTAATAAAGGGATATTTGACATTTGAACCACTAACACAAAAGTTCGAAAAAAAGACTGAAATAACAGTTTTCTCTAAAATTTTATTGGGTAACTTAAACAATTAATAATCCGTGTTTCTACCGCGAACACTAACAACACAAGAACATCGGTTTGGCATACTCAAAATGAGTTCATCCAAATCACGCTGTGGAATGGCCGCCCATGTTCGTTGCAACAACAAAAAAAGGTCTTCTTGCGACTGGATACCCTCCATATTCGGCAGAGCTCTTCTCTGTAGCATATCCCATGCATGCTCAATCGGGTTCAAGTCTGGCGACTGAGCAGGCCAGGGCAGGACATTGATGTTAGCTGCGGCGAGAGTCTGTCTTACAACTCTTGCGGTGTGCGGTCGTGCATTATCATGCATTAACTGAAATAAGGGACCGATTTGCACTTGTAGAGGAACGATGACGTCTGATACAATCGTTTCAGCATAAATTTGAGCGTTGAGGTTGCCTCTGATCCAAATCAACTCAGTTCTTCCGCCGATCCAAATACCCGCCCATACCATGATGGTTCCACCACTATAAGGATGGACTTCCTGGCAGGATTTTAATCGCTGTTGGCGTCCAGGGGTTCTCCAGTGTCGTATACGTCTTGTATCCGGTCTCATACCAAAACGAGACTCATCAGAAAAGCACACGAAACGCCATTGTTCTTCTGCCCAATTTCTGTGTTCAAGAGCCCATTGATATCGAATCCTACGATTGTGCATTGCTATAGGTGGTACCCGTAGCGGTCTTCGGGAATGAAGGTTCACTTCATGCAAGCGGTTTCTGACTGTTTGGTCGCTAATTAAGTTCCCTGAAGAGTGATGAAGCCTCACGGCTAACATCATGGCGGTTATTGTTGGAGCTCTTCGAGTTAAGATTTGAATGTATCGGTCTTGTCTCCGTGTGGTGCAGCGATACCGTCCTCCATGGCGCTCAGCCACGGTACCAGTGCTTCGGTAACGTGTCCAAAGTCGACTGATAACACTCTGACTTGTATTCAGAGCTAAAGCCACAGTACGTTGCCGGGAACCAGCTTCTATCATTCCCACGGCTCTGAGCATTTCTTCCCTGCTTAAATGACGTCGCCGCTCCATAATAACGTTGGTTTTAATCAGTAGTAGGGAAACAGTAGCACTAATAATGTCTTCAATGCGTTGTATGTTTTTATAGGGAAAATATTGACAGCTGATTTTCATCTTTTACTCGAATTTGATTCACAGTTCCTGATTCAAATTATGAAATGCACCAAAAAGGATCCATATAAATTTATAAAATCATAAATTTATTACAAAGCCACATCTCAATCTCAAGAAATCCGCATAAAAATGCTTGATCCCTAGACACTTTTGATGTGTGTATTATGGCTAAATTCAATTTGGCGGTTAATGGGTTAATAATCAACGCGCCGTCATATAGATAAGTAAGTCCAGGTATCATAACCATTTTGTTGCCAAAAAAAAAAAAACGGAAAGCAATAAATACTAAAAAAGACTATAAAAATCATCCGAAACTTCCCGTAAAAGACGAACCATGTGGAGTGTCACCTTTCCAACAAAACGTTGTACACTTGAGGCCAGAAAAAGAGAAGGCTCAGTTATGATTTATTTCAGGTTGTTGGCTGATACGTAACGTCACTGTAGGCTGCCACGAGATTTATAAGGAACCTCAGCGTTTGAGGAAAAGATATATACAATCTGAAGTAGGTATAGGAGGAAAATTGCTTACACGGAGTAATTTCGTTTCGGGATCTGGAGATTTGGAAAAAAATGTATGTGCTCGATTGGTAGGTACACTCTTTATTTAATTCTGGATGAATGGGAGTTGCTTATAATTTATTATTTGAGGATTTTTTTACATAAAAATTAAAATAATAAAACTTGAAAATGGATAAAAAATTAAATGGGTTTAAATTGTGCAATTAAAAACGTCAAACAAGCATGTTTTGAGGTTTTTAATTAATTTGAATGAATAAGTGGAAAGTAATTATGTTGAGTTTCAACGCTAAGCTGAACCTGTCTCATGAAGGCCTAAAGGGAATGTACTGTTTAACAAGCATTAGCTAATATGACGATAGCAGCGGTGGGCTAGAAATATCGGTCACGACTTATAAGCTGTAGGTCATAGGTTCGAACTCCATCAGGCGTTTTACTCTGTGTAAATTATTTCATCATCACTACTCTCAAGACGGTGAAGGGACACATCGTCAGGAAACCGGCATGTCCTAAACCCAAAACTTCGAAGACATGTGACATCTACCAACTCGCACTGGGCCAGGGTGAAAGATTACGATCCACTCCTTCTCAGTGAGAGGCCTGTGTGATGTGTTCCAGGAGAGGGAATATTATACCTACGCTGATTATGTAAGAAAAGACTGCAGGTACAAAAATATGTCAACAAAACTTAAATAAATACCTAATACGTTTATTGGAATTGAATTTAAAATTAGAATATCTATGGATAATTAAAAAAAAAAATGCAATAAACATGGACAATCGATAAACGCAGAATGTTTTTCAATAAACAGGTTAATAACGAATGAATTGGGATAAAGAACAAAAGAATTGTGATGATGAGGTAGTCAATACAGCAAGACGAAGGACAGGAGATACGATGACAGCAGTTCCAGTAAACAAGGGCCCGAAAGTCATGCCTCGGCACTGCTGGAGATCCAAAACCAAGTACCATCGACCTAAGGAGTGAACAAAGAAGACAAAAATATTTAGTCTAAAAACTTATTTTCCAGACAGTAATACTCTTTATTATTTGTACACTATATAAATTATAGACATAAATATAGAAACACAAAGGGTGACACAATGGACGGGCTTATCGCTAAGAACGATCTCAACAGTAGGTATAATTATAAAAAATGTGGTTAAAGCCTTTGTGTTATTTCAAGAGAAAAAAAAATATTCGTCAAATTTGGTGAAACGAGAGTTATTACGGTTTATTTACTTCAGACTTATTTATAAATATAAAACCCAGTGTGTTTTTGAGCTTATAACGGTTACGGACAAAACCGCATGCAACAGATGTAGGATTAAAAATCATTTATGTGTAAATAAATAGTGCACTATAATGTTTGCAAAGGATACAATGACTGTTTTTGTTTTGCATATTGTGAGAACAAAAGATAATATTTTAAAAGATTGATGAGGCGTATTTTTTTACATGCTTTTTATTAGCTTCACTTGTATGTTTGGTTGCTTGCTTGTTTGTTTGTCCGTCTCTAACTCTTTGGACTACGAGTGAGCGACTCATTACTGTAAAATGTCCCACTGTTTTCAATACGTTCGTTCGTTTTTTTTTTTTTTTTAAGAATATCGAACGAAGAAGTTGAAAATAAATATAGTTTAAAAAACTAAAAAAAAATATGCTTTTATAAAATAACAAACTAAAAAGTTAAAAATAAATTTAGAAAAAGCGTGAGGCGCTTAGTATACAAAAATTATGGCACAAAGCGCCTCACGCTTTTTCTAAATTTATTTTTAACTTTTTAGTTTAATATTTTTTAAAATCATGTTTTTTTTCGTTTTTTAAACTATATTTTATTTGGCTCATTCTGATTGCGAAACATAAATTACTTATGTATAAATGCAAGGAAATACACATTATCCGTAATAATTTAAATCGATAATACATAATGAGTGTATAATGTTATCACTGTAAGGAAACAGGCGTCCTTTCGGCGAGAGGTAGTCGGGCGTAATCTACATACGCGAGCCCAGTGCGGGTTGGTAGATGTCACATGTCTTCGAATTCTTGATTCCAGCTCATGTCCGTTTCTTTGTTTTTCTTCAGCGTTTTGAGAACAGTAGTGATGAAATAATTAACACAAAGTAAAACGCTGTACAGCTTGCGAGTCTTGCCGACAAGCAATTCGTCGTGTTCCGAGAATGTCTGGTGAAGCCGTACGGAGGATAGGTCTGAGCAGTGGTGTTGCCATGTGTGCCAGGTACGATACGCCAAAATGTTTTTGTGTCAGGAGTTGGACCGTGGAGGGTCTCCAGGTCAATCTCCCTCTGATGCAGCATCGTTGGTCGTGTTAGGTTCAACATTGCATCACCTCGCTTAACTGCTGTCTTCCTTCCCGTTCACTAAGTTTTTTTTTAATGTAAAGGCTCATAAGATTGCATCACTGCTTACCATCAGGCGGGGTTGCGGTCAAACACTAGTTTACATTAACAAACACAAGGTAACATTTGAGTTTAATCCTGTCAAATTAAGTCACTCCATAGACAGTTTGGACGCGATTATAAACATGGCGACCAGGAATATGTCAATTTACGCCAGGCGTGGACTAACTTGGCAGGTCTAAGGTAATATAATAATCTTCTGTCCTTTTCTTAATGAAATAGAAAGAAAGAGATGCACTGAACTTAAATTTAGTTTAGTTTGTGAACAAGGGAATCAGCGCTATTGTCCTTTTTTTTTGTTGGGATGGGAAATCATCAAATGACTTCTCCCGCTCTGGGCAGAGTGGAAGGGCGTGTTAGACTTTCACTGACTAAAACCCACCCGTGTTTCTTCACTTGCCTATGCGATGGCCAGGGCCACGGTTTCTTGTTTAACCAACCCGCAACCCTGACCCAGCAGGCATCGGTCTTCGTGGACCCCGTCATGACGTGCTGACATCTCTTTGAGGCGCGCGTGAAACACGACGCGCCGTCGACTCGGGCCTGGTCCTTACCGAGCGGCGAGATGCCCACTGATCACCGCCCGCAGGCCCGCGCCTACGGTGGCTGGGAGTTTAGTGTCATCTCCCGATAAGGGCGTCTCCTGCGGCGGCTAGTGGCGTGAGGTCGCTGGGATTCCCGTTGCCTCACGCGTTCCGCCTCCTCCTTTGCCAGCATCACTGCTTCGCAGAAGGAGGTGACGGCCTGCCATGCACTCTCGCTTCGGACCATGGCCTGGATCAGGGTCGGACGCGAGAGATCGCCGCCGATCGGTGCTACGAGGACATGGCGGTGCTCTACCCAAGCCGGGCAGACCTCCACCGTTTGCTCCACCGTGTCCTCAGGGCGATCCACACAATGGTGATACCCTGGCGTTTCCTCCCGCCTTATACGGAACAGGAACCTCCCGAAACAACCGTGTCCGGTGAGGACCTGCGTCAGGCGGAAGGTGAGGGCGCCGTGGCGCCTCTCTAGCCACTCCTTAAAGAGGGGACTTACCGCCACTATTGTGGCGTGCCCAAGCGCCATTGTCCTACAGTCGTCTAAATTAAATAAAATATTTCCATTAAAAATCGTTCTTAATCACCATTTATTCAGAGAGAATCACCGACTCAGAGGTTTATTCTAGTTAAATGAAATAAAACATTCCTCGTAGGGTAGAATATTTTACGACGGTGGGGCCCATTAATAATGCTGGATATACAATGACGACATTCCTGTTATTCATCGCTGAGCGACGATTTTAATGATAGTCATCTATTACGCGATTGAGTAGCGGTATTGTATTGCTGTATTTTGGTTTTCACGGTAATGTACAGTACCTAGTATATTTTATCGTTTTAAACCTCGTTTTTATTGTTATTGAAGATGTACACCATATCCTTGTATTTTTAAAGTTTATAGTTTTAAGTCACCACGTCAAAATTCATTGCATTATATAGAATACCCTATAACTGGACACTGCCCCCTAAGATACAGGCCTAGCCTAGTTTAGGGGACAGGGATAAACCTATTGTACTTACCTATTTGTAATGCAATTTTAATGTAAACGAAAAGTGAAAATGTATTTTTGTACCAATAAATATTATTATTATTATTATTGTAGAGTGTGCTCGTTTGGGACTCCAAAGGTGTCTAGCCTTTGAAAATAATGCTAATGTAGGCTTCTATAATAGCATCCTGTCCTCTCCATTATCAGATGAGGCTAGAACACTTTATAATATTATGGGTATAAGGTTGCGGGTTGGTTACTTATTTATAAAGTAACTTATATGTAAGTAAGTCATCATCATCAACCTTTTTTTATCGTCCCACTGCTGGGCACAGGTCTCCTCTCATACAGAGAAGGATTGAGCGTAATCACCACGCTTGCTCAATGCGGGTTGGCGATTATGTACTTGTGTACAATCATTGGGCTGACATGTTCTTCACAGAAAAAGAAAACTCCTTATTAATAAAGAAATTTAAGTTCTTTATATGAAAGATTACGCAGTAATAAGCGGTTTACGATTTACGAGGTATTCAAAAAAAAACTCCTTACTAGATCTCGTTCAAAAAAACATTCTTTAGTAGTTTTTATAGTAATGTACCTACACCATGTTTTTTTTAGATATTACATTTTCTTTAGAAGTAAGAGGGGGGGGGGGGGGGGTCAACTTTTTTCCACTTTGAAACATCGATATTATTTTTTGAAGACCTATCCATAGATACCCCAAACGTATGTGCTTGATGATAAAAAAATCGAGTTTCAGTTCTAAGTATAGGGAGCCCCCAATTTTTATTATTACTTTTGCATCAAAATCTTAATGCGGTTCACAGAATACATCTACCTACCAAGTTTCAACAGTATAGCTCTTATAGTTTCGGAAAAAATGGCTGTGACATACGGACGGACAGACGGACAGACAGACATGACGAATCTTTATAGGTTCCGTTTTTTGCCATTTGGCTACGAAACCCTAAAAAAGGACATATTTTTTTGAGTACTTTATTAGAGAACAAAGTTATAGTTATTACGGTTTATGGTTTAGAGGTATCTACAAATGTCACATGATAACAACGCGTCATTCTGACGTCACACAGACCCTACATCTCGCAAGCAGACTTTACCGTACAGCTAGCTAATACAATATGTAAAGAAAACCCCGTCCGACCCTTAAGGATGATAAAGGTTAGGTAAACACATGACCAAATAAAATATGAAATTTTACGTAATCAAGATAGTAACAATACTAATGAATTTTTAAAATAAGAAATATTTTTTTCCCGTGGATTAATTCCAACCTCCCCGAAATTTGGTGATTTAAAAAAGTGAAACACCTTTTTGAAGGTATTGTTAAAAGCGATGCGACCACGTGCCGCGTGCCCCCGTCGACCGCGCATGGATTGCCTACCGCACATGTATTAAGTTACCTCTTTTTGTGAAATAATATTTATTTTTAGGGGGATTTTTATTTTAAGTTTAGCCCGGCTTTGTGGGCACTTTGGTGTGTGCATATTAGTGGAATCAGTTAATAATACCTAACAATACCTTCACGGATCGAACAGGGTTTTCTTTACATATTGTATACAACTTCCTAACGTCAGTCGTTGGGCAAGTGCCCGTCAGACACAACACCTGTCTGATCGGGGGATTTTTATAAAGTAGAAAAATATGAAGGATGAGTGAACTTTAGACCCTGTTCCTCATACCACTAAAATAGTAAAAATGTTGTGTTGTATCACTATCACCCTGTAAGTCGCAGAAATCTATACTAATACTAGCTTTTCGCCCGCGGCTTCGCCCGCGTGGAATTCGGTTATATCGCGCTTTTTAGATTTCCCTCGGGAACATCAAATTTTTCCGGGATAAAAGGTATCCTATGTTCTTTCTCAGGGTCTAAAGATTATCTGTGCCAAATTTCATCAAAATCGGTTGAGAGGTTTAAGCGGGAAAGCGTAACAGACAGACAGACAGACAGACAGATAGACAGATAGACAGACAGATAGACAGACAGACAGACAGAGTTACTTTCGCATTTATAATATTAGTATGGATAGTATGGATATAAAGCTGAAGAGTTTGTTTGTTTGTTTGAACGCGCTAATCTCAGGAACTACTGGTCCGATTTGAAAAATTATTTTTGCGTTGTATAGCCCATCAATCCAGGAAGGCTAAAGGCTATATAAAATCACGCTGCGACCAATAGGAGCGGAGCATAACTAACTCCACGCGAACAAAGTCCCTGGCGGCAGTTAGTCATTTATAAAAATAAAGCTAAATATACTTTTTTTTTTTATAAAGAAGATATGTTATAATTAGGATATTTTTTTAGAATACTTTTATCATCTAATTCTAAACATTCATAGAATAAAATTAATCTTTTCATTCGAAAATTACTTAAGTCGTGATTTAAAATGTTGATCATACTTTGTAAAGTTTCTGGTAATTTTTAGAAAATATCTGGACCCATGCCGAGACAAAACGAGTCACTCTAAAATCAACTTAAATTCCATTTAAATATAGTCGATAAACGTTTTAGTTAAAATGACAATAATTTGAAGCAATGGGAATTGACTTTACCTTAGCTATCCAATAACTTCTACAGATAACATAATAAGAGGTATAGTCAGGAAAATTACTTGGTAATTACTCATATTATTGTTAGCCACCATATTATGAGTAATTACTAAGTAATTTTCCTATTCTACAAATATGTAGAATAATTATTCTTCATATTTGTAGAATAGTTAACGAAAACCTTATACCTACACCCCAGTTAGTGTTGAATTGAAAGCATTATGTAATAATATTTTTTGGCTTTATTATCACGGACCCCGGGCTCCAACGCGAAAGCCGCGGATGCAACCGGGATAAACGCTGAGATGATGATGATGATTTTTTGGCTTTATCAATATTTTCTAAAACTTTATTATTAAGAAAATCGTGTTGACATTGTGCATTTAAAAATCAAAGATTTTGATAAAAATCACCTACCTAAATTATAAGTTTACTAGCTTTCCGCCCGCGTGGAGTTCGGTTATATCGCGCTTTTGAGATTTCAATTTTTTCCAGGATAAAAGGTAGCCTATGTTCTTTCTCAGGGTCTAAAGATTGTCTGTACCAAATTTCATCAAAATCGGTTCAGGGCATTAAGCGGGAAAGCGTAACAGACAGACAGACAGAGTTACTTTCGCATTTATAATACTAGTATGGATTTGACCATACAATATCCACATAAAAAATAAAAGAAACTTTATTTGCGTTCCATCATCGGACAACCCGTCATACCTTACGGGAGTTAACCTTACGTTATTGACACCACTACGATTCAGACGACGCGTTTGGCCTCATCTTTTATGCCGCGTACATAGAGGCACTGGAATAATTTGTCAGCTGTGGTGTTTCCGTCTGACTACAATTTAAGTGCCTTCAAGGATTGTGTAAATAGCTATTTTTTTTTTTTTTTTTTTATATATCATAAACTAGCGCTTGACCGCAATCCTGCCTGATGGTAAGCAGTGACGCAATCGTTGATGGTAAAGCGCACTAGTTTATTAAGAGCCTATTCACTCTAGCCTTGAAGACACTCAAATTGTAGTCCGACGGAAACACCGCCGCTGGCAAATTGTTCCAGTCCCTCGATGTACGCGGTATAAAGGAGGAGGCGAAACGCTTCGTCCGGATCGTAGTGGTGTTAACAACGTAAGGGTGGAAACCAGCCGTACGACGGGTCGTCCGCTGGTGGAACGGATATGGGGGAATTAAATCATGCAATTCCCTCGCACACTCCCCGAAATGCATCCTATAGAACACCGAAAGGCTGGCTACTCTACGCCTGAATAAACTAGGCTATTAATAAACTAGGCGGCTTTACCATTAACGATTGCATTGGTGCATAGCCATCAGGTGGGATTCCGGTCAAACACTAGTTTATAATAATAATAATAAACTATGTTTATTATATTACACTCTCAAAATATATAAAAAGGTGAATACACGAAAAAATTTAATAGTATTATCTATAGTTGGTATTTAAAGAAGACTTGGAATTAAGAGAAAAACAGTTCGTTAGTAAAAAAAAAAAAAAAAACAATACTTGACACATAATAAATACTGGCTGGATCGTTTTCTGGTTTAGATGGGAAAGCATCAAATGACCTCTCCCTCCCGCTCTGGGCGGAGCGGAAAGGCGTGTCAGACTTTTACTGACTAAAACCCAGCCATGTTTCTTCACTTGCCTGTAGGCCAGGGCCACGGTTTCTCATACTGGCTGGATCTTAGGTCTAAAATGATAATACTAAAGAAAATTAACGTAGACTGGCCATTCGCTTAGAAATAAATTTTGCAAACTGTAAAATGCTCGTCTACCTTTACTATTTCATTTTAAATATGCCTTTCCTCACTTAAAAATACTTAACTTAGAAAACAACATGAAAAACTAAAATTGACGTAGAATTTTAGTCGCCAAGAGCCATTAAAATAGTTTTTAAGTGTCCTACACTAGCAAAAATTCATTAGTCGATAAAATTCAGCTAAATTTTATCAAGAGAATAATCCGAAAAAAGTAGAACAGAAGAAAACAAGAAACAGTTTTTCTCTTTATTACATTGTCAGTACCTATTTCATTTAGCACGTTGTTTTTTTTATTAGTTTAGGCTCTGATATGTGTGGAAGGTTGTTTTTGTAAGATAAAGGCACGAATTCTGTCAACAGCTTTGATTATTGCTTATTGGCTCTGTATACAACACTTCGTTTTATTGAAAGTTGTAAGGTTTATATTGCTCGTAATAAACGGATATTTAATATTATTGTTGATTGTTAACTCGTAGGAAGATATTGTCTGTACTGTTTCAACCTCGATAAAAATCAAAAATATTCACTTCAGCAACCTACTTCCGTAACATACTCATCATCATCATCATCATCTTAGCGTTTATCCCGGTTGCATACGCGGCTTTCACGTTGGAGCCCGGGGTCCGCTTTCCTGCATTTAGTGCGATCTTTAGCATCCTGTGGTGAGATTGTTGGCACGCATGTCATCTCTTACAACCTCAAGCCAGCACTTCTTTGGTCTACCCCGCTTGTTCCGGCCCGGCGGAGGCGCCATGGTAAGACATTTATTACCCACGTAACGTGCCGGTTTTCATAAGACGTGGCCGTACCAACGTAGGCGACCCTCCTGCAGTTAGTCTGCTATGTCACGGACACGAAGACTTCCCCGGATGCGGGAGTTCCTGATGCGGTCGTTCCGCGTAACTCCACACATCCACTGCAGCATATTCATCTCCGTGACATGCAGCTTCTGCTTGTGTTGCTCTAGCACAGGCCACGCCTCACTGCCATACAGAAGGACAGGTCTAATGATGGTTTTATAGACCTGTCCCTTAAGCTTAACCGGCATTTTGGGGTCACAAATGACACCCGTCACCTCACACCATTTTGCCCAAGCTGCGGAAATGCGTGCCCTGACGTCGCCATCAATGTCACCGGACGCGTGAAGCACAGACCCCAAGTATTTAAACTGGTCTGTGCACTCGACCATGACTCCGCCTATGCGCACAGACATGAGGTCTGTCATGTTGCTGGCCATGTACACGGTCTTCGCCCCATTGAGTTTCAGACCTCCGTTCTGAGCGAGTCCTTCCATGCATTCACACGCCGCACCAACCGTTCCCTCTCCGCTAGCGCGATATCGTCAGCATACATGAGCAACCAGAGACGTTGCTCATGTGAATCGTTGATGCTATCCGACATGACGTCTAATATCACGCTGAACAGAAACAGACTAAGGACGGATCCCTGGTGGACTCCGACGGTGACGGGGAAGGGTTTAGTGTTGCAACAGCGGTCCTAACGATAGAATCAGATTTGAGGTACATACGTATCTCGAATAATGTCAACATAGGCTTCTGGTACACCTTTGGACCTCAGTGCCCACCAGATCACCCCACCAGGAATACAGTCGAAGACCTTCTGCATATCTAGAAAAAGCATATGCAGAGGCTTGGTCTTCGACTATATCTCTCCATGGTGATCCTTAGTGCGAAGATAGAATCCATGGTTCCGTACCCTTGACGAAATCCATATTGATACTCCGAGACAGCACACTCTTGCCGGATCCGGGAGTCTAAAATCCTCTCCAAGATCTTCATGGGGTGGGCCTTTATACCGCGATAGTTACCACACTCCTGTACCGAGCCCTTGCCTTTGAAGACTGGAGTAATAGTACTCGGTCTCCATTGGCTCAGGAATTTGCCGGTCAGAAGCACGCGGTTTAGAAGGTTAATTAACATGCCTACACCGCGAGGACCTATCCTCCTTGCCTGGCCATCCAGGCCTCAATGGGAACTCCGTCAGCTCCGACAGTTTTCCGATTAGCCATGCGGCGAAGAGCCGTTTGGACTTCCTCAGGCGTTATCGGGGGCACTAATCCAAGATTTAGAGGGAGTTCCGGTGTCTGCACCTCTTAGTGCTGCTTATTCAGCAGCTCGTGGAAGTACGAGCGCCATCTGTATGGTAGCGTCTTTTACACAACGGCACTTGGATATACCCTGTGCCGCTTTGACCCTGGAATGTGCCAACTTGTAAATGAGTTTCCTTCTGCGAAGCAGTGATGCTGGCAAAGGAGGAGGCGGAGCGCGTGAGGGAGCGGGAATCCCACCGCCCTCACGCCACTAGCCGCCGCAGGAGATGCTCTGGTCGGTCAGGGTTGCGGGTTGGTTAAATAAGAAACCGTGGCTGTGGCCGTTGTACAGGCAACTGAAGAAACAAGGGTAGATTTTAGGCAGTAAAAGTTCGACGGGCCCTTCCGCTCCGCCCAGAGCGAGAGAAGTCATTTAATGATTTCCCACCCCAACAAAAAACAGGGGCCAACGTATTATAGGACTTTTCGATGCACGGAGAGGTGTCGCTATGTGAAGATGGTCACCCATCCATAAGCTAGGCGCGGCAAGCAGAGCTTAACCTGATCAATCGACCTGTGCAGCTGTTATTATTTTAGCCACAAGCCTCTCTCTCAATGATTCGTCTCTATTAGATAAATTACCATCATTATTTCAGCCGAAAGATGTACACTGCTGGACATAGGCCTCCTCCAAGGATCTCCACGACCCGGTCGTCGCATCAGTCGCTGCGTCTTCCGGTGCGTGGTCGCCACTCAAGAACCCTTCAGCCCCATCGGACATCGGTCCTACGGGCAATGTGCCCGGCCCACTCGTTCTTCTGCAGATCTCATTTCTAATTTGATCACGCAGTGAAACCCCAAGCATAGCCCTCTCCATTGCCCTTTGGGTGACCTTGAGCTTAATGCTAAAGGATAAGGCCCACTTGGTATTCTGTTTTACTCTCTAAGAAAACATTTTAAAGATTTCGATGTTTCATTATTTGCCATCGGCGCTATATAAAACCTTTCAACATGCATACCTATCATATACCAATATTATTTCTTAAGTACTTACTTATTTTGTCGGTACGTCATCACTTCCCTACTTAAAGTATGAAACTTTATCAATATACATAAAAGAGGCATCAGTTTAAAGCTTTCAAGACCGCTATACCGAAAAATGTACTACACAGATTACTCACATTTCAGTGGTTCTTTGAAAAGTTACCATCAAAAATACCGAACAAATACTTCGCACTTTTCACATAGTTAAGAAATTATTACTTGCCACAAGACTATAATTTGTTACTATAAAAATATCGAAGAATATGCCCAGTGCGTGTCAATACTCCATTTTGGCGAGTCATTAAGGAAATAGAAATGGCTGTTGTATATTCAACTCAATTATAGTTACGACATAGAACTTTATGTTACCACTAACGGTAATAATAGTTTCCTTTATTATTTAACTACTCTTGTTAACTTTTTGACATGTGAATTGCGAGCAATTTTCCTATCATAGTAGGCACGGCAGTTAGATTGTTATTGATTTGTTTAAAAAAAAAAACATTGCCTCACTTTTTGAATTAGGTACTCTGTATATGTGTTTACAAATTTTGGTGGTTTGGAAAATAAAGTCACACAATATTTTTTATAGTTAGAAGAAATCACAGTTAATTGATTGTTATTTGTTTTATCCCACATTATAAATTACTCCTGTATCGTATATGCTTTTATCGTATTTAGTACACCATTAGGCCAAACTTTGCAAAAAGGTGTATTATAAAATCACAGATTATTTAGAAGACAAAAAAGCTTGGGACTGAGCTACTCGCTCTGTTAAGCATTGTTATTATAGCAAGCAATATGCGTAATTATAAGGTAAATTATTGTAAATATTTTCAATTTTAATGTCTGGACTTGAAAAAAGACAATGATCCCTGAGTTTGTTTCGGCTATTTCTTCTCAGAGGTAGTCAGTTAGGAAATGCCGGCTTCATCTAGTTAAAAAAAAAAAAAACATGACGTGTAAAAGTGATCAGTGATCCTACTGGCTTAATAAACGATTTCATTTCATTTCATTACTTATACTATGACTGATAAAATATTACTGTAGTAAAAAATATAATGTTTCTGTTTTTAAATTGTTCTTTTAATTGTAACGAAGCAAGCCAAACAAGTTTACTCAGTAATGTTCCTTTCAATGTTAGAAAGTTTGTACTGAATTGTTATTTTTACTGTGTATTCACTAACCATTTTGTATCGTCTGGGTAGCTTCCGGCTTAGCAATAAATGGTCTGTGAAAGTCTACATACATCTTCGAAAGAAATATGGTATCAATAAAGCAGTTTCTTGGTATTGCGAGAGAGTTAACACACACAAGACATACATATAATATTTTTTAACACCCTTGCTCGTAAAGCTGATGTAATTCCACCGGTTTTAAATATGTAAAGCAGGCCATAACAAACGCGTGTTTTATCAAAGCAAATAGTTAAGTTATAGTCCATAACAGCATTATTTTCCATAACAGCATTATTTTCCATTTCTTGTAATTATGGAACTGATCGCCGCCGCACGGCTCGCGCTGCGCGCTGTTCCATATTTGAAATGGCAAATAATAATACTAATGGAGGGAAAGCAACAGTGTGCATTCACAGATTGAGTTTATTTAAAATGAACAAAATATAAAATACTTCTTTTTCTGTTTCCTCGCAAGTGTGTTAAAAAACGTCGTACGATATACGTGCGTATTGGTTATAACATGCTCGGCTCAATTACACCCTCGCCTTCGGCTCGGGCTGAAATTCCGCCTCGCATGTTATAACCATCATTACGCACTAATTACGTAATGTACTATTACAAACATACACAGACTCATAACAGCTGTTTGTGATATCAAAGTTATTTTTTCTTTATGTAAAACCTGCATATAGATTGTTCAGAATAAGCAACTCAATCGATTCCAATCATTTTTACACCATGTTATATTTTTTTCCAAATACATTTAGAAATTGTTGCAGTGTGGTTACTGAGCCCACAATTCAGTTTACGGTAGATCATAGTACGTAGCGCATGCGCACGCCCACGCATCAGCTGCCGCCATAGGTCAACGTACCGCTCGCCCGCCCGATCGATGCGCTGACCATATTTTTATTGGGACAACCAGGTAAGATAACAAGCTCTGTTCTTTTTTATTTTTCATGATATCTTTTTGAAATTTTGTACATAGATTCTTTACATAAAAATACTGGACACGCGTTTCGGATTTCGCATATACAAAAAATAACGTTGTATACAAATGTTTCGGCTTTCCGGAAATTCTGTAAATCTTTCCAATATTATAAACTAGCGACCCGCCCCAGCTTTGCACGTGGACAAATCATATAGGTACCTAAGCCGGAAGGCTTAAAGCTTAAGGTTATTTCTTGAGGAACAAGAAACGGTGGCCCTTCAATATGAAAATTTTTAGATTTATGAAAATCTTTTGTATGCTCATAAAAATATAAAATTGTTTAAAAAATACAGTGATGTCCATAATATAAATACTAGGAACAGGCACAAATTTATTGTACCTACAACAAGGCTTAAGAAAATAGGTGGCTCTTTCAGATGCCAATGTATACATTTTTACAATGGACTTCCAGAGGTGGTTCAAGATCTGAGCCTGAATAAATTCAAATCCTTCATTAAACGTAAGTTGTGTCAGAAAGCATTTTATAGTGTGAAGGATTATATTGAGGACAAAAAGGCTTGGGCTTGAGCTGCGTCCGATTATATACACTGATTGTTCTCTGATTTTTCCTCTTGTAGTTTTAACATGTAATTGTTTATGTTATTAATTCAAAGCCTGTATTGCACACTATGTAGCCAAGCATATTGTACGTTACGGAATTGTATCGCTGACAGAGGTGTTCGGCACTTGTACAGCTACAAAGGAGCTAAACTTTCCACAGATTCGGGAACACAGTTGGAGCTGCTGAACCTTGGACAAAACTATCTTAGCATTGTGTAGATTCAATTTCTTAGTATTGTATAATTGCATGGCAAACGTGTGAGCACAATGTACGAATGTGCTGTAAGGCATTTTTTTGTTGGGTTAGTCTTTTTTATTGACTTGATAGTGCTCTGGCTGTTGAGAGTATGTCATGCTCACTCAAATGTCTCGCTGATGGTGGCGTGTGTGTTGGGTCATTAGGTTCCCTTCAATATGGTTGAGCTGAATGATGCTGATCCATTCGTCATGTTCGTGAACGGACGCCGTCGGAGGGGACTGGTCATCTCTTAGCTGCCACGGCGTATTTTAATTTCTGAATTGATTTTTGTGTGTTTTCCATAATGGACGCTCTCGGCGTACAATTTATTTCTGAATCGTTCTCACACGGTTGATTTCAACATGAATGATGTAATCAAATATTTATAAAATTAGCTTGAAAATTTAAAAGAGTGTCCATGGAGTTTCTTGCCCGTTCTTCTCCATAGGTACCTACTCTTTCGAATGGGCGACTAGCTTCATCTTATTGACTGACCGACCTTCTGACAATTCAAAAGTGCCTGTAACTGGTTTATTTGAAATAAATGCTTTGATTTTGATTTTTTTGATTTTGAATAAAAATAATGTCTACTGTGTCGCCCATCAGCCAATATCTGACTCTGGAAGATATGTCGACCTTATTGTCCATGGATAGCCAGTTCCACCACCTTCAAACAGAATGAAAGCCTACCGGGGTAGCAAGTTTGTACGAAATAATGGTCCCCCGCTCCGGCCCACTCACTCCGCGTTTTTTTTTTATATAATTCGCCTGTGTGTCCTCTGACATTGTCAAAGCCCTTGTTTCTGCAATTTTTTTTCTTGTACGCTACTACTCCGCGGTTTAGGCAGAGAAACACTGAAGTGGCAGGTGGCCGGCAGGGGCGAGAGCGGCCACGCGGATTTTTTCTGGTGTTTAGTTTTGAATAAATCGTGATATCTCCTGAATGAAACAACTAATTCCAATAATTCAAACAGACATCTGCAGCTACTAAAATCCTTTTATATTACTATAATTTATTTGGATAAGGATTAATAATAAGGATCAAATAGTAGGCTCTGATTTCGACTGGAATTTTAATTAACTCTTCAAACATAAAAACGTAGTCATAATGAAGAAACTATAGAAGGTAGACATATGATGTCAGAGACTTTTTGTAGGCATTTTTAAGGTCTACAATACTGTAGTACATTATTTTGATCTATATCATAGGGTTCAGATAGCGTTTGCAATGTAAGCTCAAAAAATGGGTTAAAAAATTATATCAATGTTCCTCTTATATATTATGCATGTGATATACAAAAACCTTCCTCTGGAATCACTCTGTCTATTAAAAAACTCCTATCAGCATCCGTTGCGTACTTTTAAAGATTGAATCATACAATGCGATACAGGGAAAGTAAAAGTGACTTTGTTTTATAATGTGTAGTGATGATGCAAAAGTTTGTGACGTGTACAAGTACGTGTGTAAGTATGGATAGATGGATGTTTGTTACCCTTTCACACAAACACTATTGAACGGATTTGGATGTAATTTGGCGCACAGATAATTTTAACTAAGAATAATAAAAAGGAATAAAACTTTTATTCCAATATCCCATAAGATCATTTTTTTGTAAGTGGAACTGCATGGCGCAGCTAGTTAAAGATATACTAATATTGGCGCAATTGCCGTAAAGTTCCAAGCAAGCATTTGCCTCTTGCCATTGCTCTTTGCTACTTAGACAAGAATCCTTTTACGTTAAATGTGTTGACATACATCATCATGTTCCTAGCCTATTCCCAACTATACAATGTGTAATGGAATGAATATACAATATGTAAAGAAAACCCTGTCCGATCCGTGAAGGTATTGTTAGGTATCGATAACTGATTCTACTAATGCCTACAAAGCCGGGCTAAAGTTAAAAAAAAATCCCCCTAAAAAAATAAATATTATTTTGCAAAAAGAGGTAACTTAATATATGTGTGGTAGGACACCCATCCGCGGGCGACGGGGGGCAGGGTACGCGACGCGTGGTCGAATCGCATCAGCGTACCGTCAAAATGGTGTTGTCACTTTTTTGAAAATAACCAAATTTCGGGGAAGTTGGAATTAATTCGCGGGAAAAAAAGATTATTTTAAAATTCATTAGTATTGTTACTATGATGATTACGTAAAATTTTATATTATAAATTTGGTCATGTGTTTACCTACCCTTTATTATCCTTATGGGTCGGACAGGGTTTTCTTTACATATTGTATATATATCGTGGATCGTCGAAATTATTTGAAGAAGGTTGCTCATTTGATTTACGTAGTAGAGGCCCCAATCGCTTGCGACGTTATTTTGTGATTGCGGCACAGGGACAGAGTCGCTTTGGAAAGTGGGGTTCGTCGAACGGTCACTTTGCATCGAGACGCGGATCAAGACACTTCTCCGAACCGAAACTGTCGGTTTGCTTATTTAAATTGTGATTGTCAAGATTGGAGGGTGGATCATGAAAAGGACCACCTTTACCACTACACCAAGATGCTGTCGACCCTACCACTCTGCCGTCGCTGACTGCGACACATATATGACCACGTTAGCGACGGCGGAGCGATAGGGTCGTCACCACCTTGGTGTGGTGGTAAGGGATCCATCATATCGTAGGTGAAGTTTTGAATTAAAGCACGAAGTGTAAATTTTTTTTTTTTTTATTCATTCATTTATTTCATTCTAAAAACAATTTACATTGTGTTGAAAATATGTAAATATACCCTCCAATCTTTAGAGGAAAAAACTAAATAAGAAATCGTCATCATCATCAACCTTTTTTTATCATCCCACTGCTGGGCACAGGTCTCATCTCATACAGAGAAGGATTGACCATACTCACCACGCTAGCTCAATGCGTGTTGGCGATTTCATACTTAAAGTCCAGCTTTTCTCATGATGTAAATAGAAAATAACAACTGACAATAACAATTTAAATAGGCAAACTAACAGTTTCGCCCCGAAGAAGTGCCCTGGTCCACGTCTCAATCCGAAGTGACCGTTCGACAATCCCCGCTTTCCAAAACGACTCTGTTTACGTGCCGCCATTACAAAATAACGTCACAGCGTTTGCCCCACTACTACATAAATCAAAATAGCAACTTTTATTAAAATATATCATTATCTACGACATATACATACCCAGGGCATGGCTTCTTTGAAACTTACTGTTATAGAATTAATGAGAGATAGAATTAACCCTTTAAACGTAGCCTAACATCACCAGGCGACGTTTGAAGGGTTAATTCTATCTCTACCAAAATCGAACATTTCAAATTGAAATAAATACTTCAGTATCACTAAGTTTATCGCCATATTGTCCTGGATTCTCTTGTTCAATAACTAAATTTAATTTCAGTGCATCTTTTTCTTTCTATTTTATTTAGAAAAGGACAGACGATAAATGTTAGTTTAGTTCTGTCAATTTAAGATACTGTTACGAATGGACCTTATGTCGATGGCATAAGATTCAATATCGCGTGACATGCAGTGTGTCACTTTTGAGCCCTATTTCGCCAGATCTAGACATTTTCTAGGTACAATAATAAAACGCATTGCTAGACTTAGGACGGCCTATCGAATGGTACAGGTCTCAACAGTTTTGTCAACAAAGTGTCGACATCGAAATTTCTAGAAACCCGTTTCCGGGAATTACCGTAGGTACTTCCGAGTGACCTCGAAGTTATGTGCTATTATTATTACGTCTAGAGGAATCTGGAATGTTCGATCAGCTGGGCTATATAAGGCGTCGCGACGCCGGCACACAGTCAGTCTACACTCGACTAGCGATACGAAAACAGCGACAGTTAAGAAGCGATCTTTGAGAATACCTACTGCGACAACTGTAACGAGAACTGTGAGTACTACGGGAAGTAACATCTGTAGAGTTATTGTGTGTTTACAACACGGACTTCGTGGACGTAAGAGAAGACTTCGGTGCGACATCAGCTACATTCTACTTGTCATTGCCTACAATCGACTGTACCTTCGTTGCCAATAAACTTCGTAACCCTTAACCGGCGTTTAAGTACCCCTAGCCCGTAACAATTGGTGTCAGAAGCGGCATGCCGGTCACGCCAAGGGAAGACGAAAGGGTTCGCACGCGACGACAAGCAGCGATGGATTTGGCGCGTCAAGAGGAAGAATCGGTCGGTGTCCCTGCACCCGGAGTAGATGCGGCCGTCGTAACACCGACGAATGTGAGTGCGCCTACTACCACCACTATTCCCGGAAGCAGTGGATGCGATTTATCGGCGTTGCTGGCTCACTTGACGCTGCAAATAAAAGGTATAGCAGAATCCCAGGCAGAAACCCAGGCACAAATAAAACAATCCCAGGCAGAAACCCAGGCACAAATAAAACAATCCCAAGCAGCAACTCAAGCAAAAATAGAAAAATCCCAGCAACTGGTATTAGAATTAAATGAAAAATGGAAAAAAACCAAAGAAGAGGTCAACGAACTTAAAATAAAAACAGCACAACAAGATACCCGTCTGGACCAGCAAGATACGCGCATAGACCAGCAAGACGCTCGTATAGACAAACATGATGCGCGTTTCGATAAACTAGACAATACCATCATGGAGTTTGGAAAGGAAGTAGAATTTTTGCATGAGAAGGTACAAAAAGGAGTTATAAAAGGGGTGATACCTAGTGCTTTGCCGACGTTCCAAGTACCTCATTTTGATGGAACAACGTCATGGGTGGCCTTCCGTCTACAGTTTGAAAAAGTCGCAAAAGGCAACAATTGGGATGACGATCAAGCGGTAACCGCTCTTACGCTTGCTCTGCGTGGTGATGCGGTACAAATTCTCGAAAATATTTCCGGCGATTGCAATACCCTAGCCTGTCTGCTAGAAGCGTTGGAGCCTAGATACGGGGAGAAACACCTCGAACATGTTTACAGGGCTCAACTCCGCGACCGCACACAGAAAAGCAGTGAGGGTTTGCAACAATGGGCATCGGAAATGGAACGTATTGTTCGGAGGGCGTATGCTTCAACGCCGGGAGCAATTGATGCTACTACGGTGCAAGCTTTTACTGATGGAATCCGAGATGCAGAAGTCAGGGCTGCAGTTCGTCTGGGTCACCATCAGACTCTGAAGGCAGCCTTGACACACGCTCTGGAGGTGGAAGCAGTACGCCAAGACGGCCGACAACAGCACCGCATTCGCGAGGTAACCCCAATAATAAAAACTCGGCAAGGACCAACCTGCTATGAGTGCGGCGAAAAGGGTCATATTCGGATCAATTGTCCCAGGAAGTCTAAGGGAAGAAGTACTTCTGGGACACAGGTGGAAGCCGAGGATTTAAACTAAGAACAGCCAGGGCTATGGGGCGAGTACTGGCTGGTCGACCTGAAGCCCCCATTATAACAGTATCACAAGTGGGCGATGGAAACAGTCTTATTATAGAAGGAGAACTGAATGGTAAGTCATGCAGTTTCACGTTGGATACTGGTGCATCAAGAACTATTGCACGACCGGAGCTATTTCCTCGGACCATAGCATGGAAAAGAGGGTTTTCACAATGCCGATTACAAACCGCCACCGGCCAACCAGTACTCGTCCTTGGTGAAACGAATGTGACCTTGAAAATGGGTGATAAGACATTTACGCACCCTGTTTTAGTAGCGAATATTACAGATGATTGCATAATAGGACTGGACTTTTTGAAGAAACAACAGTGCATCCTTAATGTAGCAAAAGGAGTATTGAGTTTCCCAGAACAAGAAGTATTTCTTCAAGGTGGAAAACAAGGGTCAGTGTACTGTTTAAGGTGAACGGTATTACCACCAAGATCAGAAACCTTAGTAGATATTAGACTATCACCAATAGGATGCCGTAAACGTTGCATTATAATTGAAGATTCTGGAGATCACCCAGACTGGATAACAGCAAGGACACTGATGATGATTTCCGATAAACCAAAAGTGCGCATTATCAACGTTAGTAACAAAGAAATAATTCTTGAAAAGAATTGCATCGTGGGTGTGTGCGACCATGTAGCATCGTTGAGAAAAACAGAGGCGCACGAAAAGGAACGTGATAAGCAGTGGCAGGAACATGTATCGACACTACTCGAAAATTGTAAGGGCAATTTAAACAAGTTCGAAAGTCACAAAGTTAAGCAAATGTTGTATAAATTTCATGACATCTTCTCTAAGACCGACAGTGACGTGGGAAGGACCGGGCTCGTCAAACACCATATAGATACGGGCGATACACAGCCGATAAGACAGAGACCACGTCGTATCCCCTTTGCAAGAGAACAGGAAGTGTCGAAAATGTTAAGAGATATGGAGAAAAATCGGATTATCGAAGCGTCTACCAGCCCTTGGTCATCTCCAGTTGTCCTAGTCAAGAAAAAGGATGGCAGTACAAGGTTTTGTGTTGACTACAGGATGTTGAATGATGCCACGAAAAAGGACAGTTATCCCCTGCCACGTATAGATGACACTTTGGACTTGCTAAGTGGCATGAAATGGTTCTCCACAGTTGACCTTAAAAGTGGATACTGGCAGGTGGAAATCTGTCAGCAGGATAAAGAAAAGACCGCTTTCACCACTGGTCCTGGGAACGGTCTCTGGCAATTCAATGTCATGCCTTTTGGACTGTGCAATGCTCCAGCTACATTTGAGCGCCTAATGGAGCGCATCTTGGTGGGGTTGCTTGGTGATGCATGCCTGGTCTATTTGGATGACATCATCATTATGGGACGAAACTTCGCAGAGCACCTACGCAATTTGGAGAAAGTCTTTCAGAAACTGCGTGAAGCGAATTTAAAACTCAGTCCTAGTAAGTGTACACTATTCCAGAAAGAGGTTGGATACTTGGGACACATTATTTCGGCGAAAGGAATTCGAACAGACCCTGAAAAAATAAAAGCCGTGTCGAAGTGGCCTACGCCTCGTAATAAAACTGAGGTACGCTCTTTCTTGGGTCTGTGTGCATATTACCGTCGGTTTGTGAAGAACTTCTCCGAGTTAGCGAAGCCGTTGCATCGTTTAACAGAGGAAAAGTGTCAATTTGAATGGAACTCTGACTGCGAACAGGCATTTGCGCTACTGAAAACTCACTTGTGCGAGACTCCTGTATTAGGTTACCCTAGTCGGGAAGGTCGATTTTTGGTAGACACGGATGCCAGCAATGTTGGTATTGGAGGAGTTCTCTCTCAAACACAAGGAGATAGGCAGGTCGTGATTGCATATTTCAGCAAATGCCTTTCCAAGCCAGAAAGAAATTACTGTGTTACCCGCCGAGAACTTCTAGCCGTTGTTAAGACCTTACAACACTTCAAGAAATATTTGATTGGGAGACAGTTTACACTTCGTACCGATCACGCCGCCTTACAGTGGCTCCTCCAATTCAAAGACCCAGAAGGACAAGTAGCAAGGTGGATAGAGCACCTGCAAGAATTTGACTTTGTCACTGAACATCGAAAAGGCAAGTCACAAAATAATGCTGATGCTTTGTCTAGACGACCTTGCGAAGAATCTTGCCGACATTGTGCCAAACAGGAAAAGAAAGAGAACGTAAGGATTATTCAGGTGAACGCTTTGGACGGAGACTGGGACAATCAATCATTGGAAGACGCACAAAAGGAAGACAGTGACCTGAAGACAGTAATCGAATGGAGGAAACGTGGCCAAAGGCCCACTTGGAGTGAGATATCAGCGCTCAGCCCAACAGCGAAAAGTTACTGGGCTCAATGGGACAGCCTGATAATTGATAATGGAGTTCTCAAGAGGAAATGGGAATCACCCAGTGGACAGGAGGTCACCTTACAGATAGTTGTCCCCTGTGATAAGGTCGCGTCAGTGCTACGACAGGTGCACGACGGAGTATCCGGAGGACATCTAGGAGTAAAGAAAACCCTGGAGAAGGTGAGAAAAAGATTCTATTGGGTGCATTGCCGTGAAGACGTTGAGGACTGGTGTAGAAAATGTGTAGCTTGCTCCTCAGTAAAGGGACCGCAAACGAGAGCCAGAGGTCGGCTGAAAGTGTACAATGTTGGTGCACCATGGGAAAGAGTTGCTGTCGATATAGCTGGGCCATTCCCTGTTACTGAAGAAGGGAATAGGTATATCATCGTCATGCAAGACTATTTCAGCAAATGGCCAGAAGCTTTTGCAGTACCTAACCAAGAAGCTCATACAGTCGCCAAAAAGCTAGTTCACGAGGTGTTCTGTCGATTTGGCATTCCTTTGGAGTTACGCTCTGACCAGGGTAGAAACTTCGAGTCTTCACTATTTCAAGTAGTTTGCCAACTACTCGGGATACATAAGACTCGTACAACACCATATCACCCACAGTCAGATGGAATGGTCGAAAGATTCAATCAGACGTTGGAGAATCATTTGGCCAAAGTAGTGGAAGAACATCAAAGGGATTGGGACCAATACATTCCACTCTTCTTAATGTCATACCGCTCTGCAACACATGATAGCACAAACTATACACCGGCGAAAGTCAACTTCGGCCGAGAAATTAGACTACCCATAGATGCACTAACCGGAACACCTCCCGATGCTCCTATCCTAGCCGTCGACTATGTGGCCGACCTGCGGCGTAAATTAGATGGAATACATGAGCTAGTGAGAGAGAATGGTCTGAAAACCAGTGAGAAGATGAAGATCCGATACGACCGCAAAGCTAACGTGCCCGGATTTGAAGAGGGAACTTTGGTATGGTTACATAATCCCATTAGAAGAAAAGGGAAGAGTCCAAAGTTCCAAGCCAAATGGGAGGGTCCGTACACGATAGTAACCAGAATAAACGATGTCACCTACCGGATTAAGAAAGGACCTAGAGGGAAGCTGAAAGTCGTACACGTAGACCGCCTAGCTCGCTATTATGGATCAAATCATGCTCGGGACGAGCATGACTAAGAAGGGGGCAATGTTACGAATGGACCTTATGTCGATGGCATAAGGTTCAATATCGCGTGACATGCAGTGTGTCACTTTTGAGCCCTATTTCGCCAGATCTAGACATTTTCTAGGTACAATAATAAAACGCATTACTAGACTTAGGACGGCCTATCGAATGGTACAGGTCTCAACAGTTTTGTCAACAAAGTGTCGACATCGAAATTTCTAGAAACCCGTTTCCGGGAATTACCGTAGGTACTTCCGAGTGACCTCGAAGTTATGTGCTATTATTATTACGTCTAGAGGAATCTGGAATGTTCGATCAGCTGGGCTATATAAGGCGTCGCGACGCCGGCACACAGTCAGTCTACACTCGACTAGCGATACGAAAACAGCGACAGTTAAGAAGCGATCTTTGAGAATACCTACTGCGACAACTGTAACGAGAACTGTGAGTACTACGGGAAGTAACATTTGTAGAGTTATTGTGTGTTTACAACACGGACTTCGTGGACGTAAGAGAAGACTTCGGTGCGACATCAGCTACATTCTACTTGTCATTGCCTACAATCGACTGTACCTTCGTTGCCAATAAACTTCGTAACCCTTAACCGGCGTTTAAGTACCCCTAGCCCGTAACAATACTATTATAGATACTTTAGACTCTTAGACGCTAGACTAAAGGACAACTCTATTTTGTTAAGAAAAGAACAGAAGTTAAATGTTAGTTTAGTCCTGCCATATTAGTCCGCGCTTGACGTTAATAGACGTATTTTTAGTAGCTATGTTTTAATGGCGTCTAAACTGTCTACAACAGTATCTTAACAGTATTAGGTAATGAAGAGCTTATTCACTCAAATTTATTTTATTAAGCCCATTGATTCTTACTAGAATGTAAAACAATTCACACAATAAAGCTCGCGCCACAACTCACTAAATAACTTTTTACATTAAACAAAAATAAAAACATTATACTGTCATTGTCAAACAATTGACAGAATGAAAAGAATTTTGTAAACACGTGGAGCCCAGAGCACGCTCTGATTGATACTACAAGGGACTAAATGCTTTTCCATCAGTTTCTACAAGACGATGGTTCATCTATGTGGGACACTAGCAATTACGTATATAGCTTGACTTGGTCTTAAGAGGCATAACGCATCCTGAATTGCTCAAACCAAACTGGTGTCAAGGATTTAAATCGTTAGATTCGCCGTACCGCGTTAGAAAATGGACGCTTTACTGTTTCGCTTTGACGCCTCTCTGACACAATGTTGTAGTCACTTGACTCGATTGTCATAGAAACGGTATTTAAATAATATGGGAGTTCATCACTCTTCTATAGATCGATACTTTTTTACGTGACTAGGTATTAGCATAATCAGCTTATTGCGTTCCCACTGCTGAGGCACAGGCTTCTTCTCTTCGAGAGGGATTCGACTATGGACATAGGACTTTCCTTCAGGGAGTAAGTTGTGAAACGGGAAAGAAAGAAAGAAAAAAGTATTTCTTGTGACTCGTAAAGGAAAATCTTAAAACCAAACTAAGTAGATACAATTAAGTATAATAACAGGTTATACATATATTTAAAAAAGGTAACAATAATCAGAAAGTTCGAGGCCAAAAGGCTCTTATCTCAGCATAATGCTTCGACATTTAAAAGTAAATGTCGCAGCGCTGAAATTCTGATAGGACATGGTGGGATGTCACGGACAATCAGAACAACATAACATACATATACATAAATTATTATAAAATAAATAGTTAATATTTACTCTGCTAATACTTACTCCAAAAGGAAAACATCGTGAGGATCCTAGGAGGATCCTAGGAGGGGGGATCTAGGAGGTGTCCTAGAACTAAAAAATCGAAGACATGTGACAACTACGAACTCGCACTAGACCGGCGTGGTAGACAAGGCACGGTGAGGGAAAATCTAGGAATTTAAATCTTTGTCGGATGTACAGTGATGCACAAGGCAGGTCTGATTGGATAACCACAGTTGTAATGGCGCCCAGGACATTGGGAAGCCTTGTGCATAGAGCGCTTACGATATACTCTCGGTATTGGTATGCTATAGTTCGGCTATCTGACTATAACAAAGTGTTTGTAGGTAGTAGTGATGGAATATACATTGTATAATGTTCCATTCAACACATACCATAAATGCAAGTTATCAAAAATATATTACGGAAAATAGGGATGTACCCATGGTACGAAATAAAAAAAAAATTAGTCCATCTTATAGATAATAAAACAAATTAAGATCCGTATTTTTTATTTTGTCGAAATTACCAAAAAGTACTGAGATACAGCGTATTATAGTTACGGAGTGGGGGCTAATTACGTCACTCCGTGGTATATTTTGTACCACGGCGTGACGTCATGCGACATTTCAAATCAATATATCTTCCTAAGTATTTCAATGAAAGTAAAAATAAAAAATACGTGTTCAATATTTTTTTTTATAAATTTGTAGAATACAACCCAAAAACAGAATACTTTATAGAATGACTAGCTTTCCGCCCGCGGCTTCGTCCGCGTGGAGTTCGGTTATATCGCGCTTTTTAGATTTCCCTCGGGAACATCAAATTTTTCCGGGATTTTTCTTTCTCAGGGTCTAAAGATTGTCTGTGCCAAATTTCATGAAAATCAGTTGAGAGGTTTAAGCGGGAAAGCGTAACAGACAGACAGACAGAGTTACTTTCGCATTTATAATATTATTATGGATTCAGACGAGACTAAGGCTACTTAGGTTTCATTTTTTAATCTCATGAACATAAAATGCTTTATGACGCATTGAACCCGGAAGTATGGCGGACAAAAAATAAGCCGATACAGCAGTGTCGTGCAAAAATATATAACAAAATACAATTAAATTACATTTTGAAATAATAACATATAAAAACTAAAATCAATTAAAAATATAGCCCATCGGCATCGGGAACAGACTCCAAGCTACAGGGACAGAGCTCCAGAGAGAAAAAAACGTCCTGACAATGCGAGCCGTGTCCAGAAGTACCGCTTTCTGAATCAAGCCCTTGATCCAACTGCCTAACGAGAGCCTCCTTTTTTTGGGATGGGAAATCGTTAAATGACCTTTACCGCTCTGGGCGGAGCGGAAGGGCGTGGTCAGACTTTTACTGACTAAAACCCATCCGTGTTTCTACACTTGCCTGTGCGGCAGGGCCACGGTTTATTTTTTACACAACCCGCAATCCTGACTCAGTATTCATCGGTCTTCGTGAACCCCGTCACGATGTGCTTACATCTCTTTGAGGCGCGCGTGAAACACGACACGCCGTCGATTCGGGCCTGGTCCTTACCGGGCGGCGAGCTACCCACTGCTCACCGCCCACAGGCCCGCGCCTACGGTGGCTGGGAGTGCGATGTTGTCTCCCGACCAGGGCATCTCCTGCGGCGGCTAGTGGCGTGAGGACGCTAGGATTCCCGCTGCCTCACGCGCTCCGCCTCTTTTTTTTGTCAGCATCACTGCTCCGCAGAAGTAGGTGACGGCCTGCCAAGCACTTTCGCTCCGGACCATGGAACCTGCGTCAGGCTGAAGGAGCGGGCGCCGTGGCGCCTCTTTAGTCACTCCTCATAGAGGGGACTTACCGCCGCTATTGCGACGTGCCCAGCACTGGGTTGCGACAATCGCACTCTTCATGTCGCCATGAGATCCTGCCGCAGCTCTGTCCGCCGTACCGCGAATTCTCTCGGCAGCAGAGTTATGCCCCGACGTTTTGCCTCCTCTCGCAACTCCCGAATGCGGGCGAGGGCTTTAGGCTCACCGCCTCAGCGGAAACCGTGCGGTATCCCCAGATCAGCCGAACGGCCATGACCCTCTGGGACGCGGTAAGGCATCGGGCTGGTCGCTTCCTTAGCGACCGCGCTCACACCGGTACCCCGTAAAGAGCCATGGACCGCACGGCCCCCGCGTAGCCACGTAGTCTAGCAGGAGGCGTTTGTTCCCCCTAGATTGGGTAGGAGCTGCCTAAGAGCAACAAGAGCCTCCTGAGGTGTTGGTCGAGACCCTTGGCTATTAAGCCATTAGCTGTCACGACTATCGATACAATGGTTGCTGAATGGACATCCCCCATATCGACAATCTCGCGAGCCAAGTCAATACTTGATTTGTTTATATTTCTCGGCTTTCACGAGGTTCTTATCCTATGGGATGGTTATGTCAACAATCATTGCACGCCGCTTATATCGATCCACCATCGCGATATCAAGCTTTAAATTTATTGTTAACGTGGGTTTTATTTGTGCAAAATAAATATTTTTTCTTTCTTTCTATCTTTTTGTATTGTGTTGTGTTGTCAATCCAAAAGATGACTATAAAGGATCGCTCTTAGAGATAAGCCCACCCATTGTGTCAGCCTTTGTAATATTTCGATATTTATGTCTGTAATATAATATGTGGTAGATATACCTAACAAAGCTTATTCTACTCTATTGTCTAAATTTCTAACAACCGACCACCTGTTGTGTGCCCATAATAGCAAAAATTAAATTAAATTCTGTTATAAACATTTCTTGTTATTCCAGTAACGTGAATGAATTTGTAGGAGATCATAACGTCCCATGAAAGCTTTCTTCTTCTTCAGTCTATTGAGGTCTACTGCTGGACAAAACTTTCCACAATGATCGGTCCTGTGCTGCCTGCATCCATCGGCTACGCGTCCTTCACCAGGTCATCGGTCCACATTGTTTGGGGCCTCCCTACGCTGCATCTTCCGGTACGTGGCGCCACTCTAGAACATTACTGTCCAATCGGCTATCGATTCTACGAGCAATGTGCCCCGCCTACTGCCACTTAATTTTAGCCACTCGAAGAGCTAAGAAAGTTTTAGTTTTAATATTTTACTCAGCTTTAGTATTTACATATTTCAGAGTCGTGGTGGCCTAGTGGTTAAAACACCAGCCTCTCAAGTATGAGTGTACGGGCACGATTCCAGGTCAGGCAAGTACCAATGTAACTTTTTACTTTTTACTACTTTGAGTTACATGTACTTTCTAAGTATTTTTTGGACACCAATGACTGATTAAAAGGTAGAGGAAAACATTTTGAGGAAATCTGGACTTTAAGTCTGAAATCGCCAACCCGCATTGAGCAAGCTTGGTGATTACGCTCAATCCTTCTCTGTATGAGAGGAGACCTGCGAGATAAAAGGTGTGATGATAAAAGGTTGATGATGATATATATAATATGTCGCAGACAGCGACGGCAGAGCGGTAGGGTCGACAGCATCTTGGTGTGGTGGTACGGGTTCCATTTCATAGGTGAGTTTTGAATTAAATCACGACGTGTAGATATACCCTCCAGTCTTGACAATCACAATTTAAATCGGCAAACCGAGAGTTACGGTTCGGAGAAGTGCCTTGGTCCGCATCTCGATGCAAAGTGCCCGTTCGACGAACCGCACTTTCCAAAGAGACTCCGTCCATGTGCCGCCATCACAAAATGACGTCACAAGCGTTTGCCGCCTACTACATAAATCAATCAGCAACTTCTATTAAAATTATAACGACGATCTCCGACATATATTTAATGGTAATTCAACCAGCACCCTGATTGGATAACGGACTATTACAATCAATTGGAATCATTTTGAAACATTTTGTTTATCCATCGCTCCTTATGTTTGAAAAATGTGCCCCGCTCAATAATGTAAATGGTATTGTTGAACTGAAAATAAAATCCATTGCTACTGATAGTGTGTTACACAAGTAACCTGCTGGAACAAAACACAATACTTTTAATAACAAAACCTCTAAAATTATCGAATAGTCGGAATGGTGTTCAATTAAGGTTGAGCTCTTAAAAAGGCAGGCAGTTGGTTTTTATTGGCAATTTGGAATGTAACGAACAGAGCCGAGGGTCTCGCTACGCTGGTAAATGCATACGGTGACACTGCAGCTGTAGTAAGTGACTACACACGGAAATTTAGATTGCTAAGGGAAAGTTATCAGAATCAGAATTTTATTTGTAGAACATAGGTGTATACATGAAGGTCTTACAATTAGCTAAATGAGCGCTATGTTTTGCCATGAAGGCGTACAAAGATTGAGATCTTAAAATCATTAAACACTAAAAAAAGTACTTAAGACAAATAAAACTCTCACAAAAAAAACATACTATTTTACATTTACATAGAAATCTTTATAAATTTGTGATTAAAGGAAACTTACACGTATGTAAAATATTAAATAACACCTCTTAAAAAATCTTCTACAGAATCATCATCATCATCATCTCAGCGTATAATCCCGGTCGCATCCGCGGCTTTCGGGTTGGAGCCCGGGGTCCGCTTTCCTACAAAAACGCCTCCATTTCGTACGATCTCTGGCATCCCGTGGTGTGAGATTGTTGGCACGCATGTAATCTCTTACAACGTCAAGCCAGCACTTCTTTGGTCTACCTCGCTTGTTCCGGCCTGGCGGAGGCGCCATAGTAAGACATTTGTTACCCACATAACCTGCCGGCGTAATCTTCTACAGAATAATAACATTTATTAATTATTAGAGAGTAGAGACTTTTCTTAAATTTTGATTGGGGCAATTTTTTTATACTATCAGGTAATTTATAATAAGGATTGACTACCTGACTACTATAATATGTCATCTGCTTAATTGAGACAATGCCTGCAATGGTAGCGCGCAGTGTTCCACGGGCATACTTCTTGGTCATCACGGGGGAGGTAAGTAACTCACTCCTCCTACGTGACCCGAGGAGGCTCGCAGTGGCGGGAGCTACGGAAAGATCGTACGATCCCACGTGGATGTAAGATAGATCACCATGGTGATTTTTGGTCAGTAAGAGTCTAATAGACCTCGACGCCGCGGAGGCCATCAACGAAGATTTTTCACCCCGAAAAAGAAATTATCGATGTGCGATGACATCACGCAAGAGCTAGACGTAACTCCAAACTGGGTTGACATCCTTCTCCTCCCTCAATTGCCCCTCCTGGGGAGGGGCCGTGGCTCCCGCGTGATGAGCGATGTAAGGCGGGCGTCGGCCTCACGCCCGCCGCTCACCTCAGGGAGGGAGAAAGCGGGCGAAATCCCGCCTTCTCCTCCCCCCACGCCGCCTGCGGAGCGCCGGAGCGAGGGGATCCTCCTCCCGCTCGCGCTCCGCGGCCTCCTTCTGCGACATCACGTCCCCTCCAACCGCCGTGACAAGATTGCGGCGCGGCACGGCCCACGACGGGCACACCGCGAGGGTGTGTTCCGCCGTGTCCTCCGCCGCGCCACAACCATAGCACGACGGTGTCTCCTCTCGTCCTATCCGGTGCAGGTACCTGCCGAAGCAGCCGTGACCGGAGAGCACCTGAACCAGATGGAAGGAGAGGAATCCGTGACGCCTGTCGAGCTAGTCCTTCAGGACCGGCCCGACGGCGTCGAGGGTACGGCGGCCGAACACCGCGGAGGCGAGGTCCCGCGTCCAATGCTGGACGATGGCGTCCCTCGCCTCCCGGCGGACGGCTTCCCTCACTTCTGGGGCCGGACGCTCGCCCAGCGCCCTGCGCCCCGCCGTCCACTCGTACACTCTGGCGAGCAACCACGCCTCGAGCTCCCAAGGCGGGGTGCCCGCCAGAGCGCACGCCGCTGCGAAGCCCACCGTGCGGTAGGCCCGCGATGCCCGCTGGGCGATGGCCCTTTGGGGCGTCCGAAGGGCGGTGAGGTTCTCCCTCCTATTGATGGAGTCCGCCCAAATAGGGGCCCCATAAAGGGCCATACTCCGCAGTATGCCGGCGTATAGACGCCGGCACCGCATGCTGGGCCCCCCCAGGTTTGGCATCAGCCACGAGAGGGCTCCCGCAGCCTTCAGCAGGCGTGTCGACAGCCCGCTGAAATGCGGGCCGAAGCGCCACCTGCTGTCCAACGTGAGGCTCAGATACTTCATCTGGGCCTCGACCCTGATCCTGACGCCCTCCACAAAAATGTGGGCGTCATGGGTTGACATCCTGACCGATCGTACTCAGCTTTCATTATACGTAGCAGCCAAACTGTGAAACTTCCTGCCAATATCTGTGTTCACTTCTACATTTAATCTGTTTGCCATCAAAGAAGAAGTGAATGAACCTCTTCTGGAACCTCATTCATCGCTTTTAACAGGGGTGAAGGAGGTGATGAGCAATCCTTTTTTATAATTATAAACTAGTACTTGACTTCAATCCCGCCTCATGATAAACAGTGATACAATCGTTGATGGCAAAGCACGATAGTTTATTAAGAGTCTTATATTCACTCAAAAAACTGAGTGAATATTTCGGAAGTTCGTAGACCCTCTGTAGAACCTCCACAACGAAACTCCAGACACAACAAAATTTGGTGCATCGTACGCGGCACAAATTGCAACACAACTGCTCAGACCTGTCTTCCGTACGGCTTCATCAGACAATAAAAGAATAAAAAAGACGTCTTGGAATCTGTGTGGTTCTTTCCTGAAAAGACCACGACAAGCAATAATTTAATTTCCAATATATTATGTTTTGTGTGATAATAATTCTTTGACTCCTGATTTTTCATCATCTGATTCGATAAAAAAATATTATATTCTGGCATTTCCTTCATTTTGAAACTGTGAATCGTCAATATTCTTCATCGAGTAAAAGTTGCCTGGTTGATGATGGGCTATTTTTTGGCCAAAAAATCAGTATCGCCATACAACGTGGCAATGCTGCCAGCCTTTTGGGCACATTTCCTGCTGACAGCGATGTGGATGAATTTTTTGATGCCCTCTGGTTAATTCCATTCCTCTTTTATATACTTGTACATCATTTTATTTTTTACTTTTTTAAAATTGTGTAAATATTAGCCATATATATCGCTAATAAATATTCATCGTTGATAGAAGAATCAGTCTTAAGTAGGAAACAAGTTTATAAAAATAAAGTGGGTATAAAAATCAACCTTGATATAAAAGATTCAAACTGGTGCTTCTTCAAACATAAGCCATGATTCAGTCAATATTAGTTCAAGAGGCTTATAAGTATTTACAAGAGTGAAATACGCAGATGGGAGAAAATGCTATCAAAGAAGATTTTAGAGAAATCTCTCTCTAAATCTTTTTATATGGAAAAATAAGGAAAATTGCTGTTAAAGACAGTTTGGCAGCAACTTTTAGAAAAAAAAAAAATCGTTCGGGATACGGTCAACAAAAAAAAATCGATTGACACGCCATTATTCGATTATGTCCTTTTAGGCATTTTAAAATATAAGCTAATACTTACAGGAGAGATTCATATTATATTATGTATAGATTGTGAGTGGTGTTCTTTAATTAAATGCCACTTCGATTTCGATTTTAATAAAATATTTCGCTCAGTTGCCATACGAACATCTAATGGCAGTCGTTACGGCAGGTCAGTGGTACTAGGTATAATTAACGAGTAAAGTACATAAAAATATCTACCTACACTTAAACAAGGTGATAGAAGAAGATGTTATCACTAGTTAATTACAAACAAACAAACAGAAATTGTTATCAATAAACGCCAGTACATCTTGGACACCAATGACTGAAGGTGAAGGAAAACATCTTGAGGAAACCTGGACTTTATAAGTCTGAAATCGCCCACCCGCATTGAGCAAGCGTGGTGATTACGCACAATCCTTCTCTGTATGAGAAGGGACCTGTGCCCAGCAATGGGACGATAAAAAGGTTGATGATAAAACGCCAGACGACGCCGCGCCGCTGCAAGCACGGACGGACCTGGTGTGCTTCGACCATATTTTTGTTGGGACAACCAGATAAGATAACAAGCTATAACTTTGTGATTATTCATGATATCTTTTGAAATTTTCATTCATACATTCTTTACTTAGAAAAACATGACGTGTTTCGGGTTTCGCATATACAAAAAATAACGTTGTATAACGTTGTTGATTTTTTGAACATCATCATCATCATCATCATCAGCCTTTACTCGTCCACTGCTGGACATAGGCCTCTTTCATGGCACACCAACAAGCTCGATCCTGAGCAGTTCTCCGCCAGCCACTACCAGCCACCTTAGCAGCCAAACTGTGAAACTCCCTGCCAACATGAATAGATAAAAAGAACACGTTCTGGATCCACGGTTACAGTTTGTCTGTCGATGTCCTTGATAAATAATAATAATGAATAAACTTCTTTTCCTTTCAAAGTGTCTACAAGCCTTTTTTGCGGATGAGAAATCATCAAATGATATTTTCCGCTCGAGGCGGAGCGGAAGGGCGAGTCAGACTTTTACTGATTAAATCATACCAAAGTTCCTTCACTTATCTGTACGCCAGAGGCCACGGTATCTTTTTCAAATAATTCGCAGCCATGGCAGGCATCGGTCTTCGTAGACACCATCATGATGTGCTGACATCTCTTTGAGGCGCGCCTGGCACAGAACGTGCCGTCGACCCGGGGCCGTGTGCCCACTTTAATCAAAGCTTTTATATATTAAGGCGTTAATTTTTTTTCCAATTTTCATGGTAGCAAGCATTATAGAGTAGATCCATCAAAGGTTAAAAACGGGCGATTGTAGGGTTTCGTACTCTCCCGTCCGTTACAACGTGTCACTTCTCTTATGTGACAATTAATAAAATGGGCTATATTTTGTTAGATGCATTGAGTTGACATATTTAGTACAGAATCTTAAAAACGGGCCAACGAAGAACGGTGGTAACTAAAACAAGAGTTATAGATTCAAACTATTCTATAGTTCGTATCCGTTCTGAGCCACTTCAGGAAAAACTTTACAGCGCTAGGTAGCCCAAAGTACGTGATTGATTTAGGTACATATTGATATCAAATTTCAGCTTTCTAGTGCTAACGATTGCTGAAATTATCCAGGGATGGACAAACATCAGTGCGAAATCGGGCTTAGAATAGCACCATCCCATATCCTCCCGTGGGAGTCGTAAGAGGCGACTAAGGGAACTTACACCAGGGAAGCGGACAGCAGCGCTTCTCCTGTGAAATATCAAACTACTGCGATCCCTAACCCGCCTGCCAAGCGTGGGGATTATGGCAAACTCCCTCAAAGCAATGAAAGCCTTGGGGGAGGCATTTGTACAGCAGTGGACCTCTATAGGCTAAAGAAGAAGAAGGACAGGCGGACTATAAGGGTTCCAAGTTCACTACGGAATCCTCAAAATGGTTAAATTTCAAGTGAATAAGTTCTAGCGGTGGTAGGCCATAATAACATCGGCTGCCGGCAGAAGTTACCACCCACCAGACAAAGCCTTGCCGCCAAACGATTCGTCGTGTTCCGGCATGATGTCTGGTGAAGCCGTACGGAGGACGGGTCTGAGCAGTTGTGTTGCGATGTGTGCCGGGTACGATGCGTCAAATGTTGTTGTGTCGGGATTTTGGTCGTGGAGGGTCTGCACATCTATCTCCCTCTGGCGCAGCATCGTTGTTCGTGTTGTTGGGTTTAACATTGCACCACCTCGCTCAACTGCCGTCTTCCTTCCTATCACTAAGTTTTTTTTAAGTGATTGGGCTTAATAAACTAGCGCGCTTTACCATCAAAGATTGCATCACTGCTTACCATCAGGCGGGATTGCAGTCAAGCGCTAGTTTATAATTATTACAAAAAAAAAAAGAATAAATTCACGGGCAAAATCCTGGTACTTATTAAGTAAACAAGCTCCACACACTACCTTCCCGTGTGCCCACTAACTTCTATATAATATGTTAGCTTTAATCACACACCTCGACCTACCTCCGCCATATGAAAACACGTCCCGGAGCTACACTGTCGTGGCTTATTGCCTTTGTTATATTACTATTTAAACTGTTTGTTTAGTAATTGAGTAATTTTAATGTACTTGCATGTGTTTGTTATTGTACTTGTTCTGTTTCACTTTGGTGTTACGCTGACTCTGGATTTTGGTTTGCTTTGTTTGCGTGAAATCTAGAATATGTATACCTAAGGAACTTTAGTAAACTAAAATACCATTGTATAAGGTTATGTGTTTTTAAATTAACAGACAGCTGTGCTGCTGTGGAGTTTGTTCAGCCACTTCTTCTTCCCAGCAAAAGCACTAGGAAGAGGCGAAGGACGGGCGTTTTACCACCAACGATTGCATTACTGCTTACCATCAGGCGGAATTGCAGACATAACGCAGACATAATTCTTCTTTAGATCATAATAAATAAACATCATGTAGAATCGTTGTTCAAGATGATCTATTGAGATAAGAACTAGGTACATAGATTGAGAAGGCCTTTTTTATAATTATCAACTAGGGCTTGACCGCAATCATACTTGATGTTAAGCAGTGTTGCAATCGTTGATGGTAAAGCATGATTGTTTATTAAGAGCCTATTCACTCTAGCCTTAAAAACATTTGAATTGTAGTCCAACGGAAAATTGCTGAGAAATTGCTCCAGTCCTTTAATGTACGCGATATAAGAGAAGAGGCGAAACGCTTTCTTAGCAACGGACCCCACAAAAAGTACAAATTTACCTACAGAATTTTTTTTTTAATAGTTATAAACTAGTGCTTGACTGCAATCCCGCCTGATGGTAAGCAGTGATGCAATCGTTGATGGTAAAGCGCACTAGCTTATTAAGCCTATTCACTCAAAAAAACTGAGTGAATAGGAAAGAAGACGGCAGTTGAGCGAGGTCATGCAATGTTTAACTTAGATGATCTGGAGACCCTCCACGACCAAACTCCCGACACAACAACATTAGGCACATCGTACCCGGCACACATCGCTCAGACCCGTCCACCGTACGGCTTCACCAGACATCATGCCGGAACACGGCGAATCGCTTGGCGGCAAGACTTTGTCTGGTGGGTGGTAACTTATGCCGGCGGCTGATGTTGTTGCCTACCACCGAGAAATAATTTATTATTACCCGACTACGGCAAAGCAAAAGGAGGGTTATGATTTTGACAGGCTATGTATGTATGTATGTATGTATGTATGTATGTATGTATGTATGTATGTATGTATGTATGTATGTATGTATGTATGTATGTATGTATGTTCATCTGTTCCCTCGTAACTTCTAAACTACTTATCAGAATTCGACAAATGACATATCATTAGAGGCGTCTTAATTGTCCGCTGGTTATAGGCTATATGGAGTTTCACAAAATTTAATGTGGCGCCCTCTAGCGGACAAAAAATACACAGTAAAAAAAAAAAGTTAAGATAAATATGCCGTGTTTGGTATCATTTGAAAGCGCTTTACTTGTACATTTTGAATATATATATATTACTAGCATTTGCTTGTGACTTTAGCTGTATTCATGGGCTGATTGCATATAATTCACATCTTTTCGTTCATAGCTTTTTTACTACTTATCAGAATAAGACCACTGCAGTACCATTAGAAGGGCCTTGATATTCTGTTGGTTATCTATACTAATATATAAAGCTAAATATTTTGTTTGTTTGTTTGTTTGTGCGCGCTAATCTCAGGAACTACTGGTCCGATTTGAAAAATTCTATTTGCGTTGGATAGCCCATTAATCCAGGAAGGATTTAGGCTATATAACATCACGCTGCGACCAATAGGAGCGGAGCATAATTAATTCCACGCGAACGAAGTCGCTGGCGGCTGCTAGTGAGCTATAAAGCTTGTCACCAAATTTAGTATTGCGCCCTCTAGCGGACAAAAAGTTCTATGATAATATAAAATTAAAATAAATATACCGTATTTGGTATCACTTGTAAGAGCTTCACGAGTACTTTATGCTTGTACATAATCCCGAGTAATGCTTCGTAGAAATTTGAATGTAAAGCAGGATTTGGTAAACGGAGCGATGGGAGTGGTGAAGACCTTCGAATGGCCTGCTCTTCTGTGCGATCAGTTGGAACAGGGAGTACAGCCTAGCGCTGTTCTCATAAAATTTGACGACGCATCCATAAAAGCAGATATTAACGGACTTATCAGAATCGAGCCTTGCCTCACTGAATTTGACGGCTTGATTTCTTTTCTTTTGATTCTTTCTTGGGGTTGTACTGTACATAAATTACAAGGTTGTACTCTAGATAAAGCAGTTATCGATCTAGGAAAGTCATTGTTTGCTAAAGGACAGGCTTATGTCGCTCTCAGTAGAGTCAAAATCATAGAGTGATTGTTTAAAACTGCTTGGGATCATAATAAATTACTTAAAAATCCACATGACAGTCGATCTTTACCAGAATTACATAGATTAAGAAATATATGAAACATCCAATTATGAAACTCTTTATCCACTCAATATATGAAACATCCAATTTATTTATACTTACTAACGACCTCATCCACTAATTCATGACCCATTCGCTGCCATCGACGCAAATGTGCGTCGCTACTACGAAATACTGGGAGCTTCATACGGGGAAACCATTGCTATACGCGCTACGATCCACGTGCTACGAAAAAGTAAAATAGGATATCTCTACATATTACTATGCGCCGATACATAAGTCGAAAGAATATCGTATGTTAACTACCTAGTTTTTAGTTCGTCATTTTCTTCCTCAGCCCATAGATATCCACTGCTGGACAAAGGCCTCCCCCAAGGCTTTCCACGATGACCGGTCTTGTGCTGCCCGCATCCATCGGCTTCCCGCGACCTTTACCAGGTCATCGGTCCACCTTTTTGGGGGTCTCCCTACGCTGCGTCTTCCAGTACGTGGCCGCCACTCTAGAACCTTGCTGCCCCATCGGCCATCGGTTCTACGAGCAATGTGCCCTGCCCACTGCCACTTAAGTTTAGCGACTCGCAGAGCTATGTCGGTGACTTTGGTTCTTCTGCGGATCTCCTGATTTCTGATTCGATCAAGCAGAGAAACTCCTAGCATAGCTCTTTCCATTGCCCTTTGTGTGACTCTGAGCCTTCGTATGAGGCCCATTGTGAGCGACCACGTTTCAGTTCCGTAAGTCGTCACTGGCAACACACACTGGTCAAAGACTTTAGTCTTGAGACACTGTGATATCTTGGACGACGAGAAGATGTAGCGTAGCTTCCCGAACGCTGCCCAACCGAGCTGGATTCGCCGAGCCACCTCTTTCTCGAAGTTGGACCTACCTAGTTGGACTGTCTGTCCCAGGTATATATACTCGTCAACAACTTCGAGTGCAGAGCAACCAACTACAATTGGAGTGGGTGCGACATAAGAGTTCGACATGATCTTCGTCTTACCCATGTTCATTTTTAGACCCACTTGTTGGGAAGCTCTGCTGAGGTCATTGAGCATTTTGCCCAAGTCTTCCAGGGTCTCAGCCATGACCACGATATCATTTGCGAAACGGAGATTAGTGATGTACTCGCCGTTGATGTTGATGCCAAGTCCTTTCCAGTCCAGGAGCTTGAAGACATCTTCCAACGCAGCAGTGAACAATTTAGGAGATGTTCGTCATTTTAACTTTTGTTAATATCACAGTATAAAATACATACAGTAGGTCGACGCCTTTGATCTCGTGTAAAATGCCGACATGGTCTAGACAGTAACGTATCGGCCAGGGTTGTCACAAATAAACTATATTTATGAAATTATTGCAGATCAACATCGATAGCTGTATTATATTTAATTAATTTGCTATTTTTACTACGGAAACAACTCGAGACAGATTTAAGTTATTTAGATGGCATATTCGTAAGCAGCACCCCAATCCACCTCGGAATACAACCCATATCACTCACCCATCACTCACCCATATGACCCATATCATATTAATATACATTTAAATTGGCGTCGCCATCTTGGATTTCAAAAAGGGGCTTTTTCGTAACAAGCACCCCAATTACACTCAAAATTGACACTCATATCAAATTATAAAAAAAATTACGTCCGCTATTTTGGATGTCAAAAAGGATGACTTTTTCGTAACAAGTACCCCAATTATACTCAAAATTGACACTCATATCAAATTATAAAATAAACAAATAAAAAAACGAACACGTGTTAGTCCTTAATGATAGATACCGAGCTACGAACATCGTTTTGTTTGCAGCTCGGGTGCCGCTTACCCGCGTCTCGTCCCTCACACCCCGCACGATTGCTCTGTCTAGACGTCTTCGTCGGACGACTGTGTGATTTTTAGACTGTGTTAATATTATGCGCCACAAATACACTTTAACACCAAAATAGTAGAAATAATAAAAAGTAAAAGAACTAAAACCCAACTACGACAAAAAACGACGCTGAAAAAGTATAAAACAAGATTTTCAGAATACTGAACGGAACAAAGTTGCTAATAAATTAAAGAGATAAATTTTCATGTTTGAAAAGGCGTAGTCACACGTTCTCAAGGTGCTACGGTAGGTAGGTATATGTAACGTGTGACTACGTCTTTCCAAACATGAAAATTTATCTCTACTTGGTGAATATTGCATACTTCAGAATAGTATTATATGACATTATTGTCAATTTACAACGAAGGCATCTTGGTTTAGTCTACTTTGTCCATTTACTTGCAACTACATTAGCAACTTTGTTCCGTTCAGTATTCCGAAAATCTTGTTTTATACTTTTTCAGCGTCGTTTTTTGTCGTAGTTGGGTTTTAGTTCTTTTACTTTTTTTTAAGTAATCATCAGGTAAGCAAACTAAAATAATTAGTTAAGCTACATTGTCCCAACATTAACACGAAATACTGAAATAGGTCACAGACTAAGTCAAATAAAGTAGAAAGAAATATTTGTTCATTTATTCTGGTAATTACTTCTGCCAGATTAATGCTTAAGTAATGAAGTTAGCCAGACACATTTGCTGTGCGCACGTGTGTAATGTTAATGAAATCCGATGTTAGTAATAAAGAAGGTGTTAACTGTTAATTGCATGTGTATTTTTTTTATAATTATAAACTAGTACTTGACCGCAATCCCACCTGATGGTAAGCAGTGATGCAATCGTTGATGGTAAAGCGCTCTAGTTTATAAAGAGTATACTCACTTAAAAAAACTGAGTAAGTAGGAAGGAAGAAGGCAGTCGAGCGAGGTGATGCAATTTTAAACCCAACAACATGAGAGCGTAAGAGGGAGATTGATCTGGAGTTCCTCCACGATCAAACTCCTTACTCATTTGGCGCATCGTACCCGGCACACATCCCAACACAACTGCTCAGACCCGTCTTCCGTACGGTTTAACCAAACATCATGCCAAAACACGATGAATCGCTTGGCGGCAAGACTTTGTCTGGTGAGTGCTAACAATGTTATGGATACTAAACTTTCAACTTGCAATAGAGGTATTATTAATTACTAGCTTTCCGCCCGCGGCTTCGCCCGGGTGGAGTTCGGTTATATCGCGCTTTTTAGATTTCCCTCTGGAATATCAAATTTTTCCGGGATAAAAGGTAGCCTATGTTCTTTCTCAGGGTCTAAAGATTGTCTGTGCCAAATTTCATCAAAATCGGTTGAGACGTTTAACACGTTGAACGCCAACGCGGTCAGTGCTGACCGACAGCTAACTTTTCCTTCAGGCCAAGCAACAATCACAGTTCTATCCAAATTTAGACCAACTGTTTTTTTTAATTAGATACTTACATCTAATGTCCAATTGTATGTTTTTATTAACAAAAGTCAACTTTAGTCATTATTTATGGAGATAGTAAACGTCGGGCAGCACTGACCGACGCGGCTCCTAGAGACGAAAAAGAGATTTTCCGTTAGTGGGGGCCGCGCGGGTCAGGGTGTCAGGTCGCCTCCCGCACAGTCCAGAGTTTGTAAGCTCGCCTGCGCTTACGCAGTTGACGCCCATATCTGAGCTGAGACGTCGTTACATCGGACAACTGTTTCAATAGCGTATTTATTTGTATAATAAAGTAATGTTTACTATTATTATGGATGGCTTTAAAGATTTTGAGATTACTCAAGATATCTTGAATGAGATAGAAAACTTAGAAATCAATCTACTCGACAAAACTTTAAATCTAAGTTCTGATGGAGATGAAGAAAAGATTCGACCGCCCCCCGATCGAGTTACAGGCGCCTGCGGATTCCGTCATCAAGTGAAGGTAGTGATGGTGAAATTGGACGCGCTATCCAAAATTTAGAAAAAAAATCATCATCTAAGTGGACAAACCCCAAAGGTAATCAGCGCAATATAATTCCATTCACTGAATGTTGTGGCATGCCAGTTTCTATCCGCACGTCAACGACTAAATCTCCAGCTGATTTTTATACACTTTTGGTGACGGACATTCTTTTACAAAATATTGTTGAATGTCGCAATGACTAAGATAACTCGCACGGAAGAAGCTTCAAAAAATGCAAGAATTCGCTCATGGTCTGAAATTAACCTCGCCGAGATGAAACATTTTTTCTGCTTGATTTTGTTTATGGGTTTGGTGAAGCTTCCTAAAATTGCTGATTATTGGTCTAAGGATGAGATTATGGATCAAAATTTTCAACGAACTGTAATGTCTAGAAATAGATTTGAATTGCTCTTGCAAATGATTGAGTTTTCCCAAGATGATGACAATAATATATCGGACCGACTTCACCGCGTGAAGCATTTGCTAGATGTGATGAATGATAATTTCAAGAGAAATTATATTCCAGGTCAAGACATATGCATTGATGAGAGTATGGTTCCGTTTCGATTACGTTTGATATTCCGCCAATATAATAAACAGAAACGACACAAGTACGGGATCAAACTGTTTAAACTGTGTACCCTACCAGGATATACATACAGGATTAATAGTTACGCTGGTTAACAACATGAACAAATCAATGTCACCCCTCAAAGCGTGGTAATGAACCTTAATACGCAAATACGTATAAACTTGTGGATATAATATTAGTGAAGCACTCATCGATAACGCAGCTTACCGTCAGTGAAAGAATTTATTAAATCAGATAAGTAGTTTTAGAGATTACTTTCTACATCTACACTCCCAATCCCGTACTACTTTATCCTCATCAGTCCGGAGAAATCTTCTGCTATACAAAGGCCTTTTCCATTTCGTGCCGTACAAATTTTCACTCTTAAGTAATTGTTGTTTTTTTTTCTAAGTCCTTTACGTTTCTCAAAAACCATCATAGTTTGGCGTAACTAGAGGGCCACGCGGGTCAATGAATATAGGATTTAGTTTGATAAGACTGCCCTACGGCCTGTATGAATGGATCAAAAACACTCGTAAAACGCGGTCAGCACTGACCGACGCGGCCCGAACGGAAAGTTTAGTTGTCGACCATCACTGACCGACGCGGCCTGAACGGGAAGATGCATTTTTTTTGTTGGCGTTCAACGTGTTAAGCGGGAAAGCGTAACAGACAGACAGACAGACAGACAGACAGACATACAGACAGAGTTACTTTCGCATTTATAATATTAGTATGGGTAAGAACCGCATATTATCTGGTTAACAATTTTTTTGAAGCGTAAACTGCTTTACTGACGTTGAGTACTTTCGTTGGATGGGGGAAAAGCATTGAGCTCGTGTTAGCGTGACCGACCCGATCACGTGATCCCTTTTGTTTTTCACTTTATGTGTATTTTGGGCTTTTTGATGATTTCAGTTTTCAATTCTGTCGTTCAGTACCACACGACTGCTATTTTGTTTTAGTATAGAATATGATACTCTTTATTATGTACAAACTGGTTTTCAGGCCGCGGCTTCGCCCGCGTGGTATCTATTCGGTTTTTTTTACATAATATAAACTAGCGCTTGACCGCGATGCCGCCTGATGGTAAGCAGTGATGCGATCGTTGATGGTAAAGCGCGGTAGTTTATTAAGAGCCTATTCACTCTAGCCTTGAAGACACTAAAATTGTAGTGTGACGGAAACACCACGGCTGGTAAATTGTTCCAGTCCCTCGATGTACGCGGTATAAAAGAGGAAGCGAAACGCTTAGTCCGGATCGTAGTGGCGTTAACAACATAAGGGTGGAAAGTCGCAGTAGGACGGGTCGTCCGATGGTGGAACGGACATGGGAGAATTAAATCATGCAATTCCCTTGCACTTGCTTGGATACTTTTTGTTATGTACAAATTACAAAACATAAATATGAAGATTTTACAAAATGTGACAAAATGGGCGGTCTTGTCACTAAGAGCGATCTTTTACAGACAATCTTTGAATGGAATACCAAGGGTAAGGAGACAGAAATATTTCTTACTAGCTGCGCGCCGCGGTTTGCATCCGCGTAGCGCAGGTTTCTATATGTTCTTTTTTATATGCTCCGCTTCTATTGGTCGAAGCTTGTTGTTATATAGCCTTAAGCCTTCCCGGATTAATGGGCTATCCATCTCAAAAATAATGTTTCAAATCGGACCAGTAGTTCTTGAGATTAGCGCGTTCAAACAAAGAAACTCTTCAGCTTTATATATTAGTATATATTTACTTAGACACTTCGACAACGGCAATTGTTAAAAGTTAAAAATAATTAAAAAAAAGCGTGAGTCCCTTTGTGCCATCGTTTTTGTATATGAAGCGCCTCACGCTTTTATAAAATTATTTTTAACTTTTTAGTTTGATATTTTTTAAACGCATGTTTTTTTAGTTTTTTAAACTATATTTATTTTCAACTTCTTAGTCCGATATTCTTAAAAAAAAAACGAACGAACGAACGTATTGAAAACAGTGGGACATTTCACAGTAATGAGCCGCTCACTCGTAGTCCAAAGAGTTAGAGACGGACAAACAAACAAACAAGCAAGCAAACAAGCAAACAAGCAAGCAAGCAAGCTGAAGCTAATAAAAAACATGTAAAAAGTTGTGTAGAATAGCTTTAACTAGGCAAATTGATATAAAATTACTCCCTCTGACGGCAATTACATATCTACGTGAAACATTTCCATTAAAATAACCATTTTACCTAAAAGAATAGTTCATTATGTTGATTCATTCAGAAAATTATATCTTTGTAGATGAACTTAACACAAAAACACGGAGGCTTACAACAGTTATTGGCAAGATTGGCTTCCTCAAAAGATTTTTAATGCCAAGGATTAAAAACTCTTTTTGTTCAACGCGGCAATAATCATGAAACGCTACAAAAGGCTTATGAAAAAAATCCTTATTCATGAACTTTTGCTTAAGAATTCGTTCTTAAGCAAAGTTTCTTTCTTTTTTCCAGGGTCAGATCTTCATATTTTTTAGGTACAAACGCGATGTTGTTCATTTTTAGAGTTCCGTATCTTTTGAACCGTAATAGGTATAATATACTTACTTGTAATTTATACACCCTTCTCTAGTTACCCACCCGCTATAACTGCAAAAAGGGGAAATAAATAAAGTAATAAAGTAACGTGTTTAACTTAAAGTTAATAATAATTATTATTATTATTTTTCTTTATTTCAATAAATACACTTATAAATTATATTTTTAAATATTTCTACATAACAAAAATATATACAACGTGTAACATAAAGGGTATATACATAAGAAAGGCATGGCATCTTTACATGATATCAAACGATAGTTGAAGGGTTTTTTAATCCTATCCCTTTATGTTAGGAAGTTATGAGGAAAAACACCGCCTGTGATAGGCTACTATCATACTAGTCGCACAGAGATATTGAAGACATTTATCGGATTTTGGAAAGTAACGTGACGGGTAACGAGTAGTTATTAACGTATGTAGTGTGCTGCCACGTTTGTTGTGATTTTATTTTAAGAAACACACGAAACCGAAAATTTGGTACCAATTTTTTGAGTATTTTATTTTGAGTTGAAACCCTTCCGATATCGTTTGATATCATCTAAAGATGCCATGCCCTTGGTATGTATATACCCTTTTTGTTACACGTTGTATAAAAAACATATTATTATTATTATTATTTTATTAAATTATTTTTATTAAAGTATTTTTAAGAAGAGATTATTGTCAACGTATTTTTCACTGAAGATACTTTTAAATTATTTATTGGATAAAATGGGAGAAATATTAACAATTTCAACAATAAAATAATTAAAACTAATCTCACTAAAGTATTTTCTACAGAAAACACTTGAAAAATAACCCTTTTAGGGGTCGAGGCCAAGTGTATTTTAGTCAGCTTCCAATCCAACCTTGACAAAAAACGTTTTTATTATGATGCCCTTCCTTCCTCCATGTTTTCTTTCCAATCACTACTTGTCATCAGGTGGAAATGCGGCCAAGCACTAGTTTATAATAGGGTAGTTGACTAAAAAAACCTAATTAGTCAGTCAGCAGATTTCCAAAAAAAAATATGTAATGAAAACGTTATGGTTTCCTTAACCTTTTTGGTTATTTGTATTTTATAAGACAATTTACCACACAGCTATCAGCTGTGACTTTTGACAGCGAAAATATTATAAAAGTTTCTTGAAGAACACTTGAAGAAGATTTCACAACCTGAAATAAAGGCTTTTAATGTTGTTTTCTGTCTTTACAGAAAACGCATATGTTTCATTTGAAAAGTGAAATCTCATTAAAAATATATACACGTATTTTTTCTTTTTTCATATAAACAAAAAATGAAGACGATACAGTTCGTTGAAAACTCGTGTGCCGTCACTCCTTGCTACACTTTTTAGCAACGAGTGACGTCACCAGCCACCACTCCTGATCTTTGATGCCTTTTAAATTTGTTAATTTTTATTGATTTGTTAAAACAAAATATAATAATAAAGCTTCATTTATTTCCACATTCCACATTTTGCTTAATAACTATTATATATATAGTTAATGTCGGACTAAATAGAATATTTTTTTTTGCGCAGGAAACATAACTATTATTAGAATCGACGGCCGATGGGGCAGTAAGGTTCTGGAGTGGCGGCCACGCACCGGAAGACGCAGCGTAAGGAGGCCCCCAACAAGGTGGACCTGGTGAAGGTCGTTTATGTAAAATAGTGATGTTTGAACGCCCGAACCACATTATTTTAGTTGGAGCAACTGCTTATTTCACCTCTACGATTCTACTGGGTTACGTTATCCCTTTTTAAGATTGGCTATAAGATTTTCTGGCAATTAGTAATGACTCAAAGGTCCTCGAATTACTTACTTTCCGAGTCAGGAGTCTCTTAGTATGTAAAGCTTGTCACCGATCCACGATTCACTGCGATAAGTGTGACATAACCCCATCGATCGAGGCTTGGAGGGCCTCATAATAAAAATGTTTTCTTTCAAATCTTTTTGTAATATTGGAACAAAGGTTTGGTAAAAGCTGAATAAGAAAATTCCAGTGTTTGGCTCAAGACTGAACTTCTTGTGACCTTTCACGAAGAACGCTGAGCAAGCGATTCTTTTTATAACATTGACAAGTGAAATTCCTTAGTAATTTTGTGATTCATGGTTTGACAGTTCTTAACTTTTTCATAAGATGTTTTTAATGGGTAATGGCGCAATTTGATGAAAGTTGATTTTTTTTACGTAGTCTCACTTCAAAAAGGTCTCCTGTATCGTGGGTACGTTTACAAACATATAAACTTACAGACATAAACACCCAAACTCAGAACAACTAGTTTGAAGCTAATACAAATATCTGTTCCGTGCGGGAATCGAAAACGCGACACGCAGCACATCAGTCAATTGCTTAATCACTGCGTCAAGCATGCTGGCACGATTATCAATCAATCACTTATTTTGTTCAACGGAGGTATGTCATCGTTACAGACATTATGCTTAGATGGATATGTGTGCTATGTTTTGCCAATTTATATGACTCACAAAATTTTAATTAACAATGTCAACATAATCTATACTCTATACTTATATGTATATAAAGCTGAAGAGTTTGTTTGTTTCTTTGTTTGTGCGCGCTAATCTCAGAAACTACTGGTCCGATTTGAAAAATTCTTTATGCGTTGGATAGCCCATTAATCCAGGTAGGATTTAGGCTATATAACATCACGCTGCGACCAATAGGAGCGGAGTATAACTAAACCACGTGAACGAAGTCGCTGGCGGCTGCTAATATTACATAAAAAATAAACCAATTTAAAATATGTCAATAAATAAAAAATAAATTAATAAGAAAGAAAAAAATAAATTTAGTCAAAAGAAATGTTTCGATTATCGACTAAAGAATAATTGAACAGGTAGGTACGATATTTGACCTAAGTACATTATTGAGCGTCCATTTCTACAAAAATGTTCTAATAAGATTTCGATTTGCAATGAAATTTGAACTTTATCAGTTATAACATTTAGTTTGCTGTTCTATAACTTGAAAATTACCTCAAAATCTTAGTTCAAATATACGTTAGAACATACGTTTTTTTGTTAACGTTATAAACTAGTATGACCCTCGATTTCGGCTACGTTTACTTAATTCACCTGAGCTAATTCACCCAGGTGAACTAAACACACTTTAAGTAAACATTAAACACCTGTGTGCAATAAAATTACTTTAAATAAACTTTATTCACCTGGGTGCATTAAAATTATTTTACAAAAATTTTATTTACCTGGGTGCATTAAAATTACTTTAGAAAAACTTTATTCACCTTACTTACCTGGGTGCATTAAATTTACTTTTAAGTCATCATCATCTCAGCGTTAATCCCAGTCGCATCTTTGATTTGGCTAAACTTCGATATTTTCCGTGAAGCGACTGCCGTCTGACCTCCACAACCCGGAGGCGATATCGAAGCATTGCAGTTAGTCAACATCTCGTCAACATTTCACTATTACGATATTATTCTAATAACAGTAAATATCGTGTAATTATTCGTTGACGTTGGTGTTGCCATTTTATCTGCGCTTATTATTATAGGTACTGTTATTTTGTTTATATGAGTCCTTGTTACATGAAAATAAATTAATTAAATATCTGGACTTTAGTTTACTTTGCTGTTCCATCTCAAAATAGTACTTAATAGAAAAAATCTACCTCATTTAGTAAACCAAAAAAAAAAACTGTGACGTGTGATTTAAAATCATTATTTTGTATAGTCCATTCATATTCAATTTAACTCTGACAAAAACCTTATCTTGAAAGAAATAAAGGTTAAATTAGAGAGTTTGGTCGTGGAGGGTCTCCAGATTATCCTCTGGCGCAGCATCGTTGGTCGTGTTGTTCGGTTAAACATTACATCACCTCGCTCAACTGCCGTCTTCCTTCCTATTCACTCAGTTTTTTTGAGTGAATGCGCTTAATAAGCTAGTGCGCTTTACCATCAACGATTGCATCACTGCTTACCATCAGGCGGTATTGCAGTCAAGCACTAGTTTATAACTATTAAAAAAAAAGTAACTGTGAACAAACTTTACTTCTATTGTCTTTATGTCACAAATGGTGTCTAATTTAAAATGGTGGATAGAGGGACTGGGTTCAATGACCCATCGAGGCTATGGAGCGACAGTGTGTTTATTATGTTTTCAACTGAAAATTGTCACTAATGAATTCTGATGATTAAGCGCAGAAAATAATGGAATCCTCGGACACGACAGTATGAAACAATATCCGAGGCGAATGGCCGAGAATTAAATTGATGTCATTTATGACAGTGACAAATAGCGATCTTTTCCAACCCAAGGGACGAGTTTGAAGATAAATAAGCAAAAGGCATAAATTAAATTCTTCTTACTATATAAAAGTATGTATTTCCCAATAGAGCCATAAAATAATAGGGCTGTTGTCTCGGTACTAAAATAATTTACAATTACTTTTTATCAAACTTTTATGAGTGTTTAGTTTATGAGGTTTTAATGTATGTTATGTTTTGACATCCTCCATGGCGCAGCGGTCAACACGCCTGCCTGCGACGTGGAGGCCCTGGGTTCGATCCCCGGCCAGGTCATGATGGAAAGCGATCTTTTCCTGATTGGCCTGGGTCTTTGATGTTTATCTATACAATATGTAAAGAAAACCCTGTCCGATCCGTGAAGGTATTGTTAGGTATCGATAACTGATTCTACTAATGCCCACAAAAAGAGGTAACTTAATACATGTGTGGTAAACAACCCCTTCCGCGGGCGGCGGGGGGCAGGGCACGCGGCACCTGTGACGTGGTCGCGTCGCTATTCGCTTATAATAATACCGGTGTTGTCACTTTTTAAAAAATTACCAAATATTGGGGAAATTGGAATTAATTCCCGGGAATAAAGGATTATTTCAAAATTCATTAGTATTGTTACTATGATTATTATGTAAAATTTTATATTATATTTGGTCAAGTGTTTACCTAACCTTTATTAACCTTGTGGGTCGGACAGGGTTTTCTTCACATATTGTATATGGATCTATTATAAATGTAGTATCGTTGAGTTAGTATCCCAAAACACAAGTCTCGAACTTACTTTGGGGCTAGCTCAATTTGTGTGATTTGTCCGTATAAATTTAATTTATGTTCTTAAAATGAACGTGGTCCTAAAAAAACGATTGAGATATTATCAATTACTTTACTTATATTATTAGGTATACAACGTTTTTTTTTTCTTTTATTCGAAACCTGAATTTACTTTGTTCAGAATAAGCAACTGAATCTATTCCAATAATTTTACCTTTAATGTTATATTTTTCCCAAATACATTTAGAAATTGCTGCAGTGTGGTTACCAAGCGCACAACACAGTTCAAGGCAGGTCGTAGTACAATGCCGTGCGGACAGCGGGACAGGCCCTCACGCCTCTCGGTACGGGGGTGCAATGCGTTCTGAGTAAAATTAACATCATCATCAACCTTTTTTATCGTCCCACTGCTGGGTACAGGTCTCCTCTCATACAGAGAAGGATTGAGCGTAATCACCACGCTTGCTCAATGCGGGTTGGCGATTTCAGACTTAAAGTCCAGGTTTCTTCAAGATGTCTATCAGTCATTGGTGTCTAAGATATACTTAGAAAGTACATATAACTTTAGAAAAGTTACATTGGTACTTGCCTGACCTGGAATCGAACCCGCGCACTCATACTTGAGAGGCTGGTGTTTCAACCAATAGACCACCACGACTACTATAAAAAAAAATCATATTTAAAGTAAATTAGGCTACATTTTATTTTATCAGTTACGGCTGAATTTACGAGTTAAGTACATAATAATATCTAACCACACTTGACCCGTCTGACAGTCCAAAGCCAGCAAGTGTGATGGAAAGTGTTACCACTAGTTAATTACTAACAAACAAACAGAAAGTATTATCAATATTTAATAATAAAGTATTATCATTATTTATTTCTAACTAGCTGTTGCCCGGCACTCCGTCCGCGTTTTGATATAAAATAAGCGCATGTTAAAATAATGGGAGCAATATGTACGTCCGCGTTTGCCCCCGTTGTCGCAACATTTTTTGTTACTGCTCTGCTCCTATTGTTCATAGCGGGATGTTATATAGCCTATGTCTTTTCTTAGGCTCTAGACTATCTGTGTACCAAAATTCATTACAATCGGTTTAGTAGTTATGGCGTGAAAGCCGTACAGACATTTATAATATTAGTATGGAAGTATAGATAAGAAGCTCTTAGTTTCTCAAGTATGAGTGTGCGGGTTCGATTCCAGGTCAGGCAAGTACCAATGTAACTTTACTAAGTTTTATTTACTTTCTAAGTATATCTTGGGCACCAATGACAAGGTGAAGGAAAACATCTTGAGAAAACCTTTAAGTCTGAAATCGCCAACCCACATTAAGCAAGCATGGTAATTACACTCAATCCTTTTCTATATGAGAAAAGATCTATCCCCAACGCTGGGACGATAAAAGATTGATGATGAAACAGAAAGTATTATTAATAGACTAATATATAATTTACTAGCACGCTTTACCATCAACGATTGCATCACTGCTTGCCATCAGGCGGGATTGCAGTCAAGCACTAGTTTATAATTAAAAAAAAAAAGGAACAATAAACGCAAGACGACGGCCGCCGCAGGCGTGGGCGGGTGAGCTGCACGTTGACCATATTTTTGTAGGGATAAGCAGGTAAAATAATAAGCTTATAACTTTGTGATTTTTCATGACATTTTTTTGAAATTTTGTACATACCTAGACTCTTTACTATAAGTAACGTTACATCCAAAAACATGTTTTGAATATCATCATATACAAAAAAAAAATATAGATTTTCTTAAAAAGAAATAAACATATTTTTGATATTGTCTTTGAATTTTATTGGGTATTTCTTAATTGAAAATGAAGTCTATTGAAATATACAAACTACGTTATCAAAGAAGTAGATTCCCCTACTGTGTCGTTTACGACACAGCATTTTCCAGCTTTTCTGGAAATTCGTTTTTTTTATAATATTTTTCTGCGATTATTTAGCACATAGTCGTGGTGGCCTAGTGGTTAAAACACCAGCCTCTCAAGTATGAGTGCGCGGGTTCGATTCCAGGTCAGGCAAGTACCAATGTAACTTTTCTAAAGTTATATGTACTTTCTAAGTATATCTTGGACACCAATGACTGAAGATGAAGGAAAAACATCTTGAGGAAACCTGGACTTTAAGTCTGAAATCGCCAACCCGCATTGAGCAAGCGTGGTGATTACGCTCAATCCTTCTCTGTATGAGAGGAGACCTGTGCCCAGCAGTGGGACGATAAAAAGGTTGATAATGATTTAGCACATTAATATTATGTATACAAAGTCTTAGGTCAATTACTGAAAAAAAAAGTTATTCAGGAACAAGGGTATTAAAAATACTGGAAACGTGCTTCGGGTTTCGCTTATACAAAAAATAACGTTGTACATAAGGTAGCAAAAACCGATATCATTACAATCATTTTTCATAAAAGTAAATGGAACAATATCAGCATTCTCCCTAGTCGACTTTTTACGCATTGAATAAAAATCTTTTTTTCCCTCAGATATGGTCCTCATTCTACCCTTTTATACTTTTCTGATTTAAACACGTGTTCAATTTATTTTCATGTTCATTTTCGCGTTTCAATAAAATCTGTCAACCCTAAAGAAAGCTGGCGTACGATCGGCAAAAAGTATGAAATTACATTTTCGTGCGTCGTTTTAGTTTACGAATTCAATAACGTTTGTAACATGGCTCCGCAGTTCTATTTCCTGCCTTACATTCTGACTGTACACATTCATCATTCTAGTATTTCTGAGACAAAGTTCGCTTTGCTGACGTTACATTATGGGCTGTGTTCGGATATTTGTGGAGAAAGTCGGCAGCCAGCTGCTAAGCGTAGTTTCCTAGGAAAATACATAGTTTCTTCCCCGTCGTGTGGTTACTGTGTGTTGGTAGGCGTAGTTTCGTTAAAAGGAAACAAACATTTAGCTTGAAATGTAGTGGTATTAGTACGTACGGGGAGATGGGGCACCTTGATACGATTTTTACTTAGACCGAGTAAAGGCGATCTAATGGTAGTTACATCCAATTTAATAACTATAATATATTCAGTTAACTTGTTACATACAAATTAACCGATAGATTTAATAACAAAAGGTATTAGAGCCTATTTACTGAAAAATAAAATTTGTATCAATGTACCCTCACATACGGGGTACATTGGTACATACACTGGTACTTTGGTTCATAGAAATATTTCTACAAATTAAACAAGTTTCATTGATTTTTCTGACCTTTATTTATTAATTATTTTAAATTACATTTATTCGCTGCTTTTGTTATTGATAATATCCTTCCAACACGTCAGATATCGCAGAAGTCACGGAAATTTAATTGATGGAACTTCTATTCATCATGCGTTTAAATCTTCAAACCATTTTTCTATAAACTAAAATATATTACCGACTTTCACATACACATATATTTAACAAAATATTGGGGTATCAATGTGCCCCAAGAATACTTGCATCTATGTGCCCCTGCCTACTAAAATCGAAATCAACATTTTATAAAAATTAAAGCATAAATAACCAAAAAATTTAAGTCTATTTAATGTGATGACAGATATGTACTTACCAAATGTCTTAATCTAACACAGGTAATACTAAATAAATTAGAAGAGTCACATCCGAAAGAAAAGTACGAAAATTTTGTTGCGAACATCAGAAACAGTTTTATACGTGCAAGTCGCTAGTCGTAGAGTGAACGTTGCTCTGCGCTAGTGTGCGTGTAGGCTTTATTATATACCTTCGTATCGGTGGCGGATGGCTCTTCTAACGCGTTTTGTTTTCGATGAATATTGACTGTATCTATGTGCCCCCTGTATCAATGTACCCCGTCTCCCCCTACATGTTACAAACGCAAATAAACAATAAGTGTACAGAATGTCTCAACACTAATATTTCTTATTCTCTCAAAACGGTGAAGGAAAACACGAGAAGGTACCTGGTATGACGCAGGAAGAAAAATTCGAAGACTTGCGCCGTCTCCCAACCGGTATTGGGTACGTATGGTAGATTACAACAGACACTGTCTCGAAGACAGAAAACCTGTGGAGACATAGGTTCCTTTGATATTGTGTTCCTACAGCATATTCCAATACCCATAAAAGAGTAACCATTTAAAAAAAATGTATAAAGCTAAATAAATTATTGATAGACTCGTGAAGGAACACCACTTGTCGTTATGATCTTGTTGGAAGACTATTTATTGCCTAATTAATTTGTTTACCTAATATATTCACTATGTATGTATTTAGTAATGTATGTATAATTTTGGATATGTATGTATCTGTGTATTTATTTTATGTATACCTAATATTTGTACGACAGTCCCATGTATGATTCAAGAAAATCTTTATCTATTCTAAGGTTGGCTGGAAGAGATTGCAAGGCCTCCAAATGTATCTTTTGTTATGTTGAATGATTTTTTTAATCAATTTAAAATAAATGTTTTTGGGGTATAATAAAGTACATATTAATAAATAAATAATTTGTTTTCTTTTTATAATAAGGTAAATTTATTTAGCTGAATAATATTAATGTTCTTATTGTTGTGTTTTATATTAAATTGCAATTTAGTAGTAATGTTCATAGTACAAGTGTTTTGTATTATTTATTAGAATATATGTAAATATTATCTAAGCTAGAATTTATTCTATACCCACATGTGCCCACATTAGGTTCACATGTGAATATTCATATTCCACTATTAGCGGCGGATGTGTCGAACCAATACTTATAAAACAACCGTCTTTGTATTAACCATCATCATCATCATCACCTCAGCGTTAATCCCAGTCGCATCTGAAGCTTTTCAGCTTTGAAGTCAGAGGTCCGCTTTACCAGTGTAACTGCTGTTTTAGCTAAACTTCGATATTTTCCGTGAAGCGACTGCCGTCTGAACTCCACAACCCGAAGGCGATATCGAAGCATTGCAGTTAGACCGTCTTTGTATTAACCATACATAACATAATCGGCCTTTGATGATCCCACTCCTTGGACACAGGTCTCCTCTCGGTGTGAGGGAGAATGCGGTCCCCGTGCGAGTTGGTGTTGATGTGGATGTCACTTATCTTCGAAGTTATCGCTCTAAGACATGCTGGTTTCTTCACAAGGATTTCCTTCACTATTTTTAGAGCAGAGCTGATGAAATTTTTGACTACGACCTGATGCTGCTACACCACTAGGTCACCGCAGCTCAATATCTAACATATCCCACGTATATATGTATGTGTACGTGTTTGTTTCACACTATTACATGCACTTTTGGACTATCTAGGAGTCCGTAAGTTAGATAGTTGAAGCTAATTGCACTTTCCAAAGCGTTATAGTTCCTTAAAGAGGAGATTGGGCAAAAAAAAAAAAGAAACGATGAGCTCTCTTTTAAATCAATATACAACATTATGCGAAACTCGAAACACGTGTCCAGTATTATTAAGTGAAGAATCTATGTACAACATTTCAAAAAGATATCATGAAAAACCACAAAATTATAAGCTTGTTATCTTACTTGGCTGTTCCAACAAAAATATGGTACATGCTCCGCTGGGGTAGGTGAGCGGGGCGTTGACCTCTGGCGTCAGCTGTCGTGCCAGCGTGCACGCTTGGTAATCACACTGCATCAATTTCTATATGTATTTGGGAAAATATATAACATAGTGTAATAATGTTTGGAATCGATTCAGTTGCTTATTCTGAACAAACTGTATTCAGGTTCCGCAAAAACAAAAATTAACGCTGTATTGATTACATCATTCATGTTGCAACTATAGGAACATGGTGGGAATGATATAGAATTCACTCTATTTTCACCTTACCCACTTATCCACCATTATGGTTTTGAAATATGTCCCATACGAGGGATATGCAACGTCATAATCAATTATCCCTATATGCTATGATTTGTGATGCCTATGGTAGATTTGATAGATGACGATAGCTAACAGGTACATTATTTGTTGAAAAAACCGATATCGCATAGTAAGAGAGTTGAAAATCCCCATAAACTTCGGTTTTTTTTTTATAAATCTTTTGAAAATTAATTAAGTAGTTTAGCCATGTCATTAAAATTAAATATAATAGGGTATATGGTAGATAGAGACTAGAGGCAAATAATCAAAAATGAAAAAGTCGCGCGTAACAAAAGAAAAGGCAGGTAATTCTTCATTGAGCCGTACGGAGGACGGGTCTGAGCAGTTCTGTTGCGAATTGCGATGTGTGCCGGGTACGATGAGCCAAATCTTGTTGTGTCGGCTGTTTAGTCGTGGAGGATCTCCAGATAAATCTCCTTCTAGCGCTGCATCGTTGGTAGTGTTCCTTGGTTTAACATTGCAACACCTCGCTTAACTGCCGTCTTCCGTCCTATTAACTCAGTTTTTGAGTGAATAGGCTCTTAATAAACTAGCCCGCTTTACCATCAATGATTGTATCACTGCTTACCATCAGGCGGGATTACAGTCTAGCACTAGTTTATAATTATAAAACAGAGCATACATAGATGTGGTCAGGCTACGCTTGCAGAAAAAAGAACATTTTTTTCAGGTCCTGAGTATGTTGAATATCTCAAACACGAAATTATAAGTATTTTTGATAGATAATTAGTAGATTTGAGAGATAGAAACAAATCAGTGGTGGTTTGACCTTGTAAGAGATGGCATACGTGTCAACAATCTCTTACCACAGGATGCTAAATATCGCGCGAAATGGAGGAGAATGTGCAGGAAAGCGGATCCCGGGCTCCAACGCGAAAGCCGCGAATTCAACCGGGATAAACGCTGAGATGATGATGATAATACAGATCAGACTGAGCATTCTTAAAATTACGATATATGACTCTCTATAAACACACAAAACACATGATCAAAAATCCCTCCGCTCAAAGTATGTGTACCTTCTTAGCTTTAAGATCCCTTCAGAACTTCAGACACTCAGTTTGTGTGCCCTTCCAAGGACCCTCCACTATTTGAGAAGCGAGTTACGGGCGCAGTTGTAGTTATATTGAGAACTATCGTATATATATCGGGCAAGGAGATCCTTTTGATCTAAGCAGGAAAAATTTCATTTCGGGTTATATGGAAAGTTGTTGTGTGATGTGTAAACAATAAATGGCTTTTGATGGCAATATGGGCTCACGTTCATAGTCGTTTTGAAGGAGGTTTTAAGAAAATAGATATTTAATTATAGCCATAATTTACCTTACAATTATATTTTCGGCTCTATTAGTGAGTTTCGTGGATAGGACACGAATTCGGATTTGTTACCGTTGTTGTCATTTATTAATTTAATTGGGCTTTTATTGCTTACCTTTTATATAAATTATTTTGAATACTGTGAACATCGGAACTCTTGTCGGGTCTTCTCGGGTCTTGTAGACCTTTTAATTTGTGAACACTTGTTCACAGTCCTATCATTGTACTCCCATATCTGTTAACACTGTAATTTGAAAACCTTGTTAAACCCAACTGCATGAATGAATGAATGAATTGTACTGATCTTAGCGTAGTTTTACCAGACTCGATTGGTTAAATGGACTTCAAGACTCGCACTAGCTCCTGTAGCCTCGTGCTCATGGTACCATATTGACTATTGCATATCAGGGAGATTTTATTAAGAAAGAAGTGCCCGTAGAAAAGTTTAGAAGTTTACCGGTTATGCATTCTTGAAAAAGCGTTGGACTAGTGGAGAGATGGGTAATTATTACCTATGTATCTTTTAACAACACTGCAGTTAGGTTAGTTCAGGTCGACCTTCAAAAAAGAAATTATGAGTTCTCTTGACAGAATATCTTCTCCATTGGAAACGACCAATCAGAATCTCGCTTCTGGGGTTTCATGAGTCCTTATAGGCTTACATGAAATTAAATATTTTGATTTCGAATTATCGTTTGTTTCACAAAGCTAATTCTGGTAATAGTAATGTGGTCGCTAACAATGGGCCTTATAGGAAGTCACTCAAAGGGCAATGGAGAGGACTATGCTTGGGGTTTCAAAGCGCGATCGAATCAGGAATGAGGAGATCCGCAGAAGAACGAGAGTAACCGACATAGCCGGAAGAATTGCAACACTAAAGTGGCAGTGGGCTGGGCAAATTGCCCGTAGGACCGATGCCCGATAGGGCCGACGGGTTCTCGAGGGGCGACTACGCAACGGAAGTCGCAGCGTGAGTAGGTCCCGACAAGGTGGACCGACGACCTGGTGAAGGTAGCGGGAAGCTGCTCGATGCGGGAGGCGCAGGACCGATCGTCGTGGAGAACCTTGGGGGAGGTCTATGTCCCGCAGTGGACGTCTTTTGGCTGAAATGATGATGATGATGAATGCCATGACAAGTTTTTGACACATATTTGTCGCCGTGATGAAACTGCAACTAGAATTTGAACACTTTATATTAAAAATATAGTTGAAAAAATTAAAAAAACATGCTTTTAAAAAATATCAAACTTTAAAGTTAAAAATATTAAAAAAAAAAGCGTGATGCGCTTTGTGCCATAATTTTTCTTTATTAAGCGCCTCACGCTTTTTTAAAAATTATTTTTAACTTTCAAGTTTGATATTTTTTAAAAGCATGTTTTTTTAGATTTTTAAACTATAGGTACCTATTTATTTTCAACTTATTAGTTCGACATTCTTAAAAAAAAAAAAAACTAACGAACGAACGTATTGAAAACATTGTGGGACATTTTACAGTAATGAGCCGCTCACTCGTAGTCCAAAGAGTTAGAGACGGACAAACAAACAAGTAAACAAACAAGCAAGCAAGCAAACATACAAGTAAAACTAAAAAAAAAAGCATGTAAAAAATTAGCTTTCGGGTCACAGCCAGTTTTTTTTTTATTAAATGTTGCCCCACACAAGGAACTATTTTATTGTAAGTGCATTTAGAAATGAAGTCCCGCTGTACGCACGTGCAGATTTGCTTTCTTTAAACTGTTTGGAAACCACACTGCAACAAGTAAAAGTCGCGCGTATAAAAGAAAAGGCAGATAATTCTTCATTGAGCCGTACGGAGGACGGGTCTGAGCAGTTCTGTTGCGAATTGCGATGTGTGCTGGGTACGATGGGCCAAATCTTGTTGTGTCGGCTGTTTAGTCGTGGAGGATCTCCAGATAAATCTCCTTCTAGCGCAGCATCGTTGGTAGTGTTCCTTGGTTTAACATTGCAACACCTCGCTTAACTGCCGTCTTCCGTCCTATTAACTCAGTTTTTGAGTGAATAGGCTCTTCATAAACTAGCCCGCTTTACCATCTATGATTATATCACTGCTTACCATCAGGCGGGATTACAGTCTAGCACTAGTTTATAATTATAAAACAGAGCGTAAATAGATGTGGTCAGGCTACGCTTGCAGAAAGAAGAACTTTTGTTTCAGGTCCTGAGCATGTTGAATATCTCAAACACGAAATTATAAGTATTTTTAGGGTTCCGTACCTCAAAAGGAAAAAACGGAACCCTTATAGGATCACTTTGTTGTCCGTCTATCTGTCTGTCTGTCAAGACCCTTTATCTCAAGAACGCGTGGACGTATCAAGCTGAAATTCACAAGAAATACTCAGGTCTATTGTCCCTTTAAGCTGTGAAAATATCAAACTTCTAAGCCAAGCCAATCAAAAGATAGAGCCGATTATGTCGATATTTTCAACAAATTTTCGACACTCGCAAAGGAATCAAAACCTACAGGATACTTCCCGTAAACTCAGAATCTTGAAATTTGGCATGAAGCATTTTCATATAATGCAAATATAGGAAAAGTTGCGAAAATCACATTTTTTTAGTTATATAATATAATAAAAATATTTTAATAAAATGAAACTTACTACCTTATTTCTCACGAACGAATAAAGGTATCAAATTGAAATTGATATCAAATATCTAGGTCTATTGTCCCTTTAAGCAGTGAAAAAATCAAACTTCTAAGTTAACGCGATCAAAAGATACAGCAGTTTATACCGACACATTAGACGAATTTCCGTCACACGCTAGGGAATCAAAACCTACAAGGTACTTCCCGTGAACTCAGAATCTTGAAATTCGGCACGAAGCAACGTTATAACAGACAGATAAAGGAAAAATTGTGAAAATGATAAATTTGAAGTTACATAAAATATTATTTTTGCTTACATGGCATAAAATATTTTTTTAATAATTATAAACTTACTAACTACCGTTTTTCACATCAAAATTCATATCAAACACTTCTTAAATCTAATTACCTCTAAAATGTGAAAAATTCTTTAAACTATGTTATGCGTTCGGTAACCACACTGCAACAATTTGTAAATGTATTTGGGAAAATATAACATGGTGTAAAAATTATTCAAAGTTTATTCTGAATAAACTATATTCAGGTTTCGTATAAAAAAAAATGTTTTATAACACTTTGCTGCTATATTTTTACATCGGGGTATTTACTGTCTATGATTGGGGTTTTGGCGGGAATGTCAAGATGAGTGTCACGCTCATTTTTCATTGGACTTTTAAAATTATTTATAGTGTCGTTTACTTAATAAAAACGCGTGATTTATGTAGTAAAAAGTGCATTCAGTGAATAATTCAAAAAGAACAGTGAAATATTGTAGCATAGTGGCCTCATCATGTCTTTACGCTAAACCGCTCCTTATCGTCCAAACGCGTAAAACGAAAGGAGTTAGTTTAGGTTAAGTTATGCTAGGATAAGTTAGGATAAATTAGGATAAGTTAGGATAGATATTTAATGAAGAAAAAAAATTACTGAAGACTTGGCTGTATGGCGTACTAGGTATGCCTTTGCCTTTTCCATTCGCCCGAACGGAAAGAATAGAACCAAAAAAAAAAATGTCTATGATTTTTATTTATTGCGATATGTTTATTTAAGACTAGCTTTCCGCCCACGGCTTCGCCCGCGTAAATTTGGGTTATATCGCGCTTTTTAGATTTCCCTCGGGAACATCAAATTTTTCCGGGATAAAAGGTAGCCTATATCCTTTCTCAGGGTCTAAAGATTGTGTGCTTTCCGCCCGCGTCTTCGCCCGCGTGGTGTTCGGTTATATCGCGCTTTTTAGATTTCCCTCGGGAATATCAAATTTTTCTGGGATAACAGGTAGCCTATGTTTTTTCTCAGGGTCCAAAGATTTATCTGTGCCAAATTTCATCAAAATCGGTTGAGAGGTTTAGGCGGGAAAGCGTAACAGCAGACAGACAGACAGACAGAGTTACTTTCACATTTACAATATTAGTATGGATAACATGTTTTCTTTCTTTCTACTTAGACTTTAATAAGAAACGTTATATAAGTAAAATGTAAACACTTATTCTGAAAATTGTGCTTAAACATGAAACAACATCAAAAATTGCCAATTAGAAGTTTTAATTGTATTATTGTTCTAAAAAGCCGGCGAAAATATTTCTTCAATTTATTTGTAGAAATGTTTTTAGCTTTAAAGACACGATTCCCTCCAGACTTCCGACCTACTTTAAGTTCATTTGTAAGTGCTTGAAGTTCACTTGGATCTTTTTTCTTTTCTTACAAGACGAGAAATATGATAAAAAATGTTGGACGAGAAATTCTTTTTTTATTTATGAAAAGAATCTTAAATTGATAACTTGGTTTCATGATTGTACGCCATTTCAGTTTTTTTTTTATTTTTTTTAGGAAACGGTACTTTCTTTTACGTTTAAACTAGCTTCTGCCTACGAATTCGTTCGCATGAAATTTTTTGTTCTTCAAAGCTTCGAACATTGCATCGCATCGCCCGCGTTATAACATCGTTTTTGGCAAGCGTTCTTTATAACATTTTTGGGTTTTAAGGATCCAGTGTGATTTTAAATCATCATTATCATTATCATCAACCTTTTTATCGGCCCACAGCTGGGCACAGGTCTCCTCTCATACAGAGAAGAACTGAATGTAATCAGCGCACTTACTCAATGCGGGTTGGTGATTTCAGACTTAAAGTCCAGGTTTCCTCAAGATGTTTTCCTTCACCTTCAGTCATTGGAGTCCAAAATATACTTAGAAAATACATATAATTGCAGAAAAATTGCATTGATACGTGCCTGACCTGGAATCGAACCCGCGCACTCATACTTGAGAGGCTGGTGCTTTTAACTACTAGACCGCAACGACATGTGTGATTTTAAATAGTCTTCCTCAATGAGTGGGTAAACAACTGCGAAAAGAAATTTCCAATTGGTAGTCATAGAGGTTACATAGATTGAGGGGCTCATGGTTAAAATAATAACAGCCAACGTAGCAGCACAGGTCAACTGATCAGGTTAAGCTACGCTTGCCGCGATTGGTCTGTGGATGGGGTGGTCTTTATATACCAAGGCCCCTCTATGCCGCGGAAAGCACGTTAAACCGTAGGTCCCGGCTGTCATTTTTAGATCTTTGACAGTCGGTATGGGTTGAAAGAGCTATGCTTGGAATTTCTCTGCGTACGAATCAGAAATGAGGAGATCTGCAGAAGAACCAAAGCCACCGACATAGCTCTTCGAGTCGCTAAAATTAAGTGGCAGTGGGCGAAGAACATTGCTCGAAGAACCGATGGCCGATGGGGCAGTAAACTTCTGGAGTGGCGGCCACGTACCGGATGACGCAGCGTAGGGAGGCCCCCAACAAGGTGGACCGATGACTTGGTGAAGGTCGCGGGAAGCCGATGGATGCGGGCAGTACAAGACCGATCATTGTGGATAGCCTTGGGGGAGGCCTATGTCCAGCAGTGGACGTCTTTCGGCTAAAATGATGATGATGATGATGAGTCTTACCAAAGGTCTTCACCATCCCATCCTCTACCCTCCACAAACCAGTAACCGGATTGTGAAGGTCAGACAGGTAGTCACTCCATATAAAATATTGGTATTCAGTTGAATCCCGTTAGATTGGAAGCTGACCCCAACATAATTGGAAAAAGCCTAGGCAGATGAAGGGTTATGGAGATTAATACCAGCAACATCTTTCTAACTTCCACAAAAATGGTACTCAACGTTTCTTAAAAGGTAAAGTTTAAATTTAGAACATTCGTGCCACAAGTGGGTAGGTACTCACGTATTATTCGAGTTTCAAATTGTGTTCCATTCATTTTTCTGCATTGTTGTGATGAATGAACAAAACGTTTCTTTTTGTTTTATCTATATAAAGGAGCTGAGTGAGCGAGTGAATGAATTTAGCTCAGTTTTAAATGGAATTAGGACAGCAAAATAATGTTCTTGCAACCTAAATGTAGGTATCTACTGTTCTTATTATTCAACTAGCGGCCGCCAGCGACTTCGTTCGGGTGGTTTAGTTATGCTCCGCTCCTATTGGTCGCAGCGTAATGTTATATAGCCTAAAGCCTTCGTGGTTTAATGGGCTATCACCACATTTGGGCTGGTGCTGCGAAATGTCACCTGGCTACTTTGGATTCAGTGGAGAGGCGTGCGAAGAGGCTAATTGGTGAGCCTGATTTAACTCGAGACGGTCTCCAAAGCCTAGAGCACAGGCGTAGAGTAGCCAGCCTTTCGGTGTTCTATAGGATGCATTTTGGGGAGTGTGCGAGGGAATTGCATGATTTAATTCCCCCATCTCCGTTCCACCATTTGACGACCCGTCGTGCGGCGAGTTTCCACCCTTACGTTGTTAACACTACTACGATCCGGACGAAGCGTTTCGCCTCCTCCTTTATACCGCGTACATCAAGGGACTGGAACAACTTGCCGGCGGCGGTGTTTCCGTCGGACTACAATTTGAGTGTCTTCAAGGCTAGAGTGAATAGGCTCTTAATAAACTAGCGCGCTTTACCATCAACGATAGCATCACTGCTTACCATCAGGCGGGATTGCGGTCAAGCACTGGTTTATAATAAATATAAAAAAAAAAAACATAAAAAGCAATGGATTAACAATACACTTCAAAAGATTCCTATTGATAGTAGTTGTGTTGGTTGTATGTTGTCAGCGTTGGTTCAGACGCTTTGCAATTTAAAAGAAAAAGCTGGAATGTCCTATAAGCATGTTATATCAACGGTCTGATTACAAAGCAAATGGTTTAACATTACTCTAGATTAAATCTAACTTCGACCCAGTTCTGCTGACTGTATCTTCCTTATTATGATCAAGTGTGTAGAAGTTGTTGCCAAGTGCCAAATCAGAGCTCAGTATTCATAATTATGTAGATTAGAAACCGTATGAAGATGGTAATGAATCAAATTCTTGTAGACTGCTGTGACGACGTTCGTTTAGGTATTTTCCTATATTATTATTATTTAACTTGTATCTTGACATTTTTTATTTCTTTCATTGTTCATAATTATGTTTGTATTTAATTTTAGTGTAGTTTTGATTGTGTTTTAGTGTATTGATTGAATAATGTTAATTTAAATAATATGTATACACGCAAATAAATATTATTATTATTTATTCATTTATCTCTTCACAACATTCGTTTCCTTAAAATTTAACAATATTTTTATTTATATTCTGGTGCCTCGGTAAGTCGCCTCTTTGAGGAGTTGCTAGAGAGGCGTCACGGCGTCCTCACCTTCCGCCTTACGCCGTTCCTAACCGGACACGGTTGTTTAGGGAGGTTCCCGTTCCGTATAAAGGAAGAAACGCCAGGGTGTCACCATTGTGTGGATCGCCCTGCCGGCCTAAGGTTAGAGCATCACCGTGTCCTCGTAGCGACGATCTCTCGCGTCTGACCCTGGTCCAGACCATGGTCAGACGTGACAGTGCATGGTAGGCCATCACCTCCTTCTACGAAACAATGATGCTGGCAACGGAGGAGGCGGAGCGTGTGGGGCAGCGGGAGCGCCCGGGTTGGGAGACGACATCGATCTTCCTTAATTCCCCCATCTCCGTTCTCACCATCAGACGACCCGTTCAAAGCTAGAGTGAATAGGCTCTTAATAAATTAGTGCGCTATACCATTAACGATTGTGTCACTGCTTACCACCAGGCGGGATTGCGGTCAAGCGCTAGTTTATAATTTATATAAAAAAGGAATAACACATACAATACTTTTTCCACGAGATCGAAACCTACGCAGGTGAAACCGTGGGGCGAAGCTAGTAACGTAATAAATTCTCTACTACTAGTTTAATCTTTGTAAATATGACGTTATCTAGAAGCTAAGAGAAATTTTAATATATTAAGCCCAGAGCGGCCTGGAGAAGGTTTCAAGTGTACATTTTACTAAGAAAAATATTCCCACTTACATTTTCCAGTAAAACGTAGGTAAGAACTTTTATGTACTAAAGTTTCCACAGTATAACAAATGATGTCCTCAATAAGAGGTTACGTTGAAATTGTCAGATGTAAAATGTGATATCGTAAGTTCGGACATCTGGTAAAAACATACACTTAGAGTATTAGTGACTCTGTCCCGGTATCACTTATTTATTTTTGTGCAAAAATGACAACTTTTGTGCCGAATATGCGTCATTTGCGGGAACTTTTGTTACTTCTTTAATTCGAAGAAATGGGTCGAACCCGCGCCTGCTTGCGCAGCGGCCGCGTTCATTACCACTACGCCACGGAGGCTGTCCATGATAGTAACTAAAAGTCTGTTACACAATTAGGGTTAGGTTAGCATTTCATCAGCCTTTTAGACAAAATTATTATTTCGGATTAAATAGTTATAAAATATTGTGAAGCAACTTGATAGTTTCAGACAGTTATATCTTTGTTTGAGATTAAGTTAACAATGCTCCCACGTACCTATTCTTAAAATGAAGATGATGGGTATCCCCTGTGGGGATCGCCCTGAGGACACTGTAGAGCATAAAGTGGAGGTCCGCTGGACTTGGGTGGAGCACCGCCGTGTCCTCGTGCCGGCGATCAGCGGTGAATTCTCGCGTCCGGCCCTGGACCAGGCTATGGTCCGGACTCTGAAGGAGCTAGAGCCCCAGCTGAGGGGGCTCTTCACAGCATGCTTCGGGCAGGTTCAGTTTCCCAGTGTGTGGAAGGAGGGGAAGCTGGTCCTGCTCAGGAAGGAGGGGCGCCCCGCGGACTCGCCGTCCGCGTATCGGCCCATAATGCTGCTCGACGAGGCGGGAAAACTTTTTGAGCGTATAATCGCAGATCGCCTCGTCGGCCACTTGTGCGGAGACGGGCCGAACCTGGACGACAACCAGTTCGGTTTTCGTCGGGGGCGCTCCACCATAGACGCAATCATGCGCGTGAGAGCCCTGGCGGAGGATACGGTATCCCGGGGTGGGGTGGTGTTGGCGGTGTCTTTAGACATTTCCAATGCCTTCAACGCCCTACCCTGGAGCTGTATTAGGGAGGCCCTGAAATACCATCGGGTGCCTCCCTACCTCCGCCGCATAGTAGGGGCTTATCTGGAGGATAGATGCGTCATCTATCGGGGACGTGACGGTGCCGGTCGGCACCAAATGTCGTGCGGTGTTCCACAGGGATCGGTCCTGGGACCGCTCCTGTGGAATATCGGCTACGACTGGGTGCTTAGAGGCGAGCTTCCGTCGGGCGCCGACTTGACGTGTTATGCGGACGACACGCTTGTCACTGCCCGGGGGAGCTCGCACAGGGAAGCGACGTTGATAACCACGGCTGCGGTGTCACAGGTGGTGACCCGCATCCGGCGCCTGGGCCTGGAGGTGGCCCTTGACAAGTCGGAGGCCATGGTTTTCCATGGCCCCCGGCGTGCGCCGGCGCCGGGATCACATATCGTGGTCAGTGGTGCCCGGATAGCTGTCGAGTCCACCATGAAGTATCTGGGATTGGTGCTCGACAGCCGATGGGAATTCGGACCCCACTTCCGGCGGCTGGCGCTCAAGCTGATGGGTGCAGCAGGCGCGCTGTCAACGTTGCTTCCCAACATGGGGGGCCCGAGCGCCGCCTTTAGGCGGTTATACGTGGGGGGATCGTGCGGTCCATGGCCCTGTATGGGGCCCCTGTGTGGGCGATGGACCTGACGGCCGGAACACTCGCCATTCTGCGCAAGCCGCAGAGGGCGATGGCCGTCAGGGTCGTCCGCGGGTATCGCACGATTTCCTACGAGGCGGCTTGCGTCCTGGCCGGATCCCCGCCCTGGGACCTAGAGGCGAAAGTACTCGCGTCACTGTACCGATGGCGCGAGGAAGAGCGGACACGGGGCTCCAGTCCGGCACAGCGGCAGATCGAGCTGCGCCGAGGGGAGCTCCGTCAGGTCCTGGTGGCGCCTCTGAGGCGATGCACGGGGTAGCTTAACACCCCACTACCCCGTGCCGGAGACGAGGCCCGGACAGACCGGGCCAGCACGAGAGTGTGGGGCTGCGGAAGAATTTAGACTCCCGCGGCCCCAGAGACACCGGGGTGGTTTTAGTCAGTAAAAGTCTGACAGACCCCGTCGCCCACCCTAGGGCGGCGGACATCCTATGAGGATTTCCACCCCAAAAAAAAAAAAGGCTATGGTCCGGAGCGAAAGTGCATTGCAAGCAGTCACTCCTTTCTGTGAAGCAGTAACGCTGGCAAAGGAGGAGGCGTAGCGCATTGGGGAGCGAGTATCTCAGCGCCCTCACGCCTTTAGCTGCGTTGTCGGGAGACAACCTCGGACTTCTGACCACCGTAGATGCGGGCACCGGGAAGCGAGATGCCCACTACTCATCGCCCGGTAACAACCAGGCCCGTGACGATGGCGCGTCGTGTTTCACGTGCGTCTCTAAGAGATACGAGCACATAGTGACGGGGTTCACGAAGCTTGATGCCTCCTGAGTCAGGGTTGCGGGTTGGTTAAAAAAGAAACAGTGGCTCTGGCGCACAGCCAAGTGAAGGAACACAGGTAGGTTTTAGTCAGCAAAAGACTGACACGCCCTCCCACTCTGCCCAGAGCGGGAGAGGTCATTTGATGATTTCCCATCCACAAAAAAGTATCCATCTGAACGTTCTAAAAACGTATTCTTGAAATGAAGTAAATGGTGGAAGTATGCTGTTTTTACGACGGCTGTCGCAAGAAAGGGAGAAAATGTTGATAGTTGGTGGGGAAGCCTTATGTAGGACGGGTCTGAGCAGTTGCGTTGCGATCCATGCCACTTACAATGCGCTTAAATGTTGCTGTTTTTATGAGTGAATATGCTCTTAATAAACTAGCGCGCTTTACCATCTACGATTGCATCACTGCTTACCGTCAGGCGGGATTGCAGTCAAACACGAGTTTATAATTATAAAAAAATCATATTGTCCTTTTAGGCGAAATTCGGAATCAAATATGATTCCAATATTCCCTGAAAAGTGTTTGTAAAAAAATCAAATTCAAGATATACTTGCTTGTTCAAAAAAAAGACGACAAGACGAAAATGAAAATAAGTGATGAAGGGCGAGCATTTTGGAGGACTGTCTTTTGTAATTTTATCGTTCGAAAAGTGCTGATTCTTAGTCTTATTTGAATAAATGATGTTTGATTTTGAATATGACAATAAACTTTATCGACTCTTCAGGGTAACAGACGGCTGGCCTATTTCTTGGCCAAAGAATTGCCTTTAGCTTTTTGAACACTGTTCCCATAGACAGCGTTGCGAAAGAATTCCTTGATGCACTATGGTTCTGGTGGTGGTTTTCTTTACATATTGTATATTTCACATTGCATTGCGGATGCATATTTCAGGATTATTTTTAAATAATTCCAATTTTAAGTAAGAGGGACGTCACAATTACTAAATTCAAATTGAACTATAGAAATTCAAATTCTCACCACGACCATGATAACGCGTCTTTTTAAACTGGTCTTCATATATAACATCAGATTGTTATACACTTCACGTATTTCATTTATTCGCTCTTGGAACTGAGCTCTCGGCGTCAATAGTCTGTAAGCGGACGACGATAGCAAATAACAAAAACACGCGCAGCACCCACGTGCCCCCCTCTTTTGCTTGTTGCTCTTGCGCTTGTCCGCAATCCCGCCTGGTTGTAAGCAGTGATGCAATCGTTGATGGCAAAGTGCACTAATTTATTAAGAACCTATTAACTCTAGCCTTGAAAACGCTTAAATTGTAGATAATCAAACGAGTAGACTGCAGCACGCAATTTTTTTTTTTTTTATAAATATTTTAAACTAGCGCTTGACCGCAATCTTGCCTGATGGTAAGCAGTGACGCAATCGTTTATGGTAAAGCGCACTAGTTTATTAAGAGCCTATTCGCTCTAGCCTTGAAGACACTCAAATTGTAGTCCGACGGAAACACCGCCGCTGGCAAACTATTCCAGTCCCTCGATGTACGCGGTATAAAGGAGGAGGCGAAACGCTTCTTCCGGATCGTAGTGGTGTTAACAACGTAAGGGTGGAAACCAGCCGTACGACGGGTCGTCCGCTGGTGGAACGGAGATGGGGAATTAAATCATGCAATTCCATCGCACACTCCCCGAAATGCATCCTATAGAACACCGAAAGGCTGGCTACTCTACGCCTGTGCTCTAGGCTTTGGAGACCGACTCGAGTTAGATCAGGGTCACCAATCAGCCTCTTTGCACGTCTCTCCACTGAATCCAAAGTGGCCAGGTGACACTTGGCAGCACCAGCCCAAATGTGGCTGCAGTACTCCACACACGAACGGACCTGTGCTTTGTATTTATATTAATTGTTTCCAGTCCCTCGGTGTACATGATATAAGAGACGAGGCGAAGTGCTTCGTCCGGGTCTTAGCGGTGTCAACAGGGTAAGGGTGGATACTCGCCATACGATGATGGACTGCCGATGGTGGAATTATGTCATGTGTTTCCCGCACACACTCTCCAAAATGTACCCCATAGAACACTCTTGTTTTACAAGTCCTTACATGTCGCAGATATAAATCCGCATTCGTTAAAGATCTTCATATTCATATTTTCTCGGTGGTAGGCCATAACATCGGCTGCCGGCAGAAGTTACCACCCACCAGACAAAGTCTTACCGCCAAGCGATTCGTCGTGTTCCGGCATGATGTCTGGTGAAGCCGTACGGGTCTGTGTTGCGATGTGTGCCGGGTACGATGCGCCAAATTTTGTTGTGTCGAGAGTTTAGTCGTGGCGAGTCTCCAGATCAATCTCCCTCTGGCGCAGCATCGTTGGTCGTGTTGGTCTTGGGTTTAACATTGCATCACCTGGCTCAACTGCCGTCATTCTTCCTATTCCTAAGTTTTTTAATTGAATAGGCTTAATAAACTAGTGCACTTTACCATCAACGATTGCGTCACTGCTTACCATAAGGCGGGATTGCAGCCAAGCACTAGTTTATAATTATTAAAAAAAAAATATTAACAGACTTCATCAGAGGTATTTTGTTGCAATCTAAGCGAACGTTCTACGCGAATCATACATTACGTACCTACTGCTAATTATCTCTCGGTGCAACTGAACTCGAATGAGAATTAATGAACTGAAATTAATTTTCGAATTCGGAACGGATATTGTTTGACAGCTCCGATTGGCTAAAGTACCAGTCATTAATTATACATTGCTTTCGTGTGTCCGTTCTATCGTTTAGTTTTGCAACTGTTCTATATAACCGCTTGTATCAGCCATTTGCTGGTTGCAATTTGGTCGTCTTAATTGCCCTGATTCTCTTGTTCACGAACTAAGCTTCATTTAAGTCCAGGGCATCTTTTTTTCTTTCTATTTGATTAATAAGATGAAGGAAGATAGTTATAGATAGTGATTTATTCATTAACAACAATTGTATCTGAAATTGAGAGGTTTTGACGTGAAAGCTAAGGTGAGTGTCACGCGCATTTTTCATTGTACTTTTAAATTTATTTATAGTGTCGTTTATTAAATAAAAGCGCGTTATTTATGTAGTAAAAAGTACATTCAGTAAATAATTCATAAATAACATTAAAATATCGTAGCATAGTGGGCATCTCATGACTTTGCCTGAAACCTCCCTCGTAGACGGTTCACGCGACCGTCTTTTTCAACTGTCATTGGCGATATCCGCCATTATTGTGAAATAAAATTTTCAAAGAATTTCTATAATTTGTTATACGTGTCATTGGCAAAATTGCCAGAGGCATCAAGAGTTGAGGTTGAATCTCACCTTGAAAAAAGAAGAAGAAGTATCTAAAATCACATAGTAATAAGAGAGAAAATTAAGAAATTGAATTAAAAACATGTTAAATATTACAAAATTGCATCTATATACATAAGCAGGATTTTTTTATAGATCGTTAACAGCTTAAAGACAATTATTCAACGGGAAACGCTAAAGTTTACTTTTGAATGAGCTTGAGTATATAGCGGTTTTTTGGGTTCCGTAGCCAAATGGCAAAAAACCGAACCCTTATAGATTCGTCATGTCTGCCTGTCCGTCTGTCCGTCCGTATGCCACAGCCATTTTTTTCCGAAACTATAAGAGCTATAACTGTTGAAACTTGGTAGGTAGATGTATTCTGTGAACCGCATTAAGATTTTGATGCAAAAATAAAATAATAATCTATACTAACATATAAAGCTGAAGAGTTTGTTTGTTTGTTTGTGCGCGCTAATCTCAGGAACTACTGGTCCCATTAGAAAAAATCTTTTTGCGTTGGATAGCCTATTAATCCAGGAAGGCTTTAGGCTATATAACATCCCGCTATGACCAATAGGAGCAGAGCAGCAACAAAAAATGATGCGAAAACGGGAGCTAACGCAGCCGTACATATTGCCAATAGGAGCTGAGCATGACTAATTCCACGCGAACGAAGTCGCTGGCGGCCGCTAGTAATAAATATTGGGGGCTCCCGATACTTAGAACTGAAACTCAAAATTGTTTTTTTTTTCATTAAACACATACGTGTGCAGTATCTATAGTATCAGTATCTATATGTCTTCAAAAATGATATCGAGGTTTCTAAAATATTTTTTTTCTAAACCGAATAGTTTGCGTGACAGACGCTTCCAAAGTGAAAAAAAGTTGGTCCCCCCACCCCCTCTAACTTCTAAAATAAAAAAATGAACAATCTACAAAACATAATGATGTACATTACTATAAAAACTACCAACGAAATTTGTTTTGAACGAGATCTAGTAAGTAGTTTTTTTTAATACCTCGTACAACATAAACCGCTTATTACCGAGTAATCTTTCATACAAATAACTTAAATCCTATAATTTCACGGTACGGAACCCTTTGTTGGCCGGTTTTTTATATCTAAAGGCAACTTATTAAACAATGTAACCCATTGATTTCTAGAACTGTGCTTTACAATATTCAAGGAGGTACCTTGTGATGCTTAATGTATTGTCTACTTGTAACATCTCTGCTTTATCGTTCTTCTGCTGTCTCATATTAATGTATCATGTATTAGGCCATGTTATTTTTTTTTTTTTTATAAATTATGAACAAGCGCTTGACCGCAATTCCGCCTGATGGTAAGCAGTGACGCAATCGATGATGTAAAGCGCACTAGTTCATTAAGAGCCTATTCACTCTAGCCTTGAAGACACTCAAATTGTAGTCCGACGGAAACACCGCCGCTGGCAAATTATTCCAGTCCCTCGATGTACGCGGTATGAAAGAGGAGGCGAAACGCTTCGTTCGAATCGTAGTGGTGTTAACGACGTAAGGGTGGAAACCCGCCGTGCGACGGGTCGTCCGATGGTGGAACGGAGATGGGGAGATAGGGGAACTAAACCATGCAATTCTTCGCACACTAACGATCTACTTGTTAAGAGATTCCACTGGAGATTGGAAGGACTTGTGTTTCAGGATTGTGTTTCGAAATATATACTTCAACAAACCCACATTTACACGTATCCACATATAACTGAATAGCTACTACACAAAAGCAATCTTTTTACCCGCCAAAGAAGCTTTCCTTATCCCAAAGTGATATTATCCCTACGTATCACGTCAGTTGCCTTAAAAATATGGCCCGGAAATTTCATTTAGGTCACTGAGGCCCAGGCTATTGTGTGAAAATGGCCGCTCACTTTACGCGTCACCTATTTCTAGTGTACTATGATCTAGTGTAACACCACCCAACCACATTGGTTACCCGATAACCAAAGATCAGTAGACGGCAGAAGGTTAGGTTGACAAGTTAGATTACTCTCAAAAATGAACCTTTTAACTGGCTGAAATTAAAAGAGCTGGTTTAAGGTAAATAGAAAAATCGGAAAATATAAGATCAGCACCCTGATTGCGTAACACTATAAATTAAAATAATTTTGAAGCATATTGCTTGTCTATTCCTCCGTATGTTCGAAAAATGTATCTGGTCGGCAACGTAAATAACGCAATGAATATTGTTGAACTGTTAAAATGAAACCAATGAAGAGTAAATGCGTTAAAAAAACTTTGAGTAATTCATAGTCTGTTACGCCTTTACCCTTCATTTCAGGTCTTAAGATGTCCCTTATAAGTATCCGAACGGAGATTATACCTAGTGAAGCAGGTTACTATCAAAATACAAAACAGTGAAGGGAAACACTGATTGAAGCGGTACGTCCTAGAATAAAAAAATAAAATAAAAAAAAACTCAGAGGATACTACACCCCATGCTGGTGGGAGGAGTAGGTTGGTAAATATCACACATTTACCAACCCTCTCTGAACCAGCGTAGTTGGTATGATACGCATATTTAAATTAAGGCGTCTTCCTTGGAAAGATAACTTAGCCAATCAACAGTTTGAATACGATATACGCAAACTTTCGACGTAGTATGGGAATACGTTGAGATACCACCGAGGCTCTATTATTAATACTAAATACGGTCTTGCTTTTAGACCTTATATAAATAATATATATTATACAAAGCCTGAATATACCTATGTAGTTTGTTCATTCCAAATATTTATACACGATATTATATTTTAGAAATACTGAACATTTGTTTCGAATTTCACATATATGTACGAAACAATAATATTTATAGCAATAGAGGAATAATTGCATATCACCAGTGTCATCGCAATCTGCGAAGTATTGCCGTGCCTACAGTGGTGTCATCCGATACTTTAACGGCCCTCACAATGTATGCAGAAATTCTTATTTTTTAATATCAATGTTCAGAAAGGCATATTACCTTACAAGACGCTAAAGGAATGCACAATAGCCTGTCAGTGTTACTATTACTAATAGCACCATAACTTCTTTGTATCTTACACAATGACCCTATGGCTCCCCTCCCTCCTACCTCATTCCTCATACCCCTTCGTTCTTTTCAGACTAGATGCTGTTAATTCTGTCCCGTGTAGTGTGGACATGAAACAAATTGCTTCATTTATGTTTTTCATTGGTTCTTTTGTTCTCCGTCTCTTATGGTCGCGTTGTGTTTCATTTTGAGTACGTTGTGAACTGTGGCATTGATTTCTGCTATTGAAAACCATTGTTTTAGTTTCTAGATTGTGATGTTGATTTGTTTTAGAACTCAAGGTATTGGAATTGATAGTTTTGTAATCTGCGGGACAATTGAAGTGCTGTTCTTTTTCACGATTCGACAATATTGATTGCGTTATCGAGGGAACAATTTTTTGACATATTGAAGCGATGGATGGTTATTTCGTTCAAAATCCTTTGTAAAGTAAAATAAGGGTATAGCAGGGCCGTGTCCTCGTGGCTGCGATATCTCGGGTCCGACCCTGGACCAGGACATGGTCCGGAGCGAGAGTGCATGGCAGTCCACCACCTCCTTCTGCGAAGCCGTGATGCTGGCAAAGGTGGAGGCGGGACGCGTGAGGCAGCAGGAACCCTAGGACCCTCACGCCACTAGCCGCCGCAGGAGCTGCCCTGGTCGGGAGACAACATCGAACTCCCAGCCACAGCAGGCGCGGGCCTGCGGGCGATGAGCAGTGGGCAGCTCGCCACCCGTTAAGGACCAGGCCCGAGTCGACGGCGCGTTGTGTTTCACGTGCGCCTCAAAGAGATGTCAGCACATCGTGACGGGGTCTACGAAGAACGATGCCTCCTGGGTCAAGGTTGCGCGTTGGTTAAAAAAGAAACTGGCATATAGGCAAGTGAATAAACAAGTGTGGGCTTTAGTCAGTAAAAGTCTGACACGCTCTTCCTCTCCGCCCAGAGCGGGTGAGGTCATTTTACGATTTCCCAGCCCTAACAAAAAAGGTACCCTCTTATTTAATAATTATTTACTTTTTAACCAAATTATTACGTAGATGGGGTTATATGTGTGCAACAAACTATAGTCTCAGAGACCGGTGATTGTTAATGTTTTTTATTTTACAATTTTGGTCATAACGTGTGTGTTACTTTTATGTTACTATATATTATGTTATTATTTCCATATAATATACGGTAGTTACTATCAGCTATCGTTAAAAATCGGTTCAAATACCTGGGGACCTAATCTGCTATTTTTGTAAATTTGTCATTCCAACACACTTCCGCTGTCATTTCATTGTCATTGTGCTTAAAAGTTCGTAATCTGCTAAATTCATAATGATCGATCAATTATCTCAATTCTCAATCGTCTCGTAATGGAATGGGGATAGAAGTCATTGCTGTATTGCGCTTATTATAAAACCCGTTAATAGAAATGATTTTCTAAAGAAATAATACTCATTTTGAACATTTCTTAATATGGAGCACATTATCAGCGATTGACCTTTGGAAAGTCATAATGACGCCATTTTGTTAGCAGATTACGAAACTTGTCAAAACCTATCATCATGAGATCACTGATTGACTATTTTAACACTATTGATTACAATCAATTATATTAAGCAGACTAGGGAGTCTATGCATTTTTTTTTTATCAGTTATAAACTAGCGCTTGACCGCAATAACGCCTGATGGTAAGCAGTGACGCAATCGTTAATGGTAAAGCGCACTAGTTTATTAAGAGCCTATTCACTCTAGCCTTGAAGACACTCAAATTGTAGTCCACTCAAATGTGAGTCAAAATGGTCGATCAGGGTCCCTTGTATGAAAGACTTAAAGGACATGTAAGTCTGAGAGAAGAAACGAGAAGCGTATAGAGAGCTGGGCCAGCAGTAAGTGATTCCCGGCTAAAATGATGATAACTTATTAGGACTGCGTAACATACTATCAGTAGCAATGGATTTCATTTTGACAGTTCAACAACATTCATTGCGTTATTTACGTTGTTGAGTGGATACATTTTCAAACATAGGGAGCAATGGAATAGTAATAAGTTTCAAAATGAATCCAATTGATAGTAATAATATGTCACGTATCTTTGACAGCCTCCGTGGCGTAGCGGTAGCGGACGCGGCCGCTGCGCAAGGTGGCGCGGGATCGATCCCCGTACAGTGCAAGTATTTGTATGCATGAATATGAATATTTGCACTGGTCTGGTCGTACCTCGGAAAGCACGTTAAGCCGTTGGTCCCGGTTGCCATACGAACATCTAGTGGCAGTCGTTACGGGTTGTTGGAGCCCTCAAAAATCAACAATTGGTCTAACTGTAATGCTTCAATGTCGCCTTCGGGTTGTGGAGGTCAGACGGCAGTCGCTTCACGGAAAATGTCGAAGTTTAGCCATATCAGCAGTTGGACTGGTAAAGCGGACCCCAGACTCCAAAGCTGAAAAAGGCTTCGGATGCGACTGGGATTAACGCTGGGATGATGATGAATATGTCACGTATCTATGTTGCTACTTACGTGTTAAAAAGAAATGTAGTGGTGGTGGTGGTGGTGTCAACTGTGAATAGAAAGCACAAAAAATTATCAGAAAAACTTACAAAAAGTTGATTAATGTATGCATAAAACTATACCTTTAAATTAAATTAGCTGGTTGCACGCAAGTGAAACGACATACTTTCTTGAGCGCAACTTACTTAACAATTTGTTATGGTAGATAACTATCTACTAGATTGTCGACGGTTGGAGCAAGTAACCACCATTATGGGACGATCAATTGCAGCTGCCCTGCGAGAAGACTGTTGGAAATCGAGAAACTACATAAGAGGGGCAACAGACAGCTTTCAAGAGCACGACTTACAGTAATGAGTAAATAAGTATATGTAAAGATTTTGCTGATAATCTCTTTTTTTTTCTGTGAATTATAAACTAGTGCTTTACCGCAATCCCCAATGATGGTAAGCAGAGATAGTCAGGTACAATAAAAAAGATAATGTTTTTCTTTTACACTTTATTAAAAAAAAAAAAAACACTTAGCGTCATTGTTTATTTTCTAAATTTGGGTTTTTTTTCTACCCTACGTTATAAGTGGTTCAATTACAAATTAAAATTGTAATTTGTATAATATATCAACATATTATTTATTCATAATTCACTACTTCCAACAATAAATCACAACTCAATTTTTTTTTTCAATTTAATCTTCATCTGCAATTTCCCCGTACACAACACAAATATACAATGATTTGGGGACTTCCCTTTCGTTGATGTTAATATCAATGAATGTTGCCAATATTTTTATGAAATTTTGGTAGATACTATTTTATCAGAAAAGTACCTTATGTTCAAGAATAAACCTAAGACTCTATTATGTACTCTTAAGTATTAATTATTTTTTAACACCCTTGCTTGTAAAGCTGATGTAATCCCACCGGTTTTAAATATGTAAAGCGGGCCATAACAAACGCGTGTGTTATCAAAGCAAATAGTTAAGTTATAGTCCATACAAATTCCATAACAGCATTATTTGTCATTTCAAATAATTATGGAACTGATCGCCGCCGCGTGGCTCTAGCCAGTGAGCAGCGCACTGTTCCATATTTGAAATGGCAAATAATAATACTAATGGCGGGAAAGCAACAGTGTGCATTCACAGATTGAGTTTATTTAAAATAACTGATGTCCTATTTAAAATAAACAAATTTGTATTTGTTTGTATTTAAATGAGTATTTGTAAAAAAAAAAAACAGTTTATTCGGTAATTTAAAACTTGACTGCATGCTCTAGCATCTTTGCCAACATTTTCACGCAGCTACGGCAGAAAATAAACCTCGCGCCATTTTTCTCAAATTTTCTTTTCTTTGTACTTGTATTCTGAATATCTTTTTTTCTGTTTCCTCGCAAGTGTGTTAAAAAATGTCGTACGATATACGTGCGTATTGGTTATAACATGCTCGGCTCAATTACACCCTCGCCTTCGTCTTGGGCTGAAATTCCGCCTCGCATGTTATAACCATCATTACGCACTAATATCGTAATGTACTATAACGGTAAATGCCATAACAGTTTCAGATTTCATGCCCTTGAAAAAAACATGGTCCAGAAAAAAAAAACTTTTTTTCTAATGTAAAAAAAAAACCTTATTTTTTTGCAACACTAAGCAGAGGCGCAATCGTTGATGATAAAGCGCGCTAGTTTATAGCAGAGCATATTGACTTTAGTCTTGAAGATACTTAAATTGTAGTCCAACGGAAACACCGCCGCTGGCAAATTGTTCCAGTCCCTCGATGTACGCGGTATAAAAGAAGATTAAAAGAAAAGAAGGAAGAAAGAAAAAAGAAGATTTATATACAAACTCAATGGTGTAGATACAGTGGTGGTGTACATACTGATGTAGTTCAGTACCTATATATTTTTTAAGTATTCCAAATTTAAATCACATTCTACCCTAGAGGATAAATGAAATTCAGTACAATTTTCTTTCCCTGTTTTTAACAGATTAAAATTGACTATTGTTATGTTCGCTTTTTGTGGCATAGAATGTCACTTTTATGAGCAAATGCTACGTAAATATTTTTATTTTACTTTTATTAATCCTATTTTACCTTTTTTCACATATTATAAACTAGTGCTTGAACGCAATCCCGCCTAATGGTAAGCAGTAATGCAATTGGTGATGGTAATGCGTGCTAGTTTATTAAGAGCCTATTCACAAGGTGGACCGACGAACTGGTGAAGGTTGCGGGAAACCGCTGGATGCGGGAGGTGCAAAACCGGTCAGAAGATTCTTGGGGGAGCCCTATGTCCCCCGTTATTGGGTTGTAGAAGTCGGGTAAGCATCTGCTTATACTTGAAGTAGACCGCGAAATAGTTGGAAAAAGCATAGCTAGATTGAATCATATATGGTAAACACGACGCCGAAGTTTACAATAACACAAGAAATAAGAAATAATTGAGTGATCATGCGTCACATCCACGCAAAACGGCTGTAGCTCAGTATTATGCTGCTACCCTATGCAAAACAATGCCCAGTACTGGTTTTCAGCGACAGCCGGTGCCGACGTAAAGACGTCACTCGGTACAGCAAGCAACTACAAGTTTTTTTTTAAATTATTATAAACTAGTGCTTGACTGCAATCCCGCCTGATGGTAAGCAGTGATGCAATCGTTGATGGTAAAGCGCACTAGTTTATTAAGCCTATTCACTTAAAAAACTTAGGAATAGGAAGGATGACGATAGTTGAGCGTAGTGATGCAATGTTAAGCCCAATAACACGACCAACGATGCTGCGCCAGAGGGAGATTGATCTGGAGACTCTCCACGACCAAACTTCCGAGACAACAACAGTTGACGCATCGTACCCGGCACACATCGCAACACAACTTCTCAGACCCGTCCTCCGTACGGCTTCACTAGACATCACACACACATTCACACATTTTCACACATCGAACACGACGAATTGCTTGGCGGCTAGACTTTGTCTGGTGGGTAGTAACTTCTGCCGGCAGCCGATGTTATGGCCTACCACCGAGAACGCCGAAGTGACGCCAAAACGGTAATACAATAAAAATATAATAATAATAAAAAACAAAAAAAGTAAATCATAATGGTGATAGAACATTTTAAACAAACGTAAACAGAAATATAAAAAATATGACTACAGTTTGTTTAAAACTGTACATGTCTGGTACAGAAAATGATAACGATAGAAAAAAACCGAGGCTTCAAAAAAACCAGGAGATCAAATTAAACATCGCTGCAGGTAAAATTACGCCGTAGACCCTTATCATAATGACACAGACTGACCATAATCACGTCGACCCAATTAGGCCCAAAATGTCATCAAGATAAAACAAAACAAAGTCCCTAACAACTAGTAAATTGGACAAAAAACCGTCTTAGTTGAAACCTTGAGGGCGAAATTTTCTTGAGCGTCGGTTGGCCCCCAAAAAACGTAATAGCGAAATAATCTTAGACCTTCAATAACAATGCTGACATACGGACTGGAAAGGTAGCGAACTGTAAAAAGAGGCCAGTAAAATAGGTTAGTAAGTAGTGATTAGTTTTTGGTGAAGTTGAAAGTGTCTAAAGGGTGCGTGTAACCCAGATTACAACAGAATATTTCCAATAAATACTCAATTTATTGAAAAAGAGCTCTTTTAGTCTGGGTAGGTATTGATGCTGATTTTCGTTAAGTCAAGATTTTTGCCCTCTATGGCTTACCAGACTAGATTGCCTTACCAATTCTACTGCAAACATATTACTGCCTTGTTAAATTAACTATAGTCTGCGCTTTTGAGCCCTAATCTCTTATCTGTGCTTTTAACCCTATATGTTTTCTTCATGTTTATGTTTGTATGACTCTTGTTACTTGAAAATAAACTAATATAATATTAGGATAAACAGTGTCTACCTTTTCCGGGCATGCATTTCTTTTCTTTAACATACTCTTAGTGGTATCTACAAACTCCTCATGCTAACAACGCTTCATACTGACATCACGCAATTACTGCATCTAGCAAGCAGTATTTACCGTGCAACTAGCATGTACAACTTCCCTACATCAACCGTTGGGCACGTGCCACACTGTTGAGACAGGACCTGTCTACGCTGCCGGCAGTAGTGCGGAGGATGGTCGGTAGCGCAGAGTCATGGGATGCGATGGTGTCCTTCTGCGAGGACGTGGTGTCGCAGAAGGAAGCTGCGGAATGGGAGAGGGAGATCTCAACTCCCTACCCGGGCCGCAGAAGGCGCACCGGGCGCCGAGGAAGGGCAGACAACGCCCTCTTCCGGCCCCCATGAATGGGTTCAGGAGCGAGGGACATGCGGAAATCCCCCGATTCGATGGACCCAGAGGCGATGCACGGGGTAGTTTAACACTTCACTACCCCGTGCAATAGGCGAGGCTTGGGTAGACCGGGCCGGCACGAGAGTTTGGGGTTGCGGCAGAATCAAGGACTCCCGCCGCCCTACGCGCACGTAACCGTAGAGACACTGGGGTGGTTTTTAGTCAGTAGGAGTCTGACAGACCCCGTCGCCCACCCCAGGGCGGCGGACATCCATTGAGGATTTTCCACCCCGGAACAAAAAAAAGGTGTTGACCTGTCTGGTCGGACGATCCTCCCATTTTTGTGGATGATGAGAGAACTTTACACGCTGTTCTTCATACCTTTAAAATTCCTTATCAGGAATACGTTCCAGCAAAATGTCTGACTTTCCTCATGTCAATTTTTAAGGATGCTTTGTACTAACACGATATATTCTGAAAAGAGATTTCATTGTATTATCTACCATTTGCTATAGTCACGTGGCCAAATTTGAACAGTTCTAAAGCTTCTTATGGTCCTTATACTCCGTTGGTTTCAACTAAAGTTATAATACCTAAACTAAAAACCTTTTTATACAAATATTTACATTACATTTTTATAAATACCTAAATTTTACCTTAGCCTATTCACACGCACAGGCAATGAAGGTATTTTCTAATATAGTAAGCTTATTAAATGAACATTTTAAAAGGTTTAAATTATTGAGTTCTGGTAATGTTTTGAGTGAATTTATACTAAACAAAAGATAGCGAGTAATTGTAGTACCTGTCACTTCAGTTGACATGGTACGTCATATTTGTAACGGTATCTAATGCTTTTTTTTTCATAAATGTTTTCTGAAAACTCGACTTTTTGGGTACCTTTACAATAGGCAGATTACGAAATAAGTTATTATAAATTTAATGAAAAAATATGCTGTCAAATCTACGAAGAGTAATTTAAGCCACAAGATAAAGTTTACCATAGTCATAAAAGAGGAAAGTGCTCTATAAATCGAAACTAAAAATTAGATTATGACCTATATTTTTAACAAGTTTCACCCACAAATGCTTTTTTTTACGATTTGATTACTTACCTTTAGATAATCAGATTACTCAGATGCGTGGTACATCAGAATACCTTCTAATGATGACAATCAAACTGTTTGCCATAATTCATTAGTCTATGTTTACACTATCGCTGGACAAAAAATCTATACGTTACTCTTCTTAGTTTGCCGATGGTAATCTAAATAGAATCGGTCTGGAATTAAGCTACATGATTAGTGGGATCCCTTCTTTCGCGCAACGGTTTATTTCTTAATTTACTTTGGCATTACTATTTTGGTGTACTCTCAGTGTCCTGACCTTAAATTTATCCTTCAAAGACCATTAGCTCTACCAAACGGTTTTCCGTTCGTCTTGTGATTCTATCTTGCCTCGCCTGCAAAGAGACTACTTGGCCCAATTAAAGGTATCCCTAGACGTGTTGTATTATCTCTCTGTCTAATTTTATGTTTCGTCATTTAGCCGTATGAGGAACAGGGTGTAAAGTTTATCCTTCCTCCATAGAAAAGGAAGGATCTTCCAACCAGACGCGTGTTATGTCTGGCGGGCACTTCTCCAACGGTTGATTTTTGGGAAGTTAAATAGAATTATGCTAGTTACATGGTAAACTCTGTTTTGACAGCCTCTATGGTGTAGCGGTAGCGATCGCGGCCGTTGTGCAAGAAGGCGCGGGTTCGATCCCCGCACAGTACAAATATTTGTATGCATGAATATTTATTATTGCACTGGTCTAGTCGTGCCTCGGAAAGCACGTTAAGCCGTTGGTCCCGGTTGCCATACCTTCATCTAATGGCAGTCTTTACGGGTTGGTGGAGCCCTCAAAATTCTAACAATTGGTCTAACTGCAATGCTCAGATATCGCCTTCGGGTTGTGGAGGTCAGACGGCAGTCGCTTCACGGAAAATATCGAAGTTTAGCCAAAAATCAGCAGTTAGACTGGTAAAGCGGACCTCAGACTTCAAAGCTGAAAAAGCTGTGGATGCGACTGGGATTAACGCTGAGATGATGATGATGATGACATGGTAAACTCTATTTGCGATATACAGGAACTGTGTGACATCCGTATGACGAATTGTTCACATATGGCGTTCATAGACACCGCTACAGTTATACATAACTTTTGTCTTCGACTTATTCAACGCAGTTATAAGTTACCTTTTCTCTAAGTACAATTGGTTCAAATATACTAATACTAGCTTTCCGCCCGCGGCTTCGCCCGCGTGGAGTTCGGTTATATCGCGCTTTTTAGATTTCCCTCGGGAACATCAAATTTTTCCGGGATAAAAGGTAGCCTATGTTCTTTCTCAGGGTCTAAAGATAGTTTGTGCCAAATTTCATAAAAATCGGTTGAGAGGTTTAAGCGGGAAAGCGTAACAGACAGACAGACAGACAGACAGACAGACAGACAGACAGACAGACAGACAGACAGACCGACAGACAGACAGAGTTACTTTCGCATTTATAATATTAGTAAGTATATGGATATACATAAATATCATTAAAAATGTTGTGGGTCCAAGACCAAGGTGTCTGCCGGTAAACTTGCCGTTATCTCAAAGGTGCGGCGGTAATTCACACCAGGACAGTTTCTTATGTTATAAAAAGCACAGGTCTCGTCATGTGTAGAGTACTGCAGCTACATTTGGGCAGGTGCTGCAAAATGCCACCTGGCTGCAGGATTCAGTGGAGAGGCGTGAGAAGAGGCTAATTGACGACCCAAATTTAGCTCCAAGCGGTCTCCAAAGCCTGGAGCACAGGCGAAGAGTAGCCAGCCTGTCGGTATTTTAATAATATAATAATCATTTAATTAGAGTAACACTGACTCATATACAATTAGGTAATACACATATAGTCACATTACACATACAACAGTTAAATCAAGAATATCAATACATTAAAAAATATTACAATATAAAATCAAAAAATTATTAAATAAAAAAGACATAATTATAATAACAATTTTATATAATTATAAACTAGTGCTTGACTGCAATCCCGCCTGATGGGAAGCAGTGATGCAATCGTTGATGGTAAAGCGCACTTGTTTATTAAACCTATTCACTTAAAAAACTTAGGAATAAGAAGGATGACGGTAGTTGAGCGAGGTGATGCAATGTTAAACCCAAGACCAACACGACCAAACGATGCTGCGCTAGAGGGAGATTGATCTGGAGACTCTCCACGACCAAACTCAACAACATTTGGCGCATCGTACCCGCCACACATCGCAACACAACTGCACAGACCCGTACAGGCTTCAACAGACATCATGCCGGAACACGACGAATCGCTTGGCGGCAAGACTTTGTCTGGTGGGTGGTAACTTCTGCCGGCAGCCGATGTTATGGCCTACCACCGAGAACAAATTGAGTCACATCAGCCAACCACATGCTGCTTACAGCAGTGGGAGATGATGGAACAATCAAACTTTACCGCAAGCGCGGCCAACAAGCTGTTTGCGCTCCCCGGCACTCGCCGCACCAGCGACGCACTTCATCTTGAGGAAACCTGGACTTTAAGTCTGAAATCGCCAACCCGCATAGAGCAAGCGTTATGATTACGCTCTATCCCTCTCTGTATGAGAGGAGACCTGTGCCCAGCAGTGGGACGATAATAAGGTTGATGATGATGATGATGATGAATCCTCGTAGGTACTACGTTCTAGAAGGATATTTCCCGATGTCCACGCGGTCAAACCCGCTGTCAAAGATAAAAAAGTATGAACTTTCAATTCTGCTTTTTACCATTTTCGCCTGTATATTTGCACCTACAGTTCTGCGACATAAGCGCCCTGTCATGGTGATTTCATCCAAATCTGACGACGGAATCGGCTGATAGTGCCTCTTTCGCGTATAATCCCTGCTAATACCTCCAAGGCGACGACGCCTTGAGTGCGTTCCCTTGCACGGCACAGATAATACCTACCCTTTTTATAAGTCTTGACTTATTTGTTTTGACATTTTCTTGTTTTTGTATTTTTGAAGATTTTGTAATGTAATGTACAGATCAAGCTACTACAATCTATGAGAAATCTTTATAAGATTTTCATCTTTATCACTAAAGCAGTAAAGCTCAATATTGATTGGGAATATGTGACAATTTCTGGTAGCTTGACCTGCTGTTGTAAGTGCATACTCACATTTATTTGCTTTCATTCCAACAAGTCAGACTAAGCAATCCATTTGACGTTTAAATTAAATTACAGTCTTCTAGTTTCAACAAGTTTCAAGGTTCTGGAGTAGCGGCCACGTACCGGAAGACGCAGCATAAGGAGGCCCTCAACAAGGTGGACCGATGATCTGGTGAACGTCGCGGGAAGCCGATAGATGCGAGCAGCATAAGAGCGGTAATTTTGGAAAGCCTTGGGGGAGGTCTTTTTCCAGCAGTAGACCTCTATAGGCTGAAGAAGAAGTTTCAACGAAATATAGGCATTTATTAACTACTAGCTGTGCCCCGCGGTTTCACCCGCGTAAGCTTCGAACCGAAAGAGCTCACTTGATATAAAATAAGGGCCTGTTAAAATAATGGGTGCAATAGGTACGTCTGCGTTTGGTCCCGTTTTCGCAACATTTTTTTTTTCCTGTTCTGCTCCTATTGGTCATAGCGGGATATTTTATAGCCTATGTTCTTTCTCAGGCTCTAGACTATCTGTGTACCAAATCTCATTACAATCGGTTCAGTAATTTTCGCATGAAAGCCGGACAGACAGACAAACAGACAGAAACAGATATGAACAAGTGTTAGTAGTTCATAATCGAACAGTTATGATATGAGTCAAGTTGACCTAGCAGTTAAGTGTGTGGAGATAGAAACGTGAATCAGTGAGCCGTGAGTTCAATTCTCACGCAATACATAGGTATAGAGTTATTGTATGCTGTTACTCGATTGGAAATAATGGGGCAATAATATTCTTTATCTTGTTGGCTTTATTCACTCATTTCGCGGAGTTAGAAAGTAGGAAGCAGATTATAGAACATCAAAGATATTAGACTTTTGTGAGGTAGATATTGGCCTTTTTTTGTTTTGGGTTGGGAATTCATCAAATGACCTCTCCTGCTCCAGGCGGAGCCGAAGGGCGTGTCAGACTTTTACTGACTTAAATCCACCCGTGTTCCTTCACTTGCTTGTAGGCCAGGGCCACGGTTTCTTTTTTAGCCAACCCGCAGGTAGATATTGGCCTTGAATCTTTTTTTCACCTACTAATTTTAACTTCAGTGTATCTTTTTCTTCCTCATCATCATCATCATCTCAGCGTTAATCCCAGTCGCATCCGAAGCTTTTTTCAGCTTTGGAGTCTGGGGTTTATCAGTCTTTATCAGTCCAACTGCTGATTTTGGCTAAACTTCGATATTTTCCGTGAAGCGACTGCCGTCTGACCTCCACAACCCGAAGGCGATATCAAAGCACTTTTTCATCCCACCATCTCGGAAAGAGTATTTTTAATCTTCAATATCTGACTGGAAAAGCCGTTTTTATTCTCTAGGGGATAAAGTAAATTGAATTTAGAACATCGTGTGCACTAAGTTTGTAAATTAAAAAAAAAACATTAAACCTATTTACTGTTACCTCTATGGTGCCGAATATATCACACAACTTTTTTTTTAATTTGTTAAAAACTCAGACTCGGAACCTTCTTGGTGTTCTTTTTTCAATTTTCTTTGTACGCGGTTCTTTACGCGGCATTTTTTCACGTCATTGTTAAACCTTATATTAAAAAAAAAAGAAACTTGAAAACAAGTGAAAAACTAAAATGAGTGATTCTAGCGACGAGGAAGTTTGTTTGACGCCAACAGAATTGACTGAAACTGTTAATAATGCGCAAATGAGCTTTCTACCTCAACAATCACGCGAGAAGTATTTAAAACAGTACGATATGTTCAACACGTGGCGACTAGTAAAAGGAGCCAAAACTTTCTCAGAAAACGTTTTGCTGGCATATTTTATAGAATTATCCGAGAACAAGAAAGCAAGCACTCTATGGAGTACGTATTCGATGCTAAAAGCAACAATAAAAAAAAAAAAAGACATACATATCGATACCTATCCTAAATTAGTAGCATTTTTAAAAAGAGCCTCATCTGGTCATCATCCAAAAAAATCGAAGGTTTTCACAGTATCTGATATTGAAAAGTTTCTTAACGAAGCACCCGATTCCGTATATTTGGCGGCAAAAGAAAGTCAGTTGCACATTCAGTATCTACTTAAGTACATATATTAATCTCAATTAAATAGTATACTTAGTAAATGTTGATAGGCATAATTATGCGTTCATATAAATTTTATTCATTTATCTACTACAATACTCTTTACATTGCAGGTTGTTCTTATTATTAGAATAAACGGAGCATGTCGAACTAATGAACTAACACAACTTAATGTCAAAAACATTGAGAAACATTCAGATGACTTACTATTAATTAATTTACCTAATACAAAGACAAAAAGAGACCGCAACTTTGTCATTCGCAAGGAATACGTAACGATTGTTGAGAAATATCAAGCCTTACGGCCGCCTAACACTCCAATCAATCGTTTTTTTCTACAGTATCGCATTGAAAAGTGTGTTAGACAGCCTATGGGTACTAATAAAATTGGCAGTATCCCACGAGAAATAGCAACATTTCTTGAACTTCCAGAACCCCTGTTGTACACGGGTCATTGTTTCCGACGAACTTCAGCCACACTTTTGGCTGATTCCGGAGCTGATCTCCTGTCCCTTAAGCGCCACGGAGGCTGGAAGACCAATGCAGTTGTAGAGGCATACATAGAGGATTCCATCCAAAATAAGTCTAAAATATGTGAAGGCATCGTAGGAGCCATTACACTGAAAGAGCCTCAATCGGAAACTAGGACTGGCCCTTCTACATCAAAAATAAGCCGTTATGAAACACCTAACCATCTCCCTCTCTCTCCAACATTCACGCCAAGGGAATCCGTTGAATCGGTACAACTATTAAGTATGACAGACAGTTTACCGAAAAACAGTACACAAGTGACTAACACCAATATTACAGTACCAAACAAAAATATTACACTCAATTTAAAAAACTGTTGCAACGTTACTTTAAAATTTTCTTAATTATACTTTAGTATTATTTTATTATAATTTAAAGATTATTCTGTAATACTTACCTGTCATAATGTAGTAATTAATACCTAAACTGAAATAAAAGTGTACCTATCTTGTGATTGTAAACATTTTTTATTGCATTTAGTCATTTCCTCGCTGAGGTGGAATGAAAAGTTACGTGTTGCACTCGAGTGCAAAGATTTTTCACCTCGTGTCCTTTTGATTCCCTCGCTAACGCTCAGGATTCTAATTTTGAATCACTCGCTGCGCTCGTGATTCAATTTTAGAATCCTTCGCTTGCTCGGTCATCAAAATTGAACACGCGGTTAAAAAGCAACTTTGCACTCTTGTATAACAAATAACTATTTCAAATCGGACCAGTACTTCCTGAGATTAGCGCGTTCAAACAAACAAACAAACTCTTCAGATTTATATATTAGTATAGATAACAGCTACTACCCGTGCGCGATAAGTTGGGACCTGAGTGCACACTATTTGAATAAAATTGGACCCTAGGTATTTAATTATGTATCACCGAAAGTGTTGACTATGGGTTTGTCCCTTTATCTCAAGAACGCGTGGACGTATCAAGCTGAAATTCATATGAAATACTCGGGTCTATTGTCCCTTTAAGCTGTGAAAATATCAAACTTATAAGCCAAGTCAATCAAAAGATACAGCCGATTATGTCGATATTTTCAACAAATTTTCGACACTCGCAAAGGAATCAAAACCTACAGGATACTTCCCGTAAACTCAGAATCTTGAAAATTGGCACGAAGCATTGTCATATAATGCAAATATAGGAAAAATTGCGAAAATTACATTTTTTTAGTTATATAAAATAATAAACATATTTTAATAAAATGGAACTTACTACCTTATTTCTCACGAACGAATAAAGTTATCAAATTGAAATTTATACCAAATACCTAGGTCTATTGTCCCTTTAAGCTGTGAAAATATCAAATTTCTAAGCCAAGCCACTCAAAAGATACAGCCGATATGTCGATATTTTCAACAAATTTTCGACACTCGCAAAGGAATCAAAACCTACAGGATACTTCCCGTAAACTCAGAATCTTGAAATTTGGCATGAAGGATTGTCATATAATGCAAATCTAAGAAAAATTGCGAAAATCTCATTTTTTTAGTTATATAATATAATAAACATATTTTAATAAAATGGAACTTACTACCTTATTTCTCACGAACGAATAAAGTTATCAAATTGAAATTTATACCAAATACCTAGGTCTATTGTCCTTTTAAGCTGTGAAAATATCAAACTTCTAAGCCAAGCCAATCAAAAGATACACCCGATATGTCGATATTTTCAACAAATTTTCGACACTCGCAAAGGAATCAAAACCTACAGGATACTTCCCGTAAACTCAGAATCTTGAAATTTGGCATGAAGGATTGTCATATAATGCAAATATAGGAAAAATTGCGAAAATTACATTTTTTTACTTATATAATATAATAAACATATTTTAATAAAACGAAACTTACTACCTTATTTCTCACGAACTAATAAAGGTATCAAATTGAAATTTATACCAAATACCTAGGTCTATTGTCCCTTTAAGCAGTGAAAAAATCAAACTTCTAAGTTAAAGCGATCAAAAGATACAACAGTTTATACCGACACCTTAGACGAATTTCCGTCACACGCTAGGGAATCAAAACCTACAAGCAAAGACATTAAAATTATATTTACAATAGATAGGACATCACGAACAAAATCGTAAGCCAATACTTTTATCGACTTGGTTAAAAGGCGCTCAGTCTAGTCTGCGCGTCAGGACGTAATTTGTGTCCATCAAGAATAAACTGTACATCTCGTTATAGTAAAACGACTGGACCTAACTTCGGAATGTTTTTCTATGAATTATTTATATTTCGTCTGCAATTCAATTTTTTTTAAAAATCTTAAATAGTTCTAGAAAATTTTCCATTGTTGTAATAAGCGCCCTCTATTGTTGAGTAGTTTTACTATTTTCTTGTAGAGATGTAGTAATGTTGTTTATCGGTTTAGTTAGCGATAATACTTATTAAGATGAATACATTTTGTTGTATTTTATTGACATTTAAAATATAGCTAAATAAACTTAAAATATTACTATATTTCAAGTTTATTTATTATTAACTCTATTTAAACATAATCATATCATATTAATAAACAAAATTGAATGAACAATTACTATTCATTTATCTAGGTTTTGTTATTTTTGGTTTCCGAATAAAAATAATGTCGTAGGGAAAAAGTGGATACGATTTGTCCAGATAGACCGTAGAGAAGAAAATTGGCTTCCGTCTCATTCGTCGAAATTATGCTCAATGCATTTTAAAAGCGAAGTTATCTACTTTGGAAAGACTTGTCGATCAAATTTAAAAAAAAAAGAATCGGTACCTTGTATTAGAAATAAAATAGTAAGTTATTAATTTCAGTACTTTTCTACTTAACCGTAAAAATTGGAATAAAATTTACGGTTAAGTGGATAAGTACATAGATTAAATAACTTATTTAGAATGAAATATATTCATAAAATATGTAGGTACGTATATGTAGTACAATGATTGCGAGCTACTTTGTGATTTTGAGGATTCCGTACCTAAAAGGTAAAACGAACCCTATTCATGAGACTTCTCTGTTCGTCTGTCCGTCTGTCACCAGGCTGTATCTCATAAACCGTAATAGCGAGACAGTTGTCATTTCCAGAAATTTTATTAGTATTTCTGTTGCCGCTATAACAACAAGTACTAAGAATAAAAATAATAAAATATTTAAGGGGCTCCCATACAAAAAACGTGAATTTTTGCCGTTTTTTGCTCCATTAATAACGGAAACAGATAGACGCTTAAAATGTTCACAGAATATTTGGTTATAAATTCAAATTACAAATAAATAATTAAAATAAAATAAATACTGAAGGCGGGCTCCCATACAATAACCGTGATTTTTTTGCCGTTTTTAAAGATAATGGCGTACGTATCTGGTAAAGATCTTGCTCCAGCAGACTACCATTTTTGTCGTGATTTGGACAATTATCTACGTGACAAGAAGTTTTCTTCCCAGGAGGCAGTTCTGCTTTCGCACAGTTTGTGCAGTCTAGATCCTCAGAGTTCTATCACAAAGGCATAAACGACCTTCCTATATATTGATTATAAATGAATTATTTAAAAATTAAAAAATAAGCAATTATTTAGATTTTCAGTACTAATCGGCAATTTTAAACTTTAACGCCTATCATATTAAAAGAATTATTTAAATAAGAAACTTGTAAACTTAAAATTACCCATAATTATTCTGCTTCCTAATTTTTTGTTTCAAGCTATCATAATGCGACAAAACATCGTCGTAGTAACTTCTTTGAATATTATCGATAACTTTATATCGAAATGATACAAACCCTACCACAGTTTTTTGCATTGCCATTTAAAAATATTTGCAAACAAACGTGTAAAAAGAATAATTTTGCTAAAAACGAAATGCAAACGAAAATTGCAAAACAAAATGCGCTTTATGGCCTAAAAGGTCTGTTACACTCAAAAATCGCAATAAACTGAGCGTTAAAATAATTCGTGAGCATAAAACATCTAAAATGCCAATAGATGGTGTCACGGTAAATGAATAGTAGCGAATAAAATTCTAAAACAGTTTTTGTTTGTACAAGACAAGTTTCACTTAATTTGTTTACTTTTCAATATTTATTTACCCGATTTGAACTATACTAGGGTATTAAATCGGATGTGGCAACATAGACCACACTGGCCACCTACCGGGCAATAGCTGAATATATTTTATATAAACTTATTTCATTTTTACTATTTGATTTCTCCAATTGTCGATCTAATTTTGCTTTATTGTACTAGATGGCGGAACGGAGCCATGGGATCACAATTTTTCTATGCCATTTTGACACATGCCTTCTCTATATAATATCTTAAATCTCTTTGCCTACAAGGTACTTCCCGTGAACTCAAAATCTTGAAATTCGGCACGAAGCAACGTTATATTATGTTTCGCAGCTTCTTTCTTTGCGATTTGGTTAACAAATTGTAGATGTGTACCACGCATCAGCCTATCACACGGATTTTTTAAATACATTTTTTTTTTTTTTAAACACTGGCAACTTACTTTTACCCCCACTACCCCCACTCTGCTGTTGCTGCCGGTTCGAACGGTCGGCGCGATCTGCTCCTCATTATGTGTTTCCGTGCCGAAGCCTACGCACGTCATTGGGAAAGAACCCTGCCGCACCATTATTTGAATTTGAACATGGGGAAGAAACGGAAGTACGAGGACTCTGAAGAAATCATTAGGTGAAAAATTAAGAGGTTAAATGAAAAACTTAAGAAACGAATTATTTATTCTGATGAAGATACAGATCGTAAGTGATTGATATTCATTCAATTATTGCGTTATTTCCTAATTTTGGCTCTTAACATTCCAAGATGCGAACAACTGCCGTTTATACTTATTTAGTATGAATAACTGGGTTGTATCCATCCACTTTTATTATAAACTGATGCGTAACTGCCAATACTCTGGGCTTTTACCCTCAAAGATGCGAACAACTACCGTTTATACTTATTTAGTATGAATAACTGGGTTGTATCCATCCACTTTTATTATAAACTGATGCGTAACTGCCAATACTCTGGGCTTTTACCCTCAAAGATGCGAACAACTGCCGTTTATACTTACTTAGTATGAATAACTGGGATGTATCCATCCACTTTTATTATAAACTGATGCGTAACTGCCAATACTCTGGGCTTTTACCGTCAAAGATGCGAACAACTACCGTTTATACTTATTTAGTATGAATAACTGGGTTGTATCCATCCACTTTTATTATAAACTGATGCGTAACTGCCATTACTCTGGGCTTTTACCCTCAAAGTTTTTACAAGAACTTTTCGTTCTTGCTGGCTGCTCATACCAACTCGAAACCGAAGCTGCAGTGGCTGGCGTGGAGACTGTTCCTGACCCGCCACCAATGCAAGATACTGACGCTGATGGCTTGACGGGCGCAGTCGAAGACGCCGTCCTGGATACTGACATCCTAGCGTTGCTAGGTGAAGCGCCAGAACCGGAGACTAAACTTCAAACCCCTGCATCAAAAGCAGCGGGCAAGCAGTATGCACGGAAGAGTCAGCCCGGCCACCGCCAGCACCAGCAGCAGAGCAGCCGGGCCCCGCCACCACCGCCGCGCAGAGCAGCCCGCGAGCGCTTACCGCCGCCGCACGCCTCACCGCCAGCACCAGCAGCAGAGCAGCCGGGCCCCGCCACCACCGCCGCGCAGAGCAGCCCGCGAGCGCTCACCGCCGCCGCACGCCTCACCGCCGCGTCGTGGCAGAAACGTCCAAGCTCGCTGCTAACGCAAAAAGAGGTACTGTACGCAGGACGTTTACGTTTTTTCTCACAAAGGTGGGCGAACATTACAAATGATCCTATTGTCTTATTATGGGCCGAAGGCTACACTATTCCTTTCAATAACCCACCAGTCCAGAGTAACAGTATTGTTTCATATACAAAATCACCCCAAGAGGCCGCAGATTTTCAAAAATCTTTAATTAAATTACTTAAAATTGGGGCAATTCGTAAATGTACTTACGAAAACTCAATTTGTATCTGGTGTATTCTTAGTACCGAAACTTAACGGAGAAAAAAGATTTATACTACATCTGCAAGGAGGTCAAGGAATAACTAACAAAGGAATATTTTTTCCCAAAAATTGCTAATTGTTGGTACCGCCTCTATTAAATCCGGAGGCTAAGACCGCATTGACGGAACTCTTAAAAACGGGATTTCTCGCTTATGTATAGGCAGAAATAAATAGGTACTGCACTCGCAGCGTTAGCTCCGGTTATTGAAGTCTAATTTCGAAAACTGCAACCAAAATGGGAAAGAAATTTGTTATTTCATCCATAAGTACCGGTCTTCGAGATACCCTCGTAAATTCATGCACAGATAAATATTTTTTTGGCGACGTTATGTCCGAAAAAGTAAAACATGCCAATAATGTGCAAAAATCGGCAGAGGCCCGTAAGGTTACGCAAAAGACACAAAAATCAAAAAAAATAAAAACCTAAACAGGAAAGTCATTTTAAGATAGAAGATTATCGCACTGCCTCAAAATTAATAACACCAAACTGTTTCATGGCATCTATCGATTTAAAAGACGCTTATTTTTTAATCAATGTTACTAAATCACATCGAAAATACTTGCGTTTCAAATCACGCACTTATCAAAACTCTCACCGGTGATTGTACGAATTCACTTGCCTCCCATTTGGTTTATGTACTTGTTACTAGTTATGTACAGGTTATGTACAGCACCATACGTTTTTACTAAATTACTTAAACCCGTAATAGAATACTTACGAAATAAAGATTACATATTCGCTATATATTTAAACGATATCCTTTGTTTCGGCCAATCATATAAAGGATGTAACGATAACGTTAATTACACAATGAAAGTTTTGACAGATCTAGGTTTTATAATCAACACAGAAAAAAGTTCACTTACCCCAAAACAACAATGCAAATTTTTAGGTTTTATTTACGATTCAAAACTTATGACACTATACCTTCCTGACAAAAAGAACAGAAAAGGACACACAAACGAAAATGCAAACTTCGCAATTTTGCTAGAATAAATTGGTCTGCCGGTTTGTATTGCCCTGCGGTTCAATATTCTGGGTTATACACTAAATTGTTTGAACGTCACAAGTACCTGTGTTTACAAAATAATGACAGTTATTCAACAAGAACAAATTATTCACCTACCCAGTAATTTTAAAAATTGCAAGATGATTTTTGTTTGTGGTTAAATCACATTGATAGTGCTTGTTCGCCTTTTAGATTTAATCAATTTAGTTTCGAAATATTTTCCGATTCGAGTTTAACTGGCTGGGGCGCTTTTTGTAATAATAAGGAAGCGTCCGGTTATTGGAAAAATGACGAATCTTGTTCACACATAAATGAATTAGAATTAAAAGCTGTTTTCCTCGCACTTAAGGTTTTTGCAAAGGATCTTTATAATGTAAGTAGACATTTTATTGAGAATCGACAATACAACGGCTATTTGTTGCATCCACCGTATGGGAAACGTGCAGTACCCACATTTAAACAATGTATCCAGAGAAATCTGGCAATGGTGTGTGTCCCGAAAGATATATATTTTTGTATCTTACATAAATACCAAAGATAACTGTGAGGCCGATATTTTGTCTAGAAAGGCATTTCAGGATACGGAATGGAAATTGGCAGACTATGCTTTCGAAAAAGTTTTGTCAGGTGTTTGGCCTTTTTTGAAATAGATTAGTTAGAGAGTCGCTGTAGTGCCAAATGTATATTACTTGGAAGATCGACCCTGACGCATGGACTATCGACGCCTTTACTGTGTCCTGGACATAATTATATTTTTATGCTTTTCCCCCCTTTATTTTAATTTTAAAAGTGTTACGAAAAATAAAAGCCGACAAGGCAGAAGAAGCAGTAGTTGTACCATATTGGTCATAACAACCCTCGTTTCCTTTGTTTAAGACTAGCCTGCACATACTTTATACATTTCAGTCCTGACGTTAATCTTTTGTCAGCTCCTTTCGGAACACCCAACAATCTTCACAAGACACTTCGCTTAGTTGCCGCAAAGTTATCCGGCAAAAATATCTGAAGATATTAATACCAGTGAGGACGGTTAGCATTATGATCAATTCGCTTTCAGATAACACGTACAAGCAATATGACACTTGTATTAGACCCTGGTTAGAATATTGTAAACAAAGCGGTTGTGACTATTTGGATACCAATGTTACCGTAATTTTAGATTTCCTTACAAAAGTATTTGATAAAGGTGCCAAATATGGCACAAATTAACTCGTACAAATCGCCCTGTCAATATTATTTCCAAATATATTACAGGACTCGCGAATAAAAAGGTTTATGAAAAGAGTTTTCAGATCAAGACCATGTCAACCAAGGTATAATATGACTTGGGATACTGATACTGTTCTTGGCTATTTATCTGAACGAAGTGAATACTTTGAAAGAGTTTCCAGGTGGAAACTCTTTCAAAGTATTCACTTAACTTGTTGGCTCTAGTAACTGTTCATAGAGTATAAACATTTTTCACAAATAAAAATAAGCAATATTAATGTCATTAATCAAAACCTAATTACCATTAAAATCCAGATTTAATAAACACCTCGAAACCGAATTCTTTTCAACCCTTTTTGAAATTACCTTTCTGTAATGAAAAACCTAATATATGTCCAGCTACCTGTTTACATGACTATATAAATAAAACAAATTCCATTCGACAGACTAATAATGATTATTTATTCATCAGTTACAAGAAACCTTATAAGAAGGTGTCATCCCAACGGTTGTTGGATTAAGAAAATATTACAAAAAGAGTGGTATTGATATTTGTATATTTAGTGCGCATAGTACTCGTCATGCAGCCACATCCAGAGCCAGCAGCTCAGGTGTCAGTATTGATGTGATTAGAAATACTGCTGATAAAAGTTCGATAGTCGAGGATAATTTGCAAGCTCAATATTAAATTCTACAGATTAATACATGTAAATCTGTTGTTACGTTTATCTGTTAAATGAACATCTGTTATGATTTGCTTATAAAGAGGTGTTCGAAAATTTCATATAATATTAGTAAAAACTATTCATTTATTATGAAATAATTTGTTTTATAAAAACTTAAGTACCTATATAGGTATATTTTATATTTGTCACCTCTAAACATCCTACAATTTGTTAACCAAATCGCAAAGAAAGAAGCTGCGAAACATAATTAAAAATCAAACGAACTTACCAAGTGAAGTTCGATGATAATTATGTGAGCAGCTTCTTTCGACGCGATTTATATACACCCACCCTATTATATTACATTTTGCTATAAGTACTTATGCCCTACCCTAACATACATACAAATACAAAATATACATATATAATTATACTTTCAACTAAAATGAGGAGCAGATCGCGCCGACCGTTCGAACCGGCAGCAGCAGCAGAGTGGGGGTAGTGGGGGTAAAAGTAAGTTGCCAGTGTTTAAAAAAAAAAAAAAAATGTATTTAAAAAATCCGTGTGATAGGCTGATGCGTGGTACACATCTACAATTTGTTAACCAAATCGCGTCGAAAGAAGCTGCTCACATAATTATCATCGAACTTCACTTGGTAAGTTCGTTTGATTTTTAATTATAGTACAGACAGATAAAGGAAAAATTGTGAAAATGATAAATTTGAAGTTACATAAAATATTAAAATATTATTTTTGCTTACATGACATGAAATATTTTTTTTAATAATTATAAACTTACTACCTACCCTTTTTCACATGAACGCGTAGAGATATTAAAGTTGAAATTCATATCAAACACTTCTTAAATCTAATTGCCTCTAAACTGTGAAAAATTCTAAATCAATGCTAGTATTATAAATGCGAAAATAACTCTGTCTGTCTGTTACGCTTTCCCGCCTTAACTTCTCAACCGATTTTGATGAAGTTTGGCACAGACAATCTTTAGACCCTGAGAAAGAACATAGGCTACCTTTTATCCCGGAAAAATTTGATGTTCCCGAGGGGAATTTAAACAGCGCGATATAACCGAACTCCACGCGGGCGAAGCCGCTGGCGGAAAGCTAGTACGTCATAAATTGTAAACCGCTACGTTTGTACGGCGGAACCCTCGGTGTGCGAGTTCGACTCGCATTTGGCCGGTTTTTTTTATTTAGTAAACGACACTATAAATAATTTTAAAAGTCCAATGAAAAATGAGCGTGACACTCATCTTGACATTCCCGCCAAACCCCCGCACCATAGAGGTAACAGTAAATAGGTTTAATGTTTTTTTTTTTAATTTACAAACTTAGTGCACACGACGTTCTAAATTCAATTTACTTTATCCTCTAGAGAATAAAAACGGCTTTTCCAGTCAGATATTGAAGATTAAAAATACTCTTTTCGAGATGGTGGGATGAAAAAAATATTTTTGCGTTAGATAGACTATTAATCCAGGAAGGCTTTAGGCTGTATAACATCACGCTGCGACCAATAGGAGCGAAGCATAACTAACTCCAGGCGAACCAAGTCGCTGGCGGCCGCTAGTTGGTTAATAAAGTATTATTTTATAGATAGTGGTATTATATTAACACCTCATCATACACTGTACAGATTTACGTCATCATTGGGGCTCTGTCTCCCATAGGATGGTAGCATCGATAAAAGTTTTGAGTGGATGCGACCATGGGCGTAGCCAGCCTTGGGCTCAGGGTGGGGCAGGAGTCAGCCTATCCCCCGGTATTTTTTTCTTCTTTGGGTAATTATGCACCTTATAGATCAGAGTACAGTTAGGCATGTTTCTAAGTATATCTTGGACACCAATGACTTAGAAGAACAAAAAAAGTGAAGGAAAACATCTTGAGGAAACCTGGAATTTTAAATCTGAAATCGCCAACCCGCATTGAGCAAGCGTGGCGATTACTCTTAATCCTTCTCTGTATGAGAAGAGACCTGTGCCCAGCAGTGGGTCGATAAAAGGTTGATGATGATAATGATAAATCAGAGTCAGGGTGGGGCAAGCGCCCCAGCTTGCCCCAGTGTGGCTACGCCCATGGATGCGATGCAAATTTTCCCTCAACTTTATCTCCCTTATTTCAAAACGAGATCTAACTTTAGTTAAGCTTTAACTCAGTATTTGTATTTCGAACTTTATTGAGGTTATTAAGTCAAAGTTACTTACCTTAACTTAGCTTACTTAATTTAGTACCGAACCAAGCTTTCATTTTATATCTTCTTCTTCAGCCTATAGATGTCCACTGCTGGACAAAGGCCTCCCCCAAGGCTTTCCGCGATGACCAGTCTTATGCTTCCCGCATCTACCGGCTTCCCGCGACCTTCACCAGGTCATCGGTTCACCTTGTTGGGGGCCTCCCTACATTGCGTCTTCCAGTACGTGGCCGCCACTCCAGAACCTTACTGCCCCATCGGCCATCAGTTCTACGAGCAATGTGCCCTGCCCACTGCCACTTAAGTTTACCGACTTGAAGAGCTATGTCGGTGACTCTGACTTTGGTTCTTCTGCGGATCTCCGAACCTTACTGCCCCATCGGCCATCAGTTCTACGAGCAATGTGCCCTGCCCACTGCCACTTAAGTTTAGCGACTCGAAGAGCTATGTCGGTGATTTTGGCTCTTCTGTGTGATCTTATTTTGCGCATTTTATATAAAGAACTGCATTTCTATGAAGGTTAGGTCCATAATTCAATGACCATTTAGGTGGTTTAAACCAGAGCTAAATAAAATCCATGTTTTGTGATAAGGACGTTTGTGTTTGTACTCTTTTTTTTGCGTATTGTTTATACAAAAAAATAATTCTCTTTTCTTTGATTTTTAAATAAAGAATTGTAGTTGAAAAGTTTTGATTCAATTACATACAAATTGAAATTAATACATTCATTAAACTACCTACGTCGGTTTAATCAAAGTTTGAAATATTCAATAATCTAAACATAGCCTTATAATAAAAATAAACGTCCTTCAAAGTTCTTTGGGAAATAATTCTGGTTGCCATGAAACTTACACAATAATAACTTATGTACAAAATGCTTGTGTTATTATTTATTATATCGATTTGATGTACATAGTTCATAGAAACTGTCGGAAAAGTAATAAGTAATTTGTTTTTTGATAATACTTTTTTTGTATCTTTTAAGGTTAAGAAAGCCTATGGATTAATCTAGGTTAGCTACACTTGCTGAAGTTGGTCTGTGGAAGGATGATCAACTGCCTTTCTCCATGTCTCGAAGAGTAAAACCGTTGGTCTTGGCTGTCTTTGGCTGGGCAATGGATGGCAATGGAGAGGGCTATGCTTGGGGTATCACCGCGTGATCAAATCAGAAATGAGCAAATCCGCAGAGAAGAACGAGAGTTACCGACATAGCCCGAAGAATTGCAACACTTAAATGACGGTGGGCTGGGCACATTGCTCGTAGAACCGATGGCCGATGGGGCAATAAGGTTATGGAGTGGCGGCCACGTACTGACAGAGTACTGACTGAGTAGAGTTAGCAACTGAAACGGAAAAAATAGCTTGAGTAGACGATGCGATGCGACAGCGAGAGTCGGGGGAGCAAGAATTTCACACGGAGGAAGTCGCGGGATAAAGTTAGTATTTAAATATATACATAAGATGTACATTACACGTCATTCCTACACACTCTGTGATCGGTTGCTCCTCTGGGATACCTCAGGAACAAAATATTATACCTCGTCTACGTCTGGATCATGTCTTGAGAAACTCACGGTAGTAGAAAATGTTATGAATGAAATATCATATATAATAAACATTCTTATACGGAACTTTTATATTACCTAGACTTTAAAGGATTTATTTTTGGAAGGATTTATCATAATAAAACCCAAAACGATACACATCACACCTGTGTTCTCCGATGAGTTAAGCAGGTTTGTACTTATTTTAAGTACTTCAACATTTCAACTTCAACACTATTGGCAGTGGGCCGGGCACATTGCCCATAGGACCGATGCCCGATGAGGCCGACGGAGTCTCGAGTGGCTTGATGAGGTGGACCGACGAACTGGTGAAGATCTCGGGAAACTGCTGGATATGGGAGTCGCAGGACTGGTCGTCGTGGAAATTCTTGGGGGAGGCCTATGTTCAGCAGTGAACGTCTTTCGGCTAAAATTATGAATGGTGGCGCAGGGGTCAACACGCCTGCCTGCAACGTGGAGGCCCCGGGTTCCATCCCCGGCCAGGACATGATAGAAAACGGTCTTTTCTTGATTGGCCTGGGTCTTGGATGTTTATCTATATATGTATCTATTATAAAATATACTTAGCATCGATGAGTTAGTAGATCCCATAATACAAGTCTCGACCTTACTTTGAGGCTAGCTCGATCTGTGTGATTTCTCCGGATACGTTTTAAGAATCGGTATACGGATGTAATAAAACATATTATTTATAAAAAATTGTTCAACAAAAATTATCATTAAAATAAATATTTAATTATTAATATTGTAATCTTTAACTAATTTCTTACCTTTGCAATTCTGCATGAAGAAGACATAAGTAGAACGTTCCCGGCAATCTCTTTAACTTATAAAATCAGATATTCTAAAAGCTTTGTCGAATGTGTCGTTATTTGTTTTTTTTTTTTGGTATGGCATCTCGTAGGTGACCATTAGAGGCCGTAACTACTTAACCGAACTTTCCTGTGGATGCCTTAATTAAAATTAAAGCCTCCAGCCAGGGGCACTTAAAACTAAATTAAAATTGGGCGACTACGCATTAAGAGCACCCCCTGTGGGGTACGAACCTCGGCTTAGGGCGTCGCTAGAGAGGACAGCAAGGGACCGCTGGATCAAATGTATCGAATGTGTCGATTTTAATAGTTATTTGATGTTGACCCCTCGACTAGACAATAATTACTTTTTTTTGAATTATAATTTCATTAATGATGTGCTTGTAAGTAAATATAGATGTCCCTGAAAGGAACAACAGGGTTTTTGTTATATAGTGTGTGTTCTATTATACAGTATGTTAGCTAACAGAGGGCGTTCCCGTTAACCCGAAATAGTATATCATACATACATGCTAAAAAAAATATTTCCATTCGAAAACAAAATGTTTTAAATTTTTTTCCAATAAGAAAATATTCAATAAAAATTTGAAATTGGCATGTAAAAGAAACACACTGTACACGCGAACATGAAAGACGGCAATGTCGCAATTTATTTATACATGACGACGACTATTTTGATTTAAAACAGGAGGTTTCAAAGGACATTGCTAAAATTCCATACATTGAATGCCCCAGAATTGACAGCAATAAGAAAATGCTAGTTGTGTTTGGAATGATTCATGTAATCATATCAGGTATTTGTTGATACACGGACAAGCTTAGGAACCGAGTATCAAACTAAAATGTGTTTGATTTTGAGGTTATATAATCGTAAAGAAAACTGAATAGATTTATTATTTCTTTTACGTTTAGTAAGAAAATGAATGTAATCATTAAATGTGTAAATAATACAAGTAATTTATAGTCTAGCCTTTTACCAATTATTTTGGGGTCAGCGTCCAGTCTAACCGGACGCCGCTGAATATCAATGTTTTACATGGAGCGACTGCCATCTGACCTTCACAACTGTTACTCGTGTAATCCAGTAACAAAAGTGAACACTCACTACTCTGCACAAAGGCAAGGAAGCGAGTAACAATTTTTTTTTTGGTTTAATGCTTTCCGTTCAGAAGAACGGAAAGGGCCAAGGCATAGTACGCCATACAGCCTAGTCTTTAGTAATTTTTTTCTTGAGTAAGTTTCTATCCTAGCTTAACTAATCTATCTCCTTTCTTTTCCTGCGTGAGGCCGACAAGAAAGAATTTGGAGTAAGGACATGATGTGGCCGCTGTGCTACATTATTTCACTGTTCTTTATAAATTATTCCAATGAAAAATGAGCGTGACACTCATCCCGCCAAAAAAAAAATCGCGAGTAACAAACATAACAAAACAATTGGAGATGTCATTCATTTCCGCATCTGTGGAATCGATACCGCTATTTGAACTAACGATTTGAGAATCGATTTTGTTTAATATCGATAAAAACACTATTATTACGCTATTTTACAGATTGCGTTTAATGTATTTTGATAACAAATGTAGTCATAATAATAAAAAATGCATACATTAAATAAAACTTCATGTTTTTTAATTCATAAATACAATTATTAAACTATCGATTTCGTAAAAACAAGAAGCAACATCTCTAAAGCTCTTGACATGGCAGCAATTTATATGACAGACAAATTGTTTAGTAGTTACAAGGCTTTTAATTATTCGTTTTAAACCCACGCTTGTCCGTTAACTATGGATATTTGAATATAATATAAAAAAATGAAAGAAAAATTATAATGCATGACATTTATTTGTCCATGCTGGGGCGAATTTCGGCGATCTCCTTTATTTCCAATTAGAATTTTTTTTTATTCGGATTTTTTTATGCTTATTTTTCTATGCTGATATTTTTATTTTAATCTATTAATGATATATATTAACGAGTTTAAGGGAACGCCCTCTGTTATTTAACATACTGCATATGTGTAATCCATACTATCCATACTAATATTATAAATGCAGTAACTCTGTCTAAAGATTGTCTGTCTGTCTGTTACGCTTTCCCGCTTAAACCTCTCAACCGATGATATTCCCAAGGGAAATCTAAAAAGCGCAATATAACCGAATTCCACGCGGGCGAAGCCGCGGGCGGAAAGCTAGTAAGTTATAAATTCAGTTAACGCTAGGGCTATTTATTTTATTTCTGACAGTGGGAGTCCACTTTAGAGGGTTGAAGGAGCCGGAAGTCTTGCCCAACATTAGGAGGGTGTGCGCTAATTTTACAGTCGTTATGGGTCCGCAACTGCCTGAAATTCTAATAACTAGTTTTGCCAAGGTTAGATATCTAGTAATATCCAGTTTACTGGGTTATGGCGGTCAGATAATCACCCTTTTCTTTTAAAATACCGGTATTAAGGTTCGGTTAGAAGGCCGACCTCAACATAGCTGAGAACGGGGTTGTCAGATTAGATGATTGTTTCAATCTCAATACATCGACTGTTGGACTTTGACTCCCCCTCCCTCAATGACATCAGTCTTTATACTATAATTAAAAATACAGACTGCAGCATATCAAGTAACTACAACCTGTCAGATTTCTTTGTTACATTTGAAACTTGATCTCTAAAGCACTAAAGCTCAAGGTTTGTTGGAAATATTTGACAGTTCCGTATAGCCTGACTTGCTGTTGTCAAAGATATTAATTGTGAGTTTATAATGTACGCATGGCTTAGAATAGTTCCAATACATATCCTCCCGTGGGTGTCATAAGAGGCGACTAAGGGAACTCTCACCAGGGAAGCGGGCAGCAGTGCTTTTCCTGTGGAATATCAAATTAGCGATCACCTACCCGCCTGCCAAACGCGGGGATTATGTCCCCCCCCCCCCCCAAGCAATAATTCCTTGGGGGAGGCCTTTGTCCAGCGGTGGACTTCTATAGGCTGAAGAAGAAAAATGTACGCATAATAAACCGACAGTTAATAATTTATCCTAATTTCTTCAAACAAAATTGGTATCCCTACTCACAGCTACATCTTGATATTTGTCGACACTTCCTTTTGAGTTTTATTGCAGAATGAATGAACTGAAATTGCAATAAAGGGTTGACTTTATTACAGTTTGGACCCCGCAGTCGCGCCGGCTGAAAACTTAAGGAGTTTGTGGACGGAATATGATTACGTGGTGAGAGTGAATTATAGCTATTAAACTCCGTTGTTTTTGATGTTGTTTATAGCGTTTTGCAGTTTTTTTCTTTTCTTATTAATTTAGTTGAATTAGTGAAGTTTCTGATATCATAGTTAAGTACCTACTGTGCTTTGGAATGGGCTTTATCTTTCGGATAAACCGACAAATTTATCCAAATATTAGGTACCTATATTAGTGCGACTTTTTTTTATTATCTGCGCTTCCAAAAGCAGCTTCCTTAATCAGATGATCGTCAGAAGGCCGAAAGGTTAAGTCTCCATAATTTTCTTCTTTTTTTTTCTCAGCCTGTAGAGTTCCACTGCTGGACAAAGGCCTCCCCCAAGGCTTTCATTCCATTGGGGGGCATTGCCATAATCCCAACGCTTCACAGAAAAATCGCTGCTGCCCGCTTCCCTGGTGAGAGTTCTCTTATTCGCCTCTTACGACACCCACGAGAGGATATGGGTTGATACTATTCTATGGCCGCTACCACACGGGAACCAGTTTTACCAAGAGGAAATAGTTATCTAACAACTGGGTTGTGGATGTCAGATTGGCCGTCACTCTCTTTAAAATACTGGTATTCAGCTGAATCCGGTTAGACCGGAAGCTGACTCCAACGTTATTGCGAAAAGACTAGTCTGATGATGATGATGAACGAATATTGGTTATGAACGAAATTAAACATTTTGTTTTTATTTCATAAAATAGTTCTCGGTGGTAGGCAATAACATCGGCTGCCGGCAGAAGTTACCACCCACCAGACAAAGTCTTGCCGCCAAGCCATTCGTCGTGTTCCGGCATGATGTCTGGTGAAGCCGTACCAAGGACGGATCTGAGCAGTTGTGTTGCGATGTGTGGCGGGTACGATGCGCCAAATGTTGTTGTGTCGAGAGTTTGGTCGTGGAGAGTCTCCAGATCACTCTTCCTCTAGCGCAGCATTGTTCGGTCTTGGGTTTAACATTGCATCACCTCGCTCAACTGCCGTTATCCTTCCTATTCCTTAGCTTTTTAAATGAATAGGTTTAATAAACTAGTGCGTTTTACCATCAACGATTGCATCACTGCTTACCATCAGGCGGGATTGCAGTCAAGCACTAGTTTATAATTATTTGAAAAAAAAATAGTGCTTGACCGCGATCCCGCCTCATTAAGCGACTGTAAGCACTAAAATTTTTACCCTCAAGATACAACCGTTGATGGTAAAGCACACTAGTTAATTAAGAGCCAATTCGATCTAGCCTTGCAGCGCTTCAATTGTAATCAGACTTATCCATCTTCGAAAATCGCTGATTGATTCTGTCATAATCGTACCGTGAAAAGTAAGGAGAAGTCAGCTTAGAGTGGGCTATTAATAGTGTCCATCTCTTGCATTAGTTGGGGTAACAACTCACTCCACACTTGCTTTACTTATGAATTGCACTTCACAAGATAAATCACCCAAATTAATTTTTTACATAGCCATAGTATTTACCCGCATACACAATCAATTCGCTCCAGCAAATAGCCAACAGTAGCCAAACTTAAATATTAAAGCTAACCTAACAGTAGGCATAGACACGCTCGATGGCAGGTTGCCAAACCGTACGCTGATAAGTTCAAATAAACGCCTTCGTTACTGACCATAAAACATGGAGTATGGAGGAAATGAAGTGTTTACAAAGACTGAATGACAAAATTTATCAGTTACAGGTCGCACACACGGCCACAGTCAGACAAATGCCAGTATAAGATAGTGCAGGTCATATAGACAGATTTATAGATTAAGGGTTTTTGATTACTACAACATAACGCCTGCAATCATCATCATCATCCCAGGGTTAATCCCAGTCGCATCCGAAGCCTTTTCAGCTTTGGAGTCTGGGGTCCGCTTTACCAGTCCAACTGCTGATATGGCTAAACTTCGACATTTTCCATGAAGCGACTGCCGTCTGACCTCCACAACCCGAAGGCGACATCGCAGCATTGCAGTTAGACCAATTGTTGGATTTTTGAGGGCTCCAACAACCAGTAACGACTGCCATTAGATGTTCGTATGGCAACCGGGACCAACGGTTTAACGTGCTTTCCGAGGCACGACCAGACCAGTGCAAATATTCATATTCATGCATACAAATACTTGCACTGTGCGGGGATACCCCCGAATAGAGTAGTAGGCGTGATTTGAAGGGGTGGCGACTGTCATATCATTGACAGCTGCCGACGGAAAAGCATGCGCTCTAACCTATTGGCACTTATCTGTTTTAATCTGGGATTATCATTGTAATTCCTTAATATTAAAGTGATCTAAGTGTCTGTACAGTTAAAATAATAAGAATCGAACATCACACTATAGTTATTGTTCAACGTTTTCTTGAAATAACGCCCACGATGGATGCTCATGCGGATGAGAAGACAACTCAATTATCCGGAACCTTTGGCCATGCCTTCCTGGCGGTTTTTCCCAGCATATTAAAAGAAACCTAAGTAAACTCAAAGAAAAGTTTACAATGGAAAGTCTATCCTTATATATCAATGTCTCATATATACGCACGGTGTCCTCAGCACTCAATTATGGGTACCATCTATAGCCAGGAATGATTCACAATTTACGTCTTTAGTTGATCACTTATGTCATACTATGGAGTATTATTAATGGTATCCAAGACAACGTTATGCTAAATGCTAATGTCAAACACGTTTTGTTTCCGCACATGAGAACTCCATTTCCTCTTAACTCTGCCTTGGAACATTAACAGACTGGAGCTAATGTGCCACTAGCAACTTTAATTGCCAGTTTATAACATCGTTGTCTTTAGTACAAATCGGATTATTAAGCTGATGAGGAAAATAAGAAATTAGTGACGGAAACAGCAGTAAAGTTAATGGTCGTAAATATACCATCTGTTTCCTTAATGGAAGTGATACTTATTCTTTATTTTATTTTCTTTACAAAAAAACAAAACTTTTCCTCAGACTAGGAATTTCTCCTGTATGGTGGGTGCGTTTACAGACATATAATCTCAAATGCACAAACAGCCAGACCCGGAACAACTACTTGTAGATCATACAAATATTTGTTGCTGACGGGAACCGAATCCGCTACACGCAGCGCAGAGATAAATATATTAACCACTGCGCCAACAGTGCTGGCTAAAAAAGATTTTAGAAGTTATACAATACGTATAAATACAGCAAACATCACTTTCAGAAAAATATCCTATTTAATTAATAAGTGATCTATTTTCTGTAACTAAGTTTGTAACACTTGCTTAAAACACCAGCCTCTCAAGTATGAGTGTGCGGGTTCGATTCCAGGTTAAGCAAATACCAATGTAACTTTTCTAAGTTATATGTACTTTCTAACTACATCTTGGACACCAATGACTGATTATAAGGTGAAGGAAAGCATCTTGAAGAAACCTGGACTTTAAGTCTGAAATCACCTGCATTGAGCAAGCGTGGTGATTACGCTCAATCCTTCTCTGTATGAGAGCAGATCTGTGGCCAGCAGTAGGATGATGATGAAACGCTTTTACAACAATTTTTGAAATGAAAACTTTTTCAGCGACGTTAAGCAATTTTGTTGGATGGGAAAAAGCATTAGATTCCCGTGAGTGCGACCGACCTAACACTGTGATCGTTTTGTCTTTGTTAAAGTGATTAAAGTGAAACTTTTATTCATCTCGAACTGTTTCATCTCTGTCTTGCATGTCGCGTGACGGTCGTCCACGAAGTAGGGATATAGTGAAAGTGTGCGCTAGTCCGAGTAGCCAAGGCCAATATGGCGGCGCCTACTAGTATACAATAGTGGCATAGTTCGCAGCAGCTGAAAGTATAGTATAAAAGTTTTACTTTTACCGTGGTTTCATAAAACCACACAATCTTTAAATTTTATAACACATTTAAATATTTCTAAAAAACATGATGCCGTGGCGTGTTACAACCGCTAAAGGGTCGAGGGTCTAAATGGAAATGTGTAAAGTGATCTTATATCTTTACTATACTTATAAAACGTGTTTGTTGTTGATACAATTTACCGCAAAAAAAAACCCTGCAATGTATACAAAGATCAATGAAAATGGGTCAGGTAGACTTAATTTTTTGTTATGCTATTTTTTTATAATGCTATTCACTAGTTGGGACTCTGGTCTTTTCATTTGTCGTATTAGTAAATAGCCTATCACACTCACAAACAATGTGGCTCTTTCTTTTATTTTGTTTTTTTGGTTTTGATGGGAAATCATCAAATGACTTCTCCCGCTCTGGGCGGAGCGGAAGGGCGTGTCAGACTTTTACTGAATAAAACCCACCCGTGTTTCTTCACTTGACTGACTTATGTATTCATAAGCCTTAGGGCATCAGTTGAAATCAACGGTGGCCTAGTGGTTTCGACTGCGTCTTACATATTGTAGGTTGTAGGTTCGAACCCCATCAGGCTTTCCTTCCTACTTCCAGTTCCTCTCCAATCTTGAAGGTTGGCCGTCAATGTCTTGTACTCGGTCTTGTTAACCGCGCGTTGGAACAGTTTTTCGACGGAAGTAATGCCGGTCCACTCCCTGGTGTTTCACAGCCACGATTTTCTCTTTCGTCCAGGGCGCCTCTTCCCTTCTAACTTGCCCATCATAATCAGTTGGAGTAGCATCAGCCTTAATTTTGTGTAAATTATTTCATTATTACTGATCTCAAACATGGTGAAAGAAAACATCCTGAGGAAACTGGCATGCCGAAACTTCGAAGACATGTGACATCTACCCACCCGCACTGGGGCCGCGTGGTAGATTACAGCCCACTCCCACTCACCGAGAGAAGGCCTGTGTCCCGGAATTGTGAACCTTATAGACTGATTATGTAGGATATCAGTTCTAGAACGGGGTCAAAATCAGTTGACTGCCATTTAACGTGTGAGATAAATAATACCGTATAAATTCCCTTTTACCATCCGATCGTATTCTGAGAATTACATTCGTAAATAATTTATTTTGATCTACATACAAGTCGAGTGAATGTATTTTTAGGGATTCTGTTTCTATGTGTAAATAAGACAAAGTCTTGGCGTCAAGCGATGCGTCGTGTTTCGGCTTGTCTAGTGAAGCCGTACGGAGAACGGGTCTGAGCAGTTGTGTTATGCGATGTGCGCCGGGTACGATGCACCAAATGCTGTTGTGTCGGAAGTTTGGTCGTGGAGGGTCTCCAGATCAATATCCCTATGGCGAAGCATCGTTGGTCGTGTTGTTGGGTTTAACATTGCATCACCATCATCATCTCAGCGTTAATCCCAGCCGCATCTGAAGCTTTTTCAGCTTTGGAGTCTGGGGTCCGCTTTACCAGTCTAACTGCTCATTGGGTTAAACTTTGATATTTTCCTTGAAGCAACTGCCGTCTGACCTCCGCAACTCGAAGGCAATATCGAAGCATTGCAGTTAGACCAATTGTTGGACTTTTGAGGGCCCCTACAACCCGTAACGACTGCCACTAGATGTTCGTATAGCAACCGGGACCAACAGCTTAATGTGCTTTCCAAGGCACGCCCAGACCATTGTAAATAATCATATTCATGCATACAAATATTTGCACTGCGCGAGGTTCTAAAACGCACCTCCTTGCACAGCGGCCGCGTTCGCTACCGCTACGCCATGGAGGCTGTGGAAGTTGAAGATTTTTAAAATCTTCTTTATTGTAAGTAGCTATTATTTAGAAAGAAATAAGATAATTGATTTATTTATCACGGACTTAACAACAATTTTTTTATTTCTTTCTTTATTTAAGTTAAAACTTCTTTAGCGACGTTGAGAACTTTTGTTGGATGGGGGAAAAGTATTGAATTCGTGTGAGGGTGACCGACCCGACACCGTTATCATTTTTTGTTTTTTGCTTATTGTGTATTCTGTGTTTCTTAATGATTAGGTTTTCATTTCTGTCGGTCAGTCCCACAAATGTTGTTTTGTTTTTTTTAAAACTTCACTTTATAATACGTATTACTCCCGTATTGTGGATGCGTATACAAATACATACATAAACAGCCAGACCCGGAACTACTGGACTGTAGGCAATACTATTATTTGCTCCACGCGGGAGACACACCCGCGTCATGCAGCGCAGCAAATCAAAATCCTGCAAGTAAAAACTAAAATATCTCATGAAGTATGTATAATTAAGTTTTCTAAGTACGTTATTCAGTAATGTGCGTCTTGTATTTCAAAGTTTCGGTTTAATGATTAACTAGTTGCACCACGGGGTTTCACCCGCCTAGATTTCGATTTTTCGGTCGCAGCTTGATATTATATAGCCTGAAGCCTTCCTGCATTAATGGGCTATCCAACGCAAAAAGATTTTTTCAAATCGGCCTGAGATTAGCACGTTCAAACAAACAAACTCTTCAGCTTTGTACGTCTATACTATATATATATATATATATATATATATATATATAAACACCTCTTTGCACACTTAGTTGATCCAGCCGCAATCCCGAACACAATAGACTCCACCTTTAGCACGGAATAACTTTGATCTAGCTGCGTATTTCTCGGGCGGAGTGGCAACGTCACATTCGATTAAGCGATGTTGCCAAACATATTCGTCGATAGGACATTATACTCGGTAAATTTTTTTTAACAATTTCATGCAATTGTGGATCCGTAACGGCTAAATTTTTTGAACCCACGAGGACTTTCTAGCTCTGAATATATTTTAGAAATCAATTACTTGTATTGATCCATTTATATACTCGTACTTCCAGTAATACTTCTTTTGATCCGATGCCTGTACCGTAATGGTTGATCAATTATGAAGTTATTAAACCTAATCTAGATATTTTATATTCGCATTGCTCCATACATTGTAAGATCTATATATATTTTTTTCAACAATTTCATGCATTAGTGGATCCATAAGGATTTTTTTTAAATGCACGAAGACTTTTGGCTCGGAATATATTTCAAAAATCATTGACTTATGTTGATCCATTTAGCTACTCGTACTTCGTAATACTTATTTTGATCTGAATAGGTACTGATACCGTACCGGTCGATCGGTCAGTTTAAGAAATCAAAGTTATTGTTATGAATATTTAAAGAGGTTAAATTTTACGTATGGGGTTTTCATACTTTATTTCTAATTAACCATTTATTTTAAATTTTTAAACTCTATTCATCGAAACCAATCTAATGAGTCCAAACACGATATCGCCGCTGTATGTTTTGTGTGGACAGCCTCGGTTACATTCAATGCAATTAACACTGCTTGTATAGACTTCTGTGGTAGAGATTGTATGCGAATACATATTATAATTAAATTTTAAGTTTCAGTTTTAAGGGTTGAATTTTGCGTAGCGGTTTTTTAAGGTATTAATCAGGCATTCTGATGAGTGTGCAAGGGAATTGCATGATTTAATTCCCCCATCTCCGTTCTACCATCGGACGACCCGTCGTACGGCGACTTTCCACCCTCACGTTGTTAAAACCACTACGATCCGGACGAAGCGTTTTGCTTCCTCTTTTATTCCGCGTACATCGAGGGACTGGGACAATTTGCCAGCGGCGGTGTTTCCGTCACACTACAATTTGAGTGTCTTCAAGGCTAGAGTGAATAGGCTCTTAATAAACTAGCTCGCTTTACCATCAATGATCGCATCACTGCTTACCATCAGGCGGGATGGCGGTCAAGCGCCAGTTTATAAATAATAATAATAATAAAAAAAATAGAAAGAAAAATTGTTTACTCCGCCCAAACAGAACCCACATTATAATAATAATACACTAAAAAAATAATAAACACAATAAAGAAAAAAGAAAAAAACAAAGTAATATAATTTACTAAAAAGCCTCGTACTCAAAATAAAACAATGTTTTCCTGATGTTATAACCCGGGGTCAGGAGTTTTGGCGGGAAAGTTAAGCTGAGTGTCGCTTCAATTTTTCCATTGGAGTTTTAAATTACTTATAGTGTTCTTTACTAAATAAAAATGCGTGATTTATGTAGTAAAAAGTGCATTCAGTAAATAATTCATAAAGAACATCGAGATATCCTAGCGTAGTGTGTACAATAAACATGTGTACCCCATTTATAATGTTTTTGTAAATTAAAAAAGGTAAACTCAACCGCACGTTATTGGAAATAAAATCTTATTTGCTACTTAGTAATAGCGCCATAGCGCCGGGAAAAATATTATTGTTCATTATTCGTCATTGAACTTAAAAACGAAAATTACGTGTTTGATTTCCGCAGATTGTTTGAGGAAAGTAGTTAGTAAATGCCTGCGTGATTTCATCGTTTACTGCTTAGTATGATACTATTGTCATCGGCAGCAGCGCGGGCGTTGAGACCAAAGGATTCGACCTCGGGCAATAGCAATAAAAAAGTTAGTAATCAATGTCAAAATCCTAAAAAATTTAAATTGTCAACAGAAAAATTATTTTCTTTTGACAATTTAAGTTTTTACCCGACTTCAAAAAAGGAGGAGGTTTATTTTTATGTATGTTCATCAATTACTGTAAGACGCCTGGACTCGTTTGCAAAATTCTTGTTTTATTTGAAAGGGTGGTCCCATAGTCACCAGGTCAGGATCTGATGATTAAAGACTAGAGAAATCAAGGAAAACTTTCACAATTTTTACGAGCAACTAGTGCATTTCTAGTTATTTTCATTAAGTATTTTAAAGCACTACAATTTAGGTAATAATGTTCTGGAGTAGATATGAAGTCGGGAGACAGTTGAGGGAACTCCTCGACAATTCACAGCAGCTACCTTGTGTTTGAGCTTGATTAATTTGTATTAATAAGAACTTTACATTATATTTAGGTAAACGGGTTGTAACTGTCATTAGGGCGCTGATGATGAATACAAAGGCCAGTTCAGGTCAACTCCTCAACGGTTTACAGTAGTTCCCTTGTATTTGGATTTAATTATTAAACATATATTGATGAGCAATTTTCACCCTTATGGATTATTATGAAAATCTGCAGTAGGTTTGATGATGAAGACCACGACCGACAAACCTTCATTTTAACCCACATAGGTGCAAAGTTCTTATCAATACGAATTAATCAAGCACAAACGCAAGGTGACTGCTGTGTATAGTTGAGGAGTTCCCTCGACTGCCTATGGTCTTCATCATCAGATTTACTACAGACCATCATTTTAACTCTATAGGTGCAAAGTTCTCATCAATATAAATGAATTAAGTCCAAACACAAGGTACCTACTATTAACCGTTGAAGAGTTCCCTGAACTGGCCTTTACTTTTATCACCAGAGCCTTCATGACAGTCATAACCCATCTTTTTGTAAAGTTCTTATCTATACAAATTAATCAAGCACTAACTCAATGTAGCTGCTGTGAATCATTGAGGAGTTCCCTTGACTGTCTAGGGTCTTCAACATCGGATCTACTACAGACTTTCATTTTAACCCATATAAGTGCAAAGTTCTTATCAATATAAAAGAATTAAGTCCAAAACACAAGGTACCTACTGTTAACCGTTGAAGAGTTCCGTGAACTGGCCTTTCTTTTCCAACACCAGAGCCTTCATGACAGTCATAACCCATCTTTTTGTAAAGTTCTTATCTATCCAAATTAATCGAGCACTAACTCAATGTAGCTGCTGTGAATCATTGAGGAGTTCCCTTGACTGTCTAGGGTCTTCAACATCAGATCTACTACAGACTTTCATTTTAACCCATATAGGTGCAAAGTTCTTATCAATATAAAAGAATTAAGTTCAAACACAAGGTACCTACTGTTAACCGTTGAAGAGTTCCGTGAACTGGCCTTTCTTTTCCAACACCAGAGCCTTCATGACAGTCATAACCCATCTTTTTGTAAAGTTCTTATCTATACAAATTAATCAAGCACAAACTCAAGGTAGCTGCTGTAAATCATTGAGCAGTTGCCTTGACTGTCTCCCGGCTCCATCATCAGCTACACCAGACCTTTATTAAATTGTAGTTCTTTGAAATACTTAATGAAGATATTTAGAAATGCACTAGTCAACCCTATGATTTTTGGAATTTCCTCTTGATTTCTTTTACTCTTCCATCATCAGATCCTGAGTTGGTGACTACGGGACCGCTTAAAAAGTTTACCTTTCCAAACAATAAAGTATTTTAAAAATCGATCCAGGCGTCTGAGATTACTCAGTGAACATACTTAAAAAAAGAAGCTGCTGCTTATCCAATCGCTTCACGCCCTTGGCAAATGCTGCACCCTGATTGGCCCGTTTGAATTGGATCAACAACTGGTCAGACGCCAAAAAGGTGGATTTGTATAAAACAGCCCTTAATTATTGTTATTACTTCTTATTATTCATCGTGACGCATGTGGATCCGAACGGAGCCACATATTTATGATCAGATGGCAACGGATCAAGAAAAGGCCCCCGGATCAACAAGTGAAAATGGATCAACAAATTACTACCTATACGGCACGTCTGATCAACAAAGTGCCCAAAGGGATATCTATATATATATATATATATATATATATATATATATATATATATATACAATATGTAAAGAAAACTCTGTCCGATCCGTGAAGGTATTGTTAGGTATCGGTAACTGATTCTAATAATGCCTATAAAGCCGGGCTAAACTTAAAAAAAAATCCCCCAAAAAAAATAAATATTATTTCGAAAAAGCGAGGTAACTTAATGCATGTGCGGTAGGCAACCCGATAGCCCCGCCCCCCTTCACCCGCGCATACATGCGCGGGTGAAAGGGGGCGGGGCATGCGGCACGTGGTCGCATCGCTATTCGCTCCGCCACAAATGGTGTTGTCAGTTTTTTAAAAATTACTAAATTTCGGGGAAATTGGAATTAATACCGTGGAAAAAAAGATTATTTCAAAATTCATTATTATTGTTACTGTGATGATTATGTAAAATTTTATATTATATTTGGTCAAGTGTTTACCTAACCTTAATTATTCTTATGGGTCGGACAGGGTTTTCTTTACATATTGTATATATATATATATATGTATACAACGTGTAACATAAAGGGTATATACATACCAAGGGCATGGCATCTTTACATGATATCAAACGATATCGGAAGGGTTTCAACTCAAAATAAAATACTCAAAAAATTGGTACCAAATTTTCGGTTTCGTGTGTTTCTTAAAATAAAATTATAACAAACGTGGCAGCACACTACATACGTTAATAACTACTCGTTACCCGTCACGTTACTTGCCAAAATCCGATAAATGTCTTCAATATCTCTGTGCGACTAGTATGATAGTAGCCTATCACAGGCGGTGTTTTTCCTCATAACTTCCTAACATAAAAAAAAGGATTAAAAAACCCTTCCAATATCGTTTGATATCATGTAAAGATGCCATGCCTTTGTTATGTATATACCCTTTAAGTTACACGTTGTATAGTATAGACGTACAGACTGCGAGAATAGAAAATCATATCGTAAACCACATTCGAAGTGAGCGAGTGCAGTAATAAATCCAAAGTATACCGCTATAGAAAGATAGACACGTATTATTATGTAACATAATTTCTTTTCCTCCGAACCAAACTGACCACATCATAATAATTAATTATATTGTAACCCTAGCTTTTGCTTACAGCTACGCCCGCAGGATATCAGACAATATTCCACGAAATATCAGATAATATAACGGTAGTAATGAAATGAAATGAAATGAAATGAAATAGTAGTATCTGTACTATATTATTATTTTTATATTTATAAAGTAGTGCTTGGCCGCAATCCTGCGTGATGGTAAGCAGAGATTCAATCGTTGATGATAAAGCGCGCTAGTTTATTAATCACTCAGAAAAACTGGGCGAGGTGATGCAATGTTAAACCCAGAGGGAGATTGATCTGAAGCCCTTCTACGATCTAACTCCCGACACAACAACATTTGGCGCATCGTACCCGGTATACATTGCAACACAACTGCTCAGACCCGTCCTCCGTACAGCTTCACCAGACAGCACGCCGGAACACGACGAATCGCTTGATGGAAATACTTATTAATTTTCATTTGTAACTAATTTGGTTCCCGCACTTAGTCCATCAAGGGGATGATTGTGCAGGCCCTTGGCGGTCGTTGGTCGTTATTACAACCTCCTTCCAGATGCTTACTAAATCTCCTGGTTTTTTGAGAACATATAATCAAGTTCAGGGTATCCCGAGGATTTCTGAACTGATCTGGGTGACGCTTGTATACTCGAAGGGTACATGCGCAACGGTCTCATCAGCCTCCATGCAAGCCCTGCAGAGGGGTTATTCTGTGAAAGTATTTGATTTGTTCCCTTCACGGAATAGAGAAGTAAGGTTCCCGTATATCTAGATTAAAAACTATCTTTGCCCTAAATTTGCGACAACCGTTAGGGTAAACGAGTTCTCGAGTGGAGACCGCGTCTCGGCAAACGTAGCATAAGACGCCCCCGGGTGAGATAGAGCGACGACATCAAAAAGGTGGCTGGAAGTGGCTGGCGGAGAACTGCTCAGAATCGAGCTTATTGGCGTGCCATGAAGGAGGCCTATGTCCCGCAGTGGACGATTAAAGGCTGATGATGATTTGTGCTAAATTTCGTCCTAATCCTTTCATCCATTTTTGCGTCACTCCGAAACTTACGTTTGGACAGACAATCAAATGGGCAAAAAATTTTCGTTTCTATCTCATTGCATACAGCTAGGATATATATCAATTCCATTACTTACACCAATATCTAGAAATATGGCCTTCTTATACCCAATCAAAAACAAACGCGGGATTTCGCGCAATTCCTTACAATCCCAGTATCGGATAACAATGACCGTAATTCACGTTTACCCGTGATGTCCACGATGGGCAAGCCGGCTTCAGCTTTCGTCTTTCGTCATGATTTATGGCCGGTCAGAAGATTGTGGGCAGAAAAATAAATCTGGAGATATTAATACCCTTCGGTCGATGGAGGTTATGAAGAAAATTATGAATCGTCTCGTGTCGCCTTCGATTCTTTTGGTGTGAATGATTGGCAGTAGAGTGGCAGAGTTAAGATTGGTTTTTTATTAGTTTTCGTTAGAGGGAATATGAGATACAGCTTGCTTATTACTACTGCAGAGTGTTTATTGTTTGAACAAAACGGTTGTAGTGTAGCATCTGTGTTGCTAGAAGTGTAACATCACTTAAATAGTTACAGCGACCCCAACCCGCCTGCCAAGTGTAGGGATTAGGGCTCCGTGTCGTAGCGGTAGTTAAAGCGGCCGCTGCGCAAGGAGGCGCGTGTTCGATTCCCGCGCAGTGCAAATATTTGTATGTATAAATATGAATATTTGCACTGGTCTAGTCGTGCCTCGGAAAGCACGTTAAGCCGTTTGTCCCGGATGTCATACGAACATCTAATGGCAGTCATTACGGCTTGTTGGAGCCCTCAAATTTCAACAATTGGTTTAACTGCAATGCTTCGATATCGCTTTCGGATTGTGGAGGTCCGACGGCAGTCGCTTCACGGAAAACATCGAAGTTTAGCGAAAATCAGAAGTTAGACTGGTAAAGCGGACCCCAGACTTCAAAGCTGAAAAAGCTTCGGATGCGACTGTGATTAACGCTGAGACGATGATGACCAAAAAACTGTGCTGTTTCGTATATAAGTGTAGGTATGTGTCATGGCCTATACTGCCCCAATGCTAGGGTAAGGCTTCTTCCATCTTTCCAGAAACTCTTGTCTTGCGTTATGTCGATTCAGCCCTTGCGGTATGTATCCAAATCATCTCACCATCTCTTTCTATTTCAGCCTCGACGTCGGCATCAATCTTTAGGCACCCTTTAGTCATTTGCATGGTCAAAATCTATGAAACCGATTTTATAACCTTTCAGCATAATATTTTAAAGCAGATTTTTAGAAGAATCAGAATCATTTACTGTATCTATCGGAACAGATTTCTCTTCGATATTTCTTCTGACCTGTGTAACCCCGCACATGGAACACATAATTGACCTCATGGGTCGAATTTCAGTCTAATCTATACTAATATATAAAGCTGAAGAGTTTTCGAGACTTGTGTTATGGGATACTAACTCAACGATACTATATTTATAGTAGATACATATATAGATAAACATCCAAGACGCAGGTCAACCAGGAAAAGATCGTTTTCCATCATGCCCTGGCCGGGGATCGAACCCGGGGCCTCCACATCGCAGGCAGGCGTGTTGACCGCTGCGCCACGGAGGTCGAATAGGAGTGGTGCATAACTAACTCCACGCGAAGGAAGTCGCGAGCGGCCGCTAGTTAACTATTTCTGGGAGGAATGGCATTGTGGTGGTATCGACTCCGACTTATAGGTTTAAGTCGTAGGTCCGAACCCGATCAGGCGCTTTACGTTGTGTAAATTATATAATCACTACTGCTCCCAAAACGGTGAAGGAAAATATTGTCCTATTATCAAAACTTCGAAGACATGTGACATCCACCAACACGCACTGGGCCCAGGTGGTAGATTACGGCTCAGCACCGAGAGGAGGCCTCTATCCCAGGAGAAGGTTGATAATGTTATGTTACTACCATCATCATCATCAGCCTATATAATATTCCCACTCCTGGAACATAGGCCTTCTCTCGGTGAGAGGGAGTGGACCACAATCTTTTTTTTTTTAATATATTATAATCTAGCACTTGACCGCAATCCTGCCTGATAGTAAGCAGTGACGCAATCGTTGATGGTAAAGAGCACTAGTTTATTAAGAGCCTATTCACTCTATCCCTGAAGACACTCAAATTGTAGTCCGACGGAAACACCGCCGCTGGCAAATTATTCCAGTCCCTCGATGTACGCGGTATAAAGAAGGAGGCGAAACGCTTCGTCCGGATCGTAGTGGTGTTAACAACGTAAGGGTGGAAACCAGCCGTACGACGGGTCGTCCGCTGGTGGAACGGAGATGGGGGAATTAAATCATGCAATTCCCTCGCACACTCCCCAAAATGCATCCTATAGAACACCGAAAGGCTGGATACTCTACGCCTGTGCTCTAGGCTTTGGAGAACATCTCGAGTTAGATCAGGGTCACCAATCAGCCTCTTCGCACGTCTCTCCACTGAATCAAAAGTGGCCAGGTGACACTTAGCAACACCAGCCCAAATGTGGCTGCAGTACTCCACACACGAACGGACCTGTGCTTTGTATAACATTAGAAGCTGCCCAGGTGTGAAGTACTGCCGGACCTTTGCGATAACGCCAAGTTTCCTGGCAGCCACCTTGGCCTTTGACTCAATGAACCGCCCAAAGTTAAGGTTCGAGGAAATCTCAACTCCGAAAAGCTGAAATTTCTGCTGCAAAAGCTGAATTCGCATCTACCATGTGGGCCCAATGCAGGTTGGTGGATCTCATATGTCTTCTAGTACATGCCGGTTTCCTCACGATGTTCACTGTTTCGAGAGCTCAAAATGATGAAGGTGGTAACCATACATAGGTAAATACAGACAAAATTAATTCATAGTCAAGATAAATAATCTCTAGTTCGCCACATATAGTCATCAACACAAGCAAACGCCCGAATAAATATTCATTTATTCCCTATCCGTAAGCCAAGTGCTATTACAATATTGGCGCTGCAGCTTGGCCCAACCTTTATGACCAAGATTTATGTGACCGTATGCACATAATAATATTTAGCTTGCGGACAATTATCGCAAATATCATTGACCTGATTCGTATTTCTATGGTCGTAATTTGAATTTAACTTAGCTTGAATTATTGCAGCCGTCCTTTATTTAGTATTTAGATGTGAAGAAAATGTGATGGGTTGTTTTGTGCTTGTTTTTAGACAAATATTATGTCTTATAGATAAAATATTATGTCTGATGAGATTTAGAAAGATTACTTTATTGATGAGATGGTCTCCAAAGCCTAGAGCATAGGCGTAGACTAGCCAGCCTTTCGGTGTTCTTTAGGATGCATTTTGGGGAGTGTGCGAGGGAATTGCATGATTTAATTCCCCCGTCTCCGTTCCACCATCGGAGGACCCGTCGTATGGCTAGTTTCTACCCTTACGTTGTTAACACAACTACGATCCGGACAAAGCGTTTCGCCTCCTCCTTTATACCGCGTATATCGCGGGACTGAACAATTTGCCAGTGGCGATGTTTCCGTCGGACTACTATTTGAGTGTCTTCAAGGCTAGAGTGAATAGGCTCTTAATAAACTAGTGCGCTTTACCATTAACGATTGCGTCACTGCTTACCATCAGGCGGGATTGCGGTCAAGCGCTAGTTTACAATTTATATATATATATATATATATATATATATATAAACACCTCTTTGGGCACATAGTTGATCCAGCCGCAATCCCGAACACAATAGACTCCACCTTTAGCACGGAATAACTTTGATCTAGCTGCGTATTTCTCGGGCGGAGTGGCAACGTTGCATTCTGTTAAGCGATGTTGCCAAACATATTCATCGATAGGACATTATACTCGATAAAAACTTTTTCAACAATTTCATGCATTAATGGATCCGTAACGGCTAAATTTTTTTAAGCCACGAGGACTTTTTAGCTCTGAATATATTTAAAAAATCAATTACTTGTGTTGATCCATTTATATACTCGTACTTCCAGTAATACATCTTTTGATCCGATACCTATACCGTAACAATTGATCAAATAGGAATTTACTATAGCTAATCTAGATATTTTATATTCGCAATGCTCCATACATTGTAAGATCTATATATATATTTTTACAATTCCATGCATTAGTGGATCCATAACGACTATTTTTTTTAAATGCACGAAGACTTTTTGGCTTGGAATATATTTCAAAAATCATTGCCTTATGTTGATCCATGTAGCTACTCGTACTTCGTAATACTTATTTTGATCTGAAGATGTACTGATACCGTACCGGTCGATCAATTATGTTTAGTATGAAGTCAAAGTTATTGTTATTAAAAAGCCTCGTACTCAAAATGAAACAACGTTTTCCTGATGTTATAACCCGGGTCAGGAGTTTTGGCGGGAAAGTTAAGCTGAGCTTAAATTTTTCCATTAGAGTTTTAAATTACTTAAAGTGTTCTTTACTAAATAAAAGTGCGAGATTTATGTAGTAAAAAATGCATTCAGTAAATAATTCATAAAGAACATTGAGATATCCTAGCGTAGTGTGTACAATAAACATGTGTACCTCATTTATAATATTTTTGTAAATTAAAAAAGATAAACTCAACCGCACGTTAGTGGAAATAAAATCATATTTGCTACTTACTAAGTAATAAAGGTAATTAAGATCTGTGGATCTGGTGGATGATTTCTCAGTCTACTCAAAGTTACATACCTAAGTGTGTTATAAAAATAATTTCGCTTAGTCCCGTTATATTTTAGCGAAAGAAAGCGCTGTTTTCTAATCAAATCAAATTAAATCATTTATTTGTTAACACAGGTAAATATTGACAGATCTTACAAAGAATAATAATGATATGATGAATGAATAGTAATGGTTTGTGGTAGGTACTGGAACGCGTTAGACACATGGAATGTCAACTTTAGCGGCCGCAATTTCGAAATAGGGAGTTTGCGTTTCGTTCCAACGTCCTAGTTTGAATTTCTTTCGAAAAAAAAACTGCATTCGAAACATGGAATACCAAGGAGGTAACTAATAAAAGGTTTTATTCAAATTTTGGACTATCTTGCAAATAGACAGTAGTAGATTGTTTATTGAAAAAAACGAAAGAACATTATAATAGCGCGGGAAAAAATATTATTGTTCATTATTCGTTATTGAACTTAAAAAAGAAAATTATGTGTTTGATTTCCGCAGATTGTTTGAGAAAAGTAGTTAGTAAATGCCTGCGTGATTTCACCGTATACTGCTTAGTATGATACTATTGTCATCGGCAGCAGCGCGGGAAATAGCAATAAAAAAGTTAGTAATCAATGTCAAAATCCTATAAAATTTGAATTGTGAACAGAAAAATTATTTTCTTTTGGCAATATAAGTGTTTACCCGACTTCAAAAAAAGGAGGAGGTTCACAATTCGTCGCAATCTTTTTTTATGTGTGTTCATCGATTACTGTAAGACGCCTGGACCCGTTTACGAAATTCTTGTTTTATTTGAAAGGGTGGTCCCATAGTCACCAGGCCAGGATCTGATGATTAAAAATTAGAGAAATCAAGGAAAACTTTCAAAATTTTTACGGACAACTAGTGCATTTCTAGTTATTTTCATTAAGTATTTTAAAGCACTACAATTTAGTAATGATCTGGAGTAGATATGAAGTCGGGAGACAGTTGAGGGAACTCCTCGACAATTCACAGCAACTGCCTTGCGTTTGAACTTGAGTAATTTGTATTAATAAGAACTTTACACCTAAATGGGTTGTAACTGTCATTAGGGCTCTGATGATGAATACAAAGGCCAGTTCAGGTAACTCCTCAACGGTTTACAGTAGTTCCCTTGTATTTGGAATTAATTAATATATATTGATGAGCAATTTTCACTGATATGCATTATTATGAAAATCTGTAGTAGATTTGATGATGAAGACCACGACCGACAAACATTCATTTTAGCCGACATATATTTTTTTTTAATAATTATAAACTAGCGCTTGACTGCAATTCCGCCTGATGGTAAGCAGTGATGCAATCGTTGATGGTAAAGCGCGCTAGTTTATTAAGCCCATTCACTTAAAAAACCTTAGTGAATAGGAAGGAAGACGGCAGTTGAGCGTCGACAACGCTGCGCCAGAGGGAGATTGATGTGGAGACCCTCCACGACCAAACTCCCGGCACAACAACATTTGGCGCATCGTACCCGGCACACACTGCAACACAACTGCTCAGACCCGTCCTCCGTACGGCTTCACCAGAAATCAGGCCGGTACACGACGAATCGCTTGGCGGCAAGATTTTGTCTGGTGGGTGGTAACTTCTGCCGGCAGCCGATGTTATGGCCTACCACCGAGCAAAGGCACCGAGCATAGTTGCAAAGTTCTTATCAATACGAATTAATCAAGCACAAACGCAAGGTGGCTGCTGTGAATAGTTGAAGAGTTCCCTCGACTGCCTATGGTCTTCATCATGAGATTTACTACAAACCATCTTTTTAACCCATATAGGTGCGAAGTTCTCATCAATATAAATGAATTAAGTCCAACCACAAGGTACATACTATTAACCGTTGAAGAGTTCCCTGAACTGGCCTTTGCTTTTATCACCAGAGCCTTCATGATAGTCATAACCCATCTTTTTGTAAAGTTCTTATCAATACAAATTAATAAGCACAAACTCAATGTAGCTGCTGTGAATCATTGAGGAGTTCCCTTGACTGTCTAGGGTCTTCATCATCAGATCTACTGCACACCTTCATTTCAACCCATACAGGTGCAAATTTCGCATCAATATAAATGAATTAAGTCCAAACACAAGGTACCTACTGTTAACCGTTGAAGAGTTCCGTGAACTGGTCTTTTTTTCATCACCAGAGCCTTCATGACAGTCATAACCCATCTTTTTGTAAAGTTCTTATCAACACAAATTAATCAAGCACAAACTCAAGGTAGCTGCTGTGAATAATTGAGGAGTTCCCTTGACTTTCTCCCGGCTCCATCATCAGCTATACCAGACCTTTATCAAATTGTAGTTCTCTGAAATACTTAATGAAGATACTTAGAAATGCACTAGTCGCCCCTACGATTTTTGGAAGTTCCTCTTGATTTCTTTAGTCTTCCATCATCAGATCCTGACTATGGGACCATTTAGAAAGTTTACCTTTTCTAACATAAAAAGAATTTTGTTAATCGGTTTAGGCGTCTGAGATTTATCGGTGAACATACATAAAAAAGTAACTGCTGCTTATCCAATCGCTTCACTCCCTTGGCAAATGCTGCGCCCTGATTGGCCCGTTTGAATTGGATCAACAACTGGTCAGACGCCAAAAAGGTGGATTTGTATAAAACAGCCCTTAATTATTGTTATTACTTATTATTATTCATCGTGACAAATGTGGCTCCGAACGGAGCCACATATTTATGGTCAGATAGCAACGGATCAAGAAAAGGCCCCCGGATCAACAAGTGAAAATGGATCAACAAATTACTACCTATACGGCACGTCTGATCAACAAAGTGCCCAAAGGGATATCTATATATATATATATATATATATATATATATATATATATATATATATATATATATATATATAGGAGAAATGGACTATTTGTTTCATCTTAGTCAACATGTTTGTCGTCCCACTACTGGAAACCGGTCTCATCTCATACAAAGAAGGATTGAGCGTAATCACCACGCTTGCTCAGTGCGGGTTGACGATTTCAGACTTGAAAGTCCAGGTTTCCTCAAGATCCTTCACCTTGTAATATTTACTTACTTCTTTACTTTAAAAAAAAAAACATTGCCCCCACACTAGGAATTACTCCTGTATCGTGGGTGCGTTTACAAACATATAAACTCACACACACAAACATCCAGACCCGGAACAACTACTTGTAGGTCATACAAATACTCGTATAGCTTAACCACTGAGCTAACCGTGCAGTCATTCAGCAATCAGTCATTGGTGTCCAATATATACTTAGAAAGTACATATAACTTAGAAAAGTTACATTGGTACTTATCTGACCTGGAATCGATCCCGCACACTCATACTTGAGAGGCTGGTGTTTTAACAACTAGGCCACCACGACTGTTCAGGCCCAGTAGGTTCGAAACTTTGTGTAAATTATTTAATCACTACTGCTCTCAAAACGGTGAAGGAAAACAATGTGCAACAAGCAAAACTTCGAAGACATATGGCATCTACCAACACGCACCGGCCCGCATGGTAGATTATGACCCATTCCCTCTGGCCTGCCCCTGTAATATATTATTGTTCGAGTTTTAATCGAATACTCAGCGAAAATGCATAATGGCGTAGAAGGCAAATATGCACATTCGCTCGTTTACCAAAATGTGGGACAGTTCGGGTTAAGATCACGTCAGAGACACCACGTACTCATTACTGTAACCATTTTACCATATTTTACCAATAATTGTGTGTAGGTTTATATATTTACTAGCTTTCCGGCCGCGGCTTCGCCCGCGTGGAGTTCGGTTATATCGCGCTTAGATTTCCCTCGGGAACATCATTTTTTTTCCGGGATAAAAGGTAGCCTATGTTCTTTCTCAGAGTCTAAAGATTGTCTGTACCAAATTTCATCAAAATCTGTTGAGAGGTTTAAGCGGGAAAGCGTAACAGACAGACAGACAGACAGACAGACAGACAGACAGACAGACCGACCGACAGACCGACAGAGTTACTTTCGCATTTATAATATTAGTATGGATTACCATTTCTTGTTACTAAGTGATTTAATATAGCTATTTCGTTTATAATCCAAGACTAACTTTTACTATATCCTATTATGAGTAGAAGAGTGAGCTAGGTCACCATAGATAGCGCCAAGCATTACTCTTTTCAGTTATATTATGTATACGTAAAACCAATACCAAAATCGCAACAACATTCGAAAACTAATCCAACTTCCCGAACGAAATTTAATTCTGCTTCGAAAAATCTATCGGTCCCCATACTCTTCACATAAGAGTCCCCATGAGATATTGCTAGAAGATTTATCACGGCACCATTTTCAATTGGACCCGAAAAGATCTGACCTCATTAACTGGGTACCATATGTGGGGAATGCTGGGGATAAAAAAGTTCCGATTGACCGTCTCAGTCGTAAAAACATGATGTCTCAATGTGGCGGAAAGCGGGTGAATTGGGTAGCTTGTTTTGTGTGGAAGATTATTCTGAAGATTGACGAAATTGCGTAATGAAATGAGAGAGCGTCAAGGATGGTTTATATTTTATTTGGACCTATATTTTATGTGTCAATAAAGCTAGTTACTCATTTATTAAAAGGGAGGTTAATCATTTATTAAGTAGAAGGAAAAAATATTTTTTACAATCAATTGCAGACTAGTGCTTAGAGTGCCAGTTTGTTCGCCAACGATTTGTACATTCAACAGTAGTTGCAAGACGAACACATTACACCATTAAATAACTAGTTAAAATTGTGTTTTAATTATATAGCTACATGTGTGTGATAAATGGAGGGCTAGGCTCTCCCAGGAGTGCTACGTCAGCTAGATCTTCAAGTGCCGGACCGACACGTGTGGAGGCGGCGACGCCCGCAATTGTTAAATGTGCTTGTGGCCAGATACAACCTACTGGCGAAAGCACCGCTCACCCGTGCCATCCGTATGGTGAACGAAGTCCATGATAGTCTGGACATATTTTCGTGTTCTTTGAGTGAACTCGCAAGAGTTTTATTAAATATTGTTAGTTATATTTAAGAATTAGTGTATGTATATTAAAGTATTAGTGGATAACTGCACTGTCGCATTAGGGTAAGACCTGTAAGGACAGTTGTAAACTGATAAATAAATATGCTAAATCTTGTTTTTAAGGAAAACTATTTAAAAAATAATTACAAATACATTACTATATTAAAACATTAATCGGAAGATCATCATCATTATCACAGTGTTAATCCTAGTCGCATTCGAAGCTTTTTCAGCTTTGTACTCTGGGGAAGGCTTTATCTACCGTTAGACTAGCTAAGAGCTAAGCTCGGAGTGAGGTGTTTGACTCCCCTCATGACGTCTAAAAGTGGCGCGAGTGGAACACTTAGAGCGGCCACTTCGGAAAATCCTTATTGGATGACCGCCGCCCTTATTCTGACCAGGTATTCAACGTACAAAAAACGTAGAAAAATTACTACATCTATAAGCTGGAAGTACATTTATCTAGTTTGATTGAAAATTTTGCAGCTGGGGCCATTAATCTGCAGAGATTCTTTTTTTTAATAATTATAAACTAGTGGTTAACTGCAATCCCACCTGATGGTAAGCAGTGATGCAATCGTTGATGGTAAAGCGCACTGGTTTATTAAGCCTATTCGGATGACGGCGGTTGAGCGAGGTGATGCAATGTTAAAGACCCAAGACCAACACGACCAAATGATGCTGCGCTAGAGGGAGATTGATCTGGAGACTCTCCACGACCAAACTCTCGACACAACAACATTTGGCGCATCGTACCCGTCACACATCGCAACACAACTGCTCAGATCCGTCCTCCGTACGGCTTCACCAGACATCATGCCGGAACACGATGAATCGCTTGGCGGCAAGACTTTGTCTGGTGGGTGGTAACCTCCGTCGGCAGTCAATCAATCTCCTTTTGACGCAGCATCGTTGGTCGTGTTGATCTTGGGTTTAACATTGCATCACCTCGCTCAACTGCCGTCTTCCTTCCTATTCACTAAGATTTTTTAAGTGAATGGGCCTAATAAACTAGCGCGCTTTACCATCAACGATTGTATCACTGCTTACCATCAGACGGGATTGCAGTCAAGCACTAGTTTATAATAATTAAAAAAAAAAAAAAACAATTAAAATTACAAACATACTCTTGTGTTCCTATCTGTAAAATATTTGTAATAAATGTTGGCGAACCTCAATTAAGTAAATAAATTACTGCTATTGCCAAAGGTGCAATTTTTATTTTTATTTTATTTTTATAGTTATAAACTAGTGCTTGACTGCGAGTGATGACCAGTCTGAACAGTTGTGTTATGATATGTGCCGGGTACCATACGCCAAATGTTATTGTGTCGGGAGTTTGGTCGTGGAGGGTCTCCAGATCAATGTCCCTCTGGCGCAGCATCGTTGGTCGTGTTGTTGGGTTTAACATTGCATCGCCTCGCTCAACTGCCGTCTTCCTCCCTTCCACTCAGGTTTTTTTGAGTAAATAGGCTCTTAGTAAACTAGCGCGCTTTACTATCAACGATTGCGTCACTGCTTACCTTCAGGCCGGATTGCGGTCAAACACTAAGTACATCATAATTAAAAAAAAAAACATAGACAATAGAAACAAAAAAAATGTAATTATTAATATGTCAGTAGATTCCTTAATTAAAGTCTCATGTATACCCTAGAATGATAGGGTATAAGATAACATATTGCCGTATTAGTACCTCTTGCTGCGATCAATACTCTAGGATTAATCCTTCAGTCGCCTATCACGACGCTTACAAGAAAAGGGTTAGCTACTTCTAACCTATTTGACCTCATTGAAGGACATTACATCTATCGACCCTACGAGCATATTCTCTATTATAACTTTAGCCGTAATGACTTATTGATCATAGCAATTAACAGTGGGCTGTACTGAATGTAAAATAAAGAAGGGACACTAATTTATTTAATACATAGAGTGCTAACTGTTAAATTCTGTCATTTATAATATATTTCTTACTTCATTGAATCGGGAATAGTTTTTTTTTATACATATAAAATCATAAACTAGTGGTTGGCCGCAATTGCGCCTGATGGTAAGCGGTGATGCTAGTTTATTAAGAGCCTGCGTTTGTTGTTTGTTCGGTTCGTTGCATTGTTATTTATTTTTACGTTCCAATTGTTTTTTGCTGTGAATGACAGGTAGTGCAGATCCAGTGGGTTTTAGCTGTCCGTGTTTCCTATGTCACTATTACTTTTATAGTTTATGAAACTGTCATGATCTGCCAAACTTCTTCCGAACTATATTGTGGTCTTCTAAGCTAACCAGATGCAGTTTTACCAATTTACCTAAGGGTATCGGTTTACCAAATAACTGGGTTACTGCGGTCAGAGAGGTCACTCGCTTAATGTTGAACACTATTATTTAGCTGCATCCGGTGAAATTAGAAACTGACCTGAAATTAGTTGTGGTTCACATATAAATATTTGTCATCATCATCATCATTTCAGCCGAAAGACGTCCACTGCTGGTTACAGGCTCTCCATGACGACCGGTTGTCTTCACCAGGTTGTCGGTCCACCTTGTCTGGGGCCTACTCACGCTGCGTCTTCCAGTGCGTGGTCGCCACTCGAGAACCCGTTGGCCCCATCGGGCATCGGTCCTACGGGCAATGTGCCCGGCCCTTTAGTACTGCAATTCTTCGGCCTATGCATCGATCACTAATACACTTGATATACATTGAACAAAACTCTCATCAAAAATGGCGACAAGTCAAAAGCAGTCTAAAGTAGTCAAAATAAATATACATTAATTTAAAATCAGGTTTAAGTGCAGTGTATAAAGTTCTTATCACAAAGCAGTGTACAAAAAGCCATTATTTTTTACGACCGAGTCTGTACATCAAACATCAAACCAAATTCAACCTTACTCGTATGCATTAAAGTCAGAATTAAAAAGTACTAAATGAAAGAAGCACCCAAGTGCTGTGTTGTGCGCTTGTTCAGTTCAACTATTTTTTTACGCTGATTGTGAATCTAGTGTATAAGTGATCGATGAAGCTATGTAAGTTTCTCTCGTTCTTCTGCGGATCTCCTCATTCCTGACTTGACCACGCAGTGTGTACTTTGTACCAAAAAGTCAATTTTAGAAGATATGAAAATCTACCCTCGACTCCAAAGGGTCAAGAATAAACTGTAATTAAAAGTTCAGTGGAAATATAATTATTTTCAATATTATTAGGAAATAATAAAAACATAGAATGTCCTATAAAACCGAGTTACTTAGTAGTTAAAACACTAATGTGTAGAAAAAGCGAATCCTAGTTTATCTAAAAAATACACTCTCATACTGCTAAAAGAAAAAGCACTTGTCAATGTACATAGAAATCGTAAATTTACATAAACAACGGACGGATTTCCAAGAAATAGGGTAGAGTATTTTAGAATTGAGGTTATCAAAGTTAATTCAGATAAGGTTACCATCGGTTTCAACTACACCAATATATATCTTTACAACGCAATCTAAAACAAAAAAATAAAAAAGCAACATGATGACTTTATTACTACTTTATTTTTATCATAATATTACAAAGTAATAATATTACAAACTCTTAAAACGCACTTTATGAATAATCGCTAAAGTAAATAGCGTTTGTAAAAAATAAACTCACGGAGTTAGAGCTCATAAAATAATTTTATTAAAACATTGTATTGAACATCAAAGATAAGCGCTACGTCGTAGCCTCGTAGCAATACTCGTAGCCGCGTAGCGGTAAACGGTAATCCGTAGCAGTTCGCTTATTGACTGTCTACTTATTTACATACTTTAATTGAAGATGGTTATTAAATATTGACTGTCAGTGTTTAAAACGGAATTTCATAGCTTTTATATATATATCTAGTTACCAAGGGGTATCGTATTATCTAATAACTGAGTTGTGAAGGTCAAATAGGCAGTCGTTCAATAATAAACTACTGGTATTTGAGCTGAATTCAATTAGACTGGTCTTAGCGTCAATTCACACGTACCATAACCACACCACGTCGCAGCGACAAAATGTGGTCAAGCTGTGGTTACGTGTGAATAGTGTTGCAGCGGCTTTTTGCAGTTGCGTTGTGGTAGCGAAAAATAGTCGATGTGGTTGCGTTGTCGCTGTGGAAACCACGTGATCATGTGCAGGGCGCGCGCTGTTGATGATGTCATGTCGTGGCGATGTGGCCGCGGTGCCGCCGCCGGTGGTGGCGTTGCCGTCGCGATGTGGTTGGGATGTAGTCGTACTACACAGTTGGCCGATAACAACGGCAAAATGTGATACGAGTGAATAATGTAATATTCATTTTCAATACAAAATATACGCACGACCACATCGCGTCATTGTGTTGTGGTTGTGGCTGTGGTGTGGTTGTGGTATGTGTGAACTGAGTCTTAACTATTTATGGAGGTCATTGTATGTGTAGTTTTTTTGTTTCTGTGGATTTAATTGCTTGCAGCTGTCTTCACTTCAGATTATATTGTAGGTAATTTAATTATCTTCAAATAATACACATGTGCGCTATACCATCAACTATTTGTAATCTAGTAGTAGTAGTAATTATTTAAAAAAATGTAGTTATAAAACCTAAAAGAACATGCTTTTAAAAAACATCAAACTAAAAATTAAAAATAATTTTAAAAAAAGCGTGAGGCGCTTTGTGCCATAATTTTTGTATATTAAGCGCCTCACGCGTTCTTTAAAATTATTTTTAAGTTTTTAGTTTAATATTTCTTAAAAACATGTTTTTTTAGTTTTTTAAACTACATTTATTTTCAACTCGTTAATTCGATATTCTTTTTTATAAAAAACGAACGAACGTATTGAAAACGGTGGGACATTTTACAGTAATGAGCCGCTAAATCGTAGTCCAAAGAGTTAGAGACGGACAAAAAAACAAACAAGCAAACAAGCAAGCAAGCAAACATACAAGTGAAGCTAATAAAAAGCATGTAAAAACAGGTCACATCTCATTTAAACCTTTGAACAAAAACAAAGCTTTATCCTGGGAAACCAATCAACTAATTATTTATTTACGACTCCCACACTGTACAGACACAGAGCCATGCAATACTATGTTCTCTTTCCAACAGAACACACAAACAGGAAAACAAAGTTAGTTTGAGTCAGGAACTCGGGGCAGTTTTGTGTGTGTTCTCGCCACAATATCGTACCCTATCGATCGCACTTGATCTCGGAATCAAAAGACAACAAAACGAGCTTAACTTGGCAACTGAAGTTGTAAAACTGCAACGTTGACTTGAACTAGAATCGGGAATGTATGGCATTTGAATTGAATTAGAATTTAAAGCTTACGTGGTTATTCGTGTCTTAGATGTTAGAAGCGCTTGCCAAGTGGCAGGTATATTGTTCAGAATGCAAAGTAAAATGTATTTTTGTAGAAAACTGGCGCTAAGGCAAACATGGTTCTTTTACGAGTCGCACACATACTATCATACCGGTATATTCTCCGCTACGATCAAAGCAGAAGAGGTCATTAGATGATTTCTCTTCCAAAAAAAAAAAAAGACTAACAGAGATATTTTTATTGTAAACTCTTAATAATGCCCAATATGGAAAAATAATGCATCCATACTAATATTATAAATGCGAAAATAACTCTGTCTGTCTGTCTGTCGGTCAGTCTGTCTGTCTGTCTGTCTCTCAACCCATTTTGATGAAATTTGGCACAGACAATCTTTAGACCCTGAGAAAGGCTACCTTTTATCCCGGAAAAAATGATATTCCCGAGGGAAATCTAAAAAGCGCGATATAACCGAAATCCACGCGGGCGAAGCCGCGGGCGAAAAGCTAGTAATACATATATAATTCAGATGTAGCACTTGTGGCCACTACACCAACAGTTTAGCTATTTATGTAGTACACTCTGCGTTCCCCCATTCTCCTAGTCCAATTGGACGGCAATCCGACACGAACGGCCAGAATTTGCTACATTTTCTAATTCGGACTACTCGCAATCTCATTGCAGTAAACTTCACGTTTGACTTGCTTCTTAAACTTTAGAAAACCTTTTGTGGCATTTAGAAACTTTTGCGGCACTGCGACTTGAATTTGAACGCTTTCTAATTACAAGAAATCATGCTTCAGGTGCAAGAGCTTAGAAAGAGAGAGAGATCTTAGAGGGTTTATATTCTTTCTGATACGCGGAGGCGTCATAGTCGCCCATCCACGATATAAGCGTGAGAAGCGTAGCTTAACCTGCACCCTGATTGCATAACACACTATTATTATCATTCAATTCTATAGCCTCTGTGGCGTAGCGGTATCGAATGCGGCCGCTGCGCAAGGAGGCGCGGGTTCAATATGAATATTTGCACTGGTCTGGTCGTGCCTCGGAAAGCACGTTAAGCCATAGGTCCCGGTTGCCTGTGATACACAGGGTTTTGGATCGAAAAGTCATGGAGAGAATCCTTTGCTCCACAACGGGATATGAAGGCTAACTATACTGACGCTTTGTGCCATAATTTTTGTATATTAAGCGCCTCACGCTTTCTTTAAAATTATTTTTAAGTTTTTAGTTTAATATTTCTTAAAAACATGTTTTTTTAGTTTTTAAACTACATTTATTTTCAACTCGTTAATTCGATATTCTTTTTTATAAAAAACGAACGAACGTATTGAAAACGGTGGGACATTTTACAGTAATGAGCCGCGAAATCGTAGTCCAAAGAGTTAGAGACGGACAAAAAAACAAGCAACCAAACAAGCAAGCAAGCAAACATACAAGTGAAGCTAATAAAAAGCATGTAAAAACAGGTCACATCTCATTTAAACCTTTGAACGAAAACAAAGCTTTATCCTGGGAAACCAATCAACTAATTATTTATTTAAGACCCCCACACTGTACTGACACAGAGCCATGCAATACTATGTTCTCTTTCCAACAGAACACACAAACAGGAAAACAAAGTTAGTTCGAGTCAGGAACTCGGGGCAATTTTGTGTGTGTTCTCGCCACAATATCGTACCCTATCGATCGCACTTGATCTCGGAATCAAAAGACAACAAAACGAGCTTAACTTGGCAACTGAAGTTGTAAAACTGCAACGTTGACTTGAACTAGAATTGGGAATGTATGGCATTTGAATTGAATTAGAATTTAAAGCTTACGTGGTTATTCGTGTCTTAGATGTTAGAAGCGCTTGCCAAGTGGCAGGTATATTGTTCAGAATGCAAAGTAAAATGTATTTTTGTAGAAAACTGGCGCTAAGGCAAACATGGTTCTTTTACGAGTCGCACACATACTATCATACCGGTATATTCTCCGCTACGATCAAAGCAGAAGAGGTCATTAGATGATTTCTCTTCCAAAAAAAAAAAAAGACTAACAGAGATATTTTTATTGTAAACTCTTAATAATGCCCAATATGGAAAAATAATGCATCCATACTAATATTATAAATGCGAAAATAACTCTGTCTGTCTGTCTGTCGGTCTGTCAGTCTGCCTGTCTGTCTGTCTGTCTGTCTGTCTGTTACTCTTTCCCGCTTAAACCGCTCAATCGATTTTGATGAAATGTGGCACAGACAATCTTTAGACCCTGAGAAAGAACATAGGATACCTTTTATCCCCGAAAAATTTGATATTCCCGAGGGAAATCTAAAAAGTGCGATATAACCGAACTCCACGAGGGCGAAGCCGCGGGCGGAAAGCTAGTAATATATATAATTCAGATATAGCACTTACGGCCACTACACCAACAGTTTAGCTATTTATGTAGTACACCCTGTGTTCCCCCTCTCTCCTAGTCCAATTGGACGGCAATCCGACACAAACGGCCAGAATTTGCTACATTTTCTAATTCGGACTACTCGCAATCTCATTGCAGTAAACTTCACGTTTGACTTGCTTCTTAAACTTTAGAAAACCTTTTGTGGCATTTAGAAACTTTTGCGGCACTGCGACTTGAATTTGAACGCTTTCTAATTACAAGAAATCATGCTTCAGGTGCAAGAGCTTAGAAAGAGAGAGAGATCTTAGAGGGTTTATATTCTTTCTGACACGCGGAGGCGTCATAGTCGCCCATCCACGATATAAGCGTGAGAAGCGTAGCTTAACCTGCACCCTGATTGCATAACACACTATTATTATCATTCAATTCTATAGCCTCTGTGGCGTAGCGGTATCGAATGCGGCCGCTGCGCAAGGAGGCGCGGGTTCAATATGAATATTTGCACTGGTCTGGTCGTGCGTCGGAAAGCACGTTAAGCCATAGGTCCCGGTTGCCTGTGATATACAAGGTTTTGGATTGAAAAGTCATGGAGAGAATCCTTTGCTTCACAACGGGATATGAAGGCTAACTATACTGACGGTCTCTAAAGCCTGGACCACAGGCGAAGAGTAGCCAGCCTGTCGGTGTTCTATACGATGCATTTTGGAGTGTGCGAGGGAATTGCATGACTTAATTCCCCCATCTCCGTTCTATTACCGGATGACCCGTCGTATGGCGAGAATCAACCTTTAGGTTGTTGACACCACTACGATCCGGATGAAGCATTTCGCCTCGTCTTTTATACCGCGTATGTCGACTGGAACAATTTACCAGCGGTGGTGTTGCCGTCTGACTACATTTTAAGTGTCTTCAAGGCTAGACTGAGTAGGCTCTTAAGAAATAACGCGCTTTATTTGAGTGGACTACAATTTGAGTGTCTTCAAGGCTAGAGTGAATAGGCTCTTAATAAGCTTGTGCACTTTACCATCAACGATTGCGTCACTGCTTACCATCAGGCGGGATTGCGGTCAAGCACTAGTTTATAATTATAAAACTAGTCCAGGTTAGTATTTAAACCTATACCAATATTACCATTACTAACAACAATTTTTCCAACTTTACGTCAACTAAGCAACGTCATCTAAGTTTGCGCTTGTTAGCGGAAATAGAGGGCGTGCGCCAAACGGAAGTAACGTTACATTTTACTTGCTACGTGACGTATGCTTTTATAAAAATATTGTAGTTTAAAGGAAATGTTCAAGTCGCACTTTGCACTAAGAAAGTGGATTGGTTATGTGAAAGATGTGTCATGTTTTCAGTAAGGGTTTTATGGTAGTGAGAATATTTGGTAATGAGTTTATTTGTTTGGACATATTCTTCTTCTTCTTCAGCCTATAAAGGTCCACTGCTGGACAAAGGCCTCCCCCAAGGCTTTCCACAACGACCGGTTTTGTGCTACCCGCATCCATCGACTTCCTGCGACAATTACCAGGTCATTGATCCACCTTATTGGGTCTCCCTACGATGCACCAACATTTAGACAGAAATGTATAAATTTGGGTGGGCCTAATGCGATCAACCAAACACAAATCCTGAACTGCAACTGCGAAATTCTTACTTAAAACTCTTTCAGTATCATATTTTCACAGTTATCCCTAAAAAAACAGCCTATTATCATTCCACTACTGGGTAAAGGCCTCTTTTCATACAAAGAAGGGACAAGTACTGATAGTCAAGCTTGCTGGAGACGGGTTCGTGACTCATAATTTCTCACGATGTTATCTCCTTCATTGTTTTGAGAGCAGTGGTGATGAAATACTTAACAAATAGTAAAGCCCCTGACGGGGTTCGAACCTACGACCTACAAGTTGTAAGTCGCGGCCGGTATCATTAGGACACCACTGCTCTGAATATAGTCTATTATTATCGCCTGGATTTCATTTTAGCCGTCTGAATATATTATGTATTTTTTTTTTTATATATTATAATCTAGCGCTTGACCGCAAACCTGCCTGATGGTAAGCAGTGACGCAATCGTTGATGGTAAAGCGCGCTAGTTTATTAAGAGCCTATTCACTCTAGCCTTGAAGACACTCAAATTGTAGTCCGATGGAAACACCTCCGCTGGCAAATTATACCAGTCCCTCGATGTACGCGGTATAAAGGAGGAGGCGAAATGCTTCGTCCGTATCGTAGTGGTGTTAACAACGTAAGGGTGGAAACCAGCCGTACGACGGGTCGTCCGATGGTGGAACGGAGATGGGGGAATTAAATCATGCAATTCCCTCGCACACTCCCCAAAATGCATCCTATAGAACACCGAAAGGCTGGCTACTCTACGCCTGTGCTCCACACACGAACGGACCTGTGCTTTGTATAACATTAGAAGCTGCCCAGGTGTAAAGTACTGCCGGATCTTTACGATTTGAAGTGGTATTAGAAGATTCCAAAACCCATGGTCGGTTTTGATCCAGTTCACAAAAGAACCCTGAACAGCAACACCCAAAAAACATCGGTGGTTTTTACTCTAGTAAACTTGAGAAATAGCCTATCTATCAAGGTAACGGTAGTTAGCCCCGTTTTCAAGAAGATTTACGAATATTGTTAACAAAATAGGGGCTATAAAAATACTTGGTGAATAAGTACCTCTTGGAAAAGTACATACTTAATTGCCCTAATTAAATTATGGAAGATTTACAAGATTCTTTTTTGTTAGAATAAAGTGTAAGTTTTTTGTTTTTAGTTTACAAAGAGCACGTGTACCTGATTTGGTTACAGAAAGATTGTTTTTTTTTTTTGTGTTTCGTCTTGCATCTTGAGTGCGTGTACAAACCTTTTAAACTCATGTACACAAACAGCCAGACTTGGAACAACTATCCTAGGTGGACCAAATATATTTGTTCCATGCGGGAATTAGCCCGAAGAATTGCAACACTTAAGTGACAGTGGGCCGGCCACATTGCCCGTAGTACGCCTGCTGGGTTCAACGGGTTCTCGAATGGCGGCCACGTACCGGAAGAGGCAGCGTGAGTAGGCCCCCTACAAGGTGTCGTCGTGGAGATCTTTGGGGAAGGCCTATGACCAACAATGGATGTCTTTCGGCGAAAATGATGATGATGATGATGTGAGAATTAAATCAACGACACGCAGCGCAGCACTCGGCAGCTTATTATTCTTTAATTTAATACATAATTATAAATAATAATCTCCCAATTATTATTATACAATTTTTTAATTATCCTTACTAATATTAAAAATCGAAAAGTGAGTTTGTTTGTTTGTTTGTTCCGCTTTCACGCTGTAACTACTGAACCGATTGCTTTAAATTTTGCAGACGTAAAGTTAGAAGTCCGGATTAAATAATATGGTACTTTTTATCTCTGAAAAAAGTGATATTCCTGAGGGAAAACAACAATATTTTTAGCTTCATACCAATTCGGTGATAGATGGCTCTGTGTGTCGTATAAAAAAAGGTAATATATTGCAAACGAAAATGCACATGTAAACTTAGAAATGATACGATAATTAATCCCCTAAAATGAAAACTTTAAAAAGCGCGATGAAACCGAATTCCACACGAGCGAAGCCGCGGGCGGAAAGTTAGTATAATTATAAATAATATTCTCTCAATTATTATTATACAATTTTACAATTATCATTTAATAAAAAAAAAAAAAAATAGAATTTCTTCTAAATGCTAATACTGTTACTTTCTAGTTTAGACTTTACAAGTAAAATAAGGTCTAACTTTTAAGGAAAATAACAATGCCTCTTGAGGCTATTAAAAGGGCGTATTTTGATTCCCATGGGCTCTTTTAAGACTTAGCCGGACACTAAACGAAGGCAGTTTGGACTTAGATACTAACAATAAGACTTCTATTGTGTCTCGTTTACTTTCTTTCGACCGATATATTCCTGCGCACCTAGATAGTCTCCGTTAAGATCGATACCGGTATACCTGGCTAGTCTCGGTTGAAATTGCCACCGTAACTGAAATAGATAAGAAATCTACTAACGTTATGTGTGCTGTCTAATGTCTATGGCATGGAGGTAATAAGTACTACGCAGTACGTAGTACTTATTACTTCCAGGGTCTATGGTCAATGTCCCAATGTGGTGGTAGGGAAACTTTCGCATTTATAATACTAGCATTGATTTAGAATTTTTCACAGTTTAGAGGCAATTAGATTTAAGAAGTGTTTGATATGAATTTCAACTTTAATATCTCTACGCGATCATGTGAAAAAGGGTAGGTAGTTGTTTTATCTGAATATCTTCCAGTATGAATAATCAAAGTCTTCAATAGTTACTTGAATCAATTTATTACTTGAAAGATTATTATATTAACTTAACAATAGCAGAGTACATTACAACTATACGACAAAACGACGACAAGACAGAATGCGTGTGTGTCGACCATAGACATCGAGTGTTGCTATATGTAACATCTTCCCTTTTTAGAAAAGAAGCTGAAGATTCCAGAGCTTCGACAGAAAGGCAAGTATTTCTAAATAATTTTATGTGACTAAAATACTAGGTGTCCAAACCCTAAAATCTTAGTTTCCGAACGAAACTTCTAGTTTGACAATATGATTTGACACTGACGTTGACAAACCATTTCAATTTGACATTTATAACCTTAAAATAGATTTATTACAGAACTTGAGACTTATTTTCATAGACATATATATTACTAGCGTACTTATTTTAGACAGTACACTTAATTAACAGTTTTCAATATAACGAGTTGGTTTTTTAATAATTCTTCCGGATCGTGACCTTTGCAACGGGGAATTCTTAGGGATTTCAACATTTTCGTCCTTATTACTAATGTTTATTTTGTTTTCAGGTACCACCTCAGTAGTTGGAGCGACAACGGGTTTAAGAATATGTTCGCGACTTCTACGGAATTCTCCTTCCGGAGACTTTACTACAAAACTACGAGGTTCACTGCAAGCTTTTGAGATTGTACCTGGGACCCATACACTATGTGTTTTTTTCTTAAAGTATACCTTATCACCTTCTTCAATGTTTGGTAATGATTTAGAGTGTTTATTGTAATAAAGTGTTGAATAAGACTTGTGTTTTTCTATATTATTCTTGAGTGTATCTATGTTGACTAAAGTCGGTGACAACTGTGAATCTGAAACTGGCATCTTTGTTCGTAAGTATCTCGACATACATAATTGTGTTGGAGAGAATCCTGTTGTGTTTTTAGGAGTATTTCTATATGCCAATAAAGCAAGATATGGATCTGACTTATCAGCTTTACACTTTCTTAGCATGTTTTTAATAGAACCGATAGCTCTTTCCACCATGCCATTAGATCTACTTAGATATGGACTAGAAGTGTTATGATTAATGTTCCATTCATTTATAAATGACTTGAATTCATTACTCGAGAAAGGAGGACCATTATCGGAGACTATAAATTCTGGAATTCCATGTCTAGCAAATATGGACTTAAGGTGAGTAATAACAGTTAGTGCGTTAGAACCTGAATTTAAAAGTGCTAACTCTACATACTTAGAGTAGTAGTCTACAACAATTAAATATTTCTTATTATCAACATCAAATAGATCTATACCAACTTTATTCCATGGTAAATATTTATATTCATGATGTATTATAGGCTCTTTACTGTTACTTCTGCGATATGTTAGACAAGTATGACAATTATTTACAAACTTTTCAATATCATTCTTCATATTTGGCCAATAAACTGTACTTTGGGCTAATCTCATTGTACTATTCATGCCTTGGTGACCTTCATGTGACAAATTAATTACATATTCTCTCATAGACTCTGGAATAACAATTTTTTCAGACAAAAACAATATTTTATTCAGGACATGTAGTTTATCTTTTAGTGAAAAATAAGGTTTAATTGACTGACTAACAGATCTTTTATGTTCAGGCCATCCATTTTGACAAAATCCTATTATTTGAGTTAAAATAGGATCTTTACTAGTTGAGTCTTGGAGTTGACTTAGTTTTTCCTTACTAGCCGATAAATGAGATATGATAAAGTTGACATGCAAGTCCAAATCTTTGTCAAGATCTTGTAGTGTATTTTCACACAATGCTGCTCTGGATAGTGTGTCTGCAATATATAAATAACGACCTGGTTTGTATATTACATTGAGATCATATGGTTGAAGACGTAGCATTATCCTCTGAAGCCTAGCTGGGATATCGACTAATGCTTTTTTAAATAGTGTAATCAGTGGCTTGTGATCAGTTTCCACTGTGACTAATCTACCATATATATATTGATGAAATTTGGTACAACCAAATAATATTGACAGAAGTTCTTTTTCAATTTGAGAATAATTTTGTTGACATTTTGTTAATGAAGCAGATGCGTATGCTATTGGTTGTTTATCATGTAAGATTACTGCACCAAGAGCATCTTTAGAGGCATCAACTGACATAGTTATATCTTTATTTGGATCAAAATATGACAAAACTGGAGCTGAACTAATAAGCTTTTTGATTTTGTTGAACTCGGCTTCATGATGTTCAGTCCATGACCATTCTACTTTTTTAGATAAAAGTGTTCTTAAAAGACTATTTTCTTTAGACAAATTTGGAATAAAAGAACTCAGATAGTTGACCATACCCATGAATCTTTGTAGGTCATTAATACAAGAAGGACTGGGCATATCACATATTGCTTTGACTTTAGACTGGTCAACTAAAACACCTTTTGAACTAAAAATATGACCTAAGTATTTCACTTCAGATGTACATATGACAGATTTGTCTTTATTAAATTTTAAATTAATCTCACGAGCTCTATTTAAGACATTTTGTAAAGCTACATCATGTTCCTCAATAGTACTGCCATAAATTAAAAAATCATCCATCATAATTTTTAAATTTTTTATGTCACTGAACCTATTTACCATTTCTCTATAGAATATTTCAGGTGCTGCTGAAATACCATATGGTAGACGTGTGTATCTATATCTTCCAAAAGGAGTAATGAATGTACACAGTTTTGATGCACTATCAGATAGTTTTAACATCCAGAAGCCTTTATTAGCATCAAGTGTAGTAAAGAATCTAGCGCCGGAAAGATCCGATTTTATTTCGTCTAGTGTAGGAAATTGGAAGTGAGGTCTCATTATGGCTTTATTAAGTTTACGAGGATCTAGACAGAGTCGTAACTTACCATCTTTTTTAGTGGTTAATACAAGAGAACTTACCCATTCGGTAGGCTCATTGACTGGACATATGACATTAGTTTTCACTAGTTCATCTAGTACTGCTTTAAGCTTGTTCTTTAGTTGGAATGGGACTCTGCGACATGCATCTATGGAAGGAGTAGCATCTGGTTTGAGCTTTATATCACAGGTGAAGTTTTTCAAACAACCCAAACCTTGAAACAAATCACTATTATCTGCTATTATGTTGTCACTAGCCTTTATCTGAACATTGTAAATCCTTTTAATTAATTTGAGTGAGCTACATGTGTCTCTGCCTAGTATATTTTGTGAATCTATATCAACTATATGAAAAAGTACATTGTAAGTTTGACCATTGTGACTTAGAGGTAGATAACATTGACCTATAGTGGGTATTGTTTGTCCACTGTATGTTGAAAGTTTATATATACTCTTAGTGATTGAGTCAGATGAGACTTTTAGATTATTGAAAGTTTTGCTAGATATAACATTAGTATCTGCACCAGTATCTAATAAAAAATTAATGTTTACATTATTTACTGACAAATTAGCACACCATGAGTCTGACTTTATATTATTGATTCGAATTAGGCCCATGAAAAGAGAATTATTTTCTGACCTGTCAATACAGTTTACCTGTTTGTTGCGACATGCGACTGCATAATGGTTGTATTTTCCACATTTCTTGCACTTGACTCCTATGGCTGGACATTTATAGCGATGTACTTGACTACAGCGATGACATGTATCTACCTGTTTTTTTGGCGACTTGCTGTTATCTCTTGACTTTCTTGTACTGCTCTGATCTGTCCGCTTGGTGTTGCTTGACTGTTTTGTGCCGTTTGAATGCTTGGTTTGATCTTTGTTTTGTCTATATTGTTTCTGTGTATGCACTGGACTGATGATTACAGCTGCATCTTCCAATGTTTTTGCTTGGATTTTGGTAGTGTCTAAGCACCTTGCTAATTGGATTGCCTCATCAAACTGATGATTACAGCTGCATCTTCCAATGTTTTTGCTTGGATTTTGGTAGTGTCTAAGCACCTTGCTAATTGGATTGCCTCATCAAATGTTCTGGGTTTCCTCTCCAGGATTTTTTCCTTGATGTATTGGTTAGCTGAATTGAGATTCCAACTGAAGACATCTCTCATTAGGCTGTCTTCCAGTTCCAAGAAGTCACACTGTCTGCCTATGTTTTTTAGGTCTGTGACGTAGTCATCAATCGTCTCCTCTACGCCCTGACGCCTATTGAATAGTTTATGACGTTCCATGGTTATGTTGACTTGTGGAGTAAAATGATTTGTAAATTTTTCTATGAGATCATCGAATTTGATTTTATCTATATCTACGTTGAATGCGTAAAATATGACAAGTGACTCCGGTCCAATGAAGTGAAGTAAAATGGCGACTTTGCGGCTATCACACTCTTCTTCGAGGTTGTTGGCGCGCAAGTATATCTTTAATTGCGTAATCCAGTTCTTCCAAGCCACAGCCATGTTTGTGGTTTTGAGATCTAGTGGTTTTAAATACCCTGATCCGACTACTTGTATTGAACTTGAGCTTGAGCGTTCGCCATATTTGGTTTTTGAACCACAACCACGTGCGACTTGTTTCTTTTCTGATCGCGTTTGATCGTCTTCATTTTCTGACACCATGTTTTATCTGAATATCTTCCAGTATGAATAATCAAAGTCTTCAATAGTTACTTGAATCAATTTATTACTTGAAAGATTATTATATTAACTTAACAATAGCAGAGTACATTACAACTATACGACAAAACGACGACAAGACAGAATGCGTGTGTGTCGACCATAGACATCGAGTGTTGCTATATGTAACAGTAGTAAGTTTATAATTATTAAAAAAATATTTTAGGTCATGTAAGCAAAAATAATATTTTAATATTTTATGTAACTTCAAATTTATCATTTTCACAATTTTTCCTTTATCTGTCTGTACTATAATATAACGTTGACAGCCTCCGTGGCGTAACGGTAGCGGACGCGGCCGCTGCGCAAGGTGGCGCGGGTTCGATCCCCGCACAGTGCAAGTATTTGTATGCATGAATATGAATATTTGCACTGGTCTGGTCGTGCCTCGGAAAGCACGTTAAGCCGTTGGTCCCGGTTGCCATATGAACATCTAATGGTGGTAAATGGCAGTCGTTACGGGTTGTTGGAGCCCTCAAAAATCCAACAATTGGTCTAACTGCAATGCTTCGATGTCGCCTTCGGGTTGTGGAGGTCAGACGGCAGTCGCTTCACGGAAAATGTCGAAGTTTAGCCATATCAGCAGTTGGACTGGTAAAGCGGACCCCAGACTCCAAAGCTGAAAAGACTTCGGATGCGACTGGGATTAACGCTGTGATGATGATGATGACTATAATATAACGTTGCTTCGTGCCGAATTTCAAGATTCTGAGTTCAGGGGAAGTACCTTGTAGGTTTTGATTCCCTAGCGTGTGACGGAAATTCGTCTAAGGTGTCGGTATAAACTGCTGTATCTTTTGATCGCTTTAACTTAGAAGTTTGATTTTTTCACTGCTTAAAGGGACAATAGACCTAGGTATTTGGTATAAATTTCAATTTGATACCTTTATTAGTTCGTGAGAAATAAGGTAGTATGTTTCATTTTATTAAAATATGTTTATTATATAACTAAAAAAATGTGATTTTCGCAATTTTTCCTATGTTTGCATTATATGACAATGCTTCATGCCAATTTTCAAGATTCTGAGTTTACGGGAAGTATCCTGTAGGTTTTGATTCCTTTGCGAGTGTCGAAAATTTGTTGAATATATCGACATAATCGGCTGTATCTTTTGATTGGCTTGTCTTAGAAGTTTGATATTTTCACACCTTAAAGGGACAATAGACCCGAGTATTTCGTGTGAATTTCAGCTTGATACGTCCACGCGTTCTTGAGATAAAGGGTCTTGACAGACAGACGGACAACAAAGTGATCCTATAAGGGTTCCGTTTTTTTCTTTTGAGGTACGGAACCCTAAAAAGAAGTAAAAGTGTTTGTTCTTCTAGTGACGCCCTAAGCCGAGGTTCGTACCCCACAGGGGTGCCCCTAGTGCGTAGTCGCTCCTTAGTTTTAGTATAGTTTTTAAGTGCCCCTGGCTGGAGGCTTTAATTTTAATTAAGGCATCCTCAGGATAGTCCGGTTAAGTAGTCACGGCCTCTAATGGTCACCTACGAGATGCCATATATAAAAAAACGTGTTTGTACAAACGTCTTTACAGAAAATAAATCATTTATCATTCTGAAAGTACGCAAAGTAAGGTTGACTCTGTGATCTAGATAGCGTCTGGGTTCAAACTGAAACTATGCAATTAATTATTTCTATACAAGAATACCTTAGGGGCCCGCAATAAAAATATATTAACAATATAAACTTTATAATGTGGTGCTAAAGTTCTGATGTTGTAAAAGTTAATGAAAGCTAAAGAGCTCCCTATAAGCGTGAATTGTTTAACTTGTTAACTTGTTTACCTACAGTCTTTAATCCATACTAATATTATAAATGCGAAAGTAACTCTGTCTGTCTGTCTATCTGTCTGTCTGTCTGTCTGTCTGTCTGTCTGTCTGTCTGTCTGTCTGTCTGTCTGTCTGTCTGTCTGTTACGCTTTCCCGCCTAAACCTCTCAACCGATTTTGATGAAATTTGGCACAGACAATCTTTGAACCCTGAGAAAAAACATAGGCTACCTGTTATCCCGGAAAAAATTGATATTCCCGAGGGAAATCTAAAAAGCGCGATATAACCGAACACCACGCCGGCGAAGACGCGGGCGGAAAGTACACAATCTTTAGACCCTGAGAAAGGAAATAGGCTACCTTTTATCCCGGAAAAATTTGATGTTCCCGAGGGAAATCAAAAAAGCGCGATATAACCGAAATTTACGCGGGCGAAGCCGCGGGCGGAAAGCTAGTATTACATAAATTTAAAATCTTGAAGAAAACATAAACGGTACCTACTTTATTGCTTTCAGAAAAACATTAAAAACATTCTAAAGAGAAGGAAAATTACTGCTATAAACCCGTAGTAGGATCCAGCTGGGATGGGCAGCATTTGGTAAACTTCGTCGAGTACTTTTGTCGCCGGTGTCCACGAAGACCGATGCCTACCAGAGCTGCCGGTTGGTTGAAAGTGAAACCGTGGTCCTGGCACACAGGAAAGTAAAGTAAGGAAAACGGGTGGGTTTTAGTTAGTGAAAGTCTGACCTGCCCAGAGCGGGCGAGGTCATTTGATGACAAACGTAGGGCAAGATGCCTTTTTTGTATATAAGGGAAATTATGTACAAAAAAGGCATCTTACCCTACGTTTGTTTACTAGCAACCTCTTCTCAGAAAACAGCTCAGGAATAATTTTAGATAAGATCATTTATTTGTATAAACACGTGTATATTAAGATGGAGATAATGTTAATACAGTTCAACATATGTTGCCGTGGATGGCGTTTAAAATTATTTGAGAATCTTTAATTTGAATAATAATTAAAAGAGAAAAAAGAATAAAACATTCAATTCAATAATAATTAATACAAAATAGTCAAAACTTAGTCTACTGAATGGCAAAAAAAAATAGTCAAAATTCAATTAATTTAATTCGAGTCAATACAGAAAAATAATATAATTAAAATTAAATATGTATTAAATAGTCAAGATTCAAAATTTATCGTTTAAAAACTCCGCAACATTATAATAATTTTTAGAGAGCAGCAATTTCTTTTAGTTCACTTTTAAATGAATTAATATTCATTTTCTTAATGGAATTAGGAATTTGATTATAAATTGTTAGAGCCATGCATATTACACTTTTCCTTAGTAATGCTGTTTCAAAACTTAATTAATTATATCAATTATATCTATAATTAATTCTTGGTCAGTTCAAATAAATAAATAAAAATATATACGGACAAATCACACAGATTGAGCTAGCCCCAAAGTAAGGTCGAGACTTGTGTTATGGGATACTAACTCAACGATACAATATTTATAATAGATACAAATATAGATAAACATCCAAGACCCAGACCAATCAGAAATAGATTGTTTTCCATCATGACCTGGCCGGGGATCGAAACCGGGGCCTCCACGTCACAGGCAGGCGTGTGGACCGCTGCACCACGGAGGACGACAGAAATAAAATATGTAGTTGCTTCATAAACAATACTGGTGCTGCCTCTGATTAGACTAGAAGGCGAAACAATACATAGGAAAAGACTGGGCACATGACATCGAATACACAGAGTGGTGCTGACAATACTACAATAAATGAAAACACAGATCATGCTGCATAGGAATAATCCTGAACCATAGAAAAAAAATCTAGCTTGAAAAATAAAAAAAATGAAATTTTCAAACAACATAAATCGCATAAAATTACAAACGGAATAGAACATCCTTTAAAATATTGGTTCAATGACCTTCGATCAGCGGGTGACAGCGCGTTCCTGTATCGACTTGCTTTTCGCGCCATTATTAATAAAGTTTAGTACCGCTGAATGCGGCGGTCATCAACCCCTAAGCGCTTCCTTATCAACATGTAGAAAATGTGAAAAATGAAAAATAATTTCCTGTGACTAAACTAATGGATATATTTATATTTTTTTTATGGGTAGACTGAGAATGTGTTGAGGTACACGATGTTTAATTTATTGTCGTATTGTCAGCACCACTCTGTATAGAACTTAATCGCACGTACCTTAAACAGCCTTTAGAATGCCCCAAAAAGCGCGTCAAAGTAAACTTACTCTCAAAGTAAGTCTATACAAAACGCGATAGTACAAATATGTAATGTTCAGGGACAACACTTTGGTATCAGACAGTCTACACTCGCGTCGCCTGGCTTGTTGCCACATGTGAACTAGGTATGTACTCAAGTTGTTTATGAAGCTAGCTGGTTGTTATCTCCTTAACTTAGAGAAAACAAAGTGAAAACAATATTTACGTAGAATTTTTGAAGTGAAAACTTTTTAAGCGTTGTTAAGTAATTTTGATAAATACGGGAAAGGCATTTAATTCGCTTCAGCGTTACCGACCCGACACCGTGGTTGCTACAGCGAGATATCCTACATAGGTATTATGGCGTATGTATGTATAGTGTATAAAATGGTATAGATTGCATCACTGCTATAGGTTTTTTTTGTTAACATAATAATGATTTTAGTTTTGACACTGAATTTTTTTAACTTTATTTAAAAGACTGGTCTTTTTCCACCTACGTTTTGAAACGGACATCTAGCTACAACTATCTGATTGACTGATTGACATTTTAAAAGTGTCTATCTAAATTATTTAATTAAAATATGCATGAAGTAACATTTGAAAATATAGAATAATGTGAAGAAAACCCTGTCCGATCTGTGAAGGTATTGTTAGGTATCGATAACTACTTCTAATAATGCCCACAAAGCAAGGCTAAGCTTAAAAATAGTCCCCCTAAAAAAAATATTGTTTCGCAAAAAGAGGTAACGTAATACATGTGCGGTACGCAATCAATGCGCGGGCGACGTGGGGCAGGACACGCAGCACAAGGTCGCATCGCTTATAATAATAACGTCAAAATGGTGTAATCGCTTTCTAAAAATTACCAAATTTCGGGGAACTTGCAATTAATTCGCGAGAAAAAAAGGTTATTTCAAAATTCATTAGTATTGTTAGTATGATGATTACATAAAATTTTATATTATATTTGGTCATGTGTTTACCTATCCTTTATTATCCTTATGGGTAGGACAGGGTTATCTTTATATATTAGCGATTAATGTCCCGCTGTTGGGCAAATGCTTCGCTACTTTCACTCCGTCTGCTTAGAGCTACCCAGGACCAATATTTGTTATAGGAGCACCGCCATCTCCATATGGGCATGCCCCAACGTCATTTGACATAAAGCGGGAACCACTGAGTCATAAGTAACATAACTGCAGCCCTGGAAAAAGCTTTGAAACGTAATAAACAGAAATATTCAGACAATATTCACTAAAACCGAATTATTCAATCATCCATTCAGGACCAATCCATTAATTTGTCACAGCAAATTAACGAAAGTTCCACGAATCAAAACGATAAATCAAATGAAGCGAGTTATCAAGCACGTGTCGAATTCCACATTTTATGCTTGGCATAAAACACTGGCAGGCTGCCAGCCCGACTAGCACGACATTTTATTTCCAAATTGGCGGGAGCTTATTGAGATCATTGCTTAACTTTGTGGCAGATCCTAGCTCGTATGAGGCTATAAATTTTAGGGGTGGCTCGGACCACCTGCGTACTGTGGCATGGTTTGAAGACTTTATTGGATAGTTTTCTGTGGATATATCAGAAACTCGGTTGCTGCCAAGGACCAACTCCTTGGCAATTAGATTTAAGAAGTGTTTGATATGAATTTCAACTTTAATATCTCTACGCGTTCATGTGAAAAAGGGTAGGTAGTAAGTTTATAATTATTAATAAAATATTTTATGTCATGTAGGTAAGCAAAAATAATATTTTATGTAACTTCAAATTTATCATTTTCACAATTTTTCCTTTATCTGTCTGTACTATAATATAACGTTGCTTCGTGTCGAATTTCAAGATTCTGAGTTCACGGGAAGTACCTTGTAGGCAAAGAGATTTAAGATATATAGAGAGGGCATGTGTCAAAATGGCATAGAAAAACTGTGATCCCATGGCTCAGTTCCGCCATCTAGTACAATATAGCAAAATTAGATCGACAATTGGAGACATCAAATAGTAAAAATGAAATAAGTTTATATAAAATATATTCAGCTATTGCCCGGTAGGTGGTCAGTGTGTTCTATGTTGCCAGATCCGACTTAATACCCTAGTATAGTTCAAATCGGGTAAATAAATATTAAAAATTAAATAAATTAAGTGAAACTTGTCTTGTACAAACAAAAACTGTTTTAGAATTTTATTCGCTACTATTCATTTACCGTGACACCGTCTATTGGCATTTTAGATGTTTTATGCTTACGAATTATTTTAACGCTCAGTTTATTGCGATTTTTGAGTGTAATAGACCTTTTAGGCCATAAAGCGCATTTTGTTTTGCAATTTTCGTTTGCATTTCATTTTTAGCAAAATTATTCTTTTTACACGTTTGTTTACAAATATTTTTTAATGGCAATGCAAAAAACTGTGGTAGGGTTTGTATCATTTCGATATAAAGTTATCGATAATATTCAAAGAAGTTACTACGACGATGTTTTGTCGCATTATGATAGCTTGAAACAAAAAATTAGGAAGCAGAATAATTACTTAGCAGTACTTAATGGGAGCCCGCCTTCAGGATTTATTTTATTTTAATTATTTATTTGTAATTTGAATATATAACCAAATATTCTGTGAACATTTTAATATGGAGCAAAAAACGGCAAAAATTCACGTTTGTTGTATGGGAGCCCCCTTAAATATTTTATTATTTTTATTCTTAGTACTTGTTGTTATAGCGGCAACAGAAATACTAACACAATATCTGGAAATTACAACTGTCTCGCTATTATGGTTTATGAGATACACCCTGGTGACAGACGGACAGACGAACAGAGAAGTCTCATGGTTCGTTTTACCTTTTAGGTACGGAATCCTCAAAATAACAAAGTAGCTCGCAATCATTGTACTACATATACGTACCTACATATTTTATGAATATATTTCATTATAAATAAGTTATGTAATTTATGTATTTATCCACTTAACCGTAAATTTTATTCCAATTTTTACGGTTAAGTAAAAAAGTACTGAAATTAATAACTTACTATTTCATTTCTAATACAAGGTACCGATTCTTTTTTTTTAAATTTGATCGACAAGTCTTTCGAAAGTAGATAACTTCTCTTTTAAAATGCATTGAGCATAATTTCGACGAATGAGACGGAAGCCAATTTTCTTCTCTACGGTCTATCTGGACAAATCGTATCCACTTTTTCCCTACGACATTATTTTTATTCGGAAACCAAAAATAACAAAAACCTAGATAAATGAATAGTAATTGTTCATTCAATTTTGTTTATTAATATGATATGATTATGTTTAAATAGAGTTAATAATAAATAAACTTGAAATATAGTAATATTTTAAGTTTATTTAGCTATATTTTAAATGTCAATAAAATACAACAAAATGTATTCATCTTAATAAGTATTATCGATAACTAAGGTCCGTATTACAGAAATAAACTCAAGCATTGATCTTTGCTTAAGCATTACTTAAAACTAGTTTCAACCAATCAAAAGGCTTCAAAAGACACTTAAGTAAAGCTTGAGTTTTGAGTGACGTACTCAACAATAGAGTAAAACTACTCAACAATAGAGGGCGATTATTACAATAATGGAAAATTTTCTAGAACTAAGATTTTTTTTAAATTTGCATTGCAGACGAAATATAAATAATTCATAGAAAAACATTCCGAAGTTAGGTCCAGTCGTTTTACTATAACGAGATGTACAGTAACACAAAGCGCAACATGGCATATTTCCTTAGAAAATGTTTATTCTTGGTGGACACAAATTACGTCCTGACGCGTAGACTAGACTGAGCGCCTTTTAACCAAGTCGATAAAAGTATTGGCTTACGATTTTGTACGTGATGTCCTATCTATTGTAAATATAATTTTAATGTCTTTGCTTGTAGTTTTTGATTCCCTAGCGTGTGACGGAAATTCGTCTAAGGTGTCGGTATAAACTGCTGTATCTTTTGATCGCTTTAACGTAGAAGTTTGATTTTTTCACTGCTTAAAGAGACAATAGACCTAGGTATTTGGTATAAATTTCAATTTGATACCTTTATCAGTTCGTGAGAAATAAGGTAGTAAGTTTCGTTTTATTAAAATATGTTTATTATATTATATAACTAAAAAAATGTGATTTTCGCAATTTTTCCTATATTTGCATTATATGACAATCCTTCATGCCAAATTTCAAGATTCTGAGTTTACGGGAAGTATCCTGTAGGTTTTGATTCCTTTGCGAGTGTCGAAAATTTGTTGAAAATATCGACATATCGGCTGTATCTTTTGATTGGCTTGGCTTAGAAGTTTGATATTTTCACAGCTTATAGGGACAATAGACCTAGGTATTTGGTATAAATTTCAATTTTATAACTTTATTCGTTCGTGAGAAATAAGGTAGTAAGTTCCATTTTATTAAAATATGTTTATTATATTATATAACTGAAAAAATGTGATTTTCGCAATGTTTCCTATATTTGCATTATATGACAATCCTTTATGCCAAATTTCAAGATTCTGAGTTTACGGAAAGTATCCTGTAGGTTTTGATTCCTTTGCGAGTGTCGAAAATTTGTTGAAAATATCGACATATCGGCTGTATCTTTTGATTGGCTTAGCTTAGAAGTTTTATATTTTCACAGCTTAAAGGGACAATAGACCTAGGTATTTGGTATAAATTTCAATTTGATAACTTTATTCGTTCGTGAGAAATAAGGTAGTAAGTTCCATTTTATTAAAATCTGTTTATTATATTATATAACAAAAAAAATGTGATTTTCGCAATTTTTCCTATATTTGCATTATATGGCAATGCTTCATGCCAATTTTCAAGATTCCGAGTTTACGTGAAGTATCCTGTAGGTTTTGATTCCTTTGCGAGTGTCGAAAATTTGTTGAAAATATCGACATAATCGGCTGTATCTTTTGATTGGCTTGGCTTAGAAGTTTGATATTTTCACAGCTTAAAGGGACAATGGACCTAGGTATTTGGTATAAATTTCAATTTGATAACTTTATTCGTTCGTGAGAAATAAGGTAGTAAGTTCCATTTTATTAAAATCTGTTTATTATATTATATAACAAAAAAAATGTGATTTTCGCAATTTTTCCTATATTTGCATTATATGACAATGATTCATGCCAATTTTCAAGATTCCGAGTTTACGGGAAGTATCCTGTAGGTTTTGATTCCTTTGCGAGTGTCGAAAATTTGTTGAAAATATCGACATAATCGGCTGTATCTTTTGATTGGCTTGGCTTAGAAGTTTGATATTTTTACAGCTTAAAGGGACAATAGACCCGAGTATTTCATGTGAATTTCAGCTTGATACGTCCACGCGTTCTTGAGATAAAGGGTGGTGACAGACAGACAGACAGACAGACAGACGGACAACAAAGTGATCCTATAAGGGTTCCGTTTTTTCCTTTTGGGGTACGGAACCCTAAAAAGCGTAAATTTAAATAAAAGATGTCACAAACAAAAATAATATATCATAGAGACACAAAGCAAAGATTAACAACCCGTGAAACATTCATCCTATCTGCAATTTTGAAGTACAACAGAGTACCAGAGACAACTACGACATGAATATTTATGAAATATTAACGCCAAACCACAACAGCTCGTTTTCCTTGCTTTTTTTTAACTGACATGAAAGTGGCTGAACTGAAAGTCACTGTCATTAATAAATTTGCATACTGTAATTTCATATTTTAACTGATATCAAGCTTAATTATTTTACTTCCTATCGCACGCTTCAACGAAGGGTTCCGACATGAGACGTGGGCGCCATTCCACGGTTATAAGAAATGAATTTCTAAGACCTAATCTGCCATATCTCAACTTAACTACTTACGAAACTTAACTACTTTTTTGTATTTTATTTGCCCTTGTATGATGTTTATTTATTTTATTTATTTATTTTGGTCCACCAACAATTGTTTACACTGGGTGTTGTACATAAAGTAACATGTAATTTTAGAAGGTGACAGAGTAGAGTAACAATCACTTATAGGTGAACTCCGCATGCATACAAAAATGGAGCTGTAAAAGAATTCATCTTAAAACTAAAATTTAAACTAACGTATTGGAAAAGACATGTTTCATTATTGCCAGATAGTGAGTGCTAATTCAGATCAGGAAGATATTTGTATATTATGGCTTTCAGTTTGCTAATTTATTTATTACATGTGTATTTTTAATTAAACATATTTATTTTATAATCTATGTAAATAGTACTCTGTAGACTACCTACATTATTTCTCTCTCCTTCCACTTAGTATTCCATCCAAAGATTGTCTGTAATAGATCGTTTTTAGCGATAAGACCGTGTTTAACTTTTTTTGTAAAATTTTCATACTTATGTTCTGTAATTTATATGGAATGCTGTAACGCTTTAAAAAAAAAGAAATAACTCTAGGGTGTCTTACTCCACCCTTACCCGGCAGTTACAGTAAATTTAATTATGTAAATAAATACTTGGTAGCTAGGAGCATTAAATAAAACAATAAATGGATACAATTACAAATTTATTTTATAATTACCCTGTGTCATAAATATATGACAAAACAAACTCCTAATTTACCTAGACGATTTCCTGACTCACTCCGTCTCGGGTCGGAGTGGGACAGGGAATCCACATGAGACAATTCAGCGAGCTCAGGAGGATTCGTGAGGTGAACCGTTGTGATCACGGCTCAGTCGTTACCAAAGTATCTCAGGTTATGCACACAATATCAAGCCAATAGCCTACTTAAATGCAACCTGTCGGAAACCCACTCTCAATCACTAGATACATCAAAACAAAGAAACAAGGACAGGGAGTCTACGTTTCAGATTAGCTCTCCTGACTAACACATCTGGATTACGCTTCTAGATTACGTTAGCTCTCCTGCCTAACGCCTCTGGATTACGGTACAAAGACCCTTGGCTTCACTAACTGACGGGTGTCAGATTAATGCACGGTTGAACGCGGCCTGCGGGATTAGGTATCTCGGGAACACCAGGAGCAAAATAATCATGACAGCTTATACCTGTCTAGTCGTCGTCGAAAGAGAACTTGATGTGCCGTACCATCAGGGTTCAGCCACATCCACTCCAACAAGCCTGATCCAATGGGAATCAAAGCCACCAAAGATATATTATGACGCGACGCCTCCCAAAACGGGTTCCCACCCTAGGCCCGCCAATAGAGCCAAATCTAGAACAACATTTAACCCAATTCAGCACTACAGAATCACGGAAACACGTGGAGAAAATATTCCGGGTACAGAAATGAATACTCACAGAGAGATGAGCCAGACTTCAGGTGCACCACCCCATGGGGTTTATCGCGCCACAAGCCAGCCTTGGGTACCGGCTATTTCCACAAAAAAACTCGCGACACCACGCAAGCTTCGGTCGTTCTTTTTCTTCTGGAAGTTTCTCTCTATTCCGACCGACCGCTCCCAATTGTCTTTTCCTGAACCATAGACTCGTGCGTTCCGCGACTTGTATTTTAATTCAGACTCATGAGTTGGTTCCTATTTTTTTAATATCTTTATTTTAAGTCCTTCTTTTATATTATATTATTTAACCCGGTCGTTCTTTATTTAAATTTATTTATTATATTAACGACCGTCCTTTTGCGCAACGCCATCTCTCGGCTCGATGTAAAATATGTGACCCGAGTTCAGCCCTAGTCCACGAGATGTCGCCTGCTGCTATATTTTGCTACGTGACAATGCATGATGATGGAAGGTAAAGGCGTCTTCTATCAACTCCCACTATGGAGGGAGTAAATGAGGATTCCCACTGCAAAACTGAAATAAAAAAGTCTTTTGTCAACCATACAGATTACAGTTATAATAAAATTGTACTTTCTGAATGAAATTTTGTTAAATTTTAGTAATTACACTTAGTTTTTCTTTCTCTTGGCACGTTCTTCTCATTAGAATTCCAAGTAACCGAACTGCTCATGCAGCTATATATTTCCAATATTAACTGACCTTGTGTTGTGTGTGTTTTTCATATAAAAAGAAGTCAGTTTATGCTGGTTGAATAGCTTGATTTGTACCTATAGAAATAATAGAAATGAATACACTCAGTGACTCTGTATGATTATTATTATGAGAGTATGCCATGCTTTAATGACCTCCCCCGGTCTGGGCGGAGTGGAAGGGCGTGTCAGACTTTCCATTTCTTCACCATTCATCCAGATCCTAGTGGTGTCAAGAAAGTAAATGTGGATTATTGTCATTACCAGCACACCCACATTTTGAAACCCACAACCCAACACACAACAAACCCAGCTAAACGTAACTAGCGAAATATATGTTCAGTATTAATAAGATATTGTTTGTTTGAACATACGACTACAGTTCCGATTATTGGGGGAAAATAAAACAACAGAAATGCCAGATATTTATAAGTATTAGGTAATATGAGGCCACTCCATTACCACCAACTTGGTACAAATTCACTCCACTCCGAGTTTTTACTGAAACATTCGTGTTAATAAAACCCAACACAAAATAGTATTTTGAACTTTATCCCGATAAAATTAAAGTTCATAATGTAAAACTGAAAACTTATGCATACTATGAAACGTGCCACCGAAGCAGGCTTCGTTGGGATTCACAGCTAATTAATCAGTGAATAATTTAAAAATGTGTGCAAAGAGATGAAAAAAGCCGCGGTAGACATCTTCTATGACTAATTGACATATTTAATATAAATGAATCGCTGTTGATGTGGTCACACAGTCAGAAATGGCAAGGGATTGAAAAAAATATCTATAAATTAGGGTGACAATTTATAGAAAACATTTTTTTTTCCTAAAGGTTTGTACTTACAACACAGGGGTGGATCGCATGCTATAAATAGTTCAAGTCACTTTTACTGGATTTTAATCTATCTATCTATCTATATAAATAAAAATGAATTGTTCTTCGTTAGTCTGGTTAAAACTCGAGAACGGCTGGGCCGATTGAGCTGATTTTGGCTTTAAAATGTTTGTCGTAGTCCAGGGTAGGTCTACATGGTGAGCAAATAAGGAAAAATTGCGAGTAAGATAGAATAAAACGACAATTCCATTTTCCTATATAAAAGTTGACCACTTACTTTCTGTCAAACATTTGACAGTATTTGTACTCTCAGTTCCCCTCGAATTGAAGAACGCATTAAAACAAGACTTTTGAATCGACAACATAATGTCAACTTTGCTCATAAAATCGTGTATCTAAATTTCAAAATATAAAAATAATAATTAATGGGTTGACATGTTTGACGGGTGCCAACCTTACAGTGTTACCAACTCTCAAAAATATTTAAATACGTCTATGGATACAACGTGTAGGTGCGCGGATCAGCTATATTTATATAATATAGCATAACGTTATGCTATTAAAAATATTATAACACCCTTATATTTGCGTTCAGCTTTTTTACCATTTTCATCGACCACACAGAAATAACGCCACATTTGTCCGATTCAAAGCATAATTAATGAATAATAAAACCGTATATTATCTTAAAACAATATTTCTACAAAAAAGGACCCGAAAGTTACTCAGTCATACCGAAGAACACTCCTGACTAGATTAGCACTGAAGAAGAGCAAGAAATTGCACGTGAAGAGCGCCGCCTTAGTATGGCTCGACTGCGTGCTTCTGACTGACAAGAGCAAAGGGAAGCAGCCCGTGAACGGCTTGGTTAACAATGCGAAATAATCGAGTAAACCTCAGAGATTAACAGCTAGATAATTTACGAAACACAAGAAGAAATTCATCAAATACTGATTTGATTCAGGCAGCGTTTCAATACGGTTGCAGCAATGATTACTGCTTGCATACTAGCGTTTGGTGGAACTGGTAAGACATTCCTCATGTCAGTAGTTTTAGGCACTTTTCACGAAAGATCCAACATTGCCGTTACAGTTGCTTCTTCTGGAATAACAGCCATATTGCATATTCTGCATTAAAATTTCCGTTAAATCTTCAATCTATTGAAGAACAAAGATGTCACATTACAAAGCGCTCCGCTGTGGCCAAAGTTTTATCCGAATCGATGATCATCATCTGGGACGAATGCAAAATGGCGCATAAATGTGCATTGGAAGCATTTAACCGAACATTGCAAGATCTAGGTAATGTGACTCGAGATGTTTTGGAGGCGCAATGATTTTACTGTCTGGCTATTTACGCCAAACATTGCCAGTAATTTCCAGATCGACTGCTGCCAACGCAATAAACGCTTGCCTCAAATCATCGAATCTATAATCTATGGCGCTATGTTAAGAAACTTCAGCTGACAACAAACATGAGAGTTGCATTGCTGAATGGTACATCTGCTGAAGATTTCTCTGAGAAACTGCGGAATATCGGTAATGGTCGAGTACCTGTCGACGAATCAAGCGGACTAATTTCATTTCGTAAAAATTTCTGTAGCTTTGTCTTATCGAAAGACGAACTCATCAACAAAATATTCCCAGACATCATTACTACCCTCAAAAATAATGAATGGTTGAGTAAGCGAGCAAGATCGGCAGCTGAAAATAAATATGTAGATTACTAAAACTACATAATTTAGAATGAGAACATTGGTACACTGCATTATTTAAAATCTATTGACTTTGTAACAAATGAATATGATGCCACCAACTATCCAATGGAATTTTAAGCTCCTTGGATGTACCTGGCATACCACCGCACACTTTACGACTAAAGATTGGTTCCGTAGTAATCATGATTCGAAATTTAAACCAACCAAAACTGTGCAACGGAAGACGGTGGTAAGTTTATAAACAACTAGCTTTCCGCCCGCGGCTTCGCCCGCGTGGAGTTTGGTTATATCGCGCTTTTTAGATTTCCCTCGGGAACATCAATTTTTGCCGGGATAAAAGGTAGCCTATGTTCTTTCTCAGGGTCTAAAGATTGTCTGTGGCAAATTTCATCAAAATCGGTTGAGAGGTTTAAGCGGGAAAGCGTAACAGACAGACAGACAGACAGAGTTACTTTCGCATTTATAATATTAGTATGGATTATCATAATTTAAAAAGTAAAAATTTGATCATGTGATATTGCATTTAAGGCGGAACAAAGTTCGCCGGGTCAGCTAGTGATAAATAATAATTAATTTCTGTCCGATGGGCTTTCATCATCACAGTCTTGATGATATTATAATGTACAGGTATGGGTAAAGAGATCATGAACATATTAAATGTAAGTAAGTTTTTAACATTCCTTTCACATTCATAACATTGTCAAAAAGTTGGTACTCTGAGAGATAATAATAATGGTCCAGTACAAAATGCGCCCAACGGCGACAGGCCGCTTAGCGGCAGGCGATGGAAAGAGCTATACTCGGAGTTTCTCTGTGAGATCGAATCAGAAATGAGGAGATACGCAGAAGAACGAGAATAACCGACATAGCCCGAAGAATTGCAACACTAAAGAGGCAGTGGGCCGGGCACATTGCCCGTCGGACCGATGCCCGATGGGGCGACGGGTTCTCGAGTGGCGACCACGCACCTGAAGATGCAGCGTGGGTAGGCCCCCGACAAGGTAGACCGACGACCTAATGAAGGTCGTGGGAAACCGCTGGATGCGGGAGGCGCAGGACCGGTCATCATGAAGATCTTTGGGGGAGGCCTTTGTCCAGCAGTGGACGTCTTTCGACTGAAATGATGATGATGATGAAAGTGTCTGAGTTTGAAGTTCAGTTTGACAATGCTGCCGTACATATCGAGCGTGTACATGAATAACTTAATCGAGCTAAACCATGGGTCCGCTAGTCGGTGCCGTCCACTGGAGCGCACAGCAGGATTTCTTTAAACGGATCATGCTAAAGAATCCGATCCACAATCAAACAACACTAATCCAAACTTGGATCACCTGGTGTGTACCTAAGCTTTCAATAGTTTTACATTTCTCTACAATTCAACAAGTAACTCCATTGAACAGTTAAAACTACAATCAGGGTTAAACCAAAAGCAGCAGCTTAGATAGAATTAAACGCTAAATGATAACAACTCAGGGGCGCGATCAATGATATGATATGGGGTTTAAATTGACCCAAATTGAAACTGATAGCCGAGTTAATACATTTATGAGATACAATATTTCGTTTATTATTCAGTATATTGATAGTTTTGTTTAATCGACTGTTTGGCTTGGTATAGTCAGATGTATTATTTATAAATTATCATTGTTATTTAATTTTATGTGTTAAATAAACTGTTTCTTCCTAGTGAATAAATGTTTTTGTTTTTTTTACTTACATCGGATTCTTACTAATCTTTAACTACATCCCCTTAGTTTCCATTCATCAGTCATCCATTTAGTTGATAAATAGTGACTGTTTAATATTCGATGTTAAAAGGTCACTTAACATTTTTAAATAAAGCCCCAAATATTGGAGGACCTGTGTACTTTCTCGATGATATCTCTTTCGGGATCATCTTTGGCAGTCACAATTTAGTAGTCGAAATTAAATATTTAATAAGTAGGTGTGTACAAACATTTTTAAAATGCAATTATATACATTCAATAACGTCATCATCATCATCAACCTTTTTATCGTCCCACTGCTGGGCACAGGTCTCCTCTCATACAGAGAAGGATTGAGCGCAATCAGCACGCTTGATCAATGCGGATTGGCGATTTCAGACTTAAAGTCCAGGTTTCCTCAAGATGTTTTCCTTCACCTTATAATCAGCCATTGGTGTCCAAGATATATTATTTAGAAAGTACATATAACTTAGAAAAGTTACATTGGTACTTGCCTGACCTGAAATCGAACCCGCACACTCATACTTTAGAGGCTGGTGTTTTAACCACTAGACCACCACCACTAAATGATGAATGATCAATAATGTAAATTTACTATATAACTAGACTCACGACTGTATCTACTCTAATATACCTATGTCATCATCATCATTTCAGCCGAAAGATGCACGACGACCGATCCTGCGCCTCCTGCATCCAGCGGTTTCCCGCGACCTTCACCTTGTCGGGGGCCTACCCACGCTAAGTCTTCCGGTGCGTAGTCGCCACTCGAGAACCTGTCGGCCCCATCGGGCATCAGTCCTATGGGCAATGTGTCCAGCCCACTGCCACTTTAGTGTTGCAATTCTGCGGGCTATGTCTGTTACTCTCGTTCTTTTGCGGATCTCCTCATTCCTGATTCGATCGCGCAGTGAAACCCCAATGATAGCCCTTTGCATTACCCTTTGAGTGTCTTTGAGCCTTCTTATAAGGCCCATTGTTAGCCCATTGGTAGGTGTTGTTTGTGTATACCTACATATGTACCTACACTTATTTTGTTAATGCAGAGTATACATAAATCAAAATGATGACCGAGAATCGTATGAAACTTACGGCATCCTTATACGTATGGTCTGCCTTATTATATTAAAATTAGGTTTACATGGCAGGGAATAAATATTATTATGAATTATTCTAGATAGTCTTCTAAAAGGCAAGTAATAACAATTCCTGAAAATTTTCTGTAATAATAAAGCGAATAATTTGTTTAGTAAATCCTCTGATCTCTGCATCCAACAGAAATTTTAGAAGAAAATTCTTATAAAAACATTTGATACCTCAATACTGACGTAAGTTTACAAGGGGGCGCTAGGGGTTGCTAGATACTCTGGAGCGAGCAAAAAGCACCTGCATCTAGTACTAATCATCAGGCTCAGAAAATGAATATGGACCTTCAAATTTCTTTGCCACCCAGCGACTATATTATGTATTTATGTTTCTCTGAGACAGATCAGTGTTGATGTACTGTTTACCAATTTGGGGTGAAATAGAATAGATTTGAATACTAGGTAGTCGGGTGATCTGACCAAAATCGCAGGGAAGCGCTTGATGTAGGCCGCGTACAACCGCGAAATTGAAAATCCTTGGGGGAGGCCTATGTCCAGCGGTGGACTTCATGTGGCTGAGATGATGATGAGAATAGAATGGAATGTAATAAAACATGTATAATATAATGGAATAGAATAGAATATTCTTTATTATGTAAACCATATAAATTACGAAACATCAAAAATAAAGCTTTTGGTACTAGAAAGGCCGGGGCCTTTCTAGTAGTAGGGGCTTTTATTAAAAGTTTTGTGTTTAAGCACTAAAGTTCCCCATTGGGAACCTTTAGCAAACTATGAACTTCTTGTCGTTTAAAAAGCACTGCTCTGCAGATTATCTTTAGCATAAATCCATTTCGTTCGTCAATCCCTTGACACAAACCAGGAGAATGTGTAAAGCACCTCCAGAAACCACAGTCCGAAGTACACTTCCGTCAGACAATGCACAAAGTAATCTTCTCGCATATATAGTTTTTTCTTTAAAATACAACGATTACGACATACAACGACCACAAAAAGATACTCACTGAATAGTCGTATTCAGTGAGTATCCTTTTGCAGTCGTTGTATGTCACAGAGTTTATGGCATGTATTTGCCTCGACTTCTTTGTGAGCTTTGCTCGTCAACACGAATTCCTAAAATACACAAAGGTTATTAATAAATACATTAATCGCTGGACAAAAAAAAATTCCCACAACTCATACATCCCCAACACACACGCACCTCTACCTCACATAGGAAAAAAACCTAGTGCGTATCAGTTTCATCATCATCATCATCTCAGCATTAATCCCAGTCGCATCTGAACCTTTTTTTCAGCTTTGGTGTCTGGTGTCCGCTTTACCAGTCTAACTGCTGATTTTGACTATACTTAGATATTTTCCGTGAAGCGACTAACGTCGGACCTCCACAACCCGAAAGCGATATCGAAGCATTGCAGTTAGACCAATTGTTGGACTTTTGAGGGCTCCAACAACCCGTAACGACTGCCACTAGATGTTTGCATGGCAGCCGGGACCAACGGCTTAACGTGCTTTCCAAGGCACGACCGTGCAGCAGTTTATATGTTTATGTGTCGCAATACATCTGTGGAACGTACGGCGCCGAAAGTTCGGCTAAATAGTACGCTCGCAGTGTATTTCAAGTACTCTATGACACATCAGCCGCAATTACGCCGCGTTCGGCGTAGGGCCTAACCTTTATTCGGGCAATTTTTTCAGCTAAAATGCATATAATGTATTTTGCATAGCAAGCGACACATCACGCGATGCGTTGCGCGACCGAAAGTTCGTCGGGCGTAGCTGAACGTTCGACTTCGTAGCCCTCTATAATAGCTAATATTCTAATTAAATCCATTTTTCTGGACAATTCTGGTACGTCACAAAAACCGCACACCATAAAGTGTCGACACAGACAGACTGACGATGACGCCACGTAACTTTTCGTCGCGAAGTGCGCTGAAGAAGACGCCGCGTTTTGACCGTTTGATATGTCATAACAACTGAATATTGCGACTGACACTTCAGCCGCTGAGCTTTCGGCGCCGTACGTTCCGCAGATGTGTCGCGACCTTAAAATCAGAGATAGCCAGACGATCTAGACGCATAATACGAGGGCTGGTAGGACGTGTCGCGGGAAAAGGAAAGAGAGACGAAAAAAACAGGACTGCAGTTTGGTTGAAAGAGAAACCGTAGCCCTGGCGCACAGGCAAGTGAAGAAACTCGGGTAGGTTTTTCGTTAGTCTGTCACGCCCTTCTACTCCGCCCAGAGAGGTTGTTTGATGATTTCAGCTAATTTAAGCAAATTTCTGATAAAAAGGTGGCTGCAAAAAAAATGTTATCAACACTAAACCACACCACACTCAGGAAAACGAAGTGATAGCACGGCCAGGCGATACGATGGAACAATATTTTTCATATAGACACAGTCGCGAGCATTACCTAGTTTTCTAACAGAAGAACGACACAAATTAATGAACTTAATTAAGTAAGTAAAATTAATTACTTCCAAAAAAGCAATCTCACTTCAAAAGAAAATATACTTATATATATTTAATAAGAGACCGCAAGTGTTGCTAAGAACAAACTCGCTAAGTACATTCATTAAAACTTTCCTTACTATTCAACTAATACTTGAGGTTGCTAAGCGTTTCGTAAGAAAATGCAGGACGGAAAATATCGCGGAAAACTAGCTAACAGTAGATATAGAAACAAATAGAAACAAAATAACTGCCCATTCCAAAGTTCCCTGGAAGAGATGCTTGAAGTGATAAGGCCGCCCTGTGTTTCATTGCCGAATTTTAACAACTCCATTTTTGTATGCATGCGCAATTTAGGTATAAGTGATTGTTACATTTTATTTTTTATAATTATAAACTAGTGCTTGGCTGCCATCCCGCCAAATTGTAAGCAATGATGCAATCGTTAATGGAAAAGCCAAATCACTCAAAAAATCTGAGTGAATAGGAAGAAAGACGGCAGTAGAGCGAGGTGATGCAATTTTAAACCCAATAACACAACTTATGATGCTGCGCCAGAGGGAGATTGATCTGGAGACCCTCCACCACCAAACTTCCGACGCAACAATATTTGGCGCATCGTAAGCGGCACACATCGCAACACAACTGCACAGACCTGTCCTCTGTACGGCTTCACCAGACATCATGTTGGAACACGTCGAATTGCTTGGCGGCAAGTCTACAATAGGGATGTATCCAAGGTATGAAAATCAAAAAAAATAATTAGTCCGTCTTATAGATAACTAGCTTTCCGCCCGCGGCTTCGCCCGCGTGGAGTTCGGTTATATCGCGCTTTTTAGGTTTCCCTCGGGAACATCAAATTTTTCCGGGATAAAAGGTAGCCTATGTTCTTTCTCGGGGTCTAAAGATTGTCTGTGCCAAATTTCATCAAAATCGGTTGAGAGGTTTAAGCGGGAAAGCGTAACAGACAGACAGACAGACAGACAGACAGAGTTACTTTCGTATTTATAATATTAGTATGGATAAAAAAAAAACTAAGACCCGTATTTTTTATTTTGTCGAAATGACCAAAAACTTCTGAGTTAAAGCGCATTAAAGTTATAGAGTGGGGGCTAATTACGTCACGCCGTGGTATATTTCGTATCACGGCGTAACCGGTGACGTCATGCGACAATTCAAATCAATATTATTATCTTCTTAAATATTTTAACGAAAGGAAAAATAAAAAATACGTGTTCAATATTTTTTGTAAATGTATCTGATGGATATTAAATTATTTTTTAGGATGCAACCCAATTGTTGGTGGACCAAAATTAGTAAATAAATTGTATGTTTTGGGGCAGCTCTATCTCACTGGGCACGGCTGCACACTGTAGTGTCAGTCATTGTTGTTTTGTATATAGAGATTGCTTTTTTAGACTTTTACTAATAATATAACAACTTTTGATCGGAAATAAAATATTTTATTATTATTTTTGCAGTGTTTTCTTTTTGTGGTGTTTATTTCTGATGAGAGATTTAAATTTATTAATTTAAATCTCTCATCAGAAATAAACACCACGAATAAGGAAGGGATAAGTTTTAGAGAAGGTATCGTGAGATACAGAGTAAAAGTTGAAAAACATATGAACACAACTACAAATTTTTACACTTACGTGAAATTCTATTAAATTTACAACGATTTTCTCGTGAAATAACGACTAAAACTTTGAGAATCAGCTCATTTGACAATAGTTTGGTTTTGAAAAATACTATGATTGTAAAATTAAACGATTTCTACTACTACAGTAGGAGAAAATCGCGACTTCTTGGGGCGACGTATTTATTTATCTACTTTTTGAACAAAAAAGGGACAGAGACGGACTTAAAGCGTAAATTGGGTTATGGTAGATGCAACGTTAGAAAATAATAATTATTATTTTAAATTGTAGGTGACACACATGGTTGTAAGTAAACATGTACATTTGGTGCAATTAAGGAAAGAAAATAGTGAATTTCTTTTCGACATATAACACACATTGGTTAAAGAATTTTGTCTTTATGCACTGAGGCATTTTGGACGAGAAGACACTACGGAGCTTCCCGAACGCTACCCAGCCGAGTCGGATCCGTCGAAACACCTAGTCCTTGAAGACGGAACTATCAATCTGGATAAGCTGTCCCAGATATCTAAACTGATTTACAGCTTCAAGGATGGAGCTCCCAACATAAACCGGTGATGGCGCTACATGCACATTCGACATGACCTTCGTTTTGTCCATGTTCATTTTAAGGCCCACCTGTTGGGACACCTCATTGAGTTCGTTGAGCATTATATTCAAGTCCTCCAGCGACTCCGCCATAATGACAACATCGTCGGCAAATCGAAGTTGAGTGATATACTCGCCATTGATATTAATGCCCAGCCCTTTCCATTCCAGGAGCTTGAAGGCATCTTCCAGTACAGCGGTGAACAGTTTCGGATATATAACGTCTCGCTGCCTCACCCCTCTCTGTAGTGCTCTCTGTAGGCTTCGTACTCTGCTCCTGTATTTGGACTGTCATAGTGGCGTTGCTGTATAAGCACTTCAACACTTCGCCCACCGATTAGGTGGTCGGATGACCTGACCAAAATCGCAGGGAAGCGCTGGATGCAGGCCGCGTCCAACCGTTCTCTTTGGAAATCCTTGGGGGAGGCCTATGTCCACCAGTGGACTTCCTGTGGCTGAGATGATGAAGATTTTATGATATTTTATGGTAAAAATATTTCACTGCTAAATCTATATAGCCTTATAAACGAGTGACTTAGTTAATTCAAATCCAAATAATTGAATAAAATATATTAATAATCACGCCAACCATGGAAAAAATTACTCCGGAACCCTGGAGTAATGTTTTTCCCACTCGTATCTGAACTCAATCCGTCCTTTTGGCAACCCTAGCACAACTCACTTGTTTGCAGACACTTTTGCTTGGTAATCATGATTCTATGGCACGGAGAAAATTAACTTGACTCAACTATTTAATCTTATTATCATAGTAGGCAAGAAATGGCGCTCGTTGTTGTATTTCTTGCAACATTGATTTGTAAGCAGAAAGGTTTGTATAAACTTACTGTAAACTTTACGGCTGGTCGGTTTTGGATTGTAATGTAAACAGCCTTTCGAATTTCTACGGTGAACTGTTCCAATAAGGTGCTCGAGGCTAAATGATAAAACCGACAGGTTTCCAACGAAGGTTAACACTACACTTTCCATAGTCGGCTTATGAATGAGTGATCATACTGGAAAAGCATGTTAAGATATATATGCATACATACATGCATAGACCACAGTGAGTCTTGAGCTTCGCGATTTATTTCCGTTCAGGTCTTCCCTGCTCTTCGCTTCTGCAATGACCGTTCCGCCAGGCCTGTTTAGGGTGGCCACGTTTACGCTTACCTTGGGGATTCCGCCACAACCCAGTTACTGGGTAACTCTTGCTTATAGTTACATGTCAGATTTTCTGGCTTCTAAAGACCCGTTTTGACTGTCAAAGATCTACAATTGACAGGGGAGACAAATGGCTTTTTTTTATAAATTATAAGAAGAACAGAAAGACCTCCGTTAGCAAATTGTTCCACTTCCTCGAAGTTGCAGTATGAAACACGAGGCGAATCGTTTCGTCCGGATCGTAGTGGTGTCAACAACGTAAGAATGGGTCATCCGATGTTGGAACGGAAATGAGGAAATTGAGTCATGCAATTTCCGCGCACATTCTGCAAAATGCACCCTATATAATACCCATAGATTGGCTGCTCTATGCTTGTGCTTCAGGCTTTGGAGACCGTTTTGAACAAAATCTAAGTTGTCCAGAGGGGCAATGCTCGTAATTGTAAGAATATTAACAGATTGGTCTAAATTTCAATATGTAAAAAATAATCTTTAATTTCCCTACATTATGACAAGCTTTTGATTTGTTTGTCGCCGACATGAAATTAGCCTTCTCTTGTGCTACTTGCAGCAAAAGTGACCTCTGCGCTGCCTAAAACCCTGTGGAAGTGGCGAAGTTTCAACAAAATTGAAATAACTGTCGTGCGAACGACTCGAACAAAAAGACGATTATTATTAATTGTCACCATACCCACAGCTATATATTATATTGTTGGCAACCCAATTAATCAATTGCAGTTTCTTACAAACTAATCTCAGCTACACACGATCGATCAATAAACTGACAAGAACCACCGGCTAAACAAAAACTAATCTTATAACTATGTAATAACTCGTAACGAAAACCACAAAAGGTATTGTGAACTCGCGCAGGTCTTTGTTGGCTGATAGACAGAATTACTCCAGCTATTGGCAGTTTACTGTGATATTGTTATCGAGGGTAAAACTATATTAGTCTATGTTGTATGTATTATATGTATAATAATCTATAGTTGGGGTTAGCGCACATACTATAATGAGTGAAATTAATTGAAAATCTTGTATTGTTGTGTGCGTTTATACAACACACACGTATCCAAGCCTATTATAAGTTGGAGGGTTACAATGCTGAAAAATTGTTTGGTTCAAGCTGACCCTGTTGCACTGGGGCGCGTAAACTAATTAGCATCCGGGAACATTGTTGGAGCTGATAGAAAGATTCCGTTGAAGTAATGTTAGGGATTGACACCTCTTTCCAAACTCATTTTACCTTTTTTAAATAATTTTAAACTAGCGCTTGACCGCAATCCCGGCTGGTGATAAGCATTGGTGCAATCTTTGAAGGTAAAGCGCGCTAGTTTATTAAGAGCCTATTCACTCGAAAAATCTGTTTGATTAGAAAGAATTTTGGGGAGTGTGCGAGGGAATTGCATGATTTATTTCCCCCATCTCCGTTCCACCATCAGACGACCCGTCGTACGGCGAGTTTCCACCCTTACGTTGTTAACACTACTACGATCCGGACGAAGCGTTTCGCCTCCTTCTTTATACCGCGTACATCAAGGGACTGGAACAACTTGCCGGCGGCGGTGTTTCCGTCGGACTATAATTTAAGTGTCTTCAAGGCTAGAGTGAATAGGCTCTTAATAAACTAGCCCGCTTTAAAATCAACGATCGCATCACTGCTTACCATCAGGCGGGATTGTGGCCAAGCACTGGTTTATAATATATATATATATATAGATATCCCTTTGGGCACTTTGTTGATCAGACGTGCCGTATAGGTAGTAATTTGTTGATCCATTTTCACTTGTTGATCCGGGGGCCTTTTCCTGATCCGTTGCCATCTGATCTTAAAAATGTGGCTCCGTTCGGATCCACATGAGTCACGATGAATAATAAGAAGTAATAACAATAATTAAGGGCTGTTTTATACAAATCCACCTTTTTGGCGTCTGAGCAGTTGTTGATCCAATTCAAATGGGCCAATCAGGGTGCAGCATTTGCCAAGGGCGTGAAGCGATTGGATAAGCAGCAGTTACTTTTTTATATATGTTCACCGATAAATCTCAGACGCCTAGACCGATTTACAAAATTCTTTTTATGTTAGAAAAGGTAAACTTTCTAAATGGTCCCATAGTCAGGATCTGATGATGGAAGACTAAAGAAATCAAGAGGAACATCCAAAAATCGTAGGGGCGACTAGTGCATTTCTAAGTATCTTCATTAAGTATTTCAAAGAACTACAATTTGATAAAGGTCTGGTGTAGCTGATGATGGAGCCTGGAGAAAGTCAAGGGAACTCCTCAATTATTCACAGCAGCTACCTTGAGTTTGTGCTTGACTAATTTGTATTGATAAGAACTTTACAAAAAGATGGGTTATGACTGTCATGAAGGCTCTGGTGATAAAAGCAAAGGCCAGTTCAGGGAACTCTTCAACGATTAATAGTAGGTACCTTGTGTTTGGACTTAATTCATTTATATTGATGAGAACTTTGCACCTATATGGGTTAAAATGATGGTTTGTAGTAAATCTGATGATGAAGACTATAGGCAGTCGAGGGAACTCCTCAACTATTCACAGCAGCCACCTTGCATTTGTGTTTTTTTTTTTTTACATATTATACACCAGCGCTTGACCGCAATTATCCCTGATGGTAAGCAGTGACGCAATCGTTGATGGTAAAGTGCACTAGTTTCTTAAGAGCCTATTCACTCTAGCCTTAAAGACACTCAAATTGTAGTCCGACGGAAACACCGCCGCTGGCAAATTGTTCCAGTCCCTCGACGTACGCGGTATAAAGGAGGAGGCGAAACGCTTCGTCCGGATCGTAGTGGTGTTAACAACGTAATGGTGGAAACCAGCCGTACGACGGGTCGTCCGCTGGTGGAACGGAGATGGGGAATTAAATCATGCAATTCCCTCGCACACTCCCCGAAATGCATCCTATAGAACACCGAAAGGCTGGCTACTCTACGCCTGTGCTCTAGGCTTTGGAGACCGACTCGAGTTAGATCAGGGTCACTAATCAGCCTCTTTGTACGTCTCTCCACTGAATCCAAAGTGGCCAGGTGACACTTGGCAGCACCAGCCCAAATGTGGCTGCAGTACTCCACACACGAACGGACCTGTGCTTTGTATAACATTAGAAGCTGCCCAGATGTGAAGTACTGCCGGACCTTTGCAATAACGCCAAGTTTCTTGGCAGCCACCTTAGCCTTGGACCCAATGAACCGCCCAAAGTTAAGGTCCGAGGAAATCTCAACTCCCAAAAGCTGAAGGCGGTCGGAACACTCCAAGGACACATTCCGAAAAGTAGGAGCCAAGGTGAACGGGCTCCTTTTGGCGGTGAAAAGACACGTCTGTGTTTTGGCGGCATTGAATGCTACAAGATTGGCATTGCCCCATTCGGAGACTGCCTGCAGCGCAACACTCGTTCGCTCAACCATGGCCTCTCTTTCGGACCGGATTGATTCCCTACTAGCCCGAGCATGATTAATGCTTGATAAATTCGTATTGATAAGAACTTTGCACCTATGCTCGGTGCCTTTGCTCGGTGGTAGGCCATAACATCGGCTGCCGGCAGAAGTTAGCACCCACCAGACAAAGACATGCCGCCAAGCGATTCGTCGTGTTCCGGCCTGATTTCTGGTGAAGCCGTACGGAGGAGGGGTCTGAGCAGTTGTGTTGCGATGTGTGCCGGGTACGATGCGCCAAATGTTGTTGTGCCGGGAGTTTGGTCATGGAGGGTCTCCACATCAATCTCCCTTTGGTGCAGCGTTGTCGACGCTCAACTGCCGTCTTCCTTCCTATTCACTAAGGTTTTGTAAGTGAATGGACTTAATAAACTAGCGCGCTTTACCATCAACGATTGCATCACTGCTTACCATCAGGCGAAATTGCAGTCAAGCGCTAGTTTATAATTATTAAAAAAATATATGTGGGCTAAAATGAATGTTTGTCGGTCGTGGTCTTCATCATCAAATCTACTACAGATTTTCATAATAATGCATATCGGTGAAAATTGCTCATCAATATATATATTAATTAAATCCAAAAACAAGGGAACTACTGTAAACCCTTGAGAAGTTACCTGAACTGGCCTTTGTATTCATCATCAGAGCCCTAATGACAGTTACAACCCATTTAGGTGTGAAGTTCTTATTAATACAAATTAATCAAGTTCAAACACAAGGTAGCTGCTGTGAATTGTCGAGGAGTTCCCTCAACTGTCTCCCGACTTCATATCTACTCCAGATCATTACTAAATTGTAGTGCTTTAAAATAGTTAATGAAAATAACTAGAAATGCACTAGTTGCCCGTAAAAGTTTTGGTAGTTTTCCTTGATTTCTCTAATCTTTAATCATCAGATCTTGACCTGGTGACTATGGGACCACCCTTTCAAATAAAACAAGAATTTCGCAAACGGGTCCAGGCGTCTTACAGTAATCGATGAGCATACATAAAAAAAAAGATTGCGACGAATTGTGAACCTCCTCCTTTTTTTGAAGTCGGGTAAACACTTAAATTGCCAAAAGAAAATAATTTTTCTGTTGACAACTTTAACAACAAATTTAAATTTTATAGGATTTTGACATTGATTATTAACTTTTTTATTGCTATTGCCCGAGGTCGAATCCTTTAGTCGATGACAATAGTATCATACTAAGCAGTATACGGTGAAATCACGCAGGCATTTATCAACTACTTTTCTCAAACAATCTGCGGAAATCAAACACATAATTTTCTTTTTTAAGTTCATTATCGAATAATGAACAATAATATTTTTTCCCGCGCTATTATAATGTTCTTTCGTTTTTTTCAATAAACAGTCTACTACTGTCTATTTGCAAGATAGTCCAAAATTTGAATAAAACCTTTTATTAGTTACCTCCTTGGTATTCCATGTTTCGAATGCAGTTTTTTTTTTTCAAAAGAAATTCAGACTAGGACGTTGGAACGAAACGCAAACTCCCTATTTCGAAATTGCGGCCGCTTAAGTTGACATTCCATGTGTCTAACGCGTTCCAGTACCTACCACAAACCATTATTATTCATTCATCATATCATTATTATTCTTTGTAAGATCTGTCAATATTTACCTGTGTTAACAAATAAATGATTTAATTTGATTTGATTAGAAAACAGCGCTTTCTTTCGCTAAAATATAACGCGACTAAGCGAAATTATTTTTGTAACACACTTTGAGTAGACTGAGAAATCATCCACCAGATCCACAGATCTTTATTACCTTTATTACTTAGTAAGTAGCAAATATGATTTTATTTCCACTAACGTGCGGTTGAGTTTATCTTTTTTAATTTAAAAAATATTATAAATGGTACACATGTTTATTGTACACACTACGCTAGGATATCTCAATGTTCTTTATGAATTATTTACTGAATGCACTATTTACTACATAAATCTCGCACTTTTATTTAGTAAAGAACACTTTAAATAATTTAAAACTCCAATGGAAAAATTGAAGCTCAGCTTAATTTTCCCGCCAAAACTCCTGACCTGGATTATAACATCAGGAAAACATTGTTTTATTTTGAGTACGAGGCTTTTTAGTAAATTATATTACTTTTTTTTTCTTTTTCTTTATTATGTGTTTATTATTTTTTAGTGTATTATTATTGTAATGTGCGTTCTGTTTGGAAGGAGTAAACTTTTTTTGTTTCTACCTGATTAATACCTAAAAAACCGCTTAGCAAAATTCAACGCTTAAAACTGAAACTTCAAATTTAATAATAATATGTATTCGCATACAATTTCTACCAAAGAAGTCTATACAAGCAGTGTTAATTGCATTGAGTGTAACCGAGGCTGTCCACACAATATTTTCAGCCCCAAACATGCAGCGCCGATATCGTGTTTGGACTAATTAGATTGATTTCGATGAATAGAGTTTAAAAACTTAATATAAATGGTAAGTTAGAAATAAAGTATAAAAACCCCATACGCAAAATTCAACCTCTTTAAATATTAATAACAATAACTTTGACTTCATACTAAACATAATTGACCGACCGGTACGGTATCAGTACATCTTCAGATCAAAATAAGTATTACGAAGTACGAGTAGCTACATGGATCAACATAAGACAATGATTTTTGAAATATATTCCAAGCCAAAAAGTCTTTGTGCATTTAAAAAAAAATAGTCGTTATGGATCCACTAATGCATAGAATTGTTAAAAAATATATATAGATCTTACAATGTATTTAGTATTGCGAATATAAAATATCTAGATTAGCTATAATAAATTCCTATTTGATCAACTGTTACGGTATAGGTATTGGATCAAAAGATGTATTACTGGAAGTACGAGTATATAAATGGTTCAACACAAGTAATTGATTTTTGAAATATATTCAGAGCTAAAAAGTCCTCTTGGGTTCAAAAAATTTAGCCGTTATGGATCCACTAATGCATGAAATTGTTGAAAAAAATTTTATCGAGTATAATGTCCTATCGAGGAATATGTTTGGCAACATCGCTTAATAGAATGCAACGTTGCCACTCCGCCCGAGAAATACGCAACTGGATTAAAGTTATTCCGTGCTAAAGGTGGAGTCTATTGTGTTCGGGATCGCGGCTAGATCAACTAAGTGTGCAAAGAGGTGTTTATAAATAATACTAAAACTCTAGATAAAAATATATAGATATCCCTTTGGGCACTTTGTTGATCAGACGTGCCGTATAGGTAGTAATTTGTTGATCCATTTTCACTTGTTGATCCGGGGGCCTTTTCTTGATCCGATGCCATCTGCCCATAAATATGTAGGTCCGTTCGGAGCCACCTGTGTCACGCTGAATAATAATAAGTAATAACAATAATTAAGGGCTGTTTTATACAAATCCACCTTTTTGGCGTCTGAGCAGTTGCTGATCCAATTCAAATGGGCCAATCAGGGTGCAGTATTTGCCAAGGGCGTGAAGCGATTGGATAAGCAGCAGTTACTTTTTTATGTATGTTCACCGATAAATCTCAGACGCCTAGACCGATTTACAAAATTCTTTTTATGTTAGAAAAGGAAAACTTTCTAAATGGTCCCATAGTCAGGATCTGATGATGGAAGACTAAAGAAATCAAGAGGAACTTCCAAAAATCGTAGGGGCGACTAGTGCATTTCTAAGTATCTTCATTAGGTATTTCAGAGAACTACAATTTGATAAAGGTCTGGTATAGCTGATGATGGAGCCTGGAGAAAGTCAAGGGAACTCCTCAATTATTCACAGCAGCTACCTTGAGTTTGTGCTTGACTAATTTGTATTGATAAGAACTTTACAAAAAGATGGGTTATGACTGTCATGAAGGCTCTGGTGATAAAAGCAAAGGCCAGTTCAGGGAACTCTTCAACGGTTAATAGTAGGTACCTTGTGTTTGGACTTAATTCATTTATATTGATGAGAACTTTGCACCTATATGGGTTAAAATGATGGTTTGTAGTAAATCTGATGATGAAGACTATAGGCAGTCGAGGGAACTCCTCAACTATTCACAGCAGCCACCTTGCGTTTGTGTTTTTTTTTTTTACATATTATAAACCAGCGCTTGACCGCAATCCTGCCTGATGGTAAGCAGTGACGCAATCGTTGATGGTAAAGCGCACTAGTTTCTTAAGAGCCTATTCACTCTAGCCTTAAAGACACTCAAATTGTAGTCCGACGGAAACACCGCCGCTGGCAAATTGTTCCAGTCCCTCGACGTACGCGGTATAAAGGAAGGAGGCGAAACGCTTCGTCCGGATCGTAGTGGTGTTAACAACGTAAGGGTGGAAACCAGCCGTACGACGGGTCGTCCGCTGGTGGAACGGAGATGCAATTCCCTCGCACACTCCCCGAAATGCATCCTATAGAACACCGAAAGGCTGGCTACTCTACGCCTGTGCTCTAGGCTTTGGAGACCAACTCGAGTTAGATCAGGGTCACCAATCAGCCTCTTTGCACGTCTCTCCACTGAATCCAAAGTGGCCAGGTGACACTTGGCAGCACCAGCCCAAATGTGGCTGCAGTACTCCACACACGAACGGACCTGTGCTTTGTATAACATTAGAAGCTGCCCAGGTGTGAAGTACTGCCAGACCTTTGCGATAACGCCAAGTTTCTTGGCAGCCACCTTAGCCTTGGACTCAATGAACCGCCCAAAGTTAAGGTCCGAGGAAATCTCAACTCCCAAAAGCTGAAGGCGGTCGGAACACTCCAAGGACACATTCCGAAAAGTAGGAGCCAAGGTGAACGGGCTCCTTTTGGCGGTGAAAAGACACGCCTGTGTTTTGGCGGCATTGAATGCTACAAGATTGGCATTGCCCCATTCGGAGACTGCCTGCAGTGCAACACTCGTTCGCTCAACCATGGCCTCTCTTTCGGACCGGATTGATTCCCTACTAGCCCGAGCATGATTAATGCTTGATTAATTCGTATTCATAAGAACTTTGCACCTATGCTCGGTGCCTTTGCTCGGTGGTAGGCCATAATATCGGCTGCCGGCAGAAGTTAGCACCTACCAGACAAAGACTTGCCGCCAAGCGATTCGTCGTGTCCCGGCCTGGTGAAGCCGTACGGAGGACGGGTCTGAGCAGTTGTGTTGCGATGTGTGCCGGGTACGATGCGCCAAATGTTGTAGTGCCGGGAGTTTGGTCATGGAGGGTCTCCACATCAATCTCCCTCTGGTGCAGCGTTGTCGACGCTCAACTGCCGTCTTCCTTCCTATTCACTAAGGTTTTGTAAGTGAATGGACTTAATAAACTAGCGCGCTTTACCATCAACGATTGTATCACTGCTTACCATCAGGCGGAATTGCAGTCAAGCGCTAGTTTATAATTATTAAAAAAAATATATGTGGGCTAAAATGAATGTTTGTCGGTCGTGGTCTTCATCATCAAATCTACTACAGATTTTCATAATAATGCATATCGGTGAAAATTGCTCATCAATATATATATTAATTAAATCCAAAAACAAGGGAACTACTGTAAACCCTTGAGAAGTTACCTGAACTGGCCTTTGTATTCATCATCAGAGCCCTAATGACAGTTACAACCCATTTAGGTGTAAAGTTCTTATTAATACAAATTAATCAAGTTCAAACACAAGGTAGTTGCTGTGAATTGTCGAGGAGTTCCCTCAACTGTCTCCCGACTTCATATCTACTCCAGATCATTACTAAATTGTAGTGCTTTAAAATACTTAATGAAAATAACTAGAAATGCACTAGTTGCCCGTAAAAGTTTTGAAAGTTTTCCTTGATTTCTCTAATCTATAATCATTAGATCTATGGTGACTATGGGACCACCCTTTCAAATAAAACAAGAATTTCGCAAACGGGTCCAGGCGTCTTACAGTAATCGATGAACATACATAAAAAAAAAAGATTGCGACGAAATGTGAACCTCCTCCTTTTTTTTGAAGTCGGGTAAACACTTAAATTGCCAAAAGAAAATAATTTTTCTGTTGAGAACTTTAACAACAAATTTAAATTTTATAGGATTTTGACAGTGATTACTAACTTTTTTATTGCTATTGCCCGAGTTCGAATCCTTTAGTCTCAACGCCCGCGCTGCTGCCGATGACAATAGTATCATACTAAGCAGTATACGGTGAAATCACGCAGGCGTTTACTAACTACTTTTCTGAAATAATCTGCGGAAATCAAATACATAATTTTCTTTTTTAAGTTCAGTAACGAATAATGGACAATGATATTTTTTCCCGCGTTATTATAATGTTCTTTCGTTTTTTTCAACAAACAATCTACTACTGTCTATTTGCAAGATAGTCCAAAATTTGAATAAAACCTTTTATTAGTTACCTCCTTGGTATTCCATGTTTCGAATGCAGTTTTTTTTTTTTCAAAAGAAATTCAGACTAGGACGTTGGAACGAAACGCAAACTCCCTATTTCGAAATTGCGGCCGCTAAAGTTGACATTCCATGTGTCTAACGCGTTCCAGTACCTACCACAAACCATTATTATTCATTCATCATATCATTATTATTCTTTGTAAGATCTGTCAATATTTACCTGTGTTAACAAACAAATGATTTAATTTGATTTGATTAGAAAACAGCGCTTTCTTTCGCTAAAATATAACGCGACTAAGCGAAATTATTTTTATAACACACTTTGAGTAGACTGAGAAATCATCCACCAGATCCACAGATCTTTATTACCTTCATTACTTAGTAAGTAGCAAATATGATTTTATTTCCACTAACGTGCGGTTGAGTTTAACTTTTTTAATTTACAAAAATATTATAAATGGTACACATGTTTATTGTACACACTACGCTAGGATATCTCAATGTTCTTTATGAATTATTTACTGAATGCACTATTTACTACATAAATCTCGCAGTTTTATTTAGTAAAGAACACTTTAAATAATTTAAAACTCCAATGGAAAAATTGAAGGTCAGCTTAATTTTCCCGCCAAAACTCCTGACCCGGATTATAACATCAGGAAAACATTGTTTTATTTTGAGTACGAGGCTTTTTAGTAAATTATATTACTTTTTTTTTTCTTTTTCTTTATTATGTGTTTATTATTTTTTAGTGTATTATTATTATAATGTGCGTTCTGTTTGGAAGGAGTAAACTTTTTTTGTTTCTACCTGATTAATACCTAAAAAAACCGCTTAGCAAAATTCAACGCTTAAAACTGAAACTTCAAATTTAATAATAATATGTATTCGCATACAATTTCTACCAAAGAAGTCTATACAAGCAGTGTTAATTGCATTGAGTGTAACCGAGGCCGTCCACACAATATTTTCAGCCCCAAACATGCAGCGCCGATATCGTGTTTGGACTAATTAGATTGATTTCGATGAATAGAGTTTAAAAACTCAATATAAATGGTAAGTTAGAAATAAAGTATAAAAACCCCATACGCAAAATTCAACCTCTTTAAATATTAATAACAATAACTTTGACTTCATACTAAACATAATTGATCGACCGGTACGGTATCAGTACATCTTCAGATCAAAATAAGTATTACGAAGTACGAGTAGCTACATGGATCAACATAAGATAATGATTTTTGAAATATATTCCAAGCCAAAAAGTCTTTGTGCATTTAAAAAAAAATAGTCGTTATGGATCCACTAATGCATAGAATTGTTAAAAAATATATATAGATCTTACAATGTATGGAGTATTGCGAATATAAAATATCTAGATTACCTATAATAAATTCCTATTTGATCAACTGTTACGGTATAGGTATCGGATCAAAAGATGTATTACTGGAAGTACGAGTATATAAATGGTTCAACACAAGTAATTGATTTTTGAAATATATTCAGAGCTAAAAAGTCCTCGTGGGTTCAAAAAATTTAGCCGTGGCAGAGGTGTTTATATATATATATATATATAAACACCTCTTTGCACACTTAGTTGATCTAGCCGCGATCCCGAACACAATAGACTCCACCTTTAGCACGGAATAACTTTAATCCAGTTGCGTATTTCTCGGGCGGAGTGGCAACGTTGCATTCTATTAAGCGATGTTGCCAAACATATTCCTCGATAGGACATTATACTCGATAAAATTTTTTTCAACAATTTCATGCATTAGTGGATCCATAACGGCAAAATTTTGTTATTAAAAAGCCTCGTACTCAAAATGAAACAACGTTTTCCTGATGTTATAACCCGGGTCAGGAGTTTTGGCGGGAAAGTTAAGCTGAGCTTAAATTTTTCCATTAGAGTTTTAAATTACTTAAAGTGTTCTTTACTAAATAAAAGTGCGAGATTAATGTAGTAAAAAATGCATTCAGTAAATAATTCATAAAGAACATTGAGATATCCTAGCGTAGTGTGTACAATAAACATGTGTACCTCATTTATAATATTTTTGTAAATTAAAAAAGATAAACTCAACCGCACGTTAGTGGAAATAAAATCATATTTGCTACTTACTAAGTAATAAAGGTAATTAAGATCTGTGGATCTGGTGGATGATTTCTCAGTCTACTCAAAGTTACATACCTAAGTGTGTTATAAAAATAATTTCGCTTAGTCCCGTTATATTTTAGCGAAAGAAAGCGCTGTTTTCTAATCAAATCAAATTAAATCATTTATTTGTTAACACAGGTAAATATTGACAGATCTTACAAAGAATAATAATGATATGATGAATGAATAGTAATGGTTTGTGGTAGGTACTGGAACGCGTTAGACACATGGAATGTCAACTTTAGCGGCCGCAATTTCGAAATAGGGAGTTTGCGTTTCGTTCCAACGTCCTAGTTTGAATTTCTTTCGAAAAAAAAAACTGCATTCGAAACATGGAATACCAAGGAGGTAACTAATAAAAGGTTTTATTCAAATTTTGGACTATCTTGCAAATAGACAGTAGTAGATTGTTTATTGAAAAAAACGAAAGAACATTATAATAGCGCGGGAAAAAATATTATTGTTCATTATTCGTTATTGAACTTAAAAAAGAAAATTATGTGTTTGATTTCCGCAGATTGTTTGAGAAAAGTAGTTAGTAAATGCCTGCGTGATTTCACCGTATACTGCTTAGTATGATACTATTGTCATCGGCAGCAGCGCGGGAAATAGCAATAAAAAAGTTAGTAATCAATGTCAAAATCCTATAAAATTTGAATTGTGAACAGAAAAATTATTTTCTTTTGGCAATATAAGTGTTTACCCGACTTCAAAAAAAGGAGGAGGTTCACAATTCGTCGCAATCTTTTTTTATGTGTGTTCATCGATTACTGTAAGACGCCTGGACCCGTTTACGAAATTCTTGTTTTATTTGAAAGGGTGGTCCCATAGTCACCAGGCCAGGATCTGATGATTAAAAATTAGAGAAATCAAGGAAAACTTTCAAAATTTTTACGGACAACTAGTGCATTTCTAGTTATTTTCATTAAGTATTTTAAAGCACTACAATTTAGTAATGATCTGGAGTAGATATGAAGTCGGGAGACAGTTGAGGGAACTCCTCGACAATTCACAGCAACTGCCTTGCGTTTGAACTTGAGTAATTTGTATTAATAAGAACTTTACACCTAAATGGGTTGTAACTGTCATTAGGGCTCTGATGATGAATACAAAGGCCAGTTCAGGTAACTCCTCAACGGTTTACAGTAGTTCCCTTGTATTTGGAATTAATTAATATATATTGATGAGCAATTTTCACTGATATGCATTATTATGAAAATCTGTAGTAGATTTGATGATGAAGACCACGACCGACAAACATTCATTTTAGCCGACATATATTTTTTTTTAATAATTATAAACTAGCGCTTGACTGCAATTCCGCCTGATGGTAAGCAGTGATGCAATCGTTGATGGTAAAGCGCGCTAGTTTATTAAGCCCATTCACTTAAAAAACCTTAGTGAATAGGAAGGAAGACGGCAGTTGAGCGTCGACAACGCTGCGCCAGAGGGAGATTGATGTGGAGACCCTCCACGACCAAACTCCCGGCACAACAACATTTGGCGCATCGTACCCGGCACACACTGCAACACAACTGCTCAGACCCGTCCTCCGTACGGCTTCACCAGAAATCAGGCCGGTACACGACGAATCGCTTGGCGGCAAGATTTTGTCTGGTGGGTGGTAACTTCTGCCGGCAGCCGATGTTATGGCCTACCACCGAGCAAAGGCACCGAGCATAGTTGCAAAGTTCTTATCAATACGAATTAATCAAGCACAAACGCAAGGTGGCTGCTGTGAATAGTTGAAGAGTTCCCTCGACTGCCTATGGTCTTCATCATGAGATTTACTACAAACCATCTTTTTAACCCATATAGGTGCGAAGTTCTCATCAATATAAATGAATTAAGTCCAACCACAAGGTACATACTATTAACCGTTGAAGAGTTCCCTGAACTGGCCTTTGCTTTTATCACCAGAGCCTTCATGATAGTCATAACCCATCTTTTTGTAAAGTTCTTATCAATACAAATTAATAAGCACAAACTCAATGTAGCTGCTGTGAATCATTGAGGAGTTCCTTTGACTGTCTAGGGTCTTCATCATCAGATCTACTGCACACCTTCATTTCAACCCATACAGGTGCAAATTTCGCATCAATATAAATGAATTAAGTCCAAACACAAGGTACCTACTGTTAACCGTTGAAGAGTTCCGTGAACTGGTCTTTTTTTCATCACCAGAGCCTTCATGACAGTCATAACCCATCTTTTTGTAAAGTTCTTATCAACACAAATTAATCAAGCACAAACTCAAGGTAGCTGCTGTGAATAATTGAGGAGTTCCCTTGACTTTCTCCCGGCTCCATCATCAGCTATACCAGACCTTTATCAAATTGTAGTTCTCTGAAATACTTAATGAAGATACTTAGAAATGCACTAGTCGCCCCTACGATTTTTGGAAGTTCCTCTTGATTTCTTTAGTCTTCCATCATCAGATCCTGACTATGGGACCATTTAGAAAGTTTACCTTTTCTAACATAAAAAGAATTTTGTTAATCGGTTTAGGCGTCTGAGATTTATCGGTGAACATACATAAAAAAGTAACTGCTGCTTATCCAATCGCTTCACTCCCTTGGCAAATGCTGCGCCCTGATTGGCCCGTTTGAATTGGATCAACAACTGGTCAGACGCCAAAAAGGTGGATTTGTATAAAACAGCCCTTAATTATTGTTATTACTTATTATTATTCATCGTGACAAATGTGGCTCCGAACGGAGCCACATATTTATGGTCAGATAGCAACGGATCAAGAAAAGGCCCCCGGATCAACAAGTGAAAATGGATCAACAAATTACTACCTATACGGCACGTCTGATCAACAAAGTGCCCAAAGGGATATCTATATATATATATATATATATATATATATATATATATATATATATATATATATATATATATATATATATATATATATATATATATAAAAAGAAAGACGGCAGTTGAGCGAGGTGATGCAATGTTAAACCCAACCAAACGACCAACGATGCTGCAACAGGGGGAAATTGATTTGGAGACCCTCCACGATCAAACTCCCGACACAGCAACATTTAACGCATCGTACCCGCGCACACATCGCAACACAACTGCTCAAACCCATCCTCCGTACGGCTTCACCAGACATCATGCCGGAACACGACGAATCGCTTGGCGGTAAGACTTTGTCTGCTGGGTGGTTAACTTCTGCCCGCAGCTGACATTATGGCCTACCACCGAGGGATTTTTACAAAATCGATTCGCTAGAGAATAGCGGTGACCTTGGATTTAGAAAGATGTTTTGACTGAGCTAAAAAAATATACAGAAAAAATAAATGATCAAAAGTTTCGTGAACATTTTATTTATAATGAGGAGATTCTGCTCCATAAATAAAACTCACGTTTATCAAAAGGAAAATTGTCATAATGACGCCAAAAGAAACCTTACGTAAAATGAGTATTTTATAAATCTTCTGTTAAACAACGGGATAATAAATTCTAAGTCTGTTCAATCTCACCCTGTTATGTCGCCTTGCATACCTCACAATGCCACCCAACCGAAAAATGTAAGAAATAAAATATTAAAGTCATGTTCATTTTGGCTTTTAGGTTGTTTCGAACGCGCTCCAGCTTACCCTCGGGCAAAGATTGATTATTAAGCGTTGCTCAGCACGCAGTCACGAGCATAAGTGTGTATACACTTAGCTTTATTAAAAAGTCAAAAAAACCTTTGTTTTTTAATGAAATTGTATGTTCCTACGAATACTTATACCCCGTTTTCTGTTCCCGACAAGGTCCATGACTGCTTCTTTTGGCAAATATTTACCACCTAAGCTGACATTGTGGAATGCGATATGGAATTGCGAATTGAGTCGTAATCATTGATATAATATTAAACTAAGGTAGATATGTCACTAGCGCCACTGAAAATGAAGCGTACAAAAGGAGCTAAGTCCAGCAAGTCGCTTTAGTTTTCGTCGATTCTATTTAAGCGCAAACGATAAACACTAGCCATCTTTTTCTTCTCTATGCTTTAGATAGCACCCCATCTCACTCACACTGTGCCAACGTGTGAAATGTACGCAGAATAAAAAAAAAATGCATGTGTGTGCTGCTGCTCCGATCGGCACATTTATTTTGGATAATTTGTTAGAGCATATCATATCTGTTTAATATTATATCAAAGGTCGTAATCTATAGGTTTTTGCCGTTATGAATTTTTTTTAATTGTTATATACTAATGGCCTATGTCTTAGAAGTAGGAACAGCTGAATATACTTCTATAATGCTCATCTTTCATTATTTTAAAATAAGAATAGTGTTGATTCTATTTAATACAGGTCCGTTTGGCTCTCCTAGAGCATGACACAAGACATTTGAAGACATATGATATCTACTGATCCGCACTGGAATCCCATGGTAGACTGATTTTGCATGTGTTTTAAAATTTTGCCCCATATTTGAGATTGCTGACGATATTGGTTTGTTTAAGTTAAAACCTTTTATAGTACACAAGCACACTATTTATATTGCTTACTAATGACACTTCACAATGCTATTATACGTCGATTATTTTCACTATTCTATTAATTATTGTGCAGAGCGCGTGTATGTTGTATGGCTGTACCAGATAGAGAGAGACAGAGAGCTCGTAAGAAAGAGATGGATGTGAATACTGTAAGTTAGTATGGCAGTACTAAACGCCCCATACTAGATATTACTCCTGTATCGTGGATGTGTTTACAAACAATTGAAGTCACATACACAAGTAGCCAGACCCGGAACAACTAAAGATCATATAATTATTTTTTTCATGTGGGAACAAAACCCGTAATACGCAACGGAGCAGTCGATCGCTCAACAACAGCGCCACACTTGTCAAAAAAGTGACAAACAAATCTCAATATTTATTGACTTGAGCTCCTTTCATTACCACAGATTATCATAATTAATCGAGAGAACCACTAAATGGCTACATTGAAAACATTTTTAAAGTTAATCCAATCTAAAACTTTATAAGCCAAACAAACTTTTTCAGCAATAATAAATAAGCTTCAACTAAACACTCTATTTTTCACTGATTTTCTGAATCAAATGCTGAAGCAACAACTCCAGCTGCCAACTCAATTCGGTTTTAAAAACTTCACGGCATTGTAATTTTTTAGTTCAGTTTCAGTTTTGTTTTGCTTTCACGACTTTCCATTGTTTCTGACCTATCCAATTATTTTGCACCTTTTCGTTCATTTTTGTGGACTCATATTTCGCTGTGGAAAGGCTACTCGTATTTGTTAAGCCGAAACGAATTGGGTTTTGCAACCACGTCGTATTTAGAACTGTTTTTCAATATAGGTACAAATATACAAGAAAGCACTATATAATAAAAGGGGAACATCATTTATACGAAATATGTATTTGGGAAATAGAGTTTATACCGCGTACATGGAAGGGGAAACTACAACGAAGGACATCACTGCTTATTGGATCTCAAATATTAAAAAAAAAATAGGCATCTCCGTTTCACCATCGGACGACCCGTCGTACGGCGAGTTTCCACCTTTACGTTGTTAACACTACTACGATCCGGACGAAGCGATTCGCTTCCTCTTTTATACCGCGTACATCGAGGGACTGGAACAATGTGCCAGCGGCGGTGTTTCCGTAGGACTACAATTTTAGTGTCTCCAAGGCTAGAGTGAATAGGCTCTTAATAAACTAGCGCGCTTTATCAGCAACAATTGCATCACTGTTTATCATCAGGCGGGATTGCGGTCAAGCACGACTTTAAAATATTTAAAAAAAATAGGCTGCTAGATATATTAACAGTAATTAAAAAAAAAAAAATACTATGGAGATTTTTGCCCACATGCAACTGATGTGGTGTTGTTCGAAGCGGTACCGAGAAAGAAGTTCTGAAAGGACTTGATACCTTCGCCCAACAGTAGATTCGTATAGGATAAATCAAAACAAATTATTATAAGAATCATATATTATGCCATTAAATAAAACATTCTAAGAATGAAATATGCCATAAAATATCCTTCATAATCTTATTATCCAGTCTAGTTAGACCTACTTTTTTATTCGTGTTAATTATTAAAATACTAACACAAAAAAAAGCACGGTTTGCAAAAAAACAACCATTTAAGTTTTGTGCAAACCATGTTTTTGGATCTTACTAATTGTAACTTTTTTGGCTAACAGTTAATTATTTGACTATTAGTACATATTTTGCTAAAAGCAACCATAAGTGGACTTTTAACAATTCATTATCATCATCACTATTTCAGACGATCACTATTTTCTTAAGACGTCCACTGCTGGGAATAGGCCTCCTCCAAGGATTTTCACGAGGACCGATCCTGCGCCTCCCGAAGCCAGCGGTTTCCCGTGACCTTCACCAGGTCGTCGGTCCACGTTGGGGGCTTACCCACGCTGCGTCTTCCGTCTTACAACACACAAACAATTGTTAAGCTGAAGTACCGTTGAAACCGGCTTTTAATGTGTGCATAGATATTTAATTCAGGCAGCACTATCTTTTTTTTATAAACTTTTCCACACACTAGAATTTATTCCTGTTTCGTGGCCGCATTTACAAATATTTATTCCGTGCGGGAATTGAACCCACGATACGCAGCTCAGCAGTCAATAGCTCAGCCACTAAGGCAATCGTATCGTTTCAATCATTAAAGGCGAAAATATCACAGTGAAAAGATCGTCAAACTTTGATCTAGTGGTACATGTTGATAAGCTTCCGAAATAAAACTATATGGACCGGATGAAACAACAGACATAACCTGTATCGAGCCTTCTTATCATTCTACCCTAGTCATAAAGATAAAATAGGTGGTTGTTTCGGGTCTGGCTGCTGTTTTGAAGTGAGTTTTGGAACCTACCCGCGATACAAGAGCAACTCCTACTGTGGAGCCATGTTTATTTTTTAATTCAACCGAAGCAAGTAACGGTAACGAGTAGACAGGCTATGGAAACTCAATCGGCATTGCTATGAAAAGGTTTTATCTTAAGACTCAACGGAGTAATTACCTAACACATTAAAAGTAGCAAAGACTTATATGTAGACAGTTCAACTGTAATATAATGTACATATACTGACTATGCAGCAACAAGGACAGTTTTATTATTAAGAAACGTTAGCTTACTCTTAATGTAGCTTACTTAGCCAATGTTTATTATTATAATATTATAGCCATTAAATATCCTTGTCGATGATAGCCTGAAACACAGACTTTTTTTTTCAAACCTAGTTTAAAAAAAATACAATAAGTATATTTCTTCCAAACATTGTGTCATACATAAATTGAGGCAGCTCCAGTAAGTTACAATAGTATACTTGCGTCAGAGCTGTCTCGCTCTTCCCTTATGTGCTATCTTAACAATGGAAATGATAAAGCTAAATATTACAGTTTGAGTGGGTTAGTGGCTAGGATGGGTGGCTCTTTGGGCGGAGCGGAAGGGCATGTCAAACTTTTACTGGCTTTAACCCACCCATATTCATCACGATGTGCTGACATTACTTTAAGGCGTGCATGAAACACAACGCGCCGCCGTCCCGGGCCTGGTCCTTACCGGGCCCAAGCCCGCGCCTACATTGGCCGGAAGTTCGATGTTATCTCCCAATCAGAGCTTCTCCTGCGGCGGTTAGAGGTGTGAGGGCGCTGGGATTCCCTATCCATCACGAGCTCCGCCATGCACACCGGTGCCTCGTAAAGGGCCACGAACCGCACGGTCCGCGTATTGGGTTGCGATGCTTATGATGACTAATAAAGTTATATATATGAGATCGCCAAATCTATTCGTCTACAATGTTATGTAACCCTGATGCTGTTTGTTTGTACAACGTCATGGGCTGACATCCACGTCAAAGAAACCTCAATGAAAACAAGCTGATGAAGTAGTCATACATACATTTACTTCGCCCACGTGTCCTCCGCACGCCGTCACCGGGATATCATGAACAGTTCGAATAATCTCGTTTCTCGTTGATATCCCTTTGAACGGTTCACTGCTCGATTAACAAATATTTCCACACAATAGGCATAACGGCTGGAGGTTGACCACTGCGTTGCCCAATTTCTCACGGGTCATGGCAACTTTAAAGGTACTCTTAGTAGTATTCTTTTAAACTTGTTCCTTCGCCTTTGTGTCAATGTTCTACAACAGACTGTGAATTTGAACAGTCCGCACATCACATCTTGTGGGAGTGTATTCTTTGGCAGAATGAACGCAATATTATGTTGGATAGTGTACAAGTTACATCCGGAGTTGTTTATTATACGGACCTTGTAGAAACTAGAACTAATTTCCGTGCGTTCAGGCGCTTTTGCCATACCTATTATTGGAATCAATTGTAACAGCACATACCTACTTAGGACCCATTAACTTAATCAAATTGTATTCCGTGGTGCTTGGCAATCTGGGCTTCTCCCAGTTGCAATAATATCCCTTTGTGCCGATTGGCCTAGTTCTGTTCTGTCTCCTGCTTGTTATGGAGGGAAGTGGAAAAAATATATTTTTTCTTACTCCTCCGCTATTCTTTTCTGATTAATTTCGTTGCGGGACCCAAGACAGTTGAATCGTTTCTCCGGGACTCGTCGAGCTTCATTGCTCGGCGTTTTTCTGGCGGTCTCCACTGTTGATTCTGGCTTTCAGTATTTGCAGTGGGTTGGGAACAGTGTGGCGGGTTTAGTCCCAAAAAAAAAATAAGCATAACGGACAACCCTATTTTCTTAAAAAAAAAAAACATTTCACAACACTAGGAATTTCTCCTGTGTCGTGGGTGCCTTACAAATATTTAAAATCACATACACGAAAAGCCAGACACGGTACAACTACCTATAATCTTTGGCCATATAAATCTTTGTTCCGTGCGGGAAGCGAACGCGTGACACGCAGCATAGCAGTCGATAAATCCAGCCACTACCCTAATCGTGTTGTCTGCGCCGAACTTGCATGGAAGCTGATGAGACCGTTGGGCATATGCTCTTCGAGTGTACAGGCGTCACCCAGATTAGAACTGAAACCCTTGGGACACCAAGATTTTACACAAATGTTCTTAACAAGCCAGGAGGCTAAATAGGCTAAAATAGGGAGGTGAGCTGGTTGGAATAACCCACAATGGCCACCTCGTCCTGAGCACAATGATCCACTGGGCGAAAACCAAACGCGTAACATAGAACATAGATACCCTTTTGTCGTCATGCTGCGGATTAACAACATGAGAAATGGCTTCTCTTTCGTAATGACTCTCAAAGTTCTACAAAATGGCAGTCGAGACCAACGCCTCAGCGTGTTTTGTCGGGCTCGATAATGGATGGTCAATATTTCATCGACATTATTCTTAAAAAGTGACATAATAATAAATCTTATTATTTATTTTCTTTCTGCTCAGCTCCTTAAGGACGAAGTGTCTTTCTCGAAAATGATGTTATCAAAATCAAAACCAAATGTTTGTAATCAGATTCCTACGAATCGGATTCGATTAGCTAGTGAGGTCAAAATATGTAACAAACTTTTTAGCTTACCATCAAAATAGCACAGCTACTAAATACCCAACCTGCAAAAACTGCAAAACCCTGACTGTTCAAAAGCTAACATTTCATCGACGCAAAATCTTTTTTCGCATTGAAAACGTCTAGCCAAGCAGTTTCTCTAATTGCTGAACAAAATTGTAGCTAGCACGTCCACATCATAAATACAAGAAGTCAGATTTAGTAGGCTTTCATCGTGGAATGTATAGAAAGTCCAATAATAAATATTAGTGAGCGAAATTGGTTGGGAGTTGCTGAGAATATTGCTAGAGGTAACACCTCTTTTTCTTGGATAACGGTTTTCTTTTTAAGTATATTTTTGGTGTAATAGTGAATACATTTGTAGATGAATAAATGAATAATGAGTTTGTTTAACTTTTATATTTACGACTGAATCTGATCGGCCAACGTTTTTGCCGAAAACACCGATGCAAACTATAAAAGCCACATTGTGACAATAGGGATATTTCCTGGGTAAAAAAAAAAAAATCTATTTAGTCCGTCATTTGGATTATAGAAAAATATTGGATACGTATATTTGTTTTATCAAATCAATAAAAATTGACAAAAATAAAAGGCATTAAAGATCAGGAGTGGTGGCTGGTGACGTCACTGCTCGCTAAACAGTATAGCGTGCAGTGACGTCACACGAGTTTTCAACGCACTGTGTCGTCTTCATTTTATGTTTATATGAAAAAAGAAATAATACGTGTCTAGTATTTTTTGGAAATCTGACTGACGGACTAATTATTTTTTTTAGTCAACTACCCTATTGTTTTACATTTCATTATCATCGAGATGTAACAGAAAATAGATTTTGAATGTTTTAAATGACAAGAATGGACTTTGCATTGCAATGCATTAGCCATCGTCTCAGCTAAACCAATCAATAATCAAATTTCCAACCGCAAACGCTGAAATGTAACTACAATTTCCAACACTATCAGTGTTCGTAAATCGAAATCTAACCTTTCCAATCTTCTATTACGTACAGATATTGTCAAACGGAATTCGTTAACACCGTTTGACATTCTCTGAAACAAAGTAATGCCAATTCTAGACGTTTGTACCTCTTCTACCATAAGTAGGTAGTTGTCTGTATTCCTATCACGCACGTTACCGTCGTAATTGGAATTCCCTTCGAGATTGTGATCTTATGAGCGAAGATTTGCGTCAAATAAATCACGTTGTGGATGCCTTTAAAATTGTAATGATATTAAAGCTTGATTATGAATATTCGGGGAAGAATTTTCCTTTGATGTTGAAGTAGTTTATAATTATTTTCTTTAGTATGATAGTGAGCATGGATATACCTTTTGGAATTTTAAGTTTTAAATCTATCTATACTAATATATAAAGCTGAAGAGTTTGTTTGAACGCGCTCATCTCTGGAAATACTGGTCCGGTTTAAAAAAAAATCTTTTTTTGTTGGATAGCGCATTAATCCAGGAAGGCTTTTGGCTATATAACATGACGCTGCGATCAATAGAAGCGGAGAATATCAAAAATTTTAAAGGTACGCCATTTATTATGACCTAGAAGTGTAATAATGTATCTATAGAAATCGGCTCTTTTGGGGTTAAAATAAAATGTCCAAATAATTAACTCCACGCGAACAAAGTCGCGAGCGGCCTCTAGTTTATAATAAAAGGTATTTATAAGGCCGATGACGACGTGAAAGACAACGCTGTGTGAAGAGGGATAGAAGGACATACACTACCGTATGTCCTTCAAGCTGTCCTCACACAGCCAGCCTCACCTTATTGATGATGTCCTTCAAAAATGTTAGACGCGTAGCACACTCAACCAGCGGACGCTAACAATCCAGCACCCTAATTATGTGACTCACTATGAATCTTTAACTGAATTATTTTGAGAAATATTTCTAATCCATAGCTTCATAATGTTCGTTCATAAATCTATAACGTTGATGATGCAATTTTGTTGAACTATCAAAATAAGCCATATGGCTAGTAGCTATATAGCTACTAGTTGCTTATTAGCTGATAGTGTGTTAAGCAATTAGGTACCCCTCAGATCAATGAATGAAAAGTGGAGTGAAGGATGGCGTTCTGTAGTTTCTGCTTAGCCCGTGGGAAGAAGATCTGAGAAGAAATACACATAAAGATACAAAAAATGTGTGTTACACTTTACACACTTTAAAATTAGTAATTTTATTAATGTTTTTATGACTTCGGTTATTTTGTTAATTTGTATTTTTATCATTTAATTAACGGATATTTATTGTTAGATACTTCCCTTTCTCTCTCTAATCGGTATCTCATGTCTGAGGATCTTTACAGCAGCTTTACAGCTGCAACTGGAGTGTATGATCCGCCTTCGCCGGTTTCCAGCGTATCCAAATCAAATCAAATCAAATCGTTTATTGCAATCCATAATGTACAGTTACAGGTGGTAAATATAAATATAATAATATAGTATTGGAAACAATTATGGGCCCTGTTGGGCACAGCAAGTTTTAAATAAGTAGAGAGAGGAAGAGCGCTTCATGTTTCCATTTATTATTTATTTAGTTTTATATAATTCTTATTCATTTATTTTTAATAATTGTATTAGAGTGAGTATTTATTCAATTGTTATCTCTTTATATTATATATATTATATTAATTGTTGGTATTCATTCATTAACTATTTCTTTAAATATATAGATATTATTTTAATTGGTACTCGATTAAAATTTGTTCATTATTATAAATGTATTATATATAATTAAGTATTTTAGTATATTAAATGTTTTTTTTTTTTTTGTAAATACACCTTTCTTTACAGTTATGTGTTTTTGTTGAATTTATCTGTTAAATATTCTTGTAACGTATAGTAGCTTTTCCTGATTAGGTATTGCTTTAATTTAAATAAAAATATACTGGTTTTTTTCTGTTCTTTAATGTCTTCTGGTAATTTATTATAAATAATATCCCTTACCACCATGTAAAATTTGGTGGAACATGATTCTTTTACTTTATCGATCCACCGTGTTCCTGAACGACCGCGCAGTCGCTTTTCGGTGTAATTCAGTTTTACAAAACTTTCATCGCCTCTACGTACTATGTAGCCGAAACAGGAGAGAATGTATTATTGACATATATGTACTGTAAAATTTCAGTCATCTTACGAAAACAGTCCACTTGAACTATCCAATTACTACTCATCATCATCACAGCGTTAATCCCGGTCACTTCGACATTTTCCGTGAAGGGACTGCCGTCTGACCTCCACAACCCGAAGGCGACGTCAAAGCATTGCAGTTAGACCAATTGTTGGACTTTTGAGGACTCCAATAATCCGTAACGGCTGCCACTAAACACCGATCACACCGACATTTTAATAAACTAAAAAATATATAAGTATTTTTTTTTTTAAAATAAACCTAATTAAAGAAAACAGTTAATGAGCAGTTTCCTTTTATTACTTAATGTTTAATTTAACACTATGTCTGAATTATTATCGTTACAACATTTTCTTTTACATTTATTACAGACTAGCTGCCGCCAGCGACTTCGTTCGCGTGGAGTTAGTTATGCTCCGCTCCCATTGGTCGCAGCGTGATGTTATATAGCCTTTCTGGATTAATGGGCTATCCAACGCAAAAAGAATTTTTCAAATCGGACCAGTAGTTCCTGAGATTAGCGCGCACAAACAACAAACAAACTCTTCAGCTTTATATATTAGTAAGTAAGATAAGATAAGATATAGAGATTCGTTAAATCAACCAGTCTTTTGATTAAATTATCGTTCACTTTTAATTTCATCCCCCTTTTTTGGGTGGGAAACCAAATACCTTCATGTCTCTCATAAATAGCCTTTCATGTTTGGATTCCCACCAAGCCCACCCACCAAGAGGAAGCCTGTGTCCCAACAGTGGGAATATTAGATAAGATGGGTTGTATCCTAAAAAATAATTTTATATCCATCAGATAGATTTATAAAAAATATTGAACAAGTACTTTTTATTTTTTCTTTCATTCAAATTCTTAGGAAGATAATATACTGATTTGAAATGTCGCATGACGTCACGCCGTCGCGTCGTACAAAATATACGACGGCTTGACGTAATTAGCCCCCACTCCATAACTTTAATACGCTATATCTCAGTAGTTTTTGGTAATTTCGACAAAATAAAAAATACGAGTCTTAATTTTTTTTATTTTCTATAAGACGGACTATTTTTTTTTTTGTTTTTCATACCTTGGATACATCCCTATTGGTGATTGTAGGAACTTTTGAGTAGATAAAAATATTCCAATGTATTAAATTATTAAACACAGAACCATATTATGAATGATAATAATAAGACTTGTCCTCTTAAAACAAAGCTTCCATTCTTGAGATTTTTCTCGAAAATCCTCTCATTGTTTGATGTAACGCGAAATTGTTTGAAAGAATAAATAATACACATTCCCATTTAAATTAAGATTGCAAAATATTTTTGTTCTGTGAATGAAAACAATGCAATTAAAGAAGAACGCCAGCTACGTTCATATTAATTTCTGGTAGAATATATCTGCAATTTCTTCCTGGCTTAAAATAATTCCTAATATATTATTTGAAGCATTCAAATTCATTTGGTTTACAAGGTGCTTGCTGTGGTATCCTATAAGTGCAAGAGTCGCCTTTTATTTATCACTAGCTTTCCGGCTACGGCTTCACCCGCGTGGAGTTCGGTTATATCGCGCTTTTTCCATTTTCCTCTGGAATATTGAATTTTTCCGGGATGAAAAGTACCCTATTATTTAATCCAGACTTCTGACTTTACATCTCCATCAAGTTTCAAAGCAATCGGTTCAGTAGTGACGGCGTGAAAGCGGAACAAACAAACTCACTTTTCCATCCATACTAATATTATAAATGCGAAAGTAACTTTGTCTGTCTGTCTATCTGTCTGTTTGTTACACTTTCCCGTTTAAACCTCTCAACCGATTTTGATGAAATTTGGCACAGAAAATCTTTAGACCCTGAGAAGATAGGCTACCTTTTATCCCGGAAAAATTTGATATTCCCGAGGGAAATCTAAAAAGCGCGATATAACCGAACTCTACGCGGGCGAAGCCGCGGGCGGAAAGCTAGTTTATAATATTAGTAAGGATCGAAAATAAAATAAACCAAACATGACATGATATCTTTTATTGTTACAATTTTCGCACAGGAGTGGACTTAATGCCGTAGGCATTCTCCACTAGTCAACCATGGACGGTGAAGAGTTTAGAAGGCAGGTGCTTTGGTAGATAGGAATCTCAATCTCTTATATACACAAATACATAAATAGGTTATATAACCCCTTACCTCTTTTTCCCTATTTCGCGTTAGGTTTTGTAAAACCTTTAATTAGAGATCCTAAATCAATAAATAAACATCTGTCGAAGTATTTTGTTTGACTATACTGGACACCAGCACCAAGCGGCACTCGACAGAGCCTAGCCTAAGATTGCGGGAGTCAATGAGAGATCAGAGCGGTGTGTAGTAGCCTTCTTTTGACGTCGAATGAACAACACGTCGTATCGTGAACCTACATATAGTTTACTAGCGGCCGCCAGCGACTTCGTCTGCGTGAAGTTAGTTATGCTCCGCTCCTATTGGTCGCAGCATGATGTTATATAACCTAAGGCCTTCCTGGGTTAATGCGCTATCCAACGCAAAAAGACTTTTTCAAATCCGATCAGCAGTTCCTGAGATTAGCGCGTTCAAACAAACAAACTCTTCAGCTTTATATAGATATTATTATAGAAGTATAGATGACTTGACTGTAAGACTAATTAAATATATATATAATTTGATGTGAACTGCAGACGGTTTTATTTTATTGCGCTATAGCCTCAATAAAAATTTGAATAATAATAAATTTTAAGAAATGGCTTAATTTGTTTTGCAGTAAAAAAATTTGATAATAATAATCGTTAAAGTTAACTTAGTATATAATGCGAGAAAGTTACGTTCTAAATCTAATCTTTGGACCACCCAAACTGGGTTTATTTAAACCTGTATTTTTTTTTTATAAATAAATTATAAACTATGGCGGCAGGTCACGGGAACAATCTGCGACTCCCGCATTCCCCTTAAACTTAAGGGGAAAATATATAAAACCATGATCCGACCTGCTGTCTTGTATGGATCAGAATGTTGGGCTACGAAAGGGATGAATGAAAGGCAATTGCATGCAGCCGAGATGAGAATGCTAAGAGGGATGTGTGGTATTACACGAATGGATAGAATAAGAAATGAGTACATAAGAGGAAGTCTGAAAGTGACACCGGTAGCTGAAAAGTTGTGTGGAAATCGGTTGTCATGGTACGGGCATGTGTTACGGAGAACTGAGGAGAATGTCGTGAGGAGAGTCTTAATTATGAATGTTGATGTCTATAAGAGTAGGGGAAGACCAAAGAAACGATGGATGGAATATGTGAAGGATGATATGGCTAAGAAGGGGGTGACTGCCGAGATGGCTTCTGATAGGGATGCATGGAAGAAAAAGACATGTTGCGCCGACCCCAAATAAATTGGGATAAGAGCAGGAGAATGATGATGATATAAATTATAAACTAGCGCTTGACCGCAATCCCGCCTGCTGGTAAGCAATGACACAATCGTTGATGGTAGAGCGCACTAGTTTATTAAGAGCCTATTCACTCTAGCCTTGAAGACACTCAAATTGTACAACACCGCCGCTGGCAAATTGTTCCAGTCCCTCGATGTACGCGGTATAAAGGAGAAGGCGAAACGCTTCGTCCGGATCGTAGTGGTGTTAACAACATAAGGGTGGAAACTCGCCGTACCACGGGTCGTCCAATGGTGGAACGGATATGAGGGAATTAAACCATACAATTCCCTCGCACACTCCCCAAAATGCATCTTAAAGAACATCGAAAGGCTGGCTACTCTACGCCTGTGCTCTAGTCTTTGGAGAACGTCTCGAGTTAAATCAGGGTCACCAAGGTATGTCAGGTATTTCAGGCTATAATAAAATATGGCTCATATAAACAACAGTGACCTAATTTCTCCGTCACTTATAATTGCAGTGAAGGAAACTGATTAAAACAGCACACATGTATAATCTTCTTTATTTCATTATCCAAGAGAAATATAAACAGTTCCTTTTGTAACATTACACAGTTTATTTTAAACAGTAAAATATTTCATAAATGTAAAGTAATGAGATCAACTGATTCACTAAAAATTATATTTCATTATTAATTTCCTAACATTATTTAATTACAATAATTATTGAATTTCACTATCAAAGAGTTTATTTACAACTTTAGGCCAGCTAATGTAAGAAACGCTATTATGATCAAATGCTATTACAGTTATATTCATTTCATTATCATATTGTGTCGCATAAATTAATTTAAATATGCCATAAAATAACGCCACACATACAAATACTTTTTCTCTATATCTGCAAGAATTAGTACATTTTTGTGTCGAAGATATTAATTAAAAGCAGTTTTTTTAAAACTACGTATGACAGATGGCTTGCATAGCGCCTAGAGCCTAGTAACATACTAGATTCAGAATAAGACATTTAAACAAACTTTTTTTGCAGGTCGTTCAAACGATTTTTACTTCTATTCCGTACACATAAAGATGACATTGAATAAGCAAAAATGCAATTACAATACCAACTATTTACTGCAGATGCAGTTTGTCGTAAAACTAACGCAACAGAAGTCATATTCGATTACACGGACTGGAAAAAGGTTTGTTAAATTATTTAATCTCAAAAATTATATAGCCGTATTTTCAGTTTCACTACTCGCTAGGCCAAACGCTAGGTTCTAGGTGATAAGTAAGCCACCTGACGCTGAGTTTTAAAAAAAATCAAATGGGAAAAAGTAATTGCACATCGGGAAAAATCTCTTAACTATTCGTAAAGTCTGCGTGAGAAAATTAAGTTACTCTTTTTCAAAATACAATTAATTAGCATTCCTTTAATCTAGAAAAGTGTTTAATCAATATTTTTATATTAGCAGTTCACATGTAATCTATTTAGTCTATACAGCGTTATGGTCATAATTTATACAATACTTTATTCCATATTTATTGAGCTTACTATATATTTCTTTTACATCCAAAATTGTGGGTACATCATTTTTATTCTTCGTAAAAAGTATCGATGCACCTCGAAGTTTTCATGAATAGGGGCGATTGTTCATGTGGGGTTATGGAGACGGCTGTACCTACCCCGTATTATAAAATTAAAACGGTTAATTTTAATAAGGTTCTATTTGATTCGCTCGTTCGACGAATGTGTTGCATTACTGTATGTCGCTACCATAATTCTTGCGTACCTACATGGTAATGGTGATTGGTCTTCATTCTATTCGACATTTTCATTTTTATTAGGTTTTTTTGACGTGACAACGCCTTACATTTCGATGGAGTCGGCTGCATGCACGAAAAAACATGACTCATGCGGCGTTACCTCGGACGTTCCATTTAAGACTTGAAGTGCAAGCGAGAGCGCGGAACGAGTGACAAAGAGGCACAATCGGCCTCCGCGCTCGGCAGCTTTCGTCTGTCTGTTTCCTACTTGAGTGAGCGATACGTCCGCGTGGACAGCTGCTATACAATAATACATTTACATGTTTTGGTCAAGTATGAAGTACAGTGAAAACTGAGTTTGGTGTCAATTGTTTATAGCAACGATAATTAAGGCGATAAAGGTTTGAAAATTACAACCATTCCATCAGTACTTTCTTATGACGTTGTCACGTTCAACTATCATCAATGAACCGACTTTACGGAAAACCGATTTTTTAAACGGATAAAAGTCCCAAAAAGTACATACATTATTTGTAAAAGAATTTAAATTTCTGCTCTGAAATTGTATACACTATTACAGAGATAACTAATATCCTCAAGCCAGAAGCTTCAAAATCGTCTTTTTAATACAATTCATAACATACTTTTACAATGTTGTATTCCTGCTCCAATTTCTGGGTTGAGATAATCTTCTAAATCCCAGTTACGTTTCATGTAATGTGATATAAGGCGTGGAGATGCCAGCCACCTGGCTGGAACATTGCTTTTGAGCCTGGCCAGCTTTTGGCACCAACACCAACTGTTCCAGATCGCCCTGTCAACAAAACCTTGTGTTATAAACAGATAAGTCGTTGTAAGTTATGGTTGAGAGATTTCGCTGTGTTGTTGTTTTGCAGGTGAGATATGTGTTCACAGAAGTAAAGTAAAATGATTAAATTAAATAATGCGAACACAATATGTCATATGTTGTGTCCGTTGTGGTTGTTGGATTTTGTAAATTAGAGTAATTGAAATCATTGATTGTGTTCATTTAATCGCCATGTTATGCTGAAACATATTTACTGTGACGCTTTATTGTACAGGCGGCTGTACATCAGGCTATTACAATCTGTTAAATTTCTTTATTCGAATTTCAATTTTGTCTCTTAAGCATTAGGACACAAGGTTGATTGGGAATATTTGTCAGTTTAGGGTAGCTTGACCTGCTGTCATCCGTACCATATTCTAGGAAATAAAATATTGATCTGATTTGTCATATTTATTGCTTGAAAAGTTATAAACTTTTTATTTTTTACAAATTCAATAGTAGTGCTGGTGGGCCAACTATGAGTTTTATCAATCTTTAACTGGCTATAGTGGCTAAGCTATGATTTAATGTTCATTTGCAGACTGGGAATGGGATTAGTTATACACAGTTTAATTTATTGGCGTACAATTGTCGCCACCTTATGTAATTACAAACCATTGAAATACATGTAGACTACTGAATGATTCATTGTTTGTTGTTCTATATTTAAATAATAAATAAATAAATATATACGGACAAATCACACAGATTGAGCTAGCCCCAAAGTAAGTTCGAGACTTGTGTTATGGGATACTAACTTAACGATACTATATTTTATAATAGATACATATATAGATAAACATCCAAGACCCAGGCCAATTAGGAAAAGATCGTTTCCCATCATGACCTGGCCGGGGATCGAACCCGGGGCCTCCGCGTCGCAGGCAGGCGTGTTGACCGCTGCGCCACGGAGACCGACAAACATTTACATAAAAAAGAAAGAAAAAAAAAACAGTGAACTATTAGAAAGAATTTGCTTTTATGGAAAATCAAACATAATAACACACAATTCAAAGGTAAGACTTGGGTGGGACACGCGGTATTGCAGTAATCTTTTTCTTCGACGATTTGGTAATTTGCTTAATACATAAACATAAGTCACAGTCAGTTACAATGACCATTTTCACACAGGTAAACCGTACTACAATGAAACTTTTAATTTTTTTTTTATGGCTATAGCATTAAAAAATCAACATAATGATTATGTCAAAAAGCGCGCGTATTCGCGTCACTAAACATCGCATATTATTAGGCTGTCTGGCTGAATTGCCTTTGCCTTTCATTTGTGGGATTGCAACAACAAAACAACATTGCGCGTAAGTTTTATCTGCATTTATATTTTTTTTTATGCGTGATGTCAGTGAAAATAGCGAAATGGGAAATATCTTACTTTAATAGTTGTGCCACCCAGAATGTAAATTACTATAATTCCTAATAAAGTTCAATATTAACGGTTTTTTCTATTTATTTATTTCAAGGCCGTAGAAAAAGTTTTTTATGCCACTGTCATAAACAGCTATTGAAATACTCGTGCTGATCTATTGTACGACGAAACCATCACTCATATTACAGTAGCTATCATTGCTTGACAGTGGCATAAATAACTATTCTACGTCACTCGTGTTATTATGTATGAACCACTGCACAATTCAGGCGGTCGTATCGCACATTTTTGCATCAGAATATGCCCTGTGGCTTGTGTTTCACATCGAAATTGTGTGTATACCTCAATTTTTCCAAAGAGATTTTGAAATATTCTGCAGATAAAAAATAAAATTACAACCTTCCTGTAATAATTGAAATTGAAATGAGGAAAAACAAAGGGTAATCCTAATCGGTCTTTTGACAAAACAAGGTTTATAACTATTTTGATCAAATTTAAAAACATCAAGCCATTTTTAACTTAGGCGGAATATGTAGTTTAAGTTCTTATTACAAAAACCGCCGTTAAATCTGAGTGTCAGTTATCAATTTAGCATTATGTGCTTTATAAAGTTTAATTGGCAAAGTTGAAAATAGTATAACAGGCTCGAAAATCTAGAGCTAGAACGTATTTTGTACAAGTCGGATTCAGTATGCAAGAAAATGTAATCAAAGCTGAAATGATTTCAACTAATAACATTGAAATATTGCTTGGATTGACGAAGTACAAATGAGAAGTACAAATGTTTTACAAAATAGACGCAAATACCACCTTTTTCATTTACCCTTCTCGAATTAAACCACAATCAAATAATAAAGTTCTATGTAAATATATGTCGTACGGTGTCCCTTTCACACGGGTCACTGAAGATTTAATTTAACAAACCGCATACTTACAGAGAAGAGATAGCCAATGATGAGGTCGGCGTCCCTAGGCGTATCAAGGGCGTCTTTCTCAAGGACGTCAGTTCTTAGCCAGCGACAGTCGACGTACGCGCGGACTGTGTTGTCATCGTGGACACTGGGAACAAAGATAGCATTGGTTTATGTGATAGTAGAGAATTTCGTGTGTATACACAGACACAATTGGGGATTTTTTTGTATATGAATACACGCAAAATTCTCGTGAAGGCGTTCAATACGGTGTGTATAATATTTTATAGTTTTTTGTTCATAATATTTTGATTTACGTTTTGTTAATTTTTTAAATCTTTGAAGCATGAAACTCTTTGCATATATTATGAAACAATGTTTTGAGAAATCAGTGACTACAAGTTTCTGCACTATAGGAATTACTGATTCCTCCAAAATTACCTACTTAATAAATAGTGTACCGAGTCTTCAAATCAGGGAATGAAGTTTAGAGTGTCACAATTTGATCTTAAAGTTTCACAATTTGATCTTTAAGATCAGTTATACTTTATTTAAGACATATGATAATTTATAACTAATAATAGGTACGTTCACATTTTTTGCGAGGTAATTAATATAATCGTGCCTCTTTGAAAAATGGATATGCGTCGAGACCGTTTTCGCGCTATGATTTCATATTTCGCCTGACACCAGACGAATCATACGATAGACTTCAAATGACATTCATGGATGAAGGCCCTTATAAGGCAACCGTGTATTGGTGGTATAATGAATTTAAGCGCGGTCGACTAACTTAGGGAGATGAAGAAAGAAGTGGTCGCCCTTTGACGGATGTTATAGAAGAAAACGTGCTAGCAGTGAAAAATTTGATCCAAGACAATAGACGAATTACATACCAAGAAAGTCAGCATAAACTGCAGATTGGATTAGAAAGTCTTCACGAGATTCTACGCGTGTATCTTTGGTTGAGGAAGATAGTTTCACGCTGGGTGCCACACAATCTCACCGATGCTCAAAAACATGCATGGGTGGAATGGTGCCATGATATGGTAGACAAATTTGAAGCAGGCTTGTCTACCATATCATGGCACCATTCCACCCATGCCTGTTTTAAACCGTCCAATCGTGTTGTAAACCGTCGACTGGCGCTTCGTTTCTGGATCGTATTGATAAATCCAAGAATCACCATATGTCGTTACATATGGTGAATCTTGGATTTATCAATACGATCCAGGAACGAAGCGCCAGTCGACGGTTTGGTGTTTCAAAACAAATCAACGCCTACCAAAGTGAAGTGATCTAGAAGCGGGCGTATAGTTTTTCAGCTTGACTGGCTATTTGGTGTCAATTCCTTTCCGAAATAACAAAAAAACATTGACGTTGAATGGTATACTACCAAATGCTTGACAGAAATTTTCTCTATTGTGAGCAACAAGCGACCAGGACTCCGCGGGTTACTGCTTCACCACGACAATGTGCCCGCCCCGCAATCAAAGTTTGTTTTTATTTGGTTATTTATTAAATTTGTGTTTACTTATTTCGAAAATTAGATGTTGTATATCTATGCTTCTATGAATCTCTTTTGTCTTAAGTTAACGCGAACGGAGTACAGATGAACTATAATAAAAAAACATATTATGCCAAAATGGTTTGAGACGGAGTACGTATTAAAAAATTGATCCTTCGAATTAATAATATGCGTGTCTTTAAACCTTATTTGAGGATTAAATATTAATAAACCCTTGTTTGTTTCAAAACCTCGGATTTGGCAATGTGAAATTTGAATTATATTTTTCTACGACCATTTGGTAATTTGCTTAATACATAACCATAACTCATATCTCAACAGTCCTCATTCCTGCTAAGTCGTGTTACAATGACCATTACCACACGGGTAAACCGTACTATAATGAAACTTTTTAATTTTTTTATGGCTATGGCATCAAGAAATCAACATACATAATATGATTATGCCACAAAGCACGCGTATTTGCGTTACGACTAAACACCGCATTTCGCAGATGATATCGTGGTCATGGCTGAGACCCTGGAAGACTTGGGCAAAATGCTCAATGACCTCAGCAGAGCTTCCCAACAAGTGGGTCTAAAAATGAACATGGATAAGACGAAGATCATGTCGAACTCTCATGTCGCACCCACTCCAATTGTAGTTGGTTGCTCTGCACTCGAAGTTGTTGACGAGTATATATACCTGGGACAGAAAGTCCAACTAGGTAGGTCCAACTTCGAGAAAGAGGTGTCTCGGCGAATCCAGCTCGGTTGGGCAGCGTTCGGGAAGCTACGCTACATCTTCTCGTCGTCCAAGATACCACAGTGTCTCAAGACTAAAGTCTTTGACCAGTGTGTGTTGCCAGTGATGACTTACGGAACTGAAACGTGGTCGCTCACAATGGGCCTCATACGAAGGCTCAGAGTCACACAAAGGGCAATGGAAAGAGCTATGCTAGGAGTTTCTCTGCGTGATCGAATCAGAAATGAGGAGATCCGCAGAAGAACCAAAGTCACCGACATAGCTCTGCGAGTCGCTAAACTTAAGTGGCAGTGGGCAGGGCACATTGCTCGTAGAACCGATGGCCGATGGGGCAGCAAGGTTCTGGAGTGGCGGCCACGTACTGGAAGACGCAGCGTAGGGAGACCCCCAACAAGGTGGACCGATGACCTGGTGAAGGTCGCGGGAAGCCGATGGATGCGGGCAGCACAAGACCGGTCATCGTGGAAAGCCTTGGGGGAGGCCTTTGTCCAGCAGTGGACATCTATAGGCTGAGGAAGAAACACCGCATGTTATTAGGCTATATGGATGAATGCCTTTGCCTTACATTTGTGGAATTATAACAACAAAAGAACATTGCGCTGATTGAGCGCGCCGCGCTATTTTCTCAACATTGACGGTTTTTTTTTGTATTTATTTATTTGAAGGTCGTAGAAAAAGTTTTGTATGCCACTGTCGCAAACAGCTATTGTAATACTCGTGCTGATCTATTGTGCCACTCAGCATCGCTTCGTGGCACAAACTATCACCCGTGTTACAATAGCTATCATTGCTTTACATTGGCATAAATAACTATTTTGAGGTTATTTGCTTTTTTTTGCGTTGTGGCTACCGTGACTTTTCAGCACGTCGGGTATGTTCGCAAAATGCTGTGTGCCCGATTTTATTCAGTGATCCTGTCACACATAGCATCCTTTGCTTTGATGCGACGAGTACGCGATAGCTCCAACAGACTGATTTCCGTTTCCGTGATAGCCAGCAGGATGGACAGCCCAATAATGTGGCCCTGGATGACGACGCATCAAATTCAAATGCAATGCAGTTTTGTGAACTGATTATTTAATTTTTATTTTTAATCTTAATTCTTCCATAAATATTATTAATAATAATCATTTATCTTTTTATACAGTATAATGTTTTGTTAATGCAATCTTTATGGACCTTGGTCTGAATATAGGTATATATTTTTTTATTACATTATATCTAATGACTCAGGATGAAAGAAGTCTGAATTCGTAAATATGCAACGAACAGAGAACTTTCCTTTGCAGTATAAAAATGTGCCAGACGCTGATATATTCAGAAACTTATCAAGCTTGGGTATTACAATCAATATAAATCACCTTTATCATTTTAAAAATATTTAAACCTTATTCGATTGAATATTTCTAGGATTTTAATCCAAACAGGTTGGATGACTCATCAAAAAATAAATCAACGTAAAATGTGAGAATATCTGACATTTCGTTCCTTAATATTGAATTTAAAACTCGTAGGTATTGATTTATAAAGGTATTTCAAAATATTATGTCAGTTTTTTATATTATTTTGATTTGTTGACTTTATAATCTGTTTTCGTTCTTCAATGCACATGCCGTGGAACAATTTAACTTAACAAAGGAAATATATTTTGTGTTCATAATAGAGGGCCAATGAGCCTTTTTGTAGGACATGTTGTCTGTTTACGTGCAGTACTTTTCCCACTAGATTATATCAGGGAGTTTTGACGGGAAAGCTAAGATGAGTGTCACGCGCATTTTTCATTGGACTAGTGAATATTTTTATAGTGTCGTTTACTAAAAAAAGGGCGTGATTTATGTAGTAAAAAGTGTATTCAGTAAATAATTCATAAAGAACATTGAAATATCACAGCATAGTGGCCACATCATGATTTTGCCTCAAACCTTCCTCAAAGACGGTTCACGCGGCCGTCTTTTTCAACTGTCATTGGTGATATCCGCTATTATTGTGAAATAAAATTTTCAATGAATTTCTATAATTTGTTACACGTGTTATTGGCAAAATTGTGGTACATATTCCACAGAGGCCATTGATCAAGAGTTGAGGTTGAATCTCACCTTGACAAAATTAGACGAAGTCAGATTATATCATTACATAAACATGAAATAATCGAAATCTAATCTCAGTCTCAATCTGTCAAAAAAAAAATAAAATTTTGTTTTCTATAAATTGAAATTATAATAATAATTATGTACCAGCCTTACTGTCATGCTGAAGAGATATACGTCTTTAACAAAGAACACACGTTTTACAATTTGGATTATTTGAAGGATCGTTTATCCACGATACTGATCTTCTGAAGCCAGGGGCGTCAATCAAACTGGAAAAACTTTTTCTTGAGTGAAAAGTCAAGAAAAAGCCAGTTTTGACAAACTTTTCGTCTGTTCAGTTTGTCAATCTGTGAATTACATTCAGCCTACTTGTATAATGATCCCGCTGCCTGAACACAAACTTCCTCTCGTCTTCGAGATTACGGGCTTATAATCTGTAAACCAAGTCCAGCGCAAGTTGGAGCCTATGAATATTCAGTCTCAAATATTTCATTTCAGTAAATCTCGAGAAAGTATCCACTGTAGCTTCTGTTTCTTTTACCTTTTATTTTTCAACCACAAAAAACATTTATCATTTATTATCTTCATATTTTCCTGTGTACTAACAATACGAAGTTATTCGATTCCTCGACTACCCTTATCGAACTATTCCGGTTACAAACGTTACGTCTGATAGGGTAATACTTCCCGAGGGCATTATAGCTTCGCTATTCAGGTCCCTGTAGCGTGATTCTATCTGTGGACTATCTCAGTGTGATTTGGGCCTTTTTATAGCGTTACAAGAAACAAATATTTTATCTATTTTAGTCGCATAAATCTATAATATAATAAGTCTTAGCCATCGTATATGATGGCCTTTGTATGGCTTTATGAAAGTTGAGTGGAATAAGAGGGATGTGTGGTGTTACACGAATGTATAGCATATAAGAGGAATTCCAGAGAGTGATACCGGTAACCGAAAAGTTTTATGGAAATCGGTTGTGTCGGTATGTTTTAGAGAGAAATGAGGAAAATGTCACGAGAGGAGCTTTGAGTATGAATGAGAGTAAGGGAAGACGATGGATGCAAAGTGTGAATATGGTTTACGGGATGACTGCGGGTTGGTTATATAAGAAACCGTGGCCCTGTCGCATAGGCAAGTGAAGAAACACGGGTGGCTTTTAGTCAGTAAAAGTCTGACACTTCCGCTTCGCCCAGAGCGGGAGAGGTCATTTGATAATTTCCCATCCCAACAAAAAAAAAGAAAAAAAATGAAAAGTTTATTGACAATGATGTGTACAGCCGATAGTAGGCAACGACAAGTAAACCATTAATACTGAGCCACTACTGCCTTTCATTAAACTGTACAAATGTCAAAAAAAATAATTGAAACAGTTATTGAAATTATCGTCGGAGTAAATATCACAATTAGGTAATTCCAATTCCATGTCCAATTAGTGTGGTGATTTTAAAGTACTGTCATTTCTGACCTGAATTTTAATAATTCAATTTCTCATTATTTATAAAAGCGGATTTCATGAGAGTATTTTCAATTTTTATTTTATTGGGAACTGTATTGAGAAACACTTTTTTTGACATTATAAACTAGTGCTCGACCGCAATCCCGCCTGATGGTAAGCAGCGATGCAATTATTGATAGTAAAGCGCACTAGTTTATTAAGAGAAGACAGCAGATAAGCGAGATATGATGCAATGTTAAAACCAACAATACGACCAACGATGCTGCGCCAGAGAGAGATTGATCTGGAGACCCTCCACGAACAAATTCCCAAGACAACAACATTTGGCGCATCGTACCCGGCACACGTCGCAACACAACTGCTCAGACCTTTCCTCCGTGCGGCTTCACCAGAAATCAGCCGGAACACGGCTAATCGCTTGGCGGATACACATAGGGAGATATGTTCCTCGCGCACCTCGAAGAGATGTCAGTACATAGTGATGGGGTCCACAAGAACTAGTACCTGCCAGGGCTGCAGGTTGTTTGAAAGAGTTCCCATTTTCCCTGGCACATAGGCATGTTAAGGAACGCGGTTGTTTTTAGTCAGTAGAAATCTGACACACAAAGCGAAGCTTACCTTCTGCTTCGCCCAGAGCGGGAGAGGTCATTTAACGGTTTTCCATCCAAAAACACGGTGCAGTTTATGGTTTACCAATTCATTTACTGAGAAACAAAATATACATAAAATGTTTGTACGTAGAAAATCTTCCTTAAAAGTAATAATGAATAGTAAGGTAGATTTAATTGACAGCCTCCGTGGCGTAGCGGTAGCAAACGCGGCCGCTGCGCTTTCGATCCCTCGCAGTGAAAATATTTGTGTGCATGAATATGAATATTTGTACTGGTCTGGTTATGCCTCGGAAAGCACGTTATGCCTTTGGTCCCGTTTGTCATATGAACATCTAATGGCAGTCGTTATGGGTTGTTGGAGCCCTCAAAAGTCCAACAATTGGTCTAACTAATGCTTCGATATCGCCTTTGGTTTGTGGAGGCCAGACGGCAGTCGCTTCACGGAAAATATCGAAGTTTAGCCAAAAATTAGCAGTTAGACTGGTAAAGCGGACCCCAGACTCCAAAGCTTAAAAAGCTTCGGGTGCGACTGGGCTTAACGCTGAGATGATGATGAGTAAGGTAGCTTTAAAATAAAGAGTAAATATCAACTAAACACCTGCCGAGCAAACACGGATATAAAGTGAGTAGCCGTATTAGTTGTTTTGGAGCTAGTATTTTTATTATTTATTTGCGAACTGAACGACCGAAACCTAAATACTGTTTTTTTATTACTTTGGACACATTATATACGATTTACGTTGATTTTTAAAACGATATATACTTTTTGTTTCCTTTATTTCCATGGGTATTTCATTTTACATGTTAACACCTTCAAATTCAATACTTCGTTTCCCTTAATTAACTGTTCTGCGAGGACGTGTTACTAGGTAATTGGAGTTTTGTAATTTAATTGTATGTACTGTATGTTCTTTTGTGAAATTTAGTCTTGTATGAATAGACGGCGAATCAGTAAACGTAGGGTGGAACGCCCTCAGGCTAGGTAGGGCGACGATCTTCGCAGGATGTCTGCAGGTAGTAACTGAATGAGAGTTTCCAAAATCAAGGTGAATGGCGTGACATAGGAAAGGTAGGAAAGAGTATATAACGGCGCCTGACTGGTTAATTTTGAATATTGTGGTCTGTTTTGTATCAGTATCAATTGTCAATTAATCAGTCGGTATTCGGATAAATTGTGTGTTTTTTAAATAAGTGAGTAACACCCGACTGGAGTTGCTTTTGCCATAGCGAGCGACCGTTAGCGCGGGCCGTCTTTGCTCAAGCTTCGATCGAGTGTGTTGGTCATACTCAAACCCAGTGGTTCTTATCTGTTTTAATCTGAGATTATCATTGTAATCCCTTAATATTAAATTGATACAAGTGTCTGTACAGTAATAATAATAAGAATTGAACATCACACTATAGTTATTGTTCAACGTTTTCTCGAAATACCGCCCACGATGGATGCTCATGCGGATGAGAAGACACCTCAACTCTCCGGAACATCGGCCCCGCTTCCTGATGTTTCCCCTTTATATATTTAGAAGTCGACTGATATAGGTTGATGATGATGATGATGAATCTTTATGTAGCAGTGTCCGCACTTGGTCCTCTTAGTAGAATATTGTGCGTAGTAGTTTTATTAGATATACCTAGATGCTTAGAAAGGAGAGAAAATATCTTTGCCAATAGGAATCGTGCTCAAAAGGCTGACAGGAATGCCATGATGTACGGCAATTTTTCATTCATTTTTTTCTACTTCCGCAAAATTTCTTAACAGCACGTGTGCTTTCCACCGAGCAAAACTCATAAAAACGCAAAAAAAAATGCTTAACAACACGCGTGTAGCCCACACGCGTACCGCTACAACTAATAAATAAACTGCAAATGCTAGCTGAATATTCAAAAATACCAATAAATGTACGGGTTATGTTACATTGTGAGGGCGTTGTGAAAGTTTTACAGTAAAATCTGTGCCGGTTTTCACTGTGAACATTCCGCAGTGAAGATTCTTAAGATCTCCTAATTACGAGCTGAACCAGCAACTATGTGTGTTATCAACCTTTACTTCCATTCCATTACTTTATAAATGTGTTCATCACATCGATATAATAACTTGCAATTAACAAGTAAATTACAATTTACCTGTTGCGTGAATATTCTCTCAGATTCTCCCATGATACAGTCTACTCTATATACAACAACAATAACAGAAATCCACTGTGTTAGTAACAATAGCCTTAACCTATTTTAGTACCTAACCAATACAGACCTACACAGACAATTATCACATTCCACATAATTTTAAAATTAAATTTATTTTCAAAATTAAATAATTAACACATTCCACCCGCAATGATGATCCTTCGGGCAATACATAAATGGTCCTCCAGAAAAGGACCAGAGATTATGGTAGAAAAATTTTGATTCAGTTTTTATAGATTTTTTTCTACTCGAGTAGCGTCACGCCCGCAGGAACTTTAAGCGTCTTTCTATCACTACATTTATCGAAATTTAAAACAAAATCCTCAAACAATATAATATTTTTAACAGAAGCTCAAAACTCAGGAACAATTTTAATTAACCCAGCCCTTAGAGACATTCGTTTATAAAAAGTAGTCAAATATTTAATTAAACGTCTGAAACACTAAAATTCGCTTGAAGTTTTCATTTCGTAGCTACACACAAAATTAAATAAGTGTCATGGCTGCTCTGTAATGGAGTAACGAGATTTTCTAATTCCTCTATTAAAACTGTCATTGTCTCCATGTTTGTTTTGCAATCCTGTTTTAGTTTACGGTTATTTTTAGACAACTAATTTTAGCAGGGACTAATGTCTATCATCATCATCAAACTTTATCGTCCCACTGCTGGGCACAGGTCTCCTCTCATATAGAGAAGGATTGGACGTAATCACCACGCTTGCTCACTGCAGGTTGGCGATTTCAGACTTAAAGTCCAAGTTTCCTCAAGATGTTTTCCTGCACTTTCAGTCATTGGTGTCCAAGATATACTTAGATAGTACATATAACTTTAGAAAAGTTAAATTGGTACTTGCCTGACCTGGAATCAAACCCGCGCACTCATACTTGAGAGGGTAGAATCTATAGTAATCTAAAGTCTATAGTAAGTCTCCAATAGTATACATTAGAATTTGTACATAAATGTAGACCGACAATGTAAGATGGCCGACATCAAATTTCATAAATTGACTTGGGTTTCATAACAAGGGTTTTTGGGGGTGCTGATCACGAAAATGACGTTATTTTTGAAATCCAAGATGGCCGACATCAAATTTTATGATACTTTGGCTTGGGTATCGCGACAGGGGTTTTCGGGGGTGCTGATCATGAAAATGACGTCATTTTTAAGCTATTGCATAGCTTCTATCTCTTTATCAAAGTCGAACGTAAAACATTGAATATAGTTTAGTCGATAAATCGCCACCATTTTTCGCACTCTTTTGATAACGTTAATGGTAAAAAATAAATAAGTTACAAAAAAGGAAATAACTTGAATTAATATCAAAGAAGAAAAAGCAAAGGATGAAAATACTGCTTAAATAAAATAAATAAATATTGCATAAGTTGTAAAAATGCTATGCAATAACTTTACCGCGGCAGTACCTGAATGCCACACGCCTTTTTTATTTGAACTCGTACTTATTCATTAGAATAAGAATTCCAGTACTATACGGCAGTTAGGCGTTATTCTGTTTATATTCCACGACACCAGAAGGATGATTCCGTGACAAACTATCAATAGATTTCATTTTGAGAGTTCAATAGTATTCATTGCGCTGTTTATGATGTTAAGTAAACATATTTTTTGAACTTATGGAGCAATGGACTAGCAATATGCTTCAAAATGATTCCAGATTCATAGATAGTAACATTGTGTAACACAATTAGGATGTTGGACTTATTATTCATCCACAACCAGCTCATAGATACAGCCATCAACTTTAACGCCAAATTTCGACGTCTTAGTTTAGTCGCTGATTGTGGATGAATCCACAAGAAGTGAAGTCCTAATGTTATGAAAAATAATGAGAACAGCGCATAATAGTTCTGAATTGCTTATTCTAACCTACAGCAATAAATGCAAATAAGTACACTCGCACTTATTTACACGACTACACACAAATGATAAGACTATGCACAAATGATAAGTGTAAGTATGTGTGCATAATCCCCCTTATTCATAAACGCTGCTTAAAGTTAACTAGTAATTAGCGATTCTTTAACCATACATTTTTGACCTTCTAACGCCACTTAACTTAAATCAGCCTTTATGAATAAACACCACAGTGTTTAAAGGGTTTATTCATAAACGATGATTACAGTTAATTGACGTGCAAAAATCTAAAACGTATGTTTAAAGAATTGCTAATCACTAGTTAATTTTAAGTAGCGCTTATGAGTAAGGTGGAATATATAGGTATACTACATGACAAAATGTTAAAGGTTTTTAAGTTACAATAAGCCCACAATTGAACGAACGTAAAAATGCCGTGGCGGGAATTTATCGTAAAATATATTTTCAATTCTTGGTAATACGAATTATGAATGTTTAATTTTCTGTAAGTAGGTTTTTTACAAAGACAAAAGACAAGTCAATCATATTTTTTTAGAAACTAGATCCCAAACTCCCTAAGTCCCTATACATATATATATATACAATATGTAAAGAAAACCCTGTCCGATCCGTGAAGGTGTTGTTAGGTAGCGATAACTGATTCTACTAATGCCTACATAGCCGCGCTAAACTTAAAAAAGTCCCCCTAAAGATATAAATATTATTTCGCAAAAGGAGGTAACTTAAAACATGTGCTGTAGGCCATACAGGTGCGGGCAGAGAGGAGCAGGGCAAGCGGCACACGGCCGCGTCGCTATTCGCTCAGAATTATACCGTCAAAAATAATGTTGTTACTTTTTAAAAATTACTAAATTTCGGGAAAGTTGGAATTAATTCGCGGGAAAAAAAGATTATTTTAAAATTCATTAGTATTGTTACTATGACGTAATTTGAGGAGACCTGTCCGCAAATTAGCAAGCAATAATCAAGAATCGTACAACTCAACTAAGAACTTGAGGAGCTCAACGATATGTCGAGTGTTCAAAATATAACGGAGCCAATCACAGCACGTCGAAAAAAGGTTACATTTTAAAGCCTCGGTGTAAGCAGTGAGTTAATCGAAAAAAATCGTCTAGTCAAACATCACCAGTTCAAACCTGAGCTTATATTTATAAACTAGTGCTTGGCCGCAATTCCGCCTGATGAGCAGTGATACAATCGTTGATGGTAAAGCGCACTAGTTTATTATGAGCCTATTCGCCTTAAAGACACTTAAATTGTAGTTCGACGGAAACACCGCTGCTGACAAATTGTTCCAGTCCCTCGATGTACGCGGTATAAAAGACGAGACGAAACGTTATTCACTCAAAAAACTAAGTGATTAGAAAGGAAAGTGGCAGTTGAGCGAGGTGATGCAATTTTAAAGCCAACAACATGACCAACGATGCTACGCCAGAGGGAGATTGATCTGGAGACCTTCCACGACCAAACTCCCGACCTGTTGGGTCATCGAACCCAGCACATTTCACAACAAAACTGCTCAGACCTGTTTTCCGTACGGCTTCAACAGCCATAATGCCAGAGCACGATGAATCACTTGCCAATAGTGAAATGATAATGAAGTAATTGGCATATATTTCGGCTATACATATTTCGGCTATTAGTCAGCTTGTTAAGAAACCGTGTGCATTAAAACAGGCTTATATTACATACCTGATAGCAATATGATGCCAGCGAAAATCATACAAAGGTACAGCTAGGTATATGGAGCGCGATGTCCCAGATCCAGCATGGACCAATCTGGCCGCCCCTCGACCGGCCAGCTCCAGGGATAAGAAGGATCCTGTGCGTCTTCGTGATCGCAACGAGAACAGGGTGCCTTGTCCGTAGCCGCCGCTCTACAGGAAAAGTATAAATTAATTATTTATTTGGGCATAAAAAAAATACAAAGGTATCTAAATTGGGCAATCTCCAATTGTCAACCAAGTATAGTGAAGAGATTAGATGGGTTTAATAATTAAGACAAATAATGATAAAAATAAAAACTATTGATATATATATGTATAGCAAGGCACAAAAATAGCCACCAACTGTTTTTGCGCCTTACTATACAAACTTGTGAATTATGTATACATAATTCACAACACATACATACTCATCAGCTTCAACACATACATACTCATCAACCTTTTTCAGCTTTGGAGTCTGGAGTCCCCTTTACCAGCTTTATCGATAGCGAAGTATTGCAATTAGAACAATTGTTGGACTTTTGAGGGCCCCAAGAACCCGTAACGACTGCCCTTAGGTGTTCGTATGGCAACCGGGACCAACGGCTTAACGTGCTTTCCGAGGCACGACCAGACCAGTGCAAATATTAATATTCTGGCCGCGTTTGCTACCGCTACGCTACGGAGGCTGTCATACATACTATTTTCTATAATATCAACATAATCTTTTATTCGCCTTTTCACATAAAAAATGGTAATTGATTGGAATAAAATTAAATTATAATATAAAAATACAACTGAAAATTACCTGTATTTCCTTTATACTTTCCTGTATACCTTCATTCTGATATCATGACATTTCAATTTTATTTTGCAACGCTAATAGCTTCAAGTAGGTATACTAGGATTATTTTAGTCTGAATGATTAGATTATTTCAATGTTGTAGGTTAAATATTAATCATATTTACATAAATCGACAAGTTTAAAAATAATATTATGTACAACTTTATAAAGTAAGGACAGAAATATTTAGAGATCACCAAATAATTCATCCGCATCGCTATCAACGGGAAATGTGCCCTAAAGCCTAATATCCTGATCTTTTTAGTATGACGATTTATATTTTTTTTTACTCCTGGGGACGCCCAGTTAACAGAATCTCTGATTTTGAGGCATATAATTAAATTCGCAAAATAAAATTTTTGCATACGGACCCAGTTTGCAAAAAAAAAAAAAACAATAATATTTGCACCTCCAGAATCTTTATCTTTAAAGTTGTCCGAAATAGAAATCGTTAATTAATTTCTGTGGAAGTCACTTAATATGATTTAAATAAAATATTTACTAAGTAGCTGTATCCTAACAAAATATTCAAATCCACTCGCGACTGTAAAAAACAAAACAAAAGCTCAAATAAACAATTTGAAACAACGATATTTTTACTCACAGACTTTTATAAAGTTATCATATCAATTCTTTGAGCAATTTACTTGGGAGTCAGCAAAGCAATTTATTATAAGGTATTTGCCTCAGTAAAAGAAATAGCTTTATTTCCTTGGAAGCAATGTCAGTCTTCTTATTTCTCTGTATTTTTGCGAAAGAGGATATATTAAAACGTCGAATTTACGTACGTTTACCAATGCAAATGAACGGTAACATTAAAAAAGCAGACACAGCCATTGTTTGACATGAATATGATAATTAAAATTATCGTCCAATAACAGCCCGTTTCTACCTTTCATTCGTCGTAATTAAATTCATTGATATTCATATTCAACTCACCTCCGGCCGTAATCTCAGTGAGATGAATAACGTGAATTCTCTGGGGAAGGTCTTCCCCGCCGAGAACAGTTCTGATGACGCAATCCAAATGTAGGAGTTGGGCCTTAGGCTAAAAGCATGAGGTCGGTCCGCCACAGGCCCCCACCGAGCCTGTGCAGGGTGGAAATTGCGTCTAGCTCCCGGCGCCAACGGGTTTATTGTGCCTGAGAAAAATTAAATTTTAATGTATGTTGACGTTATTGCTTTACAGGTGAATGAGGTTTTAATTTACTGTTGCTGTGTTTAAATTGCGTTGGTAATTGATTTTCGTAAATTAAAATGGATATGTGTGACGACTTTCTCCATGACGAGAGAATATTTTGTTTATTCTATAGACGATTCTAACAAATTTCTAGGAATTTGGGCGGGAAAGTCAAGCTGAGTGTCACGCTTGTTTTTCATTGGACTTTTAAAATGATTAATAGAGTTGTTCACTAAATACAAGTACGTGATTTATGTAGTAAAAAGTGCATTTAGTAAATAATTCATAAAGAACAGGTAATATCGCAGCATAGTGGCCAAATCAGACTTTGTCCCAACCTCCGTAAGACGGGTCACGCGGCCGTGTTTTTCGACATGAATAATTCATAATTACGTGACATTGGCTAAATGCACAAACCGTGTGAAACCAAAAAATAAAGAAAGAAAGAACAAATTTCAATAATAGATTACCAACATTGTCGCTAAAGTTATTCTATTTGGGGAAAGAACTAAAATAAAAACCAATACAGACAAATTCAGTTAGTAGTCAATTTAGTTAGCAATTAATTTTCCAACACGAGTTGAACATCAAAACATGTACCACGTCAGAACTAATTAAAAAATGGTGCTGCAACAAGCTGTTTGGACGTTAAAATCACTTTATCAAAATGTCACCTACATTCTGCATGCTTGATCGATAGTATATATGTACCATGGGAACTTCCAGTTGACCTATCGATTTCACGCTGTTACGATGTAAGTTAACGAGCTAGTCTGGAAATAATTTAAAATCCAATATTCGTTTAGGTTTAGATGCGGAACAGTTTTCTAGTGATGCGAAACGGTTACTAAAATGTTTGCCTTTAGTGTTTTAGAATTGTGTGGAGGTTTGTAAAACAGAATTCAAATATTGCTATTGGTTTTTAGTATAGCATGTATAGTTTTGAATGTTTTTGAATATCTGACCTCTTCACTTATTTGTGATTTTTATAGAGTTTAATGCAGGGAAGCAACATTTTTCTTTTCATACTCAACCAGCATAGTATGATCAGTCTATAATGTTACCACTGGTGGAACCTCCGCTCTAAGTGAGGGAGTTGGCCGTAATATTATACTGCTTGGGCTCAGTGCAGATTGGTAAATTTCACGTGTCTCCGAAATTTTAGATCTAAGACAGGCATCCTCACGGTGTTTTCCTTCACCGTTTTGCAAGCAGCGGTGATGAAATTAAACACACATATTGCTCGTCTGGGCAACCTACGACCAACATTTTATGAATCATGACCGATCACTGAACCAATGCTGTTCATAATCACTCAGGCTTCTAACTAATTATGTGTTAGATAACGTGCCCACCCTAAAGGGTTTGGAAAAAAGCGAAATTAAACAATAGGGTATTTGACTAAAAAAACTAATTAATCCGTCAGTCAGATTTCCAAAAAGTACTAGACACGTACTTTTTCTTTTTTCATATAAACAAAAAATGAAGACGACACAGCGCGTTTAAAACTCGTGTGACGTCACTGCACGCTACACTTTTTAGAGGCCAGTGACGTCACCAGCCACCACTCCTGATCTTTGATGTCTTTTATAATTGTCATTTTTTATTGATTTGATAAAACAAAATATACGTATCCAATATTTTTGTATAATCTGAATGACGGACTAATTAGTTTTTTTTAATCAAATATTAAACAATTAACGCGATTTAATCCGTAAAGTCGCGTTTCAAAATACGGTGTGTAATCTACTTACCTTCACAGACGAAAGAGTTACATGCCCTTCCTTGTTCCCCATACCCCTCGCAGGTGGATTTCGAGCAGTACCTCCTGCGGGTCTGGCCTCCCCCTCCGCAGGTTCTGCTGCAAGACCCCCACTCCCCCCAGCCAGCCCAGCCTGCAATATTGATAGATGAACTCTCCTCCGGGAGTTATTGCAATAGTTTTTCGTAGTTTTATTTGTGGAGAAATTTCGTACCGGTAGCTATGGAAATTCGTTTGTATGATGGAGTTCATTTTGTATTTGATATGAAAACCATACTTTATGAAAAGAGTACATTCGTTATGGTGGCTACAATATTCAGTAAAATTCCCAAGGACATTAGAGACTGTAATTATCATCAACAGCCTCTACTCGTCCACTGCTGGACATAGGCCTCCTCCATGGCACGCCAACAAGCTCGATTCTGAGCAGCTCTCCGCCAGCCACTACCAGCCACCTTTTTGATGTCGTCGCTCCATCTCACCCAAGGGCATCCTACGCTACATTTGCCGAGACGCGGTCTCCACTCGATCACGTGGGAGATCACACGGCATTCCAGATCACAGCATGAACTCACTTTGTATTTGTAAGACCTATGATATGTACCTGTGTATCACAAATAAACTATTTGATTTGACTAGCTGACCCGTGCGAAAAATTCGCACTATACTAATTAGAATTTTTAAGTCGTTTTTATAAATAAACAGTGAAGCGGAATAATTTGAAAATAGTATTCCATGGTACCAGGGACGAATATCTGTCGATTGGTGGGTCGGACGTTCAGATTGGTTCGATAGAAAGAGAGAAAAAGGGAGAAAACGGTTTCAGACCCTTGAAGAAATAATATATGTTGATTTGATATGTGGCTTGGAGTTAGGTTTTTTTTTTATTTTTTTTATGTTTTTTTTTTTTTTTGTTCTTGTTTTAAAGCGAATTAATCAATTTCGTGAACGTGATTATCGTATAACTTTACAAAGGTATTGATTCTCCTGTTCATAAACTAAACTAATTTTTAGTTCAGTACATCTCTTTCTTTGTATTACATTAAGAAAGGGATAGAAGATAACATATTTGTTTAGTAGGTACTGTTCAATTAAGATACCCCATAGACAGTTTAGACGCGATTAATAACATTGTAGCGGTACCTACAAACGCCACATGGAACAGCGCGTCATACTGACGTCACACGAATTCTACATCTCGCAATCACAGTTTACCGTGCAACTACCATACATACAACTTCCCAATTTCAAGCATTGGGCAAGTGGCTGCCAGACATAACACACGTTTGGTCGGAGGATCCTCCCTTTTCTATGAAGGATGAGTGAACTTTACTCCCTGTTCCTCATGCCTCCACAACATGGTGACTAATAATACGTCAATTTACATCAGGCGCGGACTAAATTAACAAGGCTAAACTAACACTTATCTTCTGTCCTTTTCATGAAAGGAAAGAAAAAAATGTACTGAACTTAAATTATTTAGTTTAGTATTATTTAGTTTATAAACAAGGCGATCGGGGATATTATCTAAAGGAGTATGTTTATGATTAAAATACAAGAGCTAAATTAACATAGGAAATACCCGTTTTTTTTTTATTTTTATTTTTTTGTTTTAAACTAGTGTTTGGTCGCCATCCCGCCTGATGGTAAGCAGTGATGCGATCGTTGATGGTGAAGCACACTAGTTTATAATGAGCCTTTTCACTATAGCCTTGAAGACATTGCGATTGTTTTTAAGATTTTTTGCATTCTGAACCTTCGATCAGAATGCAAAAAAATTTAAAAACTCTTGTTAAAAATACTCGATCACTGCTTACCATCAGGCGGGATTGCAGTCATGCACTAGTTTATAATGTATATATATTTTAGTTTAAAATTGTAAAATTTCAGATATTGATATAGTTATGAGATAAGAATGTGTCGTTATATTTTAAATGTTTTTAATTACGGGAATAGATCTTCAGGATCTTTCATTAATCTGACATTTTCAAATTTTTAATCAAAAACCGTTCTACAGAGTCATTGTGACTTTAATCCTATTCTTTATCGTATATTTACTCCACAGAATATCCGAACAGAAATACCGAATAATTAAAAGTTCCTCATAGCAATTCGAGGTTCGTAAATTTTCATAGTGTTTTGTTATAAATGGTGATTCCAAATCTGAAAATTCAACCTCATTTCTCTTAGTTTGCTCATATAACTTCAGCAGTAAATTGCGAACTTCGTTCATCTATTTCTTTTACTTCGTTTTGTAATTAACAGGTAAATTTAAGTATTCATTAACGGAATTCTGGTAATGGCGCTCTGTCTCCGGCTGGGATTGAATTAATGGCCACGGAATTATATTATTTGGTTGGCTGCACAGTTCCATTAGACACTAATAATGTTGAAAACAAGAATTTGGTACGGCTCTAGTTTCTGGATATAGACCAGTGTTACCTACTTGTCGCTGGACAAGATACTTGCAATCATCATCATCTCAGCGTTAATCCCAGTCGCAACCCAGTCTGGGGTCCGCTTTACCAGTCTAACTGCTGATTTTGGCCAAACTTCGATATTTTCCATGAAGCGACTGCCGTCTGACCTCCACAACCCGAAGGCGATATCTAAGCATTGCAGTTAGACCAATTGTTAGACTTTTGAGGGCTCCAACAACCCGTAACGACTGCCACTAGATGTTTGTATGGCAACCGGGACCAACGGCTTAACGTGCTTTCCGAGGCACGACCAGACCAGTGCAAATATTCACATTAATGCATACAAATATTTGCACATCGGACCCGCGCCTCCTTGCGCAACGGCCGCGTTCGCTACCGCTACGCCACGGAGGCTGTCAAGATACTTGCAATATCGTGTAATATAAAAAGAGATGGCTAAACGGCTGTCCCAGCTCGGTTTAACGAATAAGAACTTTACACTAACACTTAATATTCATATATTCATTTATGAATTCTTTAGTGTTTATTTTTTTTTATAACTTTCGTGAACTAATATTTTTTTTTAATAACTATAAACTAGTGCTTGGCCGCAATCCCGCCTGATGGTAAGCAGCGATGCAATCGTTGATGGTAAAGCGCGCTAGTTTATTAAGCCTATCCACTCAAAAAAAAACTGAGTGAATAGGAACGAAGACAGCAGTTGAGCGAGGTAATGCAATGTGAAACACAATAACACGACCAACGATGTTGCACCAGAGGGAGATTGATCTGGAGACCTCCGCGACCAGTGGCGTAGCTAGCTTGGGTGGCACCCGGGGCGGAAGTTGGTGGTGTCACCCCATGGAAAGTAAAAAACTGGCAGGTATTTCTCCACAACTGTGCTGTCATCTGCATACCCATAGATGCCGGGTATCAGCAGATCGTTAATATGCAGCAAGAACAGAGTTGCAGAGAGAAAAGTCCCAGGAGGAACACCGGCATTAGTCGACATGGGGACCGTTCAGTCAGGAAGTCTTTTACCCAGTCAGTCAGGCCAGCGAAAATACCGTATCCTGAAATGAGAGGCGATACAAGCGCGTCAATACAGGAGACAACTCGGGCGCACATGCCTTAAGAACAATCGCTGGTATACCATCTGGGCCACTAGCCTTATTCACTTCCAGACGACATAGTATTTTTAGTCACACATAATACCTAGCTGTTATTTAGGCAATAAAATATGTTTGTAATTGTATAAGAATATTTTTGTAGCTTTGGTTTTACAATGTTGTGTAAGTTTTATGAATAAAGATTATTATTATTATTATAGTACTCTCAGAACCTCCTTCTTCCTAATGCGAACCTCCGGCATTGAAGTTTCGCAATGAGGAAAATTAGGTGGAGTAGAACTGCTAGTTTCAAGACAAGTATGAGCCAGTGCTCCATCAGGTTTAACCAACGGAAGCAGTGTGGGCCAAAAGAAGTTCGCCTCGACCGATTTGCCAAGGGACCAGAAAGATCTGCTACCGGGTGGCTGCGCTGAGAGCTTATTGCCAATATGAGTAATGCGGTCGAAGCGAGCGCGACTTTTTGTAGGACTTCTCAGTACGATCAAAGGCTCTCTTCTTTGAGCTAATATCCGGAGCTCTGTGGTCCCGAGCTTTAACCCAGGTGATAAATGCCGTATGCTTACGCTGTTCAGCTTGAATATCGTCGGCGTTGAACCATGGGCGAGCAGAGCCACCGACGGGAACATCACTGAAGGGGATAAAATACTTCATAGCTTGACGCACCACATCCGATATAGCGTCCGCACAGCTCCAAATAACCTTAGGGTTTTCCAAATGACAACCTTATTTTCCAAAAGATCTTAGAGCCTAGACAAAATAATATTAAACAGGGTCAATTCAATTAGCTAGCTAAAATCTGTGGACTGGTATCGATATTTACACAATCAAATAGAATATAAAAATATTTAAAGAGCATTTTTGAGGGCGACGCCCACTGGTAGAGTTTTTACTTGAAGTATGAATTAACATTTAGAAATCGGATTTATTCTATTTCATAGCATTTGTATATCATGCCAATTTAATTGAAACTTGTATTAGCAATTGCTAGAATGGGATCGTCGACAATGTATTGGGTTGAATAAGCTACTGAAAAACTATTGTCAATCCTTTTGTTTATGTAGAAATACGGAACGCTTTCAATTTCAAAGTGATTCGTATTTCCACATATCTAAGCTCCTTCTTGCAGTCCAAAAAAAGAAATGAGGCGAAATAAAAGACGTATAGAAATATTCAAAAGTCTTACCAACAGCGTTCCATATGGCTATATCAACGCCAAGGCTCCATGGTACTGCAGAAGCTGTCGCTTCCAACCACGGACCATCAGGAGGCGTCGTCTCCAAGTCCACGGCAGGATCACTGATCCTTGCGAAGACCACCAGCTCACTTTGCGAAGGTGTCATGCTCCAATTGAAGCAGTCACCAAGTTGTGGACTTATTTTTAAATTCACCTGCCTGTTAACAAAACACGTTATGTTAAATGAAGAAATAATTGGTGCTTTTTTTTTTATAAATTACTAGCGGCCGCCTGCAACTTCGTTTGCATGAAGTTAGTTTTGCTCCGCTCCTATTAGTCACAGCGTGATGTTATATAGCCTAAAGTCTTCCTGGATTAAGGGGCTATCCAACGCAAAAATATTTTTTCAAATCAGACCAGTAGTTCCTGAGATTAGCGCGTTCAAAAAAAACAAACAAACTCTTCTTCTTCTTCAGCCTATAGATGTCCACTGCTGGACAAAGGCCTCCCCCAAGGCTTTCCACGCTGACCGGTCTTGTGCTGCCCGCATCCATCCGTTTTCCGCGACCTTCACCAGGTCATCGGTGCAAACTCTTCAGCTATATTAGTAGACATAGATAAACTAGTGCGCCTGATTATAAGCAGTGATGCGATCGTTGATGGTAAAGAGCGCTAGTTTATTAAAAGCCTATTCACACTTCGAGCCTATTGGCCCCGTGTGGTTAGAATGACCCATGTGGTAACGGGCTTAGAATAGTACCATCCCATATCCTCCGGTGGGTGACGTAAGAGACGACTAAGGGAACTCTCAACAGGGAAGCCAGCAGCAGCGCTTTTCCTGTGGATTAAAAAACTACTGCGATCCCCAACCCGCCTGCCAACGTTGGGGATTATTGCAAACCCCCCCAATGCAATGAAAGCCTTGGGGGAGGCCATTGTCCAGTCGCGGACCTCTATAGGCTGAAAAAGAAGAAGATTCACACTAGCCTTGAAAACACTTACATTGTAGTAATACATAAACACCGTCACTGCCAAATTGTTCCAATTAAAGGTCAATCAAACTGCAGTTTTTCCCAACTCTGCTTTCAGTCTAACCGTGTGCAGATGAATACCAATATTTTTTGTGGGCTGTCTAACTACAACCTAGTTGCAATATTCTTTTATAACAATAGTTCTGGTGAAGCCATACGGAGGACGGGTCTGAGCAATTGTGTTGCGATGTGTGCCGGGTACGATAAACCAAATGTTATTGTGTCGGGAGTTTGGTCGTGGAGGGTCTCCAGATCAGTCTCCCTCTCGCGCAGCATCGTTGGTCGTGCTGTTGGGTTTAACATTGCAACACCTCGCTCAACTGCCGTCTTCCTTCCTATTCACTAAGTTTTTTTAAGTGAATAGGCTTAATTAACTAGCGCGCTTTACCATCAACGATTGCATTACTGTTTACCATCAGGCGGAATTGCAGTCAAGCATTAGTTTATAGTGATTAAAAAAAAATTGTTGAGACTTCTGACTAAGAATAAGAACGTTTTTGGTGTCTCCTTTTTCATAATTTTCCCGTTTAGTCGAGAGCATTTTATGTTCGCGGGTTCGATCCCCGTGGAGTGCAAATATTTGTATGCATGAATATGAATATTTGCACTGGTCCGGTCGTGCCTCGGAAAACACGTTAAGCCGCTGGTCCCGGTTGCCATACGAACATCTAATGGCAGTCGTTACGGGTTGTTGGAGCCCTCAAAAGTCCATATATTGGTCTAGCTGCAATGCTTCGATATCGCCTTGCGGTTGTGGAAGGTCAGACGGCAGTCGCTTCATGGAAAATATCGAAAGCCAAAATCAGCAGTTAGACCGGTATAGCGAAGCCCAGACTCCAAAGCTGAAAAAGCTTCGGATGCGATTGGGTTTAACGCTGAGATGATGATGATGAGTCGAAAGCATTTTATAAACCAAGATTCTGATAACTGGTCTGTGGTATCCTTAGTACGACAAGTTGTCACAACCTTGGGTTTCTGACTATCGCTACTAACTTACTATCAAAGATCTACGAATGAGACTGAGACTAAATGGTTAACGAGTTTTCCGAGAAGGATAGATAATCTCCATACATAACGGAGGGTCATAGATCCAAGAAAACTAAGCAAGTTTAACCTTTCATCGAACTGAGCGGTTGTTGTTTTTAGTAAAAACCCCCTAATGCTCTTCAGGCCGCTGCCTCGAATCTTGCGGGCAGCGGGGCGGCGGCGGCAGATGCGCGGGAGCTGGGCGGCGAAACTAGCGGGCAGATCGCACGTCACTATAGCCGCGTAGTGTTATGTTCACGATTGTGTCGACGAGATATTTGTTTTAATTCGCGAAAGAAATGTCTGAACAATGGCGGCAACATCTTTTTGATTCAAATTTATTCCTAACGCTCGATCACCGCTCGCTATCCGCCCGCTCCCGCAAGATTCGAGCGCGAGAAGTACACCGCTCGCTGCCCGCCACCGCCCCGCTGCCGCGCCGCTGTTTTCGAGTACCGGTCCGTTTGATTTTACGCATAAGATCTTGCCGCTCACTCGCCGCCGCCGCCGCTGCCCCGCTGCCCGCAAGATTCGAGGCAGAGGCCTTACAGGTAAGCTAATAAAAATGTATCAGGATTACAAAGAAACTCATATGTAGATCGTAATGGATAGGGCGCTTTGAATTTTTATTTCCGTGCTTCGCTTTACATTAAAGCGATTTTCGATAAGATTTTCTTTAGAATTGCGTAACATACTATTACTTTCAATTTGATTCTTTTTAAAACATATTGCTAATCCATTGGTATACATGTTCGAAAAATGTAACTGCTGAACAGCAAAAATTACGCAATGAATGTTGTTAAACTGTCAATATTATCTTCATTGCTACTGACAGTGTTTTACGCAATTACCCTAGAGGTTGCTATGAAATAGTACTTCGCTTCTACCTATTATTGTTTTTTTTTTTTTTTTTGACATCTACCAGGACTTTTTTTTCTTCTTGTTTTTTCAAGGTGAGATTTAACCTCAACTCTTGATTAATGACCTCTGTGGAATAGATACCAAAATTTTGCCAATAACTCGTGTAACAAATTATACAAATTCTTTGAAAATTTTATTTCATAATTATGGCGGATACCGCCAATGACAGTTGAAAAAGACGGCCGCGTGAACCGTCTATGAGAGGTTTAGGTTTGAGACAAAGTCATGATGTGGCCACTATGCTGCGATATTTCAATGTTCTTTATGAATTATTTACTAAATGCATTTTTACTACATAAATCATGCGCTTTTATTTGGTAAACGACACTATAAATAATTTTAAAAGTCCAACAAAAAATGCGCGTGAGACTGAGCTTTCCCGCCAAAAAACCGACATCTACCAGTATTGCGGGTGTGTTGGATGACAGACGCATATATATTGTGAATTGTCAATGTCAATTATCAAATAATGTATGTTGGCTTTGAACTCAGGCCATCATTTTTTTATGAGTTTTCGTGTTTGATTGAATACGAGGCTTTTAAGTCTTCAATATTCTATATTTTTTTATTATTACTATTTACTTGTAATGTGCGTTTTGTTTGTACGGACTAAACAATTTTTCTTCCTTTCGGAAAGGTATTAGATATCATACTAGTCTCGCAATTGTATTTATCAAAAGGTATATCTTGTGGTTGAAATGGGATAAGTACTGCCTACTGTATTATGAAGAGCTTTACTATAATAATAAGCTTCTGTAAAAATTGCTGATCCATGCTTTATGTTTGTGAATGGACTCCGTCTGTAGGGACAGGTTATTTTTAGGGCGGCTTTACGTCTTCACATTTTTTTAAATAATTATTAAATAGTGCTTGATCGCAATCCCGCCTGATGGTAATCCCGCCTGATGGTAATCAGAGATGCAATCGTTGATGGTAAAGCGCGCTAGTTTATTAAGCCTATCCACACAAACTGAGTGAATAAAAAAGAAGGCGGTAGTTGAGCGAGGTGAGGCAATGTTAAACCCAGCAACACGACCAACGATGTTGCGCCAGAGGGAGATTGATCTGGATACCCTCTACGACAAAACGGTACCCGGCACACATCGCAACACAACTGCTCAGACCCATCTTCCGTACGGCTTCACCAGACATCAGTCTGGAAGACGACGAATCGCTTAGCAGCAAAACTTTGTCTGGTGGGTGGCAACTTCTGCCGGCAGTCAATGTTATGGCCTCATCGTTCTTATAATCACCTGTATACTTTCAACATGAAGAATATAAAAAATATTTTGAAGTAAATTAGTGTCCATGAAGTTTTTTGTCTGTACTTCTCCATAGGAACTAACTACGCTTTGGAATGGGCAAGTAACTTCATCTTTATGAATGACCTAACGAATAACTTTGAATTCTGCTATCAAAATAATTTAATTTATTTTCAAACAGTCATCATCATTGTCCTCCGTGTCATCATCATCATCTCAGAGTATAATCCCGGTTGAATCCGCGGCTTTCGCGGTGCGATACTCCTTCATTTGGCACGATCTCTGGCATCCTGTGGCGTGAGATTGTTGGAACGCATTTCATCTCTTACAACGTCAAGCCAGCACTTCTTTGGCCTACCTCGCTTGTTCCCACCCGGCGGAGCCGCCGTGGCAAGATTTGTTACCCACGTAACATTTTTTTCGTCCATGTGTAATGAATTATTTCATGTTTGATGCTTAGTCTTTCATGTCTTTTCTCCCATACTCATAATCTCCGCAATCACCATCTTTCTAACGATTTCATCTTTCACACGGTACATATATCGTTTCTTTAGTTTTTCCCAACTCTTAATGCCATCGAAATTCATACTTCAAACTTTCCTCACGACATTTTTCCCGTTCCTCCGCCCACCTATCAAAACATCCGATTTCCACGCAACTTTTCAGTTACCTGTGCTATTTCCAGACTTAGTTATTTTATTTTCTATTTCTTAAGAAAACTTACAGCTACTTCATGAGAGAAGTCCAATTAAAAGTTTCCACTAACAATACTTATTAGGGGAGCACAAGAAACAGTAACAGGTACAGCACAGGACAGGTAAGTAAAAGTAAGAATAAGTAAGCACTCGGAGACAATTAAGTTGAGACTGAACAGGTTTTAGTGATTTTCAAAGAAGTTATTTCAAGGGTTGTTTTAATTAGTAGACTTCCTCTAATATACTCATTTCTTATTCTATCCATTCGTTTCATCATCATCATCTCTTCAGCCGAAAGACGTCTATTGCTGGACATTGGCCTCCCCCAAGGATCTCCACGATGACCGGTCCTACGCCTCCCGCATCAAGCGGTTCCCGCGACTTTCACCAGGTCGTCGGTCCACCTTGTCGGGGGCCTACCCACGCTGCGTCTTCCGGTGTATGGTTGCCACTGGAGAAGCCGTCGGCCCCATTGGTTAACACCACACAATATGTCTTTAACGTTCTTATCTCAGTGGTATGCCTTTAACCCTTTGTTTTCAAGCAGTATTAAGCGTTTAAATTCCTAAAATCATTTTCTTCTTAGTTATAATAAGCTTGTGAAAGCGGTTCTAAGTTTCTCCATCTACTGAAATCGCAGTCCGCGGTCCTTTGACTAAAGTTATAGGTTAAGTAGCACCACAGTTTGTCTCCAACTCGATGCTACTTATAATTAAAAAGACGGTCAAGAAATGTCTTGGCGGTCTGCAGTAAGTGTGCCAAGCATTCTTGGAAATGAACATTAAATGCATTCGTCAGCGCTCTCTTTAAAAGTACAACTGAACGTGATATATGTCGGTAAACTACAAGATCATAAAACAAAACATGTGATTTTGTTTTATGATCTTTTACTTTCTGCTTGGTCATATTTTGAATATTTATTCGAGAGAATTCTATAAACTTGGTTGATGTGTCTTAGAAATATGTAATATTTCTGAGAATTGGGTTTACATTAAAAATTCTGACATTAATTTAATCGCTGTCTGTCGTCTGTTTTTGTTATGAAATGTAATGTTTTTTATGAACAAATTATGTTAGAAATTAAGATCGAAAAATAGCTCATTTGTAAGAATATTAATTATTAAAATATTTTTTTTACTCTTATTACAAAACGAAGTTAGTTTAAATAATATTAGGGTAAAATCATCGAGCCATTTTTAAACTTCGAACTACGTATGATCCGTTAAATTCCAGGTAATATGGCGGAAAGAAGTTCAAAATACAGTCACTGGCTCGAAGGTTTGAGCTATGTCTAAAGTTAAAGCTCATCTTAACGGCTTAGGCGCAAGTAGACTAGAGTTTAATTAGTTTTGATTCAAGAACTTAAATTCTACTTTTAAAACAAACTAAAGGAAAATATTAGTTAAATTGATAATGTAACAAGGTGCAACAAGTTTTCTGTTTTAAAAGAAGAAACTCTGTTTCATTACTTCTGCGTTATCTGCAAGAATGCAAAAAGAAAATAAGTTCAAAACTTTTATTGGGAAGTTCTTGTTGCCGGTCGATTATTTTACTTGTTGTTAAAAAAAGTAACAAATGATTTAAGAATACTTACAAAAATTACACACATATTAGGCACGGACGATAGAACATAATTTTCTACTTTATTGCTAAAGTATTAAGGCTTAAGATTGAATTAGAATATTTGACAGTTTCGGGTAGCTTGACCTACTGTCGTCCCTAAATTACAATTGTACTGGGTATTGTTGGGCACAATTAATTGAGCATGCGACGGAAGTTCACAATTATTACGTATCAAGTTATATTACTTCGTGGTTTTGAGCATAATCCAAAAGTGCTGCAGCGTTTGAATTTTTGCGTATCGGGCCGCGCAAAGTATGGAGGGAGCGACGCCCATTCTTGTCGACCGTGCCGAAGCCAGGACCAAACTACCCTATAGAACGTTGACCACGAAAATTCACATGTCTTTAGGTACGTGTCATTTGAGTAAGTTCACGTAGACATCATTATTTTTTTAAATTGAAATATCTAGATAAGTATAGCACGCCCTTATTGCGTAACACACTTTTACAATTAGAGTAATTTTTAAGCTAATGCTTATTCATTGCTCCATAAATTCGAAAATCGTGTTTACTCATCAACGTAAATTACGCAATGAATGTTGGTGAACTGTCAAAATGAAACACATTGTTACTGAGAGTGTGTTACGTAATTATTCAGCTGGTGATGTGACTTTTTACATTAATAGTGTTTATTTTTATTTAGGTGTACAAATAAGTTAATGCCGGTTTTTCCAAAAAAATCGAGATTTATTCTGAAATAAGAGTACATTGTTTTATTGAAAGTATTGTTAATAACTAGCCACTACTTTTTCCCAAATTTCTGGCAGCAGTCGTATAACACATCGAAAGAACTCTTCATCTTTTCTTTTCTAGCGAATTCTTTTCACGAATCGACCCTATTTTTTGTATTTTCATACGATGTAAAGTATTGCTCAGATAGGTCATGGCTCATGTGCCATTGACCGGAATAGGTGATAATCAGATGAGCCAATGTATGGTGAATAAGGCGGCCGAGGTAGCACTTCTCAATTAAGTGATTCCAAATAATTCTTGACTGGCACTGCAACACGCGGACGAGTATACGACTATCATGTAGGAGAATAATTTTATCATGTCTGGAGTAGTAATGGGCGCGTTTGTCCTATTCTTTTATCTTCTTTCAATAATGCTTCCAATTCCGTGTTTTCGTACGATTTCGGTCTTCAAAACCGGTCCTCCGTACGGCTTCATCCGACATCATGTCGGAATACAACTAACCGCTTGGCGATAAGACTTTGTCTGGTGGGTGGTAACTTCTGCCGGCAGCCGATGTAATGACCTACCGCCGAGTAAAATCCAAACGTAACTTTTCGCAGTGAGACGTTTCCGAAATCGATCGGTCGTAATGATAGTTATCAAGGAGATTTAAATAAATGAATTTACAAAAGCCATTAAGACTGAGGCAGTAAATTATTCACCGACAAAATCCTCGATAATAATGTCCATTTGTCTGGTAATTACTGAGTCAAAAGTTTGTATAATGTATCCAACATTAAAATTGCTCATTTTGTTATTCACGTTATTTATCGAGGACGTTACTGCGTTCTTCGGTATTATAAAACAATAAATGGATGAGATATTTTGCTATGAATTTATAATGGATGGTAGAAGTTTATTATGATGATTAATGGATCTAATGTTGGTATATATGGGATAAGGGTTTCAAATACCAGCATTTAAATGAACAAAGTTTTTATAATGCCGTCTGAACATGATCATTCTTTTGATTTTATCTCTCGGCAATCGTTATGGCTTTTGGGAATTTTATTTTATTTATTTAAGTTAGTTTAAGTTTAAAGCCGCTCAGCGAGCTATGGAGCGGGATATGTTGGGCGTCTCTGTGAAGGGCCGCATCAGAAATGAGGTGATCCGACAGAGGACCAGAGTCACCGACATAGCTGAGAGGATTAGCAAGCTGAAGTGGCAATGGGCTGGTCACGTATGCCGCAGAACCGACAACTGTTGTGGTAAACGAGTCCTCGAGTGGAGACCGCGTCTCGGCAAACGTAGCCCTTGGGGGAGATGGAGCGACGACATCAAAAAGGTGGCTGGTAGTGGCTAGCGGAGAACTGCACAGGATCGAGCTTGTCGGCGTGCGATGGAGGAGGCCTATGTCCAGCAGTGGACGAGTAGAGGCTGATGATGATGATGATGATGAAGGAACAGGGTATAAAGTTCACTCATCTTCCATACAAAAGGGAGGATCCTCCGAATAGAAGGGTGTTGTGTCTGGCGGGCACTTCCCCAACGGTTGATGTTAGGAAGTTGTATATATGCTAGTTGCACGGTAAACTCTGCTTGCGAGATGTAGAATTCGTGTGACGTCAGTATGACGCGTTACTTTATATGTGACGTTTTAGTAGGTACCGCTACAGTGTCAATCCCAAGTATTACTTGGAATAACAGCTCACTCCCCCAACCTGTTACCCCCCTAACTTTTCATGGTCAGAATTTCAAAGTATCGCATTGCAGATATTTTCTGAGGACATTTAAATTCAGTGATAAAACTCGCATGAACTCTGCAGAGGAAGTAGTAGTAAAAACATAAATGTGTGCAATACACGTTATATTTTGCTTTATACTTCGTTGCTGGTTAAATATTTAAAGAGTTTTCCTAGTGGCAAAAGGCAAAGGAAAGAACAAGAAAAAAAATTGACTTGTAAAATGCGTTTATACAAATTTACTTACAAAAAAAGTCATTCATTCATTGAAAAGATATGTCTCGAAATATAAAACTGTTCCCGCATAGTAAGCCCATTTTACAAGCTCCTAGATGGTTCTGTATTAAACAACGATTCTTAGTGCATAGATTTATAGTGCCCCACCTGACAGATAACATCGGAAAAAAGTTTGTTTTGTACAGTGGCATAGGCCTCCAGTTATGGAGACCTATGTCCAGAAGTAGACATAGGCCACTGCTGGATGATGATACTGCTTGATGCGGTTTCCCGCTGGATGCGGGAGGCGCAGGACCGGTCGTAGTGGAGAACCTTGGGGGAGGCCTATTGTATGGTATGGTCAAATAAAATTAGACTTTTGTTTTGATAATAACAATATCACAGTAGCAACTTATTACAGAAAATATCGATACTATATTAAAAAGCTGAAGAGTTTACGCGCTATTCTTTTAAACTACTGATTCGAATTGTTTTTTTTTTCATGCTGGTTTGGATAGGCTACATCACACTGAGACCAATAGGAGCTAAGAATTGGTGGAAAATGTGGAAAAAAGACTGGGAAAGTTATTAATCTTTGACTACCTGCGTAAACGGCTCAAGTTACCCAAAATTGTGATATAAAACTTCTTAATCGTGACAATAATAATAGATATTGAAGCGAAGGTAACCGCTAGTTTTAGATATAATATTATTTTTACAAACTTCCTTCAGTAAAATATTCTGTTCCAACATTGTATCATTTTGCCAGGCACTAACGTAAACTATGTTGTAATTTCACCACAATAGTGAGCACAATTATCTACTATACCCACCATTATTAAGGAGAACTAATATAATTATAATCTAGTCCTTGAGAAGCGTTAAGAAATATTTCATTTCATGATTTTTTATCACATTTCTCTCTCTCTCTCTCCATTTCTCATTCTTTCCTTCCTACTTCCTTCTCTTACTAATGTTTTGATTAATGTTTCTTGCTCTTTCACGCAAAAACTACGGAATGGATTTAGATAAACTTAGCAAATAGATAGTTTAAAATTAGGATTAATGCATATGATACTTTCATCCTGAAATTTTTAAGATATCGACACTTGTGTAAGTAAAACCGCGGATTACTACTAGTAAATTTGTTACTGCTAAAGTGTACACAAAAAATAAGAAATAGTTGAGTGAACATGCGTCATATCCACGCAAAACGGCTGACAACACACATGATCATTATTGATGATTTTACAACCAATCCAATTCAACAGTCGTCATCATCATCTCAGCGTATAATCCCGGTCGCACCCGCGGTTTTCGCGTTGGAGCCCGGGGTCCGCTTTCCTACTAAAACGCCTCCATTTCGCACGATCTCTGGCATCCCGTGGTGTGAGATTGTTGGCACGTATGTCATCTCTTACAACGTCAAGTCAGCACTTCTTTGGTCTACCTCGCTTGTTCCGGCCCGGCGGAGGCGCCATTGCAAGACATTTGTTACCCACGTAACCTGCCGGACGTAAGACGTGACCGTACCAGTGCAGGCGTCTCTCTTGAAGTTTGTCTGCTATGTCATGGACCCGGAGACTGCCACGGATGCGGAAGTTCCTGATGCGGTCTTTCCGCGTAACTCCACACATCCACCGCAGCATATTCATGTCCGTGACACGCAGCTCCTGCTTGTGTCGCTCAAGCACAGGCCACGCCTCACTGTCATACAGAAGGACATGTCTAATGATGGTCTTATAGACCTGTCCCTTAAGGTTAACCGGTATTTTGGGGTCACAAATGACACCTGTCACCTCACGCTATTTTGCCCAAGCAGCGAAAATGCGTGCTTTAACGTCGCAATCAATGTCGCCGGACGCGTGGAGCACAGACCCCAAGTATTTAAAGCCCAAGCAAAGCAAGCCAATTCAACAGTGAAGTACATATATCTAGTTACATATACCTAGTTATGTAACTTTACATAGAACTAGCTATCCGCTTCTGGAATCCAAAAAGGTAGGTAGTTGGCAAAAACTTTTAACGACGGTCTTACGGTCTTACGTGACTTCTTTTCATGATATGAACACAACATGTCCGAAATTGAGTGGGAATCCGGTTAAATGCCTTGTCAGAGCGTAGCTTAGGTATAAAACCGCAGTAAATTAAATAGGTAGTCGCTATTTGTAGATGATTGGACTCGTAGGTAAAAGAAAATCGTATAATAAAATGTATGAGCGATGTTTGTTTTGACATGGAATTTAGTTTTTTGTGCGTGCATAAATATTTGTTTAGAAAACAATACTTTTACCTCTTCAATTATATAAAATTCTCCTGTGACAGTGTTTGTTTTTGAACTCCTCCAAAACGGCTGAACTGATTTTAATGAAATTTCATATGTATATTTCCTAGGCCGGAAAATAAAACGGAAATATATGTATAATAGGCCGGAAATAAATTTCTTTTTAATTATTTGTAATTAGGTGCTAACATTTTTTTCTAAAAACAAATCTTTTTACTGACAAACTTTCCCTTAAAATAAGCTTATAAGTAAGACTTTTGTTGACTGTTTGAAATGATTTGGCTGCACGGTTAGCGCAGTGGTCAAGCTATTGAGTGCTGCGCTGTGTGTCACGTGTTCCATTCACGCAAATATTTGATACAATAACAAATATTATGACCTACAAGTAACTATCCACATCCATCACCATACATATCCAGACCCGGACGTTTGTATAAGTGAGTTTATATGTTTGTAAACGCACCCACGACACAGGAGACATTACAAGTGAGGGGCAACGTTTGCAAAAAAAAAGATTATTTATAGTGTAGGTTCTTCAGGTGTTGTAGTATTGAAATAATATGCGAAGGTACACAGGAAAAGAGAGTTTAATTCACAGCAGACAGTCACATTCACAATAGGTTACACAACACAGAAGAGTAGCATAGAAGAAGAAGGAGTGATATGAAGATTAGACTATAACGTCCGTTATGAATTAGTCCGTAACTAATACATAAAATTTGTTTGTTTATAAATGTAAATCTTTGGATTACTGCTAAGTTAAAATTACGTTAATAAACATTGGTTGACACTTATGTCAAGTGTCACTACAATAGTTTACTAGTTTTCCGCCTGCGGCTTCGCCCGCGTGAAGTTCGGTTATATCGCGCTTTTTAGATTTCCCTCGGGAATATCGAATTTACCCGGGATAAAAGGTAGCCTATGTTCTTTCACGGGGTCTAAAGATTGTGTGTGCCAAATTTCATCAAAATCGGTTGAGAGGTTTAAGCGGGAAAGCGGAACAGACAGACAGACAGAGTTACTTTCGCATTTATAATATTACTAGCTTTCCGCCCGCGGCTTCGCCCGCGTAAATTTCGGTTATATCGCGCTTTTTAGATTTCCCTCGGGAACATCAAATTTTTCCGGGATAAAAGGTAGCCTATGTCCTTTCTCAGGGTCTAAAGATTGTGTGCTTTCCGTCCGCGTCTTCGCCCGCGTGGAGTTCGGTTATATCGCGCTTTTTAGATTTCCCTCCGGAATATCGATTTTTTCCGGGGTAAAAGGTAGCCTATGTTCTTTCACGGGGTCTAAAGATTGTCTGTGCCAAATTTCATCAAAATCGGTTGAGAGGTTTAAGCGGGAAAGCGTAACAGACAGACAGACAGACAGTGTTACTTTCGCATTTATAATATTAGTATGGATAGTACTATTCTTCAGGTCAGCATAGCATGTCCTTTGCTACCATACAACTCTATTAGTCATCGTATCGGCAATCATCCTCTTCAAACCTGCACCCTAATTATGTAACACACTATTACTGTCAGTTGGAATCATTTTGAAGCATATTGCTAATCCATTGCTTATTATGTTCGAAAAATGTGTTTGATCAAGAACGTAAATAAAGCAATGAATATTGTTAAATTGTCAAAATTAAACCCATTGCTACTGATTTATTTATTTATTTAAGGTTCGCCAACAGTTGCTACAGATATTTCACACATTATAAATCATCATCATCATCATCCCAGCGTTAATCCCAGTCGCATCCGCAGCCTTTTCAGCTTTGGAGTCTGGGGTCCGCTTTACCAGTCCAACTGCTGATATGGCTAAACTTCGACATTTTCCGTGAAGCGACTGCCGTCTGACCTCCACAACCCGAAGGCGACATCGAAGCATTGCAGTTAGACCAATTGTTGGATTTTTGAGGGCTCCAACAACCCGTAACGACTGCCACTAGATGTTCGTATGACAACCGGGACCAACGGCTTAACGTGCTTTCCGAGGCACGACCAGACCAGTGCAAATATTCATATTCATGCATACAAATACTTGCACTGTGCGGGGATCGAACCCGCGCCACCTTGCGCAGCGGCCGCGTCCGCTACCGCTACGCCACGGAGGCTGTCAATTTCACACATTATAAATACATACAAATTATTAACTTAAATCTAACTGCACAACCAATTACAGGCAAACACCACATGCTAAGTGTTCTTTGTAAGTTTTTTAACTAACACACTAATAACGGTTGACAAATGTGGATATTGAGCCAGCGTGGACGTCAAGCAGGTCGCTGCGTTCGTTTATCAGTTTGCACATGCGAGGTACATGTGAATTAGCACCAGACACTGTATGGCGAAGAGGTGGAGTTAAGGGTGTTATGGGTTTACTGATAGGTTGAACTGTTACGCAATTACCCTGCATATCATGGTCCACAAAGTCCATCCATCGTTTCTGAGCTCTTCACCCACTCAGCCATCGAAATTCACACTCAAATTCTTCACACAACATTCACCTCATTCTTCAGTATCACAAGCCCATACCATGTCAACCGATTTCCGCCCAACTTTTCAGTTACCGCTGCCACTTCCAAACTTCCTTATATGAACTCGTTTAGTATTCCATCCATTCGTGTAACACCACCCTTTTCACATTCTCATCTCAGCTGCCTGCAATTGCTTTTCACTCATCCCTTTTGTGACCCGACATTCTGATCCATACAAGACAGCAGCAAACTACCTTCTAACAATAAATTATTCATAGCAGCATAAATTTAGCAAAATAATGAATACTGAAGACTGTAGGCCTAGTATGAGTTTTCGTTACGAGATTCGAACGTCGATATCGAGCGCGTTTGACTCATCGATTGGCCCGCTTTAAGGTTGTAAGAACTCAGCACATCGTGACGGGGTCCACGAAGACCGATGCCTCCTGGGTCAGGGTTGCGGGTTGGTTAAACAAGAAACCGTGGCCCTGGCCGTCCCACAGGCAAGTGAAGAAACACGGGTGGGTTTTAGTCAGTAAAAATCTGACACGCCCTTCCGCTCCGCCCAGAGCGGAAGAAGTCATTTGATGATTTCCCATCCTAACAAAAAAAAAAAGGTTGTAAGGACTCTCTACCAATGAGAGCGCCAAACGCGCACGATATCGACGATCGAGTCTCATAATGAAAACTCATACTAGGCATACTGATATTAAAACCCAGCAGAGTAATTGCGTAACGCACTATCAGTAGCAATGGGTTTCATTTTGACAGTTCAACAACATTCATTGCGTTATTTACGAAGTTGAGCAGGCACGTTTTTGAACATATCGACGCTTGAAAGGCAATCATATCTAAGCGACAAAAATTCGTAAATAGAGTTATATACACAAAACGACGCAGAATAATCTGGTGGTTCGAATGGTGAACGTGTAACATAAAGGGTATATACTTATACAAAGACATGGCATCTTTACATGACATCAAACGATATTGGAAGGTTTTTTTAATCCGATCTCTTTATGTTAGGAAGTTATGAGGAAAAACACCGCCTGTGATAGGCTACTATCATACTAGTCGCACAGAGATATTGAAGACATTTTTCGGATTTTGGCAAGTAACGTGACTGGTAACGAATAGTTATTAACGTATGTAGTGTGCTGCCACGTTTGTTAGGATTTGATGTTAAGAAACACACGAAACCGAAAATTTGGTACCAATTTTTTGAGTATTTTATTTTGAGTTGAAACCCTTCCGATATCGTTTGATATCATCTAAAGATGCCATGCCCTTGGTATGTATATACCCTTTTTGTTACACGTTGTATAACTCAATTTACGAATTTTTGTCGCTTAAAGCAATGAATTAGCAATATGCTTCGAAATGATTCCAACTAATAGCAATAGTGTGTTATATAATTAGGCTACAGATATTAGTATAAGTATAATACTCTTAAGCGGGTTCACTGTCTGATTGTAATATAAAGTACATAATCACACTTATCATCATAAGTTGTGGTGGCTTAGTGGTTAAAGCAACAGCCTCTCAGGTATTAGTGAGCGGGTTCGATTCCAGATAAGGCAAGTACCAATCTAACTTTTTCTAAGCTATATGGACTTTCTAAGTACACCTTGCACACCAATGTTTGAATACAAGGTGAAGGAAAAGATCTCGAGAAAACCTGGGCTTTAAATCTGAAATCGCCAACCGGCATTGAGCAGGCGTGGTGTTTACGCTCAACCCTTCTCTGTATCAGAGGAGATCTTTGCCCAGCAGTGGGACGATAAAAAGGTTGACGATGATTAGTATTAATAAAATACTCTTAAGAGGGTTCACTGTTTTATTGTAATATAAGGTACATAATCACACTTATTTGCATTAATTCCTGCAGATCAGAATAAACATTTCCTTATCAATCTTAACTTCTTCAATAACTACTGAAAAAGACTACCCTCTAATACATAAATTGTACTCTGAATTACTTAAACAGTAAAATAAAAACTATAACAAGGTGAATTGAAATACTCTCGTTTAATCAAATCACATATTAATAATTTATTTTACAGGTTGGAACGCATAGAAACAGACTTGAATCTCTTTTTTTCCGAAGGTGGGAAAATTCTCATGGACTATCCTCCACTCGGGGATGACAGTGTGCTGGACTCTTACCGGTTAAAAAACCACCTATTCGGTCGTCATCTGGCTTTTCGGGGTACCAGGTCATCCCAATTCTACGGAACCCCCGGTAGACCTTGGCCCGTCTTCTCGAGTTCGACAGGTCTCTTCTCGCGCGAGTAGCTCTCCTCATCTAAGTGGCGTAAGTGAACGCGTCACACTCAGAACGTCAACTCGGCCATGTGACGAACGTTGGACAGACTTGAATCCTAAATGAATATAAACCCATTCTAGATGCTGTGAAAACACAATTCAAAGGTTCAAATAAGTTCTAAAACCTACTTTTCAAATCCAATCTCTACAAATCCACCTTCTGCTTCTCTCACCGCTCCTTATTTCTCCTCCTCGTTACATACATAAATTATAGCTCTAATTGCCCTATATATCTGATAATTGACATTTGTTTGTCATCGAGATGAGATTTAGACCGGCTTTTGAACGTTTAAGTAACGAGAATTGACCGAAAATAAACAAAATACCCTCAAACCATTCGCAAAGAACATTTCTCATAACTCTGTATCTTCAACCTTATTTCATTAAAGCCGAGTTTGCCAGCGATAAACACCGACGCCTGCATTTGAAGTATATTCCGATCACGCAGCACTTTTGCTAGGAAAATTTAATTATACGGATCGCGATCTCTCAGAAACTTCGTTGCTTTAATTGAGTTCCGCACTAATCTTTAACTTGCTTCCCCTGTGTGCTAAGATTCAAGCGATAAGCGTATATTGGCTAAAAGTTTTAAATATATTTTCCAGAATGTTCGATAGTTTACGATTCTAAGTTTGTGAATACCGCGCGAAGTAGTTTTGTCCATTTTCAATAATAATAATGTTTTTTTTTTTATATACAACATGTAAATTAATTAACGCCTGAAAATAGTTTTTTTTTTTTAATCATCATAAACCAGTGCTTGACTGCAATCCCGCCTGATAGTAAGCAGTGATGCAATCGTTGATGGTAAAGCGCACTAGTTTATTAAGCCTATTCACTTAAAAAACTTAGGAATAGGAAGGATGACGGCAGTTGAGCGAGGCGATGCAATGTTAAACCCAAGACCAACACGACCAAACGATGCTGTGCTAGAGGGAGATTGATCTGGAGACTCTCCACGACCAAACTTCCGACACAACAACATTTGGCGCATCGTACCCGCCACACAACGCAACACAACTGCTCAGACTTGTCCTCCGTACGGCTTCACCAGACATCATGCCGGAGTTTGTTCAGAATCGTTTACTAAATTGGTTAATATCATTGTATACGTATTTTTTTTATCCCAAAAATAATTAAAACTACGGTAATTATTGTCATATTAACTCTATTGTTTGTACAGAATTTTAAAATCGCAGTTTTGCTTATACAAATTTAATCATTAAAGTCAAAATAAAGAAAAAGGACCTTATTTCAAGAACGTTAAGGTTAGGTCTTGGTTTTATTCACCAAGATTTTGTACAAATAATTTAATAAATACCAATGCATATACACGTTGAATTAAAAATTTAGTGTATGTATTACAACATAATATTGCAAATAAAATGTCATGTAAACTAAAAGGCTATTTTCTGATTTACCAGTAATTGTAGTAAACCATAATTTATTTAATTGGCGATGAGCGGTAAACTTAAATCTTTCACTTTCATAAACGCCCGTTTAAAAGGAATTAAAAAAATAAAAAACGTTTATTCCGCACAACAAAACTCATATTACAAGTAAATAATAATAAATAGACACAAAACGCAATACCCCCTTTTGGCCTCGATTCATCATATTCCAATTAAAATGATGTAAAATTAGACAGTTTTGAAACACAGAACCCATTACTATCTATTTCAAAAGTGCTCATTTCAATTAGTACAGTAATTGTTCTATTTTATACTCTTGTGACTAATTTGAGCAAACTTCCTTCTAAGTATAGACCGACAAACGCAGTCATAACTCAAAGTCGCAACTTGCTAAAATTTCAACAACTTCTCACTTTAGACATCCGTCAGTACGCTTGTAACTTAAGCCATACCGCTAAACTTGTGCGTGTTTATTCCGGTCTTCCTGGGCAAACTTCAGTACTTTCAATACCACCGCGGTGGCTTTCACTTAGTTTGTTTTGTTAACGGTTTTATTACGCTACACGGTAAGATTGAGGTCTTACATGGCACCTTCGTCTTCAGATCTTCTATGTAAGTGAGATGACTTGTGACGGAGTTGTGGTGAAACTTCAGAGGTGATCATGGCAACATTTGTTTGTTAGTATCAATAGTAAGAAAAGAAAGAGTAGTAAGAAAAGAAAGAAAAGAAAGAAAAGTAAAAAAACGTTTATTTAAAGTAAGTTTATTTTGAGTAAGTAAATATCTAGTCAAATATTTGAAGGGGTTACAAGTTGGTTGGGAAAAACTTATCGATAAATAAACATCATTAAAATATTATTGTACGTATACCGGAAGACGCAGCGCAAGGAGGCCCCTAACAAGGTGGACCAATAACCTGGTGAAGATATCGGGAAACCGATGGATGTGGGCAGTACAAGACCGATCATTGTAGAAAGCCTTGGTCTCCCAAAGCCTTTTGTCCAGTAGTGGACCTCTATAGGTTGAGAAAAAGTACGTGTAGCTCAACAAAGACAAGGATAATCCTAAAAGCTCCTTAAATCTTACCATAAAACTTTTCCAATTCTTTTACTTCATAATGTTAAGTCGTCCATATTGTTAGTGAAGATCAAAAGATATATTTAGTAAATACCGTATCAAAGAACCTTCAAGTCGTTATATCCGAGATAGACTTATTATTTTAAGGCGTAATGACATGTTCAACCATTACAACGGCGTGTTATTATTTTTTATAATTATAAACAATTGCTTGACCGCATTTCCGCCTGATGGTAAACAGTCATGCAATCGTTGATGGTATGGCGCACAAGTTTATTAAGCCTATTCACTTAAAAAACTTAGGAATAGGAAGGATGACGGCAGTTGAGCGAGGTGATGCAATGTTAAACCCCAGACCAACACGACGAAACGATGCTGCGCTAGAGGGAGATTGATCTGGAGACTCAATGCGGATTGGTTATACAAGAAACCGTGGCCCTGGCCGTTGCACAGGCAAGTGAAGAAACACGGGTGGGTTTTAGTCAGTAAAAGTCTGACACGCCCTTCCGCTCCTGTCAAAGTCATTTGATGATTTCCCATCACTCAAAAAAATTTCACTTAAAAATCTTAGTGAGTAGGAAGGAAGACGGTAGTTGATCGAGGTGATGCAAAGTTAAACAATACGACCAACGATGCTGCGCGAGAGAGAATCTGGAGACCTTCCACGATCAAACTCCCAACACAATAACATTTGGCGCATCTTACCCAGCAGCAACACAACTGCTCAGACACGTCCTCCGTACGGCTTCACCAGACATCATGCCGGAACACGACGAATCGCTTGGCGGCAAGACTTTGTCTGATGGGTGGTAACTTCTGCCGGCAGCCGATGTTGTGGCCTACCACCGATAAAAATATTGCGTATATTGTGGTTGGAGACAGCGGAGTCATAAATAGCGAGTAATATATACGACGCTAATGAGATGATAATAATTACATCCACTATTACGTCTCTGGGGGTGCCTTTGTTATAGAAGATGGCTGAAATGTGATTTAAAATCGCGGGAAGTCTATGCTAGATAATTTAAAAAGATATTATTTTATTTAAACATCTATGTGTAGATTCATAGTAAGTGCATACATGTTTTTCACATCGACCAGTGCGTGTTGCCAGTGATGACTTATGGAATTGAGACGTGGTCGCTAACAATGGGCCTTATAAGTAGGTTCAAGGTCACTCAAAAGGCAATGGTGAGGGCTACGCTTAGGGTTTCACTGCGTGATCGAATCAGGAATGAGGAGATCCGCAGAAGAACGAGAGTAACTGACAAAGCCCGAAGAATTGCAACACTAAAGTGGTAGTGGGCCGGGCACATTGCCCGTAGGTCCGATGCCCGATGGGGCTGACGGTTTTTCAAGTGGCAACCATGAACCGGAAGACGCAGCGTAGGTGGGCCCCCGAAAAGGTGGACCAACGACCTAGTGAAGGTTGCGGGAAACCGCTGGATGCGGGAGGCGCAGGACCGGTCGTCGTGAATATACATGGGTGAAGCCTATGTCCAGCAGTGGACGTCTTTCGGCTAAAATGATGATGATGATGTTTGTTACTACATGCCTACATAATATATTTGTACAGTTTATTGTTAAGAGATACTTTTTCCTTAATTTTTTTTAATTAAAGCATCTGCAATCTAATCTCTTCACCACCCGTGGTTGACAGGTTAGGAATGCTTAAGGCATTGAGTCCGCCTCTGTATATTTCTTTGTCCGAAAATATAAATAAATAAATAAATAATGGCATATTAAACTTATACACCTAATAAACATTGTCATATAAGTCGGCAAACGTAGCGTAGGATGCCCTTGGGCGAGATGGAGTGACGACATCAAAAAGGTGGCTGGTAGTGGCTGGCGGAGAACTGCTCTGGATCGAGCTTATTGGCGTGCCATGAAGGAGGCCTATGTCCAGCAGTGGACGAGTAGAGGCTGATGATGATGATTATTTAAGTCGCTCCAAATGAATCTAATTAATTATGTCAAAACGAATTCATTTTCGTCAAGGAATTTGTACTCAGTAACGCTACAATATGCTGTAACGGTAAAAAAAAAGTGTGAAGGTTACTTTTTAAAAGGTTGTCTGTAAAAGATCGCTCTTGGCGATAAGGCCGCTCATTGTGTCACAAAGTGTGACACAAAGGGCGGTCTTGCGGCGTAAAATTTATTTATGTTATATTATTTTATTCTATTCTATTCTATTTAGCATAGATGTATGCTGGGTTTGGAAGGTGGAATTGAGAGTGTAGAGGCCTATGTCCAATCCTAGATGGAGATAGGTTGAGTTGATTAATAAGATAATTTCAATGAAAATCTTGATTGAATTATACTGTAGAGATATCTACAACCACCACATGCAAACAATGCGTCATACTGACATTGACATCACACAAATTCTAGATCTTTACATCCTGTTCCTGATGCCTCCTCAATACAATAAGAAGGACGCGTCAAAAAGTATATTTTTGTTGTTATGTTAGTTATTGATATAAAAACTCTTTGCACTTCGTCTAAAGACCATTGATAAAATATTAAACTAAGGTAGATATGTCACTAGCGCACTAAAAATGAAGCGTACAAAAGGAAGTAAGTCCTGTATCTCGCTTTAGTCACTCTCGATACACTCGTAAAAACAAACGACAAACACTAACAGCGCAAACGACAAACACTAGCCATCTTTTTCTCCTCTATGCTTTAGATTGCGCCCCCATCTCACTCACACTGTACCAATGTATGCCGAATAAAAATATGCATGTGTGCTGCTGCTGTGTTCGGCACATTTTTTTTGGTCAGTTTGTTAGAATACATCGTATCTGTTTAATATTTTATCAATGCTAAAGACGATATTTAAATTTACAATACCACAGACAATATAAACTATTTCCTCAAAACTTCAATAAAAAAAAAACATCAGACAGCCAAGTTAAAAGCGTAAGCATTCAACCACGACACGTACTTTATAAAAATGTTAAAATAAATTGAATCTCTACATTAACGTAACTTGAAAGAGTGTCACAGATTAGTAAAACCAACCACAGTTAAAGTTCATTTGGATTTTTTCATATCCACTATATACTTTTATACAAGATCATTGATTTCAGTGAAAAGATAACGTCCCGTTTTCATTAAGAGACTTCCACTTTATACGTCTTTACCAAAATTTTGATTAACGTTTTTCGATAATGATCTTTCATTAACTTACTTTCGAATTATCGACCTATTAAAATATTTTATAAGGTCAGAATCATTAATTTAATCACAGTTTTAATTTCTTGATTGTCCTTTAATGAAGACTTTATTGGAATCATCGTTATTTTAATAATGTCACAATTACTACCATAGACCACGGAAAGGTATCAGCGGCCATTTATAGAGGTGGTATTGGCTTTGCTGCGTGAAGCAACCTTGGAAATGTGGACCTACCCGAATGTCCACGTTTCAGCACCATATATCGCGAAGGACGTATTGGTTGAATATCTCGATTAATCGGGGTATCGAGTGAAAATCAACCTACACTATTGTAAGTAATGCACACAGACCTTTTTTCTGGATGAGAAATCATCAAATGACCTCTCCCGCTTTGGGCGGAGTGGAAGGGCGTGTCAGAATTTTACTGACTAAAACCGACCCGTGTTTCTTCACTTGTCTGTACGCCAGGGCCACGGTGTCTTTTTTAAACAACCCGCAACCCTGGCTTAGGGGGCATCTGTCTTCGTGGACCCCGTCACGATGTGCTGACAGCTCTTTGAGGCGCGCGTGAAACACGACGCGCCGTCGATTCGGGCCTGGTCCTTACCAGGCGGCGAGCTGCCCACTGCTCACCGCCTGTAGGCTGCGCTTACGTGGGCTGGGAGTTCGGTGTTATCTCCCGACCGAACAGACCTTTCCACCAAAATCGTAGGTGTTCTATAAATATTTTAGTATTATTTTTGCTTTTGGCAGCGTAGAGGAACCATAATGATATCCGATACTTTAGGAAAGTCTTCTATATCGACGAAGCAGCACGTTTAACGCAACATACCGCATCATCACTTATAATATTTACAAGAGCTTTTTCTTTTCTTTATAATTTTTTCAACTAAAGCCCCTGCCATCTAATCTCTTCACCACCTATGGTTAACTGATTGAGAATGCCTAAGGCGTTAAGTCCGCCTCTTTACAATTCATGTGCGAAAGAATAAATAAATACGGCCGATTAATCAAAACCGGTCTGAATGTAGGCTCTCTGAATTACTGGAGGTCGCGGGCGATTAGAGTGGGGACTCTGTCGCCCACTGAGCGACCTCAGGGAAGGCGGCGCATAGTGGTCATGACGTGTTGCCTTGCATAGTTAAGTTTGGGGAGACCCCTTTGTAGTCTCCCCAGAGATGTGCCCTAACAGGCGTTTTTTTAATTTTATTTTTTATTAGGTAATTATAAACTAGTGATTGACTGCAATCCCGCCTGATGGTAAGCAGTGATGCAATCGTTGATAGTAAAGCGCACTAGTTTATTAAGCTTATTCACTTAAAAAGCTTAGGAATAGGAAGGATGATGGCAGTTGAGTGAGGTAATGCAATGTTAAACCCAAGACCAACACGACCAACGATGCTGCGCCAGAGGGAGATTGATCTGGAGACTCTCCAAGTCCAAACTCCCGACACAACAACATTTGGCGCATCGTACCCGGCACACATCGTAATACAACTGCTCAGACCCGTCCTCCGTACGGGTTCACCAGGCATCATGCCGGAATACGACGAATCGCTTGGCAGCAAGACCTTGTCTGGTGGGTGGTAACTTCTGCCGGCAGCCCATGTTATGGCCTATCACCGAGAATGCGGTGCGGTGTGTGCGTGCGGATTCCGTGCGTTGCATGGAGGGGGCTCCGGATTGGCCTTTTGAGAGGTAACGGTGCCCCTTCTATGTGCATATGGTGACCACCTGGGTGGTTTTAGTGAGGTAAGAATCTCACACTCTCTGGTCCTACCCCAGTTTCCCCCCGATAACAACAAAAGGCTCTCTCTGAATTATAAAACATATAACGATTCTTACAGCCGACGGGAACATTGAGGCCGATGTTATCCAAAGAAATGGCGTGGGGTGGTAGAGGTGGCGGGCACTGACGGGGGTTTTATGTGACGCAAGAATGCCTGTTAAAACCAAAGGCAAGATTTACAAAACCGCAATTAGACCAGCCATGACATACGGTGCCTAATGCTGGGCTATAAAGAAAGCTCACGAACAAAAGATGCACGTAAGCGAGATGAAGATGCCAAGATGGGCAGCGGGCGTAACTCGAGTCGATAAAGTGTGAAACGAGCACATCAGAGGAAGTTACAAGGTTGCTCCCATAGCAGAAAAACTCGCCGAAAGCCGCCTACGATGGTTCGGTCATGTCATGAGACGCCCCGAATATTATGTCGTGAAATGGACCCTAGCACTGCCAGATAACAAAAAAGGTAGAGGACGCCCACTAACTAACTACCTGGTGGTCCACAGTGACCAAGGACTTGGAGCGTGCCTAACTAAACATCTCGACAACCCAGGCCAGATCATCCTGGCGCAAAAGAACGAGGAGAGCCGACCGCAAATAATGGGAAGTGGCTAGGACAAAGAAGATACTCTGATGGAAACTCTCTTATTCACTCACTGTTCGGTTCTATAAAATGATAATGTGCAACTAGGTGAGATAACGATATATCGCTAGCTCATCAGTAATAAAAACAAAATCGATAAGTAGGAAGAAAATTTAAATCTCTCAATTGCCTGTAATTTCATCGGCGGAGCTTTCCAAAGTAAATCCTACTTATCTTAAGCACCTGTCCCATCGGTATCAAGGATTTTTTTTGCTTAAGAAAAGTACTAAGATATATACTATAGATAGGCACAAAGGTGTATAGAAAGGCTCTGTAGTAGTAGGTGTGTCTGTACAATGGAGATACAACATGTCACCAAAAGGGTATACAATATGTAAAGAAAACCCTGTCCGATCCGTGAAGGTAAATTGTTAGGTATCGACTAACATTCGAGGGGATAACTGATTCTACTAATGCTTACAAAGCCGAGCTAAACTTAAAAAAAAACCCTAAAAATTAAATATTATTTCGCTAAAGGAGGTAACTTAATACTACATGTGCGGTAGGCAATACATGCGCGGGCGAAGGGGGGCAGGACACGCGGCACGTTGTCGCATCGCTCATAAAAATACCGTCGAATATGGTGTTCTATTTTTCTAAAATTAACCAAATTTTGGGGTGGTCGGAATTAATTCGCGGAAAAGAAAAGATTATTTCAAAATTTATTAGTAATATTACTATGATGATTATGTAAAATTACATATTTTATTTGGTCTTTCTTGTGTTTACCTAACCTTTATTATCCTTATGGGTCGGACGGGGTTTTCTTTACATATTGTATACACATCAAAGGGTCGTAATTACAACCAACCAAGAATTGACACCAAATTTTTGGTTTAGTAATAATTAAAATCATAACAAACATTTTACCGCACTGTGTAGGTAAAAATAACCTTGCCACATTACTTGCCTATCCATACTAATATTATAAATGCGAAAGTAACTCTGTCTGTTTGTCTGTTGGTCTGTCTGTCTGTCTGTCTGTCTGTCTGTCTGTCTGTCTGTCTGTCTGTCTGTCTGTCTGTCTGTCTGTTACGCTTACCTCTCAACCGATTTTGATGAAATTTGGCACAGACAATCTTTAGACCCTAAGAAAGAACATAGGCTACCTTTTATCCCGGAAAAATTTGATATTCCCGAGGGAAATCTAAAAAGCGTGATATAACCGAACTCCACGCGGGCGAAGCCGCGGGCAGAAAGCTAGTATAATATAAATCCTTTCCGTATTTCTGCGCGCCTAGTATGGTATTGGCCTACCGCAAGTGGTAGGTATTGTTTTATGTCTTCCGAGAAATAAAATGTCCTTTCAATATCGTTTGATATCATAATCAAAACTATTTATAGTAGGTATAATCCTTATAAATGTTATAATACTGTAGACTACCTACATTATTTCTCTCTCCTTCCCCTTAGTATTCCATCCAAAGGTTGTCTGTAAAAGATCGCTCTTAGCGATAAAACCGCCCATTATGTCACCCTTTGTAAAATCTTAATATTTATATTCTGTAATTTATATGATGTACATCGTCATCATCATCATTAACTTTTTATCGTCCCACTGCTGGGCACAGGTCTCCTCTCATACAGAGAAGGAAGTGAAGTCGTAGTGGCCTAGTGGTTAAAACATCAGCCTCTCAAGTTTGAGTGTGCGGGTTCGATTTCAGATCAGGCAAGTACCAATGTAACTTTTCTAAAGTTATATATATGTACTTTCTAAGTATATTGGACACCAATGACTGAAGGTGAAGGAAAACAACCAGGACTTATAAGTCTGAAATCGCCAACCCACATTGAGCAGGTGTGGTGATTAAGCTCAGTCCTTTATTATGATGTACATAAAATAAAGGGTATTTAATGTATTTATTCAATTCAATGCAATTCTAAAGTAGCCATGCTCTTAGAATGTATACCCATTCCGTTACATATTGATAGTGTATATGAAATGAAATGAAATCATTTATTATGCAACTAGGATCACTGATCACTTTTACACGTAATATTTTTTCAAACTACATGGAGCCGGCATTTCCTAACTGACTACCCCTGTGAAGAAAAGCCTAAACGAACTCAGGGATGATCGTTTTGTTTCAAGCCCAGACATTAAAAATGAAAATGTTTACAATAATTTACGTGATTAAAAAAATAACAGTGATTTAAATGTCATAATACTGCATAATTACGCATATTGCTTAATGACATTGCTTAGCAGAGCGAGCAGCTCAATCCCAAGCTTTATTGTCTTCTAAATAATCTGTGATTTTATAATACTCCTTTATCTACTCTCACATCAAAAAATTAAAAATATAAAACCAAAAAGGAGTTTATATTGACGTACTTTACCAATAGTATATCGAAAGGAAATTAAAAAATTAAATTATAACATTATTTCTCTAACAAAATAAAGTTATAATATATTTTTTTTTCATTACGGTACAATCCATAGACATATAATATTAAACTAAGGTAGATAAGTCACTAGCGCATTGAACTTCAAGCGTACAAAATATCATATCTGTTAAATATTATATCAATGTAGACAGTACTATTTCATTTTTTATCTATGGCTGCGCGCGCTTTGGCGCATGCGCTGTGATGCAGGGTGTATAAGTGTTAACATTTTGTATATTACAATTATGAAACTGAATAAATTGAATTGTGTTGCGTTGGCGTTAGACGCACTGAGATTAGATAAAGTAGTGTATGAAACTGTACATAATTAGGTATTACACACTCGTGTGATACTATTAAAAAACTCGCTTCGCTCGTTTTTTAAACTCACACTCATGCTTAATACCCCTCATTATGTAGCAGTATCATAAACTACTCATCATTCTCCTGCCCTTATCCCAATTTATTTGGGGTCGGCGCAACATGTCTTTTTCTTCCATGCATCCCTATCAGAAACCATCTCGGCAGTCACCCCCTTCTTAGCCATATCATCCTTCACACATTCCATCCATCGTTTCTTTGGTCTTCCCCTACTCTTATAGCCATCAACATTCATAATTAAGACTCTCCTCACGACATTCTCCTCAGTTCTCCGTAACACATGCCCGTACCATGACAACCGATTTCCACACAACTTTTCAGGTACCGGTGCCACTTTCAGACTTCCTTTTATGTACTCATTTCTTATTCTATCCATTCGTGTAACACCACACATCCCTCTTAGCATTCTCATCTCGGCTGCATGCAATTGCCTTTCATTCATCCCTTTCGCAGCCCAACATTCTGATCCATACAAGACAGCAGGTCGGATCATGGTTTTATATATTTTCCCCTTAAGTTTAAGGGGAATGCGGGAGTCGCAAATTGTTGTTGTTGTTGTTGTGTTGTTGTGTTGTTGTTGTTGTTGTTGTGTATCATAAACTACTATTTTGCAATAATTGTCTTTCGCTAAGACAGCAGCTGATGGTATAATTAAAGTATTGGCCTAGGGCAGAATACTCGCTGGGAGATTTTCGCTCGGTAGATTGGCACTCCAACCACTCGCTTGCTACTCGTTGTTCGCCAATTTGGCACTCGTCGGTGGGCTCACATACCTAAGGATTTTACGAAAGAAACACATTTTATTGTTCTTAGTAGTTATTTCTTACCTATCTGTAGTATTATACGGCGAACCAGCATATTGGCTGATGGAGGCCAACTCAACCCCCCCTCTGTATATTGACACTAGAGCCAAGTCTAATGTTTTACTCTGAAACAAACGAGAAACAATTGAGTACTTTTAGTTTTATAGCTTATGTAAATACAGGTAAGTACTAAGTAGTATTACTTATATTGGAATATCTAAATTACCAGTGTTGATCAAGTAATAGTTGAGTAAAGTTGTTGAGAACAAATATGTATAGACCTACAAGGTGAGTTTAAATATTTCCATGATACAGGAGAAGCTTCTAGTGTGGTATAATGATTTAATTAAAAGAAACGCTTCCATATGAGTTGTAGGTTTGAACACAGATGGACGCGTAGTGTGTAAAATATTTCATGACCACAGCGTGGCTATCATGAGTTTTCATTACAAAGACTCGATCATCGATATCGACCGCGTTTGACTCATCGATTTGCCCGCTTCAAGGTTGTAAGACTTCTCAGGCAATGAGAGCGCCAAACGCGATCGATGCGTATGATCGAGTTTCATAATGAAAACTCATGGTAACCACACTGCTTTGATAACGGTGAAGGATAACATCGTGAGGAGGGAGTTTTTTGGCGGGAAGCTAAGATGAGTGCCACGCTCATTTTTCATTGGACTTTTAAATTATTTATGATGTCGTTTACTAAATAAAAACGCGTGATTTATGTAGTAAAAAGTGCATTCAGTGAATAATTCATAAAGAACAGTGAAATATTGTAGCATAGTGGCCACATCATGGCTTTGAACCAAATCTTCCTCCGTGTTCGGTCCGCGCGGCCGTCTTTTTCGACATGAATAATTCATTACGTGACATTGGCTAAATGCACAAACCGTGCGAAGCCATAAGAGAAAGAAAGAAGAAAAGAACATCGTGTGGAAACCGATATGAGTTAGAATCAAAAATGCGTCGTATCTACTACTCGTACTGTGGCGTAATCGCGCTTAATAAAACAGTAGAAGTTCAACTCTTGTTCGTATCTAATCCAGTTAAAGTTATGGTTTAGTTTCGATCACATTTCGTATCGCGCTAAAGTTTCAACTTCGGTTGAAGTAAAATCAATGTAAGTATGAGTGATACATTTCATCATATATAATAATGAAACCTAAATCAATTATAAGTAAATCTAATTGTTTAGACGTAAGTTTGACATGTTATAGAAAAAGTTAGCTTTGTTTCAACTTTTTCATTTGACAACGGTTACGTTCCAATTGCGATCCAGTTATGGTTAAACTGTTACCGCGATACGAAACATAACAAAAGTTATGGTTTGGTTGCGATCCAAATCTGATTTGGTTGAATTATTTTAGCGCGATTGCTCCCCTGGTCCCACGTGGTGGAGTACAGCTCTCTCCCTGTCACAAAGAGGAAGCGTGTTTCCCAATAGTGGGGCCATTAAAACTTTATAAATTACTAGCGGGCGGCAGCGACTTTGTTCGCGTGGAGTTAGGTATGCTTCGCTCCTATTAGTCGCAGCGTGATATTATATAGCCTTAAGCCTTCTCGGATTAATGGGCTACCTAACGCAAAAATAATTTTTCAAATCGGACCAGTAGTTCCTGAGATTAGCGCGTTCAAGCAAACAATCAAACAAACTCTTCAGCTTTATATATTAGTATAGATAACGGTCGAATAATATAAGGTGATAATGGCCCTGATTTCTTTGTTCACAAACTAAATTAAATTTGTTGTTTAAAATGTTTTTTTTTTAAATATTATAAACTAGAGGTTGACTGCAATTCCGTCTGATGATAAGCAGAGATATAATCGTTGATGGTAAAGCACACTAGCTTATTAAGCCTATTCACTCAAAAAAAAAAATTACTGAATAGGAAGGAAGATGGCAGTTGGGCGAGATGATGCAATTCCCGACACAACAACATGTGGAGCATCGCGCCCGGCACTCCGTAGGCTTCACCAGACATCATGCCGGAACACGACGAATATTTTTTTTTATATTTTTGGTCGCCATGTTTATAATCGCGTCTAAACTATCTATGGAGTATCTTAATTTGACAGGATTGAACTAAAATGTTATCTTCTATACTTTTTTTTTATTGTTATAAACTAATGCTTGACTGCAATCCCGCCTGATGGTAAGCAGTGATGCAATCGTTGATGGTAAAGCGCACTAGCTTATTAAAACTGAGTGAATAGGAAGGAAGACGGCAGTTGAGCGAGTTGATGCAATGTTTAACCCAACAATACTACCAACGATGCTGGCCCAGAGGGTGATTGATCTGGAGACGCTCCATGACCAAACTCCCGACACAACAACATTTGGCGCATCGTACCCGGCACACATCGCAACACAACTGCTCAGACCCGTACTCCGTAGGCTTCACCAGACATCATGCCGGAACACGAGGAATAACTTGGTCGCTAAGACTTTGTCTGATGGGTGGTAACTTCTGCCAGCAGCCGATGTTCTTCTTTCTATTTCATTAAAAAAAGGACAGAAGATATAATGTAACTAACATTTTATCTTCTTAGACCTGTCAAATTACTGCGCTTTTGAAGTAAATTGACGTAATTTTGATAGTCATGTCTTTCTTTCTTTTCTTTAGAATGAATACTACTTCAACTCTTCAATGGCCTCTGTGGTTATATACCACAATTTTGCCAATAACACGTGTAACAAATTATAGAAATTCTTTAAAAAAAATATTTCACAATAATGGCGGATATCGCCAATGACAGTTGAAAAAACGGCCGCGTTAGCCGACTATGAGGAGATTTGATGCAAAGCCATGATATGGCCAACTATGCTACGATATTTCAATGTTCTTTATGAATTATGCACTGAATGCACTTTTTACTACATAAATCACGCGCTTTTATTTAGTAAACGACACTATAACTAATTTAAAAGTACAATGAAAAATAAGCGTGACATTCATCTCAGCTATCCTGTCAAAACCCCCCGATCGTCACGTCAATAATCGCGTCCGCACTGTCTATGGAGCAAGGAAATTCTATCTAAACTGGAATGTGAACTTGCATAAGTCTCGTTTCGGATAGATTGACCTGCTGTCGTCCGTACATCATCAATTTATTCATCCATTTTTAAAATTCAATTATGAATTTAAAAAGTTCGCATCCATGCCTAAATGTTCATTAAAACACAGGTAATATAAGTGAAAAAAAAAACGTACATTCCTTATAAATTCCATTATAATAGTCACCCTATACAACAAGGACAGAGGGCTACTGTGAAGCTATCTCCCTCGGACCGCGTTTTGATCGATAGTTCACATTCCAGTTTAGATAGAAATTCCTTGCTATGGAGTATCTTAATTTGACAGGATTAAAATAAAATGTTATCTTCTATCCTTTTCTTAACGAAACAGAAAGAAATAGATTTACTTAACTTGAAATTAGTTTAGTTCGTGGACAAGAGAACCGGCCCCAATATGTCGATTATTATAAATTGATGATGTTTAGAACATTTTATCTTTTGTACATACAATAATTGACTGATTGGAAAATAAACATCCTAATAACTGAAGGTGAAAACATGTTTGAAATTTAGGATTTCCCGAATAGCCACTCCATCATAATTAGCAGATTAAATCGCGGACAAGAGTTGTATGTACCTACTGCCGTCAGGTTACTTTTTGTATTCTGTTCGTGCAATTTTTTTGCTAATAGCAAAATATTTTGGGCAAATTTGTGCAGTAATTATTTACGATATATGTTATTTTTATCGTTTTACAAAATATTTACGAATTTCAGTTTAAATTAATTACACACTACCATAAAATAATTTTCTTGTAAAGTACGATTATTTTCAATAAAAAAAAAAATAAACCTTTACAGTTAACTAAAGCTCAGTTAAAATTAATAACAAACAATAAAAAAAAAAATAAGGTTAAAAGGCAGTTTATTCAGGTTTCTTTGAAATTTTAATATGTGCGTCCTTGAAAAAACATTTCTTTCCGACAGAAAGGCGCACCGCGGCGGTGCTATACAGCTCTAGTATCAAATCACTATGAAGTTGTCAAAGAAATTATTGGGCTAGAGTCGCATAGCTTTATCGTGTCAAGCCTGTCTGCAAGAGATTTTTCTCGGTGGTAGGCCATAACATCGGCTGCCGGCAGAAGTTACCACCCACCAGACAAAGTCTTGCCGCCAAGCGATTCATCGTGTTCCGGCATGATGTCTGGTGAAGCCGTACGGGGGACGGGTCTGAGCTATTGTGTTGCGATGTGTGCCGGGTACGATGCGCTAAATGTTGTTGTGTCGGGAGTTTGGTCATGGAGAGTTTCCAGATCAATCTCCCTCTAGCGCAGCATCGTTTGGTCGTGTTGGTCTTGGGTTTAACATTGCATCACCTCGCTCAACTGCCGTCATCCTTCCTATTCCTAAGTTTTTTTAAGTGAATAGGCTAAATAAACTAGTGCGCTTTACCATCAACGATTGCATCACTGCTTACCATCAGGCGGGATTGCAGTCAAGCACTCGTTTATAATTTAAAAAAAAAATAGAATTCATACTCGTCGGTACTAGAAGAAGGAAATTACAATTTTAATGTGCTATTTCTGAATCACTATATAGTATAAAACAAAGTCGTTTTCTCTTTCCCTATGTCCTTATGTATGATTAAATCTTCAAAACTACGCAACGGCTTTTGATGCGGTTTTTTTTTATTAAATTAAGTGATTAAAGAGGAAGGTTTATATATAATAACATCCATTAAGTAGTAGAGAAATACTATTATTTCTGAGGTTTCTAATGTGATGTCGTAAATAATATTTTTTTTTACGCGGTTATAGTGAAGCGCAGGCTGAACTCTAAGAGATTTATCAAAATATTGTACACATTGAAAAGGTCTACAAAAAAGTCCGCGATGGTATATGTCTATCTCTTATGGATATTCCACGGTAACATTTTTTATCATTTACTTTTTACAAAAATTATTGGCTAATTTTCGAAGCGATTTTAACCAATACAACAATACTTCTTATCTTTTTTAATACCTTAAGGACATTGTTAATTTGATATAATATGTAGATCTATATCTCCCTTCAAAGCATTTAATTTAAATGAATACGTTCGAAGATATTACAGATTTATATTTAAGAAAAATTGCAGGGTGTCGCGTTTGCGGCGCATTCACAGTTTTTCTGTAGTGTATTTAGTACTGCACCCATGCGAGGCCGGGGCAGGTCGCTAGATTGATATATAAACACCGTTGTTTATTCTATGCTCTTTAATATCTACTGCGATTATTAAGTAACCTTAAATAGATGTCTCGTTAATAAATACTACTGTTGATAATTTTGTCAAGTATGTCGTCTCGGATAGAGTTGATTATGCTGCATTACGCTGAGCAATGGTAGTTTTGCGTGGATGTGACGCGTATTTCCGTCAGATTTATGTTTCCATCCCACCTTCATATTCACCACAAATAAACATAATTATTTTGTCTTTCTTTCCTTTCATCATCATCATCATCATCATCTTAACGTTAATCCCAGTCGCATCCGAAGCTTTTTTCAGCTTTGGAGTCTAGGGTCCGCTTAACCAGTCTAACTGCTGATTTTGGCTAAACTTTGATATTTTCAGTGAAGCGACTGCCGTCTGATCTCCACAACCCGAAGGCGATATCTAAGCATTGCAGTTAGATCAATTGTTAGACTTTTCAGGGCTCCAACAACCCGTAACGACTGCCACTAGATGTTCGTATGGCAACCGGGACCAACGGCTTAACGTGCTTTCCGAGGCACGACCAGACCAGTGCAAATATTCATATTCATGCATACAAATATTTGCACTGTGTGGGGATCGAACCCACGCCTCCTTGCGCAATCTTTCTTCCCTTTATCCATACTAATATTATAGATGCGAAAGTAACTCTGTGTGTCTGTCTGTCTGTTACGCTTTCCCGCTTAAACCTCTCAACAGATTAATGAAATTTGGCACAGACAATCTTTTGACCCTGAGAAAGGACATAGGCTACCTTTTATTGAAAAAAAAAAAAATGATATTCCTGAGGGAAGTCTAAAAAAGCCGCGGGCGGAAAGCTAGTATTATATATAAATGCCCGTTATTTGTTTAATCTATACAATTTATTTGTTATATTTTATTTTTATTTATAATTACCAAACAAAGATATGATGATTTTACAAAGAGTGTCACAATGGACGGTCTTATCACTAAGAGCGATCTTTTACAGACAACCTTTGGATAAAATACCAAAGGGCTGAAGAGACCAATAGTGTAGGTAGTCTACGGTGTACTATTTAGATTATACAATGAATATATGCAATAAGATTACCATACTAAATTTTATTAACATACATATACATGTATTGTATTAATGTATTGCAAGTTGGATTTTGTACCCTCGCCACTGAGCTTAGCGTTGAAAATCCAACACTGTGCTCTTGTATATTTAGTCATTAGGTACATTTAATCAATATTTTATTATCATCCTAGAAATAATAAACCAAACTCATTTGTAACACAGCTTATCCGGAGATCACAATTAAGAAAAATAAAACATAAAAAACAGCTGCTTTACGTCAAGGAAAAAGAAAATACAGACGTATAATAAATTACTTCATCTCGTTAAACAAAGCCAACATTTGTACAGTCACTCCTCAGAAAATTATAATTTTACATAAAAGTAAAGCGCGCACATCTTTCTAGAAACAAGAAAGATACATACCCACGCTTATTTGTCTTTGTGGGATAAAGAAACAAAGTACGGATTTACCAAAATGACTGCGACATATCCATAAAACGTGAAGATAATCGCCCGGCGAGTAATAAACCTTAGCACGTGGGAAATCCTACCTTATATTTTCCTGATAGAGTTTAATTTTATTTGGGAGTAAACGGAGGAGTTTAGGCAACATGTGTAACTGTCTTTTCTCTTACGTTTATGTGTGGGTTTGGTCGAGAAATATTAATATTTTCGTTTGTCTCTGGAATATTTCTTTGCCTCTCGGAACAAAGAGACAAAGTTCCTCTTCCGGAACTTAAGTGCTGGCCTCTGGGACCGTGCAGTTGCAGGAAGTTATGTCTTTAAGACAACATGTTTATGGATTTGAGAACGAAGTGTTTTAAGAGAAAGTTGGGGAATATTTTGTGTTGCTCTTTAAAGATGCTGCAAAATGCTACCTGGCAACTTTGCATTCAGTGGAGAGGCGTGCAAAGAGGCTTGTCTGTGTTCTATAGGATGCTTTTTGGAGAATCATCATCATCTAAGCGTTAATCCCAGTCAGTCATTCAGCCATTATATGTTCGTATGGCAACCGGGGCCAGCGATTTAACGTGCTTTCCGAGGCATGATCAGACCAGTGCAAATATTCACATTCATGCATACAAATATTTGCACTGCACGGGAGTCGAACCCGCGCATCCTTACGCAGCGGCCGCGTTCGCTACCGCTACGCTACGGAGGCTGTCACATAGAGGAGGTTGTCGGTGGAATATCCAGAAAGGAAAGAAAATCTACCGACCGATTCTGTAATATCACCGTAAAAAGTTAAGTTATAAACTAGAAAAAAAAAGTGAGCTGTCCATGCCTAATTTTAGTTGGACTGAGAGTTTATTCCAGGTTCACTTCATTCATTAAGTTTTCATTAGTAAGATAGTTATACCTACACTGTTACACTGCTGGATGTATTTACTTAGTAATATGTATGTAAAATAAAATAAAGGAAATAATAATAATCTAAAATCGCTAACCCGAATAAGCGTGGCGATCAATGCTTGCTTTCTTCTCTGTGTGAGATTATTTTGCCCTACAGTGAGCTACCAATGTTATAGCGGTACATTTTTAGGGTTTATTTACATATTCGTTAATCCTACCTACGGCGGTAGGTGACCGAAGCAGATATTAATTGACATTTATAATTAACTTTTTTAAACGTGTGAGATAGCAACGGTGGCTTAGTGGTATCGGCCGCGATTTACAATTTATAGCGCTACTTTGTGTAAATCATTTCATCAGCACTGCTCTTAAAACGATGAAGAGAAATTTCGTGAGGGAATCGATGTGTTAGAGGCAAAACCTCAAGCACTTGTGTGATCTACCAACCCGTATTGGGCCCGTGGCCATTCCTTCTCACCAAGAGGAGGCCTGTGTCCCAGGAGTTTGAACATTATAGGCTGATTATGTATGAAACGCATTGATTTTTTCAGAACAAATTTTAGTTACATACTAAAAAAAGCTAATAGTTAATATTTGCCTTTTTCTTATTTCGTTTTCATTCAACAAAAAAAAAAAGATAAAATAATTAGGTTTACTTCGAAGTTCTGCTCTATTGTTGGACTCATATTTTGGATAAACATTAGTGCAAATGGTGCAATGCCTACGTTGCAAAAGACGTTCATCCCATCACTTCATTAAATGTATTAGAGATGCTGTTTTATAGTCATTAATTAAAACAGTACCAACGCCAAAGTTTGCCGTACTGAGATATAATATGTCGTAGTCGAGGAGTAGGTCTAAGTGAAGCTCAAACTTTGGGCATGGGGGGAAGTTTGTATACTGATTTAGTACAAGACGCTGTATTACAATACATTGTGGGAAATTATCTTGTTATTATTTTATGAAAGAATGAGTTAGGGAAGATGAAAGAAACTATCGAATGAAATATAATAATGTAAATGAATGTGTAAATGTGTCTCGGCTGGTGGTAGGCTATAACATCGGCTGCCGGCAGAAGTTACCACCCACCAGACAGTCTTGCTGCTAAGCGATTCGTCGTTTTCCAGCATGATGTCTGGTGAAGCCGTACGGAGGACGAGTCTGAGCAATTGTGTTGCGATGTGTGCCGGGTACGATGCGCCAAATGTTATTGTGTCGGGAGTTTTGTCGTGGTGGATCTCCAGATCAATCTTCCTCTGGCGCAGCATCGTTGGTCGTGTTGCTGGGTTTAACATTGCATCACTTCGCTCAACAGCCGTCTTCCTACCTATTCACTCAGTTTTTTTTATTGAATAGGTTTTTAATAATCTAGCAAGCTCGATCTGTCAAGTATTTTTTGACAGGTCGAGACTGTAAACGTTATTAATATTACTACAATAATTAGCCCTCTCTTGAAGCGGTTTTGACATATTTCTGTCGCCGAGATGGAATCGCGATTAGATCTATAGATCTAATTCGATTCTCTCGTTATAACGTTTTAAATTACTAGGCTATCAGGAAATAGTTATGATTTCATTGTGTACTAGTTTATGATTATAAAATATGCGATAGGGTTAGATAGGGGTTGGCTATAAATATGTCGACTAGGAATAAAAAGACCGGTCTCACTGACCACCTATAAATTTGGAACGTGAACATCCTTCCCAATAAAACAGATTCTCAAATGTAAATCTCGTACATTTTTACTTTGGCGTTTTATTACACTTAATTTTAATACACTAGTGCTGCGTACTTAGCACAGTAGAAGTGTGGCACTTAAAGATTAAAGAACGTACAAGATACCCATACAGAGAGTTTTTTTTATATTGCCCCATACTTGGAGTTTATCATCTTTCTTAAAAAAACCCAATGTTTGAAGACTAAAATCTTCAACCAGTGCGTCCTACCCGTCATGACTTACGGAGCCGAGACGTGGACACTAACGGTCAGACTAGTCCATAAGTTTAAAGCCGCTCAGCGAGCTATGGAGCGGGCTATATTGGGCGTCTCTCTGAAGGACCGCATCAGAAATGAGGTGATCTGACATAGGACCAGAGTTACCGACATAGCTGAGAGGATTAGCAAGCTGAAGTGGCAATGGGCTGGTCACATATGCCGCAGGGCCGACAACCGTTGGGGTAAGCGAGTCCTCGAGTGGAGACCGCGTCTCAGCAAACGTAGCGTAGGACGCCCTTGGGCGAAATGGAGCGACAACATCAAAAAGGTGGCTGGTAGTGGCTGACAGAGAACTGCTCAGAATCCAGCTTGTTGGCGTGCCATGGAAAAGGCCTATGTCCAGCAGTAGACGAGTAGAGGCTGATGATGATGATGATTATACTTGGAGTTTCTCTTGTATCGTGGGTGCGTCTAAAAACATATAAGCTCACATACACAAACAGCTAGACCCGGAACAACTAGTTGTAGGTTATATAAATATTTGTTCCGTGCAGGAATCGAACCACATAGCGCAGCAGTCAACAGCTTAACCACTGCGCTAACCATGCAGGCCACATACGGTGGGAAAGAGAGAATTTTTGACTAAATAACTACCCAACCCCTACCCCCCCCCCTACCTAAATAACTTAGCTGGCCGTGCCTCGGGAAGCACGTTAAGCCGTTGGTCCCGGTTGCCATACGAACATCTAGTGGCAGTCGTTACGGGTTGTTGAAGCCCTCAAAAGTCTAACAATTGGTCCAACAGCAATGCTTAGATATCGCCTTCGGATTGTGGAGGTCAGACGGCAGTCGCTTCACGGAAAATATCGAAGTTTAGCCAAAATCAGCAGTTAGACTGGTAAAGCGGACCCCAGACTCCAAAGATGAAAAGCTACGGATGCGACTGGGATTAACGCTGAGATGATGATGATAAACTACATAGTAGAAGACGAGGAAAGCGAAAGTAAATATGTCATTGATGAAATTCGTTCTTCGTCCGTAAGAAGTACGATACTTTCGAAAGAATGTATGAAAAATTCAAAATTATGATCAAACGTAGACAACATAAAATAGGGATACCAAAATAAGTATTATAAAACAGGTACAGCATAGTGTTTCGTGTAAAAAAACATCTATGAATATTGTAGAAATCATAAAAGTTGAAGTCTCTTATGATGTGGAATATTTTAAAAGTCTACGCTTCTTTAAAAATGTTTGCCCAAACTTAAATTATGTTCATACTCATTTTTATTTATTTTATTTTATTAGTTATAAACTAGTGCTTGACTGCAATCCCGCCTGATGGTAAGCAGTGATGCAATCGTTGATGGTAAAGCGCACTAGCTTATTAAGCCTATTCACTCAAAAAACTGAGTGAATAGGAAGGAAGACGGCAGTTGAGCGAGGTGATGCAATGTTTAACCCAACAACACGACCAACGATGCTGCGCCAGAGGATGATCTGGAAACCCTCCACGACCAAACTCCCGACACAACAACATTAGGCACATCGTACCCGGCACACATCGCAACACAACTGCTCAGACCCGTCCACCGTACGGCTTCACCAGACATCATGCCGGAACACGACGGATCGCTTGGCGGCATGACTTTGTCTGGTGGGTGGTAACTTATGCCGGCGGCTGATGTTGTTGCCTACCACCGAGAAAACTCTCAGTAAGTAAGCAGTAAATATGAGAAAAGCCCAAACTGAAAAATTCAAAGCATTTATTTTGATTAAACCAGTCACAGCCACTTTGGCATTGTCAAGATAGGTCAATCAGAAATATAATGCTCTTCTAAAATGTAGTAGAATGGAGAAGAACAGGCAATAACCTTCATGAAAATTCTTTTAAATTAAACTGCTATAAAAGTATTAACTACATCATCAGCGTTTATGGCATGCTCGGCTCTGGCATGTTCGTGGAATCGCGTACCGACAGCTTTCACGTGACGATGCGATCTGCGTCTCTGGTGCGCAGAGTGTGAGGCAGTGCCAAATCCGTCCTCGCGATGATTGCCAACAAACTGGGTTGCCCTTATAGCCAGCAATTCTGCGGCAGTTATTGCTGCCGAGTGAAATTATTGTCTGTGTTCGTTTTTGGTATCTTGTTTGTTACCTTTGATGTATATGTTTGTATGAGTCTTGATACTTGAAAGAAACAAAATTTTATTAATGTTCTTTTTCTTCTTCTCAGCCTATAGAGGTCCACTGCTGGACAAAGGCCCAGGGCTTTCTATGATTACCGGTCCTGTGCTGCCCGCATCCATCGGCTTCCCGCGACCTTCAGCAGGTTATCGGTCCACTTTGTTGGGGACCTATCTACGCTGTGTCTTCCGGTAGGTACTTGGTCGCCACTTCACAACCTTATTGCTCCATCGGTCATCGGTTCTACGAGCAATTTGCCCCGCCCACTGCCACTAAATTTTAGCGACTCGAAGAGCTATGTCAGTATTAATATTCAATTTAACATTATAATATATTTAAAGAAGACATGCACATTACATACGTTTAGATCAGAGCATATACAATATGTAAAGAAAACCCTGTCCGATCCGTGAAGGTATGGTTAGGTATCGGTAACTGATTCTACTAATGCCTACAAAGACGGGCTAAACTTAAAAAAAAATCCCCCTAAAAAAATAAATAGTATTTCGCAAAAAGAGGTAACTTAAAACATGTGCGATAGGCCATACAGGCGCGGGCGGAGAGAACAGGGCACGCGGCACGCGGTCGCATCGCTATTCGCTCAGAATTATACCGCCAAAAATAATGATGTCACTTTTTTAAAATTACCAAATTTTGGGGAAGTTGCAATTTATTCACGGGAAAAAAAGGTTATTTCAAAATTCACTAGTATTGTTACTATGATGATTATGTAAAATTTCATGTTATTTGGTCATGTGTTTACCTAACCTTTACTATCCTTACGGGTCGGACAGGGTTTTCTTAACATATTGTATACAAGGCGTGGTAACTAAAACAAGACTAAGCAGTCTGCTTTACGGGGGTTTATCCGTAGCTCCGAATGCAATTACGGTCGATTTCTACTCCGTATTATTTACAGTCATTAGATTAGTTTCGCCAAAACTAAAAATTGTAGTCATTAAAACGATTACACAGCTGTTCTCGATCCCGATAAGTTTTTCCCAGTCCGAAAAGTTAATTGATTGGGAGCAAGATTTTTTCCCGAAGTATCGACTAATTTCTGACTGGCCCCAAAAGGATATCGGGTATTTTCTTAGAGAATAGGCCTCCATTGTCAACTGACAGCGACCGTTCACGAACATTACACCGTGGATCAGTATCGTACAAGACAACCATTTTGAAAGAGCTAAAGCACAAAACTGCTTTGAGTCTAAAAAGCCTGTTCTTTTTCTAAAACGTATTTCTAAAAAAAAATATACTAATACATAAAGCTGAAGAGTTTGTTTGTTTGTTTGAACGCGCTAATCTCAAGAACTACGGGTCTGATTAGAAATTTTTTTTTGCGTTAGATAGCCCAGGAAGAGACCCAGGAAGGCTTTAGGCTATATAACATCACGCTGCGATCAATAGGAGTGGATCATAACCAACTCCACGCGAACGAAGACGCTGGCGGCCGCTAGTATGAAAATAAAATAGGAAAGAAAGGAAAACGATTTTGCGGTAAATAAGACGGAAAAATTACAAAAACATAAAAAATAAAAAATTGCTGAAGGAATATGCATCATATCCACGCAAAACGGCTATCGCTCAGCATTATGCTACGACTCTATGCAAAACAGAGCCCAGCGCTGGTTTTCAGGGACAGCCCTTTCCCTTCTGTATGCTATAAATCGATGATTCAGAGCTGGCATGATGATTCATTCAAAATTCAGTTCCTCAGAAGCTTTAAATCAGATCTTTAGACCACCCGTTGTGACACACTTTGTAAAATGTTCATATTTATCATCATCACCTCAGCGCTAATCCCAGTCGCATCCGAAGCTTTTCAGCTTTGGAGTCTGGGGTCCGCTTTACCAGTCTAACTGCTGAGTTTGGCTAAACTATGATATTTTCCGTGAAGCGCCTGCCGTCTGACCTCCATAACCCGAAGGTGATATCGAAGTATTGTAGTTAAACCAATTGTTGGGCTTTTGAGGGCTCCAACAACCCGTAACGACTGCCATTAGATGTTCATATGGCAACCGGGACCGACGGCTTAACGTGATTTCCGAGGCAAGACCAGACCAGTGCAAATATTCATATTCAAGCATACAAATATTTGCACTGCGCGAGTATCGAACCCACGCCTCGTTGCGCAGCGGCCGCTTTCGCTACTGCTACGCCACGGAGGCAGTCGAAATGTTCATATTTATGTTCTGTAATTTATATGGTGTACATAATAAAGAACATTCTATGTTGTTGTAAACCAGAGTGAAGTGAAAGGAGATTAGGAATCCCTTCGTTCTGCTTGGGACAACACAGACTTATAATAATAACAATCCCATAAAATCAACCCCTAAACACCACGGAATCTAAATCCCAAAGATAATTATTATGACCCATAACATCATTGACTCGATAACCCAAGATTACACATACCTTCATATCAACGATCCTATCCATACCTTTATTGAACGTAGAATAATAAGAAAATAGTGTCCCATTAAATTATATGGCAGGTTATCTCAGCAAGGTAATATTAATCTTACTACCTTCATTATAAGGTTGTGATTTGATATTCACAGTTATACGTTATTATACGTTTTGAAATTAGGTGAAAACGTGTTCAATGTTATCGGTTTCAGGCGTGCAATCTGATTGAAATACACATTTATGTTATTGGAAAAGTTTTTATTGAGTTATTCAGCAATTTCAGTTGTTTAGTTGGACGCTATTTTGTATAAGTTTGTTTAAAAAATCATGAGGGAAGATACTAGGTTTTAATTCAAAATGTAGATACTTTTTCTAAACTTATTGTAGGATTTAAAAAGCATTGATAAAATATTAAACAGATACGATATATTCTAACAAACTGACAAAAAAAAAAATGTGCCGAACACAGCAGCAGCACACATGCATATTTTTATTCGGCATACATTGGTACAGTGTGAGTGAGATGGGGCGCGATCTAAAGCATAGAGAAGAAAAAGATGGCTAGTGTTTGTCGTTTGCGCTGTTAGTGTTTGTCGTTTATTTTTACGAGTGTATCGAGAGTGACTAAAGCGAGATACAGGACTTACCTCCTTTTGTACGCTTCATTTTTAGTGCGCTAGTAACATATCTACCTTAGTTTAATATTTTATCAATGTTAACAAGGTATAAATTTTCTTCAAGAAAACTTGATAATGTTTCCCGTTGTTTATCAAACAATGTCCCCGATTCACAGTGTGTCGACTAGAACATGCTAGCTGGACAAAAATATTTTTTGACTTATATCACTTATGATGAATGAAAATAAGCCAAAATTATTATTTTTCCTGAGTTCTGGTGTTATTGGTATGAATTAAAAAATATAAATATATTAATGACCGGTTTAATTATATAATTAATGATACACACTAAATTAAAGTGAATTTATGCAAAAAATAACTACAAAAACATTACAAATACAAAAACAAAACGTTACATTATGTAAAAGGCTGAAAATTACTACTTACAATCTCATTAGATAGGTACGTCAAAAAAGTTATCTAAATTGTTTTTTTTTTTATGAAAATGCAGAAGTAAATTCAAATGTAATGCAAATACCACTAAGAACTTATGTTAATATTATGTACAAGTACTAGAAATTTCTATTTACAACCTGATTATATCTAAAAAAACATAAAATAAATATTAAATATAATTATAGTAAGTCCTAATACCAATTTATAATTAATCCCTCTCACATTCAGATGAATCAGGTATCAAATAATTTTCATCAGTATGATCAAGGTTACTTGGTACCTGTAATGGTGGCTGTGAAGGCGGGATAATCATGTCTAAAACTTCTGCGGGTGATTTATTCAACCTTATAACAGGGACTTCTCTAAGGGAATTAATCAAAGGATCAGACGTTAATAGAAGCATATGCAACAAGTCTGTGTTCGTGGCACTACGTGACCTTTTCCTAGTGTGGTGCTCGCGGAAACGACTACAATCTTTATTGCGAGCCTCTTGCGCTTCTTCCGATAGTTGTCCTATGGGAAGAAGTGAAGATTTGACTACTTCAGTGCTATGCACAAGTATTTTGTGTAAAGTAACTGGCATGTAGTACCCCGAATACAGACTTAAATAAAGCGTTTTTATATCTGAACATTATTTCGTGAGTTTATTTAAACCAATATCATAACCAGAAGACAAAGTTGTTAACAAAATACCGAGTTTTTTTAATTGAATCTACGTCTAATCCCGTAATTTCAGCACTTAGAGCTGCGTTTGAAAAAACCTACGGGCAGTGTTTCCGTCATTTGAATTCCCATATCCCGGTTTTGGCTATTCTACAATTAAACCTAACTCTTTCTTAAACTTATCTTTAATAATTTGCGATCGTAATTTTAAATGATCCTTATCAGCTTTTGACTTTGCTTGCCATTTCTTAAAATCTAAGCGATAACTTATATGTAAGAGACACTCAAAGGAACGGATCCATGCGTGTAGTGTAGACAAACCAAAACTTAAATTATCTTGTTTGGCAGGAAAATCCTTGCTTTCGTCGTTCATCATTAGGGGTGTGGCGCCACAGATATAACATTTTTGAGCGGATAGTGTATCCGTCAACGCGTTACAAATTTTCCCGTCCGTCATGGTTAAAAGAAACTTATGATTTACAGAAATTTGAGAACCTGCAACGTTACATAATGTTGGAAGCAGTTGAGAAACTTCATCCAAAACTTTTTGTGTTTCTGTAGTTGTAAGTTCTTTTGTTTCCTTAGCAAAAATAAACTTTATTGGTCGGCAGTAGGTGGTCGATGACGGGCGAGGATTTTGCCAAATGATGGTATCACCGTCATATAATTGTAAAGGAACAAAAGAAAAAACAAACAGAAACTCATCTGTAGCTTCCACGTTTTCAAATTTCTGTTTATAACTACTGTGGCCAGAACTTCCATCACAACCCCATTTACTGACTAATGTGAACGACGGCGATTTTGAGAGCACACTTCTAATAACTTCATTCTGAACTTTTGCTAATCGATTGGTGGTCAAATCTAAAATAGCTTGAAGCCTAATGTCCGCGCGTGATTCTGTTATAGAAATGTGTTCCTCTAGTGGATAACAAGATAATTTTGACTTACATAAGCTATAATATGATGGAAACACTCGATGTCCCGCCTTCATAGACCACTTCCTTGTCTGCTTGTAAGAGTGAGTGGTGCACTTAGAGTCTATATAATACGCTAAAGCTTCATCACTACTTAATTGTCTGCCACCAACACAAGATTCCGACGTGGATTGGTTACCCTTGGCTGGGCTGTTGCTACTTCTAATAGCTTTTGCTACATTCCTGTATCCTGCCTTTCTATGAGCTATTTCAGCAGCTAACGTTAGCTCACTTGCGCTACGCTCACTAACGAGTTCTTCTACGCGGCGTTTTTTACTTTTCTCAGAAGCATTTTCGAAATCTATTGGCGGTCTTCCAGGATGTAGCTTAAGCGGTGCCGATGTGGAAGCCTGTGGTCTGTGAACAGCAACCTTAAACTCTAAGTCTGCACCTTCCAGCCACGTCTTATTTTTCTCCAACATCCTTTTTTTATCGAATCGACAAGAATTCCATTTTTCAGTCAATTTTGCCGAAAATCTTGATATTTGTAATTTAATTTCTTTTTCTGATGTATCTACAACATCCTCCAAGCTCCATTTCTGCTTTATATACCTTAGAATTAAATTATTTTTATCCTTTTTATCTAATTTGACCCACTCTTGAAAAAATTCCATACGAGTAAGTTTGTATGTAACTTCTGAAAAATAAAAATAAAACCATGTTGGACTGTGTTCGGGGTAAAAAAATATACATTATTTAAAAGCTTAAATATGTAGCTACCTTTAGAAAAAAAAAAGTAAACTGGGGTAGACTGGGGGTTTTTAGTTACCCTCCAACAAACCTTTGAAAGTTAGAAAAATTACGCCTTGAAAGACGTATGAGCGTAGGTTTCTTTTATAAATTTACACAGTTAAAATTACTTTATTATTTATATATAATAAAAATATACATACCTTCTAGTATATAATCCATCACTAGTAAAATAGATTCAATCACAAAATTTCTTTGGAGATGTTAACCAACGTAGTGCTAAATTGCAACTGAATAAATGTGCATTTGTGATTTACACAATAAAGGGTACTTACACATTTAAAACAAAACAAATCCACTGTGTTAAACGAAAACAATTCCTAGAATTAGCGCCTCTATAGTGTTGTTTACGTTAAACGACACTTTGTTTTCGAGTGTTTGATAACGATTTCTGTCCAGCTAGCATGTTCTAGTCGACATACTGTGCGATTGTGTTGTTCTTAAACTAAATTAAATTTAAGTTCAGCCCATCCTTTTCTTTCCATTTCGTTAAGAAAAGGACAGAAGATAAAATGTCAGTTTAGACCTGTCAAATTAGTGCGCTCCTGACGTAAACAGGCGTATTTTTAGTGGCCATGTTTACAATCCACATACACATACCTATGACTTACGGAGCCGAGACGTGGACACTAACGGTCAGACTAGTCCATAAGTTTAAAGTCGCTCAGCGAGCTATGGAGCGGGCTATGTTGGGCGTCTCTCTGAAAGACCGCATCAGAAATGAGGTGATCCGACAGAGCACCAGAGTTACCGACATAGCTGAGAGGATTAGCAAGCTGAAGTGGCAATGGGCTGGTCACATATGCTGTAGGACCGACAACCGTTGGGGTAAACGAGTCCTTGAGTGGAGACCGCGTCTCGGCAAACGTAGCGCGGGACGCCCTTGGGCGAGATGGAGCGACGACATCAAAAAGGTGGCTGGTAGTGGCTGGCGGAGAACTGCTCAGGATCGAGCTTGTTGGCGTGCCATGAAGGAGGCCTATGTCCAGCAGTGGACGAGTAAAGGCTGATGATGATGATGATGATGATGATGTTTACAATCGCGTCTAAACGTCTATGGAGTATCTTAATTTGACAGGATTAAACTTAAATGTTATCTTCTATCCTTTTCTTAACCAAATGGAAAGAAAAAGATACATATAACTTAAAATTAGTTAAGTTTGTGAACAACAGAATCGACGCCATTAAGCAATTTTTTGGAAGTATTTTCATGTGTTTTTTAATATCTTGCTAATGTATTTTCAAGAAATGTTTACAAGAGCAAAACATTACTTTTGATGGCCAGAATGGAGCCAGGGGTATACACCTATTTCTAAATAAAACATTGATAATTATAGTCCATTTAGCACTTATCCCGACTTTGTATCGAAAAAGTCAAACATAATAGAAACTTTACGAAATTAGATTTAGAAACGAAATATCTAAAGTGCCTTATAATAAATTTTGATAGCTGAGAAGGCACATAATATCTGCTTACTTAACAAATAATTTGATTTACATCAAAAAGCCCCTAATCTATAGTAATAATAAAGCTGTGAAGTTTATTTCAACATGCCAATCTCTAGAACCTACCGCTCGGATTTGCAAAATAGGGATGTTTCCTGGGTAAAAAAAAAAATGATTCTATTTAGTCCGTCATTCAGATTATAGAAAAATATTGGATACGTATATTTTGTTTTATCAAATCAATAAAAATTGACAAATATAAAAGGCATCAAAGATCAGGAGTGGTGGCTGGTGACGTCACTGGTCGCTAAAAAGTGTAGCGTGCAGTGACGTCACACGAGTTTTCAAAGCGCTGTGTCGTGTTAATTTTTTGGTTATATGAAAAAATACGGGCCTAGTATTTTTTAGAAATCTGACTGACGGGCTAATTAGTATTTTTTAGTCAAATACCCTATTGTATTATACGAGTTCATATAGTTCACTTTTTTACAATGCACAAATATGTGAGCTCTCACGCCCTGTATGCCTGAGGCTTTTATTTAGGTAATAAGTTTTTAATTATTTACATTTCCATTTTAATGACTTTGAGCTGGCATATGGTAAATAATTATGGTAATATTTTATGTTGTGTTCGTTACTATACAGTATACATAGTGTTGTCTATATAGTCATGTGTTTTTTTTTTTTAATGAACAGACAGCTGTGCTGCTCGGGAGTTACTCCGCCACTTCTTCTTCGCAGCGAAAGCACTAGAAAGTGGCGAAGGGTGGGCATTTTGGGGGGACTGTCTTATGTAATAAGTATTGACGTTCAAAAGTGCTGATTCTCAGCCTAATTTGAATAAATGGCTTTTGATCTTGACTTTTATATTTGGAATCCAAATTTTAGGTCCTTTTGAAGTGAAAACTTCTTTAGCGACGTTGAGCACTTTTGTTGCATGGGGAAAAGCTTTAAATTCGCGTGAGATTGACCGACCCGACACAGTGATCGTTTTCTTTTACACTTTTTATGTATTCTATGTTTTTTAATGATTTCAGTTTTCACTTTTTAGGGTTCCGTAGCCAAATGCCATAAAACGGAATCCTTATAGATTCGTCATTTGTCTGTCTGTCCGTCTGTCCGTCCGTATGTCACAGCCATTTTTTTCGAAACTATAAGAGCTATACTGTTGAGACTTGGTAGGTAGATGTATTTTGTGAACCGCATTAAGATTTTGATGCAAAAATAAAAAAAAAAATATAAAGAATATGGGGGCTCCCACTTAGATCTGAAACTCAAGATTTCTTTTTTTTTTCATCAAACACATACGTGTGGTATCTATGGATAGGTCTGCAAAAATGTTTTTGATATCGAGGTTTCTAAAATATTGTTTTTCTAAACCGAATAGTTTGCGTGACAGACACTTCCAAAGAGGAAAAAAGTTGCCCCCCCCCCCCTCTAACTTCTAAAATAAGAAAATCTAAAATCTAAAAAAGACATGATGTACATTACTATAAAAACTACCAACGAAAATTGTTTTGAACGAGATCTAGTAAGTAGTTTTTTTTTAATACCTCGTAAATCGTAAACCGCTTATTACCGCGTAATCTTTCATACAAATAACTTAAATCCTTTAATTTCATAAATCAATGGTACGGAACCCTTTGTGCGTGAGTCCGACACGCACTTGGCCGGTTTTTTTTACTTTTTTTTTTCTGTCGGACAGTCCCGTGCTATTTTTTTTTTTCTAATTAAGCGTTTCCCCACACTATTTTTTTCTCATAGATCATAGGTGCGTTTAATTGTTACGTAATTATTTTCCTCGCATTCCTGCTACTTCCTTATATAAAACTTGTCTGGTGTATTAAATATATTTTTGTTTATGCTATATAAATATTTTTTCTTTCTAAAGAAGGCTATAGGCTATTTAACCTGACGCTACAACCCTTAGGAGCAGAACAAAAGAGTGAACGCTAACTTAATTTAAAGTGTTAGCGCAGCCAGGCGATACAATGCTATGCGAAGGGGTAGGGAGGAAGAGTATAAATTTCACGTGGACTAAGTCTCAGGCAGAAGCTAATAGCTTGTGTACTAAAACTAAAAAAAAATGTTTTTTGAACGCGTTCAAATCTGAAACTTCCAATTGTATTTTTTTGATTGCTTACATTTGAAAGCTCAATTCTTGAGAGAGGCTATAAATCAAACTAGGAACTGAGCAAAAAAAAACACTAGGCAAAAACGAAATGATAGCGTGGGTAGGTCAATGCGAGAGGGTCAGTTGAAACGGGAATAATGAATTTCACGCGAACAAAGGCTCTAACAGAAGCTGGCTTATAAAATTTAGGTATAGACATAAATTGTGATTCGTATAAACAGCGTAATAAAAATTACGGACCGTATATTATTTATTTTAGCACCCATAAACAGACTATGTACTTATCATAATGACAGTACAAAATACAACAATATTTTCACGAAAATATCATAAATACCATAATATAAAACAGACACATTGCACCACACTAAAGTAAAGCAATTTGCTCAAAATAAACCATAAAAAGTTACTCTCGTAAATTGTGTTAGGTGTGACTTTCACTTTTGACTAAAATGGGGATTATATTATTTTCTAGTTTCGTTTTACTATTCAAGGAGTATTTAAGTCATGGCGGCCTAGTTGTTAAAACACCTTTCAAGCATGAGTGTGTGGGTTCGATTCCAGGTCAATCCTTCTCTGGATGCGATAAAAAGGTTGATGATGATGATGATGACTTTCACTTTAGATTAAAACGAGGAATATATTATTTTCTAATATAGTTTTAATATTTAAGGAGATTTTTAACAATGAAACTGAACGCTACTGAATACTTCTAGTTTCCTTACATATTGACAATGAGAAGTTATAACAATTGCCTTTTTTTTATAATTATAAACTAATGCTTAACCACAATTCCGTCTGATGGTAAGCAGTGATGGATTCATTGAACGTAAAGCGCGCTAGATTATAAAGAGCATATTCACACAAAAAAAAAACTGAGTGAATAGGAAGGAAGACAGCAGTTGAGCGAGGTGATGCAATGTTAAACCCAACAACATGACGGACGCTGCGCCAGAGGGAAATTGATATGGCGCCCCACCACGACCAAACTCCCGACACAACATTTGCCGCATCATATTCGGCACACATCGCATCACAACTGCTCACACCCGACCTTCGTACGGCTTCACCAGACATAATGCTTGAACACGACGAATCGCTTGGCGGCAAGGCTTTGTCTGGTGGGCGGGCACCTCTATCCTCCGAGAAAGAAGAAGAGAAGAAAAGAGAAGTTTGTTGCCCTGCGACTAGATTTTGAACGTTTTGAATTACAAGAATTCCCTCAGCCTTCAGATTTGCAAAATAAGTTGTTAAAGTATCCACATAAGTAACTAAATACGTACAACACAAATACATACATGCAACCATGCAACGTGTCCTTGCATCGAAGCCAAAATCTGTACATCATAACAGTGTTATTCACACAAATCTGGAATAACATTGACTTGGCAAAGTCCGGCCATTCTGCGCTACAACGTTTATTCGCATGGTTAAGCCTTTTAATATTTTAAATTAGCGTGGTTGCTTTGTTACAAGTTCGTAATGACTCGAAACTACTCGAATGATCTAGAAGCTACTCGGAGCACTTTCTCGAATGTTCTAGAAACTTTCTTTATAAATATATAACTAGCTCTTTTTTATTTTTAACATTCGTCTGATATCCGTCCACGGGGTTGATATAATTTTAAAATTAATAAATAAAAAAAAAAACAATATGCCAACCATTCAGCAAAATGTCAGATGACAACACAGAGTGACTACTACTGACCCATAAAATATGATAGAATTGATATTATAAGTAAGCTTGTCGATAAAACATACAAGTGCTGTTTGAAAAAAGAAATAAAAAGCAATTGTTTTTGGTCTCCATTTAAAAGTGGAATTATAATTAAAACCAGTACGTGACAAGGCCATCTGACATTACTCTTATCATCCTTATTGGCAGCTGTGTTCTATACACTATTAAGTATATAAGCCTCGTCCCACGTACCTAATGTTTCCACTCTTGGAAAACAGGCCTCCTCTCGGTGAGAGGAAAGAGCCCTAATCAACCAGCCGAGCCCAAGGCGGGTTGATAGATGTCACATGTCTTCGAAGCTTTAGTTCTAGAATATGTTGGTTTCCTCACTATGTTTTTTTTCACCGTTGTCCAGAGCAGTGGTGATGAAATAATTTACACAAATTAAAGCGCCTGATGGGCTTTGAACCTACAGTTTGTTAGTCGCGATCTTCAACTTGTTGTGATTTGAGTTTATTAACCGACTTCAAAAAGGAGGAGGTTACTCAATTCGACCGTATATATGCTTTTTTTTTTTTTTTTTTTTATCTTTGTTCGCGCATAACTTCGTCGTTTATGAACCGATTTTAATAATTATTTTTCTGTTAAAAAGAAGACGTTCCCAAGGTGGTCCCATGATAAGGATATCAGGGTTTGATGGTGGAAGACCAGAGAAAAAAGGGAAACTTTCAAAAATTGTAGGGGCGACTAGTGCATTTCTTAGCATTTTCATTAAGTATTTTAAAGCACTACAATTTAATAAAGGTCTGGAGTAGATCTGATGATGGAGCCGGGAGACAGTCGAAGGAACTCCTCAACAATTCACAGCAGCCACCTTGTGTTTGGGCTCGATTAATTTGTATTGATAAGAACTTTACACCTAGATGGGTTGTGACTGTCATAAGAGCTCTGATGATGAAGACAAAGGCTAGTTAAGGAACTCCTCAACGGTTTACAGTAGCTACTTTGTGGTTGGACTTAATTCATTTATATTGATGAGACTTTTGCACCCATTGGGTTAAAATAATGGTCTGCAGTAAATTTGATGATGAAGACCATAGGCAGTTGAGGGAATACATACGGGTAAAAATTAAAATAAATAAAATTACGTCCTTTTCGGATGCAACTGAATACATAGTACTTTTAAAAACTAAAAAGTATAAAATAAAAACTTTTTTACAAAAAAACAACCGACTTCCAAAAACCACTACAAAGTTAAAAATAACTAATTTCGGAAGTCGGTGTCAAAAACGAATATACAAAACCAAAGACACCGACTTCCGAAATTAGTTATTTATAACTTTGTAGTGGTTTTTGGAAGTCGGTTGTTTTTTAACTGATTATTTTTAAGTAGCGTCATGAACGATGGTCCTTTTTTTTTTATTGGGATGGGAAATCATCAAATGACTTCTCCCGCTCTGGGCAGAGCGGAAGGGCGTGTCAGACTTTTACCGACTAAAACCCACCCGTGTTTCTTCACTTGCCTGTGCAACGGCCAGGGCCACGGTTTCTTGTTTAACCAACCCGCAACCCTGACCCAGAAGGCATCGGTCTTCGTGGACCCCGTCACGATGTGCTGACATCTCTTTGAGGCGCGCGTGAAACACGACGCGCCGTCGACTCGGGCCTGGTCCTTACCGAGCGGTGACCTGCCCACTGCTCACCGCCCGGAGGCGCGCGCCTACGGTGGCTGGGAGTTTGGTGTCATCTCTCGACCAGGACGTCTCCTGCGGCGGCTAGTGGCGTGAGGGCGCTGGGATTCCCGTTGCCTCACGCGCTCCGCCTCCTCCTTTGCAGCATCACTGCTTCGCAGAAGGAGGTGACGGCCTGCCATGCACTCTCGCTCCGGACCATGGCCTGGACCAGGGTCGGACGCGAGAGATCGCCGCCGATCGCCGCTACGAGGACACGGCGGTGCTCTACCCAAGCCGGGCAGACCTCCACCGTATGCACCACCGTGTCCTCAGGGCGATCCACACAATGGTGACACCCTGGCGTTTCCTCCCGCCTTATACGAAACAGGAACCTCCCGAAACAACCGTGTCCGGTGAGAGCCTGCGTCAGGCGGAAGGTGAGGGCGCCGTGGCGCCTCTCTAGCCACTCCTCAAAGAGTGGACTTACCGCCGCCATTGTGGCGTGCCCAGCACTGGGTTGCGACAATCGCATTCTCCATATCGCCATGAGATCCCGCCGGAGCTCTGTCCGCCGTACTGTGATTTCTCGCGGCAGTGGAGTTATACATGAACGATGGTCCTTACGGTATAATAGGGAGCAATAGATTTTCTATTGTTTCACAGCATGGTACGGTGCTTTAATTCACTAAACTTAATTATGATGGCAGTTTAATCTCAAGGCCGTAAATTTACGTCGTCTATCAAATGGCTACTTAGTGGTGGAAATTATGACGACAATGGAAACGCTGTAGCCTCCATTTGGGCTTTGCCGCAGTTGGGTAAAAAATGGTTAGCTCATGTAGATCCATGATAGATACTTATTATAAAATAATGAAAGTCGTTTTCTGTATAACCGTGTTTGGTCTTCATAATGACTTTTTATTTAGTTTTTACCGACTTTTTTTCTAAAACGTTTAATTTCCGAAGGTATTCTTCGTAAAATTCTGGATGGCGGTTCTAAACCCTTACATGTATTGTACCATACTTACATCAATATTTAACTTATTTAAAACTAGATATGGCCCGCGATTTCTTCGTCGATTCAGGATGAAAAGTAGCCTATATGCTTACCCGAGTCAAGGTCTATCTGTGTGTCGAATTTCATAAAAATTCGTTAAGCCGTTTTAGTGTGAAAGCAGGACAGACAGAGATGGACAGAGAATGGAAATATGTATAAATCTCCATGTTGTTAATATGTTTACTAAAGAAGGTTAAATTAATTTAACCTTTTTTCCATGTAGTGCTGAAGCCTTTCCACTGAACACAAGAGAAAACACGGTCCGTAAACCAACAGTAATTAAAAACAAATCCCCCAATGTCAGCGGCAGTCGGGTGGGTAGGTTTTCAATCCCTATTTTTTCTGCGAAAACACGTTTGTGGTCTGTGGAGCATGTAAAAATAATTGGAATTATATATAAAAACTTTTTTTTTTAAGTCCTTCGCTACGTATGACCTAATCATCATTTCAGCTGAAAGACATCCACTGTTGGACATAGGTGTCCCTAAATCATTGCTACTTGTGTTTCTTACATTCAGAAAATTCCTACTGCCTTCCCAAGGTCATCGGTCCATCTTTTGGAATGCCTCCACTTACGGTACCACGTACGGTACACTACTTACGGTAGTATGCGAAGGTTTGTAAATACGGGTGGATAGATGGGTAGTTACTCTTTCGCGTAAAAACCACTGAACAGGTTTTTATGAAACTTTAGGTAGCTTATCATCAGATTAAAAAAAAAATATGATACTAATTTTGGTCTCGGTAGTTCCACTGGATTGACACGATAATTTCTTTTAATTTTTTTACGTCAATTATTTAAGTAGTTCTAACGCAGTCATAAGGCCTTCGTTAAAACTCTTCTGTCTGATTTTTTCCTTTTTCTTCTTCTTTTTCAGCCCATAGATGTCCACTGCTGGACAAAGGCCTCCCCAAGGCTTTCCACGATGACCCTTCTTACGCTGCCCGCATACATCGGCTTCCCGCGACCTTCACCAGGTAATCGGTCCACCTTGTTGGGGGCCTCCCTACGCTAAGTACGTGGCCGCCACTCCAGAACCTTACTGCCCCATCGGCCATCGCTTCTGCGAGAAATGTGCCCTGCCCACTGCCACTTCATTTTAGCGACTCGAAGAGCTATGTCGGTGACTTTCCAGGTAATTTTTCCTTATTATTCCCAATTTTGTGTCACATTGAAGCCTAGCGAAATTAGCAGACACAGGGGTTTTAGAAAATCCCCTGTATTTCGCTAAACATTGCAGATTTAAAATAAATACACCCTTTGTGCGTGCCCAGCTGTTCAACACTATCTACATCAAAACCCAAAAACAAACGAAAACAAAAAACAAACCAAACTTAAATTCAAAATATTATCAAACGAAAGGGTCGAGAGGGTTAGAATGAACTCCTAATTACCACAGCCCTCTACTACAGAGCTGGTCAAATGGCCTCATTATTGTTTTCATTTGTGATACAGAGGACTTGCGACCGTTGGGCTCGCAAATAGCGGATCTTTGCCAAGCCAAAAGTGGACCTAATTTGTGGAATTGTGCGACGACCGTAGATATACGAGTAGCCTTTGGTGCTTAGGGTGCGTTGAATGGTAGGTCTATTTTTTTTTTTTTTTTTTTTTATAAGGATTGGATATTTTTGGGAATTTGGTACTGGTGATGAAAGCCGCCAGAGCAGTAGAAAGTTTTGGTAATTAAGGGTTGATTTTTCAAACGACAGAGAATGCCTTTAGTGGAATACAATTGTCATCTGACAGATTGTCAAATATTCTAAACTTTTTCTCGAATTAAATTATCTGGCATTGGAAAAATTAACACTATAAATGTTTTATTTAATTAACTTTGTGAAGTGTTTGAGATTGCTGGCGGTGTTGGGTTGTTTAAGAGAAACACTTTTAGTACAAAAACACACTGATTATATTGCTTACTAATGACACTTCACAATGTTATTATACGTCGATTCCACTATTCTATTAATTATTGGGCAGAGCGCATGTTTGTTTTATGACTGTACCAGAGAGTCTCTCTCTCTCTCTCTCTCTCTCTCTTTTATTATAAACTAGTGCTTGACCGTAATCCCGCCTGATGGTAAGCAGTGATGCAATCGTTGATGGTAGTTATAGCGCTCTAGTTCATTAAGAGCCTATTCACTCTAGCCTAAAAGACACTCAATTTTTAGTCCGACGGAAACACCGCCGCTGCGTAATTGTACTTTACCGTTTCCAGGATGCAATAAAAGAAATATTCTGATTGACGATCTTGTATTTAGGAGCGGGTATTTATATACATTTTGGATTTACAATTATAGGCAGATTTACAGTACAACCAATCACAAACAATATCAAACGACCAATGACATATGAGCTACAGCGCGGCGCGCGCGCCTCGTCGCTAAGTTAACTAAATACAACTGTATGATGTATCAGTTCACAGTTGTATGCCCGCGCGCATGGCGTGCGGTCGTTGATGTATACTGCTATATAGTTCCTCCCCAGCGAAGCGCTTGTTTATGCGAGTGGTGTCTCGTACGTTCGCCGCAAGCAGTGTAATTGTTGTCTCGACGCGGTGCCAGCGAGCGCCTAGGGCTGCGTGACGTCAGTTTGCCAGACGGGTGGACGACGTATTTGCTCGTGTGCCTTTCGCTATTTTAGCTTTAGTGCGCGGCTGTGCTCCGTCTCGGCCGGACGTATGTTCTACAGGGCGAAGCGAACAGTGGGTCTTGAGGTGCGGCCGGATCGTGTGATGTATGGTGTCTGGTCATTTATAGGTTCTACTGCTTCTTCAGTGTTGGGAATAAATGCAGGCTTTAAACGATCTATGCTGATGTTTACTTGTCGATCGTTGATTTTCACTGTATATACCTTGTTGTGTCTCTTCAAGACACGATACGGACCTTCGTATGTTGGCGTCAGCGGTCGACGGTAGGCATCGGTACGTATAAATACATGCGTGCACACCTTTAGGTCGTCGTGAATAAACATTGCGCGGCGATCAGTGCTCCGGCGCACGGCTTGCATCTTTTTTATTGCATTGGTTATGACGTCACTAAAGTGTGTATTCGTATTAGCGTATGTCGACGTCTCTCCACACATTTCGCCGGGTAGCCGTAGTGTTTTACCGTATAGCGCTTCTGCCGATGACACATTAGTATTGTCTTTAATTGCAGCGCGAAGTCCCAACAAAACAGTTGGCAATTCTTGCGTCCAACTTGAATTATGTAGTCGTGCCGTTAATGCTGTTTTAAGTGATCGGTGCCACCTTTCAACCATTCCATTCGCTTGTGGGTGGTAGGCAGTGGTTCGTGTTTTTTCGATGCCCATTCTATTCATTAGTGTTTTAAACAAATGAGATTCGAATTGTCTCCCTTGATCGCTTGTGATCCTTTCTGGGCAACCAAATCGCACGATCCACCCTTCGTATATAACGGTGGCGATAGTGTTGGCTTCCATGTCTCTGACTGGGAATGCTTCTGGCCATTTTGTTGCTCGGTCAACGATGGTAACGCAATATCGTTTTCCGTCTGATATGGGTAGAGGTCCGATGATATCTATGTGTATGTGCATCAGTCGCTCTGCTGGTGGGAATTGTTCTAACGGCGATACCGTGTGTCGCTGCACTTTTGTTCGTTGGCAAGTTATGCAACATTTTGTCCACAGGCTGGTGTCCTTGTTCATGCTCGGCCAGAAAAAGCGTTGTGTGATCATCTTCCTAGTGGCTCGGGTGCCGGGGTGGCTCAACTCATGAATGGCGTCGAAAGCCTTTCTACGCAGCTGTGATGGCAGGTAAGGTCTTGCACGGCCACTGGAAGTTTCGCACAATATTGACCTACTTGAGCTAAGTGGGCGAATCCATTCGAATCTAAGTATTTTGTTTTTCGTGATGTCAGTCAGTTGTTGGTCGCTGTGTTGAAGACGGATCAGCTCGTCGTAGTCAATTGGTGATGGAGTGGATATTGCTTCGATTCTTGATAATGCATCGGCCACAATGTTGTCCTTTCCTTCAATATGGCGTATTTTCAATGTAAATTGACTGATATAGTGTAAGTACCTTGTGCGTAATGGTGTTTCAGTTTTGCTGTTTAGTCGCAGTAGGGCTTGCGTTAGCGGCTTGTGGTCTGTGTAAACATTTATTTCTTTACCCTCGAACATGCGTCGAAAGTGCCTAATTGCCAGATAGATTGCCAACAATTCTCTATCGTATGTACTATATCCTTGTTGCGCTTCTGTCAGTTTCTTTGAGTGAAAACCGAGTGGTCTCCAACTGTTTCCTACGCGTTGCTGTAGGGCGGCTCCAACACAAGTATTTGAAGCGTCACACATCAGTGATAACGGAGCGTGAACTGAAGGGTGTGACAAGGTGACGGCATTTTTATGCTGTTCTTACAGGCTTGAAATGCTTCTATATCTTCCTTGTTGAAGTTGACCTTGGTTTTGTCATTTTTCTTGCATGATCGTAGATATTTATATAGTTTTTGCTGAACATGTGCAGCGTGCGGTATATTTTCTTTGTAAAAGTTCAATATCCCCAGGAATCGTCGTAATTCTTGAACTGTGGTTGGTTCAGGATAATGAGATATTGTCTTCACACGATCCTCTGTTGGTTGAATACCGGCCTCTGATATCAAGTACCCGAGGAATTCTAATTTTTTGTGGCCGAAAACGCATTTTGAAACGTTTATTCTTAGACCATGTTCTTTAAGTCTTTTAAAAAGTTCTTTCAGGTGACTTCTGTGGGTTTCTTGGTCTGGTGAGGCGACGAGGATGTCGTCGACGAATGGAAAAATGTGGTCCATGTTGCCGAGTACGTTGTTGATATGTCGTTGGAATGTTTGTCCGGAGTTGCATAGACCGAAGCACATTCGAGGGAATTCAAAAAGTCCAAACGGTGTAATGACTGCCGTCTTCTCGATATCTTCTTCGCGTATTCTTAATTGATTGTATGCTTTTTTTAAATCGATTTTCGAAAAGATTTTCATCCCTTCGAGATGGTACGTGAAGTCACGAAGTCGTGGTATTGGGTACCGATCCGGTTTGGTGACGGCATTTAGTCTTCGGTAATCACCGCATGGTCTGTATTCACCAGTCTTTTTCTCAACGAGGTGTAGTGGACTTGCCCAAGGAGACTTCGATGGCCGGCATATGCCTTGTTCAAGCATAGTTTGAAACTCCTTTTCCGCTTGATATTTGTGTGGCGGCAACGGTCGTACTTTACAGTACACGGGCGGGCCGTGTGTCACAATATGATGTTCAACCCCACTATTTTTCATGTTGTTGAAGTTCGGGGAAGTTATCTCGGCGTACTCTTGAAGTAGGTTGTGGTACGGGTCGGTGAGGTTAATAGTAAGTACGGTGGGGGTAGCGGCACTATTTGCGATGCAACCGTTGATTGTTAAACCTGTTTTCTTATCGATGAGTTTCTTGGCACGCAGATCGACGAGAAGATTGTGATGACGTAAAAAATCGGCGCCCAATATCGGTCGTTTCACGGCAGCAACGATAAATTGCCACGATAAGGGGCGGCGTAGGCCTAGGTTAAGTTCTAGCATCTTCTCGCCATATGTATATATTGGGGTGCCGTTTGCTGCATACAACACTTCCTCCACCGGCTTCATTCCCTTAGTGTTAGGAATAACCGACACGTTAGCTCCGGTGTCCACAAGAAATCTCAAATGATGTTGGTAATCGCAAACGTGTAGACGGTATGGTGATATTTCGTCAACCTCGGGTTCCGTCGTAGCCAAGGTCGCGGCTAGTTTTCCTGACGCATGAACTTACACGGGGATTTGCAGTTGCGTGCTTCTTTGCCGTAACGTGCGTGGTAAAAACAAATATCACTTGACGGTTGCTGGTAATAATTCGTTCGGCCTTGTGATTTTGAACGTGATCTTGGGCGAAATGATGGTCTTCGTTGTCTTGATCTGTCTCTTTTCAAGGCCGCGATTTCCCGCGTAAGCTGCATAATGGCTTCTCGAAGATCTGGCTCTGGCTGCAAGTGACTGCTTTCGTGTCGTGACGTAGATGATGACGGTTGGTTGCATGCACAAACTAAATGGACTTCTCGGGTTTGCTCATGCATCTTGTTAGCCATGGCAGCAAGCACGTCGAGTTTGGGGTTTTCGTTGACTTGATAGCACAGCACGCGTCGAGACTGGCAGTGTCTCATCCACAGTATTTGCAGAGTTTGTCAGAACGTTTCGATCAGTTCGTCTCACGTTGGAATCACGTCGGGGTCACCACTTTACCGTTTCCAGGATGCAATAAAAGAAATATTCTGATTGACGATCTTGTATTTAGGAGCAGGTATTTATATACATTTTGGATTTACAATTATAGGCAGATTTACAGAGCAACCAATCACAAACAATATCAAACGACCAATGACATATGAGCTACAGCGCGGCGCGCGCGCCTCGTCGCTAAGTTAACTAAATACAACTGTATGATGTATCAGTTCACAGTTGTATGCCCGCGCGCATGGCGTGCGGTCGTTGATGTATACTGCTATAGTACAACATTATTGCACCCTTTTACTTCATCATCGTATCGGCCGAAAGTCGTCCATTGCTGTCCAGCAACATATACCATTGCAGGACATAGGCCTCCCCCAAGGAACACCACGACGACCGTTTCTACGCCTCCCGCATCCAGCGGTTTCCTGCGACCTTCACAAGGTGGTCAGTTCACATTGTCGAGCCTACCCACGCTGCGCCTTCCGATGCGGTCTTGCTTTTTATTTCATGTTATGGTTTTTTGGATGATGATTCATCCCAGCGTTAATCCCAGTCGCATCCGAAGCCTTTTCAGCTTAGTAATCCTATCTTATATTATACCTAAATACGAAAATGAGTTTGATTGTTGTCAGTACATATGTTTACGCTGTCACCCTAAAACGGCACAAATTTGACACAAAGTACAGGCTGCTTTTACCCTGGCAGACGGAGCCGCGGGCAATAGCTAGTTTGGTATGAATCCATACTTCTATCCATACTAATATTATAAATGCGAAAGTAACTCTGTCTGTCTGTCTGTTACGCTTTCCTAAAACCTCTCAACCGATTTTGATGGAATATGGCACAGACAATCTTTAGAGCCTGAGAAAGGACATAGGCTACGTTTTATTGAAAAAAAAAAAATATGTTCCCGAGGGAAATCTAAAAAGCGCGATATAACCGAATTCCACGCGGGCTAAGCCGCGGGCGGAAAGCTAGTACCTTATAAACAAAGAAGTCTGTAAAAGATTGACACTACGTAAAAGTTCGAAAAAAAGTTCTTATCAAAAGGGCAGCAAAACTTGTGCTAAGTTTGTCACAAGTCACAAGTTGTTGAGAACTGGTAGCGAAGCAGTCTAAGTTGATAAAATAAAAAGCAAAAATTTCCTGGAACTATAGAATTTGAAGGCAATGTCACGTATAAACAGATAAGTAAATTAATAAATTAATAAGACTATAATCCGGAAGACGTAGCGTGGGTAGGCCCCCGACAAGGTGGACCCGCATGAAGCGGGAGGCGCAGGATCGGTCGTCGTGGAGAACCTTAGGGGAGGCCTATGTCCAGCAGTGGACGTCTTTCGGCTGAAATAATGATGGTGATGAAGACTATAATAAGCCACGTGCAGAGAGGAACAAGAATGATAGGGCATCAAAAATTTCATTTGTAAATTCTGTCTGTCGTCAGCAAGAAAACTGTCCAAACGGCTGGCAGAAGTGCCAATAAAATAGGCTACCCCCTGGTCATGTGAAGTATCGACCAATCGCTAGTTATGTCTCAGCAAATCATGGCCCTAGTGACCTCAAACTACTCGAACTTAATTATAACTATCATGAGACTGAACAATAATTATACATATATAGGTGAGTAAATATTATACAAAATTTAAATACACTTAAGATCGCAGTCAAGTATATATACAGCAACTTAATAGTATGTATTTCCAAGAAATATCTTTAATCATCATCATCATCATCATTTCAGCGTTAATCCCAGTCGCATCCGAAGCTTTTTCTGCTTTGGAGTCTGGGGTCCGCTTTACCAGTCTAACTGGTGATTTTGACTAAACTTCGTAAATTAATATTATCTTTGAAGCGGCTGCCGTCTGACCTACGAAACTCGAAGGCGATATCGAAGCATTGTAGTTAGACCAATTGTTGGACTTTTGAGGGCTTCACCATTCTTGCTTCATCTTCAACCCGTAACGACTGCCATTAGATGTACAGTCAAGACCAAAAGTCGAGTTACAATCTCACAAAACTATGGCCAAGCAATACTAGTTGTAGTTACGACCTTCTTCTATAATAAAGTTTGATACACACTTATACACTTTGACAACTTGCTGCCCGCTTATGATTGTTAGGTACTACTTACTAATTTCAACGCTCACAGTAAGTGTTTAAATAGCCTAGCGGTTCTCGTCTTGATTGGCATTCAAGGTGGTTCGAGTTCAAATCTAATAACTTACAAAATATTTTTGAAATGTTTATTGGTGAGTTATGAATGCTGACAACAAAAATATGTAAAGATACCGATCCGCAACTTAACGATGATACTTTATTAAAAATTTTAAGATTTTTTCTATATTAGAGTCATTATAAAAAGATGACGGTAGATTTGAAACAAACTGAACAAAAAATATTCCATTACCTACAATAACTATTATTAACTACAATAACTCAAATAATATTACTTAGCTGTTGTTGGTTGGTGAACATATAGTTACGAGTTCGTGTTATTAGTTTTACTTTTTAATCAATATGCAGGCATATGCAGCAATATATCTCAAATATCATAATATGAAACCGGCTTTTGTGTAAGTTGTTTTTATTATTATTTGGGTAAGGTGCAAACCAATCTCTTGTTGAAAGTGTGTAATAAAGGAGACGGGCGAAATTGGGCCTGAACTGTACACAAATGAGTTATTTGTCAATAATTTTCATTTATTTTTTTGTTTTCAATCATTTATTACTAATTCTGGATTCGTCAGAATGAAAAAGATAATATTTAATGAAATAATACTGACTTTCTTTACTTTCACTTTTCAACAATGTTACCAGATGAAATGCGAATCATTAATAAGTTCTAATCGATAAATCAAATTATTAGAAAAATAAAATTAAAAATGAATCAGTACATTTCTATAGATTCGTTTTAGAAAATCTTTTAATATAAGGTCTTAATTATATTACCTATTATTTACTTATTTACAAAAACATCTTAAAAGAAATTGATCAACAGATCGATTTAATAATCAATTCAACTTTTTTATTATACAGGCAACAAAGTAAACTCGTGACAACGTGACGCCAAACGTCAAAAAATATTCCCTTCCGGGTTTGAACTTGCCGTAGTGGATATTGTATTTTGTTGTATTTTTTGTCGTTTTATATTATTTTGCGTCTTTGGCAACGTATTTAGGATTCTGACGGTTATTATTTTGTCGGATGATCCACGCATTTCTCACAACGGACTTTGATATCTTCCTTACTCGACTTATTTCGAAACAACACAATGAGTGACCAACGTGCAACGTCTTCATTGTATCCTATCGAGTTACGACAAATAAAAGCGGAAAGCATTCTTTCAGTTAAAGAGCAATGGATTGCACCTCAAGTGGTAAGTATTTATTTAAAACGTATGTATTTAATTAAAACTTCACGTTGTGATATTTTTCGAGTAGAGTCCAACCAGGATACCTTTACATATGTATATTATTGAAGTAAGTTTCATTAATAATATTCCAATATACTACACAAATACTACACAATATACACTATAATGCACTTGATTTATTCGAATTCCAAGTAAGATTTACGGTTTGATTATCAATTACGGAAGATAGTTCTTTTTATATAACTTACTTGTAAGAATTCAACAAAATCAATGAAACAATATTAAAATTGAATGACCTTTTATGAAAACATCAATATAAGTACTATAATCCTAGTATCAGCATGATCTCAGTAAGAAGTGATGCAATTCTGAAAGATACAGTTTTATCACTATTTTTTATTTTGTGCAAAGAATATAAACAATGTTCTGCATCATAATTCTGTAATTATTATTTGTGGAAGCTGTAAATAATAATCTAATATTGTTCTAGGTTAATAGATCTTATCACATTTACCAAGGATGCAGAGATTTAGCTGTGAATGCCTTTGGCACAGATGAGCAACTTCCATCTCCAATGATTGGACATCTCCAAGTGTGTGTTCAGTGTTGCGGGCAAGATCTCAATCATTGCACACTAACACCCAACGTGAAAGAAGAATTCATGCAGTCATTTCTGAATGGATATTGCCTCGGACTGTAAGTTTTTATTAGGTTTAGTTGTTTTGTATTTTATACTACCACAGGGTAATCTATGTATACTACTATGTTATTTTTTTATTTTTTCACACTAATCTCTGAAATAGCAGTCAGCTTTAAAGAATCATTTTTGTAAATTAGTGTCACATTCATGAGAAAAAAATATATGGAAATGTTAGTGTAGTATGTATATCTAGGCATTGTAAAAAAACACAAATAATTATATTGCAGCCTTTATTTCCTGAAGGTGTAGATTTGAAGAGATTTGCGTTATTATTATTATTTATTTTCTTAACCTAGTGCACAATACATTGAGATAAAAGCACAAAACCATTTTCATGGTTTGTCTATAGGAACGGAACAAACAGTGTATCAACAATAATTAATTATTACTAGCATGGACATTTAAATTAGTATCTAGCAAAGAAGTTAGGTCTTACAGAATTGCTTACAGACTACTGAGTGATGTATGTATTACTTTTTTTAGAAAGAGACTCATGATATAATTTTTTTCCAGATTTCAAGAGCTCGAGCTCTCATATGTCATCATTGCTGGGTGAGAGCTGATAGAAATGCTCATCATTTTATGACTGGATCATCTGGATCTTCAGCAGCAGTAGATTTAACAAGTGAATATGATGGTACAACTTCACAGTCTACCACCGACGTAGCTGTGTCACAGGGCACTCAACAGTTTACCCCCAGGATAAATACATTTATAATATAAACCGACGTAGGGCTGATTTTTCTAGAATAAATGTTCAAAATGATAACTTAAATGATTTTCCACAGCTCACACATAGTGATTTAATAAAAGTATCTTTAGGTATTTACCAAATTAAACAGTGAGCACTGCTCACCATAATATGACCTAGCCGTGTGTGTGTGTGTGTGCTCACTGAGCATATACGAGAAGATGGTAGATCTGAAATAGAAGTGTGTCGAAATATGGACAGTAACTTACTAAGAGAACTGTCAAAATACACTCATTCTTGCTGGCTATTGAGAGGTCGACTTAAATCAAGACATGTTAGTTCAAAAACATATTTAACTTATATTTTAGTTGACAGTTCTTTTAATGGAAGAGAGGCTATAAAACAATATTACTGTAATTTCTTGGTCTAAGGTAAAGGGACTGGTATTTTGGCGTGACTAGCTGCCCTTTGGAAACCACACTCACGATTTGTTAATGTCATAAAAATACATTCTGATAAAATCTAGTCCACAAAAAAGTGAATAATTACTTAAATATACCATAAGAGCGCTGACAGCTTGTAAGAAAACTTATAAAAAAGCAAATGAGGTTAGTTTTGTGCAAGCTAATAATACCCTATTTCTTTTTTCTCCGTATCTACCATGCTAAATAAAGTTTTATTTTTTAAATAGTAATAATATTGAAATGATTTAATGCAATAATCGTGGCTGTCCAATCAGGCCCAACTTTGTATGAACATTCGCCCGTCTCCTTTGTTATTGTTTTAGAGAACTACTGTAAGCCAAAGTCAAGAGGTTGGAGGACGAAGGTGGCTTATGTGTCGAGACAAGTGGAACGAAACAACAATATTTACCGTTGAATAAACCTTTGAATCTTGCGAAGAAGAGAGGTTGCATTTGTGGTTTAAAAATAAACTGGCGATACTGGTGGAGACTTATCGAGCTAAACAAAAAAAAACAATTTATAACAATCACAGTGCAGAAGTGTCCTACAAAGTGTTTTAAATATATGTCATTATATATCGTAATAACGGACTCTAAACCAACTCGTAAAGTAATTTAGCTAAGTGACTGTAATATGTTCGGTTGGCTTAATGGCTAACAGATGTCGCCTTTTGCAATTTCAATACAAATTACTTTTGGTAAATTATAAAACAATAATTTCGGAATTCGATAAGAAATAAGTTCGTTTACTTTTGAACTAAGAAAGCGCTTAAAGATTATAATCTCATGCCTTCAAACTCCGAAAAAAGGCACTGCAGGATGGCATGCTATACACGCAAAAAAATTGTAAATGTAATAAGCACTGTTTTGTGTTCTAAGTATAGATTATTTTATGATTGTAATAATATTCAGGTTAAGCTTCAATCCTCTTTTCTTTAAGAAAATGAATAATTAAGCTATAACCTCTTTAATGATAACATGTAATACTATAACTTTCATATCTAAAAACCAAAAATGTTTTTTATATTTTTTACCATAATATTATCATAAGTTTGTCAAGGATTACTTTTATATAAAATATTACAATGCTGCCATTTCAACGTTTGTTTCATTTATTAGTATAAGTATATCTATACCGAATAATATATAACTTTATAATATATTGCATTATATTATTTATTATATTACATCTATAGTAAACTAAAACATATAATAAAAACCTATTTTGGTATAAATATTCAGTAAATTTTCCTATTCGTTTAAATATTATTGGCAAACATTTTTATTTTAAAATACAAATCAGTTATCATAATTTTAAATTATATGAAACAACAAAAAGATTTGCCGTTATTAAGGATCGAACCCACAATCGCTCGCTTATGATAGACCATTGTTAAGTGCGGCCGCTAACTTAACTTCAAATGAAGTAACGAAATTTTGCATTACTTTAAAGAAAGATGAAGACTGCGATAATAAAAATAATGCGTTAGTGTGCGTGGCCGGTTTAGCGCAGGCGACAGTAGTCTTTAAGGTGGGAATGGACTTCTACAGCTGATTGTACGTATGGCAACCGGGACCAACGGCTTAACATGATTTCCGAGGCACGACCAGACCAGTGCAAATATTCATATTCATGCATACAAATATTTGCACAGCGCGGGGACCGAACCCGCGCCTCCTTGCGCAGCAGCCGCGTTCGCTACCGCTACGCCACCGAGGCTGTGTAATAAATCAAAAAGTGTTTGTTATTATCAGAACAAAGGAAGCATTTCGTTCGCTTGCAATTTGTATAGTACCCTATTTACAAATCGGCTTTAAGAAGCGTTTCACTAACAAACTAGGCAGCCCTCTACGTGATTGCAGAAACAAAATCAATGCTCGTCCCAGTACCGAAAGTTGAAAATCCAACGCATGTTTTTAATGGCCTAGGCATTTATTTCACCTAATGTTTCTGAAACGTTTGAAATATTTTGTACAATTATTATTTATTGTTAAATCGTATCTTTGTCCCAAATTATCTTGTCGTCTTAACGTTTCCCAGCAATTTATTGTGGAAGGCATCCATTTTGAATACAAAATAATGCCTATTATTCCTAGCTTTATTTATCTCGTGGGTGTTGGTGGTTTGTCGTTGGTATTATAAGTTGTATTATCTCTATTCTCATTACGTAGCTTGAATTTCAATGGATCTTTGTATGTTGTCATATAGATGAACAGTTTGACTGGGAACGAAGTTGGTGTTTATCTATGACTTTAGGAAAACTGGTTAATTAGTCGTGTATAGCGGCTACCTTTGTTATACTGAACTCCCATGTTATCAAACAAAACAGTAATGAAAACGTGTAGATATTTTTGTTTAATCGTACTCATTTGTTTTCGGTTTTCAACTTATAGCAGTATACATCAACGACCGCACGCCATGCGCGCGGGCATACAACTGATACAACTAACTTAGCGACGAGGCGCGCGCGCTGCGAACACTTCAAGCAATACGTACACGCAGCTCATATGTGATTGGTTGTTTGATATTGTTTGTGATTGGTTGCTCTGTAAATCTGCCTATAATTGTTAATCCAAAATGTATATAAATACCCGCTCCTAAACACAAGATCGTCAATCAGAATATTTCTTTTATTGCACCCTGGAAACGGTAAAAACTCATTATTTTTATATAATTCATTCATCCAGGGCGTATAAAGGTGTATCTCACATCGACGCACAAACGAGTAGCATGGATGGAATTTACGTCGGCTTTTTCTTGAATAAAAAAATGCAGTTTTTTCACTTTAGACTATTCATAATAGCTATACTTTTCTAATCCAATAAGATTTTAAAGTAAAAATTAATTAATTCGTTATTTACATAAAAAGGGCAATGTGAACAAACTTCGAAAAACTATCCTATGAGCTGATGATTTAATGCAGTTCATGTCAGGGGCCAACGTCATACCTACAAACACGCGCGGCGGCACGCTTGCAACGTTCAAAGACCGCGCCGAAACTTTTTTTTAAACACTGTGATTTCTGTAACCGCTCATTAACGACATGAATGAATATCATAATTTTATTAGTGGCATGCGGTCTAGCCTTTTCGCGAAGATTGCGTTACGATGTCAGGATACACCCTGTACATAAAAAGGTCAATTCTCGTAATAAAAAAACATGGAAAATTTAGTTTCAATCTCATTATAGTGTGAAAAGACATTTTGAAAAGAACAGAATATGAAATATGAATGAAGTCCAGTCAAATTGAGATATTCCATAGACAATTTAGACGTGATTACAATTATTGAAGACCAAAAGTAGTGCTGCCTAATTTGATAGGACTACACTAACATTTACCTTATGTCCTTTTCTTAATGAAATAGAAAGAGTTCTCGGTGGTAGGCCATAACAACGGCTGCCGGCAGAAGTTACCACCCACCAGACAAAGTCTTGCCGCCAAGCGATTGGTCGTGTTCCGGCACGTGGTGAAGCCGTAGGTACGGGTCTGAGCAGTAATTGTGTTGCGATGTGTGGCGGGTACGATGCGCCAAATGTTGTTGTGTCGGGAGTTTGGTCGTGGAGAGTCTCCAGATCAATCTCCCTCTGGCGCAGCATCATAGGTCGTGTTGGTCTTGGGTTTAACATTGCATCATCTGGCTCAACTGTCGTCATACTTCCTATTCCTAAGTTTTTTAAGTGAACAGGCTTAATAAACTAGTGCACTTTACCATCAAAGATTGGGTCACTGCTTACCATCAGACGGGATTGCAGTCAAGCACTATTTTCTAATTATTAAAAAAAAAATGCACTGATCTTAAATTTATCTGTCTTAAATTAGCCACAAGATTAGCACAGTGGCTTGGCGATCGAATTCAGTGCTGCGTGTCAAGGTTTCGATTATAGCACGAAATAAATATTTATATGGCTTACATGTGGTTGTTTCGGGTCTAACTGTTTGTGTACGAGTATATGAGCTTAAATGTTTGTCAATTACCCCCGATACAGTAGTTGTTCCAAAAAAGGGGAACAGTTTATATTTAGTACAAAATTACCATCAAGGTATTCCAAGTATCAGATACTTCACGATATCGCTGCAAACTAAAGAAAATACTAACTTGAACGGGTTTATAGCTACACTTAATTAAGCTACAAGCCAGCTTCGTTTATTAGGTTATCGCCTCTATCCTTCATAGGGGACCGGTCCTGGGGGATTTGGTTGCTAGGTATGTAACGCTTTTCTCATTAATTTGGCGTCTCTTGAGTTTATGATGTCATTAGTAGGGTGGAATGCTTTCCAACTTCTACTGGGGTCTTAGATTATCTTATCTCATAGATTTTTATGAGTTGAACTAAATGTTGAGCATTTGGTAGGTAACTACTATAAGGAGTGGGCAACTAGCTTTGTCTTTTTGACTGACCCATTTCTTAACAATTCCAAAGTGCATGTATTTGCTTTAATAGAAATAAACGCTTTACATTTGAGGTTCTTATAAAATCAGTTACTATTTACTTGAATGTTGAAAAAAAGGTTAAATGACCATATTTTTGTAAATTGGTTTGTGTGAACAAGCTATAAAGTAAATTTAGACCATGTCATTAAAGAAAGGGATGGAATAATTTGGAAACGCCACGTTATCGTCCGTTTTTTTTTTAGGACAGACAAAATTTTGACAATACTGCTCGATTAACGTGCAGAAAATAATGATAATTCGTGTTTCTTTCTTTTTTTTTTTTTCTTTCTTTATTTTTTGGCTTCGCACGGTTTGTGCATTTAGCCAATGTCACGTAATTATGAATTATTAGGTATTCATGGCGAAAAAGACGGCCGCGTGACCCGTCTTACGAGGGAGTGAGGCACTATGCTGCGATATTTCACTGTTCTTAATGAATTATTCACTGAATGCACTTTTTACTACATAAATCACGCGCTTTTATTTAGTAAACGACACTATAAATAATTTTAAAAGTCCAATGAAAAATGAGCGTGACACTCATCTTGACATTCCCGCCAAAACTCTCGTGTTTCTTTGAAGGCGACGATTAAGTTTGCACAATTTAGATTTAGAAAATGACATTTTAAAATGTTTACGTAACAGTTGTCACATTGCCCGTAGGACCGATGCCCGATGGGGCCGACACGTTCTCGAGTGGCGACAACGCACCGGAAGACGCAGCGTGGGTGGGCCCCCGACAAGGTGGACCGACGACCTGGTGAAGATCGCGGGAAACCGCTGGATGCGGGAGGTGCAGGACCAGTCGTCGTGGAGAACCTTGGGTTGAAATAATGATGATGATAATGACGTAACAGTTGCTACGCCTCCTATTTCGAATTAAATCGTGTTTGAATTTCTCCATATGTGAAGGCAATCAGTAAAAGGCATATGAGTGGAAACCCCAGGTCACTAATATATCCATCTAAGGCGTGCCCTACGTCCTAGAAAAACGTTATATTAATCTTAATGATGAAGTTCTTCAGAAAGATCAAGAGCGTGTGCGATTCTGATCTACGTGACAATGTATCACAAATACCTCTAATTTCCTTAAATTTTTACTAATTTTTGACATAAGTTTGTAATTTTTAACATAAGCTTTCCATAAGTTTGTCATTTTTGACATAAGTTTGTCAATTGTGATTAAGACTAGAATTTGAATGTTTTGAATTACGAAAATTGGTCTTTAGAAGTATAAATCTTAATGAAATAAATGGAGTTTTCTCGGTTGTAGGCCATAACAACGGCTGCCGGCAGAAGTTACCACTCACCAAACAAAGTCTTGCCGCCAAGCGATTCGTCGTGTTTCAGCATGATGTCTGATGAAGCCGTACGGAGGACGGGTCTGAGCAGTTGTGTTGCGATGTGTGGCGGATACGATGCGCCAAATATTGTTGTGTCGGGAGTTTGGTCGCGGAGAGTCTCCAGATCAATCTCCCTCTAGCGCAGCATCGTTTGGTCGTGTTGGTGTTGGGTTTAACATTGCATCACCTCGCTCAACTGCCATCATGCTTCCTATTCCTAAGTTTTTTAAGTGAATAGGCTTAATAAACTAGTGCGCTTTACCATCAACGATTGCATCACTGCTTACCATCAGGCGGGATTGCGGTCAAGCGCTGGTTTATAATTATTAAAAAAAAGAGTATCTGTGCGAGGATAGTAACAGGCGTCTTGTGTTTCCCTTGTACCTGTATAGGTGTGACTTTTCGTAACAAGTTGTGACGACCGGAAGTTTGCGGTTTGCGGGTTCTATCGACGGAACATTCATAAGTAAATCGTCCAGCCGGTGAACAGTATTTACCATATGTTTATTCATAAATACATATATGTATATCAAGAGACAAGAAAAAACAGAACAGAAAAAGGTACAGAACTGCTTATTTCTTAAGAAATCTCAACCAACATTTAATTTATTGAAGTAGCGAATGACAAACAAATGATTGTTTAAGATTTATAGAATTAGAAAAGCTATGGAGAATACAAGAAGACTTTTTCAAGTACTTGAAACGTTGACAAGTAATTCAGTTGACATGAATGGCCCTCAGATGTTATCCCATTTTTTTAAATCGAATAATATTGAATTCCTCGTAAATCTTTCTTCTTTTTACTTCTATTACCCAGAAACACGAGGTAAAATATTATTGCATCCATTCTACTCATAACTTCATAAGCTTAAGGCTTTCTCTGCACGTCTACTTCATGGAAATTAATATTAGATACTTACTATGACGCACGCAATATGAGCATATTATATCAAAAACACAAAGTCACATTAACGCTTCGTGGAAACTTAAATAGGGTTCCTCCCTACGGTAGCTATAAGAAACGTTATGCACATTATTAACTTAATTATAAATTTTCTGACCAAAATACACTAATTATTAATTACTAACTCACTTCTTCGTTTTTCAATCTAGAAAAACCTTCAACATATTTTAAAAAAGAAGCTCATATTCTAATTCACAATTTTTGGGCACTGGTAGTGTCCAGAGAAGCACCTAGTGGCCCAGTGGAAATGACTGTGATTTACAAATTTTTGGTCGCGAGATGCACTGATCTCAAAACGCTGAACGAAAATATCGTGAAGAAACACGACATGCTAAAGAACCAAAAATTCCAAAATTCCCCCATCTCCGTTCCACCAGCGGACGACCCGTCGTACGGCTGGTTTCCACCCTTACGTTGTTAACACCACTACGATCCGGACGAAGCGTTTCGCCTCCTCCTTTATACCGTGTACATCGAGGGACTGGAACAATTTGCCAGCGGCGGTGTTTCCGTCGGACTACAATTTGAGTGTCTTCAAGGCTAGAGTGAATAGGCTTAATAAACTAGTGCGCTTTACCATCAACGATTGCGTCACTGCTTACCATCAGGCAGGATTGCGGTCAAGCGCTGGTTTATGATATGTAATAAAAAAAAAAATAAAAAAAAAATGTAACATCTTACCTACTGTACTGGACCTGCGTGGTTAATTACAGACAGGTACCTAGTCTTAGCTTTTCACCGAAGGAAGAGACCTGTGTTCAAAGGTATGTAACTTTATAAGCTTTATACGCTTCATTTTAAACCAACCCGTAGACCACTTGTGTACCCTGCCAGAGCCATGAAATAGTAAAATGATACAAAAAAAAAAACAGCGAATATCGCGTCAATAATTATTTTCACATTCCTCTACTTTCCCCTTCTTCAGCCTATAGAGGTCCACTGCTGGGCAAGGGCCTCCCCCAAGGCTTTCCGGCTAGTCTTCTGCTGCCCGCATCCATCAGCTTACCGCGACCTTTACCAGCTCATCGATGCACCTTGTTGGGGGCCACCCTACGCTGCATCTTCTGATATGTGGCCACCACTCCTGAACCTTACTGCCCCATCCTCAATCGGTTCTACGAGCAATGTGCCCCGCCCAATGCCACTTAATATTAGCGACTCTAATTTCCACATTATCGTCTTAACAAACACTTGTTATATCCGACAACATATTCTAATTAATTGGACCACTGTCAGCTAGATCGATATATCCTTTTGATTAACAGACATCAAATGATGCTCTGACAACATGCTTTGCGTATTAGGTATAGGTACCTATTCTCATCTGATTTGATTATATCAAAGGCATTATTACTTGAAATGGCGGGCTTCATGTGGATGAGATCTTAAGCGTTCTCCTATATTTATCACGAAGTAATCTATGAGTAATTAAGGAGGTTTAGAGGGAAGTAATCAATTACTTAATCAGGAAGTAGTCTTCATTAAATGCTTGCATTCTACACTTGGTTCATTTTCAACCTGGTTTAAGGAACAAAAGACAAAGTATGTAGACAAATTCATGTATAAATCAATGTCTTTAACTTTAGGTGTTTATTGTAAGAGCAACAAGCAGTTGGAACAGAAATAAACATCTCATACGTATATAAATAAATATTTTTGAAACAAAGCTAACTTTTCACTTTAGTTTTCTCTGCAACCGGAGGATCGAATCAATTTCTAATAAACCGATTTTGACTTATATCCCGTAGGCATAAGGATGATGATGTACAAAGTAAAAACGTTGGTTCAATGCCAACCAACTATTTAGGTACTGCAGATACCATTTACAATGCCACTAACGCAATAGAAATCAAAATCGACTGAACTGGATGTAAAAATGATATATTTAAATATTGAATCTCATTCTGTACCTAGAGATAACAATACGCTTTAAATATTTATCACATTTTCCGCATGATTAACATAAACCAGTTGAATACAACATTGACTGATGAAGCAGCATGAATTCATTAAATTCATAACATTTCACGCGGCCCCAACAAACTCTGATTTAAATTCGATTTCATTTACAGCATTCAATTAAGCACACTACTGAAGTTGGTCTCAATTGTCGGTGCGTAATATCAAGCTAGTTTTCAATATTTAAATCTGTCAATTTGACATTGCATATTCATATGTCATACTCATTTATTCAAATGTCATGCGTGCTGAAACACAGGTATTAAACCTAGTTCGGCAGCAGGAGGGTAATTGAGCTAAATAAAACAGTAGAAATTCAACTCTTGTTCGTATCTAATTAGGTTAGAGTTATAGTTTACTTTCGATTACATTTCATATCGCGCTAAAGTTTTAACTTCTATTGAAGTAAAATCAATGTGTGAGAGATACATTTCGTCAGATATAATAATTAAAACTAAATAAATTGTAAGTCACCTTCCCACCGCCACCGACACACGCGTCACCGCCTTCAGCTTTTGGGAGTTGAGATTTCCTCGAACCTTAACTTTGGGCGGTTCATTGAGTCCAAGGCCAAGGTGGCTGCCAAGAAACTTGGCGTTATCGCAAAGGTCCGGCAGTACTTCACACCTGGGCAGCTTCTAATGTTATACAAAGCACAGGTCCGTTCGTGTGTGGAGTACTGCAGCCACATTTGGGCTGGTGCTGCCAAGTGTCACCTGGTCACTTTGGATTCAGTGGAGGGACGTACAAAGAGGCTGATTGGTGACCCTGATCTAACTCGAGTTGGTCTCCAAAGCCTAGAGACGTAGAGTAGCCAGCCTTTCGGTGTTCTATAGGATGCATTTCGGGGAGTGTGCGAGGGAATTGCATGATTTAATTCCCCCATCTCCATTCCACCAGCGGACGACCCGTCGTACGGCTGGTTTCCACCCTTACGTTGTTAACACCACTACGATCCGGACGAAGCGTTTCGCCTCGTCCTTTATACCGCGTACATCGAGGGACTGGAACAATTTGCCAGCGGCTGTGTTTCCGTCGGACTACAATTTGAGTGTCTTCAAGGCTAGAGTGAATAGGCTCTTAATAAACTAGTGTGCTTTACCATCAACGATTGCGTCACTGCTTACCATCAGGCAGGATTGCGGTCAAGCGCTGGTTTATAATATGTAAAAAAAAAATATATAAGTAAATCTATTCGTTTAGACGTAAGTTTGACAAATGGCACAGAAAAAGTTAGCATTTTATAACTTTTACATTTGACAGCGCTTACGTTACAATTGCGACCCAGTTATGGTTTAACCATCTGTCAAAAGGTTAGCGCGATAGAAACAACAAAAGTTATGGTTTGGTTGCGATCCAATTCTGTTTTGGTTGAATTATTTTAGCGCAATTGTACTCCTGATACTAATATTGGACACAATTGTTATTGATTTTTTAACACCCTTGCTCGTAAAGCTGATGTAATTCCACCGGTTTTAAATATGTAAAGCAGGCCACAACAAACGCGTGTTTTATCAAAGCAAATAGTTAAGTTATAGTCCATAACAGCATTATTTTCCATAACAGCATTATTTTCCATTTAAAGTAATTATGGAACTGATCGCCGCCGCACGCCTCGCGCTGCGCGCTGTTCCATATTTGAAATGGCAAATAATAATAATAGTGGAGGGAAAGCAACAGTGTGCATTCACAGATTGAGTTTATTTAAAATGAACAAAATATAAAATACTTCTATTTCTGTTTCCTCGCAAGTGTGTTAAAAAACGTCGTACGATATACGTGCGTATTGGTTATAACATGCTCGGCTCAATTACACCCTCGCCTTCGGCTCGGGCTGAAATTCCGCCTCGCACGTTATAACCATCATTACGCACTAATATCGTAATGTACTATACTCTTAAGCATAATTTTAAGTAGCTAAAACAAATTGCGTAGCGGATTTACTTTTTTGGTTTAATAAATATATTATTATGTTATTATTATTTTGGAACATATGCCTTCGGATCACGATACCTTTTGCGATGTTTGCTGTAAATCCAATCATCTACCACTCAATAAGAGGCTTCTAGTAATTTGCTGCAAAATCCGTGTAGAATATTTTCATATTTTTTTAAACCGAAGTTTAATACCGTGAAGGGGCATGGGATTAAACTTTGGTTATACGATTGCCACGTGAATAAGGTATCCTGACAACTTTTTTATTACACAGTCCCACGACTCTTGGTTCAACATAATAATATCTTCGGGGTTTATTGTTAGACTTTGCTTTAAGGGTGGAAGTAGGAAATTGAGCATTTAACTTTTTATTTAAAACTGGGTCTGTATTAAAAACAAGTATTAAAGACACTCTTTCTCTCTTTGTCTCTTTCGTACGTGCGTGAGAGCTTCACGTAAGGTTTTTTAATGATGGGGTTACCCTGAACGCACTGACTTAGACTGATCTCTTCAAGTTGTCAATCCATAGCATTACTTGGAATAACAATTCACATTATACTCATATCACCTAAATCATCACGGTTTTTTGTACTCAATAATTCCAAGATCAGAAGAAAAAGCGCCGCATTGTGTAGATCGCACCTAAGATCCATCCTGGATAAAACGATTTACTATTCCTATTCCTTCTCTGTCCATGCTGTAAGATTGTGGAACTCACTCCCTTCTAACATTCGTGATTTAAACACTACTTCTATATTTAAAGGTCGATTAAGAGAGCTTTACCTTTCTTCTATATTGTAAGATTTTGTTCATCATATACAAATATGCGTATTTTAGTATTATATATTTAGTTAAGTATATTAGTGTTGTTTTTTTTATTATTATTAATTATTATAAACTAGTGCTTGACTGCAATCCCGCCTGATGGTAAGCAGTGATGCAATCGTTGATGGCAAAGCGCACTAGTTTATTAAGCCTATTCACTTAAAAAACTAAGGAATAGGAAGGAAGACGGCAGTTGAGCGAGGTGATGCAATGTTAAACCCAACAACACGACCAACGATGCTGCGCCAGAGGGAGATTGATCTGGAGACACTCCACGACCAAACTTCCGACACAACAACATTTGGCGCATCGTACCCGGCACACATCGCAACACAACTGCTCAGACTCGTCCTCCGTACGGCTTCACCAGACATCATGCCGAAACACGACGAATCGCTAGGCGGCAAGACTTTGTCTGGTGGGTGGTAACTTCGCCGGCAGCCGATGTTATGGCCTACCACCGAGACTATTTGTTACTATTTTTGGATATATTTTAAGGTTTATTGTATATCATTACTTTTATACTTATCACATTGTTCTTAGACCATATTGTTTACACTTCTGTTTTACTTCTCCTTTCGCAGATCTGCTGGAAGAAATTTCTTTAAAAATAAACAGCAACTTTGTACTTAGATCTTAATTTTGACATATCCTTATGTATTTTGTTGTATAAATAATAAAATACATAATAAAGCAGCCGTAATACTTGTAATCGAAATGGATTCTATTCAAAACCAGACAATCATAGGCTGATAATAAACCTGTCTGAAGTCAAACCAATGATAAAATAAGACACCGTCCCGGCTATAAATCGTAGATAAAGGCTCATTGTTCTTAGAACAAGAGATAAGTAAGCGGTTAAATATCAATGATATCTACTAAAGACATCCTTTGAGGCTTCATCTTTCCTCATTGTTGTTCGAAAGAGGTACCCTAGAGCACAGACAAGTGAAGAAACACAGGTATATTTTAGTCAGTAAAAGCCTGACTATATATAAAGTCTATAAAGTCTATATTGTAGGTACTTACTTAGTTCATACAATCCATTGACAAACAGTAAAGAGATGTTATTACAAGATTTACTGCCGTATTTCACTATCACATAGTTCATTGCATTCATGGCAGTCGTTACGGGGTGTTGGAGCCCTCAAAAGTCCAACAATTGGTCTAACTACAATGCTTTGATATCGCCTTCGGGTTGTGGTTGTGGTGTTGAGGTCAGACGACAGTCGCTTCACGGAAAAATGTCGAAGTTTAGCCATATCAGCAGTTGGACTGGTAAAGCGGACCCCAGACTCCAAAGCTGAAAAGGCTTCGGATGCGACTGGGATTAACGCTGGGATGATGATGATAGTTCATTGCATTGCATAATTTGATTTCGGTAAAGTTTACTATTATCTACCAAGCTATTACTTATTCATATAACAATTGCTTGCTGCCACTACAATATACACCATACCAAAGCGTGCAACAAAACTACTATATAACGTTTCCCTAAAAGCTGCATACGGATCTCGCTTTCTTTCTTTTTTTGACTTTTTTGAGTCGCAAAAAACTTTAAAGAAATAAATATAGTAACATCTGATTAAACAAATAGCTCATTACAAATAAAATACAAGAGCAAAAGGCTCGTAGTCAAACTAAAAAAAAATATTAGATTCAATTCTTTTTTCAAAATGTCTGAACTTTTTCCACTTAATCTGTTACACATTGTATAACGCTGTTAGCAACACTTCAATTCTATTCAACCTCCGCTTTTTAAAGCTTGTGAAAAATAAAACGAACCGGCATGCTGTTGTTCTTTTATTCAAGATAGCGGAGAAGAGAAAGCCGGGAGAAAAATATAAACACTTCTAAAGTTTAGTACCAATGTAGATTGCATATTCCTACAACTGCAACTTTTCTACTGAGTGGGTTCACGGTAAAAGAATAAAGAAGGACTACAGTGCAATTCTGTTACCATGTCTTAGATGAAAACTTAGATGAATTCGTGGTGTAAAATGTCATTCCAACAAGCAGGATTGACTATACACTCTATGAACACTTCATCCAACTTTTTACGCTGAGATATTCAGAGAATCGTTCAGCTGGACTAGCTTTTTTATAATTATAAACTAGTGTTTGGTACGGCCAAGCAATGATACAATCGTTGATAGTAAAGGGCGCTAGTTTATTAAGAGCCTATTTACTAAAAAAAACTGAGTGAGTAGGAAGGATGACGGTAGTTGAGCGACGTGATGCATTGTTAAACCCAACAACATGACCAAAGATGCTGCGCCAGAGGGAGATTGATCTGGAGGGCCTCCGAGATCAAACTCCCGACACAACAACATTTGACGCATCGTATCTGGCACATATCGCAACACAACTGCTCAGATCCGTCCTCTGTACGACTTCACCAGACATCATGCCGGAACACGACGAATCGCTTGGTAACAAGACTAAAATCGGGCAAATGTAACATTAATAAAGTTACATTGGGCCCAATTTTAGTTTAACTGGATGTCGCTAAACAGCAGTACCTACTTTACATATAGCGGTAGGTATCTACAAACGTTACACGCAAACGACGCGCTATTCTGATGTCTCACAGATATTGCATCTCGCAAGCAAAGTTTACCGTGCAACTAGCATATGTACAACTTCCTAATATTAACCGTTGAACAAGTGCCCACCAGACATAACACCCGTCTGGTCGAAGGACTCTCCATTTTCTATGGAGGTCCGTTTTTTTATGGCGGCGTGTGAAGGCATGACGAACAGGGGTCACTCATCTATCTATCTATACTAATATATAAAGCTGAAGAGTTTATTTGTTTGAACGCGCTAATCTCAGGAACTACTTGTCCAATTTGAAAAATTGTTTTGCGTGGGATAGCCGATTAATCCAGGAAGGCTTTAGGCTATATAACATCACGCTGCGACTAATAAGAGCGAGACATACAGAAAAAGCAGACGGACTGACATGGTGGCGTTTTTGTATTTTATCACCTCAATGTATCGATGGTCAATTTGGCACCGCTGGAGAGACTGTAGCACCACCCAAGTTTCAATCGAATCGAAGGCCTTCTCATAGTCCACAAACGCCAAGCATAGTGGTTTGTTATACTCCTCGGACTTCTGTATAACTTGCCGCAGCGTATGTATGTGGTCTATGGTGCCAAAGCCATTTCGGAAGCCTGTTTGTTCCGGAGGCTGGAAGTCGTCGAACCTGCGAGCGAGACGATTAGTGATGACCCTAGAAAGCAGCTTGTAGACATGGCTCAGGAGGGATATCGGTCTGTAGTTTTTCAGGAGGGTATTGTCACCTTTTTTTGAACAACAAAACCACCACGCTCCTGTGCCACGTTTTAGGCGTTTCACCTTTAAGAATGACGGAATTAAATAGCTTTTAAAGCGCTTTAAGAACCGGTTTGCCACCCGCTTTCAGAAGCTCAGCCATAATTCCATCATCTCCAGCCGTCTTATCGTTCTTGAGCTGTTTCAGGGCCATACCAATCTCGTACAGGCTGACGTCCGGGATATCGTCGGTGCAGTGTCGGGTTAGTCTAGTAGGCTCTAGGATCATTAGCCAAGCTTTCAACAGATGCGTGTGTTGATGTGTATAACTCTCCGTAGAATTTCTCAATCTCACCCAAAAGGCTTGGAAGTGACGATCCTACCATCCCCAGTCTTCAGCTTTCAGGGCCTAATACGAAGGCGCAGAGTCACACAAAGGGCAATGGAAAGAGCTATGCTCGGAGTTTCTCTGCGTGATCGAATCAGAAATGAGGAGATCCGCAGAAGAACCAAAGTCACCGACATAGCTCCGCGAGTCGCTAAACTTAAGTGGCAGTGGACAGGGCACATTGCTCGTAGAACCGATGGCCGATAGGGCAGTAAGGTTCTGGAGTGGCGGCCACGTACTGGAAGACGCAGCGTAGGGAGGCCCCCAACAAGGTGGACCGATGACCTGGTGAAGGTCGCGGGAAGCCGTTGGATGCGGGCAGCACAAGACCGGTCAGCGTGGAAAGCTTTGGGGGAAGCCTTTGTCCAGCAGTGGACATATATAGGCTGAAGAAGAAGAAGAAGATATAAAAAAAACGTCATAATCCAGTTCCTACTGGATAACACGATACCCCTTGGTAACAATGGTTGTCAGACTGGAGCTTCTGAATACTCATAATGACTGTCAAAGATCAACAAATTATACTCCAACGGTTTAATGTATTTATTGGATGATCACCCATACGCTGACCGACCTCATCAAGAGTCGCCTAACCGGAAAAACTGAATAACAACATTTAACATGGAGCATCTACCATTACACAAGCCAGTTACTGGATAAAAATACGATACCCCTTGGTAGGACTGTATTGATTGGTAATTATAATTTATTATTTACAATTAATGATATACGCTTGAGAAAAAAAGTTAATTTTTCACGTGTGTAATACTTCTCGGTGGTAGGCCATAATATCGGCTGCTGGCAGAAGTTACCACCCATCAGACAAAGTCTTGCCGCCAAACGATTCGTCGTGTTCCGGCATGATGGCTGGTGAAGCCGTGCGGAAGACGGGTCTGAGAAGTAGTGTTGCGATGTGTGCCGAGTATGATGCGCCAAATGTTATGTCGGGAGTTTGGTCGTGGAGGGTCTCCAGATCAATGTCCCTCTGGCGCAGCATCGTTGATCGTGCTGTTGGGTTTAACTATGCATCAACTCGCTCAACTACCGTCTTCCTTCCTACTCACTCAGTTTTTTTTAGTAAATAGGCTCTTAATAAACTAGCGCCCTTTACTATCAGCGATTGTATCATTGCTTGGCCGTACCAAACACTAGTTTATAATTATAAAAAAGCTAGTCCAGCTGAACGATTCTCTGAATATCTCAGCGTAAAAAGTTGGATGAAGTGTTCATAGAGTGTATAGTCAATCCTACTTGTTGGAATGACATTTTACACCACGAATTCATCTAAGTTTTCATCTAAGAGATGGTAACAGAATTGCTTTGTCTTCCTTCCTATTCACTCAGTTTTTTGAGTGAATCCTTACTAAGTGAATCCTTATAAATCGGAAATTGAGTTTGTTTGTTTTTTGTTTCGCTTTCATGCCGTAACTACTGAACCAATTACTTTGAAATTTTGCAGGCGTCAAGTTATAAGTCCGGATTAAACAATAGGATATTTTTTATCCCAAAAAAAAAAATTATATTCCCGAGGGAAAACAAAAATATTCTTCATGCCAGTTCGGTGATAGATGGGGCTGTGTGCCGTTTAAAACAAAGATATATCGAAATCAAAAAAGCGTGATATAACCGAAATCCACGCAGGCGGAGCCGCGGGCGGAAAGCCTTAATAAACTAGCGCGCTTTATCTTCAACGATTGCATCACTGCTTACCATCAGGCGGGCCTGCGGTCAAGCATTTGTTTATGATTATAAAAAAGTTCTTGTTTGTATACGATACGACATACGACCACAATCACGACACATACGACACATTAGTAATTCATCCTACTAAAGTATAAATGCGTAAGTTTGTGAGTATGGGTGGATATTTGTTACTCTATCACCCAAATACTTTAAAACGGATTTGGATGAAATTTGACACACAAGTAGTATATAGCCAGTATTAATATATCATCATCATCATTTCAGCCGAAAGACGTCCACTGCTGGACATAGGCCTCCCCCAAGGTTCTCCACGACGACCGGTCCTGCGCCTCCCGCATCCAGCGGTTTCCCGCGACCTTAACCAGGTCGTCGGTCCACCTTGTCGGGGGCCTACCCACGCTACGTCTTCCGGTGCATGGTCGCCACTCGAGAACTCGTCGGCCCCATCGGGCATCGGTCCTACGGGCAATATGTCCAGCCCACTGCCACTTTAGTGTTGCAATTCTTCGGGCTATGTCGGTTACTCTCGATCTTCTGCGGATCTCCTCATTCCTGATTCGATCGCGTGAAACCCCAAGCATAGCCCTCTCCATTGCCCTTTGAGTGACTTTGAGCCTTCTTATAAGGCCCATTGTTAGCGACCACGTCTCAATTCCATAAGTCATCACTGGCAACACACACTGGTCGAAGACTTTTGTCTTAAGACACTGCGGTATTTCGGACGAGAAGATTTTACGTAGCTTCCCCAAAGCAGCCCAGCCGAGTTGGATTCGACGATTGACCTCTTTCTCGAGGTTGGACCTTTATTAATACATAGGATACATTTTATCTCGATTTTCCCGTGCTATCTATTGCAATCTATTATTATTATTAATTATTATTATTAGTATCATCGGTTGATGATGATAATATTTTATCAAAATTAGTTTTTTTTTAATTTTAGAATATTGTTTACACAACATGTACTAGCTGAGCCCCGCGGTGCGAAAAAAAGGTTTTTTTATCGTCCCACTGCTGGGCACAGGTCTCCTCTCATACAGAGAAGGATTGAGCGTAATCACCACGCTTGCTCAATGCGGGTTGGCGATTTCAGACTTAAAGTCCAAGTTTCCTCAAGATGTTTTCCGTCACCTTATAATCACAATAATTGGTGTCCAAGATATACTTAGAAAGTAAGCATATAACTTAGAAAAGTTATACTTGCCTGACCTGGAATCGAACCCGCACAGTCATACTTGAGAGGCAACTACTTGTTTTAACCACTAGCCACTAAATAAAATTAAATTTTATTATTAAAATATTTATGGAATGACAACACTAGCAGTAGAAGCGAAGTCTAAAGACAGCTATGGTGTCTTAGAGGCTAGAGGTGTGAGTATATGTATGTACATTTAATTACAATATATTGATTAATTATGTTTACACGTATATTACATTACAATACATTAATGACAAAAAAAGAACTCACCTGATAATGTGTTTGTACGACCACAGCCCTAAAAACTATGGACGCGTCTTGAACTCTCGTCTCGAGCGGCTTTTCCGCAAACTTTGGACACTGACTGTCACAAACTATTGTCCTGCACAGGAACAAAACAACCACCAACAAATCTCTGTTCGTGAATCTACCCATTGTTGGCCACAACATTGTTAAACGCATTTTGAACTTTATCGTCGTTGTAATAAATTACATTTTGCTATGGCACGTCCATCGCACGACACTAATTCTCTTCACCCGCCTTTTCCTCTGACGTTTCCTCGCTTGCATTTTTTATCTGAAACAAGGAAAATATTTGTATTAACTTTTGTGTTACTTTGTTCCATTTTAGTAATGAATAGATTAATATTAAAACATCACACTGAGAGGATTTCTATGTCCCAGCAGTCAGAGAACCAATAGCGTAACACATTAATTTAACAATATTCATTGCGTTATTTACGTGGATGAGCAGGCATGTTTTTCGAACCTATGGGGCTATGGATTAACAATGTGCTTCAAAATTATTCCAATTAGTAATACTGAGTATACAACCTACTTGATAATTTAGAAGTATTGCTTCTCACATTTTTTAATCATCATGATTAAATATTCTATTCCATTTTTCCTCTATAATTTTCGATCAATGTCAAGGTACATATCATATCCGCCCAGTAAGGACCAGACCCCAGTCGACGGCGCGTTGTGTTTCACGCGCGCCTCAAAGAGATGTCAGCACATCGTGACGGTGTCCACGAAGACCCATGCCTCCTGGGTCAGGGTTGCGGGTTGGTTAAACAAGAAACCGTGGCCCTGGTCGTCGCACAGGCAAGTGAAGAAACACGGGTGGGTTTTAGTTTTAGTCAATAAAAGTCTGACACGCCCTTCCGCTCCGCCCAGAGCGGGAGATGTCATTTGATGATTTCCAATCCCAACAGAAGAAAAAAAGAAGGTACATATCATATAGTAGAATATTTAGTTTACTTTTCACTTTTGAATGTGACTAATTATTTAAAACCATTAACCACCAAACCAAGTCTTAATTGCTAACTTACGAAGAAAACTTAGAATTTTTAAAGCATTTCGAACAGCCTAAATTCCAAACTTTCACCACCAATGAAAGACTTCAAACAGTTATTACAAAAACATTAATTAGTGTGCTAAAGTAAACCGAAGTATTCGACTAAAACCGAACTAAAATTAAAGTAATTGGTATCTTGAAAGCTTGATTCTCGATAATTATTAAACATAGAAACTCTAATTTAAACTTTGTTTTACTTCAAAATTAAAAGGCTTTATGGCTTGCCATTGTGAAAACCTGCAATTAACTCTTGATAATCAATTTTATATTAGATTTTGCCGTTTAATGACGAAGACTTGACTAAATTAAGATTGTGATGACATTCTCGTTTGTGTGCGATTGTTGCCTTGTATTATGTGTGTAATAAATCTTAAGTAGATTACCGTAGTTTTTTTTTTTTTTGTAGTGTGGCACTAGTTATGACTTCGTGCCAATGTCAAGTAAAATAAAAATCTTCAAAAGTTCTTCTTTCTTTCTCTTATGGCTTCGCACGGTTTGTGCATTTAGCCAATGTCACGTAATGAATTATTCATGTCGAAAAAGATGGCCGCGCGAACCGAACACTGAGGAAGATTTGGTACAAAGCCATGATGTGGCCAATATGCTACAATATTTCAGTGTTCTTTATGAATTATTCATTGAATGCACTTTTTACTACATAAATCACGCGTTTTTATTTAGTAAACGACACTATAAATAATTTAAAGGTCCAATGAAAAATGAGCGTGGCACTCATCTTAGCTTCCCGCCAAAACTCCACCTAGTGTCTACCGTAGTTAGAAATCAGCATCAGACACTGGCGCAGTTTCTGTTGTTCGCAAACTAAATTAATTTTAAGTTATGTGCACCTTTTTCATTCCTTTCGTTAAGAAAAGGACAGAAGATAAAATGTCAACCTGTCAAATTAGTGCACTTCTTTTTTTTTTTTTTTTGTTCGTATGGGAAATCATCAAATGACTTCTCCCGCTCTGGGCAGAGCGGAAGGGAGTGTCAGACTTTTACTGACTAAAACCCACCCGTGTTTCTTCACTTGCCTGTGCGACGGCCAGGGCCACGGTTTCTTGTTTAACCAACCCGCAACCTTGACCCAGGAGGCATCGGTCTTCGTGGACCCCGTCACGACGTGCTGACATCTCTTTGAGGCGCGCGTGAAACACGACGCGCCGTCGACTCGGGCCTGGTCCTTACCGAGCGGCGAGCTGCCCACTGCTCACCGCCCGCAGGCCCGCGCCTACGGTGGCTGGGAGTTTAGTGTCATCTCCCGACCAGGGCGTCTCCTGCGGCGGCTAGTGGCGTGAGGTCGCTGGGATTCCCGTTGCCTCACGCGCTCCACCTCCTCCTTTGCCAGCATCACTGCTTCGCAGAAGGAGGTGACGGCCTGCCATGCACTCTCGCTCCGGACCATGGCCTGGACCAGGGTCGGACGCGAGAGATCGCCGCCGATCGCCGCTACGAGGACACGGCGGTGCTCTACCCAAGCCGGGCAGACCTCCACCGTATGCTCCACCGTGTCCTCAGGGCGATCCACACAATGGTGACACCCTGGCGTTTCCTCCCGCCTTATACGGAACAGGAACCTCCCGAAACAACCGTGTCCGGTGAGGACCTGCGCCAGGCGGAAGGTGAGGGCGCCGTGGCGCCTCTCTAGCCACTCCTCAAAGAGGGGACTTACCGCCGCTATTGTGGCGTGCCCAAATTAGTGCACTCCTGACGGTAACTGGCGTATCTTTAGTCGCCATGTTTATAATCGCGTCTAAACTGTCTATGGAGTATCTTAATTTGACAGGATTAAAATAAAATGTTATCTTCTATCCTTTTCTTAACGAAATGAAAAGAAAAAGATGGACATAACTTAAAATTAGTTTGGTTTGTGAACAACAGAATCGGCGCCACTAGCTGTCTGGCATTGTTGCTGATCTAAGCCTTTTTGGTGCAGCTGGAAGTCACACTTTTCTGCCAGTTTGTGCAGTGGTTCAGTGATTGACTAATGGGCTGAGTGTCACGGGTTCGATCCCCGCACGGTACAAATACTTGTATGCCTACATACAGGTAGTTGTTCCGGGTCTGGTTGTTTGTGTGTGTGAAATTAAATGCTTGTAAACGCACTCACGATACAAGAGTAATTCCTAGTGAGCAACTTTAAAAAAAATAACTTTTACGTCGGTTTTTCACATTTTCTTTGATCCTTACTTTTTGTTGGTGTATTCTCTGGTGTATTAAATGTCCTTAAGTCTGTAGTAAAAAAACATATTTTCTTTCTTTCCTTATTTTCTTTCCCTACTTACTTACTATATAATTATAAATTTTAGGCTAGGTACAGTATAGATAATACGACATGAAACCTTGCCGTAGCGACAAAATATTCATTTAAAATTTATATTATAAATTATATATCCATACTAATATTATAAATGCGAAAGTAACTCTGTCTGTCTGTCTCCTTACTTGCCTATGTCCTTTCTCAGGGTCTAAAGATTGTTGTGCCAAATTTCATCAAAATCGGTTAAGAGGTTTAAGCGGTAAAGCGTAACAGACAGACAGAGTTACTTTCGCATTTATAATATTAGTATGGATAAATTTTAGCTTATCTAAAATTTAAAATATAAGTAAAAAAATATTATCTCACTGTAGGTTGTTGGTGTATTGAAAAGTCTGCTGTATTGAATGTCTTTAAGTCTGTGCTAAAAAAAAAATCTTTGTTTCCTTATTATCCTTCCCTGCTTACTTACTTGCCTAAATTCACTTCCCTCCGCGCGCCCGCGCCGTGTGGTTTGAAATTAATACGCTCCGGGTATATTTACGAATATCGCGTTCCGATTGTTAGTTTCCGGCTCGTGTTTTCATTCTAGACTGTGAAATTGTGTCTGGCTTGGTATAGTAAGTTTATTCTTAGTGTTTGTTTGGTATTTATTGTAAATCAAATAATTTCGGTGAGTACATTTATTTTCTTACTTGTGAGGGTAACGTAATTTATTTTTCTTTTCTCCGCGCGACGGTTTTGTTTTGTTTCTTTTCGTTAACTTAGATTTGTTTTTCTTGTTAATTAACTAGCTATGTCAACTTCCAATGACCCCCCTGATCGTGGGGGGGACATTTTCCGCAGAGATAACAAGACGTTTAGGTCGCCGCCGCAAGCATCCGCTAAGCGTTTGTTTTGTGAAATGTCTCCGACCGACAATTTAATAGATGATAGGTCGAAGCGTTTACAAACTGCACCCAATTCTCCCGAAAAGTCGCCTACATTAAATATTTCCAATCGTAGCGACGGGAACAGTAATTATTGCGATTTGATGACCGAGGCGTCTGTGTACCTGGCCAAAATCAACGAGCTGGTTAATGATAACGGTTCTCGTATAAATGTCGCGAACAAATCAGCAATTATGGATATGACTCAACGAGTTACAAGTATCGTGTCTTTGTTAGCTTTAAAATCTGCGTGTAACGAGACAAAGCTTGCTAACACCGAGCGCGAATTGGAAATAATTAAATTAAAATCCTACGCTAAAACCGTTAATGAGGACAAAAACATGTCGTACGCGGATTCTTTGAAACTGCGGTTGCCTAAAGTTACCCCGGCTATTGAATCTAGAGTACCTCTTCCTTGTCTCGTCGCCTATCCGACCCAGGAGCGATCAGCTGACTATGCGTCATCTTCCGCCACTAAACAAGCTCTTATGAAGGCGATTAGACCGAGTGACGATGGTTTTCAAATAGTCGGTATTAAAAAAACCGCCAAATCAGGCGTTGTACTGCGCGTTGCAAATGAAAACCAATTGAAAAGACTAGAATCGGTAGACGCTATAAAGTCTGCGGGTCTTCGTTTAGAAAAACCAAAAGGTCGCCGACCCCGTCTATTAGTCAAGGACATTCCCGCCTCTATGGAAGACAACAATTTTTTGCAAGCCATATACCGCCAAAATATTAAAAACGAGTTGCCAATAAAAGAAGACGACTTCATTAAATCCACGAAAATAGTCCGTAGGCGTTCTACCAATAACGGTCGTAAATGGTTAGGAATAGAGATTGAACCTGAGGTACGGAAACATCTTGTGTCTACCAAGGATAAGTTATTTATTGACTGGGCCACGTGCCGTTTTGTTGATGATATCGAGGTAGTTCGTTGCGCGTATTGTCAGCAATTCGGTCACGTGAAAAAGCATTGCGCTAATAAATCACCAACCTGCGCTATATGTTCTGAGGCCCACGAAACCAATGTTTGTCCGCATAAGGACGATTTAAATTTTACCCCGGTTTGCGCGGCGTGTAAACGTTTTAAAAAACCTTTTGACCATCGCTGCGGGTCTGAACAGTGCGGTACCTATAAATTAAAACTCGAACAACTTATCCTACATACTAATTACTAATTAAGATGGATAGTCTAAGCATAGGGCAATTAAACCTTCACAACGATAAGGTGGCGACATCAGAGTTAGATAAATTAATTATTGACTACAACTTAGACCTTGTACTCATTCAAGAACAATATCAAAACTCAAGTTTACGTCACAGGGTAGTGCAGCTGGATTGTAGGGCGCGAGCCGGAATTTATGTTGCGCGGTCTTCTAACTTTACGGTAACGTCTATACGTGACCTCATGACGCCACACTGTGCGGTTGCTGAAGTCTCATCAGCTTCTTTTAAAGTATTCGTTGTAAGCTGTTACTTTCAATATTCAGATCCTGTTACTCCTCATATACATAATCTCCGTCATGTCTTGCGGTCACTCGCGGGCTGCAAAGTGATCGTTGGCGCGGATGTCAACGCCTCATCGTCTCTGTGGTATGGCAAGGTTCGGGCAACCGATACCGAACGACGCTGCGCTGTTGAGGATTTCATTGCTGAGATGAACCTATCGATTCATAATACCCCCGATGCACCACCTACTTTTTGCAGCCAAATAGGCGAATCTTGTATTGACGTCACACTTTCTAGTGCCGACGTACGTTTGGATAGGTGGCGTGTCCTACCGGACGCGTCTTGTAGTGATCATCGCCTGATCGTGTACGAATTTGTTCCTGGTTATATTCAGGGTCCGTCTCATATTCCTGGTAATTTCAGATATAGATGTAAAGGTGCGAACTGGGAATTTTTTGGCTCGCTTTTTGCGTGTCACGCCAAGGAGTTCACTCGGTACGGGCTGTCAGCCGAAGAAAGTGCTGACATTATGTCAGAAACCTTTACCTACTGTGCTGACATCGCCATTGGTCGTGGATCTATGACCAATATTCGTAGATGTGACTGGTGGAGTGATTATTTAGTTGAACAGCGCAAAAGATATCGCAGAGCGCGTAGACAGTTAAATAAACTCAAGAGCCGAAAGATTACTGGAGATCTTCTTACGTCCGCTTTAAATGCTTTTAGAGTTGCCAAGTCACGCTACAAAGCATCGGTGGAAAAATCTAAGGGTAACTTGTTGCGGAAAATCGTTGACAAACTTGACAGGGAGGGTCCGTGGTCTGCCTTATATCACGAATTTAAAGCTAACAGATCGGTCGACCTTGCATACGTTCAAAACATTAAGGTCAATGATAAGCATACCACGGGCATAGAGGAAACAACAAAAGTACTAATTAATACACTTATCCCTGATGATTCACCGGCTAACGATAGCGACTACCACCAACAGATTCGAGCGTGGGCTCCTGTGCCACCTGAATCACCAATGTCAGACGTACCATCTAATGACGAATTTATAAATATTGTTAGAAAACTACCGGTCAACAAATCATCAGGGGAAGATAAAATATCTAATAGGATGATTAAAGAAGCGTGTAAAACAGCGGGTGATGCCATCTTAACTGTATATAACCGATGCATTGCTGAAGGCGTTTTTCCTCGTAAATGGCGACGCGGTTTCATACGAATAATACCAAAGTGTGGTGATAAACCACCGGATGATCCGGAGTCATATCGGCCTATCACGCTTCTACCATCTTTGGGGAAACTTCTTGAGCGCCTCATCGTTCCACGGTTACTACCGAACGGTCCAAAATTTCATAGTAATCAATATGGCTTCACCATCGGTAAATCAACAGTCGACGCGGCGCTTTCTGTCAGAAGAACCGTTAACCAGTCGGAACACAAGTACGTGATTGGTATCTTTTTGGATATTTCTGGGGCTTTTGATAACGCTTGGTGGCCTATGCTGTTGTTAAAATTAAAAAACCGCGGTTGCTATAGAAACATATATAATCTCGTTTACTCGTACTTTATAAACGGTTCCGCGGTACTTAAGCTCGGTCATTTTTCTAGTACTAAAGCACTAACCATGGGATGTCCTCAGGGTTCAGTTGTCGGTCCTTATTTATGGAATTTGGGTTTTGATGATTTTCTCGCGATCCCGCTTCCTTGCGGCTGTTCACTTACTGGTTACGCGGACGATGGCCTACTGCTCATTCAATCAAGTACCCGAGCCGGACTTGAGAACTTGGCCCATACTTGCCTAAATCTAATATCTCAGTGGGGTGATCGTAACCGCCTAGCGTTTGCGCCGCATAAAACCTATCAACTTCTACTAAAAGGTAATCTTAAATCATTGCCTACTATTAAATTTAATAACGTTCCCGTTAAAAAACAGCAATCCGTATGCTACCTTGGTATGGTCTTAGAAAGGAATTTTTCATTTATCGAACATATAAAAATAGTTGGCGAAAAAGCTAAAAGGAACTTTTATGCCCTAACTAGAATATCCAAAGCAACTTGGGGTCTATCATTCCTAACTTTAAAAACTATATATGGAGCTACCTACTTAGGATGTATGTGCTACGGTGCACCTGTTTGGGCCGATAGGGCCAGCATAGGGGCGGCGCGACGTAAACTGCTTCAAAGCCAACGTTTGGCATTGATATTTTTATGCAAGGCGTATAGAACAGTCAGTACTGAAGCCTTACCCGTTCTGGCAGGTGTACTTCCAGTCGATCTTGAAGTACAGCGACGTGCTTCAATGTACTACTCCGCGAGGGGGGAGGCCATGGACACTAACTTTGTTACACAACGCGACCTTAATAGAATTTCTAGATTATTTAAACCTCAGACTGACGTCTGGGAGGACCTCTTATCCGAATGGCAAAGTAGGTGGGATAATTCCATCAAGGGCCGGCACCTCCATCTGTTCTTTCCATCCGTTGGCGATCGGCTGGCTAAGACATGGCTGGAGGTTGACCACTGCGTTGCCCAATTTCTCACAGGTCATGGCAACTTTAAAAGTAAACTGTATTCTTTTAAACTTGTTCCTTCGCCTTTGTGTCAGTGTTCTACATCGAACTGTGCATTTGAACAGTCCGCACATCACATCTTGTGGGAGTGTATTCTTTGGCAGAATGAACGCAATATTATGTTGGATAGTGTACAAGTTACATCCGGAGTTGTTTATTATACGGACCTTGTTGAAACTAGAACTAATTTCCGTGCGTTCAGGCGCTTTTGCCATACCTATTATTGGAATCAATTGTAACAGCAAATACCTACTTAGGACCCATTAACTTGATCAAATGTTATTCCGTGGTGCTTGGCAATCTGGGCTTCTCCCAGTTGCAATAATGTCCCTTTGTGCCGATTGGCCTAGTTCTATTCTGTCTCCTGCTTATTATGGAGGGAAGTGGAAAAAATATCTTTTTTCTTACTCCTCCGCTATTCTTTTCTGATTAATTTCGTTGCGGGACCCAAGACAGTTGAAACATTTCTCCGGGACTCGTCGAGCTTCATTGCTCGGCGTTTTTCTGGCGGTCTCCACTGTTGATTCTGGCTTTCAGGAGTTGCAGTGGGTTGGGAACAGTGTGGCGGGTTTTGTCCCTTACTTGCCTACTTACTGTGAAGGTATTGTTAGGTATCGATAACTGATTATAATAATACCTACAAAGCCGGTCTAGACTTAAAAAAAAATCCCCCTAAAAAAATAAATCTTATTTCGAAAAAGCGAGGTAACTTTATGCGTGTGCGGTAGACAACACGTTAGGCATACATCCGCGGGTGACGGGGGGCAGGGCACGCGGCACGTGGTCACATCGCTATTCGCTCCGTCACAAATGGTGTTGTCACTTTTTAAAAATTACCAAATTTTGGGGAAGTTGGAATTAATTCGCGACAAAAAAAGATTATTTCAAAATTCATTAGTATTGTTACTATGATGATTATGTAAAATTTAATATTTTATTTGGCCATGTGTTTACCTAACCTTTATTATCCTTACGAGTCGGACAGGGTTTTCTTTACATATTGTATAATTATAAATTCTAGGTTAGGTAGAGTGAGATAATATATATTTTTTTAATAACTGTACGACATGAAACCTTGCCGAAGCGATAAAATATTCATAATACTAATTATTAAAAAAAAGATTCGTCAATAAGTTCGGCGGCATTGTATCGTGTCAACTACATAACTGATTTATTAAAATACTAGCTGTCGCCAGCAACTTCGTTCGCGTGGAGTTAGTTATGCTCCGCTCCTATTAGTCGTAGCGTAATGTTATATGGCTATAGCCTAAAGCCTTGCTGGATTAATGGGCTCTCCAACGCAAAAACAATTTTTCAAATCGGACCAGTAGTTCCTGAGATCAGCGCGTTCAAACAAACAAACAAACTCTTCAGCTTTATATATTAGTATAGATTACACTACTCATACTAACATCGTATGATGTTTACATCACTGTCTGATAGTGTACAATAAAAATGAAAAATTCAACATATCGAATTTTTGTCTAGACCTGCCCCTGTAGCCAATGTAACATCGCTTCGTAGCGAAGCGAAATCGAATACCAAACCAACCAATGGCGGGAACGATTGACCACGTGATTTATCGCGTCGCGAGATCAATCGTTTTCGTTATTGGTTGGTTTGATATTCGATTTCGCTTCGCTACGAAGCGATGTTACATTGGCTACAGGCCCAGTACGGATACCGAATAAAAAAAAAGTTGGTGCTCGATAGTTGGTGCAAATGCGCTCGATATCGACGATCGAGTCTCATAATGAAAACTCATACTAGGCATACTGTAATATTGACTTTCAAAAAATTCTCAGCCTAATTTGTATAAAGTGGCATTTTTATTCCCAGGGAGTTAATAATTTATGCCCAGAGATGCGTTAAAATTATTCTTGGAGTATAGACATTCCGATTAGTATTTGTTAGTTGTTGGTGCTTGGTTAGTATTAAAGTTATGAGCGTCGGAATGCAAAGCAAAGCAAAGCATTTCGCTCAATTGCCGTCTTCGTTCCTATTCACTCGGTTTTTTTCAGTGAATAGTATACTAGCGCGCTTTACCATCAACCATTGCATCACTGCTTACCATCAGGTGGGATTGCGGTCAAGCACTAGCTTATAAATATGTCGGAGACAGCGACGGCAGAGCGGTAGCGGTCGACAGCATATTGGTGTAGTGGTAAAGGTGGTCCATTTCATAGGTGAGTTTTGAATTAAAGCACGACGTGTAGATATACCCTCCAATCTTGACAATCACAATTTAAATAGGCAAACCGACCGTTTCGGGTCGGAGAAGTGCCTTGGTCCGCATCTCGATTCAAAGTCACCGTTCGACGAACCCCACTTTCCAAAGCGACTCTGTATGGACAGTCGCTTTGGTGCCGCCATCACTTAATAACGTCGCAAGCATACTTACTACGTAAATCAAATCAGCAACCTCTATTAAAATTATAACGACGATCTCCGACAAATATAATAAAAAAACAAAGGTTTACGAATCATGCAGAATTGCAGATATGCACTCGAGTTTTAACACAGTAATCCATTAGCTTACAATTCATCAGATTAACATTTCCCCGTGAAATATAGTACACGAATGGAAATGAAAATACGATAATGGAAATAAATGTACAATCATTGAAAATAAATATTGAAGCCTGTAATATTGAAACTATTTGATGCAGGCACGTTAAGAGCATCAACTTTCTGAAACACTACCATAATTAATACGTGTTGGCTTATAAAGGATTTTCGATAAAAGACTTTACTTTTGTACTAACGATTTAATGTTTTTGATCATAAAATTGTTATGTTCCTTGTGTACACCTTTTATAGTCTTAAAGCGAATTAATTTAACTATTAATTTAATTATTTAATATGATTTTTTTTTAAAGGGTAGGTTACCGTGGAGTTCCTTGCCGACTCTTTTTGATTAGAATAAATACAAATTAGAACCGTAGTGGTATCTACTAACCCCACATGATTCTTCATCTCGCAAGCAGGTTACAACAACCCCACATACACTGTTGGGCATGTGCCCGCCAGATATAATACCCGTCTACTCGAAAGATCCTCCCTTTTCTATGAAGGATGAGTAAACTATGCTCCCTTTCCCTCGTACCTCTAAAGAACCATGCAGGTGCATGGCTTGTATTGCTACTGATAATATAATACGCAATTACGTGGCTGCTTAACTTAGTACACGGAATCTTTTTCTTGTTCACACAAAAAGTAATACTTAATACCCTGACGTAAATCTAGATAACGAAAAAGAAATCCTGCGCTACGAGCTTTTCACCTCGACTTTTATACCGCGTACGAAGGATTGGAAGAATTTACATGCGGCGTCTTTCTGTCTGAAATCGCCAACCCGCATTGAGCAAGCGTGGTGATTACGCTCAATCCTGAGTATGAGAGGAGAACTGTGCCCAGCAGTGGGACGATAAAAAGATTGATGATGATGGTATCTTTCTATCTAACAATTTAAGTGTCTTCAATGCTAGAGTGAATAGGCTCTTAATAAACTAGTGTGCTTTACCAGCAACGATTGCATCACTGCTTACCATCGGCGGAATCGCAATTAAGCACTAATTAATAATTGTTATGCAAAATCAAAAAATAGATAGAAAAAGTATTTGTACAAAAAAGCCTACGAAATAGCATTTGCCAAATCTATGCTAATGCTTCGATATCACCTTCGGGTTGTGGAGGTCAGACGGCAGTCGCTTCACGGAAAATTTCGATGTTTAGCCAAAATCAGCAGTTAGACTGGTAAAGCGGACCCCACACTCCAAAAGCTGAAAAAATAGCTTCGGATGCGACTGGGATTAACGCTGAGATGATGATGATGATGCAGACAACTGTTAAAGCAACACAAAGCGGCACCAAATTAGATTCCAGTCTACCCGCCTACATACAATTACAACTTGTATCGTATATAATCGAAACAAAATTAATTCAAAGGGCCACGGCAAAAAATTTTTAGGCAATGTTCCGTACAGTTCGCGGCTGTCAACGTTGAAAAGGGTATTATTATTCATTGTTTCTGGCCTACATGGGAAACGTTACATAATAATTAAGAGTAATAATTGGGCTGTAACTAAAAAAGGATTGGGGTGAGGGGAAAGAGGTTCTGCCGATCGATTTTGTAAACATTTCACCTTGAAAATTTAGGTGAAGTGGTACTTAGAGTGAGGTGTCAATTGTGTCAATGCTAAACTAATGGTAGACTTCACTTGTTTTTACGACGACATTTATACAGCATATCTATGTAGAATTCAAGATGTCAACCATCTTAAATTAAAGATATTATTTAAAAACTTCTAATCCATACTAATATTATAAATGCGAAAGTAACTCTGTCTGTCTGTTACGCTTTCCCGCTTAAACCTCTCAAACTGATTTTGATGAAATTTGGCACAGACAATCTTTAGACTCTGAGAAAGGACATATGCATACCTTTTACTGAAAAATTGGATATTACCGAGGGAAATCTAAAAAGCGCGATATAACCGAATTCCACGCAGGCGATCCGCGGGCGGAAAGCTAGTACTAGATAAACTACAAATTGGGTAATATCCTCAAAATAATTTAATGTCCATCAAATAGATTTATAAAAAACATTAAACACGTATTTTTTCTTTCATTCAAATACTTAGGAAGATAATATATTGATTTGAAATGTCGCATGACGTCATGTAATATACCACGGCGTGACGTAAGTAGCCCCCACTCCGTAACTTTAATACGCTATATCTCAGTAGTTTTTGGTAATATCGACAAAATTAAAAATACGGGTATTAATTTTTTTTTATTATCTATAAGACGGACTAATTATTTTTTTGATTTTCATGCCTTGCATACATCCCTCTTATTAAAAAAACTGTTAAGCAAAAAAAAAATGAATTATATGGTTGAACGTTTGGAGATTGCTATATCTTCGCTACTCCTTCTTCGATTTCGTCTGCTGAAATTTGGGCCCCTGGCCCGCCAAAGGCCCACTCGCTAACCCCATCCCCCCTCCCCCCCCGCTCGGGCACAATTCCTTCATTTTCTGACTTTTATTATTTATGATCGTCGCCTTAGGGTTCAATATGATATTGTGTGGTACCTCACTCAAGTTTTGGGTTATGAAATGCAAAAAAGATTTTCTTTAAAGCGACTGGTAGGTCTAGGGATTTGTGTATTCTAGTGAACAAAGATTTCTTCATCTTTATTAAATTGGCTCTTACAGAGACGAGGCCTGTCTCGAAAGTGGGAATATTAAAATGTGATTAAACGTGACATATAGATAATATAATGATAATAGGTATTCAAATCAAATCAAAGCATTTATTTCAAATAAACCAGTTACAGGCACTTTTGAATTGTCAGAAGGTCGGTCAGTCAATAAGATGAAGCTAGTGGCCCATTCCAAAGAGTAGGTACCTATGGAGAAGAACGGGCAAGAAACTCCATGGACACTCTTTTAAATTTTTAAGCTATAGTTACAAATATTTGATTACATCATTCATGTTGAAATCAACCGTGTGAGAACGATGCAGAAATAAATTGTACGCCGAGAGCGTCCATTATGAAAACACACAAAAATCAATTCAGAAATTAAAATACGCCGTGGCAGCTAAGAGATGACCAGTCCCCTCCGACGTATTAAGAGGGGACTCTAGTGCCGAGGATTTTGGAAAATAGGTATTTGAAGAAACTGTTGCCATTGCGCTGCTTCCAACCTCTCCCGGTAACGTGCGAAAAGGACAACTGCAGTTCAGGCTGATTTTAAAAAACGTTGACCAAAAGACGTTTTGTATTTCGCTGTTTTCTTTTTCAAACCACGACAAATCTCAATTATTTTTATATCAAAATTTAGCGGAAAAGTATACCTATGCTTCTATTATTATCCTTTTTGAAAAACTTATCACGTTTGTCTAAAAGTCATCTGAACATCAAGGTAAAATGAGTTTTTTTTTTTTGCGATTTTGAAGTATCGTATTTCTCTTATTAATTACGTTTTGGAAAATCAAATGATAGGGGCACGTATGATCACGGTGTAAAATTGTAGAAAAAAATAATTAAATAAATAACTTTGACGTCCTCTGTGGCGCAGCGGTCAACACGCCTGCCTGCGACATGGAGGCCCCGGGTTCGATCCCCGGCCAGGTCATGATGGAAAACGATCTTTTCCTGATTGGCCTGGGTCTTGGATGTTTATCTATCTAATTATCTATCATAATTTAGTATCGTTGAGTTAGTATCCCATAACACAAGTCTCGAACTTACTTTGGGGATAGCTCAGTCTGTGTGACTGTTCCGTATATATTTATTTATTTATTACATTTATTTATTTTTATTTATTATTTATTGCTTTTAAAGCATTATCCACGAAGAAAATAGCGGAATACGTTTGTATAGAGAAAGCACCACTAGAGTTCCCTCTTAAGCGTACATATCGTGTTAGAAACACCAAGTTGCGCTCCATAAGTCAAGTAATGGATATTGGAGAAAAACAGCCAGGCTGATATGGGGCTGGCCATGTCACGCAAATGCACCCCGAGAGATGGGCAAAGATCATCATACACTGAATACCTGAGGGACATCATCACCATTTGAGTTATAAAATTATTTGTTATTATGTACATCATCATCAACCTTTTATCGTCCCACTGCTGGGCACAGGTCTCCTCTCATACAGAGAAGGATTGAGCGTAAGCACCACGCTTGCTCAATGCGGGTTGGCGATTTCAGACTTAAAAGTCCAGGTTTCCTCGAGATGTTTTCCTTCACCTTGTAATCAGTCATTGTTATCCAAGATATACTTAGAAAGTACATACAACTTTAGAAAAGTTACATTGGTACTTGCCTGATCTGGAATCGAACCCGCACACTCATACTTGAGAGGCTGGTGTTTTAACCACTAGGCCACCACGACTTATTATTAGGTATACCTAATCTTTAGTTGAGGTTACATAGGAATGTTTTTTGTTGATAAATAAATAAACCGTCTCACGAGGTAAAGGCCTGATGAATGATAGTTGTTAGGATTATAAATAAATAAAAAAAAATATGCAGATATTAGTATTAATTAAGATACTAAATAATATACTTGATTTAAGTATCGTCAAGGCTAGAGTAAATAGGCTCTTAATAAACTAGCGCAATTTACCACCAACTATTGCATTAATGCTTACCATGAGGCGGGATTGCGGTCAAGCACTAGTTTATAATTTACTAGCTTTCCGCCCGCGGCTTCGCCCGCGTGGAGTTCGGTTATATCGCGCTTTTTAGATTTCCCTCGGGAACATCATATTTTCCGGGATAAAAGGTAGCCTATGTTCTTTCTCAGGGTCCAAAGATTGTCTGTGCCAAATTTCATCAAAACCGGTTGAGAGGTTTAAGCGGGAAAGCGTAACAGACAGACAGACAGACAGACTGACAGACAGACAGAGTTACTTTCGCGCTTATAATATTAAGTATGGATAAAAAAAATATACAGAAAAGCAGATCATACACGTATCACATGAATAATAATAGAACTGTCTATTTATAATGAACCATAAGCTCTAAGCAATAATGATCAAGGAATGATCGAGGTAGTCTCCAAACCAGAGACAAAACAACAATTATTATATAACAATATACAAGTTATAAACACGAAATTGATTCAAATAGAAACTAACAATATAGTATATCCTAAATCCGTGTTTACATACCCCGAATCCCTACAACTAAATTTGTTGACAAAGGTATTAGATTCGATCATTAAATAGGATGAACTCAATCTGCAAAGCATGAGTAATCCTTCAAACACGGCCTACTTAGGGGCCCATATCCTGTTATATGATCCCGTAAGCTTCAAAGAGTGCCACTCGCCTTCTCATATTCAGAGATAAACTTAAACCTTATTACAGCTGTGCTAATAATATAGTGGAGGTTTTACGTAACAAGATACTAATGTATGTCAGGAATGTTTGAAGTGTTAAGTGTTTTTAACATGGTGGGTGTTAACATAATTTTAGGGTTGACTCGAGTGAAATAATTATTTCATTTGCTTCCACAAGGAGACGATCACTTAGAAAAATACAGAAGTATTGGTGTTTGAGTTTGGAAAGGTTCTAAATTTTCACAGTATTTCGAAGCTCCGATCGTGACCTAAGCGCACGGTAGTGAGCAGGCCAAGTTCCAGCAACAGGGCGAGCGCATGCCGTGCACTATGTACACGAACCGTTTCGGCCTACTATTGACCCTCCTGTAGCTCAGTGCCTATTGCAATATTATAGAGATAAAATTGTACTAAAACACTATGCCAGATTTCATGGATACAACTTCAGTCGATCCTGAAAATAGATAATTTTGGCGCTGGCTGACTCACTCATTGACTGGTAATGAAAACCTTTAAACCACTTCTTCTTCAATTGACCTAGCGTTACAAAATTTGGCACACAGTTCGAGTTTAGAAAATGTATTATTTACTTAATTAAATGAACCTGCCAAGTTCAAATTTTCTTGGCTAAACTTGGCCCCCTTTTTAACGGGTATGGTTTTGGTTGGATACAAATTACTGTATTATTTTGTGTATGTAATGTATCCTATGCAGTTTTCATAAACAGTTTACATCTCGGTATTAAGAAAAATACGGTATTGTAGTTAGGCACACATATCTTTTATGCGTGGAAAGAAAATGTTGTATGTGAAACGGACTCCTACAGATGAGTCAGCTTTCCAACAACTTCCACAACTTTCCATGAATATAAACTAAAAACTAAAAGGTAGGTATAAAACATGTATACAACGTGTAACATAAAGGGTATATACATAACAAAGGCATGGCATCTTTACATGATATCAAACGATATTGGAAGGGTTTTTTAATCCTATCTCTTTATGTTAGGAAGTTATGAGGAAAACACCGCCTGTGATAGGCTACTATCATACTAGTCGCACAGAGATATTGAAGACATTTATCGGATTTTGGCAAGTAACGTAACAAGTAACGAGTAGTTATTAACTTATGTAGTGTGCTGCCACGTTTGTTATGATTTGATTTTAAGAAACACACGAAACCGAAAAATTGGTATCAATTTTTTGAGTATTTTATTTTGAGTTGAAACCCTTCCGATATCGTTTGATATCATCTAAAGATGCCATGCCCCTGGTATGCATATACCCTTTATGTTACACGTTATATACACGCGATCGAATTATACAAACAAACCTAATTAAGACGCAAACAATATATATAAAACCTCATCCACGTTTGTCATAAACACACTTTACGGATTATGTAAAAGTGAATTGGCAGTAATATTCCCATTTCTAATAAATTAATATCACCTACAAGTGAAGCTTGGGCTTATGACAACATTCCCGTCGGCCATTAGTTGCAGCAGCCATTCAAAACCCCATTACTATCTATGAAATATTGAGGATTACTTCCCAGTAATCCTCAATATTCGTACGGTTATATGTTTGGTTAACCAAACATAGACATATAGATAAACAGACTAAGTAAGATATGTATGTAATGGGTTGCTTGTTGCAATAATTATTCGGTATATTGAATTGACGTCATCACACCAACGATTATTTTTCCTTTTCTTTTCTTGTTTGACTTTAAAATAAACTATAACAACGACTACTAGTTTAATACGTGATGCTATTTTTAATGATTCTACAATATACAATATGTAAAGAAAACCTTGTCCGATCCATGAAGGTATTGTTAGGTATCGGTATCTGATTCGAATAATGCCTACAAAGCCGCACAAAACTTAAAAAAAAAACACCCCTAAAAAAATATCATTTTGAAAAAGCGAGGTAACTTTATACATTTGCGGTAGGCAACACGGTAGGCATACAGGCGCGGGTGAAGGGGGGCAGGGCACGCGGCACGTGGTCGCATCACTCATAATAATACTGACTAAAATAGTGTTGTCACTTTAAAAAAAAATACCAAATTTTGGAAAAGTTGGAATTAATTCGCGGGAAAAAAAGATTATTTCAAAATTCATTACTATTGTTACTATGATGATTATGTAAAATTTCATATTAAAATTGGTCATGTGTATACCTAACCTTTACTATCCTTTTGGGTCGGACAGGATTTTCTTTACATATTGTACCTAGTATTCAGTAGAAGTGCTGGCTTGACGTTGTAAGAGATGACATGCGTGCCAGCAATCTCACACCACGGGATGCCAGAGATCGTGCGAAATGGAGGCGTTTTTGTAGGAAAGCGGACCCCGGGCTCCAAAGCGAAAGCCGCGGATGCGACCGGGATTATACGCTGAGATGATGATGATGATGATGATGATGATGATTGTACATAGTATTCAAGATTTTCAGTAATAAAAGATACCATTAGACCTAAGTACGTCAGAGATAACAAATATTGTCACAAATGTAGACACACATCATTTAATCCCGCTTACTTCTTATACTCCATCGTCTTAAATCAAAGTCGTATCAAAGGACCAAGAGACAGGATTCAATATATCAGCATTATTACTTTAACAAAGGTTGAGGACGTCATTTACCAATTCTATTTCACAGGCTAAGGAAAATTGATTTATTACTCGATAAGAGTGGTTTGCGGTATCTAGGAATACGGTCCTTTTTAAAGTGTGTGTTTAGCTTTTCTTTTGAAGACTTAGAGCGAAAAAAATAATCTTTAGTGCGGCAAACAGGTAGTTTCAACATTCGTTCGTCAAGAAAAAATATTACTTTTTTTTCATAATTATGGTAAATGTTCTAGTTATTATTGCAAGTTTATTGTTATAATTCAATAGTAATATGTTAATCCATATTAATATTATAAATGCGAAAGTAACTCTGTTTGTCTGTCTGTTACGCTTTCCCGCTTAAACCTCTCAACTGATTTTGAAGAAATTTTGCACAGACAATTATTAGATCCTGAGAAAGACCATAGGCTACCTTTTATCCCGGAAAAAAATGATGTTCCCGAGGGAAATCCAAAAAGTGCGATATAACCGAACTCCACACAGGCGAAGCCGCGGGCGGAAAGATAGTTTTACTATAAGTGGCATAATCAAAGTTTACTTTATTCACCATTTATTACACAATGTTATTTATTTTTACAAAATACATTTAGAAATTGTTGCAATGTGGTTTCCGAGCGCGCACTGTAGATCATAGTATTGCATTAGCGCAACAGCTGACGCCAGAGGTCAAAGGCCCGTTCGCCCACCTGAGCGGAGCGTGGACCATATTTTTGTTGGGACAGCCAAGTAGGATAACAATCTCATAACTTTGTGTCTTTGTAAATTTTTAATGATATCTTTTTGAAATTTTGTACATAGATTCTTTACTTAAAAATCCTGGACACGTGTTTCGCTTAAGCAAAAAATAATGCTGTATACGACTCTTTTCAATATTTTTCTAAGCAAAATGTTTTTTTGTTTTTATAACCAAGAACATACTTTTAATATAAGATGAGATGTTGCCGATATTAAACTCGAAGGACGTGGCGTAATGATATAAAAAGGAACTTTTACTTCAGACAATCAAACCACTTACGACGATGTAAACACTCGCATTTCGACTCTTACATTTTGGCATATAAGCTTCTCAGGAAGTAATCTTAAGAGAGCTCATATCAAATTACTTATGATTTCTTTAAAAATAATAGCTAAACGTAATATCCCCAGTTAATAATAAAGTAGGAAGCAATCATATCCGCCAATTCAATGATAAAACCATAAAAATGAAGCGGATATATTTTTTTCTGTTATATTATACCTGCGGCCTTAGAACCCATATGAATGCTGAGTATACTATTTCGATGAAATGTTTGATTGATCTTGCTCGGAAGTAATAATTTCATATATTTGGAATAAAAGAAGATGGACTATACGTTAAGTTAAGAAAACCCTGTCCGATACGTGAAGGTATTGTTAGGTATCGATAACTGATTGTACTTATGCCTACAAAGCCGGGCTGAACTTAAAAAAAACCCTAAAAAAATTAATGTTATTTTGCAAATAGAGGTAACTTAATACATGTGCGGTAGGCAATACATGCGCGGGCAAAAGGGGACAGGGCACACGGCACGCGATCGCACCGCTATTCGCTCATAATAATACCATCAGAAATGGTGTTGAGCCTTTTTTTTAATACAATTTTTTGGGGAAATTCGAATTAACTTGCGGAAAAAAAGATTATTTCAAAATTCATTAGTATTGATACTATGATGAATATGTAAAATTTCATATTTTATTTGGTCACGTGATTACCTAACCTTTATCCTTTTGGGTCGGACGGTATTTTCTTTACATATTGTATATTAATAGAGACATTAAAACAACGGTAGCTTTTTAAGAGGACAAACAAGGCTTGCTGCAGTAACAAACAAGAACTGTATCTAAAAAGAGAGAGAATTGAAAAAATCTTTAACAAGCAACAATGTCAAACAGATTTGAACAAAACTACTCTAAATTAAAAAGTAGAAAACAGTGGATACAGCACAAACAAATAACAATACTCGGTTATTTACCAAAGAGAAAAATTAAAGAGATGATTATGTATAGGCTGATATCTCTGTCTATGGTAACGTTACAGCATAGCTCAGCATATTTTGCGGTACATTAAGCACTTGAGTTATATTCAAACAAATGGCCTGCCGGTGGCATATGGGAGGAAATTAAACTAACATTTTTCAACATTAGGACGAGTTCAGAGGTTAACAGTTGTGGGAAAAGAAGGGTGTGTGTGATGCCAGTAATTCATTCTGAAATTTGACAGCAGGTTGTTTATATTTTGGGACAGTGGTCTCTAAAATAACTGCGTATGCTTTATATGTACCTCTCTTATTTGTTAAAAACACCATTGAAATATTAATAAACCAGCACCCTAATTGCGTAGCACACTTACTATCAAATGGAATCATATTTTGAAGCATATTGCTAATCCAATAATAATTGATCCGTATGTTCAAAAAATGTGTCGGTTCAGTGACTTAAATTACACAATGAATGTTGTTGAACTGTCAAAATGAAGCCAATTGCTACTGATAGTGTGTTACGCAATTACCTTGCAGAACAGTGATTCCAATTTATACTTACGCCAAAATCGTTACAGAATCTCATCTCTCACGAGACTAAAACCACACTCAGTTTTATCCATGTCAACCCTGTTTATTGCTCTTTCCTACTCAAAAAACGAAGCGTCGTGTCGTCTAAGGAAAATGAAGGCCGCTAATTCGGAAACGCTGACTTAACGCATCTGAACACAGCGTTATAAATGGAGTGATTTAACTGGATAACAGACCTTTTCAGTGTGAATGTGAAAAGGGTTTTTGAGTTGGCAGTTTTCATGCGGTAAGTACATATGGTTCTGGCGCAAAAAAAGATGCGAAATTAGTTGAAAATTACTCTGAGGGAAGTTACTTCGCAGTTAACCCCATCCACGTTTTTATCTCGGGGTGAGAGGCAGAGTAACAAACTGGACAGTATTATCCATACTAATATTATAAATGCGAAAGTAACTCTATCTGTCTGTCTGCCTGTTACGCTTTCCCGCTTAAACCTCTCAACCGATTTTGATGAAATTTGGCACAGACAATCTTTAGACCCTGAGAAAGAACATAGGCTACCTTTTATCCCGGAAAAAATTGATATTCCCGAGGGAAATCTAAAAAGCGTGATATAACCGAACTCCACGCGAGCGAAGCCGCGGGCGGAAAGCTAGTAGTATTATACTTTATAGTTATCTACTTCCAGTCTATTTCAGACAATTGGTATTTAAAGATATTGAAACGAATATTGGAAGAACTCATTGCTAGAATTTCATGGTTTATGCATTGTCATTTATTTCGTAAACTATTTGATATTTCAAATTTCAACTTAGTTAACAGCATAGGTTGAGGGAAGTTACTTCGCAGTTAACCCCATCCACGTTTTTATCTCGGGGTGAGAGAAAGAGTAACAAACTGGATAGTAGTATTATACTTTATAGTTATCTACTTCTAGTCTATTTCAGATAATTGGTATTTAAAGGTATATTAAAAACGAATATTGGAAGAACTCATTGATAGAATTTCATGGTTTTCATTTATGGATTGTCATTTATTTCGTAAACTATTTGATATTTCAAATTTCAACTTAGTAAACAGCATAGGTTATTATTTGAATCACAAGCACAGGATGTATTCAAGCAATGAAATTGCTCACTCCCATGTTTACTTATTTCCAGAGCCAGTAAACTACTAGAGGATAGACCATTTTCTGACTTAAAACGGTGTTCCTAAAATATTGTGCGACCTTTAACATATAAACATGACAAGGTAGTCCTTGATACAAGAAATATAAAAAAAAGTCAATGTATCATACAAATTGAATACAAACAAAGATGCTCCAAATCCCGTGTGTGAATAACTGGAGATACCCTTCAACCCGACCTTCATGCCTTGAGATTCGAAACAAGACCTCCTTGTAATAAGAAAAAGGTTTTATATGAGTTATGGAATAATCTATGAAGTGTGGATAGCTGTGATGTAGGTCCAGAAGCGGGTGGATGAATAAGTTTTGGGTTGGATATATGTAGTAGATTGTTTTTTATACGGATTGTGTTATAGAGCTTTCGATATTAAATGGTAAAAATACTGTTGACAATGAAGCTATTGGCAGAGAGATTATAGATGGCTTCGACAACAACGATAAATGGTGTGAAATTTGGTGGTTATAGAGACTGTTTTCCAATGTTCTGTCCCATGTTAAGCTAGAACTTAGTTGATTATTATTATTTAAACATTTGGGCCACTATGTCACCGATAGTTTGACTTATATTTTTTCTTCTTCTTTGGTCTATAGAGGTCCACTGCTGGACAAAGGCCTACCCCAGGGCTTTCATTACAATGGGGGAGTTTGCCATAATCCCTATGCTTGGCAGGCGGGTTGGGGAACGCAGTAGTTTGATATTACACAGGAGAAGCGTTGCTGCTCGCTTCCCTGGTGAGAGTTCCCTTATTTGCCTCTTACGATACCTCCGGGAGGATATTGGTTGGTACTATTCTAAACCCGGTACCACACAGTGAGTGGTGACTTATAATGCACACAGAAAGGAAACGCAGGTCGCTGACTCTCCGTTATAACATGCTAGCCTGTAGGTTTGCCAGTTGTATAGATTCAGTAAAAGTAAAGCTTTTTAAAAACACATTGTCAATATTTTTGCATCTGCAGCATGTGGATCAGTTATTTGCAGCAGCCATACAGCGACCTGCGGGTATAATAATGGACTCAGGGTACTGTTCGGGTTGCCATGGTGTTGCAGTACGTCAGGTATGTTGGTTAAGTCGTGGGTAGGTGGCTTTGCCGCTATTATTATAAAACGATGCGCCTCCCTACTTACTCACATTCGTGCTAATATCAACACTATACTGGATGCTTTTACTGATCGATGGGAGAGTCCCTGCTGCAAACGTAGTTGTGGCTTCATGTCACTGTTGCATTTTGTTTGCAGACCCGTAGTTTTTTTAGGCAAATTTCACAAAAACAAAATGATGAACGTGGTTTGAAAAAAATATTCATTACTATATTACATAGAAAACGGTACAATGCGAATCATTCTGAGAATGTTGTTGAAAACAAGCCTTAGATCCCCTGAATTTGAATATGGGAATAACGGCGATAACAACAAAATCACGTAAACATTATTCCAAGCTTCCAAAAGTTAAGGACAAAGAAGATTTGCTGTACAATGTAAAATATTTAACCCTTAAGAAAACAACAGTCGTTGGTGTTGCTCGTAGCTCGGCATAGAATATGTTAATGCTCCAGCGACAGGTGGCGTTGACTCTGACAGTTCTCAGAGATACATTCAGAATTTATATTTTAGCACAAGGCTTTTCTTAAGATGTTTTCCTCCTGCCACTTGTAGTAATTGGTAACATATTATAATGAGGTATGTATATGGGTCGGTGCCTTCTGCAATTTAGGTATAGGCAAAAAATTATACCAATATAGTCGTCAATGTCATCCATACTAATATTATAAATGCGAAAGTAACTCTGTCTGTCTGTCTGTCGGTCTGTCTGTCTGTCTGTCTGTCTGTCTGTCTGTCTGTCTGTCTGTCTGTTACGCTTTCCCGCTTAAACCTCTCAACCCATTTTGATGAAATTTGGCACAGATAATCTTTAGACCCCGAGAAAGAACATAGGCTACCTTTTATCCCGGAAAAATTTGATGTTCCTGAGGGAAATCTAAAAAGCGCGATATAACCGAACTCCACGCGGGCGAAGCCGCGGGCGGAAAGCTAGTCTCTTATAAATATGTATTCATTATAATTAAGTGTGCAAGACGCTGACGACTGTGACACACTTTATACTAGTATAGTCGTCAATGTCATCTCTTATAAATATGTATTCATTATAATTAAGTGTGGAAGACGCTGACGACTGTGAAACACTTTATACTAGTACTAGCTTTCCGCCCGCGGCTTCGCCCGCGTGGAGTTCGGTTTTATCGCGCTTTTTAGATTTCTCAGTGTTTCTCTACTATATTATGCATTTATTATACATACAAACCTTCCTTAAGAATCACTCTATCTATTAAAAAAAACCGCGTCAAAATCCGTTGCGCAGTTTTAAAGATCTAAGCATACATACGGACATACAGCGAAAGCGACTTTGTTTTATACTATGTATTGATTGATAGTCGTCAATGTCATCTCTTATAAATATGTATTCATTGCCATGATTTTGTACATAGACTAAGAGAAATGTGTACCTCTTGGTGTGATCAATAAACTATTATTATTATAATATACCTATCATGTGAACTAGACAGTCGCTTACCGAACTAATGACCAAGGCTGTGGTTATATTCCAACTAAACTGTACTTCTTCTTCTTCTTATGCCTCGATTTATTTGGTTACGCAGTGTCTGCTTTTCCTATCATGTGACAATATTTAATTCTCTCTTGAACGTCTTCTTCTTTGTATAGTTTTGATGTCTCCAAAATAACTGTATCAACTTATATTTATTCCCCCTTATTCATAAACATTGCTTAAAGTTCGTCGCTAATCACTAGTTAACTTTAACCAATGTTTATGAATAAGGGGGCAAGTGTTTTTTTTTAAGTTATAAACTAGCGCAATCCCGCCTAATGTTACGCAGTCATGCGATCGTTGATGGTAAAGCGCGCTAGTTTATTAAGAGCCTATTCACTCAAATTGAAGACACTCAAATTGTAGTGTGACGGAGACATCGCCGCTGGCAAATTGTTCCAGTCCCTCGATGTACGCGGTCTAGAAGAGGAAGCGAAACGCTTCGTCCGGATCGTAGAGGTGTTAACAACGTGAGGTTGGAAAGTCGCCGTACGACGTCGTTTAACAATGTTGACGTCTTAATCTGCTGTACTCGAAAGTAACTTTGTCTGTATTTTACTCTTTCACGCATAAGCCATTAGATGGATCTTGTTAAGATCTTGGGGAAGTCTCAGTAGAACTGTTTCATAGGATAGGTAATTTCCAACATATACGGGAGTAAAGTTACGGGCTGAATCGTAGGCAATTTTGAATATCAACAGTTAGAAGAATACATAATTAATTAACTGGGCCCCAAAGTTTCTACCGCATATGTCTCAATCTCAAGGGGATATTGGAATAAAATCACGCTATAAAATTATTTATAGCAGTTGGTAAATAATACCTATTAAACACAAATGAAAATTTAAATACAATCAACTCACATCAAATGAAATGGACCACAAACAAATTAAAATTAAATTCACAATAAATTCAATTAAGTACATATAAAATATTTAAATATCAATAAAATTAATTAAAAAAAAATATTATAAAATTGCAAATAACACAAATAACATAGATATCCTGCTTAAACTATCCGTGTGCCGAATTTCATCCGAATTATAACAAAATTACGCGTTTTATAGTAGTACCTAAGTGGAATAGTATTATAGTTGTCCCCTCCAAAAGGTAGTTTTGTAGAAGAATAGGTAAGAAACTCCATAATTACATGTATGACTAAGCGTTTAGAGACAATCTAAATCACAGGATAATCTTTATAGCTGTAACAGTTCCTGTCTTACCAACTACGCATGCGTTCAGTGGTAATACCTTGTTACCAGCTTTAACAATCAACGTAACTACCTACATATGTCTGTTTTGGTAGTAATTGCTGTAATCTCGGCGAGTGCTATGTTGTCCCATTAATTGGCCTCTAGTTTACCTTCAGCTTTCAGATATTGAATAAATGATCATCTCCAGAGATAGGTCTTTTAGCCAATTGACTATTTCATAGGTCAATAGCTCATTAGGGTTGTTTACACGTGAAGTGTTGGTGGTTTATGGAGAAGTACGAGATCGAAGAATTGAAACAATTCGTCTAAGACGGTCTTCCCGTTAACAATTTAAGTATTTTCAAAGCTAGAGTAAATAGGTTCTTAAAAACCTGTACGCTTTCCTATCAACGATTGTATCACTGCTTACCATTAGGCAGGATCGCGGTCAGGCACTAGTTTATAACATTAAAAAAAAAACAGACACACAAACACATACGTTAAACGGTACATAATTATTACTTAACTTTTAAGTTTATGAATCGTGGTGGACTGACATGCAGATTATTCATTCATGGACTCTAGTTATATTAATAGAAATACTTAGTTTATGTGCTTAGTTTGTGTGTGGTTAATTACCCGGTGATGTATTTAGGCAGATTAAGTTTGACAAAAAATAAACTGTTTGCTAGACGCAAGCATAAATTGGGTATAAATTGGGTCTTTACTTCTAAAATAAACTGAATGACAATAGTCAGGTACAATAAAATTTCCAATATTCTGTTGAATAATACTTAATAGCTTTTGCCTTAAAAGGTGACAAAAAACGGTTTATTTCTTGGATCTGTCTCCGTAATTGGAAGACTGCGGTGAAGGCCAAAACCTGACCGCACTCAGTTTCCTATTCCGCATTCAAATGATTATTTATTCTGTCTTCGGCTCTGTTTTCTTATGCAAGAAGAACAAATCGTCTAGCCCTTTCTATATTAATGACTGGTGCTGATTTTAATTAACTACTGCTGATTACTTATGTAAATTATTCTCTGTTAAAAGCATAAGATTAGACAGACTTTATAACAAAGGGGAAAGTTTCGTAATTTTTCAGCGTTCACTCTCTGGTCTCAATCGGTAAAAATACGTCAAATTTCTCTACATTTTTGACAAGTTTTTAACATTAATACACAGTGTAAGTATTTTTATGCATGAATATGAATATTTGCACTGGTCCGGTCGTGCCTCGGAAAGCACGTTAAGCCGTTGGTCCCGGTTGCCATACGAACATCTAGTGGCAGTCGTTACGGGTTGTTGGAGCCCGCAAAAGTCCAACAATTGGTCTAGCTGCAATGCTTTGATGTCGCCTTCGGGTTGTGGAGGTCAGACGGCAGTCGCTTCACGGAAAATGTCGAAGTTTAGCCATATCAGCAGTTGGACTGGTAAAAGCGGACCCCAGGCTCCAAAGCTGAAAAAGGCTTCGGATGCGACTGGGATTAACGCTGGGATGATGAGGATGACGCTTTTTTTTATTTTGAATTATAAACTATCGCTTGACCGCAATTCTGCCTGATGGTAGGTAAGCAATGACGCAATCGTTGACGGTAAAGCGCACTAGTTTATTAAGAATCTATTCACTCAAGTCTTGAAGACACCCAAATTGTAGTCCGACGGAAACGCCGCCGCTGGTAAATTGTTCCAGTCCCTCGATGTACGCGGTATAAAAGAGGAGGCGAAACGCTTCGTCCGGATTGTAGTGGTGTTAACAACGTAAGGGTCAAAACTCGCCGTACGATGGGTCTTCCGATGGTGGATCGGAGATGGGGGTTTTATTCCCCATGCAATTCCCTCGCACACTCACCAAAATGCATTTTGTAGAACACCGAAAGGCTGGCTACTCTACCCCTGTGCAGGCTTTGGAGACTGTTTTGAATTAAATCTGGGTCGCCAATCAGCCTCTTCGCACGACTCTCCAATGAATCCAAAGTGGCCAGGTGAAATTTTGCAGCACTAGCCCAAAAGTGAACACACGAACGGACCTATGCTTTGTACAACATTAGAAGCTGCCTTGGTATGAAGTACCGCTTTAGACCGTTGCGATAACGCCAAAACTTGTCAAAAATGAGATATCTAGACATTTAACCATTCTAAATTCGGGAATTTGGTCTTCAGATCTAGAACTGAAGGCGAAGATATCAATTCAAAAAGAAGAATCCGAACAGAGTAATATAGAAAGAGATTTAGATATAAAAGAATATGGTATTTAGAAGTTTTTATTTTATTATTTCACGCAAGAAATAGTATTAACTTTCCAAATAGCAAGGGCATTAGAACTTATACTCCATTCGTTAAAAAGGTCATAAAGCCATTAATCCAGGCGGTAATTCGTGGTCAATTGTCAATTGTACTTAAAGGGCTTGAAAATTTATGACTGTCAAATAGTTAGGAGAATACTTATGAATCTTCTCTTACGAAGGAATTTTGCTCTGAGTCTGAATAATCACTATAATAATAGATACATATATACGGTCGGTTGTGGTAGCAAACAACATAATCAAAATCAAAAGTCATTTATTCAAAATAAGCTGAGAATCAGCACTTTTTGAACGTCAATATTACATAAGACAGTCCCTCAAAACGCCCACCCATCGACACTTCCTAGTGATTTCGCTGGGAAGAGAAAGTGGCGGAAGAAACTCCCCAGCAGCACAGCTGTCTGTTCATTTAAAAATACACATGACTTTATACAATACTATGTACTTATAGTGACGAACACAAGAAAATACAATGGTAATGCAATACGTAGGTAATGTAGGTATGCAAAACATAGCTAATGCACACTACTGCCTATATAGGCAGTAGGCAGCTGAAAGATATATATCTTTCACTATCTTTTAGAGCTTCGCCACAGTCGATGAAAACAACAAGGTATTAACAGAATTTTATTTCTAATTATTGGAATAAATTATTTAAATTTAAATATAAACTTCTGCCCACCAACATAATCAAGGTTGGTCGAAGCAAAGAGAACCTGTCCAGGTGCACTCCGCTTTGGAATGTGAATGTCGTGCTGTTCCACAAACAATAGGACACTTAATTATCATGTCCTACCCTCTCAGCTGTTCACTGCAGGAACTAATGGTAGCTAGTGATGGTGTCAAACACGTTGACGAGTTCTGGGCTGATTCTATTTATTTTTCCATCGAAGAATATAATCTTCAAAGTAGAAGGAGGGGGCACAAGACACTCGCCTTTGATACAACATGCTGACTCATAAGATTGCCAGGTGCAAAGTCTTAGTATAAAATACTATTGACAAAGCATGTATGCTTTCTCAATAGTATTTTTTACTAAGACTGCAGCAGGTAAGGGGGCAGAGTCAGTATTCAATTCTATATGTCAATTACACCAAAAACTAGCTAGATTTCGAACTCCGCATTCAGTATAACAATAGTTTCAGTCTGTAGTTGTAACTTTGTCGCTACTGGTAGTGAATCAGGAATGTTTGCGAACGCTTGTACCGACAAATTGCACGCAATTGTTCGCTGACAGTTACAGACCTGTAAGAGAGACTTTCAGTTCTCCAATGGTAAAGTAGTTTATGTAGAGACTGATTGGTGCTAATGCTATGTGTCTGTATGTGTGTATCTTGCATCTCGCAATCAGAGTTTACATTTACAATTAGCATAATACAACTTCCCAATATCCATCGTTGGGTAAGTGTCAGACATATTGTCCATCTGGTCGGAGGATCCTCCCTTTTCTATGGAGGATGAGTAAATTATGATTGGATGAGTAAACTGGTATTGTCTGGCGGGCGGCTTCTGCAGGGCCACCTCGAGTCCCAATTGCCGGATCCTGTTGACGATTGTCGCAACCCCGAGGGTCGCTACGTCAGCCGCCGCCTGATGCGACCTCCCTTGTGCCAGAACTAGCGTGTCGTCAGCGTAAACTACGCTGACGCCGATAGGGAGGTCGCGCAGCACCCAGTCGTACCCGATGTTCCACAGATGCGGTCCCAGGACCGATCCCTGTGAAACACCGCACGACATCTCTCGCCGGTTCCACACTCCTTGTTGAACTGGGTAGATTATGGCCCTATCCATCAGATAGGCCTCGACCACTCGACGGAGATAGATTGGCATCCGGTGATACCGGAATGCCTCCCTGATACAACTCCAGGAAGGCGGAGGAGGAGGTGTTGAAGGCGTTGGCGATGTCCAAAGACACCGCCAAGACAACCCCGCCCCGGGCTAGAGCATCTCCTGTCGTAAGGGCTTGCACGCGCATGATGGCGTCCACCGTAGAGCGCCGCCTCCGGAAGCCAAACCGGTGCTCCGCCAAATCCGGGCCCGCTCGCCTGAGCTGCCCGACGAGGCGGTCTTCAATGACTCTTTCGAAGAACTTGCCCACCTCGTCGAGGCGACTTTCCACCCTTACGTTGTTAACACTACTACGATCCGGACGAAGCGTTTCGCTTCCTCTTTTATTTCACGTACACTGAAACAATTTGCCAGCGGCGGTGTTTCCGACGGACTACAATTTTAATGTCTTCAAGGCTAGAGTGAATAGGCTCTTAATAAACTAGCGCGCTTTACCATCAACCATCGCATCACTGCTTACCATAAGGCGGGATTGCGGTCAAGCGCTAGATTATAACTTATAAAAAATAAAACAATACTGACATATTGAACTAAATCATAAAACAAATATTTCTATCATCACAAGTGCTCGTTTTGCATTTAAGACTAATGTTTTGACTGTTACTGCCGTTGTTTATTGTTGTGCACGCATATTTTTTATTGCGATTACTTCAAATGTGTTAACACTATGGAACGTAAATAAAAAAGATGGATGCCTGAAGCCAAATACGTTACCACCACGCTGCATACAAAAATGATTTTGGAAATGTCGTTGCCATAAAATGACGTAATATGCTTATGTATTATGATAGGTAAATTTTGGTTTGAGACTCACATAACAACTAGTCAATGGAAAGGCTTCTCGGTGGTAGGCCATAACATTGGCTGCCGGCAGAAGTTACCACCCACCAGACAAAGTCTTGCCGCCAAGCGATTCGTCGTGTTCCGGCATGATGTCTAGTAAAGCCGTACGGAGGACATGTCTGAACCAGTGTATTACGATGTGTGCCGGGTACGATGCATCAAATGTTGTTGTGTTGGGATTCCGAGGTCGCGGAGGGTCTTTACATCAATCTCCCTCTGGCACAGCATCGGTGGTAGTGTTGTTGCGTAACATTGCATCACCTCGCTCAACTGCGTTATTCCTTCTTATTCAATCAGTTCTATTTTTGTGAATATACTTTTAATATACTAACGCGCTTTACCATCAACAATTGCATCACTGCTTACCATCAGGCAGGATTGCGGTCAATCACTAGTACACTATTACATAAAAAGCAAGAAAAACATATTTTTTAAGACTCGTATAGGGAGATCACAAACTGAATACAGTTTGAAAACCGGCCAAGTGAGTGTCGAACTCACGCACAAAGGGTACCGTACCATTGATTTATGAAATTAAAGGATTTAAGTTATTTGTATGAAAGATTACGCGGTAATAACCGGTTTACGATTTACGAGGTATTAAAAAAACTACATGCTAGATCTCGTTCGAAAGTAATTTTCGTTGATAGTTTTTATAGTGATGTACACCATATGTTTTTCTTAGATTTATCATTTTCTTATTTTAGAAGTTAGAGGGGGAGGGGGGAAATCAACTTTTTTCCACTTTGGAAACGTTTGTCACGCTAACTATTCGATTTACAAAAAATATATTTTAGAAACGACATAATTTTTGAGGACCTATCCATAGATACACAAGTATACGTGTTTGATGAAAAAAATAAGTTGAGTTTCATTTTCAGTATGGGGAGCCCCCAATATTTATAATTGTTTTTTATTTTTGCATCAAAATCTTAATGCGGTTCACAGGATACATCTACCTACCAAGTTTCAACAGTATAGCTCATATAGTTTCGGAAAAAAAAAATGGCTGTAACATAAGGACGGACAGACAGACATGACGAATCTATAAGGGTTCCGTTTTTTGCCATTTGGCTACGGAACCCTAAAAAGCAGGGGTACAATTCACGTGTCGTAAAACTGAACAGGCAATTACAGACACTGGCCCCGATTTCCTAGTTCACAAACTAATTTAAATTCAGAGCATCTAGTAGCCAGCCTTTCGGTGTTCTATAGGATGCATTTCGGGGAGTGTGCGAGGGAATTGCATGATTTAATTCCCCCATCTCCGTTCCACCAGCGGACGACCCGTCGTACGGCTGGTTTCTACCCTTACGTTGTTAACACCACTACGATCCGGACGAAGCGTTTCGCCTCCTCCTTTATACCGCGCGTACATCGAGGGACTGGAACAATTTGCCAGCAACGGTGTTTCCGTCGGACTACAATTTGAGTGTCTTCAAGGCTAGAGTGAATAGGCTCTTAATAAACTGGTGCGCTTTACCATCAACAATTGCGTCACTGCTTACCATCAGGCAGGATTGCGGTCAAGCGCTGGTTTATAATATGTAAAAAAAAAAAATCTTTTTCTTACCATTTCATTAAAAAAAGGACAGAAGATAAAATGACAGTTTAGACCTGTCAAATTAGTGTGCTTCTGACGTAAACTGGCGTATTTTTAGTCGCCATGTTTATAATCGCGTCTAAACTGTCTACGGAGTATCTTAATTTAACATCTATCCTTTTCTTAACGAAATGAAATGAAAGAGATGCACTTAACTTAAAATTAGTTTAGTGTGTGAAAAAGAGAATCGGCGCCATTGTTTTATATCATAACTATGTATCTATTGTGTGTATAAGTCGTGGTGCCCTAGTGGTTAAAACACCAGCCTCTCAAGTATGAATGCGTGGTCAGGCAAGTACCAATGTAACTTTTCCAAAGTTATATGTACTTTCTAAGTATATTTATTTATTTATTTATAAAAACTTTATGCACAAAGAGAAACATTGCCCAATGGCGGACTTAATGCCTTAGGCATTTTCTACCAGTCTACCTTAGGGTGATGCAGAGACAAAACATGGTAGGTGCAAAGATATAAAAGAGAAGTTGAAAGAGAAACACAAAAAAAAATATTATAATAAATACATACATATAAAATATAAACAGTAGAGAGAGATAAAAAAAATATAGACAGAGAAAAAAATAAATTACAAGTTTGATGAATCTGCCAATTTCTTGCGTAAGTATTCCCGAGCTTTAATTTTAAATGTGTACCGACTGGTCAATGTCCTGATATTCTGAGGAAGATCATGGAGGATCATGGAGGTATATCTTGGACACCAATGACTGAAGGTGAAGGAAAACATCTTGAGGAAACCTGGACTTTAAGTCTGAAATCGGCAACCCGCATTGAGCAAGCGTGGTGATTACGCTCAATCCTTCTCTGTATGAGAGGAGACCTGAGCCCAGCAGTGGGACGATAAAAGGTTGTTCATGATGATGATGTATCTCATCATCCCAGCGTTAATCCCAGTCGCATCCGAAGCCTTTTCAGCTTTGGAGTCTGGGGTCCGCTTTACCAGTCCAACTGCTGACATGGCTAAACTTCGACATTTTCCGTGAAGCGACTGCCGTCTGACCTCCACAACCCGAAGACGACATCGAAGCATTGCAGTTAGACCAATTGTTGGACTTTTGAGGGCTCCAACAACCCGTAACGACTGCCACTAGATGTTCGTATGGCAACCGGGACCCAACGGCTTAACGTGCTTTCCGAGGCACGACCAGACCAGTGAAAATATTCATATTCATGCGTACAAATACTTGCACTGTGTCCATTAAATAAATGATGATGATATATCTATTTAATAGAAATGTTGACACAGCTTCATTTACACAAATGGTGACGCAGCTATTATCACTAATATCACACTCTTTACATAGGGCTTTTATTTAGGTAATAAGTTTTCACTTATTCACATTTCTATTTTAATGATATATTTTTTGCTTTCCTGGTATTTTGACGTGGCCAGCTGACATATCCATACTAATATTATAAATGCGAAAGTAACTCTGTCTGTCTGTCTGTCTGTTACGCTTTCCCGCTTAAACCTCTCAACCGATTTTGATGAAATTCGGCACAGACAATCTTTAGACCTCGAGAAAAAACATAGGCTACCTTTTATCCCGGAAAAATTTGATGTTCCCTAGGGAAACCTAAAAAGCGCGATATAACCGAACTCCACGCAGGCGAAGCCGCGGGCGGAAAGCTAGTGGTAAATAATTTCATTTCATGTTGTATTTATTACTATACATAGTGTTCTATAAAGTTATGTGTTTTTTTGTGCGTCCTATCCGTCATGACTTACGGAGCCGAGACGTGGACACTAACGGTCAGACTAGTCCATAAGTTTAAAGCCGCTCAGCGAGCTATGGAGCGGGCTATGTTGGGCGTCTCTCTGAAGGACCGCATCAGAAATGAGGTGATCTGACATAGGACCAGAGTTACCGACATAGCTGAGAGGATTAGCAAGCTGAAGTGACAATGGGCTGCCGCAGAACCGACAACCGTTAGGGTAAACGAGTCCTTGAGTGGAGACCGCGTCTCGGCAAACGTAGCGTGGGACGCCCTTGGGCGAGATGGAGCGACGACATCAAAAAGGCTGGTAGTGGCTGGCGGAGAACTGCACAGGATCGAGCTTGTTGGCGTGCCATGAAAGAGGCCTATGTCCAGCAGTGGACGAGTAAATGCTGATGATGATGATGTCTTTTTTATATTAACAAACAGCTGTGCTGCTGGGGAGTTTCTTCCGCCACTTCTTCCCAGCCAAAGCACTGGTAAGTACCGTTTTGGGGGGACTTTTTTGTATGGAATGTACTATTGACGTTCATAAAGTGCTAAATCTCAGTCTAATTTGAATAACTGACCTTTGATTTTGAATGCATTTAACTATTTCTATCATTTTTTATGAGAAGACTGAGAATGTGTTGAGGTACACGATGTTTAATTTATTGTCGTATTCTCATTACCACTTTGTACAGAACAATGGACTAACAATATGCTTCAAAATGATTAACAATACGCTTACAAGTGTATTACGCAATTATTAGAGTGCAGATTGCTAATCCATTGCTCCATATGTCGGAAAAATGTGTCAGCTTAACTATGTAAATAACGCAATAAATGTTGCTGAACTGTCAACCTTGATAAAATATAGCAAAAATTCCAGCTGAAAGTTTTAGCAAGTATAGCAAAGTTATATCCTACAACTTCAATTAGAAATTTGTACGCTTTAGCCTTGAATCCGATCCTCGTTTATTAGGTATCTTAAATTTTGATAATAAATAAACAGTAATTGCAGAAAATAACGATCCTTTTTTGTATTAATAGCCAGTAAAGGTTTCAGATTTAACTAATAATTTACAAGCCCTACACGTGCCGAATTTTAATATGTATCTGGAATCATATTTGTTTTATTTTGATTACATTTATATTTACATTTGTATAAATTACTTATATATTTGGTATTTTAATTGAAATAGGATTTGTTTTATGGGTATCTGTGGGTATAAATATACTCATATAGCATTTAAGTTTTGTTTTAATAAGTTTTTTTAGGGTTCCGGACCTAAAAGGTAAATCTTAACCCTATTCATGAGACTTCGCTATCCGCCTGTCACCAGGGTGTATCTCATGAACCGTAATAGCTAGACAGTTGAAATTTTCAGAGATTATGTATTTCTATTGCCGCTATAGCAAGAAATACAAAAAAATAAAAAAATATATATTTAATGGGGCTCCCATACAACAAACGTGATTTTTTTGCCATTTTTAAAGATTATGGTACGGAACCCTTCGTGCGCGAGCCCATCTCGCACTTGGCCGGTTTTTTTTTTTTGTTTAGTGTGTAATGTTCGGGGCTATAACGTGTCACATTATAGCACCTACTAACGGCCGCCAGCGATTTTGTTCGCTTGGAGTTAGTTATAATCCGCTCCTATTGGTCGCAGCGTAATTTTACATAGCCTAAAGCCTTCGTGGATTAATGGGCTATCCAACGCAAATATAATTTTTCAAATCGGACCAGTATTTTCTGAGATTAGCGCGCAAAAAAAAACAAACATACAAACAAACAAACTCTTCAGCTTTATATATTAGTATTAATTTAACTTTATACGGTTTTTTGGTAATAAGTGTAGAAATAGCTGCATCCGATTACACTGGGATTCAACCCTGAAAACAGTTGGGCAAAAGATAGATGATAATGTAGGTAATAGCGAGTGAGCCTACTGCCCTCACAAAAATCCAGATTCCGTTCAGGTACTGAGAATTTCCAGATGGAAAGTCACAATAACAGTTACTCCCAGGCTTAGTAGTATCGCTTATGACCACTAGGCCAACGAAATTATAACCCGAATAAATTTTTATACACTACCCACTGCCCAGTTCATCGTTTACTCGACGGCCAACGAGTAATCGATTTTCCTCGTTCAAAACAAATTGTGTGGAAAGAAAAACTTTATCGACACGTTTTTCTTTAATCTAAGAGCGCATAACAACTCAAACCCAAAGCATCTGTTGTGACCTTCTTGATTTGTGGAAGAAGTGTACCATAGACTCTTTAATGTAACTTCGTAAACAGATAATTATTTATTTTTGAGACACGTACAACTTGCACAGAGGCTTGATCGACTGGCTCTATGAATCTAATTCTAAATTAAGGACGTTTGTCTTGTGATTTCATCAATTTCAAAACGGAAATGTGCCGCTAATAAAAACAATTATTTTAAACTAGCTTTCCGCCCGCGGCTTCGCCCGCGTGGAGTTCGATTATATCGCGCTTTTTAGATTTCCCTCGGGAACATCAAATTTTTCCGGGATAAAAGATAGCCTTTCTTCTTTCTCAGGATCTAAAGATTGTCTGTGCCAAATTTCATCAAAATTGGTTGAGAGGTTTAAGCGAAAAAGCGTAACAGACAGACAGACAGACAGAGTTACTTTCAGACAGACAGACAGAGTTAGTTATGGTTGAGCTGAATGATGCTGATCCATACGTCATGTTCGTGAACGGACGCCGTCGGAGGGGACTGGTCATCTCTTAGCTGCCACGGCTTATTTTAATTTCTGAATTGTTTTTTGTGTGTTTTCCATAATGGACGCTCTCAGCGTACAATATATTTCTGCATTGTTCTCACACGGTTGATTTCAACATGAATGATGTAATCAAATATTTGTAACAATAGCTTGAAAATTTGAAAGAGTGTCCATGGAGTTTCTTGCCCGTTCTTCTCCATAGGTACCTACTCTTTGGAATGGGCGACTAGCTTCATCTTATTGACTGACCGACCTTCTGACAATTCAAAAGTGCCTGTAACTAGTTTATTTGAAATAAATGATTCGATTTGATTTGATTTGACTTTCGCATTTATAATATTAGTATGGATTAACCCAATTACAAGTAATTTTCAATCGCAAAGGATTTTTTCAGTCAAACAAATGAACCTAGGTGCTCATTCTAAGACAAAAAAAAAAAAAATCAAAACATTTTAAAATTAAAAAAGAGAATGTTCTTAAAGTTTCTTGCTCGTTCTACTACACAGGCACCTACCTATGTAGTAAAACGAGCAAGAAACATTAAGGACATTCTCTTTTTTAATTAATACCTCCCAAATACTTTTAAAAGTAGTCCTCAAAGTGATTTCGCATTCACAATACGATGGAAATTGTAATTTATATCGCAGTCAGGAACGAAATAATCACAAAGCTTTTGAGGGTATTCAATAACTTTTTCAATTATTATCAAATACCTACGCTTTAACTTTTACAATAGCATACATACAAACGGTTTCTGCCCATAATACGATCTCGAAATCAGTTTTTGTTTCGTAAACGCCGCTTTGGCGCACAAAGGAGTACAAATTTTGAGAATAACAAAGTGTTTAGGACTAGCGCAATTGTTGATGTCCTTCTAACTTTTGCTATTTGATGTTTTGAAGGAAATTTCTGTATCTAATAATCGCTTTCGTGGTTTTGTTAAGTTGAACGATGTTTTATTTTTAGTTTTGTTACAAAGAGATAAACATTTAATCGCGTTTATTAATGAAAAAACGGTAAGTAGTTTTCTTGCTAGATAAATAAATTGCCAATGGAGTAGAGCCCAAAGGTGGGCAAGGTTAGTAGAAAACTGCACTGGGTTGACGATATAGTCAAACTCCCGGGAATTATCCGGATGAGAGACGCACAGGAGCAGGGACTATGGTTGAAGAAAGGTGTGGCGGCAACGTGCCTGCCACGAAAGATTTCAAACTAGATTCAAGTGTCAAGTGTTTTTCAATATTTAGAATAGCAATATATTAAACTTAATACAACGAATAACTTTGTAAAAACTTAGAGAAAATGATTGTATTTTTGACACATGGAGACTGAGATTAGCATTAAAACGCTGCTATAAATATTTATAAGAATTATTGCCCAGATGTACCAGCAGCGTATATACCAACACAATATCAGTAACAATTAATTTCATTTAGACAGTCGGCAACATTTATTATTAACATTTATGTGGAGTGATGGATCAGCAACATATTCTTCTTCCTCTTCTTCCTCAGCCTATAGATGTCCACTGCTGGACAAAGGCCTTTCCAAGACTTTCCAAGATGGCCGGTCTTGTGCTGCCCGCATCCATCGGCTTCCCGCGACCTTCTCCAGGTCATCGGTCATCCTTGTTAGCGGCTGCCCTACGCTGCGTCTTCCGCTTTGTGGCCGCCACTCCAGAACCTTACTGCCCCATCGGCCATCGATTCTACGAGCCATGTGCCGCGCCCACTGTCACTTAATTTTAGCGACTCAAAGGGCTATGTCGATGACTTTGGTTCTTTTGCGGATCTCCTCATTTCTGATTCGATCGCGCTTATTCAAATTGATAGAAAGTAGTTTCACCAACCAGACGGTGTTTAGATAAACATGAGTAGGTGTTTCAGTGGCTCCTGGCTAAGAAATACCAGCCTTACCCGTCAATTGGTCACGTTAAGCTACGCTTATCACAGTCAGTTCATAGACGTGTGACCTTGTGTACAAGCCGAGATCCCTTGCCTCTCTCATTTACAAAACACAATTTAAATGTTTTATATATAAGTAACAATTTTCTTAAGATCTGTGTTAGTCAACATTTTATAGTCCTACACATGGTCACAGGTCTCCTCTCATACAGAGAAGGATTGAGCGTTATCACCACGCTTGCTCAATGCGGGTTGGCGATTTCCGACTTAAAGTCCAGGTTTCCTCAAAATGTTTTCTTTCACCTTGTAATCATTCATTGATGTCCAAGATATAATAAAGTACATGTAACATAGAAATGTTTCATTCCGGAATCCGCACATTCATACTTGGGAGGCTGGTGTTTTAACCACTAAGCCACCACGACTCAGTATCTATGTTAGTAGCTACCTAATATTTGGTACTTACCTAATAATGGTAGAATTACAGATTCAAACAATCATTTCCATTTATCTAGAATAGGATAATACAATAAGATATTTTATTTTTATTTAATATGGGACAATAAACAGCTACAATATAAAAAAAATTACAAACAATATATAACATTATAGCTAGTATAACAATATTGCAGCCAGTCCGCATGTTAACAATACAAGGAATAAGGTAAAAAGAGCGCCACTAGATGAACATTATTCAGCATAAGCAATATCTTTATATATATAATTCTGCTGTACGTGTGTATGTCATTGAACTCCTCCTAAACAGCTTGACCGATTTTAATAAATTTTTCTGTATGCGTTTGAGTGGCGACCTGGATGGTTTAGATTCACAAATCAGCCCGGCAGATGGCGCTGATCGCTTGAAGAAGCATGTGATCTCGGAAACGGCCCTAACGATTTCGCTGAAATTTAATATGTGGGGGTTTTCGGGGACGAGAAATTGATCTAGCTCAGTTTTATGTCTGGGGAAGCGCATATTTTCGAGTTTTCTCTTTCGCAATATTTCACGCATAATATGGGCGCTAATTTCGCGCGGCTTGACATAGCGGCTGTGGCGTAGGCGATAGTGGTATGGTCTACTCGCGATGGCTGGTGTTCCTCGGTTCAAACCCGGGCTCAAAGTTTTTTTTTTTTGTTTTAGACAAGAGTTAACTCATCGTAACACGCATTTACGCTGAGTCTACAGCTACTGTCGTCATGCGTCATTTTGCAACTTAGCTTTTTACCGGAAATCAGAGATAGTTATTTTTCTTTGCATTGTATTCAGTCTTGCCTCAGCCACCAGCTAATATCCTGTATGTTTTGAAATTAAATTAATATTTGAAAATAAATATTTTTTTTAACAAAAGTCCTGACCGCCGAAACATAACTGGCGCAGTCGGTAGGATCGCGGCGTTCTAAGATCGAATCGAACTCTTCATCTTATGAGCGACGGTTCTCAAATCGTTCCTTCGCGGTCTACAAAGAACCTATCGCGCGGTCGGACACCTCTACGGTCATCGGGATAAATCTTCCGGAGAATTGGAGGAAGCTGCGTTGAACGAGACTCGACTCGGCAGGAGATGCAGTGGCTACTTTGGTAAGTGCTCTTGTTCTACCAAGTGTCCTTGCTCTATTTCCTGTCCTAGTTTTAATTTGTGTATTTTAAGTTAATCGATGTGTTTGTCTATGAGCTAAAATCGCAGGAGGCAATAACATTATTATTATAAATTACGTTTGTTTGTCTATAAGCTATAATCGCAGTAGGCAACAACGTAATTATTATAAGTTAAGTTCCCACGAACAAATTCCAACTGATAAATTTGACACCTCTATTGTTCTGCATTGAGCGCCACTATACAGGCAAGCAACAGTAAGACAATGTCGCTCAGAGATTATGATGCCACTTATAAACCATACAAACTAATCGCAGATTTAATGCCAAAATTTGATGGCAATCCTAAATTGCTAAACTATTATATTAGGGAAGTAGAAAACTTATTACAGTTAACATCCGAAGCAGATCGTTCGCACCCAGCATTCATATGTTTAATTAAAAGTAGGCTCAGTGGTCTAGCCATAGACGCAATAGCATACGAAGGTTACCTAAATTCGTGGCAATCGATTAAAGACGCGTTAATCAGGCGCATTGGTGAACCACGAAATGAAATACAAGTTATGCAGGAGCTAATGCGAGTGCGTAAGTCTAAGGCAGAAGATGCTGAAAGTTTCGGCAAACGCCTCCGTGAGCTGTTGGATACTTTGTATTTGTAGGAGAGCATGGTAATAAGTCTTATTACGAAAAGATGGTTATTGAACAGTTTATAAACCAGCTAGACTTTCACGTATCGTTGGGCGTTCGAATCGCCAAACCAGACACCGTTGAGAAGGCCATCATAGCAGCTAGACAAGAAGAGGCTAGGTTGTTATATAATAGAGCTAATTCCGTTGGTAATAATCCGCCAACGTCACAAGCAAAGTTAAAGGAGTTATTTAAACAACCAGGTAATAATAATCCCTTCCGTAATCCCTCTGGCTTCATTATTCCTTTACAAAACTTTGTACCTCAACCAAATAATTTAACCCCTGAACAGCGTCAACAATGGGTACAGTCTGTATTACCCTGGAAAGGCAGACCAGCATCAGGTAACTTTAAAGCAAATGATTCAAATAAATCTAGAAATCAGCCCAACATTCCTAGACCACCACTTGCAACACCAGTGTCATCGGACGTAACAATGCGTACAGTAGGTAAGCCCGAAAAACCACAGTTTGCTCAGCAGTTATTCTACATCCCAATTCAGGTGCCCACACAAGATCAACCAGGACCCAATGACACGGGATTGTATAACATTGTCACAGACGGTAACGGCATAGCGCTTGAGCCGAATGTAACAGTTGATGAGCAAGAGGTAGGTCGTGACCAGGATTTTACCCTGGACCCCAACCAAGACAACCAGACCTAGTTTCAATAAATTTCCAGACCAAAAAGTATTTACCGTACATAATACTACCAGAGTTTGACGGTAAGTTCTTATTAGATACAGGGGCCAGCCATTCAGCTGTCGCAACTGAAGTAGTTGCAGGCACCATATTCGAGTACTGTGTAGAAACAGAACCCTTTCAGATTAATACGGCACATAGTTCATCAGTTCACGACAAGGTAGTGTACCTCCCCTTACCTCCCGCGTTTAACAGCGATATAGTACATAAGTTTTTAATATTTGATTTCGACCCTAAATATAAAGGTCTTATCGGAATGGACCTTCTGCAAAAATTAAAGAGTAACATTGATTTAAATACCGGTGTGTTACGTACATCTACAGCAGAAATACCAATACACTTTAGTTCCCCACCTAAGAGAATAAACATCGATCCTAGATGCGAAAAGATAGTCAAAGTAAAAACAAACTACTTAGATGGCCAATACCTACATGACGAAATGATCTGGTCAAATGGTTTAATGTCCCCATCAGCTATAGTTAACGTCACAAACGGTTCATTTAAAACATCGGTAATTAATCATAGTGATCAGAAGAGATGTATCCCGTCTTTCCCCTTGATTGAATTAGAAAAATTACCCATTTCTAAAGAAAAGGATAGTCATGATATTAATACCATACAGACTCAAACTGATATTGATCAAATATTAAAGGAAAATCTTCAGAAAATCCGTACAGATCATATGAACGAAGAAGAAAGGCGCGAAATAACTCGGTTATGTTATCAGTATAGGGACTTGTTCTATGCAGAAGATATACCACTCACTTTTACGCACGCCGTTAAGCATGAGCTCAGATTGAGCGACCAAACACCAGTTTTCGTACGTAGTTATAGGCAAGCTCCTAAACAACGCGAGGAAATTCGTAAACAAGTCGATAAGCTCTGTCAGCAAGGTATCGTGCGCGAGAGCATATCTTCGTGGTCTTGCCCTGTGCATATCGTACCCAAAAAGCCCGATTCCTCAGGCAACGTCAAATGGAGATTTGTAATTGATTACAGATGACTCAATGATCGCATCATCGAAGATAAATACCCCTTACCAAACATTCATGATATATTGGATAGATTAGGACGGGCCCAATACTTCACAACCCTAGATCTAGCTAGTGGTCACCATCAAGTAGAAATGCACCCTAACGATATTGAAAAAACTGCATTCACCACCGAACGAGGTCACTATGAATTCCTTAGGATGCCTTTCGGACTTAAAAATGCGCCAAGTACGTTTCAACGACTAATGGATCATATATTAAGAGGCATAGATAATGTTTACACCTACCTAGATGACGTAATAATAGTATCTACGTCATTGCAGCAACACATAGAAAAATTAAAACAAGTATTTGATCGATTCAAAACGCATAATCTTAAGATCCAGCTGGATAAATCACAGTTCTTGCAAAAACAGGTCAACTTCTTAGGACACGAGTTAACAGACGAAGGTTTAAAACCAAATAAAGACAAAATAAAAGCCGTACTTAACTTCCCTCTACCCAAGTCGCAGAAGGAAATAAAAGCCTTCTTGGGCTTAGTAGGGTATTACAGGAAATTCATAAAAGATTTTGCCAAACTAACTAAGCCAATGACCCTCTGCCTTAAGAAAAATAGTCGAGTCATACACTCCCCAGATTTCTTAGAAGCTTTTAATAAGTGTAAACAAATTTTAACGAATGCCCCATTATTGCAGTACTCAAATTTTGATGAGCCCTTCATCCTCACTACCGATGCATCTGATGTAGCCCTAGGTGCGGTATTATCCCAAGGCATAGTAGGGTCCGACAAACCAGTAGCATATGCGTCACGGACACTATCAGATACCGAGTCGCGTTACTCTACAATAGAGAAGGAGCTACTCGCCATAATATGGGCAATTAAATACTTTAGGCCCTACCTTTACGGTAGAAAGTTTACCATCTACACAGACCATAGGCCTCTCACCTGGCTAATGTCATTAAAAGATCCTAACTCTAAATTGACAAGATGGCGTTTAAAACTCTCAGAGTACGATTATAAGATTGTATACAAGAAGGGTCGCCAAAACACTAACGCAGACGCTCTATCGCGCGCTAAAGTCTTCTATGGTAGTGTTGACTCTCTCGCTGTTAACTTAGATGATAACGAGGATGATGAGATAATTAATAGAATATTCGTAAATGCACGTAGGGACGCTGAAAACCATACGGAAACACCACCCAATGAAGACATGCAATTACAAAACCCAGGCATTCCTGAATCTAACATAGGTACAGATAGCATGAGTATAGTGTCAGCTGAACCTGAGTTAGTGTCTACAAGGCACACACAGCCGGACAATGAAAATAGAGGTATACCCATCATTGCAGACGCTATTGATAGGCAGCTAAAACAGTTTCACATTAGGTCAACACCCGGTTCCGAATATAGAGTAGATAACAGATCAACTAACTCAAAAACAGTTATAAAAGATGTCTTTATCCCAGTTAATAATACAGAATCCGAAATAATACGATTCCTTAAAGAGCACACCATTGCTGATCGCGTATTTCACTGTTACTTCTATAACGAGGAGCTATACCTTGCCTTTTCTAAAGTTTACACAACAATATTTAACGATAGAGGTCCCAAGCTACTTAAATGCACAACACGCGTAACTCTAGTAGAAAACAAACCAGAACAACAAGAGTTGATTAAGAAATATCATGAAGGCAAAACTGTTCACCGCGGTATCCAGGAAACGTACAAGCAGTTGCACAGAAATTACCATTGGCCAAATATGCTCCTTACTATCCAAAAATTCGTTAATCAATGTGACACTTGTTTAAAATCAAAATACGAACGTAACCCTCTAAAACCGCCTTTAACTATAACCGATACACCTCGTAAACCCATGGAACATATATTTATGGATCTATACACAACCGGAAGCGCAACATTCCTCACAGTGATTGATAACTTTTCTAAATACGCTCAGGCAGTCCAACTAACAGCATGTAGTAGCGTCCATATAGCCGAAGCATTGCTAAACGGCTTCTCAGTGTTAGGTTTACCGAATAAGATAACCACAGATTCAGACACTAAATTCGATAACGAGGTTATTAAAGAAATATGCGCACTACATAATATCCATATACACTTTACGACACCCTATAATCCTAATTCTAACTCCCCTATTGAACGCTTGCACTCTACGTTAGCTGAAATAATTGGGATACAAAGAATGACCAACAAAGACGACCCTATACACTTAATTATGAAGTACGCTATAATAGCGTATAACAACGCTATTCATTCGGCAACAGACTATACACCCCATGAGTTATTATTTGGACACACAGCATCCAGAAACCCGTTAGATTTATACTATCCAAAAGAATTTTACCAGGATTATGTTATTAAGCATCGTGCCAACGCAGAGGCAGTTCAAGAGTGCATCGCTGCACATATGTCCAAAAACAAGGAACAAGTAATTGCTAAACGTAACCAGGAAGCAGAAGAAATTAAATTCAAGGTAGGTGAAACTGTCTATAAACAGGTTGCAAAGTCAGCACGTAGTGACAAAACAAAGCCAGTCTTCAAAGGACCATACAAGATTATACACCTTCATCCTAATAACGTGGCGGAAATAATAGGTAATCACCCAAACTCTAAGTCCATAAGGGTTCACTTCAAGCTGCTACGAAGACCCCATCTTATTGCAGAATCCTCTTCGCAGGAGCCATCGTGCTCAACACAACAGCAACCGTAACCGTTACTCATGTAAGTAACGATAATGGTATCCTCCTCCTTAAACATGTTCAACTCCTTAAACTGGACAACTACTTTAGCCTTGCTTTAGAAATTTAGAAATATTTTTTTTTTAGAATAGTAGCTAGTATTAGCATTAGTAACATATAAAGGATAGAGAAGTCGATTAAAGTTTAAGCTTACAGCACAAAACACTCGGTTAACTTTATACTCGAAATTCCCTCAATTATCCCAAAAACCTTTAACCTTGTCCATCTCTATTCAAATCCAAATAAAAAAAAAACCTTACTATTATCCCTAAATCCAAATACCTATCACTTGGTAACGATGAGTACGCTTACCTGGAAGAAGATCGTCAGCCACTGACCGACAACACCCAGCTCTGCAAGCTCCTCGGCACCAGAAGAATCGAAGACACAGATGACTGCATACTATCACTCATCCAGCATCGCTCAACAAATCAGACTCATGCCAAGATGAATTTAAGAAAAGGGAAAGTTCAGAAGATCGGAGATAACAACTGACTACTTGACCTCAGAGAAGACAAAGTCGAAAACACAATGCAACACTAAGACAGACTACAAGAATCTATCTGAAAATAATCTCGTTGCACCAACAGAAGACTGCCAGATGATCGTCATAAACAAGACACTGCGATCTCCTGAGCAACATCAAATCTCAGAACAATCGATACAATACACACTTCAATTAGAAGACATCTTTCCGCTGCAGCATCCTGGAAGCTGTATCAATGGAAAACTAAGATCATCCCGAAGGACACCAAGGGCAGCGCGGACGCCGCCAGAAGCAAGGGTTGCTTCTATCCTATGGAGGGAGGAGTTAACTCATCGTAACACGCATTTACGCTGAGTCTACAGCTACTGTCGTCATGCGTCATTTTGCAACTTAGCTTTTTACCGGAAATCAGAGATAGTTATTTTTCTTTGCATTGTATTCAGTCTTGCCTCAGCCACCAGCTAATATCCTGTATGTTTTGAAATTAAATTAATATTTGAAAATAAATATTTTTTTTAACAAAAGTCCTGACCGCCGAAACATAACTCAAGTTTATAGTTTTTTTTTTTTTAATTTTTGTAGTTACTTAAAAATAAAATTGTACATAAGAACTAAAAGGGGAAAAAATAAAAAAATATTTTCATTTTTTTTATTTAACTGAAATTGTACTTAAGAACTAAAAGAGAAAAAAATAAATAAATAAAAATTAAGATTTTTTATTCAACTTTAAGAGACTGAAACAAGAGCTCTAGGGGTAGAGAGAGGTATGATATCTTTGTTACAAATGTAGATGACAATGCTTTCCATGGGTATATTCCTAAATCTGCTGTACCTGTGTACGTCACTGAATTCCTCCTAAAGGGCTGGTCCGATTTGAATGAAGTCTATGTATATAAATGAAAGTCGTGTTAGTTACTCTATTTATAACTCAAGAACCGCTTAACCAGTATGGCTCAAAATTGCTAGGGAGGTAGATAAGAACTGGGAGAAGGACATATCACATAGGATACTTTTTATCCCGTTCCCGTTGTTCCCGTCGTTCCCGTGTGACGTGACATGGAATAACAAAACAACTCAGTCAAAATATAAGTTAGCGGTTCATTTGTTAAAAATGGTACAAACACACTGCTGCACTACTCAGCATATTAAAAAAAAAATCTTACCGATTGAATGTTGATGCATTCATTTAAAGCAAGGAATATAAATACTCTCTGCCGGTTTAATTTTTTTAATAAAAGCCCCAAAGCAAACTTTAACTTCAAAATTTCTATTATTGTATTGCTGTGCCATTTACCACTTCACTACATACTATAAAACAAAATTACTTTCTCTTTCCCTATGTCCCTTTGTATGATTAAATCTTTAAAACTACGAAACAGATTTTGATGAGGTTTCTTTTAATAGATAGAGTAATTAAAAAGAAACGTTTATTTGTATAATAACATCCATTAAATTGTGTCCATATCCAATCCATAAAATCGCAGTAAGTACAGCGGACAGAGCTCCGGTGGGATCTCATGGCGACATGGAAAGTGTGATTGTCGCAATCCAGCACAGAGCACGCCACAATAGCGGCGGTAAGTCCTCTCTTTGAGGAGTAGCTAGAGAGGCGCCACGGCGTCCTCACCTTCCGACTGACGTAGGTCCTCACCGGACACGGCTGTTTCGGGAGGTTCCTGTTCCGTATAAGGCGGGAGGAAACGCCAGGGTGACCACTGTGTGCATCGCCCTGAGGACACGGTGGAGCATATGGTGGAGGTCTGCCCGGCTTGGGTAGAGCACAGCCGTGTCCTCGTGGCGGCGATCGGCGGCGATCTCTCGCGTCCGACCCTGGTCCGGGCCATAGTCCGGAGCAAGAGTGCATGATGGCAAGCTTTCACCTCCTTCTGTGAATCAGTGATGCTGGCAATGGAGGAGGCGTAGCGCGTGAGGGGTCGGAAATCCCACTACTCTCACGTCTCAAACCGCCGCAGGAAGCGCCCTGGTCGGGTGGCAACATCGGACTCCCGACCACCGTAGGCGCGGGCTTGCGGGCGGCGAGCGATAGGCAGCTCGCCTCCTGGTAAGAACCAGGCCCGAGTTGACGGCGCGTTGTGTTTCACACGCGCCTCAAAGAGATGTCAGCATACCTTGACGGGGTCCACGAGGACCGGTCCACAGGGTTGCGGGTTGGTTAAAAAAGAAACCATGGCACTGGCCGTTGCACCGCCAGGATTGTGCTTCCAAATAAAGAATCATTTAATAATAATATTTATTTATTTAAAATTATCCTAATTTAAAAAGTAGTCATGTGATATTGCCTTTAAGGCGGAACGAAGTTCGCCGGGTCAGCTAGTACATATATATATAATCAAGAACACCTGAACATAATAAAAACAATACAAATTTTGAATAATACTGGAATTAATAACAAGGGTTTATTCCTTATTAACACAAACAAGAATTAAGACCAAACAAAAAAAAAAAACAAGAAAATAATTAAGGAAATTAAATAAGTGAATTATTACAATTCTAAATATATTGAAATTAATTTGAAATTAATTAAATTATGAATAATACACACACTATTTCTCACCATCATTAGATAATATTTTCAATACATTAGATTTAAATTTCGATTTGGAACATACAAAAATATCAATATCAATGAAGCTGCGATTATAAGTTTCCGCCATACGACGGATAGGACATCGCAAACCTGAATTTGTCCGACAGGTATTTACAGCAAATAATGTACCTGCACGGACACTACGCTTATTTACTGTACGAGGGACCACATAGCACAACCTACTTGTGAGATCCATGCAATCAAAGTGATTATGAACAATACCATGCAGTATGCTGGCTTCCAGAAACTTACGCCTAGACTGTAATGGTAACATATTATATTTTCTTAGTAGCTGTGAATATGACAAATACCTTTTATGGCACCTATAGTGCGTGGCGCGAAGAAATTTACACTGGACCTTCTCAATCATATCTACATATTTCTCATAAAATGGATTCCAGATTGGGACCGCGTATTCAAGCTGTGAGCGTACAAGCGTATTATTAATTATTCATACAAAGGATATTTATAATATATACAATTGCTATAATAAGATATTCAATTGCTTCCAAGAATAAAATCTAATTTCATTCCTGCCCGCAAGTTCTTCATGTCATAATACGCCGTCTTAGTCTTTGTTATACATAAGACTTTAAATGTTCATGAAATATGTCAATTAGTCAGAGTTCCCGCGGTTCCATCGCCACTTTCACTCGTTTCCAATGTTGTCATTCTTTTTTTTCTTTCAAATTCATATAATTAATAAGTATGTCTACAGCGCTTTATACTAAAACTGTCGCACAGGACATTAGACCTACTACTAAGTAGTAATAGTAGTAGAAGTCATGACTCGCCGACGAAACGTGAATCATGATGTAGTTGGATCTTATGTCTCGCCGTCACGAAGGAAGACAGTAGCTTTAACAAGTCATCAACTTCAACCTTTTTATCCTTCCTGCTGTTCCTTAATGCTGGGAACAAATCTCCTCTCATACAGAGAAGGATTGAGCGTAATCACCACGCTTGCTCAATGCAGGTTGGCGATTTCAGACTTAAAGTCCAGGTTTCCTCAAGATGTTTTCCTTCACCTTTTAACATGTATTTTCTCTAAAATCCAAACGACAAAAAGTCGCAAGTGTACATCATTAGCATCTGACGATCACCCCAGAGCAAACTTCCATATAACAGTTCCGCCTGCCCTTCGAAATTCGCCGGATCTGTTCAACCCAAGTTATAAAAACTTTGATGGAAAAGGTGCTGCAATAAAAAAATCATAAAACCCTTTTTGCTAACTCGATAGAGATTACGGTTCACAATACTAAAGTTGGTTCTCTGAAAATGCGAATACAGTAATCAGTTATATAGATAAGAAAATACTCGGTATTTTGTTTTTATCTACATCCAGTCGTGTTTTGAAAAGTCGTAACGTTGATAGACACTTGGTTTACCTTTGAATGGAATACAAAGCGTGAAGCGTAAAGTCTGAAATGAACGACTGATAAACACAGAAAAATAAAAGAAAAGATAGATACAGAAAAATGAACAAAAATTATAGGTCTATAGATTTGACAGGAGGTGGGTTAGCAATGTGTCATGTTTCCAAAGGGTATATCTAACCAAGGTCCGATGACTCTGGTTAGTTACCCTGGATGTAGAAGAAAATTTAATTCAGTTAATAGAAGACAAAACGCTAATTTATGATCTGATGAGAATCTGTTTGGCGATTGTACTTTTTAAAAGTAAAAATCGTGGATGCAAGAACTTTCTTTATTTTATTGTCAGATGCAATATTTTGAAAAAAAATACGTATTTTAAAAATGTACTTCTACGCAAGTAAATTTTATTGCTACTTCACAAAATAAATTGTCTTCAAATAGTTAATAATATTACCTTATTTATTTATCCTTCGTACAACCATTCAGGATGAAATTTTAATTAATACTAGTCGTTGGTTCAGTAAAAATAATTAAAATATACAACAAAAAATTGTCTTATAACAACAAAATATTCCACCTAAATATAATCCAACAAGGATGAATGAATTAGACGTTATACGAACAATAGAAGGCGCCAGTTTAACATTACTAATGAAAGTTATTACGTCTACCATTCAGACTACCAATTCATTATGCCAAAGCACTCCGAACTATTGTTTCGAGGAGCGGAAACCAAATCAGACGACACAATGGCTGAATTTTTATTTGAGATTTTGGTATCTTCACAATTTTGCTTTGGACTTCCTGTATGAATCACAATAAATACTTTTCCTTCTTATCTTCTCCTTCTCGTTTATCTTTATTCTCCCTGATACCTTTTCAACGCACTGAAATTCGGCGTTCTACATCGAGTATCCGTCCGTAGTTTAATTATTTTCAAGGCTAGAGTGAATAGGTTCATAATAAACTAGGGCGCTTTTATATCATTGATGGTTTACTTACCATCAGGCGTTAAAAAAAGCTTCGAAAACCGGCTCTTCGTTGGCAGGTTATCTTGACAGGGTGGCAGTAGGGAATGATTGTGATGCTATGTTCAAAGAATGCTCCACCTTCTATTGAGGCCTCTATGTTTCAAAAAATGTAATCAAAACTACCTCTCTATTACCACTAATAAACGCTGTAGAAGTGGCAAAGTTTAGGGCCAACCAAATTATAAAATTCAATCATGCCAACCTCACACGTACAAGTAGAAGTTTGCACCGATTTTGACCTCGAAATGCAGTATTAACCACATATGTCTTTCACTTTACATTCTCGTGTTAGATGAAGTGAACTTAAATTGACCCGTCAAAAGTGTCAATCACTGGGATTACCTGGATTAACAGTTCCCTTTACCTAAGTTAGTTACAAAATCGCATTGCTGCATAGCGAGGCTCATGGGAGGCCCTTTTACCGTCCCCCCAAGGATGTGCCTGACAGGCATTGCACCTTTTGGTTTTTTTGTTAATATTAAAAACAAGTCCTTGATCGCAATCTCGCCTGTTGGTAAGCAGTGATGCAATCGTTGATGGTAAAGCGCGCTAGTTTATTAAGCCTATTCACTCAAAAAAGCTGAGTGAATAGGAAGGAAGACGGAAGTTCAGCGAGATGATGCAATGTTCGTAGAATAATTTAGACTGCCGCGGTGGGTCTCGCTCCGGCGGGGTGGTTTTTAGTCAGTAGAAGTCTGACAGACCACGTCGCCCACCCCAGGGCGGCCGACATTTATTGAGGGTTTTCCACCACGGAACAAAAAAAGGTGATGCAATGTTAAACTCAACAACACGAGACCTAGATCTGGAGACCCTCCACGACCAGACTCCCGACACAACAACATTTGGCGCATCGTACCCGGCACACATCGCAACACAACTGCTCAGAGCCGTCCCCCATACAGTTTCACCGGACATCATGTCTGAACATGACAAATCGCTTGGCGGCAAGGCCTTGTCCAGTAGGTGGTAACTTCTGCCGGCAGCCGATGTTATGGTCTACCACCGAGAATCTCTGGAATCGGTATTTTAATAGGATCCGGGATGGTAATATTCGTAGCGCTTTTAGTGAGGTAAAATTTCACAGGTTTTGTAAAGATAATTGGAAAATTTTCTGAATCCTTCGTGAGCTGGTTCGTCTCGTATTTTGCCGTTTTTATACCAATATTAACAAATAGCTTATATGCCTTTAAATGTAATAAAAATTATTATAAATACAATAAAACGTAGGCTGAAGCTATTACTTTTAGAGCCACATAATAGTCTAAAATTTACCATTCAATCGACCAGTGTATTATATTAAAGCACTCCAAAATGTTATTTCGAGTAGCAAAACCCAAATCAGACAACACAATGTATACCATTGTGATGTCTGATTCAGCAGTCCATTCATAGCGTCTGTAAGCCATAATATTCGTTACTTGGAATCAATTAGTATTGTGTTACTTAAATTTTATAGGGCTCATTGTAATTTACCTGGAATCTGGGTTTTTGGTTGAAATAGGTAAATAATTTGCCTTTATTAGTTAACATTGTAGTTGGTTATACCTTTGATACCTTTTGTACCCTTCTAAAGCTTTATTCAAGTACTCATCCTTCATAGAATGAAAATAATTGTATCCATTTGTTTGATCCATGTTAAAAGGGGCATTTTAATTTAAATTGTATAGAATTTTCGATCAGTCTTTAAATAAAAATAATAATAAGTATCTACCTTCAAGTATTTAAAAAAGGAAAAGGAACACATGGTATCAAAAAGGTCATCCGCATCACTCAGTGTCCACGGGAAATATGCCTTTTGGGACGGTCTGGCAGCATTGCCATCTCGTATGGTAATTAATACTCGTATATAACCCGTTTATATTTAAACCTCATCTCTCAAAAGTAAATGGACTGTAATTTACGACGCTGGCCCTGCGTACTCAGTATAATATAGAATTTAGTTTTTTTTTTATAATTATAAACTAGCGCTTGACTGCAATCCCGCCTGATGGTAAGCAGTAATGCAATCGTTGGTGGTAAAGCGCGCTAATTTATTGAGCCCATTCACTTAAAAAAAAACTTAGTGAATAGGAAGGAAGACGGCAGTTGAGCGAGGTGGTGCAATGTTAAACCCAACAACACGACCAACTATGCTACGCCAGAGAGAGGTTGATGTGGAGATCCTCCACGACCAAACTTCTCACACAAAAAACAACATTTGATGCATCGTACTCGGCACACATCGCACAACTGCTCAGACCCGTCCTCCGTACAGCTTCACCAGACATCATGCCGGAACACGACGAATCGCTTGGCGGCAAGACTTTGTCTGGCCGGCAGCCGATGTTATGGCCTACCACCGAGAAACTGCTGGATGCTGTTGGGGCTGTCGTGGCGCTGCAGCGCATCTAGTATGTTTGTTGAAACGTGTACGGATGGCTTTCCATATATGTTCCAGACATCATGCGCAAGAAAATTACCTCCTTGCTGCACCGTCTACGAAGCAACAGCAACAGCATCGGCGCTGCTTTTGCCGTATTGATTGTTTTTTTCCAAAATCAGTGGTTAAGGGCAGCCATAGGCATGATGTTAGGTAGAGGTACTGACTACCTAACCATACTAACATGATAGGGTATTTGACTAAAAAAAAACTAATTAGTCCGTCAGACAGATTTCCAAAAAATACTAGATACGTATTTTTCTTTTTTCATATAAACATAAAATTGACAAATATAAAAGGCATCAAAGATCAGCCCCCTAATCGGCTAACACATTTTTGTCAAATGATTGCGACTAGTTGGGATCGTTTGGACCGGTCCGAACGATCCCAACTGATACCAACTAGTCGCAATCATTTGACAAAAATGTGATTAGGGGGCAGGAGTGGTGGCTGGTGACGTCACTAGTCGCTAAAAAGTGTACCGTCCATTGACGTCACACGAGTTTGCAACGCGCTGCGTCGTCTTCATTTTTTGTTTATATGAAAAAAGAAAAAATACGTGTCTAGTATTTTTTGGAAATCTGTCTGATGGACTAATTAGTTTTTTTTTTAGTCAAATACCCCATTTTAGACATAAATATGATTTTTTTAATTTATATTGTTTTTATTCTGTGGTTTTAATTATGTACACTATGGAGATTCTTTGAAGTATAAAAATAATAATAATACAATATTGCATAGACACAGTCTTGTAGCCAGGATCATTCATCAGCAACTTGCTCTTAAATACAACCTTGTGGAATCGGAGGTGCCGTACTACAGGTATACGCCCGACCCAGTTCTCGAAAATGGCTATATCACATCGTACTGGGATCGATCCATCATCACTGGCAGGACTATTGTTGCCAATAAGCCTGATATAGTGCTGGTGGATCGATCAGAGCGGCGTGCAATGATTGTTGACATAACCATCCCACATGATGAGAACCTCGTGAAAGCTGAGAAAGATAAACAAATCAAGTATCTTGATTTGGCTCACGAGGTTGTCGACATGTGGGAGGTGGATTCAGCAATCATTGTATCGATAGTCGTGACAGCCAATGGCTTAATAGCCAAGAGCCTCGACCAACACCTCAGGAGGCTCTCGTTAGGCAGCTGGATCAAGGGCTTGATTCAGAAAGCGGTACTGCTGGACACGGCTCGCATCGTCAGGAAGTTCCTCTCTCTGGAGCCCTGACCGCCGGTAGCTTGGACCCTGTTCCCGATACCGGTGGGTAAAAATATCGTTTATAAGTGGAATAAAGGAGATAATAATAAAAGTTGATAGTGGCACATGTTTCTGAATTTCTTGTTGCACGAAATGCCAGTTTCCTTCCGATCTTTTCCTTCACCATTTTGAGAGCAGCGGTGAATTAAAGAACTTTGCTTAACCCGTTTGTCAGGGTCGTTGCCCTTTGTATAAAAGAAAGCATAAATCAACCCCTCTTAAACCAAATGGCTTATTCAAATCTGTACATTCATTAAGTCTTTGGACTTTTGACTTTGGACTGAATAAAGACCTGAGAAATGTTGGTGCGACGATTTCTACTCTTACTTGATTGATTAGTCAGTTATTAATTGATAAATATTATTATACTACTGACAAATTTCTGAATGACAAATTTATTCATTTATTGGCTATATTTTCTTAAATTATATATAAAATAAAAATAACTCCATATTGTGACATTTATAACTTTGTTTTTAATTATTTATCATCATTCAATTTCATTTTGACATAGTATAATAAATAACTTGTGTTTACCTCTTGCATGATTGATTAATATTCTTCATATTTTGCATGCAAGCATGTATATTTGTACTCTTCTTGGCATAACACAGCGACCTTCAAACTTGAATTTAAGCACTGTATGCATTATCTATGTTACACAAATAAAATTGATTTTGATTAGCTGAAAAAGGCAACAATTATTGGTAAAATCCTACTTAGGTCTGCAGGATTCAGCCATCAGCTACTATGGTGTGTAGAGATATCTAAAAGCGCCACGTGCTAACAAAGCGTCATACTGATATTAGATCTCTTCTCCTTTTTCTTTTTCAAGATGATATTCAACCTCAACTCTTGATCAATGACCTCTGTGGAATAGATACCACAATTTTGCCAATAACACGTATAGCAAATTATAGAAATTCTTTGTAAATTTTATTTTACAATAATGGCGGATATCGTCAATGACAGTTGAATAAGGCGGCCGCGTGAACCGTCTACGAGGGAGGTATAAGGCAAACTCATGATGTGGGCACTGTGTTGCAATAAATAAATGTTCTTTATGAATTATTTACTGAATGCCCTGTTTACTACATAAATCACGCGCTTTTGTTTAGTAAACGACACTATAAATAATTTTAAAAGTCCAATGAAAAATGCGCGTGACATTCGTCTTAGCTTACCCGTGAAAACCCTCAAAAAAAAAAAACATAACATCTCTAAAGCAGAGTTTACCGTGCAACTAGCATACATACAACATCCAAACATCAATCGTTGATATGTGCCCGGCAGACATAACGCTCGTCTGGTCGGAAGAGCCTCCCTTTTCTATGGAGGATTAAAGAACTTTACACCGTGTTCCTTATGTCTCTAAAGTGGTGATCACCAGTTTAGAGACATGAGAAACGTGACTTGAACACGCATCCTTCGTGTAAGATATTTAGCGTGTGTAAGTGTATGTATAAACATTTATTACTCTTTCACACACAAACTGCTAAGTGGATTTGAATGAAATTTGGCACACATATGGCTTATAACCAGGATTAACATATGTATACATAGTTTTATTCGAATATGCCCATTGACCGAAAACCATGTGGGTGAAACCGCGGGGCGAAAATTTGTAAATTATAGTGCGAAAGTTTGTGAGATACTTAAGATCTTTTCTCAATTCGATATTTTAATGTAATAAACACTTACATATGTGGGTGGTGCGCTGCTAGTAATATTATAAACGCAAAAGTTTGTGAGGATAGATCAATGGGTGGATGTCTGTTACTCTTTCATGTAAAAATTACTGAATAGATTCGGATAAAATTTGCCACACATACGTATAGTGTCAGCTGAGATAATGATGATAACATATACCTATGTTATCATCATTATCGCAGCGGATAATCCCGGTTGCATCCGCGGCTTTCGCGTTGGAGCCCGGGGTCCACTTTTCAACTAATACGGCTCCATTTCCCACGATCTCTGGCATCTCATAGTGTGAGATTGTTGGCACGCATGTCATCTCTTAAAACGTCAAGCCAGCACTTCTTTGGTCTACCTCGCTTGTTGCGGCCCGGAGTCGGAGGCGCATGTGTGGGTATATGTATGTAGTTTATAACGTGATTAACCCCCTTTTTAAACCCACATACCCATGAGATCAAAACTTAAAGGGGCGCTATGTAATTCTGTTTACATGTACAGCAGAATAATACACACACAATAAACTTTTGTATTCAAAACGAGGCCAAACATGAAACCTTATGGGGTATACAGGATAGCGGTCGCCACAGGCTACAATTTCAAAGTCGGTAGAGCATTGTTACTTGGCTACTTAAATTTCATAGTTCCAATCCTGATACGATCTTTTGTTTTGATTTTGCGGTACCTTGGGGTTGTTCTAGTAAATATTGCGTACTTTTTATGCTAGATCAATATCAGACTTCGAAAAGAGGTCATCCCGCGGTTTTCTAGGTTTGATACGAGGTGATGATAACCATAATATAGTTGAAAATAAAGAGTTATCGAATAAATTAATTTCATTTCTGTTCTGTAACTAAAACACTATTTCAAAATTGGTCTTCTTCTTAGCGTGTCGTTGGTCACTTGTTTGGTGCCATTACCCGTGTCTATCAGTACCTATAACGCGCAGCTGATAAGATATGCAGCAGACGATATTAATTTCAAACTTGGTACAATTAGTTTTTATAAAAAACTTTTGAGAAAACTCATATGCAATTTTCTTAATTCATAAATAAAATCACATTTTTACCACGAAGTTAAGCAGACAATCCAGAACGTCACATCAAGCTCCACGTACATGTTTTTTTTTTTTTTATATTCACAGCAAAATTACACTCTACACCACATTTATACCTAATCCCTTTTTATGCATGGGAAATCATCAAAAGACCTCTCCCGCTCTGAGCGGGGTGGTGTGTTTATTTATTTACAGTAAAGTAAAACATTTACATTAATTAACATAGAAACAAACAATTACATTAATTAATTTAAAAACTACTGCTAAAACTAACATGGAACAGTGGACTCTCTCGCATACTTTCTTTCACAGAAGACCAAACATACACGCATAAATTTATTCCATTCATCCACAAACACGTCACATTCAGGGTTAGCCCTTTACAGTACGACAGTCCGGAGACTCAGCTTTGGCTTCAGTTTTTGCTGAGAGTTGCGCAAACAGATTGTGCCTGCGGCTTTGACGGTGGCTGACGTATTTGTCAGGAACAAATAGTCGGCAGAAAATACCATGGAGCTCTGGGCAGTCTATACGTCCCCGCAATGTATCACAAGCTACGGTGAGCTGGTCAAAGCCTCTTCTCATCTCCAACAAGTTAAATCCCAACATCCCTAAGAGATAGTTGGTAGGGTACCTACATATAGGAAAAAAAACCAGCCAAGTGCGAGTCGGACTCGTACACCGAGGGTTCCGCCGTACAAACGTAGCGGTTTACAATTTATGATGTATTACTTACTAGATATCGTTCAAACCAATTGCATGGTAATGCGTAATGTTATGTCATGTCAGCAAAAATAATATTTTATGTAACTTTAAATTTATAATTTTCGCAATTTTTCCTTTATCTGTCTGTACTATATAACGTTGCTTCGTGCCAAATTTCAAGATTCTGAGTTCACGGGAAGTACCTTGTAGGTTTTGATTCCCTAGCGTGTGACGGAAATTCATCTAAGGTGTCGGTATAAACTGCTGTATCTTTTGATCGCGTTAACTTAGAAGTTTGATTTTTTCACTGCTTAAAGGGACAATAGATCTAGGTATTTGGTATAAATTTCAATTTGATACCTTTATTCGTTCGTGAGAAACAAGGTAGTAAGTTTCATTTTATTAAAATATTTATATTATAGGTATTATATAACTAAAAAAATGTGATTTTCGCAATTTTTCCTATATTTGCATTATATGACAAGGCTTCATGCCAAATTTCAAGATTCTGAGTTTACGGGAAGTATTCTGTAGGCTTTGATTCCTTTGCGAGTGTCGAAAATTTGTTGAAAATATCGACATAATCGGCTGTATCTTTTGATTGGCTTGGTTTAGAAGTTTGATATTGTCACAGCTTAAAGGGACAATAGACCTGAGTATTTCATGTGAATTTCAGCTTGATACGTAAACGCGTTCTTGAGATAAAGGGTCTTGACAGACAGACAGACAGACAGACGGACAACAAAGTGATCCTATAAGGGTTCCGTTTTTTCCTTTTGAGGTACGGAAGCCTAAAAAATAGTATAACCTCTGGAAGAGGCATCTTAGGAAAGCTTTCTGTAGTCTTTCCAACATTAGTGTTTGGGTTGCGTTATAGGGGTGCCAGATGCAGGCACTAGGCTCGAGTTTGCTTCGAATAAGAGTGGTGTTAAACTTTTACTGAATAAAATCCATCTTTGCTCCTTCATTTTCCTGGAACAGCGCCAGGAGTCACGGTAACTCTTTCGAACAAGATGCAATCCTGGCAGACACGAATTAGTCTTGCATGTCTTGCTTGCGTCTTGCATTGCATGTAGACTTACCTACCACCTTGGCAGAGAAGGGAAAGGATGGGTTTAAGTATGTATGACTATAATATGTATGATGATAATGAAACACTGGCAATATAAAACATATACATGATAATGGTTTAATATAAACAATACTCTCAATAAAGTATCTAAAATTACCTCTCTAAACCTTTAAAACATTACCACCTAACCTGTGGCAACGGATTGTGCATTTATTTATAGTACTGCATAATTAAAATCGCACAATCCTTCTCTGTATGAGAGGAGACCTGTGCCCAGCAGTGGGACGATAAAAAGGTTGATGATGATGATGGTACCTAAAATCATGTCACGTAGAATTGTTTGTTTTCGCCATAAAATAAAAATAAAATAATTAATTTCTGCCTAAAATTATGTTAACAAAGCAAAACACAACACATATTAAACAAAACACGATCGCAATAACGCCAATAAATAATTCTAATACCCGTAATGTGTTCAAATGTTTTCGGAGAGATTATTTCACGAGCCAAACTCAAATGCTTTACTGTACAAATTATAACTGAATGGGAGACGAAAGCAGCTTTGTTCTGATAACAACCAAGATTATATTATTTGATTTAATAATTCCTGAATCTATTTAGAGTTTCATTGAGATGTTTCTGGCTGATATTTTAACTTAGATTTAATTTTAAGTTGGAGGCAGTATCTACAAATGCATACAATATTTTTTATTTTTTGCTTATTTTATAACTTATCAAGCTCGTCGAATAGCATAGTCGTACCGTAATGACTAGATGACTATCAGTGCTTTTTATATCATTGTTACAAATACTTGAACATTTACAAAATAAAATTAATGGCCGGTTGGTAAAAATACCCCTGACTAAACCCAAACATTAACTTTTGAACTCAGGTTCAACAGTAACGCTTCTGAAAAAAAAAAAGAACACTTTATTAGTAAGGAAAGTTTTAATGCTAGTGTTATGTCTTCTTCTTCTTTTTCTTTAGCCTATATGGGGCTACTGCTGGACAAAGGCCTCCCCCAAGACTTTTATTGCATAGAGATAGCACGTGACGGGCTGCGACTGACGAGATTGCAATTACATTTAGCTGAATTGGCATTTCGTGTGCCCGTAACTATACAGTTAACACATTTGTAAGCAGGAATCTCTTTGACGGATGATTATACCAATTTATGTGTCTGATGTAAACCGATAGCGGTTTTTATTTGTTAGTATATATCAATTAGGCAAGTGCGACTGACGAGATTGCAATTACATTTGCCGAATTGGCATTTCGTGTGCCCGTAACTATACAGTTAACACATTTGTAAGCAGGAATCTCTTTGACGGATGATTATACCAATTTATGTGTTTGATGTAAACCGATAGCGGTTTTTATTTGTTAGTATATATCAATTAGGCAAGTGCGACTGACGAGATTGCAATTAGATTTAGCCGAATTGGCATTTCGTGTGCCCGTAACTATACAGTTAACACATTTGTAAGCAGGAATCTCTTTGGCGGATGATTATACCGATTTATGTGTATGATGAAAATCGATAGCGGTTTTTATTTGTTAGTATATATCAATTAGGCAAGTGCGACTGACGAGATTGCAATTACATTTGCCGAATTGGCATTTCGTGTGCCCGTAACTATACAGTTAACACATTTGTAAGCAGGAATCTCTTTGACGGATGATTATACCGATTTATGTGTATGATGAAAACCGATAGCGGTTTTTATTTGTTAGTATATATCAATTAGGCAAGTGCGACTGACGAGATTGCAATTAGATTTAGCCGAATTAGCATTTCGTGTGCCCGTAACTATACAGTTAACACATTTGTAAGCACGAATCTCTTTGACGGATGATTATACCGATTTATGTGTTTGATGAAAACCGATAGCGGTTTTTATTTGTTAGTATATATCAATAAGGCAAGTGCGACTGACGAGATTGCAATTACATTTAGCCGAATTGGCATTTCGTGTGCCCGTAACTATACAGTTAACACATTTGTAAGCAGGAATCTCTTTGACGGATGATTATACCGATTTATGTGATTGATCAAAACCGATAGCAGTTTTTATTTGTTAGTATATATCAATTAGGCAAGTACCAAAGGGGTTCGCCATAATCCCCACGCTTGGCTGGCGGGTTGGTGATCGCAGTAATTTGATATTCCACAGGAGAAGCGCTGCAGCTCGCTTCCCTGGTGAGAGTTCCCTTAGTCGCATCTCACGATACCCACGGGAAGATATGGGTTACTTCAAGATCCATCTAATAATGTAAGTGTTTAGACTAAGAATTAAAAAGTGGTTAAGTGCGGGCACGTTGGAGTATTGTGTTTTGTAATTTTGATCTTCGAAAACTTCACAGCCTTTTTTGAATAAATATCATCTGACTTCATTTGACAATCGTTAAACACGATTTTCTGGTAGTGTCGAAGTTTAATAATGATAATTACTGTTTTGAATTATTGGAACCGTTATTTCAAAAACTACATTTTGTACCAATTGATAGGTATATCGATCAGTAAGTAATTTTATCTAGACATGCGAAGCAGTGATCAGTGTTTCGATATAGTTTCGGAATTAACAGTTATGGCCGTGTAGACAGTAAAATGGTCGGTTGTAGAGTGATTAAAATGATACACGATAATGATAATTTTATTTTGCAAACGTAACGATGACAAAAAAGTAAGTAACGATGTAAGTGTAAGTAACGATGACAAAAAAGTAAGTAACGATGTAAGTGTAAGTAACGATGACAAAAAAGTAAGTAACGATGTAAGTGTAAGTAACGATGACAAAAAAATAAATATATGTATAATGACAGGTTCAGCCATGTTTTACCATTTAGGCATGCTATTTTTTTTTTAAATATTCAAATTAAAACTGGAAAATACAGTTTAGGAAAATAGTTCAAACTACATTATTCTAACTTAAAAGAAAAGTCTTTTTCAGTAAGGTACTCATTTAGGTATATTATATACGTTTTCACGACTAAAAAGCTACGGAGTCTTTTTTAAATAATTTTAACGGAAGCTCTTTCCAGCTCTTTGGTAATTTATTGTAAACTAATATATTAATATATAAAGCTGAAGAGTTTGTTTGTATGTTTGTTTGTTTGTTCGCGCTAATCTCGGGAACTACTGGTCCGATTTGAAAAATTCTTTTTGTGTTGGATAGCCCATTAATCCAGAAAGGCTTTAGGCCATATAACATATAACATCACGCTGCGACCATTAGGAGCGGAGCAACTAAACCACGCGAACAAAGTCGCTGGCGGCCGCTAGTTGTAAATAACTGCAGCCATTCTGTAGACACTTTTGCGCATAAGTGCTGTCTTAGCTGGCCCCTGACATAGCAAGGTATTGTCGCGTCTATAGCGGGGAAAAACGTCTGCTATACGTCTGAAACGACTCGGATTTGCCTTCACAAACATAATAACAATCATACGATATGATGTAGATGTATTTTGATTTTTCCAGGTATGTGCTAAATTAACTTTAAGTTTAGTTAGACCGGTCAAATTAGTCCGCTCCTGACGTAAATTGGTCTATTTCTGGCGCCATGTTTGTAATTCGCGTCTAAACTGTGTATGGAGTATCTTAATTTGACAGGATTAAACTAAAATGTTATCTTCTATCCTTTTCTTAACGAAATGGAAAGAAAAAGATGCACATAACTTAAAATTAGTTTAGTTTGTGAACAAGAGTATCGGCGCCATTGTCTTGCTAAATATGGCCAGTATAAGGTGACTTCTCATTAAACGACAAGCTTATACAACGTGTAACATAAAGGGTATATACATAACAAAGGCATGGCATCTTTACATGATATCAAACGATATTGGAAGGGTTTTTTAATCCTATCTCTTTATGTTAGGAAGTTATGAGGAAAAACACCGCCCGTGATAGGCTACTATCATACTAGTCGCACAGAGATATTGAAGGCATTTATCGGATTTTGGCAAGAAACGTGACGGGTAACGAGTAGTTATTAACGTATGTAGTGTGCTGCCACGTTTTTATGATTTGATTTTAAGAAACACACGAAACCGAAAATTTGGTACCAATTTTTTGAGTATTTTATTTTGAGTTGAAACCCTTCCGATATCGTTTTATATCATATAAAGATGCCATGCTCTTGGTATGTATATTCCCTTTTTGTTACACATTGTATAATTAGAGGTCAGTGAAAAATGGAAATATGGCTTGATAATTATATTATGTCGTCTTGTAATCCTTAAAGCTATCGTCATTAAAACAGTCTAAATATTGTCTTATGTTATTGTAGGTATGTAGTGCTATTATGTTTTCCTAAACTTAAAAAAAATTCTTTGTGATATCTTATTTGTAAATCACTCAAACATTTTCAGTCTTTACTAAATACTCTTTGAGTGCTTACTTGTTCTTGATTCCGCTTTCCTGTCCTGTTCTATACCTGTTACTGTTGCTTGCGTTAACCTAATATTGTCCGTGGAAACTTTCAATTGGCCTTATTTCACTAATTATCTTCTACCTGTACCTATATTTGCTAGCTGTAAGTTTCCTTAAAATGTAAAAATAAAATTTAAAAAAAGTAGCCCCAAACTAAATGTTTTTTTTTTTTCTGTAAGTAAGTAAGGTTTGTACATACACTGTTAGAATTCAAGATCATTTTTTTTTACTAGATGTGTTTGGTGTTCCCATACGACTACTCTAAAAAAGGAGGAAACAACTCAGAGGTCACGGTTTAAAGTCCTGAAATTAATCTTGATCACATCATGTAGACTATTAATAGAAATAATAAGTTATCGGAAGTAGTATTCTGTACTGGTAGGTACTTCAAATGAATGGTGATAACACCTTTCAACGCGACTGATCACACGAAGCCGACATTATGTGATAGTATGTAATTCCTAGAAACCCTTCATTCAGATATTGACTTAGGATGTTGGTACAACGTTTTAGGTACACATTTGAAGTGTTTTGCCAGGACTTCAGGTATAATTAATGACTTCTATGTACCTATAACACTGGAATAATACGGTTCAAAATTTTAACGAATAAACCTAACACAAACGTAAATCGATCAAATTTGGTCACACGAAGTTTTTTTTTTATTTGGGATAATTTCAAATCAATGACTGTATCGTAGAATTAAAGGCCAATTCCCGTAATTAAAACTGTTCAAAATCTAGTTGCAATCACTTCTTGGCGACAATCAATTTCGAAAAAATGTTAAGAATTTAGAGAAATTAAAAGCATTTTGATTCGGAACTGTGATCATTAATAACATCACGAGAATCGCCATTCCGGTAATTGCTTTATTATTTTCAATAATGCACTATTGAATGTCAAAATTAACAAACAAAATAAAATTGTTTCTAGTTAATCCTAAAAAAAGTTAGTTCCGTATGAAGAAGAAAGGACAAGGAATTTGACCGTTACTGTTTCAAAATAAACACGTGATTATAGAATACAACAAAAACCTATGTCTATACGTAAATAACTGCAGAAACCGATAAAAAATACTATACCACACCAAGTAGAAATAATTAACATAAAGCAAATACTGAATATTTCCTGTAGTCTCGTGCTGTCTCTTGCACGGGATTATTCAGTATTTTTCAAACTTGGGATGATAAAAGAATTACGAGGTCAGGTCGACCTTCTACCAACTAATCTAAAGTGATGCAATAACAAAGTTTTCAATGACGTCATTCAAATGTAATAAATACACGCACAATATTACCTTGCAACATCCCACAAAATTGAATATTTTTACTTTTTTTTTTTTGCCTGAGAGATATTTTTTAAAATTCGAACAAAAAGCTACATAATAAATGAGCTTCAGTGAACCTCGCACATTGTTCTGTTATCAATGGAAAAGAACATGGACGTAGGGCAAAAAAATCCCGTTGAAATACTGAACTCGAATGAAAAATTACGCCAGATGTGAAAAACGCAGTCTTGTTTGCAGTTGAAAAGTTCATGTCGTCCCTGTTTTTGATCCGTGACCGTCCGTAAGTTTTTTGCGGTTTAAAACTGGAAGCCAGAGTTTTCACTAGCTGACATCATAACGCTAAATTTGATCCGAAAATAATGACTATATCACGCAAAAAAGGCTTAAAGAATTCACTAGAAATGATTCTCGGAATAATATTCTTAATTCAACCTTCACTATGCCTTTAGCTAACTAACTAGATTGCCTCGTGTGGTATCGGGCTTAGAATAGTACCGTCCCATATCCTCCCGTGGGTATCGTAAGAGGCGACTAAGGGAACTCTCACCAGGGAATCTGGCAACAGCGCATCATTGGGGGAGGCCTTTGTCCAGCAGTAGACATCTATAGGCTGAAGAAGAACCTTCACTTTAAAATTATTCGAAGCTACATTAAGTTATAGTTTCATTTTAAATTTTTCGGTCAGCACAAGATTGCTGGCTAAGAGAGGCCTATGATTGGAGAGACAGGCTATAAGTAAAGGAGAATCCCAAAGAAACGATGGATAGATTATATTATTTTAAGAACATTTATAGCTAATACAAATAGAGTTTCTAAACAAAAACCCCGTTATTAAAATTATTAAAACCATTTTAGACGTTTGTACGTCATTTACCTTTAATCATCGTTTATGAATAAGCCCCTTAAACACTGTGTTTATTCTTAAACGATGATCAAAGTTAACTGACGTTAAAATGTCAAAAATGTATGGTTAAACAATCGCTAATCACTAGTTAACTGTAAGTAATGTTTCTGAATAAGGGTGTATATGTTTACAGAGTTCCACTGATAAATACTTGAAACAAAAATTTAAACAAAAAGGGCCGTCACTAAATACTTACCTATAACATAAATTAAGAAACAAAATAACAAGAGCGGTTGGTACAAACTATAAATCATTCCCACACAAACAATTACGGTTATTTTTCAATGATGACATGGTTAGAAAGATAACCAGACCGACTGCCGAAAAGACTTCTAACAGAGAAGTATGGAAGAAATAGACACGCTGCCCTGGATTCAAGTAAATTGGAATAACTGTCACAATACTCTTATTACAACGCTTAAGAGGGAACTGTGGTGATGCTTTCTTTATACCAACGTATTCCGCTGTTTTCTTCGTGGATAATGCTTTTAGAGCAATTTTTTTTTCTACAATTTTACACCGTGATTATACGCGCCCCTTCATTTGTTTTTTCCGAAACTTAATTAATAAAAGAAATACGATACTTCACAATCGCGAAAAATAACCCATTTTTACCGTGATGTTCAGATGACTATAAGACAAACGTGATAAGTTTTTGACAAAAAAGGAAATAATAAAAGCTTAGGTATACTTTTCCTCTAAATTGTGATGTAAAAATAATTGAGATCTGTAGTGTTTTGAAAAAGAAAACAGCGGAATACGAAACGTCTTTTGGTCAACGTTTTTGTAGGTAAAATCAGCCTGAGCTGCAACTATCCTTTTCGCACTTTACCGGGACAGCTTGGAAGCAGCGCGACGGCAATAGTTTCTTCAAATACCTATTTTCCAAATTCCTCAGCACTAGAGTCCCCAATGCCAAGGTCTATTTACAACAGAGAACACTTGAACATTCTGATGATCATACAATATAAAAGATCTTCTGCATTTTGTTAGAGGTAGAGGAGATTCGCTCCACTTTGAAAGGGATACGGTCTAGTATTATAATAAAATTCTGCATAAGAATTCAATACCGGCATTTTTAAATTCCTCCTACAAAATTCACTCCGCTAGCCTTTAAGAAACCAATATAGTAAGATAAAAGACTAAGAATCTGCATAGTAAACACAGCCGGGGGATAAAGCGAGGAACTCTTCGCTGAACTTCAAAGTAGAACCACAGACTAAGAGCACTGCTTTCACGCCTTATAGTCTAGTTTCCCTAAAACGTCTGGATAGTACAACAAAATGTGTGGGAGTACATTATGCATAATATCAAAAGGAGCTCTAAGAAGAACAGAACTCCAAACTTAATCAAAACTAAACTCAAAGCCGGCTAAGTGAAACACTACCTGTCTCTGGTCTGAGTCTGATTTACATAGTTTGCTAATTAAATTTTTGTACTAAAGGGTTGGTCCTGATGTGTGCAAAGTTGGAGATGAAAATCCGTGTAAGGAAGTTTTGTTCGTAAAGTAAGGCAATCTAACTAGGAATTTCCAGTTGGATGGGTCATCCATCATATCTAATTTCTACAGAATGAAGGTTGTTGGCAAACTGTTCTAGATCTAGTTGGCAAAATTTATAGAACGCATGGATATTTTGAATTTTTCTGTATTGGCCCGATAATAATAATAATAGTTTATTTCCAAAAGCTTAGTACCTACTACTATGTATATATGACATATTTTTTTTTATAAATTATAAACTAGCCCTTGACCGCAATCCCGCCTGATGGTAAGCAGTGGTTGCAATATTTGATGGTAAAGCGCACTAGTTTAATAAGAGCCTATTCGCTCTAGCCTTGAAGACACTCGCATTGAAGTCCGACGGAAACACCGCCGCTGGTAAATTGTTCCAGTCCCTCGATGTACGCGGTATAAAAGAGGAGACGAAACGCTTCGTCCGGATCGTAGTGGTGTTAACAACGTAAGGGTGGAAACTCGCCGTACGACGGGTTCTCCGATGGTGGAACGGAGATGGGGGAATTAAATCCTGCAGTTCCCTCGTACACTCACCAAATTGCATCCTATATGGCACCGAAGTTTAGCGGCTGTAGTCAAACTAGGCATAGCTTGTATTTCGGCTATCAGCACTATTCCACTTCAGAGTTATAACAAGAAAGTGCCAATCAAAAAGGCATATATAATAGATAAAAACTGATTGAATAAATGCTCGAGTAAAGAAATATAGATACGAAAAAAAGCAAGGAAATTGGAATACCTAAAGTGTTGATGATGCCCGTGTGGTACCAGGCTTAGAATAGTACCAACCTATATCGTCCCGTGAGTGTCGTAAGAGGCGACTAAAGGAACTCTCACCAGGGAAGCGCTTAGCAGCGCTTCTCCTGTGGAATATCAAATCACTGCGATCCCCAAACCGCCTGCCTAGCGTGGGAATTATGGGAAATCCCCCCAAAGTACGGAAATCCTCAAGGGAGACGTTTGTCCAGCAGTGGACCTCTATAGGCTGAAGAAGAAGAAGAAGAAGGATAATATTAATATTTGTTAGGAAATGTATTACATTTTTTCACAATCGTTTTGTATCAGTTACAGTAATTATTAACACAACTATAGTCACTAACTGCCTAGCCTTTTCCAAACATGTTAGGGTTGGCTTCCAGTCCAACCAGTTGCAGCTAAATACCAGTATTTTACATAGAGTGATTGCTTATCTGATCTCCACAGCCCAGTGACTGAGTATTAAGATAAGTACAGTAATGTAATGTTTCAAATTCTATCAATAGGAATAATTGAATTATCGGAAGTAAGTTGATTCAATCTATTCGCGTTTGATAAATCCGTTTCATTAGTTATCCTTCTTTTTTAGTCTCTTTTTATGCCATTATTTTTATATTTTTTCTTGTTTTAAAAACATATAATCGCATAAAAATATACTGCAAATATTATAATAAATTAATTATATATAATATTAGACTAGTTTCAAGCTTTCATAAAGTCATAATGTAACCGTTTATTATCCATTTTAGTAAATAAAAAGAAATATTTTTTTGTTACCGACGTTTGAAAATCAGTTTCATTGATATCTACTTGTGATTTTTAAATTAGTTTATTTAAAAACGACCACAAAATCAAATGTTGTTAGTGAAATAAATAAACGAAAGGATTTGAATGAAAGTTTACCGAATATAAGAAAAGCTAATCGACATTACTGCTGCCAATATTTATTATTACGCCGTTAGCAATTTCCAGCAGAAGGTGTAATTCATTCCCGTTCCATTATAAGCTTACAATATAATGATTCCAGGAATCAGTCGCTAGCCACCATTAACGAGATCCGCAATCAGCAATTTCCTATTATTTGACCTTCCCAATTGCGTAGGATGTTAGGATCTTTCCTTCCTTTTATTCCCAAATCAGGACTGAGTTCCGGTATCCGGTCCCTGGTTAACATGAGTTCCAATTACATATTCTTTCAAATTCCGTGAGTTGATTTGATACTAACTGGTACTATATTTACACATGAATTAATTTATTCCGAGATTTAGATTTTTTCTATCATCATCATCAACTTTTTATCATCCCACTGTTGGGCACAGGTCTTTTCTCATATAGAGAAGGAGACCTATGTTTTTATTATAGTGACCAATTATTTTATAGCGTGATAAATATATTTGTTGGTTTTCCGATCCTTTACTAGAATAAGGCCTACTTCATAAGCATTATTAACTTCTTGATGAAGTTATTTGACAAATTTCTTTGAGTCTGGCGAATCTGATGGAGATCGTGATATTGTGATCATACTTGATTAGATTTTTTGGACATTGACAGAAAATTTTATAAGTCAATCTAAATCTGCTATGACTCCCCCAGCTTGCTAAATAATTGATTGAGTTTTACAACAGCCAATGATAACGAATTGATCTGCGATTGGAAGTGTGATAATAGTGAACAGGCTTCTGAACTTATTATGGTATTTGTACCCAAACATCGTCGATAATATCTTGAATTCTTGATATGTAAAAAGCTGCCAATTTTATACCATTTGGCCACTCGAAACTCATAAAGATAAATCAAAATTACTGTTGCAGGGCAATCTAAATAGGTGCTAGCAACGCAAATGTTGAAATATCGGCACAAAATATTGGGGTACGCTAACGTTGAGTCAATTTATTTGAAATTCGTTGGCTAGAATAAAAAATGTTCTGGTTTTTTGCGAAGTATCGCCCCGTCGACTTTATCCGTGGAATCCGATAAAAAAGTAAGCCTAATTTGTTACTGTTACCTGACCTGAAAATCTAATATTGGTTTGCCCTTAACGTATAAAAGTAAAACATATAAATACATGTAAGTATATAAGTACTGGCGAATTACTTTCAAGTAACACTGGCATTGTTACACAGACCCTATGTTATGTCTATACGATACTTTGTAGTAGGTATAAATCAAGCTTAGAGAAAAGAAAAATCGATATATATTTATAAATGTATGGAGTTCTTACAAGTAAAAAATTTAATTACATGTAATAACTACTTGAATAACTTTAAATAAATAGGTCTATATCGAGACAACGCTAAATATAATCAAAGTTACATACATAAAGCACAAAATGTCCGCATTCAATAAATTAGAGAACGCAATATTGAAACATGTTTGTACCAAAATGATAAAGCACAAAATAATTTTCCCGTCAAAATGTATGTTACATTAGCGTGTATTATCCAGCCGCAGTTAAACAAACGTTTAAACGCAAAGTGCGTTATGAATATAAATTAGTCGTTTAAACAAATTATTCACAAAAATAAACAACACTACTTACTTCTATGGCAAGTTTATAGAATCCCCTTTTTTTATCACAAACACAAAAAAGTTAGATCACCGATTTTTATTCACATCCACGCTCCCGTTGAAGTTAAAACAGAATAAGCGGGTGGATCGCTCGGGACGTGCGACCTCCTCAACGCTCGATCCACGACTGAAGCTCTCTCTCACTACAATCTAGATACGAAAGGGTGCGAAGTAACGTCCTATCAACCCCTACATTAAAGGGACATTAGTGACTCTCTGATCAGTTAATTAACTAAAACGTTACAGTTGGTATAACGATAATTTTGTGGGAAATTAAGATCCAGTTATGTTCATAATTTTCGACTAGATGCTGATTTATAGTAAATGATTCCTGTTAGGAAGAAATATGGGGTGAATTTGTAACTTACATGTTGAATGACTGCTCAAGTAGATTAGTTCTAGAATGTTGTATTGGACGTGTAAAGTCACGACTATTTTTTATTTCCAGAGCTTGCTGCTTCGTCATAAAACCCTTCAGGTGGGAGCAGTAGAAGTCGTTTTGTAAAATTCAGACTGAAATTTCTGAGCACACCAATTTTATTTGCTCGTAATATTTTTACGTGATACGTTCCAATTTTGGTTCTAAAGATTTGTACATTATTATTTTTGGGTTTTATACTTCCTAAGGTTTGTAAATGTAAAAGAATCGAGATGATTATAATTTACAATACAGGTTTAGAAGTATGAGGAAGAGGGTGTAAAGCTCACTCATCTCCTATAAGATGGGTGTTGTGTCTGGTGGGTAAGTAGCTACTTGTTTAACGAGTGATGTTGGAAAATTGGGTAGATGTTAGTTGCACGTTGTTTACATGTGGCGTTGCATATACTGCTAAAAAAGCTTATATTTCTTTGTTATATAGAAAATTATATTATTTACCTTTTTGTTTGTAAACTAAAGTCATAAATATTGTACCTAACAATGTGTTTTTTTTTTTTAAAAAAAAAGGACCGTGCAATTCATACAGATCACAAGTGCAGAGATAATAATAATAACGCAGTTTTCACACTTATGTTATAAAGGTAGGTGTCTGTGTTAGTAACATCTTCGCCCCAAAAGTGCAAACGTGTTTCGATGAACATTTGACACACATAAATTATGGTTTGTTAAAGATACTTTTTATCCTATACAATAAGTGAAGAAAACCCCGTCCGACCCGTAAGGATAATAAAGGTTAAGTAAACACATGATCGTGGCGATGGTCGTGGTGGCCTAGTGGTTAAAACACCAGCCTCTGAAGTATGAGTGCGCGGGTTCGATTCCAGGTCAGGCAAGTACCAATGTAACTTTTCTAAAGTTATATGCACTTTCTAAGTATATCTTGGACACCAATGACTGTAGGTGAAGGAAAACATCTTGAGGAAACCTGGACTTTAATAGTCTGAAATCGCCAACCCGCATTGATCAAGCGTGGTGATTACGCTCAATCCTTCTCTGTATGAGAAGAGACCTGTGCCCAGCGGTGGGACTATAAAAAAAAAGAAGGTTGATGATGATGAAACACATGAACAAATAAAATATGAAATTTTATAACATCATCATACTAACAATACTAATGAATTTTGAAATAATCTTTTTTTCCGCGAATTAATTCGAATTTTCCCGAAATTTGGTAATTTTGAAATAATCTTTTTTTCCGCGAATTGATTCCAACTTCCCCAAAATTTGGTAAATTTTAAAAAGTGACAACACCATTTTCGACGATATTATTATGAGCGATGCAACCACGTGCCGCGTGCCCTGCCTCCCTTCGCCCGCTCATGTATTGCCTACCGCACATGTGTTAAATTACCTGCTTTTGCAATTTTTTTTTTAAGTTTGGCTTGGCTTTGTAGGCATTAGTAGAATCAGTTATCGACCTTCACGGATCAGACAGGGTTTTCTTTACATATTGTATATTGCTACAGGATGGAAACCAAATCGCTATTAGGGAGTGCCGTTTTTATCTAATGCAAAAAAAAAAAAACAATTTGTTTCAAATAAACCAATATAGGCACTTATTAAAGGTCAGAAACCAAGTGCTCGATTCCAATTGGGCATTTCCTTTGTAGAAGAGCCGACAAGTAACTCCACGTTTACTCTTCTAAAAATAATTGAGTTTTACAACGTTTTCAAATCACAGAGGGAATGGAAGGACAGCATTTGGTCTGTCAACATGTACCAGGTACTTAACAAAATTAAAAATGTTCTGTCAGATCCAGTCTTCACGGTCTTCAAAGACATGAGGCCTCTATAAAAAAATTAAATATGTATAAAAGAAATACCTATTAAACCATAATCAACATAATAATCAGCCTGTTTTAATGTGTGTCGTGGTGGCCTAGTGGTTAAAATACCAGCCTCTCAAGTGTGAGTGTTCGGGTTCGATTCCAGGTCAGGCAAGTACCAATGTAACTTTTATAAAGTTTTATGCAATTTCAAAGTATATCTTCGACATCATTGACTGAAGGTGAAGGAAATATCTTGAGGAAACCTGGATTTATGAGTCTAAAATCCCCAACCCACATTGAGCAAGCGTGGTGATTACTCCCAATCCTTGTCTGTATGAGAGGAGACCTGTGCCCAGCAGTGGGACGATAAAAAGGTTGATGATGATGTTATAATGTTCCGCGCGACTCCTTAAACACAGGCCTCCTCTTGGTAAGACGGAGCAGGCTACCACGCGGGCCCAGTGTGAGTTGGTAGATATTTTGTTGTCTTTGAAGTTTTTGGCTCTAGGACATACCGGTTTCCAGACACTGCAGTAAAGCGCCTAATGTGGTTCGAATCTAGTCGCGGCCGATACCTCTAGGGCACCGCTGTTCTCATAAAAGAAACATTAAAGTCTATTATAAATTAGTAAATGACTGGCATGTTTTTCTTTTTCATGCACATTTCTTGCATAGTGTTATTCTTCAAATCGTTGATGTCATTATTCCATGCATATCTTTATTTTTAGGGTTCCGTACCTCAAAAGGAAAAAACGGAACCCTTATAGGATCACTTTGTTGTCCGTCTGTCTGTCTGTCTGTCTGTCACCACCCTTTATCTCAAGAACGCGTGGACGTATCAAGCTCAAATTTACAAGAAATACTCGGGTCTATTGTCCCTTTAAGCTGTGAAAATATCAAACTTCTAAGCCAAGCCAATCAAAAGATACAGCCGATTATGTCGATATTTTCAACAAATTTTCGACACTCGCAAAGGAATCAAAACCTACAGGATACTTCCCGTAAACTCAGAATCTTGAAAATTGGCATGAAGCATTGTCATGTAATGCAAATATAGGAAAAATTGCGAAAATCACATTTTTTTAGTTATACAGTATGTTAACTAACAGAGGGCGTTCCCGTTAACCCGAAATAGTATAGCATACATACATGCTTAAAAAAATATTTCCATCGAAAACAAAATGTTTTAAATTTTTTTCCAATAAGAAAATATTCAATAAAAATTTTAAATTGACATGTAAAAGAAACACACTGTACACGCGAACATGAAAGACGGCAACGTCGCAATTTATTTATACATGACGACTACTATTTTGATTTAAAACAGGAGGTTTCAAATTTATTTCCAATTAGAATTTTTTTTTTATTCGGATTTTTTTATGCTTATTTTTCTATGCTGATATTTTTATTTTAATCTATTAATGATATATATTAACGAGTTTAAGGGAACGCCCTCTGTTATTTAACATACTGTATAATATAATAAACATATTTTAATAAAATGGAACTTACTACCTTATTTCTCACGAACGAATAAAGCTATCAAATTGAAATTTACACCAAATACCTAGATCTATTGTCCCTTTAAGCTGTGAAAACATCAAACTTCTAAGCCAAGCCAATCAAAAGATACAGCCGATTATGTCGATATTTTCAACAAATTTTCGACACCCGCAAAGGAATCAAAACCTACAGGATACTTCCCGTAAACTCAGAATCTTGAAATTTGGCATGAAGGATTGTCATATAATGCAAATATAGGAAAAATTGCGAAAATCACATTTTTTTAGTTATATAATATAATAATCATATTTTAATAAAATGGAACTTACTACCTTATTTCTCACGAACGAATAAAGTTATCAAATTGAAATTTATACCAAATACCTAGGTTTATTGTCCCTTTAAGCAGTGAAAAAATTAAACTTCTAAGTTAAAGCGATCAAAAGATACAGCAGTTTATACCGACACCTTAGACGAATTTCCGTCACACGCTAGGGAATCAAAACCTACAAGCAAAGACATTAAAATTATATTTGCAATAGACAGGACATCACGAACAAAATCCTAAGCCAATACTTTTATCGACTTGGTTAAAAGTCGCTCAGTCTAGTCTGCGCGTCAGCACGTAATTTGTGTCCACCAAGAATAAACATTTTCTAAGGAAATATGCCATGTTGCGCTTTGTGTTACTGTACATCTCGTTATAGTAAAACGACTGGACCTAACTTCGGAATGTTTTTCTATGAATTATTTATATTTCGTCTGCAATTCAAATTTAAAAAAAATCTTAGTTCTAGAAAATTTTCCATTATTGTAATAAGCGCCCTCTATTGTTGAGTAGTTTTACTATTTTGTTGTAGAGATGTAGTAATGTTGTTTATCGATTTAGTTATCGATAATACTTATTAAGATGAATACATTTTGTTGTATTTTATTGACATTTAAAATATAGTTAAATAAACTTAAAATATTACTTACTATATTTCAAGTTTTTTATTATTAACTCTATTTAAACATAATCAAATCATATTAATAAACAAAATTGAATGAACAATTACTATTCGTTTATCTAGGTTTTTGTTATTTTTGGTTTCCGAATAAAAATAATGTCGTAGGGAAAAAGTGGATACGATTTGTCCAGATAGACCGTAGAGAAGAAAATTGGCTTCCGTCTCATTCGTCGAAATTATGCTCAATGCATTTTAAAAGAGAAGTTATCTACTTTGGAAAGACTTGTCGATCAAATTTAAAAAAAAAAGGAATCGGTACCTTGTATAAGAAATGAAATAGTAAGTTATTAATTTCAGTACTTTTTTACTTAACCGTAAAAATTGGAATAAACTTTACGGTTAAGTGGATAAGTACATAGATTACATAACTTATTTAAGTATAATGAAATATATTCATAAAATATGTAGGTACGTCTAAGTAGTACAATGATTGCGAGCTACTTTGTGATTTTGAGGATTCCGTACCTAAAAGGTAAAACGAACCCTATTCATGAGACTTCTCTGTTCGTCTGTCCGTCTGTCACCAGGCTGTATCTCATAAACCGTAATAGCGAGACAGTTGTAATTTTCAGAGATTGTGTTAGTATTTCTGTTGCCGCTATAACAACAAGTACTAAGAATAAAAATAATAAAATATTTATGGGGGCTCCCATACAACAAACGTGAATTATTGCCGTTTTTTGCTCCATATTCATAACGGAAATAGATAGACGCTTAAAATGTTCACAGAATATTTGGTTATATATTCAAATTACAAATAAATAATTAAAATAAAATAAATCCTGAAGGCGGGCTCCTATACAATAACCATGATTTTTTTGCCGTTTTTAAAGATAATGGCGTACGAATCTTGTAAAGGTCTTGCTCCAGCAGACTACCATTTTTGTCGTGATTTGGACAATTATCTACGTGACAAGAAGTTTTCTTCCCAGGAGGCAGTTCTGCTTTCACACAGTTTGTGCAGTCTAGATCCTCAGAGTTCTATCACAAAGGCATAAACGACCTTCCTATATATTGATTATAAATGAATTATTTAAAAATTAAAAAATAAGCAATTATTTACATTTTCAGTACTAATCGGCAATTTTAAACTTTAACGCCTATTATATTAAAAGAATTATATAAATAAGAAACTTGTAAACTTGAAATTACCCATAATTATTCTGCTTCCTAATTTTTTGTTTCAAGCTATCATAATGCGAAAAAACATCGTCGTAGTAACTTCTTTGAATATTATCGATAACTTTATATCGAAATGATACAAACCCTACCACAGTTTTTTGCATTGCCATTTAAAAATATTTGCAAACAGACGTGTAAAAAGAATAATTTTGCTAAAAACGAAATGCAAACGAAAATTGCAAAACAAAATGCGCTTTATGGCCTAAAAGGTCTATTACACTCAAAAATCGCAATAAACTGAGCGTTAAAATAATTCGTAAGCATAAAACATCTAAAATGCCAATAGAAGGTGTCACGGTAAATGAATAGTAGCGAATAAAATTCTAAAACAGTTTTTGTTTGTACAAGACAAGTTTCACTTAATTTATTTACTTTTCAATATTTATTTACCAGATTTGAACTATACTAGGGTATTAAATCGGATCTGGCAACATAGACCACACTGACCACCTACCGGGCAATAGCTGAATATATTTTATATAAACTTATTTCATTTTTACTATTTGATGTCACCAATTGTCGATCTAATTTTGCTATATTGTACTAGATGGCGGAACTGAGCCATGGGATCACAGTTTTTCTATGCCATTTTGACACATGCCCTCTCTATATATCTTAAATCTCTTTGCCTACAAGGTACTTCCCGTGAACTCAGAATCTTGAAATTTGGCACGAAGCAACGTTATATTATAGTACAGATAGATAAAGGAAAAATTGTGAAAATGATAAATTTGAAGTTACATAAAATATTAAAATATTATTTTTGCTTACATGACATAAAATATTTTGTTAATAATTATAAACTTACTACCTACCCTTTTTCACATGAACGCGTAGAGATATTAAAGTTGAAATTCATATCAAACACTTCTTAAATCTAATTGCCTCTAAACTGTGAAAAATTCTAAATCAATGCTAGTATTATAAATGCGAAAATAACTCTGTCTGTTACGCTTTCCCGCCTAAACCTCTCAACCGATTTTGATGAAGTTTGGCACAGACAATCTTTAGACCCTGAGAAAGAACATAGGCTACCTTTTATCCCGGAAAAATTTGATGTTCCCGAGGGGAATTTAAACAGCGCGATATAACCGAACTCCACGCGGGCGAAGCCGCTGGCGGAAAGCTAGTACGTCATAAATTGTAAACCGCTACGTTTGTACGGCGGAACCCTCGGTGTGCGAGTCCGACTCGCATTTGGCCGGTTTTTTTTTTCCTGCTGGATTCATATTTTCCGTTTCTTTGCATTTCTTGCATAGCTCTGTGTAAGGTATTCTAATTTTATATATTATTCCGTAAAGGGTTACAAGTAAGTATATCAGAACTAATTTATTCAATTTAGGCTGAGAATCAACACTTTTTGAACGTCAATATTACATAAGACAGTCCCCCAAAACGCCCGTCCATCACCACTTTCTAGTGCTTTCGCTAGGTCGAAGTCCCCGAACAAACTACCCAGCAGCACAGCTGTCGGTTTAGTAAAAAAAAGACATCTGCCTTCATGGAATATTTTGCATGTCAACAGAAAAAAAATGAGCATCGTAATTTTACAGCAAATATGTAATACCCATTTACATAGTTATGCCGATATTAAGGTGCTATGGAAACCACATGTGCAGAAGGAATCATTGCCAAAGAACCTTGTCATCTTTGAATTATTAAATCACAGTCACAAAGAACGCATCTGTTTTTAATAATTTGCAACTGGGTTGTGTAGGTCACATAAGCAGTAGCCAAATGTACAATACTTACTGGCATTCAGCTGCATCCATAGATAAGGGCAGGTGATAGCAATAATGTGGACCTTTACTTAATAGTAAAGGTCCACATATTGCCTAGTTGCCTTTAAGAACAAGGTGTTTTAAAACACAAGACATGACAACAAAGGCGCGAAAATACGCACCTTTTCCATAGTAAGTTCCATTATCCCATTCCTTATACACGCCAGCGATATATTTTCTGGAACGCCCATTCAGAAAACCATGTGGTGTATTCAAGTAAGCTAATATTTACAAAATACAAGCTTATTTAGGGAATATCTGTATTTTCCCAGCGCACACACTGAGGAGGCGTCTAAAAATATAAAATAATATAAGACAAAATTGATAAGGGAAAATGTTCGTCTTGTTTGATAAATGTAGATGGTGAATATAGGTATGTATATTAAGAGGGAACTCTAGTGGTGCTTTCCCTACACAAAAGTATTCCGCTGTTTTTTTCGTGGATAATGCTTTTAGAGCAACTATTTTTTTTTTCTACAATTTTACACCTTGATTATACGTTGATTATCATTTGATTTTTTCGGAAACTTAATTAATAAAAGAAATACGATACTTGAAAATCGCGAAAAATAACCCAGTTTTACCGTGATGTTCAGATGACTATTAGACAAACGTGATAAGTTTTTGACAAAAATAATAGAAGCAAAATTTGGAGTAAAAGAAAAAATAATAGAAGCAAAATTTAGAGTAAAAGTATACCTATGTATACTTTTACTCCAAATTTTGATATAAAAGTTTTGAGATTTGTCGTGTTTTGAAAAAGAAAACAGCGGAATACGAAACGTCTTTTGGTCAACGTTTTTGTAGGTAAAACAGCCTGAACTGCAACTGTCCTTTTCGCACTTTAGCGGGAGAGGTTGGAAGCAGCGCGACCGCAATAGTTTCTTCAAATACCTATTTTCCAAAGTCCTCGGCACTAGAGTCCTCTCTTAAGGCGGTGTAGCAACAAGGTGTGATGTGCTTTTGTTAAGATCGTAACTTAATTTTCGTCACCATTCTTTCAATTTTGTATCCATCCATTATGTTGAACGCATAAACTTGACGAATGAGCTTCATAAGTTATTAATACGGTACTGTTGGCGCAGTGGCTGTAGTAGCGTTCGACTGCTGTATTGCGTGTCACGTCTTACGAAAATGTGTGAAAATGTTGTGAAAATGTCTTACCATGGCCCCTCCGCCGGGCCGGAACAAGCGGGGTAGACCAAAGAAGGGATGGCTTGACGTTGTAAGAGATGACATGCGTGCCAACAATCTCACACCATGGGATGCCAGAGATCGTGCGAAATGGAAGTGCAAGTGTACGAAAGCAAATTCCTGGCTCCAACGCAAAAACCGCGGATGCAACTGGGGTTATACATACGCTGAGATGATGATGATGATGATGAGAGAGAGTAGTGTTGGCCCAATGTTACTTACCAGTTGTAGGTAGTACGTTAGAACCCAGACAGAACATTTGTTGCTGTTTGAGCATTTGTTGTGAAGTTTGTGTAAATTATTTTTCACCATCAGTGCTCTCAAAACGGCAAAGAAAAGCATAGTGAATAAATCAGCATGACCGTGAACCGAAAATTCGGATACCGACCCTCAGCAAAGATCGTTGTGTAAGTTTCAGATTAATTGTTACAATTGAAAGTTTTACGATTTTGAGTTTCACTGGCGCAGGCGATTTTTTTAAGTTTAGCCCGGCTTTGTAGGCATTAGTAGAATCAGTTATCGATACCTAACAATACCTTCACGGATCGGACAGGGTTTTCTTTACTGTATAGTATGTAGTATATAGTACAGAGTAGTGAGAGCATAAGAACGGGTTTTTATTGAGCTTTGTTGTAAAATATTGATTGCGGGATTATCAGATCCAATCGCAGAATACGTTGATAAGGTGACGGGTTTATGAACGACGCCTATTTACTGCCTACGTGTGGTTTGCAGTAGCAGCTACGTCGTAGCCGCGTAGCGGTTTTCGTAGGCGCGTAAACGTGTCATAGTTGCGTAGGCGTATTGTGTTTTGTGTTGGCGTATTGTATGTTGTTACTTTAAAACGGTTTTTGGTCGGTGTCAGTGACGACGAGTTATTTTTATCTTGAACTAGCTACCAGCCCGCGGCTTCGTCCGCGTGGAGTTCGGTTATATCGCGCTTTTTAGAAGGAAGTATATCAATTTTTTCCGCGATAAAAAGTACCCTATTATTTAATCAAGACTTCTAACTCTCCGTCCGTATTGTCGAATTATGAAAATTTTAATAAAATTAGCTGTATAGGGAAGGGTTTTGTTGTAACATATCAACGCATTACAAATCAAGTGGAAAAAAGGTCGGAAGAATTTTAATTTTTTTTTTTTTTTTTTGAGGAAAATTCTACTGCTTTCGATCATAAGTCATGGCTTGAAGCTACTTGAAGAGTACTTGGATAACAAAATGAAACCAGAAACAACTTGCATATAGGTCGTATATTGACAGACTGCCGGAGCTACATCACCGCGCACCCACAGTGTTGCCAGTCGGATTAACCAGCAACTACCGAGCACAATATTGCCAGTTTACTATTACAAAATACTTACAATTACAGACACCACACCTCCACCACTATACTAGACTTAGGGTCAACAGCTTAACTTATAACTAAGTAACTTATAAGTAAGTACATCCAATGTTCACTACATCTAACAATTAAAAATTAACACAAGTTTAAATGTAATCCTAATTATATCTAAGCAAATAATTATACCTAAGCAAATCTGAAAAATTTTAGAAATGATAGTTGTATTGTTATGGGACAAATCTCTTCACTGGTTTCCGTGTCCGTCTGGGACGACTCACGGGTGACACAGATGGCGATAGCAATTTAGGCGAGGACTGTTCTGAAGGAACACTGCCTTCATCGCCCTGGTTAATATTTCCTGCCTCTTCATTAGTGTCTGGCATCGTTACCTTCTCAACCCCCTTATTTAGCGGCTCGACAACATTCTCTTCACCCCGCTGACTATCATCAGCCTGCTGACTCTCATCATCTCCTTCCGGACAGGTAACATCAGAAAATCGAGACCTACGACGCATTTGATCTATGTGTCTTTTATAAGATTGACCGCTATCCGCCACTACTGAATACCTGCGCAAACTGTCCACACCTCGTACGGCGCCCTTCACCCACTTATCTCCAGAGCCATACTCTCGAGCCCAAACTGAATCCCCTTCTTTGAAATTCCGTGGAGTACCACCAGCGTATTCTATTTGACGTCTCTGGGCTTCGTGTACTCTGTCTTTGACAACACCATCAGCACGCAACAAATCTAGCCTTGAGCGTAATGTCCGCCTTTGCAAAAGCATGGCTGGAGTTTCACCGGTTGTACTATGCACCGTATTGCGGTATGCTAATAGGAAAGTTTGTAAAGCCGTATCAATATCTACCTGATCCCTGTACGCTTTCTTGATAGCTCGTTTGCAAATTCAAATTCAAATTCAAATTCATTTATTAATCTTGTGAACACAGGGTACAGTTATGCAGATGTTATGTACAAAGAATTTTTGTCCATGCTATGTCCCGCCAAAAGGCATACAAAATATCATAAAAAGCGAATGTAGATGTCACAGTTTCATGCAAAATAAATATGTCAACAAATTAAGCGGGCACATTAACTCAATAGGCAGCATCACACGATAAAGCCTCAGAAACAATTAAATAAAATGTCAGCAATTTACAATTTTTTAAATATTAAACAAAAAATAAAATATAGTCAACAGAGTCAAGAGTCGTCAAATTTAAATAATATCATACAAATTATGTTAATTATCAAAGTTTGTCATTAAGATATTCATTGACAGAGTAATATGTCTTCTCAATAAGTAGTTCAAAAAGCTGACGCTTAAAAATATTCACATTTTTAGCTGATACAATTTCATTTGGTAATTTATTGTATATCTTTGGAGCCATTGCATATATGCTTTTATGTAGAAATTTTGTATTTGTGAAAAGCAAATGTAACTTATTCGAGCGACGTTGGCTTTCGACAGGTCTATAGAGATCCTTATTATTTTTAATAAAAATACAGGCCTCATAGATGTAGAGGGAAGGTACAGTCAATATTTTTAAGTTTTTAAAATGTGGCTTGCATGAATCGGTCCGTTTTATTTTGCATATAGCTCGAATGCATTTTTTTTTGTGCAATCAGTACTTGCTCAATTTTAGTACCATTGCCCCAAAATATCAAACCATATCGCAGGGTGGAGGCAACGTAACCGTGATAAGCTGCTAAGAGTGCGGTCATGTTTGACACTTTACCCAGCATCCGAAGAGCATAGGAGAACTTGCCAAGTTTCCCACACACATTGTCAATTTGCGTCCTCCAAGACATATCGTTGTCAATGTATAGGCCAAGAAATTTTGTTACATTCGATTGTAGTATTGGAGCTCCTTTGTAAGTGATTTTAATTTGTGATTGTCCTTTTTGTCCAATTTTGAAGCTCATAATTTTAGTTTTTGTCAGATTAATTTTAAGATTATTTGCATTTAGCCAGTCAATAATCGTAACCAAACTAGCGCTAATGTCATTCTCCATTTCTTTGTCACTACCACTATTATAGATAACCGTACTGTCGTCCGCAAATAAAGACATTTGGTGTGGAATTGCTTGGGGAAAGTCATTTATATAACAAATAAACAACAAAGGTCCCAATATGGAACCCTGCGGAACACCGTAATGAAGAAATCTAGGATTAGACGAATATACTACTTCACTTTTTGTCTTAATATTCACTTGGCTAATCTGAGTAATTTGTTTCCTATCCTCCAAGTAGGATTGTATGAGATTGGCTACGTTACCTCTAATACCAAATCTATATAGCTTAGCTAGCAGCACACTATGGTTAACATAATCAAACGCCCTGGTCATGTCCATGAACATTGCCATGACTGGTTTTCTATTGTCCATGTTGTAATGTATTTTTTCAAGGAAAGTATACATGGCCATGTTTATGGTTTTATTTCTTCTAAATCCCATCTGTTCTTTACAAAATAGATTACTTTTTTCAAGGAAGCTATAAACACTGTTATAAATGACCTTCTCAAACACTTTAGAGAATATAGGTATCAACGCCACCGGCCTGTAATTATTGACTTTTGTCATGTCATCTTTTTTGTGTATTGGTTTAATAATAGAAACTTTTAGCTTTTGTGGAAAAACTCCATTTTGGATCATTTTATTTATAATGTCACTTAGTATCGGCGCTATAAGAAGTGCTGTTGATTTAACGACCCTTGTGTCAATATCATCATATCCTGTACTATTGGTATTTTTAAGATTGTTTATTATTGTAATTATATCGTTTGGTATGGTTGGTTGCATAAAAATAGATTTATATGATCCTAGTGATGTGTCACTTTTATTATTATTAATTATTGTCAGATTGTCGGCATTCGTTTGAACTGAGTCTATAAAATAATCATTGAAATGTCTTGCTATCATTTTAGGATTTATTATGCGTTTGTCATTTGCGTTAATTACATTTATAGTCATTTTAGGTATGTTGGATTTCACAGAATTGATTACCTGCCAAGTTGCCTTAGACTTGTTGGTGCTAGTTCCTATAAAATAGCTGTTCTGTGCCTTTTGAGTTAATTTGATAACATTTTGATATCTTTTTGAAAATGATTTGAAAGCCGCTTTTGTATCACAATTTCGGTTTCTTCTGTATTGCCATAATAACAGTCGTCTCTTTTTGCTACAGCACTTTATTCCCCGAGTTATCCCTTTTGGTCTTATAACTGTAGAGATTTTACGTTTAATAATGGGAAAGCATAGATCGTAAAATAATTTAAAAAGTTCAAAAAAAATATTATAGCTTTCATTTGCATCATTCGTTTCGTAAACCTCAGAGAAACTAAGACTAGCAATACACCTCCTAAACAGTTTAATGTTTTCTTGACTATAGTCGCGCTTAGCTACGAAATAGTATTTTAAAACGCATGTCCGTTGCACTGGAAACATCATGATTTGTGCTGTGTGATCAGAGACACCTAACTCAAGCAATTCACTCCTGCAGCCACGTATATTATGCAGAAAATTGTCCAAACACGTACCACTACTAGGACGTGTGGGTTGTTTTATTTCTGCTTTCAGATTGAACTCTTTTAAAATACGTTTAAATAAAGTAGAATTTTTATTTTTCTGTAGAATGTCGATATTAAAGTCGCCGCATATTATTAATTTTCGATTATTTTTATAGCAAAATTGTTGTAATAAGCATGTCAAATTATTAAAGAAAATGTTAAGTTTAGTATTATTTGGAACTCGATATATACATATTATTATAATTTTATGGTCCATTATCTCGATTGCGCAGGATTCAAACACGTTTGGAATGTTAAAACTTTTCACTGATTCAATTTCAGTGAAACGAATGGTATTATTCACAAGTATACAAGAACCACCATTTCGTTTTGCTCTAGTGAAGCATGCAGCCAAAGTATAGTTAGGTATATTCAAAAAGTCAACGTCACTCTGCTTCATATTGTGCTCTGTAAAGCAAAGAATATGAACACATTTACCACCAGTTACACGCATGTCTAGATTAACTGCCATTATGTCACTTTTGGCCAAAAGTCCGTTTATGTTTTGATGCAATATGCATAAGCTATTATACACGAAAAAACTGTTGATCGGGAATAACAGCATTGTCACATGAACGATACGAATTAGGAGTATCGCAAGACAAAGGATCTTTCATTGACAAAGCTTCATCCGTGTTATAATAAACGTAGCTTTCTAAATCACTGAAAATGGTTCTGATTCCGTAGTTATTAATACGTCCACTACGCTTTTTAAACATGGTATAGTCGAACGATAAGTACAGGTTCGAGTCACATAATGTAGCATAGTTATAGTTTTGTATATCCTGGTAAAGAAGTCCACTAAACATTTCTACTCTGAAATTGTACACAGTTGAATAATAGTCATATTTATATGTTGGTAAACAAAGTATAATATTTGTGTGCTTTATAGCCAACAATGATTCTCGTATAGTCGATATTAAATCAAAATAATTATTTGTTTGTCGAAAGTCACTTTCACCAATGAATATTATACAATTGTCCTTCATCGTGTAATCAGCTACTTTTGTGTAAATGCTACTTAACAATGATTTTATTCCCCTATTAGGTAGAAGGTAGTGACAAATTTGCATAACTTTACTGCGTTCTCTGCTGCTCCGTTTGAGGACGGGTGGTAGACAGGTGAAAAATTTTGTTTGATACCGTTATTTCTTAGGAAATTTTTAAATTCTGTACTGGTAAATGGTGGGCCCTGATCGGAAACTAATTCTTCCGGTAAACCAAACCTCGCGAATGTAGATCTTAACACTTTTATAACATTATAAGCATTAGTACGTTTCATCTCAAATACTTCTATCCACTTGGAGGTAGAATCAATTATTACGAGAAATGTTAAACCCTTGTATGGGCCTAGGAAATCAATGTGAAGCCTGCTCCAGGGGCCGGTGTGATATGGCCACGGTTGTATCGGAGCCCGCCGGGGGGCGTCCGCCTCCGCCGCGCAAGTCTCGCACTGCTTGCACATCGTTTCTACTGCCCCGTCTATGTTAGGCCACCACACGTAACTACGAGCTAGGCTCTTTGTCTTGACTATACCCATGTGACTACTGTGGAGCTGTTTTAATACACTACTTTGTAGTGAAAAGGGTATGACCATACGGTAACCCCACATTAAGCATCCACATTCCGTGTATAATTCATTACGTCTTTTAAAATAGGGTTGAATTAATTCATCCGAACAAGTTATAGGCCACCCGGATTGAGTATACCCCAATATTCTACTGAGGACCTTATCGCGAGCTGTTGCTTCCTTAACATCTTTACTAGTAATTGGTAGAAATTTTTCTACAAAATTAACGTAAGTGTTTTCATTCCGCATTCCTACATTATTAACATCTGTACATGGCAACCGAGACAACGCGTCCGCACAGTTCTTATTTGACGAAACATACTCAATATCATAGTTATAGCCCGCTAATAGGACCGCCCAACGTTGTAATCTGGACGCGGCCATTATCGGAATCCCTGCCTTATTTCCAAAAATGTAAGTCAAAGGTTTATGATCAGTTCTCAATATAAACTTGCGCCCATATAGATACTGGTGGAATTTCCGAATTCCGAAAACAATAGCGAGTGCCTCTCTGTCTATCTGTGAGTAGGCGCGCTCGGCCTGCGTCAGCGAGCGCGACGCGTACGCCACTGGCCGCTCGCCGCGCGATGACGTGTGCGATATCACTGCACCTATACCTACGCTACTCGCATCCGTCGTCAATATTATTGGTAATTCTGGTGTATAATGCATTAAAACTTCACTACTAGTTAATAGATATTTAACTTTACTGAATGCATCTTGACACTCCTTACTCCAATTGTACTGAACACCCGCTCTGAGTAGGTTATAAAGTGGTGCTAAAACTGTACTAACATTCTTGATGAACTTGCCATAGTACATGACCATACCGATGAAAGCTCTCAACTCGGAGATGTTCGTAGGCGCTGGTGTTTTAACTATAGCCTTAACCTTATCTGGACTCGTGTGAACGCCATCCTTACTAATTGTATGCCCTAAATAATCAACTGACTCAGCAAAGAATACACATTTTTCTTTCTTTACCCTCAGGCCATATTTCTTTAAACGATCAAACACCTTACATAAATTTTGTATGTGAGACTGTTTAGTAGATCCTGTGATAATAATATCATCCAAGAAAATACCTACTTGTGGTATATCCACAAACAATTGCTCTAAGCGTCTTTGAAAAATACCTGGACTTGACGAAAGCCCATAAACTAGCCGATTATACATAAATAAACCTTTGTGGGTATTAATCACTGTATATTTCCTAGTGTCATCTAGCTCAAACTGAGCGTACGCCTGGGATAAATCAATTTTACTAAAGTGTTCACCTCCCCTTAACCGAAGCAGCAGCTCTTCCACCCTAGGCAGCGCATAACGGTCAACTTCTATAACTTTATTCAGTGTCAATTTATAATCTGCACAAATTCGAATGTTACCGTCCTTCTTGACGACCGGTACGATTGGGGTCGCCCAGTCCGAACGCTCCACCGGTGAGAGAATGCCGTCGAGCTGCAGCTGGGCCAGCGCGCACTCAACAGGCTCGCGCAATGCGTAGGCCAGCGGGCGCGCGCGCATGAACACCGGCCGCGCGCCCTCGCGCACATGCACGCTCACCCTGCCACCGGTGAATCGGCCCAGACCGTCCGCAAACACCTCAGAGTATTTGGAACTGAAAGCATGGAAATCGAATACGTCATTCTTAAGCATAGTCACATTGTTACATTCATAATTTACTATGGGTAATTGTATTTTTAATTCGGCCATCCATTGCCGTCCCAAAAGAATAGTCTTCCCATTTTCCACAACAAATAACTCTAATGTCTTGCACATATCTTTGTACTTAACAGTAGGTAATATTACTCCAAGGGGTTTAACTAGCTCCCCCGTATAATATCTAAGTGTTAACTGACTATTCTTTAGAGTTAAATTTTTAAATAATCTTAGGTAACATTCCCAACTTATGCATGAGATAGCACTACCTGTGTCACATTCCATTTTAATATTTTTACCATTAACATTTAATTCTAGATACACAGGTTTACATTCTATAGCGGATAACTTGCAAACATCGATAAAAATTACCTCGTCACTTTCCATACTTTCACTTGATTTTTCTTCCTTCAATTGATCAATGTCGACATTGAAGTGTCTCGCTAAATTCGGGCATACGCGTCGCAGATGTCCTACTCGGTTACATACTCGGCAAACGTAACATGCAAACCTACACGTGGCTGCGTCATGACCCGCGCCGCATACTTGACACTGCTGCTGCGCACGCTCACCCAGCCGAGCAGGCGCGGGCGCTGTCGATGCGCGCGGGCCTCGCCTCCCCGCGGCGTACGCGGTATCCTCCCGCGCCACTCCGCTAACGTCGCGCGCTCCACGTGTCGCCGCCGCCGTCGGTGCCCGGTGCCGCCACCGAGATGCCTTCGTAGCCGACATCGCCTGGCACGTCACCGCCGCTGCTGCCGCTGTTTCGCTCGCCGACCCTCCTTGTCTGACCACTTCTGCAGCGTCTTTTTCTGCCGCCTCCATACTAACTGCCAACTTATACGCCTTGCCGAAATTCAACTTACTTTCGGCGAATAATCTTTGTCTGATTGTTTCATTAGTTATGCCGCAAACTAACTGGTCTCTTAAACTTTCTTCTAACCAAGCTGCAAATTCACAGGTCTTGGACATTTTCTTCAAAACTGTGGTATACTCCGAAATAGTTTCACCCTCCTTTTGTTTCCGATGTCTAAATTTGTAACGTTCAGCCAACTCACTAGGTTTTGATTGCAGATGTTTTTCCATAATATCTGTAATCTGCGTGAATGTTTTGTTTTTAGGTTTGTCAGGAGTACATAAATTGACCAAGAGTTCGTAAGATTCTGCTCCCATCACAGTGATCAATGTAGGTACTTGTAAATCCACCGGTATTTTGTTCACTAAGAAGTATTGTTCTAAGCGTTCTACATACAACTTCCAATCGTCATTATTCACTTTAAATTCTGTAATCTTCCCGATTGACATTTTGCAAGCAACACTACTTGTTTATTTTTATTTTTTTTTAACGTGTGATTCGATACTGCTCGTCGCCACTGAAGAGTACTTGGATAACAAATGAAACCAGAAACAACTTGCATATAGGTCGTATATTGACAGACTGCCGGAGCTACATCACCGCGCACCCACAGTGTTGCCAGTCGGATTAACCAGCAACTACCGAGCACAATATTGCCAGTTTACTATTACAAAATACTTACAATTACAGACACCACACTGCTGTTTCAGTTTTTGCCAAACACTCTATTACTGTAGACTATACTCACACCAAACTGTGAATTTTCTACAAATTACGAGAATCGCTCCTCTGTTTCATCATCATCTTCATCAGCCTCTACTCGTCCACTGTTGGACATATTAGGCCTCTTCCATGGCACGCCAACAAGCTCGATCCTGAGCAGTTCTCCGCCAGCCACTACCAGCCACCTTTTTGATGTCGTCGAGTCGTGGTCTCCACTCGAGGACTCGTTTACCCAAACGTTTGTCGGTCCTGCGGCACATGTGACCAGCCCATTGCCAGTTCAGCTTGCTAATCCTCGGTCGGTGACTTTGTTCTTCTGTCGGATTACCTCGGTCATTCAGAGAGACGCCCAACATAGCCCGCTCCATAGCTCGCTGAGCGGCTTTAAATTTATGGACTAGTCAGACCGTTAGTGTCCACGTCTCGGCTCCGTAAGCCATGACGGGTAGGACGCACTGGTTGAAGCTCCTCTGTTTACCATACATAATCAACCTATAATGTTCCCACTGTTGGGACACAGGCCTCCTCACGGTGAGAGGGAGTTTGACCGTAATCTACCACGCTGACCCAGTGCGGGTTGGTAAATGTCACATGTCTTCGAAGTTTTTGGTTCTAGGATATGCCGGTTTCTTTCACCGTTTTGAGAGCAGTGGTGATGAAATAATTTATATAACGTGAAGTGCCTGATGTGGTTTGAACTTACGACCTATAACATGCAAGTCGCGGCCGATACTACTAGGCCACCGCTGGCACACTCCACGAAAAATTCCTGTTAATAAAAAAAAACTTTGCTCTGCTAATAATTGATTCGGTATTTCAACATACCAACTACTGTGTACACATTATGAAATGCATAAAATACTTATTGAGTATTGAAAAAATATAGTAATTGAAAGCATTTTTAACTATGGTAAACAATCATTTTTAACTATGGTAAGTCGTGGTGGCCTAGTGGTTAAAATACCAGCCTCTCAAGTATGAGAGCGCGGGTTCGATTCCAGGTCAGGCAAGTACCAATGTAACTTTTCTAAAGTTATATGTACTTTCTAAGTATATCTTGGACATCAATGACTGAAGGTGAAGGAAAACATCTTGAGGAAACCTGGACTTTAAGTCTGAAATCACCAACCCGCATTGAGCAAGCGTGGTGATTACGCTCAATCCTTCTCTGTGTGAGAGGAGACCTGTTCCCAGCAGTGGGACGATATAAAGGTTGATGATGATGATGATGAAACAATCAGATAGATTAAGTAATTAGAGACTGCTTAAGTAAACATTGTATCATCATCATCAACATTTTATCGTCCCACTGCCGGGCACAGGTCTCCTTTCAGAGATTGACAATGATTTAACATTATTATCCTCCTTCATCCTTTAACCTTTTTTTTATCATCCCACTGCTGGGCACAGGTCTCCTCTCATACAGAGAAGGATGGACAAGCGTGGTGATTACGCTCAATCTTTCTCTGTATGAGAGGAGACCTGTGCCCAACATTATTATAGTATGACATACCTAATTGTAATTATATGTATACATATCCTGTTTTGAACAGGTTTAGGTTATCCAATGAATTTATGTATTTACACAAGCAAAAGTCGATTATTGCCTATATTTGTCGGTATTTCTTTTCTTAGTTTATTTATTATTAGTTTTTAACAATATTAGTCAATCTGACACTATTTTTGTACATACTCGTGAACATTTCTTTTTATCTAACGCGTATTATTATTTTATTTAAGTATGCATACACGGGTTATGCTCTTTGTATAAGACTGATTTACATCCGTCACCTCAGTAGTGAGGTGACGGATGTAAATCGGTTTCGCCGATTAGGGGGCTGATGTGTAGACATCAGCCCCCTAATCGGCGAACACATTTTTATCAAATGATTGCGATTAGTTGGGATCATTTGGACCGAACGGACCAATGGACTGTCCGAACGATCCCAACTGATCCCAACTAGTCGCAATCATTTGACAAAAATGGGTTCGCCGATTAGGGGGCAGGTTGAGTTGAAAACCAGCGTCAGGCGTCAGGTTGTCTGGCATTTTTGCGGAACTGGGCCTTTTTGGCGCAGCCGGGAGCCACACTTTGTTGCTATTTTTAAATAGGGATTTTTTGCTTTATGTTTGGTTTTTTATTTTACTTTTTTATTTGGTTTTTTATTTTTTTATTTTGTTGCTACCTGATCTATGTTTATGCTAGATGTATTGTGTGTCTTTAGGTCTGTGCTGAATAAATGTATTTTCTTTCTTTCTAAATTATTATAAATTGTATAAGCTAAGTCGGTGTGTATAACCACATCAGCCATTGAGACTTAAAATACCATGGGTCAGGGTTGCGGGTTAGTTAAAAAAGAAATCGTGGCCACACGGAAACACGGGCGGGTTTTAGTCAGTAAAAGTCTGACACGCCTTTATGCTTCGCCCAGAACGATAGAAATAATTTGATGCTTTCCCATCCCAACACACAAAAAGACTTAAATACCAACATCGGAATCACGTGACAAAACCTTCCAACAAAGGACGCCTTAGCCGCTATGATTATAGTAAGAAGAAGACCATATTCAAAATACCTTCTTACTTCCCACAAGTCAATCTACCAGGATAACATACAGCTCATAAACTGATTGTTCAATGGCGTGGCCATTTAAACTGTCGCCGGTAGATTCCGCTGAGCGGTTCGGTGGGCGCCAATCACTGAGTTAAGATAGATTGCCAATGCCGGTGCGGTTTTTGTGCTCCGCTTGGGACTTTGATTGGTTCCACAACTATTAGAATGTAATGCAATGGTATGTTCTCATGCCCGCCATGTGCGGGGATTTTTATAAAAAAAAAGTAATATCAATTCTTTTTTTTTTTTGATGATACTTATTTTATTTAAGCAAGTAGGATCACTGATCAGTGATCCTACTCGCTTAATAAACGATTTCATTTCATTTCATTTCACTAGCATACATACAAGTACCCAAAATCAACCGTTGGGCACGTGCCCGCCAGACAAAACACCTGTCTGGTTGGAGGATCCTCCCTTTTCAATGGAGGATGTGTGAACTTTACACACTGTTCCTCATGCCTCCATACATTCATCTCAATATCTTGAAAATATTTTTTTTAAGGTTCACGCATGTTTTATTTATTGTTATATACACAAAATGCCAATCTCCTCGACGTACACGAACTTGTAGTCTGGCGACGCGGACAATAAGCACATGCGAGCACATCAACGGCTAAATCGGAGTTGAAGATGGTCGCCGTGGCCGAAGTCCATCGGGATTACATCATCATCATCATTAGAATTGTATAATCAAATGTGCGAATTGATAGACAGAGTCTCCGAAATTTTAAGACCTGTAATCTCCGTGGCGCAGCGGTCAATATGCCTGCGACGTGGAGGTCCCGGGTTCGATCCCCAGCCAGGTCATAATGGAAAACGATCTTTTCGTGATTGGCCTGGGTTTTGGATGTTTATCTACATATGTATCTATTATAAATATTAGTTAGTAGAGTTAGTATCCTATAATATAAGCCTCGAACTTACTTTGGGGCTAGCTCAATCTGTATGATTTGTCCGTATATATTTATTTATTTATTTATCTACGTAAATATTACACTGTAGACTATCTACACAATTTGTCTCTCATTTCCCTTGGTATTCATTCCAAAGGTTATCTGTAAAAGATCGCTCTTAGCCACGTGTCATGCTTTGTAAAATCTTCATATTTATTTTAGTTCAATTTTTTTTAAAATTATTAACTAGCGCTTGACCGCAATCCCGCCTGATGGTAAGCAGTGACGCAATCGATGCTGGTAAAGCGCACTAGTTTATTAGGAGCCTATTCACTCTAGCCTTGAAGACACTCAAATTGTAGTCCGACGGAAACACCGCCGCCGGCAAATTGTTCCAGTCCCTCTATGTACGTGGTAAGAAAGAGGAATTGAAACGCTTCGTCCGAATCGTAGTGGTGTTAATGACGTAAGGGTGTAAACTCGCCGTGCGACGAGTCGTTCGATGATGGAACGGAGATAGGGGAACTAAATCATGCAATTCCTTCACACACTCATCAAAATGAATCCTATAGAATACCGAAAGGCTGGCTACTCTACGCCTGTGCTCTAGGCTTTGGAGACTGTTTCGAATTAAATCCGGGTCGCCAATCAGCCTCTTCGCATGCCTCTCCACCGAATCCAAAGTGGCCAGGTGACATTTCGTAGCACCAGCCCAAATGTGGCTACTGTACTCCACACACGAACGGACCTGTGCTTTACTGTGCAGTACCGCCGGACCTTTGCGATAATGCCAAGTTTCCTGGCAGCTACCTTGGCCTTAGACTCAATGAACCGCCCAAAGTTAAGATTCGAGGAAATTTCAACTCCCAAAAGCTGAAGGCGGTCGGTACACTCCAAGGACACATTTCGAAAAGTAGGAGCCAAGGTGAACGGGCTTATTCCGAAGACCAGCGTGCCATACTCGGTCGAAGGCCTCCGAGACATCAAAGGAGACAGCAATCGCTTCCACATTCCTGTTGAGGGCCTCGCCCCACATATGAGTGGCATACACTAGTAGGTCCCCAGTTGACCGATTGCGGCGAAACCCGTACTGTCGGTCACTGAAGAGATCGTTACCTTCTAGGTATGCCAAGAGGTGCTAGCTAGACGATACAAGCGCGTCAATACAGGAGACAACTCGGGCGCACATGCCTTAAGAACAATCGCTGGTATACCTACCATCTGAACCACTAGCCTTACTTACGTCCAGACGACACAATACTCTCAGGACCTCCCTGTTTCTAATGCTAACCTCGAAATAATATGTTATATATTTTACATATAATAATTAAAATATATTATGTATAGCTGTTGGTTACCTAAATAAATAAATAATATAATAAAATAAATAAAATATTCTATATAAGAAAAAGTATTTCATTGGTATTTCTTTCTTCTTTTTCTATTCTATTCTAATATAAGGAGAGTCTATATTTACCTACATTTAGGTAATATAATAACAGAATAATATTTTGCTCCAACTGGAGACAGAAACCAAGACTTCATTACTTAGCTTCTTAATCACGCTTGTGCATACTGAATTTCTACTCTTTCTGTTACACTGTACGTATATTTATAAAACTCAATTTGAGTGAAAAGTTTTTGGTACCTAATTAAACAGGTTATACTTGGATTATAAATAGCCTATGACTCTATGCACCAACCCTACAAAATAGTGAATCTTATAGCTTTATAATTAAGATCTTATCGGCCCTCGATTATTGTGAAAAAGATAATAAAAGTTTTTCTTTCTAAGAAATATTAATCTGAAATCGCATTTCTTAGGATTAATTAAACTCCTGGATCTGATTAATTCCTAAAAGTTGTTCTACCATGTAATCAGTTAAAACAATTGAAATTTAAATACGATGACTAAATGAATATCAAAAAATGGTAGACAAAACTGTTCCTTAGGTGACACAAAAATGTATCCTTCAGTAGTCCTTATAGACCGGTCGTCGAGAGAATGAGTTCCTGACCAACCTGTCAGTATGACCATTTTAGTACCTAATAAAGATCAATTTCGCATAACACGTAGTCATTTGGTTGTAATTTTCAAGTATAAAACGCATTCACCAGCCGTTTGATGTGAATAAATTAAATAAAGTAACTTTTTTTTCAATAATAAGTAAAAGAAAGTCTTGATTTTTGTCAACGAAAAAGCTCAGTCTTCAACAGTATTCCTCAACATATTTGTAGTACCACCTTCTTCTTCTTCTTCAGCCTATAAAGGTCCACTGCTGGACAAAGGCCTCCCTCAAGGCTTTTTACGATAACCGGTCTTGTGCTGCCCGCCACTCCAGAACCTTACTGTCCTATCGGCCATTTGCGAGCAATGTGCCCTCTCCACTGCCACTTAATTTTAGCGTCTCGAAGAGCTATGTCGGTGACTTAAACCACCTAATCCGTAAAAACTAAAAAAAAAAACAAAATTTAAAAAAAAAAACACAATCAGAACTAATAAAACAAAGCTCAACCAGCCACATTTGCTCGGAAAAATAATAAAAAAAAACAAAGGATCGAACCGAAAGTTAATAAAAGAATGGAACCCGACAATACCCCACTAGGTTCGATCAATCACCCGACAAGTTCGGATGAAGACCGAACGTGTGATTACGGCATAATGACGGTGCCATGGACCCCTGAAATGCGCCCACATATTTATAGAGCTGTCTCTTTTTTGTATTTACCGTTCTCCTTGTACAAAGATTTTGTGGGAATAGATTGGGCATTTTGTCAAATGGATTTTTCTTAAGTATGTATTTAGATTTGGATTGAGATAAATCTAGAAGTTTAGATTGGATAGATTTTAGTTTAAAACTTTAAACGCAGCGTTTTATTCTTGCCTCTTGGAACTCGTACAGTTTAAGAGGAAAAGATTAAAATGCATTAGTTTTTTTACTGCATTGATCGAGTAATTCTGCTTCTTCAGACTGAATAAAGGCTGATTGATTTTTCTGTGATTTTACAGTCTTCAAACTCAAAGCATTAAACGGGCATTTCTGGAGCAGCAGTGACCTAAGTGGCATCGGCCGCGACTTACAAGTTGTAGGTTCAAACCCCATCAGGCGCTTTCTGCTTCTTCTTCTTCTTCAGCCTATTGATGTCCACTGCTGGACAAAGGCCTCCCCCAAGGCTTTCCACGCAGACCGGTCTTGTGCTGCCCGCATTCATCGGTTTCCCGCCACCTTCACCAGGTCATTGGTCAATCTTGTTGGGGACCTCACACGCTGCACGCTGCGTCGCCGCCAATCCAGAACCTTACTGCCCCATCGGCCATCAGTTCTATGACCAATGTGCCCTGCCCACTGCCACTTAATTGTAGCGACTCGAAGAGATATGTCAGTGACTTTGGTTCTTCCGCGGATCTCTTCATTTCATCAGGCGCTTTCATCATTATCATCATCATCAGCCTCTACTCGTCCACTGCTGGACATAGATCTCCTTCATGGCACGCCAACAAGCTCTATCCTGAGCAATTCACCGCCAGCCACTACTAGCCACCTTTTTGATGTCGTCGCTCCATCTCGCCCAAGGGCGTCCTACGCTACGTTTGTCGAGACGCGGTCTCGGCGCTTTACTTTGTGTAAATTATTTCATCACCACTGCTCTCAAAATGGTGAAGGAAATCATCGTGAGGACATGGCATGTCTTAGAAGCAAAACTTTGAAGACATATGATATCTACCAACCCCTACTGGGCTCGTGTGCTAGACTCACTCACTAAATCACTTATAGAAGGTCCACTCCCTCTTATCGAGAGGAGGCCTGTTTCTCGGGAGAAAAAAAATTGATATCGTAACCATTATCAATCAATAATGTTCCCATTATAGATTGACTATGGTTATGATTTGGTTTTTTTTTATAATTATAAACTAGTTGTGACGTAGTATGTAAGTACCTATTATTCCATGTGTGTAACCAATATATAACCCGTGTATTACTTAGAATAAAGGCAGTCCTGCATTATACTTTGAGATGTTTCAATCAACCTGACACCCGTCCTTATATGGCGACCCTGCCACTAAACAGGGCTTGGCATCATGTGCGTGATTAGTCTAGAATTTACTCCGCGCAGCGTTTGTTTATTTAAGAACTTTTTAAAAAGAACAAGTGACTTTCCATCATGTGTAACTCAAAAGTGACTAATGAAGAGGTATTTATGAACCACACGCTTGACCACAATCCCGCCTGAAAAAAGACGATGATCCCTGAGTTTGTTTCGGCTTTTTTTTCTCAGAGGTAGTCAGTTAGGAAATGCCGGCTACATCTAATTTAAAGAAATACGACGTGTAAAAGAGATCTGTGAACCTACTTGCTCAATAAACGATTTCATTTCATTTCCTGATGGTAAGCAGTGATGCAATCGTTGATGGTAAAGCGCGCTAATTTTCCAATACAAATCTTAAGAGATTTCTATGGACAAAAGCACTCACACACTATTTTTTTCAGTGTTATTTATCTTTCAAACAGCCGGTGCATTGAAAAGTAAAATTGCCATTTTAAAAAGTTTTTGTTATTCATTTACTTAATTGGAACGCAAGATACTCTTTATTATGTACACCATATAGAATACAGAACATAAATTTAATGATTTTACAAAGGGTGACACAATGGGCGGTCTTATCGCTAAGAGCGATCTTTTACAGACAATCTTTGGATGGAATACTAAAAGGAAGGAGAGAGAAATATGTAATGGAGGTCGTCTACAGTGTACTATTTACATAGAGTATAAAATAAATATGTACGTTAAATGTATCATACTAGTTTATCTAAATATATACATCTAAATAATAAACATGATACAAGAGCAAATAAAATATAATGACATGTTTGAAGAGAGAGAGGAAGAGCTTTTTATCACAGTTTTAAAAGTGGACAGATTTTGAGCACGCCTTATGGACACGGGCAAGTCATTCCATAGCCGAACTACTTGTACAGTAAAGGATTTATCGTAGAAACTAGTGGAACACATCGGCCCAATTACCCTCATTACAGGCAATAGGCCTGCTTATTTGCGATCCAGGACTAAAAGTTGTTTTTTGTCCTGTCAAGTCATGGTCAACTAACGTGTTAAATTTCATAGTGTAGCTTAAAAAATAAACGTATAAAAATATAATATTTTAACGAAAATAATATAATCAGCTTATAATGAATAGGCTCTTAAAAAAAGTAAAGAAACTAAAACCCAACTACGACAAAAAACGACGCTGAAAAAGTATAAAACAAGATTTTCAGAATACTGCACTAAACAAAGTTGCTAGTTTTCATGTTTGGAAAACCGCAGTCACACGTTGTCAAAGTGCTACGGTAGGTATATGTAACGTGTGACTACGCCTTTCCAAACTTGAAAACTAGCAACTTTGTTTAGTGCAGTATTCTGAAAATCTTGTTATACACTTTTTCAGCGTCGTTTTTTGTCGTAGTTGGGTTTTAGTTTCTTTACTTTTTATTATTTGTACTATTTTGGTGTTAAAATGTATTTGTGGCGCATAATATTAACAAATTAGCTTTTGTTAATTGATGAACTAAAAAGCATTCCTGTAATTATGTACCAACATAAAGTACTCGTGAAGCTCATTCAATTGATACCAAACACGGTATATTTATTTTAATTTTATATTTACATATAACTTTTTGTCCGCTAGAGGGCGCAATACTAAATTTGGTGACAAGCTTTATAGCTCATAACCAACAGAATATTAAGGCCCTTCTAATGGTACTGCAGTGGTCTTATTCTGGTAAGTAGTAAAGAAGCTATGAACGAAAAGATGTAAATTATATGCAATCAGCCCATTAATACTGGTAAAGTCACAAGCAAATGCTAGTAATATATATATATTCAAAATGTACAAGTAAAACGCTTTAAAATGATACCAAACACGGCATATTTATCTTAACTTTATTTTTTTACTCTGTATGTTTTGTCCGATAGAGGGCGCCACATTAGGTTTTGTGAAACCCCATATAGCCTATAACCAGCGGACAATTAAGACGCTTCTAATGATATGTCATTTGTCGATTTCTGATAAGTAGTTTAGAAGTTACGAGGGAGCAGATGAACATACATACATACATACATACATACATACATACATACATAGCCTGTGAAAATCATAACCCTCCTTTTGCTTTGCCGTAGTCGGGTAATAAACTAGCGCGCTTTACCATCAACGATCGCATCACTGCTTACCATCAGGCGGGATTTCGGTCAAGCGCTAGTTTAAAATTTACTAGCTGCGTCTCGCGGTATCACCCGTGTAGGTTTCAATATGTTTTTTTTTATACGCTCCACCCCTTTTGGTCGCAGTGTGATGTTATATAGCCTAAAGCCTTCCTGGATTAATGGGCTATCCAACGCAAAAATATTTTTTCAAATCGGACCAGTACTTCCTAAGATTAGCGCGCACAAACAAACAAACAAACAAACTCTTCAGCTTTATATATTAGTATAGATATAGATAGATAAAAAAAATGTTTCTACTCTTTGAACACAGGCGCCCTCTTAGTGGGAGGGAGTGGGCCGTAATCTACGACGGCCTAGTGCGTGTTGGTAATGTCACATGTTGTCAAAGTTTTATTTTTTCTCTTGGACATGCCGGTTTCCTTACGATATTTTCCTTGATCGGTATATTTAGTAATTAATGTGTTAATTAATATTCGTATTTTCGTAATAATTTCTCATCATGATATTAATATTAACTTAGATAAAGTACGCCAATATAATCCTCTATATATCGCATCGTGCTAGGACTCTATAGCACAATATTCTCTATCTTCAAAAATATTAGGGCCAACTGAAGGACCAAAGGGAAGCGATAAGCAGTCATTACTGGTCCTGCGGAACAGAAGTCGATTCCGTCACTTACTACTACATAAAAGTTGATATTATAATTTATAAGAAACGAAGTACGTAATTTATCTTACTTCTAATAAGCTGTATTATATACGTATTGCATTGGGATTATTTTAATTAAAAAATCAACCCTGTCCGGTCAGGACCTGCGTCAGGCGGAACGTGAGGGCGCCGTGGCGCCTCTCTAGCCACTCCTCAAAGAGGGGACTTACCGCCGCTATTATGGCGTGCCCAGCACTTGGTTGCGACAATCGTACTCTCCATGTCGCCATGAGATCCCGCCGGAGCTCTGTCCATCGTACCGCGATTTATGCCCCGGCGTTTTGCCTCCTCTCGCCACTCCCACCTGTGAAAAGGTTAAGCCTGGCCCCAAAGTTAGATTATGTTTAATAACAAAAGGGCTCAAAGGTAATAGTGCTTGTCTGCAGAAAACTTTATGCATGACTCGACCAGAAAGTCAGGAAATAACACACATATACATAGATACAATTTCACATGTTTCTAGGAACTTCATCGGAGTAGTGAATACAACTTCACACAGCGTAATCACAAAATAGAACGCAAGTTTCAATCAAGTACGATTTCGTTTCCATCCTGTTACGAGTCTGGTCGCTTGTAAAGAGTAGGTAGGTACAGTCGCCCTCGCAAGTTCTGCCATACCACCTTCCTATTACTTCCTGACGGTGTGAGCAGCGTGGGTTAAATGTTTGTAAACACAGCTACGATTCAGGAGTATCGTATCGGCGTTTTGCCTCCTTTCGCCACTCCCACATGTGGGCGAGGGCTTTGGCCCCCAGATCCCATGGCGATAATCCGGCAAGTAGGCTCGCCGCCTCAGTGGAGACCGTGCGGTAGCACAACCATCACGTTGATCTTAATTAAAAAAAAATGTGTCCTACGCTACAATATGACAGATGGAACCAAACGACCTTCCATAGAAGATATGATCATACAGCCACGAACTATCGCGGAAAGCATAGCTTCGCGTCGCGCATATCGACCCGTGCGTGCGTGCACGAGCCCCTCAAGGATTCAAGGTTACATAATAATATGGACTTGCCAAAGCCTTGCCTTCGAACACATTATAAGTTTATTAATACAAGAAATGAAAGGTATTATTTCAATTGCAGCATATTTAAAAAAAAACTTTTAACTACATAATAATAAGGTAGTTGACTAAAAGACTTATTTGTCCATTAATCAGATTTGCAAAAAAAACTAGACAAGTATTTTTTTCTTTTTTCATACAAACAAAAAATGAAGACGATTGTTGACAGTGCTTTGAAAACTCATGTGATATCACTTCTCGCTACACTTTTTAGCAACGAGTGACGTCATCAGCTCCCACTCCTGATCTTTGATGCGCCATATATTTATCAATTTTTTTGATTTGATAAAACAAAATATACGTATCCAGCGACTTCGTTCGCGAGGAGTTAGTTATGTTTCGCTCCTATTGCTCGCAGCGTGATGTTATATATCCTAAAGCATTCCTGAATTAATAGCCTATCCAACGCAAAAAGAATTTTTCAAATCGGACTAGCAGTTCCTGAGATTAGCGCGTTCAAAGAAACAAACAAACTGTTCAGCTTTTTATATTAGTACTAGCTTTCCGCCCGCGGCTTCGCCCGCTTGGTAATTATTTATAACGCGCTTTTTATATTTCCCTAGGGAATATCAATTTTTTTCGGGATAAATATACCCTATTATTTAATCCGGACTTCTAACTTTACGTCTGCAAAATTTCAAAGAAATCGGTTCAGTAGTTATAGCGTGAAAGCGGAACAAACAAACTCACTTTCCGATTTATAATATTAGTATAGATAAACTGAATGACGGACTCATCATCATCCCAGCGTTAATCCCAGTCGCATCCGAAGCTTTGTCAGTTTTGGAGTCTGGGGTCCGCTTTACCAGTCCAACTGCTGATATGGCTAAACTTCGACATTTTCCGTGAAGCGACTGCCGTCTGACCTCCACAACCCGATGGCGACATCGAAGCATTGCAGTTAGACCAATTGTTGGACTTTTGAGTGCTCCAACAACCCGTAACGACTGCCACTAGATGTTCGTATGGCAACAGGGACCAACGGCTTAACGTGCTTTCCGAGGCACGACCAGACCAGTGCAAATATTCATATTCATGCATACAAATATTTGCACTGTGCGGTGATCGAACCCGCGCCACCTTGGGCAGCGGCCGCGTCCGCTACCGCTACGCCACGGAGGCTGTCGCTGAATGACGGACTAAATAGAATCAATTTTCTTTCCCAGAAAATATCGCTATTATGCATGCAGCTAATCTAAATATTCATCCCTCTAATTTATGCTTCGTTGTTAATAGACATATCCTGCTTTATTGTTTATTAACATAGCATACGGTGGCAGCTGCACCGCTAAGATGTGGAAAGGAATCAGAGCGAGCACTAATTAGTGGTGCGCTCTCGACGTGTGTTTGTGATGACAATTCTAGTAACTGTGGCTTATACCACATGTGCAGTAGGTATCTACGTACCAGGATAATGGTTTACGTGGAAATGGTGGATTACGAAAGGTATTGAACAGATTCATAAAGGTCTGATGATACGATGCAGATAATAGGTAAGTAACTATTGGAATGCAGTAAGGGGAAAAAGAGCGAGAGAAATTGTGCTTGAATTGTATTTGCTCTTTTTAGTAACGAAGCTGTCGGATGTATCCCTAACATAAGTAATCGCAATGTCAATATGAAATGAAGAATGTCAAATTAAACTTGATTGCAGAAAATGTCAGTGAATGCTCAACGAGATGATTTGAAATACAAATAAAATATAATAAAATATTCGTCACACATAGTCAATATAGGTCACACAAAGGGCGATGGAAAGAGCTATGCTCGGAGTTTCTCTGCGCGATCGAATAAGAAAAACCTAAGTCACTGACATGGCTCTTCGAGTCGCTATGATTAAGTGTCAATGGGCGGGGCACATTGCTCGTAGAACCGATGGCCGATGGGGCAGTAAAGTTCTGGGGTGGCGGCCACTTACCGGAAGATGCAGCGTAGGGAGGCCCCCAACAAGGTAAACTGATGACCTGGTGAAGATCGCGGGAAGCTAATGAATGCAGACAGCACAAGATTGGTAATTTTGGAAAAGATTGGGGAAGGCCTTCATCCAGCAGTGGACCCCTATAGGCTGTAGAAGAAGAAAAAGAAGAAGAAAATATCCGACACAAACTACTCTATTTGCACACTAAATGTAAAATAAATAAAATGGATCATCATCATCATCAGTCTCTACTCGTCCACTGCTGGACATAGCCTCCTTCATGGCACGCCAACAAGCTCGATCCTGAGCAGTTCTCCACCAGCCACTACCAGCCACCTCTTAAAAATAAAGAAAAAAAATGGATATAATAATGCAATGTGTCAATACACTGCCACATGTAGGTGGATTTAAATACGAGCGCCTTGTGGCTGACTTATTGCAATATGATTATTTTAAAAACTTTTATATCGCCAAATATTCTTTATCACTGGAATGATTTTAATATTTCATAGTTCTTCCATAAAAAAATTGTCGGCAGTCAATTCTATGACTAAAAACTTACCTACTTACTTACATAATACATAATCAGCCTATAATGTTCCCACCCCTAGAACTCAGGCCTCCTCTCGGTGAGAGTGAGTTCACCGTAATCTACCACGTGTGCTCAGTGAGGGTTGGTAGATGTAGAGTCTCATGTCATCGAAGTTTTGTCTCAAGACATGCCGGCTTCCTCAGGATGTTTTCTTTCACCATTCTGAAAGCAGTGGTGATAAAATAATTTACACAAAGTAAAGCGCCTGACTCGGTTCGAACTTATGAGCTACAACTTGTAAGTCGCGGCCGATACCACTAGGCCACCGCTGCTGTCTTTACTTACAAACTAATTTATTAACCGACTTCAAAAAGGACTTCAGAATTACTCAATTCGACCGTATAATGCTTTTTTTTTTCTATGTTCGCGCGTAACTTCGTCGTTTATGAACCGATTTTGATAATTATTTTTCTGTTGGAAAGAAAACGTTCCCAAGGTGGTCCCATGATAAGGATATCAGGGTTTGATGGTGGAAGACCCGAGAAAACAAGGGGAACTTTCAAAAATTGCAGGGGAGACTAGTGCATTTCTTAGCATTTTCATTAAGTATTTTAAAGCACTACAATTTAATAAAGGTCTGGAGTAGATCTGATAATGGAGCCGGGAGACAGTCGAAGGAACTCTTCAATAATTCACAGCAGCTACCTTGTGTTTGGGCTCGATTAATTTGTATTGATAAGAACTTTACACCTAGATGGGTTGTGACTGTCATAAGAGCTCTCATGATGAAGATAAAGGCCAGTTCCGGGAACTCCTCAATGGTTTACAGTAGCTACTTTGTAGTTGTACTTCATTCATTTATATTGATGAGACCTTTGCACCCATTGGGTTAAAATAATGGTCTGCAGTAAATTTGATGATGAAGACCACAAGCAGTTGGGGGAATACTAAGGTACGGGTAAAAATTAAAGTAAACAAAATTACCTCGTTTCCCAACTATATTTGCGTCAGCTTCTAGTCTGACCGGATGCAACTGAATACATAGTACTTTTAACAACTAAAAAGTGTAAAATAAAAACTTTTTTACAAAAAAACAACGGACTTCCAAAAACCACTACAAAGTGAAAAATAACTAATTTCGGAAGTCGGTGTCTTCGGTTTTGTAAATTCGTTTTTTGACACCGACTTCCGAAATTAGTTATTTTTCACTTTGTAGTGGTTTTTGGAAGTCGGTTGTTTTTTTTTTGTAAAAAAGTTTTTTATGTATAAAAAAAGAAAACAAAATGTCTCATCCATGGTTCCACCGAAGACGAGGTACATAAGTACCACAGATCAGCACAGGAACAATCTAGTTGGGCACGCCACAACAGCGGCGGTAAGTCCCCGCTTTGAGTAGTGGCTGGAGAGGCGCCATAGAGTCCTCACCTTCCGCCTGACGCAGTTCCTCACCGGACACGGTTGTCTCGAGAGGTTCATGTTTCGGATAAAGCGAGAGGAAATGCCAAAGTGTCACCATTGTGTGGATCGCCCTGAGGACACGGTGGAGCATACGGTGGAGGTCTGCCCGGCTTGGGTAGAGCACCGCCGAGTCCTCGTGGCGGCAATAGGCGGCGATCTCTCGCGTCCGACCCTGGTCCAGGTCATGGTCTGGAGCGAGAGTGCAAGGTAGGCTGTCACCTTCTTCTGCGAAGCAGTGATGCTGGTAAAGGAGGAAGCGAAACGCGTGAGGTAGAGAAATCCCAGCGCCCTCACGCTACTAGCAGGAGACGCCCTGGTCGGGAGACAACATCGAAATCCTAGCCACCGAAGGCGCTGGCTTGCGGGTGGTGAGCAATCGACAGATCGCCACCCCGCAAAGACCAGGCCCGAGTCGACGATGCGTTGTGTTTCACGCACGCCTTAAAGAGATGTCAGCACATCGTGACAGGGTCCAGGAAGGAACCAGGAACCAGGGTTCGGGTTGGTTAAAAAAGAAACCGTGGCCCTGGCCTACAGGCAAGGAAAGGATCACGGGTGGTTTGTAGTCAGTAAAAATCTGACACCATTCCACTCCGCCCAGAGCGGGAGAGGTCATTTTATGATTTGCCATCTCCAACAAAAAAAAGTGAAGTAAAAGTTTGGTTTGTTTTACTTTGTTGTCTTATAAGAATATTTTAGGTATGATTATTATTATTATAAACTTAGGTAAACGAAGAAAATTTGGTTATAGAGGTCTTTATATTATTTATTCCTCTAAATAATCTGTTGTGGTTAATTACGTAAATCCTGCTTATAAATTGTTTACTTCGTAAACGATGTCTTCACCGTTAAGACGTGGAAAGGAATCAGGGTGAGCAATACATACACATTAGAGTTGCGCTCTCGACGTGTTTGTGAAGACAGCTGCCGTATTTGTGGTGCAAACTATATGTTAGTGCAGTACCTGATTAGGTATTATTTATGAGGTTTATTGTGAATTAAAATGAGATATTAAAAGATTCGTAATGGGATAAATGATGCAGATTATAGGAAAGTAATTATTTGAAACCAGAAAAGAGAAAGAAGAGGTAGAACTCCGCTCCGATCCGAAAGAGAGGCCATGGTTGAGCGAACGAGTGTTGCACTACAGGCAGTCTCCGAATGGGGCATTGCCAAACTTGTAGCATTCAACGCCGCCAAAACACAGGCGTGTCTTTTCACCGCCAGAAGGAGCCCGTTCACCTTGGCTCCTACTTTTCGAAATGTGTCCTTGGAGTGTACCGATCGCCTTCAGCTTTTGGGAGTTGAGATTTCCTCGAACCTTAACTTTAAGCGCTTCATTGATTCCAAGACCAGGGTGGCTGCCAGGAAACTTGGCGTTATCGCAAATGTCCGCTAGTACTTCACATCCGAGCAGTTTCTAATGTTGTACAAAGCACAGGTCCGTTCGTGTGTGGAGTACTGCAGCCACATTTGGGCTGGTGCTGCTAAGTGTCACCTGGCCACTTTGGATTCAGTGGAAAGGCTAGCGAAGAGGCTGATTGGTGACCCTAATTTAACTCGAGATGGTCTGCAAAGCCTAGAGCATAGGCGTAGAGTAGCTAGCCTTTCAGTGTTCTATAGGATGCATTTTGGGGAGTGTGCGAGGCAATTGCATGATTTAATTCCATTATCTAATTACATTATCCATCTCCGTTCCACCATCGGACGACCCGTCGTATGGCTAGTTTCCACCCTTACGTTGTTAACGCCACTACGACCCGGACGAAGCGTTTCGCCTCCTCCTTTATACCGCGTACACGACTGGAACAATTTTCCACCGGCGGTGTTTCCGTCGGACTACAATTTGAGTGTCTTCAAGGCTAGAGTGAATGGGCTCTTAATAAACTAGTGCGCTTTACCATCAACGATTGCGTCACTGCTTACCATCAGGCGGGATTGCGGTCAAGCGCTAGTTTATAATTTATTAAAAAAAAAAACAAACTGAGCATCAACAATTTTTTTTTTCAGCAAATTTGAATTCCTTCAAAATGGTAGTGTCAAAGCAATCTAGATTTTTTAAGCATTCTCCTTCTATCCTCTTCTCCTAGTATCTTCCTCCTATTTTCCATCAAGTAAGATCGAGGATAAAAGCAGATCCAGGTTCGCTTGGCTTTGGGTCAGGGTTGCGTGTTGGTTAAAAAAGAAACCGTGGCCCTGGTCTACAGGCAAGTGAAGGAACACGGTTGCGTTTTAGTCAGAAAAAGTCTGACACGCCCTTTCACTCCGCCCAGAGCAAGAGAGGTCATTTGATGATTTCCCAACCCTAACAAAAAATGCTCCCTTGGCTTTCACGCAATAACTAATGAGCGAATTTGGACGAAATTTGGCAAGCAGATGGCTTGGACCAGGATTAACATTGTCACTTCCGGCGACTGGCGCCCAAGCTGATGAAAAAAGAAAAGAAAGAAAAGAAAAAACGTTTATTTGCACTAAACATGACGCAAGCGTTTACAAAAACATAAAAATAAGAAATTGTTGAGGGAAACATGCGTCATATCCACGCAAAACGGCTGTCGCTCAGCATTATGCTGCGACTCTATGCAAAAAACAGAGCCCAGCGCTGGTTTTCAGCGACAGCCGGCGTCGACGTAAAGACGTCACCCGATGCAACAAACAATTAAAAGTAGCACCGAGCCGGTAATACAATAAAAATAAAAACGTAATAATAAAAACATATAAAAAGTAAATCCAATTGTAAGTGGTGAGTTCCAAGGTGGTGAGAGTACAATTTCAACAACACAAACAGGTATATAAAAAATAAAATACAGGTTATATAAAAACTACGAGAATATCATCCTCCGAAATGACATACATCTGATTCCGGTTTGACAGTCAGCATTTTCTAATATAGTCTGTGGTTTGTGCTTCGTCGCACGCGCATCCGATTTTCTTTGGCGGGAATTTGAACAGAAAGGGCGGAAATTTTTGAAAAATTTAAAAACTTTTATATTTTTGTTCAGAATTGTAATTTCTTGTACAATTTGTAAATATATTGTAAATAGATAATTGTTATAAATAAAATGTTAGAACAGCAGGCCGGGGGTCACACCCCCCCGGCCGAACGAGGTCCAAGCTCCTTGGGAAAAAGAGCCAGGACAATGGACTGCACTGATGCACAGGACGCTGATCGTGATAGCGGCGGTGAGGAACGTACAAATTATTTACCTTATTTTAAACCCAATTATAAAAGACTTTATCCTGAAAACTGTGCAAAGCAAGATTTTAAAGTATTTGTTGAAAGTAACAACAATGAACGTTTGGGTAACAAGAGCCCTATATATTTGAACCACATTTTCAGTAATGACATTAAAGGTGTAGTTGCCATTCACCGTGTTAATGCAAGTAAAATTGCGGTTGTTTTCAAGCAGTACAATAATGCAAATAACTTTTTAATGAATATGGCTTTCCTTGAAAAATATAAAATGAAAGCTTACATACCGGCAGCGCAGATAGAAAAAACAGGCATTATTCGATATGTGCCAGCTAATATCTCGAACAAAGAGTTATATTACAAGCTCTCATCTACTTACGAAATTATTGCTGTGCGCAGATTTATCAAAAAAGTTGCCAATGAAAAGATTCCCCTACAGACAGTCAGCATAACTTTCCTGGCAAATTCTTTGCCAGACACTGTACAATACGATTTATTCTCATATAGAGTATCTGAGTATATCCCTCCTCTGCAGCAATGTTATCGTTGTTTTAAGTTCAACCATTCGGCAAAGGTTTGTAATGGCAAACAGCGTTGCAGTCTTTGCTCTGGTGACCACATTTACAAGGAATGTGATAAACCGTCTGAACTTTGTTGTGTCAATTGCAGTGGGCCACACTTGGCAATATCTAATCTATGTCCTATTAAAATTAAAAAGAACCAAGAAAAGAAAAGTAAGATTACCTATGCAGGTACTGTTGCCACTACAAACGACAAAAACTACAATACTGAATTTCCACCTCTTGTAAATAATAAAAATGTAAATAAATCAAACAATGAGCTGGGTCGTACCACTCCGATTTCCAAAAATGTGAATAAAAGTATATCTGTTAAAGCTGTTCCACAGAAAAATGTACAGTTTTCATTGGATGAACTGAAGAATCAGTTAATAAATAATCCTGAAATAACAAATGCAATTGTTCGTACATTAGTTTTAATTGCTAATAAAGGGGATGACTCTCCAATTACATCTACTTCAATAAAAGAATTATTAATTAAAAATCTAATTTAATCTTATGGATAGTAATAGCCCTTACAATATATCTACATTAAGAGTAACACAATTTAACATACAAAGCATTTATAACAAAATTCCCCTCCTAACAAGTTTTTTACATGATAATAATATCGATATCTGTCTCTTAAACGAAACATGGTTAAAAGATAATCGAACCTGTCGTATTTCTGGCTACAATATGTATCATAGGAACGCTGCAAACAATCATGGTGGTGTAGCTATTCTTATAAAACCATATTTAAAATACAAAATCTTGCCAACTAATTTCTATGAAGAGATACAAACAATAGCCCTGTCTTTAACTACTCCATTCGGTAATTTGTCCATTCTTTGTGTGTACTGTCCACCGTCAGGTCAAGTAATAATGAATAACTTGCAGAATATAATTCGAAATCTCCCATCACCTATGTTTGTGGCTGGAGATTTTAATGCTCATCATTCAGCATTTGGATGCCTATCTAATAAGCGTCGTGGTATACAGTTATACTCACTTCTAGATGACTTAGATCTATGTATTTTAAATGAAGGAAATTTTACAACAATTAATTATCCAAACTGTAACCCATCGGCTATTGATGTTTCTGTTGCTAGCCCATGTATAACACCTTTGTGCAAATGGTCAGTTCATGAAGATAATATGGGTAGCTATCACTTTCCCACCATCACAGAGATAACAATCACAGTTGAGTGCTATAATGTTAACCCACCCATAGACAAATTTATATATACCAGAGCTGACTGGATCACATTTAATGAGCTCTCTAAAACATGTTTTAATAATGTAGTCTCTAACATATATAATCCCCTTGTTTCCTATAATAATTTTTGTGAAGTACTTTCCACATTAAAATCACAATGCATTCCAAAATTTTCTAAAAGTACAGAATATAGAAGTAGACCTCCAACACCATGGTGGAATGAAAAGTGCAAAGAAAGTGTAATCAAGTCCAAACAAGCCCTTAAGTATTACAGACGATTCCCTACAATTGAAAATTTTATTTTATACAAAAAAAATGATGCAATTAAAAAGCGAACTATTGCAGAAGAGAAAAAGTGTAGTTGGAAAAAGTTGTGTAACAGTTTTAACAGGACTACTCCTATTTCTGCTATTTGGAACAATATTAAAAGGTTTAAAAGAATAAGAACAAGTAACAAATATCATTGTGATGAATTCATTGTACCGTTTTTAAATAAGTTATCAGATAATTCATATAAAAGTACTGATGACTTAAATAAATATTTCGAACTTCATAATACTAACAGAGAATCCACTCACTTACTAAAACCTTTCACTTGGTGTGAGTTTACTACCAGTCTTACATCTCGACGAGATACTACTCCTGGATTAGATGATTTCCCTTACATATTGATAAAGAAATTAAATACCAATGCTCAAAAGCTTTTTCTGGAAATATTAAATGCACTATGGCTCAAACAAATTATTCCACAGTCATGGAAAACACAGTGTGTTATACCAATTCTTAAGCCAACTAAACCTCCAGATGATTGTAACTCATATAGACCCATTTCCCTCTCTTCTTGTTTGGGGAAAATATTTGAAAATATGATTAAAATTCGCTTAGATCATTTTGCTGAATCCAATAATATCATTCCAAACATTCAATATGGTTTTCGTAGAGGTAGAAGCTGTTCAGACAGTTTTACTTCTCTCATAGCAGATCTGAAAAATGCAAAAAACAATAAATGTAGCACTGTATGTGTGTTTCTAGATGTCCAAGGTGCATTTGATAATGTTCAACCAGATATTCTTGTTCAAATTCTATCAAATCTAGGAATTCCAGGTTTATTATGTAAATGGATCCACAATTTTCTTGATAATAGGACAATGTTTATTAAGTATAATAACATTTTACATGGACCTAAAACAGTTTCTAAAGGCACAATGCAGGGTGCCACATTATCACCATTATTGTATAATTTGTACACTTGTGAGATATGCAAATATGTAAATAGTGATACTGTAAATATTTTACAATTTGCTGATGATTTAGTTTTTTATAGTACAAATCATAATGTAGATATAGCAGTCCAAAATGTAAATATAGCATTGCAGAATTTAAATTTATATTATAGTCACCATTTAAAACTTAATATCAACACTAGTAAAAGCAGTGTTTTAATTTTTTCTAAGGATAGCCCAAGTAACAGAGTGATATACAACTGTAAAATAATTCCAACAGTAGAACAACACAAATTTTTAGGAGTCATAATTGATAAAAAATTGACTTTTGATCAGCATGTTAAGTACATTGTTACAAATAGCAGTAAGGCATTAAATATAATTAAATGTTTAGCCGGTGTTAAATGGGGTGCAGACCCATTAACACTTTCTATTTTATACAAAGCTATTGTTAGAAGTCATTTTGACTACAGCTGTCTTGCATATCTTAACAGTCAACATGTTAAGAAGCTAGATGTGTTACAGAACAAAGCACTGAGAACTATTAGTGGAGCAATATGCTCAACCCCAGTAAGGGCTATGGAAGTTGAGACCGTAACTATGCCTCTCATACTTAGGAGGATACTTCTAACTGAAAGGTTTTGTTTAAAACTAATCGCATCTGACAACCAACAGATTATAAAGAAAATTATACCTTTCCCTATGCAACCTAGACCTACTTTAACAACTGCATATGAACTTTTAGCCTGTAAATCTCCTTCACTACCATTTATTCTGTTAGAAGTCCAAAACAAATATACACAGATTTTTAAAAATAAGAAATGGCCATTGTATAATATATCATATGATTGTCAAATGTTCCCAGTTCACATTATTAACCATAACATTACAACAAACAATGATCTACTAACATTTTTAGACCAGAATAAACACTATTACACATTTTACACTGATGGTAGCAAAGGTGAAAATCATGTACGGGGTTCAGTGTACGACCCACAAATAAAGTTTTCTCAGAGCTTTGTTCTTGACAATACTCTAAGTATATTTTCTGCAGAGGCTTATGCAGTCTTTGAAGCGCTTAAGAGAATTAATACTGTACATAGCCATACATTCTTCTTAATTTTGACAGATTCATTGAGCTTAATTAAGTGTCTGGAAAACATTAAGTTAAACTATAAGATTAACTACATTATTTTTATGATTAGGAAAATGATATACAATCATTCACAAAAGGGAATCACAATTTCATTTATGTGGGTACCAGCGCATAAAGATATTACTGGAAATGTTATCGCTGATAAGACTGCATTTGATGGGATTAACCCGATTGACGTAAGTCTCATTACTGGTGTACCGTTTACTGATTGTTATGCTACGGTTAATAAGTACATTAGAGAACTATGGCAAGAGTTTTGGGAAGCAGATCAAGAGTTAAAGGGAAAGTGGTATGGAGCTATACAATCTGTTATACCTGTAAAGCCGTGGTATCATAAACTGAAGGAAACCAGCCGTGAATTCATAACTACAATCAACCGCCTTCGATTTGGCCATTCTAATACACCTGCACATCTTGCAAGACTTGGAATAGTTAATAATAACGCTTGCAAAAACTGCGGAAGAGCCGTTGGTGATATCGAACATTTAATATTTATGTGTCAGTGTCAAAATTTTGTGTTCAACAGACTGATTCTTGCTAGTGAACTATATGAAATCTGTGACAGTGAAGTGCTAGTGACGAATAATTCCTCCCGCCGCTTGTCCGATCTATTAAAAAACAGAAAGACTTACTTACCAATTTATAAATTTATCAAGAACACAGTGGAAACTATCTAACAAAGATACCTAAACTCCAAACGAAGAAATGGCTCAAAGGTCTTAGCAACCAAGCCAAAAACTCCAAAAAAAAAAAAGCACGCGCATCCAATCCAACGTGCGTCAATGTTTACATTGTAGGCTAGTTTAGATTTACATTCACATTGCCTGATACCATCAACTATTACCATTACTAATTACAAATAATTCACATAAAAAAAAACAATAATAATTATCACCACACAATTGAGTTAGAAAATGCCCATATACATAATTTTACGAACAGTTATGTGTCGGCGTTATATCTTTGCATCAGTGAGTAGTTCGTGAGAGACGAGATCCTGGAACTGGAAACCAGAGGGTGTCCCGACATGCTAACCCATACAAGGAAGTATACACAGTATTAATAGACAATCGCCGCCAAACGCTTGGACCACCAATGCCAGCTGCGTGCAATCAGGGGTAGGTTCAAACTTCGGTATCTTTTTGAATTTGAAGTAAATACTGTTTGAAATTTGATCTAAAACTACCAACCGTCTTTATAGCACGAAAAGGAGGTGGCAAGTCGTTCCAACAACGAGAGGCAGCGAATTTGAAACTACCACGGAATGCAGCAGTTTTATGTGATGAGGCTAGCATTAGGTAAGAGGAAGCTCTTGTATTAAACTTATTAAAGTCGCGTGACCAGGTCAGTTTATTATATATATATTCTGGTTTCCTGGAAATAATTGTACCAAAGAGAAGAGTAGCCAGATGAAGCTTTCTACGTGCTGACATTTTCATCAGATTTCCTTTATTTAAAAAAGGAGTGATGTAGGAACGTGGTGGGACATTGTAGCAAAACCTAGCACAAGCATTCTGCACCCGCTGAATTAGCCTCTCACTTCTACCAAGAATGCATGACCCATACACAGTGTCAGCATAATTAAGTTTTGATAAAACAAGTGACTCACACAGCATGATACGCATATCCACACTTAAGTAGGGACGGATACGGTATAATAATTTGAGTCGATAGAAGCAGTTGCGCACCGCCTCCAATATGTGTGCCTCAAAATGGAGCTGGCCGTCAAATATCAAACCCAGATTCCGAGCCTCTAGGACTCTTTCCACAGTGCAACCATCAATTCTGAGGTCCAGATTGCAAGCAAGCATTTTGTTAAGAAAATCTCTAGATCCCACCACAATATACTTAGACTTACTAGGATTCAGGACCAGGGAGTTTCTTTTGGACCAAGAAGCGATTCTATCCAAATCCTCATTCACTCTGTTCACAGTATCAGCTACATCCCGGGACCGGAACGAGATGTACAACTGCAAATCATCAGCATAAAGGTGATATTTGGTATTGATCAGACAGTTGGTGATATCGGCACTGTACAGGATGAAGAGAAGTGGGCCCAGGATTGATCCCTGGGGTACGCCCCTCTCCACACGCTTCGGACCAGATGACAAGGAGTCTCCACAATCACTAGTCACCCGGACAAACTGCGATCGATCTTTAAGGTAACTCTCAAACCATTCAACGGTTTCGACTTCACATCCATAATAAGACAGCTTGGAGAGTAGAAATGAGGTGTTGATTGAGTCAAAAGCACGCGAAAAGTCCAATAGGACTAGGAGAGTTCCCATACCCTGATCTCTGGCCTCAAGAATGTTGCCAACTACATCCAAGAGGGCCGTTGACGTGCTATGTGCCCTGCGGAAACCAGACTGAGCCAGCGGCAAGATATTGTTGCGTTCAAGATATGCCCTAAGTTGGTCTGCCACAACCCTTTCCAAGATCTTAGACAGACACGGGAGTAGACTTATAGGACGAAGGTCCTTCACGTTCCCAGGGCAGGGTACTTTTGGGATTGGTCTAACAATTGCCATTTTCCACAAATCGGGGAACGAAGAGCTGGCTATAGATCTGTTGATGATAGCAGTGATCACTGCAAGAGTTCTAGGCAGTGTCAACATCAGCATTTCCAAAGAAATTTGATCAGAGCCCTGCGCATTAGACCTGAGACTGTGCAAGATTCTCAGAACTGCATCCTGCTGGACCAGCTCAAGCCGGAAATGACTGTTACCATGCCTGTGATGATTGAAGTATTTCAAATCCGCAGCAGCAACCCTCCCACTACCCGGAACATCCAAAAAGTGTTGGTTGATTAATTCAGGGTTATTGCAGAAATGAGGCAGACTATGCTCTTGTTTTTTAGAGGTGGTAACTGTTGCTTTAATGTGGCTCCACAGTTTTTTAGGTTTTCGCATGTTATTATTAATAAAAGTTTTAAAATATGCACGCTTTTCACTATCAAGAGCAGCTCTAACAAGATATTTAAGCTCTTTGTATGATTTAAAATGATGTTCAGATTTGGTCAATTTCGATTTAAAATAGCACCTGTCACGAAGCTTCATCATCTCCTTAACTGTGTCTGTTATCCAGGGATAAGATTTCTCTTTAATAAGGACCTTCCTGAGGGGAGCATGCAAATCAAAAAGTGTCAAAATGCATTTATTAAAAATAGAAACCATTTCATTCACATCCTCTAGATCTACAATATGCTCCCAGTCAAATTTATTTAAGTCCTTATTAAAAAGATCCGGGAGGATATCTTTAAGTGGCCTGTAGGTAATCCAGTAAGGAGAGGGTTTCTCCAGCCTGAACCTCAGTTGAACAGATATAATTGCATGATGACCAAGCTCCGGTATGTGTGATACAGAAACGTCACAAACACGGGCATTAGTACACACAACATCAATTAGTGTTTCACTATGATCTGTGAAATGGGTTGGCTCAGTAATTATTTGTGTAAGCTTGCAGCATTGTATAAAATTGTTTAGTAATTTTGATTTATTGTCAGACTGGTTTAATACATTTATATTAAAGTCGCCAAGCAGGATGACCCTGTCCGCGTTAGCAAAGGAGAAGAGAGAGTCCGTAACCGCATCCAGGAAGATATTCACATCAAGCCACGGCGGCCGGTATGCAGTACCAATAATGACTGAGTGCGAGTTAACGTTAAGTTGAAGCCACATTTGCTCAACCTGCGGCGCCGGCGGGTGCGGCATGGTGCGCACGCGCACACCGCGGCGCACGTAGAAACCCACGCCGCCCCCACGGCCGCCGCGCACGGCGCGTGCACGCGGCACGTGCCGCAGTCGGTAGCCCGGTACTGTTGGCGCACGGCCTTCCTCCCCCTGCCTGAGCCAGGTCTCATTTATCGCCATGATGTCTACCGACAGGCTCCCCATAGCTACAAGGAACTCGTCATGACGTGAACCCAGCGACCCCGCATTAAATAATCCAACTTTCAAATTATTTGCTCTAGTCATTTATGGAAATAGGTAGGGCACACAGTAGTACACACATCAGGGTACATACCGTCAGTCAAAAACGGAAGTATAAAAAATGAGCCACAAGGTTCAACAAAATCACCTCCATATTTGAGTTTAGTACACAACATGTTGGTTAATAATTTAATAATTTTCCATTTAATTTTGTAAATAATATGATTATAGTAGGTATATAGGTATAATAATAATTGGTTTAATTTTAATTTGCAAAAAAATAATATTGCTGGTATAATAAAACATTTTATCCTGTAAACATGTAAAATAATGCAATTACAATAGGTATACATGGACAATAATAATAGGTTTAATTGTAATTTGTAAAAAAATAATAATATTGTGGGTATAATAAAACTGTTCATGTGTTTGCTAAAAGTATTGTCCGTCTGTGTTATAGGAATCAAGCAATGTTCGCAATGCACTAGTAAATTATTGCAACCAATTAAATGGGGGCACAAAGGGGAATTATTAATAGTCGCATTACAAGTAAATGTAAACAGTGACCCGAATGGACTCCGATTTACTGCCACAAGAGACACATACCGCCTTATAAAAAATATTATACTCGTACACCAAAAGAGAAAATACAAACAATGTTTATGACGTTTACAAATAATGGATAAAAGCGTTATGTGGCTCAGCGCAAACCAATAATTATCCAAAAATCCTGGAAATATCATCAAGGCATCGTAGCCTTTCTGCCTTTTGGCGGTCCTCTTTACGAGCCAAAATTCTTCCGTCTTTTGACCAGACATACTTCCATCCGCGCTGACTGCCCGCCTGACGAGCCTGATAGAATAGCTGTCGATTTGTTCGAGTAAGGCGCTCATTGATATAAATACGGCGCGACGACGGAAGTCCTGTTATTTCAAGGTCGTCCGTACTCAAACCACGGCGAACCCGAGCCGCGCGCAGTAGCACATCGCGCGTTGAACGCCTTGCGAAGCGGACAGATATATGCCGCGGCCGCTGCGCAGCGGGAACGGCAGAGATGGAGCCATCACTGTTCTCAACTCGATTACGGTTGGTGGACCCGACCCGTTCAGCATGCACGATGTCCCTATCATCAAAGTCGACACCGAGTTTCAACGCGATAACTCTGACAAGATGCAGGACGCTCTCATCCTTGTTTTCAGGAATCCCAGATACTTCAATGTCGTTTAACAGGAGTTCTTGATCCCGCTCATTTAGTTGGCATCTCAGCTCAGCAATAGTGCTTTCTATATTACCATCTCCTGACACGAGTTTCTTTTGGTCTAACTGTAGTTCGAGAGCGCTCACTCGTGACTCCAGGTTATCCATTCTCTCATTGGACGCTTTTATTGTGTCCTTCAGACCAACCATCTCCGTACGCAGCTGTTCAAATTCTTGATGGATAATACGAAACTCTGCACGCAACTCCTCCTTAAACAAGCGCAGTTCATCAGCCATGCCAGGGGAGAAGTGAATAGTGGCATCTAGCGCAGCGTTGTTTATTAGGCTGGTATCCATAAGCTCTTCCGAGCTGTTTTCCTCCGCCTGCACAGAATCCACCCCTCCTCGAACGGGTGTCTCCGCCTTGTTATCCCTGATCACGCTTTTAACGCACTCAGGGCAGCGCCAGGTTGGAGTAATGTAACCTATTGTAGGCAAGTTGACGCAAAGTCGGTGGTAAGATGCATTACATTGGCCGCATTTAGCGGCCTCCAGAGAGGATAGGAATTTGGCGCAACCTCCACACTTAGCTCTGGGCATTTTTTATTAGTTCCTACTTGAGTAATCGGTATCCTCCGCAAGTAGTGTCGAAAACAAACCTTTTTTTGTTTTCGTGTCCACAGATGGCGCTGTTACCAATATGTGCGTCTATGGTTTTATGAGGTGTTGATATATGGTGTAATGACACCATAAGTCGACACAAGGGTAGACAGAGTTGTATTCACTCCTTGGTAGCACTTCACCACTAGGCTTATTATTTTTTTTTTTTTTTTAGCTGATTCACTGAATTACTTTTATTTATTTTTGGGTTAGGGTAGATTTTAGTGACCAATATATAGTTCTAGGTTTGAGATGAATTTGTAGACTATACACTGTACTTGCACACTGGATAACGTTTCAGTTTAAGTTTCACCGTATGTTAAAACTTTATGTAATAAAAAGGATCCCGACAAATGTGTATATTTTCTTTTAATATTATAAATCGACCGCGAGATGTACCGGCTAGTCTGACATCCGTGACGTCTCGACCGTTACTGATGATGGGTGCAGCAGGCGCGCTATCAACGTTGCTTCCCAACATGGGGGGTCCGAGCGCCGCCTGTAGGCGGTTATACGTGGGAATCGTGCGGTCCATGTCCCTGTATGGGGCCCCTGTGTGGGCGATGGACCTGATGGCCGGAACACTCGCCATTCTGCGCAAGCCGCAGAGGGCGATGGCCGTCAGGGTCGTCCGCGGGTACCGCACGATTTTCTACGAGGCGACTTGCGTCCTGGCCGGATCCCCGCCCTGGGACCTAGAGGCGAAAGTACTCGCGTCATTGTACCGATGGCGCGAGGAAGAGCGGAAACGGGGCTCCAGTCCGGTGCAGCGGCAGATCGAGCTGCGCCGAGAGGAGCTCCGTCAGGTCCTGGTGGCGGACTGGCGGCAGAGGCTTATGCGCCCTACCGCCGGCCTCGTTACCGTCGAGGCGATCCGGCCAGTACTCAACGACTGGCTCGGGAGAAGGCACGGCTCCCTGTCGTTCAGGGTGACGCAGGTGCTGTCGGGGCACGGCTGCTTCGGCAAGTACCTGCGTCGCTTAGGCAGGGAGCCGGAGGCTCGGTGCCACCACTGCGTCCAATGCGGGGAGGACACGGCGCAGCACACGCTCTCTGATCTCTCTCTCACAAATGAAGTAGGAGGCGACCTGACGCTGCCGGCAGTAGTGCGGAGGATGGTCGGTACCCCAGAGTCGTGGGACGCAGTGGTGTCCTTCTGCGAGGACGTGATGTCGCAGAAGGAAGCTGCGGAACGGGAGAGGGAGATCTCAACTCCCTTCCCGGGCCGCAGAAGACGCACCGGGCGCCGAAGAAGGGCGGATAACGCCCTCTTCCGCCCCCCATGAATGGGTCCAGGGGCGAGGGACATGGGGAAGTCCCCGCCCCCTATTCGATGGACCCCGAGGCGGAGGCGCGCAGGTGTGTGTCGACGCCCGCCCCTGAGGCGATGCACGGGGTAGTTTAACACCCCCACGGCACGGGATTTTTTTAACCCACTACCCCGTGCAGGAGACGGGGCCCGGACAGACCAGGCCAGCACGAGGGTGTGGGGCCGTGGAAGAATTTAGACTCCTGCGGCCTCACGCGTTTGCTTGTGATAGAAGAGACACCGGGGTGGTTTTAGTCAGTAAAAGTCTGACTGACCCCATCGCCCAACCCAGGGCGGCGGACATCCTATGAGGATTTCCACCCCGAAAAAAAAAAAGGCAAGGCAATTGAAATTTTTATCCGGGTATTGTTAATAATGATAATCATTGGTTGGTGTCACAATTTTATTAAAATTTCATAACAAGCCTACACAAGTTGGTTTCGGCCCCCCGTATGTCTTCCAAAGAACTTGTTCCGGCATAATGTCTGGTGAAGCCGTTCGGAGGACGGGTCTGAGCAGTTGTGTTGCGATGTGTGCCGGGTACGATGCGCCAAATGTTGTTGCGTCGTGAGTTTGTTCGTGGAGGTTCCCAACATCAATCTCCCATTGGTGCAACATTTGTCGTGTTGTTGGGTTTAAAATTGCATCACTTCTCTCAACTGCCATGTTCCAATTCACTCAGTTTTTTGAGGATCATAATAAATTAACGCGCTATACCATCAACGATTGCATCATTGCTTACCATCAGGCGGGATTGCGGTAATGCACTAGTTTATAAGTATTAAAAAAAAAACTTATTTGCATAGGATCGAAACTTATGCGTCTGAAACCGCGAGCTGCAACTAGTATTAAATAAAATACACAATAAAATAAAAATCCATAAACAATCATACATAAATGCAGGTCTTAAATCCAATTCCGAAATAACTGAACATTTTGAAAATGCCAATTCGATACTTTGAGCACCTGTACCCAAATAAATTACTAGGCGTGGTTTGTATATATAAATAAAACAATTGTACTACGGCATAGAATTCCGAAATATTCAATTTTCATTTAAAATATATGCTACTCGTATTGCAATGCATTTGTTAATTAAATACTGGCCGTTTTTGAATGTGAAAATGTTTTTAATCTGTATTGGGATGGGTAATGTGATTGCCAACATTTACCATACCTACAGTCGGTTTTGGAGATTAATACCGTCTTTTTTAGACATTTGACAGTCGTTCCAGATATTCAGAAGCCCGAAAATGATTATGAAATATAATTGTCTGATTGAGTGTTTAGAGGTATGAAGAACAGGGTATAAAGTTCGCTCAACCCTCATAGAAAAGGGAGGATCGTCAGACCAGACGGGTAATGTGTCTGGCGGGCACTTATCCAACAGTTGATGTTAGAAAGTTGCATGCTAGTTGCACGGTAAACTCTACTTGCGAGATGTAGAATTCGTGTGACGTCAATGTGACGTATGTAGCTACATGTGCATATATACGTAGACTTTAGTGTTAATAATTATTTACATTAATAAATTATTGTTATTAATTTTTAATGAATTTGTATACCCATGGGGCTGAACACAGCACTAACTCATGGTATATTGACAATATGTGTTACCAATGGTAATGTATGTGACTCGGTTGTATAAGGCCGATAGACAATCATTTGTTGTTTATATCCAATGGCTTAAACAACCCATGCATACTGCATTCTATTAAACTGGAAGTTGACCCCAACACCACCATCATCATCAACCTTTTTTTATCTTCCCACTGCTGGGCACAGGCCTCCTTTGATACAGAGAAGGATTGAGCGTAATCACCACGCTTGCTCGATGCGTGTTGCCAATTTCAGACTTAAAGTCCAGGTTTCCTCAAGATGTTTTCCTTCATCTTGTAATCAGTCATTGGTGATCCCAACGTAGGAAAAAATTAATTTACTAAGTATATTGATATTACACTTGAATACCCATCATTTCTCGTACTTAACAACAACAAAGATATCTTAAAGAGATTTGTATAAAAGAAATTCTTGCACTCATCACTCCATATTTTCGCAAAGAGGCTAGATATGTGCGCTTAATAAGCCACAAACGGATAACCTCGCTGACGATGCAGGAATTCTGAATAGCATTGCTGACAATACAATGAGAGATCTTAAAGTGGAGATAGCGGGCGAACTTTGTGTGGCCTTTCATCTTTAGCTTGCGATGAAATTATATTCACAATGTGCTGTTCTAGACTTGAGATGCTGCAAACTGATGCGGACATTAATATTAGAGATAAGCCCGGATCATATTAGCTATTTTGATGTGAAATACATGACTATATCTAACGGCACAAATATATCCTAAAGCGGAACAAATATTTGTGTAACCCACAAATGATCTTTCCGGATTTGGGCCAAATTTCTAGTGTGGGGCTACTTTAAAACAAAAATAGTGTATCTATTACCTTAACGGCTAAACATATTTTTCATAGAAGGACTTTATATATCCATGTCGTGCCAAAGAATAAATACTAAATAAATATAATATAATAAATACTGGCTGGCTAATTTCTCATAAATTCAGTCTCTAATAGCAGCCTGCGCGCATTTTTTTTTATAACTATAAACTAGTCATCATCATCCCAGCGTTAATCCCAGTCGCATCTGAAGCCTTTTCAGCTTTGGAGACTATAAATTAGTTTATAACTATAAACTACTGCTAGACTGCAATCCGGCCTGATGGATGATGACGCCAGTGATGCAATCATTGATAGTAAAGCGCGCTAGTTTATTAAGATCCTGCTGTCTGTCCACTCTAGCCTTAAAGACACTTAAATTGTAGTAAAATTTGTTTGTAATTGTAGTAAAAGTAAAAGTTGTGGCAAATTCTTCTAGTCCCTAGATGTACGCGGTATAAAAGACGAGGCGAAACGCTTCATCCGGGACGTAGTGTTGTCAACAACGTAAGGGTGGATACTCGCCGTACGACGGACGGGTCGTCCGATGATGGAACGGAGATGGGGGAATTAAGTCATGCAATACCCTCGCACGCTCTTCAAAATGCATCGTACAGAATTTTAAAATTGCGGTCAAGCACTAGTTAGGATTATTTAAAAAAACCGTTAAAACTGGAATACAACCCAAATATACAATATGTTAAGAAAACCCTGTCCGACCCGTAAGGATAATAAAGGTTAGGTATACACATGACCAAATAAAATATGAAAATTTACATAATCATCATAGTAACAATACTAGTGAATTTTGAAATAATCTTTTTTCCCCGCGAATTGATTCCAACTTCCCCAAAATTTGGTAAGTTTTAAAAAGTGACAACATTATTTTAGGCGGTATAATTCTGAGCGAATAGCGATGCGGCCGCGTGCCGCGTGCCCTGCCCCTCTTCGCCCGCGCCTGTATGGTCTGCCGCACATGTTTTAAGTTACCTCTTTTTGCGAAATAATATTTATTTTTTTAGGGGGATTTTTTTTTTAACTTTAGCCCAGCTTTGTAGGCATTAGTAGAATCAGTTATCGATGCCTAACAATACCTTCACGGATCGGACAGGGTTTTCTTTACATATTGTAGACGTGAAAAGTCTGGGTAGATGATGTCTATAACCAGTAAAAAGATCCCTCCCTTTGTATGATTCAATCTTTAATACTCTGCAACGGATTTTGATGCGGTTTTTTTTTAATAGATAGAGTGATTAAAGAAGATTCCATTAAATTGTTGATAAATGCTATTATTTTTGATGTTTCTAATGTGTTGTCGTAAATAATTACATTTCTTCCGCGTTTGCATTGAAACGCAGGCTGAACCCTACGAGATTCATCAATATCGGTACCGACCGCCCGGTATGGCGGTCACAGTTTTTCTGTAACCGTTGTGTTGTGTGTGTGTGTGTCACTTCAGAAAAAAAAAAAACAGTTTTGACTACACACTATTTACCTATTACAATGAAGTCATTGTAATAGGTGTCAATAAGTATTGACACACTATTACCTCCTTCTCAGTTACATTCCCATATGTGTCTTATAAAATTCCCTACCATCATAATATATATTCAAGACATGGCATCGATAATTCCCTCGACCAACTCAAACGGTTATCAATCCAATTAGAAACCGAGACACATTAAAGTAAAACATCGATAAATCATCTCGAAGACTGACCCATTACAGTAAGAAACCCTAATAAATAATACTTACATGTCATCTAAGTAATTAATCAAATAACTATCGATTTGTATCTTTAGACTGGTTCTGATAATAGTAGTGATAGGCGAGTAGCTTTGGATAGTAAGGAAATTTGACTTTGAATTTGATTATGAATCTGTTAATAGAGATGTAATGCATTCCATTAGTTTCTGCGATAAATCTGTTACTGTTCAAGCAGTTCGGCTATGGAATCACTTGCCCATGTCGGTAAGGCGTGCTCAAGCTCTGTTTAGTTTTAAAACTATGATAAAAAAGCATTTTTCTATGACCATTTGGTAATTTGCATATTTAACCATAAGTCATACATCAAATTTACTCATCCCTGCCAAATCATGTTACAATGATCATTTCCACACGGGTTAACCGTACTACAATGAAACTTTTTTTTATTGACTTTGGCATAAAAAAAACGTCATGTTATGATTATGCCAAAGAGCGCGCGTATTTGCGTCACGACTAAGCATCGCATTCGCATCGAATTAGGTTGTATATATGAATTGCCTTTGCCTTTCATTTGTGAAATTATAACAACAAAACAAAATTGCGCGCGTCGCGCTATTTACGCGCGATTGATAACATTTATCTGCATTTATAAATAAAATTGTTTTAAAAATGTGTGATATCAGCGATGGATATCTATACTAATATTATAAAGCTGAAGAGTTTGTTTTGAACGCGCTAATCTCAGGAACTACTGGTCCGATTTGAAAAATTATTTTTGCATTAGATAGCCCATTAATCCAGGAAGGCTTTAGGCTATATAAAATCACGCTGCGACTAATAGGAGCGGAGTATAACTAACTCCACGCGAACGAAGTCGCTGGCGGACAGTCAGTGATAATAGCGAAATGGACAATATCTTACTTTAATAGTTGTACCACCCAGAATTAAAAAAATACTATAATTCCTAAAAAGTTTAACATTGACGGTTTTTTAGATTTATTTATTTCAAGGTCGTAGAAAAAGTTTTGTATGCTACTGTCACAAACAGCTATTGTAATACTCGTTCTGATCTATTGTGCCACTCATCTTCGCTTCGTGGCATAAACTATCACTCATATTACAATAACTATCATTGCTTGATAGTGGCATAAATAACTATTTCACTTTCAAATGCTAAATATTAAAGTGATAAACGCTAAGCTGTCGACATAGCTCACAAAATAAGCAAACTGAAGTGGTAATAGGCAATTATATTAGCCGTAGAAACTATAACCGTTGGAGTAGACGTGTTCTTGGGTGGAACCGTGAATTGGTAAACGAAAGGTGGGACGCCCTTAGAAGAGGAACTTCGTAAGAAGGCTGGTAGTAACTGGTTGAGGGTTGCCGAATTTAGAGTTGAATCGTGTGATATAGGAGAGGTCGGCAGTGAACTACTTTAGGCAGATGATAATGATGATGATGATGTAATGCTAAATTATAAAATCATAATTTTTAATTCCTTTCTTTCGTTTAGAATCAATTTAGAAGACACTTGATAACTATCTGTCCTAATATATAAAGCTGAAGAGTTTGTTTAAACGCGCTAATCTCAGGAACTACTAGTCCGATTAGAGAAAATTGTTTTGCGTTGGATAGCCCATTAATCCAGGAAGGCTTTAGGCTATATAACATCACGCTCCGACTAATAGGAGCGGAGCGTATAAAAAAAAACATATCGAAACCTAAGCGGGTGAAAACGCAGGGCGCAGCTAGTTTTAAATAATGAAAAACCTCATTTTATGAGAATAGCGTCACTGACATGAATCAAAACAGTTAATAAGATTAATATAACTTTTTACTACCTTAGATATTTTATACGCAATGGTGTTAACTCAAACTTAACGGTACAATTTTATTTGATACTTTTACTACTTCGCACTTCCTAGTTTGTGAATAACTTCCAGGTGGATTCACTTGAATGTCATAAAGTGCAACTAAAGATTATGCCAGTGGGGTAGACACCAGCAGTCCTCTGTGTTAATGTGATCATCAACTTACTTGCGAAATGGTGTGTTTTACAACCAAAAATACTTGAAAAGTTTTATTTTTGGGTTTTGTTACTAAAGGTGAATATGCGGTCAATGCATCTAAACTACGTTTAAGAGCTGTGTCAGTGTCAACATTGTATTCAGTTTCACTAATGAAATTCGCCTTTATTTCTTTAAAAATCTATTATATTTTTTAAAACAACAATAAACTCTGTTACAAGTTAAGACAGATTTAAAGATTAAAATAAGTATGTTTACCCACTTATACGTTAATTATTAGGCACTTCATTTTATTTCATTTTATCTAAATAACTTACATAACAGGGCTGTATATAACACGTACCTACTTATATAACACGTAAACCTACGTTCTAGTTACAATAGATAAAACTATTTTTTAGTACTTTGAAACTTATTGTTAAATTAAGATCAAAGGAAATTGCATTCATCGTTTACTTTAAACATTCATCATTCTTTCAATCAAAAGACGTCCACTTGGGAGGCACCAGTGTTGAGGTTGAATTTGATTATTGTCTCTGGCAGCTAACTTTTATAAGCAAAAATATTTTAAGTTTGGAAGATTACGGAGACAGGAGAAAAAGATTCATTGTTTTATGTGATCATTGTTTGTTTCGGTAGCATGAAGAGTAGCAAGACTGCAGTCAATCGATAATGTTTGATATATAATATTGTAATGTTTTTTTATATAGAGTGTTTAAAAGTTGGGCTTAAAATATTAAAAATTATGAAGTGCTTATTGCTTTTCCAAATTTTATGGAAATACTGATGGAATACAATTTTGGTGAAAATAAAATATGTATATTAAAGGAAAATAAATTTATTTGGCAATATTATGTTGATGATGGAATTCTATAATAAATATTGGAAATAGTGGAAAAGGAAAAGAAATAAGATATCTCAAGGACTGGAAAAAGAATTTGGAATTAGAAGATTTAAATAATTATTGGAATTGATATAGAGGTTAGAGAGAAAATTATTTGAAAATTTATGAGAAGTTTTACATTGAACAATGAATGAAGAATTTTGAATACGGCAACTTGAAAGAAAAAGCATTTCCGAATATTTGAATTGTTGCACATCAAGAGGGGAAGAATATTAGTGTTGATGTGCATAATTATAGGAAATTGATGTGATATGGAGGAGGAGTTTTCTACTTTTGAAGAAGAACAACAAAATGGAAGAATATTAGTTGTGATGTGCCGTAGACAATTGATGTGATGTGCTTAGTTACAGGCAATTAATAGGGTCTTTATTATATTCGATAAATAAAATTAGACTAGATGTATTAGGGGTTTGTTAGTTGGTTTTGCAAATAATGGTTTTAAGATGAGTTGGGATCCTGCAAAATTGAAAGTTATGTATTCAAGGGTTGTGACATGTAACAAAAGTGTAAGGGTTAGTGATATTTATGAAATTGAAGGTTATGTAAAGGCTGCATTTTAGACAGGGAGTTTATTTTAGATATGATGTTTTAGTAGTAGGGTTGAGGTTAGTTAGATGGTGTGTTTTCTAATAGTTTTTGAAGTTTTAGGTAGGGTATGTCTTTATAATAGAGTGGAAGTTTTAGATGGGGTATGTTTTATAATAGAGTGGAAGTTTTAGATAGGGTGTGTTTTCTAATAGAGCTGAAGTTTAGATAGCGTGTGTTTTGTAATAAGTTGAAGTTATAGATAGGGTGTTTTGTGATAGAATTGAAGTTATCGATAGGGAGTTTATGGGCAGGAAGACTGTCAGAGTTGTTGAAGTTATAGATAGGGTGTTTTGTGATAGAATTGAAGTTATCGATAGGGAGTTTATAGGTAGGAAGACTGTCGGAGTTGTTGAAGTTATAGATAGGAAGTTTGTTGAAGTTTATAGACAGGGAGACTGTCAAAGTTTGTTGAAGTTATCGATAGGAAGTTTGTCGAAGCTATAGATAGTGAGTTGAAATTGTATTGAAGTTTTATATGAGTTGTTTTGTATCGGGGGAGGGTTACAGGTTATGTATTGAAGTTTTATATGAGTTGTCTTTGTGTATTGAGGGGATTATAGGTTATGTATTGAGTGTATTGAAATTAATGTTTGAAAGTTATGTCTTAGGATGATTTTAAATTTTACTTTGAGATAATAATAAAATTCAGAGGGGATGTTGAGGTTGAATTTGATTATTGTCTCTGGCAGCTAACTTTTATAAGCAAAAATATTTTAAGTTTTATTTTGGAGTTATTTAAAATGTAAAGGATCCCAGAAGGTACTGTCTGCACTCAAATTACTATTTATTCATAACTACAACAACCAGCACTTCGAAAGGTTCTGTGGTTCCCGCATTCAGCGAATTCCTGCGGTCTGCACTAGACCATCTTTTGGCAGGTCATCTAACGCTTCGTTCTCCGGTACGTAGTCGCTATTCAAAAACCCTTCGGCCCCATTTAATATCGGCCCCGTTGTTGTGCCCGACCTAGTTCTACTTTGGTGATTTAAACCTTTTCACGTCACAATTCAAGCCACCTCATTCACAATACAATATTTGTTCTGCAATATGTTCCTGAGCTGCAACTTCCAGCAGCATGGCCTACGATGTGACTCATCATCTCAGCATTAATCCACATCGCCACGCTTTTTCAGCTTTGGAGTTTGGGGTCCGTTTTACCAGTCTAACTGCTGATTTTGGGTAAACTTTGATATTTTCCGTGAAGCGACTGCCGTCTGACCTCCACAACCAGAAGGCGATATCGAAGCTTTGCAGTTAGACCAATTGTTGGACTGCGATGTGACTACCTAATGCTAAATGAAAGAGAACTTCTTCCAAACAACTTGCACCAACACTGAAAATCGTTCAACAAGTCGGGCAATATATTCCTCGATATTTGTCGTCCTTCTACAAGGCCCTAATCAAGATCTAACCAACAATACGGCTGTCTCACGCAAACAACTATTAGTCCCGGTTCTCTGTAGTCTTTGAGCAGACCCGGTCAGCCATTGACACAAATTGTTGGCCTTGATTGAGGCAACGTGACAGGTTTTTTACAAATAGTTTTTGTTAAGATTTCTAGAAAAGATTGCTAATATTTTTATTTTGTCGGAAATAAATACAAATTTAAATTAAAAAGAGACCGCACATTGTGTAAACCTTCGTAAAATCTTCATATTTATATTCCGTAATTTAAATGGTATACGTAACAAAGAGTGTTCTATTCTATTCCATTCTAAATAGTGTTAGCATGAAATTAAATGAAATTAAATCGTTTATTTTGCAAGTAGGGTCACTGACCACTTTTACGCGTCATATTTTTTTAAACTAGATGGAGCCGGCATTTCCTAACTGACTACCTCTGAGAAGAAAAACCGAAACAAACTGAGGGATCATAGTCTTTTTTCAAAGTCCAGACAGTAAAAATGAAAATGTTTACAATGATTTACGTGATTAAACAAAAATACTGATTAAAATGTCATAATTGTAGCATAATTACGCATATTGCTTAATGACATTGCTTAGCAGAGCGAGCAGCTCAATCCCAAGCTTTATTGTCTTTTAAATAATCTGTGATTTTATAATACCCCTTTTTAGTCTTAATATAGCTTTATAATTGTTTAATGGGTAAGTTTCGAATGTCCATACTTTTTGCAATGCGTAAGAATGCTGTTTATTCCTCCCACCTAATTATTTGTCATTTGCTCTATTACATAATTCGTTAAATTAAATTGTAGTATTGAGACGCACACCGCACTTTTTTTAAGCAATTTATCATCATCCTTTTTATCGTCCCACTGCTGGGGCACAGGTCTCCTCTCATACAGAGAACGATTGAGCGTAATCACCACGCTTGCTCAATACGGGTTGGCGATTTCAGACTTAAAGTCCAGGTTTCCTCAAGATATTTTTCTTCACCTTGTAATCAGTCATTGGTGTCCAAGATATACTTATAAAGTACATAATATAACTTTAGAAAATTTACATTCATACTTGAGAGGCTGGTCTTATAACCACGGCTACCACGACTTAAACCAATTGATTACTTTCAATTTTATTTTTGGACATGTTTTGCTAAGAAAATTTAGTTAAGGCCTTTTATTAAAGGGATCTAAAGAATTCTTTAACAATACGAACCCCAGATAGCTCGCACAATCTGTTGATCACTTTCTCGTTTTCATGATAAATTGCCTTTCATTTTGACGTACCCCACTCATAATCTTCTTATCCCCACTGAAGCAATTAATTCCGTATATTGCCGAATTTACCTACAGGAGTCAATTATTTTCAGTTCGCCCGGTCTTCCCATCCTGATTGGGCCCATGTAAATCACTTAACACTTATATTGGAAATTTATCGAAATCTAGTTAAGACTCCGCTCGCTTTTTAAGCCACTTAATATTTAAGCTTTGATCTTTTCATTAAAGCATTTTTAAAAGCTATAAAAAGGTGACTATTTAAAAAACAAATAAACAAGTTTTAATGAAGAAAGACCATCGTTACAAAGGTAAGAACAATTTTCCAAAATCAATTACTTTTTAAGCAAAGAAAGATTTGTGATTAATTAATTGGCTAATGAATAACAGCTGCACCGGTTGATCGATGAGGTTAAGCTATGCTTGCTGCGGTTGGTTCATGGATGGGTCACCTTATCTTAAGATTTCAAGGGTTTACGATGAAATACCTGGAACTCGTCCCTGATAGCCGGTGGAACTTCAAGATGCAGTTTCAACCTTTGGCACCCAGACTGGAAAGGGCCGGGGCTGCCCTGAGGCGGCTCCTCCCCAATCTAGGGGGACCAAACGCTTTCTGCCGGAGGCTTTACGCAAGGGCCGTGCGGTCCAAGGCCCTTTACGGGGCACCGGTGTGGGCGCGGTCGCTAAGGAAGCAACCAGCCCAATGCTTGACCGTGTCCCAAAGGGTCATGGCCGTTTTGCGGGTCAGGGGATACTACACGGACTCCGCTGAGGCAGCGAGCCTCCTTGCCGCATTGCCGCCATGGGATCTGGAGGAGTGGCGAGAGGAGGCGTTACGCGAGTTACGCCGAGGCGTAACTCCGCTGCCGCGGGAAATCGCGGTACGGCGGACAGAGCTCCGGCGGGATCTCATGGTGACATGGAGAGTGCGATTGTCGTAACCGCCGCTATTTTAGCGTGCCCATAATATAGTGGCGATTAGTTCTCTCTTTGAGGAGTGGCTAGAGAGGCGCCACGGTGTCCTCACCTTCCGCCTGACGCAGGTCCTTACCGGACACCGCTGGTTCGGGAGGTTACTGTTCCGGATCATCATCAACCTTTTTATCGTCCCACTGCTGGGCACAGGTCCCTTCTCATTCAGAGAAGTATTGAGCGTAATCACCACGCTTGCTCAATGCGGGTTGGCGATTTCAAACTTATAAAGCCCAGGTTTCCTCAAGATGTTTTCCTTTACCTTCAGTCATTGGTGTCCAAGATATACTTAGAAAGTACATAATATATAACTTTAGAAAAGTTACATTGGTACTTGCCTGACCTGGAATCGAACCCGCTCACTCATACTTGAAAGGCTGGTATTTTAACCACTAGGCCACAACGACATACGACTGTTCCGGATAAGGTGGGAGAAAAAGCCAGGGTGTCACCATTATGGGGATCGCCCTGAGAATACGGTGGAACATACGGTGGAAGTCTGGTCGGCTTGGGCGGAGTATCGCCGTGTCCTCGTGGTGGTGATCGGTGGCAATCTCTCGCGTCCGGCCCTAATCCGGAGTGGATGTGTGACATTACAGATAATCGACCTACTTCACAGTAATTTGTATTATTTTTACATATTTAAAAGGCATATTATATACAAATTTGTCTAAATTAAATAATAATTTGTTTTGCAGGCCTATGTGATGATAGGCATGAAAGACAAAACATCTATCTTCAGATTAGGACAGTAATTAAAAAAAAAAATTGTAGCCCACAGGTATCGAGCACAGGGTCCGAGCTACTGGACAAGGTCAAATTAAATTATAATTTATTGGTTTGTAAACATGGTTAATACTAAATAACCATGTTTACAAACCAATAAATTATAATTAAAATAAATAAATTATAATTTAATTTAATTTGACCTTGTCCAGTAGCTCGGACCCTGTGCTCGATACCTGTGGGCTACAATATTTTTTTTTTTTTAATTACAATATTTTAAAATGTTATTTATAATAACAGTATACTCGACTCGATAACTCGACCAAATTACTGTCCTAATCTAAACCAAGCTCTACTATCAATATAAATCAGTCATGTAGAGTTCCAACAAGATCGATAGCGTAATATCTTGGGTCATCTTAATTGTCTTCAGTGAGGGCCAATCAATCACTCGAAAAAACAACGTGGAAGGTTTTTCAGCCAATCTCTAGATTGGATGTAGATTGTGAATATTAAAACAGGATTTACGATGATAGACATTTAATGCATCTATTGTGAAGAGAATTTTTTAAGTCCTGTTTGTTGAGTCCTGGTCGTTCAAGATTGAAAGTTTGATGTCAGGCTTGATGATTGTAGCGGTTCCTTCAAAACAGCAACATAACGTAAATAACTAGCCTATAATTTTCCCGCTCCTGTGAAACAGGCCCCATCTCGGTGAGAGGGAGTGGGCCATATATTTGATGAAGCCGTACGGAGGACGGGTCTGAGCAGTTGTGATGCGATATGTGCCGCGTACGATGTGCCAAATGTTATTGTGTCGAAATTTTGGCCGTCTAGTGTCTCTCTCCCCCAACAAGGTGGACCGATGACCTGATGAAGGTCGCGGGAAGCCGATGGATGTGGGCAGCGCAAGACCGGTCATCGTAGAAAGCCTTGAGGAAGGCCTTTGTCCAGCAGTGGACCTCTATAGGTGAAGAAGAAAAATGTCTCTAGTTCAATCTCCCACTGGCGCAGCATCGTTGCACGACCAACGATATTCCTTCCTATTCACTCAGTTTTATTGAGTGAATAGGCTCTTTATTAACTAGCGCGCTTTACCATGAACGATTACAGTACAGCTTCGCACCGTAATCTCGTCTGCACGCAGTCAAACACTTGTTTAAAGTTATAAATAGGTTGGTAAATTTCACATATTTCAAAATTACTGGCTCTAGGACATGCCGGTTTCCTCACGATGCTTTCGTTCACGGTATTGAGAGCAGTGGTGATGAAATAATTTACACAAAGTAAAGTGCCTGATGGGGTTCAACCTACAACCTGGAGGTTGCGGTCTATACCACTCGGCCCCCGCTGGTCTCACTAGGCAACCGCATTTCTTTTGTTTCAAGACAGAGTAACTTGTAATTCTTAATATTCATTATCAAATGGAATAGCCATTAATGGTTATTCAAAGGTTTCCAGAAAAATGAATACGCTTTTGGAGGCCTGACATATTTTTACAAACTTACAATAGGGTAGTTGGCTAAAAAAACTGATTCGTCCATCAGTAAGTTTTCCAAAACGAAAAAGTAGACACGTAATTTTTTTTCCATTTAAAAAAAATTAGACGATAGGTACAGTGCGTTGAAAACTCTTGTGACGTCACTCCTTGCTACACTTTTTAGCTACGAGTGACGTCACCAGCTCCCACTCCTGATCTTTGATGCCTTTTATATTTGTCAATTTTTATTGATGTATCCAATATTTTTCTATAATCTGAATGTCGGACTAAATAGAATATTTTTTTTAACCAGTAAACATCCCTATTCGGGCCTAGGTTTCAGAATGGTGCAAGAAGGTCAAACTATCACACCTTAACACCACAACAAAAGCATTGAATAACAAGTCACCTTATTCCTATACACATTTTCTTTGTTACATAGCAGTCTTGAAGATACGTGATAACTTACCGGAAGAAACTAAAACTATTACATTTTGAATTCCCAAAACGATTCTGTAAATATTTATTATTTGTAATATTGGTAAGTGGTCAAAAAGGTTCGAGAGGGCCTTTTGGCTCAGAAAAGATAGCCACATGGCCAAGTTGATCCACACTTGTAGAGGTTAGTTCGTAGATGGGTGCCCATGCCAACTTGGAAAGCACGTTAAGTTGTTGGTCCCAACTGTTATTCATTTACATATTTTTGACAGATGTTACGGTTCATCAGTAGCCGGTAAGAATGACAACCAATCCTAGCAAGGGGTTTTGTAGTAACCAGTAACTCGGTTTTAAGATCAAATAGGCAGTCGCACCTTGTGAAATCCTGGTGTTGAGCTGCTTCCGGTTACACTGGATGGTAAGTTCTAAAAAGTGCACCAAGGTAACAATAAAATATGTTCTTGTTTCCGAAACTATATTTTTCATCATCAAACTTCTTATCGTCCCATTGCTGGGCATAGGTCTCCTCTCATACAGAGAAGGATTGAGCGTAATCACCATGCTTGCTCAATGCAGGTTGGCGATTTCAGACTTCAAGTCCAAGTTTCCTCAAGATGTTTTCCTTCATCTTGTAATCAGTCATTGGTGTCCAAGATATACTTTGAAAGAATATATAACTTAAGTTACATTGGTCCTTGCTTGACCTGGAATCGAACCCGCACACTCTTACTTAAGAGGCTGGTGTTTAAACTACTAGGCCACCACGACTACAACTATATCCTTGAGCGAGTGTAAATATTCTATTTTTTTTTTTAACTTCAGCATAGCGAAATATCAATAATACAAAAATGAAACCGCAAGACATAATAAAACAGTGCAATAAAAAATAAAGATGACAATACCATTTGGCGACTGTCAGAAAAGCTAAATTTATACCAGGCTGGTTATAATACTGCCTACTCTCTATGCATTGTGTCGCTCTCAGACTTATGGCCACGTGGGACTTATGATTTTTATTTAAGCTTAATGGCTTTTGGAAATGTTACACCGTTACGCTTCCTTATACAGGTACGTATTCGATCGGAAATCGGTATAACAAGGTAAAAAGTGCTCAAAAACTTCATTAGTTTGAGGTTTCTTATTTAATGCGTCGACAGCTTCGGTGGTGCGGACACGTATCATGTATGGCGGACGAAAGAGTGGCGAAGCGCATCTTCTTCTCTGAGCTGGAGGAGGGCAAGCGAAAGCATGGTGGACAACTCCTCCGGTTCAAGGATGTCTTAAAACGAAACATGAAGAGATGCAATATAGAACCCTCTGAATGGGAGCGTTTGGCAGCAAAACGGTCAGAATGGCGCAGAATGGTGTACGGACAAATACGCGAGTTTGAGGAGCAGCGCAAAGCTGACCTCGATCCTAAACGCGACCAATTAAAGGCCCGCCCATCTGCTGCCATCACATACAACTACGCCGACGGCGTGCTTACGTGCCCTCAGTGTGCACGAAGTTTCGCCGCCAAGATAGGCTACATAAGCCATCTTTGGGCGCATGAGCACCAAATCATCGGCTAGGAGTCGAAGTGGTCGCCGTGGCCGAAATTGGTCGGGAACATCATTCATTCATTCAGTTTGAGGGGTGACAATTTTATAAAAACTTCATCCAAAGTAGTACACGGCTTGTGAGTCTAGTAGTATTAGTCGCGACTTACAAATTGCAGGTCGTAGGTTTGAACCCCATGAAGCGCTTTACTTTGTGTAAATTATTGAAACATCACTGCTTTCAAAATGGCGAAAGAAAACGTCGTGAAGAAACCGGCAAGTCTTAGAGCCACAACTTCGAAGACATGCGACATCTACCAACCCGCACTTTGCCACCGGGTTTATGGCCTGTGAATGAATTGCCGTCAAACACTAGTTTATAATTATATATATAAAAAAAAAATACCAAACTAAATTAAAATTAAATACACATCATCATCCCAGCGTTCATCCCAGTCGCATCGGAAGCCTTTTCAGCTTTGGAGTCTGGGGTCCGCTTTACCAGTCCAACTGCTGATATGGCTAAACTTCGACATTTTCCGTGAAGCGACTGCCGTCTGACCTCCACAACCCGAAGGCGACATCGAAGCATTGCAGTTAGATCAATAGTTGGACTTTTGAGGGCTCCAACAACCCGTAACGACTGCCACTAGATGTTCGTATGGCAACCGGGACCAACGGCTTAACGTGCTTTCCGAGGTACGACCAGACCAGTGCAAATATTCATATTCATGCATACAAATATTGGCACTGTGCGGGGATCGAACCCGCGCCTCCTTGCGCAACGGTTGCGTTCGCTACCGCTACGCCACGGAGGCTGTCGGAAAAAATTAAATACACAATCAAAATTTAATCAAATGTTGATTGTTGTATTATTCGATGATTCGAATGATTGATGTATTATTCGATGGTTCAGCATTTGCAAATATATTTCAAATTTAGCAGTCATAGGTAAATAACTATCATATTGTTTGCAATAATATTATGTTAGTTTTAGAATATCTTGTTATTTAAATTGCAACAAGTTTTAATTATAAAATGTATATGCCTTTGTCTACTAATATTTGTACGCCGTTAATCGCAAAATATAGAGATATAAATTAAATACTTATGTTTTACAAACTAAAATTTTGACTCTGACTATAATTTGTTACCAATTAATTTGTAAAACGGGGGCAACATTTACTGACTAAAACCCACCCGTGTTTCTTCACTTGGCTGTGCCACGGCCAGGGCCACGGTTTCTTGTTTAACCAACCCGCAACGCTGACCCAGGAGGCATCGGTCTTCGTGGAACCCGTCACGATGTGCTGACATCTCTTTGAGGCGAGCGTGAAACATGACGCGCCGTCGACTCTGGCCTGGTCCTTTCCGCAGGCCCACGCCTACGATGGCTGGGAGTTCGGTGTCATCTCCCGACCAGGGCGTCTCCTGCGCCGGCTAGTGGCGTGAGGGCGCTGGGATTCCCGCTGCCTCACACACTCCGCCTACTCTTTTGCCAGCATCACTGCTTCGCAGAAGGAGGTGACGGCCAATAAATAAATAAATAAATAATGTTTTTTTTATATTCATAAGCGCATTTTTTAACAATTAATCTTAGTGCTACTACTTACACGGGCCAAAACCGGGGTTCATCTAGTAATCTACCTATATAAATTATGTACCTGTGACAGTATGTATGTATATGCAGCCGACACTCGCAAAATTTCGTAATAAAATGTTACGAATTAGTGAGTGTTTGAAATATAATTTTTTTAGGACTTATAGCTAACACAAACTTATTTGATCACGAACAAAAGAGAAACAGTATCTGAAACTCATCTAAACAAACCGATTCGCTAATGATTTTTCATTATAATATTAGTTAACAATATTTGTATAAGAATAAATGATTACCTTTAAAACGCGCGCAGTCGTTGCAGGAATTCAAGAGACTTGTGAAGGAACTTGTCTTTATGATCTTGTTCAACAAACTAACTTTTGCCTAATTACTTTGCTTACCTATTATGTTCAGTACGTAAGTATTAATATGTAGGTATGTATAATTTTGGATATGTATAGATAGATACATATCCAAAATTGTAGTGTATCTATTTCAGTATCATCATCATTTCAGCAGAAAGACGTCCACTGCTGAACATAGGCCTCCCCCAAGGATCTCCACGACGACCGGTCCTCCCGCATCCAGCGGTTTTCCTTGACCTTCACCAGGTCTTCGGTCTACCTTGTCGGAGGCCTACTCACGCGGCGTTTTTCGTTGCGAGGTTGCCACTCGAGAACCCGTTGGCCCCATCGGGCATCGGTCCTACGGGCAATGTGCCCGGCCCCTTGTTCTTAAGTGTTGCAATTCTTCGGGCTATGTCGGTTACTTTCATTCTTCTGCAAATCTCCTCAATTCTGATTTGATCGCAGTGAAACCCGATGTAAGTATATTGTATTTATAATATTTGCAGCAACGACAGTCCCATTTATGGTTCAGGAGAATCTCTGTCAATTTTTTGGTTCACTGGAAGAGGTTGCATTCGCGATAAGGCCACACATTGTATAGGTTGTTGTGTTATCGTATGCCTAATCAATGTTTGTTTTTGGTGTACAATAAAGTATTATAAATAAATATCTTCAACCAATTCAAGTACAGATTCGAACAGATGCTGGCCCCTAATTCCGGCATTGGAACATTAACCTAACCCTTCGTAATCTCTACGTATCGGAACGTGGATCCACACGAGACAATAGCTTTTTAACTGTTTTTGCAATTACGATATTCAACTGGATAATGGTCGTGGCGATTATCTCCCTTTTGTTTTGAACACGTGGCTTGCTTTGATAACATAACTTTCATGATTGATTGATATCACGTAATGTTTGGAAGATTTCATAACATAACATAACATGATCAGCATATGATGTTCCCACTTCTGGGACACTATGTGCCGTAATCTACCACGCGGGCTCAGTGTGAGTTGGTAGATTTCACATGTCTTTGAAGTTTTGGCTGTGGAAAGTTTTCCATACGGTATTTTATTCACCGTGTTGAGAGCAGTGGTGTTGAAATAATTTACACAAAGCGCCTGAAGCATTCGGATGTTTTATTTAAATATAAATTATAAGCTAGTGCTCGACCGCAATCCCGCCTGATGGTAAGCAGTGATGCAATCGTTGATGGTAAAGCAAGCAAGTTTATTAAGAGGAAACACCGCTGCTGGCAAATTGTTCCAGTCAATCGATGTACGCGGTATAAAAGAGGAGGTGAAACGCTTCTTCTGGATCGTAGTGGGGTTAACAACGTAAGGTAACTCGCTATACGACGGGCCGTCCGATGGTGGAACGGAGATGGAGGAATTAAATCGTGCAATTCCCTCGCACAGTCACCAAAATACATCCTATAGAACACTGAAAGGCTGGCTACCCTACGCCTGTGCTCCGTGCACGTGTGTGCGCTGTGCTTCGGTGCTTTGGAGACCGTCTTGAGTTAAATTTGGGTTAAACATGGGACAACACGTCATACTGACGGCACGCAAATTCTGCATCTCGCAAGCAGAATTTACAGTGCAATTAGCCTACATACAACTTCCCAATATCAAGCATCGGGCGAGGGCCGGACCAAAACAACAAATATATTTAAATAACAAAATAACAAAAGTACCCTGGGCTGCTACATATAAATTCCAGATAATGTTTTTGTATGAAAATTCTCAGTAGCAACTCGATACCATTTTGCCCGGGAATTGATCCATGCGACAGGTAGACCTACCAGGCATTTCCAGCGAAAATCTTGAAAAATCGATACCATTTACTCGCAGGCAGATAAATAATAATCACAGACATAGGACAGACGACAGAACATCAAGCTCCTACTATCTGTCAAATTTCCTTATTAGATTTTCAATTTTATAACCAAAGCATTAAGGCTTAAGGTTGAGTGGGAATACTTGACAGTTTCTGGTAGCTTAATCTGCTGTCGTCCGTACATTTTGTCGTATTCGTTCCAAGAACCCTTAATAGACTTTGCTTCTAATTCGCAGCGTGTGGCAAAATGATATACATATAAAGGTATTTAGGTTTATTTTTTAAATTGGTTTGTCCAGAATTCAGCCCCGGGGATATCGTTAGATTCTGATGCTCATGTGTAGAAGTAATAGGGCTGCGACGGTGCAAAATGGGAAGTCGTTGCCGTGGAGAGGTTTTAGTCAGTAAAAATCTGACACACCCTTAAATTACGCTCTCCTCAGAACGCAAATGATCATTAGATGATTTTTTTTTTTTTGATATTTTTTTTAGAGATACTCGCTTGACGACCACAAAACAGTGTATTTCGTCAATTGCACTAAAATTGCGGCCACCCCTAAATACATGAAAGGTCATAAGTATATTATGGCCCACTTATACTCATCAACGCCCTCAGGCGACATATAAAACGAAATAATTTAAAGATTAGATGTAGAATTTTTATTACAGTCCTTCTTTTATTGGTTGTAATAAAACAAGTGAATAAATGTACCTACGTGTCGCGGTGCCGAGTGGTTTGGCAATCATCTCTAGCAAAAATTACAGTATGTAATAAAAAAAATATATATTTAGATAGGGTGTAAAAAGACCCATTACATAGCCAATATCATTACATTACAATACAGTATATCAAACTAAGGGCAAATTCTACTAAAATATTACACCAGGAATAAGTCTTATCCTGAAAATGTCTTGCCATGGAGCCTCTGCCGGGCCGGAACAAGCGGGGTTGACCAAAGAAGTGTTAGCTTGACGTTATAAGAGATGACATACGTACCAACAATTTAACACCGCAGGATGCTGGATCACGCAAAATGGAGAAGAAAGAGCAAGAAACGGACCCCGGGCTCAAACGCGAAAGCTGCTGATGCAACCGGGACTAAACGCGGAGATGATGATAAAATCTTACCCAGAAAATAAAAATTCATTTTTGTCGGTTTTTCCATAGAGGAACTTGTGTTATAACGCATTCAGGGTGCTGTTGGGGTTGCCGTGGCGCTGTAGCGCGTCAGGGATATTCGCGGAGGCGAGGGTCGACGGGTTCGCCGCGATGATGCGGAAACATTGTTCTTCCATGATGGCGCGCTTGCGCTCCTCTTCCAAGGCATTCTGAATGTGTTTTCGGATCGGTCTGACTCGCCCCTCTTACGTAGGTGGATGGGAGTCCAGACCCACTTTAGTTAATTTATTACTAACATTAGGCTAAACTTTAACTTGTACTAACATTAAATGGATATTTATGTTTTTTAATGTGGAATAAAATTTATGATTTTTTTTTTAATAGTTATAAACTAGTGCTTGACTGCAATCCCGCCTGATGGTAAGTAGTGATGCAATCGTTGATGGTAAAGCGCACTAGCTTATTAAGCCTATTCACTCAAAAAAACTGAGTTAATAGGAAGGAAGACGGCAGTTGAGCGAGGTGATGCAATGTTTAACCCAACAACATGACCAACGATGCTGCGCAAGAGGGTGATCTGGAGACCCTCCACGACCAAACTCCCGACACAACAACATTAGGCACATCGTACCCGGCACACATCGCAACACGCTGCTCAGACCCGTCCACAATAACATGAGTCACATAGTCAGCCTATAATGTCCCTAGTGTTGGGATACAGGTCTCCTCTTAGTGAGAGGGAATGAATCGTAATGCACCACGCTAGCCCAGTCTGGGTAAGTAGGAGTCACAGGTCTTCGATGTTTTTGGCTCCAGGACATGCCGGTTTCCTCATAATGTTTTCCTACACTGTTTTGAGAGCAGTGGTGATGAAATACTTTATACAAAGTAAAGTGCCTGATGGGGTTCTAAACTAGGACCTACAAATTGTAAATCGTGGCCACCGCTACTCGCACATAATAAAAATAATAAGTCGTTTTTATAAAAATAACGCCATAAATACAAAGTTACAATATTGTCCTAGGGTTATATCTAGATATATTTCAAAAATATACTCTCGTCTTGCCGTTTGACTAAAATTACGTGTCTTCAAGGCTAGAGTGAATAGGCTCTTAATAAACTAGCGTGCTTTATAATCTACCATTGCATCACTGCTTACCATCAGACGGGATTTCCGTCAAGCATTACTTTATAATTATAAAAAAATATATCTATAATATGAAGAAGGGTTCCGTGTATGGTTCATTAGAAAAAAAAAACATTGCAATGATGGAGACTACAAGTGACTCTCTGCTTTCTCAAGTGTCTTATTATACCCGTTATAAAAACTTATGCCGTACACAAATTATACTAAATGGTTTCAAAGACCAATAAACACAAGTATTTGATCAAATTTTGGCGAAAAATTGCCTTTACAATTCTTACTAATATTATGAATCGGAAAGTGAGTTCGTTTGTTTATTCCGCTTTCACGCTGTAACTACTGGACCCATTGCTTTGAAATTTTGCAGTCGTAAAGTTAGAAGTCCGAATTAGATAAAAGGGTACTTTAAATCCCGGAAAAAAATTACATTCCTGAGGGAAAACAAAAATACCGAATTACACCCGGTCGAAGCCGCGGCTGGAAAGCTAGTATCAAATATTTACATAAAACTTCAGCTCATAAATTGATACAAAAAAAAATGAATATCTAAATAATGAATAATACATGAATATTACTTTAGTTCTTATAAAATATCACATAAATAACTTTAAAAACAATTTTCCATAAAACCATTTTTATTTACTTTTACAAAATGGCTAGATGTAACAATAAAGCGTCACACTAACTTTGAAATACTATCTTTTTATGAAGACAGATAAAATAATATCATAAGCTGAATATTCTAGTTTTAGAAATACGCATAAGTGATCCACTTTTCACATACTTAGAGAGTCTCCTAGTAGTTATTGTATCTAAATAAATCTCAAAGGATCGAGAGTATTTTTGTATCTGATGTTAAAGGTATACAACACACGTATTTGCTTTTTTATCAGCTATGCTGGGGTCGGCATCAAGTATGTATACCATAATCAGTAAAAGTTAAAATAAAAGCGAGAAGTAAAGGAGGAAGAAAGCTCGGGAATACCTACGCAAGAAATTGGCAGATTCATCCCACATATAATTTATTCTTTTCCCTATCTATAAATTTTTACCTCTCTCTACTGTTTATATTTTGTATGTATGTATTTATTATAATATTTTTAATATATATTTTTTCTGTTTTAACTTTAATTTATTTGCACCTACCATGTTTTGTCTCTGCATTACCTCAAGGTAGACTGGTAGAAAATGGCTAAGGCATTAAGTCCGCCATTGTGCAACGTTTGTGCATAAAGTAATCAGCATATTATGTTCTCACTCCTGGGACACAGGCCTCCTCTGGGTAAGAGGGAGTGGTCCACAATTTACCACGTAGGCCCAGCGCGGTTTGGTAGAGGTCATATTTTCGAAGTTTTGCTTCTAGCACATGCCGGTTTCCTCAATAATTATTTTGCCAGTTTCGGGCTACTTATGACCCGTAACGATTGTCAAAAATGACAGCTAATGACAACCGAGACGAATGGCGTACCTTCCTCAACACGAAGAGATCTTAGTATGTGAAGATGATACTTATCTTCGGACTTATCTCGGGAAGCATAGCTTAATCTTATCGATAAACCTGCGTAGCTTTTATTTCTTAGACTTAGGGGCTCCCCCTTTTTTCGGATGGGAAATCATCAAATGAGCTCTCCCGCCGGCTCTGGTCGTAGCGGAAGGCCGTTGCAGACCTTCACTGACTAAAACCCAGTGTTCCTTTACTTGCCTGTGGGCCAGGGGCCACGGTGTTACTTCCGAACAACCCCTGACCCCGGCAGAGCCTGGAGTCATGTTCGGTTTTCTACATAGGACGTAGGTCATAGAATACTCATGTTTATGTTACATTGTTTTCAATCAATGTATAATGTTCCCACTGTTGGGACACAGGCCTTCTCTCGGTGAGAGGGAGTGGGCCGTAATCTACCACGCTGGCCAAGTGCAAGTGGTAGATGGCACATGTCTTCGAAGTTTTTGGCTCTAGGAAATGCCGGTTTCATCACGATTTTTTCCTTTACGGCTTTGAGAGCAATGGTTATAAAATCATTTACACAGAGTAAAGCGTCTGATGGGGTTCACACTTGATTCACACTTGTCAGTCTTGGCCGATACTACTAGGCCACCGCTGCATTCGTATAGAGTATATGTTCTCACATAGAGAAGCAACTAGAATAAAGAAAAAAAGATTTTGTTAAAAACATCATCATCTTCTACTTGTCACTGCTAGATATAGGCATCTTCCATGGCATGCCAACAAGCTCGATCCTGAGCAGTTCTCTGCCAGTCACTACCCGCCACTTTTTTGCTGTCGTCGCTCCATCTCGCCCAAGGGCGTCCTACGCTACGTTTGCCGAGACGCGGTCTCCACTCGAGGACTCGTTTACCCCAACGGTTGTCGGCCCTGCGGTACATGTGACCAGCCCATTGCCACTTCTGCTTGCTAATCCTCTCAGCTATGTCGTTGTCTTGGATTCTCTGTCGGATCACCTCATTTCTGAAGCGGTCCTTCAGAGAGACGCCCAACATAGCCCGCTCCATAGCTCGCTGAGCCGCTTTAAACTTATGGACTAGTCTGACCGTTAGTGTCCACGTCTTGGTTCCGTAAGTCATGACGGGTAGGATGCACTGGTTGAAGATTTACACTAAAGACGAAAGAAGGTTTACCGGTGGAAGAAATACCCGACGAAGTTTACCAAATCCTGCCCATCTCAGCTGGATCCTTCTATTTGCCTCCTTCTCGAAGTTGTTTTTCCCTAATTAAAAATACCTTGCCCTAAAAGAGTGCCCTTGGAGTTACTTGTTTGTTCTTCTCTAAAGAAATCTACGCTTTGGAATGGGTTGCTTAGCTTCAACATTCCGACTAACTGACCGACTAATTAATTTTCCAACTTCCCCTTTTATCGAAGCTAGTAATCAATACTTACTAATAAAAATAGTTTCTTTGAATGGCCTTATCTCTTTGATTTAAAAAAGTATTTGATAGCACAATGTTCTAGGACGATTCTTCGAATAGAATAGAATAGAATAGAATAGATTCTCTTTATTATGTAAACAATATAAATTACAGAACATTGGTATAAATATTTTAGTATGGTTGACACGGGCGGTCTTAAAGGCGAATCAAAAATATAATGAGAGAGAACGGTAAGCTTTTTGAATTTTTAATTTAAACAAAAACGAAGTCTTAGCGCTGGCAGGCGATGCGACCCAGTGGGTTAAGTTGGGGAAGCAATTTTTTGACGTAGTCTCGGGCAGAAGCAACCGTGTCACAAGTTTTCAAAATACATAAACGGAAGAATGAGAGAGAATTTTTCACAGATGATAAGTATGCCGCTATAACAAAAAGTACTAAAAACAAAATAAAATAAAGATTCACGAGAGACTTCCATGCAAGAAACTTGATATTTACATATCGACTCGCACAGTTTTTTAAACAATTGTAACACGCCAAACTAAACATTTTTTTTTTTTCTTTTAATACATATCTAAGTGTCGACGTACTTCATTACATAAAAAGGTTTTTTAAAAGTTACTTTATTAACTTTTCTTGTACTATCTACTTCATAAACTTCCCTAAGTTCTATGAGATCCATCTTAATCGGCCCCTGAAAATTATTTCCCAGTGCTGCTCGTGCCACTTTCTGAAACAACTTTCAGATTAAAAATCTGTCTCAGTGTTGAGACGAAGCTTCACCCTTGCCTTTTTAATCAGAGCGTTGGAAAGTAGGACAGAAGGCTTCTGAATACATCGATGTTAATACAAAACAATGTGTTTTGACGGAATGCTGTAATATTTTCAGAAGGGGTTAGAATTCAGGTGATGGTTAATGGAAAAGTGAGCGAAAGTACTATTGGCTAAATTATTGATTGATTTTTCCTTTTCAAAAGTTTTTATTAAAGTTTAACCGTCTCTGCAAGCCTTTTGAGGATAAACGTTCTACGTCTGTCTTCAAAAGGAATATAGAAAGTTTTATTTTTAACCGACTTCAAAAAGGAGGAGGTTACTCAATTTGACCGTATACATGTTTTTTTTTTATGTTTGTTCGCGCATAACTTCGTCGTTTATGAACCAATTTTGGTAATACTTTTTTTTGTTGGAAAGAAGTCATTCCCAAGGTGGTCCCGTGATAAGGATATTAGGGTCTGATGATGGAAGATCAAAGGAATCAAGGGGTACTTTCAGAAATCGGGCGACTTGTGCATTTCTTAGAATTTTCATTAAGTATTTTAAAGCACTACAATTTGATAAAGGTCTGGAGTAGATCTGATGATGGAGCCGGGAGACAGTCGAAGGAACTCCTCAACAATTCACAGCAGCTACGTTGTGTTTGGGCTTGATTAATTTGTATTGATAAGAATTTTACACCTGGATGGGTTGTGACTGTCATAAGAGCTCTGATGGTGAAGACAAAGGCCTGTTCCGGGAACTCCTCAACGGTTTACAGTAGCTAATTTGTGTTTGGTTTTAATTCATTTATATTGATGAGAACTTTGCACCCATTGGGTTCAAATAATGGTCTGCATTAAATCTGATGATGAAGACCATAGGCAGTCGAGAGAATTCTTCAAAATTACGGGTAAAAATTAAATTAAACAAAATTACGTCGTTTCCCAACTATATTTGCATCAGCTTCCAGTCTGATCGGATGTAACTGAATACATAGTACCTACTTTTCCAACTAAAAAGTGTAAAATAAAAACTTTTTTACAAAAACAACAACCGAAACTAAAAAATAACTAATTTCGGAATAAAAATTATATTAGTTTTTGACATCGACTTCCGAAATTAGTTATTTTTCACTTTGTAGTGGTTTTTAGAAGTCGGTTGCTTTTTTTTGTAAAAAAGTTTTTTTTACAGAAATATGAGCCAGCCTTTCGGTGTTCTATAGAATGCATTTTGGTGAGTGTGCGAGGGAATTGAGGGAATTGAATCATTTAATTCCCCATCCCCGTTCCACGACTCGACTCAAATGCATGGGACGCCTGATAATCTAAACTTGTATATACTGCTGAAGAGTTTGTTTGTTTGTTCGTTTGTTTGAACGCACTAATCTCAGAAACTACTGGTCCGAATTGAAAAATTCTTTTTGCGTTTGATAGCCCACTAATCCAGGAAGACTGAGCATATAAAAAATACCGAAAACTATACTGGTGAAACCGCGGCGCGCAGTTAGTTAATGAAAATCCTTATTATTACAGCATACATGATTCATACATAAGAGCAGATGTACAATAAATTCTTTGGTGACTACGATGTTCATCCCATAGACAAAATTTTTCTGATAAAGTTTTGTTATTGTCATCAACCTACAGAAATCCCTTACTGGCTTTTCTAACGCCATTTAGCTCAACCCTTAGCAACTCACACTCAGTTGCTACCAGCCAAGATCATCACTCCACTCAGCCTAATGGCATCCTGCCTTTGCCCATTTGCAGTCTCCACTCAAGAACACCGCAATAATAATAATAAATATAAATATTTAAAAATGTATATCATATGTATGTAAAATAAATAAACGAAATAATAATAATACTTTTATTTGTTAAGATAGGTAATAGAGATACAGTTCTTGTTTTTGATGAGCAGAGCGCTATGTTATGCCAGTAGACGTACAAATTTACATGCAAATCTAGATTATTTCTTATTCTTACGTCATAACTAAATGAGGAATCCTGAAAATGTAAAAAAAAAAATAGTAGTCAAAATAAAAATTTAAAATTATTATGATGTCAAAAAAATATATTTAAATGAAATATCAAAATTAATGAAAAAAATTAAAATAAATTGCAATTCTACATTAATTCGTCATTCAGGTATTCGTCAATTGTGTAGTAGCATTTATCAATTAAGAACAATTTCATTTTTTTTTCTTATATTGTGTAAAATTTTATTCTTTATTGGCTTCTGGAATTTTGTTATAAATACGTGGAGCCATACCTAGGATACTTTTTTTGACAAGTGCAATAAATAGCAATGATTCTTGTACCACCACACAATTTTGTTACACCCTGTATTCACCGCCCAACAAATCAATAGCCATCTATAAAGGTAGTTAAATGAAATTAGTAAACTAATTTCGGTGTATACTATCGAGTAAAATGTATTGAGAACATTATTTCGTTCGTGTATTGAATTTTAACTAATATTAGAAGATACCGTGGTGCTGTAAGTACATGTTCGGTCTGTAATTTCGCTCAGGTAATACGTGACTCGTGAAAACGTAATACGTTTCGCATTTTGGTGTCTTTGCCATGAGGAGCATCAATAGAATGAAAGGAATTTCCAAGTGAAGGTTCAAGTTGGAATAAAGTCTTGTTAAGTGTCAGTGGTGCAGTTGTTGAGCAATGGACTGCTGCGCTGCGTGTCGCGGGTTCGATTCCCGCGTGTAACATAATTATGTATATTTGTATGGCTTTTATACCTGTAGGCAACTAAAACTGTTTTTTCGGATCTGGCTATTTGTGTATGTGAGTTTATATGTTTGTAAACGCACCCATAATACAGGAGAAATTGTTAGTGACGGGTAACTTAAAAAAAAAAAACCTAAACAGATTCACATGAACTGTCGTTGCAATATTACAAATAACTTACAATGTAAAATGTATACATAACAAAATGTAAAAGCCTATAACAAATAAATCAACAGATACACATAGTAAAACTGCGTTTAGTATTAATTGTTACTACTTCTAATCCATACTAATATTATAAATGCGAAAGTATCTCTGTCTGTCTGTCCGGCTTTCGCACCAAAACTACGTAACCGGTTGTCATGAAATTTGGTACACAGATAGTCTAGAGCCTGAGAAAGGACCTAAGCTATAAAACATCCCGCTATGACCAATAGGAGCAGAGCAGGAAGAAAAAAATGTTGCGGAAACGGGAGCAAACACGGATGTACGTATTGCTCCCATTATTTTAACAGGCGCTTATTTTATATCAACTGAGCTCTTTCGGTTAGAAGCTTACGCGGGTGAAACCGCGGGGCACAGCTACTATTATAAATGTGAAAGTGAGTTTTTTTTGGTTTGTTCCGCTTTCACGCCTGCTGTAAGGATTTGGATGAAATTTGGCGCACAGATGGTTTATCATCATCATCAACCTTTTTATAGTCCCACTGCTGGGCACAGGTTTCTTCTCATACAGAGAAGAATTGAGGGTAATCACCACGCTTGCTCAATGCGGGTTGGCGTCAGTACAGGTTGCCTCAAGATGTGTTCCTGCACCTTGTAATTAGTCATTAGTGTCCAAGATATACTTAGGAAGTACATATAACTTCAAAAAGTTACATTAATACTTGCCAGACCTTGAATCGCACCCGCATACTCATACCTACTTGAGAGGCTGGTGTCTTAACCATTATCCATACTAATATTATAAATGCGAAAGTAACTCTGTCTGTCTGTCTGTCGGTCTGTCTGTCTGTCTGTCTGTCTGTCTGTCCGTCTGTTACGCTTTCCCGCTTAAACCTCTCAACCGATTTTGATGAAATTTGGCACAGATAATCTTCAGACCCCGAGAAAGAAAACATTTTTTAGCTAGAAACCTTTGATAGACTTACGAGTCCTTTAATATTATAAATAACTACGTAGTCTCACGTTCGTTTTTCGTCAGAAAAAGCTGTCTGCTAAACCAAAAGAATAAACAAGCAAAAAAATTCATCAAAACGACGGCAAAACACAATTACTAAGCTTTAACGAAAGCATTTCTAATACACACTATTTCATAAATATGGATGTCTATTGTCACAGAATAAGAAAATATAGAAACGACACTCATAGAGGCAGAATCGTCCTCATTGCAATTTTTGGTAACAACTTCACTAAAGGTTGAAACTATTTTAAGGAGGCAATGAAAGCAGAAGCTTCTTCTTCTTTTGTCAAGGTGAAATTCAACCTCAACTCTTGATCAATAGCCTCTGTGTAATATATACCAAAATTTTGCCAATAACACGTGTAACAAATTATAGAAATTCTCTGAAAATTTTATTTCGATATAATGGTGGATATCGCCAATGACGGTTGAAAAAGACGGCCGCGTGAACCGTCTATGAGGAAGGTTTGATGCGGAGTTATGATGTGGCTAGTATGCTGCGATGTTTCAATGTTCTTTATGAATTATATACTGGATGCACTTTTTACAACATAAATCACACGCTTTTATTTAGTAAACGACACTATAAATAATTTTAAAAGTCCAATGAAAAATGCGCGTGACACTCATCTTAGCTTTCCCGTCACAACTCCCTGATGCAGAAGCAACTGCGCCTAAGAAATCAAATACACAGTTGTCAAACTTGCAGATGACACTGCGCATCCGAATTAACGTGATCGGTCGCCCGAATACTTATGTCATTATGCATTCGTAGTTTGTGTTCAAAAAGTGACCACTGTAGAAGTAGAAGTGACCACGCGTCTAATCACACCAAAAAATATACACGACAATGGGGCTGATTCCTTTTGTTGACAAACTAAACTAAAATTATGGACTTAATATAAATGAAGTCCTGTCAAAGTAGTTAATGCTTGACGTATTTTAGTACTCATATTTTTAATCACGTCTAAGCTGTCACATTTTTCTAAAATATGGATGTCTGGTGAAGCCGTACGGAGGACGGATCTGAACAGTTGTGTTGCGATTTGTGCCGGGTACGGTGCACCAAAATATTGTTGTGTCGAGAGTTTGGTCGTGGAGGGTCTCCAGATCAATCTCCCTCTGGCGCGGCTTCGTTGGTTTTAACATTGTATCACCTCGCTCAACTGCCGTCTTTTATTCCTATTCACCCAGTTTTTTTGAGTGAATAGGCACTTAATAAACTCGTGCGCTTCATCATCAACGATTGCATCACTGCTTACCATCAGGCGGGATTGAAGTCAAGCACTAGTTTATAATTATTAATAAAAAAAATATGGAGCAGTAGCAGTACGCTTCAAAAATTCCATTTCATAGTTTTAGAATACGAGTAGAAATATTGTTAATTATTAAGGAACCCAATGTTGTTAAGAGAGAAATAAATCTATAGGTACTAATATATTATAAAGCTGAAGAGTTTGTTTGTTTGTGTGAACGCGCTAATCTCAGGAACTACTGGTCCGATTTGAAAAATACTTTTTGAGTTGGATAGCCCATTAATCCAGGAAGGCATATATAGCATCACGCTGCGACCAACAGGAGCGGAGCATAGCTAACTGCATGCGGATTAAGTCGCTGGCAGCCGCTAGTAAATAATACTAGTGTATTGCCCAATTAACAATTGCTGGACCCATTCCGAGTCTCATCAACATAGAACGTTCGTTACACCCTCAAACTATACACATTTAAAAGCGAAGAGTCAGTTTCATTTCTATAAACTTTTATCCTATGGCAATGTACAGACGCAATCTCTTTACACATTTATGATACTAGATATATATGCGCATAAAATACAAATAACTGAAAGCGTTCCCTTTATCAATGATAATAATATTCTAGATTTAATGTTATGGGTCTATTTTGTTTTTCCCCGAAGTGTAAAAAAGGATCTCACGAGGATTTTGTAAACAATAGGGGGCAATATTAAAAAAAATGCATGCGCCAACAAAACTCACATTACAAATTAAAAAAGCAAGTCATAAAACACAATACGTTTATACAAAACTAGCTTTCCGCCCGCGGCTTCGCCCGCGTGGAGTTCGGTTATATCGCGCTTTTTAGATTTCCCTCGGGAATATCAATTTTTGCCGGGATAAAAGGTAGCCTATGTTCTTTCTCAGGGTCTAAAGATTGTCTGTGCCAAATTTCATCAAAATCGGTTGAGAGGTTTAAGCGGGAAAGCGTAACAGACAGACAGACAGACTGACTGACAGACAGACAGACAGACAGACAGACAGACAGACCGACAGACAGACAGACAGAGTTACTTTCGCATTTATAATATTAGTATGGATTACCAAATTTTGGGGAAGTTGGAATTAATTCGCGGAAAAAAATGATTATTTCAAAATTCAGTAGTGTATTACTGTGAGGATTATTTGTGCAATTTCATATTTTATTTGGTCATGTGTTTACCTAACCTTTATTATCCTTATGAGTCGACGGTGTTTTCTTTACATATTGTATATTCAAAAGCCTCATACTCAAGCCTTAAACATGTTAATAATTTTGTCCATTCCTTGATGCATCAACATATACTAATGGACATTCCTTAGTGATGAGAGTTGTGGCACCCCGAAAGAAAGAGAGGAAACGAAGTTTCGTTTATCTTTATATCTCTCAAAATCATCAATCATCTATGAGGAAAGAGATAGTGTTAGACTGAAAGCATAGACCACCTCTCTCACTCTTTTTAAACCAAAAAAAATACTGCAGATTTTACGCGTAGGTGTGGCATGTCCATTAGTATATTTATCTATGGCTTGATGTCAGAGCCGGGGCCAAAGACAAGGCAGATTCTTTCACATTGGCAGTACATTTTGTTCTTCCAATTCATATTGTACTTTAGTACAATCAAGTGGTCAAAGACACCGACAATAAAATCGGCTTTAACTATAATAGTGTGGAAATTATCAGACGGGTAATGGGGAAGAAAACTGACAAATCTCGCCACTAGAGGCGCTGATATCTTTTGACCCAAATGAACTGTCAAAACCCATTATAATTTGTTCGAGTTCACGTTGTTTATAAGAAATATGCCGCGTTGTGTAGCAATTTGTTGCAATAATAATAGAAATCACTCTTTCCCTAAAGATACCTGCATTTCAATTTAGAACAGAATATTTAAATAGATTTCAGTAAAGATTATGTTGATGTCTCCATAGCTTTCTGGGGGCGGTAAATCATTTTTTTCTCTCTTGCATTTCTTGTTCTTGAGGAAGTAAAGAAGTAAAAATTTCGTTCATACGATTCAAGTCTGGATAATAATTTTAGGTTAATAGGGTTGAAACTTTCAAAATATGGCAATAATAAGTACATTAATATTTACTTAAATATAACTAAAGAAACATTAAACCTAATACAAAATTAATGTAACTTAAAACACTAATAAGTCTGCATTCAGTTTAAAGTCTGGGCATTGTTATTTGCCTGGTAATTAGATCAGCTTTTCGTCCTTTTGCTGAAGCTCCTCTAGACTTTTAACTCCTTTTTTAACTAGAAACAGTCCATGTACAATACATTGCTCTGCTTTACCTAAAAAAAAACTCGTCAAACACAAAGAAAAAACTCAACATAAAACGTGATACGACTGACAGCTATTTGTTATGAGTCAAACGCCATCAGCGACATCTGCAAATAGCTTTGCGTTTTCTTCCCCATTGTCGTAATTTTACTGACGGTCATAGTCAGATTTCAGTGTCAATCGGTCAAAAAGAGTCAAGAGAACCAAGGTAATCGAAAAGAAATGTTGCAACATAAATTTTACAGGGCTGATGATATTAGTAAGATTTTTAATCGCCAAATGGAATGTCTAGACTATCTTCTTATGTAAATGAAGTATCTATTGAAAGACAACTTTTCAGAAAATATTTTTTTAACACCCTTGCTCGTAAAGCTGATGTAATCCCACCGGTTTTAAATATGTAAAGCGGGCCATAACAAACGCGTGTGTTATCAAAGCAAATAGTTAAGTTATAGTCCATACAAATTCCATAACAGCATTATTTGTCATTTCAAATAATTATGGAGCTGATCGCCGCCGCGTGGCTCTAGCCAGTGAGCAGCGCGCTGTTCCATATTTGAAATGGCAAATAATAATACTAATGGCGGGAAAGCAACAGTGTGCATTCACAGATTGAGTTTATTTAAAATAACTGATGTCCTATTTGAAATAAACAAATTTGTATTTGTTTGTATTTAAATGAGTATTTGTAAAAAAAAAAACAGTTTATTCGGTAATTTAAAAACTTGACTGCATGCTCTAGCATCTTTGCCAACATTTTCACACAGCTGCTCAGCTCAATTACACCCTCGCCTTCGGCTCGGGCTGAAATTCCGCCTCGCATGTTATAACCATCATTACGCACTAATATCGTAATGTACTATAACGGTCTGTTTTGATTCGTAAGTTATACAAGTAAACTTGCAAAACAAGTTCCTTTCAACATTGAAAAATACATTTTATTCTTCTTAGCGTGTCGATTGCAATGTAAATGAACTCGGCCTGGAATTCGGCTACTTATTTGGCGTCATCATCAGCGTCCATCTGTTACTGTAACGTGATTCTGATAGAACACGATATGAAGTGTATCATCATTTGTGGAACAGTACCTACAATATTTATACTCTAAAAATCATAAAAAAAGTAAGACTGAAGGTTCTAAAATAAATCACTGCATTTAGTATTTAATAAAATTCTGACCAAATCGTGTGAAATCGTTTAACAAAATCCGAATTTTATTACATCTTTGAGACTCCAAAAAGAATCGAAAGCGTAAAACACAATCCAATAAAAATCACGACAAGAAAATTCGTAGCAGAGGTTCTTTTCTTTTTAAAAGGTACATTTACCGGACATAGGTCGGTGACTTTAGGTACCATAAGTACTTACAGAGAGTCCCCAAAATCCTCTAAAGTTATTCAAATGAGCTAGAGCCACAGAATTCAGAATAAATGCATATTGGATTTGTTTACGTACGTCGAAACGGAACTGAGACCATACTTCTGTATTTAAATTCTCTCATACAATCTACATATTATTGCTGGTCGAAACGATACCTGATTCTTTGTTTAAAAAAGATACTGTATATTTTTTTGGCATATTTATTTATAACATTAGGGAAAAGCAACAGTAGGACGTATGTTAAGCACACACAGTGCTGTCTTATATAAGTTTCAACTTCATAAGTATACTATCCACAACATTTTATTTATTTTTTGACCCCGTGTGATATCGGGTATAGAATAGTACCAACCTATATCCTTCCATGAGTGTCGTAAGAGGCAACTAAGGGAACTCACACCAGGGAAGCGGGCAGTGGCGCTTCTTCGGTGGAATATCAAATTACTGCTATTCCCGACCCGCCTGCCAAGCGTGGGGATTAAAGCAAAGCCCCCCAATGGAATGAAAGCCTTGGGCGAGGCCTTTGTCCAACAGTGCACTTCTATAGACTGAGAAGAAGCAGAAAAGAACATTTTTCATAGACTCACAATACTTGTATAAACTATTATTGATGACAAGTTCCGCTATGTGTAAATATTTACATCTGAATGCGTTGGCAGCTACAATTTTATCACTATTGTATTATGTGTTAAAAAAGACCTCTGAGTTTTTGACCCTGGTGCAGTCAGGGATCAGACAACTAGAAAATGTTGGCACTCTTTGAAATGAAATGAAATCGTTTATTAAGCAAGTACGATCACTGATCACTTTTACACGTCATGTTTATTTTTTATTTTATTTTTTTAACTAGATGAAGCCGGCATTTCCTAACTGACTACCTCTGAGAAGAAATAGCCGAAACAAACTCAGGGATCATCGTCTTTTTTCAAGTCCAGACATTAAAAATGAAAATGTTTACAATAATTTACCTTATAATTACGCATATTGCTTAATAACAATGCTTAACAGAGCGAGCAGCTCAGTCCCAAGCTTTTTTGTCTTCTAAATAATCTGTGATTTTATAATACCCCTTTTTGCAAAGTTTGGCCTTTATATGGTTTTTAAATCGTTTAATGGGTAAGTTTCGAATGTCCATGGGAAGCTTGTTGTAAAAGTGTATACATTGACCCATGAACGAGTTGCCTACTCTGTGGAGACGAGTGTGATGTACAGCAAGATTGTGTTTGTTCCTGGTATTTATATTATGAATATCTTTTATTTTCTTAAAATTCGAGATATTTTTATGAACATACATAAGATTTTCAAATATATATTGTGAAGCTACAGTCAAAATGTTCACCTCTTTGAACTTTTCTCTAAGAGAATCTCTAGGACCAAGGTTGTAAATGGCTCGAACAGCCCTCTTCTGTAAAACAAAGATGGTATTGATGTCCGCACAAGTTCCCCAGAGAAATATTATTTATATTACACAATAGCATTACAGGTTATAAGCGGTGAGTTGAGTCATCCAGTGCACCTAGAAAGGGCCAACAGATCTAGCGACCACATTTCATTACAATTTATAGTAAAGAATTTTACAAGGTCAATAATAAAATGGAGAGGGAAATCCTTAGATTATTCCGCTGTTCAATAAAACTGTATCCAGCTTTCGTGCAACGCAGAAAAATGTATAATACAACATTCAAAGTTCACAAAGACCGTAGATAAGAATTTCTCCAATAAAAATGACAAATGACTTCAAACGGCGACTTCACCAACCCACCAACAGAGGGAGTAAAGTAAAAAAAATAAAATATTCTTTACACAGACGCTTTACAAGGAGTGGTCACGGGTCCTCGGCTTTACAGCACCATAAAGCGTCGACTCTATTCATTTTACGAGTTTAATTTCATCACCGTTCACTGAAATCCTATTTTCCAGTTATCTTTATATTTGTTTTACGACACGCACAGATGAGATTTAGCATATTAAAATTCAATGAGAACGCTTAATGGGGACTGAGTTTGTTAAAGACTTTTAAACAGTTTCAATAAAATTGTGTTTATTCTGATACAGTTTTGAGAATGAGCATAAATAATTAAATATGAACACTAACCTACGATATGGCAAGTCCACGTAAAACTGCTTGGCAAGTTATAGATAAGCGGCTAGCTTGGTCTTCATTTCGAATTTAAAATCCAGAACGAGACAATCTGACAGAAAGTGACCGTTCCTTAGTTGAACCGATGGTTCTTGGAGCATATCTACTCTTTATAACAGACATTTTTAAAAGTATAATAATATTTTGCACTACAGCAAATAGACTAAGGGCAGCGGTGGCCTGTTGGTATCGGTCGCGATTTAGAAGTTGCAGGTGCAAAACTCCTAACCATCGCATTTCCTATAGCCAAAACTTCGAAGACATGTGACATCTACCAACCAAGAGCTCGCGTGGTAGATTACGACCCAATCCCTCTCACCAAGAGGTGGCTTGTGTCCCAGCAGCGGGAGCATTCTAAGCTGATAATGTTTTGTTATGAATAAAGTAGCGGATTAATTGAGTCCGCTGTATACATTCAATCATCTTGGATAATTTTAATATTACATAGATACTCCGCTCTGGATATATGTATATACAACATGTAAAAAAAAAACCGGCTAAGTGCGAGTCGGACTCGCACACCGAGGGTTCCGCCCTACAAACGTAGCGGTTTACAATTTATGACCCTAGCGTGTGACAGAAATTCGTCTAAGGTGTCGGTATAAACTGCTGTATCTTTTGATCGCGTTAACTAAGAAGTTTGATTTTTTTACTGCTTAAAGGGACAATAGACCTAGGTATTTGGTATAAATTTCAATTTGATACCTTTATTCGTTCCTGAGAAATAAGGTAGTAAGTTTCATTTTATTAAAATATTTTTATTATATTATATAACTAAAAAAATGTGATTTTCATAATTTTTCCTATATTTGCATTATATGACAATGCGTCATGCCAAATTTCAAGATTCTGAGTTTACGGGAAGTATTCCGTAGGTTTTGATTCCTTTGCGAGTGTCGAAAATTTGTTGAAAATATCGACATAATCGGTTGTATCTTTTGATTGGCTTGGCTTAGAAGTTTGATATTCTCACAGCTTAAAGGGACAATAGACTTGAGTATTTCATGTGAATTTCAACTTGATACGTCTACGTGTTCTTGAGATAAAGGGTCTTGACAGACAGACAGACAGACAGACGGACAACAAAGTGATCCTATAAGGGTTCCGTTTTTTCCTTTTGAGGTACGGAACCCTAAAAAAGACCTGTCCGATCCGTGAAGGTATTATAAGGTATCGATAACTGATTGTATTAATGCTTACAAAGCCGGGCTAAACTATAAAAAAAAATCCTCCCAAAAAAACTAAACATTATTTCGCAAAAAGAGGTAACTTAATTCATTTGCGATAGCGAAGGGGGATAGTGCACGCGGCACGTGATTGCATCGCTCATAATAATACCGCCGAAAAACGTGATGTAACTTAAAAAATTAAGAAATTTTGGGGAAGCTGGAATTAATTCACGGAAAAAAAGATTATTTCAAAATTCATTACTACTGTTACTATGATGACTAGGTACCTATGTAAAATTGAAATTTTACATAGTATTTTATTTGGTCATGTGTTTGTCTATTATCCTTATGGATCAGACAGGGTTTTTTTATACATTTTATACTGGATAGATAGTATTATCTGACCTGTTGATTCCATTCGACAGATGTGCCAGATAGATTTATAGTGCGGGCAGGCTGTAACGGCATTGCATAACTCTGAATCCCAGATAGAATACTGAAAATGAAATAACGATCCCTTGTCTACTATCCAAATAAACCTTTCTAGGTATCCAATATTACTAACATATTATAATATACTTTTTTGTTATGTTTTTTCTCTTAACCTAGATGTCGTTTGAGTTTCCCAGATTTTTTTTGGAGAATATTTTTAATAATAATAATAACATATACAGACAAATCACACAGATTGAGTTGGCCTAAAGTAAGTTCGACACTTGTGTTATAGGATACTTACTCAAAGATACTATATTTTATAATAGATACATATTATATAGATAAACATCCAAGACAATCAGGAAAATATCGTTTTCCATCATGACATGGCCGGGGATCGAACTCGGGGCCTCCACGTCGCAGGCAAGCGTGTTGACCGCTGCGCCACGGAGGACGTCAAAAAAATATATTTTAAATATTCTATTTTGTTTGGTTCTTAGCCAACCGAACAAAATAGAATCTTTTGAAATATATTCTATAAAAAAAAGTCTTTTAAATTGTTTATTTTTTAGATTTTAATCGTGGACATGCATCAAAAATTTCTATTTTATTTGGTCATGTTTGTCTAAACTTTATTATCCTTATGGATCGGACAGGGTTTTTACACATTGTATACTGGATAGATAGTATTATCTGACCTGTTGATTCCATTCGACAGATGTGCCAGATAGATTTATAGTGCGGGCAGGCTGTAACGGCCTTGCATAACTCTGAATGCCAGATAGAATACTGAAAATGAAATAACGGTTCCTTGTCTACTATCCAAATAAACCTATCTGGGTATCCAATATTAATAATGTTACGGGCTAGGGGTACTAAAACGCCGGTTAAGGGTTGCGAAGTTTATTGGCAACGAAGGTACAGACGATCGTAGGTAATGACAAGTAGAACATAGCTGATGGCACACCGAAGTCTTCCCTTACGTCCACGAAGTCCGTGTCGTAAACACACAATAACACTACAGATATTACTTCACGTAGTACTCAAAGTTCTCGTTATAGTTTTCGCAGTAGGTCTTCTTAAAGATCGCTTCTTAATTGTCGCTTGTTGTTGTATCGTCGAATGCAGACTGACTCTGCGCCGGCGTCACGGCGCTATATATAGGTCAAACCCGCCATACTGTTCCCAACCCACTGCAACTCCTGAAAGCCAGAATCAACAGTGGAGACCGCCAGAAAAACGCCGAGCAATGAAGCTCAACGAGTCCCGGAGAAATGATTCAACTGTCTTGGGTCCCGCAACGAAATTAATCAGAAAAGAATAGCGGAGGAATAAGAAAAAAGATATTTTTTCCACTTCCCTCCCTAATAAGCAGGAGACAGAACAGAACTAGGCCAATCGGCACAAAGGGACATTATTGCAACTGGGAGAAGCCCAGATTGCCAAGCACCACGGAATAACATTTGATTTAGTTAATGGGTCCTAAGTAGGTATTTGCTGTTACAATTGATTCCAATAATAGGTATGGCAAAAGCGCCTGTACGCACGGAAATTAGTTCTAGTTTCTACAAGGTCCGTATAATAAACAACTCCGGATGTAACTTGTACACTATCCAACATAATATTGCGTTCATTCTGCCAAAGAATACACTCCCACAAGATATGATGTGCGGACTGTTCAAATTCACAGTCTGTTGTAGAACATTGAAACAAAGGCGAAGGAACAGGTTTAAAAGAATACAGTTTACTTTTAAAGTTGCCATGACCTGTGAGAAATTGGGCAACGCGGTGGTCAACCTCCAGCCATGTCTTAGCCAGCCGATCGCCAACGGATGGAAAGAACAGATGGAGTTATCCCACCTACTTTGCCATTCGGATAAGAGGTCCTCCCAGACGTCAGTCTGAGGTTTAAATAATCTAGAAATTCTATTGAGGTCGCGTTGTGTAACAAAGTTAGTATCCATGGCCTCCCCTCTCGCGGAGTAGTACATTGAAGCACGTCGCTGTACTTGAAGATCCACTGGAAGTACACCTGCCAGAACGGGTAAGGCTTCAGTACTGACTGTTCTATACGCCTTGCACAAAAATATCAATGCCAAACGTTGGCTTTGAAGCAGTTTACGTCGCGCCGCCCCTATGCTGGCCCTATCGGCCCAAACAGGTGCACCGTAGCACATACATCCTAAGTAGGTAGCTCCATATACAATTTTTAAAGTTAGGAATGATAGACCCCAAGTTGCTTTGGATATTCTAGTTAGGGCATAAAAGTTCCTTTTAGCTTTTTTGCCAACTATTTTTATATGTTCGATAAATGAAAAATTCCTTTCTAAGACCATACCAAGGTAGCATACGGATTGCTGTTTTTTAACGGGAACGTTATTAAATTTAATAGTAGGCAATGATTTAAGATTACCTTTCAGTAGAAGTTGATAGGTTTTATGCGGCGCAAACGCTAGGCGGTTACGATCACCCCACTGAGATATTAGATTTAGGCAAGTATTGGCCAAGTTCTCAAGTCCAGCTCGGGTACTTGATTGAATGAGCAGTAGGCCATCGTCCGCGTAACCAGTAAGTGAACAGCCGCAAGGAAGCGGGGTCGCGAGGAAATCATCCAAACCCAAATTCCATAAATAAGGACCGACAACTGCACCCTGAGGACATCCCATGGTTAGTGCTTTAGTACTAGAAAAATGACCGAGCTTAAGTACCGCGGAACCGTTTATAAAGTACGAGTAAATGAGATTATATATGTTTCTATAGCAACCGCGGGTTTTTAATTTTAACAACAGCATAGGCCACCAAGCGTTATCAAAAGCCCCAGAAATATCCAAAAAGATACCAATAACGTTCTTGTGTTCCGATTGGTTAACAGTTCTTCTGAAAGAAAGCGCCGCGTCGACTGTTGATTTACCGATGGTGAAGCCATATTGATTACTATGAAATTTTGGACCGTTCCGCGTTGGGTAGTAAACGTGGAACGATGAGGCGCTCAAGAAGTTTCCCCAAAGATGGTAAAAGCGTGATAGGCCGATATTACTTCGGATCATCCGGTGGTTTATCACCACACTTTGGTATTATTCGTATGAAACCGCGTCGCCATTTACGAGGAAAAACGCCTTCAGCAATGCATCGGTTATATACAGTTAAGATGGCATCACCCGCTGTTTTACACGCTTCTTTAATCATCCTATTAGATATTTTATTTTCCCCTGATGATTTGTTGACCGGTAGTTTTCTAACAATATTTATAAATTCGTCATTAGATGGTTAGTCTGACATTGGTGATTCAGGTGGCACAGGAGCCCACGCTCGAATCTGTTGGTGGTAGTCACTATCGTTAGCCGGTGAATCATCGGGGATAAGTGTATTAATTAGTACTTTTGTTGTTTCCTCTATGCCCGTGGTATGCTTATCATTGACTTTAATGTTTTGAACGTATGCAAGGTCGACCGATCTATTAGCTTTAAATTCGTGATATAAGGGAGACCACGGACCCTCCCTGTCAAGTTTGTCAACGATTTTCCGCAACAAGTTACCCTTAGATTTTTCCACCGATGCTTTGTAGCGTGACTTGGCAACTCTGAAAGCATTTAAAGCGAACGTAAGAAGATCTCCAATAATCTTTCGGCTCTTGAGTTTATTTAACTGTCTACGCGCTCTGCGATATCTTTTACGCTGTTCAACTAAACAATCACTCCACCAGTTGTCACGTAGCAAAATATAGCAGCAGGCGACATCTTGTGGACTAGGGCTGAACTCGGGTCACATATTTTACATCGAGCCGAGAGATGGCGTTGCGCGAAAGGACGGTCGTTAATATAATAAATAAATTTAAATAAAGAACGACCGGGTTAAATAATATAATATAAAAGAAGGACTTAAAATAAAGATATTAAAAAAATAGGAACCAACTCATGAGTCTGAAATAAAATACAAGTCGCGGAACGCATGAGTCTATGGTTCAGGAAAAGACAATTGGGAGCGGTCGGTCGGAATAGAGAGAAGCTTCGAGAAGGAAAAGAACTACCGAAGCTTGCGTGGTGTCGCGAGTTCTTTTGTGGAAATAGCCGGTACCCAAGGCTGGCGTGTGGTGCAATAAGCCCCATGGGGCGGTGCATCTGAAGTCTGGCTCATCTCTCTGTGAGTATTCATTTCTGTACCCGGAATATTTTCTCCACGTGTTTTCCTGTTCTGTAGTGCTGAATTGGGTTAAATGTTGTTCTAGATTTGGCTCTATTGGCGGGCCTAGGGTGGGAACCCGTTTTGGGAGGCGTCGCGTCATAATTTATCTTTGGTGGCCTTGATTCCCATTGGATCAGGCTTGTTGGAGTGGATGTGGCTGAACCCTGATGGTACGGCACATCAAGTTCTCTTTCGACGACGACTAGACAGGTATAAGCTGTCATGATTATTTTGCTCCTGGTGTTCCCGAGATACCTAATCCCGCAGGCCGCGTTCAACCGTGCATTAATCTGACACCCGTCAGTTAGTGAAGCCAAGGGTCTTTGTACCGTAATCTAGAAGAGAAATCCAGAGGCGTTAGGCAGGAGAGCTAACGTAATCCAGAGGCGTTAGGCAGGAGAGCTAACGTAATCTAGAAGTGTAATCTGGAGGCTTAATCCAGAGGCGTTAGGCAAGAGAGCTAACGTAATCCCGAAGCGTAATTCGGAAGTGTTAGTTAGAAGTGTAATTCAGAAGTGTTAGTCAGGAGAGCTAATCTGAAACGTAGACTCCCTGTCCTTGTTTCTTTGTTTTGATGTATCTAGTGATTGAGAGTGGGTTTCCAACAGGTTGCATTTAAGTAGGCTATTGGCTTGATATTGTGTACATAACCTGAGATACGTTTGTAACGACTGAGCCGTGATCACAACGGTTCACCTCACGAATCCTCATCAAGCGACCCTGAGCTTGCTGAATTGTCTCATGCGGATTCCCTGTCCCACTCCGACCCGAGACGGAGTGAGTCAGGAAATCGTCTAGGTAAGTTAGGAGTTTGTTTTGTCATATATTTATGACACAGGGTAATTATAAAACAAATTTGTAATTGTATCCGTTTATTGTTTTATTTAATGCTCCTAGCTACCAAGTATTTATTTACATGATTAAATTTACTGTAACTGCCGGGCATGGGGTGGAGTAAGACCCCAGAGTTTTTTTTTTAAAGCGTTACACAGTCACATCTACGAATATTGGTCACAGATCCACGACCAATGGCGATGTCAGCACAGTAGGTAAAGGTTTCTGACATAATGTCAGCACTTTCTTCGGCTGACAGCCCGTCCCGAGTGAATTCTTTGGCGTGACACGCAAAAAGCGAGCCAAAAAATTCCCAGTTCGCGCCTTTACATCTATATCTGAAATTACCAGGAATATGAGACGGACCCTGAATATAACCAGGAACAAATTCGTACACGATCAGGTGATGATCACTACAAGACGCGTCCGGTAGGACACGCCACCTATCCAAACGTACGTCGGCACTAGAAAGTGTGACGTCAATACAAGATTCGCCTATTTGGCTGCAAAAGTAGGTGGTGCATCAGGGGTATTATGAATCGATAGGTTCATCTCAGCAATGAAATCCTCAACAGCGCAGCGTCGTTCGGTATCGGTTGCCATCCGCGCCAACGATCACTTTGCAGCCCGCGAGTGACCGCAAGACATGACGGAAATTATGTATATGAGGAGTAACAGGATCTGAATATTGAAAGTAACAGCTTACAACGAATACTTTAAAAGAAGCTGATGAGACTTCAGCAACCGCACAGTGTGGCGTCATGAGGTCACGTATAGACGTTACCGTAAAGTTAGAAGACCGCGCAACATAAATTCCGGCTCGCGCCCTGCAATCCAGCTGCACTACCCTGTGACGTAAACTTGAGTTTTGATATTGTTCTTGAATGAGTACAAGGTCTAAGTTGTAGTCAATAATTAATTTATCTAACTCTGATGTCTCCACCTTATCGTTGTGAAGGTTTAATTGCCCTATGCTTAGACTATCCATCTTAATTAGTAATTAGTATGTAGGATAAGTTGTTCGAGTTTTAATTTATAGGCACTGTCCAGACCCGCAGCGATGGTCAAAAGGTTTTTTAAAACGTTTACACGCCGCGCAAACCGTGGTAAAATTTAAATCGTCCCTATGCGGGCAAACATTGGTTTCGTGGGCCTCAGAACATATAGCGCAGGTTGGTGATTTATTAGCGCAATGCTTTTTCACGTGACCGAATTGCTGACAATACGCGTAACGAACTACCTCGATATCATCAACAAAACGGCACGTGGCCCAGTCAATATATAACTTATCCTTGGTAGACACAAGATGTTTCCGTACCTCAGGTTCAATCTCTATTCCTAACCATTTCCGACTGTTATTGGTAGAACGCCTACGGACTATTTTCGTGGATTTAATGAAGTCGTCTTCTTTTATTAGCAACTCGTTTTTAATATTTTGGCGGTATATAGCTTGCAAAAAATTGTTGTCTTCCATAGAGGCGGGAATGTCCTTGACTAATAGACGGGGGCGGCGACCTTTTGATTTTTCTAAACGAAGACCCGCAGACTTTATAGCGTCTACCGATTCTAGCCTTTTCAATTGGTTTTCAAAAAACCGCCAAATCAGGCGTTGTACTGCGCGTTGCAACGCGCAGTACAACGCCTGATTTGGCGGTTTTTTTAATACCGACTATTTGAAAACCATCGTCACTCGGCCTAATCGCCTTCATAAGAGCTTGTTTAGTGGCGGAAGATGATGCATAGTCAGTTGATCGCTCCTGGGTCAGATAGGCGACGAGACAAGGAAGAGGTACTCTAGATTTAATAGCCGGGGTAACTTTAGGCAACCGCAGTTTCAAAGAATCCGCGTACGACATGTTTTTGTCCTCATTAACGGTTTTAGCGTAGGATTTTAATTTAATTATTTCCAATTCGCGCTCGGTGTTAGCAAGCTTTGTCTCGTTACACGCAGATTTTAAAGCTAACAAAGACACGATACTTGTAACTCGTTGAGTCATATCCATAATTGTTGATTTGTTCGCGACATTTATACGAGAACCGTTATCATTAACCAGCTCATTGATTTTGGCCAGGTACACAGACGCTTCGGTCATCAAATCGCAATAATTACTGTTCCCGTCGCTACGATTGGAAATATTTAATGTAGGCGACTTTTCGGGAGAATTGGGTGCAGTTTGTAAACGCTTCGACCTATCATCTATTAAATTGTCGGTCGGAGACATTTCACAAAACAAACGCTTAGCGGAGGCTTGCGGCGGCGATCTAAACGTCTTATTATCTCTGCGGAAAATGTCTCCGCCACGATCAGGCGGGTCATCATTGGAAGTTGACATAGCTAATTAATTAACAAGAAAAACAAATTTAAGTTAACGAAAAGAAAAAAACAAAACCGTCGCGCGGAGAAAAAAAAAACAAAATAAATTACGTTACTCTCACAAGTAAGAAAATAAATGTACTCACCGAAATTAATTGATTTACAATAAATACCAAACAAACACTAAGAATAAACTTACGATACCAAGCCAGACACAATTTCACAGTCTAGAATGAAAACACGAGCCGGAAACTAACAATCGGAACGCGATATTCGTAAATATACCCGGAGCGTATTAATTTCACACCACACGGCGCGGAGGCGCGGAGGGAAGTCCGGGAGGGAAGTCAAGTATATATAGGTCAGCTGATCGAACATTCCAGATTCCTCTAGACGTAATAACAATAGCGCATAACTTCGAGGACATTCAGTAAGTACCTACAGTAATTCCCGGAAACGGGTTTCTGGAAATTTCGATGTCGACACTTTGTTGACAAAATTGTTGAAACCGAATTCGATAGGCCATTTTAAGTGCAGCAATGCGTGCGTTTTTATATTGCACCTATAAAATGTCTAGATCTGGGGATATAGGGCTTAAAAGTGACACACTGCATGTCACGCGATATTGAACCTTATACCATCGACATAAGGTCCATTTGTAACATTAACATATTATAATATACTTCTTTTTTATGTTTTTTCTTAACCTAGATGACGTTTTTTTTATGGAATATATTTTCAAATATTCTATTTTGTTTGGTTCTAAGCCAACCGAACAAAATAGAATATTTGAAAATATATTCCATGAAAAAAATGTTTCATTGTTTTTTTTTTTTTTTTTAGATTTTAGCCGTGGACATGTATCAATGGATTTTTTTCATCTGTGAGATGGAGTAGGTTCTAATCCACCACATGGACCCAGAGTTGATAGGTGCATTGGAAAGCAGTATAATAATAACTTGGCGAATATGGCATGCAGGTGGAATTTCAGATTAGACTACATAATTGACTACATGATTATAATACAGTGGTTAAGCTATCGACTGCAGCGCTGCTTGTCGCGGGTTCGATTCCCACACGGAACAAATATTTTTATGACCTACAAGTAGTTGTTCCGGGTCTGGCTGTTTGTGTACGTGAGTTTATATGTTTGTTAACGCACCCACGATACAGGAGAAATTCCCCGTGTGGGGCAAAGTTTTTTTTTTTTTAAGGAATAAATACGGGCGGCCTCCTCTCATTGAAGGGGTGTGGGCCGTAATCTTCTAGCACGTGGGCCCAGTGAGGGTTTTAAGATCTTGTATGTCTGCTTCGGTGCATTTTCGACATACGACATATATTTATGTCGAATGGTTAGCCTGGAGCACAGGCGTAGAGTAGCCAGCCTTTCGATCTTCTATAGGATGCGTTCTGGTGAGTGTGCATGGGAATTGCATGATTTAATTCGCTTATCTCCGGTCCAACATCGGACGACACGTCGTACGACGACTTTCCACCCTTACGTTGTTAACACCACTACGATCCGGACGAAGCGTTTCGCTTCTTCTTTTATACCGCGTACATCGAGGGACTGGAACAATTTGCCCGCGGCGGTGTTTCCGTCATACTACAATTTGAGTGTCTTCATGGCTAGAGTGAATAAGCTCTTAATAAACTAGCGCGTTTTACCATCAACGATCGCATCACTGCTTACCATCAGGCGGGATTGCATGTCGAATGCTTAGTTAATTATTAGTCATACCGGTTTCTTTATGATGTATGATTTTATTATTATGAGAACATTTATGATAAAATCAAGTATTTACACAAACGTACTGTGCCTGTCCGGGTTAGCTAGTAAGTTCTAGAACTCGTAAATCACGGTTTATAGCACTGGGCCTCCGCTGCTTGCTCAGTTTTAGAGGCATTAGATTTATCTATGTAGGTATAATATTTATAATAATATTCATTCAAAATAATAATAATATTTATTCAAAATAATAATAATATTTATTCAACAAAATAATAATTTATTCAAAATTCGCTAAAGAACAGATTAATACAGTAAGCCTTAGATGTAAATCATAAATCTAAGTCTTACGTGCCTGAACTAGGAAATCCTGTATTTGTTTTTATGAGCTTAGGCTCTCCAATTCTGAGTGATAAATTATATAATAATGGATGAATCCCTGGTTACTTATTCTCTACAGTTTCATTACATCAAAAAGAAGCAACAAAAAATACGTCATTTCCTAAATTAATAAATTTGTCAATATATTATATATTATTATGTTCATTTACTTAGAACCACCGTAGTTTGTCCAGGTTACGAAGGGATGTTATTAATTAGTATAATCCTTTCACAACGTGAGCAAACTTCGCCGAACTTCATTTACCCAATAAGGAACATCTAACCAATATCCAGAATGTTACTCAACATCCCAATTCTGACATCTTCAAATTGTAAATCCAGTTGAGATATGTTACTTCTAATAAATCTGTAGTTACCCGAAGTTCACACATCTACAGTGTAGGATATGTTGGCACAGAAGGCTGGCTCCATACAATGAGATAAAACACGTCCACAAAGCGTAGGTACTAAAACAGATGCACGTACAAACCGTAGGGTACTAAGACATGTGCACGAACACCTGAAGCCTAGGTACTAATTGAAATAAAACGGACGCAATCGTTGCAGGAATTCAAGAGACTTGTGAAGGAACACTACTTGTCGTTGTTCAATGCTACCTTTGAACATTGATTCAGCATTTCGGCAGCTGACACGCGGCCTACTTCAAATATATTGTTATAATTGTAGATTACACGGATAGAATACCAAGATGCTTGTACATTTGTGTGCGTTGGGAAAAAGTAGTATATAAGCTGTAATATTGTGCAAAAAATCAGATTAGAATTTATTCTTGTCTCATTACCCCTCACTGTGGCCAAGACACCTTTAGCCATCTCTGATCAGTTCTGTGAGTCTGCTGGACTGGCAGTGAGTTTACCCTTTACCCTTACCTGGAAATCCTACCCACTATCCGTCCGGTAACTTAGGTCTCTTGGGGGGAAGTCATGCCTAGGGGAAGGCAAGTCAGGCCTTAGCAAATCAAATTTTTAGAGTGGGTAATGTATGTGCTCTATAGTCATACGCAGGTTTTAGCAACTACACCGTATATTTTGCTAGTGTGTTCTGAGTGGTTTATTTAAAAGTTAGAGATTCGTTTATACTTTGTTTACTAAGTAGGGGTCAGGGGAGTTCATACATGTTATGCAAGATTTCAAGGAGGGGAGGAACTGTCTCCCCCCGCCCCCGCCCTCGCTACGGCCATGAGCATGAGTAGTACTCGGTGTCAAGATTTTGTACCATTGGGGTAAGGTCGGATTAATTTAAGGATTCCATAACAACAATTACTTCTTAGAGGGACCAATGAAACATGAAGGACTATATTATAATTATTTTGAACTTGAATTATTGTTTATTTTTACTAAATGTGTCTGATATATATAGGTTTCTATGATATTCTATGTTTCACACAATAATTACTTAGAATTATTGTACAGCATGCGAAATTAATTGCGACAATAATTTAAAGCACATTTATATATGTACAGTTGCCTTTTCGTCTTATGAAGGTATATTGAATTTAGGATTTGTTTTAAATCGATACATTACTTTTATACTTAGAATAATATCGAAGTCTGAAAGGGTTCGTGTGATAGAAATGTATTCAATAATTATGATGATGGATAAATCGGCCTTTGATGTTTCCAAAACAGTATCTTGTTTATTTCGATTCAAATTATGAAACATGGCCCCACACTAGAAATTACATCTGTAAACTCCACTTATAGAACTGTAGCACAGGATTAATTTGCTGAGGTCATGTTATCATAAAATTATTGCAATTATATTAAGAAGAATAACGTCGAAGGAGAAGACTAATTCAAAAAAGAAAGAGAGCCTCGCCGAACGGTTCTGTAAAAATGACAATGTGAAAAGTTAGGTTAGGTGAGCTGGCGCGTGCGATCGATGGCCCTGTAAGCGGCCCCGGTTTGGGCCTCTGACTTGACGGCCGGCCGGCAGCATCGCTGTACTACGGTAACCGCAGAGAGTGATGGCTGTAGATAGCTGCTAGAGTCATACCTGGTAACGCATGATTTCCTATGAGGCGGCCTGCCTACTGGCTGCCCTGGGACCTGGAGGCGAAAGCTCTTACGTCCCTGTACCTGGGCCTGAGGAGGCGCGGGAGTGGGGCGTTCGGCCGATGCGTTAACCTGAGCAGTGTCGGTCGCAGCTCCTCCTGGTGGCGGAATGGTGGGACAGGCTTTCACGCTCACCACCATCAAGGCGATCCGGCCAGTACTGGCAGACTAGCTATGAATAAGGCACGGCTCACAGGTATTTTCGGAGCATGGTCGCTTCGGTAAGTACCTGTGTCACAAAAACTGCGTCCACTGTCGGGAGGTCACGACGCGGCATACGCTGGCAGAGTTACGCTTGGCAGGAGCTGCGCCGTGCTCTCATATCTGAAGTAGGCAGTCACCTGTCGCTCACGCGCGCCCCTCTTACACGTCACGGGGGAGTAATACACCTCACTCGTTTTTTTGAGCAAATAGGTTCCTAATATACTAGCGCGCTTTACCATTAACGATTGCATGACTGTTTACCATCAGGCGGGATTGCGGTTAAGCACTTGTTTATAATTATAAAAAAAAAAGAATTTTCCACCACAGAACAAAAGCCTGAAGGGCTAAAAACAAATGGGCCACCGCTGTTCTCTGAATATATTCACATAATTGTACTATCAATACAAGAAGTTTTCTTCCCAGGAGGCAGTACAAACTGCTTTCACACATTTGTGCAGTTTAGATCCTCAAAGTTCTATCGCAAAGGCATAAATGACTTTCATAATAAATGGCAGCAATGTATATCGATAATAACGGTACCTAACTACCTTGATTTAATAAATTATTACAAAATTAAAAACTAAACAATTTACATTTTCAGTACAAATTGGCAATTGCATACTACCCCTATTATTAGCAGGATCACTGGAAAGCAAAATGAAGAATATAAAGTTGTAGATATACAATATGTAAAGAAAACCCTGTCCGACCCATAAGGATAATAAAGGTTAGGTAAACACTTGACCAAATATAATATAAAATTTAACATAATCATCATAGTAACAATACTAATGAATTTTGAAATAATCCTTTTTTCCCGGGAATTAACTCCAATTTCCCCGAAATTTGGTAATTTTTAAAAAAGTGACAACACCGGTATTATTATAAGCAAACAGCGACGCGACCACGTCACAGGTGCCGCGTGCCCTGCCCCCCGCCGCCCGCGGAAGGGGTGGCTTACCGCACATGTATTAAGTTACCTCTTTTTTCGAAAAAATATTTATTTCTTTAGGGGGATTTTTTTTTGAAGTATAGCCTGTTTTTGTGGGCATTAGTAGAATCTGTTATCGATACCTAACAATACCTTCACGGATCAGACAGGGTTTTCTTTACATATTGTATATACATAAAGAATCCTACTTACAATAATTGTAGTGGTACCTACAAAATGCCTAAAATAAACAACGCGTCATACTGACGTCACACGAATTCTACATCTCGCAATCAGAGTTTACCGTGCAACAGTATTTAAACAACTTCCCAATTTCAGCCTTTGGGCAAGTGCCCGCCAGACATAACACCCGTCCCTTTTCTATGTAGGATGAGTGAACTTTACACCCCGTTCCTCATGCCTCCACACAATACGCCTGTTGTATCTTTTAACGAATATGTAAGCTCTGAGTCTGAATAAATCTATGTATTATATACGAATAAAATGTAAAAGAAACATCTAAGTTTTATATCATTATGATCATTACTAAAACTTACAAATCATCATCATCAACCTTTTATCATCCCACTGCTGGGCACAGGTTGCCACAGGTCTCCTCTCATACAGAGAAGGATTGAGCGTAATCACTACGCTTGCTCAATGCGGGTTGGCAATTTCAGACTCATAAAGTCCAGGTTTCCTCAAGATGTTTTCCTTCACCTTCAGTTATTGGTGTCCAAGATATACTTAGAAAGTAATATAAAACTTACGAAACTTACGAATGCCGAATGAAAAATAACGAAAACGAATGACGAAGACGAAAGTATTTTTTTAAGATTTGACTTATATTACGATGACATAATAGGATATGAACTAAAACGTGGTCGCTCACAACAGGCATGAGAAGAAAATTTATATCACGTTTAAATTGCAGTATTGCACACATGTATGCTTTTATGTGGAAAAATCGTTTGTTTTTTAATTCAGCTTAACCCTTAAAGCAACAACATAATACTTTCTAGGCGCCAGAAATACACGATGGAAAGGATGCATGTAACGCATCTTAATTTCCTACATCTAACTCGGTGAAAACCCTTCTTCTTCAGCCTATAGATGTCCACTGCTGGACAACGATGACCGGTCTTGTGCTGCCCGCATCCATCGGCTTCCCGCGACCTTCTCCAGGTCATCGGTCCACCTTGCTGTGGGCCTCCCTACGCAGCGTCATCCAGTACGTGGCCGCCACTCCAGAACCTTACTGCCCCATCGGCCATCGGTTCTACGAGCAACGTGGCCTGCCCACTGCCACTTAATTTTGGCGAGTCGAAGAGCTATGTCGGTGACTTTGGTTCAGAAACTCTTAATTGAAAACCCTTTATTGATACTAATTGTTAACATTGGTTAAACCTACCAACGCAGCTACAGCTTCAATATTTGAACTTTATTATCAATACAGAGAAGCGACAAGTCTGTCGTAACTCAACCCCGTTTTCAATACCAGGAAAATGAACGTAATTACTTAAATAATTCGAAATATTCCAACCTACCCTACTTCACAACTTCACCGCATATCATTCAGTTAAGCTTTTCTGAATTAAATATTCAATGCCAGCTGATTTTCAGGAAAGCTTTACTTATATCCACAAGATTCCACTATATACAGAGTTTTTGTTGGAATGGAATTCCACCCATAATGTAATTGGTAATCGGCGTATCACCAGTGAGTTCCCGGCTTATCGAAGCTTGCGGCTGAAATACAAATATTTGTATGGCCTTTAAATATTTGATTCCTGTCTCGCAAATATGCACCAACGATACAACTATTGTGGGCCAACTTACAAAAAATATAACAGTAAGAGTAAGAGGGATATAGAGTTTCTGGTCCTTTATAAAGACATTTTTCAAAATTTAATTAATAATAATTAGGCCAGAAGTTTTTTAACCAACGATGAGCGATATATTATTAAATATATTAAATTTGATATAAAATACGTTTCATTTAATAAAGAGACGGGTGAAGATTGTTCTTAATCGGATCTTAGACTATCCCAATTTATTTAGATTCGACGCAACATGTTATTTTCTTCCACACTTCCTATTAGACATCAACTTAATCACTCCCTTTTTCATCACCCCCTTTTTAATCATATCATCGTCTACATATGCCAAGCATCGTTTCTTTAGCTTGGTTGGTCACTGTACTAATTATGAAAGAGCGAAGCGAAAAGAGGCAAGGCGGTTGACAAAACGGCTAATTTAAGCAGTTCTTCTCAGCCTACAGAGGTCCACTGATGGGCAAAGGCCTCCCGCTTCCACAATGACAGGTCTTGTGCTGCCCACATCCATCAGTCAGAAGCAGTAGGCTGCAATATTTATTCACGAAGCGATTCGCCGTGTTCTGGCACGATGTCTGGTGAAACCGTACGGAGGACGGGTCTCAGCAGATGTGTTGCAATTTGTGCCAGGTGCGATGCGTCAAATAATGTTGTGTTGGGAGTAACATGGAGGGTAGTGGGATGTGAAGCACAGTGTGTCCCGATATCTATGGGTCAACAACGATTGCATTACTGCTTACCATCAGGCGGGATTGCGGTGAAGCACCAGTTTATAATTTATATTAAAAAAATGCAGATGACAGCACAATTGTGGACATATACCTGTCGGGTGCTAGGGCTAGTAAGGAATTAATCCGGTCCGAAAGTGAGGCTATAGTAGAGAGTACAGATAGCCTTCGGGGCGAACCCAATCTTGTAGCATTGAACGCTGCCAAAACACAAGCGTGTCTATTCGCCTTCATTTGCCAGCGGCGGTATTTCCGTCTGACTACATTTTAAGTGTGTTCAAGGCTACAGTGAATAGGTTCTTAATAAACTAGCGCGCTTTATCATCAACGATTGCATCACTGCGTAGTTTATAATTAGAAAAACAATACATCGAAGCGCCATGAAGAATAACGCACGTTTCTTCTTCAAACTTGTAGAAAATCCTCATAATTAATAGTGTAACAACCAACTGTACTAATTTTATATTTACAATACATACCACAAATACATACCACAAATCCATACTAATATTATAAATGCTAAAGTATCTCTGTCTGTCTGTCTGTATGTCCGGCTTTCACGCCAAAACTACTGAACTGATTGTAATGAAATTTGGTACACAGATAGCCCAGAGCCTGAGATAGGACATAGGCTATAAAACATCCCGCTATAACCAATAGGAGCAGAGCAGGAACAAAAAATGTTGCGTAAACGGGAGCAAACGCGGATGTACTATATATTGCTCCTATTAATTTAACAGGCGCTTATTTTATCTCAACTGAGCTCATTCGGCTAGAAGGTTACGCGGGTGAAACCGCGGGGCACAGCTAGTATGTTATAAATTTCACTTAGACACAAAAAAAGCTATAAATAAGACAGTATTAACTGAACCTATGCCTTCTGGAAATATTGGCGTAAATAAGAAATACGGGCGGTGCTCGAAACTCACACAAAAGAATTGCCACATTGAGATCGTATTAAGAATAGGTTTGACCTTTTTGCCATCGGGCTTCGTCTCGTAGGGTACTGTGTAAGATTTGTATAGAACGGGCTGACTCGTCTTTTTTCTATTTTTAACACACAATAACACACAGGCCTAGCTGGAATACCCACACGTACACACGCCTCCTCTTTTGAAGGGCTGTAGGCTGTAAGATATACCTTGCGGACACAATGTGAGTTGCTGAATGGCACATGACTTTGAACTTTTAGCTCTAGAGTAGGTAAGCAGACATACCTCACAATGTTTTTCTCATTGTTTTGAGAGCTACGGTGTTGAAATAATTTACTCATAGTTAACAACTTCCTCCTGTGGGTGTCTTAAGAGGCGACTAAGGGAACTCCCACCAGGGAAACGGGCAACAGCGCTTCTCCTGTGGAATAAAAAAATACTGCGATCCCCAATCTACCTGCCAAGCGTGAGAATTATGGCAATGCCATAATAATGCAAGCTCATGGAAGCCAAGCGGAGGCCTCTGTCAAGCAGTGGACCTCTATAAGCTGAGAAGAAAAAAAAAGAAGCACTTCTCCAAGTTGAATAAGACAGGCCAATTTACGACAGTGGGATTTTTTTTTGTAATAATTATAAACTAGTGCTTGACTACAATCCCGCCTGATGGCAAGCAGTGATGCAATCGTTGATGGTAAAGTACACAAAATCAAAATCAAAGAATTTATTTCAAATAAAGCAATTACAGGCACTTTTGAATTGTCAGAAGGTCAGTCAACAAGATGAAGCTAGTCGCCCATTCCAAAGAGTAGGTACCTATGGAGAAGAACGGGCAAGAAACTCCATGGACACTCTTTTAAATTTTCAAGCTATTGTTACAAATATTTGATTACATCATTCATGGTGAAATCAACCGTGTGAGAACGGTGCAGAAATAAATTGTACGCTGAGAGCGTCCATTATGGAAAACACACAAAAATCAATTCAGAAATTAAAATATGCCGTGGCAGCTAAGAGATGACCAGTCCCCTCCGACGGCGTCCGTTCACGAACATGACGTATGGATCAGCATCATTCAGCTCAACCATATTGAAGGGAACCTAATGACCCAACACACACGCCACCATCAGTAAGACATTTGAGTGAGCATGACATACTCTCAACAGCCAGAGCACAATCAAGTCAATAAAAAAGACTAACCCAACAAAAAAATGCCTTACAGCACATTCGTACATTGTGCTCACAAGTATATTAAGCCTATTCACTTAAAAATCTTAGTGAGTAGGAAGGAAGACGGCAGTTGAGCGAGGTGATGCAATGTTAAACCCAACAACACGACCAACGCTGCTGCACCAGAGGGAGATTAATCTGGAGACCCTCCACGACCAAACTATCGACACAATAACATTTGGCGCATCGTACCCGGCACACATCGCAAAACAACTGCTCAGACCCGTCCTCCGTACGGCTTCACCAGACATCATGCCGGAACACGACGAATCGCTTGGCGGCAAAACTTTGTCTGGTAGGTGGTAACTTCTGCCGGCATACCACCGAGAAAACGATGATGAGGGATGTTATAGATAATGGCTATGATGATAAAAGCTCCTGCCTGAAGATTGAAACCACTACCTATATCTCGTAGTCGAAGCCGTTATTTTTTGGCTGCCACTGCAAGTATAAATACAACACAAGCCCCACTATACCTACATTACTTATAAGCTGATTATGCTATGAAATAAACATACATTTTGCAATGCCATTTTACGCGATACATACTTTGCCTATATAAATGCTGATAAGTATCTTATTGCACACGGAAACTTGAAGACTTCTTAGTGAATGTAAACGTGCAGTTTTTGCTCGTTTCCTTTGAAGAGCAAATAAGCAACACGCAGACAAAATGTACTTTGAAAATACATTCCATTGCTACGGTACTCAATATCTTCAAACGATATTCTCCGTGCAATTTTAAAGGTATGAGGAACGGAGTGTAAAGTTCACTCATCCTCCATAGAAAAGGGAGGATTCTCCGACGAGCACGTGCCCGCCGGTTGATGTCTTGAAGTTGTATGCGTGCAACTTAAATAAATATATAAATAAGTACGGGATGTCTGCACCAAGAGACCCAAGGTGACAGACGGATAGTGGGTAGGATCTCCAGGTAAGGGTGAAGGGTAAACTCACTGCCAGTCCAGCAGACTTACAGGACAGATCAGAGATGGCTAAAGGTGTCTTGCCACAGTGAGGAGTAATGGGACAAGTATAATAATAAAGTTTTATTGACATAAAAAGGAGTTACACTTAATTTGAAGCCCCGACTCCCGTGCTAGGTGGTACCTGTGTTACCACATATGTACGAAAAATGTATCTGCTCAACAACGTTAACTATTCAATGAATGTTGTTGAACTGTCAAAATAAAACCCATTGCTACTAACAGTATATTACGCAATCACACCGCTACAAAGACTAGGGAATTGTATGAAGCCAGCTTTCTGTAGTTTTATCTTCTTTATGACTATATTGTTCGAAAATGTATTAGTAATTCTTCAAATATCTCGTTTGAATCGCGAATCGCATGTTTTTACGGATTTTCTACTTTCATGACACTTCTTCTATGAATAAACATCGAGACATTAGTAATGCTATTTAGGATTTTATATCTTCTTGTAGCTCTGATTTTTTTCTATTAGAAACTGCTAACGTTATATTGAACACAATACCCTCCTTTTAAAAAGACTCGTCGCTCCCAAAAGACCTTATTAAAAGGCTATGACCAATGGGGCAGTAAGGTTCTGGATTGGCGCTCACGTCCCCAACAAGGTGGACCGATGACCAGGTGAAGGTCGTGGGAAGCCGATGGATGCAGGCAGCAGAAGACCGGTTATCGTGAAAAGCCTTGGGGGAGGCCTTTGTTCAGCAGTGGGCATCTATAGGCTGTACAAAAAGAAGAAAAGGGCTAAAGTCATCCAAAAGGCAACGGAGAGGGCTAAGCTTGGAAATTCAATGCGTGATTGGTCGAATCAGAAATGTAGAGATTCGTGGGAGAACCAAGGTGATAGTCCAAAAAAAATTGATAGTAAGTGGTAGTGGGTAGAGCAACAGGTGGCTGATAGGGCTGAAATATTCTGATGTAACGACAGCATATAGGAAGACGTAGCGTAGAAGGCCTCCCACAAGGTCCTCGAATGACCTTATAGAGGCCGCAGGAACCTGTTGCTTGCGAAAAATATAATACTGGTGGAAGTGATGGTAATTACTTGAGGCAGGCCTATTTCCAGCAGTGGACGTCTTACAACTGAAGTGATGATGATGCTCCTTTACGATACGCAATCGGGGAAACGTTGGTTCTTGTCTGTTTATTTGTTTGTAATTTCCAACGAAGAATACAGTCATTACTAGTGAAAAATGTTATATTACTCGTGCTCCTTCAATTATAAGAGACTATTCTTCTGTATTTACACATTACACATTTAAAGTTAAAGCTCGGGGATATCTACGCAAGAAATTGGCAGATTCTCCCACATATAATTTATTCTTTTTCTCTGTCTATATTTTTTTTATCTCTCTCTCGCTATATAACATCACATTGCGACCATTATGAGTGGAGCATAATTAACTTCACGAACGAAGTCGCTGGCGGTCGCTAGTTTATAATAAAATATGTTGATACATGTACTTCAGGGTTTGCGAGATATTTACTTTGTACAATTTTGTTTATACAAAATAAGATAAATTATCCAAAATCTAATGGTGACGTACGTTTGGCCTAGTTATAGGTGGGAACAATTTTAACTACAAACTTAAACGAACTTCTTGCTTTTTATGGTAAACAATGACTGTGATTTGGTCTCAAAACGTAACAATAATGAAGATTCAAAATACTGTTGTTAGTAACAACAGACAAGGAAATCTAATTAATAAGAAAATTAATTAAGGATATCATTAAATAAATCACATGTGCAGTTCAAGCGTTCTCAAAAACATAGCCGATCCAGATGCTTCGAACACCTTAGTAAAATCAACCAAACTTATTAGAGATATTTCTACCCCCTAAACCCACAATACATAACTCACGAGGCCCATTAGACACCCTAAACACACAATCAAATAATGTGGCCCGTAGCGCCTATTTTGTTCCATTGTGCCTTCCAATATTTACTTAGGCAATACTGCTCGGACGATATAAATAATCATTCCTTTATTTATTGGAGCATAACTCCGGACCGGAGATCCAAAGGATTCTAGCTTATTTATAGCTCTGTCCATTCATTGTACCTACGTGATTACGGAAGTAAATGTTGGCACAATTAGCCACGTTAAGGAATTTGTCTTGAACACGCTCGGTGAATGGGGTTGTAGTGAAAGAGGGGAATGGCGCCATTAGTCGTGTTTGGCGCCATTTTGTTTCTGCTGTCATTTGCTTATGCCGGAAGCTCGAGTCTTTATGGTGCTTTGTTATACTTATTGCATAGTTGCAATGGCGTCTTTTGTCTTGTGATGAAGCTTCACAATGATTTTTTCTCTATAGTTTATTTATTCGTTATTTACTGGCGACCCGCTCCTGTTTTGTAAAGTTTTTATCATTTCACACTTGATAATATATATCGAGTTCTTTTAAATGTTTATTATATAAGTTTCATGTGAATTTCACACCTACCAGACAAAGTCTTGCCACCAAGAGAATCGTCGTGTTCCGGCATGATGTCTGGTGAAGCCGTACGGTGGACGTGTCTGAGCAGTTGTGTTGCGATGTGCGCCAGGTACGATGCATCAAAATATGTTGTTGTGTCGGGAGTTTGGTCGTGGAGGGTCTCCAGATCAATCTCCTTCTGGCGCAGCATCGTTGGTCGTGTTGTTGGGTTTAGTAATGCATCACCTCACTCAACTGCCGTCTTCCTTCTTATTTACTCAGTTTTTTGAGGGTATAAGGTAGAGCGCTTTACCATCAACGATTGCGTCACTGCTTACTATCAGACGGGATTGTGGTCAAGCACTTCTTTCTCTTCTTTTTCAGCATATAGACGTCCACTGCTGGACAATGGCCTCCCCCAAGGCTTTCTAAGCTGGTCTTGTGCTGCCTGCATCGATCGACTTCCCGCGACCTTCACCAAGTCATCGGTCCACCTTGTTGAGGGCCTCCCTACGCTGTGCGTCTTCCAGTAGGTACGTAGCAGCCACTCCAGAACCTTACTGCCCCATCGACCATCGGTTCTACACGGTGGCCGAAAGCACGGTGGGTAAAAAAATAATAATACATCCTTAAATGTTACGGAATAATAGAAATTATTTCGGTGATGTCAAAAGCCACAATCAAATCTGTTGTGGAGCGTTATAGACTAGAAAGGAATAGAGAGAGAAAAGTTACTTAAACAACTAATAGCTTCACAGCGCGGTTTTATATAGGCATAAGTTTTATATAGGCATAAGTTTTATATAGGCATAAGTTTTATATAGGCATAAGTTTTATATAGGCATAAGTTTTATATAGGCATAAGTTTTATACAGGCATAAGTTTTATATAGGCATAAGTTTCAGTCCGGTGGGTATAACAGGTATCATATTGTAAATCCGTTCAGTGGTTTTTACTTGAAAGAGTAACAATCATCTATCTATATAAACTTTCACGTTCATAATATTAGTAGAATAATAAATTTGTATTTATTTTATTCTGTGTTTTCAACACATTAGTTGACTTGCACTACTATCCCAACTAGTTCTTCTATATGGGAGGAGGCGTTGCCTGTGCTTGAGCGACTCAAGCAGGAGCTGCGTGTCACGGAGATGAATATGCTGCGGTGGATGTGTGGAGTTACACAGATAGCCCACATCAGGAACTTCCGCATCCGTGGCAGTCTTCGTGTCCGTGACATAGCAGACAAACTGCAGGAGGGTCGCCTACGCTGGTACGGCCACGTCTTACGAAAATGTTAATCAATGTTAAGTCAATCTTCCGTGGGTAAAAAATGTCTTACCAAGGCGCCTCCGCCGAGCCGGAATAAGCAAGGGAGACCAAAGAAATGCTGGCTTGATATTGTAAGAGATGACAAGCGTGCCGACAGACTCTTACCATATGATGCTAAAGATGAGCAGGAAAGCGGACCCCGGGCTTCAACGCGAAGGCCACAGATGCAACCGGGACTGAACGCTAAGATGATGATGATGGCAATAGTATCCCAACAAAATAATCAGCCTTTATTGTTCCTAGTCTGCTATTAAAATAGTGTCAAAATGATCGATCAGTGGATCAGTGATCTCATAATGATCGATTTTGACAAGTTTCGTATTCTACTAACAAAATGGCTTCACAATGATTTTCCAGTGCTCAATCACTGACACTCCACTCCATCTTAATAAATGTTCAAATTGAGTTGTAGTTTTAAGAAAATCATTTCTACTAACGGGGTTTATAATAATGCAATACGTAAATGTCATTTTATCACCATTCCATTACGAGACGTCTGACCGATAATTGATTGATCGTAATAAATTCAGCAGAATACGAACTTTTCGCACAATGACAATAGAATCGTGTTAGAATGAATAATTTATAAAAAATCACAGACTAGCTTCCCAGGTGTCCTTTCTGAAGAGAATGGGCTGTAATCTACCAAGCAGGCACATTGAACGTTGGTCGATATCTTCATTGTTTGGTTCTCGGACATGCCGGTTTCTGCTTGGGATGCTTTCTTTCATAGCTTAGAGAGCAGTTGTGATGATAATATTTTACTGACCGTTTATGATTCTGAGTTGATGATAACTAAATTACTGTTTCGTGTTTAAGAGTTTTCTTATCGAAAAATAAAATAGAATTCTGTAGAATTTGAGAACGAATCGCTCAAAGTAGATCCATTATTTCAATTCAGAGGAATAGTATAATCAGAATTGATTATTAAAATATAGCCTTGTCTAATCAGCTTGAATAAACGGTCGAGAATAACACGATATTCTACTGATAAATTAAATATATGTTCTTAAGGTCGATCGACAGAATAGATTTGTTTTTATTATCATCATAGTTCGTCAGATGCATGAACCTTCCTATAAGTGTTCTTTTCATTTTCTCAATTACAATAATTGCGATAGTGAAAAGTTTTGTACCGCATTGAAAAAACCTTTGATTCCGATCAAAGGTTTTTTCAATGGCATAAATAGGTGATTCCGACTCCAGTGATACTTCACCATAGGGCCTGTGTCCCAATAGTGGAAATATTATAGGCTGATTATGATGTTGAAATGTTAGCTCTAGGCTTGCTAGAGTTAAGTTATTCACTTTGTTTTGTTAGTAATAAATTACAATAATGAATTATAATATTTGTGAGTAGTAGTGTCCAAGTGGTATCAGCCTCAATTTACAAGTTGAAGGTCGTAGCTTTGAACCCCTTCAGGCGCTTTACTTTGTATAAATATTTTCATCACCACTGCTCTCAAAACGGTGAAGGAAAACATTGTGAAGTGACGTCCTAGAGGCAAAACTTCGAAGCCATAATGTGACATCTACCAACCCCCACTGGACCCCGTGGTAAATTTCGGCCCATTCCCTCTCACCGACAGGAGGCCTGTGTCCCAGGAGTGGGAATATTATGATACACAAGCACCCTACGGGGTGATTATGTTATGAAAATTATTATAATACTAGCCTTCTGCCCGCGGCTTCGCCCGCGTGGAGTTCGGTTATATCGCTCTTTAGATTTCCCTCGGGAACATCATATTTTTCCGGGATAAAAGGTAGCCTATGTTCTTTCTCAGGGTTCAAAGATTGTCTGTGCCAAATGTCATCAAAATCGGTTGAGAGGTTTAAGCGCGAAAGCCTAACAGACAGACAGACAGACAGAGTTACTTTCGCATTTATAATATTAGTATGGATGTTATTATATTCTGTAATCTATTTGGTGTATATAATAAAGAGTACCTATTCTATTCCATTCTATTGACCTAGTTAAGAGTGGCCATACTAAAGTAGATTCAAAGAACAGTAAACCAAACATTGCACTCCCTATAAATATAATAATTAGTACTTATTTTAATAAATTTAGAAACAAAGGCTAAAATGTGTTTAACTATATTATGCCTTTGAAGCTTTATCTGAAAAGTGCAAATTTCCTTTGCAAGAGTTTATTAGATTAAGAGTTAGAATCTAGTACCTAGCTTAGAATGTAGTGTAAATAACTTGTTAATAAAAATGTAGATACCATCTGAGGTCGCTTAGACGAGAAACTGCGCTTACTTTGCAGTGAGCAACGTTTCTTAACATAATATAAAATATTATGCAATCTATTTTTTTTTTTTTTGATAAATTATAAACTAGCGCTTGACCGCAATCCTACCTGATGGTAAGCAGTGACGCAATCGTTCATGGTAGAGCGCACTAGTTTATTAAGAGCTTATTCACTCTAACCTTGAAGACACTCAAATTGTAGTCCGACGGAAACACCGCCGTTGGCAAATTGTTCCAGTGCCTCGATGTACGCGATATAAAGGAGGAGGCAAAACGATTCGTCCGGATCGTAGTAATTTTAACAACGCAAGGGTGGAAACTCGCTGTACGACGGGTCGTCCGATGGTGGAACGGAGATGGGGGAATTAAATCATGCAATTCCCTCGCACACTCCCAAAATGCATCATAAAGATCACCGAAAGGCTGGCTACTGTACGCCTGTGCTCTAAGCTTTGGAGACCGACTCGAGTTAAATCAGGGCCACCAATCAGCCTCTTCGCCTGCCTCTCCACCGAATCCAAAGTGGCTAGGTGACACTTAGCAGCACCAGCCCAAATGTGACTGCAATACTCCACACACGAACGGACCCGTGCTTTGTACATTATAAGAAGCTGCATGGATTATTAGATAATTTGGGAGTAACCCGTATTGAAATTTTATATCGGTTATTAAAAAGGAATTTTTGTTTCATACATTTTGACGAATCATGTTAGGGTGTCTCGAATTGTGTACTTTCTTGGTGACAGTTTGCCAACCTGTATGTCACTCACGACTGTTAAAGTCGGGGTGGCCTAGTGGTTTAAACACCAGCCTCTCGTGTATAAGTGTGCGGGTTCGATTCCAGTTCAGGCAAGTACCAATGTAACTTTTCTAAGTTATATGTACTTTCTATTTCTAAGTATATCTTGGACACCAGTGACTCATTATATAATGTGAAGGAAAAAAAAACACCTTGAGGAAACCTGGATTTTTAAGTCTGAAATCGCAACCCGCATTGAGCAAGCATGGTGATTACGCACGATCCTTCTCTGTATGAGAGAAGACCTGTGCCCAGCAGTGGGACGATAAAAAGGTTGATGATGATTTCACTTATATCTGATGAGTAAATTAACATGATGAGTTGAATGTGTATATTAAAAAGGCAGCAAAAATTTCTAAATACAAATATCTATATCGCTATCGAATAATCTAGAATCGCTACAAGAGAAACCATACTTCCCAGTTCCTTAATGGGTGTTTACACTGCAAGGCACTATTCGATAAAATACATTATGTTCCTCATTTAGCCGTCTCTTTTATTTGTTCTCTACCATCCTTGTCTATTACTATCCATCGATTTAAGTCTGGCTGAATTAACGGAGTTAGTTTCAAAATCCATACTTACTAATATTAGAAATGCGAAAGTATCTCTGTCTTTCTGTCTGTCTCTCCGGCTTTCACGCCAAAACTACTGAACCAATTGTAATTAAATTTGGTACACACGTAGTCTAGAGGCTAAGAAAGGACATAGGCTATATAACATTCCGCTATGACCAATAGGAGCAGAGCAGTAACAAAAAATGTTAAACGCGGACGTACATATTGCTCCCATTATTTTAACGGACGCTTATTTTATAGGACCACGCTGACGGAGTGCGCGGGCATTTATTTAATAATAATATTTTTTTAGGCCAAAATAGTACTAAATAAAAAACCAATGGTTTTTTATTTAATCTTTGGTAAGTGTCGTGACTGCCTGGCTATTCAAAGTAGAAATGTAGCGCAAACACCTAGAAATACAGCCAGCAAATAACTCCGAAATTCGCAGTTCCATCCCATATTCGTCAAGTTAACGGACAGCTTTCCAATGCAAACGAGGGTAGTTTCAGATGTTTGCGTTCTTTGTGCAATCAACTCATGTATAACTGTATACAAGCGAGAACACCTGTATTGATCGACGAATTTTGGCTTTGCGGGGCAGTGTGTTTCAACATGCAGATATATTGTAACTGGAATATGGGTTAAGTTTAATTGTTTACGGTATACAATGCATAAAAGTAATTCAATGTACAGACGACAGCACATCAAGCTACTACAATCTGTCAGATTTCCTTATTAGATTTTCAGCTTTATCTCTAAAGCATTAAGGCTTCAGGTTGATTGGGAATATCTGACAGTTTGGGTTAGCTTGACCTGCTGTCGTCCGTACAAACGTCCACCGTCTACGCACCGGTCTTTACTGCGCCCTCATATTCGTAAATCTTCGTAGTGTTTTGCTACCTAAACTCCAACAGAATATTGATAATTACTACCTAATTAATATATATATTTTTATATATATTTTTATATATATTTTTATACAAAAAAAAATATACTTTTAAATCTATACTAATATGTAAAGCTGAAGAGTTTGTTTGTTTGAACGCGCTAATTTCAGGAACTACCTACTGGTGCGATTGGAAAAATTATTTTTGTGTTAGATAGCCCATTAATCCAGGAAGGCTTTATAAACATATCGAAAATTAAAACAGCATGACGCAGCTAGTATAAAACAAAAATATGATTTATATGTAAATACTGCTAATAATTTTATAATTTATTATTAGTCCTCGCTAATCCTGACTACGATTATTAATTAAAAATAATTGGTATTAAATAATAGCAATTATTTTACTTATTATTTTTTTTAAATATATTAAAATAATATTTAATAGATATATTATAAAGGACAAGTGTATTCCAAATATTTGAAGTTAGTGTTATTTCCAGTTAAACATACAATACCTTTAATTCAATGATAATTAAACTGATTTTAGTGTCAAGCACTCTTGGAAGAGTTTTTTAACGTCGTAAGGGAAACTAAACTCTGTTATGTAGTATTTAAAGCTTAACCTATAAACTTATGATTGTTTACATTTAGCAAATAAGTTGCAATTGCACATTAGAAGGGCCGTGGTAGCCAGGTGGTATCAAACCCGACTTACTAGTTTGTACGATAGGAGTTTGACGCCAAGTTAGCCTTTACTGTTACTATTAATTATTAATCCCTCAGAAGATGAGTTATAGAGCCTGCCGAAATTTGTAGCAGTAGCACAGCGGTGCACTGAAGGAGGCCTAATATTTGATAAAAAAAAACAGTTTTTATTTTATGTTCTAACTGTTGGATTTTGTGTTTAAGTACAGTTACCACCCACCAGACAAAGTCTTGCCGTCAAGCGATTCGTCGTGTTCCGACGTGATGTCTGGTGAAGCCGTACGGAGGACGGGTCTGAGCAGTTGCTTTGCGATGTGTGGCGGGTACGATGCGCCAAATGTTGTTGTGTCGGGAGTTTGGTCGTGGAGAGTCTCCAGATCAATCTCCCTATAGCGCAGCTTCGTTTGGTGGTGTTGGTCTTGGGTTTAACATTGCATCACCTAGCTCAACTGCCGTCATCCTTCCTATTCCTTAGATTTTTAAGTGAATAGGCTTAATAAACTAGTGCGCTTTACCATCAACGATTTCATCACTGCTTATCATCAGGCGGGATTGCAGTCAAGCACTAGTTTATAATTATTTAAAAAAAAAAGTTTCACAAATGTGTATAACATCGTCTTGGAATACTGTATTGGTGTTGGGGCTTGCTATTCTACTTGGTTGTCCCAACAAAACCTGACCTCTGGCGTCAGCTGTGGCGAGCGCCAAGTGCTATGATCTATCGTAACCGCTCGGTAAGCACTCTGCAACAATTTCTAAATGTATTTGGGATAAAATATAAAATGGTATAAAAATGATTAGAATCGATTCAGTTGCTTATTCTGAACAAACTATATTTAGGTTTCGCTTAAACAAAAAATCGCCTTGTATATTTAATTTCTTTCCTCTGATCATAGGAACGATGAAAAAAAAATATCGTGAGTAAACCAGCTTGTCCTAAGAATGAAAAATTTGAAGACATTTATGACATCAAAGACATTATGAAATCTACCAACTCGCCGCACAGGGTATGTGTAATGGAATCAGTTCACTAGCTCTCAAATAAACGAGGCCTGCATCCCAGCAGTGGGTGAATTGTACTAATTATTCTATACCTGTAGGCTATAAACGTACATCGATTTTAAAACACATATATAAGATATCACCAAGAATGTGCATATTAGGTGTAATTGTTAACTATGCAAATAGCTAAGATTTTAATACAGCGGGTTGTGAAATGTGTTGTCTTACTGATTTTAATTAAGATATCTTAGAAACGTAAATCTTCTCTTATCTTAGCATACAATGTTTTCTGGCTTCGTTTACATGAATATAAATCTTTGAATATTTACACAAGGAGCTTACGTTAACTAGAAACTTTAGGAATGGTTTTCATACGAATGAGGTAACGTAGGTACCTAACTATCTATACAATAGGTATGTTAAGAAAACCCTGTCCGACCCGTAAGGATAATAAAGGTTAGGTAAACACATGACCAAACAACATATGAAATTTTACATAATCATCATAGTAACAATACTAGTGAATTTTGAAATAATCTTTTTTTCCCGCGAATTAATTTTAACTTCCCCAAAATTTGGTAATTTTTAAAAAGTGACAACATTATTTTTGACGGTATAATTCTGAGCGAATAGCGATGCGACCGCATGCCGCGTGCCCTGCCCCTCTTCGCCTGCGCCTGTATGGCCTACCGCACATGTTTTAAGTTACCTCTTTTTGTGAAATAATATTAATTTTTAAGGGGATTTTTTTTAAAGTTTAGCCCGGCTCTGTAGGCATTAGTAGAATCAGTTATCGATACCTAACAATACCTTCACGAATCGGACGGGGTTTTCTTTACATATTGTATACTCTCCATAAAATTATTATTTTAATTTTGATATGATAATTTTATAAAAACCTTTTGGCATTATCTCGGGAGCACAGACGTTCAGACCTTTTAGTGTAGCAACTGTTGTAATGTAATGTACATAATATACATAATACACTCACGCTTATTATTTGTACCTACCCACTTCACTTCATTTTGATTAATTCCTCCGGCGTTTAATTTGGGTCGTTACTGCAATATTCTCCAGAGCCTCTTGCGGCCTCTAAATTGGGCCGTTACTGCGACCGTCTTCAGAGTCTCCTGCGGCCTCCGATAGACCATTGATGACGTCGTCTCCATACCCTCCTACGTCCTCACGTTAAGCTGTTGCTGTAGTCATCTCGATCCTCCTGAGGCCTCCGAGGGAAATCGTTGCTGCAGTTGTCTCGACTTACCAGCGGCCGCCAAGAGAGGCAGTTGCTGCCACTGACTTCTAACACCGCTGTTGCAGGTTCTCTCTTCTATCACCGCATATTATTCATACATCATAAAAAAAAGAAAAGAAAATACAAGAAATTAATATTTCTTGTATTTTTTTTTTTTATTAATTTCTATCGGAGTTGATTCCTTCTTTTTTTATTAAATTCATGTCTTTTACAAGACACTGTGCAGACAGTTTCTTAAAAAAAAAAGAACTGCAATGAACAAATGTGTTCTAAATCCTGCAGGGTAATTAGGTTTCATTTTGACAGCTCAATAACAATCATCGCGGTATCTAGCTGGTTGAGCAGACATACATATTTTTCAAACATAATCATGGAACAACATTGATGAAATATTAAACAGATACGATATATTCTAACAAACTGACCAAAAAAAATGTGCCGAACACAGCAGCAGCACATATGCATATTTTTATTCGGCATACATTGGTACAGTGTGAGTGAGATGGGGCACAATCTAAAGCATAGAGAAGAAAAAGATGGCTAGTGTTTGTCGCTTGCGCTGTTAGTGTTTATCGTTTGTTTTTACGAGTGTATCGAGAGTGACTAAGGCGAGATGCAGGACTTTCCTTCCTTTTGTACGCTTCATTTTCAGTGCGCTAATGACATATCTACCTTAGTTTAATATTTTATCAATGTGGAACAATAGATTAGAAACATCCTTCAAAATGATTCCAATTGCTAGTAATTACTCTTTTATATCGCGTACATCGAGGCATTGGAACAATATGGTCGGACTATAATTTAAGTGTCTTCAAGGTTAGAGTGAAGAGGCTCTTCATAAACTAGTGCGCTTTACTATCAACGATTGCATCCCTCTTACCATCAGGTGGGATTGCGGTCCAGTACTGTTTATAATTTATTTATGAAAATAAAAACAATATTGTGTTACGCAATTAGACTAGAGTAGGTAATTTGTCTCTGACCAGTGTGTGTTGCCAGTGATGACTTACGGAACTGAAACGTGGTCGCTCACAATGGGCCTCATACGAAGGCTCAGAGTCACACAAAGGGCAATGGAAAGAGCTATGCTAGGAGTTTCTCTGCGTGATCGAATCAGAAATGAGGAGATCCGCAGAAGAACCAAAGTCACCGGCATAGCTCTGCGAGTCGCTAAACTTAAGTGGCAGTGGGCAGGGCACATTGCTCGTAGAACCGATGGCCGATGGGGCAGTAAAGTTCTGGAGTGGCGGCCACGTACTGGAAGACGCAGCGTAGGGAGGCCCCCAACAAGGTGGACCGATGACCTGGTGAAGCTCGCGGGAAGCCGATGGATGCGGGCAGCACAAGACCGGTCATCGTGGAAAGCCTTGGGGGAGGCCTTTGTCTAGCAGTGGACATCTATAGGCTGAGGCAGGAAGAAGTTAATTAGTAAGAGACTATCACACCACAACACACATTAAATATTTGCTTTTAGGTTTACATAGAGAATCCAGTAAGAAAGATAGAAAAAAACAATGTCATACCCGCCAACGAAAAGTCACAAATGTACATACATTCAACGCTCTATTTATTACACAACATTGGTGCAAGACATACAGCGGTAGTGGTGAGTAACACGACCACATTTTATTGTTACAGCGAAGCAGAGTACAATCTTTAATCACTGGCTCGTGAGTCTTAGCACTAGTATGGACTTTGTTACGTGTTTTAGTAGGAATTGAATTACTTTGAAGTAATGGCTTTTGTGGACTTCGATTGATGATGCCCCCATTCCTTTGTTCACCTACTAAAGTAAATATAAGTTTAGCATCTTCGCCTTTCTATTTCATTACGGTAAGGAATAAGGTTTTAATAGTTTATTCCTCTTAAATTAGTTAGTATGGGCTTATGGGATTATCCCCCCAAGAAGTTTATATCCTTGGGGGATGCCTATGTCCAGCAGTGGATGTCTTTCGGCTGAAATGACGATGATGATGACCGATGACGCAAATTGACATTTTTATTGATATTTTTAGTTTCGTAATTTAACAGGACTAAAATAACATTTTAACGTCTGTTTTTTTTTTTTTTTAAATAAAATCTATATATATACTAATATATAAAGCTGAAGAGTTTGTATGTTTGAAGGCGCTATTCTCAGGAACTACTGGTCCGATTTAAAAAAATATTTTTGCGATGAATAGCCCATTAATCCAAGAAGGCTTTAGGCTATATAACATCACGCTGCGATCAATAGGAGCGGAGCATAACTTACCACGCGAACGAAGTCGCTGGCGGCCGCTAGTAGAAAGATAAAGAGGTTCTGAACTTTGATTTGTTCAGTTGGTGAATAAGAAAACGGTTGCCATTGTGTGTAAAGTAATTTTCATCCCGTTTTAGCTGACTGACGTGTTCCTCTGCTGGTTCTATGGGCTCGAGTAGTGGTAGCCCAGTGGAAATAGATTCCTCTTGTTTATATGACTTATATCATCACCACTGGACTCTAAATGGTGACGAAAAACAACGTAAGTAAACCGACATGTCCTTGGATCATGTGCATGCACGGACGGTCCTCTCACGGAGACAAGAATACTTGTGCCATTGGGAACATTATAAGGCTGCTTAAGAAACAATACCAAAACTTCTTACTTTCAGTGAACATAAACCTAAAGCTACGAACAGGTCCTACTAAACAACAAACACCACTTCAAAAGATCCTTGTCATGAGCCAATAATATGCATCATCATCATCATCAACCTTTTTATCGTCCCACTGCTGGGCACAGGTCTCCTAGAGAAGGATTGAGCGTAATCACCACGCTTGCTCGATACAGGTTGGCGATTTCAGACTTAAAGTCCAGGTTTCCTCAAGATGTTTTCCTTCATCTTATAATCAGTCATTGGTTTCCAAGATATACTTAGAAAGTACATTTAACTTAAAAAAGTTACATTGGTACTTACCTGACCTGGAATCGAACTCGCAAACTCATACTTGAGAGGCTGGTATTTTAACAAGTAGGCCACCACGACTTACGTAATACCTACACATATATCATATACACACACAGTTACATAATATTATGCAGAGGACCGAGACAAAAACAAAATTCTTTGTTTGTTTTTTTTTTTTTTTGAACTCAGCGCATCCAGATCTATATGATTATCTATAGTGGTGAGGGTTTTGAGCAACTTCGGGCACATACATACAGACAGACATGCAAACATACGCACTTTATAGGGATGGATGCGGAGGAATTTCTATTAAAAGATTCCTAAGAACACGTAATACCTCTACATCAGAGTACTTCGGTGTCTGATTGTGACAGTAAATTACACGCTAACGACACAACACTAATTGGAACAGCACTAATGTGTCGAAGCTGAAAATATTGCGAAGATTAAAGGAAGACGTAGGGGATCGATTTTGGTTAGTGTTTGTGATAGAAGCAATTCGCAATTTAGAGAAATAAGGCCATTAGTTGGAGGCACTGTATTTTTTTTTTTTTAATTTATGTGGCCACAGTAGATATTAAGGTATTTTTAATCTTGTGTGGCCAGTGTTGTGTGGGTGTAATAAATCCTTTTTAGAAAAATAATATAAAAGGAGGATAAGAGATGGCGATGATAAAAATATATTTTCAATTTTGGAATCCGTTTTGAGATTCCAAAATTAAAGAGCTTTATTTTTTCTTTGATAGATTTAGTACAATAGTCCAAAATGTGATCTTATTTTATTGGCTAGTGGATAGCCAGAATTGAGATCATTAGATAGGTTTAATCTCTTTTAAAGTATACCGCTAAAGAGAAATTTAATCTATACTCTATACTAATATATAAAGCTGAAGAGTTTGTTTGTTTGTTTGTGCACGCTAATCTCAGGAACTACGGGTCCGATTTGAAAAATTCTTTTTACGTTGGATTGCCCATTAATCCAGGGAGGCTTTAAGCTATATAACATCACGCTGCGAAAAATAGGAGCGGAGCATAACTAACTCCACGCGAACGAAGTCGCTGGCGGCTGCTAGTGTAATATAAAATTTGAAATATTTTATTCTGTGTCACCAGATTGACTACTGCAAGAGGTGGCCATCTGGATGATGAGAATGGACGAAGGATTTTTGATTCATCCAGAGGTTTACCTTCACCATACGTACCTACGTCTTGCGAAAATTTGTGAATGTGCACACATCCAGCACATGTTTAATTATAATTAAGTTGTTAATTTAGGTACTTATCCACTTAACCGCACATATTGGGATAATATTTACGGTTAGGTGAATAAGTACCTAAATTAATAACTTATTTATAATAAAATATATTCATAAAATAATGTTCATACAGAGTGTTTGTGAGCTACATGCTTTGTTTAATTGGTTTATTATTAGTATTGTGCAATGATGCTGCAGTGCGCGTATTAAATAAATTATGGCAGGCTTCGTTTTTGTTTTTTTACAACCTCACGTTTTTTTTTTTTGTTTTGACTCGTTTTTGGGTTTATTTTTTTATTTTACATTCCATAAGAATATCTACCATTAACTCATTTATTTACCAGTACTGTTTTGTTTCTATTTTACTATCTACTAGTCATGATTTTTATGCATATACGTAACGGATCTCGGGCTCCAACGCGAAAGACGCGGATGCAACCGAGATAAACGCTGAGAAGATGATAATGACATACGTCACTGTTTTTATATAACAAAAAAATATTTTATTTTTTCCATACACAAGGCACGTTGCTGTATAAAGCTGTCTAGCATCCGTCACCGTACACATCAGGATCAGTTGAAAACTAGGGTCAGACACTAATTGTCTCGCATTTTTGCGGAACTGGGCATTTTTGACGCAGGGCACATATTTAGGAGTTTTCTGTTTTTTTTTTTTCACATTCTACTTTGATTTTATGATTACTATTTTGATCCGCAGAAGAACGAGAGTAACCGACATAGCCCGAAGAATTGAAACACTAAAGTGGCAGTGAGCCGGGCACATTGCCTGTAGGGCCGATGCCCGATAGGGCCGACGGGTTCTCGAGTGGACCATGTACTGGAAGACGTAGCGTGGGAAGGCCCCCGACAAGGTGGAACGGCGACCTAGTGAAGGTCGCGGTAAACCGCTGGATGCGGGAGGCGCTAGACCGGTCGTCCTAGCGATTTTTGGGGGAGGCCTATGTCCAGTAGTGGACGTTTTTTGGCTGAAATGATGATGATAATGATTTTTTTATTGATATTTTTTATTTTTAATAAATGATAAACTAACGCTTGACCGCAATCACGCCTGATGGTAAGCAGTGATGCGATCCTTTATGGTAAAGCGCGCTAGTTTATTAAGAGCCTATTCACTCTAGACTTGAAGACACTCAAATTGTAGTGTGACGGAAACACTGCCGCCGGCAAATTGTTCCAGTCCCTCGATGTATGCGGTATAAAACAAGAAGCGAAACGCTTCGTCCGGATCGTACTGGTGTCAGCAAAGTAAGGGTGGAAAGTCGACGTACGGCGGGTCGTCCGATGATGGAACGGAGATGGGGAATTAAATCATGCAATTCCCTTGCACACTCACCAGAATGCATCCTATAGAAGACCGAAAGGCTGGCTACTCTACGCCTGTGCTCCAGGCTTTGGCGACCGTTCTTCCGTGATGTATTGTGTGTCTTTTGTGTGTATTTGTATGTTTTAGAGTAATAGAAATAGTCTAAAATCTAATGGTCACGCAAGTTTCGCCCAATTAAAACTGGGCACATTCTTAAGTACAAGATTAAACGGACTTCTTACTTTTTGTAGTAAAAAACGACTACGATTTGATCTCAACGAAGTATAACATCAGAAAATTAAACTTTGAAATAATATAATCGTATAATATCTACAGAGTCAGCAAGCACTAAGAACGGTTTTATTCCAACAGTTTATTTCTTATTTGCAGTTTCTCTTCTAGATAATTCGTTTCTGAAGCAATTTCTTTCGTTTCAGTGACTTTAAAAGTACAACCATGTATCTGTTATTAGAAAATTTATAATACTTTGTTCTCTTTTATATTACATTTATTACGAGTTTTAGCTTGTAAGCTAGGAGCTATGCCTTTATTACTTTACTTTTATACCTAATAAAAGTTTTAATTTCATTTAAGGTAAACGTTTTCAAAGATAATAACAGTTTTCTTCTAAGTAGGTATAACAAATATAGTATAACAGTTGTAGTCGTGGTAGCCTATTGGTTAAAACACCAGCCTCTCAAGTATGAGTGTGCGGGATCGATTCCAATGTTACCAATGTAACTTTTCTAAGTTACATGTACTTTCTAAATTAAAGTATCTTAAACACCAATGACTGATTAAAAGGTAAAGGAAAAAATTTTGAGGAATCCTGGACTTAAGTCTGAAATGAGTGATTATAAGATGAAGGAAAATATGTTGAGGAAACCTGGACTTTAAATCTCAAATCGCCAACCCGCATTAAGCAAGCGTCGTGATTACGCTCAATCCTTCACTGTTTGAGAGGAGACCAGTGCCAGTAGTGGGACGATAAAAGGTTGATGATGATGATAACAAATAAGGAGACCCTGTACCCAGCAGTGGAATGATATAAAGGTTGATGATGATGATGATGAAATAAGGTGAGACAGTACATTGTAGATTGTTAAGAGCGTCGTAAGCCGAGCCGTTGTAAGTGCAAACCTATTGTGCGCGATGAATGTGTTACATATCTCGGAGTAAACGTTGACGAGGACTTTTCGTGGTCAAAATACATCGATTACTTGTGTAATAAACTTAGAATTTTACTTGGTAATTTCTACCATCTAAGTTTTAAAGTGCCATGCGATACTCTTAAGTGCCTTTATTTATAGTTGGTTGATCCGCACTCGAATGTTATGGACTGATATTCAAAAGCAAACTAAAAAATTAGAAGCTCAGCAAATCAGATTTTTAAAACTAATAGTAAGCAAGAAAACCAAAAACAAATGTAAAGGTGATTACAATAAGTTGTTTAAAATTTGTAAAATTCTTCCTGTCAGCCTAAAGCATAAATATCTAGTTCTGGTCAGCAGTTATGGTAGCTGGGAGCATCACTCGCTAATAACCCATAACTACGCAACTAAGATGGTGTCAGCAGGTAAATTTAATGTACCAAGAGTTAGTAATTATTTTGGCGACCGAACGCTGGACAAAAGAGTACCATACTGGCTTAACCAATTGCCTGCTGACATAAGAGGTCAGAAAACAAAAAAAAAATTGCCAGAGCACTTAAAATGTTCTTACTCAGTAGTCTGTAAGCAATTTATAGAGTGAATAGGCTCTTAATAAACTAGTGCGCTTTACCATCAACGATTGCGTCACTGCTTACAAGCTGCTTGCTTACCATCAGGCAGGATTGCGGTCAAGCGCTAGTTTATAATATGTAAAAAAAAAAAAAATTGTAAGACCTGATATTGTTGATGTAACTTTTTTGTAATATTGTTGCATATTTAATTATTGCTGATGCACTGTTCGTTCCGTTCCCGCAGACAAACCGTGAAAACGGTTTTGCGGGGCATAGCATTTATCCCAATGTATTGTACACGTGGAGATTAAGAAAATAAATAATAATAAACACAGTTTGTGTTAACAATTATCACGTTTTAGAAAAGGATCATAAGATAATGGCCCAGATTCCGTTGTTCATAAAGTAAATTAGATTTAAGTTCAATGCATAGTTTTATTTCTAATTCAAAGAAAAGGACAGAAGATTAAATGTTAGTTTAGACCTGTCAAATTATTTCGGACATCGGCATTTTTGGTCACCATGTTTTTAATCGCGTCTCTACTATCTATGGAGTATCTTAATTTGACAGGATTAATCTAAAATGATATCTTTTATTCTTTTCTTTATGAAATACAACTAAAAAGATGCATTTAACTTAAAATAAGTTTAGTTTGTTAACAAGAAAATCAACGCTAATATCTATTCTTTTACGATCTTTGGATAAATCAGCATTCTTATGCTTTTCAACACTGACCAGGAAACAAAGTCATCATCATCATCTCAGCGTTAATCTCAATCGCATCCGATACTTTTTTAACTTTGGAGTCTGGGGTCGCTTTCCCAGTCTATCTTCTGATTTTGGGTAAACTTCGATATTTTCCGTAAAGCGACTGCCGTCTGAGCTCCACAACCCGAAGGCGATATCGAAGCATTGCAGTTAGACTAATTGTTGAACTTTTGAGGGCTCCGCAAAACCCGTAACGACTGCCATTATATGTTCGTATGGCAACTAGGATCAACGGCTTAACGTGCTTTCCGAGGCACGACCAGACCAGTGCAAATATTCATGCATACAAATATTTGCACTGCGCGGGGATTGAACCCGCGCCTCCTTGCGCAACAGCCGCGTTTGCTACCGCTACGCCACGGAGGCTGTCAGGAAACTGACCAGAAAACAAAGTAGATGTAAAAATTGCATGAAAAAAAGTCGTATGAATTTTACAAAGTTGTGCAAAGTTTTATTTATTTGGGTAAAGAAACAGTAACACATTACATTTTATAGAGAGAAATACAAAAAGATACGAGCAAATGTGTAACCAACAATATTTTCCTCAGTATACAAAAAAAAAAAATAATACAAACCATGCTATTGAAACTGAAACATACAAACTACAATAATTCACGCTAAAAAAAAATTCTTGCGTTAAATAATATAAAGTAAATTTTGATAATATCCGAGTATTGTACACAAAAAAGTCCAGTAACAAAGCAAAGACTCAAATATATAACGACGCGTGACTGGTTAATTTTGAATACTGTGATTTGTTTTGTGTCAGTATCAATTGTCCGTAAATTACTCTACCATTTTTTGAAGTCGATCGGTATTCGGATAAATTATGATTTTTTTATTAAGAGCGGGTAACACCATGGAGCGAATGGTAACACCGACTGGAGTTGCATTTGACCCAGCGATCGACCGTTAGCGCGGGGAGTCGGTGCTCAAGTTTCGGTCGAGTATGTTGGTCATACTCAAACCCAGTGGCTCTTATCTGTTTTAATCTGAGATTATCATTGTAATCCCTTAATATTAAAGTGATCTAAGTGTCTGTACAGTTGAAATAATAAGAATCGAACATCACACTATAGTTATTGTTCAACGTTTTCTCGAAATATCGCCCACGATGGATGCTCATGTGGATGAGAAAAGCACCTCAACTTTCCGTAACCTTCGGCCCCGCCTTCCTGACGTTTTCCCCGTTATATTTATTTATTTATTTATTTATTAAACCTTTATGCACAATCATTGCACAATGGCGGACTTAATGCCTCAGGCATTTTCTACCAGTCTACCTTGAGGTGATGCAGAGACAAACATGGTAGGGGCAAATAAATTAAAATTAAAAGAGAGAAAAAAAAGTATTAAAAATATTATAATAAACACATAAATACATACATACAAAATATAAACAGTAGAGAGAGATAAAAATTATAGATAGAGAAAAAATAAATAAATTATATGTGGGGAAATATATTATACATATATGGTGCTAATGTTTTTTTTTAATACTTATAAGCTAGTGGTTGACCACAATCCCGCCTTTATTATTTATTATTAACTAAGCAACTTTATGTACAGTATTTTTAAACTACCAGCAGAAAGAGCAAACATATCGATATGATCAAATTTATTACTGTAATTACTTATTAGTAAGTCGCCGCAAGGGCGCTCGCATACCTGCGGTACTGCGGTAAACAGTGGCCTAGACCGCATCGCTCGACCCGTATCAGTATACTTACGAAAAACGAAACCTTGTGAAGTTCCCAAACCAAATCTGGATATGCAAAAGCCAACTTCGAACATAATCCATAATGTATTGGTCAAACCTGAGACCTAAACAACCGTCTAGCTAAAACTAGAAACAGATGTTTATGCTGCAACTGCACGAAGGATGAATAATTCCAACATCAAATACGGGATTATGTTAATATTAGGAGTCAGAGCTGTTTGTCATTCCCTGTAGGTATATTTACTATACAAAACAATGCAGCAGAGAGGAAGGAAATAGTGCTGGTCGATTTTCCTTTTTAACCGACTTCAAACACCATTCTCACTTTAACAGTATTTAAATTCACGCAAAAAAAAATCTCGCGTTAAATAATATAAAGTAAATTTTGATAATATCCGAGTATTTTACACAAAAAAGAAAATCCAGTAACAAAGCAAAGACTCAAATATATAACGACGCGTGACTGGTTAATTTTGAATACTGTGATCTGTTTTGGGTCAGTATCAATTGTCCGTAAATTACTCTACTATTTTTTGAAGTCGATTAATCGATCCGTATTCGGATAAATTATGATTTTTTTATTAAGAGCGGGTAACACCATGGAGCGAATGGTAACACCGACTGGAGTTGCATTTGACACAGCGATTGACCGTTAGCGCGGGGAGTCGGGTGCTCAAGTTTCGGTCGAGTATGTTGGTCATACTCAAACCCAGTGGCTCTTATCTGTTTTAATCTGAGATTATCATTGTAATCCCTTAATATTAAAGTAATCTTAGTGTCTGTACAGTTAAAATAATAAGAATCGAACATCACACTATAGTTATTGTTCAACGTTTTCTCGAAATATCGCCCACGATGGATGCTCATGTGGATGAGAAAAACACCTCAACTTTCCGTAACCTTCGGCCCCGTCTTCCTGACGTTTTCCCCGATATATTTATTTATTTATTTATTAAACCTTTATGCACAATCATTGCACAATGGCGGACTTAATGCCTCAGGCATTTTCTACCAGTCTACCTTGAGGTGATGCAGAGACAAACTTGGTAGGTGCAAATAAAATAAAATTAAAAGAGAGAAAAAAAAGTATTAAAAATATTATAATAAATACATACATACAAAATATAAACAGTAGAGAGAGATAAAAATTATAGATACAGAAAAAATAAATAAATTATATGTGGGGAAATATATTATATATATATGGTGCTAATGTTTTTTTTTAATACTTATAAGCTAGTGCTTGACCACAATCCCGCCTTTATTATTTACTAGCTTTCCGCCCGCGGCTTCGCCCGCGTGGAGTTCGGTTATATCGCGCTTTTTAGATTTCCCTCGGGAACATCAAATTTTTTCCGGGATAAAAGGTAGCCTATGTTCTTTCTCAGGGTCTAAAGATTGTCTGTGCCAAATTTCATCAAAATCGGTTGAGAGGTTTAAGCGGGAAAGCGTAACAGACAGACAGACAGACAGACAGAGTTACTTTCGCATTTATAATATTAGTATGGATTATTGACTAAGCAACTTTATGTACAGTATTTTTAAACTACCAGCAGAAAGAGCAAACATATCGATATGATCAAATTTATTATTGTAATTACTTATTAGTAAGTCGCCGCAAGGGCGCTCGCATACCTGCGGTACTGCGACAAGAGGTAACTGCTAACAGTAGCCTAGACCGCATCGCTCGACCCGTATCAGTATACTTACGAAAAACGAAACCTTGTGAAGTTCCCAAACCAAATCTGGATATGCCAAAGCCAACTTCGAACATAATCCATAATGTATTGTTCAAACCTGAGACCTAAACAACCGTCTAGCTAAAACTAGAAACAGATGTTTATGCTGCAACTGCACGACGGATGAATAATTCCAACATCAAATACGGGATTATGTTAATATTAGGAGTCAGAGCTGTTTGCCATCCCCTGTATATTTACTATACAAAACAATGCAGCAGAGAGGAAGGAAATAGTGCTGGACAATTTTCCTTTTTAACCGACTTCAAACACCATTCTCACTTTAACAGTATTTAAAAGGCCTCCAAAGGCTGGAGCACAGGCGTAGAGTAGCCAGCCTTTCGGTCCTCTACAGAATGCATTCTGGTGAGTGTGCAAGGGAATTGCATGATTTAATTTCCCCATCTCCGTTCCATCATCGGACGACCCGCCGTAAGTCGACTTTCCACCCTTACGTTGTTAACACCACTACGATCCGGACGAAGCGTTTCGCTTCTTCTTTTATACCGCGTACATCGAGGGACTGAAACAGTTTGCCAGCGGCGGTGTTTCCGTCACACTACAATTTGAGTGTCTTCAAGGCTAGAGTGAATAGGCTATTAATAAACTAGCGCGCTTTACTATCAACGATTGCATCTCTTCTTACCATCAGGCGGGATTGCGGACAAGCGCTAGAGTATAGATTATAAAAAAAAATTGTTTCGTGAGACTTTTGAAAGGCTGTATGGATTTTGATCATTCTTTTTTATTTAAAACCTATTTCTTTCCGTGTGGTCATCCATAAGAAAAATAAAATAAGATAGAATAAGTATATGTACGACAAATGCATTAATAATTCAGTATCACTCAAAACAATTTGGAAGATATTTTGTTTATGTGAAAGAATATACAGTATGTTAACTAACAGAGGGCGTTCCCGTTAACCCGAAATAGTATAGCATACATACATGCTAAAAAAAACATTTCCATTCGAAAACAAAATGTTTTAAAATTTTTTCCAATATGAAAATATTCAATAAAAATTTTAAATTGACATGTAAAAGAAACACACTGTACACGCGAACATGAAAGACGGCAACGTCGCAATTTATTTATACATGACGACTACTATTTTGATTTAAAACAGGAGGTTTCAAATTTATTTCCAATTAGAATTTTTTTTATTCGGATTTTTTTATGCTTATTTTTCTATGCTGATATTTTTATTTTAATCTATTAATGATATATATTAACGAGTTTAAGGGAACGCCCTCTGTTATTTAACATACTGTATATAGTAATAATAAGTATAATATACAATATGTAAAGAAAACCCTGTCCGATCCGTGAAGGTATTGTTAGGTATCGATAACTGATTCTATCACTGCCCACAAAGACGGGCAAAACTTAAAAAAAAAATCCCCCTAAAAAAATAAATATTATTTCGCATAAAGAGGTAACTTAATACATGTGCGGTAAACAACCCGTTCCGCGGGCGGCGGGGGGGCAGGGCACGCGGCACCTGTGACGTGTCCGCATCGCTATTCGCTTATAATAATACCGGAGTTGTCACTTTTTTAAAAATTACCAAATTTCGGGGAAATTGGAATTAATTCCCGGGAAAAAAGGATTATTTCAAAATTCATTAGTATTGTTACTATGATGATTATGTAAAATTTATATTATATTTAGTCAAGTGTTTACCTAACCTTTATTATCCTTATGGGTCGGACAGGGTTTTCTTTACATATTGTATATTTAGTTCGGTCCTATAGAAAGTTTATTTAAAAATCTGTTCAGTATGCAGTTCCTCCGTTTAAGTTATTTCACAGTTTCAAGTTATTTATTAATTTTATTGTGTGTATTATAATCATTATACATTGTAAAACCATAAATAAAAATCGATTATCAAACACATATTTTGATATTTCTTTTTTGGCCCTTCCCAACATTTGCATTGATTCGTGTTTCAAATACCTACTCTTCTTCTTCTTCTCTTTTCAAGGTGAGATTCAACCTCAACTCTTGATCAATGGCCTCTGTGGAATAGATACCACAATTTTACCAATAACACATGTAAGAAATTATAGAAATCCTTTGAAAATTTTGTTTCACAATAATGGCGGATATCGCCAATGACAGTTGAAAAAGACGGCCGCGTGAACCGTCTATGAGGGAGGTTTGAAGCAAAGTCACGATGTGGCCACTATGCTGCGATATTTCAATATTCTTTATGAATTATTTACTCAATGCACTTTTTACTACATAAATCACGTGCTTTTATTTAGTAAACGACATTATAAATAATTTTAAATGTATAATGAAAAATGCGCGTGACATCTTAGCTTTCCCGTCAAAACCCGAATACCTACTCGGCACTCGCGAATATAAAAAGAATGACACGAATATATAAACACTAGATTTCTACCTGCGGCTTTGCCCGCGTGGAGTTCGGTTATATCGCGCTTTTTAGATTTCCCTCGGGAACATCAAATTTTTCCGGGATAAAAGGTAGCCTATATCCTTCCTCAGGGTCTAAAGATTGTCTGTGCCAAATTTCATCAAAATCGGTTGAGAGGTTTCAGCGGAAAAGCGTAACAGACAGACAGACAGCCAGACTTCGCATTTATAATATTAGTATGGATTCTTGCTATTTTCGTCTCTGGTTGATTTTTGTTACAAAAAATTGATTGACAATAAATAAATAGTGAAAGCGCTTACATCTCTTTCATGAGAAGATTACGTGGGATGGTTTTAAGTCAAAAAGTTATATATAGTCTGTCAAATATGGGAAATATTAGGCAGTTTACCTAATAGTTAAAATAATATAACAAAAAGGTAGGAAAGAATATAAATAACTTCCAAATGAAGCAGAATTTTATTTGTAGGTTAACCTTAAAATAGAAATTAATTTGTCCCAAGTTACAAGTCTTAACAAAAAAAGAAACCACCTACGTAAATATCGATATTCAATATAGCCAGCCCTAAATTGCGATAGGTACCAGTCTAATATGGCGATATAAAATCGGAATGTCCCACCGTATCTCCAACCAGCTGAATTGTACTGAAACACGAAGCGTCATTTCGTATAGATGTCGCAAATTTAAATGACACTTCATTTGAAAGTTTTAACAGATAACATCCTACATTATATCGAATAAAATAGGAAGTTAATTCTCACGTAGTTTGTAGATAGGTGTACTTTGTTGTTCACCATAGCGTTGGCTAATGGCAGGTAAGAATAGAGCTGAACTTAAGCCTAAGATAGACGGTGCAATTTAATTGTCTTGCTATAAATTAAAGCAACAATAAAGATTACATCGTCAATAAGGTTTGTCTGTGGCTTGCCATACATTGAAGCAACAATAAAAGTTGCATCGTCAATAAGGTATTCAGCCAATACTAGTCATCTGTTACTTCGATTGCTACAGGTATGAAAACTGAAAATAGGTATTGATATTGGTAATTATGCTTCGCTCCCTGGGCGTCTTAAGTAGCTGGGTATACTGTATACTATTTAAGATGAAGATGATGTCTGTTATGTATACCGTATACATAACTGATATCATCATCATCATCATCATCATTTCAGCCGAAAGACGACAACTTCTGGACCCAAGGATCTCCACGATGACCGGCCCTGCGCCTCCCGCAACCTACACCGAGTCGTCGCTTTACCTTGTCAGGGGCCTACCCACGCTGCGTTTTCGGATGCGTGGTCGCCTCTCAAGAACCCGTCGACCCATCGGGCATCGGGCATAAGATGTATAATTAGCCTATAATGTTTCCGCTGCTAGGACACAAGCTTCATATATCATGATCTTCTTTAGAGGGAGTGGGCTGTAACTACCACAAGGCCTTAGCATGGGTTGGTAGATGTCACGTGTCCTTCAATAGTTGGTTCCAGGACATGTTGATTTCGTCACGATGTTTTCCTTCGTTGTTTTGCGGGCCACACCTCACAAGTTGGGATTTTCACCAAGAAGCCGCCACAATGTCAAATTATTACCACTAACTAGCCGCCGATGGGTCTAGAGTACATTGCCATAATAATAAAATCGTTTCGACATTATAAATTCTCGTCTTTTTTAAAGAATAAGAAACAGACACGGTTCTTTAAACAAATCAAATACACAATTTTCATTAAAAAAAAGCAATGCACTCATGAATAGTCAGTAAAAATAAAATGACGCAAATAAATATTAATTTCTGAATGCTATACGATAAAGCTCAACTTATTTTCATAAAGTGTCTGCCAATTACAAAAAGATGTTTAATAATTTTACTGTGGAGTATGAAATAAGAATATCATAAAAGGAGAATTATCAGAGCACAGTTTTTTACATAACTGGCGGAATTAAATTAAAAGATCTAATAAACAAGTGTTTAGCACAAAAACGTTAAATTCTATTCTAATTTGAACTCCAACAGCACACACATCTCACTACAAAGGCGTCACAAATTCAACAGAACAAACCAGAACATGTTGAGGCTAGTCGTAACGCGTTGACTGCAAAGTTCTAAATGTATGCAATGATGTTCTGTAGCTGTAAAGTGTACATCTCGACGCCAAAATTACTATTGAAAATGTAGCGGTGACAGAAACTACAGCAAATGTTGAAACAATGAGTGAAACATGAAATTTACTGTTTTCTACTAAAATTAATGTTGTGCGGTAAATATGTAGTTCTCCCTCTATCATATATGAGATTTAGGGATTCGCCTAAATGGCGAAATGTATGTACCCTGTTGTTTTTGTTCTGTATTTGAAATCATCAAATGACCTCTCCCGCTCTGGGCGGGCCGGAAGGGCTTGTCAGACTTTTACTGACTATAACCCATACGTGTTTCTCCACTTTCCTGTGCATCAGGGCGACGGTTTCTTTTCTAAGCAACTCGCAACCCTGACCCATGAGGTATCGGTCTTCGTGGAAACCATCACGATGTGCTGGGCGGCAAGCTGTCCACTGCTCGCCGCCCTCAAGCCCGTGCCTACGGTGGTCAGGAGTTTGATGTTGTCTCCTGACCAGGGTGTCTCCTGCGGCGGCTAGAGGCGTGAGGGCGCTGGGATTCCCGCTCCCTCATGCGCTCCGCCATCTCCTTTGCCAGCATCAGTGCTTCGCAAAAGGAGGTGACGGCCTGAGATGCACTCTCGCTTCGGACCATGACCTGGACCAGGACCGGACGCGAGAGATCACCACCGATCGTCGCCACGAGGACACGGCGGTGCTCTACCTAAGCCGGGCAGACCTCCACAGTATCATCATCATTAACCTTTTTATCGTCCCACTGCTGGGCACAGGTCTCCTCTCATACAGAGAAGGATTGAGCGTAATCACCACGCTTGCTCAATGCGGGTTGGCGATTTCAGACTTAAAGTCCAGGTTTCCTCAAGATGTTTTCTTCACCTTCAGTCATTGGTGTCCAAGATACACTTAGAAAGTACATATAACTTTAGAAAAGTTACATTGGTACTTGCCTGACCTGGAATCGAACCCGCGCACTCATACTTGAGAGGCTGGTGTTTTAACCACTAGGCCACCACGACGTACGGCCTCCACAGTATGCTCCATTGTAATGTATGCACTCTTAACCCTCCATTGACTAAACTCAGCCTACCAGTCCACTGCTGTGCTTATAGGCAAATAGGGATCCAATTTGTTCCAGCAAATAGGGATCCTATTTGTTCCAGCAAATGTCTACTTAATCCTTTTGTAAATACAGGCGAATATGTATGTGAATACATTTTACAACAGCTACATAATCACACAAAACAAATACAATAACAACAACAACAAAATTAATTATACAACGCCAACAATACACAATTGACACTACATAATTATAGACATCTCTTACTAACTAAATACGAACTTAATTAGACGTTGAATAGTTTGGTTGAACTACAAAGGCGTCACCATCTAAATTGACATGGAGCAACATGCCTGTGGGTATTTCGGACAGAACGGGACATGTTACCACAAGACCACAAACTGTCACTAAATGTATGCAAGGATCGCTTCACGCTTCGGAACAAGATCAGAATAACGTACTGAATGCTCGTTTTACAACTGATGGAGATAGGTTTGCCGAGGGCCTAGAATGGAACCGTGTGGGAAACCCTTATTTTTTTTTAATTATAAAGAAAATTGATCAAACAAATACAAAAGTAGGTAATCAATCTACTTTCAAACAAATTATTAATAAAAACTCAGTTTCGAACTATTGGCAGAAATAATATCCTTATTATGGAATTAAGGTGTATCAAATGCTTTAGAAAAATCTGTAATATCATTTAAAATATTGGAAACTTTTAATAAAACCCAAATATTAACTAACTATTCAAAGAAGAAAGACTTCATTAACAAATGACTCAATTATAGAGCATACATTTGGATTTCGAATCGGGCTTTTCAGAACAGTATTGTACGTATAGATTAAATTAAAGCTACTGAAATGCATCGCGGTATTGCTTTAAATCACAGTGCTATTGGAAATTCCTATTTAAATGCATATCCGTGGTGAATGTTTAGCAATGTGTTTATTTACACTAAAGTTCGTGCAATGGTTTACAATTTTGTGTTTAATGCTGAAAAGTTTTACTGATTTTGCAGGATTATGATCGAAAACCCTTAAATAAATTAGGAAGCGAAATTCATTGGTCTAACCTGTGTATGCATTAACATTGGCAATATGAATTAGCAGATACATAGTAGCGAAGTTTTCAAAGGTTATTTTTTATCAAAATTGATAAAATTCATATTAGATTTGTTATTTCATTATGCATTTTTAAGATTCATCAGCGTTTCACTAACCACACAAAAACAACAAGATTCTTTATAAAAACCTACTAACTTAATTTGTCCTTAATTTCCTCCACTAAATACTTTAGCTGAGTTTCATTTAAGTTCCGTCGACAAAGATAAATGGTAGGTAAGGTTTGCATCCAGATACTATAATAAACTTTTGTTCATGACGCTACTGCGAAGTTTTCTTGTGTTTTCCTACAGTTCAGGTAAGACTATATAAATCCTCAGTCTTCATGAATTTTCTCAAGCTTTTTCGGTACTTTCTGCGTTTTAATTCTTCGAATAAAATTTTCTTGGAACTGTTTATGCTCCACTGTTTTATTGTACTGCTTTATTTGTTAGCTACTGGATACGAGTTTATTTTGAGTTTATTCTTAGCCTGGTATGTGCAAAGTTCTTTATAAAATTATATTTTTCGGTTGTAGTTTCACTACTTAAACATCAGTTTTTAAAGAGTACCGTGAACCTGCATCATATAATGTTATTTTCCGGCATCAGAAAAGAGTACATAGGTACTGATAACCCACTACCTAACTGATCACCGTGACACCAGTGTAGGCTCGGCATTATTTCTTTTATGAAAATTTAAAGCAATTTACAAATAATGAAGTTCTTGAATATAAAGTAAATCGTGTTACGAACACGTGTAAACTTACACAATATTTCGATTACAAAATGGCTTCCTCAAAATTATTTCCAAGAACTCTATTATCTGTAAATTGCCTTAAATTATCTACACGAGTATCTTTTCATAAGGAAACAATATTAAAGTCACCAACAATGAACTGCCGAACGTTAAAAGCGATATTTAAAATCTAATTTATCCCTTTAATACTTCAAAAGCTAAAGAGAAGATACTTTTATCTCAACTTCTGATCAGATAAGAGTGACTGGTAAATAAATGTCTTTATAATAAGGTTTACGGGAATTATTGGCTTTTGCCGCCACGGGGTACTTGGGACTTAGAATTGCGAATTTATGTTTTTGAATTTCGATAAAAATCGTTTATTATGGATAGCAATGAGAGATAATTGGACCCAGGTCGTAAAGTTAATTGTAAAATCCATCAAACTGTTAATGGAATAATTTTCAGTTTATAATTAGCAAAAATGATAATGAAGAAAATTTAAGTTCTGGGTAGAGTAATAAGACATGTAAATGCAGTTCGATGAATGGAGTGTGAAACATCATCATCAAACTTTTTATCGTCCCACTGCTGGGTACAGGTCTCCTCTCATACAGAGAAGGATTGAGCGCAATCACCACGCTTGCTCAATGCGGGTTGGCGATTGCAGACTTCAAGTCCAAGTTTCCTCAAGATGTTTTCCTTCATCTTGTAATGAGTCATTGGTGTCCAAGATATACTTAAAAAGTACATATAACTTAGAAAAGTTACATAGGCACTTGCCTGACCTGGAATCGAAACCTTGCACTCTTACTTGAGAGGCTGGTGTTTTAATCACTAGGCCACCACGACTATTGAGTGTGAGTACCTGGACTTAAATCCATTAGTAATAAATAAAGGGGATGAGTTTGAATACAGAGCCATTTACAAAATAAACAACATTTCGTGTCCCTAATTCAGCTTCACTTCAACTTAAATTGAGCAGCAAAAAAGCTTAATAATACACTAATGTTATAAGCCAAAGCCATCTTGGAAATACACTTCCATACAAAAACTCTAATTTTAGTATCCACTTAAGTCTAGACAGGCAGAGAAATAATACTAGCCATAAATTCATTTCTACAACGATATACATTCTTGTCTAGGTCGGAATGTTCAGAAAAAGATTTATTATTGCGTACACTTTTGTCTGTAGCAGGTGCTTTCTCAGAAGCTAAATATCTGGAATTTTTTCTCCAGTATATGATTACGTAATGTAGTGTTTGTGTTTTTATTCTGAAAGCTGAAATACCGAGTAAATTTTTGGAGCGAAAATTTCTTTGGCTGCATCGAACACTTTTGGGTTGGGTTATTTTAAATTCATTCGCGTTAGGACGCGTGATCTGATCGAAAATTTGTAAAACGAAGGGAGAGAGAACGCCAGCGTGGTGAAGCAATATCACTCTTTTTCTCTACTGCTCACACATCACATGCCTGCTCCTGCTGTTTTTTTAGACTGCGCTACTACTATTACTACCGGATACACGCTTCCACGGATGGTGTCAATTGATGGATCGACCATCTGTCTGTATACTTGAAATTTAAAATAATTCATTAAAATTCATATATCTAAAGTAATAAAGCAATTCTTGAGAAATTTTTCCTTAACTATTCCAAAATATTCAAAAATGGACAACGTTAATGTTCATATTTTCACCTCTGCTGGCATTCCGGAGAGTAACTCAACAATGGGATCAGGTTCATATACAATCTCAGGAAATATGACCATGTGTCGAGCTACAGGTCTGAATTGAAATGGATGCCCATTCGTCAGAGAAGAAATTTGCGCGCCTTGACCACGCTTTTCTCCCTTCTTAAATCACCCACTCCTCCTTCTTATCTTGTGACTCATTTCCAATATTTATGTTCTTCACACTCTAAGAATCTGCGTTCTTCTAACAATCCCCTCTTACTCTGTCCTTCACATACGCCTGACTTTGTTCATTCTTCATTTCACATTCAATCCATTCTTCTATGGAATGCGCTTCCTCTTGATATCAGGATGGCCGCCAGTCGGTTTGCATTTAAGCGGAAATTGCAGAGTTATTTTCGCAACAACTAGCGTAGAGTTATTGCTACACCCCTCTCCCAAATTTAAGTTTTTTTTTTATGTATATATTATAAGTATATATTTTGGTAATAGTATGTATGTATATTTAGCTTATTTAAGTATTTTTTTAATAATTATAGGGGCTTTTTTTTCCTTTAAATATTCTTTCAAGATAAAGCACCTACCATCTTATCTCTTCACCACCTGGGGTTGACTGGTAGAGAATGCCTAAGGCATTAAGTCCGCCTCTGTACATGTCATGTGTGCAAAAGAATAAATAAATAAATAACTCGTTATTTTTTCTTACCTCACCTTCTTACCTCATCCGACTCATCGGGCAGGCTATGGAGCATATTATTTGATCTATAGGGCTGCGGGCGACGCAAGCGAGGACATATTGCGTTGACTGCCCGAGCTCTGACATGATGTGTTTCAAATATTGCATTAAAAAAAAGTTTTTGATTAATCAGACTCGTTCCAGAGAGTACCGCAATTCAAAACCAAAAAAAAAACAATTTGTTATGTTATATTATGAATAACAAAAAAGGATAAAATAAATGGCAATATAACATATTGGTAAAAAAATAAATAAATTGACACACCTTCAACAGTTGTAGGTATGTAAAATTATTTACCTTACTAGTAGTTTAGTAGTTGTTTAGGCTAAACACCATTTAAACACGACATTATTATGTGAAAGCTTGTACTTAATACTGACACTCGACATATGTGTTTAATTTTTCATGGTAAGGCCGTAAAACTTTAAAAAAAATATGAAATTTTCGGATTGTCACTAGCCATCCATCTAATGTTAATAAGGGGGAACGCAGTTACTATATTTTTGTCTTATATTCTCCTGTTCCCTCTCTTTTCTGTTTTAGGTACCATATCTTTGTCGCACAATTTATGATTTTTTATTTCACAATTAACTTTCTCTATTACATTTGTCACACAGTGTTTCATTTCTCCTCATAAAAAGCTGGAATATAAGGTGAACATTTCAAAGAAGCTACATTTAATGACTCATTTAGTGTCGGCGTCTAAAGTCTGGCTCCCCGAGGAAAATGTGATAGCAGTTACTCCACATACAAACGTTAAATTAAAAAGAAACCAATGACACGTTCTGCTGTTAATTTAGTCGCTAACAGTTACTGTGTTTAAGCATATGAAGATATATTACTTGTTTAGAAAATGCAAAAAAAAAAAAAATAACAAGATAGTGGAAGAATATTGATATAATATGTGATGATAGAAATAGCCCGAACCATTGCAACACTTAGGTGCCAGTGGGTCGGGCACATTGCCCGTAGGACCGATGCCCGGTGGGGCCGACGGGTTCTCGAGTGGCGACCACGCACCTTAAGATGCAGCGTCGGTAGGCCCCCTACAAGGTGGACCGACGACCTGGTAAAGGTCGCGGGAACTCTCTGGATGCGGAAGGTGCAGGACCAGTTGTCGTGGAGATCCTTGGGGGAGACTTATGTCCAGCAGTGCACGTCTTTAGGCTGAAATGATGAAGATATCATGATATTAAAATAAAATATTAATTTAGTCCTCTCAAATTAAGATACTCCATAGATAGTTTATACGTGATTACGATATTGCTACTAAAAATACGTCAATTTACGTAAGGCGTGGAGTAATTCTTCCTCTTTTTAATTAAATGGAATGAAAAATATGTACTGAACTAAAATTGAGTCTAGTTCGTGAAAAGGGGATGCTTCGCAATGATACTAAGCACTGGGGACCAGCCTCAGGACCCAGGAGGACCAACCTCAGGACAGTGAACGTGTTTTCCAAGGCACGGAGATATCAGGCTATGAGACCGGTGAAGTGAAAACTTTAAGCTAAGAAATTATATTGTAATAATCCAACCAACATAACAGCCTCCATGCCGTAGTGGAAGCGAACGCGGCCGCTGCGCGAGGAGGCGCGGATTCGATCCCCGCGCAGTGCAAATATTTGTATGCATGAATATGAATATTTGCACTGGTCTGGTCGTGCCTCGGAAACCACGTTAAGCCGTTGATCCCGGTTGCCATGCGCACATCTACTGGCAGTCGTTATGGTTTACTAGAGCCGTCAAAAGTCCAATAATTGGTCTAACTGCAATGCTTCGATATCCGGAGGCTCTCCCTTCGGGTTGTGGAGGTCAGACGGCAGACGCTTCACAGGAAATATCTAAGTTTATCCAAATGAGCAGTTAGACTGGTAAAGCAAAACCCAAATTCCAAAGCTGAAAAGGCATCGGTTGTGACTGGGATTAACGCTGAGATGATGATGAATCCAACCAACACAATAACCCAACCAACATCCACAAAACCATTAGACAATAACAAAACACATGTCCCTACACCTCCCAAAATCCAAGATGATAAATCTAAAAAACCTACACACGAACTTTCAATAAACGACCAAACACAAGTATTCGTAACGTGTAAGTGCGATAACTGTGCAGTAAGCCTAATAGGAAAAGTTAGAAATTGCTAAAGTTTAATGGGATCTTTACGAATTGTGACACTTTAGTAGCAGTGAAACTACTAAAATGCTTTTATTGCAATTATACTAGCTCTACGTCTCGTCATTGCTCGTAAACGATTTAAGAGTTTTAGTACTTGTTCGCTAGTTTTATTTCAGTTTTTATTTCTTGTTAACATTTAGGAACATCTTGAGTTTGTTTGTTTTTAACAGCTTCCCGAGCTTGTGGATTAGCAGTACGGTTTTCGTCAGCTCGATGTTGTTTTGTTTCTACAACAGTTTTGCATGGAATAAAGAATTATGTTGTACTAGAAATTTCGATGCCTGGTAAAAGCGAGACAAAAAATTATCATGTTTATTTATTTCTTGTATGTTTCTCCCTCTCATCTCAGCGTTAATCCCAGTCGCATCTCAAACTTTTTTCAGCTTTGGAGTCTGGGGTCCGCTTTAACAGTCTAACTGCTAATTTTGGCTAAACTTCAATATTTTCCGTGAAGCGACTGCCGTCTGACCTCCACAACCCGACGGCGACATCGAAGCATTGCAGTTAGACCAATTGGTGTACTTTTGAGGGCTCCAACAACCCGTAGGTAATGACTGCCATCAGATGTTCGTATGGCAACCGGAACCAATGGTTATTTCTTGTGTGTTTATTTACACAAAAACGGACACAGACACCGCAATGGGATGCAAACCCTGCCTACAAGATGGCAAACAGTTATTGAACAAAATGGTACCAACATACTTTAATTGAATGTAAATTATAATCTAGGTATCCATAATAATATTCTTATTCTTCATGGTTCTGTTCTGTCTCCTGCTTATTATGGAGGGAAGTGGAAAAAATATCTTTTTTCTTACTCCTTCGCTATTCTTTTCTGATTAATTTCGTTGCGGGACCCAAGACAGTTGAATCGTTTCTCCGGGACTCGTTGAGCTTCATTGCTCGGCGTTTTTCTAGCGGTCTCCACTGTTGATTCTGGCTTTCAGGAGTTGCAGTGGGTTGGAAACAGTGTGGCGGGTTTTGTCCCATTTAAAAAAAAAAAAATCCATACTAATATTATAAATGCGAAAGTAACTCTGTCTGTCTGTCTGTCTGTTACGCTTTCCCGCTTAAACCTCTCAACCGATTTTGATGAAATTTGGCACAGACAATCTTTAGACCTTGAGAGAGAACATAGGATACTTTTATCCCGGAAAAAATCGATGTTCCCTAGGGCAATCTAAAAAGCGCGATAATAACCAAACTCCACGCGGGCGAAGCCGCGAGCGGAAAGCTATAAAAATATGTTTTGAATTTTCCTATAAAATACGAATAAAGATTTTTCTTCAACCTATTATGTATATTAAAATTTTATATTTTATTTTGAAAGCAATATTAATTTAAAAATCTTAATTCATTTTGAAAATTAAATGAGGTACAACTCTGCTTTAATGAAAGTCTTTTATCGCTAACACGAATGGGGTATAGATTAAAATAGATATTTAAGTCCTTTTGGTAGATTCTTCTATATTTTGTAAATATGAGTATGATTACTTTGTGGATCTTGTAGACTGTAAATCTGTAGACCATTTTTTATTTTATCAAATATCTGGTCAGTATGTACTAGTTGACATGCCTATGCTATCTTCACTGTGATTTGAAGACATTGTAAAAGCCAATTATTTTCCGTCTCCGGCTCTTCTACATCGGAAACGACCATTTGGATCGTGTACTTATCTTTTGACGTTTGATAAGTGCCCATGGTGATTTATATGAAGTAAAAAATATTTCGTTTAAATGAGTCGTGGTAGCCTAGTGGTTGAAACACCAGCCTCTCAAGTATGAGTGCGCGGGTTCGATTCCAGGTCAGGCAAATATCAATGTAACTTTTCTAAAGTTATATGTACTTTCTAAGTATATCTTGGACACCAATGACTGAAGGTGAAGGAAAACATCTTGAGGAAACCTGGACTTTAAGTCTGAAATCGCCAACCCGCATTGAGCAAGCGTGGTGATTACGCTCAATCCTTCTCTGTATGAGAGTCGGAGATCTGTACCCAGTAGTGGGACGATAAAATAGGTTGATGATGATGGTGATGAAAAAATATTTTGATTTCGGCGAACAGATCTGAAAGGAGAAAGTAAAAATAATTGTAACCTATATAAATTACGTAAGTGTTCTGTGTTCCTACAAGTTGTTTATACGCTTTTATATCTGACTATGTTTAAGTCAGTTTGTGACATTCTCATAAGAGTCGCGAGAAAAAGCTTTTCCTTCATTTTAAGCGTTTTTGCGAAACTAAGTAACAATTGTATAAACATATAGTCTTTTACATTTATAATACCTATTATAATAGCTTCATCGCCCGAGTCACATCATCATATCATCATCCCCTACTCGTCCACTGCTGGACATAGGCCTTCTTTATGGCACGCCAACAAGCTCGATCCTGAGCAGTTCTCCGCCAGCCACTACCAGCCACCTTTTTGATGTCGTCGCTCCATCTAGCCCAAGGGCGTCCCACGCTACGTTTGCCGAGACGCGGTCGCCCGAGTGAATGTCGGGAATTAACCAACGGAACGTTGTTTTATATAAATTGTAAATTAGTGCTTGACCGCAATCCCACCTTATGGTAAGCAGTGATGCAATAGTTGATGGTAAAGCGCGCTAGTTTATTAAAAGCCTATTCACTCTAGCCTTGAAGCCACTTAAATCGTAGTCCGACAGAAACATGTACGCGCTATAAAAGAAGAGGCGAAACGCTTCGTTTCTGTATTATCGAGATTAAAATTGTCATGAGTATCAAAACAAGTTGCATCTATGTGACATATCTCTTAGTAGTTCTTGCGTCGTCGACAACAAACAACAATACTGGCCTCAAATAAAATTCTAATATGCTTTCAAAATCTCTGCGATACGAGATCAGAAAATTAAAAAAAAAATGTTGAAGACAATTAATTAATCTACATTTTCTTTTCCCCTCTTCTGACGTATAAACTTGACAATTTCACTTCTTATCTTTAATTGAATGAAATAATCAAAAATGTTAATTACTTTCTCACTTATCTTTCGAGACATGCTTACCTGCTCGTATTTCAACAGAGCAGAAAAACCGGCCAAGTGCGAGTTGGACTCGCGCACGAAGGGTTCCTTTAAATCACGTTTCTTGTATGGGAGCCCCCCATGGAGGTCAATATTTATTTTATTTTAATTTAATTATTTATTTTTAAATTTTAATATACAGAGTGGTGCTGACAATACGACAATAAATTAAAACACAGATTATGCTGGTTCATAGGAAAAATCCTAAACCAAAGAAAAAAACCTAGTATCTAAAATAAAAAATGAAAATTTCAAACAAACTAAATCGCATAAAATTGCAAACAGAATAGAACATCCTTTAAAATATTGGTTCAATGACCTCCGATCAGCGGGCGACAGCGCGGTCGTGTATCGACTTGCTTTTTTGCGGCATTATTATTAATGTTTAGTACCGCTGGATGCGGCGGTCATTAACCTGTAAGCGCTTCCTTAACAACATGTACATCATGTAGAAAATGTGAAAAGTGTAAAATGATTTCCTGTGACTAATCTAATTGATATGTTTATATGATTTTTATGGGTAGATTGAGAATGTGTTGAGGTACACGATGTTTAATTTATTGTCTTATTGTCAGCACCACTCTGTATAACCAAATATTTTGTGAACATTTCGTCTGTCTATGTCCCTTATTAATTATGGAGCAAAAAATCACGTTTGTTGTATGGGAGCCCCCTTATATATATTATTATTAGTATTTTTTGTTATAACGGCAACAGCAATACATAATCTCTAAAAATTTCAACTGTCTAGATATTACGGTTCATGAGATACAGCCAGGTGACAGACGGACGGACAGATGGACAGCGAAGTCTCATGAATTGGGTTCCATTTTACCTTTTAGGTACGGAATCCTAAAACCAAGTTCCCTTAATTTATGAAGTGAAGTTTTACATTTCCAACTTAAAATTCTGTACGTTTCATTAATTTTCTGTGTGTATTTGGAGAAGGGAGCTTAGGGAGAGGCTAGCCTTTGTTCTTTAACTGTCTTATTTAAAAAGAAAAAAAAAAACTGTAGAAAAAAAAAAGCCAATGAAAGATAAATATGAAATGAAAGACTTTAAGAATTCACGTAGAAATAAAATGATTGTGTGTTTAGTCATCCACAGAGGCCTGGATTGAGAAAGCTGGAAGTCGTAGGAAGAGGTCATCGTCCAACACTGTGGTGAAACAGGAACAGTTCATAATCAGCCAGTAATATTCCCACATGGTGGTGGCCTAGTGGTTAAAACACCAGCCTCTCAAGTATGACTGTGCGGGTTCGATTCCAGGTCGGGCTAGTACCAATGGAAGTTTTCTAAGTTACATGTACTTTCTACGTATATCTTGGACACCAATGACTGATTATAAGGCGAAGAAAAACATCTTGAGGAAACCTGGAATTTAAGTCTGAAATCACCAACCCGCATTGAGCAAGCGTGGTGATTACGCTCGATCCTTCTCTGTATGAGAGGAGACTTGTGCCCAGCAGTGGGACAATAAAAAGGTTGATGATGATGATGATGAATATTCCCACTACTGAAACTAATCCTCCGACTAGACTGGGATTGCCTGTCGGGCCACTTTGACCCCTGGTTGATGTCACGAACTTTTATGCGTGCTAGTTGCACAGAAAACTCTTATTGCGAGATGTAGGATTTGCGTGCCGTCCGCTTTGGTCGCATGCTCCGTTATAGGCATCGCTACAATACGAACCTGCAATAGGTTTGACTCACCCGTATATCGGAGTTTTTTTTTTTTAAGAAAAATGTTGCGACACGCTTGAAAATCAAGAACTAGCTAGTCCACTGGCACATTCTGCCAAAATTGCATTATATACTGTCCCTTAAGATACAGGCCAGGATAAAAATTGAAATATGTAATTTTTGACCCAATATTTTTTTTATTACTTCTGTATCGTGGATTGTAACAGTGTCCGATTTACGGGCAAAAAATACAACTTTAATATATTAGCATTAGTTTCATACCACATGGGACTTTAAGAAACGTGACTATGGCACAAAGGACTTGGTTAAAGAATTACGAGGGAATGAACTTTATGTTAGAACTTTATGTATTTGTGTGAGTTATGTTATTATCATCATAAATAATTTTTGCCGTATTGTACATCGGTTTAGGTTGTTAACTCATCACCATCTCAGCGTTAAATCTTTTTCAGCTATGGAGTCTGGGGTCCGCTTTACCAGTCTATCTTACTGCTGATTTTTGGCTAAACTTCAATATTTTCCGTAAAGCGACTGCCGTCTATCCTCCACCACCCGAAGGCAAAATCGAAGCATTGTAGTTAGACCAATATTGGGCTTTTGAGGGCTCCAACATTCCGTAACGACTGCCATTAGATGTTCGTATGGCAACCGGGACCAACGGCTTAACGTGCTTTCCGAGGCACGACCAGATCAGTGCAAATATTCATATTGATCGGTTCGGGGATCGAAACTGCGCCTCCTTGCGCAGCGGCCGCTTTCGCTACCGCTACGCCACGGAGGCTGTCAGGTTGTCAACTAAAGGTAATCAAAGAACCACGTGACTTACTTAAACGACTTAAGGATGCACAAAGATGACAGATAACGAAATGAGGACTAAGAAAGTCTTAGAATTGAAGCGATCGCTATTAAGCAGTCACTTCAGTTATGCTATGTTACAGATGTGGGTACTCAATGATGTAACTGATACATTTTACCAAATGTATTATTATTTACTAGCTATTACCCGCGACTTCGTCGGCGTGGACTTCAGTCTACAGGAGCTCATATAAAATAAGCGCCTGTTAAAATAATGGGAGCAATATGTACGCCCGCGTTCACTCCCGTTTTTGCAACATATTTTGTTATTGCTCCACTCCTATTAGTCGTAGCGGGATGTTATATAGCCTATGTCCTTTCTCAGGCTCTCGACTATCTGTGTACCAAAGTGTATTACAATCAGTTCAGTAGTTTTGGCGTGAAAGCCGGACAGACAGACAGAGATACTTTCACATTTATAATGTTAGTATGGATAACGCTGCTAAATTCAGGTCAGTTAAGCAAGTCACGCGCTTTTTTGTTTACTTTGAGTTAATTACAAATTAAATAATTTAAAAAAGAAACACTGGCGCATAGGTAAGTTAAGAAACACGGCAAAAGCGTGACACGCCCGCACGTTCGCTTACAGTACTTATCGAGACCCCTTCGTGACTTGCAAAGTACGTTAAACCATAGGTCTCAGCTGCCATTTCTAGGTATTTTACAGTTGTTTATAACGAGAAAATCTGACAACCATATTTATTAAGGAAAGGAGGCATCTCTTTATTTAAGCAACTTCTAATAGAAAATTCGTAAATTTTTCCATTTTGGTCATTATCTCCTTCATAAAACCATCCGAGACGCAGAGGCAATAGTTTATTGTATACCGTATGAATTGTATCAAAATATTATTTACATTAAGATATTGCTAACAATAACGCCCAATGTTTTAGGGTCCGTTTTATAAGCCCTGGGTATCTATCATTCACTAATTAAGGTCAAATAATTCAGGGTGACAGTTTTCTTAACAATCTCTTTTGTATAATACAATATTTGTAGTAGTTATAAGACAGTAATTATAAAATGTCTATGATAGGTCAGAATAATTATGACCATGGGGAAAGACTGCAAAATAAATAATAGAGTACCAGGACTTCGGTAAAAAATAACGGAGGAGAAAGTGGAATTATGAAAAATGGTGTAGGTACTCACTAGCATATTTAAGACACACTTGCTGCCGCCCGCGACTTCGTTCGCGTGGAGTTAGATAGGTAAATCAATACATTATTACACTTCTAAATCATAATATACAGCATAAATTTTAAATTTTTGATATGCTCCGCTCCTCATAGTCGCAGCGTGATGTTATAGAGCCTAAAGCTTTCCTGGATAAATGGGCTATCCAACACAAAAAAAAAAATCTAATCGGACCAGTAGTTCCTGAAATTAGCGCGTTCAACAAATAAACAAACTCTTCAGCTTTATATATTAGTAAGTATAGAGTATACTATACTCTCTAAACTCAGTATAGATATAGATGAGAAGTAAAATATATGACAGACCAATTATTATAAAACTATTTGAAACTAGAAAAGGCCGCATCGTTGCTCGCTGCTCCGACAAGTCCATTAGGCGTTCCAAGAAATAGTAAACGTAAGTAAATGGTTTGGCAGATGCCGTCAGAGCAGTCAAGTTAATTTTGATAATTGTGTACCAGTGAATGTGCCATAGCAATGTAATTCGGGATTTTGCGATATCCGTTATTAGTTTTTGAAACTAATAGAATTTATAATCAGGTAGGTATGTCAACTGAAGGTATGTCAGAAGTAATGTGAGGAAGATTTATTAAAAGAGTTTTGATGGGAAAGCAAAGATGATTGTCACGCGCATTTTTCATTGGACTTTTAAAATTATTTATAGTGTCGTTTGCTAAATAAAAGCGCGTGATTTATGTAGTTTAAAAGTGTATTCAGTAAATAGGTAATTTATAAAGAACATGGAAATATCGCAGCATAGTGGCACATCCTGACTTCCCCATAGACTAATCACGCGGCCGTCATTTTCAACTGTCATTGGCGATAACCGCCATTATTGTGAAATAAAATTTTCGAAGAATTTCTATAATTTGATACCCGTGTTATTGGCAAAATTTAGGTATCTATTCCACAGAAGCCATTGATTAAGAGTTGAGATTGAATCTCACCTTGAAAAAAGAAGAAGATTTATTAAAATGTTTTGAACTTTTTAGTAACGATGATTTTTACCTTTTTATGTATTTTTTTTTTTTTGTAATTATAAACTAGTGTTAGACCACAATCCCTTAAGTTTAAGGTAAGCTCTCTACTCTAGCCTTGAAGACCCTTCGCGGTATAAAAGACGAGGCGAAATGCTTCGTCAGGATCGTAGTGGTGTCAACAATGTAAGGGTGAATACACGCTGTGCGACGCTGTACGCTGTATAAAAGCCGCGTCGGTCACGCGTATCATCTCATCATCAACCTTTTTTTATCGTCCCACTGCTGGGCACATGCCTCCTTTCAAACAGAGAATGATTGAGCTTAATCTCCACGTTGCTCAGTGCGGGTTGGCGATTTCAGATTTAAAGTTCAGGCTTCCTCGAGATGTTCTCCTTCACCTTGTGATCAGTCATTGGTGTCCAAGATATACTTAGAAAATACATATAACTAAGAAAAATTACATTGGTATTTGCCCGACCTAGAATTGAACCGGCACACTCATACTTTTTTTTTTTATAAATCATAAACTAGCGCTTGACCGCAATCCCGCTTGATGGTAAGCAGCGACGCAATCGTTGATGGTAAAGCGCACTAGTTTATTAAGAGCCTATTCACTCTAGCCTTGAAGACACTCAAATTGTAGTCCGACGGAAACACCGCCGCTGGCTAATTGTTCCAGTCCCTCGATGTACGTGGTATAAAGGAGGACGCGAAACGCTTCGTCCGGATCGTAGTGGTGTTAACAACGTAAGGGTGGAAACTCGCCGTACGACGGGTCGTCCGATGGTGGAACGGAGATGGGGGAATTAAATCATGCAATTCCCTCGCACACTCCCCAAAATGCATCCTATAGAACACCGAAAGCCTGGCTACTCTACGCCTGTGCTCTAGGCTTTGGAGACCGTCTCGAGTTAAATCAGGGTCACCAATCAGCCTCTTCGCACGCCTCTCCACTGAATCCAATGACACATCGAATGATCCAGGTGACACTTAGCAGCACCAGCCCAAATGTGGCTGCAGTACTCTACAGCCACACACGAACGGACCTGTGCTTTGTACAACATTAGAAGCTGCCCTGGTGTGAAGTACTGTCGGACCTTTGCGATAACGCCAAGTTTCCTGGCAGCCACCCTGGCCTTGGACTAAATGAACCGCCCAAAGTTTAGGTTCGAGGAAATCTCAACTCCCAAAAGCAATACTTGAAAGGTTGGTGTTTTAATCACTAGGCCACCACGACTTCAACCACTAAGCCACCAGGACTTCATCGTATCATACCATAAAATAAATAGAAAGCACTCTAAGAACGCTTTCCGCAACAATGAATATGAAGCAATAATCCAAGACGGTACGTGTGACCGACTTTAATGTGAACTCCGTCGGATTCTTTACATAATAGTGCTAAGTATACCTACGACCAGATATAACGGCAGGTAAATACTGACCTTTTGCTTGCCCTTTAAATAAACACTATTTTGAAGGGTTTCACTTATCTTACTACGAGCTGTCGGCCCGCGGCTTCACCCGCGTGAAGTTCAGTTATAACACGCTCTTTTTGGATTTCCTTCAGGAATATCAAATTTATCCGGCATAAAAAGTACCCTATTATTTAATCCGGACTTCTAACTTCATGTCTACAAAATTTCAAAGCAATCTGTTCAGTAGTTACAGCGTGGAAACGAAACAAACAAACAAAGAAACTCACTTTCCCATTTATAATATTAGTATGATTACGGCTGACGACGGCTGATACCTCCGCCGCCATAATAAGGCAATTTGTGCAAAGACTTGTTCTTTAGTTTCTGGTCTTCACTAACAATAGTATTTTAAGCGCAAAACTGCTTACTAACAATTTATGGATCTCATGGTTGTCCGGAATAAAATGATTTTATTTCTTTAAATTTAGTATCTAGATTCTTACAACAATATTTAAATAACGTCAAAGAGCTCTTCCTCGTTCTAAAACAACATTGCAAAACATCTTGAAGCGTCTCAAACAGACAGCCTCAGGCATTCCTGTATTACTTTCAAAACTTTTTCTTTTCATTAAATCTTTTTAACTATTCAGACTCCGTCAGGTCAGGAGGCATCTCAATCAGTCTCGCCTTTTATCAACTATAATCGGATCTTCGATTTTAATCAGATAGAGATGAATACCAGTACTTCACATAGACCAACTGACTTCCACGACCATATCACCACATATTATGAAACAAAATCACTTTTACTTTCCCTATGTCGCTCTGTATGATTCAATCTTTAAAACTACGCAACGGATTTTGATAGGGCTTTTTTAGTAGATAGAGTAATTCAAGAGGAAGGTTTTTATGTATATAGCATGCATATTATATAAGAGGAACATTGATAATTTTTGAGGTTTCTAACACATGTCGCAAAATAAACCCATTTTTTGAGCTTACATTGCAAACGCTGGCTGAACCCTATGAGATAGATCAAAATAATGTACTACAGTATTGTAGACCTTAAAAAATCCTATAAAAAGTCTGCAATATCATACGTTTACAGACCTACTATAGTTTCTTCATTATGACTACTTTTTTATGTTTGTAAAGTTAATTAAAATGCCAGTCGAAATCAGGGCCTTATTTGTTCCTTATTATTAATCCGTATCCAAATAAAATACGTCATAACAAAGGTAATTTTAGTAGCAGCAGATCTTTTTTTGAATCATTGGAATTGGGTATTTCATTCAAGAGATATTACGATTTATTCAAAACTAAACACCAGAAAAAATCCGCGTGTCGCTCGCGCCCCTGCCGGCCGCCTGCTACATGAGTGTTTTTCTGTCTAAACCGCGGAGTGAGTGGGCAGGAGCGGGGGACCATTATTTCGAACAAACTTGCTGTTTGAAGGTGGTGGAACTGGCTATCCATGGACAATAACGTCGATGGATCTTGCAGAGTCAGATATTGGCTGATGGGCGGCACAGTAGATATTATTTTTATTGAAGGGCCATCTTTTCTTGAGGAAGGCATAGGTACCTACATCATTTGTCCACGTGCGAAGCCGGGGCGGGTCGCTAGTCCATACTAATATTATAAATGCGAAAGTAACTCTGTCTGTCTGTCTGTCTGTCTGTCTGTCTGTCTGTCTGTCTGTCTGTCTGTTACGCTTTCCCGCTTAAACCTCTCAACCGATTTTGATGAAATTTGGTACAGACAATCTTTAGACCCTGAGAAAGAACATAGGCTACCTTTTATCCCGGAAAAATTTGATGTTCCCGAGGGAAATCTAAAAAGCGCGATATAACCGAACTCCACGCGTGCGAAGCCGCGGGCGGAAAGCTAGTTAATATATAAAACGATGTCCCTTGATAAGACTGGCTGATAATCAGTTTTACCTTCTAAGTATCTGTAACGCCTCTCAATAGGCGAGACTATTGCCTTGGTAGATCGATTCGTCGTGTTCCGGCATGATGTCTGGTGAAGCCGTACGGAGGACTGGTCTGAGCAGTTGTGTTGCGATGTGGGCCGGATACGATACGCCAAATGTTTTTGTGCCGGGAGTTTGGTCGTGGAGGGTCTCCAGATCAATCTCCCTCTGGCGCAGCATCTTTGCTCGTGTTGTTGGGTTTAACATTGCATCATCTCGCTCAACTGCCGTCTTCCTGCCTATTCAGTCAGTTTTTTTTTTTTTTGAGTGAATAGGCTCTTAATAAACTAGCGCGCTTTACCATCAACCTTTGAATCACTGCTTACTATCAGGTGGGATTGCGGTGAAGCAGTAGTTTTTCTTTTTTTATTAAAAAGAAAAAGATATTCACCGATCCATGGACTCACCGTGGCAAGCGTCGCTTACCCTGATCGATAGATCCGTGCAGCCGTTGTTACAAAGCCCTTCTGCAAGATACTAACACAATATTATATTTTAATTCGATCCAGCATTATTGAATTCCTTCAAAGGAAATTCCGGGAAGCAATAAAGACATTCTTTGGCGCAATGCCATTCCCAAGGCACCGGCGTGCCGTCCTCGCCCCAGTACGTTGATTTTTATTTTTAACTACCCACGTTTTACAGTATGGAGCTGATGCTATTGGTATAAGAGGTTTTAATCTAATTTGTAGGCATTTGAGAGAGAGAGGGAGGGATTTTACTGTTGGTGCAGTTAATAAAGTCAGAAAGGAGTTGGTACGAGTATATTATATATTTTAACTGAGTTCTAAAGCTACCGCTACATGGTTGGTATAATGCAAACTACATTTTACGCGGTCTCAAAAGGACAATTTCCGTAATTAAAATAAATCAGCGAAAATAAATCAATAAATTGTTTATTTCTCAGCTTAGTATGTACATATTTTTAAAAATATTTTGTTTATTATATTAGTTGCCTGAACGAGGTCGAACCTGTGCTTTGGGCGTAAAAGTGATTATTATAAATTCTGTTTTGCAATAAATTAACAATGAAAGTAGTACCTAATAATATAGGATAAAACGGAAATATATACAGTGTTATTATTACTTACTTACATAATTAATTTAATGATTATCTCTGAATTTATATACATACTGTAAATAGATCTTCAGTATGGTCATTGGTCATATGACAAATCTTGCAAATATGTAATAAGAAACAACATTTTAACAGTTGAAATTATTCAAATTATTAATATTTAATACTCTATTTAAGTTTTTGTATAAAAAGAGCCCTAAGAACGTAATAAAGGAGATGTTTCATTTCGGGCCACCACTATGTACGCTATATAGATAAAAACGAAAAAAATAAAAGATATTCATAAAAAAACTAATAAATTAATTTTATAAAAGTACAGGTATATATAATTAATCATTTGAAACGTTTTTTTAGTGAGATAACTCTTTAATAAGGTAGCCATGAGAGTGGTTATGACGTTTGATTGGCGATTTTGACAGTTTTATTTTCCCGTTGTGTTCGTGTCGAGTGTTGATTTGAGTTGATTTTGTTTATTTAATGGGCCGTATATTCGGAATTGCATGTTTTGTTTTTTTCGCAGTCATATGGTAGATAATATAGATACGATAGCCTCAGATACATGACACGTTAATCAAATGTCACTGTCAAAATCTTATTTCGCTTATTGCTGACCACCATATTTATTAGTAGTTGTGTTGCACTCCTTGGCCGAGTTAAATTGAATCTGTATCAAAACTAAGCCAAAATATAGGAAATTAACATTAAAAACACCTAACTGTAGCGTAACTATACCTAACATTAAGTGTACAATGTGCTGGCCCAGGCTCCATACATTTCTGAAACATCTCCTTTGTGTGTAAATGTTAATTATATCAGCGTTGTAAGTAAGCGTAGCATGTGTTTTAGTATTTTATGCAGTATATAAATTTGCCGAATCGACAAAACTTTATATCAACGTCAAAAACCTGTCAAAAATGTTGGGAAAGCAAAGGGTTTTGTTTGAGATTAGACTGTGAACGTTTTTATACGGCGAGACTTCGTCGTCGAGTAGTGCGCGAGTCACATGCTCCATGCGCAAAGTTTAGTCTGCGTCATCACGACAATGTGGCCGTAGCATTAGTGTGAGCTACATACTCGTTGTGTGGCAAATACATAGACTTCTTTAAAAAAAAATACTACATACTAATAAATTAATGAAAAATGGACTGAAAATAACCCAAAAGTAAAGATCATATACGCATCAAAAGGAATTTGAGATAAAGTTGTTAATATTATCCTACAACAACATAATTTTCCGATACACTACTTTTTCTGAACCCAATTTCTTTTTCCGCCAGAGTGAAGTTCACATTCATAGAGTAATAATAACATACGAAAATCTCCATTAACCTGACTGAACATATTGACACGGTATACGCCATACTACGTAGTACATATGTCACCCTGTCGAACAGAGCTGCTGAACACGGGAGCCATCTACATAATTAAATTGAATTTACATTAAGACTCTATTCACTGAGGTACAGCCCTACCTACTTATGTACGGGACAATTAGGACCTTTTAACATAAGCCCGCGTGCATTTAGCGTGGTTCGCGAAATTTTCGCGAAATGGAGTTTTGACTCGGAATTCTTCTCTTCGCTTTCACGGTGCAGAATATTAAAACAAAGCGTGGGATATAATTTGGTATAATAGAGAAGTATTGAAGCTGACAATTTGATTTTAACTTCGTCTGTATTTAGGTATCAGTACACTGAAGGTTTTGAGGAAAGATGGAGAAATTCTGTTTGAGCGGAACGGGCTTGGAATGGGAAGAAGCAGACGGTAGTTTCATCCGGCAATGTACAAATTATCATCCTGTGACAAAGAGGAATAACGAAAAGGAAGAAGAAAATAAAACCTAAAATTCTAAAGCCATTTATTCAGATTAGGCTGAGAATCAGTACTTTTTCAATGTTAATGGAACATAAGACAGCCCCCCAAAACTCGTGCTTTTCCTAAAAAGTAGTAACCAGCAGGTGTCGGCAAGCGAACTATCGCCATTGTGTGGATCGCCCTGAGGATACGGTGGAGCATACGGTGGAGGTCTACCCGGCTTGGGTAGAGCACCGCCGTGTCCTCGTAGCGGCGATCGGCGGTGATCTCACGCGTCCGACCCTGCTCCAGGCCATGGTCCGGAGCTAGAGTGCATGGCAGGCCGTCAACTCCTTCTGCGAAGCAGTGATGCTGGTAAAGGAGGAGGCGGAGCGCGTGAGGCAACGGGAATCCCAGCGCCCTTACGCCACTAGCTGCCACAGGAGACGCCCTGGTCGGGAGACGACACCTAAATCCCAGCCACCGTAGGCGCGGACCTGCGGGTGGTGAGCAGTAGGCAGCTCGCCGCCCGGTAAGAACCAGGCCCAAGTCGACGGCGCGTCGTGTTTCACGCGCGCCCCAAAGAGATGTCAGTGTCAGCACACCGTGACGGGGTCCACGAAGACCGATGCCTCCTGGGTCAGGGTTGCGGGTTAGTTAAACAAGAAACCGTGGCCCTGGCCGTCGCACAGGCAAACGAAGAAACACGGGTGGGTTTCACTCAGTAAAAAAGTTAGACACGCCCTTCCGCTCCGCCCAGAGCGAGAGAAGCTATTTGATGATTTCCCATCCCAAAAAAAAAGCTATCGCCGGTCAGGGCTCACACAAAAGAACCAACTAAAAAAGCGAGCCGTGTCCTGAAGTACCTAGAAGTACCTCTTTCTTATCGTCTTTCTAATCAAAACCTTGAGCCAGCTACCTGCAGAGATCCTTTGGTGCGGACGAGAAATCAGCAAACGACATCTTCCGCTCTGGGCGGAGTGGATGAATTCGTCAGACTTTTACTGACTAAAACCCAAACGTGTTCCTTCACTTGCCTGTACACCAGGGCCACGGTTTCTCTTTCAACCAACCTACAGCCATCTAAAGAGATCCTCCTGGGGTGAATTTTTATTGTTATTTCTGCTGCATCAGAACCCCAATCGTATTATACACCCCATTATAATCCAATGGATTTCGAAAGAAATTACAAACACATTGCTTCTTAAGTTCAATGAATTGGTCTGCTAAAATGAAAGGGATATGTTATATACATATTTAGAATCAGTGTTTCAAATCCTGCATTTTGAGACCCAACTCGCTACGCTTGGTACATTTTTTTTTACCTCACAATATGTCGCAAAATATCCGCTATTTTGTTTTTTTAATGTCACCTATCTAAGATACTTGGACTATTAAGACAAATATGACGATACTACTAATGTGAAAATGCATTAAGCGGTTCTGGAGATACAAGGTAATAAAGAATATTACAACCATTCTTAGAGATACGCGCTAAAAATATAACCCTTCCTGGCAGTCGGGTAATAAGCAGATGAGATATTATAATATTACTTCACATAATACGAAAATTTAACCGCTTCTAAAACAAATGCTATCTTGATCCCCGTTTACATGTTTAGCCAATAATTTATTCTCAGGTCGCGGGCCACATTTAGCACCCAATAAATTTATCCAGTGTCAAATAAAGCCGATGGGTACTAGATTTATAAAGGACGGCGTTCAGGACGCTTACCTTGGTGTTTTGTCTCAGAAATTGAACATAGTCGCATGAATGGTTTTTGTTAACATTTATTAGAATTACTGCTGAGTAAAGGACAAATAATTATTACAAAATCTCTCTTGAGAATTCTCAATAAAAATTGTATTTCCACAAAAAAAGACACTATAAAGTGGGAAATTATTTTTATTCCGAAAGTGTCAGTGTCTTTCTTTGGTGTTTAAGTTTTTTGCCACCGACTTCAAAAAATATTTTTTTTTAGTCTTTTTTTTATAACATCACGCTGCGACCATTAGGAGCGGAGCATAACTAACTCCACGCGAACGAAGTCGCTGGCGGCCGCTAGTACTAATATAATAAAGCTGAAGAGTTTGTCTGTTTGTTTGTTTGAACGCGCTAAACTCAGGAACTTATGGTCCGATTTGAAAAATTGTTTTTCGTTGGATAGGCCATTAATTCAGGAAGGCTTTAGGCTATATAACATCACGCTGCGACCAAAAGGAGTAGAGCATTAAAAAAAACGCGCTAGTGCACAATAAATGTTTACAAAATCTGTTTTTAGTTAACTAAACTTAAGAATTAATTGAATTTGCAGATGCATTAATTTAAACATGAAAAGATTGAGTCCTGAACTTTATTTTTGTTTTAATGATTTCTGTCTCAGTCAATAATCTCATTGTACAGATGACAGCACATCAAGGTACTACAGTCTGTTAGATTTCCTTATTATATTTTCAACTTTATCTTTAAAGTATTAAGGCTCAAAGTTGATGGGGTATATCAGACAGGTGTAGCTTGACCTGCTGTCGTCCGTACCATTAATGGACTATCCATTAATGGTACGGACGTCATCAGGTCAGAGAGAAGGAATAATAGTGAGGATAAAAAAGAAAGGAGAGTAGGCATATAACTATTTATGAAAACTGTGAAAAACGTAAGAAATTCAAAAATCTCTTGGGTCTAATTTAAATACAGTATGTTAACTAACAGAGGGCGTTCCCGTTAACCCGAAATAGTATAGCATACATACATGCTAAAAAAAATATTTCCATTCGAAAACAAAATGTTTTAAAATTTTATCCAATAAGAAAATATTCAATAAAAAATTTAAATTGACATGTAAAAGAAACACACTGTACACGCGAACATGAAAGACGGCAACGTCGCAATTTATTTATACATGACGACTACTATTTTGATTTAAAACAGGAGGTTTCAAATTTATTTCCAATTACATTTTTTTTTATTCGGATTTTTTTATGCTTATTTTTCTATGCTGATATTTTTATTTTAATCTATTAATGATATATATTAACGAGTTTAAGGGAACGCCCTCTGTTATTTAACATACTGTATAGTACTTTAAAAAAATACATATTGTTCTTAAATAAATATTAAATAAATACATACGGACAAATCACATAGATTGAGCTAGCCCCAAAGTAAGTTCGAGACTTGCGTTATGGGATACTAACTCAACGATACTATATTTATAATAGATACTTAAATAGATATATACTGTATACTGTACGTATACTGTGTAGATATATCCTTCTGGATGGCAGTGAGGCGTGGCCTGTGCTTGAGCGACATAAGCAGGAGCTGCATGTCACAGAGATGAATATGCTGCGGTGGATGTGTGGAGTTACACGGAAAGACCGCATCAGGAACTCCCGCATCCGGGGCAGTCTTCGTATCCGTGACATTGCAGACAAACTGCAGGAGGGTCGCCTACGCTGGTACCGCCACGTCTTACGCAAACGTCGTACGTCATATGTCTTACGGCATGTTACGTGGGTAACAAATGTCTTGCCATGGCGCCTCCGCCGGGCCCGAACAAGCGGGGTAGACCAAAGAAGTGCTGGCTTGACGTTGTAAGAGATGACATACGTGCCAACAAGCTCTTACCACAGGATGCTAAAGATCGTGCGAAATGGAGGAGAATGTGCAGGAAAGCAGACCCCGGGCTCCAACGCGAAAGCCGCGGATGCAACCGGGATAAACGCTGAGATGATGGTGATGACTTATATAGATATTCATCTAAGAGCCAGGCCAATCAGAAAAATGTCGTTTTGCATCATGACCTGGCCGTGGATCGAACCCGGAGCCTCCAGGCAGGTGTGTTGACCGCTGTGCCACGGAGGACGTCTAAAAAAATAAACAAAAAATCATGGTATTACTAGCTGCGTCCCGCGGTTTCACCTGAGTAAGCTTCGATTCCGAGGGAACATCGGGATAAAAGTAGGCACTTTTGTGTCATCTCTGATTATAAACTATCTGGGTGCCAAATTTCATCTAAATCCATGCAGTATTTTTGCGTGAGAGAGTAAAAAACATACATCTTACACTCATAAACTTTCGCTTTTATACATAACACTAGCGGTCGCCAGCGACTTCGTTCGCGTGGAATTAGGTATGCTCCGCTCCTATTGGCCGCAGCATGATGTTATATAGCCTAAAGCCTTCCTGGATTAAAGGGCTATCCGACGCAAAAATATTCTAATTTTTCAAATCAGACCCGTAGTTCCCGAGATTAGCGCGTTCAAACAAACAAACAAACTCTTCAGCTTTATATATTAGTATAGATTAGTATGAAGTAGAATGCAGGTGCTGAATACCGCCATGGTCGGGAGACAACATCGAACTCCCGGCCACTTTAGGCGCGGGCTTGCGGGCGACGAGCAGATCGCAGCTCGCTGCCCGGTAAGGGCCAGGCTCGGGTCAACGGCGCGTTGTGTTTCATACAAGCCCCAAAGAGATGTCAGCACATCGAGACGGGATCCATGAAGAGCGATGCCTCCTGGGTCAGGGTTGCGGGTTAGTTAAAAAAGAAACCGTGGCCCTGGCACACAGGCAAATGAAAAAACAAGGGTGGGTTTTAGTCAGTAAAAGTCTGACACACCCTTCCGCTCCGCCCAGAGCAGGAGAGATCATTTGATGATTTCCCATTCAGAACAAAAAAAGGTGCTGAATACCGAATTACAATGTAACTATAGTAAATAGCCCATTAGCGACTTCGTTCACGTAGACTTAGTTATGCTCCGCTCCTATTAGTCGCCGAGTGATGATATATAGCCTAAAGCCTTCCTGGATTAATGGCGTATCCAACGCAAGAAGAATGTTTTAAATCGAACCCGTAGTTCCTGAGATCAGCGCGTTCAAACAAACAAACAAACTCTTCAGCTTTATATATTAGTTTAGATAAGAATAAGAAGTTGACCGCATCATTGGAAAAATTCTGTTACAATAGATTTCTTACGATCAAAACATACAGGATATATTAACCATCAAATATTAATGTCTTAATTTTATAACCTTCATTCTATCAAAATCCAGCAGATGAAGCATATTTTTACAGCCTCTAAAGCGCAAATAGCAGCTATAAGTTTCAGTTTAAAGGTGAATAAATCACAGGTTGCCGCAAGGCAGTGGTAAGCCGCGCTGCATTTAGTGGTTAGATAACTATTCCCGCTATGCAGGTTACCAATAGGTAAGCAGACCAGGGTTATCTGTGTATCTATGTGTGTATCAAAGCTAAATAGACCGATCTTTAGCTAAAATATTTATTAAAGTAACCACTCAGATAAGAGTAATGAAATCGTTTCCGTCGTTCTACAATTTGAGTGTCTTCAAGGCTAGAGTGAATAGGCTCTTAATAAACTAGTGCGCTTTACCATCAACGATTGCGTCACTGCTTACCAGCAGGCGGGATTGCGGTCAAGCGCTTGTTTATAAATGATAAAAAAAAAAACTCATTTTGATTGTTATTTTGGGAATAATTTAATAATTACAACATTTTTTGTTACTGCTCTGCTCCTATTGGTCATAGCGGGATATTATATAGCCTAAAGCCTTCCTGGATTAATAGACTATCCAACGCAAAAATAATTTTTCAAATCAGACCAGTAGTTCCTGAGATTAGCGCGCACAAACAAACAAACAAACTCTTCAGCTTTATATATTAGTATTTAGTATAGATTTTTAGTTTTTTTTAACGTTACAAGCAAGTAGTAGCAGTCTAGTAGTAGTAGTAGATTCTCAGATTTACATTTAATAAAAATCAGTCAAGCCATTTCGGAGGAGTACGGAAACTAACATTATGACACGAGAACTTTATATATAAGAAACTAGGTTTCCGCCCGCGGCTTCGCCCGCGTGGAGGTCGGTTATATCGCGCTTTTTAGATTTCCCTCGGGAACATCAAAATCGGTTGAGAGGTTTAAGCGGGAAAGCGTAACAGACAGACAGACAGACAGACAGACAGACAGACAGACAGACCGACAGACAGACAGAGTTACTTTCGCATTTATAATATTAGTATGGATATATAATCCGGACAAATTTTAAGCAAATTTTAATTTTTAAGCTTTTTGACGCGGCCGCTGCGCAAGGAGGCGCGGGTTCAATCCTGAGGGGATTGAACCCTCAGTACAAATATTTGTATGCATCAATATGAATATTTGCACTGGTCTGGTCGTGCCTCGGAACGCACGTTAAGCTGTTGGTCTCGGTTGCCATACGAACGTCTAATGGCAGTCGTTACGGGTTGTTGGAGCCCTCAAAAGTCTAACAATTAGTCTAGTTGCAATGCTTCGATGTCGCCTTCGGGTTGTTGAGGTCAGACGGCAGTCGCTTCACGGAAAATGTCGAAGTTCAGCCATATCAGCAGTTAGACTGGTAAAGCGGACCCCAGACTCCAAAGCTGAAAAAGCTTCGGACGTGACTGGGATTAACGCTGAGATGATGATGATGATATAATCCGGACAAATTAATGTTTGACCAATGACCCGTATACATAAATGTACACTCAAGATATTTACGACAATGTCTGTTTCAAAAATAGACCATAGAACTGAAGATGGATAAATGGAAAGATTTCTATTGAATGGTAGAAAGACAAGAATGGAACATCTCCATAAATGAAAGTTTATAAACAGCATAAGATATTACTATTTAAACAAAAAAGCGAGCCATTATCCTCAATGAATGTTTGCCATATAAAAAAACACTACGTATTTTCCTTTCAAAATGACGTCACGTCTCCTTGAATATTTAATCTCAAAGGAACTTTAGAGGCTGCATCAAAAAAGGTTCCATTAAATGACAAAGCACAAATGAACAAACCAGGTGTTCTAATACCTAGTAAAGATAAACACCGAGAAAATTTTACAGCTTGCATATAAAAAAAAAAAATACAACATTCCATCTACAAAATTGTAGGGACACGCGTTTGTATTAAAATTTACGTCGAACGGTGGATAAATTAGTTTGTTATTCAGAACACGGGACGAAGGATTTAGAGCCAATTCCCTTTTTGATCTCTCCCGTGCAAACAACAGAAGTCTGTCACGGTGGTAGACGGGTCCCGTCTTTGCATAAAATATTAGGCGGGACTGCGCCGCCACTAGGCAAATTATATGGCGCTTGATTTTGGGCGTACCAGCGGCGGCTACTTTATTTACACTTTTTTTTTTAAACTATTAATGGCGTTTGACCACTATCCCGTCTAATGGTAAGCAGTGAAGCAATCGTTAAGGGCGCTAGTTTATTTAACAGCAACTGTTTAGTTAACAGCCTGCTTACTCAAAAAAAAAAATAGTGAATAGGAAGGAAGACGACAGTTGAGCGCGGTGTTACAATGTTAAAACCAAAAATATTGCGCAAGAGGGAGATTGATCTGGAGACCCTCCACGACCGACACAACAATATTTGGTACATCGTACCCGCAGCAAAACTGCTCAGACCCGTCCTCCGTACGGCTTCACCAGACATCATGCCGGAACACAGCCGAATCGCTTTTCGGCTAGACTTTGTCTGGTGGGTGGTAACTTCTGCCGGCAGCCGATGTTATGGCCTACCGTCGATAACTGCTAAGTATTAAGGAACATACGAATTTCACCATTGAAATTGAACGTGATTAGCATATATATAGTGAAGTTCATAAGCTATCAGTGACTTCGTCGTTTTGCAATATTTATAGTTATTTTCATACCTGAAATTCACGTTAAGAGAGATAGAGTTGTCGAAATATCAATCACTAGTGGGAGCTGAGACAGACTTTATTGAAAACATTTTGGAGGAATGAGGAGCAGGGTGTAAAGTTCACTCGTCTTCCATAGAAAAGCAAAGATCCTCCAAGCAGTTGGGTATTGGGCCTGGCGGGCACTCGCCCAACAGTTGACGTTGGGAATTTGTATATATGCTAGTTGCACGGTAAACTCTGCTTGCGAGATGTAGAATTCGTATGAAGTTAGCATGAGACGTTGTTCACATATAGCTCGTGTAGATACCGCTACAGGTACTAGTTCAATTTGTTTTGTACGTTTCAGAAGCTTTCCTTTAGCGAGTTATCTTTGATAACTCGCACACGCTTACAAAATAAATCACTGTATTTCCACGTTTCTCATTTCTATTGCCCACTCTAAAATGACCCCCGTTAGTTCCTTTACTTCTCTCCACAAAGAATACCGGAAGGGTCACAATAAAAATTTACATAGCTCAACATAAATTGGTAAAGTTACTAAGGCGAATAGATATAAAAATTAAATTATTCAAACAATTTAAAAAAATGTTTTGTCAACGTCATTTGGTTTTTGGCTCTAACTTTATGTGCATATTAGTAGCAAAAGGTTAACAGTCTGGTTTTAAGAAAATAAGTAAAAAGAAAAGAAAACTTGTTGTGTTGGGAAGTTTTAAAATATATTTTTGATTTGTTGCGTTGTCTGGGCTCTAAAAAGTTATGTTCGCTGGTTTCACCATTCAACAAAGCAATCATCATCATCATCATCAACCTTTTATCGTCCCACTGCTGGGCCCAGGTCTCTCTCTTTCTATGAGAGGAGACTCTCATACAGAGACGGATTGAGCGTAATCAAAAAGCAAACAAAGCAATATTGATAACTAAGCAGACACGATAGGCATTGCAAAGCCGTCTAGCCCTCACCGGCGTCTCCAGAATAGCCTGCCAAAGTTTCATCACAATCTGATCAATAGTTTCGGGTTGAGAACAAACATACAATCACATAAATAGAGTCTCCCCTGGGACACAGGCCTCCTCTTGGTGAGAGGGAGTAGGCCGTAGATGCCACATTTGAAGAAGGAATATTATTAGTAATAATGACCGACCATCTTTCAGACATGCTTATGTAAACAATTACTTTTGTTTCTTGGGACCGTACTTATACAATAAGATAAATGACGCTTTGCATATATACCAGTTAAATAGACTAGATTGTAAGGATAAAATATTTAAATACATTAGTAAACATACGTATGAGGAAACAGAAGGATTTCTGAAAATATTAAAATAAAGTATCTTTTAACACTCACCCTCTCACACTCTTTCACGCACTCTCACAACTACTCACCGAGAGGTTAACACTCCACACAACTTTTGTTTGTTTTAAGTTTAATTTTTCTATCTCTGTGTAATGTTAAGTCTTTTATTGTGAATATGTCTAATTAGGCTAGTATTTTAATGTATCACCTTAAGGAAGAGCGCTGATGTCTGAGACACAGATATTTCTTTATCTAGTTCAGACACAGATGCCTTCAATAAAAATTAAGAAAATTTGAATGTGGCCTTTTATCTGTACAAATGTAACATGTTTTTTTGTGTCAAATAAATATTATTATTATTTTTATTATTATTTCTTCAAAGTTTCTTTTTCCCTGTAGGACATACCAAATTCCTCTCAGTATTTTCCTTCAACGTTTTGACAGCAGTGGTGATGAAATAAGTTACACAAACTAAAGCGCCGGATGAGGTTCGAACCTATGACCTACAACTTCTAAGTCGCGGCCAATACTACTAGGCCACCACTACTCTCATACAACTATTGATTTTTATAATTTTTAATTACATAGATAGACAGTCCATCACGTCTAATCGTCGGCTTATATTATTTTTTTTTTTTTTATCTATATTATAAACTAGCGCTTGACCGCCATCCTGCCTGATGGTAAGCAGTGACGCAATCGTTGATGGTAAAGCGCACTAGTTTATTAAGAGCCTATTCATTCTAGCCTTGAAGACACTCAAATTGTAGTCCGACGGAAACACCGCCGCTGGCAAATTGTTCCAGTCCCTCGATGTACGCGGTATAAAGGAGGAGGCGAAACGCTTCGTCCGGATCGTAGTGGTGTTAACAACGTAAGGGTGGAAACCAGCCGTACGACGGGTCGTCCGCTGGTGGAACGGAGATGGGGGAATTAAATCATGCAATTCCATCGCACACTCCCCGAAATGCATCCTATAGAACACCGAAAGGCTGGCTACTCTACGCCTGTGCTCTAGGCTTTGGAGACCGACTCGAGTTAGATCAGGGTCACCAATCAGCCTCTTTGCACGTCTCTCCACTGAATCCAAAGTGGCTAGGTGACACTTGGCAGCACCAGCCCAAATGTGGCTGCAGTACTCCACACACGAACGGACCTGTGCTTTGTATATAAAGTTTTCACGCTTCACAAAAATTACTAGGTATTAAAGCAGTGCGATTTTTACCATCAGGCGGGATTGCGGTCAAGCACTAGTTTATAATATATGAAAAAAAAGGTTCTGTAACAAACTCACCGTGAAATATTGTGAGCGTGGAGTACAGGGTCAAACACATTGTTAAAATGAAATACTCTTTAGCGGTAATAGATTAAGCTATATTCTATCTTATCCAATCAGAATATTCTGTATCAGAGTACTGCCTTAGATCAGACAACAGAGTAATAATGTACAGAGTAACAATAGCAGTCGACGTAGCACGCTACGCCGTAGCAAGCTACGCCGTAGCAAGCTACGCCGTAGCGAGTCTAGACTCCGCCCCGCATAAAGGTGGTGGGGATTGACAGTGCGCGTGGCTCGATGCTCGAGCCGTTTACAATGTAATGCGGACACATACAACATTACTAAAGTTATGATTTTGAACTCTTTCTTCTTCTTCAGCCTATAGAGGTCCACTGCTGGACAAAGGCCTCCTCCAAGGTTTCCCATAATTACCGGTTTTGTGCTGCCCGCATACATCAGCTTCCCGCGACCTTCCTACGCTGCGTCTTCCAGTACGTGGCGTTCCGTCACTTGTTGGGAAGCTCTGCTGAGGTGATTGAGCATTTTGCCCAAGTCTTCCAGGGTCTCCGCCATGACCACGATATCATCTGCAAAATTGAGATTAGTGATGAACTCCTTAATTATTTGAAATTAGTTTTAGTATTTATTTTTAATTTGATATTGAAGATTTTAAAGGGCGCGGGTACTGTTAGCAAATTATCAAACAACATCATTTTGTAGTTAATTTAGTTTTGTTTCATAAACTGATTTTGATTAAGGTCTTATTTAACATATTCGCAAAATTTTAGTAATTAAAACGAAGTTTGTTTTGAATATTAATTCAAAAACTTGACCAAACTTCTTCGTATTTGAAATAGTTATTCATATAATTTTGTATATCATTACTATGAGCAACACCTTGCATTCAAAGTGTGTATTTTTACGGATAGAACAGAATTAAAGCAGATTCTTAGTCATTTGATGAAATCAGTCTTGTTAATCTTGTTTTCGAAGACGTACCATTGAGTACATTGTTTTTGTGATATTGTGTATACAATATGTAAAGAAAACCCTATCCGATCCGTGAAGGTATTGTTAGGTATCGATAACTGATTCTAATAATGACTCTAAAGCCGGGCTAAACTTAAAAAAAAACCCTAAAAATAATTTTTATTTCGCAAAAGGAGGTAACTTCATACATGTGTCGCATCGCTCATAATAATACCGTCGTTGTATTTTTTTCAAAAATTAACAAATTTTGGGGAATTTGGAAATAATTCGCGGAAAAAAAGATTATTTCAAAATTCATTAGTATTGTTACGGGCTGGGGGTACTAAAACGCCGGTTAAGGGTTGCTAAGTTTATTGGCAACGAAGGTACAGTCGACCGTAGGCAATGACAAGTAGAACGTAGCTGATGTCGCACCAAAGTCTTCCCTTACGTCCACGAAGTCCGTGTCGTAAACACACAATTACACTACAGATGTTACTTCACGTAGTACTCAAAGTTCTCGTTACAGTTGTCGCAGTAGGTATTCTCAATTATCGCTTCTTATCTGTCGCTTGTTCTCGTATCGATAGTCGAATGCAGACTAACTGCAGGCGCTATGTATAGGTCAGCTGATCAAACATTCCAGATTCCTCTAGACGTAATAATAATAGCGCATAACTTCGAGGACATTCAGTAAGTACCTACGGTAATTCCCGGAAACGGGTTTCTGGAAATTTCGATGTTGACACTTTGTGGACAAAATTGTTGAGACCTGTACCATTTGATAGGCAATCCTGAGTCTAGCAATGCGTTTTTATATTGCACCTAGAAAATGTCTAGATCTGGGGATATAGGGCTTAAAAGTGACACACTGCATGTCACGCGATATTGAACCATATGCCATTGACATAAGGTCCCTTCGTAACATTATTGTTACTAATGATTATTTATAAAGTTTCGTATTTTATTTGGTCATGTGTTTACCTAACCTTTATTATCCTTATGGGTCGGACGAGGTTTTCTTTACATATTGTATACTCGTTTGTGACTAAATTCTTAATTCACTTTAGTTATATAAATTGTATAAGTGCTATTTTTGGCGTATACAATTTTATGGAACAATGGTTCTAGCCAATATAATGATTCATATTGCTGTTCCCAACTATGCTATATTATAATAAAACATACAGGTTATTACATTCAGGTCATTATAACAGAAAAACAAACTTTTAGAATTTAATTTAAAACATGCAAATATAATACATTATTATGATGCATGACGAAGTTTAAAACACCACAGCAGCCTCTGTGGCGTAGCGGTAACGAACGCGGCCGTTGTGCAAGGAGGCGCGGGTTCGATCCCCGCCCAGTGCAAATATTTGCATGCATGAATATGAATATTTGCACTGGTCTGGTCGGGCCTCGGAAAGCACGTTAAGCCGTTGGTCCCGGTTGCTATACGAACATCTAGCGGCAGTCGTTACGGGTTGTTGGAGCCCTCAAAAGTGTAACAATTGGTCTAACTGCAATGCTTCGATATCGCCTTCGGGTTCACCGCGGACCCCAGACTCCAAAGCTGAAAAAGCTGCGGATGCGACTGGGATTAACGCTCAGATGATGATGATGATGACGTAGTTTGAAACAACCTTTATGCGAACGTAGTCCGAGTCTTGCATTGCAAGGGCACGAAATGGAGCGGCGACATCTTTACCAGAGTTCATGAACCTAACTCAAAATTTATTCGAAAATCGATTTTTTGCTAATGTTTAGTATATCATTCGATATATTAGGTGTGATATCTTTGTAAAACGACTGAGATTTCACGGTGTATAGTAACTTCATATATATATTGGTGTATAGTGGGCCTAATGGTATCGACCGCGACTTACAAGTTGTAGGTTGTAGGTTCGAACCCCGCCAGGCACTTTACTTTGTGTAAATTATTTCATCACCACTGCTCTCATATGCTCGCTCTTTTTTTTTTTTTTTTTTTTTTAATAATTATAAACTAGTGCTTGACTGCAATCCCGCCTGATGGTAAGCAGTGATGCAATCGTTGAGTGTAAAGCGCATTAGTTTATTATAGGAAGGATGACGGCAGTTGAACGAGGTGATACAATGTTAAACCCAAGACCAACACGACCAAACGATGCTGCACCAGAGGGAGATTGATCTGGAGACTCTCCACGACCAAATTCCCGAGACAACAACATTTGGCGCATCGTACCCGCCACACATCGCAACACAACTGCTCAGACCCGTCCTCTGTACGGCTTCACCAGACATCATGCCGGAACACGACGAATCGCTTGGCGGCAAGACTTTGTCTGGTGGGTGGTAACTTCCGCCGGCAGCCGATGTTATGGCCTACCACCAAGAAAAGACCTGTGTCTCATCGAGAAGAGACCTGTGTCCCAGGAGTGGGAACATTATAGGCTGATTATGGCGATATATTGGCGTTAATAAAACCGTTTCTAAAGAGTCTGTAACTATCATTATTAGCTAGAATATTTATTGTTTTTTTTTCTCATAGTGGGTGAGCGACTTTTTTTAAATCGTCATCTGTACATGGCAGTTTAATCGTTAACCCGCATTGAGCAAGCGTGGTGATTACGCTCAATCCATCTCTGTATGAGAGGAGACCTATGCCTAGCAGTCTTCATAATCTCAGCGTCAATCCCAGTCGCATCCGTAGCTTTTCAGCTTTGGAGTCTGGGGTCCGCTTTACCAGTCTAACTGCTGATTTTGGCTAAATTTCCATATTTTCCGTGAAGCGACTGCCGTCTGACCCCCACAACCCAAAGGCGATATCTAAGCATTGCAGTTAAACCACTTGTTAAACTTTTGAAAGCTCCAACCAACCCGTAACGACTGTCACTAGATGTTCGTATGGCAACCGGGACCAACGGTTTAACGTGCTTTCCGAGGCACGACCAGACCAGTGCAAATATTTATATTCATGCATACAAATATTTGCACTGTGCGGGGATCGAAGCCGCGCCTCCTTGCGCAACGGCCGCGTTCGCTACCGCTACGCCACGGAGGCTGTCCTGACCTGTGCCCAGCAGTGGGACGATAAAAAGGTTGATGATGACACGGCAGTTTATTACTTTGCCTTTGATCGAAAAAAGGTTTTGTATACATAGGTAGGTTTATAGATTTGACAGTAGATTATTATCTACTGTAAAATCTGCTCAATTCAAAGCAGAAGGCCACTACCCGTAATTAAAAACGTTCATTTTATCTCAACCCGAGTCCATGTGAATAGTAGACTAAATTTAACCCAAATACTGTCTACTTTCACATTACCTTGTTTTAGCAGATGACGACTGAGATTATTATGCAAAAATTCTAAAATACGAGACCTGCACCTCTAACTGCTTATTTTTCACTTTATAAAATTGAGAAAAGCAGTCGCTCTAAGTAAAATAGATATTTTTTTATAATCATAATAAGTATAGTGATTGACTGCAATCCCGCCTGATGGTAAGCAGTGATGCAATCGTTGGTGGTAAAGTGCACTAAGTAATGCAATGATAAGCCCGACAACACGACCAAAAATGCTGCGCCAGAGGGAGATTGATCTGCAGACCCTCCAAGACCAAACTCCCGACACAATAACATTTGGCGCATCGTACCCGGCACACATCGCAACACAACCCACGCGCTCAGACCCGTCCTCCGTACGGCTTCACTAGACATCATGCCGTAACACGACAAATCGCTTGGCGGCAAGACTTTGCCTGCTGGGTGGTAACTTCTGCCGGCAGCCGATGTTATGGCCTGCTACCGAGAATTTTGAACACCACGAGGTGGAGAACCTAGGAAGATGATGAATAACAAAAATATGGCATTGGGAAAAACAATTGTATTTGTGGATTATATGTTAAAGTAACATTATTTCAAAGAAGCTTTAACGAAAAGATGATATTTTTTTTTTAAATCTTATCAACTAGTGCTTTTTCGCGATCTCACCTTATTGGAAAGCAGTGAGGCAGTCGTTGATGGTAAAGCGCATTAATTCATTAAGAGCATATTTACTCTAGTCTTGAAGACATCTAAATTGCAGTAGTAGTGTAGTGGAAAGACCGCCGTAGGCAAATTGTTCCAGTATTTCAATGTACGCGGTATAAAAGACGAGGCGAAACATTTCGCCCGAAGTTTTAGAATGATAAAAGGATTTTTTTTTTTATTTTGTATTTTCTCCCACCAATACAAAATTATCGTATTCAATCAAGAACCCTACCATTTTCCAGTTCGTGAAAAAGACCAACACAATTTACTGTTGACAGCTCAAATATCTATGTGGGAATAGAACAAGATCGCGATATGGACCTCAAAAGTTATAAATGGCCGAATAGCCTTTGATATTAAATTAAATGTCAATCGTCGTCCCCGATTTGGTCTCGGTTTTAAATGGGGTCGCTACAGCATTTTTCCATTCGTCTGCCAGGTGGACTGGCAGCTTTTACCCGGTTTGATATTTCGCTTGTCTTTTGTTTTCATTGAATACTTATAATTAAAATTTCGTGGTGGTCTAGTGGTTAAAACACCAGCCTCTCAAGTATGAGTGTGCGGGTTCGATTCCAGGTCAGGCAAGTAATGTAACATTTCTAAGTTATTTGTACTTTCTAAGCGTATCTTGGACACCAATGACTAATTACAAGGTGAAGGAAAACTCTGAAATCGCCGACCCGTTCTGAGCAAGCGTGGTGATTACGCTCAATCCTTATCTGTATGAGAGGAGACTTGTGCGCAGCGGTGGGACGATAAAAATGTTGATGATGATGATGATTATAATTAAATTACCAAATCTTCAATTATTCGCACGGCATTTAGGAGTTGACAGTGTCCCTGTATTTGTACACCAACTAAGCAAGCACACGTAGTGAGTACCCATGGATGCATTTGGTTTCTTTTTAATAATGAATTTAATGTATGAACCTGTCGGTGTCATAACTATGAGCTGTGATTAAAGCCACAGCATGAAAGTCAATATTTGGGAATCAATTTTAAGTCTAACACATAGTACAATTATTAATAGATGTATCTATTTATAATGGTATGTGTTAGACACAGTAAATATATACACTGCTCCTTCCTAAAATTATTTCTTTCCCTGAAACTGACAGAAACATTCTGCATTTAATGTATTTAATCTCTGAAAATTCCTGTTTACGTTGTATATGTGGGTTATGTAAATATATCGGCTTTTACGCGATATACGTTAAATCCTTTTATGAGAAGTCACATTCCTCTCAAGCTTGTAATCCTGTCACATATTCGCAATCATTCCATTAATGCCTCTTCATCCTTCTGAGTTTTGAGGGTCTCTCTTGTTATATGTATGACAGGAGACCTTTGCCCAGGAGTGGGACGATGATGATGATGATAAAACAATCTGTTATTTATGTTGGAACTAAAAGTAGCTTTTGACAGTTTCTGAATTACGTTACTTGGCATTATTGTTATAGCATATAGTCTTAGTTCTATAATGTGTAATATAGAGGGTATATACATAACAAAGGCATGGCATCTTTACATGATATCAAACGGTATTGGAAGGGTTTTTTAATCCTATCTCTTTATGGTAGGAAGTTATGAGGAAAAACACCGCCTGTGATAGGCTACTATCATACTAGTCGCACAGAGATATTGAAGACATTTATCAAATTTTGGCAAATAACGTGACGGGTAACGAGTAGTTATTAACGTATGTGTGTGCTGCCACGTTTGTTATGATTTGATTTTAAGGAACACTTGAAACCGAAAATTTGGTACCAATTTTTTGAGTATTTTATTTTGCGTTGAAACCCTTCCGATATCGTTTGATATCATCTAAAGATGCCATGCCCTTGGTATGTATATACCCTTTTTGTTACACGTTCTTTATTCGGGTGTTGTACACGAGAGTACGGTAGTTGACGCCCCTCCTCGACGGCTGCAGTTGTCTCTGGCGTTCATGCGTATCACCCGTGTGTATTAGCACTAATGCATGCACTAGTGCATATAATTATTCTTGCCCACTTCTCATAAAAATCAGTACGCTGAGTATTTGCGTAATGTAAATATCTTCTAGATACTTTCAAATTGCTCACACATATCTAGCGATCCTTTTGGCTCAATGAATTAATTGCTAATTTTGCGACACAAGTTTATTCAATATGAACTTGATAAGTTTTGAACCTGTGGTAACTACCACACCCCCAAGTTTCACTATGAAAATTAAATTATCGTGAAATTTCACAAAGCATTCCTTAATGTTGAGCAAAATTCCTTAACTTATGAAGCTTAAACACGATGTATTGCTCAATAAATTCATACGTCGATTCTGAAGGCTACCACTGACGCAGCTTTAAGAAAATCACGGAGATTTTTCACGGAATGGGATAATAAATTTAAAACGACGATCGGCGACATGAACGCAAGATGGAACGACTTGAAAACTTACGATGGAGGTAAAGAAACAGGAAGAATGTATCTAGGTTTGGAAGTAAACAATGACTTAAATGGAGTGATTCTTTTAGTTTAAGTAAAAATTGTTTGTAGGTAGAAAAAGATACATTTTGGGAGCAATAGTAGCCTAGGGGTATCGGCCGCGACTTACAAGTTGAAGGTCGTAGGTTCGAACCCCATCAGGCGCTTTCTTCTTCTTCTTCTTCAGCCTATAGATGTCCACTACAGGACAAAGGCCTCCCCCAAGGCTTTCCACGCTGACCGGTCTTGTGCTGCCCGCATCCATCGGCTTTCCGGGACCATCACCAGGTCATCGGTCCACCTTGTTGGGGGCCTCCCTACGCTGCATTTTCGAGTATGTGGCCGCCACTCCAGAATCTTACTGCCCCATCGACCATCGGTTCTACGAGCAATGTGCCCTGCCACTGCCACTTAAGTTTAGCGACTCGCAGAGCTATGTCGGTGACTTTGGTTTTTCTGTGGATCTTCTCATTTCTGATTCGATCACGCAGAGAAACAGGCGCTTTACTTTGTGTAAATTATTTCATTACCACTGCTCTCAAGAAGGCGAAGGAAAACAACGTGAGGAAAGCGGCATGTCCTAGAACTAAAAACTTTGAAGACATGTGACATCTACGGGTTGGTAGATGTCACTGGGTACTGCCAGCGCGGTAGATTACGGCCCACTCCCTCTCACAGAGAGGAGGCCTGTTCACCAACAGAGGGAACAATATAGGATCTTTTTGACACAATTTAGTGGCATCAACTGCCTAGTCTTTTCACTACTATGTTCGGGGCAGCTGCCAGTCCAACCGGTTATAGCTGAATACTAGTTATAATCTTTTATATGAAGTAATTGCCTATCTGGTTTCCACCACCCACTTATTGGGTGATACCATACTCCTAGTTATTAGAGTATCGGGCTTCTGACTAGCCGTATCGACTGTCAAAGAATAAGTCATAATATCTATAAATGGCCATTCATCCACGGACCGAACTTAGCATATGTAGCTTAACCTGACCTATCGAACCGTGTGACTAATTTATTAACCACAAATCCGTCTTACAAACAATAAAATAGGGAAACTAGAACTGAGCGATTTTCAGAAAAATAAGTAGAACATAGTAATATATAAATAGGTCAGAAGTCTTTTTTTAATATTAAAAAAAAAAAAAAAACTAAGTGAATAGGAGGAGAAACGGCAGTTGAGTGAGGTGATGCAATGTTAAACCCAACAACACGACCAACAATGCTGCGTCAAACGGAAATTGATCTGGAGACACTCCACGATCAAACTCCCGACACTACAACATTTGGCGCATCGTACCCGGCAGACATCGCAACACAACTGATCAAACTCGTCCTCCGTACGGCTTTATCAGACATCATGCCGGGATATGACGAATCGCTTGGCGCCAAGACTTTGCCTGGTGGGGAAAAATCATAAAATGAGCCTCTTTCGGTTCATCCATTTTAGAACGTATTTAAACGTTACTCCAATGACCGCGGCTTTTGGCGGTAAAAAGACACGCCTGTGTTTTGGCGGCATTGAAGGCTACAAGATTGGCTTTTTCCCATTCGGAGACTGCCTGTAGTGCAGCACTCGTACGCTCTACCATAGCCTCTCTTTCTTATTTCTCTCCGAAAAGTCATAAAATGAGCCTCTTTCGGTTCATCCATTTTAGAACGTATTTAAACGTTACTCCAATGACCGCATAAAATTTCATTGTTCCACATTCAGTAATATTCGCCAACAAAAACAAAAAAAAACTTAAAAAATGAACCAATCACAACCATATTCGAAATGCAATTTAAATAAAATCCGTTTGATGTCATACTTCGGAATTATATTCAGCCAGGAACATTGTAGCCTATAAAAATTGTCACCGACACGCAGGACCGCCATTTAATAATTTGAACAGTAACGTTAACTTGTTTATCGTATATTTTATTAGAGCTCGCGTCGTATTGACCAATAAAGTCGATCCCGTAAAATGGTTTCGATTTTAAATTGGATGGGCAGTTGGCCGGTAATAAATGTAATAGGACAACGGAAAATAGGTTTTTTAATTTATGAGTCATGATTTGTTATGTTTATGGAGTTGGCCGAAGTTTTTGCGAGCTATTAAGTGTTTATTGTTTTTTTTAAGAACAGCGTTGAGGCCAACGCTATAGGTGGTCGTTCACAATGGGCTTCATACGAAGGCTCCGAGTCATACAAAGGGCGAAGGAAAGAGCTATGCTCGGAGTTTCTCTGCGCGATCGAATCAGAAATGAGGAGATCCGCAGATCAACCAAAATCACCGACATAGCTTTTCGAGTCACTAAAATTAAGTGGTAGTGGGCGGGGCACATTGCTCGTTGAATCGGTGGCCGATGGGGTAGTAAGGTTCTGGAGTGGCGGCTACATACCGTAGGACGCAGCGTAGGGAAGCTCCAACAAGGTGCACCGATGACCTGGTGAAGGTCGCGGGAAGCCGATGGATGCGGGCAGCACAAGACCGGTCATCGCGGAAAGCCTTGGGGGAGGCCTTTGTCCAGCAGTGGACCTCTTTAGGATAAAGTTGGCCTGAGAGAAGCGGTGGCCTAGTGGTATCGGCCGCGACTTACAAGCTGTTGGTCCTAGTATCGAACCCCATCAGGCGCTTTACTTTGTGTAAATTATTTCATCACCACTGCGCAACGGTGTAGTGAAACATCGTGAGGAAACCGACATATCCATGAAATTAAAAAAAAATCTAAGACATGTGACATCTACTAACCCGCACTGGGCTAGCGTTGTGGATTGCGGCCCACTCCCTCTCACCGAGAGGAGGCCCGTGTCCTAACAGTGGGTTCAGTTATTGGCTGTATTATGTAAGTTTCCATGTGATGAGACTTTTCTAGGAATGGATTTTGATGATGTAATGAGCCATAGGACGACTTTGGAAGACTGCCGTCCTTGAAAACAAATTTTTTTTTTTAATAATTATAAACTACTGCTTGCCTGCAATCCCACCTGATGGTAAGCAGTGATGCAATCGTTGAGTGTAAAGCGCACTAGTTTATTAAGCCTATTCACTTAAAAAACTTTGGAATAGGAAGGATGACGGCAGTTGAACGAGGTGATGCAATGTTAAACCCAAGACCAACACGACCAAACGATGCTGCGCTAGAGGGAGATTGATCTGGAGACTCTCCACGACCAAATTCCCGACACAACAACATTTGGCAACCCGCCACACATCGCAACACAACTGCTCAGACCCGTCCTCCGTACGGCTTCACCAGACATCATGCCGGAACACGACGAATCGCTTGGCGGCAATACTTTGTCTAGTCGGTGGTAACTTCCGCCGGCAGCCGATGTTATGGCCTACCACCGAGAAAATTCATACAATTTCTCAATTAATTTGAAAGATCAGGTTGCAAAATTCTAAAATTCAAATCTAGTTTTGATTTAAAAATGTGCAATCTGAATATTTGAATAGTTCAAATCTGGAGCAGATTTGATTCCAATTTATAAATAACTCAACTATCGGAGCGTCTGTTAACTAGATTAAATATATACCGGCGCATATTGACATTTCACGTATAAATTATTCACAACCTGTTATGAAAGGTAATTCAATTTTTCTAGTGGCTCAGATTTCATATTCTAACCGAAACCTAGTGCGAACACAATTTTTTATGGGTATCTACGCTTTGTTACGGTTATGTAGCGTTTTTGTTTCCATCCTAGAAAATACTGTTCTTGAATAGGGAACTAAAAGTGTTGTTATTGGCTCCTTAATTGGGTAACACACTCACCATCATCTCAGTGTTAATCCCAGTCGCACCTGAAGCTTTTTCAGCGTTTGGAATCTGCCAGTCTAACTGCTAATTTTGGCTAAACTGCGATATTTTCCGTGAAGCGACTGCCGTCTGACCTCCATAACCCGAAGGCGATATCGAAGCATTGCAGTTAGACCAATTGTTGGACTTTTGAGGGCTCCAACAACCTGTAACGACGGCCACTAGATGTTCATATGGCAACCGGGACCAACGGCTTAAAGTGCTTTTCGAGGCACGACCAGACCAGTGCAAATATTCATATTCATGCTTACAAATATTTGCACCGTGCTACCGCTACGCCACGGAGGCTGTCAATTGGGTAACACATTGTTACTATCAAATTGAAGCATATTGCTAGTCCATTGCTCCATTTGTACGAAATATTTGTCTACTCAACACCGTAAAATACGCAATGAATATCGGTGAACTGTCAAAATGAATCCCTAATAGTACGCAATTGCTCTGCGGTTGAGTATTTGTTTTTTTTTAAAAAAAAAAGCTTTTATTAGCTTCACCTGTATGTATACAATATATAAAGAAAACCCCGTCGGACCGATAACAATAATAAAGGTTAAGTAATCAGATGACCAAATAAAATTTGAAACTTTACGTAGTCATCATAATAACCAAACTAAAGAATTTTGAAATAATCTTTTTTTTTTCGAGAATTCATTCCAACTTCCCCAAAACTTGGTATTTTTTTTAAAACTTCCAACACTATTTTTGACGGTATTATTATGAGCGAATAGCGATACAACCGTGTGCCTCATGCCCTTCGCCCGCGCATGTATTGCCTACTGCACATGTATTAATTTACCTCCAATTGCGAAATATTTTTTATTTTTTTAGGGGTCCTTTTTAAGTTTCGCCCGACTTTGTAGGCAATAGTAGAATTAGTTATCGATACCGCGTCCTTCACCAGGTCATCGGTCCACCATGTTGGGGGCCATCCTACGCTACATCTTCTCGTCGAAGTCAGATACCATAGTGTCTCAAGACTAAAGTTTTTGACCAGTGTGTGTTCCCAGTGACGACATACGAAACTACTAGTTTAATAAACTTGAATGTTTGCATAGGGGTAAACGGATGATGCGTAGGGAGGCCCCCAACAAGGTGGACCGATGACCTGGTGAAGGTCGCGGGAAGCCGATGGATGCGGGCAGCACAAAACCGGTCGGCGTGGAAAGCCTTGGGAGAGGCCTTTGTCCAGCAGTGGACATCTATAGGCTGAAGAAGAAGAAACGGATGATCACAATAGAATGATATAAAAAGAAAAAAAAAACACTATAGTTCGACTGCAATTACAGCATTTTTTTAAACTATAATTGATTATTTTACTAGCTTTCCACCCGCGGGGAAATCCGTTCTATCGCGCTTTATAGATTTCCCTTGGGAATACCAAATTTTTCAATAAAAGTTAGCCTATGCCCTTTCTCAGGATCTAAAGATTGTCTTTGCCAAATTTCATCAAAATCGGATATGGCTATAATGAGCCATACTAATATTATAAATGCGAAAGTAACTCTGTCTGTCTGTCTATCTGTTACGCTTTCCCGCTTACAACTCTCATCCGATTTTGATGAAATTTGGCACACTATAATGAGTGTGTTCAAACTAAAGTGATAATGTGACAGTTGACAGAGGAGAATAGACGAAAAATAAACAATTTCCGCTGACTTTAAACAACACGCGGTAAAGCCTTTATGAAAAAGAGTCTGGCATAACAGCGATTAACAAAGTAATCATACTACGAATTATAATCAACATCATCACATAAATCATTAATTAATTCCGCTGAGAGACATTACGCGACGCCACGCAACGAAGACATAGGCCTCGTCTAACTTAACAAAAATAACTCATGAACCATGAAAAAAAGCAGCGATCAAACAAGAGACCAAAAATAACCCCAAACAAATCCCAACTCTCAATTCAATGAGCTCTAAATTATATTTTTCATAATATCGCATGAAACTTTTCCCTTCCAACGCTTGTTTCATTTGTATAAAGAATCCTGAAGCCCAGTCTAACGACGCAACTGATATGCTAATAGCCCTCGTCAGCACCCATTGTGCATCCCAACTCGGCATTTCATGTCACCCCATGAAAAAAATACGAAGCATGTATAAAAATGTAAATTCTGAATACTTGAATAGTTCATTAGAAGATATATTGTCATAATAAGCCTTAATGGTAGACTAGATTCTGATTCTGAAAGCGAAATCTCTGCTTTTAGAGAGATTACATAAATATATTCTGAAATCGTAACCCCTTATATACAAGTAGAAAACACGTATTTTACAAGATATTTTTGTTTTAGATAAATAGAACACTCCTTATTATGTCATCACCAACCTTTTTATCGTCCCACTGCTGGGCACGGTAGCGGACGCGGCCGCTGCGCAAGGTGGCACAGTGCAAATATTTGTATGCATGAATATGAATATTTGCACTGGTCTAGTTGTGCCTCGGAAAGCACGTTAAGCCATTGGTCCCGGTTGCCATACGAACATCTAGTGGCAGTCGTTACGGGTTCTTGGAGCCCTCAAAAGTCCAACAATTGGTCTAACTGCAATGCTTCGATGTCGCCTTCGGGTTGTGGAGGTCAGACGGCAGTCGCTTCACGGAAAAGTTCGAAGTTTAGCCATATCAGCAGTTGCACTGGTAAAGCGGACCCCAGATTCCAAAGCTGAAAAGGCTTCGGATGCGACTGGGATTAACGCTGGGATGATGATGATGATGACTGCTGGGCACAGGACTCCTCTCATACAGAGAAGGATTGAGCGTAATCATCACGCTTGCTCAATGCGGGTTGGGGATTTCAGACTTATAAAGTTCAGGTTTCTTCAAGATGTTTTCCTTCACCTTCAGTCATTAGTGTCCAAGATATGCTTAGAAAGTACATATTACTTTAGAAAAGTTACATTGGTACTTGCCTGACCTGGAATCGAACCCGCACACCTGGAATCGAACCCGCACCTTCCTTGCACATTCTAATGTAACTGTGGAAATTTTACATAGAGTGACACAATGCGGTCTTATAGCTAAGAGCGATCAGGTCGCGACACAGCATTTGGATTTATTAAGACAGAAATAAAAGATAATACTGCAAAATTGTCTAAGGTTTACTATCTCTTTGATCTTTGGCCAAAGGAGATACCGTGGCACATGCTGATGAAGGACCACGGGTGGGTTTTAGCCAGAAAAGGTCTGTCACGCCCTTCCACTTTATCTAGAGTGGGAGAAGTCATCTGAAGGCGGAAGAAAAGTAAACAAAATATCTCTGAAACAACGTAAATACATTTATCGTACATGTTTCAGGCAAGACATATGTTTCATAGGATGCTATCATAGCTTGTTTATGGATGCAAACGCGGGATGACGTGTTGCCTACATGTTATATCTTTTGTGAACTAATGTATTTTTTTTTAATAATTATAAACTAGTGCTTGACTGCAATCCCGCCTGATGGTAAGCAGTGATGCAATAGTTTATGTTAAAGCGCACTAGTTTATTAAGCCTATTCACTTAAAAAACTTAGGAATAGGAAGGATGTCAGCAGTTGAGCCAGGTGATGTAATGTTAAACCCAAGACCAACACGACCAAACGATGCTGCGCTAGAGGGAGATTGATCTGGAGACTCTCCACGACCAAACTCCCGACACAATAACATTTGGCGCATCGTACCCAGCACATACCGCAACACAACTGCTCAGACCCGTCCTCCGTATGGCTTCACTAGAACTCTAACACGATCAGAACACGACGAATCGCTTGGCGGCAAGACTTTGTCTGGAGGGTGGTAACTTCTGCCGGCAGCCGATGTTATGGCCTACCACCGAGAAAAATGCCAAATCGGTGGTCTGGGGAAACCCGGCCACCGACGCTCGCGGACGGGCGGTCGAATTGTGGGCGGCCGCGTCTGGTCTCTCCCTCTTGAATAGGGGGAGTGTCCAGACGTGCGTGCGGTGGCAGGGCGGGTCCATAGTGGACCTCACCTTCGCCATGCCCGCACTGGCCGCCCGCATTCAGAACTGGAGGGTGGAACTGGGGGAGACGATCTCGGATCACCGCTACGTGCGTTTCGAGATCTCCCCCCAGAATCCACGGGGGCGCCGCAGCACCCCCTCATCGTCGGGCCGATCCCCGTTTCCAAGGTGAGCTCTGACCCACCTGTATCGGGAGGCGGCAAGGGAGGTCCGTTCGTGGACGTCCTGGACGTGGACGCGGCGGTGGCCCGATTGAGGGGGTTTTTGACCAAGGTATGCAACGCCAGCATGCCTCGGTCGAGACGTCCGCCTCCCCGACGCGCCGTTTATTAGTGGTCGGAGGGGTTGGCGAAGCTGCGGGCCACCTGCGTAGCGGCACGGCGGGCCTACACCCGATCGCGTCGGCGGCGCCGACGAGATCTGGCCGACGAGGACCGCCTCTACGCCAGTTACGTGGAGGCGAGGGCGGCCTTCAAATCGGCCATCGGCGCCGCTAAGGACGCGGCGAGGGCCGAGCTGTTGGAGGGTCTCGACAACGACCCATTCGGGAGGCCATATAAGGCGGCGCGTAACAAACTGCGCCGCATTGGTCCCCCGGTTGCCGAGACCCTCGAACCAGCGCTCCTGGATGGGGTGGTGCGGTCCCTGTTTCCGCGCAGGGATCCGCACTTCACCCCACCAGTAATGTGCCCGTCATGGGGAGCGGCTCTACCGCAGGAGGAAGCTCCTCCTCCTCCGGTTTCAGAGGAAGAATTTGACAAAGACGGCTCCCGGCCCGGACGGGGTCCCCGCACGGGTGGTGGCCATCGCGGCCACCGAAATGGAAGGCAGGTTCCGGGACCTCTTCAGCGCGTGCTTCGCGTTGGGGAGGTTCCCGAAACCATGGCGGGATGGCCAACTGTGCCTCCTCCGGAAGGAAGGGCGGCCGGCGGACTCCCCCTCGGCTTATCGGCCCATCGTTTTGCTCGATGAGGTCGGTAAAATGTTTGAGGGGATTATCGCTGGCCGTCTCAAGCGGCATCTGCGGAGCGTGGGACCGGACCAGTCCGACGCCCAGTTCGGATTTCGAGCTGGTCGTTCGACAGTGGACGCCCTGGCCCGTCTAAAGGGCCAGGTGACAGAGGCGGTGCGAGTGGGGGATGGAGTGTTGGCTGTGTCATTTGACATTGCCAACGCCTTCAATTCCATCCCCCACTCCACCATCCTGGAAGCGCTCCGGTACCACGGAGTGCCCCTGTATTTACGGGGCCTCCTGGCCAGCTACTTGGAGGACCGTGCTGTCCTCCTCGTAGACGGGGCTGGCCAGCTCCGGCGATACGCTGTTGGAGCCGGCGATCCACAGGGGTCTGTTTTAGGGCCTCTTCTGTGGAACGTCGGTTATGACTGGCTCCTGCGGGGAACCCTCCTTCGAGGCACGAGTGTCATCTGCATAGCAGATGACACTCGTGCCTCGTGTGTCATCTGCTATGCAGATGACACTCTCCTCACTTCCCGCGGGAGCACCTTCCGGGTGGCGGCCAGTTTAGCGTCGGCGGGCGGATCCTTGGTGGCGGGAAGGATCCGCCGCCTGGGCTTGAGGGTGGCGCTGCACAAAACGGAGGCCGTGTTCTTTCACGGCCCCCGGCAGCGCCCCCCACCTGACGCCCACATTTTTGTGGAGGGCGCCAGGATCAGGGTCGAGGCCCAGATGAAGTATCTGGGCCTCACGTTGGACAGCAGGTGGCGCTTCGGCCCGCATTTCAGCGGGCTGTCGACGCGCCTGCTGAAGGCTGCGGGAGCCCTCTCGTGGCTGATGCCAAACCTAGGGGGGCCCAGCATACAGTGCCGGCGTCTATACGCCGGCATACTGCGGAGTATGGCCCTTTATGGGGCCCCTATTTGGGCGGACTCCATCAATAGGAGGGAGAACCTCACCGCCCTTCGGACGCCCCAAAGGGCCATCGCCCAGCGGGTATCGCGGGCCTACCGCACGGTGGGCTTCGCAGCGGCGTGCGCTCTGGCGGGCACCCCGCCTTGGGAGCTCGAGACGTGGGTGCTCGCCAGAGTGTACGAGTGGACGGCGGGGCGCTGGGCGAGCGTCCAGCCCCAGAAGTGAGATGAGCGGGTTTCGCCGGCGGGGGAGAGGTAGCTCAGGCTGCGCTAGTTTCCCACTCCCCCGCCACGATGGCGATGCCGGAGTGTCGCTGTGGGTTTAGTGGGTATTCCCGGCTTCGGCTGGGCGAGTCCCACACACGCCCTTTGGGGTACGGTGCGTAAAAGCATTCCCACAGCGTCAAAAAAAAAAAAAGATAAAAAAAAAGGTGATGCAATGTTATACCCAAGACCAACACGACCAACGATGCTGCGCCAGAGGGAGATTGATCTGGAGACTCTCCACGACCAAACTCCCGACACAACAACATTAGGAGCATCGTATCCGGCACACATTGCAACACAACTGCTCAGATCCGTCCTCCGTACGGCTTCACCAGACATCATGCCGGAACACGACGAATCCTTTGGCGGCAAGACTTTTTTATACTTGAATTTCTCTTGTACTGTGGTTGCAGCGGCAGTTATAAACCGGATTTTTGTACATTTCTGTAAACAAATATCCCTAGGCTAAACTGATATTTGTGTCGTTTAGATATTGACTCAAAAGTGGTGTAGAAAGTTAATTTTCTATTCAGTTGCACGAATCAGGGAAAATCAAAATCAAAAGAAATTTATTCAAATTAGGCTGAAAATCACCACCTTTTGAACGTCAATATTACCTAAGACAGTCCCCCAAAACGCCCACCCATCGCTACTTCCTAGTGTGCTTTCGCTGGGAAGATGTAAATTCTGCATAATTCGTTTATTGAATGCTTCTGTCTGACACATCATTTATACTAATATATAAAACTGAAGAGTTTGTTTGTTTGTTCATTTGAACGCGCTAATCTCAAGAACTACTGGTCCGGCTTTAGGCTAGAAAAGATCATGCTGCGACCAATAGGACCGGAGCATAACTAACTCCCCGCGAACGAAGTCTCTGGCGGCCGCTAGTCTATACTAACATATAAAGCTGAAGAGTTTGTTTGTATGTTTGTGCGCGCTAATCTCGGGAACTACTGGTCCATTTTGAAAAATTCTTTTTGCGTTGGATAGCCCATCAATCCAGGAAGGCTTTAGGCTATATAACATCACACTGCGACCAATAGGAGCGGTGCATAACTAACTCCACGCCAACGAAGTCGCTGGCGACCGCTAGTTTTTTATAAGACTTTTAAACCGACTTCAAAAAAATAGGTTATCAATTCGACTCTTAAGTATGTAAGCCAAATTTCAAGTGTATGTATGTTTTTATGTTTGTGCGCGCATATTTCCGGAACTACAAGTCCGATTTAACTAATTCTTTTTTTGTTGTACTATGTATTGTTCAACTTTGAGAATACTATAAGTTTCATCAAAATCGGTTCAGTAGTTTTTAAGATAGGGATTTTTTTTCGTGTTATGAGGTGAAGAAAAAAAGTGAACGCATTGAAGCTGACGTTGCTGTACGACTCAAGTAACTATACTCTCGGCGAGTATCTCGTCTTCTGGAGCACGTACTCTACGATATCCTTCGCCTTAGTGGTGCAGGAGATGTACGAGTACACCAGTATGTTCGGCGGCAAGCAAACTGTCTTCGTGTCCTGATGGAGGAGCTTTGCCACTGCGGTTCTTATTAGTTCACAATCTGAACTTACCCCTTTGCTCCTACATTTGCCCAATTTCATCGAATTGGGAATTTTCGGAAAATACGCTTTCGATTTAATGACTGAAAAAATTGCAATCCCGACACACAATGATGATTGCATACGGTTTAATTTTTTCGTTACGTTGATTGTGTAATATGACATTTTCAGTAAAAGTCATTGTTGAAAAATATATTTGCATTTAAACTTTTCGACAAAACTACTGCCGATTCATTTAGCAAAGTATTCATTTGGTTGCGTTCGTTCGGGAAGCGTGAAAATGGTCCTTTTTTATCTTTTGTATTTTAGTTTTATTTCAGACCACAAAAATTTCTCAATTTTAAGTTTGTGTTTTATGTTCTGCTGGCTTACCGCCCGCGGCTTTGCCCGCGGCTTCGCCCGCATGGAATTTGCTTATATCACGCTTTTTAGATTACGCTCGGGAAAATTTTCCCGATATAAAAAGGACCCTATTATTTAACCCGGATCTCCAAATTTACATCTGCAAAAGTTCAAAGCAATCGGTCGCGTGGTTACAGCGTGAAAGCAGAACAAACAAACTCACTTTCCGATTTGTAATATTAGTAAGGATTTGCATAATATATAGCTACTATCTTTCCGCCCGCGGCTTCGCAATGAGTTGTATCTTGCACACAGTATCTAAGTGGATTGTTGAAGTCTCGTAGGCGATTCATGTATAATACTCGTATCCAGATAAACCCGTTTAGATTGGAAACTGAAACCAACATATTTGGTGAATGAATAGTTTGTTAAGGCTCAGGTGTTATTAAATTAAATTAAATTAAAGGCAAGCGGACTGTATAATATATATTTAAATAATCGTTCACAAGTATAACCCAAAGTCTAAAGGGATGACTGCGCGCGATCGTGTCGGACGATGCAATGAAGCTTGTGTGGCCGGTCCCGTAGTCGACGCCGCCGCGCTGTCCGCGTCTTCGAAGTGTGTGTGAACATAGTTAAAATACTTTTTCCTTTCCTTAATCAGTCAGTGATTAAGGAAAGGAAAAAGTATTCAAAAGATAAATAAATAAATAAATAAATAAATATATACGGACAAATCACACAAATTGAGCTGGCCCCAAAGTAAGTTCGAGACTTGTGTTACGGGATACTAACTCAACGATACTATATTTTATAATAGATACTTGTATAGATAAACATCCAAGACACAGGACAATCAGGAAAAGATTGTTTTCCATCATGACCTGGCCGGGGATCGAACCCGGGGCCTCCACGTCGCAGGCAGGCGTGTTGACCGCTGCGCCACAGAGGACGACAAGATGATACGTTTATTTGTAGTATAACATAACATAATCAGCCTATAATATTCGCACTGTTGGGACACAGACCTTTTCTCGGTGAGAGGGGGTGGGCCATAATCTACCACGCTGGCCCAGTGCGGGTTGGTAGATGTCACATGATTTCTAAGTTTTGCCTCTGTGACATGTCGGCTTCTTCATGATGTACTCCTTCAACTTTTTGAGAGCGGCGATATCCATACTAATATTATAAATGCGAAAGTAACTCTGTCTATCTGTCTCTCTGTTACGCTTTCCCGCCTAAACCCCTCAACCGATTTTGATGAAATTTGGCACATATAATCTTTAGACCCTGAGAAAGAACATAGGCTACCTTTTATCCCTAAAAATTTGATGTTCCCGAGGGAAATTTAAAAAGCACGATATAACCGAACTCCACGCGGGCGAAGCCGCGGGCGGAAAGCTAGTATAATTATAAACTAGTGCTTGAGCGCAATACCGCCTGATGGTAAGCACTGATGATAGCAAAGCGCGTTAGTTTATAAAGAGCCTATTCACTCAAAAAAAACTGAGTAAATAGGAAGGAAGACGGCCGCTGAGCGAGGCGATGCAATGTTAAACCCAACAATACGACTAACAATGCTGCGCCAGAGGGAGTATGATCCGGAGATCCTCCATAACCAAACTCCCGACACAACAACATTTGGCGCATCGAATCGCAACACAACTGCTGAGACCCCTCCTCCGTACGACTTCACCAGACATCATGCCGGAACACGACGAATCGTTTGGCGATTTTGTCTGGTGGGTGTTAACTTCTGCCGGTGGCCGATGTTATAGCCTACCACCAAGTAAAATTTGCAATATATGTATTTGCAAATTATTACCATTAAAAAGGTTCTCCGCTCCCGTTTTCAATATCTAAAAAAATGATGTTAATACCAATGTAATCGTTAGCTCTAATACCGCATTGCAGACTGACGCGTCAACAGTTGGTAGCAACTAACTCTAATAGAGGCATTAGCGATACGGAGAATCGATACATTGTGTTCACGCCTGATTCGAGTAGAGGTCATATCGTTTTATCTGTTGACGAGCCATAGGTGAAGGTAAGTTTCCTAATACAAAAAAGTTCAGCTTAAGACTGCGCCGACCTTTTGCTCGGTAAAAATAGCGTCTCCGTGAGATTTTGATTTGTATTTTTTTTATCTATATTAATACTAGCTGACCCGGCGAACTTCGTTCCGCCTTAAAGGCAATATCACATGACTACTTTTTAAATTAGGATAATTTTAATAAATAAATATTATTATTCATTGATTCTTTATTTGGGAGCACAATCCTGGCGGTTCTCCGGAAATCTTTAATGTGCTACAATACTCGGAAACAACATCCATTAGCCCAATGCGAACGTCATTGCGCTATATTATATGCGTATAGATACGCTGCCCGATTCAAATCAGTATTTGATGAATTTCTTCTTGTGCTTCGTAAATTATTATCTAGCGCTTGATCTCTGAGGTTTGCTCGACGATTTCGCATTGCCAACTGAGCCGTTTCATGGGCTGCCTCCCTTTGCTCTGGTGAGTGAGAAGCACGAAATCGAGCCATACTTAGGCTGCGCTCTTCAAGTGCAATTTCTTGCTCTTCTTCAGTTCTTTTTTTTTTTGTTTTGGGTGGGAAATCATCAAATGACTTCTCCCGCTCTGGGCGGAGCGGAAGGGCGTGTCAGATTTTTACCTAGACTAAAACCCACCCGTTTTCCTTCACTTGCCTGTGCAACGGCCAGTGCCATGGTTTCTTTTTTAACCAACCCGCAACCCTGTGGACCAGTCCTCGTAGACCCCGTCAAGGTGTGCTGACATCTCTTTGAGGCGCGTGTGAAACACAACGCGCCGTCAACTCGGGCCTGGTTCTTACCAGGAGGCGAGCTGCCTATCGCTCGCCGCCCGTAAGCCCGCGCCTACGGTGGTCGGGAGTCCGATGTTGCCACCCGACCAGGGCGCTTCCTGCGGCGGTTTGAGGCGTGAGAGTAGTGGGATTTCCGCTCCCTCACGCGCTACGCCTCCTCCTTTGCCAGCATCACTGCTTCACAGAAGGAGGTGAAAGCTTGCCATCATGCACTCTTGCTCCGGACTATGGCCCGGACCAGGGTCGGAGGTGAGAGATCGCCGCCGATCGCCGCCACGAGGACACGGCTGTGCTCTACCCAAGCCGGGCAGACCTCTACCATATGCTCCACCGTGTCCTCAGGGCGATGCACACAGTGGTCACCCTGGCGTTTCCTTCCGCCTTATACGGAACAGGAACCTCCCGAAACAGCCGTGTCCGGTGAGGACCTACGTCAGTCGGAAGGTGAGGACGCCGTGGCGCCTCTCTAGCTACTCCTCAAAGAGAGGACTTACCGCCGCTATTGTGGCGTGCTCTGTGCTGGATTGCAACAATCACACTTTCCATGTCGCCATGAGATCCCGCCGGAGCTCTGTCCGCTGTACTGGGATTTTATAGATTGGATATGGACACAATTTAATGGATGTTATTATACATATAAACGTTTCGTTTTAATTACTCTATCTATAAAAGAAACCTCATCAAAATCTGTTTCGTAGTTTTAAAGATTTAATCATACAAAGGGACATAGGGGAAGAGAAAGTAACTTTGTTTTATAGTATGTAGTAAAGTGGTAAATGGCACAGCAATACAATATTAGAAATTTTGAAGTTGAAGTTTGCTTTGGGGCTTTTATTAAAAAAATTAACCGGCACAGAGTATTTATATTCCTTGCTTTAAATGAATGCATCAACATTCAACCGGTAAGATTTTTTTTAATATGCTGAGTAGTGCAGCAGTGTGTTTGTACCATTTTTAACAAATGAACCGCTAACTTAGTCAAAATATGATTGAATTGTTTTGTTATTCCATGTCACGTCACACGGGAACGACGGGAACGGGATAAAAAGTATCCTATGTGATATGTCCTTCTCCCAGTTCTTATCTACCTCCCTACCAATTTTGAGCCATACTGGTTAAGCGGTTCTTGAGTTATAAATAGAGTAACTAACACAACTTTCATTTATATACATAGACTTCATTCAAATCGGACCAGCCCTTTAGGAGGAATTCAGTGACGTACACAGGTACAGCAGATTTAGGAATATACCCATGGAAAGCATTGTCATCTACATTTGTAACAAAGATATCATACCTCTCTCTACCCCGAGAGCTCTTGTTTCAGTCTCTTAAAGTTAAATAAAAAAACTAAAATATTTATTTATTTCTATTTATTTTTTTCTCTTTTAGTTCATAAGTACAATTTTAATTAATTAGAAAAATGAAAATATTTTTTTTATTTTTTCCCCTTTTAGTTCTTATGTACAATTTTCTTTTTAAGTAACTACAAAAATTAAAAAAAAGAACTATAAACTTGTCTAAAACAAAAAAAAACTTGTGGTTGCCCGGGTTTGAACCGAGGAACACCAGCCATCGCGAGTAGACCATAACACTATCGCCTACGCCACAGCAGCTATGTCAAGCCGCGCGAAATTAGCGCCCATATTATGCGTGAAATATTGCGAAAGAGAAAACTCGAAAATATGCGCTTCCCCAGACATAAAACTGAGCTAGATCAATCTCTCGTCCCCGAAAACCCCCACATAATGAATTTCATCGAAATCGTTAGGGCCGTTTCCGAGATCACATGCTTCTTCAAGCGATCAGCGCCATCTGCCGGGCTGATTTGTGAATCTAAACCATCCAGGTCGCCACTCAAACGCATACAGAAAAAATCATTAAAATCGGTCAAGCCGTTTAGGAGGAGTTCAATGACATACACACGTACAGCAGAATTATATATATAAAGATTTATAAAGCTGAAGACTTTGTTTGTTTGAACGCGTTAATCTCAGGAACTACTGCTGATTTGAAAAAATATTTTTGCGTTGGATAGCCCCCGAAAATCCAGAAGAAGGCTTTCACACGCTGGGACCAAAAGGAGCGGAGTATATCGAAAACAACGCGGGTGAAGCCGCGTGGTGCAGCTAGTTTATAATCTATATCTATACTAATATAGAGGTCATATCGTTTTATCTGTTGACGAGCCATAGGTGAAGGTAAGTTTCCTAATACAAAAAAGTTCAGCTTAAGACTGCGCCGACCTTTTGCTCGGTAAAAATAGCGTCTCCGTGAGATTTTGATTTGTATTTTTTTTATCTATATTAATATTTATAAAGCTGAAGAGTTTGTTTGTTTGTTCGCGCTAATCTCGGGAACTACTGGTCCGATTTGAAAAATTATTTTTGCGTTGGATAGCCCATTAGTCCAGAAAGGCTTTAGGCTATATAACATCACGCTGCGACCAATAGGAGCGGAGCATAACTAATTCCTCGCGAACGAAGTCGCTGGCGGCGGCTAGTGAAATATATTCAAAAACTCTATGGGGCCGGATTTCCTCGTATGGTACCGGGCTTAGAATAGTACCATCCCATACCCTCCCGTGGGTGTTGTCAGGTAACTCTCACCAGGGAAACGGGCAGCAGCGCTTCTCTTGTGCAATATCAAACTACTGCGATCCCCAACCCACCTGCCAAGCATAGGGATTATGGCAAACTCTCCCAATGTAATGAAGCCGTGGGGGAAACCTGCCTTAGGAGAAGCCATTGTCCAGCAGTGAATCTCCATAGGCTGAAAAAGAAGAAGGTATTCAAAAAATATGCTATTTACTGCAATCTTTGCGAGATACTTCGTGGAATTTTGTTTTAAAATAAAAGAAATTGTTCAGAGTCTCGTAATTGTTCAAAGTTTCAACAGTGAAAACAGTATAGGCTGATTATTCAGGTCATCGTCATCATCATCTCAGCATTTATCCCAGTTGCATCCGCGGCTTTCGCGTTGGAGCCCGGGGTCTGCTTTCCTGCACATTCTTCTCCATTTCACACGACGATCTTTAGCATCCTGTGGTAAGAGCTTGTTGGCACGCATGTCATCTCTTACAACGTCAAGCCAGCACTTCTTTGGTCTACCCCGCTTGTTCCGGCCCGGCGGAGGCGCCATGGCAAGACATTTGTTACCCACGTAACATGCCGGTTTGCATAAGACGTGGCCGTACCAGCATAGGCGATCCTCCTGCAGTTTGTCTGCAATGTCACGGACACGAAGGCTGCCCCGGATGCGGGAGTTCCTGATGCGGTCGTTACGCGTAACTCCACACATCCACCGCAGCACGCAGCTCCTGCTTGTGTCGCTCAAGCACAGGCCACGCCTCACTACCATACAGGAGAACAGGTCTAATGATGGTTTTATAGACCTGCCCCTTAAGCTTAACCGGCATTTTGGGGTCACAAATGACACCTGTCACCTCACGCCATTTCGCCCAAGCTGCGGAAATACGTGCCTTGACGTCGCAATCAATGTCGCCGGACGCGTGAAGCACAGACCCCAAGTATTTAAACTGGTCCGTGCACTCGACCATGTCTCTACCTATGCGCACAGACATGGGGTCTGTCGTGTTGCTGGCCAAGTACACGGTCTTCGCCACGTTGAGTTTCAGACCTCCGTTCTCAAGCGAGTCCTTCCACGCATTCACACGCCGCACCAGCCGTTCCCTGTCCGCGTCCGCCAGCGCGATATCGTCAGCATACATGAGTAGCCAGGGAGGCTGCTCATGTGAGTCCTCGATGCTGTCCGACAAGACGTCTAATATCACGCTGAACAGAAACGGAATAAGGACGGATCCCTGGTGGACTCCGACGGTGATGGGGAAGGGTTTAGTGCCGCCAACAGCGGTCCTAACAACGGAATCGGAATTGAGGTACATCTCTCGAATTATGTCAATATAGGCTTCAGGTACCCCTTTGGACCTCAGTGCCCACCAGATCACCCCGCTGATCTGGCTGATTATTTAGGTATGTGATCAATATCTTATAGAGACGCTTATTTTGTGGAGTGAAAGGTCGGCGCAGTTTTAACATTGTGCACTTTGGATACTCGAATACATATCAAGCCTTATTCGAATGATTATGAGGAAATCTGCATGCCCCGACTCAATAATTCGAAGAGTAAATATTTTCACCAACCCTCCCTGGACGTGCCTGGTAGGTTATGAGCTGTGCTCTAGAGGTGGAAACATTTTAGGCTGATTTTGCTAGGCTATACTTGTATAAGGTGAACTGGCTAAATTCTTTCATCTCTGGACACCGGCCTGCATGATGCTATACCTACTCGCGACTAGGGATCGTAACAGATGTCGAACTATTGCAAAAGAGAAGATAATACCACAGGGACATCACGATTCCCAGTAATGAGGAGAACGACTTGAGGAGGAGGAGACTCTTTTAAGGTTTTCTGTTTTTTGCAAAAACTTGCAAAAACTTTTTCTGCAGGGAATTGTCATGAGTTATTGAATTATACTCAAATTAGCTTTTTCCGTGTTCAAAGAATACTCTGTGCGATAATCCAGGGCATGGTCTTGCTTGATTAAAGTACACTTAGACACAGAATTTGATTGAGGAACAAACATTAATCGAATTTTGGCGAAAATTTAAATTTATACAATAGTATAGTCGGAAAATCAGCAAGCACATTTTACAAGTACAAAATACAGTCTCTAAAATGCCTAGCCTTCGTTAGTGTTTGAGCTGGCATTACTAGACAAAGCATTGGATGAAAATATCAATACGTCTACAAAAAAACCCTCCACATATAAGTAACAGTTGTGGAGGCAATTATAACCTTCATCTTCATTTCAACCATAAGAATGCTGGATTACGTCCTCTGTCTAACTGGCCCACAATACTCTGTCCTCCGCTTTCTGAATCCATTTTATCCCAGCCACCTTCTTTAGGCCGTTCATCGTTTTGGTTTTGGGGATTGCTCCCACATTACGCTTGCCGATATACGGTTTCTAGCAGTGTAATTCTGTAATCATATTACAGTGAAAACTTAGGTTATACGAAATTGATAGTATTGAGGCGCAGTCCAAGCTCACTGCGTCTAACTTATCACGTTGAACGCCATGACGGACACCATGTGTCCGACAGCATACTTTCCCGAAGGGCCACACGACAAATCTAAGGTGTTACAAAAATTGTTGAAGTATTTTAAGCGAATAAATGTTATTAAGTAACTTATAAATAATAGGCAAATTACAAAAACAGTGATATTTACATTACTTTTTGAGATATCAAATGGCAGACAGTGTCCGCCGATCATAGTGTCCACGCGTCTTTACTTACTCGGGCGCCGCGCGGGTCACGCTGTCGGTCGCGGTTTAGCCTAGTTTTATAGCGATTTTTAAGACTTGTAAATACTATTAAGATAAAAATATTATTGTAATGCCAAGCAGTTCGTGTAAGACTTTTGATCTCTTTATATGTCGCTTGTTTTTTGATACCTGGTGCTTTTTAATAAGCTAATTAGGTACGAATTTTATTATTTTCAGATACAGTATTATTAGAAACTTATTAAACCTAACAAAAGACGTATTAGGTTTTTACATAATTATAAACAAAGAGTAGCTTCCTACGTAAGTAATTACCTATTGAGTCCATAACTCCTCGAAAAATTAGTTAACTAATCAATTATAATTCTAACGACTTCTAAAAATAACGTAAAGACGAAAAACTTATGTCCTCTTAACTATAACATCTCTCAAATTACTTAATAAGATTACCTCCTTTGTTCACCTGCGACACATTTGGCAACAACTTGGGAAAAAGAAAACAATTTCTAAGTCTATTTGAATTTATTTGTGCCAAGCAGCCAGGTTATACTGTGGGGCCGCGCGGGTCACATGCTGCCGTAAAAACAGTAAAAATGATATCCGTCAGCCACCTAGAGGCTTCTAAAGTGATCGGAGCGTGCGGAGACACGGTGTCCGACGTGGCGCCTTTGACTCGACATACTGGCAGACACATGTCCGCCGCGGTTCACATGACTAAATAGTAAATATGGTTCTTTATTGTGGCGTTCAACGTCTGGAATCTAGAAAAAAAATCACTGTTAAGTAAACAGTGAAATATTTACAGAATAAACCAGCACGGCGAGCCATCGTTCCTTCCACAAATACGACGGCAGCTAGCCCCCAGCCACAGCGCTTGATCGCAATCCCGCCTGATGTTAAGCATTGATCAAATCGTTGACGGCAAAAAGAGCTAGTTTATTAAGAGCATATTCACTCAAAAAAAAAAAAAGAACGACTGAGTGAATAAGAAGGAAAACGGGAGAGCGAGGTGATGTGATGTTAAATCCAACAACACGACCAACAATGCTGCGTCAAACAGAAATTGATCTGGAGACCCTTCACAACTAAACTCCCAACACAACAACGTTTGGCGCATCGTACCTGGCACACATCGCAATACAACAAGCTATGTCGGCAACTCCGGTTCTTATAAAACCCGAGAAGACTAAATTTTGATAGTATTAATAAAGAAATTTTTTATTGAACAGCAGCATTATTTTTTTTTCCTAACTTTTTTCTGCCGAACAACGGTAGATATAGTACACCTTAGGGAATAACCCTACTGCCCGATAAAATCATTAGAGATATTAAGTTGGTTGGCAGATTAATGACCGCAGTAAGACGTTATCAGCTGCCGTCATAGGCATAATATCATACTCGGGTATCATAATGGGTGAAGGCGGATTCAGCGTAACGATAGCAATCAAAGAATTGTTAAAAATATTTATCTTTATCAGATCTAATTGAAAGGCAATCATGATTTTTTAACACCTATAGGTAATCTTGGTAATCAGATAAGATAATTAATAGATAGCTACTGTTGCTAAAATATGGATTGCAAAATTGTTGCGATGGAACTCGAAGGTTAATTAATCTATATTAATATATAAAGCTTTAGGCTATATAACATCACGCTCCGACCAATAGGAGCGGAGCATATCAAAAACATATATTGAAACCCACACGGGTGAAACTGGAGGGCGCAGCTAATACTCAATAAAGCTGAATAGTTTGTATCTTTGTTTGTTTGAATACGCTAATCTCAGGAACCACTGATCCGCTTTGAAAAAATCGTTTTTGCGGTTAATAGCCCATTAACCCAGGAAGGCTTTAGGATATACAACATCACGCTGCGACCAATAGGAGCCGAGCATGATAACTAACTATACGCGAACGAAGTTGCGGACGGCAGCTAGTAACAGATAAAAATGTAACATTTCTTTTTGATGTGTATAAGTGGTGCTGATTTCCTTGTTCACAAACTCATTTCAATTGTTAGACTTTTGAGGACTCCAACAACCCGTAACGACTGCCACTAGATGTTCGTATGGCAACCGGGACCAACGGCTTAACGTGCTTTCCGAGGCACGACCAGACCAGTGCAAATATTCATATTCATGCATACAACTATTTGCACTGTGCGGGGATCGAACCCGCGCCTCCTTGCACAACGGCCGCGTTCGCTACCGCTACGCCACGGAGACTGTCACAAACTAAACTAATTTTAAATTCGGTTCATCCTTTTCTTTCTGTTTTGTTAAGAAAAGGATAGAAGATGATAACATATTGACTTAGTCCTATCAAATTAAGTTACTCCATAGACAGTTTAGAAGGTTTTCCTTCTCTGTATGAGAGGAGACCTGTGCCCAGCAGTGGGACGATAAAAGGTTGATGATGATGATAGACAGTTTAGACCAGCACCCTAATTGTATAACACACTACTACTATCAGTTGGAATTATTTCGAAGCAAAAATTTTCTCGTTGGTAGGCAACAACATCAGCCGCCGGCATAAGTTACCACCCACCAGACAAAGTCTTGCCGCCAAGCGATTCGTCGTGTTCCGGCATGATGTCTGGTAAAGCCTTACGGTGGACGGGTCTGAGCAGTTGTGTTGCGATGTGTACCGGGTACGATGTGCCTAATGATGTTGTGTCGAGAGTTTGGGAGGGTCTCCAGATCATCTTCTGGCGCAGTATCAGCGTTGGTCGTGTTGTTGGGTTAAACATTGCATCACCTCGCTCAACTGCCGTCTTCCTTCCTATTCACTCAGTTTTTTTGAATGAATAGGCTTCATAAGCTAGTGCGCTTTACCATCAGCGATTGCATCACTGTTTACCATTAGGCGGGATTGCAGTCAAGCACTAGTTTATAACAATTAAAAAAAAAACATTCTCCATAAACCATTGCTCCTTATATTCGAAAATTTGTCTGCTCAGCAATGCAAATAACGCAATGAATATTCTTGAACTGTCAAAATGAAAACCATTTCTAGCAGTACGTTACGCAATTACCCTGGCGTTTAAAAACATGGCAACCAATAATACATCGATCTAATGTCGTGGTGGCCTAGTGGTTAAAACACCAGCCTCTCAAGTATGAGTGCGCGGGTTCGATTCCAGGTCAGGCAAGTACCAATGTGACTTTTCTAAAGTTATACGTACTTTCTAATATCTATATATTGTACACCAATGACTAACTACAAGGTGAAGGGAAACATCTTCAGGAAACCTGTGCTTCAAGTCTGAAATCGCCAACTCGCATTGAGCAAGCGTGGTGCTTACGCTCAATCCTTCTCTGTATGAGAAGAGACCAGTGCCCAGCAGAGGGACGATAAAAAAAGTTGATGATGAAAAACATGGCGACCAATAATACGTCTTTTCAAAAAGATGCACTGAACTTAAATAATTATCCATCCATACTAATATTATAAATAACTCAGTCTGTCTGTCTGTCTGTTACGCTTTTCCGCTTAAACCACTCAACCAATTTTGATGAAATTTGGCACAGACAATCTTTAGACCCTGAGAATGAACATAGGCTACCTAGGCTTTTGTATCTATATGGTGTACATAATAAAGAGTATTCTATTCTATTCTACCTTTTATCCCGGAAAAATTTGATATTTCCGGAGGGAAATCTAAAAAGCGCAATATAACTGAATTCCACGCGGGCGAAGCCGCGGGCGGGAAGCTAGTAGGTTGTAAACAAGAGAATCGAGGCAAGTGCCTCTCAAAACCAAATTCACAGAATTAAAATAACCATTATCAGATTCGATACTGATTTCTCATTATATCTGTCCAAAATCTCAAACAAACGCCTCAAAACGTACGTAAAATAAAACAAACCTCCAAAATTGAGAAATGCCAGTACCCATAACTAAGTGTTCAAATAAAGGGGGCGAACATCAGCGCTGTTGTGGTTTGTGACCGTCTTTACTCACAATATACGACCTACCCTCCTCACTATTGGGACATATGACCATATTTTGTATAGGATTATGTTGAGATCAAATTGTAGAGTTAATTGTTTAAGGATTATAAGGGATAATGTCAAATGTGAACTTCCTAAGATTCTAAGTTTAAATTACGGGGTGCGGTACGATAGGGTTATTCGATAAGTTTGGTGAAGGTGGAATGGATTAAGTTAGGGGGCTCGTGTATTAAATATTGTAAAGACATGCTTTAGAAGCAGGGAAAATAATAACGTCGTAATATGGTTCAGTACAAGTCCGTTTAATTAATAATCAATAGTACAGGCATCTGTATTTATATACAACGTGTAACATAAAGGGTATATACATAACAAAGGCATAGCATCTTTAAATGATATCAAACGATATTAGAAGGGTTTTTTAATCCTATCTCTTTATGTTAGGTAGTTATGAGGAAAAACACCGCCTGTGATAGGCGTCTATCATACTAGTCGCACAGATATATTGAAGACATTTATCGGATTTTGGCAAGTAACGTGACGGGTAACGACTAGTTATTAACATATGTAGTGTGCTGCCACGTTTGTTATGATTTGATTTTAAGAAACACACGAAACCGACAATTTGGTACCAATTTTTTGAGTATTTTATTTTGAGTTGAAAGCCTTCCGATATCGTTTGATATCATCTAAAGATGCCATGCCCTTGGTATCTATATACCCTTTTTGTTACACGTTGTATATCACTAGCTGACCCGGCGAACTTCGTTCCGCCTTAAAGGCAATATCACATGACTACTTTTTAAATTAGGATAATTTTACATAAATAAATATTATTATTCAATGATTCTTTATTTGGGAGCACAATCTTGGCGGTTCTCCGGACATCTTTAATGTGCTACAATACTCGCAAACAACATCCATTGGTCCAATGCGAACGCCATTGCGCTATATTATATGCGTATAGAAACGTTGCCCGATTCAAATCAGTATTTGATGAATTTCTTCTTGTGCTTCGTAAATTATCTAGCGCTTGATCTCTGAGGTTTCGACGTACTCGACGATTTCGCATTGCCAACCGAGCCGTTTCACAGGCTGCCTCCCTTTGCTCTGGTGAGTGAGAAGCACGAAGTCGAGCCATACTAAGGTTGCGCTCTTGAAGTGCAATTTCTTGGTCTTCTTCAGTTCTTTTTTTTTTGTTTTGTATGGGAAATCACCAAATGACCTCTCCCGCTCTGGGCGGAGCGGAAGGGCGTGTCAAACTTTTATTGACTAAAACCCACCCGTGTTCCTTCACTTGCCTGTGCAACGGCCAGCGCCATGGTTTCTTTTTTAACCAACCCGCAACCCCGTGGACCATTCCTCGTGAACCCCGTCAAGGTGTGCTGACATCTCTTTGAGGAGAACGCGCCGTCAACTCGGGCTTGGTTGTTACCAGGAGGCTAGCTGCCTATCGCTCGCCGCCCGCAAGCCCGCGCCTACGGTGGTCGGAAGTCCAATGTTGCCTCCCGATCAGGGCGCTTCCTGCGGCGGTTTGAGGCGTGAGGTTAGTGGGATTTCCGCTCCCTCACGCGCTCCGCCTCCTCCTTTGCCAGCATCACTGCTTCACAGAAGGAGTTGAAAGCTTGCCATGCACTCCTGCTCCGAACTATGGCCCGGACCAGGGTCGGACGCGAGAGATCGCTGCCGATCGCCGCCACGAGGACACGGCTATGCTCTACCCAAGCCGGTCAGACCTTCACCATTTGCTCCACCGAATCCTCAGGGCGATGCACACAGTGGTTACCCTGGCGTTTCCTCCCGCCTTATACGGAACAGGAACCGGTGTCCGGTGAGGACCTACGTCAGTCGGAAGGTGAGGACGCCGTGGCGCCTCTCTAGCTACTCCTCAAAGAGAGGATTACCGCCACTATTGTAGCGTGCTCAGTGCTGGTGGTTGCGACAATCACACTTTCCATGTCGCCATGAGATCCCGCCGGAGCTCTGTCCGCTCTACTGCGATTTTTTAGCGGCAACGGAGTTATGCCTCCTCTCGTCACTTCCACATGTGGGCGAGGGATAGTGTTTCCCCACAATTTAATGGATGATATTATACATATAAACGCTTCTTTTTAATTACTCTATCTATTAAAAGAAACCTTATCAAAATCTGTTTCGCAGTTTTAAAGATTTAATCATACAAAGGGACATAGGGAAAGAGAAAGTAACTTTGTTTTATAGTATGTAGTGAAATGGTAAATGGTACAGCAATACAATATTAGAAATTTTGAAGTTGAAGTTTGCTTTGGGGCTTTTATTAAAAAAATTAAACCCGCAGATAGTATTTATATTCCTTGCTTTAAATGGATGCATCAACATTAAACCGGTAAGACTTTTTTTTAGTATGCTGAGTAGTGCAGCAGTGTGTACCATTTTTAACAAATGAACCGCTAGCTTATATTTTGACTGAGTTGTTTTGTTATTCCATGTCAGTTGCGTTTGTTATACCATGTCTTATGTCACGTCACACGGGAACGACGGGAACAACTGGAACGGGCTAAAAAGTATCTTATGTGAAATGTCCTTCTCCCAGTTCTTATCTACCTCCCTAAGAATTTTGAGCCATACTGGTTAAGCGGTTCTTGAGTTCTAAATAGAGTAACTAACACGACTTTCATTTATATACATAGACTTCATTAAAATCGGACCAGCCCTTTAGGAGGAATTCAGTGACGTACACACGTACAGCAGATTTAGGAATATACCCATTACTATACATTTGTAAAAAAGATATCATACCTCTCTCTACCCCTAGAGCTCTTGTTTCAGTCTCTTTAAGTTAAATAAAAAATCTTTAATATTTATTTCTATTTATTTTTTTCTCTTTTAGTTCTTATGTACAATTTTCTTTTTAAGTAACTACAAAAATTAAAAAAAACTATAAACTTGTCTAAAAACAAAAAAAAAAACGCTTGTGATTGCCCGGGTTTGAACCGAGGAACACCACCCATCGCGAGTAGACCATACCACTATCTACTAAGCCACAGCCACTATGTCAAGTCGCTCGAAATTAGCGCCCATATTATGCGTGAAATATTGCGAAAGATAAAACTCGAAAACATGCGCTTCCCCAGACATAAGACTGAGCTAGATCGATTTCTCGTCCCCGAAAACCCCCACATATTCAATTTCAGCGAAATCGTTATGGCCGTTTCCGAGATCACATGCTTCTTCAAGCGATCAGCGCCATCTGCCGGGCTGATTTGTGAATCTAAACGATCCAGGTCGCCACTCAAATGCATACAGAAAAATTCATTAAAATCGGTCAAGCCGTTTAGGAGGAGTTCAATGACATACACACGTACAGCAGAATTATATATATAAAGACTAGCCGCCGCCAGCGACTTCGTTCGCGTGGTTTAGTTATGCTCCGCTCCTATTGGTCGCAGCGTGATGTTATATAGCCTATAGCCTTCCTGGATTAATGTGCTATCCAACGCAAAAAGAATTTTTCAAATCGGACCAGTAGTTCCCGAGATTAGCGCGCACAAACAAACAAACAAACTCTTCAGCTTTATATATTAGTATAGATTGAGTCAAAACACTAACGAACAGTTACACAAAACTAAAAAACAACGGAAACTGAAGTTAACAATTAGTATTGAACAAAATTAATAAAAAGTTAAAAATAACGCTAGTAACTGTCAATAATTGTGTACAGATATTTGGATTAACCAAATATCGAAAGTGATTTATAATTATTTTTTTTTTTAATAATGCTTGATTTAATAATAAAATATCCGCTGGGCGGGAAGAGTAGTTCTCAGTATGTTTTTAAAATAAGAGTTGGCGGTTATCGGAAGTTGCATCAATAATTCTAAATTTAATAAATTAATGGCCAAAAGGCCGTATACGTACTTCTAAGTGTGATTTTATGATGTATTTTACAAGCTTATTCTAGCTTGTAAAATCCTCCCAAGTAATTTAAAGTAATCATAATAAATTTATATTAAAATAAATAATTACGTAACTACGATTACCTAATACAGTGAAACTTGGTTAAGTGGGACCTGGATAAGTAAGAAATCTCCATAACTGGAACTCATGCTGAGGTCCCAACACCTTGGCACTGAATTACCTCTGTTAGTGGGACGAGCTAAGCCTCTATATCTGGGATTTGATCTTTTGATTTATCATCATAGTTACCTCTATAACTGAGACAGCGAATAAATTTTATATGCATAAACCTCTGTAACTGAGATAACTTTGTTTGTTTACTCATTCATTTGTATGATTACCTTTAACTATATGCATAAACCTCTGTTAATGAGACAGATATTTATTTATACCTGTATTACTGAGACACTGGGTAAGTGTATAAGTGAAACGACATTGGAGGTCCCTTGATGTCTCACTTTACCAGATTTCACTGTATATAAATAATTATGTATAGCTCGAACTAAGTATAGCTTCCTGGATGAGCGGGAAGCAGAAGCTGTAACAATATACCCCCTTATTCATAAACGCTGCTTAAGGTTAACTAGTGATTAGCGATTCTTTAACCGAATTTTTTTGACCATTTAACGTCACTTAACTTTAATTATCTTTTATGAATAAATCCTTTAAACACCGTGGTGTTAATTCATAAAGGATGATTTAAGTGACGTTAAAATGTCAAAAATGTACTGTTAAAGAAACGCTGATCACTAGTTAAGTTTAAGCAGCATTTATGAATAAGGGGTTTAGTGTTGATCAGAGGCTTAAATGCCACCAAATCCTTATTATTATTATTTTTTTATATAAATTGTAAACCACTGCTTGACCGCAATCCCGTCTAATGGTAAGCATCGATGCGATCGTTGATGATAAAGCGCGATAGTTTACTAAGAGCCTATTCACTCTAGCGTTGAAGACACTCAAATTGTAGTCCGACGGAAACACCGCCGCCGGCAAGTTGTTCCAGTCCCTTTATCTTCAACAAGTATCTACTTACAAATCTGCACTTCTCCTGCTTTAAAATATTCGTCTTATACTCACAAAGCATTACCAAATTGTCAATATTTTTACCAGGTACATTGAGTTACGATAAACTCATGGTCCAATATTTCAAAATCTTCACGAAACATAAAAATTATCACCAAGTCCTCAAAAATCTTCACTAAAAACTCAAAATTATAAGACATCTTTAAGCGGATATATATTATATGTATATACATAATAATTTTTGTTAAATTAAGGATGACTTATTGCTAGTAAAACTTAGAGGAATAACACCAAGGGAAGGGTTAGAAACTTATGTTATTTAAATTTATTTTATACTAAAATTTATTACATCCCATGGGATGACACTCCAGTGATCGACAATCGAGCCTGTTTCCGATCATTGTCACAATATTGTTGAAGCTGGCCCATGCTTTCCGCACCAAGGATGCACATCTTGTATCGTTGCGTAATAACAATTAAGATATGTGCGTCCGTGAACATTCCCGATGCTCTACAAAAGGGGGCCATTAGGTACATCGGCTGCCGGCAGAAGTTACCACCCACAAGACAAAGTCTTGCAGCCAAGCGTTTCGTCGTGTTCTGGTATGATATCTTCTGAAGCCGTACGGAGGACCGGTCTGAGCAGTTGTGTTGCGATGTGTGCCAGGTACGATGCGCCAAGTGTTGTTGTGTCGGGAGTTTGATCGCGGAGGGTCTCCAGATTAATCTCACGGGGTGTTGTTTGGTTTGGCATTGCATTACCTTGCTCATCTGCCGGCTTCCTTCCTGTTCACTCAGTTTTTTTAAGTGATTAGGCTCTTAATAAACTAGCGTGCTTTACCATCAACAATAGCATCACTGCTTACTATCAGACGGGATTGCGGTCAAGCGCTTGTTTATAATTATAAAAAAGGCACCCTGTAAGCATTGTTATGCATATTAGATACAAAGGGCATTGTACGACCGCTGGGTATATGTATAGCCCACAGGCTGCTCGTGTAACATGTTATGCTTTATGGTGTAACATTGTGATACCTCGAAATAACACACTGTCATGTAACCGCTTGTCAAGAGCACTCGTGCCGTTGGAGCAAGCTGTTGGTTCAAGCAAAAAATATTACTTGTGTTGCCTAAATCATAAGCCTAAGCGGCAACTAAGTTTTTCAAATGTGTACACTCAGAAAAAAAAATACTTTTGTATCGTGATTATATTGATCTCGATTTAGATTGCCGTTTCTAACAGAAAAAGTCATCTTACTTTCATTGCTTAATTTTATCAGTTACAAGTATTTGTGGTCAGTAATCTAAATGGTAATACGTACACTACAATTAATTAATTAAGTCTTCAGACATGGCACAGGAAACGAAGCGACAGTTCCTACTCCTAAAAATAACGCAGTTTATCTGTGCACTAGCGCGTAGCACGGTGTAGTATGCGATCCTCCTAAAGTATAATTCTGCTTCATTTCGTTGTACGATCGTAGTAACTGTGATAGATTTCGAGACGTTGATATTGTAGCTCGCTGCACGATCTCTCTCCATCTATCCCTGTTGGACGACAGTCTGGGTGCTTGGCCAGACTAAACACGCGGCGCGGGGCGCGGCGCGGGAGCGGTGACGCGCGCGTTTTGTCTGTCCACAGTCAAGCGCGGTGTGAATGGTTTGAGATCCCCGCTCACCGCGCGGTTTCTCGCTTGCCAGTTGCCGCACGCGCACTCACTGCGGACGCTTTCATGAACGAACTATGGTTTGAGTTGCACGCGTGCTCCCCGCATTAAGTCGCCTGCGCCTCTCGCCGCGCCCGCGTGGTCACTATGGACGCTTGTATTAAGTTTCATATGTTTGAGTACGACGCACCGTGCCCGCCCCACGCCCGCGTTTTCAGTCTGGCCAAGCACTGGAGCATTCAGTTACAGGTCCCCCCACTGCCGACTTGATTTGGTCAGTCCACCTCGTCGGTGACCTTCCATGAGATCTGATCCTTTCTACTCTGCCCTGGACAACCAAACGCTCTATGGAGTTATTATTACGCCTTGACACATGGCCGAAAAATCCGAGTATGGGTACGGGATTGTACTAATTCTGAAACACACTGTTTGATGCCGAGTTCTCGGAGTACAGAAACGTCCTTTCTAAACTCTCTCCATGATTCCCCAAGCATTTTTCTCCAACACCACATTTCTAGAGGATCTATCTTTTTCTTTTCTAGTTCTCGTAACGTCTGCATTTCAGCGGCGTAGAGAAATATGGGAAATTTAGTTCAAATCAAATCAAATCAAAGCATTTATTTCAAATAAACCAGTTACAGGCACTTTTAATTGTCAGAAGGTCGGTCAGTAAGTAAGGTGAAGCTAGTCGCCCATTCCAAAGAGTAGGTACCTATGTAGAAGAATTGGCAAGAAACTCCATGGACACTCTTTTAAATTATCAAGCTATGATACAAATATTTGATTACATCATTCATTTTGAAATCAATCGTGTGAGAACGATGCAGAAATATATTGTACGCTAAGAGCGTCCATTATGGAAAACACACAAAAAAATAAAAAAACAACACCAAAAAAAGACTAACCCAACAAATACATGTTTTACAGCAAGTACATTGTACTCACACGTGTGCCATGCAATTATACAATACCTACTAAGAAATTGAATCTACACAATGCAAAGATAGTTTTGTCCAAGGTTCAGCAGCTCCAACAGTGTTCCCGAATACTAAGTTTAGCTCTTGTATAGCTGCACCAGTGCCGAACACCCCTGACAGCGATGTAATTCCGTAACGTACAATATGCTTGGCTACATAGAGTGTACTGGCTTTGGGTAAAAAAAAAAAAAAACAAACAATTACAAATTAAAACTACAAGAGTAAAAATCAAAGAACAAGTACAACAACAAGTGTAAGTATAGAAATCAGACGCAGCTCAAGGCCAAGCCTTTTTGTCCTCAATATAATCCTTAATTCTATAAAATGCTTTCTGACACAACTTACGTTTAATGAAGGATTTGAATTTATTCAGGCTCAGATATTGAACCACCTCTGGAAGTCTATTGTAAAAATGTATACATTGACATCTAAAAGAGCCACCTATTTTCTTGAGCTTTGTTCTAGGTACAATAAATTTGTGCCTGATTCTATGTTAGTTATGTCGCAATTCCTCCATATTTCACGTTCAGAGATTTCATATCTTTAATACGTAGTCTCTTTTAACTTAGATCCTTTTGGCTTCCGGATAAATCCGGATATGAGTCGTCCGGCTAGTTTGACCGGATGGTTTTAACTGTGTTTAACAAACCAGAGTTTTAGTACAAAGCAGATACACTTTCTAGGTCAGTATATTATGTGAAAATTTATGTTGTTCTAAAAATAATACCAGAACCTTGACTTTCTGATTAAGTTTGACTATTTTATTGTCTAGTCTTTAAAATAGTTTTATTTGCTTTGCGAGGTTTATTTATATCGGTGAAGAAAAACATCTACAAGAATCAGATACGTTCTAGAACCAAAACATCGAAACCATATGACATCACACATTGCCCGTAAGACCTATGCCCGATGTGGCCGACGGGTTCTCGAGGAACAATCACGCATCAGACGCAGCGTGGGTAGGCCCCCGACCAGGTGGACTGACGACCTGGTGAAGGTCGCGGGAAACCGCTGGATGCGGGACGCGCAGGACCGGTCGACGTGGAAAAATTTGGGGGAGGCTTTAAATGATGATGATGTAACATCTACGCACCCGCACTACACCCACATGGTTTCTAATGACCCACCCTATCCCATGAGACCTGTGTCCCAGCCGTGAGAATATTGTAGGCTTATTGTTCTAAAAGGACAAATCTATACTCTATACTAATATATAAAGCTGAAGAGTTTGTTTGGTTGTATGTTTGTTTGTTTGAACGCGCTAATCTCAGGAACTACTAGTCCGATTTGATAAATTCTTCTTGCGTTGGATAGTCCCTTAATCCAGGAAGGCTTTAGGCTATATAACATCACGCTGCGATCAATAGAAGCGGGGCGTATAAAAAAAACCGCGGGTGAAACCGTGTGACGCAGCTAGTCTACACTTAATATTTAAATTATAAAGCTAAAGATTTCGTTTGTTTGTCTGAAGGCGCTAATCTCAGGAACCACGGGTCCGATTTGAAAAATTCTTTTTGCATTGGATAGCCCATTAATCCAGGAAGGCTTTAGGTTATATAACATCACGCTGCGACCAATAGGAGCGGAGTATAACTAACTTCACGCGAGCGAAATCGCTGGCGGCCGCTAGTTTTAATTAAAATATCATCAATGTAGGGTTCGCCTTCAAGTCTGACCGGATTCAGCAAAATACCAGTATTTTACATCGAGCAACTGCCTATCTGACCTCCACCCCCCAATTACTGGGTAATACGATAATCCATGGTAAGGCTTTTTGTCATAATTTAGGACTTTTTTTTAAATATAAATTATAAACTAGCGCTTGACCGCAATCCCGCCTGATGGTAAGCAGTGACGTAATCGTTAATAGTAAAGCGCACTAGTTTATTAAGAGCCTATTCACTCTAGCATTGAAGACACTCAAATTGTAGTCCGACGGAAACACCGCCGCTGGCAAATTGTTCCAGTCCCTTGATGTACGCGGTATAAAAGAGATGCTTTGTCCGAATCGTAGTGGTGTTAACAGCGTAAGGTCGGAAACTCGCCGTACGACGGGTCGCCCGATTGTGGAACGGAGATGGGGGAACTAAATCATGCAATTCCCTCGCACACTCACCAAAATTAATCTTATAGAATCCCGAAAGGCTGGCTACTCTACGCCTGTGCTCTAGGCTTCAGAGACCGTTTTAAGATAAACCTGGGTTCCCAATCAGCCTCTTCGCATGCCTCTCCACTGAATCCAAAGTGAAATTTTGCAGCACCAGCCCAAATGTGGCTATGTGGTGTGTGGTCATCATCATCCCAGCGTTAACCCCAGTCGCATCCGAAGCCTTTTCAGCTTTGGAGTCTGGGGTCCGCTTTAACAGTCCAACTGCTGATATGGCTAAACTTCGACATTTTCCGTGAAGCGACTGCTGTCTGACCTCCACAACCCGAAGGCGACATCGAAGCATTGCAGTTAGACCAATTGTTGGACTTTTGAGGGCTCCAACAACCCGTAACGACTGCCACTAGATGTTCGTATGGCAACCGGGACCAACGGCTTAACGTGCTTTCCGAAGCACGACCAGACCAGTGCAAATATTCATATTCGTGCATACAAATACTTGCAATGTGCGGGGATCGAACCCGCGCCACCTTACGCATCGGCCGCGTCCGCTACCGCTACGCCACGGAGGCTGGAGGCCGTTATAAGGTAAATCTGGGTTGCCAATCAGCCTCTTCTCATGCCTCTCCACTGAATCCAAAGTGAGATTTTGCAGCACCAGCCCAAATGTGGCTATGTGGTGTGTGGTATTTATTATGAATGGGAAGGTGAGTTTGTTTGTTCCGCTTTCACATAACGGTATTTTACAATATGTATAAGAAATGTTATTAATTTGTGTGGTGTTATACGTTATTTTATACGAAACCTGAATACAAAAAAAAAACAAAAAACAAAAAAAAAATGACAAAAAAAAACAACATAAATGAAAAATATAACAAAAATGATTGGAATTGTCCAATCATTTTTGTTATATTTTTTCTCAAAAACATTTAGAAATTGTTGCAGCGTGGTTACCAGCGCGCGCCGTGTTTTGACCATATTTATAATGGGACAACCATTTAATATAACAACCTCATAACTTTGTCGTTCTTCATGATCATCATCGTCCCAGCGTTAATCCCAGTCGCATCCGAAGCCTTTTCAGCTTTGGAGTCTGGGGTCCGCTTTACCAGTCCAACTGCTGATATGGCTAAACTTCGACATTTTTCCGTGAAGCGACTGCCGTCTGACCTCCACAACCCGAAGGCGACATCAAAGCATTGCAGTTAGACCAATTGTTGGATTTTTGAGGGCTCCAACAACCCGTAACGACTGCCACTACATGTTCGTATGGCAACCGGGACCAACGGCTTAACGTGCTTTCCGAGGCACGACCAGACCAGTGCAAATATTCATATTTATGCATACAAATACTTACACTGTGCGGGGATCGAACCCGCGCCACCTTGCGCAGCGGCCGCGTCCGCTACCGCTACGCCACGGAGGTTGTCGTTCTTCATGATATCTTTTTGAAATGTTGTACATAGATTCTTTACTTAAAAATACTGGACACGTGTTTCGGGCCATAAACAAAAAATAACGTTCTATTCATATAACACCACACAAATTAATATGACATTATTGTAGTACGGACGACAGCAGGTCTAACTGTCCGAAACTGTCAAATATTCCCAATCAACCTTGAGCCTTAATGTTTCAGCGATAACATTGAAAATCTAACAAAGAAAATCGACAGATTGTAGTACCTTGATGTGTTGTCATCTGTAAATATGTGTGTACATGAAAGGCAGTCTGATAGTGGCACCGGTAACTGAAAAGTTGTGTGGAAATCGATTGTTATGGAATGAGGAAAATGTCGTCGAAAAAGTTTTGTGTGTGAATATCTACAGCTAGGATGTAACTACCGTGATGACGTCGATGAAACTTGGTGAGAACCTCGTGAAAACCATCATCACCATCTCAGCGTTAATCCCAGTCGCAACCGAAGCTTTTCAGTTTTGGAGTCTGGGGTCCGCTTTATCAGTCTAACTGCTGATTTTGGCTAAACTTCAATATTTTCCGTGAAGCGACTGCCGTCTGACCTCCACAATCCGAAGGCGATATCGAAGTATTGCAGTTAGACCAATTGTTGGACTTTTGAGAGCTCCAGTAACCCATAACGACTGCCATGATGTTCGTATTGCAACCGGCACTAATGGCTTAACGCGCTTTCCGAGGCACGACCAGACCAGTGCAAATATTCATATTAATGCGTACAAATATTTGCATTGCGCGTGGATCGAACCCGCGCCTCCTTGCGCAGCGGCCGCGTTCGCTACCGCTACGCTCCGGAGGCAGTCAACCTCGTGAAAACCGAGGAAGATAAACAAATCATCTTGACTTGGCTCGTGAGATTGTCGATATGTGGAATGTGAATTCAGCAACCATTATACCGATAGCCGTGTCAGCTAATAGCCTCGAACAGCACCTCTAGAGGCTCTTGTTGAAATCAAAATTAAAAGTCACTTACTCAAATTTGGTTGGGAATCCGCACTTTTGGAATATAACATAAGACAATCCCCCAAAACGCCCGCAATCCCTCACTTCCAAGTGCTTACGCAGGGAAGAAAAAGAGGCAGAACGTACTCTTTATACTAACTATAAAGTAGTGCTTGATCGCAATCCCGTCTGATGGCAATCAGTGGTGCAATCGTTGATGGTAAAGCGCGCTAGTTTATTAAGAGCCTTTCACTCAAAAAACTTCGTAAATAGGAAGGAAGGCGGCAGTTGAGCGAGGTGATGCAATGTTAAACCCAAAACACGACCAACGATGCTGAGCCAGAGGGAGATTGATCTGGAGACCCTCCACGACCAAACTTCTGACACAAGAATATTTGGTACAACACAACTGCCCAGACCCGTCCTCCGTACGGCTTCACCCGACATCATCGAACACGATGAATCAATTGGCGGCAACACTTTGTCTGGTGGGTGGTAACTTCTGCCGGCAGCCGATGTTATGGCCTACCACCGAAAACTCCCCAGGAGTACAACTCATTCATTTAAAAAAAAAACTCATGACTACAATACTACGTATGTATAACTAAAACAAGAAAACACAGCACTTTCAAAAAATCATTCAACCATTTCGTAAAAGCCGTGATTTTTACAAAAACTAGAACTTAATATACAGCGACTAACCAAACAACTAAAAAGCAATCTTGTAAAACAGAGACAAAACTTTCTTGCTACTAAAAGCATCGAGAAACTTAATATTAAACCATTTCCTTTAACATAACTTAGTCTTAATGCTTTGTAATGAACTGTAAGCTATTTACATCGAATGGCATCAGAAACTTGCCACTTTCAAACTAAAGTATTTACATTAAAAATAGGAACTTACTGGAAGCACTATTCTTAATTCGTGGAACAAAATGTAAATGATAAAAATCTGGATTCTGTGTTTTTTTTTTTTTTGTGCAATAGGAATATTGTAGTATGTTCTTGTTTTATTTGCTCTTCATTCTGTTTTGATCCGATTCTATTTTTGAATAATACCTACATACAGAAGCAGATAGCGTTATTTATTTTAAGAAGATTAACCTCACAACATCAGGTTCAGTTGAAAATTAGCGTCAGACATTTGTAATTTTGTGCAGCCGCGAGGCTTTTGTTACATTCATACTTTCTATTACATTTTTATTATTTGCTACCTGATGTATGTTTATTTTATCTGTGCTAAGCAAATATTTTCTTTCTTTCTTATTAAATGAAGAGAAAACTGACTAGCAAGCGGTGTGTTTAATCAATAAGATAGTATTTCCTTTATTGATCCTCTTTAATGCCTCTCCACAAATATAAATCTTTACTTATAATAAAGCTGAAAAATTTAATAAATATTGAATTTAATTATTATATTTTATTTTATTTTTTATTTGTCAATATCCATTATAAATATTAATGAACATCAATTTTTATTATAATTAATAATGTATGTATAGGTATTAACAAATAAATATAAACAAATATGTAATTACAAATTTATAATATTATATATATAATAGTATTATCCATTGTACTGGGATCGATCCATCACCGCTGACAGGACTATTGTTGCTAATAAGCCTGATATAGTGATGGTGGATCGATCAGAGCGGCGTGGAAGGATTATTGACATAACCATCCCGCATGATGAGAACCTCATGATGACGGACGGGCGATGCGATGCAACGATGTTACACCGTTTTAATAATTGTTATAATAAATGTCTTCTCCACTTAATTTTTCAAATGAAATATTTTAAAAAGTAATTCAAGAACAAACGGCATAATAATAAAAACGTTTCTTTCAGGCTACAATGGGCCATACCTTAATCAACTAAAACTGTGATATTCATAATATTCCACACCAGACAACACCAGAAATAAGGACAAACTGCGAGCCCCTTTTCACCGACTTCAAAAGGTTTATAACTCTTTTGTTGGGCTTGGTATAACTTTTATAACAGGATACCCTCTGCTTTGCTAGACTTGCCTCACCAGGCATTTAAAGCACAAATTAAATCCAAGCTTTGTTCAAAGGCATATTATTGCGTAAATGATTATTTAAATGATAAGAATAGCTGGTCGCTCTGATTAAATCAGTACAATGTTTGTGTTCTTCTTTGACAGCCTCCGTGGCGTAGCGGTAGCGGACGCGGCCGCTGCGCAATGAGGCGCGGGTTCGATCCCCGCGCAGTGCAAATATTTGTATGCATGAATATGAATATTTGCACTGATCTGGTCATGCCTCGGAAAGCACGTTAAGCCGTTGGTCCCGGTTGCCATACGAACATCTAGTGGCAGTCGTTACGGGTTGTTGGAGCCCTCAAAAGTCCAACAATTGATCTAGCTGCAATGCTTCGATGTCGCCTTCGGGTTGTGGAGGTCAGACGGCAGTCGCTTCACGGAAAATGTCGAAGTTTAGCCATATCAGCAGTTAGACTGGTAAAAGCGGACCCCAGACTCCAAAGCTGAAAAATCTTCCGATGCGACTGGGATTAACGCTAAGAAGAAGATGAAGAATGTTTGTGTTCTTTCTCCGGAATTAGTTTACTGACACATTAAAGAATCTATAAACTAAAAATAAAAATTATTATCTATGCTATATCACAATTTAACTTGACCGTGACCTTTCTTTTCGTACCCTATTTGGTGTCCTACTGCTGGGTAAAGGCCTCCCCTTTTGCCTTCCAAACCTCCATATCTTGTGCTATGTCCAGCCATGTTGGCCCTGCGAACGTTACCAGATTGTCACACCACCTTCATCATCATCATCATCAACCTTTTATCGTCCCACTGCTGGGCACCGGTCTCCTATCATACAGAGAAGGATACCACCTTCGCCTTGGTGAAATTAGTTATTTTATTTTTGTCTAGCTGCGCCTCGCGGCTTCACTCGCCTAGGTTTCGATAAGTTTTTTTTTTATGCTTCCCCCCTATTGGTCTCAGCGTAATGTTATATAGCCTAAAGCCTTTCTGGATTAATGGGCTATCCAACGCAACAATATTTTTTTCAAATCGGACCAGTAATTCCTGAGATTAGCGCGTTCAAACAATCAAACAAATTCTTCAGCTTTATATATTAGTATAGATAATGTTTAATTTAATTTAGTTTCATAATCTGCCTGAATCAGTCACAAAAAATACTTATACTTTGATTCTTTCTCTCTTTCATGTCACTCGCCAACTGGAGAGAAAATCGATTTCATCCAACAAGCAAAACCACAACCCACCAACTAAAACTATAATTCAATAGAATCTTCAAAAGGTAACCCAAATAATTGAATCAACCCTTATTACTAAACCTGAACCTAAGCTAACCCACATCAAAATACATATCAATTAATAAGGCAGGCTACCGCCTGAGGCGTAGTTGTTTAACTGCATTAAACATTCGCCTGACTGGGCCTGACTACTCGGGCACTTTGTGAACTGTGGCAGCATCATGGGGATATCCGAAGCAGAGTTATTAATTTGATCTGTCAAATCCCCGCTCCGCAAAACAATGCTGTTGGCAGGTACTCCGTGGTTGATTTGTTAGTTATATGACGATTGGATATTAGTGTTGAGATTGGATAATGTAAATTTTAGAGTGTGTATTCCTTCGTTTACGCGTAGTTTTTATCTCATAACTCTTTGGTCATTATTTCAAAGCAAAAGAATGTTTTTTTTTTTACTTACTATAAACTAGTGCTTGACTGCGATTCCGACTGATGGTAAGCAGTGATGCAATCGTTGATGGTACACCGCGCTAGATTATTAAGAGCCTATTCACTCAAAAAAATTGAGTGAATAGGAAGAAAGACGGCTGTTGAGCGAGGTGATTCAATGTCAAACCCAACAACATGACCAACGATGTTGCGTCAGAGGGAGATTGATATGGAAACCCTCCACGACCAAACTCCCGACTAAACAACATTGCGCATCGTACCCCGCACACATTTTAACATAACTGCTCAGATTCGTCCTCCGTGCGGCTTCACCAGACATCATGTCGCGAACTCGCGACGCATCGCTTGGCGGCAAGACTTTGTATGGGTTCAGTTGTTTTCGAGTGAAAGAGTAATCAAAATAGAAATGTAGCTTGCTAGTTAATTTGTAAACTGTGGAATATTAAAAAAAAAAGCAAATACAATAAAGAAAACAACAATTTATTGGATTTGGATTATATAAAACACAGAAACCTTTTAAAACATAAAAAATCGTCATAAATTTCACGTCATTATAGAATAACAGCAGCATCAGATACAGTCATCTATGATTCCATTTCCACAAATGTCAAATGGTGCCTCTGTGTGGTCACACTCTGACTGTTGTCAGCAGAATGGCGGACCCAGGACTGCAGCTCATAAGTTCCACTGGCAGATACAGGAGCATTCATGAAACTAATGCCGCAGCTAGTGAAGGGTTGGGAGGCGGACAAGAAAGATATGGGACCAGCTGGTAGGTTGCTGTTAGGATAAGCCTCATAGGGGAAGCCATTGGGGAAGACGACTCGGCATAGTTCAAGGGTGTCAAGGAAAGACTTGGGAATAGTCACGGTCTTGCCGATGAGCGGGTTTGTCACGAACGGTGCATGGGTCTGCTCCGGTAGTGTGATTTGGGTGAGAGCTTGACCTGTAAAGAGATAGTGATTATTAGTATGCGGAAAAGCTAACAAGTGCTAGACTTCAACTTTCCGAATAACAAACTGACTCCTTAACAATTTAAATGTGTCTACAGTTGGTATATTAGATTTTTTTAAAATAAATTATTTCTCTACCGCAATCCCGCCTGATGGTAAGCAGTGATGCAATTGCTGATAGTAAAGCGCGCTAGTTTATTAAGAGCCTATTCATTCTAGCTTTGAAGATACTTAAATTGTAGTCCGACGGAAACACCGCGGCTGACAAATTGTTCTAGCCCCTCAATGTACGCGGTATAAAAAACGAGGCGAAACGCTTCATTCGGATCGTTGTAGTGTCAACAACGGGTCGTCTGATGATGGAACGGAGATGTGTTAATCAAATCATGCAATTCCCCAAATTAATGTTTTGAATTTTAATTTGAAAGCGAAAGATGATGATCAAAGCAGAATAATTGTCAGCATCAAACGCTTTAATGACCTTTGTGCAAGTAAAAACCGTGAGTGACCTATTTAAACATGGAACACGGTAAACCGTTTTGATGAGCCAGATTGAACACGAAAATATGGTGACCTTATAGCACTAAAAATACAAAAGAAAAACAGAAAGCAATATATTTTAAGCACCACCACTATTTAGTTCCTCAAAACTCTTTACGTGAACAGCTAACAAACAACTATTTTGGGGTCCATAAATTATGGCTACACAACTGGCATGCTGGGGAAAAGCTTTGGGGACTTTTTCTAGTGAAAGTGATGCAGACGGGGGGCGTGACGTGGGGGAGGCCTTTGTCCAGCAGTGGGCCTCTATAGGCTGAAGAAGAAGTAGTGAGGCGGACTAATTTTTCGATGCCCTTAAATTTTTCTGCCCTTATCCAATTTATTTGGGCTCTTCGCAACATATCTTTTTTTGCACACCTCTCTATTAGACGCATTCTCCGCATTCACCACCTTCCTAACTATATCATCTCACTTTCACACATTCCATCCATCATTTATTTGATCTTCTTCTCTTATAGCCATTGACACTCATACTCAAAATTTTTCTCACTACGTTTTCCTTATTTCTCCGACAATCGATTTCTCCACTCCGCTCAATTATATAACATCACACATCCCTATTAGCATTCTCATCTTAGATACATACAATTGCCTTTCATTGATCCCTTTTATGGTCCAACATTCTGATCTAAATCATCATCAACCTTTTTATGGTCTCACTACTGGGCACAGGTCTCCTCTCATACCGAGAAGTATTGACCGTATTACAAGACCTCAAGTCTAATAGCTATATTATATCGTCTCTTTAAAGTTTAAGGTGAATGCTGCAAGTGCGGGAGGCTTTTTCCGTGCCCTACCGCCATTTCAGGAAATTTGGTGCTTATTTTTTTTCCATACTGTAGATAAATAAGTAAAAGCATTATGTATATTATTTCAAATTGATATAGAAGACATCTAATAAACAAACTTCGAAATATTTATTTTATTATCTTTATATATATAATTCTGCTGTACGTGTGTATGTCATTGAACTCCTCCTAAACGGCTTGACCGATTTTAATGAATTTTTCTGTATGCGTTTGAGTGGCGACCTGGATCGTTTAGATTCACAAATCAACCCGGCAGATGGCGCTAATCGCTTGAAGAAGCATGTGATCTCGGAAACGGCCCTAACGATTTCGCTGAAAATTAATATGTGGTGGTTTTCGGGGACGAAAAATCGATCTAGCTCAGTCTTATGTCTAGGGAAGCGCATATTTTCGAGTTTTCTCTTTCGCAATATTTCACGCATAATATGGGCGCTAATTTCGCGCGGCTTGACATAGCGGCTGTAGCGTAGTCAATATTGGTATGGTCTACTCGCGATGGCTGGTGTTCCTCGGTTCAAACCCGGTCAATCACAAGTTTTTTTTTTTGTTTTTAGACAAGTTTATAGTTTTTTTTAATTTTTTTAGTTACTTAAAAATATAATTGTACATAAGAACTAAAAGGCGAAAAAATAAAAAAGATATTTTTTTTTATTTAACTAAATTTGTACTTATGAACTAAAAGAGAAAAAAATAAATAGAAATAAATAATTATTCAAGATTTTTTATTTTACTTAAAGAGACAGAAACAAAAGCTCTAGGGGTAGAGAGAGGTATGATATCTTTCGTGCCGGAGGTTGTACCTAGGAGTCGTGCGGTCAATGGCCCTTTACGGGGCCCCAGTGTGGGCGGATCACCTGACGCCTCGCAACTTTGCGGTCATTCATGGGCCGCAGCGAGCGACGGCAGTCAGGGTGATAAGATAAGATACCGCACGATCTCCTATGAGGCGGCCTACCTCCTAGCCGGATCGGCACCCTGGGATCTCGAGGCCCGAGCCCTCGCGTCGCTTTACAAGTGGCGCGGGGAGGCCCGAGAGCGGGGCGAAAGATCGTTTCTGCCGAGAGTTATCGAGGCGAAACGGTCCGAGCTCCGCCAAGTCCTGATGGCGGAGTGGTGTGCGAGACTTGCGCAACCCAGTACGGGGCACGCCGTCATAGCGGCGGTAAGACCCTGCATGGAGAAGAGGATCGACCCGAAGAGGCATGGGGTGCTCACCTTCCGTGCGACGCAGGTGTTGACCGGACACGGGTGTTTCGGCAGTTACCTGTGTCGTATCGGTCGGGAGCCGACACCGGCGTGCCATCACTGCGGTGGCGGGGCAGAGGACACGGCGCGGCACACCCTCGAGGAGTGTCCCGCATGGGACGAGCAGCGCCGTGCGCTCACCGCAGCGATCGGCGGAGGCGACCTCTCACTGCCGGCCGTGATCAGAGCCATGGTCGACAGCGGGGAGTCATGGGACGCGATCGTCTCCTTCTGCGAGGAGGCAATCTCCGCGAAGGAGACGGCCGAGCGGGAGAGGGAAGCACTGAGCACTCTCCCGTCCCGCCGACGGCGCGCTGGCCGGAGGAGGAGGGAAGCCGTGGTCGATCCGCTTCCTCCATAACGAGAGGCCGACGGGCCGAGGACCGGGGGAGTCCGACGTCCGTCGCTAGGGCCGGAGTAGGCGTGTAGTGGCTGTTCCTACACGCCTACCTGATGGAAGGAGGGGAGGAAGAGGGACCCGCCAATCTCGCGCGTGGCGGGTCAAGGCCTGCCGGGGATGCGGTGAATGGCAAACCAGGGCCCGCACCCCCGGCTATAGGCAAGAAGAGGAACGCTCCAGTGGTTTTAGCCGGTGAGAGCCCGGCACACCCTCCGTCGACCCCCAGACGGAGGACGGTCTGGTAGAGATTTCCACTGGGAGAACAAAAAAAAAAAAAGGTATGATATCTTTGTTACAAATGTAGATGACAATGCTTTCCGTGGGTTTCTTCTTTCCATCCTAAATCTGCTGTACGTGTGTACGTCACTGAATTCCTCCTAGGCTGGTCCGATTTGAATGAAGTCTATGTATATAAATGAAAGTCGTGTTAGTTACTATATTTATAACTCAAGAACCGCTTAACCAGTATGGCTCAAAATTGGTAGGGAGGTAGATAAGAACTGGGAGAAGGACATATCACATAGGATACTTTTTATCCCGTTCCCGCGGTTCCTGTCGTTCCCGTGTGACGTGACATAAGACATGGTTTAACAAAACGCAACTGACATGGAATAACAAAACAACTCAGTCAAAATATAAGTTAGCGGTTCATTTGTTGAAAATGGTACAAACACACTCCTACACTACTCAGCATATTAAAAAAAAGTCTTACCGGTTGAATGTTGATGCATTTATTTAAAGCAAGGAATATAAATGCTCTCTGCCGGTTTAGTTTTTTTAATAAAAGCCCCAAAGCAAACTTCAACTTCAAAATTTCTAATATTGTATTGCTGTGCCATTAGCACTTCACTACATACTATAAAACAAAGTTACTTTCTCTTTCCCTATGTTCCTTTGTATGATTAAATCTTTAAAACTGCGAACCAGATTTTGATGAGGTTTCTTTTAATAGATAGAGTAATTAAAAAGAAACGTTTATATGTATAATAACATCCATTAAATTGTGGAGAAACACTATCCCTCGCCCACATGTGGGAGTGATGAGAGGAGGCATAACTCTCGGAGACAGAGCTCCGGCGGGGTCTCATGGCGACATGGAAAGTGTGATTGTCGCAATCCAGCACTGAGTACGCCGCAATAGCGGCGGTAAGTCCTCTCTTTGACGAGTAGCTAGAGAGGCGCCACGGCGTCCTCACCTTCCGACTGACGTAGGTCCTCACCGGACACGGCTGTTTCGGGAGGTTCCTGTTCCGTATAAGGCGGGAGGAAACGCCAGGGTGACCACTGTGTGCATAACCCTGAGGACACGGTGGAGCATAAGGTGGAAGTCTGCCCGGCTTGGATAGAGCTTAGCCGTGTTCTCGTGGCGGCGATCGGCGGCGATCTCTCGCGTCCGACCTGGTCCGGGTTGACAGGGTTACGGGTTGATTAAAAAAGAAACCATGGCACTGGCCGTTGCACAGGCAAGTGAAGGAACACGGGTGGGTTTTAGTCAATAAAAGTCTGACACGCCCTTCCGCTCCGCCCAGAGCGGGAGAGGTCACTTGATGATTTCCCATCCACAACAAAAAAAAAAAACTGAAGAAGAGCAAGAAATTGCACTTGAAGGCGCAGCCTTAGTATGGCTCGACTTCGTGCTTCTCATCACCAGAGCAAAGGGAGGCAGCCCGTGAAATGGCTGGGTTGGCAATGCGAAATCGTCGAGCAAACCTCAGAGATCAAGCGCTAGATAATTTACGAAACACAAGAAGAAATTCATCAAATACTGATTTGAATCGGGCAGCGTTTCAATACGCATATAATATAGCGCAATGGGGTTCGCATTGGGCCAATGGATGTTGTTTGCGAGTATTGTAGCACATTAAAGATTTCCGGAGAATCGCCAGGATTGTGCTCCCAAATAAAGAATCATTGAATAATAATATTCATTTATTTAAAATTATCCTAATTTAAAAAGTAGTCATGTGATATTGCCTTTAAGGCGGAACGAAGTTCGCCGGGTCAGCTAGTATATTATATTTATTTTTATTTATTTATATTTTATTCTTTATTTAGCACGTATTTGCAATTTCTAGCTTAAATGAACTAAACTGAAAATACAGTGTAGAGTTTAAGTTGTTACATTAAATGAAATCACGTATTCTACATTAATTATTTTAAACATAATTAATATTCTAGTCTTGGGAACTTTTTGTATGTTTAAGCCTTTACTTAATTTGTGATAATTTGATAACAATGCCTGGGCGTTTTACTTATTATCAAAGGACTATTATTTCGTACCACCATTTTATGCTAATTAATTTGTTCACAAAAAAAAAACTGAATTGAGTAAAATAAAGTTCTATTTTTTTTTGGGCTGTTGTTTAACATCCATTGCAAAACTTTTATATTTATGTTTTGTAATTTATACGGTAAACATCTATTCTATTCTATTCTATTTTTATTATAAGAGACTGATAACTGACTCTTCTTCAGCCTATAGATGTCGACTGCTGGACAAACACCTCCCCCAAGGCTTTTCACGATGACCGGTCTTGTGCTGCCCGCATACATCTGCTTCCCACCACATTCACCAGGTCATCGGTCCACCTTGTTGGGCGCCTGCCTACGCTGCGTCTTCCGGTACGTGGCCGCCACTTCAGAACCTTACTGCCCCATCGAGCATCGGTTCTACGAGCAATGTGCCCTGCCCACTGCCATTTAATTTTAGCGACTCGATGAGCTATGTCGGTGACTTTGGTTCTTCTGCGAATCTCCTCATTTCTAATTCGATCACGCAGAGAAACTCCGAGCATAGCTCTTTCCATTGCCCTTTGCGTGACTCTGAGCCTTCGCATGAGGCCCATTGTGAGCGACCACGTTTCAGATAACTGACTAATGGCTAATAACCGCTGCACTATTTGATATGATTGATTATTTAACTGCCACTCTATATTAAATATTAATATTGTAGTACCTTGAGTCAAAGCCGCTGCAACCGCAAACAAAGCCAAAATATGTATTGCCATTTTCACCACCGAACTGAAAGTGAGAACTGCGTTTCCCTGTTATATATTTATTTAGGACAATCAATCCATCTGATAATGATTGGGAGTTATCAGTTAATCAACCAATTTAATCATTTTTTCAACCAATCAATTCTTGGCAAAAAAAAAATTGGCAACGAACTAATGAATGATAAGAGCTATTTTATTTATGTTTGTTTATTGGTTTTAGTAATGATTTTTATGGATAATTTATATAATCCCATTAATATTATAAACGTGAACATTTATGAGATATGTATGTTTGTTACTTTTTAACGCAAAACTACTGAACGGATTTGTATAAATTTTAGCACATATAGATGGTTTTTAACCAAGTTTAAAATATAGGTTACTTTTTACATCCTTTTTATTAGCTTCACTTGTATGTTTGCTTGCTTGTTTGTTTGTTTGTCCGTCTCTAACTCTTTGGACCATGAGTGAGTGGCTCATTACTGTAAAATGTCCCACCGTTTTCAATACGTTCGTTCGTTGGTATTTTTTTAAAGAATATCGAACTAAAAAATTGAAAATAAATACAGTTTAAAAAATTAAAAAAACATGCTTTTAAAAAATATCAAACTAAAAACTTCAAAATAATTTTTAAAAAAAGCGTGAGGCGCTTAATATACAAAAAATATGGCCCACGGCGCCTCACGCTTTTTTTTTAAATTATTTTTTACTTTTCAGTTAGATATTTTTAAAAGCATGTTTTTTTAGTTTTTTAAACTATATTTATTATCTCAGTATATCCACGGGATCGATATTTATGCGGGTGCCATCATGGAGCACGGTTAGTCAAAAATAAAAATGAAACTGTTAATAAAGTTGGGCAAGTAAAGCTGTGCGTGACCTCATCAAATATGAATAACACGTTCTGATTTCACAGCATGATTGAAAACAGTTAAATTAAATTAAGAAAACTGTTTACAATTTAAAAAATAAACTTCAGACACATTTAATTCAAAGTTTTTTTTTTTTTTTTTTTTCTCTCAAATACAATTTTAATCAAGTAAAAAACTTTTTGTTTCTTTCAAAACTAGCTAAATTATTCAAGAATCCACAGACAATTTTTATCTTCATCTTGAAACAATACATTGTTCTTTTGACTTATGAATTAAGCTTCGAAATTATTATTGATAATATTAATATTGTAGTAACTTCAGTTCAAGCCGTTGCTAAAACAAACGGAGCCAATAATTATAATACTATCATTTACACAATGAAAAGAGCGGGTTTATGTTTTTATGACGCTATACGGATAAATAACAAAGTGACGACAGCACATTAAGCTACTGCAATCTGTCAGATTTCTTGATTAGATTTTCAACTTTATGTATAAAGCATTAAGGCTTCTGATGCATATATTGAAGTCAACATTAATCGACAAAACTTTTCAATCTCTTTTAACTTAACTTACCTTACCTTATTTTACTAACAATACTGTATGTACCTGCCTAACTTTATAAATATGCCGTTTCGATTTTCGTTTCAAGGAACTTTTTTTTAGTCATTATAAACTAGTTTAACGATTGCATCTCCGCTTACCATTAGGCGGAATTAAGGTCAAGTTCAATCCCGCCTGATGGCTAGCAGAGATGCAATCGTTGATGGTAATGCGCGCTAGTTTATTAAGTCCCTATTTACTCAAAAAAAAAAATAGTGAATAGGAACAAAGACGGCAGTTGAGCGAGGTGATGCAATGTTAAACCCAACAACACGACCAACGATGCTGCGCCAGAGGGAGATTGATCTGGAGACGCTCCACGACCAAACTCCCGACACAACAACATTTGGCGCATCGTACCCGGCACAGATTGCAACAGAAGTGCTCAGAACCATCCTCCGTACGGCTTCACCTTCGTTTATGTTTGTAATCAGTGTTTCTCATTGTATGTGAATGATTGTCTTCTGTTTTTGAGAAATAAATGTCTTAAACCATTTAACCTTTAGTATATTTGGCACCTTCTTTGGCTTTGTAGCAATTGAGAGAAGGAAACAATTTTATTATACTGTAATGTAATTATAAGTGCTCACACTTATAATTACATTATAAGTGCTCACACTTATAATTACATTACAAGGTGCCGCGCCACAGCACGTACTGCAAGTCGTTCGTGGTACGTGTTCCGATGCATGATCTCGACAAGTTCCTGAAAGAAGAGCTATGGCCGAAGGGTGTTGTGTACCGCCGGTTTTGTGGCCGGCTGCGTGACACCAGTCAGCGAAACACGACGCCGATGATCCGTGTGCAGTAGTTTTTAGTTAATGTTATATTATATGTATTTATAGTATTTTAAATTATTATGTTAATATAGTATTTTATATGTTTATATGGGCCTTGTTGCCTGAAATAAATGGATAAATAATTAAATAAAAAAAATATTTGTACTCGCACTTATTAGCATTCATTCCTGTAGGTCAGAATAGACATTCCATTTCTATATTTCTCTATACGGAAATATACAATTGGTTAATTATCTGTAAGATAAGAAATTATAATTTACTTTTATACCTCACTAGGTATATAAGTCACTTATCACGAGATCGGAGGATATAAGATGTTATCAAAATTACGTGAGTTCCAATACCTATAGACAGAGTGATTACATCAAAATGTTATCTATCTAATATTATACATCAAACCGCTACCTACAAATATTACAGAATGAGATTTTTAATCTAGCGAATGTAATCATATGAAATATACGTATCTACGGTTCTGAAACTCCGAATTGCCAAAAGTATCTAATAGCTAGGCACGCGATAGCGTGTCAGCCAAATTCAATTTGGTCAGCAACACTCTGTGTTACACTAACCATTTGGAGCCATTTTATACAACTTCCTAATCAATATATATTTAAGTTAATAAATATTTACCTAATCTATGTTCTGTATTAAGGGTTTTCGCACTCAGTCCTTCTAGTGGGCCTTTGTGCGTGGTTACCTCGTCTATTTTTTTTTTATTTATATTATATTCTAGCGCTTGACCGCAATCCCGCCTGATGGTAAGCAGTGACGCCAATTCTCATCAACTCGCCTCCCAGTAAGAACCAGGCCCGGGTCGTGGGCGCGTTGTGCTTCACGCGCACCTCAAAGAGATATCAGCACATCGTAACGGGGACGACGAAGGCCGATGCCTAGATCAGTACTGCGGGTTGGTTGAAAGAGAAACCATGGAACTGGCGCACAGACAAGTGAAGGAACGGGGGTTGGATTTTGGTCAGTAAAAGTCTGACACCCACTTCGCCCCGAGCGGGAGAGGTCTTTTGATGATTTCCCATCTATACCAAAGAAAGACCTATTCTCATAATTTTAAACATTCAAAATGTAGGCGCAGTCTCATCTTGGTGACAGAGAAAAGTAAATTTTGCATAAGTTTTGACGTTAAAGGTATTTTTGACAAATTAAGAGTAAGAACTTCTCGTCCGAAATACCGCAGTGTCTCAAGACAAAAGTCTTCGACCAGTGTGTGTTGCCAGTGATGACTTATGCCACTGAGATGAGGTCGATAACAATAGGCCTTATAAGAAAGCTCAAGATCAAAGGGCAATGGAGAGGGCTATGCTTGAAGTTTCACTGGGTGTTCAACTACTTATAGGTCATACAAATATATGTTCCGTGCGAGAATCAAACCTGCGACACGCAGCGCAGCAGTAAAGAATTTAATCACTAGGCCAACCACCCAATTGCAACACTTAACTGGTAGTGGGCCGGGAACATTACCTGTAGGACCGATGCCTCAAGGGGCCGACGGGTTCTCGAGTCGCGACCACGCACCGGAAGACGCAGTGTGGGTAGGCCCCCGACAAGGTGGACCGCCGATCTGGTGAAGGTCGTGGGAAACCGCTGGATGCGGGAGATGCAGGTCCAGTCGTCGTGGAGATCCTTATGGGAGGCCTATGTCTAGCAGTGGTCGTCTTTCCGCTGAAATGATGATGATGAAGACTAAGATCAGAATGTAAACGTTGTTAAAATTACGAGGATGGCCTCTCTGGTCCTCAATGGAAATGAAGATTAATGGACTGCTTTACAACTCACTGAATCAAATTGACACAAGGGAGCTACAAGGAATCCTTGGTAAAGAATGTTATTCAGAAATAGGGAGTCTTTCTTGGTGACCATTATTTGTCTACATTTGATATGGCTTATGAATGGTTTTATATTTTAAAGTAACCATCCTCCTTTTTGGTATTTAATTGAGTATTTTTTGCTATTAAGTATTGGTTATATATATTACGAACTTACTTTGGGGCTAGCTCAATCTGTGTGATTTGTCTGTATACAGTATGTTAACTAACAGAGGGCGTTCCCGTTAACCCGAAATAGTATAGCATACATACATGCTAAATAAAATATTTCCATTCGAAAACAAAATGTTTTAAAATTTTTTCCAAAAAGAAAATATTCAATAAAAATTTTAAATTGACATGTAAAAGAAACACACTGTACACGCGAACATGAAAGATGGCAACGTCGCAATTTATTTATACATTGCGACTACTATTTTGATTTAAAACAGGAGGTTTCAAATTTATTTCCAATTAGAATTTTTTTTTATTCGGATTTTTTATGCTTATTTTTCTATCCTGATGATTTTATTTTAATCTACTAATGATATATATTAACGAGTTTAAGGGAACGCCCTCTGTTATTTAACATACTGTATATATATACATTTATATACGTATCTCGCGAGTCCTCGAGTGGAGACCGCGTCTCGTCAAACGTAGCGTAAGAGATGGAGCGACGACATCAAAAAGGTGGCTGGCAGAGGCTGGCAGTGAACTGCTCAGAATCGAGCTTGTTGACGTGCCATGGAAGAAGCCTATGTCTAGCAGTGGACGAGTAGAGGCTGATGGTGATGATGATACATATCTATCTACCCTAAACGAATTCGTAGACCTTCACTTGCTAAGTAAATCTTCTTCTTTTTTCAAGGTGAGATTCAACCTCAATTCTTGATCAATGGCCTCTGTGGAATAGATACTACAATTTTGCCAATAACACGTGTAACAAATTATAGAAATTCTTTAAAAAAATTATTTCGCAATAATGGCGGATATCGCCAATGACAGTTGAAAAAGACGATCGCGTCGAACGATCGAACCATCTATGAGGAGGTTTAAGGCAAAGTCATGATGTAGCCACTATGCTGCGATATTTCAATGTCCGTTATGAATAATTTACTGAATGCAGTTTTTACTACATAAATCACGCGTTTTTATTTAGTAAACGACACTATAAAAAAATTAAAATTCCAATGAAAAATGCGCGTGCCACTCATCTTAGCTTTCCCGTCAAAATCCCCCACTTGCTAAGTATACATATTCAACACAGTAACAGGCACTCATAAAATTACAGGAAAAACCATATTATTGAAGCTGACTAAAAACCACTCATTTAAACTGGACTTTTATATTATAGGATCTATGAGTACCCTTTCAAACCAAAACAGAAATATTTATCCCAAATGTTCAAACGACGAAGTCCTAAAACAAACAAACATTTAGAAAAATAATAAAAACAAATAACCGAATTGGAAAATTCTTTTGAAGTCGATTTAAACACGTTTGAGTAAATAAATAAATATATAATCAAAATTCTTATTTTCTGTTATTTCTAATCATATACGGGCCTAATAAGGCTTTAAGGCAAGAAAAAATGATTAAATTTGGAGCCTACCATTCTGTTATTTAAAAGTCCACCTTTTTTATTAAACTGTTTCCTTCATTTACACGAAAAAAATAAACTAGTGTGAAGAAGGACTTAAAATGTCAGTTGACACAGGTATACCAAATGTGGGGCGAACTTTATAAGGCGAATGCGGAACAAAATGTTTTTTTGCTTATAATAAAATTGGACAACGGAACTTTGTGGCCAAACTCGAACGCAAGCAGCACCTGTGATCACAATTTATTATAAAGACTCTAATTAGCGTTATGATGGAGAGCCGTGCGAAGAGGCTAATTGGTGACCCAGATTTAGTTCAAAACGTTATCCAAAGCCTGGAGCACAAGCGAAGAGTAGCCAGCGTGTCGGTGTTCTATAGGATGCATTTTGAAAAATGTGCGAGGGAATTGCATGACTCAATTCGTCCATCTCCGTTCCATCACCGGACAACCCGTCGCACGGCGAATATCCACCCTTACGTTGTTGACACCACTACGACCCAGACGAAGCGTTTCGCCTCGTCTTTTGTACCGCGTACTTCGAGGGACTGGAACAGTTTGCCAGCGCCGGTGTTCCTGTTTGACTACAATTTAAGTGTCTTCAAGACTAGAGTGCTCTTAATAAAGTAGCGTACTTTAACATCAACGATTGCATCACTGCTTAGTTGCTTACCATCAGGCGGGACTGCGGTCAAACACTAGTTTATAATTATTTAAAAAAAAATGTTAACATTTGTGTATACGGTCCGTAGTTTGCTTATATTTATTGAATTGGTTGTTTATATCACTAAAAATCTACCTGTGTAATTTACACACTCGATTTTTTATTAAATTATTTAGTTTCTTCTTTTTTTATTACATTATATTAAACTAAAATAATCAAATGCCCTCACCCGCTTTCCTAAACTGGAGGGTGGAAGTTTATACGGAATATTCCGCATTTTTAAGGTAGAAAACTAAAGATTTGTATGCGCAGTATTTACCTACTACTAACAACAAAAAACGCCCATATATTTTTTGTCCAAATTCCGACACCAAAATAAAAAAAAAAAGATGTAAAATTTCATACGGGACTTTTCGCAGTTTTCAAGGTAGGAAGCTAAAAATTGGTTGGTACACAGATTCTGTGTTACCAACGAAAAATACCAGTCATATTTTTGTTGGAAATCTTCCTCCAGCCCCTAAAATAGGCGATGATAATTTATGAAAGGGGAACCGTGTTACCCCGAATTCAACGGGAGCGACGCCGCGGACAAAAGCAAGTAACTACATAATTAAGAAATTTCTTCAGTACTATCACGTCTTATTCTCTCATCTTCATCAAGGTCCTCTTGTCTCTGTTTTATTTATTTCGGCAGTGGTTAGCATAGCACTCTTTCTAGGCTGGTCTATTAACCCACATCTTTGTTGTTTTGTGTTTATTCTTTTCTATTTCTTATATCATGGCACATAATGCTTTTATCAGCTGCATTTCAGTGGAAACCAGTCTCAAAGTATTTGGGAAAGCCCATTCAGATTGAATGATTGATAAGTGCAAATCAATTTCAATCATACCGAAATAAATAACCAGACAATCATAGGCCAGGAGTGCGTAATATTCACCTGTGCACGTAATCCCACAGCAGTACAACCGCAGACCACTGGTAATCAAATTAAAAGGTTATGGCTAAGCTGTGAGTACAATAAAATGGGAAATTAATTAAACGAAATGGGTAGATCGGTACTTACATTTGCAATGCAACGATTTCGAGGGCATCTCTACGAAGGACTGGAAATATATATTGGTACCCTTTATATTATAGTATTTAAAATCCTATCAGAATATCCAATTAGTGGTTCCCGTGATATGCTTTCAATTCAGCTTTAACAATACAGAAATTTTCATACTAAATTTGATTTGGATGACTTATATTTCAATCAAATGAGCCATTCAGTTTGCAACATATTCCAAAAAATGAGTTGAATATTAAATACGTTTGAATTCCTTACTACACCGTATATTTAAGAAGTCATTGAAAATATTTCTTCAAACTTTATAATCCCCAATTCAAATGTATTACACTCTTACGCTAAACCCCGAACAAAACGTGACATTAAAATCTCGTCACCAAGAAATCGGTCGATAACTTTAACAATTCAAAACGCGTTCAAAGAGAACAGTCTCGTTCGTTACATAATGTGACACGTAAAACAATTTCCAAGACCCTTATCCAAGACTACGTTGGGAATACAATACACGATGTAAAGAACCAGCAGAAACTGAACCCTGTTGATGAAGGAAAGAATGCATCTGCGGGTCTACATATAATGGAAAGGCCGTGATATCATTGAGTTGTGATGTAGGGTAAAGTACATCGTGTACTCAACTTTGATGGAGTGGCTTAATAACTAGATTTTACTGTGGTGAATCTACGGGAAGATACAGTAAGAAAAATGAAGTTGCAGCAGTGAATGCGAGTGATTCCGGGGTTTTGAAAGGAAGAAACAAAATTGAAGTAAGTTATGGAGACTCGAAATAAAAACAAAAAGTAATTTTAGATATCAGTGCCACTCCAAAATTTTGGGTTGCACATATCACGAAGCCTTTAAATCAGGCTAAAAATCGAATACCTGAATACTCTACTATAAAACCAACGAACGAATTCAACAACTTTAAAATCCCTATCTCAAGTCATCCAGCTTCCATCCAATAGGTACTCACAGAAAACAAACCCAACAATAAAAAGAAAGATCAATTTGCAACATCCATTAAAGATATTTACGGGACTTGTGCTACAAAAATAAATGTACAGGGATCGATGGATGCCTTATTCGTTCGTGTTTCACTAAATGGCCTAACTTTAGGCCGTTTTGTACACCCACGTCCTATTTGCAGGCTCTTGTTAACGTTTTTGGGTTATCCTTTTGCTATATACGACTTGTGAAGTGGATTTTGTTTCTGGGTCTCTGCTTTTAATTGGATTTTAAGATTTGTGAATGTTTTTACTGGCTTCTGTGTAGGTTAAATAGGTAGTCGTTCCATGACGCATAATCACATTTAGCTGCATTCAGATACTTAGAGTAGAAGCCCACTCTAATATAAAATAACATTGTGGCATATTAGCCAAAAATGTAAACAAATATGAGTTTATGGAAATATACCTTTACCTTTTACCTACAAAAGGGGTATTTCCTGGGTAAAAAAAAATATTCTTTTTAGTCCGTCATTCAAATTATAAAAAAATATTGGATAGGTAGGTACGTATATTTTGTTTTATCAAATCAATAGAAATTTACAAATATAAAATGCATCAAAGATGAGGAGTGGGTGCTGATGACGTCACTCGTTGCTAAAAGTATATCAAGGAGTGACATCACACGAGTTTTCAACGCACTGTATCGTCTTAAATTTTTGTTTATGAATTATGAAAAAGAAAAAAATACGTATCTAGTTTTTTTGGGGAATCGGACTGACGGACTAATTAGTTTTTTTAGTCAATATTGTTTTTTAATTTATAGCATAATGGTACTAGTCTACTCTAGAACTACAAAATAAAAAAAATATTTGCAGTCATGGAAAAGGCAAAGTGCTTTTTAAAAAAAAAAATATATCTAGGTTTTTTTTTAAATGTGCTCAAGGTCGCTAAAAAAGTTTCACCTTAAAACAGAATAAAGTTAATAGTCAAAAGTTTTTCATTAGTACTAGTCACACTGAAATCAACTGAATTACAATTAAAATAAAGGTATCAATTGTTTAACTTGAAATAACGTCATTTTGAAACTTAAATAAAATTTTACATAGTTTTAAAAAGGGTAAAAGGTCATCCTTTTAACTACTACGGACTAAATAGAATCTTTTTTTTTTACCCAGGAAACTTCCCTATTATAAGGTAGTATTCGACTGCAATCCCACTTGAGCAGCGGTAAGCAGTGATGCAATCGTTGATGGTAAAGCGCGCTAGTTTATTAAGAGCCGGCAGATGAGCGAAGTGATCCAATGTTAAACTCAACAACACGACCAACGATGCTGTACCTCAGGGAGATTGATCTGGAGATCCTCCACCACCAAACTCCCTACACAACAACATTTAGCGCATCGTACCCGGCACACATCACAACACAACTGTTCAAACCCGTTCTCCGTACGGCTGCACCAGACATCATGCCAGAATACGATGAATCGCTTGGCGGCAAGACTTTGTCTAAAATATATGATCAATATATTTGCAGTTTCCCTTATATCGAAATAGTCACAAGACTCTTCTTCGCATATATTGAATTGTTAGTGTTCTTTTATACCAGTAGATTACTTATAGTGTACATAAACACAATTTCGACCTTGTTACATACGACTATGTGTAATGTTTGAAGTGAGTACACAACAAATAGATTAGCGTTAGCAACAACAACTCTAACAGTAGATAAACGAACACATTCATTAAGCAATATACTAACTATATTATATAGGTTTCTAGATCCGTATACCCTGCTATATCAATAAGACAGACTTCTTCTTCATTCAGTCCTCTTCTCACAGTATCTCAGCAAATAAATATATCTGAAACTATTTGGTATATACACGAAAGGTAGCACTTACTATACAAGAGTCAAACAACAACAAGAAACATTAGTTCACTAGTTCAAATATCGACTCTCTAGAAACATAGGGGCAGGAACTTTCGGCGAAGCCGTTATAATAAAATTTCTTTAACTATATGTACAAATTGAGGGGTTTTTTGGTCACAGTCAGTACTCATCATCACAAGCTGCCTAACGGTTTTACAATTATGTCAGGGTCAGGTTTCAGTTTAACTGTATACAGCTAAATAGTAAAATAGTATTATATAAGTAATTCATACAGAGCTAATACCTATCCCCCCGACCCAGTTACTGGATTATAAAAAAACCCCCTGGTTTAAGAATTGGTTATCACACTTTTTGGATTTTGACTACTGTGTCGACTGACAAAGATTATAGTGGTTTCCGAACCGCAGAGAGATTTTTGTAAGTACGTAATGAATGGTTTTTTTGCAGCGGTATTTTATTTATTACTGTTCAAATGCAAAGATTCTGTGAAATACCTTGTATACACAAAAAACAAATATTTCATTTCCTATAAAGTTTCTTATGCAATCTCCTTAATACTTTAAGTGAAAGATACGTCACGCTACTTTAACCTTATTCTCATTGAAATCCGCACCGCCCGAAACCACGTCCCATATAACACTAATCCTGCTAAGCTATACATCAACCAGTTCTTATTAAACTGTGCCAAGTTTTGGACACTCCCGAGACAATGGCGGACGGGTTGAGCCAGCGTGTCACCAAGATGGATGGTCGCTAACGATTCAACGATACCTAATCAGTGTGAGTGGGTGAGTTTGGCTTTTTGCTGTCCCCCATATGGATTTGGGATGGCAAATAGATTTTAGGAGCTTTGCAAAAGCGTTGATTGTGGTTTGAAATTCGGGCTGGAAATTCTATCTAAGACTTTTTGATCAAAGCTGGCTTAAAGGATTAAAAAGGCCTAGGCTTTCACAATAAAAAATCTTGATTTTTTATTTTATTTGAACAAAAATACACAGACTTGGACTTGATCTACGTCGTGTTGCTTGAAGTCGGGTACCTACATAAGCCTACAGAAAAACTTAAAACTTAGAAGCGCCATAAAAAAAGCATTTGTTATTAATCCCGTCTGGAGGTTATTATTTTTCCTAAATCTCTTTAAGCTTTTCTATCAACAAAGTCAAATAATAATTTTCTTCGTAGTTTAGGCCCGCACTAAGCACCTTATTATCCACTCAGATAGGCTTGAGTCCTCTTGACGAATACAAATTTAATTTAAACATAAAACTTATGAAACTAAGATGAATAGAAATATATTTTTTTATACATTATAAACTAGCTCTTGACCGCAGTCCCGCCTGATGGTAAGCAGTGACGCAATCGTTGATGGTAATTCGCACTAGTTTATTAAGAGCTAGTTTAATAAGTTACCAATTATTCTAAATGAGATAGGATAAAGAAGCAGTATAGGAAATTGTGCTTTTTCACTAGTGATTAACTCCTCATTGATTTTAGAGTTCCACAGGGCTGCGTACTTTGCCCCGAACTTTCTCTCATGGTATCATCTCAATTTGCTTACCTGGAAAGTAAATTATTTTCAATCTAAAATAAAATTTACATGGAATTCTCTGTGAATTATGAATTATTATTCTTTATGGTCTAACTATTCAATAATTCAACAGACCAACCGCCAAAACGTTCCAGAAATCACAATTCTCAATGAGGACTCACTAAAAGAAGGCCACAATATCAATCTGATTCTAGATATGCACCTCCAACCATAGGTAGAGGTAAAACACCACTACGGGTTTAGCCCGAAAGATTCCGGCATACCCCTCTGTCACCTCCACGGCGGAGAGAGCCTATGACGATTTCCACCGCGCAAAATAAAAAGGTGAGAACCACACCAGATACCAACAAGGACCATTACAACTCTAAATAATTATACTACACAAGCGGCTACCAGCGACTTCGTTCGTGTGGAGTTAGTTATGCTCCACTCCTATTGGTCGCAGCGTGATGGTATATAGCCTAAAGCCTTCCTGGATTAATGGACTATCCAACACAAAAGAATTTTTCCAATCGGACGAGTAGTTCCTGAGATTAGCGCGTTCAAACAAAAAAACAAATTCTGCAGCTCTATATATTAGTATAGATAGATGAGAAAACAAAACACTGCTCTCTTTACACCATGGTTTACACACAAACGCACATTTTAATCACAGTAAACATTTCCCCGTGCTTTAATCAACAACAGTTGCAGCTCAGCACCGGGGCGACCCCAAGTTGAGTCGCAAGTAATGGCATTACAGAAATGACGTCATTATGGCGAGTGCGGCGCGGCACGGCTGCACTGAAAGAGACCGTTCCAATTAAATTTAATGCTATACTCTATTTTCACTACGTTTGCGTAGGCTTTGTAAGTGCGTTGCGGATATTATTATTGGAATTGACTGTTTTAGTGATTTCTGCTGGATTATTTTTTTATATTTAAATTACTAGCGGCCGCCAGCGACTTCGTTCGCGTAGAGTTTGTTATGCTCCATAACAAACTCTATGCTCCAACTAATCAAACTAAACTCCAACCAATTGGTCGCCCAATAGGTCGCAGCGTGATGTAATATAGCCTTCCTGGATTATTGGGCTATCTAACGCAAAAATAATTTTTCAGATCGGACCAGTAGTTCCTGAGATTAGTGCATTCAAACAAACAAACAAACCCTTCAGCTTTATAATATTAGTACCTATAGATAAACTAGTGCTTAACCGCAATACCGCCTGATGGTAATCAATGACATAATCGTTGAAGGTAAAGCGCACTAGTTTATTAAGAGCCTATTCACTCTAGCCTTGAAGACACTCAAATTTTAGTGCGACGGAAACACCGCCGCTGACAAATTGTTCCAGTCCCTCAATGGACGCGCTATAAAAGAGGAGGCGAAACGCTTCGTCCGGATCGTAGTGGTGTTAACAACGTAAGGGTGGACCCTCGACGAAATTATTTCAATTTAAAAAGGCCCCGTCTTGGTGCTTGGTCTAATAAATCTCTGAAAGGCAAGGGCGCAAGTAGACACGAAGGTAAGGGTAGATCTACGCTTGACTCATTCGACAGTTCGTAGATGTGAAAAAATGCATTACATAGCGAGACCTCTGTGTGTCTCGGAAAGCAAGTTAAACCATTAGTATCAGCTGTCATTCCAAAAGAAGAAAAAACAAAGATCACAGATAGAAAGATGACAGTTTTTGTTTTCTTCTTTTTAAAAAAACGATGCCCCACACTAGGTCTCTCTCCTGTATTGTGGGTGCGTATACGCGACGTCCTAGGTGGGCGGTTCAAAGCGAACGCGAGTACGACGCGATCACACGCGAATTTAATGCGATGCGGTGCTACGCGGTGGCTATGTCCTACGTACACGCAAATCGACATTATCCAAACGAAAACATCCAGTTCGCGTGAAAATATCGCTTCATTTCGCGTTGCTCTGCATCGCATCCCAAGTGCGTTTTGTCACGCAGGCCACTTCAATAGGTCCGCCGCAGGAGACGCCGTGGTCGGGAGACGACACCTAACTCTCAGCCACCGTAGGCGTGGGCCTGCGGGCGGTGAGCAGTGGGCAGCTCGCCACTCGGTAAGGACCAGGCCCAAGTCGACGGTGCCTCGTGTTTCACGCCTCAAAGAGATGTCAGCACATCGTAAAGGGGTCCACGAAGACCGATGCCTCCTGGGTCAGGGTAGCGGGTTGGTTAAACAAGAAACCGTGGCCCTGGCCGTCGCAAAGGCAAGCAAAGAAACACGGGTGGGTTTTAGTCAGTAAAAGTCTGACACGCCCTTCCGCTTCGCCCAGAGTGGGAGAAGTCATTTGATGATTTCCCATCCCAACAAAGGTATCGCTAACTGATTCTACTAGTGGATAAAGCCGGGCTAAACTTAAAAAGAATACAAAAAAAAAATGGCAAAAAGAGGTAACTTAATACATGTGTGGTAGGCAACCCTTCCGCGGGCGACGGGGGGCAGAGCACGTGGCACGTGGACGCATCGCTTATAATAAGACGGTCAAAATTCAATATCACGGTCAATAGGTTTCGACTGTTTGTTGTTTTCACGCTGCACCACGCCGCTTTTCGTTCGCGTCTACATCGCTCACGCAGGACGTCGCGTTACAAAAATATAAACCCACATACACAAAGAGCCCGACCCGGAACAACCACTTGTAGGTGATACAAATATTTGTTCCGTGCGGGGATCGAACACTTGACAAGTAGCGCAGTAGTCGATCGCTCAGCCACTGCGCTTACCGTGTCGTCATTACACTCGTAATGAGTGGTTCTTACAAAGCACGAAAAGAAAGAAAGAAAGACCTTCTGACCAAAAGGTCTGAAAAAAAGGTCTTTCAAGAAAAATGTTGATATGTCAAGATTTTTCTTGAAAGACCTATTTCTTTTTTTCTTTTTTTTTTTTTGCCCAATCAGTGGACATCTATAGGTTGAAGAAGAAGAAGAAAGTTTTGCAGTTGAAGCTAAAATAACGACCAAAAAAGCGCGTTGTTAATGTAGCGTAAATTTGAAAGGTCTTTCAATTGAATATACAGGCATTCTCAGAAAAAAAAATCTTTTGTGATGCGCTCCGTTTTGTAGGTTTGATTCACGCACGAAACAAGTTCAGGCTGTGGATTTTCGTAAACACATCCACGATGACATGATGATGATGACGATGATGATGATGGCATGATGTCTGGTGAAGCCGTGCGGGTCTGAGCAGTAATTGTGTTGCGATGTGTGCCGGGTACGATGCGCCAAATGTTGTTGTGTCGGGAGTTTGGTCGTGGAGAGTCTCCAGATCAATCTCCCTCTGGCGCAGCATCGTTGGTCGTGTTGGTCTTGGGTTTAACATTGCATCACCTAGCTCAACTGAGGTCATCCTTCCTATTTCTAAGTTTTTAAGTGAACAGGCTTAATAAACTAGTGCGCTTTACCATCAACGATTGCGTCACTGCTTACCATCAGGCAGTAATTTTAATTTAATGTATCTTGGGTATCAGAGTTTATAGAAAAAAATTTTTAATTAAAAAATTCTCGGGTATTGCAGTCAAGCCCAAGTCTATAATTATTAAAAAAAAAACGGTACAGGAGTAATTCCTAGGGTAGGACAATGTTTTTTTTAAATCCTTTTCCTTACTAATATTAATATTCTTACTAATATTATAAATTAGGTTTGTTTGTCCCACTTTCACATCTAAACTACTGATTAGATTTGGATGAAATTTGGCACACATATGGTTTGTAACTAGAAATAACACATATTATACTTTTCTAACCCGATATTTAAACAGCATCGAAACTTACTCGGCTGAAAGCGCGGGGCGGAGCTAGTATAATAAAAATAATATATACAACGTGTAACATAAAGGGTATATACATAACAAAGGCATGGCATCTTTACATGATATCAAACGATATTGGAAGGGTTTTTTAATTCTATCTCTTTATGCTAGGAAGTTATGAGGAAAAACACCGCCTGTGATAGGCTACTATCATACTAGTCGCACTGAGATATTGAAGACATTTATCGGATTTTGGCAAGTAACGTGACGGGTAACGAGTAGTTATTAACGTATGTAGAGTGCTGCCACGTTTGTTATGATTTGATTTTAAGAAACACACGAAACCGAAAATTTGGTACCAATTTTTTGAGTATTTTATTTTGAGTTGAAACCCTTCCGATATCGTTTGATATCATCTAAAGATGCCATGCCCTTGGTATGTATATACCCTTTTGTTACACGTTGTATATATTTATGTTTTTTTTTTATAATAATTATAAACTAGTGCTTGATTGCAATCCCGCCTGATGTTAAGCAGTGATGCAATCGTTGATGGTAAAGCGCACAAGTTTATTAAGCCTATTCACTTAAAAATCTCAGTGAGTAGGAAGGAAGATGGTAGTTGAGTGAGGTGATGCAATGTTAAACCCAACAACACGACCAGCGATGCTGATTGAGGAAGATTGATCTGGAGACCCTCCACGATCAAACTCCCGACACAATAACATTTGGCGCATCGTACCCGGTACACATCGCAATACAACTGCTCAGACCCGTCCTCCGTACGGCTACACCAGATATCATGCAAGAACACGACGAATCGCTTGGCGGCAAGACTTTGTATGGTGGGTGGTAACTTCTGCTGGCAGCCGATATTATGGCCTACCACCGTTTAAATATATATTTTTAAGACAAGGCAATTAGGAAATAAGTATGTACTTTAGTCCAAAACTTCACCCAGTCGTTCTAATTCCAATTCAGAAAGTATCACACAAGATTCAAATTATTAGGTATTTGTTTGTCAAATTTTACTTTTTGGCCAAAAAGGATATCACTGTTAACCCCAAAACTGAAAGCCGCTTGGAGGTTTTTAGATTTGATCTCATCAATAAATTGCCAGTCTTATCCAGTGCTGTTAATGCTGATCCTAATCATCTCTATGACAATTTTTTTAATATATACTGTAAGCTATTTGATTCCACCTTTGTTCCCAAGACTATCTCTGTTAATAGTAAAGCATCTTTCTCTGATTGGGCTACCATCGGTATTCATAAAAGTAGAACTCGGCTTTATGAATTGTACAATGAGAGGATTTATATTAACACTGTTGAATTCAATTTATATGTTAGAAAATATTCAAAATTATTCAAACAAGTTTGTTATATGGCCAAGTCACGTTACTTGAGTTCAAAGATAAAGAACAGTGGCAATGTAATTAAAACGACTTGGAAAATTATTAATAGTGAAACGGGAAGGTCCAGTGATAGAAATACTGACTATAGCCTGTCTATTAATGACAACATAATTAAATCAGACTCGCAAGTCTCTGAGGCATTTGAAAATTTCTTTTCGGATATTCCTGTTTCAACTACTAAATCCCTAAACTCATCACCTTCTGTTGCGGAGTCTTTGCTTAAAGAAAATGTTAATGTTTGTGATTCGGAGTTTCATTTTGAACATGTTATCAGTAGAGATATAATTAAAATCTTTCACACTCTGAATGTAAAAAAGACTGCTGACCTATGGGGTCATTCGGTGGAAGTTGCTAAGTCTATTATTGATATTGTGGCACCCACTCTAGCTGTTATCTTTAATGCTTGTATTGACTGTGGAGAGTTTCCTGATCTCATGAAAAATAGTAAAATAATACCTTTGTTTAAATCTGGTAGTACATCAGACCCCACAAATTATAGACCTATTTCTGTACTACCTACCTTTAGTAAAATTTTTGAGAAATTAATTTTAAACCAAATGCTAAATTTTTTTAATAAACATAAATTATTACATAGCAAACAGTTCGGTTTTACAAGGGGTCGTTCAACTACTGATGCCGGTGTTGAACTTCTAGGTCATATATATAATGCATGGGAGGATAAATGCGATGCCTTGGGCATCTTTTGTGATTTATCCAAGGCATTCGATTGCGTTCTTCACGATACGTTAATCAGGAAACTCCGCCACTACGGGATCCGGAACTCTGCACTGGATCTTATTACATCTTACTTGAGTGGTAGGATTCAAAGCGTTGACGTTAATGGAAAAAGATCTTCTGGATCTTTAGTAACAATGGGAGTCCCACAGGGGTCAATTCTTGGTCCTTTTTTGTTTCTTATTTACATCAATGACCTGCCGTACCTAATAAAGGATAACCACGATATAGTGTTGTTTGCAGATGACACTTCACTTTTATTTAAACTGAAACGTCAGCAGCAGGTTACTGATGATGTAAATAGCGCGATCTCCAAAGTAGTCCATTGGTTTAATGTTAATAATTTACTCTTAAACGAGAAAAAAACCAAATGCATTAAGTTTACTCTACCTAACGTGAGGCAGGTGGAAACTAAAGTGTTGATAAAGGGCGAAGAATTGAAATCTGACGACAGCACAGTATTCTTGGGTATAACTCTGGATGCTAAGCTTCAATGGGGTTCACATATAGAAAAATTGTCAAAAAAGCTAAGTTCTGCTGCATACGCAGTTAGAACAATTCGTAATTTGACTGATGTTGAGACGGCCCGTTTAGTGTACTTTGGCTATTTCCACAGCGTAATGTCGTACGGCATTCTGTTGTGGGGAAATGCCGCCGATATTCAAACAATATTTGTTTTGCAGAAACGAGCTGTTCGTGCAATTTATAAATTAAGTCCGAGACACTCTCTCAGAGAAAAATTTAAAGAGATTAATGTACTGACCGTGCCGTCTCAATATATTTATGAAAATCTTTTGTATGCTCATAAAAATATAAAATTGTTTAAAAAATACAGTGATGTCCATGATATAAATACTAGGAACAGGCACAAATTTATTGTACCTACAACAAGGCTCAAGAAAATAGGTGGCTCCTTCAGATGCCAATGTATACATTTTTACAATGGACTTCCAGAGGTGGTTCAAGATCTGAGCCTGAATAAATTCAAATCCTTCATTAAACGTAAGTTGTGTCAGAAAGCATTTTATAGTGTGAAGGATTATATTGAGGACAAAAAGGCTTGGGCTTGAGCTGCGTCCGATTTCTATACAATGATTGTTCTTTGATTTTTCCTCTTGTAGTTTTAATATGTAATTGTTTATGTTATTTAGTCAAAGCCTGTATTACACACTATGTAGCCAAGCATATTGTACGTTACGGAATTGTATCGCTGACAGAGGTGTTCGGCACTTGTGCAGCTGCAGCTGCACAGGAGTTAAACTTTCCACAGATTCGGGAACACTGTTGGAGCTGCTGAACCTTGGACAAAACTATCTTAGCATTGTGTAGATTCAATTTCTTAGTATTGTATAATTGCATGGCAAACGTGTGAGCACAATGTACGAATGTGCTGTAAGGCATTTATTTGTTGGGTTAATCTTTTTTATTGACTTAATTGTGCTTTGGCTGTTGAGAGTATGTCATGCTCACTCAAATGTCTCGCTGATGGTGGCGTGTGTTTTGGGTCATTGGGTTCCCTTCGATATGGTTGAGCTGAATGATGCTGATCCATACGTCATGTTCGTGAACGGACGCCGTCGGAGGGGACTGGTCATCTCTTAGCTGCCACGGCGTATTTTAATTTCTGAATTGATTTTTGTATGTTTTCCATAATGGACGCTCTCAGCGTACAATATATTTCTGCATCGTTCTCACGCGGTTGATTTCAACATGAATGATGTAATCAAATATTTGTAACAATAGCTTAAAAATTTAAAAGAGTGTCCATGGAGTTTCTTGCCCGTTCTTCTCCATAGGTACCTACTCTTTGGAATGGGCGACTAGCTTCATCTTATTGACTGACCGACCTTCTGACAATTCAAAAGTGCCTGTAACTGGTTTATTTGAAATAAATGATTTGATTTGATTTGATTTGATTTGATTTATCCAAGTCCATTCAGTTGTTTTTGTGTCAATCAGGAACATACGTCCAGACGAACAGATAAACGGACATAGATTTTATTACATATATGTATAGGTTTCTGGCCTTCGTGGTATATCGATAATTAATTTAGTTCCTTTTCCATAGTACAAAGTATTCTAAATTTTACCAAAATCGTCCTAGAAGTTTCGGTTATTAGTACAAACTAACTGACAAACAAAATATTTCAAATCGTTTTTTTAGAAGTATTTATATTTCTAAAACCATTCGAATTACTTTACAAAATCTTACTCTCATAAAGTTAAAGCCTTTGCTAAAGAATGTCTTAAGTTCGACCGACTTTGATACATAAAGTTTTCTCGTCCAATGCACTTCCAAACTCTAATGAAAATAGTCTAAAACAAAGTTGAAAAACTTGCTGCGTAGTTTGTCTTAGAAACTTCTACATTTTCCACAAATATAGAAAACTTTTTAATGTTTTCTACATTGCATTGATTTGTTACAGGTTATTTTTAAGTAAATTATTTCATTAGGTACTTATTCTTCTTCTTTAGCCTGTAGAGGTCCACTGCTGGACAAAGGCCTCCACCAAGGCTTTCCACGATGACCGGTCCTGTGCTGCCCGCATCGGCTTCCCGCGACCATTACCAGGTCATCGGTCTACCTTGTTGAGGAGGCCCCCAACAAGGTAAGACGCAGAGTAGGGAGGCCCCTACTCCGCGTCTTCCGATACCTTACTGTCGCAGTGGGCCCGCATGGTAGATTACGGTCTACTCTCACCGAGAGGAGGCCTGTGTTCCAAAGTGGGAATGGTATCTATCAGTTCCACTATGAAGTTGCCGTCTGCTTACCCGTGCTTCACTACCACTGCTTTCAAAATGGAAAGGAAAAGATCGTGTGGCGACCGGCTTATCTTAGAACCAAATAATTCAATGGCATGTAACATCCATCAACCCGCAATGAGCCCGCGTACCTAGTGAATCACGTACCCACATTGTACTGTTTTTCGAATCTTCTTATTCTAAATTTGCATCTTTACAACACCAAAATCCGGCCTTCAAACATCTCCCCCCCTGGTTTAAATACTCATGTAATTATCTACCATCATCATCATCATCATCTCAGCGTTAATCCCAGTCGAATCTAAGGCTTTTTCACCTGGAGTCTGGGGTCCGCTTTAGCAGTCTAACTGCTGATTTGGCTAAACGTCGATTATTTTCCGTGAAGCGACTGCCGTCTGACCTCCACAACGAAATATCGAAGCATTGCAGTTAGAATAATGTAATTATCTACCAATGTGTAAAATCCTTCTTCAGCTTTGCTCAGCTCCGCTCCGCTCATTTCTCGACTATTGTTAAACACTGAAGTAGTGTTAGTTACACATTCTGTCTACACTGCAATTGTAGCGTGGTTGAGTGACGGTTGGAGACACAGTCTAAAAATCATACAGTCGTCCGACGAAGACGTCTAGACAGGACAATCGTGCGGGGTGTGAGGGACGAGACGCGGGTAAGCGGCACCCGAGCTGCGAACAAAACGATGTTCGTAGCTCGGTATCTATCATTAAGGGCTAACACGTGTTTGTTTTTTTATTTGTTTGTTTTATAATTTGATATGAGTGTCAATTTTGAGTACAATTGGGATGCTTGTAACGAAGAAGCCATCCTTTTTGACATCCGAAATGGCGGACGTCGTTTTTTTTATAATTTAATATGGGTGTCAATTAAGTAAATATAATTGTGGTGCTTGTTACGAAAAAGCTATCCTTTCTGAAATCCAAGATGGCGGACGCCAATTTAAATGTATATTAATATGATATGGGTGTTAATTCCGAGGTCGATTAGGGTGCTGGTTACGAAAATGCCATCTAAATAACTTAAATCTGTCACGAGTTGTTCCCTTAGTAAAAATAGCAAATTTATTAAATATAATACAGCTATCGATGTTAATCTGCAATAAATAAATAATTTCATGAATATTGTTTATTTGTGACAACCCTGGCCGATGCGTTACTGTCTAGACGATGTCGGCATTTTACACGAGATCAAAGGCGTCGACCTACCATATGATTTTTATACTGTGGTTGGAGATGTAAGAAGCTCCCTACACTACCTCACTATAATTGTTACATCTACTATGCCCGCCTTGGACATAATAAATGTATCGTACGAGAAAGATACATTAAAGAAATTGAGGTCATACAGTGAACGTTATTCTCTAAGGAGTTTGATCTCTAGCTTACTTAGAATTTTCATATAAAAGTTGACTTTGAAAAACCCTTCACAACCACCATCATTTTATGACATTTATTATCCAGGAAATCAACAGCTCTTTAAAATTTTATAGTAAAATATATTAACTAGTAGTCAAAACAAAACTTCAAAGACATGTGCCATCTACCAACTCGCACTTGGCCCGCGTGGTTGGATGGATTACGGCCCACTTCCATTCACCGAAAGGAGGCCTGTGTCCTTTAGATGTGTGCTTCATATATATGTAGATAAATATAAATAAAAGGAAATAAAAGCGCGCGTTTCGCCTCCTCCTTTATACCGGGTACATCGAGGGACTGGAACAACTTGCCGGCGGCGGTGTTTCCGTCGGACTACAATTTGAGTGTATTCAAGGCTAGTGTGAATAGGCTTTTAATAAACTAGTGCGCTTTACCTTCAACGATTGCGTCACTGCTTACCATCAAGCGGGTTTGCGGTCAAGCGCTAGTTTATAATTTAATAAAAAAAAAACATCCATATAGGCGAATTTTTGAGAGTAAGAATATACCAATTCAGCATCATAAGCACATATAGGTTGTTTGGCGTCATGTTTAGCCGCAGCTTTTTTGAAAGATATACCATGGCTCCTGGCGCATAGGCAAGTGAAGGATCACAGGTGGGATTTAGTCAGTAAGGTCAGTATTCCAAAAGGAAACTCAAGCATTGATCTCTGCTTAAGCATTACTTAAAAGTAGATTCAACCAATCAAATAGCTTGAAACGAGACTTAAGTAGAACTTGAGTTTTGAGTGACGTTCTGTAATACGGACCTAAAAGTCTGACATGCCACCGCCAGTCGTCCCGCTCCACCCAAAACCGGACAGATCATTTATTTGATTTTCCATTCAAAGAAAAGGTGATCCTTTTTTTCGAAGAAACGCCGGTGCAGCAGACGAGTCCTGGAGTTAAGACCGTGTGGCCAAGCGTAGTTTGAGACATGTCCAGGTTAAATGGACCGATGGCCTAAAGAAGGTGGTTGGGACAGACTGCGTGCGGAAGGCGGAGGTAAAGGTGTAATGGCACAGCTTAGAAGAGCCCCATTTCCAGCAGTACCTAGACTGCGTTAGGCAGAATTAATTATGGATCACATTGCCTGTGACTCATCACAAAAACTTTATGAAAAACCACCTAATCAAAAAATATAGGGTGAATACATTAATTTATTTTTTTCAATCTTCCTATACAATGTGCAATTTTGGCGCTTCAAACATGCGCGTGCCGGCCGAGAGGACGGGACGGAGCGATGATCAGGACTGCCGACTGAGCCATTACGCGACGGCAATGTGCGCCCTTCACTCCACTAAGCTCACAGACGTGCTTAGCCATGCGCATTTCATTGTTTCTTATTCGTAAAAAGTAAATTATTAATTATTTTGATCATGTAAATTATGTAATTATACCACTTCATTTATTATACCGATTGAGCCGATTCATGCAGTAAAATTATTCCAAAAAAATTTAGTGCTTTTTTATTCACTTTGATACCTGCGTTTAGCTGTATAAAACCGTCAAAATGTCAACAGAAAATTAAAATGAAACAAAGTTTGAACTTTTGTCATATTCATCGCACAAATTATACATAAACTAGCGAATGCCGTTTGCACAAAGACACACAACAACGCGCTAACACATTTTTTTATAAAACATATCTCTAAATAACAATACAAAGCCAAAAATGTTTCCGTGAAACAGGGAAATTGCCGAAACAAAGTTTTGTTTGCAGAGCGTTCGTTCCATTTTACGTGTATGTACGCGGGCTTAGCATTTCAAAGTGTCAAAATTTTAACATCTCGACTCCCCGTCCAAGTGGTTCTAAATTCAAATAAAACTCCACAGAAATATGTACCGTATGCATGTTGCCTTTTGCTTGCTAGTACCGCGACATGGTTTTTTTTTTTACTTTTGCAACATTTCGTTTTAGCGGCCTGACTTTTAAACATTGTATATATACAAGATGGGGATTTTAGCTTAGTTGTTTTATTTTAATTTGGTTTTGAAAAAAGAAATAAAAAAGAAATATATGAGTTTCTGCGTATTTTCGATGTATTGAAAAAAGGATGCGAAGTTATACGAGACTTTGCTTTCCAATTTTTGTAATGACGTGTAAAATTTCAAAGTTCTTACTAAGCCCTTATCTTAATAAATATAATGTACTTCGACTTTAGTATCAAGCACATTGTAACTAAATATTTCATTATTTTAATATCACTTACTTTTTTTTTTTTTTTTTTAATTTCAACACACTAGGAATTACTATGGTATCGCGGTTGCGTTTACAAACATTTAAACCCACGTACTTACACAAACAGCCAGACTTAGAACATCTATCCATAGGCTATGCAAATTTTTGTTTCGTGCGGAAATGGAACCCTAACTAATAATCTATCAAATGAATAGAAATAGGTTTATTACAGTATTACAAATTACCAAAGAAAGTGTTAAAACATTGAGATGTCTGGTAAACAAAGCGAAACCCAAAGTTGTCATTCTAAGCCTTACCCCAAACACTCTCAAGGTTTGGACTAACAAAGATAGAAATGCTTCTCATTAGTGCCTTTAAACAGACGTCTTCCAACAAAGTACCGGGGTTACCCTTTAATGAGACCGATGCACGAAAACGTGAATAGATTATTTCCAGCCAGATGTAGACATGTCGCCACCAATTCTTAACATTTCTCACAAGGACTTACGAAACGCAAATGTAGGCTCCCAACAAAATTTTATCTACAACCCTTGAAACTTTATCCACGCAATTTTGATTAATAATTTCATGGGCATAAAGATCATAATTGCATAAATGTGAGTCGAATAAAAGTAATACGTGAACCGGAAAATTAATCTTGTCACCTCAAACCCTACTTTCGATTCATGCAACAATTTTCACGGGAAATGTTACGGAGTTTTGGAAAGGCAATTTTTCATAAGTGTGAACCCACCGTCATATTTTTATATCAAGGTTTTGATTCAGTTATTATACTTAAGAGGATTGGTACATACATAATTATATATCGATGTTCATAATATATATACAAAGTATTTATTACTCAATACATAGACTCAAAAATCAGATAGAAGCTGGGCTAATGTTTTTTTTTATTATTATTATTTATAAACTAGTGCTTAGCTGGCGGGGTACATTGCTCGTAGAACCGATTTCCGATGGTGCAGTAAGGTTCTGAAGTGGCAGCCACGTACCGGAAGACGCAGCGTAGTGATGCCCCCAACAAGGTGGACTGATGACCTGGTTTTTTTGTATTTTCATATCTGGGATTTTTGTTATACATTTTTGATAAATAATTGTAGAGAAAAACTCCAATCAAAAATTTAAGGAACGGTGTGAAGAAAACTTAAAGATTTATAAATATTTTAGGCGTCTTTACTTAGGTAAGTACCTATATTTTAAATCCCTTTGGGATATTAAATGGTAGCACCTTTTGCTAACTCAAAACAACTAATGAAATATTTTCGTAAAGCACTTTCTATACCAGTCTGTTTGAAAGAAAAGAAATATAGAAAAAACATTTAGCACTTCTTTTTCAGAACGTCTTATAAAACTACCTTTGCAAAAATATTAATATTATCCTTGTTTTTGATAAAAGACGCCCATTGCAGTACAAAACGCACCTATTCTGCGATCGTTCCGTAGTTTTCTGCGACCTTCACATGATCATGATGGCCTGAATAAAAATCATACATAGTCCAAAGTAACGTGTGCGGACGCTATAACCGATGTGGTGCCTCAAGCTATGGAGTATTTTATCCCATTCAATGACGTGCCCGTCGGTGGCTCGGCTCGCCCATGGTTCAATGCCGATTGTGTCCAAGCTGAACAGCGTAAACACACGGCATTTCTCGCCTGGGTTGACGCTCGTGACCGCGGAGCTCCGGATCTAAGCTCAAAGAAGAGATCCTTTAACCGTGCTGCCAAGTCCTACAAGAAGGCGCTCAAGAAGGCTCGCTTCGACCGCATCACCCATATTGGCAACAAGTTATCTGCGCAGCCATCCGGTAGCAGATCTTTTTGGTCCCTTGCCAAATCGGTTGAGGCGAACTTCTGTCGGCCCTCACTGCCTCCGCTGGTTAGGCCTGATGGAACACTGGCTCATACGGCGAGAGAGAAAGCAGGTCTCTTTGCTTCTCTCTTTGCCCATAATTCGCGTCTTGATACTGGCAGTGCTACTCCACCTAATTTACCTCATTGCGGAGCCTCAATGCCTGAGGTTCGCATTAGGAACAAGGAGGTTCTGAGAGTACTGTGTCGTCTGGACGTGAATAAGGCTAGTGGTCCGGATGGTATACCAGCGATTGTTCTTAAGGCTTGTGCGCCCGAGTTGTCTCCTGTATTGACGCGCTTGTATCGCCTCTCATTCAGGACTGGTATTGTGCCCAAGTCCTGGAAGCTTGCTAACGTGCAGCCCGTGCCCAAGAAGGGTAGTCGTGCCGATCCTGCCAACTATCGGCCGATTTCGATCACCTCCATACTTAGCAAAATTATGGAGCGCGTATTGAACTCGCGCCTCTTGGCATACCTGGAAGGTAACGATCTCCTCAGTGACCGACAGTACGGGTTTCGCCGCAATCGGTCAACTGGGGACCTACTAGTGTATGCCACTCACTTGTGGGGCGAGGCCCTCGAGAAGAATGGGGAAGCGATTGCTGTCTCCCTTGATGTCTCGAAGGCCTTCGACCGGGTATGGCACGCTGGCCTTTTGAGTAAGCTTCCAGCGTACGGCATTTCCCCTAGCCTGACTGGCTGGGTAAAAGACTTCCTGACTGAACGGTCCCTCCGAGTTGTTGTCGATGGATGCTCTTCTGAGCCCATGTCAACTAATGCCGGTGTTCCTCAGGGGTCTGTTCTCTCTGCAACTCTGTTCCTGCTGCATATTAACGATCTGCTGATGCCTGGTATCTATGGGTATGCAGATGACAGCAAAGTTGTAGAGAGATACCTGCCGGGTGCTCGGGCTAGTAGGGAATCAATCCGGTCCGAAAGAGAGGCCATGGTTGAGCGAACGAGTGTTGCGCTGCAGGCAGTCTCCGAATGGGGCAATGCCAATCTTGTAGCATTCAATGCCGCCAAAACACAGGCATGTCTTTTCACCGCCAAAAGGAGCCCGTTCACCTTGGCCCCTACTTTTCGGAATGTGTCCTTGGAGTGTTCCGACCGCCTTCAGCTTTTGGGAGTTGAGATTTCCTCGGACCTTAACTTTGGGCGGTTCATTGAGTCCAGGGCTAAGGTGGCTGCCGGGAAACTTGGCGTTATCGCAAAGGTCCGGCAGTACTTCACACCTGGGCAGCTTCTAATGTTATACAAAGCACAGGTCCATTCGTGTGTGGAGTACTGCAGCCACATTTGGGCTGGTGCTGCCAAGTGTCACCTGGCCACTTTGGATTCAGTGGAGAGACGTGCAAGGAGGCTGATTGGTGATCCTGATCTAACTCAAGTTGGTCTCCAAAGCCTAGAGCACAGGCGTAGAGTAGCCAGCCTTTCGGTGTTCTATAGGATGCATTTCGGGGAGTGTGCGATGGAATTGCATGATTTAATTCCCCCATCTCCGTTCCACCAGCAGACGACCCGTCGTACGGCTGGTTTCCACCCTTACGTTGTTAACACCTCTACGATCCGGACGAAGCGTTTCGCCTCCTCCTTTATACCGCGTACATCGAGGGACTGGAACAATTTGCCAGCGGCGGTGTTTCCGTCGGACTACAATTTGAGTGTCTTCAAGGCTAGAGTGAATAGGCTCTTAATAAACTAGTGCGCTTTACCATCAACGATTGCGTCACTGCTTACCATCAGGCAGGATTGCGGTCAAGCGCTAGTTTATAATATATAAAAAAAAAAAAAAAAAGAAGTAAATGGTATCGTATTTTTCACAGAATAAGCCTCAAAATCCTGTACAAAATCAAGCCCCAACTGCTGGCAATTTATACTTTTGTTAAATTACCCTTTATTTTAAAGCCACTTATCTATTCCTAGTAATTAGTATAGTATACTTTCTACATAATGTACAATTGTAATTACTAAGTCCATACATTGTTCTTTTGGATTGCCAGACCAAGAGGAAAATCGGTTAAAAATTCATTTGAGCAGTATTCTTTGAATTTGTTGTACTTGGAGTATTTTGAAATAGAATGTTTATTCTGTGTAGGTAGATGTTGAAAATGAGGTCATGTTTATAAAGTAAATGTTTATAAACATTATTAAAATAACTAGCTGATGCCCAATACTCCGTCAGCGTGGACTTCAGTTTACAGCACGCGGTGGTTCCCGTTTATTGTAAATTAAAAAGACCTCAATTGCTATAAAATAAGTGCCTGTTGAAATAATGGGAGCAATATGTACGTCCGCGGTTTGCTCCCGTTTTAGCATCATTTTTTTTGTTACTGCTCTGCTCCTATTAGTCATAGCGGGATGTTATATAGCCTATGTTCTTTCTCAGGCTTAAAATCAGTCGTTGGTGTCCAAGATATACTTAGAAAGTACATATAACTAAGAAAAGTTACATTGGTACTTGCCTGACCTGGAATCGAACCCCCGCACTCATACTTGAGAAGCTTGACACTTAATAAGTACAACGTATTAGTACTTTTAATTAGACTTACATTATTACATAACTTAAATATTACAATTATTTATTACTTTTTTTATATATAATTATAAACTAGCGCTTGACTGCAATCCCGCCTGATGGTAAGCAGTGATGCAATCGTTGATGGTAAAGCGCGCTAGTTTATTAAGCCCATTCACTTAAAAAATCATAGTGAATAGGAAGAAAGACGCCATTTGAGCGAGGTGGTGCAATGTTAAACCCAACAACACGACCAACGATGCTGCGCCAGAGGGAGACTGATGTGGAGAGCCTCCACGACCAAACTCCCGATACAACAACATTTGACGCATCGTTCTCGGCACACATCGCAACACAACTGCTCAGACCCGTCCTCTGTACGGCTTCACCAGACATCATGCCGGAACACGACGAATCGCTTGGCGGCAAGACTTTGTCTGTTGAGTGGTCACTTCGGCCAGCAGCCGATGTTATGGCCTACCACCGAGGAAATTATTAGTTATTACAACGAATAATTACTAACACCACGTAAACTCCATTCTGGTAAACCAACCGTACGTACCATATTCCAAATTGGGCAAGTTTTTATGAACGGTAACGTAAAACGGTATTTTCGTTTGAGGCCTCTAATGAATATCTGAAGGTTTAGTCCAATCAAAGTTTTCTCATTTACTGTGATGTATACCGACATCTTGCCGAGTTACACTTTGACAAATCTGCGTTCGTAGAATATTTCAAGTGTGAAAAGTGGCTTTCATGGATGGAAGAGAGAAGTTATCTTTGAACCGTTTACAGATCTGCTGTTAGGATCATCAAATTACTGAAAAAAAAAAAAATATCTATTCATCTTCAGTTCACATTAATTGGTGTAGACTGAGAGTAGAAAAATGCTTTTCTTTATGTTATGAAATAGTGCTTGTCCACGACCACGCCTGATGGTAATCAGTCATTTAAACTATGATGGTAAAGCGCACTAGTATATTATGAGCCTTAAAGATACAGCGGGCGGTGAGCAGAGGGCAGCTCACCGCCCGGTAAGGACCAGGCCTGAGTCGACGGCGCGTCGTGTTTCACGCGCGCCTTAAAGAGATCGTGACGGGGTCCACGAAGACTGATGCCTCCTGGGTCAGGGTTGCGGGTTAGTTAAACAAGAAACCGTGGCCCTGGTCGTCGCACAGGCAAGTGAAGAAACACGGGTGGGTTTTAGTCAGTAAAAGTCTGACACGCCCTTCCACTCCGCCTAGAGCGGGAGAAGTCATTTGATGATTTCCCAGCCTAACAAAAAAAGAAAACTTAAATTGTAGTTAGATGGAAAGACCGCCGCAGGCAAATTATTCCAGTCCTTCGTAAGGGATATAAAAGGTGAGGCGAATTGCTTCGTCCGGATTTTAGCGGAATTAACAAAGTAAGGGTGGATACACCCAATATGGCGGCCCTTTCCATGATGGAACGGTGATGGCGGAATTAAGTCATGTCATTCCCACGCACACTCTCAAAATGCATCCTATAGAATACCGAAAGGCTGGGTTGGTTGGCATATGAATTGGAAAACACTTTTTATCTTGTATGTTTGTGTATGATATATTGTCACGCGGATCCCTCTCGCCTTGAAACATAGGCTTTAACGTATCTCCAGATCTAAGTAGATAGGAAGTGCTTAACCGAATTAGCGAGCACGGACAAATTCGCGTGCAAAAACTAATTATTTACAGTTATTGGTATTATTCATTTTCATTTTTCTGGCTTTAAGTGCGAGGAATTCGATGACATAAAAAGTAGGTAAAATTGGAAGGTATCTACTCTTGCGCGCGTGTTTTACACTAGCCAGTTGATGAACAAGTTGGCTCTCTCATAGCCCCATAGCACAACGCTGCATCATAGTGAGTGGAAGCCTTGTCACACTCATGGCGTGCAACTGTCGATTATTTCTGCTGTTTGTTTCTGATTATAAATCTGTTTTGCTTTACACAACATGTGCCATATGTTTTTGAGATATACATATTATATATACAATATGTAAAGAAAACCCTGTCCGACCCATAAGTATAATAAAGGTTAGGTTTTTTATCACTTGACCAAATATAATATAAAATTTTACATAATCATCATAGTAACAATACTAATGAATTTTGAAATAATCCTTTTTTCCCGGGAATTAATTCCAATTTTCCCGAAATTTGATAATTTTTAAAAAATTGACAACACCGGTATTATTATAAGCGAATAGCGACTCGACCATGTCACAGGTGCCGCGTGTCCTGCCCCCCGCCGCCCGCGGAAAGGGTCGTTTACCCCACATATTGTATTAAGTTACTTCTTTTTGCGAAATAATATTTATTTTTTTAGGGGTATATTTTTTTTAAGTTTTGCCTGTCTTTGTGGGCATTATTAGAATCAGTTATCGATACTTAACAATACCTTTACGGATCGGACAGGATTTTCTTTACATATTGTATATATCATTTATATTTTCTTTTCATATAAACGAAACTATTCTAACACCCAAATCCGTCAATGGCGTCAGGTGTAGCAGTACCTACCTACCTACAGACGCCACAAATAAGTCAACGCATCATATCTGAATGATGCGTTGACTTATATGTTTCATATGATAGGTTTGGTAGATTAAAAATCTCATTCTATAATATTTGTAGGTAGCTGTTTGATGTATAATATTAGATAGATAACATTTTGATGTAATCACTCTGTCTATAGGTATTGGAACTCACGTAATTTTGATAACATCTTATATCCTCCGATCTCGTGATAAGTGACTTATTTAACTAGTGAAGTAAAAAAGTGAGTCATAATTTCTTATAGATAAGTAACCGATTGTATGTTTCCGTATAGAGAAATATAGAAATGGCATGCCTATTCTGACCTACAGGAATGAATGCTAATAACTGCGAGTACCAATACAAAACAATATATAAATAACAAAATAATAAATAAAATAATAATACAAAAAACAAACGCCTCAAAAATAAACAACACGTCATACTGACGTCACACGAATTCTACATCACGCAATAAGAGTTTACCGTGCAACTAGCATAAATATAACTTCCCAATTTCAACCATTGGGCAAATGCCCGCCAGACATAACACCCGTCTGGTCGGAGGATACTCCCTTTTCTATGGAGGATGAGTGAACTTTACTCGCTGTTCCGCATACCTCCACATCAGGTAAAATCGATTCCTAGTAAATATTCTACACTAGCGGCCGCCAGCGACTTCGTTCGCGTGGAGTTAGTTATGCTCTGCTCCTATTGGTCGCAGCGTGATGTTAAATAGCCTAAAGCCTTCCGGGATTAATGCGCTATCCAATTCAAAAAGAATTTTTCAAATTAGACTAGTAGTTTCTGAGATTAGCGCGCACAAACAAACAAACAAACTCTTCAGCTTTATATATTAGTATATATAGATTATTTTTCTCTACGATTTCTCTATTTTTAGCTCCTTTGTTCGGTAGGTAGTTCACGTTATGTGTGAGTTGTAAACAAACCTCTATAAAAACCAATTTCCTTTTCATATGCGAGACTGCAAACATCAAAATATAATAGTGGTTTTTACCTTAATTTTCCTGTTACAGCCACAAATTCCAGAGTCTTTGAAACAGAAAACTGGGTGCTCAAAACAAGAGTATTGTGGTAAACAACATTATCTTAATGAACCATATACCCGTAATTGAGAAGAGCTCTCGTGTCTGGTTGAAAATTTCATTGTTAAAATGACATGTTCGGGTAAAAGTTGGGTAAATCCATTGCCGACAGAAGCGGGCTTAGTAACTATGAATGCTTTGAAGATAAAAAGGTGTATTTCTCAGTACTGTTGGATAAAAGTCTAGCCTATAGTTATTCTCCGACCAATCTTTTATGTCTTCTTCTTCAGCCTATATAGGTTCACTGCTGGACAAAAGCCTCCCCAAGGTTTTCTACAATGACTGGCCTTGTGGTGCCCACATCTATCGGCTTCCCGCGATTTTACCTGATCATCAGTCGACTCCAGAACCTTACTGCCCCGTCGGTCATCGGTTCTACAAGCAATATGCCCCGTCCACTGTCATTTAATTTCTATCACTTAAATCTTCCATGTAAATAGATCTAACTCGTAAAGAGTGATACAAGCAAAATATTAAGGTTTTGTTCGCTTCCTAAATTATTATTTAAAAGGATAGATTCAATGACTCAACTGTTCACTGAATAACTTTTTGAGCGTCTCACGTCATCATCATCATTATAAACCTTTTCGTCGTCCCACTGCTGGGCACAGGTCTTTTCTCATACAGAGAAGGATTGAGCGTAATCACCACGCTTGATCCTTTCCTTTCCTTTGTCCCTTGTAATCAGTCATTGGTGTCCAATATACAATATATAAAGAAAACCCCGTCCGACCCATAAGGATAATAAAGGTTAGGTAAACACATGACCAAATAAAATATAAAATTTTACATAATCATCATAGTAACAATACTAATAAATTTTTAAATAATATTTTATTTCCGCGAATTAATTCCAACTTCCCCAAATTTTGGTAATTATTTAATAAGTAACAACACCATTTTTGACGGTATTATTATGAGCGAATAGCGATGTGACCGCGTGCCCTGTCCCCTTTCGCCCGCGCATGTATTGCCTACCGCACATGTAGTTATTTACCTCCTTTTGCAAAATAATATTCATTTTTTTAGGGGAATTTTATTTTAGTTTAGTCCAGCTTTGTACGTGCAATAGTAGAATCAGTTATCGAGACCTAACAATACCTTCACTGATCGGACAGGGTTTCTTTAGATATTGTATACATACTTAGAAAGTACATATAACTTAGAAAAGTTAAATTACTTTAACGATTAGGCGACCACTAGGCCACCACTAACCACTACGCCACCACTAACCGAAGAAGCAGGCTTAGGGCGGGTTGTTTCAAACGGTTGGTTATCGTAACATACGTACATCAAAAAGTTACGTTAACGAATGATGTTTAACGTTCGTTAAATGCCGGGGCTACATTAGCAGGCGAAGATTCGTTTCGCGTTGGCGCGCAAAATATCCTTTGTTGGACATGCACGATGTTATTATCTACATTGGCGGGCAAAGATTCAGAAATCGGTCTACGGCGAATATTCGTTGTTTAGTTGTGCGGCCGACACGATGGAGGAAGCAGTGGCTTTGCATTATATGTCATTAAATTATGATTTATTACATGTTTACAAAACAAATAAAACAAAAACAATGAAAAAAAAATGCAAAAAGAACGTCAGTCCGACTTCAAAGTCTGGAGTTCTGGACGACGTTGAAGTGACGTAGGTGTGACCACTCCAGCGAATATTGTCGCGACAAGTCCTTTGAAGCGCGCCACTTTACCGACAGCGCCCCGAAGCTACATCGTGTGCGCACGAATGCGTTGCAACGATGTACCCGGCCACATACATCGCCGTAGCCCGAATTATTGTTTATTGTTGTGGGAAATAACTTCGTGCCATTTTATAAATTAAGTCCGTTTATACTAGAAAACTGTGTACCTATAGAAAAGCTATACTTTGACGAAAAATGGATACATTTTATTTTATTTATTTGGGGCAAAAATCTATTACCTATATGTTACAATATTAATAGCCGGCTAAGGTATAATACATAATAAACAAACAAACATTGTCGTCCGCCGTGGCGCAGCGGTCAACACGCCTGCCTGCGACGTGGAGGCCCCGGGTTCGATCCCTGGCCAGGTCATGATGGAAAACGATCTTTTCCTGATTGGCCTGGGCCTTGGATGTCTATCTATATATGTATCTATTATAAGTATAGTATCGTTGAGTTAGTATCCCATAACTAACTCCCATAACTTACTTTGGGACTAGCTCAATCTGTATGATTTGTCCGTATATATTTATTTATTATTTATTTATTTATATAACCTACACCATACACACCAAAGTAAGTAAATTACTACACTCACTCGTACTACTACATACACTTAACATAGTTACTATGTTTAAGGTCTTAATAAGTAGGTAAGTATATGTTAAACATTGCAATCTAACAAAACACGTATATTCTATAATGTAAACATTTTTGTTTTTCAGAGAACGGAAAGATAATAAAACATGACGTGTAAAAGTGATCAGTGATCCTACTTGCTTAATAAACGATTTCATTTCACTAACTTCACAAAAAATGAGAAAGATCTCTTTCAATCTTCGATTGAAAAATATAAAGATGTGTTGTTCTGTAAAAAAACAGACAACAACAGTAATTTAAAAAAAAATACAAAACTTGGACTGCTAAACACCTTTCTTTTTCTTTTTACGGTACTTGTATCATCATCAGATCAACTACTATCGTCAACTCGCGAATACAAAAAGGGAGTTTATGTTGTATTCACTATTTGACACCACGGCGGACTAAACACAACTTGACAAAAGTTACGTTAACCAGTGCTCAGACCATCGGTTAACGTAATCGTATTTTTTTGCGTGTGTTAACGTTTACGTATTGTGAAACAACTCATTTTTTGACTTGACGATAGTTAGCACCATTTTTAACTTTTACGCATGCGTTAAGTGAACGTGAAACAACCCGTCAGCGTATCTTTTTTGCGTGCGTTAACGTTTACGTATTGTGAAACAACTCATTTTTTTGACTTAACGATAGTTAGCACCATTTTTAACTTTTACGCGTGCGTTAAGTGAACGTGAAACAACCCGCCCTTAGTAACTATGAATGCTTTGAAGAGAAAAAAGTGTTTTTCTCAGTACTGCTGGAAAAATGTCTTACATTCTCCGATCAATCTTCCATGTAAATGGATCTAACTCGTAGAAAGCGATACAAGGAAAATATTAAAAGGTTGTCTTCGCTTCATAAATAATTATTGTAGGTAAAGGATAGATTCAATGATGCAATTGCTTACTCAGTAACTTTTTGAGAGTCTCACGTTATGCTTAGCTTTTTCCCCACTTTGTAGGTGTTGGTGTCCAAGATTTTGATCTTTACTACGATGCAGGTAGTATCAGTATTTTATATGGAGCGACAGCCTATAAACACCGTTTACAACCCAGAGTTACTGGGCAATAGGTTACTCTTCCCCTTCCACTACCGACTGCTCACGTATCCAGCACAATTTGATGGATAAGCTTTTTTAGTTTTTGACTGTGATCCCGCTTAGTGGGTAGGTAGTGATGCAAACGTTGATAGTATAGCGCATTAGTTTATTAAGAGCCTATTCACTCAATAAAAAAAACTGGGTGAATAGGAAGAAAGACGGCAGTTAAGCGAGGTGATTCAATGTTATATCCAACAACACGACCAACGATGCTGCGCTAGATGGAGATTGAAAAAATTTGATTGGTAAGCTTTTTTTTTAAATGTCATAAAGTAGTTCTTGACTGGGCTACCTCGGGGGCTCGCAGGGTCAAGAGGCAGTGAGGCAAACGTTGATATTAAAGCGCATTAGTTTATTAATAGCCTATTCACTCTAGCTTTGAAGATATTTAAATTGTAATCTTAAGGGAAGACCGCCGCAGGCAAATTGTTCCTGTGCCTCGCTGTAAGCGGTATAAAAGACGAGGCGAAATGCTTAGTCCGGATCGTAGCCGTGTCGACAACGTAAGGGTGGATACAATGCCGTAAGATAGGTCGTCCGAAGATGGACCGGTGATGGCGAAATTAAGTCATGTGAATCCCGTGCACACTCTCCAAAATGCGTCCTATAGAATAAGCTGTCAATACGGAGCGTCTTAAGTGGCCCTACCAATAGTTCGACATGCATTAACTCTTATCTAGAGAGGTACAGACGACAGCACTTCAAGCTACTATAATCTGCCAAAATTCTTTATTAGATTTTCGACTTTATCGCTATAGTATTCAGCCTCAAGAATGATTGGGAATATTTGACCGTTTCGGGTAGCTGAATTTGCTGTCGTCCGTACATTGGCCATTACGCACAGCGGTGCCTTTCAAAAGTTAAATAATACTATTCCATTTTATAGAATAAAAAAAAATAATAATAATCGAGTACTCCGAAAGTATTTATTTTTTGATAATAAAGTTTTAAAAATTTATAAGTTCATGGTCAGTGAAAAAAAACGCCATACAAGAGGGCGTTAGAGGCAATGAGAAACCCTCGGGCTTCAAGGACCCACCAAATAGACCCACCGGTGGGTTTCTGAACACTGATTTATGTCCAAAGGCCCACTAGTGGATCCTCTGAAATTTTATTATCTTCGAAGACCCAGAACAGGGTATAAAGTTCACTCCTCCTCCATAGAAAAGAGAAGATCCTCCGACCAGACGAATGTTGTGTCTGGCGGGCACTTGCCAACGGTTGAAGTTGGGAAGTCGTATGCTAGTTGCACGGTAAACTCTGCTTGCGAGATGTAGAACCCGTGTGACATCAGTATGACGTGTTGTGCATGTGGCGGTTGTAGATACAAGGTCCAATTCCTGTAATGTAAAAAGATTCAAAACCTAGTTGCAATCTCACCTAACGACGAACAATGCCAAAAATCGGTCAAAAATGTCGACAAATTAGAGGTAATATTGATAGATCGAGACAGATTAGACTCTGAACGTTCTTAGAACTAAGTGGTAAGCGCGGCACTATCGTGACATATGAGACGAAAACGTTGCAGCATCCAGATGGCTCTAAGATAATTTTCAGCGATCTGGGGACACCTGTTCGTCTCTAGATTTCTACAACACTGCTAAGGTTGTAGGAATCCCTGATGCTACCACGGATATTTTTTTTAAATAATTTATAAACTAGCGCTTGACCGCAATCCCGCCTGATGGTAAGCAGTGATGCGATCATTGATGGTAAAGCGAGCTAGTTTATTAAGAGCCTATATGCTAACTGTTGAGTTTGACCAGCGTGTTGAGTTATGTACCTTAAATATAAATACAAATAACAATCAGATACAGTAGTATCAATAAGCAAGCATATACGAATAGATACAGCAGTATCAATCATCATCATCATCATCATCTCAGCGTTTATCCCGGTTGCATCCGCGACTTTCGCGTTGGAGCCCGTGGTCCGCTATAATGCATATTCTCCTCTATTTCGCGTGATCTTTAGCATCCTGTGGTAAAAGCTTGTTGGCACGTATGTCATTTCTTACAACGTCAAGCCAGCATTTCTTTGGCCTACCCCGCTTGTTCCGGGACGGCGGAGGCGCCATAGCAAGTCATTTGTTACCCACGTAACATCAGTATCAATAAGCAAGCATATTATTCAAATATTCCTACGTTTTTTCCCTTCAAGCTTTGCCTTGCCGAGCATCCAATCAGCATTAAGCTATGGAGAACAAACAAAAACGCAAGAAGTTTTTCCGTTCACCACTCAGTATACTTTTGCTCTCTCTCCGTAACCCTGGTTTGTGAACAACATCAAGCAAGCCGAAGTCCAAAACCGCCACTGGCCGCTGAGCCTATCGGCAAGTCTATAGTGCTAAGTGAATATTTGGTGGAGGCCTCCATCCACTCCAGCACACCAGGAGTACATCCACTGAAGCCCCCCTGAAAGTCCAACCTCTTTATTATTTGGAAGTACTTCCCCGTGGTTTCTCTCCGTATTTAAATTTCAATATACGTAATGTGTGCCCATCTCACAGTCAAAACAGTAAATAAATCATTTATTTAATTAAAATATAAAAATTGCCCCTATGTTTTGTTAAGATTTTACAAGAAATTTAAATCACTAGCGGTCGCCAACGACTTCGTTCGCGTGGAGTTAGTTATGCTCCGCTCCTATTGGTTGCAGCGTGATGTTATATTTAGCCTAAAACCTTCCTGGATTAATGGGCTAACCAACACAAGAAGAATTTTTCAAATCGGACACGTAGTTTCTGAGATTAGCACGTTCAAACAAACAAACAAACTCGTCAGCTTTATATACAGGGTGTATCTGACATCGTAACGCAAACTTCGCGAAAAGGCTAGACCGCATGCCACTAATAAAATTATGATAGAATTATGTCGTTAATGAAAGGTTGCAGAATTCACTGTGTTTAAAAAAAAGTGTCGGCTTGCCTTTGAACGTTGCAAGCGTGACGCACAGCATGCGGGTTTGTAGGTATGACGTTGATCCCTGATGTGAACTCTATTAAATCAGCTGATAAGATAGTTTTTCGAGTTTTGTTTTCATTGGGCTGTTTTGAGTAATTAGCGATTGAAATAATTTTTACTTTAAAATCTTATTGGGTTATAAAAGTATAGCAATTATTAACGGTCTAAAGTAAAAAAAACTACATTTTGTTTTAAATCATGAAAAAGCCTACGAAAAATTCCACCACTGGGGGCTCAGAATCTTATACTGGATCCATGGTTCTCGTTTGTGCGTCGATGTCAGATACACCCTTTATTACTATTGATATGTGAGCGTCATAGTCGATCAATGTTAATTAATTTTGAAGCCGCTATACGGAGGTAGTGCTAAAAGAGTTATTCTGGCGCTTAGCCATAACCATATTGACGACACGGTCGGTGCTGTGGCTTAGAGATCGACTGCAGCGCTGCGTGTTGCGGGTTCCCGAACAAACATTTGTAGGGCCTACAGGTAGTTGCTCCGGGTCGACTGGCTGTTTGTGTATGTAAGTTCAAATGTTTGTAAATGCACCCACGTTAAAGGAGTAATTCTTATTAAAGGGCAACCTCTTTTTTATGAAATATAAACTAGCGCTTGACCGCAATCCCGCCTGACGGTAAGCAGTAACGCAATCGTTTATAGTAAAGCGCAGTAGTGTATTAAGAGCCTATTCACTCTAGCCTTGAAGACACTCAAATTGTAATATGACGGAAACACCACCGCTGGCAAACAGTCCCTCGATGTAGGTAAGCTTTGTACAACATTAGAAACTGCCTTAGTGTGAAGTACCGCCGAACCTTTGCGATAACGCCCAGTTTCCTGGCAGCCACTTTGGCCTTGGACCCAATGGACCGCCCAAAGTTTAGGTTCGAGGAAATCTCAACCCCCAAAAGCTGAAGGTGCTCGGTACACTCCAAGGATACATTCTGAAAAGTAGGAGCCAAGGTTAACGGGCTCCTTTTGGCGGTGAAAAGACACGCCTGTGTTTTGGCGGCATTGAATGCTACAAGATTGGCATTGCCCCATTCGTACCGATCGGGATCGATAGGTAGGTGGATAGGTAGGGTAGGGGATCGAATGATTCCGTACCAGCCCGAGCGTCCGGCTAAATTATAATTTGGAAGTAACGCCGCCATCTTGTTTTTTTAATACATTAAAAAAAATACATTTTAAAATCTAAAACGTTTAAATACAGCGTGCGCTTTCAACGTCATTCCATCCCCAAAAATGCCTGGAGCAGCGTAAATAAACATTTCTAATACGCCAGACGTTTTAGATGAAATTGTTCACACGTTCATTCATAATAAGTATATTTCACAAGCTTTGTTCGCATTGTTTTCTGTAGCTACGACGGTGACTTTTACACAAACACTCATTTGTTTAGGTCTTAAATTTTGAAAGCGAAAATGACGTTTATTTTGTAACAAAAGAAGTGTCCCATAATTTTAATGGATAGGTTAGGCATAATTTTAACGATGCGAACAAATATCAAAAGAGACCTATATTTGAGCTAAATTCGTTAAAGAATAGAGGTAAACAAACCGTTGCTAAGCAACGAGTAGTTGACGCCTAAAAGACAGATGTTAACAACCTTTTCTACATAGATGATTTTCATAAAAGTAATAATCCTACTTCCTACTAATCTAAACAGTTTATTTATGTTTAGATATTTATGATTTGCATAGAACGCTTAACCGATTTGAATGAAATATGACACACATGTAAGCTAATTTCCTAGTAGGTTAAATTTTTTTATACATATATAGAATAGAATAGAATAGAATACTCTTTATTATGTACACCATATAGATTACAGAACATAAATAAAAATATTTAACAAAAGGTGACACAATGGGCGGTCTTATCGCTAAGAGCGATCTTTTACAGACAACCTTTACCATATAATATATTATACTTGAAAGTATTACAATGCATGTGTTATGCAGTTGAGAGTAATTAAAATACCCAAAATCGTATTAACAAATGCCTCAACTTTATTCATTGGTTGAATTCCACAAAATGACTTTAATACCATGATTATCTGGCTATCACGTAAAATGAATGTCGACTTTTTAATGGCTTCTCGAAATACCAAGTGATTATGCATGTTATTTTAATGATTCTATTGAAATATGCTGCGATAGGAATTGTTAGTAAATAGCTAGCATGTAAAAGTCGATAATCATGTAAGTAACAGGAGATTTGTAAAACGTGAGTTATGATAACTCTAAATTGGTTTGTTTACCTCTATTCTTTATGGAGCTTGGCGATGGTTATAAGTATTGTTTTATTTTAATGAGTCTTCATACCTATCTGTCTAGCGTAAAACGATACGAAAAACAACACATCAATCGTTTACACTTCAATATTACCAATGCTCGTTATATTTCAAAAATAATGGCCCTTTTAAAGGAAAAAAAAAAACGTTAATCGGCCCATTCGTTAACTAGAGAACCATTAACGTAACTAGAATTAAGTACATAAAATTAATGGCCGATAAATGATGGGGTAAATAGCCATTATGAACCTCTTGCTCTATATTAGACCCACAAATTGAAATAGCGTGAAATTTTTTTGGCTATCGAAAGTGATAATTTTTTTTTTATCGAAAGCTACCTATAGACTGATTACCATTATAATAATTTAATTAGTGGAATCAAAATCAAGCTTTTCCTACATGTCACTAAATAGATAGGTGCATTTTCATCGCTTTTCATTTTAATCGCTTTAGCATTACGGTGTAAGATTGACTGAGAAAATTAGATAGTCTAATATGATTTAGGTAAAATGAACTGCTGGTGCCTGTACTTACTCTCATTTGACAAAAATGTTATCATTTTTGTCAAATGAGAGTAAGTACTCCTTTTTTGGGTGGATAATTATCAAAAGACTTCTTCAACTTTAGACGGTTTACCCGGACACTTTACCCGATATAACTCAGGAACTACTTGATTTTATGATAAGTCATAGAGAGTTTATCATAGAGAGTCATAGATGGTTTACCCGGACACTTTACCCGATACACCTCAGGTACTACTTGATTTTTATGATAAGTCATAGAGAGTTTATCATAGAGAGTCATAGATGGTTTACCCGGACACTTTACCCGATACACCTCAGGTACTACTTGATTTTTATGATAAGTCATAGAGAGTTTATCATAGAGAGTCATAGATGGTTTACCCGGACACTTTACCCGATACACCTCAGGTACTACTTGATTTTATGATAAGTCATAGAGAGTTTATCATAGAGAGTCATAGATGGTTTACCCGGACACTTTACCCGATACACCTCAGGTACTACTTGATTTTTATGATAAGTCATAGAGAGTTGGTCTACAAGTCAAATAAAACGTTATGAAAGTTCAAATGTTATTATCAATAGAATTTAAAATCAGACGACCGTTTTGATGCATAATATCCAAAAGCGGAACAAAAGTCACTATTCTGTGTTCGCGAAACAGTGCCCCAATATCATCAAAACCTATCACAATCTCAAATCAACTTCTAGTTGAAGTTCGTTACCCAGTTTACAAAATAAACAACTTTTTAATTTAAATTCTCCGTATTTATTTGTCCGGTGTACCTCAGTTGGTAAACTTTCGTCTCTGATTACAGTAAATATTCACTTTGTTTTCTGTCACCGGAACGAGCCCTGCATTGATTAAGTTACATTTTAGACCTTGTTTTAGAATTTTTATTTATCTTTGTGTGGAGTTAAATAAATTCGATGTTCGAATTGTACCCTTCAGCGTAATTGCGTAACACACTAACAGTTGAAAAGGCTTTCATTTTGACAGTTCAACAACATTTATTGCGTTTTTTACTTTGATGAGCAGACTAGATTCTGGAACAAATAAAAATACTCCATTGACAGTTTTAACGTGATTAAAAACTATTGGATACTAAAAATACGTCAAATCACGTCAGGTGCTGGGGGGGACAGGGACACCTTCGCCTCAATCAGTTTTTGTCGGTCGTTTAGTTGCTCTGACCAAATGGCAGGCGTAGGTATTAGAAAAAAAGATATCATCTCGAGGTCGTCGAATGACGTCACGGAAACGTTATATACAAAAGCGACTTGGTGATTTTCTCTAGAGAACAGTTTCTGACATTCTTAAGTCAAACGGTAGAACCATATTTTTTATGACGACTGCCTTAGAGGCCATTTTGTGGCAGCCACCGGTTTTCTACCAAACTGTATTTACAAAGTCACAAGGAAATGTTAATTTCTATTCTGCATGAAAGCACGTAGTTGGTAATAATACTCCGAATGTAGCTTATTATTTGGCCTTAAAATTATTAACAGTCCTAAGAACCCATCAAGCTAACTTGCTTCAAAGTTCTTAGAACTGTTAACATAATACGGCGGATATAGTTACAGAGTTACTATATCCATATAGGTAGCGGTTAACGGCTACAGATAGATAAGTTCTGAACCATAATTAAAAGTGTGACGATCAATCTCAAACATAAAATAGTACATATATATAATCAGCATATAATTATCCCACAGTTGGGACACCAGTCTTCGACCAGTGTGCGTTGCCAGTGATGATATATGGAACTGAGACGTAGTCGCTAATAACGGGCCTTACATATGAAAAAGCTCAAGGTCACTCAAGGCGCAATGGAGAGGGCTATGCTTGGGCTTTCAAGAGAGGAAGAGAGCTATGGCTGAGGCAAATCAGAAAAGAGGAGATCCGCAGAAGAACGAGCGTAACCGACTAAGCACGAAAAATTACAACACTTAAGTGGCAGTGGACTGGGCATATTGCCCGTAGAACCAATGCCCGATGGGGCCGACGGGTTCTTGAGTGGCGATCACGCCCCGGTAGTCGCAACGTGGGTAGGCCCCCGACAAGGTGGACCGATGACCTGGTGAAGGTCGCAGGAAACCGCTGGATACGGAATGCGCAGGGCCGGCCGTCGTGGAGATTCTTGGGGGAGGTGTATATCCAGAAGTGGAAGTCTTTCGGCTGAAATGAAGATGATGATGATGATCATGAGTTGAAACACAGGCCTCCTCTCGGTGAGAGGGAGTAATGTACCACGCTGGTTCAGTACTGGTGGTCACATGTCTTCAGAGTCTTTTTTTTGGCTTCAGGACATGGCGGTTTACTCATGATGTTTTCCTTCACCGTTTTGAGAGCAGTGATGATGAAACATCCATACTTAATATTATAAATGCGAAAGTAACTCTGTCTCTCTGTCTGTCGGTCTGTCTGTCTGTCTGTCTGTCTGTTACGCTTTCCCGCCTAAACCCCTCAACCGATTTGATGAAATTTGGCACAGACAATCTTTAGACCCTAAGAAAGAACATAGGCTACCTTTTATCCCGGAAAAATTTGATGTTCCCGAGGGAAATCTAAAAAGCGCGATATAACCGAACTCCACGCGGGCGAAGCCGCGGGCGGAAAGCTAGTATTATATAAAGTAAAGCACCTAATGGGGTTCGACCTACGACCTACAATTTGTAAGTCACAGCCGATACCACTAGGCCACCGCTGCTCGTAATGTCAAACGCATGTCAAAAATGTGGGGAAGATGAGGTAGTTTAACAGATTGAGACTGATATTAGAAAATAAAATTCCGTCATTAATAAAAACGTTAAAAAATTTTTCGCCGTCTTATTTCGGTAAAAAGATATACAATATGTTAAGAAAACCCTGTCCGACCCGTAAGGATAATAAAGGTTAGGTAAACACATGACCTAATAAAATATGAAATTTTACATAATCATCATAGTAACAATACTAGTGAATTTTGAAATAACCTCTTTTTCGCGCGAATTAATTCCAACTTCCCCAAAATTTGGTAATTTTTAAAAAGTGACAACATTATTTTTACCCGACTACGGCAAAGCAAAAGGAGGGTTATGATTTTGACAGGCTATGTATGTATGTATGTATGTATGTATGTATGTATGTATGTATATGTATGTATGTTCATCTGTTCCCTCGTAACTTCTAAACTACTTATCAGAATTCGACAAATGATATATCATTAGAAGCGTCTTAATTGTCCGCTGGTTATAGGCTATATGGGGTTTCACAAAATCTACTGTGGCGCACTCTAGCGGACAAAACATACAGAGTAAAAAACTAAAGTTAAGATAAATATGCCGTGTTTGGTATCATTTGAAAGCGCTTTACTTGTACATTTTGAATATATATATATATATATATATATATATTGCTAGCATTTGTGTGTGACTTTACCTGTATTCATGGGCTGGTTGCATATAATTCACATCTTTTCGTTCATAGCTTCTTTACTACTTATCAGAATAAGACCACTGCATTACCATTAGAAGGGCCTTGATATTCTGTTAGTTATGAGCAATAAAGCTTGTCACCAAATTTAGTATTGCACCCTCTAGCGGACAAAAAGTTCTATGTTAATATAAAATTAAAATAAATATACCGTGTTTGGTATCACGTGAAAGAGCTTCACGAGTGCTTTGTGCTTGTACATAATTACAAGAATGCTTTAATGATGTTAAATATGAGCGATAAGAGTAAAGCGCGGATCATGGGAACTGTGAATCGCTTTATGCAATGTAGAGCAGTGTGAACATTATTAGAATATGTAATGCACTAATGAAAACGACATAAGCTGGGAGTAACTCCACGCGGTGAAGGCGGAAACAGTTTTATAACTGGCTAAATCTCCCATAAAAAGGCCTCTCCGCTATATGCCTTCGGGCTTATGTTGTTATATGTGCGTGTAGATGTAATATGTCAAGTACCTAGTTTTTAGTTCATCAGTTTAACTTTTGTTAATAATATGCGCCACAAATACACTTTAACACCAAAATAGTACAAATAAAAAAAAAGTTAAAAACTAAAACCCAACTACGACAAATAACGACGCTGAAAAAGTATAAAACAAGATTTTCAGAATACTGAACTGAACAAAGTTGCTAATGTAGTTGCAAGTAAATGGACACAGTAGTAATGTCATACAATACTATTCTGAAGTATGCAACATTCACTATGTAGAGATAAATTTTCATGTTTGGAAAGGCGTAGTCACACGTTGTCAAGGTGCTACGGTAGGTAGGTATATGTAACGTGTGACTACGCCTCTCCAAACATGAAAATTTATCTCTTTATCTCACTAAATAGATAGGTGCATTTTCATCGCTTTTCATTTTAATCGCTTTAGCATTACGGTGTAAGATTGACTGAGAAAATTAGATAGTCTAATATGATTTAGGTAAAATGAACTGCTGGTGCCTGTACTTACTCTCATTTGACAAAAATGTTATCATTTTTGTCAAATGAGAGTAAGTACTCCTTTTTTGGGTGGATAATTATCAAAAGACTTCTTCAACTTTAGACGGTTTACCCGGACACTTTACCCGATATAACTCAGGTACTACTTGATTTTATGATAAGTCATAGAGAGTTTATCATAGAGAGTCATAGATGGTTTACCCGGACACTTTACCCGATACACCTCAGGTACTACTTGATTTTTATGATAAGTCATAGAGAGTTTATCATAGAGAGTCATAGATGGTTTACCCGGACACTTTACCCGATACACCTCAGGTACTACTTGATTTTTATGATAAGTCATAGAGAGTTGGTCTACAAGTCAAATAAAACGTTATGAAAGTTCAAATGTTATTATCAATAGAATTTAAAATCAGACGACCGTTTTGATGCATAATATCCAAAAGCGGAACAAAAGTCACTATTCTGTGTTCGCGAAACAGTGCCCCAATATCATCAAAACCTATCACAATCTCAAATCAACTTCTAGTTGAAGTTCGTTACCCAGTTTACAAAATAAACAACTTTTTAATTTAAATTCTCCGTATTTATTTGTCCGGTGTACCTCAGTTGGTAAACTTTCGCCTCTGATTACAGTAAATATTCACTTTGTTTTCTGTCACCGGAACGAGCCCTGCATTGATTAAGTTACATTTTAGACCTTGTTTTAGAATTTTTATTTATCTTTGTGTGGAGTTAAATAAATTCGATGTTCGAATTGTACCCTTCAGCGTAATTGCGTAACACACTAACAGTTGAAAAGGCTTTCATTTTGACAGTTCAACAACATTTATTGCGTTTTTTACTTTGATGAGCAGACTAGATTCTGGAACAAATAAAAATACTCCATTGACAGTTTTAACGTGATTAAAAACTATTGGATACTAAAAATACGTCAAATCACGTCAGGTGCTGGGGGGGACAGGGACACCTTCGCCTCAATCAGTTTTTGTCGGTCGTTTAGTTGCTCTGACCAAATGGCAGGCGTAGGTATTAGAAAAAAAGATATCATCTCGAGGTCGTCGAATGACGTCACGGAAACGTTATATACAAAAGCGACTTGGTGATTTTCTCTAGAGAACAGTTTCTGACATTCTTAAGTCAAACGGTAGAACCATATTTTTTATGACGACTGCCTTAGAGGCCATTTTGTGGCAGCCACCGGTTTTCTACCAAACTGTATTTACAAAGTCACAAGGAAATGTTAATTTCTATTCTGCATGAAAGCACGTAGTTGGTAATAATACTCCGAATGTAGCTTATTATTTGGCCTTAAAATTATTAACAGTCCTAAGAACCCATCAAGCTAACTTGCTTCAAAGTTCTTAGAACTGTTAACATAATACGGCGGATATAGTTACAGAGTTACTATATCCATATAGGTAGCGGTTAACGGCTACAGATAGATAAGTTCTGAACCATAATTAAAAGTGTGACGATCAATCTCAAACATAAAATAGTACATATATATAATCAGCATATAATTATCCCACAGTTGGGACACCAGTCTTCGACCAGTGTGCGTTGCCAGTGATGATATATGGAACTGAGACGTAGTCGCTAATAACGGGCCTTACATATAAAAAAGCTCAAGGTCACTCAAGGCGCAATGGAGAGGGCTATGCTTGGGCTTTCAAGAGAGGAAGAGAGCTATGGCTGAGGCAAATCAGAAAAGAGGAGATCCGCAGAAGAACGAGCGTAACCGACTAAGCACGAAAAATTACAACACTTAAGTGGCAGTGGACTGGGCATATTGCCCGTAGAACCAATGCCCGATGGGGCCGACGGGTTCTTGAGTGGCGATCACGCCCCGGTAGTCGCAACGTGGGTAGGCCCCCGACAAGGTGGACCGATGACCTGGTGAAGGTCGCAGGAAACCGCTGGATACGGAATGCGCAGGGCCGGCCGTCGTGGAGATTCTTGGGGGAGGTGTATATCCAGAAGTGGAAGTCTTTCGGCTGAAATGAAGATGATGATGATGATCATGAGTTGAAACACAGGCCTCCTCTCGGTGAGAGGGAGTAATGTACCACGCTGGTTCAGTACTGGTGGTCACATGTCTTCAGAGTCTTTTTTTTGGCTTCAGGACATGGCGGTTTACTCATGATGTTTTCCTTCACCGTTTTGAGAGCAGTGATGATGAAACATCCATACTTAATATTATAAATGCGAAAGTAACTCTGTCTCTCTGTCTGTCGGTCTGTCTGTCTGTCTGTCTGTCTGTTACGCTTTCCCGCCTAAACCCCTCAACCGATTTGATGAAATTTGGCACAGACAATCTTTAGACCCTAAGAAAGAACATAGGCTACCTTTTATCCCGGAAAAATTTGATGTTCCCGAGGGAAATCTAAAAAGCGCGATATAACCGAACTCCACGCGGGCGAAGCCGCGGGCGGAAAGCTAGTATTATATAAAGTAAAGCACCTAATGGGGTTCGACCTACGACCTACAATTTGTAAGTCACAGCCGATACCACTAGGCCACCGCTGCTCGTAATGTCAAACGCATGTCAAAAATGTGGGGAAGATGAGGTAGTTTAACAGATTGAGACTGATATTAGAAAATAAAATTCCGTCATTAATAAAAACGTTAAAAAATTTTTCGCCGTCTTATTTCGGTAAAAAGATATACAATATGTTAAGAAAACCCTGTCCGACCCGTAAGGATAATAAAGGTTAGGTAAACACATGACCTAATAAAATATGAAATTTTACATAATCATCATAGTAACAATACTAGTGAATTTTGAAATAACCTCTTTTTCGCGCGAATTAATTCCAACTTCCCCAAAATTTGGTAATTTTTAAAAAGTGACAACATTATTTTTACCCGACTACGGCAAAGCAAAAGGAGGGTTATGATTTTGACAGGCTATGTATGTATGTATGTATGTATGTATGTATGTATGTATGTATGTATGTATGTATGTATGTATATATGTATGTTCATCTGTTCCCTCGTAACTTCTAAACTACTTATCAGAATTCGACAAATGATATATCATTAGAAGCGTCTTAATTGTCCGCTGGTTATAGGCTATATGGGGTTTCACAAAATTTACTGTAGCGCCCTCTAGCGGACAAAACATACAGAGTAAAAACTAAAGTTAAGATAAATATGCCGTGTTTGGTATCATTTGAAAGCCCTTTACTTGTACATTTTGAATATATATATATTGCTAGCATTTGCGTGTGACTTTACCTGTATTCACGGGCTGGTTGCATATAATTCACATCTTTTCGTTCATAGTTTCTTTACTACTTATCAGAATAAGACCACTGCATTACCATTAGAAGGGCCTTGATATTCTGTTAGTTATGAGCTATAAAGCTTGTCACCAAATTTAGTATTGCGCCCTCTAGCGGACAAAAAGTTCTATGTTAATATAAAATTAAAATGAATATACCGTGTTTGGTATCACGTGAAAGAGCTTCACGAGTGCTTTGTGCTTGTACATAATTACAAGAATGCTTTAATGATGTTAAATATGAGCGATAAAAGTAAAGCGCGGATCACGGGAACTGTGAATCGCTTTATGCAATGTAGAGCAGTGTGAACATTAATAGAATATGTAATGCACTAATGAAAACGACATAAGCTGGGAGTAACTCCACGCGGTGAAGGCGGAAATAGTTTGATAACTGGCTAAAACTCCCACAAAAATGTCCTCTGCACTATATGCCTTCGGCCTTATGTTGTTATATGTGCGTGTAGATGTAATATGTCAAGTACCTAGTTTTTAGTCCTTCAATTTAACTTTTGTTAATATTATGCGCCACAAATACACTTTATCACCAAAATAGTACAAATAATAAAAAGTAAAAAAACTAAAACCCAAGTACGACAAAAAACGAAGCTGAAAAAGTATAAAACAAGATTTTCAGAATACTGAACTGAAGGCGTAGTCACACGTTACATATACCTACCTACCGTAGCACCTTGACAACGTGTGACTACGCCTTACCAAACATGAAAATTTATAGTGAATATTGCTTAAGTACTTCAGAATAGTATTGTATGACATTATTGTCAATTTACAATGAAGGCATCTTGGTAGAGTCTACTGTGTCCGTTTACTTGCAACTACATTAGCAACTTTGTTCAGTTCAGTATTCTGAAAATCTTGTTTTATACTTTTTCAGCGTCGTTTTTTGTCGTAGTTGGGTTTTAGTTTTTTAACTTTTTTTTGACGGTATAATTCTGAGCGAATAGCGATGCGACCGCGTGCCGCGTGCCCTGCCTCTCTTCTCCCGCGCCTGTATGGCATACTGCACATGTTTTAAGTTACCTCTTTTTGCGAAATAATATTAATTTTTTTAGGGAGATTTTTTTTTAAGTTTAGCGCGGCTTTGTAGGCATTAGTAGAATCAGTTATCGCTACCTAACAATACCTTCACGGATCGGACAGGGTTTTCTTTACATATTGTATAAATTCTATTAATTTCAAAATATCCGGAAATTATACGTTGTTCCGGGTCTGATTGTTTGTGCATGTGTGTTTCATCATCATCATCATCAACCTTTTATCGTCCCACTGCTGGGCACAGGTATTCTCTCATACAGAGAAGGAGACAGAGAGCCGTGGTGGCCTAGTGGTTAAAACACCAGCCTCTCAAGTATGAGTGTGAGGGTTCGATTCCAGGTCAGGCAAGTACCAATGTAACTTTTCTAACGTTATATGTACTTTCTAAGTATATCTTGGACGCCAATGACTGAAGGTGAAGGAAAACATCTTGAGGAAACCTGGACTTTATAAGTTTGAAATCGCCAACCCGCATTGATCAAGCGTGGTGATTACGCTCATGTGTGTTTAAATGTTTATAAATGCACCCACGATACAGGAGTAATTCCTAGTGTGAGGAAAAGTATTTAAAAAAATGTTATGATTAAGAATAACATATTTACTTTTTGCTTAACGTCCTTTTCATTATCTAACCGTTGCTCACCCATCCACGAACTGACCTCACCAGCCCTTGCTTAACCCTTCCATAGACCTGAGCTGTTACCATAAAGCCACTCATTAATATTATCTAAAAGGATCGACGAAGCATGTTTTAGAACCCTACAAAGTCTTATTCAGGAGACAAATTATCTTGTCACAAGCTTTTTGTTTCAGTAGGGTATGCTATATTTTTTGTTAATATCCCACCCAATGTCAGAAACTTTGTTAAAACGCCAAATGGAATTATCTCTCAAACACGCAATATATTCGCTGACAAAACTTTCGACGGAACACAAAAGGCCTGTTAATATACATATTTGCATTTATATTCCACATTTTTACATTCAACAAATGGCTACTGAGGGGTATTTAGGCGGGAGAAAGTCAATTTATGTTTTCCAACAAGTACGTAGGTACTTTCAACTTCTAATGATTTCCCGGGACATTTCCATGGCCTTGTTTAATGCTTGCCGTGATGAAGTAGCTTTTTATCCAACTGCTTCTGCGTGTGAGCTTTGTGAGCCTTTTCTTAACTCTGTTGGGCCCGCTTCCAGTTAAACCAACATATATAGGCAATGCTGAATATCAGTATCTACTATACTATACTATACTATAATATACTATACTATACTATACTATACTATACTATACTATACTATACTATACTATACTATACTATACTATACTATACTATACTATACTATACTATACTATACTATAATACTATACTATACTATACTATACTATACTATACTATACTATACTATACTATAATATACTATACTATACTATACTATACTATACTATACTATACTATACTATACTATACTATACTATACTATACTATACTATACTATACTATACTATACTATACTGTGCTTGAGCGAAACAAGCAGGAGCTGCGTGTCACGGAGATGAATATGCTGCGGTGGATATGGAGTTACGCGGAAGGACCGCATCAGGAACTCCCGCATCCGTGGCAGTCTTAATGTTCGTGACATAGCGGACAAACTGCAGGAGGGTCGCCTACGTTGGTACGGTCACGTCTTACGAAAACCGGTATGTTACGTGAGTCACAAATGTCTTGCCATGGCGCCTCCGCCGGGCCGGAACAAGCGGGGTAGACCAAAGAAGTGCTGGCTTGACGTTGTAAGAGATGACATGCGTGCCAACAATCTCACACCACAGGATGCTAAAGATCGCGCGAAATGGAGGAAATTAAGTAAGAAAGCGGACCCCGGGCTCCAACGCGAAAGCCGCGGATGTAACCGGGATAAACACTGAGATGATGATGACTATACTATATTATACTATACTATACTATATTACTAAATATAATATTATAAATGCGAAAGTAACTCTGTCTGTCTGTTACGCTTTCCCGCTTAAACCTCTGAACAAATTTTAATGAAATTTGGCACAGACAATCTTTAGACCCTGAGAAAGGACATAGGCCTTATATTGATATTATACCTTTTATTGAAAAATTTGATATTCCCGAGGGAAATCTAAAATGCGCGATATAACCGAATTCCACGCGGGCGAAGCCGCTGGCGGAAAGCTAGGTTCGTATGCTTTATACAAACCTAGCTTTCAATTTAACGTTAACAATGGTGTATTAAATTTGTCGTGGATGGCGAGATCGTTTGGATAAGAGTTGCTCATTTGACTTACATAGTATTGGCGACAGCCTCCGTGGCGTAGCGGTAGCGAGCGCGGCCGCTGCGCAAGGAGGCGCGGGTTCGATCCCCGCGCAGTGCAAATATGTATAATATGCAAGATTATGAATATTTGAACTAGTCTGGTCGTGCCTCAGAAAGCATGTTAAGCCGTTGGTCCCGATTGCCATACGAACATCTAATGGCAGTCGTTGCGGATTGTTGGAGCCCTCAAAAGTCCAACAACTGGTCAAAACATCTGGAACTGCAATGCTTCGATATCGCCTTCGGGTTGTGGAGGTCAGACGGCAATCACTTCACGGAAAATATCGAAGTTTAGCCAAAATCAGCAGTTAAGACTGGTAACGTGGACCCCAGACCCGAAAGCTGAAAAAGCTTTGGATGCGACTGGGATTAACGCTGAAATGATGATGAGTATTAGAGCAAACACTGTGACGTTATTTTATAATGGCGGCACGAGACAGAGTCATTTTGGATACTGGGGATTGTCGAACGGTCACTTCGGATTGCGACGCGGTCCAGGGCACTTCTCCAGGGTGAAACCGTCGGTTTGCCTATTAAAGTTGTGATTGCCAATATTGCAGGGTAAGTATATTTACTCTTCGTGCTTTAATTCAAAACTTCACCTACGAAATGGTGCCCTTACCACCACACCAAGAGGGTAACGACCATTGATATAATATTAAACAGATATTATATGCTCTAACAAATTAACCAAAATAAATGTGCCGATTGGAGTAGCAGCACACACATGCAATTTTTTTATTCTGCGTACATTTCACACGTTGGCACAGTGTGAGTGAGATGGGGCGCAATCTAAATCATAGAGAAGAAAAAGATGGCTAGTGTTTGTCGTTTGCGCTTAAATAGAATCGACGAAAACTAAAGCGACTTGCTGGACTTACCTCCTTTTGTACGCTTCATTTTCAGTGCGCTAGTGACGTATCTACCTTAGTTTAATATTATATCAATGGTAACGACCCTATCGACGACCTGAGCTCGTCGAATTGATTTGTCGTTATGCTTTTCCAGTCATAAAGCGTTTCAAATATTGCGTTGCGTTTCAAATTGTATTGTAGCTAGGATATCGGGCGTTTCCGTGAATGTTATATACAATTAATTATACTCAAATATGTGCGTGTGTGCCAGTTCTGATTGATGTCATCAATTCAACGCCGGCTGCCGCTGTGAATCGGCGCTGGGGATGTCTCATATATAGTCTTGGCAGTCCTCTCCAGGGCAGTTTTGCATAGATGTGACACATGTCTACCCTCAATCTGTTTTTTTGTTCTGTACATTTTCTTTATCCTTACTATATATTATTTTTTAATTATCCTTACTAATATTGTAAATGGGAAAGTGAGTTTGTTTGTTCCACTTTCACGCCGTAACTACGGAACCGATTGCTTTGAAATTTTGCTGACCTAAAGTTAGAAGTCCGGATTAAATAATAGGCCTCTTTTTGTCCGGAAAAACTTAATATTCGATACCCGAGGGAAAACAAAAATACTGAATACCTCGCGGGCCAAGCCGCGCGCGCAAAGTTACTATAATATATTTGCCAAAAATAAATGTATTTTTAATAAACATTTCTTGTTTAATTATAGAGTCTATAATCAAAACCGGTCTAGTGTGAGTCGGACTCGCGCACGAAGGACTTTTCACCATTTCATCTTTAAAAACGGAACACGAATGTTTCTATTTCCGTTATTAATAAAGAGCAAAAAACATTCAATATTTTATTTTTTGTTTTTAATATTTGAGGTTATAGTGGCTTCAGAAATACATAATCTCTGAAAATTTAAACTGTCTACGATTCATGAGATACAGCCTGGTGACAGACGGACGGACGGACAGACGGACGGCGGAGTCTCATGAATAGGGTTCCGTTTTAACTTTTAGATACGGAACCATAAACATGAGCAACTGTGCCCAGTTTATTTGGGCACAGTTGGTAATTTTGCATTTTCGCCGTATTCTAACTAAACCAATCGTTGCTATCTTTAATTTTTTTATTATTATTGAAGAGTAAACGTGTTGGTATAAACCTATTTACAGAATTAAATAGCACATATGTTTTTAACCAACTTGAACTTAAAGAGGTCAGGTGAGCCCAGGTGTCATTACAACATTTCTCAGGAACGGGAACATTTTTCGGTGGTAGGCCATAACATCGGCTGCCGGCAGAAGTTACCACCCACCAGACAAAATCTTGCCGCCAAGCGATTCTGATGACAAATAATGTCTGGTGAAGCCGTACGGAGGACGATGCGCCAAATGTTTTGTGTCGGGAGTTTGGTCGTGGAGGGTCTCCAGATCAACCTCCCTCTGGCGCAGCATCGTTGGTGGGTTTAACATTGCATCACGTCGCTCAACTGTCATCTTCCTTCCTGTTCACTGAGTTTTATTGAGTGAATAGGCTCTTAATAAACTAGCGCGTTTTACCATCAACGACTGCATCACTGCTTACCATCAGGCGGGATTGCTGTCAAGCACTAGTTTATAATGACAAAAAAAAAAAACAATTGAATAATTCTGGTAATCATCATTAATAATGTTTTCACTTCTGATTTTCCATCAGAGTCAATATCACAGCGTACTTTAATCTTGCTTCAATAAGGTTGCTGTTGGGATATTGCAACTATCAAGTTAAATACACTTTAATTTTTATTGTTGTTGTAACAAGGTTCCTTTTACCTTGCAGATGTCAGAGGTAAAATAACTCTGTAAGACTGTACATATTTCCTTGTTCGATCCAATAAGTGCCTAAGTGAATGTCAGTTCTTTATTCAAAATTACGCAAACATTTCTTGCAGTTACCAACCGCCTCAAAACTGTTGCTAATAGTACCATTGAAGGCAGTTTCTTTCATAACCAAATAGTCTATTATATTAAACGTTATTTATATAAAACGACTTTTTACTCTTAGTAAACAAAAATATGTTAATGCGAACATTAACAGCCCTTTTGTGAGTGTTCATTTTTGACATCTTTCTTCTGACGTCCCTCCCCCTAGGCTTGATGAAAAAAGTTCTTTTTGACCACAATGTAAGGACTTATAGAAGGCCCAATCTCATAAACTTCTAAATAACCATTAAATAGTTATAATATGAACTATGTGGGAGTTTTCTGTAATATCCCTAATCACGAGTTTGTAGAGTTGACCTTAGTTTTAGACAAAGTTATGGAATTTTTGAGAGTAGTGGTGGTCTAGGGGTATAGAGCGGGACTTAATAGTTCTAGGTGCTAAGTTCGAACCCCATCAGGCGCTTTACTTTGTATAAATTACTAGCTGTGCCCCGCGGTTTCATCCGCTTTAGCTCCGAACCGAAAGAGCTCAGTTGATATAAAATAAGCGCCTGTTAAAATAATGGGAGCAATATGTACGACCGCGTTTGCTCCCGTTTTCGCAACATTTTTTGTTCCTGCTCTGCTCCTATTGGTCATAGCGGGATCTTCTATAGCCTATGTCCTTTCTCAGGCTCTAGACTATCTGTTAGTATGGATTTCATCACCATTGCTCTCAAAATGATGAAGGTACACATCGTGAAGAAACCGGGCGGCATGTCCTAGAGGCAAAACTTCGAAGACATGTGGCATCTACCAACCCGCACTGGGTCCACGTGGTAGATTACGGTCTACTCCCTCTCACCGAGAGGAGGCCTGTGTCTCCTGAGACGGTACATCCTAAACTAGGAAAAATGCGATAGCTATCACTGCTCCCACTATGTATTCTCCAGTCTGGAAAAATATGACTTTCCTTTTGACGGACTACTTTCGAATTGACCCATATTTTCGCTGACTTCAAGATTATATCCCCAAAATCGGGAAGTTTCTATGAAAAGTAAGGCATTTCGTATGTAGGAAATACAACAGTTTGCACCAATAGAATCCGCAACATAATCCTGATAGAAATTTTGGCTACACTACAATTTTTATTGTATTCATGTTGTAGAAGATACGACTTTCTGGGCGACAAAAGTGTTATGCACATTCAGTTTTCGTGGACAAGAAACTCAACAAAATTCAAGCAATGAAAAGCGTTTCGCCACCTCCTTTATACCGCGTACATCAAGGGACTGGAATAATTTGCCAGCGGCGGTGTTTCCGTCGGACTACAATTTGAGTGTCTTCAAGGCTAGAGTGAATAGGCTCTTAATAAACTAGTGCGCTTTACCATCAACGATTGCGTCAGATTGCGGTCAAGCGCTAGTTTATCCATACTAATATTATAAATGCGAAAGTAACTCTGTCTGTCTGTCTGTCTGTCTGTCTGTCTGTCTGTTACGCTTTCCCGCTTAAACCTCTCAACCGATTTTGATGAAATTTGGCACAGACAATCTTTAGACCCTGAGAAAAAACATAGGCTACCTTTTATCCCGGAAAAAATTAATGTTCCCGAGGGAAATCTAAAAAGCGCGATATAACCCAACTCCACGCGGGCGGAGCCGCGGGCGGAAAGCTAGTAATATATATAAAAAAAAAAAAAAAAAAAAATCAGAAGGCTGCTTGTTGGTTGTCACACGTTTTTTTTTTCAGCATGGTAAATCAAAAAATGACTTCTCCCGCTCTGCGTGGGTTGGAAGAGCGTGCCAGACTTTAACTGTCTAAAAACTTCCTATGTCTTTTAAAGAACTCGCAGTCCTAGCAGGCATCAGTCTTCGTGAACCCCGAAACGATGTGCTAACAACTTGACCGCCGACCCATAACCAATTGTTAAAATGTTATGAATTGCAGCTAATACCAACAGCTTATCATGTTTTCGAACCACGAAGGAGTCTTGGTACGTAAAGATAGTCACCGATCCATGGTTCAACAGAGGCAACCGAAGCTTAACTTAATCGATCGACCCGTGAGCTACAATTACTTAGCCAGGAACCCAATTTAAGAGTTTAATTATACTGGTTATATTGACGTTCAGCCTACAAAGGAACATTGTAGCAACAATTCCGCAATTCTCCTTAGAACAATTCCGCATTCGCTTGATCTTTGAGAGAATGAGATTACTGTGTCTATTTAATTCATTTTGTCCTACTTTGTTATTATCTACGGTGCGGGCTCCGAAAATTATCTCAGAGGTCTTTATCGCTAACTCGAAACGGTTGGTGGTCATAACTTTGTCTTAGTCCAGGCGATAATATCTGGAACAGTTTATGTAAGTCAACGGAGTTTTGTATACTTTTAGAGGTTTCAGAGTAAAGAGGAAAGGGTGTTTTTTTTGTTTTGAGGTACTGTTTGAGAAGTTAGAAGGAAAACTGTGTGACTATAAAACTTATATACAATAATATGTAAAGAAAACCCTGTCCGATCCGTGAAGGTATTGTTAGGTATCGATAACTGATTCTAATAATGCCTACAAAGCAGGGCTAAACTTAAAAAAAACTACCTAAAAAAATAATTATTATTTGGAAAAAGCTAGGTAATTTTACACATAAGCAGTATAAAATTTTACATAATCGTGGATTAATTTCAACTTCGCGACGTGACCACACTGCCCCCTTTCGCCCGCTTATTCCTGCGCATGTATTGCCTGCCGCACATGTATTCATTTACCTCCTTTTGCAAAATAATGTTTATTTCTTTAGGTTTTTTTTTAAGCCCAGCTCTTTAGGCATTAGTAGAATTAGTTATCGATACCTAACAATACCTTCACAGATCGGACAGGGTTTTTTTTTTTACATATTTGTATATATAAGTTTTTTAAACACACATTTTTATATGTGTATAGTTAGAGTAAATAAATGTATGTTTTTCGTTTAATTTTATGACAATATGTACTCAAGCATAGCCACTGACACCAATATAATATTTGTTGCATACAATTTAAATTACATAAATTATTGGTAAGTATAATTTCTCAATATCATTCCGAAAATACTTTCACGATCTTCGTTTGTTTGCTATGGATAAACTTTCGGTTTAAACCATACTTTTCTCTACTGGTTGTATAAAAGTACTGTGAAGTCTTTTATCTTCGTCAGTTTCTAAATTATTTCATTCATCAACTCAGGAGGCATAATAGCTTTTGAACCTACGGCACTTAGCAGGCTATTAAATTACAGAAAAGTACATTAATTTACTTCATAATAATGAAGATCAAAATAACAAGATGACATCAACTTTAAACGTTTATAATGACCTATTACGTTTTTTTTTTTTAATTGTTGAATCTGTCAGTTTCATATTTTTGCTTCAGTCTGCCATGTAAATGAGTCGTGGTGGCCTAATGGTTAAAACACCAGCCTCTCAAGTATGAGTATGCGGGTTAGTTTCCAGGCCAGTCAAGTACCAATGTAACATTTCTAAGTTATATGTACTTTCTAAGTATATCTTGGACACCAATGACTGATTAAAAGGTGAAGGAAAACATCTTGAGGTAACGTGAACTTTAAGTTTGAAATCGCCAACCTGCATTGAGCAAGCGTGGTGATTACGCTCAATCCTTCTCTGTATGAGAGGAGACCTGTGCCCAGTAGTGGGACGATAAAAGGTTGATGATGATGATGCAAATAGGATGACTTAATGTCATTTTGCGGTCATTCACGTTTCGTTATTTTATTTACGTTACTACAAAATATTTAATGCTGACTCATTAAAGCAGATTCTATCAAGCAACGAGCAGATAAAAAAAGTTAGAAAGGTTTTTTTTTCAATCCAGTGGAAAAATCGGGATAAAAAGTATCCTATAAGCTCTTTTAAACCGTATATGTGCTAAATTTCGTCCAAATCCGTTCTCGTTGGTAGGCCATAACATCAGCTGCCGGCAGAAGTTACCACCCACCAGACAAAGTCTTGCCACTAGCGATTCGTCGTATTCCGGCACGATGTCTGGTGAAGCCGAACGGAGGACGGGTCTGAGCAGTTGTATTGAAATTTCTGTCAGGTATGATGCAAAATGTTTTTGTGTTGGGAGTTTGGTCGTGGAGGGTATTCAGATCAATCTTCCTCTGAATTTATCATTGCATCAGCTCGCTCGACTGCCGTCTTCCTTCCTATTCACTCAGTTTGTTGTTTTGTGTAAATAGTTTTATTTTATTCTATTAAATATAGTATTTAGTAATATTTTAGATACTGTTCCAAGTTGTTTACAATATAAATAGTATTATAATTCTAAACTCGGAGACTTGTAATCGGCTTTCTGTCGACTGTTGTATCATTTTTCGTTTATTTTTTAGTTGTCAGTCTTCGATGCTGTACTAAATAGCTAAATAAATGTCTAACCACTACAATACCTGCATAAATTCCATCACAGATTCCCTGACCCAAATCCTCAAGATCTAATCCCGTCATAACCAGTCCTTTGCCGTCGACTGTCCCATCAAATAGCTTAATTATCTGATGATGTCACTGACACTAGAGTCATGACATTGTGGAGTTGTCGGTGTCAAAGCAGATATTCTCTTTGGTTTAGACTAGTAGTTAATTTAGGGAGTGTCTGTGCGCACTAGAGCGTACTATGGTATCTCATTTGATCCTAGTTTTAAATCCGAAAAGAATGTTTCAATTGTAACTTGTTGGTTAAAAGCTCCGTTGTAATTTTTTAATTGTGTCTGTTAGAGAAATAATCCTTACTATTCAAACTTAAATATCGTTTTTTTTATAATAATAAACTAGCGCTAGACAGCAAACCCGCCTGATGGTAAGCAGTGATGGAATCGTTGATGGTAATACGCGTTAGTTTTTTTTTACAAATTATAAACCAGCGCTTGACCGCAATCCTGCCTGATGGTAAGCAGTGACGCAGTCGTTGATGGTAAAGACCTATTCACTGAAGGAAATGAGTAAATAGGAAGGAAGACGGCAGTTTTTTTTTTATATATTATAAACTAGCGCTTGACCGCAATCCTGCCTGATGGTAAGCTGTGACGCAATCGTTGATGGTAAAGCGCACTAGTTTATTAAGAGCCTATTATATATATATATATATATATTTTCTATGTACTTTTTTCTTTTTACTTTTATTAATAATGTATATTTTATGGTATCTAATTTTGTTTGTGCGGAATAAATATATTTCTTTCTTTCTTGTTTCTTTCTTCTTCTTATTCACTACTGAGACTATTCACTCTAGCCTTGAAGACACCCAAATTGCAGTCCGACGGAAACACCGCCGCTGGCAAATTGTTCCAATCCCACGATGTACGCGGTATAAAGGAGGAGGCGAAACGCTTCGTCCGGATCGTAGTGATGTTAACAACGTAAGGGTGGAAACCAGCCGTACGACGGGTCGTCCGATGGTGGAACGGAGATGGGGGAATTAAATCATGCAATTCGCTCGCACACTCCCCAAAATGCATCCTATAGAACACCGAAAGGCTGGCTATTCTACGCCTGTGCTCTAGGATTTGGAGTTAAGCGAGGTAATGTAAAGTTAAACCCAACAACACGACCAACGATGCTGCGCCAGAGGGAAATTGATCTGGAGACTCACCTCGACCAAACTCCCGACACAACATATGGCGCATCGTACGCGACAGACATCGCTGCACAACTGCTCAGACCCGTCCTCCGTACGGCTCGGTACGGGACACGACGAATCGCTTGGCGGCAAGACTTTGTCTGATGGGTGGTAACTTCTACCGCCATCCGATATTACGGCCAATCACCGAAAGAAAAAAAATGCGAAAGTGAGTTTATTTGTTTGATATGTTTAAACAGCTAAACTGCTTTGGATGAAATTTGGCACTTGGATAGACCAGCCCTATACATAACATACATAATCAGCCTATAATGTTCCCACTGTTGGGCCATAGGCCTCCTCTCGGTGAGAGGGAATGGGCCGTATTCAACCACGCTAGTCCAGTGCCGATTGGTAAAAGTCACCTGTTGTCGGAGTTTTTGGCTCTAGGGCATGCCGGTTTTCTCACGATGTGTTCCTTCACCGTTTTGAGAGCAGTGGTAATGAAATAATTTATTTAAAGTAAAGTTTCTGATGGGTTTCGAATCTACGACCTACATCTTGTAAGTCGCCGCTAATACCACTAGGCCACCGCTGTTCTCCGGCGACCAGTGCTATGTAAAGACATAAACATCTCGTATCGAAGACGAAGTAACACACAACAGCTAGTACATATTTTAACCCCTTTATTTATACAACTTGTAACAAAATAGTTATTTGTTATACAAGAGTTCAAAGTTGCTTTTTAACCGCGTGTTCAATTTTGATAACCGAGCAAGCGAAGGATTCTAAAATTAAATCACGAGCGCAGCGAGTGATTCAAAATTAGAATCCTGAGCGTTAGCGAGGGAATCAAAAGGACACGAGGTGAAAAATCTTTGCACTCGAGTGCAACACGTAACTTTTCATTCCACCTCAGCGAGGAAATGACTAAATGCAATAAAAAAATGTTTACAATCACAAGATAGGTACACTTTTATTTCAGTTTAGGTATTAATTACTACATTATGACAGGTAAGTATTACAGAATAATCTTTAAATTATAATAAAATAATACTAAAGTATAATTAAGAAAATTTTAAAGTAACGTTGCAACAGTTATTTAAATTGAGTGTAATATTTTTGTTTGGTACTGTAATATTGGTGTTAGTCACTTGTGTACTGTTTTTCGGTAAACTGTCTGTCATACTTAATAGTTGTACCGATTCATCGGATTCCCTTGGAGTGAATGTTGGAGAGAGAGGGAGATGGTTAGGTGTTTCATAACGGCTTATTTTTGATGTAGAAGGGCCAGTCCAAGTTTCCGATTGAGGTTCTTTCAGTGTAATGGCTGCTACGATGCCTTCACATATTTTAGACTTATTTTGGATGGAATCCTCTATGTATCCCTCTACAACTGCATTGGTCTTCCAGCCTCCGTGGCGCTTAAGGGACAGGAGATCAGCTCCGGAATCAGCCAAAAGTGTGGCTGAAGTTCGTCGGAAACAATGACCCGTGTACAACAGGGGTTCTGGAAGTTCAAGAAATGTTGCTATTTCTCGTGGGATACTGCCAATTTTTTTAGTACCCATAGGCTGTCTAACACACTTTCCATTGCGATACTGTAGAAAAAAACGATTGATTGGAGTGTCAGGCGGCCGTAAGGCTTGATATTTCTCAACAATCGTTACGTATTCCTTGCGAATGACAAAGTTGCGGTCTCTTTTTGTCTTTGTATTAGGTAAATTAATTATTAATAGTAAGTCATCTGAATGTTTCTCAATGTTTTTGACATTAAGTTGTGTTACTTCATTAGTTCGACATGCCCCGTTTATTCCAATAATAAGAACAACCTGCAATGTAAAGAGTATTGTAGTAGATAAATGAATAAAATTTATATGAACGCATAATTATGCCTATCAACATTTATTAAGTATACTATTTAATTGAGATTAATATATGTACTTAAGTAGATACTGAATGTGCAACTGAATTACTTTTGCCGCCAAATATACGGAATCGGGTGCTTCGTTAAGAAACTTTTCAATATCAGATACTGTGAAAACCTTCGATTTTTTTGGATGATGACCAGATGAGGCTCTTTTTAAAAATGCTACTAATTTAGGATAGGTATCGATATGTATGTCTTTTTCATCTTTATTGTTGCTTTTAGCATCGAATACGTACTCCATAGAGTGCTTGCTTTCTTGTTCTCGGATAATTCTATAAAATATGCCAGCAAAACGTTTTCTGAGAAAGTTTTGGCTCCTTTTGCTAGTCGCCACGTGTTGAACATATCGTACTGTTTTAAATACTTCTCGCGTGATTGTTGAGGTAGAAAGCTCATTTACGCATTATTAACAGTTTCAGTCAATTCTGTTGGCGTCAAACAAACTTCCTCGTCGCTAGAATCACTCATTTTAGTTTTTCACTTGTTTTCAAGTTTCTTTTTTTTAATATAAGGTTTAACAATGACGTGAAAAAATGCCGCGTAAAGAACCGCGTACAAAGAAAATTGAAAAAAGAACACCAAGAAGGTTCCGAGTCTGAGTTTTTAACAAATTAAAAAAAAGTTGTATGATATATTCGGCACCATAGAGGTAACAGTAAATAGGTTTAATGTTTTTTTTTAATTTACAAACTTAGTGCACACGATGTTCTAAATTCAATTTACTTTATCCTCTAGAGAATAAAAACGGCTTTTCCAGTCAGATATTGAAGATTAAAAATACTCTTTCCGAGATGGTGGGATGAAAAGGGTATTTACATACCAAGGGCATGGCATCTTTAGATGATATCAAACGATATCGGAAGGATTTCAACTCAAAATAAAATACACAAAACAATTGGTACCAAATTTTCGGTTTCGTGTGTTTCTTAAAATAAAATCATAACAAAAGTGGCAGCACACTACAAACGTTAATAACTACTCGTTACCCGTCACGTTACTTGCCAAAATCCGATAAATGTCTTCAATATCTCTGTGCGACTAGTATGATAGTAGCCTATCACAGGCAGTGTTTTTCCTCATAACTTCCTAACATAAAAAGATAGGATTAAAAAACCCTTCCAATATCGTTTGATATCACGTAAAGATGCCATGCCTTTGTTATGTATATACCCTTTATGTTACACGTTGTATACGTTGTATAGTTAAAGTTGGGGGACATTTGAACGTTCGAAATGTGTTCAGTTATAAGAAACTAAATATTATGTGTATTAAAAACAGTTGCATATTACTATCAAAATTTATGCAATCTTTTTGTATAAAAGGGAAAGTAGATAGCAATTGTATTCGCAACACCAAAATACCAATCCAAGGTATACACTGGAATGGGCCTGCGGGCGGTAAGCAGTGGGCAGCTCGCCGCCCGGTAAGGACCAGGCCCGAATCGACGGCGCGTTGTGTTTTACGCGCGCCTCAGAGAGGTGTCAGCACATCGTGACGGGGTCCACGAAATCCGATGCCTCAGGGTTGCGGTATGGTTAAAAAAGAAACCGTGGCCCTGGCCTACAGGCAAGTGAAGGCACACTGGTGGGTTTTAGTCAGTAAAAGTCTGACACGCCCTTCCGCTCCGCCCAGACCAGAAGAGGTAATTTGACGATTTCCCATCCCAAACAAAAACAAAGGTATACACTGGAACCATTTGCCAGCGGTGGTGTTTCTGTCACACTACAATTTAACAATCTTCAAGGCTAGAGTGAATATGCTCTTAATAAACTAGCCCGCTTTATCAATGATTGCAACACGACTTACCATCAAGCGGGATTCCGGTCAAGCACTAGTTTAGAAATATAAATAAAGGGTATATTGAATGAAAATATTGAACACATTACGTTTTAAGCAAATATATTGAAAGTACTGTATCGTAATATCTATTTTTTTATTTATTTATTCATTTATTTATACGGACAAATTACACAGATTGAGCTAGCCGCAAAGTAAGTTCGAGACTTGTGTTATGGGATACTAACTCAACGATACTATATTTAATTTATTATTAACTCAAAACAAGAGATTGCAGGACACGTTAAAAATACAATTATACAAAACAAGCACTGTTAAAGAAAACGTGTGGGTGAACACTGCTCTCCTAGCTAGGTTATAAAAACCTGTGTTAAGGAGAAGCAGTCCGGTCCCCTAAGGTACAATGGCGTTAAGTTACATAGTGATTATGATGTTACTATTACAATTTCGTATTTATAATAGATACATATAAAGGGAAACTTTTTTTCGAGTGCGCAAAAACAAATGGGTGGCTCAGAATCAATAACAGAACAAATCTGCATTATTAGTTTAAAATAAAAAATCATTTTTTTGTCCGCCCTAAAATCAGCAAATGAGAGACACCAATTATTCATATCAATATCGTAGTATTAGCATATGGCCGCGTAGTGAACATGCGGGTGGCGCGGGCGCGCGGGGGCCTGTGATGTTCCCGCCGTCCCCACTCCGCCGAACATAAATGGGACCGCGTGCGGTGACCATAACATCGATTTCATAATAAACGTCTTTCGTTATCAATAACTATTTTTTTTTTGTACTAAAACATACCAAAGTAATAATAATTTTATCTATAAAACTTATTTAGCAATAAGTTGACAAAGTTTGCGCACTGGATAAAATTTTATCCTGTATAGATAAACATCTACGAGCCAGGCCAATCAGGAAAAGATCGTTTTCCATCATGACCTGGCCGGGGATCGAACCCGAGGCCTCCACATCGCAGGCAGGCGTGTTGACCGCTGCGCCACGGAGATCGTCAAATTGGTGTACTAATGGGAAGATTTGAATATAGATTAGAACTTTATACCTGGAAAAACTAAGAATCAATCTATTCCCAGAACCGCTTCAGTTCAGTAAAAGGTTTTTGTGGTATCCACATAAAATATGTAAATCAAAACTATTATTGACTGAGAATTGAAATGATTCATTTTCAATAAAAAAATATTCCACTTTTGTGACTAGAAAATGTCTAAAACTGACATTTAAGGAACGAAACCACTCGGCGGAGGCAATTTCCTCTCTTGCCAAAAATGGTTTCAATTACACCGTAGTGTAACGTAATAATATTTTATTGTGGCGTTCCTGATGAAGGGGTAAGTAAAATGATTGATTGTGGAATCGTTGAAAGATAAGCCTGCTTTTGCGAACAGCATAATCATATGAAAATATTAGTGACAAAATAGTTTATAATATAATATACACGGACAAATCACATAGATTGAGCTAGCCCCAAAGTAAGTTCGAGACTTGTGTTGTGGGATACTAGCTCAACGATATATTATGTACTAGCTTTCCGCCCGCGGCTTCGCCCGCGTGGAGTTCGGTTATATCGCGCTTTTTAGATTTTCCTTGGGAACATCATATTTTTCTGGGATAAAAGGTAGCCTATGTTCTTTCTCAGGGTCCAAAGATTGTCTGTGCCAAATTTCATCAAAATCGGTTGAGTGGTTTAAGCGGGAAAGCGTAACAGACAGACAGACAGACAGACAGACCGACAGACAGACAGACAGAGTTACTTTCGCATTTATAATATTAGTATGGATACAACGCGTAACAAAAAGGGTATATACATACCAAGGGCATGGCATCTTTAGATGATATCAAACGATATCGGAAGGGTTTCAACTCAAAATAAAATACTCAAAAAATTGGTAGCAAATTTTCGGTTTCGTGTGTTTCTTAAAATTAAATCATAACAAACGTGGCAGCACACTACATACGTTAATAACTACTCGTTACCCGTCACGTTACTTGCCAAAATCCGATAAATGTCTTCAATATCTCTGAAAAACACCGCCTGTGATAGGCTACTATCATACTAGTCGACTAGTATGATAGTAGCCTATCATAGGCGGTGTTTTTCCTCATAACTTCCTAACATAAAGAGATAGGATTAAAAAACCCTTCCAATACCGTTTGATATCATGTAAAGATGCCATGCCTTTGTTATGTATATACCCTTTATGTTACACGTTGTATACCTCCGCCTGCCTTTAGGTAAATAAAACATAACATTATTTTATGCTTTGTGTAATCAATAGGGTTAGGTAGCAACATAAGAAACTATCTATCACAATCTAAACCATTTTAAAGAACATTGCTAAGCCACTTCTCATGATTGTACATTTTGTTTGCTTAAAAAAGGAAATAATGTTGTTGAATTGTCGAAATGAAAACCATTGGCACTACTGTATTGCCCAATTGCCCCACGAAATTACCCCTATTCAATCTAGTCTTGTCACTCAAATTGTAGTCCGACGGAAACACCGCCGCTGGCAAATTTTTCCAGTGCCTCGATGTACGCGGTATAAAGGAGGAGGCGAAACGCTTCGTCCGGATCGTAGTGGTGTTAACAACGTAAGGGTGGAAACTCGCCGTACGACGGGTCGTCCGATGATGGAACGAAGATGGGGGAAATAAATCATGCAATTCCCTCGGACACTCCCCAAAATGCATCCTATAGAACACCGAAAGGCTGGCTGCTCTACGTCTGTGTTCTAGGGTTTGGAAACCGTCTCGAGTTAAATCAGGGTCACCAATCAACCTCTTCGCACGCCTCTCCACTGAACCAAAGTGGCCAGGTGACACTTTGCAGCACCAGTCCAAATGTGGCTGCAGTACTTCGCACCACAACTTTACTAACAGTTAATCTAAAAGTAGAATGGAAAATCCAGACAATGATATTACAATTGTTATGTTATGCATAAAAATATTACATTGTTACATTGTTTAGCATAAAATGTCCTTTACGAGAGATGTGGCGGTAAATGTGATCTTATTTTCCTGTATCGAGACTTTTCAATGTAAAATTGAATACAATGGCTCAATTCTCCGCGAGTGTTGTCGTGAATTTATATATCGCTCAGATATTGTAAGTTTTCATGCAAATAAATTTTAGCGAAGAAAGCGAACAGCAACTATGTACCAATGAAGAGATTGATTATAGTACATTACGATATTAGTGCGTAATGATGGTTATAACATGCGAGGCGGAATTTCAGCCCGAGCCGATGGCGAGGGTGTAATTGAGCCGAGCATGTTATAACCAATACGCACGTATATCATACGACGTTTTTTAACACACTTGCGAGGGAACAGAAAAAGAAAGTATTTTATATTTTGTTCATTTTAAATAAACTCAATCTGTGAATGCACACTGTTGCTTTCCCGCCATTAGTATTATTATTTGCCATTTCAAATATGGAACAGCGCGCAGCGCGAGCCGTGCGGCAGCGATCAGTTCCATAATTACCTGAAATGGAAAATAATGCTGTTATGGAATTTGTATGGACTATAACTCAACTATTTGCTTTGATAACACACGCGTTTGTTATGGCCTGCTTTACATATTTAAAACCGGTGGAATTACATCAGCTTTACGAGCAAGGGTGTTAAAAAGGTATATTAAACAATACTTAGTACAACTGTCGTGTGATCATTATCATTCTCCAACCTCCCTCAAGTATCTCCGTGTGGACCGGTCCAGCGCCTCCCGCATCCATCGGTTTCCCGCAACCTTCACCAGGTCGTCGGTCCATCTTGTCGGGGGCCTACCCACGTTTACCGGTGCGTGGTCGCCACTCGAGAACCCGTCGGCTCCATCGGGCATCGGTCCTGATGTCGTGTATGCTGTTCGAAATCAAAATCAGAAACTTAAAAAGAAAATATAATAAAATAATAATACAACCATATCAAAAGGCAATGCTCCAAATTTAAGACCTTTAAAATAGTCACAGTCACATTATCATCGCAACGACAATCCAACTCATAATTTTGCCAAAAGTTATGGAAATTGGAAGTCTTTTTGACCGATTGACACTAAGATACGATAGTAATCATTCCTAAAATTAGGAAAATTGCATCTATTATTTCAGTCTGATTGTCGAAAAGAAGAGGCTACGACTAAATTTTGACTGCCTTTCAAGTTCCAGGAATATGCAGATCAGTCAAAATAAAAATCAAAAGTTATTTATTCAACTTAGGCCTTAGGTCTTAGCTCCCACAACGGTCGCCCTTCATCACTTCCTAGAAGTTTCGCTGGAAAGAAGTGACGTAAAAAACTCCCCAGCAGCAGTATCTGGTCAGGTAAAAAGTATCTGACTGTATACAACACTAGGCATGTAAATTAACTACTATTTCAAGGTACGGATTTTTTTTTAATAATTATAAACTAGTGCTTGACTGCAATCCCGCCTGATGGTAAGCAGTGATGCAATCGTTGAGTGTAAAGCGCACTAGTTTATTAAGCCTATTCACTTAAAAAACTTAGGAATAGGAAGGATGACGGCAGTTGAGCGAGGTGATGCAATGTTAAACCCAAGACCAACACGACCAAACGATGCTGCGTTAGAGGGAGATTGACCTGGAGACTCTCCACGCCCAAATTCCCGAGACAACAACATTTGGCGTATCGTACCCGCCACACATCGCAACACAACCGCTCAGACCCGTCCTCCGTACGGCTTCACCAGACATCATGCCGGAACACGATGAATCGCTTGGCGGCAAGACTTTGTCTGGTGGGTGGACATTATATAAAATTAAATTAAATTATTATATTAAATTACTTATACTTACCGCTTATCCGAGAGAGTTTTACTTGTCTTTTTTAGAAAAGGAACTTTGTATAATTATGATGGAATATCACATTCGGAACGCTCATTTAACCATATTATTATTATTTTTTTTTTTATAGTTTTAAATCAGTGCTTGACCGCAATCCCGCCTGATGGTATATAACTTCATTCAAGAATGTAGTATAGTATTTTTTTGGACAATAAAGAATTTTCGAGTAATGATCCTGACTTTGTTATAGTTGATTACGTTAATGCTTCTCTATATACTATGTTAGCGGTGGAATTACCCGGAGCATATACATAGAAATTCTACGCGAGATACTTGTGACCGAATAGCTTGCAAACTTAAAAGAACGGTGCGTCGAACTGTCTCGTATGACAACGAATCATCTGTTCGTGGTCGCGACTCAACGAATTGGCAACACTAACTGGAAAACGATTGGCAACTATTCAAAATCAGAAGTAAATACCACTTGTTTCATACAGTATGTTAACTAACAGAGGGCGTTCCCGTTAACCCGAAATAGTATAGCATACATACATGCTAAAAAAATATTTCCATTCGAAAACAAAATGTTTTAAAAATTTTTCCAATAAGAAAATATTCAATAAAAATTTTAAATTGACATGTAAAAGAAACACACTGTACACGCGAACATGAAAGACGGCAACGTCGCAATTTATTTATACATGACGACTACTATTTTGATTTAAAACAGGAGGTTTCAAATTTATTTCCAATTAGAATTTTTTTTTATTCGGATTTTTTTATGCTTATTTTTCTATGCTGATATTTTTATTTTAATCTATTAATGATATATATTAACGAGTTTAAGGGAACGCCCTCTGTTATTTAACATACTGTATATCAAGGAGCATCTTTACTTCTACTTCAAACCAATGACCAAATGTAACCACACGTTCGTGAACTTCTCTGCGACCCTGAAATGGGGGCGCGAGGAGACGGTTTGGGGGCTCCTTTTATGGCCCCATGACCGTGGCCTGAATTGGGGACCTGTCGTTGGATTGCACCCAAGGGTGCCGTCTTCGCACACCTAAGTTGTCTATCGGATATGGATTTTAACTATCAACATTAGTTCTATTTTTGATCTCAAGATGTCGTTGCAAGTACCTACTATACTGACTTGTGTGTTGTAATATTTTACTTCTTGAACTATATATATATCGATCGGATCGATCGGTCGTGTTGATATATATATATCTTTTATTATATATCTTAATATTACATATCTTTTGATAGAGTGAACCGATTTCGATGAAACAAAAACTAAGTTATACCTCAAGTTGCGTATAACCTCTAAGCATAAACATTATCTGCATTGGATTCGAAGATTTTACGGGATGCGCGCACAAACAAACATATAAACAGACAAACAGACAAAAATTTCAAAAATGATTGAAATGGGTCCTGTTAGTTATCTTTTAACACGCTGACTATCTTTTTTCAATTTCTTCAATGTACCAAAATGACTTTTCTGCAGATTTATTATATGTATACGTATAGATAATACCCTCGTACTCAATATTAAAAATTTTAACTAATGTACATATTACAACCTGTACCTCTATAGATTAGCTAAACAAATTACATTATGGTGTAAAATATCCGTATCCATTTAAATAACAAATGCTTATGAAAATATGCATCGGGGACTGATAATAAAGGGCTTGGGAAAGGTTCGCTTTGTATGTTGTTACCTTAACCGAATGCGAAGTCACGGGCTGTGACTTCGAAACGTGACGAGGGACATAATAAAACCAGAGAAAAGCGGTGAAAACCGAAAAAAATGCGGGGGGAAGCAGAGTAACAGGGGGAAATAAATAGAATAGATTTGTATGACTCTTATGAATGAATGAAATATTATTATAGGCTTACTGATTTTTTGGGTATTTTTGTACCCTTTTAAGAGGGTTGCTTTTAGGGAAGTGACGAATATAATTTCATTATTTTGATATCGCATTGAGTAGCCCATACCTTTTCGAACCCGCTAGGATGGAACAGATTTCGACACAATTCTGTAATAGTAAGTAATATTTATATTTGTTAGGTCATAAACCCATTTCACGACCTCACGTACGGAAATTGCAGAACATACAAGGATCGTTTAACGATTTAGCTTATACTTGTTAATACAACATATCCAACCAAAATAAATATTCTACCAATATTATTAATGAATGTTTGAGAGTCCGAAATAGATGATTTGTTTTACTATTATGTATATTCGAAAATGGGCAGCAAAATAAATAACTATAAATTATAATCCATCTAAGTTAAGAACAGTGTTGGCCCTACTTAAGTTATCAAAAACAAGATAGTCATTTCACATAAACCTTTGGACTTATGAAATGCCAAAAGCTACAAGCAAAGAGCCAGCAAGAAACTCTACAGTACAGTACTCAATGTTGATGGCTATCGAGTAGGGGAAGACCAAAGAAAAGATGGCTGGAATGTGTAAAATAATGATGATATGATTAAGAAGGAGGTGACTAAAGAGATGACATCTAATAGATTGTGATGAGGAAGGAGATTGATAAGAGGCTAGCGTCTATAAAGTCCTGAGGTTTAAAAAAACATAAAAGGTAGATAAATCATCATCATCTCAGTTCTCGTTAATCCCAGCCGCATCCGAAGGTTTTCCAGCTTTTGGGGTGTGGGATCCGCTTTACCAGTCTAACTGCTGATTATGGGTAAACTTCGTTATTTTCGGTAAAGCGACTGCCGTCTGACCTCCACAACCCGAAGGTGATATCGAAGCATTGCAGTTAGAGCAATAGGGTATTTGACTAAAAAAAAACTAATTAGTCCGTCACAGATTTCCAAAAAATACTAAACACGTGTTTTTTTATTTTTTCATTTAAACAAAAAATTAAGACGACACAGCGCGTTGAAAACTCGTGTGACGTCACTGCACGCTACACTTTATAGCGACCAGTGACGTCACCAGCTACCACTCCTGATCTTTGATGCCTTTTGTACCTATTTGTCAATTTTTATTGATTTGATAAAACAAAATATACGTATCCAATATTTTTCTATAATTCAGATTATAGAAAAATATTGGATACGTATATTTTGTTTTTAAATTAAAGAAAAGTTGAAAGGCAGGAGATTCGAGAACAAGGAAGATGCACTAGCTGCCTATACTTTGGAAATTTCAGAGGTATCTGAAAACTGAAAAGGAGTGCGCAGAGGTATTTTCCAGATGATTTATACACATGGATAAGTGTATACATACCGAGGGTGAATACTTTGAAAAGACTATTATAATTTTTGAGTATCTAGTTTTTTTCGGCATGCCCCTCGTATATGAATTCTTGCACTGGTCTGGTCGTGCCTCGGAAAGCACGTTAAGGCGTTGGTCCCGGTTGCCAAACGAACATCTAATGCAAGTCGATACGGGTTGTTGGAGCCCTCAAAATCCAACAATTGGTCTAACTGAAATACTTTGATATCGCCTTCGGGTTTTGGAGGTCAGACGGCAGTTGCTTCACGAAAAATATCGAAGTTTAGTCAAAATCAGCAGTTAGTAAAGCGGACCCCAGACTCCACTGCGACTGGGATTAACGCTGAGATGATGATGACTGTTTCTTATTTAAATGACTTGCTAGTTTCATTCTTAGTACGTTTACTTTTATATTATGGATATCGTTTCTTATTTCAAAAATCCCTAAGTATTTCCAAACGTACAAAATAATTTCCAAAATGTGAAGAGAAGCCAGAGGTAGCATATCATTTAGTTTAAATTTGTTTCTGCGAGACTCGGGAGGACGCATTTTATAGCTAATGTGGATTGCCTTCTTTTGTTAAATGAAAATTGAATCTAAATCAGATGCGGATCCCTACAGCAGAACATCATAAGACTTAAGCAGCCTGCAGCCACATTTGGGCTGGTGCTGCTAAGTGTCACCTGGTTTCAGTGGAGAGGCGGGCGAAGAGGCTGATTGGTGAGCCTGATTTAACTCGAGACGGTCTCCAAAGCCTAGAGCACAGGCGTAAAGTAGCCAGCCTTTCGGTGTTCTATAGGATGCATTTTGGGGAGTGTGCGAAGAATTGCATGATTTAATTCCCCCATCTCCGTTCCACCATCGGACGACCAGTCGTACGGACAGTTCCACCCTTACGTTGTTAATACCACTACGATCCGGACGAAGACTCCTTTATACCACGTACATCGAGGGACTGGAACAGTTTGCCAGCGGCGATGTTTCCGTCGGACTACAATTTGAGTGTCTTCAAGGCTAGAGTGAATAGGCTCTTAATAAACTAGTGCGCTTTACCATCAACGATTGCGTCATTACTTACCATCAGGCAGGATTGCGGTCAAGCGCTAGTTTATAATATATATTAAAAAAATGCTAATATTGACGTAAATTATGAAGGCATACAACCGATCAAGACAATTCTTCATTAGCAACTCACCAATCATAACGTGAAAAACCTCTCCAAGGCCAAAACATACATCTTGAAGACAGTCTGAAGCCAGGTGAGAGTGGCAAGGGCTACCCAACGAGGAATATAAATCACTTCGTATCGCTCGGCTACTGGGATGAAAAACTGCCGCGTGTAACGGTATGAGGGAATCGTGTGGCATATATCATGCTCTGATCTTGTGTAATGACACTGTTGGGTCTTGTGAGATGAGAGATGTATTTTGGCGTAGTTTTGGTCTGGACTGAATTCATTTATTAGGCTTTGCAACTTATGAGTGTATTGCTAAAGTTCTGATCTTGAATTTTAGGTTAATAATAAATGTATGACTTGTAGGTGAATTATACATTTCACTAAATGTGTATTTTTATTTTAAATTGAATTTATTGAATAATGTGACTGTGATAATGATGCATGTACCTATTAATATTGATTGCATTAATGGTGTAAAATTTTACATAATCACGAAAGGGCAAAATATAGTATTTGTGTAATGTAATTTTAATACCTCACACTTTTTTGTAATTTGATTTATATTTTTTTTATAGTTATAAACGAGCGTTTAAGCACTAGTTACCTAGTTATGCTTACCATCGTAAGCAGTGATGCAATTTGATGGTAAAGTGCGAAGGTTTATTAAGATCCTACTAGCTGACCCGTGCGAAAAATTCGCACTATACTAACAGAACCGCTTGGCGGGAAAGAAAGTTTGGGAAATTAGTTTAATAATAACATTACAACAATAAAATAAATAGTGAAGCGGAATAATTTGAAAATAGTATTCCATGGTACCAGGGACGAATATCTGTCGATTGGTGGGTCGGACGTTCAGGTTGGTTCGATAGAAAGAGAGAAAAAGGGAGAAAACGGTTTCAGACCCTTGGAGAAATAATATATTATGTTGATTCACTCTAGCCTTGAAGACATTTAAATCTTAGTCAGATGGAAACACCGCCACTGGCAAATTGTCCCAGTCCCTTGATGGACGCGGTATAAAACATGAGGCGAAACCTATAATTACAAATGAAACATTCAGATTCTAATTCTGTTATATATTATTGTGTAAATTGAAAACTAAAGTCTTATCACCATTTTACTTCCAAAAAGCACAGCGTGCACAGACAATAGCACGATTAATTAAATAAAACAAGGAAGGGGGTAAACCTCTGATGCGTTTCTCATTAGCAAGTAAGGCAAAGTAAGTAGCAAGCAAGTAAGACGGTATGTGTCGAGGCAAATCTCCGGGATATGATGGCCTCAGTATTGAGCATTTGAAATATGCGGGTGTACATCTGCCGCGAGTCCTGTCTATGTCCTGTATATGTCTACCTGCGGATCTAATGAAGACTATCGTTAATCCCATTGTGAAGAACAAGACGGGTGATATCTCAGAGAAGGGTAACTACCATCCCATTTCCCTTGCGACAATAATAGCAAAGGTGTTGGATGGTTCATCTTCTTCATGATGCGCAGTTCGGGTTTCGTCCTGTACATTCAACTAAAAGCGCTATTTTGGGACACAAGCATACCGTTCAATACTATATAGACCGTGGAACACCGGTGTACGCCTGTTTCCTTGGTCTTTCCAGAGCCTTCGATCTTGTCTTGTATGAGGTGCTCTGCGAGAAGATGGTAAGTAGAGGTATACCAGTGGAAATATGTGGACTACTTTGGCATTGGTATAGTAATCAAACCAATCATGTGAAATGGGATGGTATACTATCTAAACCGTATAGGTTGGAGTGCGGTGTGAGACAGGGGTGCCTGATGTCACCCAGGCTTTGCAACCTCTATGTCAATGACCTTATAGAGGAACTCAGCAGTATGCGTTTCGGATGTAGTTTTGATGGGGTTAGCATTAACAACATCAGCTATGCTGACGACATGGTGCTGCTGGGTCCGTCAGCGGGGGCAATCAGAGAGTTGCTTAAGACTTGTGAAGCCTATGCTGCTACTCATGGATTAATATATAATGTAAGGAAGTGTGAGTACATGGTCTTAACTAACTATAAACGGATTGGCAATTAAAAGAGTATCCAGTTTTAAATACCCAGGCCACTTTCTTTATGTCGACCTTAAGGACCGTGTAGATATAGAAAGGAAGCGCAGGGCACTCGCTGTCCGGTGTTCTATAGGATGCATTTTGGGGAGCGTGCGAGGGAATTGCATGCTTTAATTCCCCCATCTCATCCTCTCGCGTTCGACCCTGGTCCAGGTCATGGTCCGGAGCGAGAGTGCATGGCAGGCCGTCACCTCCTTCTGCGAAGCAGTGGTGCTGGTAAAGAAGAAGGTGAAGCGCGTGACGCAGTGGGAATCCCAGCGCCCTCACGCCACTAGCCGCCGCAGGAGACACCCTGGTCGGGAGACGACACCAAATTCCCAGCCACCGTAGGCACGGGCCTGCGGGTGGTGAGCAGTGGGCAGCTCGCCGCTCGGTAAGGACCAGGCCCGAGTCGACGGCGCGTCATGTTGGACATGCGCGCCTCAAAGAGATGTCAGCACATCATGGGCCATCCTGGGCCAGGGTTGCGGGTTGGATAAACAAGAAACCCTGGCCCTGGCCGTCGCGCAGGCAAGTGAAGAAACACAGGTGGGTTTTAGTCAGTAAAAGTCTAACATGCCCTTCCGCTCCGCCCAGAACGGAAGAAGTCATTTGATGATTTCCCATCCCAACAAAAAAAGGATAGTGTACGAAGAAAAAGACATGTTGCGCCGACCTCAAAGTCAAACAAATTGGGATAAGGACAGGAGAGTGATGATGGGCTATAGAAACATGGACCCAACGTTACGATATGAAGGGATTGTGGGGCTGTAGGCCGTATATCATGTTCTGATCTTATGTAATGACATTGTTGGGTCTTGCAAGATTAGAGACATATTTTGGAATAGTTATGACACAGACGTCTGTGAGAGGAGGTGGGCCCTAATCATCCACACAAGACCGGCACTGTTTGATAGTATAATATAAGATGTCTAATTCGAATTAATACTTACAGCAGTGTTCAAAATCTCCGATATAATTCACGTTCTTACGCCATTCAATATGATATCTACTCAGTGAAATGTATTGTAAGTTGATTTTAGAATGCCAATTTCTAACAAACAGTAGGAGAATTACGTGACACACTATCAGTAGCAAAGGGTTTCATTTTGACTGTTGAACAACAGTAAGTAGAAATATTTTTCAAACATATGAACCAATTTACTATAGCAGTAAGCTTCAAAATGATTCCAACTGATATTAATAGTGTGTTACGCAATTAGGGTGTTGGTCTTTATACATATTTGGTTGCATTAGAATTTGAACTTTGTTTAAGTATGACATTGAGTGTGTTGTTCCACAACTTGAAAATTGTCTCGAATTCCTGGCGCTAATATAGCTATTACATTACAGAGATCGCATAAATCAGAACTTAATTTAGAAACTAATTTTGATTGTAGACGTAGACATAAACTTTTTAATCGAATACGAGGTCTACAACGTGAACTAAGACGGGTGTGTTGTCCAAAATGTACTCGAGTTTAAACTTGGCACACGATAAGTGTATGTACTAGATCGATTCATCAAACATAGTTAAATACATGTCTTCTCAGGATGGCTAGCAAGCCTCCATGATAATGGCCAACGGGCGAAGGGCCCGGGGAGTCCAACGTCCGTCACATGGCCGAGTTGACATTGTGACGCGTTCCCACACGCCACTCAGATGAGAAGAGTAGCCGCTGAGTCCGACCCTGCCGGTGATCCGTCGAACTCGCGACGAATGGTCCTGGACCTGCCCCCTAATCGGCGAACACATTTTTGTCAAATGATTGCGACTAGTTGGCATCAGTTGGGATCGTTCCGACCGCTCATTGGTCCGTTCGGTCCAAACGATCCCAACTAGTCGCAATCATTTGACAAAAATGTGTTTGCCGATTAGGGGGCCGGTACCCGAAAAGGCAGATGACGAACGTTTAGGTGGTTTTTTAGCCTATAACAGTCCGACATACCCCTCCGCGTCGAGCGGAGGATAGTCCTGTGTGTGTGATAGACGAGTGTCTACTTCGGAAAAAAAAAAGGGATGGCTAGCAAACGCCGAATATTAAATTGAGTGGCGGGCAATAGGAGGGACCTGTGGCAAATACTGGACTGTTGATAATGATGATGGTGAAATTGGTGAACAAGGAGGCGCGGGTTCGATCCCCGCGCAATGCTAATATGTGTATGCAAATATTGATCTAACTGCAATGCTTCGATATCACCTTCGGGTTGTGGAAGTCAGACGGCAGTCGCTTCACGGAAAATACCGAAGTTTAGCCAAAAAATCAGCAGTTACATTGGTAAAACGGACCCCAGACTACAAAGCTGAAAAAGTTTCAGATGCGACTGGGATTAACGCTAAGATGATGACGATGATGAGATTTAAAAGGTTTCCATTTAATTAATCATGCACTCAACCATTTTTAGGAAACGCAAAATTTCTTTCCACCAATCCCTGACTAATTCAAGTTCGTTTTATGACAACATTGTAAACTTTTCTAATAATGTTCTTCTTGTTCAAAGTTGAAACTCAACTTCACGGAGACTGTTCAAGACAGAAACTGGAAAATGAAATGAAACATCAAACATGCAAATATGAGTGTCTTAGCGACATCTTATAACAAAACTGTGACAATATCTTCCAACTCGTTTAAACTTGGCGTCTTTAAGAAAATATCGTAAAGAAAGTTAAGCCAAGTAAAAAAATCTTATCGTCCTAAGTTGGTACTTTTTACAGGCTTTTACGAAGCTTTCTACAACATCTCTGCCATCAAAAGAGGTAGCCTAACTAATTGGCGTTAAGTTCAAGCAAAATTTTGTAGAAGGCATGCTGGTAAAAGGGTTAAAATGATGATTTTCGATGTTGATAACTTTGTTTCATTTTATGGGTCCAGTTAGGGGGCACAAGGGTAGATTTCATCACGATGTGCTTATATTAAACGATCAAAGTTTTATAGGTATTCGTCGTAAAAAGAAAGATATCTATACTAATATATAAAGCTGAAGAGTTTGTTTGTTTGTTTGTGCGCGCTAATCTCAGGAACTACTGGTCCGATTTGAAAAATTATTTTTGCCTTGGATAGCCTATTAATCCAGGAAGGCTTTAGGCTATATGACATCCCGTTATGACCAATAGGAGCAGAGCAGTAACAAAAAATGTTGCGAAAACGGGAGCTAACGCAGCCGTACATATTGCCAATAGGAGCTGAGCATGACTAATTCCACGCGAACGAAGTCGCTGGCGGCCGCTAGTTATGATATAAAAACTTAAATAGTGAAGAATAACACAACTGTAACAATTAATTAAATGAATGATTGTTGTTTTTTTTTGTCTTTAATAAACATAGTTTTTTAATTAACATTGTATATTTTGTATTGTTAAGCGTATTTGTTATGTAATCATTTGCTTGTGTTTTTTTTGTAGCCATATAAACAGCTGTAACATGTACAGCTTTAATTTAAGCTTTATGTTTGTGAGTGAATTTAAAAAAAACTCGGTGACTAATGTCACCAAATGACCCCTTCAGTCGACCATTTTAATTTGGCATACGATGCACCAAATACCCTGTACATTATAAATAAACATATGTCTCCTATCTCCCCGAGTAAAGGTAATTTGAATGTTGTCCAACACTGATTGTGAATAAATTTGCACGCCTATTATGGCAGGATATGCTGAAACCAATTCATTATAACACTTTATGAATCATATTCTGGTCAATAAATATTTTGATTTGATTCCAACGATCTCGCTTTATTTAAAAATAATAATAGAGCGTCGTGATTACATCCCCATAAGTGTCGATACCATGGGAATATCAGGGTAAAATATAGCTATTATAATGTATTATTCACATGTATAAACTATACAAAATTATTTTTTACTAGCTTTCCGCCCGCGGCTTCGCCCGTTCGGTTATATCGCGCTTTTTAGATTTCCCTCGGGAACTTCATTTTTTTTTTTTTCAATAAAAGGTAGCCTATGTCCTTTATCAGGGTCTAAAGACTGTCTGTGCCAAATTTCATCAAAATCGGTTGAGAGGTTTAAGCGGGAAAGCGTAACAGACAGACAGAGTTACTTTCGCATTTATAATATTAGTATGGATTTATGCGAAACCCGAAATACGACTCTTGTGCAGTATTTTTAAGTAAAGAATCTATGTACAAAATTTCAAAATAATACAATAAAAACCATCATTTTATGATGCTATTCTACTTGGTTGTCCCAACAAAAATATGGTCAAAGGTCCGTACGGGCGGGCCAGCACGGGCGTTGCCCTCTGGCGTCAGCTGTGATCTATCGTAACCGCTCGGTAACCACTCTGCGGTCTCACTCTAAATGTATTTGGGAAAAAATATAACATGGTGTAAAACTGATTGGAATTGATTCAGTTGCTTATTCTGAACAAACTATTATTCAGGTTTCGTAACGGTAACGTTGTATCATCATCATCATCAGCCTCTACTCGTCCACTGCTGGACATAGGCCTCCTTCATGGCACGCCAACAAGCTCGATCCTAAGCAGTCCTCCGCCAGCGACTTTTTGATGTCGTCGCTCCATCTCGCCCAAGGGCGTCCTACGCTACGTTTGCCGAGACGCGGTCTCTACTCGAGGACTCGTTTACCCCAACGGTTGTCGGTCCTGTGGCATATGTGACCAGCCCATTGCCACTTCAGCTTGCTAATCCTCTCAGCTATGTTGGTGACTTTGGTCCTCTGTCAATCTGTGTTTGAGCAAGCGTGGTGATTACGCTCAATCCTTCTCTGTTTAAGAGGAAGCCTGTGCCCACCAGTGGGACGATAAAAAGGTTGATTCTATAGCACCTGTAGACAATTGGTAACTGTAAATACGAACGTTGAGTTAACACAAGTAAGTAAATACCTAGATAGCTAAATATATTTTACATTCGTCATCAATATAGTATCCAATCAGAATTATCCCCGCCAGCAAATCGAGATTTCTATAAAAAACCGAATTCAAGTAAAACAAATCGCTCTCTAGCAATTATGCTAATTATCGGAATCGTTCACGGTAGAGAAAATTTTATGACTTCCGTATTCCCTTCCAATGTCAATGTTGGAACAAATCGATTTGTAATAGATTGGAAAAAATAATTGGGTATAATTACATTAGATAGTCGCTTTGTGTCACAATTAATTTAGTTGCATCCAGGTAGAATAATAATAATAATTAATCTTTATTACACAAGAATTGGTACAAAAAAGTGTGAAGTCCTGACTCCTGTGCTAGGTGATATGCCACAAGAGCCAGTTCCCTCTCCCAAGAATCTACAGAAAAATATGCAAAAAGATGAACAAAAATAAATGAATTTGGTAACAAGAGTAGATTAAAACTATGTAAAAGCGGTTAAAAAAGCCTATACTGAGTATTTGGGAGTGCGTGTTTACGTGCGTATGTGAGTGCATGTGTGCGGGTGCGTGTGTGTCTGAGTGTGTGTGCGCGCGTGCGTGTGTGTTCGTGGGTGTATAGCAGTTATTGATCAGAAGGCTTTATTATAATCTTATGAAATAGATATAATAACTTTCTCTTCTCTGTATCGTCACAATTCAGTGACAGTAGCCATGACTTGAGAGTCTATTTGACTTCATGTAGAGTAAGTTTATATATTGAAAGCTTTTTGTTTATTTTATTTAGAAATTAATAAAGCTTTTGTACTGACGTACCTACCTACGCTATTGACGAGTGACGTTTTGTAATTACTTTTTCAACATGCGGCAAACGTATCTGACTCAATCCCACTTAAACTTGACTGCTTTTGCGTGAGGTCGGCGATCTGTGTTTTAGTGTATATTGTAGTACCGTGTTCCGAAAATGGTTCGTTATCTGACTCCGAGAATGCTGCGCTCCACTAACTGACACAGTCAAAGGCGAGAAAGCTAATCCTATACTTAAAATCGTTCAACATCTCGTTTCTGAATCAACCAATGTGAAAATCTTGTCAAAAATGTGTTTTTTATGGAATGAGAATGAACGTTTTTAAAATTACGAAAATAGGGGATAATACTGTAATAATCGGCCACCAGAGCGCAGCACTAGCGCATACAGTAAAATATTTATTTAGATTTAGTTGAATAATATAATGACTAATATAATATAAAATATAATAATATAAGTCGTGGTGGCCTAGTGGTTAAAACACCAGCCTCTCAAGTATGAGTGCGCGGGTTCGATTCCAGGTCAGGCAAGTACCAATGTAACTTTTCTGAAGTTATATGTACTTTCTAAGTATATCTTGGACACCAATGACTGAAGGTGAAGGAAAACATCTTGAGGAAACCTGGACTTTATAAGTCTGAAATCGCCAACCCGCATTGAGCAAGCGTGGTGATTACGCTCAATACTTTTCTGTATGAGAGGAGACCTGTGCCCAGCAGTGGGACGATAAAAAACGTCGATGATGAAGTTAAACAATCATAAAAAATCAGTAAATTATTTTTACTGTCGTACCTTTCAACCAAATCCTTCTTTTTCTCTTTCAAATTCGCACCACGTTCGCGAAGCTTTACTTTAGATTATCCACTCTTAAATGGTCATAGAATACCATAATCTTCTTCATCTCAGCGTTAATCCCAGTCGTATCCGAAGCTTTTTTCAGCTTTGGAATCTGGGGTCCGCTTTACCAGTGTAACTGCTGATTTTGGCTAAACTTCGATATTTTCCGTGAAGCGACTGCCGTTTGACCTCCACAACCCGAACGCGATATCGAAGCATTGCAGTTAGACCAATTGTTGGACTTTTGAGGGCTCCAACAACCCGTAACGACTGCCATTAGATGTTCGTATGGCAACCGGGACCAACGGCTTAATGTGTTTTCCGAGGCACGATCAGACCAGTGCAAATATTCATATTCATACATACAAATATTTGCACTGCGCGGGGATCGAATCCGCGCCTCCTTGTGCAGCGGCCGCGTTCGCTACCGCTACGCCACGAAGGCTGTCATGGGCGTAGGATACCATAATATATGGTCAAAATATAAATATTATGAAATTTTTATATGTCTTCACAGAATACTGAATACTCAGTTGCTAGGTACTTTTAATAACTCAGTACGACAAGGATACGAGATAACGCAATATGGCGGTTTGTTTACTGAGTGTGTTTGTGGCGCCCTCTGCAACGCGTTTGGCGCCTTACTGCCCTTTTAATTTTGTTGTGAATAGGAAATCATCGAATGACCTCTCCCGCTCTGGGCGGAGCGGAAGGGCGTGTCACACTTATACTGTCTAAAACCCACCAGTATTCCATCATTTGCCTGTGCGCCAGGGCCACGGTTTCTTGTTTAACTGACCCGCAACCCTGACCCAGGACCTATTGCCCCTGAGGTTGGAGTGCGTAGGTTTTCAACTTTTTACTACTTACATTCTATAACTATGCAAATAATTATAATCACCCATTTATCAGCAATATCTCATGTTGCACTAACGTGCATCAATGTTTGGAGATGTTGTTATCTTGAGAGATTAATTATAATTTTATACAATACATAGTCAACTCACTGTTTATACAGCATGAGTACTGTATAATGATAATCTATCTGAGAGTATTAAAACGAGAGAATAATTAATGATTCTCTCCCGCAATATTTTATTACTTAATTATTGGATCATTAAAAGAGGTTTATACAAATTGCGGTTATAATTGTCCATTTATTAAAACAATCATGACTTTGTGATATTAACGTTTATCGAATGTTGGTTATTATTTTAACAAAATTATATTAATTAGTGAAAGCTTAGTCAGCTACCTCGAATATATTCATGATTTAAAAAAATGCTTGATTCAACAGTTGAGTTTGTGTTTTTATGTAGGGGAAACCAACGCACACTGGGCCCGCGTGGTAGATTACGGCCCACTTCCCCTCACTGAGAGGAGGCCTGAGTCCCAACATTACAACAGGTAACATTATAGGCTTACTAGCTTTCCGCCCGCGGCTTTGCCCGCGTGGAGTTCGGTTATATCGCGCTTTTTAGATTTCCCTCGGGAACATCAAATTTTTCCGAGATAAAGGGTAGCCTATGTTTTTTCTCAGGGTCTAAAGATTGTCTGTGCCAAATTTTATCAAAATCGGTTGAGAGGTTTAAGCGGGAAAGCGTAACAGACACACAGACAGACAGACAGACAGACCGCAGACAGACAGAGTTACTTTCGCATTTATAATATTAGTATAGATTATGCATGCAGCGGTAATTTTCCGAATTATTGATCCGATTCCAAAAACTCTTTCAGTAATGCAGTTCCCATTACTGAATCATCACAGAATTCCTGAGGGTCATCCATACTAATATTATAAATGCGAAAGTAACTCTGTCTGTCTGTCTGTTACGCTTTCCCGCCTAAACCTCTCAACCGATTTTGATGAAATTTGGTACAGACAATCTTTGGACCCTGAGAAAAAACATAGACTACCTGTTATCCCGGAAAAATTTGATATTCAGGAGGGAAATCTAAAAAGCGCGATAGAACCGAACACCACGCGAGCGAAGACGCGGGCGGAAAGCACACAATCTTTAGACCCTGAGAAAGCACATAGGTTACCTTTCATCCCGGAAAAATTTGATATTCCCGAGGCAAATCTAAAAAGCGCGATATAACCGAAATTTACGCGGGCGAAGCCGCGGGCGGAAAGCTAGTAGGATTATAATTATGTTAAAATAAGTACACTGTATAGTCACATTTATTACAAAATAAGTAATTTTTCAAAGACTCTTAGAAATGCGTCAAATATAAAGACGTTCTGAGGGTTAAGAACAAATTAGATTGTATTAATGATAAAGCGGATGGAAAATACAAACATGTTTGAGATCGGTACAAAAAATTTTTAGGTTGTGTTTTAGCTCCCCTTTTTTTTTTGGATGCTCAAATGACCTCTCCCGCTCTGGGCGTGTCCAACTTTGCGGGTTTCCTCGCAATGTTTTCCTTCACCGTATTGAAAGTAGTAGTAATGTAATAGTAATGTACATAAAGTAAAGAACCGGCCTGGCTTTGATCCTAAGTCCTTAGAGCTGAGCTTCCACTCCTCTACATTTTCCACCATTACCTACATAACTAATTTTGGCGCCACAGTTGGCGCGTTGGCAGAGTGATCAAATGCTGCAGTGCGTCTATACCTACAATCTACATATATGTAGGACAAATATTTGTATGGCCTACAGCTTCTACGTCTGGCTGTTTGTGTATGTCAGTTTATATGCATGTAAACACACCCATAATACAGTTATAATTCTTGGTGTGAGACAATGTTTTTTTTTTTTTGTTTATCTAATGTAAAGATAACGCCGCAGTTACGGAAACAAGAAACAATCTCAGAACAATTGGAAACAACATTGAAATACATAAATTATTACACCAGCCGTAATCGCGGGCTGCGATTATCGATCTTTTACAGTAACCCAATTAACTGAAGCATGCTTGCTTATGCTCTTTTAACCTGTCCTTGCTTTTGCTCTTTTAACCCGACCTTGCTTGTGCTCTAAGTATTTTTTCGCTATTTAGAACAAGTGACTATAGGATTTTGAAAAGACCAGGTTATACGTTCTCTATAAAAGGCCGACTGAATTGACTTTACGCAAAATATTCACAGAAGATGTAGGTACAGACTGTCTGGATTTGCGAGCAGACATTTTTACTCTTCTTGGACATGACATTAGGATTGGTATTGCATCCAGCACTCTGATTGCGCAACACAATATCAGTATCAATCTATATTAAATAATATTCAAATATATTGCTAAATCATTGCCTCATAACTTCGATGCAGGCGTCTGCTCAACAATGTCAATAAGGCCATGTAGGTATGTTGTTGTACTGTCATATGAAACTCTTTAAGTTAGTAAGCTGTATTCTTACAGTTTTGAGACAGACTCCACCAAGAATCGCGGAATTTTAAATTGGACCAATTCGATGTTCTGTATCTTGTAATTTAGTTACAATTTTACTCATCTTCATCATCGTCATTTCAACTGAAAGACGTCCACTGCTGGACTTAGGCCTCCACCAAGGATCTCCACGACGGGTCCAGCGCTTCATGCATCCAGTGGTCCACCTTGTTGGGGGCCTACCCGCACTGGGTCTTTATTTTAGGCATGTAAAGTAACATAAAATATAATAATAACAATCATCATCTTAGCCTTAATCCCAGTCACATCCGAAGATTTGTCAGCTTTGGAGTGTGGGGTCCGCTTTACCAGTCTAACTGCTCATATGGCTAAACTTCGATATTTTACGTGAAGTGACTGCCGTCTGATCTCCACAACCCAAAGGCGATATCGAAGCATTGCAGTTAGACCAACGACTTTTGAGGGCTCCAACAACCCGTAACGACTGCCATTAGATGTTCGTATGGCAACCGGGACCAACGGCCTAATGTGCTTTTCGAAGCACGACCAGACCAATGCAAATATTAAACACCTGACAACTGTGCTGATGAGGAGTTTGTCCCGCCACTCTTCCAACCGAAAGCACTCAGAAGGGATGAATGGCGAGCGTTTTGGGGAAGGGTCATATTCTCAGTCTAATTTGAATAAATGACTTTGGATTTTGATTTAATATCCTACAATTCAACTATACGTTCACTACCACTCCACGACAAGCAACCCTGGCCCTCTGGGTTACCTATTAGTTGGAAATGTAACTATAGGATTTTGCTTTTTATAAGCAGAGTTTTTAAAACTTTATGCTACATAACACCTTACCTGGTATATTCTCTGAAATCGTTAAAATGGTACAAAACGGTACCTTCTCAGAAAGCGCTAAAATGGAGCAGATGTCTGTTAGGTTCATAATCTTACTACTTCAACTTAACATAAAGGATTTGGTATAACACAATGTGAAACTGATACTAACTGTCGTAATAAGTCAGTGGAATAAAGACAGACGTTAGGAAAATGTAAACATCAAGTGTAAAAGTATATATGATATGTCGTTATGATCATCTTGAGGAAACCTATACTTGACGTCATCATCATCAACTCTTTTATCGTTCCACTGCTGGGCACAGGCCTCCTCTCATACAGAGAAGGATTGAGCGTAATCACCACGCTAGCTCAATGCGGGTTGGCAATTTCAGACTTACAAGTCCATGTTTCCTCAAGATGTTTTCCTTCACCTTTTAATCAGTCATTGATGTCCAAGATATACTTGACGTATTATAATATAATATAATTTTGGCTCCATATTTTTTGTCATTTTGTATTTCTTTTTTTAATTCATAGATTTTCTTCTTTTCATGTCGATGGTACGGTTGTACTCTTCCTAGTTGTTTTTTTTTTATAATCAGAATCAAATTAAATCAGTAAAACGCCGCAGAAGATAAGAGAATCGATGTACTGGGAGAAGGGATTAAAGAACAGAAGTTCGGGCCTGCCGGTGCGGTGAATGCTTATTCTAATCCCTCATCCACGGTCATAGGTAGAAGTGGTAATGTGCTTAAAAACTGGTGGTATTGAAATGCTTAGCCTCTGACCAAGCAAAAAGCCACCTTATGGATTCTTTAAAAACTGTATTTTTACCATAAACTAACACCTTATGTACAATTGCTATTTATTTGCCAAAAATGTGGACAAATATTCAACTCCAAACATTTTTATAAATTCTTCAATAGTCACTCTGAAATCAACTTGATAATCGTTGAAATAAAGTTTATATTTGTCTTAGCCTGTTCCCTAATGTGGTGGGGCATGGTAGTATTAGTTCTCGCAGCCCCCGGTGTAGGTGTGAGACGGAACAACCGGGTGGTTTTTAGTCAGTAAGAGTCTGACAGACCCCGTCGCCCGCCCCAGGGCGGCGGAAATCCATGAGGATTTAACACCCAGAAAAAAAAAATGTTTCCAGTCTAACCAGATTCAGCTGTATACTAGTACTAGCTTTCGCCCGCGGCTTTGCCCGCGTGGAGTTCGGTTATATCGCGCTTTTTAGATTATAAATATATATATTATAGAAAAATTTGATATTCCTCGGGAATATCAAATTTTTCCGGGATAAAAGGTAGCCTATGTTTTTTCTCAAGGTCTAAAGATTGTCTGTGCCAAATTTCATCAAAATCGGTTCAGAGGTTTAGGCGGGAAAGCGTAACAGACAGACAGACAGACAGACAGACAGATAGACAGACAGACAGAGTTACTTTCGCATTTATAATATTAGTATGGATTATAGACTTACTAGCTGCGCCCCCCGGTTTAACCCGAGTAAGTATCGATGCAGCAGCGGTGGCCTAGTGGAATCGGCTGCGACTTACATGCTGTAGGTCGTAGGTTTCAACCTCATCAGGCGCTATACTTTGTGTAAATTATTTCATCACTACTGTTCTTAAAATGGTGAAGGAAAACGTCGTGAGGAAACCGGCATGTCCTAGAGGCAAAACGTCGAAGATATGTGACATCTACCAACCCGCACTGCATGGGCCCGTAAGGTAGATTACGGCCCACTCCCTCTCACCGAGATGATTCCTGTGGACCAGGAGTGGGAACCATATAGGCTGATTATGTATTATGTTAAGTACCGATCTCGTGAAAAAATCGGGATAAAAAGTCTCCTGGTTATAAAATTATCCTGGTTATTAATTCACGGTGGTAGGCCATAACATCGGCTGCCGGCAGAAGTTACCACCCACCAGACAAAGTCTTGCCGCCAAGGGAATCGTCGTGTTCCGGCATGATGTCTGGTGAAGCCGTATGGTGGACGGGTCTAGGTATGTGTGGCGGGTACGATGCGCCAAACGTTGTTGTGTCGGGAGGGTTGTGGAAAGTCTCCAGATCAATCTCCCTCCAGCGCAGCATCGTCTGGTCGTGTTGGTCTTGGGTTTAACATTGCATCACCTCGCTCAAATGCCATCATCCTTCCTATTCCTAAGTTTTTTAAGTGAATAGGATTAATAAACTAGTGCGCTTTACCATCTACGGTTGCATCACTGCTTACCATCAGGCGGATCGCAGTCAAGCACTAGTTAGTAATTATTTTAAAAAAAATTATTAAAAACGGTTATTAATCATCTATGTGCCAAATATTATACAAATCCGTTCAGTAGTTTAGGTGAGAAAGTGGAACAAACAAACAAACTAACTCACTTTAATATCTATAATGTTAATAAGGATAGTAAGTAAGGATATACTTAACGCTATATGATTACTGCGCTCTCTCTAGAACAATCCATTATAATGTATGGATGGAAATAGCTCCCACTTGAGTATCGATTCGTTGAGATAACAAAGCTCCCATGTTTGTTCTGTCGTAGTTAGAAGTGGAGGGCTGTTATATGTGTTTATGTATGTATGCTCAGTAATCGATAAAGTACAATGTTCCTATAGATTCTAAAGTTGATATTTGTGGAGAACGCCACATATTACCCGCAATTTACCGACAAGTTACGTCACGAAAATGCTGATGAGACTTCGGCTTACTTTTAGTTAGCCATTTATTTAGACCCAAATAAATGGTGTTACGCACACCATTTATTTGGGTACTGGGATACGATAGAAAACTAAGATGTTCTGTTGTGAGAGCATTTTTTGACACCATAAAGCAAGGCTTCGACCTCTGCCATCATTTTGATGATAGTCATCACTGCTACTGTTACGTGGCAGCAAATTGAAAGCAAAAGTAACTTTGCCTGTCTCGCTTTCAAGCTAAAATAGCGTAACGGATTTGGGTGAAATTTGGCACACAGATAGATTTTGACTCGCTTAAGAGCACATGCTACTTCTCATCTTGGATCGCAGGTGCAGTGTCGGGCAGCAGCTAGTTGTATATAAATTAAGAAAAAAGTAAAAAAAAACCATTTCTTTTCACAGCTAGGAAAAATCTTTAACTAATAAAATCAATGTGTCTTTGCCACACTAAATCGGTTTACTAAGAAACAATTTTGCTAATCAGTTTTATATTGTAACAATGCTAATAATCTCCAGACTTACATTACCACTGTTAAACGCTATCCATAAAATTTTGTTAGACAAAAGACAAGTAATATTAACTACGGTTTGGAAAACGGGTTATTGATAAATGTTTTAGCGCATCGTCCTTCATTAACCTTTACGATGCCCATGGGAGCATAAGGGGTTAGCCATTTCTTCTCTTTTAAGCGCAAATGTGAAGTCACACGCGGGAATTACCGGTACAATTGCTAACAGTTCATCTTCTCGTTCCCAAACATATTCGATGTCCTGATATGCTGAAATTAGAGTGCTTTAAAGAAGAAATAGGAGCATGAGCAAGAAAATAAAGACGCGACAAGCAAAGGCACAATCAGTCTATAAAATTTCAGAGCTGGGCTCGCTGGGATTCTCACATGTTTTCGATTCGTCATGTGGGTTTCCCCACGCTGTCCTTCACCGGTTTGGAAATAGACCTACACTTTAATTCTTAGGTATGTCACTGATCAATTCTGAGGTAAGCTTACACTTTTCCCTAATCACACGGTGGAGCTTATGATGGAGGTCTGCCCGGCTTTGGCAAAGCAGCGCCTTGTCCTCAACCCGTCGATCGGCGTTCGAGACTGGTTCGGACCTTAGTCTGAAGCGAGTGCATAGTAGGCCGTCACCTCCTGCGAAACAATAATCCTCAATAAGCTGCGCACGAGAGAGAGGCAATCTATGTTCCCTCATGCCCATAGTAAACACCGGATACTGTCGTCGCGGGAAAGTATCCAAATCACAGCCACCATAGGTAGGTAGCAGTGGCGAAGGGTGAAATTTTGGCAAAGGGAAGCCGGTCCAAAAAAATAAACACTTAAACACTTACCTACTGCAGGATATCTTGGAGGAGGTCTTCAGATAAGAATAATATTGCCGGTACAATAATATAAGCCATAATAACAAACAAAATCCACAGTATTTAACCAAATCTGCGATTAAATTACCTTACAGAATCAGTCACAGTTTAAATAACACAAATATTAAAATATAACAAACGAAATTATCACGCACCAGTGGTATAGCAACATGTCACATACTAACAATAATTTATTTTCAACCAAACGAAATGGAACACGAAAATATGCCAAAATAAAAAGAATATGACTTGCGAAGGATTTCATTATAACGCTAATTCTTTTTAATTTTGTCGTGTTTTCTTTCTCCCGTGCCGAGTTCCGTGTTCGAGTGGTTTTTTTGTCTCTTTCTAATAGAGGAGAGGAGAGAACTGCAAGCCGGTCGCCATTAACCTATCTTTCTTTAAATTTTACGTACGTTTAGTGAGCATTAGAAAGAGATGGTCTGACACGCTCTGTCTCTTTTCGCCTCATAGTAAAACGTTGGCCGAGATAAGCTGTAATTCGTCGAGTTACCTTCAATATAATTTAGGTACGAAAAATTGAAGCGCTGATTAATTTACGACTATAAAATGAAATGTGATACTTAGGGTATTGCTAAGAATTACTATTGCTATTGTAAATCGCGCAGGCATTTAATTAATAATACTTTGTTAATGAAATAGAATGTCAATACTTTTGTATGAATATGGAACTGATTTTTGAAAGGTAACCCGGTGGGAATCGGCTTGTATGGACTCTTCGCCACTGGTAGGTAGGTGTGGGCTTGCGGGCGGCGAGCAGTGGGCAGTTCAGCGCCCGATAAGGAGCGGGTCGACGACGGCGTGTTCCACGCGTGCTTCAAGAAGATATTAGCATGTCAATCGTGACTGGGTCCACGAGGATCGATGACTGTCAAGGCCGCGAATTGTTCGAAGGAGTTTTTTTTTTTCTAATCTTTTGGCAAGGGTAGCTGGCCTACGGTAAATAATTACATTGTTGTTGTGTTTTCTTGTGTTCATCACTATATAATATATAGTATTGTATAAAGTCATGTGTTTTTTTAACTGAACAGACAGCGCTGCTGGGGAGTTTGTTCCGCCACTTCTTCTTCCCAGCGAAAGCACTAGGAAGTGGAGAAGGGCGGGCGTTTTGGGTGGACTATCGTATGTAATATTGACGTTCAAAAGGTGCTGATTCTCAGCCTAATTTGAATAAATGACATTTGATTTGATTTTGATTGACACCGTGGTCCCTGGCGTAAAGGCAAACAGAAGAAACAAGGTTAGGTTTTAGTCAGTAAAGGTCTGACACGCCCTTTTTCCTCCATATTGAGCGGGAGAAGCCATTTCTCATATAACAAAAAGGCTTACACTGTTCTGCAACACACAAGCTTAGTGAATATGCCAACACTAACCAACCGAAGACCCAATTTCGTAGCAACACATTATTATGTCTTCAATAGAATGAAAGGCTATTCAAGTGCTGGGTGAGAGAATAGGAGCTGCTACATAGATAATAGGTAGGCAATACCTATACATTCAACTACATTATAACCCCACATCTACATCAAGGTATACATAATACATGTATTCAAGATGCTGTGTCTACAGTTTTCGACGACACAATTTGTTTTTAAATATACAAGTGCTTGACTGCTATCCCGCCTGATGGTAAGCAGTGATGCAATCGTTGATGGTAAAGCGCACTAGTTTATTAAACCTATTCACTTAAAAAACTTAGGAATAGGAAGGATGACGGCTGTTGAGCGAGGCTGATTGATCTGGAGACTCTCCACGACCAAACTCCCGACACAACAACATTTGGCGCATCGTACCCGCCACACATCGCAACACAACTGCTCAGACCCGTCCTCGTTACGGCTTCACCAGACCTCATGCAGGAACTTGCCATAGAAAATAAATAAATCCAATAATCTTCACGGATAATAAGTAATTAACTGCGTCCCGCGGTTTCAACCTCGTAAAATTCGATCCCGTAGGAATATCGAGAAAAAATCCTGTTTATAAACTATGAGTATACATCCAAATCCGTTCAAAAACTTTTTGTGAAAAAGTAACAGACATCAATGCATGCATACATTAATACATGCATATCGTACAAATTCACAAACTTTACTAATACCTTTAAAGGTATTAGTAAAGTTTGTGAATTTGGACAAATTGTCTCCAATATTATCTCCTTACTAATATGTAAATATTTAGGACAGGATAGCATAGAAAGTAATCCATACTAATATTATAAATGCGAAAGTATCTCTGTCTGTCTGTCTGTCTCTCTGTCCGGCGTTCACGCCAAAACTACTGAACCGATTGTAATGAAATTTGGTACACATATAGTCTAGAGCCTGAGAAAGGACATAGGCTATAAAACATCCCACTATGACCAATAGGAGCAGAGCAGGAACAAAAAATGTTGCGGAAACGGGAGCAAACGCGGACGTACATATTGCTCTCATTATTTTAACAGGCGCTTATATCAACTGAGCTCTTTCGGTTCGAACCTTACGCGGGTGAAACCGCGGGGCACAGCTAGTATAATATAATTTAAAAAGAACAATAAATTTGCAAAAAATAAAAGATTTTTTAAATGTCAAATTACAATATTCTAATGTCAACATACTAATGGAATGTCAGAATACTAATCATCATCATCATCATCAGCCTTTACTCCTCCACTGCTGGACATAGGCCTCTTTCATGGCACGCCAACAAGCTCGATCCTGAGCAGTTCTCCGCCAGCCACTACCAGCCACCTTTTTGACGTCGTCGCTCCATCTCGCCCAAGGGCGTCCCACGCTCCGTTTGCCGAGATGCGGTCTCCACTCAAGGACTCGTTTACCCCAACGGTTGTCAGTCCTGCGCCAGAATACTAATAAAATATCAAAATACTAATCAAATGTCTAAACACTTATCAAATGTCAAAATACTAATGAAATGTCAAAATACTAATCAAATGTCAAAAAAATATACGTGACATTGCCAACAGGCTCAGCTCTGGGAACTATATTATAGTATGTGAGCAGAAAAAAACTTAGAGATTTCAGTCTGTTTCAAATTCTAGACAATGTCATGTTGGTCAGCACCTTAATAGCTCAACGCTTTATTACTATCAGTTGGAATCATTTTGAAGCACATTTCTAATCTATTGCACCATATGTTCGAAAAATGTATCTGCTTAACAAAGTAAATAACGCAATGAATGTTGTTGAACTGTCAAAATGAAACCCATTGCTACCGATAGTGTGTAACGCAATTACCCTGTAGGTGACAAATCTTACAGTTTGTAGGTCACTCAGTTTGCACTCAGCCCAACAAACTAATTGTTAAAAGTAATTAATCATTTGGCTGACCGCAATTCTGTCAGTGATTCACAGTTAACACTCCACATAGTTATTGAAACTTGTCATTATCAATACGTGGGGACTTCATAATATTATAAGGAAAACTATTGATTCAATTCAAATTCGCTTATAGAAGTAATGTGTCATAGGTCAGTGGCAAAATAAGGAAATATAAGAAAATTGAGGAAGTTCAATGCTGCGTACTGTCTTGTAATTTGTAAACCATAGCAAAACACATAGCAAAATGAAGGATTTTCATTGTAAACTGTTTATGCTAAATACTCCTGAATTAATTTCCCAAGCTTAAGTTTTATTATATGTACTAGCCATTGCCCGCGACTTCGCCCGCGTGTTGATATAAAATAAACGCCTGTTAAAATAATGGGAGCAATATGTACGTCCGCGTTTGCCCCCGTTTTCGCAACATTTTTTGTTCCTACTCTGATCTTATTGGTCAAAGCGGGATCTTATATAGCCAATGTCCTTTCTCAGACTCTAGACTATCGGTGTACCAAATTTCATTACAATCGGTTCAGTAGTTTTGGTGTGAAAGCCGGTCAGACAAACAGAGATACTTTCGCATTTATAATATTAGAACGGATTTCATTTACATAGCATTCTTTGAGAAATCTCGTATGTATTTTAATCTAAAAAAAGAGAGAAAAAAAATTGTACGGACGACAGCAGATCATCTACCCCAAACTGTCAGATATTCCCAATAAACCTTGAGACTTAATGCTATAGAGATACAGTTGAAAATCTAATAAGAAATTCCGACAGATTATAGTGGCTTGATGTGGTGTCGTCTGTACATTTCGTTACAATAACATATTGTTACAATTTTACGATAAAACAGAACATTGGTCACAAAATACAAACAAAGGTAAACAGCACAGTCGTTCTCCGTGGCGCAGCGGTCGTGGAGGCCCCGGGTTCGATCCCCGGCCAGGTCATGATGGAAAACGATATTTTCCTAATTGGCCTGGGTCTTGGATGTTTATCTATATATGTATTTATTATAAATAATTATAATATCGTTGAGTTAGTATGCCATAACACAAGTCTGGAACTTACCTTGGGGCTAGCTCAATCTGTGTGATTTGTCCGTATATATTTATTTATTTATTGGTAGACCAAGAATTAGAAAGTGACATAGGATAAAATTCCATAAGAATTTGTGGATAAAAAGTATCCACATATTCTTACGGAATCGAGGCTTATGCGGGCTTAACCGGAGCGCGGTGATCAAAAGCTTGATATTAATGTTGACCATTGGGTACATTATTATATGTGGTCTAACTTCGCATCAGTAACCCATGTCTGCTTCCATATAGAAAGGAAACCACATTCATCGTTACACTGACATCGCAACTAATCTTGATGCAGCACCCTAATTGCGTTTACAATTGGAAAAATGTGCCTGCTCAACAACGCAAATAACGCAATGAATATTGTTATTGTATAAGCTCCTTCATGACACACATAATAGACGCCTGAGACATAGAATAAAGAGAGAGAAGTACGTTATCTTCATACAAACGGACCGCGCGCGGCTTGTATGTTTGCGCCATAGTATCTATGCGTCGCCGCACGCACACCTAAACACTATATTAGAGTGCCTATGACTGCGCTAGTCGCGGCTAGCACGGAACGAGGTTCGCGCGTCACGGCTTTTCGGCACATTAGCTTTTAAAAAATGATCACATAAACTGCAAAGTTGGTATGTCTATTTATGAACAAATAAAAGACTTATATTTTTCAAATTATATTTCTAAAAGTTATTTACAAGGATACGGATATATTACACATTAAAGTTTAATAACAACGCGTTTCGTAATAGTCGAAACCGAAGAAAGTAGGTATTTTTCTGTAGCTAATTTGTAATTTTGTATTAAATGTGTGATTCAATAGATGTTATGTTTGTATTATTTATATTTGTATTAATTAAAAATAACAATAAATATGGTTCTTTATGTGTACAAAACTAAAAATAAAAATTACAAAAAAAAAACTGACTAGTATATGTAAACTAAATACTAAGCAAATAATTGAAACATAAGCTCTTAGTCTATAAATATTTGTTAGCGGTTTGGGCGACAACCGTAACCGACGAAGCGCGGACAGTCGTCAACCCTAAGACAGTAGGCAATTAAATCGCGGATTGGGTCGCAGATAACCTACTTCCCTTCTTTATTCTATGCCTGAGATCGTTGGAGAATCTATGTAACACTAGAGATGCCGACGCATTTCACTAGGTTCTGAGAGAAATCATTTACTGTACAAGCAATTCGACTATGGAATGACTTGCCCAATGTCCGTGTCCGTAAGGCGTGCTCAAACTCCAATCAGTTTTAAAACTATAATAAAAAAGCACTTCCTCTCTCTTTAAACATATCATCACCTCAGCCGCATGAAGTCCACTGCTGGACATAAGCCTCCCCCAAGGATGTCCAAAAAGAACGGTTGGACGCGGCCTGTACATTGCCCACCTCATGTATGTTAATAAATCTCCAGGAGATTTCTGTCAAAAACCCCGCTGAAGATTTCGTCGATCGGGTAAATGATAAATATTGCCTGTCTAGAGTATATGTACCTTTCTTACTCTAACTTACACAGACTAAATACAGAAAGAATAAGAAAGGCATAAAACATCACATGCTAAACACTCAACAAAGTTTGTTATCGAAATTAAAAAAAAAAAAGTTTATGTCAACGGACGCGGCAGGTGTACGGGTTGACTACCTGAGCCCTGTTTCTGTTTAGCTTGTAGATGCAAAATATGTATAGAAATGTCTGGTATTTTATTTCATTATTGCACAATATGGATTGCATAATTATGTAAATTATGCAATCCACTAGTTTCTGAAATAAATCCTGTATCGTACAAGCAGTTCGGCTATTGACTTGACTTGCCCGTGTCCGTAAGGCGTGCTCAGTTTTAAAACTATGACAAAAAAGCACTTCCTTTCTCTTTAAATATATCAATATCTCAGCCGCATGAAGTCCACTGCTGGACATAGGCCTCCCCCAAGGATTTCCAAAAAGAACAGTTAGACGCGGCCTGTGCAGTCCGTTATTTATTAAGAAATCTTGATGTTTAGTCTACTCGTGAATCCGTGCAAATCGGGGTAGGGTCCCAGACGTTAATTAAAAATAAAATTGGTATCACGAATGCAATATAATAATAATCAACATTACAATGGTATCAATTAGAACAACAGTGATAAGTGTGTTAAAAATTAATATCAAGGTTGGGTTCGCGTCATAGACGTCCGATCGATAGTGTGGTGCGCGTTTCCATTGATTTTTTTTTTGTACCTACCTGTCACGACAACCTCTCGTGATTTGTGGACCTATTTTGAGATTAATAATTAATTTCTATAGTTTGGCTTTAATTATCTAGCTTATGGGGAAGCATTCGTGTACATTATCCGATGTTAACAATGTGACAATTATTAGTTTATAGTAGGTATTACTAGCGGCCACCCACGACTTTGTCCGCGTGGAGTTAGTTATTTGAAAATTGTATTTTAACCCTAAGAGTTATTTTAAAATTGTAGTATCTTAAAAGATGATTCGAAATTAATTGATGTCAACAAACAAACAAATTCTTCAGCTTTATATATTAGTCGAGTAATATAAAGTTAGTTGTTATTGTTATAAGTTTTTTATGTTAATATAGTATTGAAACTATATGTTTATATGGACCTTGATGCCTGAAATAAGTGGATAAATAAATTCAGGTGTAATACTGAATAATAAACAAAACAAAAAAGAGGTGTTTAGCCGTTTGGTAGCTACAAACGGCGGAGACGTATACACCACGTTAAATTATTAACCAACCTTTGTATCACCTTTTGTATTGCATTATTGTAAAATTTTATTATTTAGTTATTTCGAGAGTATAATTTTACTGACAGTCCATTTCATTTGGTTTAAGTCATTGATAAAATATTAAACAGATACGATATATTCTAACAAACTGACCAAAAAAAATGTGCCGAACACAGCAGCAGCACACATGCATATTTTTATTCGGCATACATTGGTACAGTGTGAGTGAGATGGGGCGCAATCTAAAGCATAGAGAAGAAAAAGATGGCTAGTGTTTGTCGTTTGCGCTGTTAGTGTTTGTCGTTTGTTTTTACGAGTGTATCGAGAGTGACTAAAGCGAGATACAGGACTTACTTCCTTTTGTACGCTTCATTTTTAGTGCGCTAGTGACATATCTACCTTAGTTTAATATTTTATCAATGGTTTAAGTAGTATGTTATTTCGTGGGTTCTTGCATCAAAATCCACTCACGTACACAGCGCCACACTACAACCGACACTCAACCCTACACACTAATACAATACTATTCTCATAGACGTACACATACACTTAGATACATAACAGTTGCCCTGATTATTTTAAAGTTCTACCCTCAAAAATATGTCTTTAGTTCTAAATCTATATAAATATTAAGATTGTAAGAACACATTTATTTTATGTAAAACCCTGTTTTTGGTAGGTTCCACCTGGTGAATTGGCATTTAGCATTTTATGCCTAACTCACACACCAGCTGTTCAAAGTGCTAAAAAAACACGAACTTAATTTCATAGTGAATTCAAAATTTTAGTTCAACCAACCAACCAGTTAATAGTTACAATAGAAAATTAATTTTCTTTTTACACAAAAAAAAAGGTAATTAATAAAAATATGGCTGGTAACGATGATTCTTTTGACTAAGAATAGACCAACCCACGTGGTCACGGGAAGTGTCATATATGTATATAATTGTATACATATTCAAATGGAATAGTCATGTTTTTATACCTGTGTAAAATACATAGATATTTTAGCGTTAGGTTATTATCCTTTTAAAAAAAAAAGCATATACAGAGACACCTAACCGAACAATAGAGATTTGGGTCTTACAGGGGTGAACAACCCTTTGCACAGGCCAGATAGATTTATTATCCGTTAAACTTTAGTGGCGCCCTAGGGAGATCTTATGAGGCAGCCAACTAGCCTAGCAAATATATCTGTTTCTGTAGTTAGGTATTGAAATTAACCCGTGAGGGAAAATAAACTTATCTAAAGATCCTATTAGTTTGTAACAGAACTAGTGATATTCCCTTGGGGTATTTTTGTTTATTGGAGAGCAGTATTGGCCAAATAGTAGGTCGGTTTAAACTCAGCCAGGCGCTGTGTTTTGTAATTAAATGTACTTTGCAGTAAATATACAGTAAAGGGTCAAAAGTGGAGTACCACTTTTGACACTTATTGTTATTGCAATAAAGTTCAAAAGTGGTAATGCACTTTTGACGCCTAATGTAATTTGTAATTACGTAAGTAATAAATTTTCATTATCGGTGCTCATAAAACACTGAAGGAAAATATTGTGAGGTAATCGGTATGTCCTAAAACCAAGAAATCGATGACATGTGACATCTAGTAACCCGTACTGGGCCTGCGTGGTAGATTACAGCCCGATGCCTCTCGAATAGAGGACACATGTATCCCAAAAGTGGACAAATTTATCAGGTATACTTAATTATGTAGGTTAAACAAACGTACGATAAAAACGCAGAACTATTTACCATATTTAATCGTAACACACTCAGCCGTCACCTTTTCGATAACATTATCCGACGACTGTTGTATCCAAGAAATTAATTTAATATTGCTAAAGACGAATCACCTCAAATGAAGGCCTCGGGGAATTACTACCAAATAATTATTAATCTAAAAAATTCAATTTCCAAATCTCCCCTAGTCAGGCAACTACTGTATTTCTTAACAATAACGTCATTAAGAGGCCCCTCGCCTCTAGTGCCGAGGAATTTGTAAAATAGGTGTTTGAAGAAACTATTGCCGTCGCGCTGCTTCCAACCTCTCCCGCTAAAGTGCGAAAAGGATAGTTGCAGCTCAGGCTGATTTTCCAACCAAAAAAATTTACCAAAAGACGTTTCGTGTTCCGCTGTTTTCTTTTTCAAAACACGACAGATCTCAATTATTTTTATTGTATACCTATGCTTCTATTATTTCCTTTTTGTCAAAAATTTATCACGTTTGTCTAATAGTCATCCTAACATCACGGTCAAAATCGGTTATTTTTCGCAATTTTGAAGTATGTCATTTCTTTTAATAATTAATATTAATATATACGGACAAATCACACAGATTAAGCTAGCCCCAAAGTAAGTTCGAGACTTGTGTTATGGGATACTAACTCAACGATACTATATTTATAATAGATAAATATATAGATAAACATCCAAGACCCAGGCCAATCAGGAAAAGATCGTTTTCCATCATGACCTGGCCGGGGATCGAACCCAGGGCCTCCACGTCGCAGGCAGGCGTGTTGACCGCTGCGCCACGGAGGACGACGAATTTTTTATTGATTAAGATTCAGAAAAAGTCAAATGATAGGAGCACGTACATATAATCACGGTGTAAAATTGTAGAAAAAAATGCTCTAAAAGCATTATCCACGAAGAAAACAGCGGAATACGTTTGTATAGAGCATGCACCACTAGAGTTCCCTCTTAAAATAACGTACACACTAATACACATGGAAACACACTCACCAACCCGTCAGTTTATATTTACGCGCCGGCTGACGCAAGCGCAGTGACTTACGCGACGAGGTTATGATCGCACGTGTGTTAATAAAACACCGATAAATAACACAAAACAGTGTATCGATTACAGGATAATCGATTCTCGACATGGATTCGATACCAGTGAACGTACAGGAGTTGAAACCCGAGGGTTTTAAAGCTTTTCTCGATTCTTTCGATCATGTGTTCTCGGATTGTGATGGTATGTTGATTAATTATAAATTATTCTGATTAAGTTGCGTCTTTTGTTTCTAAAGGTGTTGTAACCATGACTGTCTGTATCGTTCTATAATGGCGATGCAAGAATATCATGTTAGGTATATTGATGGAGATAATCCTGCCTGATATGCAAACTTCATGTTGCTTGCTACTTTCACTATAAAACCGGTATCGATTTTATCGATCTTTCGTTCAACATAGTTCAGTATGTGCGTTTGAGGACGATTTATTGAACAGTATTTATTGAATCTTTAGCTTAGATTGTTTAATAGAATATATTGGAATACTCGTTTCAATATGTAGGTACAGCAAACAAAGAAATTACTAAACAGAGTCGTCAGATAAAGTTGAAGTTTTGTAAGAAAAAGATGGCTTTTTTTCAGTTAAGAAGTATTTTTTACTATAGGAAACAAATAGTAAATTTATCAAATGAAAAATCCATTCCAAAACACCAATTGGTTTCTTACTTATTTTCAACTAAGTACATTTAACAGACGACCCTGGTTACAACTTTTTTGGCGACTGTACCTACAGTAGTATAAATTATGCTAAGTAAATACATTGTTATACAATTATAAGCATCAATATGATATAACAAAATTAATTTTATTTTTCAATGAGAAATCACAAAGAACTTTATTATTTATGAACATTTTTAACCGACTTCAAAAAGGAGGAGGTTACTCAATTCGACCGTATATATGCTTTTTTTTATGTTTGTTCGCGCATAACTTCGTCGTTTATAAACCGATTTTGATAATTCTTTTTCTGTTTGAAAGAAGACATTCCCAAGGTGGTCCCATGATAAGGACATCAGGGTCTGATGATGGAAGATCAGAGACATCAAGGGGAACTTTCAAAATTCGTAGGGGCGATTAGAGCATTTCTTAGTATTTTCATTAAGTATTTTAGAGCACTACAATTTGATAAAGGTCTGGAGTAGATCTGATGATGGAGCTGGGAGGCAGTCGAAGGAACTCCTCAACAATTCACAGCAGCTACCTTGTGTTTGGGCTTGATTAATTTGTATTGATAAGAACTTTACACCTAGATTATGACCTAGGGTTATGACTGTCATAAGAGCACTGATGATGATGACAAAGGCCAGTTCCGGGAACTCCTCAACCGTCTGTAGTAGCTACTTAGTGTTTGGTTTTAATTCATTTATATTGATGAGAACTATGCACCCATTGGGTTGAAATAATGGTATGCAGTAAAGCTGATGATGAAGACCATAGGCAAACGAGATAATTCTTCAAAATTACGGGTGAAAATTAAAGTTAACAAAATTACGTCATTTCGCAACTATATTTGCGTCAGCTTCCAGTCTGACCGGATGTAACTGAATACATGGTACCTACTTTTCACAACTAAAAAGTGTAAAATAAAAGCTTTTTTCCAAAAAACAACCGACTTCTAAAAACCACTACAAAGTGAAAAATAACTAATTTCGGAAGTCGGTGTCAAAAACTAATATACAAAAACCAGACACCGACTTCCGAAATTAGTTATTTTTCACTTTGTAGTGGTTTTTAGAAGTCGGTTGTTTTTTTTGTAAAAAAGTTTTTAAATTATCAATCTAAGAACTTTGACACACAAAATAAACGTAGACAAACTAAACTAATTTTAAGGTCAGTATATTTATTTTTATTTAATTAAGAAAAGTATAGATGATATTATATCAGTTTAGCTCTGTCAAATTAAAATACTCTATAATATACAATTTAGACGCGACTAAAACACGGCGACTAAAATTACGTCAATTTACGTCAGGCACGGACTAATGTGACAGGACTAAAATCCTGTCAAATTAATATCTACTTATATTTACTACTATGTATTTTCTATGTCTTTTCTTATTGAAATAAAAAAGAAAAGGATATAATATGCATATATATCTTCGTCGTCGTGTCGTGTTCCGGCATGATGTCTGGTGAAGCCGTACGGAGGACGGGTCTGAGCAGTTGTGTTGCGATGTGTGCCGGGTACGATGCGTCAAATTTTGTTGTGTCGGGAGTTTGGTCGTGGAGGGTCTCCTCAACCACGGAATAGGTAATTTATCTGTTCTGTGTCCTCAACTATCTCCCTCTGGCGCAGCATCGTTGGTCGTGTTGTTGGGTTTAACGTTGCACCAGCTCGCTCAAATGTCGTCTTCCTTCCTATTCACTAAGTTTTTTTAAGTGATTTTGCTTAATAAACTAGCGCGCTTTACCATTAAAGATTACATCACTGCTTACCATCAGCCGGGATTGCAGTCAAGCACTACCTAGTTTATAATTATTAAAAAAAAAATAAAAAATAGTTTACTTTGTGAGCAAGAGAATCGTGACTATTGTTTTTATTTGTAAAAGTAATCATTTAGATAGGTTAGTAATAACATTTCAATTGGTACGCAAATGACAGTAACGAATGCACATCTTAATAATTTCAATATGCCATATTTCATACCAGCGAAAGAATCGTTAACATCGGCTGCCGGCAGAAGTTACCACCCACCAGACAAAGTCTTGCCGCCAAGCGATTCGTCGTGTTCCGGCATGATGTCTGTTGAAGCTGTACGGAGGACGAGTCTGAGCAGTTTTGTTGCGATGTGTGCCGGGTACGATGCGCCAAATGTTGTGTTTTCACATTGCATCACCTCGCTCAACTGCCGTCTTCCTTCCTATACACTTAGTTTTCTAAGTGAATAGGCTTAATAAACTAGTGCGCTTTACCATCAACGATTGCATCACTGCTTACCATCAGGCGGGATCGCAGTCAAGCACTAGTTTATAATTATTAAAAAAAAAGAATAGGTATTAATTGATTGATTTATTTATTTATTGGGATCTCCAACAAAGGATACACAAATATGATAAAAATTACAATAATAGAGGAAGGCTCTTTTACGAGTGACAGAAGACTACAACACGCACATGTAACTAGGTGTAAACAATCGTGAAAATCATTTTTTTTTTTTTATAATTTATAAACCAGCGCTTGATTGCAATCCCGCCTGATGGTAAGGAGTGATGCGATCGTTGATACTAAAGCGCGCTAGTTTATTAAGAGCCCATTCACTCTAGCCTTGAAGACACTCAAATTGTAGTCCGCGGAAACACCGCCGCCGGCAAGTTGTTCCAGTCCCTTGACGTACGCGGTATAAAGGAGGAGGCGAAACGCTTCATCCAAATCGTAGTAGTGTTAACAAAGTAAGGGTGGAAACTCGCCGTACGACGGGTCGTCCGATGGTGGAACGGAGATGGGGGAATTAAGTCATGCAATTCCCTCGCACACTCCCCAAAATGCATCCTATATAACACCGAAAGGTTGGCTACTCTACGCTTGTGCTCTGGGCTTTGGAGACCGTCTCGAGTTAAATCAGGGTCACCAATTAGCCTCTTAGCACGCCTCTCCACTGAATCCAAAGTAGCCAGGTGATATTGCGCAGCACCAGCCCAAATGTGGCTGCAGTACTCCACACACGAACAAATTACACAAACACAAAATACCACGAACAACACACACGATAACACGAATTATACCTGATGAGTGCAAATTATATCTGATGAGTGCAAATTATACCTGATGAGTGCAAATTAGAAACATAAAATAAAATTAACGTAGTCAAAATTAAGCATTCATATTACGAATAATTAGGCAGGATAAAAATTTAAAATATGTCGTAAAGATTAAATATTTAAATTACAATAATTTGTGGTAAGAAAAGAAGAAACATTAAATTCCTATTGGCAAAAATCAATGAATATGTTGATACAGGCGGTATCATTTTACCGCCTGTATCTACGTATTTATTGATTTTTGTCAATAGACAACCAAATTAGCTGACCTTAATTAATCACAAGGACAGCTGTCATGGATTGATAACACTGATTGATAACAATAATGACATAACAATGTCTTACAGATTTTGTTGGTCAGTGCCATAAATAACGGACTACTATCATCATTATCATCTGTCTAGCCTTTCCCAATTATGTATGGGTCAGCTTTCAGTCTGACCGGATTCATCTGGTCTAGTATTTCACATGGAGAGATTGCCTATCTGACCTCTACAACTCAGTTACTGGGTAATACGATACGCCTCGGTAAGACTGGTGGTCAGACATTCAGAATTTTGATGACCGTTAATACCTAACTACCTATACCTAACCTAACTGTCAAAGATCTACAAATGACATCACATGACCAATTGCTTAACGTGCTTTTCGAGTCTGGAAGTGGGGTCTCGGTATGTAAAGATGGTCACCCATCTACAGACGAACCGCGGCAAGCGCAGCTTAACCTAATCAATCGATCTATGCAGCTGTTATAATTTAGCCACGAGCCCCTCATTATACATAAGTAATGAAAATATACTTGGTGGTGGTAGGCCATAACATCGGCTGCCGGCAGAAGTTACCACCCATACCACCCACCAGACAAAGTCTTGCCACCAAGTGATTAGCCGTGTTTCGGCATGATGTCTGGTGCAGCCGTACAAAGGACGGGTCTGAGCAGTTGTGTTGCGACGTGTTCCGGGTACGAAGCGCCAAATGTAGTTGTGTTGGGAGTTTGGTCGTGGAGGGTCTCCAGATCAATCTCCCTCTGGCGCAGCATCGTTGGCCGTGTTGTTGGGTTTAACATTGCATCACCTCGCTTAATTGCCATCTTCCTGCCTTTCACTCGGTATTTTTGAGTGAATAGGCTGAATAAACTAGCTCGTTTAGCGTCAACGATTGCATCACTGCTTACCATCAGGCGGGATCGCGGTCAAGCACTAACATAAAATTATTAAAAAAAAAAATAAGAATGTTCATATTGAAATGATGGCATTTCCCGTATTTTATTAAGTGCTTGGGTTGTTTTACATATGAACATACCTGTTATGTTGTATTTTCCTTGAGGAAAATCCGTAAGTGACTCTTTGATAATTCAAAGAAAGTGTACACAATAATAATGCCCGTTCTTACCGGAAAGGTATTTCTAGGTGAAGATAAATTTAAAAAAAATGGGCGCTAAAAATATTTTCCTCTCCGGGCCACCGGCCAACATCACCGTGGGACTATGAACGTAAAACTATATTACTATACATATATTATTGTTAACTTACTCTTCTCTGATATGATGATGATAAATCTCACTATTTGAATTTTTCACCAATTACGAAAGGTATTCTGATACAGAGTTAACGAGAAGTTTATGTGACCGCAGCCTGTATTTTAACTAGTTTTAGGTCCAAACTATACCCCAGAAATCTAGGAAGCAAAAGTGTTCCATGTCCACGTTCATGACGTAGTTCACTCTTAGGTCCATTAAATCGAAAACTAAGAAAAGAGAGAAAGACGTAGTCACACGTTACATATACCTACCTACCGTAGCACCTTGAGAACGTGTGACTACGCCTTTCCAAACATGAAAATTTATCTCTACTTGGTGAATATTGCATACTTCAGAATAGTATTGTATGACATTATTGTCAATTTACAACGAAGGCATCTTGGTAGAGTCTACTTTGTCCATGTACTTGCAACTACATTAGCAACTTTGTTCCGTTCAGTATTCTGAAAATCTTGTTTTATACTTTTTCAGCGTCGTTTTTTGTCGTAGTTGGGTTTTAGTTTTTTTACTTTTTATTATTTGTACTATTTTGGTGTTAAAGTGTATTTGTAGCGCATAATATTAACATAGTCTAAAAATCATACAGTCGTCTGGCGAAGACGTCTAGACAGAGCAATCGTGCGGGGTGTGAGGGACGAGACGCGGGTAAGCGGCACCCGAGCTGCAAACAAAACGATGTTCGTAGCTCGGTATCTATCATTAAGGACTAACACGTGTTCGTTTTTTTATTTGTTTGTTTTATAATTTGATATGAGTGTCAATTTAGAGTATAATTGGGGTGCTTGTTACGAAAAAGCCCCTTTTTGAAATCCAAGATGGCGGACGCCAATTTAAATGTATATTAATATAATATGGGTCATATGGGGGAGTGATGGGTGAGTGATATGGGTTGTATTCCGAGGTGGATTGGGGTGCTGGTTACGAATATGCCACCTGAATAACTTAAATCTCTCTCCAGTTGTTCCCGTAGTAAAAATAGCAAATTAATTAAATATAATACAGCTATCGATGTTGATCTGCAATAATTTCATAAATATTGTTTATTTGTGACAACCTTGGCAGATGCGTTACTGTCTAGACGATGTCGGCATTTTACACGAGATCAAAGGCGTCGACCTACTGTATGTATTTTATACTGTGATATTAACAAAAGTTAAAATGACGAACTAAAAACTAGGTAGTTAACATACGACATCTCTTTTGACTTATGTATCGGCGCATAGTAATATGCAGAGATATCCTGTTTTACTATTTCGTAGCACGTGGATCGTAGCGCGTATAGCAATGGTTTCCCCGTATGAAGCTCCCAGTATTTCGTAGTAGCGACGCACATTTGCGTCGATGGGAGCGAATGGGTCATGAATTAGTGGACGAGGTCGTTAGTAACTATAAATAAATTGGATGTTTCATATATTGAGAGGACCTGGGAAGATTTCTTAATCTATGTAATTCTGGTAAAGATCGACTGTCATGTGGATTTTTAAGTAATTTATTATTATTGTCCAAGGCAGTTATAAACAATCACTGTATGGTTTTGACTCTGCTGAGAGCGACATAGGCCTGTCCTTTAGCAAACAATGACTTTCCTAGATCGATAACTGCTTTATCTAGAGTACAACCTTGTAATTTATGCACAGTACAACCCCAAGAAAGAATCAGCGGGGGCATTTTACGCTGAATTTTCCCAGACCCCCTCAAGCCGTCCAATTCAGTGAGGCAAGGCTCGATTCTGATAAGTCCGTTAATATCTGCTTTTATGGATGCGTCGTCAAATTGTATGAGAACAGCGCTAGGCTGTTCTCCCTGTTCCAACTGATCGCGCAGAAGAGCAGGCCATTCGAAGGTCTTCACCACTCCCATCGCTCCGTTTACCAAATCCTGGTTTACATTCAAATTTCTACGAAGCATTACTCGGGATTATGTACAAGCATAAAGTACTCGTGAAGCTCTTTCAAGTGATACCAAATACGGTATATTTATTTTAATTTTATATTATCATAGAACTTTTTGTCCGCTAGAGGGCGCAATACTAAAATTTGGTGACAAACTTTATAGCTCACTAGCAGCCGCCAGCGACTTCGTTCACGTGGAATTAATTATGCTCCGCTCCTATTGGTCGCAGCGTGATGTTATATAGCCTAAAGCCTTCCTGGATTAATGGGCTATCCAACGCAAAAAGAATTTTTCAAATCAGACCAGTAGTTCCTGAGATTAGCGCGCACAAACAAACAAACAAACAAACTCTTCAGCTTTATATATTAGTATAGATAACCAACAGAATATCAAGGCCCTTCTAATGGTACTGCAGTGGTCTTATTCTCATAAGTGGTAAAGAAGCTATGAACGAAAAGATGTGAATTATATGCAATCAGCCCATGAATACAGCTAAAGTCACAAGCAAATGCTAGTAATATATATATATTCAAAATGTACAAGTAAAGCGCTTTCAAATGATACCAAACACGGCATATTTATCTTAACTTTATTTTTTTACTCTGTATGTTTTGTCCTCTAGAGGGCGCCACATTAGATTTTGTGAACCTCCATATAGCCTATAACCAGCGGACAATTAAGACGCTTCTAATGATATGTCATTTGTCGAATTCTGATACGTAGTTTAGAAGTTACGAGGGAACAGATGAACATATATACATACATACATACATACATGCATACATACATACATACATACATAGCCTGTCAAAATCATAACCCTCCTTTTGCTTTGCCGTAGTCGGGTAAAAAATATGCATGTGTGCTGCTGCTGTGTTCGGCACATTTTTTTTTGTCAGTTTGTTCGAATATATCGTATCTGTTTAATATTTTATCAATGTTACAAACAATCAACAGAAAACTGCAGCAGCAATGGCCAAGTGGTATTGGTTTTGTGACTTAAAAGTTGTACGTCGTAGATACGAACCCCATCAGGCGCTCTAGTTTGTGTAAATTACTTCATCACCTCTGCTCTCAAAACGGTAAGGGAAACATCGTGATGGAACAGGCATGTCCAAAGGGCAAAACTTTGAAGACATGTAACATCTACCAACGTGGTAGATTACGACCCACTGCCTCCCACCAAGAGGAGTCCTGTATACCAGGAGTAGTAACATCATGGGTTGATGATGGTTTTGTGATCTGTGTGCAGGAACTTTGTAATGTTGCCTTTTATTTATTTATTTATTTATTCTTTCGCACACATGACATGTACATGGGCGGACTTAATGCCTTAGGCATTCTCTACCAGTCAACCCCAGGTGGTGAAGAGATAAGATGGTAGGTGCTTTAGCTTGAAAGAAAATAGTAGAGAAAAAAAAGCCCCTATAATTATTAAAAAATACTTAAATAAGCTAAATATACATACATACTATTACCAAAATATATACTTATAATATATACATATAAAAACTAAAATTTGGGAGAGGGGTGTAGCAATAACTCTACGCTAGTTGTTGCGAAAATAACTCCTTTCACCGACTTCAAAAGTTTCATAACTCTTTTGTTGGGTTTGGTATAACTTTTTATAAAAAGATACCCTCTGCTTTGCTAGACTTGCCTTAAAATGCATTTAAAGCACAGATCAAATGCAAGCTGGATAAATACAAAAAGAATAACTCGTCGCTCTGATTAACTCAAGACAACGTTTGTGTTTCTTCTCCAGAATTTGCTCACTGACACATTATATGAGTTCATATAATTTGCTTTTTTTTACAATGTATAAGTATATGAGCCGTCACGCCCTTTATACCTGGGGCTTTTATTTAGGTAATAAGTTTTTAAATAAATTCATTGTTGTTGTATTTTCTTGATTTCATCACTATACATAGTATTATAAAGTCATGTGTTTTTTTAAATGAACAGACAGCTGTGCTGCTGGGGAGTTTGTTCCGCCACTTCTTCTTCCAGCGAAAGCACTAGGAAGTGTCAATGAGTGGGCGTTTTGGGGGGACTGTCTTATGTAATATTGACGTTCAAAAAGTGCTTATTCTCAGCCTAATTTGAATAAATGACTTTTGATTTTGATTCTGCAGGTGTTTATGATGGCACCTTTATTCCGGTTCTTCTTCAGCCTATAGATGTCCACTGCTGGACAAAGGCCTCCCCCAAGGCTTTCCACGCTGACCGGTCTTGTGCTGCCCGCATCCATCGGCTTCCTGCGACCTTCACCAGGTCATCGGTCCACCTTGTTGGGGGCCTCCCTACGCTGCGTCTTCCAGTACGTGGTCGCCACTCCAGAACCTTACTGCCCCATCGGCCATCGGTTCTACGAGCAATGTGCCCTGCCCACTGCCACTTAAGTTTAGCGACTCGCAGAGCTATATCGGTGACTTTGGTTCTTCTGCGGATCTCCTCATTTCTGATTCGATCACGCAGAGAAACTCCTAGCATAGCTCTTTCCATTGCCCTTTGTGTGACTCTGAGCCTTCGTATGAGGCCCATTGTGAGCGACCACGTTTCAGTTTCGTTATTCCGGTTAATATAGCCTTTTTCTTTTGAATCTATTAACTTCAGGTTACGTATTATTATTAAGATACATTTCTGCTGAATTCCATCAAAATCCTAATTCTAATTAATAATCTCCACAGACATTAAGGTACTGGCTCAGATTCCTTTGTTCACAAACTAAATTTGATTAAGTTCAACATCTTTTTCTTTCCATTTTATAAAGAAAAGGACAGAAGATGAATATTAATTTAGTCCTGTCTGAAAACATCTTGAGAAAACCTGGACTTTATAAGTCTAAAATCGCCAACCCGCATTGAGCAAGCGTGGTGATTACGCTCAATCCTTCTCTGTATGAGAGGAGACCTGTACCCAGCAGTGGGAAGATTAAAGGTTGATGATGATGATGATGATGAAGGCAGGCCGCGCCTGACGTAAATGATCGTATTTTAGTCACAATATCCTTTTTTTTTTGTAGTGTGGCACTAGTTATGACTTTGTGCCAGTTTCAAGTAAAATAAAAATCTTCAAAAGTTCTTCTTTCTTTCTCTTATGGTTTTGCACGGTTTGTGCATTTAGCCAATGTCACGTAATGAATTATTCATGTCGAAAAAGACGGCCGCGCGAACCGAACACGGAGGAAGTTTTGGTGCAAAGCCATGATGTGGCCACTATGCTACAATATTTCACTGTTCTTTATGAATTATTCACTTTATGCACTTTTTACTACATAAATCACGCGTTTTTATTTAGTAAACGACACTATAAATAATTTAAAAGTCCAATGAAAAATGAGCGTGGCACTCATCTTAGCTTCCCGCCAAAACCTCTCACAATATCTTAATCGCGTCTAAACTTTCTATGGAGTATCTTAATTTGACAGAACTGAAATGTGCTATCTTCTATCCTTTTCTCTAGGAAATAGGAAGAAAAATGCATCGAACTTGAATTTTTTTTAGTTATTACACAAGACAATCGGCACTATTATCGCATTTACAATGTTAATAGATTAGATTGGTTTATCTCGAAAGTAGAATTCCAATGAGGAGTACTTCTATTTACACTGTTTTGTTCAATTTTTATTTTATTTTCAGGGGTTATATGGGCCAGAGATCCGCTGCCAGGTGCTGGCAAATTCTTTAGCCTAATGAAAAAACATGGAAAGACTGTGAATTTTGTTTCGAACAATAGTTTAAGAAGCAAAGAGAATTATGAAAATCGATTTAGAGCTGCTGATATTGAGAATGGCTATGTAAGTAACACACCATATTTGTAATCTAATGAAACATACGGCGAAGGCTATTTCTTGGGTAAAATCCTCACTGTACGCACGTGCGTAATACTATAATCTAACATTCTAACGTGAACTTCGTTGTGTACTCGGCAACCACACTGCAACAATTTCTAAATGTATTTGGGAAAAAATATAACATGGTGTAAAAATGGTTGGAATCGATTCAGTTGATTATTCTGAACAAATTATATTCAGGTTTCATATAATTAAACAAAAAGTGGTATATTGTAGGTATTACAATAATATGTAAATTAAAGGTAACACAATACAAATAGACCACACGGAGATTTAGGTTCGCAACATGGAATTAATGTAGAGAATACGAAGTGGAATATATTCTCTTAGCTGCGCCCCGCGATTCCACTCATGTAACTTTCGGTTCCTTAGGAGTATACATAATATAAATCCATACTAATATTATAAATGCGAAAGTAACTCTGTCTGTCTGTCTGTCTGTTACGCTTTCCCGCTTAAACATCTCAACCGATTTTGATGAAATTTGGCACAGGCAATCTTTAGACCCTGAGAAAGAACTATATACAGTATTTTAAATAACAGAGGGCGTTCCCTTAAACTCGTTAATATATATCATTAATAGATTAAAATAAAAATATCAGCATAGAAAAATAAGCATAAAAAATCCGAATAAAAAAAAATTCTAATTGGAAATAAATTTGAAACCTCCTGTTTTAAATCAAAATAGCAGTCGTCATGTATAAATAAATTGCGACGTTGCCGTCTTTCATGTTCGCGTGTACAGTGTGTTTCTTTTACATGTCAATTTAAAATTTTTATTGAATATTTTCTTATTGGAAAAATTTTTAAAACATTTTGTTTTCGAATGGAAATATTTTCTTTAGCATGTATGTATGCTATACTATTTCGGGTTAACGGGAACGCCCTCTGTTAGTTAACATACTGTATAATATAGGCTACCTTTTATCCCGGAAAATTTGATATTCCCGGGGGTAATCTAAAAAGCGCGATATAACCGAACTCCACGCGGGCGGAAAGCTAGTATATCATAAATATCGGGTTAAAAGTATCCTTTGTGTTACGCCTGGTTTTGAACTAAATGTAAGCCAAATTTCATCCCAATCCAGGCAGATCGAAATAAACAAATAAAGTCATTCTCACATTTAGAATATTAGTAAGGATACGGAAATGATATAAAACAATCTATACTACACACATCAAAAGTGTCTAGGGATCAAGCATTTTTATGCGGATTTCTTGAGATTGAGATGTGGCTTTGTAATAAATTTATGATTTTATAAATTTATATGGATCCTTTTTGGTGCATTTCATAATTTGAATCAGGAACTGTGAATCAAATTCGAGTAAAAGATGAAAATCAGCTGTCAATATTTTCCCTATAAAAACATACAACGCATTGAAGACATTATTAGTGCTACTGTTTCCCTACTACTGATTAAAACCAACGTTATTATGGAGCGGCGACGTCATTTAAGCAGGGAAGAAATGCTCAGAGCCGTGGGAATGATAGAAGCTGGTTCCCGGCAACGTACTGTGGCTTTAGCTCTGAATACAAGTCAGAGTGTTATCAGTCGACTTTGGACACGTTACCGAAGCACTGGTACCGTGGCTGAGCGCCATGGAGGACGGTATCGCTGCACCACACGGAGACAAGACCGATACATTCAAATCTTAACTCGAAGAGCTCCAACAATAACCGCCATGATGTTAGCCGTGAGGCTTCATCACTCTTCAGGGAACTTAATTAGCGACCAAACAGTCAGAAACCGCTTGCATGAAGTGAACCTTCATTCCCGAAGACCGCTACGGGTACCACCTATAGCAATGCACAATCGTAGGATTCGATATCAATGGGCTCTTGAACACAGAAATTGGGCAGAAGAACAATGGCGTTTCGTGTGCTTTTCTGATGAGTCTCGTTTTGGTATGAGACCGGATACAAGACGTATACGACACTGGAGAACCCCTGGACGCCAACAGCGATTAAAATCCTGCCAGGAAGTCCATCCTTATAGTGGTGGAACCATCATGGTATGGGCGGGTATTTGGATCGGCGGAAGAACTGAGTTGATTTGGATCAGAGGCAACCTCAACGCTCAAATTTATGCTGAAACGATTGTATCAGACGTCATCGTTCCTCTACAAGTGCAAATCGGTCCCTTATTTCAGTTAATGCATGATAATGCACGACCGCACACCGCAAGAGTTGTAAGACAGACTCTCGCCGCAGCTAACATCAATGTCCTGCCCTGGCCTGCTCAGTCGCCAGACTTGAACCCGATTGAGCATGCATGGGATATGCTACAGAGAAGAGCTCTGCCGAATATGGAGGGTATCCAGTCGCAAGAAGACCTTTTTTTGTTGTTGCAACGAACATGGGCGGCCATTCCACAGCGTGATTTGGATGAACTCATTTTGAGTATGCCAAACCGATGTTCTTGTGTTGTTAGTGTTCGCGGTAGAAACACGGATTATTAATTGTTTAAGTTACCCAATAAAATTTTAGAGAAAACTGTTATTTCAGTCTTTTTTTCGAACTTTTGTGTTAGTGGTTCAAATGTCAAATATCCCTTTATTAGGAAAATGGCAAATTTCTTTATTAATGCAAAGGTGACTTGGTTTATCGTTACTGTGACAAACGAAAACACTTTATTTGATGAATCCTTAAAGAAAATTTTAATTAATATCAATCAGGAGAAAAGTTATTGCAAAAATATATGTTGATCCCTAGACACTTTTGATGTGTGTAATATATGTATATAACCGAGGAGTTTGTTTGTTTGAACGCGCAAATATCAGGAACTACTGATCCCGTCCGATTTGAAAAATTCTTTTTGCGTTGGATAGTCCATTAATCCATTGACAGACTCCGTGGCGCCATGGCGTAGCGGTAGCGAACGCGGCCGTTGCACAAGGAGGCGCGGGTTCGATCCCGGCCCAGTGCAAATATTTGTTTGCATGAATATGAATATTTGTACTGGTCTGGTCGTGCCTCGGAAAGCACGTTAAACCGTTGGTCCCGGATACCATACGAACATCTAGTGGCAGTCGTTACGGGTTGTTGGAGCCCTCAAAAGTCTAACAATTGGTTTAACTGCAATGCTTAGATATCGCCTTCGGGTTGTGGAGGTCAGACGGCAGTCGCTTCACGGAAAATATCGAAGTTTAGCCAAAATCAGCAGTTAGACTGAAGCGGACCCCAGACTCCAAAGCTGAAAAGCTACGAATGCGACTGGGATTAACGCTGAGATCTTCATCTCAGCGTTAATCCCAGTCGCATTCGTAGACTTCTTCTTCTTCAAGAAGAAGTCCATTAATCCAGGAAGGCTTTGGGCTATATAACATCACGCTGCGACCAATAGGAGCGAAGCGTATCAAGACAATGTTAACGTATGCTGTATATTATGATCTAGAAGTGTAATAATATATCTATAGATATCGACTCTTTTGGGGTTAAAATAAAATGTTCAAATAACTAACTTCACGCGAACAAAGTCGCAGGCGGCCGCTAGTCATGAATAATAGTTTAATCAATTAATTGAATTATACTTCTGTTTTCTCATTATGCCTCATGGTTAACAGTAATAGTACCTATAGCTAATAATAAGAAGGCCTTATAGCTAAAGAAAAACATCCGCACGGGTCCATCGATCAAGTTAAGCTACTCTAGCCGCGGCTGGTCCATGAATGGGTCCATGAAAAGACCGGTTGGACGCGGCCTGCATCCAGTGCTTCCCTGCGATTTTGGTTAGGCCTACCTGTATGACTATTGTATGCCCCACGCTAGTATATTAAGAGGGGACTCGAGTGCCGAGGAATTTGGAAAATAGGTATTTGAAGAAACTGTTGCCGTCGCGCTGCTTCCAACCTCTCCCGGTAATGTGCGAAAAGAACAGTTGCCGCTCAGGCTGATTTTACCTACAAAAACGTTGACCAAAAGACGTTTCGTATTCCGCTGTTTTCTTTTTCAAAACAAGACAGATCTCAATTATTTTATATCAAAATTTACAACAAAAGTATACCTATGCAAATAGATGCATAGGTATACTTTTGTTGTAAATTTATCTTCCTTTAGTTATCTTCCTTTTTTGTCAAAAACTTATCACGTTTGTCTAATAGTCATCTGAACGTCACGGTAAAAATGGGTTATTTTTTGCGATTTTGAAGTATCGTATTTCTTTTATTAATTAAGTTTCAGAAAAATTCTTGAGTTTCAAAAAAAATTATGATAGGGGCACGTATAATCACGGTGTAAAATTGTAGAAAAAAAATTGCTCTAAAAGCATTATCCACAAACAAAACAGCGGAATACGTTTGTATAGAGAAATCACCACGGGAGTTCCCTGTTATCAACTATATTATGTATAAAGCTATGATCCACAATAAAGACAATGATGATTAAAACCTACAAGATAAAATAAATCAACCAGTTTCCTTTCTAAATGCAGAAAACTGCTGAAAAGGAAACTGTCACTTATTATGCAAAACGTTAAAGTATAAACTCGACGCGTCAGTGAGTTCTAGCCAATCCATAGTTCTGTAAGAAGTTGGCGATCTGCCCGCCTCGTATACTGAGAAGGAAGCAAATAAAAGAGGTCTAAGATTTTCCAAAGTCTGTGAAGTTTGTGAAGATAGATTTGGCTTTTATTTGTCCCATACTGTTGGAAAATGAAATCAGATCATGTACAGTTTTACTCAAGGATCACAATTGAGATGCAATATTTTCCCCACTCTACATGCAGGCTTACATATATCTTGAATTCTTTATCTAAGTCGTGTGTTGCGATGTGTGCCGGGTACGATGCGCCAAAGGTTGTTGTGTCGGGAGTTTGGTCGTGGAGGGTCTCCAGATCAATCTCCCTCTGGGTTAAACATTGCATCACCTCGCGCAACTGCCGTCTTCCTTCCTACTCACTCAGTTTTTTGAGTGAATGGGCTTATTAAACTAGCGCGCTTTACCATCAACGATTGCATCACTGCTTACCATCAGGCGGGATTGCGATCAAGCAGTAGTTTATAATTATAAAAAGAAATACGTAGTACTCATCTAAACTTCTGCGGTTGTCATAAACGCACGATTGTAGTTGTGGTAACCATAGATATGTATATGTATACAGAGTGGTGCTGACAATACGACAATAAATTAAACATCGTGTACCTCAACACATTCTCAGTCTACCCATAAAAAAACTATAAAAATATATCCATTTGTTTAGTCACAGGAAATTATTTTCCACATTTTTAGATAAACTTCTTCTTCGATAAACTTCTTAGACTAAATTGAGCAACATCGTTTTAAATATAATAACATATCATCATCATCATCCCAGCGTTAATCCCAGTCGCATCCGAAGCCTTTTCAGCTTTGGAGTCTGGGGTTCGCTTTACCAGTCCAACTGCTGATATGGCTAAACTTCATCATTTTCCATGAAGCGACTGCCGTCTGACCTCCACAACCCGAAGGCGACATCGAAGCATTGCAGTTAGACCAATTGTAGGACTTTTGGGTAGGGCTCCAACAACCCGTAACGACTGCCACTAGATGTTCGTAGGGCAACCGGGACCAACGGCTTAACGTGCTTTGCGAGGCACGACCAGACCAGTACAAATATTCATATTCATGCATACAAATACTTGCACTGTGCGGGGATCGAACCCGCGCCACCCTGCGCAGCGGCTGCGTCCGCTACCGCTACGCCACGGAGGCTGTCAATAATAATGAAATATAATAACATATAGCGACATTACTTCCATAGTTACGTACGTTATTAAAAATAACTCGAAAACTGAATCAATTTTAATTAAGATTATTGCTATTCGAAAAATGTATCACTTGAAAAATGTTTTCATAATTTCCCTTCAATAAAATTTTTTTGTTCAGGTACCTAGTAACTAGTAATGATTGTATTATGCCAGCATTACTGCGCCCACTGAGATAAAATTGGCTTCAAAGTACCTAATTGTGCATAAACATGAAACACGCGTAACTCGTCGACGGCTGCCGCCGACAGTGTCGCTAGTGGTGGTCGATCGTGCTGGTGAATAATCACGAATCACTGCTCTCTAAACAAACACTTCCACACAATAGACATCAGGGGCAGCTCCCTGTGTAGTAGTGCACAGGCGTCACCATAATTAGATCAGACTTCCTCGGGACACAGATCTTATACAGAAGTTCTCAACAAGCCAGGAAACTTAATAAATTTCTGAAGGAAGGTAAGCTGATTAGGATAGCCATAGACGACTTTTTGTTTATAACCTGAATTTAATTTGTTCAGAATAAGCAACTGAATCGATTCCAATACTTTTTACACCATGTTATATTTTTTTCCCAAATACATTTAGAAATTGTTGCAGCGAGCGCGCCGCGCAGCTTACGGTAGATCATCGCCCGTGCAACAGCTGTAGCCAGAGGTCAATGCACCGTTTGCCCGTTCAAGCGGGGCGTGGATTTTTGTCGGGACAGCCAAGTAGGATAACAAGCCCATAACTTTGTGGGTTTTCATGATATCTGTTTGAAATTTTGTACATAGATTCTTTACTTAGAAATACTCGACACGTATTTCGGGTTTTGCATAAACAAAAAGAATCTGAGATATTCTAGCAACACGTTGTTGTTACGGATTTGGTTTCCGAATTAAATCCTTCAAGGGAATCATTGTGCGACTTGCACGTGTTTGCCGAACACATGCATGTCGATGGTTGCATTTGCATCGTTGGCGCGTGTCGCTTCTATATTTGCACACTAACTTGGAAGATATACCTACCTTGGTTAGGTTAACCTTGTAGACTACAGAGAATATGAAAACACAGAGCTCTTTCGGATTAGTACCAAAGTTTATACGCATATCTACTAATAATTTATAAATACTAGGAACAGGCACAAATTTATTGTACCTACAACAAGGCTCAAGAAAATAGGTGGCTCTTTCAGATGCCAATGTATTCATTTTTACAATGGACTTCCAGAGGTGGTTCAAGATCTGAGCCTGAATAAATTCAAATCCTTCATTAAACGTAAGTTGTGTCAGAAAGCATTTTATAGTGTGAAGGATTATATTGAGGACAAAAAGGCTTGGGCTTGAGCTGCGTCCGATTTCTATACAATGATTGTTCTTTGATTTTTCCTCTTGTAGTTTTAATATGTAATTGTTTATGTTATTTATTCAAAGCCTGTATTACACACTATGTAGCCAAGCATATTGTACGTTACGGAATTGTATCGCTGACAGAGGTGTTCGGCACTTGTACAGCTGCAGCTGCACAGGAGTTAAACTTTCCACAGATTCGGGAACACTGTTGGAGCTGCTGAACCTTGGACAAAACTATCTTAGCATTGTGTAGATTCAATTTCTTAGTATTGTATAATTGCATGGCAAACGTGTGAGCACAATGTACGAATGTGCTGTAAGGCATTTATTTGTTGGGTTAGTCTTTTTTATTGACTTAATTGTGCTCTGGCTGTTGAGAGTATGTCATGCTCACTCAAATGTCTCGCTGATGGTGGCGTGTGTTTTGGGTCATTGGGTTCCCTTCGATATGGTTGAGCTGAATGATGCTGATCCATACGTCATGTTCGTGAACGGACGCCGTCGGAGGGGACTGGTCATCTCTTAGCTCCCACGGCGTATTTTAATTTCTGAATTGATTTTTGTATGTTTTCCATAATGGACGCTCTCAGCGTACAATATATTTCTGCATCGTTCTCACGCGGTTGATTTCAACATGAATGATGTAATCAAATATTTGTAACAATAGCTTAAAAATTTAAAAGAGTGTCCATGGAGTTTCTTGCCCGTTCTTCTCCATAGGTACCTACTCTTTGGAATGGGCGACTAGCTTCATCTTATTGACTGACCGACCTTCTGACAATTCAAAAGTGCCTGTAACTGGTTTATTTGAAATAAATGATTTGATTTGATTTGATTTGATTTAGGCACACTAATGTAATCTGGGCTGAAAAATCTTCCATCTCAGCATTCTTCTAAGATGATTGCTTCATAAATATGTATCTACGTGGCACAGAAATAAAAATCTTTTACCCATACATAATAAATATACTCCACGTAAATATAGGATTACTATATTTTGATATAATTCCAATATCTTTAATCTTATCGAAATTGAGTTACGGCGTAGTAATTGCTAATTAAAAGAATGTTTTTTTGTGATCTTTTTTGTTAAAAATATATTTAAGGAGCTTGTTTGATTTATCGCCTTAACTTTATTTATTTTAAAAGAAATACTGTTCTTACATAAACTACAGAATATTTTTTGCGTCTGTGTTGCCAATCGTCCTACATTATTTCAAAATATTTGGAGTTTTGTCATCATTGATAATAACATAACAATTATTCAGTATACATTTTTAAGCAGTGCGCGCTAGCCCAATAAATCAATCATGATTCCGAACATTCCAGTGTCGTATTTTTTGCCAGTAATTAAAAAAATAAACTAGCTTTTGTTACATTTGACTGGAAGCCATTTTCTTGTGATAAGGTTGATATATTTTTTAATAACCTACTAAATGTTTAGGATCGTGTCATTCAAATATTATCAAGTATATAATTGGGGCTCCTAAAAATAGGTTTTCCTAAATTGGAAACGTTTCAATTGGACGTCAGTATGACGCGTTATTTGCATGTAGTCTTTATAGATACCGCTAAAAGTAGGTTAGACCGATCATAAAATGGCTGCGTATGTGCCTGTACTTTTACATTTTTAATTCAAATTCACGGCTTTCAATTAAAAAGTTAGTCTAAACCAGTTTTTCTTTTCAGGATCATCTTACTATACCGTCCATTGCGATAGCTGAGTACTTAAAATCCGTCAACTTTAACAAGAAAATATATAGTGTAAGCTGCCAGGAAACCAACAATGTATTGAGATCCCACGGTTTTGAAATTAAAGAAGGGGTAAGTGTGCTTCAATAAGAACAGCTCCGCTGAGTCCCGCTCACGAAGAGATGGCAAGGCGATCTGGATGGGTACCGCTAGGGCTGGTTTGACATGGCGCGGGTATAGAATCCCTGGTAGGATTTGGAGGTCTTTGACCAGCAGTGGAATAGTAGAAGCTAACCAGACAAAGTCTTGGCGCCAAGCGATTCGACGACTTCCGACATGATGTCTGGTGAAGCCGTACGGAGGACTGGTCTAAAGTTGTTTTGCGATGGATGGCGGGTACGATGTGCTAAATGTTGTTGTGTCGGGAATTTGGTCGTGGAGGGTCTCCGGATCAATCTCCCTATGGCGCAGCAACGTTCGTGTTGTTTTTGAGTTTAAAATTGCATCAATTCGCTAAATTGCCGTCTTCCTCCCTATTCACTCAGTTTTTTTTTTGAGTGAATAGACTCTTAATGAACTAGCGCGCTTTACCATCATTGATTGCATCACTGCTTACCGTCAGGCGTGATTGCGGTCAAGCACTAGCTTATAATAATTAGGTAGGGGAGAGTCGGTTATACTGTATCAATTTTTACTTTCACTTATTTGGACTATGACAAGACTTACAATAATTAATGGATATGCAAAATAAATAAATAAAATAAAATATGCATAATAAATACGGAGAAAACTTAATAAAAACCACTAATAATCTAGTATAAAATTATAATATAATAAGGAAAACTGTGTATAATCTATATCTTACCTTGTTTACGAGTTATACCCTTTCCAATTAGCGACAATATTTGCATTAACATTGACAAATATATGTTTTTTTTCACTCACGCGTACATTTGTCAACTCACATCAATTGCAACTGGCGGGTGGCGGGGGGTTGCGCAGGGCCAGGATTAAATGTTTGTTACCGGAACCACGATATAGGAGTAATACATAGGGAGAGACAAAGTGTTAAACAAAAAAAAAGCAGTCGAAGGACTGACCGACAGAGGTGAAAACTGAAGTCATTAAGAGGGAACTCTAGTAGTGCTTTCTCTATACAAACGTATTCCGCTGTTTTCTTCGTGGATAATATTTTTAGAGCAATTCTTTTTTTTCTACAATTTTATACCGTAATTATACGTGCCTCTATCATTTGATTTTATCCGAAACTTAATTAATAACAGAAATACGAAATTTCAAAGTCGCGAAAAATAACCGTTTTTACCTTGATTTTCAGATGACTATTAGACAGACTTGCTAAGTTATTGACAAAAAAGAAAATAATAGAAGCACAAGTTATTACTTCTCCTCTAAATTTTGGTCTAAAAATAATTGAGATCTGTCGTGTTTTGAAAAAGAAAACAGCGGAATACGAAACGTCTTTTGGTCAAGGTTTTTGTAGGTAAAATCAGCCTGAGCTGCAACTGTCCTTTTCGCACTTTACCGGGAGAGTTTGGAAGCAGCGCGACGGCAATAGTTTCTTCAAATACCTATTTTCCAAATTCCTCGATACTAGAGTCCCCTCTTAAGAAACATACACAATACACAAAAAGTAAAAAACAAAAAACGATCATGGCGTCGGGTCGGTTTCGCTTAGGCGAATTCAATGTATTTCCCCATCTAACCAAAGTGCTCAACGTAAGTTTTCACTTCAAATTTTTATACTTTTCTTTTTATTTTCTAGCCAGACGTAGGAACAGATTACTACGAAGACTACGTCCAGTATATGAGAGACGATCCTGAAATAGGCGCTGTTGTCATGGACTGTGACTTTAAAGTGAACCTACCTAAAATCAACAAGGCCATCACTTATTTGGGCAGGCCTGAAGTGTTATTCCTATGCGGTGCTACTGATAGGCATGTTTATTACAAGCCTGGTGCAAAGACAATAGGTAAATATTATATTATCACATTTTAATTTTACTTCTTATTTATTTGTCTATTTCGAAAGGATATTCAGCGCTATTTTTACAGAGAAACTATCATCCATTCCCATTACGCATACTAAGCATAAGTAGGGCCACCTCACAATCATCAGCCTCTACTCGTCCTCTGCTGGACATAGGCCTCCTTCATGGTACGCCAACAAGCTCGATCCTGAGCAGTTCTCCGCCAGCCACTACCAGCCACCTTTTTGATGTTGTCGCCCCATCTCGCCCAAGGACGGCCTACGCTACGTTTTCCGAGACGCGGTCTCCACTCGAGGACTCGTTCACCCCAACGGTTGTCGGTGGTCTTGCGACATATGTGACCAGCCCATTGCCACTTCAGCTTGTTAATCCTCTCAGCTGCGCTTGCGCTGCGCTGCAATGTTTGTTGTGCTTGCGTCATGTTTAATGCAAATAAACGTTTTTTTCTTTCTTTCTTTCTTTCAGCTATGTCGATGACTCTGGTCTTCTGTCGGATCACCTCATTTCTGGTGCGGTCCTTCAGAGAGACGCCCAACATAGCCCGCTCCATAGCTCGCTGAGGGCCACCTATCTATGCTTAATTGATGACACCTCTACGATCCAGACGAAGCTTCGCCTCGTCTTTTACATCGCGTACATCGAAGGATTGGAACAATTTGCCTGCGGAGGTCTTTCCGTCTGATTACAATTTAAGTGTCTTCAAGGCCAGCGGTCTTTTATAAACTAGCGCGCTTTACCATCAACTATCGCATCACTGCTTACCTTCAGACAGGATTGCGATCAAGCTCTAGTTTATAATAAATTTAAAAAAATATATCATTTAGTTGGTTCATTAATGAGCCCACTCTGAAAGGTCCTCTCAGGCGCTTATAGCGTATTCTGTCCGGATATATTACACAGTCACGTCTTAATTTCGGCTGTTTGCAGTCACTGCTCGTGCTTTTTATTGATTAGTACTTATTTATTTTTTACTAGCAGCCGCCAGCGACTTCGTTCGCGTGGAATTAATTATGCTCCACTCCTATTGATCGCAGCGTGATGTTATATAGCCTAAAGCCTTCCTGGATTAATGGGCTATCCAACGCAAAAAGAATTTTTCAAATCGGACCAGTAGTTTCCGAGATTAGCGCGAACAAACAAACAAACATACAATCAAACTCTTCAGCTTTATATATTAGTATAGATAAGTACAAATAAAGTTAGGGACTTTTTTATTTTACTGTGATCAATAATATTATATAACAATTTTAGCTACTGGTATATTTACGGAATTGGTATCTGAAGAAACAAATCGGACGCCGGTTACTCTGGGAAAGCCAGGAAAACCGTTCGGAGACTTCGCGATGAAGAGAGCTGGTATCGCTGACCCTGGCAGAGTTCTGTTTATTGGAGACATGTGAGTTGCAAAACATTATATCACTTTTATAATTAGCTAAAGGAAGAGAGATACGTGAAAAATATTAGATCACTTTTATAATTGGCTAAAGGAGTAGAGTATCACAGTGTCTCAAGACTAAATTCTTTGACCAATGTGTGTTGCCGGTGATGACTTACGGAACTGAAACGTGGTCGCTCACAATGGGCCTCATACGAAGGCTCAGAGTCACACAAAAGGCAACGGATAGAGCTATGCTCGGAGTTTCTCTGCGTGATCGAATCAGAAATGAGGAGATCCGCAGAAGAACCAAAGTCACCGACATAGCTCTTCGAGCCGCTAAAATTAAGTGGCAGTGGGCAGGGCACATTGCTAGCAGAACCGATCGCCGATGGGGCAGTAAGGTTCTGGAGTGGCGGCCAAGTACCGGAAGACGCAGCGTAGGAAGGCCTCCAACAAGGTGGACCGATGACCTGGTGAAGGTCGCGGGAAACCGATGGATGCGGGCAGCACATTATGGAAAGGTACTTTCCACATTAGGTCATTGTGGAAAGCCTTGGGGAGGCCTTTGTCCAGCAGTGGACCTCTATAGGCTGAAGAAGAAAGGATGAGAGATACGTGTAAAGCATTATATCACTTTTATAAGTGCTAAAAGATAAGGGATAGAACAAAGAAATTAAAAGTATATTGATTGTAAAACATAATAATTTAATAATGACAGAATTGACATCAAACATAGGAAACAAACGTAGGAAATGAAAAGAGTGTGAGGAAGGTCTTTGCTCAGTATTGGGACAGTATATTTATACAGCATGTAAATTAATTAACGCACGTCCTGAAAATAGTTTGTTCAGAATCGTTTACTGAATAATAATAATATAACAAATAAATATATACGGACAAATCACACAGGTTGAGCAAGGCCCAAAGTAAGTTCGAAACTTGTGGAGATACTAACTCAACGATATTATATTTATAATAGATACCTAAACAATATGTAAAGAAAACCCTGTCTGGGTCGGACAGGGTTTTAAGGATAATAAAGATTAGGTAAACACATGACCAAATATAATATTTCATTTTTATTTCATCATTATCACCATCATCATTATCATCATCATTATTATTTATTATTATAATTTGTGTTTATTATCATTATTACCTACTACAACATCATTCATTACTTTCAGCTACATTTGTTCCAGACATTATTTTGTTCTATGTTATACGGACGACAGCAAGTCAAGCTACCCGAAACTGTCAAATATTCCCAATCAAACTTGAGCCTAAACACTTTAGAGATAAAGTTGAAAATCTAATAGAGATGGTTGACAGATAGTAGTAGCTTGACGTGTTGATCTTTGTACCTACATATAACTTGAGATAATAATAACGCTTCGCTTCAAAGAACGTTAATTCGATACACGTGTTCGGAATATTAAGGAAATTGAGTTTCTTATTAGAACGGCTCCTTATTTTACTGTATTATTGTTATTTATTTTTACTACTTAGAGCTGATCTTGCCTAAAATTCTTTTACTCGTGGAAATACTACTCTGTCAAGAAAATTAACAACAAAATACCGGGAAAAGAGCAATAATACACAAAAATTTTGTTATTCATCTAAATTTATTTTATCACCTTCAAAGTATGCCCCTTCAGAAACGATACACTTACGCCAACGAATAATCCAATCACCAAAACATTGTTTTAACGTTGTTTCCGAAATTGAGCTCAGTTCTTGCTGTGAATTCTCTTTTTTGTCTTCCACAGATTAAAAACGGGTGCCACGAAGTGGTAATTTGAGTATAGGAAAAAGAAAGATGTTGGCTGGAGCCATATCTGGCGAATATAGTGATTGCTCGATGATATTTGTTGAGTGTTTGGTCAAAAATTCGTTGACAATGATGGCCTTGTGTGAAGGCCCATTATCGTGGTGCTAAATCCAAGAACTTTCTTCCCACAAATCTGGCCTTTTTTGACGAATTTGCTCTCTTAAATGCCGCATAATGCTCACATAATATTCTTTATTTACTGTTTGACTTTCTGGTAAGAATTCCGAGTGCACAACACCGCGATAGTCAAAGAAAATAGTCAACATGACTTTGACTTTTGATCGACTTTGGCGTGGCTTTGGTTCAGTTGGAAGGCGCCACTCCGAAGCTTGTTGATTTGTTTGTATGTCCAACTCCTAAACCCACGTCTCGTCGCCAGTAACAATGCGTTTCATGAATGTTGGGTCGGAATTGACTCGTTCTAGTATATCCTCAGCGACTCTCGTGCGATTGAGTTTTTGGAGAAAATTCATGTCTTTTGGGACTAGGCGAGCGCCAACATGTTTCATACCCAAATGATTAGTTAAAATGGTACGCATCGACTCGTGAGATACAGAAAGTTCAGCAACTATCTCTCTCAAACTTGAATGAGGATTTTCAGTCACTTTGCAGAGGTTGATGCCTTGATGGCCTGCCAGAGCGAGGCAAACCTTCCATCATATCTCGACCGCTTTTGAATGTTTTGTACCACTCATAAGCACGTGTTTTTGATAAAGTCGATTCACCGTAAGCCTTCTGTAACATTTTCAGTGACTCCAAACACACAAGCACGAAATTCCATTGGCGATGCAAAATTTAAGACAAACTTTTTGTTCGATATTTTTGCCCATTGTGAAATTCGCAATTTACACTAGATATGATGTAACTAAAAACAGCACTGTATTTATTATAAATAACAGATGCAACTCAAACTCCGTGCCAAAATGGAAAACAGTTGTGCCAACCTAACACCAATAAAAAAAAAACAAAAATTTGATTTTGGAACCATAAACAAATCATCCATTGCCGATACTTTTTTGACTGAATGTACACGTCGAATATAGAAAATGCTGTATTTATTTTAAGGATAAGATTTGATTAAGAGTCAAAATTTAAAACAAAATATATGAGTTTATATTTTTTATTTATGATGACAGCAGGTCAAGCTACCGAAACAGTCAAATAATCCAAATTAACTTTGTGCCCTAATACTTTAGCTATACAGTTGAAAATGTAATAAAGACATTCATTCGACAGATTGTAGTCGCTTGATGTGTATTTCCAGAAAATGTTGTATCATCACCAACCCGCATTGAGCAAGCGTGGTGATTACGCTCAATCTCTCTCTGTATGAGAGGAGACCTGTGCCCAGCAGTGGGACGATAAAAAAAAGGTTGATGATGAACTTTGGTTTAATTGAAGAGCGGGCATTTTTGGGGACTGTCTTATGTAATTCACGTTCAAAAAGTGTTGATTTTAGCCCTATTTTGTCTAAATGACTTTTGATGAATATGAACTCTTAATTTGCCTTTTTGTTTCAGGATTGAGCAAGACGTCGGGCTGGGCAAAGCTACAGGATTCAAAACGTTGCTTGTACTGACAAATACGTCTAAAGAGACAATGCTAGCACATAAGACTATTAGGCCAGACTTCTACGCCGATTCACTCGGCAGTATGGTTCCATTATTAGAAAAATAATTGTTCTAATTATTTTAATGTAAATTAATTTAGGAAAATTATTGTCGTGATTTAAATGCCTTCTATTTTTAAAATTTTTGGTGGCCTTCTCCGTTCTACGTAACGGGTTTGGTTTCCGATTCCTTTAAGTGGCCCATTGTGCGTAGGCCATGGCGGTCGTCGGTTATTTCCTACAATGTCGTTGACCTTTAAAAGTGTCTACCTATCATGAATTTAGGCATTATTTGAAAACCAATATGCGGGGTAATTACGTAACCCACCACCAGTAGTAGCATTTTGACAGTTTAACAACATTCATTGCGCTATCTACATAGTTGAGGAGACCAATTTTTGGAACACTTCAAGCAATGGATTAACAATATCCGTTAAAATGATTCCGATTGTATGCTACGCAATTACAGTTCTGTTCCAGAATTGCCAACTGTAAAATAGATTTTAAGATTATAACCAAAGAATCACTATTAGATTAAAATCTTAGTGAATGAACGGTAGCCTTAGTATTGCTAAGCTTATAATCAGTGTCCTTGATGTTATTTTTTTTTATGTAAGCGGCAAAAGTATTCAATTTGCAGGAACTTTATTTTGTAAACAATTAATTATTATTTATTACAAATCAAATCAAATCAAATCATTTATTTCAAATAAACCAGTTACAGGCACTTTTGAATTGTCAGAAGGTCGGTCAGTCAATAAGATGAAGCTAGTCGCCCATTCCAAAGAGTAGGTACCTATGGAGAAGAACGGGCAAGAAACTCCATGGACACTCTTTTAAATTTTTAAGCTATTGTTACAAATATTTGATTACATCATTCATGTTGAAATCAACCGCGTGAGAACGATGCAGAAATATATTGTACGCTGAGAGCGTCCATTATGGAAAACATACAAAAATCAATTCAGAAATTAAAATACGCCCTGGCAGCTAAGAGATGACCAGTCCCCTCCGACGGCGTCCGTTCACGAACATGACGTATGGATCAGCATCATTCAGCTCAACCATATCGAAGGGAACCCAATGACCCAAAACACACGCCACCATCAGCGAGACATTTGAGTGAGCATGACATACTCTCAACAGCCAGAGCACAATTAAGTCAATAAAAAGACTAACCCAACAAATAAATGCCTTACAGCACATTCGTACATTGTGCTCACACGTTTGCCATGCAATTATACAATACTAAGAAATTGAATCTACACAATGCTAAGATAGTTTTGTCCAAGGTTCAGCAGCTCCAACAGTGTTCCCGAATCTGTGGAAAGTTTAACTCCTGTGCAGCTGCAGCTGCACAAGTGCCGAACACCTCTGTCAGCGATACAATTCCGTAACGTACAATATGCTTGGCTACATAGTGTGTAATACAGGCTTTGACTAAATAACATAAACAATTACATATTAAAACAATACCAACATACCAGTGTTGTACTTAATTATCATTTCTGTACTTATATGTATGTTTTTAATTAAGTAATAAACTTGATAAGATTGTAAAATCAAGGAGTGATAAATATATCAATAAAATTGTACAGACGACAGCACATCAGGCTACTATAATCTGTCATATTTCTTTTTAAGATTATCAACTTTATCTCCAAAGCATTAAGACTCAGGGTTGATTGGATATATTTGCAGTTCCGGGTAGCTTGACTTGCAGTCGTCCGTACTTATTAGCCTAAACTGCGATATTTACATTTTTAAATACACTTACGTTGTCCATACTTTGAGTCTGTGCAGACTCCAGAACATCAAGCTACTACGGTTAATGTTTCTTTAATAGATTTTCAACTTTATCGCTAAAGCATTCGGTTCAAGATCGATTGGTAAAATTTGAAAATTTTGTTTGTTAGCTTTATTTAAGATAATCTGCATTACACATATTATAATTAATGGAATATATCGCAAAGCTATTTTTTTATCAATAAATATCTAAGACGCAATCAATATTTTATTTTAAACACAAGTAAACGCTTGCTGAGGTTGGTCCGGGATGGGTGACCATCGATACATACTGAGACCTCTCTATTCCTCGGTTAAGCCGTTCCTGATTAATTTTAACAGTCGTTACGGGTCGTCAGATGCCAGAAAGTCCAACAACCAACCTTACCAAGACCCTATCTGATCTTCACATCCCGGTAACTGTACTCGGTCGTGGAGGTTACTTTTTTTTTTTAAATTACAAACTAGTGCTTGACCGCAATCACGCCTGATGGTAAGCAGTGATGCAACCGTTGATGGTAAATATTAAGCGCGCAATATTAATAAGAGCCTATACGCTCAAAAAAACTGAATCAATCAAAATCAAAGCATTTATTTCAAATAAACCAGTTACAGGCACTTTTGAATTGTCAGAAGGTCGGTCAGTCAGTAAGATGAAGCTAGTCGCCCATTCCAAAGTTTGCACGTTCTTCTCCATAGGTACCTACTGTACCTATGGAGAAAAGCTTGCAAGAAATTCCATAGACACTCTTTTAAATTATCAAGCTATTGATACAAAAAATATTTCATTATATCATTCATGTTGAAATCAACCGTGTGAGAACGATGCAGAAATATTGTACGTTGAGAGCGTCCATTATGGAAAACACAAAAAAAAAAACAACAATTCTGAAATTAAAATACGCCGTGGCAGCTAAGAGATGATATTATAAGTCCCCTCTGACGGCGTCCGTTCACGAACATGACGTATAGATCAGCATCATTCAGCTCAACCATATTGAATGGAACCTAATGATCCAACACACACGCCCCCACCAGCGAGATATTTGAGTGAGCATGACACACTCTCAACAGCCAGAGCACAATCTACAAAGTATTGCTGTGTTGTAGAGAGATACCTGCCGGATGCTCGGGCTAGTAGGGAATCAATCCGGTCCGAAAGGGAGGCCATGGTTGAGCGAACGAGTGTTGCACTGCAGGCAGTCTCCGAATGGGGCAATGCCAATCTTGTAGCATTCAATGCCGCCAAAACACAGGAGTGTCTTTTCACCGCCAAAAGGAGCCCGTTCACCTTGGCCCCTACTTATCGGAATGTGTCCTTGGAGTGTTCCGACCGCCTTCAGCTTTTGGGAGTTGAGATTTCCTCGAACCTTAACTTTGGGCGGTTCATTGAGTCCAAGGCCAAGGTGGCTGCCAGGAAACTTGGCGTTATCGTAAAGGTCCGGCGGTACTTCACACCAGGACCGCTACTTATGTTATACAAAGTACAAGTCCGTTCGTGTGTGGAATACTACAGCCAGCTACTACATTTGGGCTGGTGCTGCCAAGTGTCACCTGACCACTTTGGATTCAGTGGAGAGACGTGCAAAGTGGCTGATTGGTGACCCTGATCTAACTCAAGTTGGTCTCCAAAGCCTAAAGCACAGGCGTAGAGTAGCCAGCCTTTCGGTGTTCTATAGGATGCATTTCGGGGAGTGTGCGAGGGAATTGCATGATTTAATTCCCCATCTCTGTTCCACCAGCGGCCGACCCGTCGTACGGCTGGTTTCCACCCTTACGTTGTTAACACCACTACGAACCGGACGAAGCGATTCGCCTCCTCCTTTATACTGCGTACATCGAGAGACTGGAACAATTTACCAGCGGCGGCGGTATTTCCGTCGGACTACAATTTGAGTGTCTTTACCATCAACGATTGCGTCACTGCTTACCATCAGGCAGGATTGCGGTCAAGCGCTAGTTTATAATATATATATATACAGCGTGTAACATAAAGGGTATATACATAACAAAGGCATGGCATCTTTACATGATATCAAACGATATTGGAAGGGTTTTTTAATCCTATCTCTTTATGTTAGGAAGTTATGAGGAAAAACACCGCCTGTCATAGGCTACTATCATACTAGTCGCACAGAGATATTGAAGACATTTATCGGATTTTGGTAAGTAACGTGACGGGTAACGAGTAGTTATTAATGTATGTAGTGTGCTGCCACGTTTGTTATGATTTGATTTTAAGAAACACAAGAAACCGAAAATTTGGTACCAATTTTTTGAGTATTTTATTTTGAGTTAAAACCCTTCCGATATCGTTTGATATCATCTAAAGATGCCATGCCCTCAGTGTGTATATACCCTTTTTGTTACACGTTGTATATATATAAATTATATAAATATTCGGTTTGACTGACCGCAACATAATTAGGAACAGGCCAGTCAGATTAACTTGGTTCAAAATTGTTAATATTTACATATAATATTTTAACCTGAAAAGCTTAATTAACGAAACGCTTTTACAGTCCCAAAGTCAAAATTGTGTACAAAAAGTCAAACTTAATTTATTTAATTATGAATTTTAATGTATGAGACGTGTTCACAACGTCAACTTTTATAACTCAATTATATAGGACAACTAGCTGCGCGACACGGTTTCACTCGCGTAAATTTCGATCCCGTGGGAATATTAGGATAAAAGTATCCTACAAGTTATTCTTACAGCATAAACAAACTCACTTTCACATTTATAATTATGTTTACATGATTCTAAAATATTTTTTCTTCTGAAATATACTAATTTAGAGTTAATGTCCAATATAATAATAATATCATCCGTCGTGCTCTTGTGTCTACCAGCTGCTGCCGTCAGCTACTTTAGAACCCAATGCACGTTACCATGGAAACAGAGCAGTTGAAATGACCATGACAATACCCAATAGCCTCAGACACCCTTGCGCCATACGATCTTTCAAGCACTGTGAGTTGTGCTGGGATGGTTACTGCAGACTACGGAAAACCGCAAACGACGTAAATACTGTAATCTCTTTGGTACTTATATATTTTAGTCTTTTGGCGTTGAAAAGTCTTGAAATACTAAGTATACACTCGGTTGCAGACTTAGTATTTCAAAACATTTTTTAGTCGGACGAATTTTTACGTGACCTATGTTTTTGTCCAAAAAAATACCATATAACCTGGCAATGCTATCAGCCAGAAGTAGGGACCAAGTATAAGAAATCTTAAGTGTGGCACACGGAAAGTCGAAGACTGGATGTAACGGAGCCTTATTTATTCATTTATTTATATATTCTTTATTGTACACCAAATATCAAACAAAACAATCAACACAAAAAAAAACATACAATGGGCGGCCTTATCGCTAATGCGATCTCTTCCAGGCAACCAAGGAATGGACAGATTCTTCCGAACCACAAATGGGACTGCCTTCTCAGGCTCCAAAGAGATGTCAGCACATCGTGACGGGGTCCACGAAGACCGATGCCTCCTGGGTCAGGGTTGCGGGTTGGTTAAACAAGAAACCGTGGCCCTGGCCGTTGCACAGGCAAGTAAAGAAACACGGGTGGGTTTTAGTCAGTAAAAGTCTGACACGCCCTTCCGCTCTGCCCAGAGCGGGAGAAGTCATTTGATGATTTCCCATCCCAACAAAAAAAAAAAAAAGGCTCAAAAAAGTTAGCATCTCAACCCTTTGATTTGATACACTTTTGCCCATCTAGAATAACTCAAACCAGCTTTTAAAATCTCGAGGCCACAGTATCTCACAAATTATTGGCGAAAAAAATATTTTATTAATTGAGAGCAATCTATAGCACCGCCCGTAGCACGAAAATAATTACCAATTAATTTACTTAATACCAGTTAATATTAGTAGGTAATTATAACAATTACGTAGTGAACGAACGCACAAAATAAATAACTGATTACTGAAAAACAAAACGCAAAGAACCACAAAATTCCTTTGAAATGATCAAATTGAACATTTCCAAAGCACTGAACGAATCAAAACCAATTTGAGAACAAAAAGCTACCTCTGTCTGAACATTTATTTGGTACAAAGCATCCATATTTCGTATTGAGAATAAAGAATTAAACTCAGTACAATTGTATCCTATTTTCTAGTTGGGAAGTCCCCATTCTGTCTTCAAATTGTGTCCAGTGGGCTGCAAAAAGGTTGAATTGATTACCTACGCTTTCCAAAAAGCATTTTTATTTATTGGTCTTCTTTTTTTTTCAATATAAATTCTAACGGCTGAATTTTACCAACGCTTCCGGAATTTGTATTGGTTCCGAATAGAAGTGGGAAATGCCCAAACACCGAAATTTTTCTATTTTTTTGGATTTCTCGAATGTTCCGGTCTTTGTGGCTGGCCCGAGATTGTAGGTTAGGTTGGGATTCCTCTTGCGTGTCAACGGTTCATACCTTGTTCGTGTGAAATTTGACCTCACAGGTTGAGAACGTCGCCTACGCGATAAATACGAGCTTGAGAGATTTGCCTGCGATTGTAAAGCCATAAAAAAGAAATTTTGCAACCTTAAGGATGAGGCCACAACACGGCGATGTGGTATCATGTCACAAAAACGACGTATACAATGGACGAAATCACACCACTGCGTTGCAATAACGCATCACTAAGGTTTTATTCAGTTATTTTGAGTCAGCTACGCGCGATGTGATGTAGATTTTTACTATGTGACGCCACAATGCAGTGTTTGCAACGCATCACCCAAATATTGGTGGTCACAAATTGTATAGTACAGAAGTTAATTTAAATAATGTTGTTACCAGTCATTAGTTGGATGGATCCTTGGTAGTCAAACCCGCTGCTCCATATTGTACAGGCGTGAGCTATTATTTCTTACTGACATGAGTAAAGCACAAGATATTCACCAAAAAGATCGGTTCAAGCTATGTTTTTAGTAATTTTTTTTATTTACAATTTGCGTCTTTTCCTCGGAGGACCTGAATACAATGCTCGAAGACCTCAGTCGAGCCCCCGAGCGAGTTGGTGTTAAAATGAACATGGATAAGACGAAAGTCATGTCTAACGTCCATGTTGTGCCGACTCCTATAAAGATTGGAGACTCTGTTCTCGAAGTTGTTGACAGTTACGTATACCAGGGACAAAATAGGTATTCAGTTAGGAAAGTCAACTTCGAGAAAGAGATCAATCGTCGAATCCAACTGGGCTGGGCTGCTTTCGGTAAGCTACGAAGGATTTTCTGGTCCGAAATACGCAGTGTGTCATGACAAAAGTCTTCGACCAGTGTGTGTTGCCAGTGATGACTTATGGAATTCAGACGTGGTCGCTAACAATGGGCTTTATAAGAAGGCTACTGAAGTGGCCTGTGTGAATAGTTTTAAGAAGGCACAGGTCACTGAAAGGGCAATGGAGAGGACTTTCCTTGGAGTTTCACTGCGTGATCGAATCAGAAATGAGGAGATGCGCAGAATAACAAGAGTAACTGACATAGCTTGAAGAATTGCAACACTAAAGTGGCAGTGGGCCGGGCACATTGCCGTAGAACCGAAGCCCGATGGGGCCGACGGGTTCTCTAGTGGCGACTACGCACCGGAAGACTCAGCGTGGATAGGCCCCCGACAAGGTGGACCGACCATCTAGTGAAGGTCGCGGGAAACCGCTGGATGCGGGGGGGCTCAGGACCGGTCGTCCTGGAGATCCTTGGGGGAGGCCAATGTCCAGCAGTGGAATGATGATGATGATGATGATGTGCGCCTTTATCGCGCATTGTAGTGCATCTAATAAAGTGCATGTATATTTGGATTATGATTTACCAGAACGTCGCACAAGCTCAAAAAAAGAAATGTGTATAAAATAATTTTATATTCCCCACATCTACAGAAACAGTGGTGAAATTCCGCTAACGGTAGTACAGAATCTAGTAAATTACGAATAAAATACAGTCTACGGTTTATTTTTTTATTCAGTATGCAAGTGTAAACCGTTGGTGGTCGGTTTTATTACTGTGCGGTGTCATTCAACTTTTTCGCATACATTTCCTCAGTTTCGGGTACGTTGCTGTATTTACACATTCAAATACGAGTGTTAAAATTTTGGTGTGATTCGGTGCTGCGCATGTTATTTGGTTTTTTGGAGTGTGAATTGACTCTTGTCTGTATAAAGTTTATTAAAATTACTAGCTTTCCGCCCGCGGTTTCGCCCGCGTGGAATTCGGTTATATCGCGCTTTTTTGAGTTCCCTCGGGAGAATCAATTATTTTTCAATAAAACCTATGTCCTTTCTCAGGGTCTAATTGTTGTTAAATTGTCTGTGCCAAATTTCATCAAAATTCGTTGAGAGGTTTAAGCGGGAAAGCGTTACAGACAGACAGAGTTACTTTCGCATTTATAATATTAGTATGGATGGTCCTGAAATAAAATACAGCAATCATAGATGTATTTTTATGCACGATGGACTTTTCTCCCTCTGCTGTACCATACAATAAAGTAATAATTATGATAATTATAATTTGAGCATAAAGGTACTGCTTATTTTTTAATACGATACGATTTTCGGTAAAAAGTTAGTGCTGATTCTCAGCCTAATTTGAATGAATGACTTTGGATTTTGCAGCGTGATGTTATATAGCCTAAAGCCTTTCTAGATTAATGGGCTACCCAACACAATTATTTTTCTAATCGGACCAGTAGTTCCTGAGATTAGCGTGTTCAAACAAACAAACTCTTCAGCTTTTATATTAGTATAGATTAGAAAGCAGTATTATGATTACCAAGTCTCTAGTAACTAGATTGTGGAAGTCATATAGGCAGTCGTTCACATAAAATACCATATCCAGCTGAATCCGGTCAGACTGAAAGCTGACTCTATGATGTTTGGGAAAGGACTAAGCATTAATTATGATGATGATTATATAAAACATACTTCTATTTATTCATTAGCAGTATCCCATGTTCATTTCCTCTTACCACCAGCATAAATACGTCGATACACGTCCGCACCTCCGACATCACTTAACAATTCCTAATTGCTGACACGTCCGTGAACGTGATCAACATACATAATTGCAGCACTATCGACCGCCTGCTACCTACGGAACCCGCAACACGCTTGCCCCGAAGTTTTGATGAACGCAATCAACCGACGGAACCCAATTAACGTTTGTTTTACGTTTCAAACCCAAGGGTGGGAAGGTGGGAATGTGAAAATTTTTGTTTTATGCGGTCATTTGTAGAAGTTGGCTTTGAAAAATTGGTTAGAGTTTGTTTTTGATGGTGTTTTGTAACAGTTTCTGGTAGAATATGGCAGGACTTTATCGTACAAATTGATGTAGACCCTCGGGCGTCCTGAAATGATAACTAATTGCGTCGCATTAGACCAACCTTGAACTGAACACATTCGCAAGGGTTGCTCGAGGGTTAAACTACGCTTGATCACACATTACTTATTGAGGCTCCTTCGTGCTTGGGTCAGCATATCCCGGTTATTAGTCTAGATTACCAAAAAATGGATTTTGAGTCTAGGCATCATCTATCTGCATTTTCCCAAGGTATTGTGAGTTGAGGCGTCTTTGACTGTAGCCAAAAAAGAAAGCTCAAAAAAAATTTTTACAACCTAGGTCGTCCTTAGGATCTTATTACCGAATTTTGAGTTTTGAGGGTCTTGCTATGGGAAGTCGCTGCATGTAAATTACCTGCATCAGGTTAGACGAGAAGTCAAAGTCACTTCTTAGGTTAATATATTTTTCCTATTGTCAAAAATCTCAATGATCTCCTTCAGCTTTTGGGAGTTGAGATTTCCTCGAACCTAAACTTTGGGTGGTCCATGGGGTCCAAGGCCGAGGTGGCTGCCTGAAAACTTGGCGTCATCGCAAAGGTCCGGCAGTATTTCACACCGGGGCAGCTTTTAATGTTGTACTAAGCACAGGTCCGTTCGTGTGTGGAGTATTGCAGCCACATTTGGGCTGGTGCTGCACTGCACTTTGGATTCAGTGGAGAGGCATGCGAAGAGGCTGATTGGCGACTCAGATTTAACTCAAAACGTTCTCCAAAGCCCGACACAGAGCACAGGCGTAGAGCAGCCAGCCTTTCGGTGTTCTATAGGATGCATTTTGGTGAGTGTGCGAGGGAATTGCATGATATAATTCCCCCATCTCCGTTCCACCATCGGACGACCCTTCGTACGGCGTGTTTCCACCCTTACGTTGTTAACACCACTACGATCCGGACGAAGCGTTTCGTCTCCTCTTTTATACCACGTACATCGAGGGACTGCAACAATTTGCCAACGGCTGTGTTTCCGTTGTACTACAATTTGAATGTCTTCAAGGATAGAGTGAATAGGCCCTTAATAAACTAGTGCGCTTTACCATTAATTATAGCGTCACTGCTTACTGTCAGGCGGGATTGCGGTCAAGCGCTAGTTAATAATTAATTTAAAAAAAAAACCGGGATGTACCCATTCCTTCATATCAGAAGCCTGAACATACACAATTTATGGTTTCTAGCATAAATTGTCTATGTTTTTATCATATTTTATTTATCATATTTCTATATATTAAGAAGACACAGCCTGAGAGCAGCGGTGGCCTTATTTGAATTCTTTTTTAACAATTATTTCATCACGGCTGCTCTTGAAACGGTGAAGGAAAACTTCGTGAGGAAACCGACATGTCCTAGAGGAAAAACTTCGAAGACATATGACATCTACCAATCAGCACTGCGCCCTAGTGGTAGTTTATGGCCTACTCCCTCTCACCGAGAGGAGGCCTGTGTCCTCCGGTTCAAGGATGTCTTAAAACGACACATGAAGAGATGCAATATCCACGCATGAATTCAACCCTCTGAATGGGATCGTTTGGCAGCAAAGCGGTCAGAATGGCGCAGAATGGTGTACGGACAAGTACGCGAGTTTGAGGAGTAGCGCAAAGCTGATCTCGATTCCAAAAGCGACCAGTTAAAAGCCCGCCAACCTGCTGCCATTACATACAACTACGTCGACGGCGTGCTTATGGGTCCTCAGTGTGCACGTAGTTTCGCCGCCAAGATAGGCTACATAAGCCATTTTCCGGCGCATGAGCGCCAAATCATCGGCTAGGAGTCGAAGTGGTCGCCGTGGCCGAAATCGGTCGGGAACATCATCATCATCATTAAGGTAGAACTATCACTCTTGCTTTTACTTTACAGCTGTCACTTTTTTTACTTCGATGGTTTATTTTTATGACTACAAAAAATAAAGCATCTATCAAAAAAAAATATTCGACGAGCTCCGGCTTCAGGCATCCACTGTGGGACGACTTTGGAAAAGTAATCGTATACAATATGAGGATAAATCAACTTCTAAACTAAAACAGAAGCTAATGTTAGCTTTAATTAACATTCGATCCTGAATTTTCTTAAGGTTTTCCTTGTAGTAAAATTGTTGTCTATCAACATTTGCGGAACGAGCCCAATGACGCGTTTATTTTGCACTTTGTTGTACAATTAGAATTAGCGTCCAGGGGGCGGTGTAACATACTATTACACAACATACAGTAACGATGGGTCCCATTTTGACAGTTCAGCAATATTCATTGCTTTATTAACGTTGTTGATCGTACCAATTTTTTGAACAAATAAAGTATTAGATTTATTTTGAATTTGATATTGTATTACGCAATTAAGGTCCTGAGTAATAAACTCCCCCGTAAGTAAGTAGTAGACAACTCACCACGAAGGACAAACTAAAAAAAAAGAAATTAAAAAGAAAAGCACATCACTCGTGCCAAAACACGGACGAAGCAAGTGAGGTATTCGAAACACGTAATGGCAATGTAAACAAAAAACCTAAATGGGACATAGGTAGATTTATTAGGGTTGAACAGGGTACAACAGGGTAGGACAGGGTGGAACAAGCTCACCGTGGATTGCTTTCGGTTTTATGGTATGTTAAGCAAGATCGGCAAACATGTCATTCAGCAGGTCAGGGTTGAATGCTTTAGCGATTTCAATATTGTTACCGTTTTGTCTTAGCTCAGCTGTATTTGGCAGTTTTGCGTCTGTGCAAGGATCATTTGGCTAGGTAAAAATAAGATATTATGTTAGACCTAGGTACCTCATAATATCTTATAAAAATAAGCCATCCTATAAAAATAGCCATCTTATTTTTACTTAGCCAAATGATCCAATGATTTTTTTTATCACTATCACTACAATCTACATATTATAAAACTAAGTCACTTTCTCTTTCCTTATGTCCCTTTGTATGATTAAATCTTTAAAACTACGTAACAGATTTTGAAGCTATTTTTTTATAGATACAGTGATTAAAGTGGAAGGTTTATATGTGTAATAATATCCATTCAATTGTGGAGAAATATTATTATTTTTGAGGTTTCTAATGTGATGTCTTAAATAATTACATTTTTTCCGCGTTTGCAGTGAAACGAAGCCTGAACCCTACGAGATTTATCAAAATTATATATTAAATATTGTACACATTGAAAAGGTCTACAAAAAAGTCCGCGATGGTATATGTCTACCTCTTATGGATATTCCACGATAACATTTTTTTGTCATTTACTTTTTACGACGAATAAATACTTACGAATTTTCAAACTATTTTACCCAATTCAGCATTAATCCTTATCCAATTGAATACCTTAAATACATCGTTGATTTAATATAGATTTATATCGCCCTTTACAGCATACGATTTAAATGAATATTCTCGAAGATATTACAGATTTAAAAACCGGCCAAATGCGAGTCGGACTCGCACACCGAGGGTTCCGCCGTACAAACGTAGCGGTTTACAATTTATGACGTACTAGCTTTCCGCCAGCGGCTTCGCCCGCGTGGAGTTCGGTTATATCGCGCTGTTTAAATTCCCCTCGGGAACATCAAATTTTCCGGGATAAAAGGTAGCCTATGTTCTTTCTCAGGGTCTAAAGATTGTCTGTGCCAAACTTCATCAAAATCGGTTGAGAGGTTTAGGCGGGAAAGCGTAACAGACAGACAGAGTTACTTTCGCATTTATAATACTAGCATTGATTTAGAATTTTTCACAGTTTAGAGGCAATTAGATTTAAGAAGTGTTTGATATGAATTTCAACTTTAATATCTCTACGCGTTCATGTGAAAAAGGGTAGGTAGTAAGTTTATAATTATTAAAAAAATATTTTATGTCATGTAAGCAAAAATAATATTTTAATATTTTATGTAACTTCAAATTTATCATTTTCACAATTTTGCCTTTATCTGTCTGTACTATAATATAACGTTGCTTCGTGCCGAATTTCAAGATTCTGAGTTCACGGGAAGTACCTTGTAGGCAAAGAGATTTAAGATATATAGAGAGGGTATGTGTCAAAATGGCATAGAAAAACTGTGATCCCATGGCTCAGTTCCGCCATCTAGTACAATAAAGCAAAATTAGATCGACAATTGGAGACATCAAATAGTTAAAATGAAATAAGTTTATATAAAATATATTCAGCTATTGCCCGGTAGGTGGCCAGTGTGGTCTATGTTGCCAGATCCGATTTAATACCCTAGTATAGTTCAACTGTTCAAACTGTTTTAGAATTTTATTCGCTACTATTCATTTACCGTGACACTGTCTATTGGCATTTTAGATGTTTTATGCTTACGAATTATTTTAACGCTCAGTTTATTGCGATTTTTGAGTGTAATAGACCTTTTAGGCCATAAAGCGCATTTTGTTTTGCAATTTTCGTTTGCATTTCGTTTTTAGCAAAATTATTCTTTTTACACGTTTGATTGCAAATATTTTTAAATGGCAATGCAAAAAACTGTGGTAGGGTTTGTATCATTTCGGTATAAAGTTATCGATAATATTCAAAGAAGTTACTACGACGATGTTTTGTCGCATTATGATAGCTTGAAACAAAAAATTAGGAAGCAGAATAATTATGGGTAATTTCAACTTTACAAGTTTCTTATTTATATAATTCTTTTAATATAATAGGCGTTAAAGTTTAAAATTGCCGATTAGTACTGAAAATCTAAATAATTGCTTATTTTTTATTTTTTTAATAATTCATTTATAATCAATATATAGGAAGGTCGTTTATGCCTTTGTGATAGAACTCTGAGGATCTAGACTGCACAAACTGTGTGAAAGCAGAACTGCCTCCTGGGAAGAAAACTTCTTGTTACGTAGATAATTGTCCAAATCACGACAAAAATGGTAGTCTGCTGGAGCAAGACCTTTACCAGATACGTACGCCATTATCTTTAAAAACGGCAAAAAAATCACGGTTATTGTATGGGAGCCCGCCTTCAGTATTTATTTTATTTTAATTATTTATTTGTAATTTGAATATATAACCAAATATTCCGTGAACATTTTAAACGTCTATCTGTTTCCGTTATTAATATGGAGCAAAAAACGGCAAAAATTCACGTTTGTTGTATGGGAGCCCCCTTAAATATTTTATTATTTTTATTCTTAGTACTTGTTGTTATAGCGGCAACAGAAATACTAACACAATCTCTGGAAATTAAAACTGTCTCGCTATTACGGTTTATGAGATACAGCCTGGTGACAGACGGACAGACGAACAGAGAAGTCTCATGAATAGGGTTCGTTTTACCTTTTAGGTACGGAATCCTCAAAATCACAAAGTAGCTCGCAATCATTGTACTACATATACGTACCTACATATTTTATGAATATATTTCATTATAAATAAGTTATGTAATCTATGTACTTATCCACTTAACCGTAAATTTTATCCCAATTTTTACGGTTAAGTAGAAAAGTACTGAAATTAATAACTTACTATTTCATTTCTAATACAAGGTACCGATTCTTTTTTTTTAATTTGATCGACAAGTCTTTCCAAAGTAGATAACTTCTCTTTTAAAATGCATTGAGCATAATTTCGACGAATGAGACGGAAGCCAATTTTCTTCTCTACGGTCTATCTGGACAAATCGTATCCACTTTTTCCCTACAACATTATTTTTATTCGGAAACCAAAAATAACAAAAACCTACATAAATGAATAGTAATTGTTCATTCAATTTTGTTTACTTATATGATATGATTATGTTTAAATAGAGTTAATAATAAATAAACTTGAAATATAGTAATATTTTAAGTTTATTTAGCTATATTTTAAATGTCTATAAAATACAACAAAATGTATTCATCTTAATAAGTATTATCGATAACTAAATCGATAAACAACATTACTACATCTCTACAAGAAAATAGTAAAACTACTCAACAATAGAGGGCGCTTAATACAATAATGGAAAATTTTCTAGAACTATTTAAGATTTTTTTATAAATTTGAATTGCAGACGAAATATAAATAATTCATAGAAAAACATTCCGAAGTTAGGTCCAGTCGTTTTACTATAACGAGATGTACAGTAACACAAAGCGCAACATGGCATATTTCCTTAGAAAATGTTTATTCTTGGTGGACACAAATTACGTCCTGACGCGCAGACTAGGCTGTGGGACTTTTAACCAAGTCGATACTTTTATCGCTTACGCTTATATCGCTTTTATCGCTTTTTGGCTTACGATTTTGTTCGTGATGTCCTGTCTATTGTAAATATAATTTTAATGTCTTTGCTTGTAGGTTTTGATTCCCTAGCGTGTGACGGAAATTCGTCTAAGGTGTCGGTATAAACTGCTGTATCTTTTGTTCGCTTTAACTTAGAAGTTTGATTTTATCACTGCTTAAAGGGACAATAGACCTAGGTATTTGGTATAAATTTCAATTTGATACCTTTATTAGTTCGTGGGAAATAAGGTAGTAAGTTTCATTTTATTAAAATATGTTTATTATATTATATAACTAAAAAAATGTGATTTTCGCAATTTTTCCTATATTTGCATTATATGACAATCCTTCATGCCAAATTTTAAGATTCTGAGTTTACGGGAAGTATCCTGTAGGTTTTGATTCCTTTGCGAGTGTCGAAAATTTGTTGAAAATATCGACATATCGGCTGTATCTTTTGATTGGCTTGGCTTAGAAGTTTGATATTTTCACAGCTTAAAGGGACAATAGACCTAGGTATTTGGTATAAATTTCAATTTGATAACTTTATTCGTTCGTGAGAAATAAGGTAGTAAGTTCCATTTTATTAAAATATGTTTATTATATTATATAACTAAAAAAATGTGATTTTCGCAATTTTTCCTATATTTGGAATATATGACAATCCTTTATGCCAAATTTCAAGATTCTGAGTTTACGGGAAGTATCCTGTAGGTTTTGATTCCTTTGCGAGTGTTGAAAATTTGTTGAAAATATCGACATAATCGGCTGTATCTTTTGATTGGCTTGGCTTAGAAGTTTAATATTTTCACAGCTTAAAGGGACAATAGACCCGAGTATTTCATGTGAATTTCAGCTTGATACGTCCACGCGTTCTTGAGATAAAGTGTGGTGACAGACAGACAGACAGACAGACAGACAGACAGACGGACAACAAAGTGATCCTATAAGGGTTCCGTTTTTTCCTTTTGAGGTACGGAACCCTAAAAATTGCGGAAAGTCGCGTTTACGGCGGTACCGACCGGCTGGGGCGGGCCGGGAGCAGCGGGCCGCTATTTTTTTTTTTTTATACAACATCCACAGTTTTTCTGTAGTGTATTTAATATCATCAATATATCATGCACCCGTGCGAAGCTAGGGCGGGTCGCTAGTAAATTATAAGCTAGTGCTTGACCGCAATCCCGCCTGATGCTAAGCAATGATGCAATTATTGATGGTAAAGCGCGCTACTTTATTAATGTCAAAGGCTGATTAATGACTTGTTATTATCTGCCTAGTCTTTTCCCAACTAAGTTGGGGACAGCTTCCAGTCTCACCGGATTACCTATCTGACCTCAACAACCCAGGTACTGGGTAATATGAAACCCCTTGGTAAGACTGGCGGTCAGACTTTCGGATTTCTGATAATCCTTGTTGGTATGAAAAGGATAATTGTGGTAAATTATGTTTCCAATGAGATCAACATTAAATTTCTTTTTTGCCGCCATTCGAGAAATGAAACGAATAATTGAACATCTTAAACTATTCCTCTGAAACGCTTTGTTTCGTTGTGCTACAGTATCGTGCACTTAAACTCAGTACTCTGAGTGTAAACCTGAAATATTAAAACACATTTATGGTCAGATTCGATCAGATCGTCTGCCAAGGGTGGGGATTATGGCAAACCCCCTCAATGTAATGAAAAACCTTGGGGGAGGCCTTTGTCCAGCAGTGGACCTCTTTAGACTATAGAAGCAGATGGTCAGATTTGCAAATTTTGTTCATGTTCATTTTATTTATTTGAGAACATGACAGTTATACAGTATGTTAAATAACAGAGGGCGTTCCCTTAAACTCGTTAATATATATCATTAATAGATTAAAATAAAAATATCAGCATAGAAAAATAAGCATAAAAAAATCCGAAAAAAAAAAATCTAATTGGAAATAAATTTGAAACCTCCTGTTTTAAATCAAAATAGTAGTCGTCATGTATAAATAAATTGCGACGTTGCCGTCTTTCATGTTCGCGTGTACAGTGTGTTTCTTTTACATGTCAATTTAAAATTTTTATTGAATATTTTCTTATTGGAAAAAATTTTAAAACATTTTGTTTTCGGATGGAAATATTTTTTTTAGCATGTATGTATGCTATACTACTTCGGGTTAACGGGAACGCCCTCTGTTAGTTAACATACTGTATAATAGGTACATCACAGTATTTACAAAAAGTAGTTAAAGTGTCGTTTAGAAAGCATATAACCCACATTGTTGTACACGAAGTGACATTGGAGTATGAAACAGGAACGCATGTACATTAAAGAAAAAAAATTAAAAGAACACATTTAAAAGTAAAACGCCATTATACCGATGAATTGCTAGCGATGGATGTTTATAACAGCGCATCCATCTAAAATGGAACACATGACAGATTTAATACAGACAAATTGACTAAAAGCAGCATCCTTTATCCACAAAGTACACAATAAACAAGCAAAGGCTCTCCATAGAAAACATTTTATCATAGTTACGTCATGACCTATATGGGTAATGTGAGTTGCATATTTTCTATCGTGAAGCTTAACGTCATAAATTCCTTTGGTCTACTAAGCAAATAGCTGTGATAAGGGTGTGTGTAGAAAAGTGCTTTTAGTGGGATTTATAATCATGCAATGTTTGATTGAAATGAGGTTTTTTAATGAGGATGTGTGTTGGTGGAGGTGTAAACTGGTAGAAAACTTCAAATAGCAAAAAACCGAGACGTAAACAGTGGGATAGACCAAAGTCTTACTAGTGCGCTTTACCATCATCGAATGCGTCACTGCTTAGCATCAGGCGGGATTGCGGTCAAGCGCTAGATTATACTTTATTATACCTACTTCATAAAAAAAAATGAAGCACAAAGTCGCATGAGACCCCTTCATGTGACTTTCACTCCCTTTGCCTCTTTTATCAAAATTAAAATCCATTTATTCAAATTAGGCTGAGAATCAACACTTTTTGAACGTCAGCTAGCCACGCCAAAATACCAGCAAAGTAAAAAATAAAATATCAATAAAATGGAAATGTAAATAAGTAAAAAATTATTACCTTATTAAAATCCCCAGTTTAGAGGGCGTGACAGCTCACATATTTATACATTATAAAAAAGGAAATTATATGAACTCATATAACGTGTCAGTATCATCATCATCTCTCTAGCCTTTTCCCAACATCGTTGGGGTCAGCCTCCAATCTAACCAGATTCAGCTGCGTACCAGTATTTTACATCGAGCGACTGCCTATCATACCTCCACATCCCAGTTACTGGGTGACACGATATCCCTTGGTAAGACAGTCATACTTTCGGGCTTTTGATGACATGTCTACCCGTCACATAAACTCTTTAGCTCTTTCAATTTATATAATAGGAATATATATCTACGATAGTTAGTTTAAAATGAAAAACCTAGATGTGAAAAAAGTCATTGTAGGTGTCGTTTTCGTGATTAAGGTTAAAGTCGATAGTGTTAAAGCCGATATGAGGTCTAAATTAACATCCAAGATAGTGGCTGTGAAAACTTTAAAATTTATGATTGTGTATCGTATTCAAGCCTCATAAGAGGGGACTCTAGTGCCGAGGAATTTGGAAAATAGGTATTTGAAGAAACTATTACCGTCGAGCTGCTTCCAACTTTTCACGGAAAAATACGAAAAGGACAGTTGCAGCTCAGGCTGATTATACCTACAAAAATAGGTATTTGAAGAAACTATTGCCGTCGCGCTGCTTCCAACTTTTCACGGAAAAATGCGAAAAGGACAGTTGCAGCTCAGGCTGATTATACCTACAAAAATGTTGACCAAAAGACGTTTCGTATTCCCCTGTTTTCTTTTTCAAAACACGACAGATCTCAATTATTTTTATATCGAAATTTAAAGGATGAGTAATGAGTATACCTATTTATGCCTTTTTTGTCAAAAATTTATCACATTTTTGTAATAGTCGTCTGAACATCGCGGTAAAAAGGGGTTATTTTTCGGTACCTACTTTGAAACATCATATTTCTTTTATTAATTGAGTTTTGAAAAAAATCAAAGAATGGGGGCGCGTATAATCATGGTGTGAAATTGTAGAAAAAAATCATTGCTCCAAAAGCGTTATCCACGAAAAAAGCAGCGGAATACGTTTCTATGGAGAAAACGTCACTAGAATCCCCTCTTAAGGGTGTGAACACCGGTAGACCCGACCACAATGATAACAGTGGTATTCAAACAGTAAAATGTGACATGAATACGTGACAAGTCTAATCAAAATCATTTCAAGCGCCACGCAAAAATAACTTATAGGGCAGGCATACCGCTTCCTTCACTTAATTTACTGAACCAAATACCTGTAGACATTAGAGATTCAATAAATAGTAAAAATACATCGATTCGATTAATGGCGCATTGGTCAAATCTTAGGCCATGGCATGCTAAGATAGACTAATTGTGTGCCCAGAGGTCAAATGGTGTGCCTTGTTTGAATCAAGGAACTTGTAATTGTATAGAAAATAAATAAGTAAATTAAATGATGGGCTAGCCATGTTAGCCGTAGAACTGATGACCAATGGAATAGAGGTGTTCTTGAGTGGAGACCGTGAATGCTAAACGTAAGGTGGGATGCCCTCAGGCTAGGTGGAGCGACGATCTTCGCAGGATGGCTGGTAGTAACTGGATGAGAGTTGCCGAGAATCGAGTTGAACGGCATGTGGTAGGAAAAGCCTATGTCCAGCAGTGGACTGATATAATGGATAATTAATGAATAACATGTATGTATTTATAGTTTGTTTTCTAGATCATTAAAAAGAAACTACTCTGTGCTTACACAAATTATGCTGGCAGTCTTTTTGGGGAAGGTTTTAGCAGTGATAAAAAAATGTTTACAAGACTGGTAGCCAGGTGTTGTTACCTGAGAGCCACATTTGTTCCAAGTGGATTGGCGATTTCACTTGTATTTAAGTAAGTCCACTTTTTCTTATGATATTTCCCTAACTGATGTCCAAAATAAACAAAGAAAAACAATTGTTTTTTAACAATTATAAATTATAAACTAGTGCTTGACTACAATCCCGCCTGATGGTAAGCAGTGATGCAATCGTTAGTGGTAAAGCATGCAAGTTTATTAAGCCTATTCGCTTAAAAATCTTAGTGAGTAGGAAGGAAGACGGCAGTTGAGCGAGGTGATGCAATGTTGAACCTAACAACACGACCTACGATGCTGCGCCAGAGGGAGATTGATCTGGAGACACTCCACGACCAAACTTCTAACATTTGGCGCATCGTACCCGGCACACATCGCAACACAACTGCTCAGACCCGTCCTCCGTATGGCTTCACCAGACATCATGCCGGAACACGAATATCCATACTAATATTATAAATGCGAAAGTAACTCTGTATGTCTGTCTGTTACGCTTTCCCGCTTAAACCTCTCAACCGATTTTGATGAAATTTGGTACAGACAATCTTTAGACCCTGAGAAAGAACATAGGCTACCTTTTATCCCGGAAAAATTTTCCCGAGGGAAATTTAAAAAGCGCGATATAACCGAACTCCACGCGGGCGAAGCCGCGGGCGGAATGCTAGTAGTATATATAATAAGAATTGAAAAAGTCTTAGCCTTTTCCAGCAGTAACGGCCGCGATTTGCCAGATGTAAGTAGTTCGTGGATTCGGACCCAATCAGGCGCTTTACTCTGTGTAAACCATTTCATAACAACTGCGGAGGAACTGACGAAAATCAACACGTACTAGTACCTGAAATTCGAAGACATATGACACGTACCAACCCATAGTGGGTGAACGAGGTGGATTACGGCCCACTCCCTTTCATCGAGCAGTCCAGCAGTGAGAACATTACAGGCTGATTATGTTATACTTATGAAAAAACGTATAGCTCTATAGCATAAAACTTTAAAGTATCATTGATACACAACGAAATTACAGAAAGCCATCATATTTATTGACTTATTATTACTGCCTTATTTATTGACTGCATGTCCCGGATTCCATTCCCGCACGGAACAAATATTTGTATGACCTACAGGTAGTTGTTCCGGGTCTGGCTGTTTGTGTATGTGAGTTTTATATGTTTGTAAGCGCACCCACGAAAAAGAAACACCTAGTGTGGGGCAAAGGTTTCAAAAACGAATAAAAACTGAAAAAATAAGAGTAACTTATTTTTATAATAAATTATACTAGTATACAAATCAACTTATATAAAGTTATGTAGTACTATGTACTTCTTACTAGTCTATTTTACTGGGTAATATTTTAAATGTAAAAGATTATATCGATATTTTTATTATTACTTTCACGCAAAAACTACTGAACGGACTTGTATGAAATTTGCCACACAGATTGTCCATAACATACACATTCTGAGTCTATCCATAAAAAATTATATAAACATATCCATTAGTATAGTCACAGGAAATTATTTTTCATTTTTCACATTTTCTACATGATGTACATGTTGATAAGGAAGCGCTCACAGGTTGATGACCGCCCGCCGTATGCAGCGGCATAAAATTTAATAATAAAAAAATAATAAATAAAGAGGTCAGTGAACCACTATTTTATAGGATGATCTATTAAGGTTCCAATTTTATGCGATTAAGTTTGTTTGAAATTATCTTTTTTTTTGCTTTTGGTGGTAATTTTTCTCTGTGGTTTAGGATTATTCCTATGAACCAGCGTTGTCAGTGTTTTCATTTATTGTCGTATTATCAGCACCACTCTGTATAGATAGTTTATATTCGATTATTCCATTGGGACCGAAACTTTATAAAATATGGTTTTACTAAGTTATCCCCAAAAGAACAAATTCTGATAAGCGATCTAGCAGACCTTCATATTCAAAATTCCCTCTTGTATCGCTACAAAGTACTACCCCCGGGATAACCTCGCCCTAAGCCAACCCGTAATATTCATTATCGTAAAACTCAGGTGCTAGCTCCACCGAATGGCCACTCGATATAAAACTCCTTTGACAAGTTCAGTATTACCCGACCGAATTGTGAGTGCACTTTGCTCTAGAAAGTGAATTGAAATTTTAGAACTTTGTAATTTGTTAGTGTTATATCATTTTTGTTTGGTTTTTTTTTTTCATTTGAGATAAGGATCGCTTTGGAGTATGAAAGTTTTTATTATGATTAATGCTGAGGAATGAAGGTGACATAAACAGTTTATTACCATAAGTGCAGACAGGACTCAGTATACGAAGAACGTTTACTTTGTATAAAATCATATTTTCAAGTAGCTCCTCTGATAGCGACCATTGACCCTATCGTCGGTTTGTAATAAAGAACCACTTACATATGTGATTGATTTTGATAACCAATACGTTTGTGAAGTTTCGTCTGTTTTATATAACACTAGCTTTCCGCCCGCGGCTTCGCCCGCGTGGTGTTCGGTTATATCGCGCTTTTTAGATTTCCCTCGGGAACAGCAATTTTTCCGGGATAAAAGGTAGCCTATGTTCTTTCTCAGGGTCCAAAGATTGTCTGTGCCAAATTTCGTCAAAATCGGTTGAGAGGTTTAAGCGGGAAAGCGTAACAGACAGACAGACAGGCAGACAGACAGAGTTACTTTCACATTTATAATATTAGTAAGGATTATTCAAACAGACGAAACATTTGAACGTTCGTTTGAACATTTCACATAATATAATCACCCTATATTGTTCCCGTTGTCGATGAGAGGTCCATGTAATGGTCCAATAATCCCACTGTTGAGACACAGACCTGCTCTTGATGAGAGGGAGGGAGTAGGCCGTAACCTACCACGCTGGCTCAGTACGAGTTGGTAGATGTCACATGTTTTGTTTGTGCGGAATAAAGAATTTTTCTTTCTTTCTTTCTTTCTTTTCAAAGGTTTTGGCTCTAGGACATGCTGGTTTCCTCACGATGTTTTCCTTCCCTGTTTTGAGAGCAGTGGTGATGAAATAATTTACACAATGTGGAGCGCCTGATCATCATCATCAACCTTTTTATCGTCCCACTGCTGGGCACAGGTCTCTTCTCATACAGAGAAGGATTGAGCGTAATCACCACGCTTGCGCTCAATGCGGGTTGGCGATTTCAGACTTAAAGTCCAGTTTCCTCAAGATGTTTTCCTTCACCTTCAGTCATTGGTGTCCAAGATATACTTAGAAAGTAGGACATATAACTTTAGAAAAGTTTCATTGGTACTTGCCTGACCTGGAATCGAACCCGCGCACTCATACTTGAGAGGCTGATGTTTTAACCACTAGGCCACCACGACATTTTTTTTTTATAAAACCTGTATTTTCCGGTTTCGTTTCATGAAGAGCTTTAAATAAAGTCCTAGTGAAAACCGTGCAATAAATAAAATCCTACATTAACTCACCACAAAAAAACCCACACCAGTTTTAAAATACCGCCCCCTCTTCGTAAAACTTCGACTAACATCGGGAAACTTCGCCATAATCCTAGCTAGTATATGTTCAGCATAACGGTGCAATATTCATTACCATATAAACCCAGGTGCGCCGGCTTGAAGACCCTACGTGTCTTATTTGTGGAAAATATAAAAGGCATGCACCCACATTAAGTTTTATGGGCTTGCTTTAACTTGAGAAAGCCTTAATATAATTTTGAGGTGCATCAATGATACTTTAACGTTTTATGCTATGGGGTTATAAGATTTTTGTTACTTGCCAACGCTTTTCCGCTCCTGTGCAAAGGCCTGCCTCCATTCCTTCTTTCATGAGCCCGCGTGTCCTGCCTTCGCATTTAACGGAACCCAACCAGCTTGTCCCGCGATATAGACTCTGTGTCTGTGTCTCGCTACCTGTCTCTCTCAGTTCACCACAGTTTGTCCGGTAGATGGGAGTTTTTTTTTTTGGGGTTATAAATCCTTATGGAAGTCCATCGCGCTGGCCTGGGCAACGCGGTCTATCAGACTCTTGCTGACTAAAATCTACGCTGGTGTTATATCTCACACTTACATCAGACCTCCTCGGGTCAGGGGAGGGCTCCCACCCCCCTTAAGTTTAAGAGAGGCTAGCAACTCTCAGTTCTAACCAGCCTCATGTTATTAGAGCAGCCTTCTATCTGGTTTTGTGTTATGTTCGTGATAGAAGCGAGACGATCTTTTGAAGGTGAAAGTTCCTACCTATTCTAAAGACATTTTTTTATTATTAGACAATTTCACTGCGGAATTTGTAACGCAATATACAAACTACGCATTGCAATCTGCTTATGACGTTACGCAATTCCTACATCGCGCAAGCAAAGTTATCCGCGCGTGTTACCTGCCAGCAACAATCAGCCAATAGCCAAACAGACATAGCACCGGTCTATTCGTATGATTCTTCCTTTTCTATAGAGGACTAGGATTTTTTCACAGTGTTTTTCACTTGCCTATAATAATAGCACCAGTAAGAATTGAATTATTTTTATTTAATTGAAGAAACGCGTTGACTTATGCAATACTATATCACCACGTTGGTAATTCCCGAAAGTTTGGTGGAGCAGAACACTCACATTACGCGATGTATTTTTAAAATACGATCGCATGAAATACGGAACGAGCCTATAGGCGTGAGCTGGGCATAAACGCTAGGCCCAGGTTGCCACTAAAAATCCCTGGCGGAAAAAAACTGTTATGTGAAGGTAATTCTACCGGCAACCATTATCCACAAAACTTCTACGCAACAATATTGACGGTACTCATAATTTTTCGCCCGGCTGTTCCCGGAATAATCATCTCTCATTAGATAATCACCCTGGAATCTACAGCTTCTAATATTTCTTCCTCTTTATTTGGGTGTACAAAATTCATGCCGTGCGTTATTAGTAAAGGCGATTAACACATGGCACCGCGCACCATCGCAGTAGGCGGTGAAGCGGATCTCATGTCGCATTGACGTCTAATAAATCCGTAGATGCCTAACACATATACACCAGCCGACCGCGTTGTCGTATGGTAATCTTACCGCCACCGCCACTCCACGCTGCCATCCGTGCGGTAGAGCGATGCCTCACACACGGGGCGCCGCATAGCCGCGCGGTTCATCGTGGGTACAGGATGAAGAACAGAAGATTCTTGCCAGTGTCTGTGAAGAAACTGGTCAAAGCCGCGGTAAATGCAACAGCGCGGACAGGCGCGTCAACCGCCTTACCGCGCGGGGCACCGCTACGAAATCCGCTCGACCGTCGCCGCTCTACGTGGCGGTACGCGGTACCGTGTGTTAATCGCCAAATAGTGTCACTACTCAGGGTGGTGGGATTCAGTTATTTCCAGATTACCACCACCGTGCACACGATTTAATGCTGGTGTAAGAGCGTTCTGCTTTGAACTTTTGTTTGTTTTTTTCGTTCTTTTGTTTCTTCTTCTTCTTCTTCAGCCTATAGATGTCCACTGCTGGACAAAGGCCTCCCCCAAGGCTTTCCACGCCTACCTGTCTTTTGTTTAGTGTGTTATTATTAGTGTTACTTTTTTTATATTTTCCTGTGTGCTCAATAATTAATTATTCTGTAATTATTTTTACTTAAATACTACGGCAAACAGTTAACCGTGCCGACTCGAGTGAATAAATAGATAAGTTTTTAAACAAAAGTAACAGGCTAAGTTTATTCTACGCAAGTCATTATTTTCTATAAGTAAATAACTCATTTAATTAAATGCAAGTTGTTTATTTATTCCTAAAATAACATTATTCAGTATTTCGTTCATTACTTGGGAGCGCTTGTCTTTATGAGCATTAAAACAACTTAAATTAATACTAACTTTTCAGTTTTGACGCATAAATACGTGCCGTCCTAGTCTAGGGCCTAATAAAATTTTATTAAAAAATATATTAAAAATAACAATGGCTGTTGCCGACTCTGTCCACAGGACCATCTAACTATCTTGTGTCTCAGCAATCCATACTTAAAATTATAAATGCGAAAGTAACTCTGTCTGTCTGTCTGTCTGTTACGCTTTCCTGCACCTCTCAACCGATTTTGATGAAATTTGGCACAGACAATCTTTAGACCCTGAGAAAGAACATAGGCTACCTTTGATGTTCCCGAGGGAAATCTAAAAAGCGCGATATAACCGAACTCCACGCGGGCGAAGCCGCGGGCGGAAAGCTAGTAACTATAATATAGTAACTAATAAAAATTTTGTTTCAAAACAGTTTTGATATTTTATTTCTTACTAGCTTTCCGCCCGCGGCTTCGCCCGCGTGGAGTTCGGTTATATCGCGCTTTTTAGATTTCCCTCAGGAACATCAAAGTTTTCCGGGATAAAAGGTAGCCTATGTTCTTTCTCAGGGTCTAAAGATTGTCTGTGCCAAATTTCATCAAAATCGGTTGAGAGGTTTAAGCGGGAAAGCGTAACAGACAGACAGACAGACAGAGTTACATTCGCATTTATAATATTAGTATGGATTCTTCCACTTCTGTTAAACAGCTATCAGCGATCCTTTGATGATCATCGCTTCAATCAGTCATACCTAACAGACAAGGTCTTGCCGCCAAGCGATTCGTCGTGTTCCGGGATGATGTCTGGTTAAACCGTACGGAGGACGGGTGTGAGCAGTTGTGTTGCCATGTGTGCCGGATACGATGTTGTAGTGTCGGGAGTTGGTCGTGGAGAGTCTCCAGATCAATCTCCCTCTGGCGCAGCATCTTGGTCGTGTTGGTCTTGGGTTTAACATTGCATCACCTCGCTAAACTGCCACCATCCTTCCTAAATAAACTAGTGCCCTTTACCATCAATGATTTCATCACTGCTTGCCATCAGCTGGGATTGCAGTCAAACACTAGTTGAAAATAAAAAAAAAAACCATTACCTTTCCATCATTTAACGACCGGTTGAACGGAGTATATCCACCTTCACGTTTGCTAACACCGCTTCGATAAGGACCAAGCATTTCGCCTCCTCTTCTATACCGCGTAAATAAAGGACTGGAAAACTTTGCCCACAGAAATCATCCAATCAGATTATTATATAATTGAAGCTTCTCCACGTTCATTATTTTACCATCAACGATTGCATCACTGTTCACCATGAGACGTAATCGCAGAAAAGCACTATTTTGGGTATAACATAATACAAGGGTCTAAAATCCATCAAGGTCTATTGCTTCATCGGTACTGATTTAGCTGGTTCTCTGTAGTACCTTAAAGTGTGCCAGCGCATCATGATGTGACACCATCGTCCCTCGGTAAGTATATGAACCCGTTGGCCTTGCACCTGATCCCCGGTCGTTGGAATTGCCATCCCATCGGGATTATGAAAGTAAGGGAGGGTGCCCACGAGCAAATTTTAACTCCACAACTAATTTTAGGATTCTTAAGTCTATGAGATTGTACGAAAATGCAGGCATGACTTACTTGAGAGACTAAGGAGGCTAAGACATGGCTGGAGGTTGACCACTGCGTTGCCCAATTTCTCACAGGTCATGGCAACTTTAAAAGTAAACTGTATTCTTTTAAACTTGTTCCTTCGCCTTTGTGTCAGTGTTCTACATCGAACTGTGAATTTGAACAGTCCGCACATCACATCTTGTGGGAGTGTATTCTTTGGCAGAATGAACGCAATATTATGTTGTATAGCAAGTTACATCCGGAGTTGTTTATTATACGGACCTTGTTGAAACTAGAACTAATTTCCGTGCGTTCAGGCGCTTTTGCCATACCTATTATTGGAATCAATTGTAACAGCAAATACCTACTTAGGACCCATTAGCTTGATCAAATGTTATTCCGTGATGCTTGGCAATCTGGGCTTCTCCCAGTTGCAATAATGTCCCTTTGTGCCGATTGGCCTAGTTCTGTTCTGTCTCCTGCTTATTATGGAGGGAAGTGGAAAAAATATCTTTTTTTCTTACTCCTCCGCTATTCTTTTCTGATTAATTTCGTTGCGGGATCCAAGACAGTTGAAACGTTTCTCCGGGACTCGTCGGGCTTCATTGCTCGGCGTTTTTCTGGCGGTCTCCACTGTTGATTCTGGCTTTCAGGAGTTGCAGTGGGTTGGGAACAGTGTGGCGGGTTACTTGAGAGAGAAATTAGTTGCAGCAAAAACAGTTCGTAGGTACCTCTTGTAAGGAACAGGGAGTGTAACTGTGTCTCATATAGACTTGAGAGTCATAATGTCGTCGGCGAGTATCCACCCTTTTTTTTTTGTTTGGGACGGAACAATCATCAAATGACCTGGAGCGGATGGGCGTGTCAGACTTTTAGTGACTAAAACTCACCCCCTGTTTCTTCACATGCCTGTGCGACGGCCAGGGCCACGGTTTCTTTTTAACTCGCAACCCTGACCCAGGAGCTATCGGTCTTCGTGAACCCCGTCAAGATGTGCTGACATCTCTTTGAGGCGCGCGTGAAACACAACGCGCCGTCGACTCGGGCCTGGTCCTAACCGGGCGGCAAGCTGCCCACTGCTCACCGGCCGCAGGCCCGCACCTGCAGTGGCCGGGAGTTCGATGTTGTCTTCCTACCAGGGCGCATCCTCCGGCGGATAGTGGCGTGAGGGCGCTGGGATTCCCGCTGCCTCACGCGCTCTGCCTCAAGAAATAGCTGTGTCCGGTAAGCACCTGCGCCAGGTGGAAGATGAGAGCGCCTCATGTTGACACCACTGCGATCCGGAGAAAGCGTTGTGTTTTATGCCGCGTATATCGAATCAATGGAATAATTTGCATGTGGCGGAATATCCGTCTGACTTAGTCTAAGTATCTTCAGGGCCACAATGAACAGGCTTTTAATAAACTAGTGCGCTTTACCATCAACGATTGCTGCTCATCATCAGGCGGAATAGCGGTCAAGCACTATTTTATCGCAAAAAACCTAATCGACTAGTCGGCGTTGAAATTTACTACAATAATAATTCAGTTGGGAGTATATTAATATTATTAATAAGTAAGGTTAAAAACTCTTATAACAAACTCATTATAAAAGCCCTCACAATAAACACTAATTAGTTCAACACTAAAATCCCATTATTACTCTATATTGCACTAACATTAGTTAAATTTACTTCGAGGTCATTAACCTACAGAAGGGTATTAGATTCGCAGTAAAATGATTATTGTATCAACTAAGGCTAAACAAGGGTCCAATGGACTTAATCTAAGTAAATTCAAATGGCCGTAGAGTGAATTATCCTGAATTATTCATTTGGTACTTTTAGCGATATCGTATATTGTAGTCCCTTGTGGTATTACGGTGGAGAGGGTTTTATACATTGTAATTAAATTATCGTCTTTTAAAACAGTAATATAATTTGAAATAAGAGATCGTCTAATTTAAATTCACGCGCCCTCTATTTAATTTATTGTTTATGTGCAAACAGTAAACTTGAAATACAAACAGTTAATTTACAAATAATAAAAGCATATAAAAGTATTGAATACAAAGGTGCTGTTTAAGAAATTTCTTCCAGGTAAATGAGAAATGTAAGAGAAAAGTAGGCAATAGCTATAGCGGCGTGAATACAAAAGGAAAATAATTTATTGGTGATGCCTTATACTAAAATTATAAATATAATTAAATGATTTTATTATATCTGCATATTATCTTCATTCATTACTATCTGCAAAGCCTTTTTTTTATTTAACTAGCGGCCGCCAGCGACTTCGTTCGCGTGGGGTCAGTTATGCTTTGCTCCTATTGGTCGCAGCGTGATGTTATATAGCATAAAGCCTTCCTGAATTAATGGGCTATTCAACGCAAAAAGAATTTTTCAAAAAAAAAATCAAAATCAAAGCATTTATTTCAAATAAACCAGTTACAGGCACTTTTGAATTGTCAGAAGGTCGGTCAGTCAATAAGATGAAGCTAGTCGCCCATTCCAAAGAGTAGGTACCTATGGAGAAGAACGGGCAAGGAACTCCATTACATTTCATTAATCATTAATATCTACATATATATTGCAAAAAATAATATACAATTAATGAACTATATGTTACTTTTTGCAATATATAATATATGTAACTATCAGTATTGCTAGCCTCCGTGGCGTAGTGGTAGCGAATGCGGCCGCTGCGCAAAGAAGCGCGGGTTCGATCCCCGCGCAGTGCAAATATTTGTGTGCGTGAATATGAATATTTGCACTGGTCTGGTCGTGCCTCGGAAAGCACGTTAAGCCGTTGGTCCCGGTTATCATACGAACATCTAATATCAGTCGTTACGGGTTGTTGGAGCCCTCAAAAGTCCAACAATTGGTCTAACTGCAATGCTTCGATGTCGCCTTCGGGTTGTGGAGGTCAGACGGCAGTCGCTTCCCGGAAATTTATTTTTTTCGATGTTTAGCCAAAATCAGCAGTTAGACTGTTAAAGCGGACCCCAGACTCCAAAGCTGAAAAAGTTTCGGATGCGACTGGGATTAACGCTGAGATGAAGAAGAAGATTGGTAACTGTCAGTATATATATATATATATATGTATATATATATTTAAATTATTTATAAACCAGCGCTTGACCGCAATCCCGCCTGATGGTAAGCAGCGATGCGATCGTTGATGGTAAAGCGTGCTAGTTTATTAAGAGCCTATTCACTCTAGCCTTGAAGACACTCAAATTGTAGTCCGACGGAAACACCGCTGCCGGCAAGTTGTTCCAGTCCCGCGATGTACGCGGTATAAACGAGGAGGCGAAACGCTTCGTCCGGATCGTAGTCGGTGTTGTAGGGTTCTCGGTGGTAGGCCATAACATCGGCTGCCGGCAGAAGTTACCACCCACCAGACAAGGTCTTGCCGCCAAGCGATTCGTCGTGTTCCGGCATGATGTCTGGTGAAGCCGTACGGAGGACGGGTCTGAGCAGTTGTGTTGCGATGTGTGGCGGGTACGATGCGCCAAATGTTGTTGTGTCGGGAGATTGGTCGTGGAGAGTCTCCAGATCAATCTCCCTCTAGCGCAGCTTTGTTTGGTCGTGTTGGTCTTGGGTTTAACATTGCATCACCTCGCTCAACTGCCGTCATCCTTCCTATTCCTTAGTTTTTTTAAGTGAATAGGCTTAATAAACTAGTGCGCTTTACCATCAACGATTGCATCACTGCTTACCATCAGGCGGGATTGCAGTCAAGAACTAGTTTATAATTACTAAAAAAAAAAAAAAGTAGTAGTGTTAACAACGTAAGGGTGGAAACTCACCGTACGACGGGTCGTCCGATGGTAGAACGGAGATGGGGGAATTAAATCATGCAATTCCCTCGAACTAGCAGTATAGCAAAAGAGCCATTGTTCTTATGCTATACTGCTAGGTCTTCAAAAGCTTAGCTGGACATCCGACTCCACATCCACATCCAGTCTGCCCCAACCACCTTCGTAAGGTCATCGATCCATGTAGTGCTGTCCAATCACATTACGCTTGTAGATATGTCTGCTCTAGCGACCATAGATCCTTCAACAAACATGATATGCCCACTGCCACCTCAGTTTGCTTACTTTGCAAGCCACGTTGGTTACTGTGGTTCTTGTCTTCCTGCTTATAGCCATCTTGTCTGTATAAAATAAAAATGGATAAGTACTTAACTCGGGTAAGACGACAAGACGAAGATAAATGATCGCAAAAGAATTTTTTAAAAATCTCGACTTACGAAGTTTTTCATTACCCTACTTTAATTTCTCAATCCTTGTTTATCAGGATACTGGTGGAAACATAAAACAGGGTTTACATGATATATATGGCTGGTTAATAGGCATGCATTAAAATTTCATTGGACGGTGTTACAACATATACCCGCACACATACATAACATAACAGTGATTATAATTGATTCTAATTATTACAATTGACATTAATCACTAACAATTAAATGTCATTACAGAATATATTAAGAGGGGACTCTAGTGCCGAGGAACTTGATTAGGATTTGAATAGGTATTTGAAGAAACTATTGCCGTCGCGCTGCTTCCAACCTCTTCTGTTAAAGTGCGAAAGGGACAATAGCAGCTCAGGCTGTTTTCTTTTTCAAAACACGTCAGATCTCAATTAATTTTTTATCAAACTTTAGAGGAAAAGTATGCCTATGCTTGTATTATTTTCTTTTTTGTCAAAAACTTATCTCGTTTGTCTTATAGTCATTTGAACATCACGGTAAAAATGTGTTTTTATGTTGCGGAAAAAATCAAATGATAGGGGCACGTATAATCACGGTGTAAAATTGTAGAAAAAAAATGCTCTAAAAGCATTATCCGCGAAGAAAACAGCGGAATACGTTTGTATAGAGAAAGCACCACTAGAGTTCCCTCTTAAGTTTAATATTAAAGTTGATCACAATTCTCAATAATTGTAGTCATTTTGAAAATTTTGTTTTTTTAGTAAGTATTCCTTTATTATTTCACATTTTCGTCAAGCGGTGACAACTGGAACCAGTTAGCTTAACGTGCTTTCCAAAGGCATGGGGAACTTACCCTGATCGGTCGACCTGTGCGACTGATATTATATAAAATACTAGTTGTTGCCCGCGACTCCGTCCGCATGGACTTCAGTTTACAGCGCGTGGTGGTTCCCCTTTCCATGGGAATGTTAATTCGGAAAAAATTAAAACAAGCTCAGTTGATATAAAATAAGCGCCTGTTAAAACAATGGGTGCTATATGTACGTCCGCATTTGCTCCCGTTTTCGCAACATTTTTTGTTATATAGCCTATGTCCTTTCTCAGGCTCTAGCTAGACTATCTGTGTACCAAATTTCATTACAATCGGTTCAGTAGTTTTGGCGTGAAAGTCGGACGGACAGACAGACGGACAGACAAACAGAGATACTTTCGCATGTATAATAATAATATGGATTATTAATCAATTTAATTATTAATTTACGGTGAGATTTTTACAAAATAGTCCTGCTGGTTTGCAGACATCCATTTTTTTAAAATATTCATTGTATTTATTACTAACTGCCTTTCGAACTAACGGCCCGTCGATCTAAAGACCTATAGACCAAACGACCTGTCAACGTGTGTGTAATCGATCGAATGACGGCAAGTATTCTACTTATCATTTTTGCTAATTTGATCGGGTGTCCTCGATCTGGCAAAAACTTGTTGCTCCGAAACCTACTTGGCATAAACTTTTTTAAACGAACACTGTTAAGGTATAAAAAATATTTGACATAATTGTGTTTTTGGCCTAATGGTTTTATGTCCGAATTTAAGGTCCGTATTCCAGAAGGAAACTCAAGCATTGATCTCTGCTTAAGCATTACTTAAAACTAGATTCAACCAATTAAATGGCTTGAAACGAGACTTAAGTAGAGCTTGAGTTTTGAGTGACGTTCTGTAATACGTACCTAAAATGGGATACTTTTAAGATGGCATAATTGTATTGGGCATAATTACCTTAGAGTTACAAATTTGCATAATTTTGTTTACCACAACGTTTATTTAAAGCGCCGATGATTTGGCATAATTTGACTTAGCATACTACGAAGATCACAGAATTTTAATAGAAATAGTTTTATTAGTCATAACAAAAAAAAATTGTTTTAAAAAATCACCATGGTACTACTAAAGTTAGTGACAGAAATGAATCGCTATAAAACCGACTTCACGTAGTCTTGTCTGCCCTACCGCTAGTGTAATCTAAAAACCGCAAAGGCCCGGAGGGGCGGGCGGCCGGCCAAAACCATCTGTGACGATTAGCTCGCGTGGGACCGCCGCCGCCGGAGCCGTGACAGAAGTCATGTCTGCTGCATGTTGCGTGCTTGCTGCATGTTGCATGCTTGTATGCTGCATGCTTGCTTGCTGCATGTTGCATGCTTGTATGCTGCATGCTTGCTTGCTGCATGCCTGCTGCATGTTGCATGCTGCATGCTTGATGCATGTTTCATGCTTGCATGCTGCATGCCTGCTGCATGTTGCATGCTTGCTAAATGCCTGCTGCATGTTGCATGCTTGCTAAATGCCTGCTGCATGTTGCATGCGGAAATGCATGCCAAAAGATGATTTCTGGCTGTGAATTTTCTGCGATATGATGGTTATACTCATTAATTATTACGGATATGAAATTTATGCAAAGATGATTCTGACTTACAAAATTATGGGTTTCGGTGTATGGTAAATGAGTGTATGCCAAACGATTTTCTGCGAAAAGAGGTTTATGCTATCCGTTGCTATGCAAAACAAAATTATGACGTAAAAAGTTCTCCTATATAGGGTGGACCCAATTTGATCGATTCACAATGTTCCACTTTTTAATTCTTCAGCGGTAAATTAGCCTTTCTTCATTAGCATAGATTTGAAATGTTTTGAGAAAAACACGAACCACTAAATGTTTACCATATTATAAGACTGGCGCTTATTACTTAATAGACGTCAGGTAGATATGTTTGCGTACATGGTTAATACTATAGCTTTAAGCTTCTACGCGTGTTACTGCAAAGCACGTGTTTCTAACTTTACAAGCTATTATATTATTCAGTAGCTTCTGAGTGTTAAGTCTGATTTATAGAGTGCGGTCTAATTGCCTGCGGTTCACCACACGTTGAAGCAACAATACCAGTTAATGCATCGTCTTAACATTGTTGAGACGATGAACATTCATTGTACGGATCGGACAGAGTTTTCTTTACATATTGTATACATATACATTAAGTAAAGAAAACTCTGTCCGATCCGTGAAGGTATTGTTAGGTATCGATAACTGATACAAACTGGGCTAAACTTTAAAAAACCCTCAAAAATTAATATTATTTTGCAAAAGGCGGTAACTTAATACATTTTCGGTAGGTAATACATGCGCGGCTGAAGGGGGACAGGGTATGCGGCACGTGGTCGCATCGCTCATAAGTCATAATAATACTATCGAGAATGGCGTTATGACATTTTTTTTAAAAAAATACCAAGTTTTGGGGAAATTGAAATTAATTCGCGTAAAAAAAGATTATTTCAAAATTCATTGAGTAATATTGTTACTAGGGTTGTAACGGAGGCTTGTTAGCGGAGGCGGAGGCGGATGCGGAGGTGACGAGTCTCACCTCCGCGGATGCGGAGGTTAACGGAGGCGGAGGTAAAAGTACATATAGATAAAATTGAAATTTATGGTTAATTAAAACAAAATTTTTATTTTAAATACGTACATTAATAGTAGTATATCTACTTGGTAAAAAAATATTACCTTCTTGTAATGAAAATTAAGGAGAAACAAATTATGCTTGCCGCATTCCCGCCTCGCGCTAGTTGATTCTTGACCATTTTGCGCTCAAACGCGGCCGGACTATTTATTTATTGCATAAATACGTAAATAAACCTCCGTTATAACTCCGCTAAAAATTTTGCGGAGGCGGAGGCGGAAGCGAAGATACGATTTCTTGCGGAACTTCCGCAGCAACGGAAGCGGAGGCGAAGCTCCGTTACAACCCTAATTGTTACTATGATGATTATGTGAAATTTCATAGTTTACTTGGTCATGTATTTACCTAACCTTTATTATCCTTATGGGTCGGATGGGGTTTTCTAAACATATTGTATAAATCTTGTGTTAATTTTATTTTGTCGTATGTTCTTGTTATTGGCGTTCGTTCCGCCTCCGCTAGTCACGTGTTACTCGTACTACCAAAATTTCCAAACGTATTTTATTCTTAATAAAGACACACAGTAAAATACATATTTGTTTACCCTTACACAGAAAATCATCAACAAATCTAGTAATAATAATATTAGGGAATTAATTACCAACAAAATCAAAATCTACGTAAATAGAAAATCATTTGAAAATACCCTTTATATTATAAATGAATGAGGACGCTTTTATTGAAACGCTTTCGTTATCAGTTTCTGAACGCAACGTTTCATTGAGCTGCTCATTGATATTACATTTCTTATGTAAATAGGATTATTTGACGTCGGTATATTATGTGCCTTATCAAACACGTTATATTACGGCTTTATGAAGTTCAGGTTAAAATTAGTAATATATGTAATATATTCTAATTGCGACCCATTTTGTAGGTAAATACCTCGTTTTAAAAACTTGAGCGAAGTGAGGTGGAATGACAGTTAGATATTTACGGTGAGATTTTTACAAAATAAAAATTCATTTATTCAAATTAGGCTGAGAATCAGCACTTTTTGAATGTCGATATTACACAAGACAGTCCCCCAAAACGCCCACCTATCGACACTTCCTAGTGCTTTTGTTGGGAAGAAAAAGTGGCGGAACAAACTCCCCAGCAGCACAGCTATTCATTTAAAAAAAACACATGACTTTATACAATACTATGTATAGTGTACAAAGGAGGCCCCATTAGATAATTCTGTATTTAACGTAGAACCTACATTTAGTAGCAACTCATTACCAGGTGATATTTTAGATTTGGGGCGAACTCCAGCTCATTTAAACTAGTAAATAAGACAACAGAGGATACCAATAAATTAATAGTTACACCAACCAACAATAAGGTATCTTCTTGCTCTCAAATAGTTAAACATCAAAAAGGGTCAAAGAATGAATTGAAATTGTTTCATCAAAATATTCAAGGTATCTCTTCTAAATTATTAGAAATTGAAATGTTATTAGAAAAAAGAATGTTCGATGTTGTATGTATTAGCGAACACTGGTTGAAAGATTACCAGGTGTTACTTAGTTATGAAAATTATAGTGTGGGTAGTTGTTTCAACCGCAAATCTATGTTGCGTGGCGGTTCCCTTATCTTAATAAAAAAACCCTTAAAATTTAAGCAACGTAAAGACATAGTTAATTTGTCAATGGAACATTGTATAGAGTTGTCATGTGTTGAGCTAGATAAGCATGTTATAGTGTGCGTGTACAGACCCCCGAACCCTCAAAACTTTAGTCTTTTTGAATCAACAATGGAGGATATTTTAGCCAAACTTGCAGATAGTAACAAATCAGTAATTATTTGTGGAGATTTATCATTAATATTTTGGAAAATAATTCAAATAGCAGCAGATTTTTAAGCCTTTTTAAATCATTTAATTTACTTAACGTTTTTACAGAACCAACTAGAGTAACTCCAACCTCTGCAACTTGTATTGACAATGTTTTCTGTAATTGTGACTATTTAGATAAAGCCATAGTAAATTATCTTCCTTCATATCATAGTGGACAAACGGTAACTTTTATGTCTCAGGCACCCATGGAAGGAACTCAGATACAATTCAGGCCAATTACAATAGGCAAATTAGCAAAATTTAATAGTAATTTACAAAATAAGTTAAATGTTCTGGAACATGATATTAATGATGCTAATAAATTTTATGATAATTTTTTTTCATTGGTACTTAATGAATTTAATACAGTTTTTGAAAAGATGTCGAAAAATGTATTCCCTAAGTTTGTTTTTAGTGAGTGGGCAACTAAGGGTATTAGGGTCAGTAGGGAAAGACTGTATGAGCTATACAGCCTTAAGTCATTCTTCAATACTGAAACCTTTAATAAATATGTAAATAGATATTCTCAATTATTCAGAAAGATTTGCAAGGTGGCGAAGGCCCTGTACATTAGCGACGAGATCAAATCGGCAGACAATAAAATAAAGACTGTGTGGATAGTTATTAATAGTGAAACTGGTAGGAATAAATTACGCAATACAGATTATTTATTGGAGACTCCACATGGTCCCAAAAGCTCTAACGTAGAGATAGCCCAAGAGTTTGTGAATTATTTCACCAATATACCTCTTAGGACAACGGAAGCTCTAAACTCCTCCCCAGAAGCCTCGATTGATATAGAAAAAGCAAACTTGCCAGGCTGTCCGGTTGAATTTCAATTCAAATATATAAACCATATGACAGTCATAAAGGCTTTCCAATCATCATCATCCAAGGCAAATAAAAGTCAAAATAACCGAAGACCTTTGGGGAATGTCTGTTAAAGTATGCACATCCATAATTGGGACCATAGCACCATACTTGGCTTTAATATTTAATCTGTGTGTAGATCAAGGCGTCTTTCCAGATATAATGAAATACAGTAAGGTAATACCAGTTTTTAAATCCGGTGACCATAAGGACACTAATAATTACAGACCCGTGTCGGTATTGCCTGTTTTCAGTAAGGTGTTTGAAAAAGTTATGCTTGATCAAATGCTTTATCATTTTAACAGCAATACAATCTTTCACGATCAACAGTATGGGTTCACCAAAGGACGTTGTAAGACCGAAGCTGGTATCACTTTATTAAAACATATATTTGCAGCGTGAGAAGAAGCCCAAGATGCGATAGGGATTTTTTGTGACCTGTCAAAGGCTTTTGATTGTGTCAATCATGAAACCTTACTTTTAAAGCTGGAACATTATGGGCTGGGTAAACTTGCGCTCAGCTTGGTGAAATCTTATTTAATTGATAGACAACAGCAAGTTCAGATAAATGGTGTCAATTTTCCGGGTTTGAAAGTCAAAATGGGTGTACCGCAAGGCTCAATTTTGGGTCCTTTCCTCTTTTTGGCATACATAAATGATCTACCGCATCTATTAAAAAACAACCACATATTGTATTGTTTGCTGATGATACTTCGTTAATTTTTAAAATCAATAGACGTTGCTCAAACCTTGAGGACGTAAACAATGCTTTACAGCAAGTCCAAAATTGGTTTAACGCTAATAATTTAGTACTAAATGAAAAAAAGACAAAGTGCATAAGATTTGCGTTACCAAATGTTAAAAGTACTTACTCCGATATTGTATTGAACAAGGAGACTCGAATTCGTCGAAAACACGGTTTTCCTGGGGACCACGCTTGACTCGAGGCTACAATGGGGTCCTCATTTAACATCTCTGGTAGGACGGCTTAGTTCAGCAGCATACGCTGTAGATGCTGCGAGACTAGTCTATTTTAGCTACTTTCATAGTATCATGTCATACGGTATTTTGCTTTGGGGACGGGCTGCAGACATAGAGTCTATTTTTATTCTGCAGAAAAGAGCTATCAGAGCCATATACAATCTCCGCAGACGCGATTCTCTTAGGGAACTGTTTAAAGAAATAAACATCCTTACGGTCCCTTGTCAATACATTTATGAAAACATTATGTATGTTCGGAAAAATATTGATCTTTTTAAGAAGATAAGTGACAGGCACAATTTTAATACTGGGAATAGAAACAATTTAGACCAACCTCGGTTCAGACTAGCTAAAGTAAATAGTTCGTTTATGGGGTACTGTGTAAAATTGTATAATAAAGTACCACTAGAGATTCAACAGCTCAATGAGTCCAAATTTAAAGCATGCATTAAACGCACGCAAGCATATTATAAACTGGAAGATTATATTCTTGATAAAAATGCATGGATAAATGCCAGTCCTGCTCCACAGCCACAGACAATTTTTTTAGGTTTGGAAGAGATGCCATTACCCCTTTTTGTTGTTTTCTAAATATTCCTTTTTTATTTTATTTGTTTATTTCAACGTTGTGCACAATATTTTGCTACCATTATTTTGCAATAGTATTCTTCTTCTTCTTCTTCAGCCTATAGACTTCCACTGCTGGACAAAGGCCTCCCCCAAGGCTCTCCACGCTGACCGGTCTTGTGCTGCCCGCATCCATCGGCTTCCCGCGACCTTCACCAGGTCATCGGTCCACCTTGTTGGGGGCCTCCCTACGCTACGTCTCCCAGTACGTGGCCGCCACTCCAGAACCTTACTGCCCCATCGGCCATCGGTCCACGAGCAATGTGCCCTGCCCACTGCCACTTAAGTATATCGACTCGCAGAGCTATGTAGGTGACTTTGGTTCTTCTGCGGATCTCCTCATTTCTGATTCGATCACGCAGAGAAACTCCTATCATAGCTCTTTCCATGCAATAGTATTATATAATGTAAAAGCACTTTTCAAGTTCGTGAATGTGAGGCACCATGGACTATAGTTTTTTCTGTTTTTTCTTTTTTTTTTATATATATATATATATAACTTGTTTGACATTGCGAGATTGGCAGTTGAGAGTTGTCATGCTCACTCAAATGTCTTGCTGATGGTGGCGCGTGTTGTTGGGACATTTGGTTCCCTTCAATATGGTTGAGCTAAGTGGGGCTGATGCGCGCGTCATGCTCGTGAACGGGGGCCGTCGGTGGAGACCGGTCATCTCTTAGCTGCCAGTGGGCTTAATTCATTTTTATATTTTAATTAATTTTATATTGTGCTCACATGATAGAAGCAACATAAATATGTAACGAAGAAATGTAACCCATATATTATGATTTTAAAAGAGTGTCCATGGAGTTTCTTGCACGTTCTTCTCCATAGAGATCTACGCTTTGGAACGTGCAATTTAGCTTCACTTTTCTTGAACTGACCGACATTGACTATTCAAAAGTACCAAGTGATGGTTAATTTGAAATAAACGATTTTGATTTGATTTGATTTGATTTGAGTGATATAAATACAAAATAAGTATAATATAGACAATAAAAAATAGACTGGTATGCAGACATCCATTTTTTTTAAACAGTCATTGTATTTTTTTAAACAGTCATTGTATTTATTATTAACGCCTTTCGAACTACCATCCCGTCGATCTAAAGACCTGTCGACATAACGACCTGTCATCCTAATCATATATTAATCTAACAACCTGTCAACCAAACGACCTATCAACGTGTGTGTAATCAAACACACCGACCTGTCAACCTAACAACCTGTGGACGTAATAATAAGTAGACACTTGCTACTTCTCATTACTTCCAAAAGTGGGCAAGTGTTTTTAGGGTCGCGGGCGCAGAGTGGGGACTCTATGCACCCATCAAGTGACCACGAAGGAAGACGGTATCACAGTGGTCACGTGCTGCCGTACACAGTGAGGCCTTTTTACAGTCTCCCCAGAGATGTACGTTTACAGACGTTGCGCAGGGGTAGTCCCAGAATTGTTCTTTTAAGAGGAGCCGAGAGCACCCTTATTTGCGGCGCTACTTTTCAGCTTGACAGGAAACAAGTATGCTACTTGTCAACACGTCGGCAAAACACAGATAGAGACAGTGTATGTCACACTACTCACACAACTAAATGACACACATTGTCTCTTCCGTGCTCTGTAGTATGATCACATTAAAAAACTTACGTATCTATTTACCTTTTCCGGCGGTCTTCCCCTCTGCAAACAATTTAAATGTCTTTTAGGCTAGAGTGAACAGCCTCTTAATATACTAGTGTGCCTTACCATCAATGATTGCATCAGTGCTTTTGAATATAAAACCAATCTCGCTAGCACTAAGTTAACAGAAAGAAGCAATTTTTTTTTTTTAAGAGCACTGGAAACGGTCTTCGCTGCTAAGGCTGTTCCTGAAAGAGATAGCGAGGTAACCTGGCCTAGTACCGTAAAGACTGGAAAAAAACTGCTTTATATGCTAACAAATATAGAGCAAAGACATGTTTGAAATCAGTATCTGCCTGCAAATATACTAATACTAGCTGAACCCCGGCTGAGTTTCGGTCGGTTTTGGAATATCGGAATAAAAGTATTCTGTGTATCATTCCTGGTTGTAAACTATCTGCGCGCCAAAGGACATGGCTAAAGTGAAGTATAGTAGACTGCTCCGCAATAAAAACGCATGAATAAACATGATTCCTAGCTGCACATATTGCTGAATAGCTGAAAATTAGTATTTTGTAATTAAAAAAGTTTAGGAACTTTTCATATCTGCACAATGCTGAAAATAATTTCGCCTAACTCCTACGACAAAGGTACAAAAACTTCAAACAAAGACATTGCTATGAACTTTTGTCTAGGCGTTTTAACATATCTGCGGCGATTATGATTAATAATTGTTTTTCACTAGTGATTTTATGCTAACGTACTTGCTAAGAACTTGATAAAATGAACTTACGATACTCCTTGATCTAGTCATGTCAAATCAAAAAAATGCTTAAAAACAATTGACAAACTTTTTTATGTTTATCAATTCACAAAAGTTTAAATTTTTAAACATTAAATAATTCATAAATGAATATATAAATATTACGTGTTAAAGTAAAAATCCTTTTCCTTTAACAGAGCTGGGACAGCCGTTTTTGCATCACTTTTTGTCAAAATTCCTTCAGTAGTTTTGTGGTGAAAAAGTAACTAACATCCATACATGTACCTACATCCTTTCGCATTTATAATATGAAGTAGGATTATAATTCTAATTCTTATTTATTATTAGTAAACGCTTCTGTATACCGTTCCTTATTGTGTAACATTCGCTTTTATTCCAGTTTCTATTTATTAGTAAATGTTATTAATATTATACTATAAATAGATTATAATACGGGTATTAATAACCTTCTCATCTATTTCGGTGTGTATTAATTTGTAAACGCTTTAATATCAGAACGGTAACTTAATATACGGATTCAAATATTATTAAAATACAACATTATTTTTTGAAACCCGAATATAGGTTATTGTCAATCATTTTTACAGCATGTTATATTTTTCCCAAATACATTTAGAAATGGTTGCAGTGTGAGAACGCACAACACATTTCAAGGTAGATCATAATACCTAAGAGGCGCGTGCGCACAGAGACACAGCCCCCTCCCCCCCTTGCTCTGTGCAGGGTTTTAAGTAAACTGTACTAGTTTTTACTTTACCATTTACCGTTGAATTTACGAGTAAAGTACATCATAATATCTATAGAGACTTGACCGTTATGCAGTGACGGATTAAGACTACTTGATGCCCTAAGCAATCCACGCCTACGGGCCCCCCTATCCGAATGTCAACTAGAACCGGTCTTCAAACCTTTGCCTCCTAAAAACATTAGTTTTTTGTAAAATAAGATCATCATCATCATCTCAGCGTTTGTCCCGGTTGCATCCGCGGCTTTCGCATTGGAGCCCGGGGTCCGCTTTCCTGCACATTCTCCTCCATTTCGCACGATCTTTAGCATCCTGTGGTAAGAGCTTGTTGGCATGCATGTCATCTCTTACAACGTCAAGCCAGCAATTCTTTGGTCTACCTCGCTTGTTCCGGCCCGGCGGAGGCGCCATGGCAAGACATTTGTTACCCACGTAACCTGCCGGTTTACGTAGACGTGGCCGTACCAGCGCAGGCGGCTCTCTTGCAGTTTGTCTGCTATGTCACGGACACGGAGACTGCCACGGATGCGGGATTTTCTAATGCGGTCTTTCCGCGTAACTCCACACATCCACCGCAGTATATTCATCTCCGTGACACGCAGCTCCTGCTTGTGTCGCTCAAGCACAGGCCACGCCTCACTGCCATACAGAAGGACAGGTCTAATGATGGTCTTATAGACCTGTCCCTTAAGCTTAACCGGCATTTTGGGGTCACAAATGACATCTGTCACCTCACGCCATTTTGCCCAAGCTGCGGAAATGCGTGCTTTAACGTCGCAATCAAAGTCGCCGGACGCGTGGAGCACAGACCCCATGTATTTAAATTAGTCTGTGCACTCGACCATGTCTCCGCCTATACACACAGACATAGGGTCTGCGGTGTGGCTGGCCATGTACACCGTCTTCGCCACATTGAGTTTAAGACCTCCGTTCTCAAGCGAGTTCTTCCACGAATTTACCCGCCGCACCAACCGTTCCCTGTCCGCGTCTGCCAGCGCGATATCATCAGCATACATGAGCAACCAGGGAGGTTGCTCATGTGAATTCTTGATGCTGTCTGACAAGACATCTAATATCACGCTGAACAGGAACGGACTAAGGATGGATCCCTGGTGTACTCCGACGGTGATGGGGCCTTCCCCAGCATCGTCACCTCTGACCCCTCTGTCTCGGTATCACCTCTGTGGGCGACACTAAAACCTTGTTTAGTGTCGCCCACAGAGGTCCTAACAACGGAATCGGAATTGAGGTACATGTCTCGAACTATGTCAACATAGGCTTCTGGACCTCAGTGCCCACCAGATCACCCCCCGAGGGACACAGTCGAAGGCCTTCTGCATGTCTAGAAAGAGCATATGCAGAGGCGTGTTCTTCGATCTGTATCTCTCCATGGTGATCCTTAGGGCGAAGATAGGGTCCGTGGTTCCGTACCCTGGACGGAGCCCATATTGACACTTCGAGACAGCACATTCCTGCCGGATCCGGGAGTCTAAAATCCTCTCAAAGATCTTCATGGTGTGGGGCATGACCTTTATACCGCGATAGTTGCCACACTACTGTACCGAGCCCTTGCCTTTGAAGACTGGAGTAATATTACTCAGTCTCCATTGGCTCGGGATTTTACCGGTCAGGAGCACGCGGTTCAAAAAGCAAGTTAACATGCCCACACCGCGAGGACCCATCGCCTTCCAGGCCTCAATGGGGACTCCATCAGCTCCGACAGGTTTCCGATTCGCCATGCGACGAAGAGCCGTGTGGACTTCCTCAGGCGTTATCGGGGGCACTAATCCAAGGTTCGGAGGGAGTTCCGGTGTCTGCACCTCTTGGTGCTGCTTATTCAGCAGCTCGTGGAAGTACGTACACCATCTCTCCTTCACCGCGCGATCCTCGCAAAGCAGGTTGCCAGTAGGGTCTTTTACACAACGGCACTTGGATATATCCAGGCTTTCACTCTAGAACGTGCTAACTTGTAAATGAGTTTCTGCCCCTCAGACGATTCCAACTTCTCGTAGAGCGGTTGTAAGTGGTCTCGTCTGGCTCTGGCTATAGCTCTTTTAGTGGCACGTTTGGCAACCTTGTATGCGTTGCGATCTTCAGGAGATCCGGTCGCCTGTCACGTTTTGAAGAGGGCTTTCTTCACCCTTGTCTCCCTCTGGACTGTGTCGTTCCACCACCAGGTCTCCTTGTTACTTTTGCGACCGCCCTTAGACACGCCGAGCACCACCCGCGCCGCCCTAGTAATAGCTGCCTGGATTCTGTCCCAGTGATCTTGGACAGATTCCCCCTCGGTACCAGCGCACTTGTCGCCAATAACCGAAGCGAACTCCTGGTATTTATTTTCATCAAGCAGCCACCACCGGATCTGGCGTCGGCAGTGCTCAACACGTCTACGTTGGACCTTAACGCAGAGATCCATGACAAGGAGACGGTGTTGTGCAGTAAGACTCTCACCGGGTATGACCTTGCAGTTGGCTACTTTGCCGATGTGGTGTCTCCTAGTTAGTAGGAAGTCGATCTGGGTAGCGCTTCGCCCGCTCCGGTAGGTAACAAGGTGCTCCGGTTTCTTTTTGAAATAGGTGTTCACAATTGCCATGTCAGCGGCCGCACACGTTCGGAGAATGTTGTCCCCTTCCGCGTTGCGGCTACCGTACCCAAAGCCACCGTGAACATGCTCAAACCCGTCACACTTCTCACTCACATGACCGTTCAAATCACCACCCAGAACGATTCTCTGGGATAACGGGATCCCGCGAAGCAATCCTCCGAGCTGGCTCCAGAACAACGTCTTTTCGGCGTCACCGCACCCGGCCAGCGGAGCGTAGGCACTTATCAAGTGGGTTATTACCCCATTGACAAGCACCCGCACCGACGTTAGCCGATCACTGATGCGATTCACCTCCAAGACGTCATCCTGGAGCTCGTCAGACAACACCACGGCGACCCCATTTCTCCCACTAGGTGCACCCGTGTAGATCAGCTTGTTCCCAATAAGCCAGGATCTACTGCCTTTCCACCGAGTCTCCTGCAGGAACGCCACGGCCACCCTCCGCCTGTGGAGAGTTTCGGCCAGTTCTCCCGCGCGTCCAGTTAGCGTGCCAACGTTCCACGAAGCGAAACGGAGTTTACTGGTTTGGGCTCGCTTCTTCAGCCGTGTCCGCCCCTGACACGGTAGCCCTAGCCCACAGGTCACAGGAGTCGGGCGGGGCTCCTGCGCGCCGTTTTGCGGCGGCGCCCTAACTGTAACTGCCTTTCTTTTAATCCTTGTCATGTTTGGCGAATTTTTTGGCTTTTACGAGTGCGACTGCCGTCTGACTACTCAACCCCGAAAAGCAAGCCGGCGTCAGGGCCCCGTCCGTATGTCAGCAGGTGCACCGTCTGGCAGGTGGGGTTGACTTGAGTCCCAAAGATGGTGGTGGGACCCCAATACACCCAAAAATAAAATTTGTAAAATAAGATGATGAGATGTAACGTACCTTAGATGTGGAGTAGGTGCGACAACAATAAAAACCAAAGCATAATTTATTTATTTATTAAAATGCGCCTTGCGGCTTTTTTGGGCATTGAATTCACGCAAGATAGTATTAACGTCTAATGTTTTTAACATATCGGACTCTATGTATAATGTCGATAAATTATCGAGCCTTTCTTGTATCATCTTTGTCCTTTTTTCATATTTTTTAATTTTGAAAAAGAACGTTCCGCTGAGCAATTTGTAATCATAAGCGATAAAAATATACGCAGGAAGCTGTTTCCACATTAGGGAAAGCTGATTCAATTTTATCATCATGTATTATTTTATACAATTGTGCGTGAGTTTGATGTTAACTTGTGCGTGCCGAATCACTGGGTCTGGAACTTATTTTGCTTATGACATACGAATGAAACTGTTGAATTTCTGTTGTTGATTCGGTGTTAAGGTCTTCTGGATATGTGTTTACTAGATTTGTACTCTGCTGACTGTATTCTGCAGTTTGGTCGAGACACATAATTTTATCCGCATCGGGTATTTTATTCAAGAATGAGAATTTGTGTGCTATTTCTTTGTATATCTCTCCACTTTTTCGCATCTCTGCATTTATGAATGATGCTATAATAACACGTTATTTTGAATTGTTCTCTTGGGCTGAAACTTACAGCAGGAGCTGAACCATGATAGTTCAGATGGGCATTTTCTTTCTTCGTCTTTGTATTCCACATCTGGTAGCTTTTCTTTTGCGCGGGCTGCTAAAGAATCAAAGTCGCACCGCACATTCCTGTACATTCGAATTGCCGAATGCACTAGCGGGCAGCGAGTGGGCAAGCGGGAGCGGGGTTATGACTCTAAATCGGACTCTGTGTCAACTTAAAACGCGCGAATTTTCAAATTAGTCCTAGAAACCTTTTTGGTGTGGTTTTTGGTGACGTGAGAGTGAAACGTGATTCGTGATGCCCTAAGGACGGACTTTCTTGTGCTTCTTCTGGTGCCCCCCCAGACGTGATGCCCTAGGCAATTGCTTAATTTGATTAAGGGTTAATCCGTCACTGCCGTTATGACAGTCTAAAGCCTGCGAGTGTGATTACACTCTAATTTTTGATTACAAACAAAAATTATTATCAATAAACGCAAGAAGATGCCGCGCCCCTGCTGGAGCGGGCGAGATAGCGGTGCATTGACCATATTTTTGTTGGGCCAACCAGGTAAGATAACAAGCTCATAACTTTGTGATTTTTAATGATATCTTTTTGAAATTTTGTACATAAATTCTTTATAATTTAAATTTAAATAAAAAATATCATTGTATACGTAGGTCTGTATATTTTAGACCGTTGCACTTTAAGCTGTATTCTTCTTCTTCGGCCTATAAATGTCCACTGCTAGACAAAGGCCTCCCCCAAGGCTTTCCACGCTGACCGGTCTTGTGCTGCCCGCATCCATCGGCTTCCCGCGACCTTCACCAGGTCATCGGTCCACCTTGTTGGGAGCCTCCCTACACTGCGTCTTCCAGTACGTGGCCGCCACTCCAGAACCTTACTGCCCCATCGGCCATCGATTCTACGAGCAATGTGCCATGCCCACTGACACTTAAGTTTAGCGACTCGCAGAGCTATGTCGGTGACTTTGGTTCTTCTGCGGATCTCCTCATTTCTGATTCGATCACGCAGAGAAACTCCTAGCATAGCTCTTTCCATTGCCCTTTGTGTGACTCTGAGCCTTCGTATGAGGCCCATTGTGAGCGACCACGTTTCAGTTCCGTAAGTCATCACTGGCAACACACACTGGTCAAAGACTTTAGTCTTGAGACACTGTGGTATCTTGGACGACGAGAAGATGTAGCGTAGCTTCCCGAACGCTGCCCAACCGAGCTGGATTCGCCGAGACACCTCTTTCTCGAAGTTGGACCTACCTAGTTGGACTGTTTGTCCCAGGTATATATACTAGTCAACAACTTCGAGTGCAGAGCAACCAACTACAATTGGAGTGGGTGCGACATGAGAGTATAGTATAAGAAAATTGATCGTAGATAATGTTAAAATCTGCTCTCTCTATTACAGCTAATTATGAACTCCGGGACATCAAAATTTTGACAATATCATCACCTGACTAGTCTTTTCACAACTATGATGAGGTCAGTTTCCAGTCTAACCAGATGCAGATGAATACCAGTACACGGAGCGATTGCCTATCTGACCTCCACAACCCAGTTACTGGGTGATACGATACCCCTTGTTAAGACTGGTTGTTAGACTTTCAAGCCTCTGATGACCCGTAGCGACTTTTAAGGATAGACGAATGACAGCAGCTTTACGTGATTTCCGTGACATAGGGGTATGTGAAGATGGACATAGGTCACCCATTCACTGATCAAGCGCGGCAAGAGTAGCTTAAAATAAAAAAAAAATCAAAATCATAATTGTTTAGGTATTTCAAATTAACCATCACTTGGTACTTTTGAATAGTCAAAGTCGGTCGAAAGGTTAAGAAAAGTGAAGCTAAATTGCACGTTCCAAAGCGTAGATCTCTATGGAGAAGAACGTGCAAGAAACTCCATGGACACTCTTTTAAAATCATAATATATGGGTTACATTTCTTCGTTATATATTTATGTTGCTTCTATCATGTGAGCACAATGTAAAATTAATTAAAATATAAAAATGAATTAAGCCCACTGGCAGCTAAGAGATGACCAGTCTCCACTGACGGCCCCCGTTTACGAGCATGACGCGCGCATCAGCCCCACTTAGCTGAACCATATTGATGCGAACCAAATGACCCAACAACACGCACCACCATCAGCAAGACATTTGAGTGAGCATGACAAACTCTCAACTGCCAATCTCGCAATGTCAAACAAGTTATATATATATATATATATATATATATATATACATATAAACAAACCATAGTCCTAACATACTTAACCTGTTCGATCGACCTGCACCCTAATTGCGTAACTCGCTATTACTATCAGTTAGAATCATTTTGAAGCCAATTGCTAATTCATTGCTCCATTTGTTCGAAAACGTGTCTACTCAACAACGGAAGTAGCGCAATGAAAGTTCTTTAACTGTCAAAATGAAACCCATTGCTACTGACAGTAGGTATGTTACGTAATTACCCTGGTGTTCGGTTGTGTTAGCTACAACTCAAGTCTGTTAGGTGTGAGCCCCGTTCAACAGACTTCATTACTTCTAATAGACATTCAGACGTAGGTCAACACGTGGAAATTTCTACCGCGACATATGCATAATTTTATGCATATGTCGCGGTAAAAAGTGGAGTAAAAGTTTCGAAGTTTTTTTTTATAATAACCGGTTAACAAATTTGTATATTTTTTATCACATGCAAATTTATATCAATTTTTTAATATACTAGGGCCACCAAACAATAATATATCAATGAAAAAAATGTACACATCATGTTTTCGTTTTTTGCCATTTGGCTAAGGAACCCTAAAAACGATCACGGCGTCGGATCGGTCACGCTCACGCGAATATAACCCGCGCATATACGTAGGTACGGTGGACAAAACATGCCATTGCTCAATCACAAACCAAAAGCTAAGATAATAAAATGTCAAATTTACGTTGTAAATATTGTTATTTACAACGTAAATTTGACATTTTACTTGTTTGTTGTTGTGTTTGTTTTTATTGTTGTTTTTGTTGAGTTTGATTGTTCAAATTCAACAAAAACAACAATATCAACAAAAACAACAAAATAACAGAGACTTAAGCGGAACGAAATTAACGATAACTCGGAGTGCATCAAAGTAACTTCAGTAGATTGAAAAGCGAATCCTGAATTCCAGATCGATGATTTTTTTTTTTGCAGCGCTTACTTCACTGTGTGACTATAGACAGCGACAGAGAGTGAGTGAGAACGCATGCGAGCGGACGCCATTTACAGATCTTTTCTTTATTTGCGCGGGTTATACAATCCATTTTCCTAATCCAACAAAAGTGCTCGTCGTTGCTAAAGAAATTTCCTCTTCAAAAAGAATACAAACGGTTTAATAATTTGTTTGTGTCAACAAAACAAGATTGACAATACACTGAGTATTCATTCCTACTTCTGTGCAAGTGTACACTTGCAAATACACAGTGAAAAGACTGTTTTTTTGCACTTTTTATTCTGAGGACAGTATTGGTACCACCATGGACCCTGCTCATCATCGATGCAGTTCGTTTCCTAATTGGAAAAGAAATCATGGGCGCATAGACAACCCTGCAGAGTAATTGCGTAATACACTATCAGTAGCAACAACAGTCATTGCGTTTTTTACTTTGTTAAGCTGCCACATTTTTCAAACATATAGAGCAATGGATTAGCAATTTGCTTCAAAATGATTCCAATTGATAGTAATAGCGTGTTACACAATTGACAGCCTCCGTGGCGTAGCGGTAGCGGACTCGGCCGCTGCGCAGGGTGGCGCGGGTTCGATCCCCGCACAGTGCAAGTATTTGTATGCATGAATATGAATATTTGCACTGGTCTGGTCGTGCCTCGGAAAGCACGTTAAGCCGTTGGTTCCGGTTGCCATACGAACATCTAGTGACAGCCGTTACGGGTTGTTGGAGCAGTCCAACAATTGGTCTAACTGCAATGCTTCGATGTCGCCTTCGGGTTGTGGAGGTCAGACGGCAGTCGCTTCACGGAAAATATCGAAGTTTAGCCATATCAGCAGTTGGACTGGTAAAGCTGGCCCCAGACTCCAAAGCTGAAAAGGCTTCGGATGCGACTGGGATTAACGCTGGGATGATGATGATGAGCGTGTTACACAATTAGAGTGCGGATCCGTGTACATAATGAATATACAATATGTAAAGAAAACCCTGTCCGACCCATAAGGATAATAAAGGTTAGGTAAACACTTGACCAAATATAATATAAAATTTTACATAATCATCACAGTAACAATAATAATGAATTTTGAAATAATCTTTTTTTCCCGGGTATTAATTCCAATTTCCCCGAAATTTGGTAATTTTTAAAAAACTGATAACACCATTTGTGACGTAGCGAATAGAGATGCGACCACGTGCCGCATGCCCCGCCCCCCTTCACCCGCGCATACATGCGCGGGTGAAGGGGGGCGGGGCTATCGGGTTGCCTACCGCACATGCATTAAGTTACCTCGCTTTTTTGAAATAATATTTATTTTTTTTGTGGGATTTTTTTTAAAGTTTAGCCCGGCTTTGTAGGCATTATTAGAATCAGTTAACAATACCTCACAATACCTTCACGGATCGGACAGGGTTTTCTTTACATATTGTATAGACTTGGCCAATAAAGGCATTCTCTGACAATCAACCTTAGCTTAGATAAAATCTCTGGCAATGAGAAAATCTGCCCGCCATTTTCAGCTTGGTTCAAATACAAGACTTAAGGAGTTTTAAGCAGAGATGAAATTTAAAATACGTTTTTATATAATTATAAGCTAGTGCTTGACTGCAATCCCGCCTGATGGTAAGCAGTGATGTAATGACAGCCTCCGTGGCGTAGCGGTAGCGAACGCGACCGTGGCGCAACGAGGCGCGGGTTCGATCCTCGCCCAGTGCAAATATTTATATGCATGAATATGAATATTTACACTGGTCTGGTCGTGCCACGGAAAGCACATTAAGCCGTTGGTCCCGGTTGCCATACGAACATCTAGTGGCAGTCGTTACGGGTTGTTGGAACCCTCAAAAGTCTAACAATTGGTTTAACTACAATGCTTAGATATCGCCTTCGGGTTGTGGAGGTCAGACGGCAGTCGCTTCACGTAAAATATCGAAGTTTACCCAAAAATCAGCAGTTAGACTGGTAAAAGCGGACCCCAGACTCCAAAGCTGAAAAAGTTACGGATGCGACTGGGATTAACGCTGAGATGATGATGATGATGATGGTAAGCAGTGATGTAATCGTTGCTGGTAAAGCGCGCTAGTTCATTAAGAGTCTAACTATTCAAAAAAAACTTAGTGAACAGGAAGGAAGGCGGCCGTTGATCCAGGTGATGTAATGTTAAACCTAACAACACGACCAACAATGCTGCGCCAGAGGGAGATTGATCTGGAGAACTAACTTCCACGACCAAACTCCCGACACAACAACATTAGATGCATCGTACCCGGCACAAATTGCAACACAACTGCTCAGAACCGTCCTCCGTACGCCTTCACCAGACATCGTGCCGGAACACGTCCTTGCGTTATACTATAGTTTCTTCTTTTTATTTTCTTTCGAAGGTAGATTAAGGACCGTTCACTAGAACCCTTGAAGACCCGAACAACTCTGACACTGCAATAAATGTGGACACTTACAGGGACCAAGTGATATACTCTTACAATACTAGTAAAGCTGGGCTGAGACAACCTTGACAATAAGTGTGTACACAGACCAAAGAAATTACGCAGTGACGCAAAAATTTACGCATTCTTTACGACCGGACTAACACGTCCCAACATTTTACGAGGTTTGCCGACTTTTTAGAAATTTCCTGCTTTTTGAGGCACAAGAGTATAAAAGTTTTTAAATGTTCCGAAAACACTGTTTTGTGAAGTTTTATTTTTCACAGAAATTCTCTTTAGACATATAAATATTTTTGAGAGAATTATGGTACCTACCTAGTAATAAAAATATGTATTTTTTTTTATAATCCGATTGCCATATTGCTTCAAAAATTACCTTTTACCATATGGTTTATTTAATATATTTCTGTATTTTTTCGCTACCGCGGTTGTGAACCAATCTTTTAAAGGCATCATAATGTTTATTCAAATTAATGAATACAAATTTAAACAAAAATTAATGTTTCATATTTTGTATCAGATTCAAAAAAAGTTAACAATTTTTAAAAATGAATACAATTACAAGGAACCTTCATCATCATCATCAACCTTTTTATCGTCCCCCTGCTGGGCACAGGTCTCCTCTCATACAGAGAAGGATCGAGCGTAGTCACCACGCTTGCTCAATGCGGGTTGGCGATTTCAGACTTAAAGTGCAGGTTTAAGTATATCAGTCTTATGTCTGGAGTAGCGCATGTTTTCGAGTTTTCCCTTTCGCAATATTTCACGCCTAGTATGGGCGCTAATTTCGCGCGGCTTGACATAGCGGCTGTGGCGTAGTCGATAGTTGTGTGGTCTACTCGCGATGGCTGGTGTTCCTTGGTTCAAACCCGGGCAATCATAAGTTTTTTTTGTTTTTAGACAAGTTTATAGTTTTTTTTTTAATTTTTGGAGTTATTTAAAAAGAAAATTGTACCTACATAAGAACTAAAAGGGGAAAAAATAAAAAAAAATAAAAAAATAATTTTAATATTTTGCGAAGTATTGTAGAGGTGGGGCGCGGTGAAGAGGGAGCAAATGCTCAAGGTCATTTGGTGAGGGTACCGTCTTAATCTGCTGTACGTATGTACGTCACTGAATTCCTCCTAAAGGGCTGTTCCGATTTGAATGAAGTCTATCTATATAAATGAAAGTCGTGTTAGTTACTCTATTTATAACTCAAGAACCGCTTATCCGGTATGGCTCAAATTGGTAGGGAGATAAGAACTGGGAGAAGGACGTATCACATAGGATACTTTTATCGCGTTCCCGTTGTTCCCGCGTGACCTGACATAAGACATGGTATAACAAAACGCAAGTGACATGCAATAACAAAACAACTCAGTCATAATATAAGTTAGCGGTTCATTTGTTAAAAATGGTACAAACACACTGCTGCACTACTCAGCATAATAAAAAAAAAAGTCTTACCGGTTCAATGTTGATGCATTCATTTAAAGCAAGGAATTTATATACTCTCTGCCGGTTTATTTTTTTTTTAGTAAAAAGCCCTAAAGCAAACTTCAACTTCAAAATTTCTAATATTGTATTGCTGTGCCATTTACCATTTCACTACATACTATAAAACAAAGTTACTTTCTCTTTCCCTATGTCTCTTTGTATGATTAAATATTTAAAACTACGAAACAGATTTTGATGAGGTTTCTTTTAATAGATAGAGTAATTAAAAAGAAACGTTTATATGTATAATAACATCCATTAAATTGTGGAGAAACACTATCCCTCGCCCACATGTGGGAGTGATGAGAGGAGCCATTACTCCGTTGCCGCGAAAAATCGCAGTACAGCGGACAGAGCTCCGGCGGGATCTCATGGAGAGATGGAAAGTGTGATTGTCGCAATCCAGCACTGAGCAAGCCACTAGCCAATAGCGGCTGTAAATCCCCTCTTTGGAGTGGCTAGAGAGGCGCCACGGCATCCTCACCTTCCGACTGGCGTAGGTCCTCACCGGAAACGGCTGTTTCGGGAGGTTCCTGTTCCGTATAAAGCGGGAGGAAACGCCAGGGTGACCACTGTGTGCAACGCCCTGAGGACACGGTGGAGCATATGGTGGAGGTCTGCCCGGCTTGGGTAGAGCATAGCCGTGTCCTCGTGGCGGCGATCGGTGGCGATCTCTCGCGTCCGACCCTGGTCCAGGCCATAGTCCGGAGCAAGAGTGCATGGCAAGCTTTCACCTCCTTCTGTGAAGCAGTGATGCTGGCAAAGGAGGAGGCGGAGCGCGTGAGACAGCGGAAATCCCACTACACTCACGCCTCAAACCGCCACAGGAAGCGCCCTGGTCGGGAGGCAACGTTGGACTCCCGACCGCCGTAGGCGCGGGCTTGCAGGCGGCGAGCGATAGGCAGCTCTCTTCCTGGTAAGAACCAGGCCCGGGTTGACGGCGCGTTGTGTTTCACACGCGAAAAGAACTGAAGAAGAGCAAGAAATTGCACTTGAAGAGCGCAGCCTTAGTATGGCTCGACTTCGTGCTTCTCACGGCTCGGTTGGCAATTCGAAATCGTCGAGCAAACCTCAGAGGTCAAGCGCTAGATAATTTACGAAGCACAAGAAGAAATTTATCAAATATTGATTTGTTTCAAATCAGTATTTGATCGGCAGCGTTTCAGTACCCATATATAGCGAAATGGCGTTCGCATTGGGCCAATGGATGTTGTTTGCGAGTATTGTAGCACATTAAAGATTTCCGGAGAACCGCCAGGATTGTGCTCCCAAATAAAGAATCATTGAATAATAATATTTATTTATTTACAATTATCCTAATTTAAAAAGTAGTCGTATGATATTGCCTTTAAGGCGGAACAAAGTTCGCCGGGTCAGCTAGTTTTATTATAAAAAAATGCCTTTTCACGTAGCTTATAAAACATAAGTGAAAATAAAATCCTATCCAAAGTATTGCACAGCCCAGTGATTCACACTGAAAGAGCTTTAAATCGTGGAGTAAACTCCGATTCCATCCGTATTCATCCATGTGAAAAGCTAACTAAACAAATCCTGGCAATCTTAATAGCGACGAAACACGAAAAAAACTAAATAGCCAGCGAACGATGCTGACTTACACACTAGGGCTGTTACGAGTAGATGAAAAACAATATGGCCGCTCAGGATATTTACGTGGGAATTGTTTTTATTTTTCGTAGTAGTACGTTGATGTTAATTGCTTGGCTTTTAGGTAGGTGTCAGTGATCCTGTGTTGATGATTACGGGAATACTTTCCATGATAGTTAATTAATTAATGAACATTTTATAAAAAAAAGCCTTTCCCCAGCTGTGAATCTGATTTTGTCATAAGTATCGGTACGAAATATGTGAGCCAGTTTGCAAAATACCAGGGCATGCTATCTTCTACAAGCTAGCAAAGTATAGGATTTTCATCTCCCGCATTACTAAGTAAAGCGTGTCATATCGTACAAGTCTTGTAGATAAATGGCAAATGCACAAAGACATAGCTATCAATGTTATCAATGTGTGTGTAAGCGCAGGTGCTCAGTGCTTAGAGTACCGGCCAAGACAATGGTGAAGTTGGAAGTGTGTGTCTATGCATATGAATGTGTGCACATTTACAACGTGTTTGTACACTTGGTTAGCACAAATAAACCACGCGTTACTTCGTGTGATAAAAGTATTGTAATAGAAACTTGCAGGCTTTTAGCAAAAAGAACCGGCCAAGTGCTTCGGTCTCACGTAGTATGGGATACAAAAAAAAAAAAAAAAAATATGTTCTTTTTTTGTATTCTGTTTTTCAAGAACTGTCTAGCTATCACGATTTATGATATACAGCCTACACCCTAATTGCGTAACACACTGTTACTATCATTTGGAATCATTTTGAAGCATATTACTAGTCCATTGCTCCATGTGTTCCAAAAATGTGTTTGTTTAACAACGTAAATAACGCAATGAATGTGGTTGAACTGTCAAAATGAAACCCATTGCTGCCGATAGCGTGTTACGCAATTACCCTGCTGGTGACATACAGACAGTGGATAGTCTTAGTAAGAGGGTCTCTTTTACGTACAGAACCCTAAAACAAGTATACGCAAAGTTAAATCAAACGTCGTTATGTCAAACGTTTAAAATGATTTTTTTTCCTGTCCTAAACTATCCTCTATATGATCTACTTCCTAAACATATTCCTCGTCCTGTCAACCTACCTTTCCTTTTAACATTGGCTCATACCCCATTCATTGAAATAAACTTATACATATAAGAAGTTTATTTCCCTTAACAAAATCAATATTTAATCTTTTCCAACCTTTATGTTTACTAATATTTGTGTTGTCTTGTGTTTATTTTAGCTCAAAGAAGAACCGTGGCTAATACTACCGATCAACAGTCGATATCCACTAAGTATAGTATTATATTACTTTTTTTCTCTTCACCTTGACGCAGAATCGTCGGTCATCGATGGAGACATAACAATAATAAAAAAAAAACGTTTATTTGCTAGAAATACAGTCTTGGTAAAGGTGAGCTCTTATAACCTAAGTGTCACTGTATTCTGCCTGCAAGCAAAAGCAGCAGCACATTTGTATTGAGTCCACAAGTCACATACATTATTATTACATTAGGTACTATAATAGGAGTGTTTCCTGGGTAAAAGTGATTTTATTTAGTCCGTCATTTAGATTACATAAAATTTTGTTTTATCAAATCTTCTAATGCTGTACAAAGCACAGGTCCGTTCGTGTGTGGAGTACTGCAGCCACATTTGGGCTGGTGCTGCAAAATGTCACCTGGCCACTTTAGATTCGGTTAAGAGGCCTCCAAAGCCTAGAGCACAGGCGGAGAGTAGCCAGCCTTTCGGTGTTCTATAGGATTCATTTTGGTGAGTGTGCGAAGGAATTGCATGATTTAGTTCCCCCATCTCCGTTCTACCATCGGACGACCTGTCGCACGGCAAGTTTCCACCCTTACGTCGTTAACAGAACTACGAATTGGACGAGGCGTTTCGCCTCCTCTTTCATACCGCGTACATCGAGGGACTGGAACAATTTGCCAGCGGCAGTGTTTTCGTCGGACTACAATTTGAGTGTCTTCAAGGCTAGAGTGAATAGGCTCTTAATATACTAGTGCGCTTTACCATCACCGATTGCGTCACTGCTTACCATCAGGCGGGATTGCGGTCAAGCGCTAGTTTATAATTTATAAAAAAAAATTGACAAATATAAAATGCATGAAAGATCAGGAGTGGGGACTGGTGACGTCACTCCTGGCTAAAAAGTGAAGCAAGGAGTGACGTCACATGAGTTTTCAACGCCGATACAATGCGAAATCTTTTTCCACGCACTGTATCGTACTCATTCTTCATTTTTGTTTATATGAAAAATAAAAAAATGTGTGTCAATTTTTTATTTATTTTTTTGGAAATCAGACTGATGGACTAATTAGTTTTTTTTAGTCAACTACCCTATAGACTTTTAGCGTGCAATCATTTTCTATTAATTCATAATTTTTTTTGTGTTTCCAATATTAAAAATGTTTACACTATAGAAGCTATTCTGTTAATTTTGTCTTGACCACATTTACCCTTCAATAACTGATTATCGACAACAAGTCGTGGTGGCCTCAACAAGTCGTAGTGACCTAGTGGTTAAAACACCAGCCTCTCAAGTATGAGTGTGCGGGTTCGATTCCAGGTCAAGCAAGTATCAATGTAACTTTTCTAAGTTATATGTACAGTCAAGACCAAAAGTCGAGTTGCAATCTCACAAAACTATGGCCAAGCAATACTAGTTGTAGTTACGACCTTCTTCTATAATAAAGTTTGATACACACTCATACACTTTGACAACTTGCTGCCCGCTTATGATTGTTAGGTACTACTTACTAATTTCAACGTTCACAGTAAGCGTTTCAATGGCCTAGCTGTGTTCGCCTTGATAGGCGTTCAAGGTGGTTCGAGTTCAAATCTAATAACTTACAAAATATTTTTTAAATGTTTATTAGTGAGTTATGAATGCTGACAACAAAAATATCTAAAAATACCGATCCGCAACTTAAAGATGATACTTTCTTTTAAGATTTTTTCTATATTAGAGTCATTATAAAAAGATGACGGTAGACTTGAAAAAGAATCTGAATCACTACTTCACAAAAAATATTCCGCTACCTGCAATAACTATTATTTATAATAACTCAAACAATATTACTTAGCTGTTGTTGGTTGGTGAACATATAGTTACCAGTTTGTGTTATTAGTTTTACTTTTTTAATCAATATGCAGGCATATGCAGCAATATATCTCAAATATCATATGAAACCGGCTTTTGTGTAAGTTGTTTTTATTATTATTTGTGTACGGTGCAAACTAATCGCTTGTTGGAAGTGTGTAATAAAATTGCTATTGTTTTAGAGAAATACTGTAAGCCGTTGGAGGTCAAGGTCAAGAGGTTGGAGGACGAAGGTAGCTATCGAGACAAGTGAAACGAAACGACAATATTTACCGTTGAATAAACATTTAAATCGTGCGAAGAGGGAGGTTGCGTTTGTGGAGTCTTATAGAGCTAAACAAAAAAAAACAATCACAGTGCAGAAGTGTCCTACAGAGTGTTTTAAATATATACCATTATATATCTTAATAACTGACTCTAAACCATCTCTAAAGTAATTTAGCTAAGTGACAGTAATATGTTCGGTTGGCTTAATGGCTAACAGATGTCGCCTTTTGCAATTTCAATACAAATTACTTTTGGTAAATTATAGAAACAATAATTTCGGAATTCGATAAGAAATAAGTTCGTTAACTTTTGAAGTAAGAAAGCGTTTGAAGATTATAATCTCATGCCATCAAACTCCGAAAAAAGTCGCTGCAGGATGGCAGCACTAGCACACGCAAAAAAATTGTAAATGTAATAAGCACTATTTTGTATTCTAAGTATAGATTATGATTGTAATAATATTCAGGTTAAGCTTCAATCCTCTTTTCTTTAAGAAAATGAATAATTAAGCTATAACCTCTTTAATCATAATATAAGTATAATATTATAATTTTCATATCTAACAACCAAAAATGTTCTTTTTGTATTTTTTACCATTGTTATGGTAAAAAATGACATTGATATGATTATTGATATTCTTATGATATTGTTATATCATAAGTTTGTCAAGAATTACTTTTATATAAAATATTACAATGCTGCCGTTTCAACGTTTGTTTCATTCGTTAGTATATCTATACCGAATAATATATAACTTTATAATATGCTTACTGTTTTATTTTTATTAATTTTTTTATTATATTACCCTCTATATTAAACTAAAACATATAATAAAAACTTTTTTTGGTATAAATATTCAATAATTTTTTCTATTCGTTTTAATATTATTTGCAAACATTTTTACTTTAAAATACAAATCAATTATCATAATTTTAAATTATATAAAAACAACAAAAAGATTTGCCATTGTTGATGCTTTCTGGAAGGGTCACTGCATTCTCCTATCAACCCCAGTATCTCAAAGCAGGGAAAACAAACATGCAAAGCACTAACCTGGATCCAACAGGACAGGAAAAGAGGAATTGCCAACGACGGGGCTGGCGCCGGCCGGTCAGCTATCTTCTTTATGTGGACTTGATGCTGCTTGTTCACTGCCTACACTCGTCAAGCACAGACACACCACCAATATGGAAACTGAGGGTTTATTTGGCCAGTGAAGCCCTTAGAAAGTCAGATATTCGGAATTATTTAGAATACACGCGGCGTCGTATGCGCTGAGTCCGCCATACTTATTTTTTAGTTCTTTTTCTTGGCACTCTTGAGAGAGGGCGCCACCAGCACGAGCCAAGAGAAGCCCGCGCTTATTTAAATCGTCGTTGACGCAACAAGGATGGAAATGGAAATGCCTGGATAGATTATTAGGATAGTTAATGCTCACACATTTCCCCCCACCTGAAATCCACAAGGGTTTCAAGAAGAATGCGAAAAATTAAGAGTGAAATCAGCAATAGCTGGACTATGAGCTACTGCCGAAAAAATGCATAAAAATCTAGTTAATAAGTGTAAATAATTGGTGGCTTATTTTAAATAACCTAAAGACAGTGTGTACTTATACTCTAGTTAGGTATATAAAAGGAAAATAAACTAATTATTTGGTAAGGGACAAACCTTTACCACCGGCCTACGAAACGTCTTTCCGTTAGCAGTTTGGAGAGTAACGACTCTAACTACCTGGTCTGAACCTGCATGCACTTGCACGATACGAGCCATTTTCCAAAACATCGGCGGAGTATTAGGTTCGTTAACTATAACTATGTCATTGACTTTGATATTTGGTTCAGGCAAGAACCATTTGCTCTTTTGTTGCAATGTGTGAAGATAATCGCGTTGCCATACGCGCCAAAAGCTTTGAGTAATTTTCCGAAGCATCATCCAACGAGATCGAGGACACGAATTATCACTTATCGGTTCTTCGGGCAAGGCTACTAAAGGACCTCCCGTTAGAAAATGTCCTGGAGTTCGAACGTCAGACTCTGAAGGATCCGTAGATAGAGTACAGAGTGGACGGGAATTTAATACAGCTTCTATTTTAGCTAATATGGTAAAAAATTCTTCTAGAGTAAGAACTTGAGCTCCAGCTACTCGCTTCAAATGATACTTTGTTGATTTTATACCACTTTCAAATATTCCGCCGAAATGCGGTGCTCCAGCTGGATTGAATTTCCAGGTAATGTGGCGATTCGCTAAACCATTTGAAATTTCTGGATTAATCTGTAGGTACTTATGCTCATTTGAATATAATTGCTGCCGTATCGAGTAGCATTATTGTAGCAGCTTGATCTGTTACTTTCTTTTACAACGGCTATTTTTCGTGTTATTAGAATGTAAAATAGGGACAGACGACAGCACGTCAAGCCACTATAATCTATCGTATTTCTTTATTAGATTTCAACTTTATTGCTAAGGCATTAAGGCTCAAGATTGATTGGGAATATTTGAGAGTTTAGGACAGGGGTGGCCAACTTGAGTAGACTTAAGGTGTACTGTTTACCAAAGAAACCTTGTGCGATCTACCAAACACACGTACTACTTGAAATCATAAATCAACAGCGTAGTTTTAAGATCGACTGGACTAGCAGTCGCGATCGACTGGACTAGCAGTCGCGATCGACTGGACTAGCAGTCGCGATCGACTGGACTAGCAGTCGCGATCGACTGGACTAGCAGTCGCGATCGACTGGACTAGCAGTCGCGATCGACTGGACTAGCAGTCGCGATCGACTGGACTAGCAGTCGCGATCGACTGGACTAGCAGTCGCGATCGACTGGACTAGCAGTCGCGATCGACTGGACTAGCAGTCGCGATCGACTGGACTAGCAGTCGCGATCGACTGGACTAGCAGTCGCGATCGACTGGACTAGCAGTCGCGATCGACTGGACTAGCAGTCGCGATCGACTGGACTAGCAGTCGCGATCGACTGGACTAGCAGTCGCGATCGACTGGACTAGCAGTCGCGATCGACTGGACTTGATACTCCGCGGCTACAACGGTCGGCGGGGTTATCATTTGTTGATACATAGTACCAGCGATCTCGACTAATTAAATCAGTTGTCTGAACCGCACGATTGGCTACATACATTTTTAGTAAATGAGGGTCAGTGTTAAGCCAAGACAAGGTAGTGCTGCTGTCTGAATAAGCTCGAATGGAATCGATGGAAATTTTATTTTTAAGTAAATTATACATGTGTGATAGAACCTTTGCTAGAAGCACAGCTGCGCTTAGCTCAAGTCGATTCACCGTTGTTGGTTTTAAGGGGGCAACTCTAGATTTCCCTATTAACAAACTGGTCGTGGTTACATTACCGGGTTCATTATGAGCCTTTGATAGTAACGATATAATATCGTTTTTTAATGCAATAGTTTCTTCGAGAGAAGATCCGCCAGAGGTGATATCGTCCATAAATGTCTCCTCTCGGATAACCTGTGCTGCACGACTAGAATACTCAGCACCGTGGTCTTCAGCAAGTTGATGAAGTGTTCGAATGACTAAGTAAGGAGAACTACTAACTCCGTACGTAACGGTATTGAGTTCGTATTCCTTTAAAACCTCAGTTGGGTCATTACGGCAAAGAACGTGTTGATAACATCTTTCTTGCGGTCTTATCAATATTTGTCTATACATGCGACGAATATCCGCAGTAAAAACAACTTTGTGAATTCTGAATTTTGTGATTAGATCAACGATGTCTACTTGAAGTTTTGGACCCACATGAACAATATTATTTAGTGACAGGTCACTCGAAGTCCGACTACTAGCATCGAAGACCACTCGTAACCGTGTCGTGGTACTCTCAGGTCGGATTACACAATGGTGGGGAATTATATAACAGTCAGTGGACGAGGACTGCACTGGCTGCATATGTCCGAGATCCTCGTACTGTTGCATAAATTCTTTGTATTCAGTTTTTAACTCATTTTGACTAGCAAGTCTTTTTTCCAAATTTAGAAAACGATTAAACGCTTGTTTATATGATTCTCCTAAGGCTGGAGCATCATCTTTAAGCATAATTGGTACAACATAACGCCCATCGGAGGTGCGATACGTGCCTTCTTTATATTTTTGTTCGCATATTTCATCCTCGGGACCGGAAATTTTACATTTCGGCGGCTCCTCGGACTCCCAAAACCGTTGAACGATCTCGTCGAGCGCACTAGAAGACGCGACGAGGAGCGTAACGGGTGTAGCCGGAGTTTTAGCTACCACGTTTTGAAGAAACTGACCACTTATCACCCAGCCGAATACACTAGAGAGTGCGCATGGAAAGCCCGGGCCTGGACTGAAACGTGAGCCAGTATATATCTGGTCAAAACAGTCTACTCCTAACAACAGATCGATCGGACCGGATTTATCAAAGTCCTGGTCGGCGAGATCCAGATGTGTAAACTTATCCTTGACGATTGTCGGCAACGACACCGAAGGAATCAGGGATGTGATTTTAGGTAGAACCACTAATTGAATATCAAACTGAGGAGTGTCACTCAATCGAGGTATTATTGAACCGAAGGTGTGACCTTTTTTTTAATTTTTTTTAATGGCTATGGCAGTCGCGATCGACTGGACTAGCAGTCGCGATCGACTGGACTAGCGATCGACTGGACTAGCCAGACTGGACTAGCAGTCGCGATCGACTGGACTAGTAGTCGCGATCGACTGGACTAGCAGTCGCGATCGACTGGACTAGCAGTCGCGATCGACTGGACTAGCAGTCGCGATCGACTGGACTAGCAGTCGCGATCGACTGGACTAGCAGTCGCGATCGACTGGACTAGCAGTCGCGATCGACTGGACTAGCAGTCGCGATCGACCGGTTGGCCACCCCTGGTTTAGGGTAACATGACCTGCTGTCGTCCGTACATACCTACATTGTTTATTTTCGACTTAAATTTCATTGTCAGCTAGATTACTCAGCGTTGTTATAAATAATGTAGGCATTGTATAGAATCGCACATACCTACATAGATGTTTGTATTTTGTATAGGCTATTTTGTTTGCTTGTAGAATTTGATGATGGAATATTAACTGGTTGGCTAACTTCTAATACTTTTATGTAATTTTGTAAATAAGTAATGAAGTTATTAAATTTCGGAATTTCTTCAGTGTTTTGTAATTCAAACCTTTTTTTTGTTTCTGTATCTAAAGGCCTAGACGCAATGTAAAATAAAATAAATTCGCATAAATCATCAATACACAAACCGCGCAAGGCACTAACGCATTCATAAAGTGTGTTAGATAACTCAGATAAGTTAGACAAAGATGGTTTTTGTATGGGATTAATTTTAATTATTTTTTCTAAATAAGCTGTTGCAAGAATACGCTTGTTGTCATATCTGTCCAGTAAAGTTGCAAAAACCACTGAATAATTTGCCGATGTCACAGGCACGCCCTTCGCTAATGTCAGTGCATAACCAGATAAACATGACAGCAAATAGTGAAATTTCTCAGTGTCGGATAATGAACTATTATTATGAACAAGTGCTGTATAACTATCTTTAAATGTTTGCCACTTTTCTATATTACCATCAAACTTTGAAAGTTCCAGCTTAGGCAACTTCACTTGCGAACGCACGTGACCTTGACCTAATTCCGAGCGACAGCCGCTACCGGCGCTCGCATCGAGAGAATCCGCAAACTCAATAACACAGTAATACAACTCATCGAATGACAGTAACACTTTATGATCGATAACAAACGACGGGTTAAGCTTTAATTGCAACTGGTTAACATCATCGTTGCATTCCAAAAATCTATTACGAATCTCGTCAATGTTTTTGTACGTAGCTCGAAAAGCTGCAAATTTAGTTTTAGTTTCTTTAACTGTTTTGGCTAAATCGTAAAGTATCTACATACTTTTAAACTCATATTCCCGCCTTTTAATAGCGGTTATTAATTCCACTTCGCTCATAGTTCACTTGGTATACGATATCCGCACGCTCAAAAAGATAAAAGTTATAAAAGTAGGTAAAACGGAAAAAACGTAAGCCGGTAGGTAGGCAGCAATGCACGCGCGAACGTATTGAATGAAATACAAGCACACACGTCTCAAAGTTATTTGTTAGAATATAAGTTTTGACTTTGAGGTAGTTCAAAGCTAATCCGTCTCCCGCCGGAGACAAATACTACGAGTGTAGGTACCTCGGTACTAAATTCGAGAAACTTCGAACTCACGTTTTCAAAAGTAATTTATGCAATTTGTTATTTAATACAAATAAATGCAGCTTATTACAAGGGAATTAATGAGGTATGAATGTACGATTGAATAGTCAATCGGTCTCAAATAAGAAACAATAACTAGGTATCATGGAATGACCTAGGTTTTATTTAGACACTTAGAACTTGAAAGGCAAATTGAAATTGCCTTAAGTAGGTAAGTATACACATAAATTATAATTGGGATTACGTATTTAACGTAATAACGAGAATGGAAAGATTTAATTTCCGATAGTAGGTATTTTTGAAATAACTACGCGAGGAAGATTCCTCACAGATTGATGCTTTCTGGAAGGGTCACTGCATTCTCCTATCAACCCCAGGATCTCAAAGCAGGGAAAACAAACATGCAAAGCACTAACCTGGATCCAACAGGACAGGAAAAGAGGAATTGCCAACGACGGGGCTGGCGCCGGCCGGTCAGCTATCTTTTTTATATGGACTTGATGCTGCTTGTTCACTGCCTACACTCGTCAAGCACAGACACACCACCAATATGGAAACTGAGGGTTTATTTGGCCAGTGAAGCCCTTAGAAAGTCAGATATTCGGAATTATTTAGAATACACGCGGCGTCGTATGCGCTGAGTCCGCCATACTTAACTTTCAGTTCTTTTTCTTGGCACTCTTGAGAGAGGGCGCCACCAGCACGAGCCAAGAGAAGCCCGCGCTTATTTAAATCGTCGTTGACGCAACAAGGATGGGAAATGGAAATGCCTGGATAGATTATTAGGATAGTTAATGCTCACACAGCCATTATTAAGGATCCAACCCACAATCGCTCGCTTATGATAGCACCATTGTTAAGTGCGGCCGCTAACTTAACTTAAATGAAGTAACGAAATTTTGCATTACTTTAAAGAAAGACGAAGACTGCGATAAAAAAAATAATGCGGTAGTGTGCGTGGCCGGTTTAGCGCAGGCGACAGTAGTCTTTAACGTGGGAATGGACTTCTACAGCTGATAGTACTTTCTAAGTATGTCTTGGACACCAATGACTGATTAAAAAGGTGAAGGAAAACATCTTGATTAAACCTGGACTTTAAGTCTGAAATCGCCAACCCGCATTGAGCAAGCAATTACGCTCAATCCTTCTCTGTATGAGAGGAGACCTGTGCCCAGCAGTGGGACAATAAAAAGGTTGATGATGATGATGAACTGATTGTCTAAACTTATACCTACCGTACAACCCTAACAGTTCATAAAATATTTTCCTTACTAAATATTTTTGTCTAGGTTCACTATAACTAATTAAATGAACGAGTTTTACAGTTCGAAATAAATTAGAGAAACATTTCATTTAGGCAGTAGAAATGGAAGCTTTTGAGAATAAAAACGTATTCACGTTTAGTGCAACTTGCTAAAATGGTTAGGTAAAACATAGGTACATTAAATTCTAGTAAGTGCCTGTGTATTTACAGGAAATCATATAGGCATAGAATATATGTACTATTTTATATTATACAGTAACTCTATCATAGGATATCCGATTATTAAAGGAAATCAAACACAGTACCTATCGTTTTATCTAACAACTAGCGGCCGCCAGCGACTTCGTTCGCATAGAGTTAGTTATGCTCAGCTCCTATTGGTCGCCGCGTGATGTTATATAGACTAAAGCCTTCCCGGATTAATGGGCCATTCAATGCAAAAATAATTTTTCAAATCGGGCCAGTAGTTCCTCAGATTAGCGCGTTCAAACAAACTCTTCTGCTTTATATATTAGTATAGATAATGGTGAGACGCCTTTTTTTGTTACAGATAGGAAATCACGAATTTAGGAAAAGGCTAGGCTGATGATGCTAATGATGCCTGAGTTTACCGTGACTGCACGTAACATGTCAATTAAACTTATACTAGCTTATTAGCTTTCCGCCCAAAAAAACTAATTAAATGACGATTGATCAGCTTTCGACCGCAGATGAAAAATGATTAAATTACAAAAATGGCTATTAAAAAATAAGGGTTGATCGTAGAAGGGTGAAATTTTAGGATTGTATGTATTTTTGTATGATGTATCATAAAAAAATAAAAACTAAAAATTTTGTAAAAAAATAAAATAAAAAAACTGAGGGGTGGACTACCCCTAACATTTACGGGGATGAAAAATAGATGTTGGCCGATTCTCAGACCTACTCAATACGCTCACAAAATTTCATGAAAATCGGTCAAGCCGTTTCGGAGGAGTATGGGAACGAAAACTGTGACACGAGAATTTTATATCTATAATAATATATAAAGCTGAAGAATTTGTTTGTTTGTATGTTTGTTTGTGCGCGCTAATCTCAGAAAATACTGGTCTGATTTGAAAAATTCTTTTTGCGTTGGGTAGCCTATTAATCCAGAAAAGCTTTAGGCTATATAACATCACGCTGCGAGCAATAGGAGCGGAGCATAATTAATTCCACGCGAACGAAGTCGCTGGCGGCTGCTAGTATAAGATAAGACCAACAGATCACACTAAGGTACCTACCTACACCAAAGTCGCCTACGTGTCCAAATCCACATTTAGCGCTGATTAGCTTACGATACTTACTACATCTTATCGGATTGCCCAAACGACCCACCGGTACTTCCTAACAAGTATTTAATTAATTCGAACACTTAGTAACAACTTAACCTTAATTACACAACATTGCCAAATCGATAAGAATTCTTTTCCTCCCGTTATTGAGACGAGGGCGGAATTGGATCACATTTATCAGCCATTGTTTTTTTAGAAGTAGAAGCAAGAAATAGAGGAACATTCATCATCATCTTCTCAGCGTTAATCCCAGTCGCATTCGAAGTTTTTCAGTTTTGGAGTCTGGGGTCCGCTTTACCAATCTAACTACTGATTTTGGCTAAACTTCGATATTTTCCGTGAAGCGACTGCCGTCTGACTTGACGTCAGTTAGACCAATTGTTGGACTTAGTGCTCAAACATCCCCTAACGACTGCCACTAGATGTTTTTGTATGGCACGACCAAACCCGTGCAAATATTCATATTCATACATACGTTGGGGGGTTTTGAACTCGCGCCGCCTTGCTACGCTACGGAGGCTGTCAAGAGATAGAGAAACAGTGCTTCTGACTAATTAAAAAATGCCACATGGATTGATCGATCAGTTTAAGGTACGCATGCCTGTTACAATAAGGTGTTGTTCCCGGCTGTCTTTCGTGGATATTTGACAGTTGCTACTGGTCATCAGGAAGCTCGAAAGTCTGATAAGCGGTCTTACCTAAATGTATCGTGCTATCCTGTCTCTGGGTTGTGGAGATCACATAAACAATGACCCGGTACCCTTGATCACAAACTAAATTTAATTTAAGTTTAAATTTAGTTATTTAAATTTAGTTTGATCACAAACTAAATTTAATTTAAGTTTATATTTAGTTATTTAAATTTAGTTTGATCACAAACTAAATTTAATTTAAGTTTAAATTTAGTTATTTAAATTTAGTTTGATCACAAACTAAATTTAATTGAAGTTTAAATTTAGTTATTTAAATTTAGTTTGATCACAAACTAAATTTAATTGAAGTTTAAATTTAGTTATTTAAATTTAGTTTGATCACAAACTAAATTTAATTGAAGTTTAAATTTAGTTATTTAAATGTAGTTTGATCACAAACTAAATTTAATTGAAGTTTAAATTTAGTTATTTAAATTTAGTTTGATCACAAACTAAATTTAATTTAAGTTTAAATTTAGTCATTTAAATTTAGTTTGTTCACAAACTAAATTTAATTTAAGTTTAAATTTAGTCATTTAAATTTAGTTTGATCACAAACTAAATTTAATTTAAGTTTAGTGCTTCTTTTTCTTTCTATTTCATTAAGTAAAGGACAGAAGGTAAAATGTTAGTTTAGACCTGTCAAATTAATTCGCGAAGTAAATTGACGTGTTTTTGATCGCCATGTTTATAATCGCGTCTAAACTGTCTATGGAGTATCTTAATTTGATAGGACTAAACTAAAATGTTAATATCTTTTTTTTAACTAAAAATTAGTTTAGTTTGTGAGCACGAATTGGCGCCAATGGCTCCATGTGTGTAAAATAGCTAGTATATTCTCCTTTTCTTATTTATCTTTCCTTTCCTATATTTCTTTTTTAACTTAAACTATATCAGCATCAAAGAACCTCTTATGAAATAATTACCACAAGACGCATAGACAAGGTTTGCCAACCCTTCCGCTGCAAGTACTCTTTTACAAGAAGATTTCCCTGTTTCCAAGGCCCTCACCTATACAATCTTTCCGTCTTTTAAAAAGAAAATTAATACTTGGCTGCAAACGCTTAATTACAACAAAACTGAAAGCTTATTGTTGACTCAATACAGCTCCCGTTAAACTTCATTCTATCATCATCACTCAAACATCGACACAAACATACCCTCGTTTGCTGTATAATCTTTTAAATTACATATTTATTTATTTTGTGTTTTCATTTTTGCATTTTTTTTTTGTCAATTTTCTTTCATCCCTTAATCTTTGTCATCTTTTAGTATTACTAGTATACGTTTGTATTAGTTGTGACACGACCGTGTAGTCAGGAGGCCTGGAGACCTGTAACACAGGTTGTCCTAGTACAGGCTCCAGTTTCCACTACATCGTTATATCATACTAGCTTTCCGCCCGCGGCTTCGCCAGCGTAAATTTCGGTTATATCGCGCTTTTTAGATTTCCCTCGGGAACATCAAATTTTTCCGGGATAAAAGGTAGCCTATGTTTTTTCTCAGGGTCCAAAGATTGTCGGTGCCAAATTTCATCAAAATCGGTTGAGAGGTTTAGGCGGGAAAGCGTAACAGACAGACAGACAGACAGACAGACAGACAGACAGAGTTACTTTCGCATTTATAATATTAGTATGGATATACTTAATTTTGTGTCAAAATTATGTTTAATTATGTGGTGGAAAAAAATAAACGTTTATTATTATCTTTATTTTTCCATATGTACATATTATTTTACATTTTTAAATATTTATATAAATAAATAAAAAAACATTTAAAAATATTAATATTTATATTTATTATTATTATTATTATTTTCCTATTGGCTGTGGTTGGATTTGAAGCTAACACCAATATAGTTGGCAAAGGGACAGGTAGACCATAGTGACTGACAACGATGAATAAAAACATCCTGAGGAATCCTGCAGTGCAATTCTTTTTCACCATTTCACTGAGAAAACTTTGATAAAGTGATCGTGAAGTATAAATATAAGCGCGTGGTGGTGGTCTAGTGGTTAAAACACCAACCTCTCAAGTATGAGTGTGCGGATTTGATTCCAGGTCAAGCAAGTACCAATGTAAGTTTTCTAAGTTAAAAATGTACTTTCTATATCTTGGACACCAATGACTTATTCAAAGGTGAAGGAAAACATCTTGAGGAAACCTGGACTTGTAAGTCTGAAATCGCCAACCCGCATTAAGCAAGCGTGGTGATTACGCTCAATCCTTCTCAGTATGAGAGGAGACCTATGCCCAGCAGTGGGACGATAAAAGGTTGATGATGATCTTGAAGTGTGAAGTGATCTGGTATTCCAACTAATGCTAGGGATTGACAGTTGGTATTGACAGCTCATTCCAAGCTCAATTATTTTTATAATTATAAACTAGTGCTTATCCGCAATCCCGCCTGATGGTAAGCAGTGACGCCTTCGTTGATGGTAAAGCGAGCTAGTTTATTAAGAGCATATTCACTAAAAAAGAAAACTGAGTGAATAGGAAGGAAGACGGCAGTTGAGCGAGGTGATGCAATATTAAACCCAACAACACGACCAACGATGCTGCGCCAGAGGGAGATTGGTCTGGAGACCCTCCACGACCAAACTCCAACAACATTTAGCGTATCGTACCCGGTACACGTCGTAACACAGCTGCTCAGAGCCATCCTCCGTACGGCTTCACTAGACATCATCATCCGGAACACGACGAATCGCTTGGCGGCAAGACTTTGTCTGGTGGGTGGTAACTTCTGCCGGCAGCCCATGTTATGGCCCCACGTCACCTATCTTTCACGGTGAGGTTTTTAAAGAATCGATCTTATGGACTTACAGGGGATAAGGGCAGGAGAATGATGATGATGGACTTACAGGTAAAAATACACATCACACACTATTATTTTCCTTTATTCAAATACTTACAAGGGAATTCAGTGGCGTATGTCAGCAATAACAATGGGCTTTATCAATATTCTGTTTCAGTAGCTGCGTAACGCGAGCGTCATGGGGAATCGATAGCGAAATTTTTTCATCGTATCGAGTTTCGGTGATTTCATTCAAAGATTGCTTGCTTTAGAAGATAACTAAGACAGGATATAGCGAGAATTTACACTGTATTTCTGTTTCTTCTACATTTCCGCCCTCGTGGAATTCGGATATATCGCGCTTTTTAGATTCTTTCCTCACTTTCGCAGATTTACTATCGTATCATTTAGCTTCTAAGTTTACATGTGCTGTTGATATTGCATGTTCGTTTGCAATATATTATATTGTTTTAAACGACACACAGCGCCATCTATCATTGAACTGGTATGATGCCAGCAATATTTTTGTTTTCCCCCCGGAATACAGAAAGAAAGAAAGAAAGAAAAGAAAGAAAAATTATTTATTCTGCACAAACAAAACGCACCTTACAACTAAATACCATAAAATTACAATAACAAACAAAATACAAAAAAAAAAAAAACATTTTTTTCCTGGATAAAGTACTATTATTATTTAATCCGGACTTCTCAATTAACGTCTGTAAAATTTCAAAGCAATCGCATGTATAGTTACAGCGTTAAAGCGGAACAAACAAACAAGCTCACTTTCCGATTTACAATAAAGTAAGTTAAGTTAGTAATAGTGTAAATATTGAAGTATGAATAAATAAAATATTTTACGTAAATTATTTTACATGTGATAAACTGTAGGTAATGGAAAAAGTATTGGACCACGATACCAATTTGGGACAACTGTAGCCCTAGTTGTTTTGACGCTGTAGGGTGTACAGGCATAGAATAAAGAGGGGAAGTAGGTTATCTCCGACCCAATCCGCGATTTAATTGCCTACTGTCTTAGGGTTGACGACTGTCCGCGCTTCGTCGGTTACGGTTGTCGCCCAAACCGCTAACAAATATTTATAGACTAAGAGCTTATGTTTAAATTATTTGCTTAGTATTTAGTTTACATATACTAGTCAGTTTTTTTTAGTAATTTTTATTTTTAGTTTTGTACACATAAAGAACCATATTTATTTTTATTTTTAATTACTACTATACAAATATAAATAATACAAACATAATATCTATTGAATCACACATTTAATACAAAATTACAAATTAGCTACAGAATAATACCTACTTTCTTCGGTTTCGAATATTACGAAACGCGATGTTATTAAACTTTAATGTGTAATATAACCGTATCCTTGTAAATAACTTTTAGAAATATAATTTGAAAAATAAAAATCTTTTATTTGTTCATAAATAGACATACCAACTTTGCAGTTTATGTGATAATTTTTAAATGCTTTTTGGAAAATCTGCTCCATCCTCTTAATAATATTTTCTAGTCGTCAGGTGGAACCACTAATAAAATTTGGTTTCTAGAATAATTTTTGTAGTGAAGATACCTAGATTCTGCACTTAAATTGCAAACTTGCTGATTAGCATTTAAATATGATTTAAGTTGTTCGCAATCCTCGTGACGACCCATGCATTTTTTTAACAAGAACACGTGACGCGCGAACCTCGTCCGGTGCTAGCCGCGACTAGCGCACTGATAGCACTCTAATATTTTGTTTAGGTGTGCGTGCGGCGACCCATAGATACTAAGGCGCACACATACAAGCCGCGCGCGGTCCGTTTGTATGAAGATAGCCTACTCTGTCCCTCTTTATACTATGGTACAGGTGTACATACAAAGGCAAACTGTTTCGTGAACTCGGCGTGCATTTACAACTACTTATATATCTCTCCAATTTATACACAACATATATTTTTGTTTATGCAAAACCCGAAACAAGTGTGCAATATTTTTAAGTAAAGAATCTATGAACAAAATTTCAAAAAGATATCATGAAAGACCACAAAGTTATGAGCTTGTTATCCTACTTGACTGGCGACCGGTGCATTGACCTCTGGCCTCAGCTGTGCGCAGTACTATCATCTGTAAGCTGCGTGGGGCGCTCGCTAACCACGCCGCACCAATTTCAAAATATATTTGGGAAAAAATGTAACATGGTGTAAAAATAATTGGAATCGATTCAGTTGCTTATTCTGAACAAACTGTATTCAGGTATAACATAAACAAAAAATAACGTCATACAATTTAGAGAGGTAGACCTACCTTTTCAAACACGATCATTCTCCATCAGTAATCGAGTACCAAAAAGACAAATACTCCACACGAACCGTATTAGAGATACCCATTGTTGATTCTCACCGTAACAATGGGATGCATCAAACTGTGGTGACGACAATGGAAACTCATCTTGTAACTCACAAGGGATGTTGAAGTACTATGTAGGGCGAGTATATATTCTTTTGTATTTTAATATGTAATTGTTTATGTTATTAATTCAAAGCCTGTATTACACACTATGTAGCCAAGCATATTGTACGTTACGGAATTGTATCGCTGACAGAGGTGTTCGGCACTTGTACAGCTATACAGGAGCTAAACTTAGTATTCGGGAACACTGTTGGAGCTGCTGAACCTTGGACAATACTATCTTAGCATTGTGTAGATTCAATTTCTTAGTATTGTATAATTGCATGGCAAACGTGTGAGCACAATGTACGAATGTGCTGTAAGGCATTTATTTGTTGGGTTAGTCATTTTTATTAACTTGATTGTGCTCTGGCTGTTGAGAGTATGTCATGCTCACTCAAATGTCTCGCTGATGGTGGCGTGTGTGTTGGGTTATTAGGTTCCCTTCAATATGGTTGAGCTGAATGATGCTGATCCATACGTCATGTTCGTGAACGGACGCCGTCAGTGGGGACTGGTCATCTCTTAGCTGCCATGGCGTATTTTAATTTCTGAATTGTTTTTTGTGTGTTTTCTATGGACGCTCTCAGCGTACAATATGTTTCTGCATCGTTCTCACACGGTTGATTTCAACATGAATGATGTAATCAAATATTTGTAACAATAGCTTGAAAATTTAAAAGAGTGTCCATGGAGTTTCTTGCCCGTTCTTCTCCATAGGTACCTACTCTTTGGAATGGGCGACTAGCTTCATCTTATTGACTGACCGACCTTCTGACAATTCAAAAGTGCCTGTAACTGGTTTATTTGAAATAAATGATTTGATTTGATTTATATGGGAAGGTATGGGAGAGTCTGGTCATAATACCTATAGTTAGCTAGGTATTACAACACACACACACAAACAGACTCGTGTTTATTAGTTATGTTGGCAAATTATTTATTTAATCTACTAGCTTTCCGTCCGCGTGGAATCTGGTTATATCGCGCTTTTTAGATTTCCCTCGGAAATATCAAAATTTTCCGGGATAAAAGTTAGCCTATGTTCTGCATCAGTGTATAAAGATTGTCTGTGCCAAATTTCATCAAAATCGCTTCAGAGGTTTAAGCAGGAAAGCGTAACAGACAGACAGACAGAGTGACTTTCACATTTATAATATTAGTATGGATTGGATTTGTAAGCACAGTTTTACGAACCACGAATATACAAAATCGGCCTGTAATGATCCCAATACTGGGACACTGGCTTCATCTATCTACCACGTGGGCCCAGTGCGGGTTAGTTAATTAGTGGATGTCACATGTATTCATTTTTTGGCAGCCTCTGTGGCGTAGCGGTAGCGGACGCGGCCGCTGCGCAAGGTGGCGTGGGTTCCATCCCCGCACAGTGCAAGTATTTGTATACATGAATATGAATATTTGCACTGGTCTGGTCGTGCCTCGGCAAGCACGTTAAGCCGTTGGTCCCGGTTGCCCTACGAACATCTAGTGGCAGTCGTTACGGGTTGTTGGAGCCCTCAAAAGTCCAACAATTGGTCTAACTGCAATGCTTCGATGTCGCCTTCGAGTTGTGGAGGTCAGACGGCATTCGCTTCACGGAAAATGTCGAAGTTTAGCCATATCAGCAGTTGGACTGGTAAAGCGGACCCAGACTCCAAAGCTGAAAAGGCTTCGGATGCGACTGGGATTAACGCTGAGATGATGTTGACATGTATTCATTTTTTGGCTCTAAGACATGCCGTTTTCCTCACAATGTTTTCCTTGATCGTTTTCAGAGCAGTGGTTATGAAATAATTTACACAAGGTAAAGCGCATAATGGGGTTCAAACTTTTGACCTACAACTTGTACCACTATGCCACCGCTACTCTTTAAGTAAACGAATCGATATTAAATTTGAAAATACTCCTTTATTTATTTATACTTTCGCACAAAGAAAATGTACAGAGGCGGACTTAATGCCTTAGGCATTCTCTACCAGTCAACCTCGGGTGGTGAAGAGACTAGATGGCAGGTGCTTTAGTTACAGAAACAATGAAAAGGAAAAGAAAAACTCATTACACTATATAAACAAATACTTAAATAAGCTATATACATATATATACAAACTATTACTACACAATATGTAAAGAAAACCCTGTCCGATCCGTGAAGGTATTGTAAGGTATCGATAACTGATTCTACCAATGCCTACCAAGTCGGGCTAAACTTAAAAAAAAATTCCCCCTAAAAAAATGAATATTATTTAGCAAAAAGAGGTAACTTAATACATGTGCGATAAGCAACCCCTTCCGCGGGCGGCGGGGGGGCAGGGCACGCGGCACCTGTGACGTGGTCGCGTCACTATTCGCTTATAATAATACCGGTGTTGACACTTTTTTAAAAATTATCACATTTCGGGGAAATTGGAATTAATTCCCGGGAAAAAAAGGATTATTTCAAAATTCATTAGTATTGTTACTATGATGATTACGTAAAATTTTATATTATATTTGGTCAAGTGTTTACCTAACCTTTGCTATCCTTATGGGTCGGACAGGGTTTTCTTTACACATTGTATATAAACAGTATGTTATATAACAGAGGGCGTTCCCTTAAACTCGTTAATATATATCATTAATAGATTAAAATAAAAATATCAGCATAGAAAAATAAGCATAAAAAAATCCGAATAAAAAAAAATATAATTGAAAATAAATTTGAAACCTCCTGTTTTAAATCAAAATAGTAGTCGTCATGTATAAATAAATTGTGACGTTGCCGTCTTTCAAGTTCGCGTGTACAGTGTGTTTCTTTTACATGTCAATTTAAAATTTTTATTGAATATTTTCATATTGGAAAAAATTTTAAAACATTTTGTTTGCGAATGGAAATATTTTTTTTAGCATGTATGTATGCTATACTATTTCGGGTTAACGGGAACGCCCTCTGTTAGTTAACATACTGTATATATATTTATAATATATACAAAAATAAAACTTGTGAGAGAGGTGTTGAGATGACCCTACCCTGACTATTCGCAAAATAACTCTGCAATTTCCGCTTAAATGCAAACCGACTACCAATCCTTCCTTCATTCCAGTCCTTTCGAACCCAATATTTGTTTAGTTTTGAGATTTTGTTAAAAAAGTTAAACAAACTAAACTAAATTTAAATTCAGTGCATCTTTCTATTTCATTATTATTATTTTTTTTTATATATTATAAACTAGCGCTTGACCGCAATCCTGCCTGATAGTAAGCAGTGACGCAATCGTTGATGGTAAAGCGCACTAGTTTATTAAGAGCCTATTCACTCTAGCCTTGAAGACACTCAAATTGTAGTCCGACGGAAACACCGCCGCGGGCAAATTGTTCCAGTCCCTCGATGTACGCGGTTTAAAGGAGGAGGCGAAGCGCTTCGTCCGGATCGTAATGGTGTTAACAACGTAAGGGTGGAAACCAGCCGTACGACGGGTCGTCCGCTGGTGGAACGGAGATGGGGGAATTAAATCATGCAATTCCATCGCACACTCCCCGAAATGCATCCTATAGAACACCGAAAGGCTGGCTACTCTACGCCTGTGCTCTAGGCTTTGGAGACCAACTCGAGTTAGATCAGGGTCACCAATCAGCCTCTTTGCACGTCTCTCCACTGAATCCAAAGTGGCCAGGTGACACTTGGCAGCACCAGCCCAAATGTGGCTGCAGTACTCCACACACGAACGGACCTGTGCTTTGTATAACATTAAGAAAAGGACAGAAGATAAAATGTTAGTTTAGATTTGTCAAATTAGTCGGCGCCTGACGTAAATTGACGTATTTTTGGTCGCCATGTTTATAATCGTGTTTAAACTGTCTATGGAATATCTTAATTTGACAGGATTGAACTAAAATGTTATCTTCTATCCTTTTCTTAAAGAAATAGAAAGAAAAAGATGCACATAACTTAAAATTAGTTTAGTTTGTGATCAAGAGAATCGTCGCCATTGTTGGGCGATACTATTTACACTAATTGCAAAACTTAAGACCGATTTACACAGTGCAATTTAGTTGAATCAACAATAAAAGTTGCATTGTCTAAACATCATTTAGACGATGTAAGTCATTTGTTGCATAAATATATATATATATTGTTAGCAGAAAGAAGTTTGAAGACTTATAGCAACTCGCACCTACTTTGTCTATGCCTACGTCTACTATATCTACGCCTATCTATTATAAATAGGCGGCTGTCTGATTGACAGGTCCTTTTTCATACTGAGCTCTTGGACGGTAAGGTGGTTGAATTGGTGGTCGGTGCGATTTGCAGTAAGTCGGTCATTTTGTTGATATTTCGCTGTAAATGGTGTTAAACTGATGGTTGTTTGTGTTAAGAGTCATTTTAAGGTTATGAAATTGAGTTATTGATTATAAATCATGGTTTCTGATTTGTGTTGTACTTTTCTTTATTTAAATCTCTATCCTGATCCTAAAATCCGAATTGGGATAAAGAACTACACTGCTCACATTTTCGTTATAAATCAAGGAACAGAATAACAATCACTTTCTGCCATTATTCATATTGTACTTGTGTGAGGGTACTTGTGTAATTACTTGTATGGTTTGTCGTTTAGTTTGTTGTTAAGACCGCACACGTAGACGCGAACGTAGAACGTATGGACGGCAGTCGTGGTAATTGCTTACGTGGTCACTATAGTCCTCATCGCGATTCGTCTCGCAATAGTCAATGACGGCGAAATAGTGAGTACCTACCGCGAGAGATCCCCGAATGAAAACGACACGTTAAAGCTCAAGATACCAGTAATGATGTCTCGCCTTAAAGCGCTTGAAGACAAAACGAGGGCTTCACCCTTGCCAGTGCATTCGTGCAACCGTTATAAAACTTTGTACGTGTATGTAAGTTACGATCGTCATGTCTGATAGAATCGCGTAATGTGCGTCATTCATCACCACCGGCGCGTCGCCGCCGTTTAGTTTCACCTTAGCCTAGAGTGACTGAATCTGGACATACGTTCCCGACTCGAACTTAAATAAGAACTTAAATTATGATTCAAATACATAACCAGCTAAGCAAAATTGATTTATCAAGTACAGGTTGTATTGGATTAATATTGCGGGTAGATATCAACATTTTTATATTTCAAACTTTGATCCTACTTTACGTAATATTGGTGATTGATGTGCGGAAATCGGTCGCGCTAAAGTTTTAAACTGTGGTACTCGTTGAACTAACATTGCGGCAACCCGTTTTACATAGCTCTAGCATTGTAGCTGTTTGCCCCTACATTGAGAGATTTTATTTCTGAAAGCCTCCACATTATGGTTTTCTGTAACCCCGATAGTGGTTGCCAGGTGATGTTGTTGTTTCGGTAATGATTGAGGTCCGAAACTCTTTCATTGGTGATCCAATTTACATACTGGTGCCTATTTTTGTGCAATTGCTATTTAAATTCATTAAGATGCTCTTCTTGAGGCCGATGGTTATCAACACGTTCTTATCATGTATATATGCGTTTTCTAAATTCTGTGTGCGTATGGAGTGTAACCATCATCAGGAAAAGTGGCCGAGCGTTATGTGGAAACTGCAGTTGATTCTAAATAGGACAAAACGCAGAACAACTCTTTATTCAGCATTGAACCTATTGGTAGGTTGATGCTGCGACGCCACTTATTCGTAGCTTGGTGCGTGGTGGGCCTGTGCTTATACAAGCCTATTTGTTGTAAAATTAGAACAGCCATCAGTTTGAATCATTACACGACCATCTCGCTCGTGTAGCGGTAGTAGTACAGGGGACACGCATCGTCGAAAGACGAAGCGATCTCATGGCAAGTCGCATCGACACCGTCATAAGCCTGGCTCACTGTCCCGTCGCGAGTCATGAAGTTAGTTCTCGTTCCCGTTCTCGCGATGATTCCGATAAGGCAGTGCTAGGTTCAATAATTATGCTATTGAGGGTAATACGACGAACGAAAAATAAAGCTCGTTACCATTTGTTGTCAACACATCTCGAGGTTATGATGATGTCTTATTAGCAGCTCGTGTAAATGCTTACAAATGCCCTTTTGGCGATAGACAAACTGAAAAATTATCATGTGTCAAACTTTGATGTGTTAAATTTTGAGGCATGGTGTAGTGAAGTCGAAACGTGCTAGATTTGCAAATAATTGGGAGGATTCAGAGTGCTTATCACAGGTCACCAATTGTCTTATGGCAAATGCCAAATCCTTGCTGGGTGATTCGACTACAGGTGAACGCACCTGGTCCAATTTCTATAAAGAATTTGCATGTCTTTGTTCTCAAAAGACTGATTATGCTCAAACGCTATTCGACGTGATGAATACTAGTTCAGACAAGTTTTCTATCTATGCCGTGTGTACCCGCGGCGTTCGTTATTAGGCTTGCCTATCATACAAGGTCTGAGTGGTCTCATGATTTCTATTGTGATACGTGGCATCACAGATGCGTACTGCCAATAATTTGGTGTAATTTTTGGCTATTTATTATGTCAAGCCACAGTGAGTCGAACAATCGTTCAGCACATAAGTAGTTCAACAATAAGAAAAGAAATTCAGATCAACTTGAAGTAATGTGTTATGAATCTAAAATCACGTGTACTTTTGACACAAGGAGTGCTTCACCAAAACTCATTGAAAAGATGTGTCAACTTGTGTAATGAGGTTGTATTCTGAAAGCGTAGTAGTGACATTAGTACCGCGAATACAGGGCATTCCGGTAGACTTTCTCATAGACAGATATTCGCCGGTATTTTAAAACATTTTGATTGTCGCTGAAAACCTATGCGTCGTGTTTAGAATGGCATAAGTACAGTGAGATCGTTGCTCGCGAATACGTTACACTAACAGTGCAATTTAGTGAAATTTCATTGGAAGTAGATCAAGCCATGGCCAGGACTGACCGAGCTCTCGGAGGGTCGAAGCGTTGATAAATACTCTGGTACCAAGTCAAGTCAGACAGGTACGTCAATTACTAGGCCTGGCAGGACATTTCTCACCTCGCTAAAAAGAATGTTAACTTTGAGTATGTCACTGAACAAGAACAGGTTCGTCAATATCTGATAACGCGACTGACGAGTGAACCTATTTATGCAATTTACAATCCGTGTCTCCCGACAGAATTGCACACGGGCGCAAGCAGCGTAGGGTATGGAGCTGTCCTTATGAAGACTAACACAAATGAACTCAACGTGTCTATGGAGAAACGTGATTTCTTTCATTTGGAGTTCCCAAATTATTAGTTTGTGACAGAGGTCGTATGTTTCAATCTTCTTGTTTCGATTTGTGATATCCATTACATAACTTCTGAGATGCATCATGCAAACGGTCAAGCTGAACTTTATGTGAGGACAGTACTCAACCTGATTTGGATTGAAATTTTAAAATAGAAAAATGTCTTGGTCTAATATGTTATGTAAGATTCAGTTAGTTTTGAATATTACAAAACAGAAAACCACACAATACTCAGCTTTGTACTTGTTAATTGGAACTAATGGGACCACTTCTGTCATTCGTACATTGGTCCATTACGCAGCCGTCCAGAACTCTAGTCCAAATCGTGACGCTTTTAGGGAACTATGCAGGAGTTCCGCTAAAACATCTCTTGACAAAGATGAAAGCAGTCAAGATTGTCGGGTAAATCTTCAGACACATCTGCCAAAGGTATTCCAGCTCAACGATAAGGTGTTCGTAATTAAGTATTTTGTCCACGGGCAACTTTCGACTCTGGAATGAATGGTCCATACCGGGACACGTGTTACCTGGTGAGCGTTACGAGTTGAAACTGATGAGTGGGGCAAGAGCCAAGACAACACAAACCGCTGCACAATACATTATGCCTTGGGAACAGTGTGGTGTCCCGAAAGCTGTAATGCATTTTTTTGAAAGTACATACGTCTAACATGCACTTTGTTTCAGTTAGTGTGTTCATTGCCTTTGTACTTGGACTTGCATGAGGCTGGAAGTGAACATCACGCTACGAGGTGCACTCAATTGCTGGCGCAGAGTTCGCTCCGCGTTATGGTGCGCTGCAGGCGTGCGCTGCAGGAGTGCGCTGCAGGCGTGCGCTGCAGGCGTGCGCTGCAGGAGGGCGCTGCAGGAGTGCGCAGCAGGAGTGCGCTGCAGGAGTGCGCTGCAGGAGTGCGCTGCATGAGCGCGCTGCAGGGGCGCGCTGCAGGAGTGCGCTGCAGGAGCGCGCTGCAGGAGTGCGCTGCTGGCGACCGCTGCAGACGAGTGCTGCTGGCGAGCGCTGCAGACGAGCGCTGCTGGCGAGCGCTGCTGGCGAGCGCTGCTGGCGAGCGCTGCTGGCGAGCGCTGCTGGCGAGCGCTGCTGGCGAGCGCTGCAGACGAGCGCTGCTGGTGAGCGCTGCTGGCGAGCGCTGCAGACGAGCGCTACAGGCGTGTGCTGCACGCGAGCGCTGCAGGCGTGTGCTGCACGCGAGCGCTGCAGGCGTGTGCTGCACGCGAGCGCTGCAGGCGTGTGCTGCACGCGAGCGTTGCAGGCGAGCGCTACAGGCGTGTGCTGCACGCGAGCGCTACAGGCGAGCGCTACAGGCGCGCGCTACAGGCGAGCGCTACAGGCGTGTGCTGCACGCGAGCGCTGCAGGCGAGCGCTGCGGGCGTGTGCTGCACGCGAGTGCTGCAGGCGAGCCCTGCAGGAGTGCGCGTGCGACGGGACGCGGCGCTGGCGCTGGGCGAGCGACGGTGCTGAGACCGTTGCTGACCAGGCGGCTGGAGCAGCACAGTTGAAGTGCGCTCTGACAGCTGTCCTCCTGGTTCCTGAATGCCTGGTTAAGGCAGATGTGTGCCCAGTGTGGGTGTCGGGTGTTGTCCCGTGTTAAGCGTACTGTGTGTGCGCTCAGGTGTTGTCCTGGAAGTCGTGTTCTATGAATGCGCATCGGGTGTTGTCCCGGGTTACGTGTACTATGTATGCGTATCAGGCGCTGTCCTGGCAGGCTGAGTCCTGGGTACACGTTTTTAACGTGGGGAACTTGCAAGTTCAAGTATGAGCAAGAAAGAGACATGTGTCTGAAGAAGTATGCATACTTTTGAAAGTGAAGTGTCTTTATCTTGTTCGACAGTGTAATTTTGTATGAGGGCCTCGAATGTGTGAAGAGTGAAAGAATAGGCAATCTCAAATGTCGTCATGATTATTTAATGACTTTGTTTTCATGCAGATGCGATGACGACAACCCCGATGATGCTGGTTAACCTCCAGATACTCCTGCTGGACGCTCTGGTGCTTCGAGTACGCCCGCCAGTCTCCCAGATGAAGTTGGCGAGCAGACGATCGACGTGCTTCAGTGCTTCAGATGAAGATGTTGCTGGTGCTGATGCAGCCGAGGACGGTGCACGGTCAGATGGCCGTGTTAGCAGAAAGAAGTTTGAAGACTTATAGCAACTCGCACCTACTTTGTCTATGCCTACGTCTACTATATCTACGCCTATCTATTATAAATAGGCGGCTGTCTGATTGACAGGTCCTTTTTCATACTGAGCTCTTGGACGGTAAGGTGGTTGAATTGGTGGTCGGTGCGATTTGCAGTAAGTCGGTCATTTTGTTGATATTTCGCTGTAAATGGTGTTAAACTGATGGTTGTTTGTGTTAAGAGTCATTTTAAGGTTATGAAATTGAGTTATTGATTATAAATCATGGTTTCTGATTTGTGTTGTACTTTTCTTTATTTAAATCTCTATCCTGATCCTAAAAATATATATATATATTTATATCTATATCTATACTAATATACAGTATGTTAACTAACAGAGGGCGTTCCCGTTAACCCGAAATAGTATAGCATACATACATGCTAAAAAAAATATTTCCATTGGAAAACAAAATGTTTTAAAATTTTTTCCAATAAGAAAATATTCAATAAAAATTTTAAATTGACATGTAAAAGAAACACACTGTACACGCGAACATGAAAGACGGCAACGTCGCAATTTATTTATACATGACGACTACTATTTTGATTTAAAACAGGAGGTTTCAAATTTATTTCCAATTAGAATTTTTTTTTATTCGGATTTTTTTATGCTTATTTTCTATGCTGATATTTTTATTTTAATCTATTAATGATATATATTAACGAGTTTAAGGGAACGCCCTCTGTTATTTAACATACTGTATAAAGCTGAAGAGTTTGTTTGTTTGTTTATTTGTGCGCGCTAATCTCAGGAACTACTGGTCCGATTTGGAAAATTCTTTTTGCGTTGGATAGCCTATTAATCCAGGAAGGCTTTAGGCTATATAACATTACGCTGCGACCAATAGGAGCGGAGCATAACCAGCTCTACGCGAACAAAGTCGCTGGCGGCCGCTAGTAAATTATAAACTAGCGCTTGACCGCAATCCCGCATGATGGTAAGCAGTGATGCGATCGTTGATGGTAAAGCGCGCTAGTTTATTAAGAGCCTATTCACTCTAGCCTTGAAGACACTGAAATCGTAGTGTGACGGAAACACCGTCGCTGGCTAATTATTCCAGTCCCTCGATGTACGCGGTATAAAAGAGGAAGCGAAACGCTTCGTCCGGATCGCAGTGGTGTCAACAATAGTGTCGTCCGATGGTGGAACGGAGATGGCGCAATAAATGATAATATAATGGATAATGGGGGATAGGCAATTAAATTGCACCGTGTAAATCAGCCTTTATTGTTGACTAGCAGCCGCCAGCGACTTCGTTCGCGTGGAATTAATTATGCGCCGCTCCTATTGGTCGCAGCGTGATATTATATAACCTAAAGCCTTCCTGGATTAATGGGCTATCCAACGCAAAGATTTTTTCAAATCAGTCCAGTAGTTCCTGAGATTAGCGTGAACAAACAAACAAACTCTTCAGCTTTATTTATGTATAGTGTAGTAGTTTGTGTTGGCAACTCTGTAAGTATCTAGTTTGACCTAAGATTGACATTAGACAAGCGTTGAATAATTATAATTGTTGAACATGTTTGTGGTATGGAATTTTGCATAATGATTGTACGATTAAGAGAAGTCTTCTGCTGCCAAATTATAATTAGGTTATACTTCCATATACAATATGTAAAGAAAATCCTGTCGACTCCGTGAAGGTAAAGTTAGGTATCGATAACTAATTGTACTAAAGACTACAAAGTCGAGCTAAACTTAAAAAAATCCTCCTAAAAAATAAATATTATTTCGCAAAAAGAGGTAAATTAGTACCTACATGTGCTGTAGGCAATCCATACGCGGGTAACTGAGGGCACGCCGCACGTGGTCGCATCGCTTATAATATTACAGCAAAAATGGTGTTGTCACTTTTTAAAAATTACCAAATTTCGGGGAAGTTTGAATTAAATCGCTGGAAAAAAAGATTATTTGAAAATTCATTAGTATTGTTACTATGATGATTACGTAAAATTTTATAATATATTTGATCATGTGTTTACCTAACCTTTATTATCCTTATGGGTCGGACAGGGTTTTCTTTACATATTGTATATAAACTTCTTAAGTATCTAAGAAGGCACTAACACTTGAAGTGGACATATCTACACTAATTTATACATACATAATCAGTCTATAATGATCCCACTGCTGGAAACAGGCCTCAAAATCAAAATTAAAAGTCATTTATTCAAATTAGGCTGAGTATAATATTACATAAGACATTCTCCCCAAAAACACCCACCCTTCGCCACTTCCTAGTGCTTTCGCTGAAGAAGTGGCGGAACAAACTCCCCAGAAGCACAGGTGTCTGTTCATTTAAAAAACACACATGACTTTATACCATACTATGTAGGTACAGCAATGAACACAAGAAAATACAACAACGAGGAAATTATTTATCATATGCCAGATAGCCACGCCAAAATACCAGCAAAGTAAAAACAAGAAATAAAATATCATTAAAATGGAATGTAAATAAGTAAAAATTTATTACCTAAATAAAATCCCCAAATATAAAGGGCGTGACTGCTCACATATTTATGCATTTAAAAAAAGCAAATTATATGAACTCATTTAACGTGTCAGTAAGCTAATTCAGGAGAAAGAACACAAACATTGTCATGAGTTAATTAGAGCGACCAGCTATTCTTATCATTTAAATAGTCATTTACGGAATAATATGCCTTTGAACAAAGCTTGGATTTGATTTGTGCTTTAAATGCATTGTTAGCCAAGTCTAGCAAAGCAGAGGGTATCGTAGGTAGCTAGGTAGGTAGGTATCTTGTTACAAAGGTATCGTGTGTGGGACTCGCCCAGCCGAAGCCGAGAATACCCACTAAACCCACAGCGGCACAACCACATCGCCTGAGTGGCGGGGTCATGGGAAATGGCAGAGCCTGTCTACCAATCCCCCGCCGGCGATTCCCGCCAAAAGGCGGGCCCACAATGGTCCCCCATAAGGAGGGGCCGGACTGGGTACGTCTTCTAGTGCGAGAAGACGCAGCAGCCAAGGGTTTTTTAGCGAGGTGTCCTTCGTCTTAGCCCCACTCGTTTGCCCGGAGGCAAAGGGGCCCCCAGGTCCTCTCAATGAGGAGACCGGGTTGCCCGACGGTGACCCGGAGTTCGGGTCACGTCAGCCACCTGGAGTGATGGCCGACCCGCCGCACATTTGAAGCGGTTCCCACTTCTGGTTTTGGTCCGCGCCGGTAAACCGGTAACCCCCATATCTGGCGGCCGTTCTCCTATCCGCCACCTGGGGACGCGTCCGATGGCAGGCCAGAAACTGCACACGGACAAAAAGTTATACCAAGCCCAACAAAAGAGTTATGAACCTTTTGAAGTCGGTCAAAAAGGGCTCGTAGTTTGTTTTCCTCGTTTCGATAAGAAGGAGTGGGCGGTTATCTATCACGCTGGCCCAGTGCGGGTTGGTAGATGTCACATGTTTTCGAAGTTTTCACTCTAGGACATGCCGGTTTCCTCACAATATTTTCCTTTACCGTTTTGAGAGCAGTGGCAATAAAATATTTTACACAAAGTAAATCCTCTGATGGGATCCGAACCTACTACCTACAACTTGTAAGTAACAGCCGATACCACTTATTAGGCCACCGCTGGTCTCTACACTAATTTATACCCACTAATAAATTATTAAGAGCTAAAAACAGTCGAAGAGACTTTCTTCCAAAGATAAAACAACCAAAACCATATTCATTGCATAAACACTTTATTAAAAGAGTACTCAGCAATTAACGAATGAAATATAACCGGTCGTCTCGTTAAAACTTTTGCAATGAACCAATTACGGAATTCTCAACTGACGCTCAAAGAAAAGTCCTAAAGTGACTACCTTCCGAAAGGGTAAGTACCAATCTCTTGAGTCTTTTACACTTAGCCACCTCACCTTTCTCTCAACTTCTGAAATATTTGAGTTACAATAATCTGTATCATTTGGTTTTCAGTGTAAATATGTTCCTTCTCGTGCTCTTATACAATCTGAATAGTTTATCTCTAAGATTTATTTGAGGGCAGCTTTGGATGCAGCTCGCTGTTTACTCTGAAATAATTCAGTGGCTCATCTATTAAGGTATTATTAAGAATTAAAATAAACCACCAGAAAGATACGGTACGTTGGCTTTTTTTCGGTATGTTTCACTGAAGCTTGCAAGAATGATGATGATGATGACGTCACGCTGGAGTTTTTGCACGAAAGCTGGGCTGACGTCCATGTTTGGGGTCACCAGTTTGGAGGCATTAGGAACGGGGTGTAAAGTTCATTCATCCTCCTTAAAAAAGGGAGGATCCTCCGACCAGACGGGTGTTATGTCTGGCGGGCACTTGCCCAATGCTTGAAATGGGCAAGTTGTATGTATGCTAGTTGCACGGTAAACTCTGCTTGCGAGATGTAGAATTCGTGTGACGTCAGTATGACGCGTTGTTCGCATGTAGCGGTTGTAGCTACCGCTACAGTTTCAATTGCTTATTGTTATATATTATCATCTGCCTAATTTTTTGCCCAAATACGTTGAGGTCAGCTTCCCGTCTAACCGGATTCAGATGATCCATTATTTTACATGGAGCAACTGCCTATCTGACCTCCACAACCCAGTAACTGGGCAACACGAAACCCTTATTAAGATTGGTGTTCGGACTCGGACTTATTTGTTTCCACCCATACGTTGTTGACACCGCAATAATTCGAACGAAACATTTCGCCTCGTCTTTTAAACTGCGTACGTCGAAGAACTGGAAGAATTTGCCAGTGACGGTATTTCCGTCGGACTACAATTCAAGGTTAGAGTGAATAGAACCATCAAACTTTATATCATCCCATTGCTGGAGCACAGGTCTCCTCTCATACAGAGAAGGATTGAGCGTTATCACCATGTTTGCTCAATGCGGGTTGGCGATTTCAGACTTTAAGTCCGGGACTCGTCAAGATGTTTTCCTTCGCGTTTTAATCAATCATTGGTGTCCAAGATATACTTAGAAAGTACATATAACTTAGAAATGTTACATTGGTAATTGAGAGTAAGATAAGATAAGATAAGATAATAATTTATTTTGCTAGAATACGAGTATAAATACATTAGCTGGTAGTTTCAAATATTGTCCGTCATATTCAACCACTATCAGGTATGCAAAAATGTCACATACTTAAGCCGAAAAACTCAATAAATTATATTACAACAATTTTCTATCCAATAAGTTAAATTACATTTCAATATTATAATAATGATGTCGACACAGAAGCTAAAGAAATAGTAATATCAAGATAAAAACTAACGATGAAGTTAAAATTGTCAAGGTAGTCAATATACAATTAAAAATGTCACATGGTAAAAAAAAAAAAATATATGTTTAAAATGCCATACTTATTTAAAATGTCAGTGAAATTAAAATAAATCGAAAATATTAAAATCAAGTACATTAGTTCATGTTAGCTTCACTGTCAAAAATTCAGAAATATTATAATATGCAATCTTGTAGCATTCAATGCCGCCAAAACACAGGCGTGTCTTTTCACCGCAAAAAGGAGCCCGTTCACCTTGGCCCCAACTTTTCGGAATGTGTCCTTGGAGTGTTCCGACCGCCTTCAGCTATTGGGAGTTGAGATTTCCTCGAACCTTAACTTTGGGCGGTTCATTGAGTCCAAGGCCAAGGTGGCTGCCAGGAAACTTGGCGTTATTGCAAAGGTCCGGCAGTACTTCACACCTGGGCAGCTTCTAAAACAAAGCACAGGTCCGTTCGTGTGTGGAGTACTGCAGCCACATTTGGGCTGGTGCTGCCAAGTGTCACCTGGCCACTTTGGATTCAGTGGAGAGACGTGCAAAGAGGCTGATTGGTGACCCTGATCTAACTCGAGTTGGTCTCCAAAGCCTAGAGCATAGGCGTAGAGTAGCCAGCCTTTCGGTGTTCTATAGGATGCATTTCGGGGAGTGTGCGAGGGAATTGCATGATTTAATTCCCCCATCTCCGTTCCACCAGCGGACGACCCGTCGTACGGCTGGTTTCCACCCTTACGTTGTTAACACCACTACGATCCGGACGAAGCGTTTCGCCTCCTCCTTTATACCACGTACATCGAGGGACTGGAACAATTTGCCAGCGGCGGTGTTTCCGTCGGACTACAATTTGAGTGTCTTCAAGGCTAGAGTGAATAGGCTCTTAATAAACTAGTGCGCTTTACCATCAACGATTGTGTCACTGCTTACCATCAGGCAGGATTGCGGTCAAGCGCTGGTTTATAATATGTAAAAAAAAAAATGCCCTTAGTAAATAGGCTTTGAATAAACCAGCGCGCTTTGCCATTAACGATTGCATCACTGCTTACCATCAGACGCGATTACGGTCAAGCACTGGTTTATAATTTGTAATAAAATGTGTAGATATTAATTTGAGGACATTTCGTTTCTTAATTTAGGATAAAATAATAAATGGAATCTTTTATATCATAACCCTTAATACTTACCACGCTATAACAACTAAGTACTGTTTTAGCAACAATCTCCTTTTCTTACGCCGCCTATAAAATTAAAACCTTTAAGGGAAAATAACAAAGAAAATATCAAAATTAATAGCAAGAACGCTTAAAATCTTAATGTAAATCTGCTTGCTTCGGCAGAAAATACAAACTTAAAATTGCACTTAATAAAACATCAATCCGAACGACTACCATTGGTTTCATAATGATTTACTCGTGAATTTTCCAAAGGCCTTAATTATCATAAAAGATTCTTAAATCTTCAAGTCCGGCCTACATCTAAACAATGAAAGCTGAACAAAACAGGGTCGCTTGTCAATTCGTTGATGGATTGCGAACATTTGCTTCCCGTTCACTAATGAAAAACGGTTCTAATAAAGTGCTCAGTGAAGTAAAATAATTATGCTTAGTAACATCTTACGCTGCCCAGCAAACAATTTACCTACAAAGTACCTAATACTAGAGTTATAATCTTATAAATTACATGTATCCAGTGTTTCGCCTTTCTAATACTAGTGTGATATATACATACATACGTAGTACGTACACTCATCACGTATCCCTCCCATAAACATTTCTCATCATTTCAGCCGAAAGACGTCTACAGCTGGACGTAGGCCTCCCCCAAGGATCTCCACAACGACCGGTCCTACGCTTCCTGCATATAGCGGTTTCCCGCGACCTTCACCAGGTTGTCGGACCTCCTTGTCGGGGGCCTACTTACGCTGCATCTTCCGGTGCGTGTTAGCCACTCGAGAAGCCGTCTGTCCCATCAGGCATCGATCCTACGGGCAATGTGCCCGGCCCACCGCCACTTTAGTGTTGCAATTCTTCGGGCTATGTCGGTTACTCTCGTTCTTCTACAGATCTCCTCTTTCCTGATTTAATCACCTTTGAGTGACCTTGAGCTTTCTTATAAGGACCATTGTTAGCGACCACGTCTCAGTTCCATGAGTCATCACTGGCAACACACACTGGTCGAAGACTTTTGTCTTGAGACACTGCGGTATTTCGGATGAGAAGATTCTACATAGCTTCCCGAATGCAGCCCAGCCGAGTTGGATTCGACGATTGACGTTTTTCTCGAATGTTCACTCTTCTTTTCACATTCAATCTATTCTTCTGTGGAATGCGCTTCCTCTTGATATCAGGATGGCCGCCAGTCGCGGTTAATCGCGATTTAAGCGGAAATTGCAGAGTTATTTTCGCAACAGTTAGGGTAGAGTCATTTCAACACCTCTCTGCCAAATTTTTAGTTTTGTATGTATATATTATAAGTATATATTTTGGTAATAGTATGCATGTGTTATAAGCTTATTTTAAGTATTTATTTAAATAGTGTTAAGAGTATATTTTCATTATAATGTTTGCAATTAAAGCACCTGCTACTAATCTATTCACCACCTATGGTTGACTGGTAGAGAATGCCTAAGGCATTAAGTCCGCCTCTGTACATTTTATGTGCGAAAAAATAAATAAATAAATATGCATCGTTATAAATATCATATTTCTGCCGTTCTTACATAGGTCATACGTTTATTTTATTGTGGATGGGAAATCATCAAATGACCTCTCCCGCTCTGGGCAGAGCGGAAGGGCGTATCAGACTTTTACTCACTAAAACCCACTCGTGTTCCTTCACTTGCCTGTGGCCATGGTTTCTTTTTCAAGCAACCCGCAACCCTGGCCCATAAGTCATCAGTCTTCGTGTACCTACCCCGTCAAGATATTCTGACATCTCTTTGAGGCGCACGTGAACAATAATGCGCAGTCAACCTGGGCTTGGTCTTTACCGGGCGGCGAGCAGTGGGCAGCGCGCACCTACGGTGGTCGGGAGTTCGATGTTGTCCTCCGACCAGGGAAATAGATCATACTTATACAATGCCTAATGGTTAAAACACCAGCCTCTCAAGTATAAGTGTGCGGGTTTGATTCCAGGTCAAGCAAGTACCAATGTAACTTTTCTAAAGTTATATGTACTTTCTAAGTATATCTTGGACACCAATGACTGATTACAAGGTGAAGGAAAACATCTTGAGGAAATCTGCCCCCTAATCAGTGAACACATTTTTGTCAAATTATTGCGACTAGTTGGGATCGTTTGTACCGAACGGACCAATGGGCAGTCCAAACGATCCCAACTGATACCAACTGGATTTTGAAATCGCCAACCCGCGTTGAGCAAGCGAGGTGATTACGCTCAATCCTTCTTTGCTTGAGAGTAGACCTATGCCTAGCAGTGGGACGATAAAAAGGTTGATGATGATAATGATGGTGAAAGTTTTTTAGTGACATTATAGGGGGTAATCTTTGTATCTACTGTACCAATACTGAAAATTATTTTGCCAAATAATGTTATTTGTTAATATCATGGGCTGTATTATTATTAACTATTCATTATACAGTATGTTAACTAACAGAGGGCGTTCCCGTTAACCTGAAATAGTATAGCATACATACATGCTAAAAAAAATATTTTCATTCGAAAACAAAATGTTTTAAAAATTTTTCCAATAAGAACATATTCAATAAAAATTTTAAATTGACATGTAAAAGAAACACACTGTACACGCGAACATGAAAGACGGCAACGTCGCAATTTATTTATACATGACGACTACTATTTTGATTTAAAACAGGAGGTTTCAAATTTATTTCCAATTAGAATTTTTTTTTATTCGGATTTTTTTATGCTTATTTTTCTATGCTGATATTTTTATTTTAATCTATTAATGATATATATTAACGAGTTTAAGGGAACGCCCTCTGTTATTTAACATACTGTATATATATATCTATACTAATATATAAAACTGAAGAGTTTGTTTGTTTGTTTGAACGCGCTAATCTCAGGAACTACTGGTCCGATTTGAAAAATTCTTTTTGCGTTGGATAGCCCATTAATTATTTTTTTTTTTGATTGATAGTAAACAGTGATGCAATTGCTACCCAAAGTGCGCTAGTTTATACGAACCTATTCCAGCTTTTAGGCTATACAATATGTAAAGAAAACCCTGTCCGATCCGTTAAGGTATTGTTAGGTATCGATAACTGATTCTAATAATGCCCACAAAGACAGACTAAACTTAAAAAAAAAATCCCCCTAAAAAAATAAATATTATTTCGCAAAAAGAGGTAACTTAATACATGTGCGTTATGCAACCCCTTCCGCGGGCGCAGGGCGGGGGGCGGGGGGCAGGGCACGCGGCACCTGTGACGTGGTCTCGTCGCTATTCGCTTATAATAATACCGGTGTTGTCACTTTTTTAAAAATTACCAAATTTCGGGGAAATTGGAATTATTTCCCGGGAAAAATGGATTATTTCTAAATTCATTAGTATTGTTACTATGATGATTATGTAAAATTTTATATTATATTTGGTCAAGTGTTTACCTAACCTTTATTATCCTTATGGGTCGGACAGGGTTTTCTTTACATATTGTATAACAAGCTGCGACCAATAGCAGCAAGGAGCGGAGCATACCTAACTAAACAACACGAACGAAGTCGCTGGCGGCCGCTAGTTTACTATAAATTAATGAAAAGACTTACTTCAAGGTACTGGGATATTACAAGTATAAATGTTTACCACCCTTTAAAGTGGACACGAATCAGCTAATTTATTATATTCCGAAAATAGTCTCCTCAAAACTGAACACCGGTCTCTTCTAAATTGCACCAACACCTGGAAACCACAGTATCCAATCCGAATCTTATTAATAATAATCAACCTAAATTCGGTCAGCTTTCACCGCAAAATGATACACAGGTAGTAATTAGTTCATCCACACTGATTGATGATTCCTTTGTGGTTGCACCACCGCAGCGAGGACCGTTAGTAATTGGGCTGTACATTATTGAGCAGGTTTTGAATTATATGTCCTAAATATACTCGTGTGAGGAACGAGAGTAACCGACATAGCCCGAAGAATTGCAACACTAACGTGGCAGTGGGCCGGGCACATTGCCTGTTGGACCGATGTCCGATGGGGCCGACGAGTTCTCGAGAGGTGGCGACGCACCGGAAGACGCAGCGTGGGTAGGCCCCCGACAAGGTGGATCGACGACCTAGTGAAGGTCGCGCGAAACCGCCGGATGCGGGAAGCGCCGGAACGGTCGTCGTGGAGATCTTTGGGGGAGGCCTATGTCCAGCAGTGGACGTCTATCGGCTAAAATGATGATGCTAATACTAGTACCTATGAAAGTTAATGGTTAAACAGACCTAAATGGCTGCAACAACAAATCTTATAATCGATATTGCCTGTTTAACATAATTTGCCTGTAACGTTCTCACTATTAAGATACGGGCCTCTACGGCATTTAATTAATTAAGCTGGTGCTCTCATTGGGCCCGCGTGGTGCATCCTACATTTATGTATTTAGCTGTTTTCCTTCACTACTTTGTAAGCGGCTTAGTTATCAGCCTCAAAATACATACATGGTGGATTAGAGTCTACTACTCAAACTCAAAAATCAAAATCAATTTTATTTGTTTAATATAGTTAGTGAATACAGTTCTTAAATTAAATTTTATCGGTCGCTATGTTATGCCAAGAAGCGTATCTACAATAATTTATACGTGCAAGCAAAACATAAAGAATGTTAGTCAACTCAAATGCTGAAGGTAAACATAAGTTAATAATTATAACGGCACATGGCCATCATCAGAAGTTGGCGCTACTAAAGCATCATCTGGGGAAGATGGCCATCATTAGAAGAAGTTAGCGGTACAAAAGTATCATCTGGGGAAGCTCCGTCTTTATTTAGCAAGGGATCCTTTGTAGGAGTAGGTTATCGGGCAAGGAGATAATCAATTATAACGATAAACTTTAAATCAAACTTTGATCACTCCAATTTTACAATAATTTTCCTAAGAAATAACGTTCCACTTGACACCAGTCGCACATCCTAGTTCCCCATTGACCAGCTGTCACCAGTCTCCGCTGTTTCTTCTTTTGTGCCAGTTTCGGGTGTTACGTTTAGGAATCACTACACGATTACATTACATTTCGTTCAGAAATTAGAAAATCGATTAATCGGATAACTTAAAACTATATCGCTATCAGACGGTGCTCAGCGCCGATAATTATATTATGTTAAAATGAAATTAATGATGATAAATAAATGAAAACAAAGTTATAAATGTCACAATACGAAGGTTTTTCACTAGTCAAATAAATTAATAAGTCTACATTAATCTGTCATTCAGCAATTCATCAGTCTAGAATTAATAACTGCCGTCACTCCCGTCTCATTGAGAGCTCTTCGCTTTAGTGGAACTATGGGGTTTGGTGTTATTGAGATGATCATCATCATCAACATTTTAATCGTCCCACTGCTGGGCACAGGTCTCCTCTCATATAGTGAACGATTGAGCGTAATCACCACGCTTGCTGAATGCGGGTTGGCGATTTCAGACTTTAAATCCAGGTTTTCTCAAGATGTTTTTTTTCACCTTTAATCTGTCATTGGTGTCCAAGATATACTTAGAAAGTACATATAACTTTAGAAAAGTTACATTGGCACTTGCCTGACCTAGAATCGAACCCACACACTCATACTTGAGAGGCTGGTGTTTTAACCACTAGGCCACCACTAGGCTGGTCTCAAGCAGTTTGTTATTCATCACATTAATAGTCTACCTCCTCTCTCATCATAAGCCTTTTTTACATGCCGACCGCCTTTTATATAGACGATCGCCTCCGTTTTATTTAGAGAAAGAAATTTAGTTAAAATACCCATTGCCTGTAGAATGCGCAAAATTTATATTCTTATTGTTTTTACTTTCTCCATGCTTTAAAAATAAGGACACAAAACGATATCATGACATATTTACAAAATTAAGCTGTCTTGACGGCTTAGTTTACGCAAAAACATAGGAAAGCAGGAAAAAATATAAAATCCCAAACATTCCATGTACCTACCGCGATTATAAAGGCAATAAGAAACCCTAAAAATAGGGTCGTCGCTGTATCTGTACCTAGTTGGGAGACCGGTGAAATGCTCACTTGGGTACCGCAGGAATGAAGGTGGGTTTCGGTTGTGGTACCTTTACCAGCGAGAAAGATCAAATATTAGAGTTTTTTTTTTCGAAATGTTAATTGTATCGAAACTACAGTGACGGGTTGAATATGCGTGGCGTAACTATTTCATGGCAGATTCGAAGGGTAGCTTAAATGAACTAGAGAACCTTATAGTTCATGGTTCATGTTCAGGCTGTCTTATGGTCAATTCACACGTATCACAACCACACGACGTTGCAGTGACAAAATGTGGTCAAACTGTGGTTACGTGTGAATAGTGTCGCAGCGGCTTTTTGCCGTTGCGTTGTGGTACCGACAAAATGTCAATGTGGTTGCGTTGTCTTTCATTCACCTTGTCACAATACTATTTTTATTTCATCAAAAACTGACAACACAGTAAACGTCAGTTGACTTCGTCGACTGACGTCGTGTCATGGCGATGTGGCCGCGTGTCGCCGCCGGTAGTGGGATTGCCGTCGCAATGTGGTTGCGATGTGGTCGTATTACACAGGTGGTCGATAACAACGACAAAATGTGGGACGTGTAAACTGTAATATTCATTTTTAAAACAAAATATACGCCCGACCACGGGGCGTCGTTGTGATGTGGTTGTGGTACGTGTGAATTGACCCTAAGGGTTCCTGCACACGATGCCGCCGCGCCACCACCACGTCGCCTCCGCCCGCGTAACCTCTATTTGTTTGATTCCATTATCGGTCGCATACGAACGTAACAACCAATCTTTCCTTAGCAGATATACTTGCTCGCATATTGGTATGATGCAGTTTCTTCTCTAATAAATCTAATAAGTTATCAAATGGCATGTAATTCATTCGAAAATAATCACAAAACTTGGCTTCGCGTCGTCTTTTCGGAGATCTTCTTAAAATGTATGAAATTCACCACATTGCTCCCGTGTCGACAGCATAGGATGAACCCACAACTTTCTAACTCGACTTTCTTTTTGCTATTTTCTATACATATTATAAAGTTGAAAATCTAATAAAGAAATCTGACAGATTGTAGTGTGCTGTCTTCCAACCTCGGCAAGCGTTGCTTAGAATATCGACAAGTTAGTAGTAGGTGGGTGGCAGTTAGTTATAATCCTTCATGTTTATATCATCTTTAAACAACGTTATTTTTTTTTCTTTACACGAAACCTGAATATACAGTTTTTTCATAATAAGCAACTGAATCGATTCCAATCATTTTTACATCATGTTATAATTTTTCCCAAATACATTCAGAAATTGTTGCAATGTGGTTACCGAGCGCATAACAAAATTCATGGCAGAGCAGATAAGTGCGTATGCACAGCGGGACAGCTCCTTGCCCCGCCCCCCTTTGCAGGGGTGCAATACGTTCTAAGTAAAAATAACATATTTTCATTAAATTTTACTACATTATACTCGTCAACAACTACCTGGGACAAAGAGTCTAACTACGTAGGTCCAACTTCGAGAAAGAGGTGTCTCGTCGAATCCAGCTCGGCTGGGCAGCGTTCGGGAAGCTACGCTACATCTTCTCGTCGTCCAATATACCATAGTAATAATAATAATAAAAAATATACATTTCAAGGTACACAAATAATATTTTAACTGAAAAATCAAAAGTACAGTAAATAATGTGCCGTTGGTGCCTGTACTAATGAATTAAATCACTGTATCACAGCAAACAGTGTCTCAAGACTAAAGTCTTTGACCAGTGTTTTTTTCTCGGTGGTAGGCCATAACATCGGCTGCCGGCAGAAGTTACAACCCACCAGACAAAGTCTTGCCGCCAAGCGATTCGTCGTGGTCCGGCATGATGTCTGGTGAAGCCATAAGGAGGACGGGTCTTTGTGTTGCGAATTGCGATGTGTGCCGGGTACGATGCGCCAAATGTTGTTCTGTCAGGAGTTTGGTCGTGGAGAGTCTCCAGATCAATTTCCCTCTAGCGCAGCATCGTTTGGTCGTGTTGGTCTTGGATTTAATTAACATTGCATCACCTCGCTCAACTGCCGTCATCCTTCCTATTCCTATGTTTTTTAAGTGAATAGGCTTAATAAACTAGTGCGCTTTACCATCAATCAATCAATGCATCACTGCTTACCATCAGGCGGGATTGCAGTCAAGCACTGGTTTATAATTATATTTAAAAAAAAGTGTGTGTTGCCAGTGATGACTTACGGAACTGAAACGTAGTCGCTCACAATGGGCCTCATAAGAAGGGTCAGAGTCACACAAAGGGCAATGGAAAGAGCTCGGAGTTTCTCTGCGTGATCGAATCAGAAATGAGGAGATCCGCAGAAGAACGAAAGTCACCGACATAGCTCTTCCAGTCGCTAAACTTAAGTGGCAGTGGGCAGGGCACATTGCTCATAGAACCGATGGCCGATGGAGCAGTAAGGTCCTGGAGTGGCGGCCACGTACTGTAAGACGCAGCGTAGGGAGGCCTCCAACAAGGTGGACCGATGACCTAGTGAAGGTCGCGGGAAGCCGATGGATGTGGGCAGCACAAGACCGGTCATCGTGGAAAGCCTTGGGGGAGGCCTTTGTCCAGCAGTGGACATTTATATCCTGAAGAAGAAGATACTACATTTCCTTTTATCACTTACGGCTGAATTCACGAGTAAAGTTTTTAATAATATCTACCAAGACTTGACCATTACGACAGTCCAAAGCCTGTAAGTGTGATGGAAAATTTTATCACTAGTTAATTACCAACAAACGAACAAACAGAAATTATCAATAAACGCAAGACGACTCCGCACCGCTTCAGGTGCGGGCGGGCGAGCGGTGCGTTAACCATATTTTTTTGCGACAACCAGATAAGGTAACAGGCTCATAACTTTGTGATTTTTCATGATTTTCTTTTTGAAATTTTGTACATACATAGATTCTTTACTTAAAAATACTGGACACATGTTTCAGGTTTCGCATATACAAAAAATTACTTTGTATCCTATAAATTAAAATAAGTTTACAATACTGTGTAACTAGTGCATGGTAAGCAGTGATGCAATCGTTGATGGAAAAGAGCACTTGTTTATTAAGAGCCTATTCACTTTAGACTGGAAGACACTTAATTTGTCATCATAATAATCAGCCTATAATACTGTTGGGACAGTGGCCTCCTCTCGATGAGACAGAATGGGCCGTAATCTACCACGCTAGTCCAGTGCGGGTTGATAGATGCCACATATCTTCGAAGTTTTTGGCTCTAGGACAGCGTTTCCTTCACCGTTTTGAGAGCAGTGTTGATGAACTAATTTACACAAAGTAAAGCGCCTAATAGGGTTCGAAGCCATGAGCTACAACTTGTAAGTCGCGAGCCGCGGCCAATATCACTAGGCCACCGTCACTTAATTTGCAGTCAGATGGAAAGACTGCTGCAGGGAAATTGTTCCAGTCTTTCGATGTACGCGGCAGGAGAGAAGAAAAATGGACTACTCAAATCATAAAAAGGGGGGCTTAAATATTATACGACGCACACCTGTATGCGCAATTATGACACGCATCCTAAAGCGTTCTAAATTCTTTTCAGTTGATGATGATGGTGATGTTCCCGACCGATTTCGGCCACGGCGACCACTGATTCGGCGCTCATGCGCCCATCTTCGTGCTTATGTAACCTATCTTGGCGGCGAAACTTCGTGCACACTGAGGGCACGTAAGCACACTGTCGACGTAGTTATATGTGATGGCAGCAGGTGGGCGAGCCTTTAATTGGTCGCGTTTGGCATCGAGGTCAACTTTGCGCTGCTCCTCAAACTCGCGTACTTGTCCGTACACCATTCTGCGCCATTCTGACCGTTCTGCTGTCAAACGCTTCCATTCAGAGGGTTCAGAGGCTTTTCAGTTACTTACACATTGTATGACTGTGTAGTGTCCGACCGAAACTAGTTTTACTAACAGAACCGAAACCGAAAACGGTTTTCGGCAACGGTCTCTGTTTAAGCGGAAACCGAAACTTCCTTTCAAGGAACAATTTTGAGAACATATTTTGAGGGAGAAATAAAGAAAACCTTGTTATAATCAGTCAACCGTTATTATTTTCTCTTTATATTACAAAGATAAGCAGTTATCGACATTTTGCTTTTATTTTTGCTTGCATTTTTGATGCAATCGCTGATGGTAAAGCGCGCTAGTTTATCAAGAGCCTATTCACTCTAGCCTTGAAGACACTCAAATTGTAGTCCGACGGGAACACCTTCGCTGACAAATTGTTGCAGTCCCTCGATATACACATAAAACAGGAAGCCAAATGCTTCGACCGGATCGTAGTGGTGTTAACAACGTCAGAGTGGAAACTCACCGTACGACGGGTCGTCCAATGGTGGAACGGAGATTGGGGAATTTTATTATATACACCATATATTTTTTCTTACTCCTCCGCTATTATTTTCTGATTAATTTCGTTGCAGGACCAGCCAGACCAAGACAGTCAACTGTCTTGGGTCCCGCAACGAAATCGTTTCTCCGGGACTCGTCGAGCTTCATTGCTCGGCGTTTTTCTGACGGTCTCCACTGTTGATTCTGGCTTTCAGGAGTTGCAGTGGGTGGGATATTGTGTGGCGGTATTGTCCCACAATATATATATACAGGGTGGCCCATCGATTGACGTCATAAAAAAAAATTTAGGTCAAAAATCAAAAATTCAATTCAATCAAAAATTTCGTGGGGTATCCGAAACACCCCCATGTATGTTCCGCGATATTTCATAGTTTTCGAGTTATGCATTTTTTTTACTTTTCGAGGAATTTCAACCGGACAAGTATAAAAATTGTTTTATTTTTTTTAATTAAGACTACTTAAGATTTTTTTTTTGCAACAGAATCCTCATGTGCTGTACTTTAATACATAAAATAACTAGCTTCGTAACTTTGATGAAAGGTACGAAAATGTTGGTCAGAATTAATTTGCCTCAGAAATAATAGTTAATGCAAAAAAAAAAAACAATTGTAACCAGATACGTAATTTTATGAATTTTGCTACCTTGGTGTTTAGAAAGCCCGGTTTTAGCCAAACTTGCTTTAAAGTACTACTTCTGTCTTCTGATTATGAAAGCTGAGAGTCTGGCGCATTTTTGAGAGTAAATAAGAAGTGAAATAACACTTGATTAGATTTTTAATGTAAAGTTGAAAATTAAAGTCTTAATTCACGGAACGTATTTTTTTTAATTCTGACCAAGATTTTCGTAATTTTCATCAAAGTTACGAAGCTAGTTATTTTATGTATTAAAGTACAGCACATGAGGATTCTGTTGCAAAAAAAATCTTAAGAAGTCTTAATTAAAAAAAAATAAAACAATTTTTATACTTGTCCGGTTGAAATTCCTCGAAATGTAAAAAAAAATTCATAACTCGAAAACTATGAAATATCGCGGAACATACATGGGGGTGTTTCGGATACCCCACGAAATGCCGGACCTAATTTTTTTTTTATGGCGTCAATTTGTATCTGACATCGTAACGCAAACTTTGCGAAAAGGGTAAACCACGTGCCACTAATAAAGTTATGATAGTCATTTATTTCGTTAATGAACGGTTACAGAATTCACAGTGTTTAAAAAAACTATCGGCTCGGCCTTTGCACGTCGCGTTGCCGGCGTGCCGCCGTGTGGGTTTGTAGATATAACGTTGATCCCTGATCTGAACTCTATTAAATCAGCTTAGAATCAGATAAGATAGTTTTTCGATCTTTTTTTTCATTGTGATTCTTTGTGTAATTAGCGAATTCATTAATTTTTACTTTAAAATCTTATTGGGTTATAAAAGTAGGTAATAAATATATATAATAAGCATTCATAATTGAATGCTCTAAAGTGAAAAAACTACATATATATTTTTTTTATCATGAAAAAGCCGACGAAAAATTCTACCACTGGGGGGTTCAGAATCATGTACTGGATCCATGGTACTCGTTTGTGCGTCGATGTCAGATAGACCCTTTATATTACAGAAAACAAATATAAAGATTTTTCAAAGGGTGAGCATAAGCAGTTATATCGCTAAGAGCTATCTTTTACAGAGAATAGCAATAGTTATAAGAACATTTAGAAAACGGCTACGCAGATTATGACTAATTGTTAGGCTATGTGACCGCACTGTACTTACAAACTACACAATGGAATTGGATTTTGATGCGATTTTCTCCAGCATTTAGAAAATTTATTCCGGTAAGTTTATGTCTATAAAAACTGTCATAAAATAAAGAAATCTCGATGTTTCATCAATTCGTAAAAGCCGCATGACACAGAGGCGGTCGTTAGTGCATTTTATTAACTTTCTCGCGAACACTGGCACCATACTTAAGAGCAGTGTCTCAGGAGAGCGCTCTCATCTTCTTATTGCAGAGAGTTTTTCCATCAAATCGGTGCCCTTTTCGTCAGGGCCTGTTTGTGAATTGTACCTGAAGAATAATAGGAACTCTTCACGAGATATTTGCTTGTTATATAGAAGTGTAATGTTATTATTTTCATGCTAGGGTGCGAAATAAAAACATTGAAGAATTTCGTTGTAAATAGTAATGTGGATATTGTACAGCGCTTGTATATTTTAACCACATATTTCTTAGTATGCATGAAGGCAAGATATCACATGATAATTATAACAGAGGTTTTAGAGACAGCCTCCGTGGCGTAGCGGTAGCGGACGCGGCCGCTGCGCAAGGTGGCGCGGGTTCGATCCCCGCACAGTGCAAGTATTTGTATGCATGAATATGAATTGCACTGGTCTGGTCGTGCCTCGGAAAGCACGTTAAGCCGTTGGTCCCGGTTGCCATACGAACATCTAGAGGCAGTCGTTACGGGTTGTTAGAGCCCTCAAAAATCCAACAATTGGTCTAACTGCAATGCTTCGATGTCGCCTTCGGGTTGTGGAGGTCAGACGGCAGTCGCTTCACGGAAAATGTCGAAGTTTAGCCATATCAGCAGTTGGACTGGTAAAGCGGACCCCAGACTCCAAAGCTGAAAAGGCTTCGGATGCGACTGGGATTAACGCTGGGATGATGATGATGAATTATAACAGAGGTTTTATAAAACAATAAACATAATTATTAATATCGGAGAAGCATCACTGCTCACCATCAGGCGGGATTGCGGTCAAGCACTTCTTCTTCTTCTTCTTCCTCAGCCTATAGATGTCCACTGCTGGACAAAGGCCTCCCCCCAAGGCTTTCCACGCTGACCGGTCTTGTGCTGCCTGCATCCATCGGCGTCCCGCGACCTTCACCAGGTCATCGGTCCACCTTGTTTGGGGCCTCCCTAAAGCAAGCAATCAAGTCAAGCACCTGTTTAAATAATTTATAAAAAAAAAATCTTCTCTAAAAATTTGTAGAATAAACTTTGGATTTGGTAGATAGGCGTGCGAAGATTTTAATTTTTCTAATATTATAAACGAGTGTTTGATAGCAATCCCGCCTGATGGTGAGCAGTGATGCTTCTCCGATATTAATAATTATGTTCATTGTTGTTTAAAACCTCTGTTATAATTCAATCGTTGATGGTAAAGCGCATTAGTTTATTAAGAACCTATTCACTCTAGCCTTGAAGACACTCAAATTGTAGTACGACGGAAACACCGCCGCTGGCAAATTGTTCCAGTCCTTCGATGTACGCGTGATAAAAGAGGAAGCGTTCGTCCGGATCGAAGCATGGCGGCTGGCGGCAGCAATATCCGCGCGCGGTGTGAAACTCAGATATATTGTGAATAAGGACTGTTTGTGGCCTGATGTGGTGATTCCCTGGTACTGGCTTCCGTAAGCATCTAAAATCTCATCTTATTTCAAAGCTAGTTCCCGGTTGGGAGGAAAAACATAAATTGTTCAGTCCAGCCAACCACATAAATCTAATCATTCGAAACCTAAACACATTTGGTATTTCGAGCCCGGATTGATCGAAAACTATTCATATTTGGAACTTTTTTTTTTTTGGAACTGTACGCCGCTTCGTCATCATCATCAACCTTTTTTATCGACCCACTGCTGGGCACAGGTCTCCTCTTATACAGTGAAGGACTGAGCGTAATCACCACGCTTGCTCAATGCGGGTTGGCGATTTCAGACTTAAAGTCCAGGTTTCTTCAAAATGTTTTCCTTCAACTTGTAGTCATTGGTGTCCAAGATATACTTAGAAAGTACATATAACTTACAAAAGTTACATTGGTACTTGCCTGACCTGGAATCGAACCTGCACACTCATGCGTGAGAAGCTGGTGTTTTAACCACTAGGCCACCACGACTTATGTACATCACAATCTCAAAAAATATATTTATTGAAAGTTTATGCTTTTCGCACAAATAAATGAACAAGGACGGACCTAATGCCCTGAGCATTCTCTACAAGTCAACCAAGGTTGGTGAAGAGATCAAATGGCAGGTGCTTTAGTTAAAAAGAAAACAATGGTTTAAACAAAACTCTTAACCCTAATTAAACAAATACAGGGTGTATCTGCCATCGTAACTGAAACTTCGCTAAAAGGCTAGACCGAATGCCACTAATAAAATTATGATAGTCACATAAGTCGTTAATGGGCGGTTACAGAAATCACAATGTTTAAAAAAAGTGTCGAACATTGCTTGGAACGTTGCAAGCGTGGCGCCGTGAGTGTTTGTAGATATGACGTTGACCCTTGAAGTGACCTCTAGTGAATCAGCTGATAGGATGCTTTGACGAGTTTTGTTCACATTGCCCTTTTTGTGCAATTAGCGATTTAATTAATTTTTGCTTTAAAATCTTATTGGGTTATAAAAGTATAGCAATTATGAAAGGTCTGCAGTAAAAAGAAACTTCATATTTTTTTTTAATCAGGATATATCGACCACCATACATCCAGACATACCATAAATCCAGTACATTATTCTGAACCCCCAGTGGTGGAATTTTTCGTCGACTATTTCCTGATTTAAAAAAATATGAAGTTTTTTTTTGCTGCAGACCTTACATTATAGCTATACTTTTGTTTGTGCGTCGATGTCAGATACAGTACTGTATTACCAAAATATATACTTACAATATATACAAAACAAAAACTTATGGCTCAAATGCTTCTATGTTACTTGTTGGTGTGACCCTCACCCTCTTTTATTCCACCTGAATATTCTAAAACAAAATTGTGATAAACCTTTATTGGTACCCCCAAGAGCGACCTGGCTTTGTTTCCGTTTGTGTGCGATATAATTTTTGTTTTTGTCATGTATACACACCCTACAATGAGTTTCGACTCAGCAAAATGATTGGTGGTCTTATTACAATGAATTATGCCACTTTTCCTATACCTAGGTACCTTTGTTTTGTTTCGATATTTTTTGTTTTGTTAGTCATAGACAAGACCGTGTCTATGAATTTGATATTCCCCAAATCACATAAATGTTCAATTGGAATTTTGATCCTGGTGGACAAAGTTACTAAATGCAAGAATCATGCAAGATGTGGGCAAAGTTACTAAGTGCAAGAAACAGGCAAGATGTGGGCAAAGTTAAAAAGTGCAAGAATTATTCAAGACGTGGGCAAAGTTAGAAAGTGCAAGAATCATGCAAGATGTGGGCAAAGTTACTAAGTGCAAGAATCATGCAAGATGTGGGCAAAGTTACTAAGTGCAAGAATCATGCTAGGCTAGCTTTCGGTAGCCCCAAATTAAATATCGAAGACCTTAAAAAGACGACTATAGCATATTATTAATACGGCAGGCCACTAGACGTTATGGCCTAACTAAGAAAAGGAATTAGATATGAATGTATGTTTCGGATTGTAATGGAATTCTTAATTATGTAAATAGGATATTTTATACAAAGTGGTGCTGACAATACGAAAATAAATTAAACATCGTGTACCTCAACACATTCTTAGTCTACCTATAAAAAATCATAAAGATATATCCATTTAGTTACAGGAAATGATTTTTCATTTTTCACATTTTCTACATGATGATAAGGAAGCGCTTAAAGATTGATGACCGCCGCATCTAGCGGTACTAAACTTTTATAATAATGACCCGAAAAAGCAAGTCGATACAGGATCGCACTGTCGCCGATCGGAGGTCAGTGAACCAATATTTTAAAGAATGTTCTATTCCGTTTGCAATTTTATGCGATTTGTTTGAAATTTTCATTTTTTTTTATTTTTGATGCTAGATCTTTGTCTTTGGTTTAGGATTATTCCTATGCAGCATTGCTCGTGTTTTCATTTTTTATCGTATTATCAGCACCATTCTGTATATCTCATTATAAATATTCATCATTTCAGCCGAAAGACGTCCACTGCTGGACATAGGCCTCCCCCAAGGTTCTCCACGACGACCGGTCCTGCGCCTCCCGCATCCAGCGGTTTCCCGCGACTTTCACCAGGTCGTAGGTCCACCTTGTCGGGGGCCTACCCACGCTACGTCTTCCGGTGCGTGGTCATACAAACTTTTTTACAAAAAAACAACCGACTTCTAAAAACCACTACAAAGTGAAAAATAACTAATTTCGGAAGTCGGTGTCTTTGGTTTTTGTATATTAGTTTTTGACACCGACTTCCGAAATTAGTTATTTTTCACTTTGTAGTGGTTTTTAGAAGTCGGTTGTTTTTTTGTAAAAAAAGTTTTTATTTTACACTTTTTAGTTGTGAAAAGTAGGTACTATGTATTCAGTTACATCCGGTCAGACTGGAAGCTGATGCAAATATAGTTGGGAAATGACAAAATTTTGTTTACTTTAATTTTTACCAGTAATTTTGAAGAATTCTCTCGACTGCCTGCGGTCTTCATCATCAGGTTTACTGCAGACCATTATTTTTACCCAATGGGTGCAAAGTTCTCATCAATATAAATGAATTATAACCAAACACAAATTAGCTACTGCAAACTGTTAAGGAGTTCCTGGAACTGGCCTTTGTCTTCATCATCAGAGCTCTTATGACAGTCACAACCCATCTAGGTGTAAAGTTCTTATCAATACAAATTAAAGAAGTCCAAACACAAGGTAGCTGCTGTGAATTGTTTAGGAATTCCTTCGACTGTCTCCCGGCTCCATCATCAGATCTACTCCAGACCTTTATCAAATTATAGTGCTTTAAAATACTTAACAAAAATACTAAGAAATGCACTAATTGCCCCTACGATTTTTGAAAGTGCCCCTTGATTTCTCTGGTCTTCCATCATCAGACCCTGATGTCCTTATCATGGGACCACCTTGGAACCGTCTTCTTTCCAACAAAAAAAGAATTATCAAAATCGGTTCATAAACGACGAAGTTATGCGCGAACAAACATAAAAAAAAAGCATATATATACGGTCGAATTGAGTAACCTCCTCCTTTTTGAAGTCGGTTAATTATAAACATTAAAACAAAAACAAGCTGAATAGAGTCAACATTTTCTATTTGATTACTGAGATAAAAATATAATGAGGAAACAAACTCAAGGGTCAAAGTCTTTATTAAATCATTGACTGCCACCGCAACCGTTGGTGTCCCTCGACAACCAATTTTCTATTGTGTCTATTTTCTGGCAGTTACATGTGACAGACCAGATATAATCTTGCTCAGATCATGTAAGGATAAGTGATTACATTACTGTGACTTATGAACTTTGGAGGAAATAATCAAACAGATTTGAGTGGACCAGTCAGTACACGCTTTTGTTTACTAATATTTATCTTTTTTTTTTCTTAATGAAATAGGACGAAAAATATTTGAATTTGGAAAGTATTTGAATTTGGCTTAGATTGTCAATTATTCTGTAGCTCAACCGCTACAAACTTACTACCGATGCGTGCAATGCAGCGCTTGAGTAGCTTAGTGACTAAACGAATAATACTAAAAGAAAGAAATAAAATACATAATTATATTCGTCGGACAGAATTTCTTTACATATTGTATTTTATCCTTAAGATTTAAATCTGAACCTTATCAAAAAACACAAAAGAATATTCTCATGACACAACCAGCGTCACCAACAGCTGACATCACACAAGACATTCTATCAACGCACCTGTATTCAACCGGACAAGTTGACAGAATAAGCAAACAGATTCGATCAGAGCATCCTAATTACCAATATATTTGGAGTGAATCCAGATGGAATTGCAAATTGATTTGCGGTATGGATAATAATCTATGGAATTCCACTATCAAACTGACCCAATAATCAAATGTAAATCAGTTGGAACTAATGAGTATGAACTATGTACGGTCACGAGTTTTATCCAAAAGGGATTTAGTCCTTTTTTTATGAATGAAATTTGATGTTGTAGCGAACATAGCAATTTCCCCAACCAACCCATAGCTTTTTGTAATGTGTCGTAGTTCAACGTTGATTTAAAAAAAAATGACAATCGAAAGTTGTCAAGTGTTGATATTATGGTTTTCGTGACTGTACATAATTATTTGTCTTATTTTTTTTGTACCTACTTAATACAAATTTTTCAAGTATTATTTTTGGCTTTGAACAAAGATGGCGTTATAGGCAAGGTGAGTTGCTAATAGTAATTGCAAAATTATTACTAATAATATTATAACTTATGGTTATGTAATAAGCAAATTACCAAATGTTTTCCTCCATAAGAAAAAACAAACCTTTTTAACACTGGCTGTAATAATGAAAATGGTTATTTATGCCACTGTCAAGCAATGATAGCTGTTGCAATATGATTGATAGTTTGTGCCACGAAGCGAAGCTGAGTGGCACAATAGATCGCGAGTTTGTGAAACTTTTTCTACGACCTTGAAATAAATCCAAAAAACCGTCAATGTCGAACTTTATTAGGATATATAGTATTGTTATAATCCCACAAATTAAAAGCAAAGACAATTCATCCATACAGCCTAATATCATGCGATGTTTAGTTGGGGCGCAAATACGCGCGCTTTTTCGCATAATCATAATATATGTTGATTTTTTGATGCCACAGCCATAAAAAAATGAAGAAGTTTCATTGTAATACGGTTTACCCGTGTGTCAGTATAACACGACTTGGCAGGAATGAGTACTATTGAGATATAACTTATGGTTATGTAATAAGCAAATTATCAAATGTTTTCCTCCATAACAAAAAACAAACCTTTTTAACACTGGCTGTAATTTTCGTAGAGCCTTTCTTTACCACTGTCTTCTCTTCAAGTTTCTATAACATTTTCTATAGGTGTAAAATTGCCAATTCGCCGTATTTTTTTATATTAATTATAAGGGATAACAAACATTACATTATTTAAAGAAATACAAAATGATACGGGCGAATATGTAACCCATAACATTTACCACAGAATACATAAAAAATATATATATTACAAAAAACGTCAAAATTACGCGATGTCTTACGAGAGCGATGCAGTTGCGATCGCGAAGCGGCGAATAAACAAAAACAGTCGATACCGATTGAAATTTACTACTTGCTATAGATATCTTATCTCTGTGTGCACTACGAAGACACACACGCACGGAGCAACGCGACATAAAGCGAACACAATCGGTTGACTTAATATATTTTCGCGCGAACTGGGATACGTCGTTTACACCGAATCGCATTAATTTCGCGCATCACCAAATCGGATCGCTTTACAATGTCATTTGGTTTGAATCACGTAAGACGCTCAAGGAAGCGTGGTAATGCTCGTTTTTTTGCCATGTAATAATAGGGTACTCTCTACAGCATTGTTTTCTATTTATGCGAAACACGTGTCCAGTATTTTTAAGTAAAGAATCTATGTACAAAATTTCAAAAAGATATCATGAAAAACCACAAAGTTATTAACTTGTTATCCTACTTGGTTGTCCCAACAAAAATATGGTCCACGCTCCGTTCAGGCGGGCGAGCCGGGGGCATTGACCCTGAGCTCAGCTGAGCGCGGGCATGGGCCCGCGTAAACTGCGTAGCGCGCTCAGTAACCACACCGCAACAATTTCTATATGTATATGTTAAAAAATATAACATGGTGTAAAAAAAAACCGGCCAAGTGCGAGTCGGACTCGCACACCGAGGGTTCCGTCGTACAAAGTTCAAGCAATGCAAGTTTCATTTTATTAATTTTTTTTTATTTGATTAAATAACTAAAACAATAAATATGATTTTCGCAATTTTTCCTATATTTGCATTATATGACAATGCTTCATGCCAAATTTCAAGATTCTGAGTTTACGGGAAGTATCCTGTAGGTTTTGATTCCTTTGCGAGTGTCGAAAATTTGTTGAAAATATCGACATAATCGGCTGTATCTTTTGATTGGCTTGGCTTAGAAGTTTGATATTTTTACAGCGTAAAGGGACAATAGACCTAAGCATTTTATGTGAATTTCAGCTTGATACGTCCACGCGTTCTTGAGATAAAGGGTCTTGACAGACAGACAGACGGATAACAAAGTGATCCTATAAGGGTTCCGTTTTTTCCTTTTGAGGTACGGAACCCTAATTATTAGAATCGATTCAGTTGCTTATTCTGAACAAACTGTATTCAGGTTTTGCATAAAAAAAAATAACGTTGCATATTTTCGCGGATTCTCTTGTTCACAATCTACACTAAATTTAAGTCCAGTGGATCTTTTCCTTTCCATGTCATTAAGGAACAGCAGAAGAGAAATATTCCTTTTTTTTGTTTCCGATGGAAAATCATCAAATGACCTCAGCGCTCTGGGCGGAACGGAAGGGCGTGTCAGACTTTTACTGACTAAAACTCACCCGTGTTCCTTCACTTGAATGATCTCTAGAGAAAGAGGCTCTAGAGAAAATTCCTGAAGTCCTGTCAAAGTAATCAGCGCCTGACGTAAATAAAGAAGGATTCAGATAGCAATCACATGTAAACTGCACCCTAATTACGAATCAGACTCTTACTATCAATTGCAATTATTTTGAAGCATATTGCTAGTCCATAGTTCGAATAATGTGTCGGCTCAACAACGTCAATAGCGCGATGAATGTGGCCGAACTGTCAAAATTAAACCCATTGCCACTGATAGCGTGTCATGCAATAGGTATGTTTCCTGGGTAAAAAAAAATGATTCTATTTAGTCCGTCATTCGAATCAGATTATAGAAAAATACTGGATGCGTATATTTTGTTTTATCAAATCAATAAAAATTTAGTAATATAAAAGGCATCAAAGATCAGGAGTGGTGGCTGGTGATGTCACTCCTCGCTAAAAAGTGTAGCGTGCAGTGACGTCACACGAGTTTTCAACGCAGTGTGTTGTCTTCATTTTTTGTTTATATGAAAAAAGAAAAAATACATGTTATGGCGTCGGAGGGGAGCGAATAAGGACTCAGTTATCACAATTACAGTTTAATGGTCCAGCAACACAAGCTTAACATAATAACACAAACTATAACTTCTAACTTTGTGACAATATTCTATTCTAAAACGCGAGTGGTTAGCGCGCACGCACCTCTTCACCGCCATCACATAACTATCTCTTTCTCTCTATGCCTCTCACGGATGGCATAGACAGCGCGCTAACGGGTTGCCACGCTATACATGGCGTCGGAGGGGAGCGAATAAGGACTCAGTTATCACAATTACAGTTTAATGGTCCAGAAACACAAGCTTAACATAATAACACAAACTATAACTTCTAACTTTGTGACAATATTCTATTCTAAAACGCGAGTGGTTAGCGCGCACGCACCTCTTCACCGCCATCACATAACTATCTCTTTCTCTCTATGCCTCTCACGGATGGCATAGACAGCGCGCTAACGGGTTGCCACGCTATAATGTCTAGTATTTTTTTGAAAATCTGACTGACTGAATAATTAGTTTTTTTAGGCAACTACCCTATTACTCTGCTCTTTATGTGGAATATCTTAAATTGACAGAATTAAACTTACGTTTAATCTTCTCAAATAGAACTCACAATGTACAAGTCATAAAATCGAAGAAACCTCGATGCTCGAAATTGATCTCTAACTTTATTACAAAATAGTTCCGCTGTAACCATTTCATTTCTGTAAAATTCATAAGAAACCAATTGTCTTGGAATACTCGGTCTAACCAATTGCTTATCTGGAGTTGCCAGACTGGCCTCACTCCAAATAGATTCTTCGTGGACGTAAAGTAGACTATTCTATAACCTTAGTTTTGGGTACACACGGGGACTTGATTTGACTAGCATATTTTGAAGATTTTTTTTTTATTAGTTATAAACTAGTGCTTGACTGCAATCCCGCCTGATGGTAAGCAGTGATGCAATCGTTGATGGTAAAACGCACTAGCTTATTAAGCCTATTTACTCAAAAAAACTGAGTAAATAGGAAGGAAGACGGCAGTTGAGCGAGGTGATGCAATGTTTAACCCAACAACACGACCAACGATGCTGCGCCAGAGGATGATCTGGAAACCCTCCACGACCAAACTCCCGACACAATAACATTAGGCACATCGTACCCGGTACACATCGCAACACAACTGCTCAGACCCGTCCTCCGTACGGCTTCACCTGACATCATGCCGGAACACGACGAATCGCTTGGCGGCAAGACTTTGTCTGGTGGGTGGTAACTTATGCCGGCGGCTGATGTTGTTGCCTACCACTGCACCGCGAAAAAAAAGATAGAATAGAATAGAATAGAATACTCTTTATTATGTACACCATATAGATCCCCCATAGAGCCCACCATAGGCCCCATATAGAGCCTCATTGTTAGATTTAATGAGATTTTTATATCGAGCGTTGTAACCTATGCAATATTATTTTTTATTCATGCGAAGCCCGAAACATGTGTCCAGTATTTTTAAGTAAAGGATCTATGTACAAAATTTAAAAAAGATATCATGAAAAAGCACTAAGTTATGAGCTTGGATAACAAGCTCACAACTTAGTGATTTTTCATTATGTCTTTTTTTTACTTGGTTGTTCCAAAAAAATATAGTCAACGCTCCGCTCGGGCGGACGAGTGGTGTGTTGACTTCTGGCGTCAGTTATTGCGCGCGCGCAGGTACTATGGTTTACAGTAAGCTGCGTGGCGCGCTCCGTAAACACGGGTGGGTTTTAGCCAGTAAAAGTCAGATACGCTCTACCACTCCGCCCAGAGATCCGCCAGATTTCCCATCCACACCAAAAAAAGGCTAGATCTGCTAGGTCTGTGGTGTTGCTGGCCATGTATACCATTTTCGCCACATTGAATTTAAGACCTCCGTTCTCAAGCGAGTTCTTCCAGGCATTTACCCGCCGCACCAACCGTTCCCTGTCCGCGTCTGCCAGCGCGATATCATCAGCATACATGAGCAACCACGGAGGTTGCTCATGTGAATTCTTGATGCTTTCTGACAAGGCATCTAATATCACGCTGAACAGGAACGGACTAAGGACGGATCCCTGGTGTTAAATGTAGAAATTATAATCGCAATAAAGATGTACTCGGTCCCCACGCTATCCAATGACAGAAATTAATATTTCTTAAACGATAGTACCGGATAGCTCGATAGATGGCGTTGGGATCGAGTTACATCTCGCTATGGTTTCGTTACCGGCAAGTAATATAGTAATAATCTTTGCAAAATAAAATCGTCTCGCTCTGAGGTACTTCGTTTAATTTGAGTAACCCTAGCTTCAAGGCAACTTGTACTGATATTGTACATGGTCCTTACGAGCCGAAGGGCGCTTTTGGAAGAGCACAAGTATTAGTGTCGCTACTCGATACGAGGTGGCGCTAGTTGTCGGTGAAAAACTACATGTTGCGGATTATGTGCTGAGTGTGTAAGTGCATTAGTGGACAAAAACTGTGAGTACATTCAAGTGTTATTAAGATAGTTCAAAACCGGGGACTTAAATAATTGCATGAACATAGTAAAATTCGGTGTGCGATCGGTCTGGGACTTAGAATAGTTTTGATAAAAACGACCAGACGGGGAATCTATGCCCGATTTTGTGCCGATTTTACAAGTGTCGGGCACTTAGAAAAATTACAGTTCGTTGGACTTAGAAAATTCTGAACTTGTCGGGACTTAGAAAAATTACACTACACCGAACTTAGAAAATTTCTCTCTTGTTGGGACTTAGTGAATTTATCTTTCACTGGACTTATAAAAAATCACATTGATTGTCACTCACAAAAATACCGTTGGAAGACAACATGGAAAAGGAATTGAGAAAGGTGAAGGATGTCAAAGGACAGATTGAGAAGGGCTATATAAACTTTAAAAAGTCTCCGAAAGACCGGATAAATTACAATTATGTGGATACACGTCTAGAGATGTTAGAGACTCAATTCAAGAATTTTACGGTAAAATACGAAGGAATAGTAGGCGAATGTGAAGGTGAAGAATTATACACACTCTTTCAGGAAGACATTTATGAAAAGGTTTATGAAACGTATTTAATGTACAAAGTTGAATTAAAAAATGCTCTTTCTCAATTAAAGGTTCACAGTTCCAATATAGAAGTTTGCGATGCTTCATCTGATAGTGTGGTAAGACTACCAAAAATAGTTTTACCTACTTTTAGCGGAAAATACACAGAGTGGTCATCTTTTCGAGACTTGTTCCTATCATTAGTCCATAATAATAAAAAACTTGACGACGTCCAACGTCTCCACTATTTAAAAACCCAGCTGTCAGGTGAAGCAGAGCAGCTTATAAGACATGTCCCTATAACTGATCTTAACTATAAGAAATGTTGGGAAATGTTAGAACATAGGTTTAATAATAAGAAATTTATGTCCACGTGTATTTTAAACCGACTATTTGGCCAACGTAATATTGGAATCGAATCATCGAAGGCACTTAAAGATTTGCTTGATGTTACACGTGATTGTTTGCACGAACTTACCAATATTGGGATTGATGTTAGCTCGTGGGATGTGATTATTGTTTATATTGCAAGCTTGAAGTTGGACGTAGAATCTAGGAAGCAGTGGGAACTGCATGTCAGCAAATCCTCCGACGATCTACCCTCTTTTAAACAGTTTTGCGAGTTTTTAGAGACGCGTTTTCGTGCCCTAGAATGTGTTGAGCCTAAACATAAATCAAAAGGCGATAATAAATCGACATCTCACGCTAAAGTAATGCATGGTACTACTAATGTTTCATGCCCACATTGTTCTGAAAGCCACAAGCTCAGCAATTGTAAGAAGTTTTGTCAACTAGATATTGACGGACGTCGTGCCATTTCACAATCTTTAGGAGTCTGTTTTAATTGTTTGGGAAGTCATCATACTTCTAAATTTTGTCGTGTTCTTTCAAAATGCCGTATATGTCAGCGGAGGCACCATACGTTGTTACATCCTAAGAACCCTATTGGAGCCAGTGGGGCTACTACATCAGTGGAACCTGTCACTCCACCTGAACGTACTTCAGAGCCAGTACATGATGTTAGTGCAAATATAGCAACTCATTTTGTGAATGGACAAGCGCAGGGTCAAGTCTTGTTAGCCACGGCTTTAGTAAAAGCCGAATCACAAAATGAGTCCTCTCAAAATTTGAGAGCTTTGTTGGATCAAGGATCACAAGCATCCTTCATAACTGAGGCAGCAGCGCAATTACTTCGTTTAAAGAGAGTAGTTTCAAAGACTACTATTGCAGGTATAGGAGGTGGTAATAGCAACATAGTTTCTAAACATGTGGTGAATGTTAATATTCAATCGTTGCATGATTCCTCTTTTACCGTGAAGGTTACTGCGCATGTACTAAGCTCACTGACCTCAGTTATGCCAGATACAGATTTTGAACTTGAGGATTGGCCAGAAATCCACAGTATACGTCTAGCAGATCCAAAGTTCAACTGTCCTAATAAGATTGACATCTTATTAGGAGCTGAAACATATTGTCGTATTTTAAAGGAAGGTCTCATCAAGAGCCCAGTGGGCTCTCCGGTCGCACAAGACACGCATTTAGGTTGGATTGTGTCAGGCCATGTTAGTAAGGCAAATAAGTTGCTAAGCTCCCATAATACTGTGATCGCGATGCACACTCAAATTAAAAAGAACAATACGTTAAAACGTTTATGGGAACTACACTCTGAACCTACTCTAACGAAAAGGCTTCTTACGCCTAAAGAACAGGCCTGCGAAGAGTTTTACGCAGAATCGACGGAAAGAGATGAAAGTGGGCGTTATGTCGTAACATTACCTTTTCGTTCAGAGGATCCACCTTGTAAATACGGTCATTCTAAAAATATAGAGGTAAAAAGATTGCTAGGTTTAGAAAGGAAGTTGGGTAGGGATCATGAATTAAAACAACAGTATACTGATGTGATAAAAGAGTATTTATTGCTGGGCCATATGGAGAAAATGGTCGACGAGGCTGAAAGAAACAAAAGTGATGCAGTTTATTTACCCCACCACGCAGTGGTTAGACAAGATAAACTGACAACTAAAGTAAGAGTGGTTTATGACGCGTCATGTAAGGGGACAAACGGAGCTCCCTTAAATGACACCTTAATGGTAGGACCCACTCTTCAGGCTAATTTGAGACATATTGTTATGAGATGGCGACAACATCCAATTTATCTGGCAGCAGATATAATAACAATGTATCGCCAAATCAAAGTGGCTCGATCGGATACGGATTTCCAAAGAATTGTCTGGAGAGAGAATCCTGACAAGGAGATAGAGGACTTCCGATTTCTGACTGTCACCTTTAGCACGTCATGCGCCCCTTACTTGGCTGTCAAGTTGTTACACCAAGTTGCATGCGGTAGTATGTATCCATTGACTGCTGAAAGAGTGACGTCAGACTTCTGTGTGGACGATCTGATGACTGGGTGCCAGTCTGAAACAGAAGTAATAAGAATTTATAGTGAGATGAATAGTCTATTAGAGAAAGGGGGGTTTCAATTGCAAAAGTGGACAAGCAATAGAATGTCCTTATTGGAAACCTTAAAGGAAAGTTCCGGAAGAGACTTGGAAATTAAAACTGATAAAGTAACTAAGATTTTGGGACTTACCTGGAACCGGAACACGGATGAATTTGATTATTCTGTAAAGATGTCACCTCCGGCTGCATCTGAAACAAAAAGAACGGTCATATCCGAAATATCACGGCTTTATGATCCTTTAGGATGGATAGCGCCGTGCATTATAACCTCAAAGGTTTTCATACAAAAGCTGTGGATTAGTGGTATAGGCTGGGACGATGAACTGCCACCAGATCTCTCACAAGAGTGGAAATATTACAGATCAGAATTAGAGAAACTGGTGGATTTTCATATTCCCAGATGGATAGGCAAAGGGAAAGAGGATAGTGTTATAGAGCTACATGGTTTTAGCGATGCGTCAAATACAGCTTATGCGGCTGTGGTGTACTGTCGCATTATAAATGCTAGTGCGCAAATACAGTCGCACCTCATAACCGCGAAGACAAAGGTAGCTCCTATTAAGCAAATATCCATTCCACGGCTGGAATTGTGTGGTTCTGTTTTAGTAGCCAAATTATTGATCGAAGTAGCTGAAGTGATGAAAATTCCAAAGGCTAATATACATGCTTGGACCGATTCATCTGTGGTTTTGGCTTGGTTAGATGATCATCCAAGCCGTTGGAAAACTTACGTGGCCAATCGCACTTCAGAAATAATTAGTTTGCTAGATAACACACAGTGGGCTTATGTTAAATCTAAAGAAAATCCAGCGGATATCGCTTCTCGTGGCGTATCCCCAGCGGTTCTACTTAATGATGATCTATGGAAACATGGACCAGACTGGTTAAGAAATGATCGGATAGAGTACACCAGACCTAGCGCAATACGCACAAATGAGGAGAAAAACCCGGTTAAGGTTCACGCTGCCAACCTAGTACAGGATTTTGAAGTCATTTGGGGAACTAGGTATTCATCACTGACACGTTTGGTGAGGGTTGTTGCGTATTGTAAAAGGTTTTTGCAGTCAACAAGAACTCTTAAGGCGAACAGTAAAGTTACAGCTTACCTGTCAGCTTCCGAAATTCGCGAAGCCTTAAATGTGTGTATCAGGCAAAGCCAACAGCAATGGTTTCAGGCAGAACTGACGGCCCTGAAAAATAAGGTTTCATTAGATAAAACGAGTTCTTTATATAAATTAAATGTATTTATTGATCAATCTGAGATATTGCGCGTTGGAGGAAGGTTACGATACTCTCCACTACTCGACGACACAAAGCACCCAATAGTTATTCCTCATGTTTCAAGTTTAGCCAAGTTAATTGTAGCCGACGCACATGAAAAGACTTTTCATGGAGGACAGCAACTGGTACTCAATTTTATACGCACCAAGTACTGGATCAGCCGCGCAAAAAATATGGTAAGAGCTCATATACGTCGTTGTGTTCCCTGTATTCGATATGCAGCGACCACAAAACATCAGCTAATGGGAGAGCTTCCAGCTTGCAGAGTAACACCCAGCAAACCATTTCTTAACTCTGGTGTCGATTATGCGGGCCCCATTAATATAAGAGTCTCTAAGGGTCGTGGACAACGGTCGTATAAAGGATACATCTGTTTATTTGTGTGCATGGCCACGCGCGCAGTACACATCGAGGCAGTTTCAGATTTAACCACTGAGGGTTTCCTATCAGCTTTTAGACGGTTCATTTCCCGGCGCGGCCAGTGTCGTCATATATGGAGCGATAATGGCACAAATTTTGTAGGCGCTGCCAAGGAGTTACAGCTCCTTTTCAACCAAGAGAGTTCAATGTATAAAGACATTGCAGCGGCTCTTGCAAACTCTCAGACGGAATGGCACTTTATCCCTCCCCACGCTCCGAATTTTGGTGGACTGTGGGAAGCAGGGGTGAAAAGTGTAAAGCACCATCTGAAGCGCGTCATAGGTGACTCTATTTTGACGTTCGAGGAGCTGTCCACAGTCCTTTCTCAAATTGAGGCGTGCCTAAATTCAAGGCCCTTGTCTCAGGGTAGTAGTGATCCAGAGGATCCTGTTCCACTAACTCCTGGACATTTCTTGGTGGGTCATCCATTGGTAGTGGCCCCCGACTACAATTATGAAAATGCCACAGTTAGTACATTACGCAGATGGCAATTAGTACAACGTATGGTGCAGCACTTCTGGCGTAGATGGAAGCAGGAATATTTGACAAACTTCTTCCAAAGGCATAAATGGAATATTCGTAACCCTGACTGTAAGATAGATGACATAGTTCTTATAAAAGAGGATAACTTACCTCCAGCCAAGTGGTTATATGGTAGAATTATGCAGCTGCATCCGGGTAAAGATAATTTGACGCGCGTTGTCACTATTCGTTGCAAAGGCACTACGATTAAACGTCCAATTTCAAAATTGTGTTTTCTTCCTGCTACGGAATAAGTCAATTTATGTTAAAAAAGCTAATTTGGAAATTTTTAAACTTATATTTTGTGCTAAGGTTGTGTTGTGGTTCTAATGTATGTTCTTATAGTGTATGTACTTACTTATAATTTAAACAATGTGTTATACCTTGTGCATCATCAACTTATTGTTACGTTATGTTTTTAATCTAGTTCACACGAAATCCATGGTCGTGAAAATGTTTTACTTGTATGTTGTTGTTTTAAGTACTTTGTCAAACGATAAATTTTGTTGAAGTTTTCATGTTTTGATCGAAGCCATATCTGTCCACTATATTGCAAGTTGATGTAAAGAAGCCGTCCACTACTTAGTATTTGTCATAAATTATTATCATACAGTCCATTGTTCTTGTTGTTGCTGAGTTTGTTCATGGTGGGCGGTACGAAAAGGAAAATCTTCCTTTTGGTGGGCGGAATGTTAAATGTAGAAATTATAATCGCAATAAAGATGTACTCGGTCCCCACGCTATCCAATGACAGAAATTAATATTTCTTAAACGATAGTACCGGATAGCTCGATAGATGGCGTTGGGATCGAGTTACATCTCGCTATGGTTTCGTTACCGGCAAGTAATATAGTAATAATCTTTGCAAAATAAAATCGTCTCGCTCTGAGGTACTTCGTTTAATTTGAGTAACCCTAGCTTCAAGGCAACTTGTACTGATATTGTACACCTGGTGTACTCCGACGGTGATGGGGAAGGGTTTAGTGTCGCCAACAGAGGTCCTAACAACGGAATCGGAATTGAGGTACATGTCTCGAATTATGTCAACATAGGCTTCTGGTATCCCTTTGGACCTCAGTGCCCACCAGATCACCCCCCGAGGGACACAGTCGAAGGCCTTCTGCATGTCTAAAAAGAGCATATGCAGAGGCGTGTTCTTCGATCTGTATCTCTCCATGGTGATCCTTAGGGCGAAGATAGGGTCCGTGGTTCCGTACCCTGGACGGAACCCATATTGACACGTCGAGACAGCACACTCCTGCCAGATCCGGGAGTTTAAAATCCTCTCAAAGATCTTCATGGTGTGGGACATGACCTTTATACCGCGATAGTTGCCACACTCCTGTACCGATCCCTTGCCTTTGAAGACTGGAGTAATAATACTCAGTCTCCATTAGCTCGGGATTTTGCCGGTCAGGAGCACGCGGTTCAAAAAGCAAGTTAACATGCCCACACCGCGAGGACCCATCGTCTTCCAGGCCTCAATGGGGACTCCATCGGCTCCGACAGCTTTCCGATTCGCCATGCGACGAAGAGCCCTGTGGACTTCCTCAGGCGTTATCGGGGGCACTAATCCAAGGTTCGGAGGGAGTTCCGGTGTCTGCACCTCTTGGTGCTGCTTATTCAGCAGCTCGTGGAAGTACGTACACCAGCTCTCCTTCACCGTGCGATCCTCGCAAAGGCAGCATTTTTCTCGTAGAGCGGTTGCAAGTGGTCTTGTCTGGCTCTGGCTACAGCTCTTTTAGTGGCACGTTTGGCAACCTTATATGCGTCGCGATCTTCAGGAGATCCGGTCGCCAGCCACATTTTGAAGAGAGCTTTCTTCACCCTTGTCTCCCTCTGGACTGTGTCGTTCCATCACCAGTTCTCCTTGTTAATTTTGCGACCGCCCTTAGACACGCCGAGCACCACCCGCGCCGCCCTAGCAATAGCTGCCTGGATTCTGTCCCAGTGATCTTGGACAGATTCTCCCTCGGTACCAGCGCACTTGTCGCCAATAACCGAAGCGAACTCCTTGTACTTATTTTCATCAAGCAGCCACCACCGGATCTGGCGCCGGCAGCGCTCAACGCGTCTACATTAGGCCTTAACGCAGAGATCCATGACAAGGAGACGGTGTTGTGCAATAAGACTCTCACCGGGTATGACTTTGCAGTTGGCTACTTTACCGATGTGGTGTCTCCTAGTTAGTAGGAAGTCGATCTGGGTAGCGCTTCGCCCGCTCCGGTGGGTAACAAGGTGCTCCGGTTTCTTTTTGAAATAGGTGTTCACAATTGCCAGGTGAGCGACCGCACACGTTCGGAGAATGTTGTCCCCTTCCGCGTTGCGGCTACCGTACCCAATGCCACCGTGAACACGCTCAAACCCGTCACACTTCTCACCCACATGACCGTTCAAATCACCACCCAGAACGTTCGTCCGCCTTATAGACAATAAAAAAATTAAGACCCGTATTTTTTATTCAGTCGAAATTACCAAAAACCACTGAGATACAGCGTATTAAAGTTACGGAGTGGGAGCTAATTACTTCACACCGTGGTATATTTTGTACCACGGAGTGACGTCATGCGACATTTCAAATCAATTTAATTATCTTCGTATTCAATATTTTTTATAAATCTATCTGATGGACATTAAATTATTTTTTAGGACACGATCTAATTAAAAGAATTCAAAAGTACCCAACCTTATACTTCCCATTCCATCAGCTCATGAATCACTTTATGAAAATTGCATCGTAACATTTTAGTGACGTAAAAACATTCATTTCATACATCCTGATATCCTGTCCTGTAATATGACGTCATATTTTATGTTTTACGACCGTACTCCTCAAAGTTTGGTAGCACTTCGCCGTTCAATAGTTTCCGACAGCCATCAAGTTCCTAAGTATTGCAGTGATATATCTTTGTGAATTGGTCATGGTAGTTTCGATATGTAAGGAGAATTTTTGAAATACGTCCAGGGTTGTCATGAAAAAAATTAAATGACTGATCTGAAGAAAAAAAACCTAATACACTATGTAACAAAAACCCTGTTGTTCCTTTCAGGGACATATATGTTTACTTACAAGCACATCATTAATGAAATTATAATTTAAAAAAAGTAATTATTGTCTAGTCGAGGGGTCAACATCAAATAACTATTAAAATCGACACATTCGACAAAATGTTTAGAATATCTGAATAGATTGTCGGGAACGTTCTACTTATGTCTTCTTCATGCAGAATTGCAAAGGTAAGTAATTTGTTAAAGATTACAAATATTAATAATTAAATATTTATTGTAATTATAATTTTTGTTGCACAAATTTTTATAAATGATATGTTTTATTACATCTGTATACCGATTCATAAAACGTAGGCAGAAGGAACAACAGGGTTTTTGATACATATTGTATAAGTATACGATTGTTTTAAAATTTCCTTCACCAGTAGTTAGGTATTCTATTAAATGTGTAACTGACTTAATGCACATGACGATAGTATAATGGCCTCTTTAATTGGCACTTTCTTGGTAGAATTCACGAGGGGAATGGTGCTGATAGCCGAATTACAGACTATGCCTAGTTCGGCTACAGACGCTAAACTCTATATTTTAATTAAAATTGTTGCCACATGTCATGTAACTGGTACTAAGTTTTTGGAAATAAATAATTATTATTATTCCGTTTATTTTTCTACATATACATATTCATTTACATTTTTAAATGTTTATAAAAAACATAAAAACATTTTAAAATATAAAAAAAAATGTTCCATCGATGGCGGGAGCGGGGTCCAAGTTATCGGTGGTTAGGGCTCCAGAGACAGGAACCTCCTCACGATGCGGGCCGTATCGAGGAGTACTGCCTTTTGAATCTAGCCCTTGATCCAATTGCCTAACAAGAGCCTCAATGGCTGTTGGTCGAGGCTCTTGGCTATCAAACCATTATTATTATTATTATAGTTTGTTCAGAATCATTAATTAAATCAAATCCTGTAATTTTTAATCCTAAAAACAACGAAACCTGCTTAAATTTAAACAGTACAGCCAAATGCAAAAGGAATCCTCTAGTATCACGAGGAGTGTCTCAGGTGTTCCGAATATGAAGCCTATGCCAGATCAGGCACCGAATATAGCTAATGATGATCGTTTCGTGTCGGTGCAACGGAGGGAGCGCCGCTCCTGCAGGACCAGGCCCGAGCCGACGACGCGTTGTGTTTCACGCGCGCCTCAAAGTAATGTCAGCACATCGTGACGGGATCCACGAAGACCGATGCCTCCTGGGTCAGGGATGAGGGTTGTTTAAATAAGAAACCCTGGCCCTGCCGCATAAGCAAGTGAAGAAACACGGGTGAGTATTAGTCAGTAAAAGTCTAACTCTCTTCAGCTCCGCCCAGAGCGGGAAAGGTCATTTGATGATTCCCCATACCAAAAAAAGGGGCCCGAAGTCAACTTGGGTGCCGCAAAGCCAAATCTCTCGCCTATGCTACAACACTAAGGCGGAGGACATCGTTTAGTAGGTACTCCAGAAGACGAGATACTCGCCGAGGAAGCAGTTACTGAAGTCGCGTCGCAACGTTCACTTCAAGGCGTTCGTGGTACTCGTACGGAATTGAATTAAACAGCTTAAGAACATGCTAGTAGTAGCGAAGTACTATTTTATAATATAAATATGTATGTTTAGGTTCGGCTTCACCCGCGTGGAATTCGGTGATATCGCGTTTTTTAGATTTCCCTCGGGAATAAAACTAATTAAATGACGATTGTTCAGTTTTCGACAGGAGATGAAAAATGATTAAATTATTAAAATGGCTATGAAAAAATTAGGGTTAATCGTAGAAGGGTGAAAATTTAGGATTGTATGTATTTTTGTATGTTGTATCATAAAAAAAATTAAAATTAAATTTTTGTCAAAAAAATAAATAATAAATTTCGGGGTGGACTACCCCTTACATTTAGGGGGGTGAAAAATAGATGTTGGCCGATTCTCAGACCTACTCAATACGCTCACAAAATTTCATGAGAATCGGTGAAGCCGTTTCGGAGGAGTATGGGAACGAAAAAAACGAATTTTGTATATAAGATAAATGTCAAAACTATCACGGAATATGATCACAAACATTAATGAATAAACAATGTTTCCATAAAAGAATTATCTATATTTTATTTTTATATACAGACGTGTACAGAAATTAACATTTCGATAATGAATTCAACTTACATGATTTGAAGGTGACTTGTCCATCACTTATTACCTACTAAGACTATATTTACTTTTATTCAATGCCATATACTTTTATCATAATTTCCTTACCAAATGAAATAAAATTTTTCCTCACACAGAAAACACCTCTAAAAACTCCAATACTGGGTTGTACGCAAATCAACGGACTTACGTTGGGAGCAGATAAAAATATTCGCTCCCGGTCCGTTTATCCGGATCCTAATAAAACTTTCTTCCGTAAATCTGTTGCCCCATTGAGCGAGACTTGTAACGGCCGAAGCGATATATGAATGTTTTTGTTCGTTATATGGTCTATGTTTGCGTGAAATTTTGGCTTGTTATGGAAAAAAAAGTTGAGCCGCAAATGCAAATAACCTGCACCATTTGTGTCTTCCTCCCCATTTTTTGTTTGGGATGGGAAATCATCAAATGACTTCTCCCGCTCTGGAAGGAGCAGAAGGGCGTGTCAGACTTTTACTGACTAAAACCCACTTCATTTCACATCACACTTTCACTTGCCTGTACGGCCCTTCTTTTTTAACCAACCCGCAACCTTGACCCAGGAGGTATCGGTCTTCGTGGACCACGTCACGTGTCTTCTTCTCCTTGGTATTCCATACAAAGGCTGTAAAATAATGTATAAAATTAGCGCTAAACCAGCCCATTGTGTCACCCTTTGTAATGTTTTCATATTTGTGTTCCGTAATGTATAAGGTGTACATATCTATTAAAGAGTATTATAACTGTCTATGACCATACATAGACAGAATACTCTTTAATAGATTTATTATGTCTATATCCTCAATCACCTGAGCCTATCGCACGTCACCCCTGCAACTATATGATTGCCAGATTGCGTCACAACACCTTGTCCTCCGCATTCCTTAGGCAGTCTACCACCATACCATCAGCTAGGTGTATCCCACCCAGCAAATACGCGGTCCCCACTGCAAGACTCGGCTGCTCCAGTAGCTATTCGTCCTTTGACAGACAAGTCCAATCCACTGTCACCTAAATTTGCTTACTCTGCAGGCTACATCAGTAACTCCTGCTCATTGCCGGATAATTTCATTTCTGATCCATCCATTCCTGACTTCAAAGCGCGCTGAGCAACGTTACTTTTTAGGAACATGTTCCTACAAAAATTACACATAAACATATTTAGCCGCCTAGCTTAAATGGATCTAGTGGATTACTTTATAATACTCAATCATGACAGCCCAGAGCCAGGCACCACTATTTTTCTAAATCACCTGAATTCAATAGAAAAGTCTTAGTCTATATTTTAGCTAGACGAAGGCAAAAGAGAAGGAAGCATATTGGCCTGTCCACTGACTTAGCTTCAAACGAAATTGTGAACGAAGAAAGAACTCACACAGGAAGACAGGAAGAGGTCTTGAATACTGGAATGGAACAGTAAGGATTTTGTGGAAATAGTCATACGAGCGTTCGTAAAAGGCCGGAAATTGCCAGAATAATAACGAAAGAACAATGAGGCTGTTTGAACAATAACACGTCCCTATAATAATAATAAACTGTAGTGTTATTAATTCAATACTCTACTAACCAATATATGTACATTACTATTATCTAAGTACGAATAAATTTCGTAATAGGCAGTATCTCACTGTTATCAGCAATCTGTAGGGTAATCATCATTGTGTGAGCAATGAGTAAAACCCTTTATTATAGAATTTTAATATTCATGTTTTCGAACTCAAACAGGCACTTTATTCTTCTTCTTCTTCAGCCTATAGATGTTCACTGCTGGACAAAAGACTCCCTCAAGGCTCTCTACGATGACCGGACTTGTGCTGCCCGCATCCATCGGCTTCCTGCTTATGTTATGGGTACTTTATGTAAATCGTCACATGAATGTCTCGAACTTAAATCGTGGAACCCAAAATTCGAAGATATATGACCCGGACTATGCCCACGAAGTCGATCGTCCCACCTCTTCTTACAGAAAGGAGGCCTATAACCCAGCAATGAAAACTCTACAGGCTAATTATGTGTACATATGTTACTATGTCCAATCAGGGTTTTAACACAAGATTTAATAAAAAGTCAATAAAAAGGGCCAGCCAGACAAAATTAAAATAAAAACCCCCATCAAATTCACCCTGCCATCAAACGTAACGAACACTCATCGTAACTCACATAAGTTAGCAGTCAAAATTTAATTCACGAAGAATTGCCCAATCCCAAAGCGGGTATGGACATAGAATGAAAAAAACCGAATAGAAGTGAAACTCACCTTTGTGCTTGCCACAAATAGCGTCGAAATTATAACCTACCTTTTTAGTTATAAATTAGTGCTTGACCGCAATCCCGCCTGATTGTAAGCAGTGTTGCAATCGTTGATGGTAAAGCGCACTAGTTTATTAAGAGCCTATTCACTCACGAAAACTGTGAGTGAATAGAAAGGAAGACGGTAGTTGAGCAAGGTAATGTAATGTTAAACCCAACATTCGACGTCCTCCGTGGCGCAGCGGTCAACACGCCTGCCTGCGACGTGGAGGCCCCGGGTTCGATCCCCAGCCAGGTCATGAAGGAAAAACGATCTTTTCCTGATTGGCCTGGGTCTTGGATGTTTATCTATATATGTATCTATTATAAAATAAAGTATCGTTGAGTTAGCATCCCATAACATAAGTCTCGAACTTACTTTGGGGCTAGCTCAATCTGTGTGATTTGTTAAAAAAAAAAAAAAAAACAATACGACCAACGATGCTGCGCCAGAGGGAGATTGATCTGGAGATCCTCCACGACCAAAAGTCCCGAAACAACAATATTTTTTGTGCATTACAAAGTGCTGTTTTTGGTATTGTTCGTTGGGTTATTGAGATTTTTCATGTGTGAATAATTAAGCTGCACGATTACTGACAAATGCATGAGTGGATAAGCAGATCCTATCTTTGCATAACTCGTTCCACAAAATATCAGTTTCAGACACTTAGCTATTATATATGGTCCCTAAATGATCCAACCTACACGAAGTCTTGTTCTTTAAAAGAGAGCCCTGAATTTGATTCTGCATTTTCTCTTAAGACTACTACAGACATGCCGGCGGCAATGCCGCCGGGTTCATGTCGAGCGGCTAGACCGCCGGCAATACGAGCCGCCGGCACAAGCCGCACAAAGCCGTCAAGCATCATTCCGGTTGTGACAGTCACATTGAACGCTAGTGAAGTGAAATTTTTTTTTGGTTGGTTGGTTGTAGAGGTGGTTAATATAGCGCATAGCGCCATTCTATAGCACGCTATTTTTTCATAGCGCATAGCGCACGCTGTGTAGGTGGACGTTAAGACGCTATGACGCTATAACGCTATTTACGCTATGAATGAAATTGATCTAACGACTCGCACAGCGCGCGCCTGCTCTCCGCGGGCGCTGGCCGCTATCTGCGCAATGCGCTATGAAAAAATAGCGTGCTATAGAATGGCGCTATGCGCTATACGGGCAGTCAGTAATCGCGTGAGCGCTGTGGACTATAAATGTATGTTTGTTGTCGGAGCACGCTATTTTCATCGCGCGCGATCTTAATTGTTAGTGTAAATATTAGTATAAAGTTCTGTTGAAAAACGAACTAGTGACGATTATTTAGTGGCTGCAAAGGTATTATTAGTGTGTGTAAATATTAATATATAATTCTGTTGCAAAACGAACTAGTGGATATTATTTAGTGTCTACTCTATGTAAAAATGTCTAATCGCAAAGGTGGTGGTTTGCCAATCTGGAACTTTTTTGAAAAATCTGCAGACGGCAGCAAGACTGCTATTTGTAATTATTGTCACTGACAGTTGTCCTTTAAATTAATTTTTTCGAAATCAGGATATATTATCAGTAATCGAGGAACACGGTTGTCTACTACAAAAGTAGTTCAACTAATGTTTTTAAATGTTAATAAAATATAAATTAAAGAAGAACTACTGTATATATCTGTGTATAATGTAAATAGTTGTTTTTTTGTATATATACAATCAATGAACTTTTAAATTCGCCTATATTTGATTTACGATTTATTAAAATTAATGTTAGAATAACCTTTACCAATTATAGACAGTCCTAAGCCTGAAAAGTATGAAAGAGAGTTCATTGATATCTTTCTATATTGCTTTTTTAGCGTTCCGTTATAGCATGCGGTCTATGTATCGAAGAACGCTATGTAAAGTAACACGCTATGAAATGTAGCGTGTTGCAAGAATTATCGCGCCTGCTGGACGTCCACGTGCTTTCTTATTTATAGCGCGCTATAACATAGCGCATTTAATAGCGCGCTATAAATTAATAGTTTATAGTCTATAGCGTGCTATTTTTTTATAGCCGTTTTGAACAACTCTAGTTGGTTGGTTGGTTACAATGAATACGAAAATCATCAGCACTGCCGCCGCAGTGTCGGTGTGTGTGTGTCACTGTCCCGCATAGTCTGCATTTCTGGGATTCCATAATATATCATTTTCATGAAATTTTTCAACTAATAGCAACACTATTTCATCGTCTCAATGAAACGACATTTTAATTTGTTGAATACACACAAACCGCACACCACTACCGCTCGAATGCCAGGCACGAACTGACGCTGACAAGCCACGTACCCCGGCACACACCGGCGGCCATGCCGGCGCCTCCTTTGTGCGGCAAAGCCGGCGGCTTTGTATGCCGCCGGGTGTACAGCCGCTTGGCCGGCGGCTTACCCGGCGGCTCTGCCGCCGGCACTGTGTGTAGGAGCCTTTAGATTAGTTACATAGGAAAAAAACACCCTTTTGTTTGCTCTGGATGGTAAATCATCATCTCTAGCGTTCTGGGCGGAGTGGAAGGGCGTGTCAGACCTTTAGTGACCAAACCCACTAACTTGTCTTTCTTCACCTGTCTGTGCGCCAGGGCCAAGATTCCTTTTTAACTTACCTACAACTCTGCTCCAGGAGGCACTGGTCTTCGTGGTTTCCGTCACGATGTGCTGACATCTCTTTGAGGTGTGAAACTCAACGCGCCGTCGTTTCGGGCCTGCTCTTTACCACCACAGGAAACACTCTTAAAAATATGACTGACTAATTAAATTATTTGTTTCTGAAAACACTCCATGCCAAAAAAAGAAAACAATTTTGTCGATCGAATACGTAGCCCGCGTTTCGATCGACATGCAGACGCTACTCAATTTGAAAACCATCGCCCCTTTATTTCGGAGCAATAAGAGTGGTTTTGGTAATTGGCCTCTGAAGTGCGGTCACTGTACGTGACCACAAAAGACTGTACAATTCCGACCACGTTGAACGATTCTTACGTTTCAGAACTGTAGACATTAGGAGTAAAAGTTTTGCTTGTAAAGCCACTTGCGACCAACCAATAAGTGCTTGGCCACACTGCAAACGCGGGCGCGGAGCGGGCGCGGGGCGGGCGCGGTGCGTCGTACTCAAATATATGAAACTTAATACAAGCGTCCATAGTGATAACGCGGGCGCGGCGAGAGGCGCGGGCGACTTAAAGCGAGGAGCACCCGTGTAATTCAAACCATAGTTCGTTCATGAAAGTGTCCGCGGTCAGTGCGCGGGCGGCAAGCGAGAAACCGCGCGGTAAGCGGGGATTTCAAACCATTCTGTACTGACCGCGCGCGTCGACACCGCGCTTGACTGCGGCCAGAGAAATCGCGCGAGTCACCCGCGCTGCGCCTCGCGGCGCGTTTTCAGTCTGGCCAAGCACTCACAATGGATCTCTTACTCATGGATCGATTGATTAGCAGGGTGATTGCGTAACACGCTATCAATAGCAACAGGTTTCATTTTGACAGTTCAACAACATTCATTGCGTTATTCACGTTGTTGAGCAGACGCGTGTCCGACCATATGGAGCAATGGATTAGCAATATGCTTCAAAATGATTCTAACTGATAGTAATAGTGTGTAATTAGGGTAATTTGAATCATTTTGAGGCGTATAGCTAACTAGCGGCCACCAGCGACTTCGTTCGCGTGGAATTAGTTATGCGCCGCTCCTTTTGGTCGCAGCGTGATGTTATATAGCCTAAAACCTTTCTGGATTAAAGGCCTATCCAACGAAAAAAGAATTTTTCAAATCTGACCTGAGATTAGCGCGCAAACAAACAAACATAATAACAAACTCTTCAGCTTTATATATTAGTATAGATATAGATAAATTATTCCATGTTTTCGATAAATGTGTCTGCTCAACAACGTAAATACTTACCTAATGAATGTTGTTGAACTGTCAAAATGAAAGCCATTGCTCCTGATAGGGTGTTACGCAATTACCCTGCAAGTTAAGTTGCGCTTTCCATAATTGTTCCATAGATGGTTGCCTCAAGAGTTGCATTAAGCCGTAACGTTGTCAGAAGCCTGAAAATATGACAGTCAGTCTTTCCAAGGCTGTCGTGTTACCCAAAAACGGAATTTTGGAGGTCAGATAGGCAATTGCTAACGAAACCGTGGACCTGGCGCACATGCAAGTTAAGAAACACGGGTGGGTTTTAGTCAGTAAAAGTCTGACAAGAAGGGCTTGACAGATTTTTACTGACTGAAACCCACCCGTGTTTCTTCACTACCAGGGCCGCGGTTTTTTAACCAACCCGCAACCCTGGACCACGTGGCATCGGTCTTCGTGGACCCGGGAGTCTGACAATCCCAGAGCGGGAAGGTCATTTTACTTACCCATCCAGAACAAAAAAAATATATAGGCAGTTGCTTTATGTCAAGGGTTGGCTTTCAGTAACCAGATGCAGTCGAATACCAGTAGTATTACTAGGAACCGGCCCTAATATAACTGGGAATGTTGAAGAACGTTAAAAAAAAAAACAAAAACGGGGTATAATATGATGAGTTCCGCTTCGAAACAACCTTATTCTATGATCCGGGTTCCGCGTAAAAGCTATGCGTCATTTTTATGTGCGGTTATGTTGTATCTAACCAAATATTTGTATTGTGTGCGGAGTATCGCATATTTTGGGGATTTATGTCCCACCCTTTTCTATTAAGAATGAGTGGGCCCGTATATAAAATTGGGGAAATTCGGCACGTTAAATCATGATTTTTTTTTATTGTATTGGTATATAGTTTTATTTTTCTAGTTATTATTCTTGTTTGTTTTAAACTTAAATAACTTTCCTCCAGAATTCGAACAATCTGATAGCTTTTTTCATTAACCTTGCAAATACCTTCCATAATGCAGCAGTTTGTGCAGAAAGACCATTATAAGTGGTGAGGCATAGTTGGTAATAGCATACGTTTATCATTTATATTTTAGTTATTATTAAGGAACTATTGAAGGAAAGAAGTATTGTTAACATATTATGACCTGCAAAATTTTATAAAAGATGGCTTCAAGTGATAAATAGAACATTTTTTTTTTTATTTTGGGAAAAAAGAAGGCTAGTTAACTTACACTCTTCTTACGCATTCCAAAGGTCCGAGACCTCAGAGTCCCGAAGGATATGTCAAAAAAGAATAATAATTGCAGGAAACGAGTCTACTACTATCAAATAATATTTTGAGCTATCTGAGAGCAAGTATCTTTTTTTTATTATTTTCGGATTGTTATGTCAACCTTAAACTGTTTTAGCCATGATGATTCAGAACAGAGTGAGTAATATGTCAAAATATAGTTTAAAACCCTAAAAAAAAACATGCTTTTAAAGAATATGAAACTAAAAGTTAAAAATAATTTGGCGCTTTGTGCCATAATTTTTGTATATTTCCTCCCGCTTTTTTCTAATTTATCCTAGTATTGTTTATAAACAATAATAGTATACATACAGTATGTTAAATAACAGAGAGCGTTCCCTTAAACTCGTTAATATATATCATTAATAGATTAAAATAAAAATATCAGCATAGAAAAATAAGCATAAAAAAATCCGAATAAAAAAAATCTAATTGGAAATAAATTTGAAACCTCCTGTTTTAAATCAAAATAGTAGTCAACATGTATAAATAAATTGCGACGTTGCCGTCTTTCATGTTCGCGTGTACAGTGTGTTTCTTTTACATGTCAATTTAAAATTTTTATTGAATATTTTCTTATTGAAAAAATTTTTAAAACATTTTGTTTTCGAATGGAAATATTTTATTGTATGTATGCTATACTATTTCGGGTTAATGGGAACGCCCTCTGTTAGTTAACATACTGTATATACTATTGTCATAAATTTAATTTTAAAATTATTTTTAACTTTTTAGTTTGATATTCTTTAAAAGCATGTATTTTTAGTTTTTTAAACTATATTTATTTTCAACTTCTTAGTTCAATATTATAACGCTTAACTGGTGTTCATTTGTTTTTACCAAACTTTTCTTAATCTCCAACACACAAAATAGCAAGTACAAAAATTCGTTATGATGCGTTACCCAAGTAACTAAATCTATGACTAAATCTAAACTTAATTCTTTTCCTGCACAAATTAATACCGCTCGGCCAACGAACGTATTGAAAACGATTGGACATTTTACAGTAATGAGCCGCTCACTCGTAGTCCAAAGAGTTAGAGACGGACAAACAAACAAGCAAACATACGGCTACCTCCGTGGCGCAGCGGTCAACACGCCTGCCTGCGACGCGGAGGCCTCGGGTTCGATCCCTGGCCAGGTCATGATGTAAAAACAATATTTTCCTGATTGGCCTGGGTCTTGGATGTTTGAAGTATATGTATCTATTATAAATATAGTATCGTTGAGTTAGTATCCCATAACACAAGTCCCGAACTTACTTTGGGGCTAGCTCAATCTGTGTGATTTGTCCGTATATATTTATTTATTATTATTATTATACAAGTGAAGCTAATAATGAGCATGTAAAAAGAGAATATAGCAACAGATACCATCATTATATTCTATTCTAACAATTACTTTCAATCGTATTGACAGGCCACTGATCCATCCCACCGCAATACGTCATAAAGCAACTACACGCAGCAAAACCACAAGCTCACCACAGCGTTAAGGAATTTCATGTATTCATTTACAAACTTTGTATACTCTTATAAACCGAGTATGATTTTCACCACTCGCCACAATTTCGAACAACAAGCTTTTGTCAAAGTTATTGATGAATGGAGGCTTGGCGGAAATGATGCTTAATTTCTGGACTGTATCAAGATTAGGGTCGCAGCGGCATCCACACAGCTATAGCCGTTTTGCGTGGATATGACAGACCGTGGTCATATTTGCTAACTCATGACTAATTGGTAAAAGTATCATAATTATCTGCCCTACTTTTGAATCTAATCTTAGTGTTTTAGGGCCCAACCAAATATACACCATACTACCAGATCATCATCATCTCAGCGTTAATCCCAGTCGCATCCGAAGGTTTTTCAGCTTTAGAGTCTGGGGCCCGCTTTACCAGTCTAAATGCTGATTTGGCTAAACTTCGATATTTTCCGTGAAGCGACTGCCGTCTGACCTCCCACAACCTGAAGGCGATATCAAAGCATTGCAGTTAGACCAAATAGAGGTACTACCAGATATACTGGTAGGTATATCTGGTAGTACCTATAGTGGTAGCACCTATACCTAGGCATATCTCGTTACCACCGGAACTAGGAACCAGGTTAGTTCAGTTATTGTTAGTTCTCATTAACAAAAAGTATTCTTTTATATAAGTACTAGCTTTCCGCCCGCGGCTTCGCCCGCGTGGAGTTCGGTTATATCGCGCGTTTTAGATTTCCTTCGGGAATATAAAATTTTTCCGGAATAAAAAATAGCCTATGTTCTTTCTCAAGGTCTAAAGATTGTCTGTGCCAAATTTCATCAAAATCGGTTGAGAGGTTTAAGCGGGAAAGCGTAACAGACAGACAGACAGAGAGACAGACCGACAGACAGACAGACAGAGTTACTTTCGCATTTATAATATTAGTATGGATTCATTTAATAAAAAGTATTCATAATATACAAAGTGGTGCTGACAATACGACAATAAATTAAACCTCGTGTACCTCAACACATTCTCAGTCTACCCATAAAAAATCATATAAATATATCCGTTAGTTTAGTCACAGGAAATTATTTTTCATTATTCACATTTTCTACATGATGTAAGTACATGTTGATAAGGAAGCGCTTACAGGTTGATGACCGCCGCATCCGCGGTAGGTACTAAACTTTAATAATAATGACGCCCAAAAAAAAGCAATTCTCGATATAGGACCGCGCTATCGCCGATCGGAGGTCAGTGAACCAAAATATTTTAAAGGATGTTCTATTCCGTTTACAATTTTATGCGATTTAGTTTGATTTTTTTTTATTTTTGATGCTAGGTTTTTTTCTATGGTTTAGGATTATTCCTATGAACCAGCATTGTCCGTGTTTCCATTTGTTGTCGTATTACCAGCACTACTCTGTATATTCTATTTCATAAACGGCGGTAAACAAGTTCAATAAAGAAAGTCTCAAGTTTGCAGTCTTGTACCATAATAATAAAACATTTAATTACAATCCAAATTACTTTAAGCAAATATTCAACAAAGCAGTTCATAATTACCGTCTACAAGAATTCGCACACCCAAATATAGGCATAGAAACGTACTTACGTAACACTGTGACAGGTACAAATAAGTTACGCTTGTGAGAAATGTTTTCATCTATTGTGGAGTGGAGACGAGGGTTATAGGTACGGATGTCGAAACGTTGGCAAATGTATTTACTTACCGAAATTTACAGAGGGACTTTGGACGTGAATAGAGCATTTTGGCACTTTCTGTGGGTTTTCGTTAAGTTATTTCTGGTTTGTATGGCCAGTAATTTGAGGATTCAGATGGGTATAAGTGTTTTGTATTGAGAAGGCGAAAGGGTAATCCTACAAGCCTTAGAGCCTTCTTAGACTTCGTAATTCACAGTTAAAAACTGTTGACAGTTTTCGGTTAGTTTTGAACTGAGAATTATTCTTTCATCAATCTTTTTAACGCATTTTGCACCACATTTAGGTTTAATATTATTATCTACTAACGATCCGCTCCGGTAGAATGCTGCAATGCTGATACTAAATACCTACACTACAGAAAAACTGTGAACTTTGTATAAAAAACATAGCGGCCCGCCGCTCCAACCGCCCCGGCCAACCAATACCGCCGCAAATGCGACGCCCACAAATTTGTAATTTCTTCGAAAATATCAATTTCAATCATTTGCTGTAAGGGGCGATATAGATCTATATTAAATCAACAATATATTTAGTAGAATGTGTGCAGTGAAGTTAGTATTTCTCCACTATTTAATGGATGTTATTAAACATATAAATCTTCCTCTTTAATCACTCTATCTATTAACAAAGCCGCATCAGAAACCATTGAGTAGTTTTAATGATTTAATCATACATAGGCACATAGGCAAAGAGAAAGCGACTTTATTTAATAATATGTAGTAGTAAAAGATCAATGTTAAAAAAGATTGAAGTTAAATGGCTACAGCACTTTTTTAAATAAATTTCAGACTGTCAAAATATCTATTTTCAAACGAATCCATTCATAATTTGAAGATATTTGACATTTATATTTATCATTTAAAAATATTTAACATTCTTTATCACACTTTTTCAAATATAATATTTCAAAGGGCTCCTCGAATGGACTATTTTAGAATTTCATTTTTCTTTGTCTACCCTCCCAATATTAAAGTTACATTAATTTACGTCAATGTCAGTGCAAAAGACGTAGTTATCAATTCCCGAGAGTTTGGAACTTCCATTAAATAATTTGCATATATTTATTTAAAAAAATAATTTTATCGAAAATGTAATTAGGTGAAGATAATTTGGTATAGTAATCAAGCCAGCTAAGCTCCTTTCCTTCGCTTTCGAATCCTACTTAGTTCTTAGTTCCTAGTTAGTTAGCTTCGGTGGTGCGGGCACGTATCACGTATGGCGGACGAAAGGGTGGCGAAGCGCATCTTCTTCTCTGAGCTGGAGGAGGGCAAGCGAATGCATGGCGGATAACTCCTCCGGTTCAAGGATGTCTTAAAACGGCACATGAAGAGGTGCAATATAAAACCCTCTGAATGGGAGCGTTTGGCAGCAAAACGGCCAGCATGGCGCAGAATGGTGTACGGATAAGTGCGTGAGTTTGAGGAGCAGCGCAAAGCTGACCTCGATGCCAAACGCGACCAATTAAGGCCCGCCCACCTGCTCCCATCACATACAACTACGTCGACGGCGTGCTTACATGCCCTCAGTGTGCACGAAGTTTCGCCGCCAAGATAGGCTACATAAGCTATCTTCGGGCGCATGAGCGCCAAATCATAGGCTAGGAGTCGAAGTGGTCGCCGTGGCCGAAATCGGCCGGATCATCATCATCAGTTTACAGAATAACTGAAGTTGTTGAATAGGAATACAACTAATGTATAGTAGTGCAATTATTTTATTACCATTTGCAATGCAAATTGGGATGTGAAATAATCAAATGACTTCTCCCGCTCCGGGAGGATCGGAAGGGCGTGTCAGACTTTAACTGACTAAAACCCACCCGTGTTTCTTCACTTGCCTGTGCAACGGCCAGGGCCGCTGTTTCTTTTTTAACCAACCCGCAACCCTGGCCCAGGAGGCATCGGGCTTCGTCGACCCCGTAATGGTGTTCTGACATCTCTTTGAGGCGCGTGTGAAACACAACGCAAGCTGCCCACTGCTCACCGCCCGCAAGCCCGCGCCTACACGGTGGCTGGGAGTACAAGATTATCTTCCGACTAGGACGTCTCCTGCGGTGGCTAGAAGCGCTGACACTGATTTTTAGCTTCAACTTACGAGTGCAAAACGCTAGACTATCAAACGCAGGGAACGAACACACAGAAGTGTACGCCCGTTTTAATATATTTGTAGAGGAAAACCGTCAGGAAGGCGTGGCCAAAGTTTTCGGATAAATGAAGTGTCTTCTCATCCCTTGATTCTCATCCATCGTGGGCGGTAATTCGATAAAACGTTGAACAATAACTATAGTGTGATGTTCGATTCTTATTATTTTAGTTAAAATAATAAGAATCGAACTGCGAAATAATAAGATGATCTAAGCGTCCGTACAGTACGGACGCTTAGATCACTTTAGTTTTAAGGGATTACAATGATAATCTCAGATTAAAACAAATAAGAGCCAATACGTTAGAGCGCGTGATTTTCTGTCGGCAGCTGTCAATAATATGATAGTCGCCACCCCTTCAAATCACGCCTACTACTATTCGGTGTTACCCGCTCATATTATAATATTACTCGAATCGAGTCTACTAAAACAATATTGATTAAATCGAGTTATGTTCTTTCTTATTAGTCTTAATAATCATCGCGCCGTCATATTAATATAATTAATACAAAATTCGCCTTTTCTTTTACAAAGAAGAAACGTGGTTTGATCACATATTTAGTGTCTGTAAAAAAGCAGCTCAAAATTACTCCTTTTAATATGCTTGCAATATATTTATCCTCCCTGCAACGGCTAAAATAAAACACATAGGAATAATATTAACTAAACAGCAGCAACTTAAAATTACAGTTGTTAAAATTACTCTTTAAATAACTACCGAAAGCAGTTTCCACAACCTTTCGTAGGAAAATAAAAATCTTCACATTGGTCTCCTGAGGGTGTAAAATGAACTTCCTCTGTAAAACAACTTGTTTTTAATTCATCGTTAAATTAATGTTGTAGTTAGGAACTTTGTATAAAACAATGTAGTTAAGTTTCCCTTTTTTTTACGTACTTGTTATAGTTTTAATTTCATCTATCTTGCCTTTTATACCAACTATTGTTGAGGTCGTTTTCCGGTCTAACCAGATTCAGCGGAATACCAGCATTTCTCAGTGGTAGGCCATAACATCGGCTGCCGGCAGAAGTTACAACCCACCAGACAAAGTCTTGCCACCAAGCGATTCGTCGTGTTCTGGCTTGATGTCTGGTGAAGCAGTACGGAGGACAAACCACCACATCGCACATCTTCGTCGTATCGTGTCATATCGTGTTGCGATGTTTGCCAGGTAAGATGCACTAAATGTTGAGGGTCTCCAGATCAATCTCCCTATGACGCAGCATCGCTGGACGTGTTGTTCAGTTTAACATTGCATCACCTCGCTCAACTGGCGTCTTCCTTCCTATTCACTAAGTTTTTTAAGTGAATAGTTTTAATAAACTATCGCGCTTTACCATCAACGATTGCATTACTGCTTACCACCAGGTGGCATTGTGGTCAAGCATTAGTTTATAATTATTAGAAGAAAAAAAATAACGGAGCGACAGCCTATCTGGCCTCCACAATCCAGTTACTGGGCCCCTTTGGTTAGGGGTATCTTATATAAGCCCGATAAGATACCCCTTGGTAAGACTTGTTCTCAGAATTTCAGGCTTCTGACTCTCTGTAACGACTGTCAAAGATCTACAAGTTATATAGTTTTTATTTATTTACTAGCTTTCCACCCGCGACTTCGCACTTTTAGATTTCCCTCGGGAATTTTATTTTTTTTCCATAAAAGGTAGCCTATGTAAGGGACATCAGGGACTCAGGGTCTAAAGATTGTCTGTGCCAAATTTCATCAGAATCGGTTGAGAAGTTTAAACGGGAAAGCGTAACAGATAGACAGACAGACAGAGTTACTTTCGTATTTATAATATTAGTATGGATGAAATCATGGCATCAGATATCAAAGCATGCACAAAATAATTTCTATCTTTGTTAACAAACAACATAATATAAGATCAGTCTCATCCGAGCACTAATATTTCCCATACTTCTCTATGCAGCTGTAACGTGGACGTTACGAGAACGGGAAAAGAAAACATTTTTTAACTTGATTGACGCTCTAAAAATGTGGAGTTATTTTATGTTATTTATTTTTTATTATATTTATTTAGATTTAGCAACGTTCGATTATATTAATTCTTACAATCAAAAACATGATGTTTTAATAATAACTAAATATAACAAACACTTATAGGTAAATTCGACATTAGACAATTACATTTTTCTTTATTAGGTATTTTTATAGAAGGTATCTAACTATTGGTGAAGCAAAGAAATTTATATTTAACTGTTAGCAATAACTTTTCGGATACAACCAAGCTTTGGACCGAGGAGTTGGTGAAGAATGCTTGGGGTATCATGGACTGAGTTTAGAAGGAACGTTTCTATACTCCAAGAACTCGGCATCAAACTTTCAGAATTAGTACAGTACAGTGTACTCGGTTTTTTTATTACAAGAATTCAAATATTTTTAAAAGATTCATGGAGTTTCTTGCCGACTCTTCTCCATAGAAAACGACCAATTGGAACCGTGCACCTAGATTCTGACATGTCATTTAGGAGTGGCGAGAGAAGACAAAACCTGGGGCTTAACTCCGCTGCCGCGAGTAATCGTGGCACGGCGGACAGAACTCAGACAGGATATCATGGCGACATGGAGAGTGCCATTGTCGGAACCCAGTGTTGGGCACGCCAGAATAGCTGCAGTAAGTCCCCTCTTTGAGAAGTGGCACGGCAACTGCACGTTTCGCCTGATGCAGATTCTCACCGAAAACGGCTGTTTCGAAAGGTTCCTGTCCCGGATATGGCGATAGCAAACGCCAGGGTATCACCACTGCGGGGATCGCCCTGAGGACACGGTGGAGCATACGGTGGAGATCTGCCCGGCTTGGGTGCAGCACCGCCGTGGCCTCGTGGCGGTGATCGGCTGCGATCTCTCGCGTCCGGCCCTGGTCCAGGCCATGGTCCAAAGCAAGAGTGCATGGCAAGCCGTCACCTCCTTCTGCGAAGCAGTGATGCTGGCAAAGGAGGAGGCGGAGCGCGTGATGGAGCGAGAATCTCAGCGCCCTCACGCCTCTATCCACCGCAGGAGACGCCCTGATCTGAGCGGACCAGGCCCGGGTCGACGGTGCGTTGTGTTTCAAGCGTGCCTCAAATTCTCTTACTAATATTATAAATCGGAAAGTGAGTTTGTTTGTTTGTTTTTTCCGCTTTCACGCCGTAACTACTGAACCAATTGCTTTGAAATATGGCAGACGTAAAGTTAGAAGTCCGGATTAAATAATAGGATACTTTTTATCTCGGAAAAAATTGATATTCCCGAGGGAAAACCAAAAATATTCTGAGCTTGATAACAGTTTGGTGATAGATGGCGATGTGTGTCATTTAAAACAAAGTTATTTAGAAGCTAAATGATACGATAATTATTCCCCGAAAATGAGAAATCTAAAAAGCGCGATATAAGCATATTCCACGCGGGAGAAGTCACGGGCGGAAAGCTAGTAAAATATATCTTAGGCATCTAAAAACGAATTTTGTATAACGGCAATAGGTATCTTTATTTACAAAAATATATTTTTATGGGTATTATGTTAACTTTTCTATCTTGTGATATCTGCTTTACCATTGTCATGGCTATGTATGACACCTATGGGTATTTTTGGTTCCGGCCTGCTCGATAGATGGCGTTGTCAAATTCTTGCTCGTTTCTGAATCGCGCTATGGTTTCGTTACCGCGCGGAGTATATAAGCTCGGGCGACCCTAAGTTTTGATAATCCTCTTGAACACCACCTTCAATGGCGCAATTGGGGAATAACATTTTCGCACCAAACGTGGAAAGAAGCCACAGTCATAGGCGTTCCCAAGCCCGGCAAGCCTAAAGCTGAACCGACCAGTTACCGTCCCATCAGCTTAGCGATGGGTGATTCCGAGATGTTTTATCAATCGAAAGAATCGGAGTCGTTACAATAAACTATCGAGTCAACCATCGACTCGCCATTCCACAAAACAATCGAGATGTTTTTCGATTGTTTCGAGTCAATGGAATCGACCGCCGCTTTCAATTGTACGAATCATCGAGTCTCGCTCCACTCGATGAACGAGGCAGTCGAGGGAGGTCAGTCGATTGCATCGAGTCGAGGTGCATGTCAGAGTCAAGTCGTGCGACTCGCGCGTAATTTGTGAACATTTATTTATACCTTTACTTACGATACACTGTTTTATTTTTCGCTAGTTTTTTACCCGACAGATTTTAGATTTCTAATTAATAAAAATAAAACAGATTCATTAAGATCCCTTGATATGTTTTATTATTTTATTTTTACGACTCCTTCTAATTATTCGTGAGTAAGTTAACTACTAACGTTTATTTATTCCCGTCGCGATACTGCATATTTTTGATTGTTGAAAAAATTAGTTTGGATTCGCAAACACAACGCAAGACAAGAACTCGCGTCTAAACCATCGAAGAATAATCGTGAGCCCGTCGTGATAACAGACCGAGTCGGACTCGAGTCCAAGTTGAAACAATCGAGGACCATCGAGATATTTGAACAATCGAAACAATCGAATGAAACCTCTCGCCATCGCGCATCGCTACATCAGCTTACTTAAAGTTCTCGGTAAGATCTAGAGGTGAGACGTACTAGGCAAAACGCGTACTGAGTCTTACGAGTACGTGGGAAAACCCTATTCCAAAAACCTATTCCTCGAGTATTTTGAAGTACGCGTCCTGAATTATGCGTCGGTTGGTGCTTCCGTCAATCCAGTCTCTAAAAACGATATGAAAACGTAGTTTTTTATTGATTGAAAACATCCCTTCATACTTACACAGGCTTAGGACTGACAGCTTTTTCTAAATTATTAACTTATTACAAAACAATAAACTGATAAATAATAAGCTGGCGTATTTAAAAGTTTTTAATTCATTTTATTTACATAACAAATTAATCATATACCCATTTACACTGATATTAGGTTATTTTACATTATATTTTTTTTTTTAATTTTTTTTTGAGTTTTACAATTTTGTTGTTTTTTTTTTTATTCTTTAGTTTTTTTTTATTTATTTACAAAATGTGCATAGTAAATAAAATTCTCATTTCTTCATATTTTCTCATATGAATAATAATTGTTGAATTTTTCTCACTCCAACCCGAGTTCTTCGATCACTTATAATGTTTTCCGCTGTCGAAAACAATCTTGCACACGGGAAACTCGTTGCCAGAGTATTGAGTTTCTGGTGCGCAAGAACGGCTAAATGGGGATATGAATTTTGATTCATCTTCCACCATTCAAGTGGTGATTCCGTTTTAGTCAGAATCTTATCATCAATATATCTCTGAACTTCTACCACAGCTCTTGAATATGCGGTGCCGCTTGGCCTAATATTATTCATTTTTTTATAGTAATGACTCCAAATAGATTTTACGTTTTCACTCTCGCTATTTGAAGATTGTTCTGTCGCAGGCTCTTCATTTTTTTCGGGGATCATAGTTGTTACCAATCCTATCACATATCTTTTTGTTGAATCTGCTGTTTCTGCATTTTCAAAATAGAGTTTGTACCTTGGATCGAGCAACATGCAAGTTGTGAATGTGCGACTATTTTCTAAACCGGAAAATCTCAATACTAGTCCACCAAAAAGGTCTTGCCTACACTTTTCAATTTCTGGTAAAGTGTCTTCTGAAGCCATTTCCACCAATGCAGATTTTAATGCTATTATTATTGGAATCACTGAGCAGCCCGTTACATACTTATCACCACTCATTTTCTTCGTTACTTCTTCGCACGGCTTTAAAACAGGTATCAGTTTTTCAATAATGTTCCAGTCGTGTGCAGTTAATAAAGGAATATTGGCATTTTAATTTGAAAGCGCACTATTGATTTCTTCTTTCAACTCTAAAAGCCGCTCCAACATATAAAATACGGAATTCCATCACGTAGGAACTTCTTGTAGAGGCCGTTTTATAGGTTCGCCGGCTTGCTCTAGGTAACGCTTAAGCTATTCCCAGGCAACTGTACTTTTTTTAAAGTACGCAACAATTGCTTTGGATTTGTTAATGGTCGTTGTAATCACTTCATTTTCTAACGCTTTATTTACAACAAAATTTAAACAATGCGCATAGCAATTAAAATGTTCCCACCCTAAGCATTTTTCAATAGCACATTTAATGTTTGAACCGTTGTCTGAAACGGCAATAACGATCTTGTCTTCGATATTCCACTCCCTAACAATCCTTCTCAACTCGTTGGCTAGAGCCACCGCCGTGTGTGAGACTCCGTGCAATGCGCAGCATTCTAACAGAACAGATTTGAAAACCATATTTCTGTCTATGAAATGTCCCGTAAGAGCCAAAAACCAATCACCATTGCGAGATGTCCACATGTCTCTCGAAAGACATATCGATTCCACTTCCAATGCAAGCAACTCTCTGACTTCAGTTTTCGTAACGTACATTGAAGGAAGCATATTATTTGCGAAATACTTTCGTGCTGGTAAGGTTTAGTTCGGGAATGCGAATAATATCAGGTCGCGGAAGCCTCTATCCTCTACAATGGAAAACGGTTGAAGATCGAATATAAAATATTTCATGATATGACAATCTATGTCCTTTTTTATTTTTGAACAGTGTTTGCGTAGGTATGTCACCATTGTATTTCTTACGGGTCTTTGAACACTTCCTATAAACGTACCGGTACCACCTGCGGATGCAGGTCCAACTGGTTGCTGCCGGGAAGTTGAGGGAGTATCTTCTCCAACTTGTATCGCCGCTGCGGGTGTTGCTGCTGCCTCAACCGCCGCCGCCGCCGCTGGTACATTTCTAGGAAATAATAGTACCGTACCATGCTTCCTCTGAATATGCTTCATTAAATTAGAGACAGAAGCTTTGTACGAGATTTCCATTTTACACATTTTGCATTGGGCTTTATAACTGCCCTTATCGTCAAAATGATCCCATGCCATACTCCTTTTTGGAGCCATATTTACAATAATTATATTTAATATAAGCAGAAAAAAAACTATAGTTTATACAACGTGTAACATAAAGGGTTTATACATACCAAGGGCATGGCATCTTTAGATGATATCAAACGATATCGGAAGGGTTTCAACTCAAAATAAAATACTTACTCAAAATATTGGTACCCAATTTTCGGTTTCGTGTGTTTCTTAAAATCAAATCATAACAAATGTGGCAGCACACTACATGCGTTAATAACTACTCGTTACCCGTCACGTTACTTGCCAAAATCCGATAAATGTCTTCAATATCTCTGTGCGACTAGTATGATAGTAGCCTATCACAGGCGGTGTTTATCCTCATAACTTCCTAACATAAAGAGATAGGATTAAAAATCCCTTCCAATATCGTTTGATATCATGTAAAGATGCCATGCCTTTGTTATGTATATACTCTTTATGTTACACGTTGTATACATGCAACACCAGGCCTTCCGCTTACAAACTAAACACGCCACCACCTCTCAGCACAATCCAATTTAGTATGTACCGAACTTAGCAAATTATAGTTAATTAGTTAGCAACAAGTTAGTTAAAGTAGAAAAACCACACACCAAAATCTAATATTCTCACTATCACAAACTAGGTACAGATATTAATTTTTTGTAAGAACTAAGACTCCGTCGTTGCAGTACGTAACTAACTGAATAAATTCTTTCTTTTAACCGTTTCTTCAAAATTCAAATAAACATTCAAACGAGCGAGATAGGAACACACATGCTTTTGCGTGAAAACGAGATAGCAACCGAGCTAGGTCCACCGAATTCGTATTGTGTATCGATGCAATTAAACAACTTTAAGAACTCAGACATATGGTCGATATTAGGTCCGCGGTATTCATTTCACTCACACATTGATCGAGCGCGGCTCGAGTAGGAAACACGTAAAGCGTCGTGCAGTTCCCTGAGTCCGTACTAGCTACAAAATACATACTATTTTGTTTTGCGTACGAACGCGTCCTAGCGGATCTGTAAGTTTGCATGTGTATTTGAGTTCGAGACTTCAAAACACTTGATACGCGTTTGAACGCCGATTCGAAAGCTAGTTTTTAAAAGTATGACGTGAAACCTATTCCATAAACCTGTACCAGTATATAAGTCTCACCTTTAGTAAGATCTATGAGAGGCTTATATACAAGCGACTCAGAGCCTACGCCGAGAACAAGGGCCTCATTCCTAATGAGCAATTCGGGTTCCGTTTCCAACACTCCTGTCCCCAACAGATCCTACGTATTACTGAACATATACACGCAGGATTTCTGCATGGTATGTATACAGGCGTAGTTTACTACGACGTAGAGAGCGCGTAGAGGCGTTTGATAAAGTCTGGCACAATGGCTTAATCCATAAGCTGTACCAACTCGGTGTGCCTGAACGTCTCGTCCTCATCTTACGGGACTTCCTGTCAAACCGCACCTTTCGCTATAAAATCGAAGGAGCACTTTCCTCCCTCCGCCCCATCCATGCAGGTATTCCTCAGGGCTCTGTACTAGCCCCCCTCATTTTCACGCTTTTCACCAGCGATTTTCTGAAAAGCAGTAAGGCACAACTCGCTCTGTTCGCAGACGACACAGCCATCTACTGCTCGGGACTCAGTCCAGACCGGATTCGCCTCCATCTTCAAAGAGCGGTCAACTATCTCGCTGACTGGTTTAAGAAGTGGAGGATCGAAGTCAACCCCCAAAAAAGCCAAGCGGTACTCTACACGAGACCGCGACTCAATGTCACCCCTCCACGGCCCATCACCATGGATGGCAAGCCGATCCCTTGGGAGAAGGAAGCCAAATACCTAGGTGTGATTCTTGACCGCAACCTCAACTTCTCAGAGCACATTAAGGCGGTCCGCTCACGCGCCGCCTTCGCTCTTTGGACGACTCCAACCCGTCCTCAACCCGCGTATCAAACTGTCGCTCAAGTGCAAAATGCGCTTGTACACAGCATGCATACGCCCGATTATGCCATACGCTTGTCCAGTCTTTGCACATGCCAAGCCGCGTCATATCCATAGGATGCAAGTAGTCCAAAACCGTTTCCTCCGTAAAGCCACAAACGCCCCTTGGTTAGTTCGTAATGAGATCCTCCACCTTGATCTCAAAATCCCCACCAACCAGCAGTTCATGAAACGTCTTTCCAAACGCTTGACACTGCCGCCAAGCACCGCAATCCCCTGATTGCAGTGGCTGCTAACTATACCCCCTCCACCATCTCCAAGCTTCGCCGTCCACGGCATGCCCTCACAGACCCCGATGACCCCATAACCCTCCTCCAAGAGGCCAATAGGGCCACTAGCACAATACACAAGAAAAGACCGACCTACCGACCTCGCCGCCGAGGTCCATCGCGACGCGTTCAACGTAGTAGTCCCCTCCCCCGTCCCTTGTTCGATGAAGACCAGCCCGCGCCGCAGCTGAGCCAGTAAATATCATAATGTCCCAACAATGACCTCTGAGTTTGTTTCGGACGTTTCTTCTCAGAGCTAGTATGTGCTAGGAAACGCTGCGGTCATCAAACCGAACTAAAATAAAATTCGATCCAGGCGTCCCTTGCTGTTCTTTCTAGCGACGCCCTAAGCCGAGGTTCGTACCCCACAGGGGGTGCCCTTAGCGTGTAGTCGCTTAGTTTTTAGTTGCCCTGGCTGGAGGCTTTAAATTCATTTAAGGCAGCCACAGGATAGTCCGGTTAAGTAGTCACGACCTCTTAAGGTCAACTACGAGATGCCATATCAAAAAAAAAAAAATCGATATCTCTGGTTTCCCTTCAAAACGTATAAATCTTTCGCCTTTTAATAAAGATCTCCGTGCTCTGCCGATCTCTGCTTAGGCGGAGTGTATACAACCCGAGTTTACTTCGATACCAAACCAACTACAACATTAGAGTAGGGACAATGGGACATGGTATCGAATAGGAAGTATCGATACTGTACTTATGATCATGAGAAGTATAGATAAAAAAGTATCGAGTACTTTTCTCAAGCAGGGGCCTACGCCATAGGTTAGTAGAGACACGGCATCAAATAGAAAGTACGGATACTCTATTCATGAGTAGTATCGATAAAAAAGTATTGTGCTCGTAAAAGAATCGACACAAAAGTATCGATACCTCAAAGTACCGAGTCCTTTTCTCAGGCAGGACCTACGCCATACTTTAATTTGTCAATGTAAGTATCGTCTGTTACCTACATTCTGTTAGACAAAATGAAAAATAACAACCGGTACAGACGACAGGACATCAAGCTACCACACACAATCTGTCAGATTTCTTTATTTAGAATTTTTGACTCGACCATGAAGTATCGATACTTTTTACGTATCCCTACATATTAGAGTACGTAAGTTGGTTTGCTACCCAAGAAAGTTAGTTTACTTGGGTAACAAACCCACTGCTAAAATTGAATAACTAAGTACCTCCTAATGGCTGTGTCGCCCTGGTACTCGACGCCTTTTAGGAGCATTAGAGCATAGTAACTACATTTTACCCATTTCCTATACTCTACGAATCGACTTTAGCTAATCTATAGATAGTTTTTTTTTCTAAACATCATAATATTTATTGGCTTCGGTTTAAACTCGTACCTCCTAATGGCTGTGTCGCCCTGGTACTCGACGCCTTTTAGGAGCATTAGAGCATAGTAACTACATTTTACCCATTTCCTATACTCTACGAATCGACTTTAGCTAATCTATAGATAGTTTTTTTTTTCTAAACATCATAATATTTATTGGCTTCGGTTTAAACTCGTACCTCCTAATGGCTGTGTCGCCCTGGTACTCGACGCCTTTTAGGAGCATTAGAGCATAGTAACTACATTTTACCCATTTCCTATACTCTACGAATCGACTTTAGCTAATCTATAGATAGTTTTTTTTTTCTAAACATCATAATATTTATTGGCTTCGGTTTAAACTCGTACCTCCTAATGGCTGTGTCGCCCTGGTACTCGACGCCTTTTAGGAGCATTAGAGCATAGTAACTACATTTTACCCATTTCCTATACTCTACGAATCGACTTTAGCTAATCTATAAATAGTTTTGTTTTCTAAACATCATAATATTTATTGGCTTCGGTTTAAACTCTTAGATGTACTAGAAAATAAAAAACTCATCACAGCAGAGATAGTAATAGTGGTAATAGTGGTAATAATTAAACCGTCAGTCATATTATCATGTTCATTTTTATTGTAGGTCCGTTAGCTTTAAGACTTTATCGAATAATTTAAAGCGGACAAGGAAGAAACTAATAAATTTGTAGATCAACAGCACTCGACAATTTTTGAGGCAAAAAGTAAGTTTTTAGATGATGGTCATAAGAGGGACACCAGTGATAAATCAAATCAAAATCATTTAATAAGACACATAGCGGACTATCAGTTAACAAAACAAGTTTATTTAGCTTTGTACCAATCTGTTATCACCTACTGTATTATTTCTTGGGGTGGTGCTGCAAAGACCATACTGCTATCTCTAGAACGTGCTCAAAGAGCTATTCTAAAGGTTGCAACCTTCCGTACTTTCAGATTTCCCACCCACCAGCTTTATGTGGAATGCCCTTGCATTCTACATAAAGCTGGTACTGGTGGTGGTAGCTGGTGGTCTATCCGTACCTCAACTATTTATCTTGCATACCATACTTCATCTGCACTCTGAGCTTCCTTTTGACTCAGTGCCTTCAACCAGGAGGAGAAAAGATATGGTTTGCACAAAACCACAGACGAGCCACGCTAAATACTTATTGATATTATGTATTTTTAGGCCCTTTATTATATCACAAGCTCAACAAACTATTAGATATATACAGTATAAATTATAAAAAATGTAGTCAAGTAATATCGGAGTACATATTGAATCTCAATTACGCAGACACAGAAAAGCTTCTGGAAGTTATAGTGTAATAGTAAATGGTTTATAGATAAAAGTTAGATAGTATACAAAATTAAATAGTAGTACACAAGACAGCATAAAAAATAACTAAAGCTTTTGTTTATTGAATTCCTAGTCCATAACGTTGCAGGATTAAATCTTACGGACTTATTGATATTGTTACGGGCTAGGGGTACTAAAACGCCGGTTAAGGGTTACGAAGTTTATTGGCAACGAAGGTACAGTCGATCGTAGGCAATGACAAGTAGAATGTCGCTGACGTTGCACCGAAGTCTTCCCTTATGTCCACGAAGTCCGTGTTGTAAACACACAATAACAGTACAGATGTTACTCCACGTAGTACTCACAGTTCTCGTTACAGTTGTCGCAGTAGGTATTCTCAAAGATCGCTTCTTAACTGTCGCTGTTTTCGTATCGCTAGTCGAGTGTAGACTGACTGTGTGTCGGCGTCGCGGCGATATATATAGCCCAGCTGATCGAACATTCCAGATTCCTCTAGACGTAATAATAATAGCACATAACTTCGAGGTCACCGGCCAGGTAAGTACCTACGATAATTCCTGGAAACGGGTTTCTAGAAATTTCGATGTCGACACTTTGTTGACAAAACTGTTGAGACCTGTACCATTCGATAGGCCGTTCTAAGTCTAGTAATGCGTTTTATTATTGTACCTAGAAAATGTCTAGATCTGGCGAAATAGGGCTCAAAAGTGACACACTGCGTGTCACGCGATATTGAACCTTATGCCATCGACATAAGGTCCATTCGTAACATTGCCCCCTTCTTAGTCATGCTCGTCCCGAGCATGATTTGATCCATAATAGCGAGCTAGGCGGTCTACGTGTACGATCTTCAGCTTTCCTCTAGGTCCTTTCTTTATCCGGTAGGTGACATCGTTTATCCTGGTTACTATCGTGTACGGACCCTCCCATTTGGCTTGAAATTTCGGACTCTTTCCTTTTCTCCTTATGGGATTATGTAACCATACCAGAGTTCCTTCTTCAAATCCGGGTAGGTACGTTAGCTTTGCGGTCGTATCGGATCTTCATTTTCTCGCTCGTTTTGAGACCATTCTCTCGCACTAGCTCATGTATTCCATCTAATTTACGCCGCAGGTCGGCCACATAGTCGACAGCTAGGATAGGAGTATCGGGAGGTGTTCCGGTTAGTGCATCTATGGGTAGTCTAATTTCTCGGCCGAAGTTGACTTTTGCCGGTGTGCAATTTGTGCTATCATGTGTTGCAGAGCGGTATGACATTAAGAAGAGTGGAATGTATTGGTCCCAATCCCTCTGGTGTTCTTCCACTACTTTGGCCAAATGATTCTCCAACGTCTGATTGAATCTTTCCACCATACCATCTGACTGTGGGTGATATGGTGTTGTACGAGTCTTGTGTATTCCGAGCAGTTGGCAAACCTCTCGAAATAGTGAAGACTCGAAGTTTCTACCCTGGTCAGATTGTAACTCCAAAGGAATGCCAAATCGACAGAACACCTCGTGAACTAGCTTTTTGGCGACTGTATGAGCTTCTTGGTTAGGTACTGCAAAAGCTTCGGGCCATTTGCTGAAATAGTATTGCATGACGATGATATACCTATTCCCTTCTTCAGTAACAGGGAATGGCCCAGCTATATCGACAGCAACTCTTTCCCATGGTGCACCAACATTGTACACTTTCAGCCGACCTCTGGCTCTCGTTTGCAGTCCCTTTACTGAGGAGCAAGCTACGCATTTTCTACACCAGTCCTCTACGTCTTCGCGGCAATGCACCCAATAGAATCTTTTCCTCACCTTCTCCAGGGTTTTCTTTACTCCTAGATGTCCTCCGGATACTCCGTCGTGCACCTGTCGTAGCACTGACGCGACTTTATCACCGGGAACAACTATCTGTAAGGTGACCCCCTGTCCACTGGGTGATTCCCATTTCCTCTTGAGAACTCCATTATCAATTATCAGGCTGTCCCACTGAGCCCAGTAACTTTTTACTGTTGGGCTAAGCGCTGATATTTCACTCCAAGCGGGCCTCTGGCCACGTTGTTTCCATTCGATTACTGTCTTCAAGTCACTATCTTCCTTTTGTGCGTCTTCCAATGATTGATTATCCCAGTCCTCATCCAAAGCGTTTACCTGGATAATCCTTACGTTCTCTTTCTTTTCCTGTTTGCGTTCTTCACCTCGGCCCTTACTCTCTGAAGTAATCTGGCGACGGCGGTCCTTTTGTCTTGCCTTTTTCTCGAGGCGCTTCTTCTTACGCACCTCGTCCTCGACTTCCTTGTCCCGCCTTGCGTCTGCCTTACTCCACGACCTTCCGCGCAACCGCTCGCGCTCTTACTCTCGCTTGCCGGAACGTTCGCGTTCCTGATCTCGGTCTCGCTCCCGGTCCTTGACGCGTTCCCGCTCTTGTTCAGCGGGTCGCTCGCGGTGCCCGCTCCGATCGCTCCGCTCAAGCCACTCGACTCGCTCACACGGGCGCTCGGGCTCGACCTTCGCATCGCGCTTGCACCACGCCATCACCGCGGCCTCCTCACGTGCCCAAGAAGTTCTTCTTCCCTTAGCCTTCCTGGGACAATCAATTCGAATGTGCCCCTTTTCGCCACACTCATAGCAAGTTGGTCCTCGTCGGGCTTTTATTTGTGCGGTTACTTCTCGAATATGGTCGTGTTGTGGGCCATCTTGACGTACTGCTTCCACCTCCAGAGCATGCGTCAAAGCTGCTTTCAGGGTCTGATGGTGACCCAGACGTACAGCAGTCCTGACTTCTGCATCTCGAATCCCATCAGTAAATAATCGCAGAGTAGTAGCGCCAATCAATCCCGGTGTTGATGCATACGCCTTCCGAACCATACGTTCTATTTCCGTGGCCCATTGTTGCAAACCCTCGCTGCTCTTCTGTGTGCGTTCGCGGAGTTGAGCCCTGTAGACATGTTCGAGGTGTTCCTCTCCATATCTAGTCTCCAACGCTTCTAACAGACAGGCCAGGGTATTGCAATCGCCGGAAATATTCTCGAGGATTCGTACGGCATCACCACGCAAAGCAAGCATAAGGGCCGTTAGAGCTTGATCGTCGTCCCAGTTGTTGCCTTTTGCGACCTTTTCGAACTGTAGACGGAAGGCCACCCATGACGTTGTTCCATCAAAATGAGGTACCTTGAAAGTCGGCAAAGCACTGGGTATCGGTACCACACCTTTAATAACGCCTTTTTGTACCTTCTCCTGCAAAAATTCTACTTCCTTCCCAAACTCCATGATGGTACTGTTTAATTTCTCCATACGCGCATCTTGTTTGTCTATGCGCGTATCTTGCTGGTCCATACGCGTATCTTTTTTGTCTATGCGCGTGTCTTGCTGGTCCAGACGGGCATCTCGTTGAGCTGTTTTTATTCTAAGTTCATTGACCTCTTCTTTGGTCTTTTTCCACTTTTCATTTAATTATAATACCAGTTGCTGGGATTCCTTTATTTGTGCCTGGGTTTCTGCCTGGGATTTATCTATTTTTGCTTGGGTTTCTGCCTGGGATTGTTTTATTTCTGCCTGGGATTCTGCTATACATTTAATCTGTGCCTGGGTTGCAGCCTGGGATTGTTCTATACTCAGCTTTATTTGCGCCGTCAAGTGAGCCAGTAACGCCGAAAAGTCGGATCCGCTGGCTCCTGGAATAGTGGTGGTAGTAGACGCACTCACATTCGTCGGTGGTACGACGGCCGCATCTTCTACGGGTGCAGGGACACCAAGTGATTCTTCCTCTTGACGCGCCAAATCCATCGCTGCTTGTCGTCGCGTGCGAACTCTTTCATCTTCCCTTGGCGTGACCGGCATGCCGCTTCTGACACCAATTGTTACGGGCTAGGGGTACTAAAACGCCGGTTAAGGGTTACGAAGTTTATTGGCAACGAAGGTACAGTCGATCGTAGGCAATGACAAGTAGAATGTCGCTGACGTTGCACCGAAGTCTTCCCTTATGTCCACGAAGTCCGTGTTGTAAACACACAATGACAGTACAGATGTTACTCCACGTAGTACTCACAGTTCTCGTTACAGTTGTCGCAGTAGGTATTCTCAAAGATCGCTTCTTAACTGTCGCTGTTTTCGTATCGCTAGTCGAGTGTAGACTGACTGTGTGTCGGCGTCGCGGCGATATATATAGCCCAGCTGATCGAACATTCCAGATTCCTCTAGACGTAATAATAATAGCACATAACTTCGAGGTCACCGGCCAGGTAAGTACCTACGATAATTCCCGGGAACGGGTTTCTAGAAATTTCGATGTCGACACTTTGTTGACAAAACTGTTGAGACCTGTACCATTCGATAGGCCGTCCTAAGTCTAGTAATGCGTTTTATTATTGTACCTAGAAAATGTCTAGATCTGGCGAAATAGGGCTCAAAAGTGACACACTGCGTGTCACGCGATATTGAACCTTATGCCATCGACATAAGGTCCATTCGTAACAATATATTGCGATGTAAAGTGAGCGCCTGAAACACAGGTTTAATAAACCTAGCTCGGGCATGTCGCTAATTTTACATGATTCTCTGTATAATAATACATTCTGTATGACCTTATGTATATTTTTAGTCACACATAATACCTAGCTGTTATTTTGGCAATAAGATATGTATATAGTTGTATATAAAATTCTCGTGTTACAGTTTTCGTTCCCATACTCCTCTGAAACGGCTTGACCGATTCTCTTGAAATTTCCTATAAACATTCGCTAGCCATGAGAATAGGTTTTTATCTACTTTTATGTCAATACTATTTATGCGGGTGAAACCGCAGGGCGCAGCTAGTATTTGTATAAGAATAGTTTTGTAGCTTTGATTTTACAATGTTGTGTAAGTTTTTTTGAATAATGATTATTATTATTTAGTTAAATATTATACTTCCAGAACTTATGTTCAGAACGTATGTAATTCATCCATTAGTTTGCCGCTTTCGGCACCATCTCTTTAAATTAATCTTCTTCAGTCTATAGATGTCCACTGCTGGACAAAGGCCTCCCCCAAGGCTTTCCACGCCGACCGGTCTTGTGCTGCCCGCATCCGTCGGCTTCCCGCGACCTTCACCAGGTCATCGGTCCACATTGTTGGGGGCATCTCTAAAAATAAAAAACTATAAAACTAACTACACTCAGGGGCACATTTAACCGTCCACTCATATCTTAAGCAATATTGTTTGTTTATGTTAACTTACGATTTGATTGCTAGGCGTAATTTGATGGTGGGTATATCTGCTTTAAACTTAACAATTATACTGGCATTTTGTTTACTTTTGTGGTTCTTATTCAACAATAATCAGTATAGTTGCATTTTGTCTTTCTGGCTATTCAGTTTGGGTGACGGATACATTCGCTTTGAGACTTTATTGTACCAGTTTTTAAAAAAGAAACAAGTTGTTAGAGTGCAGTGATTAAGATAAGACAAAAAAAAATGCCATTGGATGCAGCTGGTGCAGCTAGGGCTGTAGCACTTGCGGACGCTGGGTTCAGCCAGCGTAGGATTGGACGAATGCTTGGATATCCACGAACCACTATCCAAGATGCAATCCGGCGTTACAGGGAGACCGATTCCTATACAAGAAGGCCAGGGCAAGGTCGTAGACAGTGTACATCTGAGAGTTATGATCGATACATCGTCTCGAATATTCTGCGAAATCGGTTCACAACAGCTTCTAAGGCTCGTAGCCGATTGTTCGAAGTTCGAAATGTGAGTGTAAACCTACAAAAAATAAGAAGGAGGTTAGCTGAGCCGGATCTCAGAGCATTTCGACCAGCTCGAGTCCCAGAATTGACTGCAGCTCACAGAAGAGCGATACTAAGATTTGCCCAAGAACACGCAAATTGACTTCTGAACAGTAGAAGGTGGTTCTCTTCTCAGATGAATCAAGAATTGCTCTACGAGGTCCTGATGGACGTCAGCACGTGTATAGACGCCGCGGAGAACGGTTTGCTGAATGTGCAGTGGTCGAAACCGTAGGTTACCAGGGAGACTCGATAATGGTATGGAGTGGCATACTTACGACGCCCGTACAGAGCTGGTAATCTTCGAAGAAGGCAGTGTTAATGCTCATAGGTACGTGACAGAAGTCCTAGAACCACATGTGATAACATTTGCGCCATTTATAGGCGACCATTTTGTTTTAATGCACGACAATGCCCGCGCACACGCCGCGAGAATTGTTACCGAGTACTTGGATGCGGTCAATATTCAGCGATTACCATGGCCAGCTCGAAGTCCTGATCTGAACCCAATAGAGCATGTGTGGGATAATCTCAAAAGATGAATCCGGAATCGTACAGCAGCTCCAAACACCATCAGTGAGCTTAGAGCTGCAGCGGTAGAGGAGTGGGAAAACATCCCCTAAAGCGACATCCAAGACATAATGGATGGGCTTCAAAATCGTTTGCAAGAGGTCATCAGGGCCAGAGGAGGAAATACACATTATTAATTCGCTAATTTAGGGAATACTTTTTTTTTAAATTGACTTTTGCTTTTTAAAGTTTTTTGTAAGAAAATTCTAAAATCACAATAATTTATTTTTTGTCGTAATTAAACCATTTAACAACTTACACATGTTTCATTTATGTTTGTGTAATTCCGCTTAATTTGTTATCGTAACAAAATTCATTAAAAAAATTACAGAATTTTAAGGGAATTGCAAAAATGTAGGTGGCCGGTTAATTGTGCCCCTGAGTGTATTAAATTAATAAACCATAATAATTTACGTTAACGGTGGTATTAAATGGGTGGGAATTTAGGACTTGAAAAGAAAAGATTGACGCTCTAGAAATGTGGAGTTGGTGAAGAATGCTTGGGGTATCATGGACCGAGTTTAGAAGGAACGTTTCTATGTTCCAAGAACTCGGCATCAAACTTTCAGAATTAGTACAGTATCGAGTACTCGGTTTTTTCGGTCACGTGTTAAGGGGCAATAATAACTCCATAGAACGTTTGGTCATCCAGGGCAGAGTAGAAGGGAACAGACCACGTGGAAGGTCACCGATGAGGTGGACCGACCAAATCAATATGGCAGAGGGGGGACCTGTAAGTAAATGCTCCAGACGGTCGTCTCACAGGGATAGATGGAGAGAGATCGTGCGGCGAGCTACATCAACGTCTTGAATGCAGTCATAGTCACCACGACCTTTCTGTCAAGAACGAAACGAAGAAGAAAAAAAATAACTTCACGCCTTTAATCCCAAAAGGAGAGACAAAGTTGTACCTATAATATGGTCCGAAGCAAGAGTGCATGGCAAGCCGTCACCTCCTTCTGCGAAGCAGTGATGCTGACAAAGGAGGAGGCGGAGCGCGTAATGGAGCGAGAATCCCAGTGCCCTTACGCCTCTATCTACCGCAGGAGACGCCCTGATCTGAGCTGGTCGCCCGATAAGGATCAGGCCTGGGTCGACGGCGCGTTGTGTTTCACGCGCGAGAGATATCAGCACATCGTGACGGGCTCCAAGCAGAGTGATGCCTGGGTCAGGGTTGCGAGTTAGTCAAAAGAGAAACCGAGGCCCTGGTGCACAGGCAAGTGAAGAAACACGGGTACGTTTTAGTCAATAAGTTAGGACACGCCCTACCGCTCCGCCCAGAGCTGGAGAGGTCGTTTGATGACTTCCCATTCACACCAAAAAAAGAAGAAAGTGAACATGTTGGTGTATGTGAAATAATGCCCTTAAATTAATGCAAATCTACAAACCACACACATGACTTAAAACCACGACCGCACAAACGTGAACGAATAAATTTTCAAATATTCCCTTCGTAACATTGTATAAGTCATGCGAACTTATAATTGGCTAACTTTAACTACTTGAATGTGCGGTGAGGTATTAAGTTACAATAAAAGCTCAAATTCGTAATATTATTATAGAAATATAATGTGGAGGGAACTTTCTGAATTATAATATTTTATAACGCTTGAAACCTTTTGTGGGCAAAGTTTTGATGCGGTTAGTTATTTTTAACAAGCGTTGCATTTTAGGGTTAGAAACGGTTGGTGCTGTTTTTTTTTTTTTTTGTCACGTCACCAACCGTTTATTTGAACACATGTTGTATAACATTCATCATCAGTATTTATTTATTCATAACAATTTACATTGTGTTGAACATTGCATATAAAATTAAAAACGAATTGCCACATGCGGTTAAAAAAAGAAAAATGTCGGGTCATTCATCAATTATACATAAGTATGTCAATAGATCATCGATCACTTATCACTGGAAACACAGTCTCGAACAAAACTCTTATCAAAAATGACGACTAGTATTAAGCAGTCTAAAGTAGTCATAATAAAAATACATTAATTTAAAATCAGCCTTAAGTGCAGTGTCTAAAGTTCTTATCACAAAGTAGTACAAAAAGCCATTATTTTTTACGACCGAGTCTGACATCAAACCAAAAGAATTATAAAGTAGGTAAGTACTAAATGCAAGAAGCTTGTTCAGTACAAACATCTTTTTACGCTGATTGTGAATCTAGTATATAAGTGATCTATGCAATAGATATAATTATAAACTAATGTCAGATATGATTACAAGAGAATTAAAAAAGAAATAATGTCAAATGTTTTTACACTCAAAGCATTTAGCATTTTCACATTAAGCCGTTGGTCCCGGCTGTCATTTGTAGATCTTTGACAGTCGTTACTGGTCATCAGAAGTCCGGAAGTCTGACCATTAGTCTTACCAAGGTCGTATCGTATTACCCAGTAACGTTCAGATAGACAGTACATAGTAGTAAAATAGTGGTATTCAGCCGAATTGAATGCTAGCATGGTGATTACGCTCAATCCTTCTCTATAAGAGAGGAGACCTGTGCCCAGCAGTGGGATAATAAAAGGTTGATGATGATGATGATGATTCAGCCGAATTCGGTTATACTGGAAGCCGACCCCATCATAGTTGAAAACACAATGCTGCTGATGTTCTATACCAGAATACCCCATAGTTGTTTTCTTTTTTCATAGACCACTTTAAACATTTTGCTCGATTCGGTGAACCCCCTGCAGCTATTAACTACATTTAGGCACTAACTTACTTCCAAAACCTAAAAAAGTATATGTCTGTATATGGCTTATGTGTTTTGTATAAAGTCGTGTTTTTTTTTTCTTTCAATGGACAGACAGCTGTGCTGCTGGGGAGTTTGTTCCGCCACTTCTTCGTGCCAGCGCCACTAGGAAGTGGCGACGGGCGGTCGTTTTGGAGGGAGTGGCTGGCTATTGTATGTAAAATTCACTTTCAAAAAGTTCTGATTCTCAGCATAATTTGAATAAATGACTTTTGATTTGATTTATGGAGCTGTTTTTGAATCAACTAAGAATTATCGAAAAAAAAAGAGGCGAGTATTTATATTGCTCCGATTCTACTATGAGTGGATGTCATTTAAGCTAAGTTTCAAGGCCAATCTAAAAAGCGTCTTCATTCAACTGTTGGATTCCTTGGATTCCTACTTTACTTTTTTGTATTCTAAGATTGACTCACAGTACAAGAAACCAATAAACTCCCACTTCGGAGTAGTAAAACTAAATATTTTCTTATTTTGTAGCTATTGTAGAGAGAAGTGGGCTGTACTTCACCATATGGGCCTAGTGCGGTTTGGCACACAGAGTGGTGCTGATAATACGACAATAAATGAAAACACGGACAATGCTGGCTCATAGGAACAATCCTAAATCAAAGACAAAAACCTAGAATCAAAAATAAAAATAAAAAATTTCAAACCAACTACATACATGGCAGAAAATTTTAAACTGGATAGAAGAACATCCTTTAAAATATTGGTTCACTGACCTCCGATTCGCGGCAGCGCGGTCGTGTATCGACTTGCTTTTTTCGCGCCATTATTATTAAAGTTATGTACCTACGGCGCAGGGCGCTGGATGCGGCAGTCATCGACCTATAAGCGCTTCCTTATCAACATGTACATCATGTAGAAAATGTGAAAAAAGAAAAATAATTTCCTGTGACTAAACTAATGGATATATTTATATGATTTTTTATGGGTAGACTGAGAATGTGTTGAGGTACAGGATTTTTAATTTATTGTCATATTGTCATCACCACTTTGTATATTCTATAGCGACCCACCGAGTTGGAGCTGGAGTGCAGTCCGCCTCTCTCCCATGACATAGATTATGTGTTTTACAGTATGCAAGGAATAGTGTTGAACCGATGGCGGGAGCGGGGTCCAAGCTACCGGTGGTTAGGGTTCCAGAGACAGGAACCTCCTCACGATGCGGGCCGTATCGAGGAGCTGCCTTTTGAATCAGGCCTTTGATCCAACTGCCTAACGAGAGCCTCAATAGATGTTGGTCGAGGCTCTTGGCTATCAAACCATTGGCCGATACGACAATCGGTACAATGACAGCCGAGTTCACATTCCACATGTCAACAACCTCGTGCGCCAAGTCGAGATATTTGATTTGTTTCTCTTTCTCAGCTTTCACGAGATTCCCGTCATGTGGAATGGTAACATCGACAATCATTGCGAGGCGCGCTAATCGATCTATCACTACTATATCAGGCTTATTTGCAACAATAGTCCTGTCAGTAATGATAGACCGATCCCAGTACAATGTGACATGGTCATTTTCAAGAACTGGGTCGGGCACATACTTATAATACGGTACCTCAGAATCCACAAGTTTATATTTCAAAGCAAGTTACTTGCTTTTACAGCTGCTTACTTGTAAGTTTATAATAATGGGTTTGTCCTAAATTATTATAATTGTTACAGAGTAAATACTCGTACCACAAATTTATTTATAAGATGCAGTGACAATAGTCGAAACGTTTCCTAATTGGGGGTCCATAATTGCGTGGAATTAACAGATCTTCGCCCAGTAAATCCGGATTGACCCTTTTTTGATTGGGCCTATCCCGAATTTCGGATAGCCTTACAATCCCCGATGGTTTCTTGGTGAAGTCGGTCATATTTTTTATGAAAAGACTTTTTATTGGGGAAGAAATATTTGTAGTATTACATCTTAGTTCATGATAATGAATAATAATAGTTAATTGAACAAAGAAACCTCGTGATCCATATAAAAGTTCGTTCTATCAGCGATTCCGATGACGAAAAAGTCTGCGAATGTCATGAGCTGATTTATTACGATTCGAACGAAGCTTTTGGCCTCATCTTTTATACCGCTTACATCGAGTGACTGGAACAATTTGCCCGAGGCAGTGTTTCCATCTGACTACAATTTAAGTGTCTTCAAGGTTAGAGTGAATAGGCTTTAATAAACTAGCGTGCTTTAACCATCGACGATTGCATCACTGCTTACTATCAGGTGGGATTGCGATCAGGCACTAGTTTATATTTTACACTAGTTTATATTTTACACTAGTTTATGTTTTACGGTTTTAGTTTTATTTATAAAACTACAATTTATCATGAACTAGCAACCCGCCTCGGCTTCGCACGAGTGCAATGCTTTTTTTTTTTTTTAATAATTATAAACTAGCGCTTGACTGCAATCCCGCCTGATGGTAAGCAGTGACGCAATCGTTGATGGTAAAGCGCACTAGTTTATTAAGCCTATTCACTTAAAAAACTTAGGAATAGGAAGGATGACGGCAGTTGAGCCAGGTGATGCAATGTTGGGGTGCATGGCAGAAAACCTCCCCGAGTGCTCAGTGGCTGCTGGTCCTCTTGTTGTTTCCTTGAGGACGAGCAGACGCTGATCCGGTGCACCCTGGGCGTGGGCAGCAATCTCTTCATGACTATTGCGCAGGAGGAGATTGCTGTCGACGGCGAATTTCTGCCGGAGCGGAGGAGTCGCTCCCGAGGGCTCCCTATCTGCGCTCTGCAGCTTTGCAGCAGAGCACACGAATAGGGAGCGAGGTGGTGTAGACCGCGGGCCGTTTTGACAGTTCGCAGTCTAGGGGTCACGTCGCGTGACCGAGTTGGAGAAGACCGTGGGTTTCTCCTCAACTTGCGGTCTACGAGCACCTGGAGGTCTAGAGCCACGCTGCCGGGTAGTGGGTAGGTTAGGGTAGGTTAGATTTAGTTTTAGGCTACATATAGGTATAGGACACGGGGCTCCAGTCCGGCGCAGCGGCAGATCGAGCTGCACCGAGAGGAACTCCGTCAGGTCCTGGTGGCGGACTGGCGGCAGAGGCTTATGCGCCCTACCGCCGGCCTCGCTACCGTCGAGGCGATCCGGCCAGTACTCGACGACTGGCTCGGGAGAAGGCACGGCTCCCTGTCGTTCAGGGTGACGCAGGTGCTGTCGGGGCACGGCTGCTTCGGCAAGTACCTGTGTCGCCTAGGCAGGGAACCGGACGCTCGGTGCCACCACTGCGTCCAATGCGGGGAGGACACGGCGCAGCACACGCTCTCCGAGTGTGTAGCTTGAGAGGAGCAGCGCCGTGTCCTCACAAATGAAGTAGGAGGCGACCTGACGCTGCCGGCAGTAGTGCGGAGGATGGTCGGTAGCGCAGAGTCGTGGGACGCGGTGGTGTCCTTCTGCGAGGACGTGATGTCGCAGAAGGAAGCTGCGGAACGGGAGAGGGAGATCTCAACTCCCTTCCCGGGCCGCAGAAGACGCACCGGGCGCCGAAGAAGGGCGAATAACGCCCTCTTCCGCCCCCCATGAATGGGTCCAGGGGCGAGGAACATGGGGAAGTCCCCGCCCCCTATTCGATGGACCCCGAGGCGGAGGCGCGCGCGAGTGTCGGCGCGCGCCTCTGAGGCGATGCATGGGGTAGCTTAACACCCCACTACCCCGTGCCGGAGACGAGGCCCGGACAGACCGGGCCAGCACGAGAGTGTGGGGCTACGGAAGAATTTAGACTCCCGCGGCCCCACGCGCGCTCGTGATAGAAGAGACACCGGGGTGGTTTTAGTCAGTAAAAGTCTGACAGACCCCGTCGCCCACCCTAGGGCGGCGGACATCCTATGAGGATATCCCCGAAAAAAAAAAAAGGTGATGCAATGTTATACCCAAGACCAACACGACCAACGATGCTGCGCCAGAGGGAGATTGATCTGGAGACTCTCCACGACCAAACTCCCGACACAACAACATTTGGCGCATCGTACCCGCCACACAATGCAAAACAACCCATCCTCCGTACGGCTTCACCAGACATCATGCCGGAATACGACGAATCGCTTGGCGGCAAGACTTTGTCTGGTGGGTGGTAACTTCTGCCGTCAGCCGATGTTATGGCCTACCACCGTTAAAAATGCTGATACTAAATTCACTACAGAAACAGTGTGAACGTTGCATGGAAAATGTATTTAAGGTATTAAATTGGATAAGGATTAATGCTGTATTGGTTAAAATCGCTTCGAAACTTAGCCGTATTTGTCGTAAAAGTAAATGATAAAAAAATGTTATTGTGGGATATACATAAGAGATAGATATATACCATCGCGAACTTTTTTGTAGACCTTTTCAATGTGTACAATATTTAGTACATTATTTTGATAATTCCCGTAGGGTTCAGCCTACGTTTGACTGCGAACGCGGAAAAAATTTAATTATTTACGGCATCACATTTGAAACCTCAAAAATAATAGTATTTCTCCACAATTTAATGGATATTATTATACATATAAACCTTCCTCTTTAATCACTCTATCTATTTAAAAAAAAATCGCATCAAAATCCAAAAATGGATGGTCACCTGTCACCCATGGAAATCATCACCATCCATCCGCAGTGTTTTAAAGATTTAATCATACAAAGGGACATTGGGAAAATAGCGTCAAAATGACTTTACAGTGGCCAATCACTGACACTCCACCCCATGTTAATAAAAATGTTTAAATTGAGTACTAGTTTTTGAAATATCATAATTATAAGACCTGTTAGAAGAAATGATATGAAATGACATAATGATATGGAATTAATATAATGGTGATACAATGACGTTGCCCGGCAATGTCATTGTATCACCATTATATTAATTCCAGACCAATAATTGATCGACCATTATGAATTTAGCAGATTACTAACTTTTAGCACAATCGACAGCCTCCGTGGCGTAGTGGTAGCGGGCGCGGCCGCTGCGTAGGGTGGCGGGGGTTCGATCCCCGCACAGTGCAAGTATTTGTATGCATGAATATGAATATTTGCACTGGTCTGGTCGTGCCTCGGAAAGCACGTTAAGCCGTTGGTCCCGGTTGCCATACGAACATCTAGTGGCAGTCGTTACGGGTTGTTGGAGCCCTCAAAAGTCCAACAATTGGTCTAACTGCAATGCTTCGACGTCGCCTTCGGGTTGTGGAGGTCAGACGGCAGTCGCTTCACGAAAAATGTCGAAGTTTAGCCATATCAGCAGTTGGACTGGTAAAAAGCAGACCCCAGACTCCAAAGCTGAAAATGCTTCGGATGCGACTGGGATTAACGCTGGGATGATGATGATGATGACTAACTTTTAGCACAATGACAATGAAATTGGTTGGAATGACAAATTTATAAAAATAGCAGACTCCCCAGGTCCTATCAGAATAACGGCGCAGTCGCTGCGACATTTACTTTTAAACGTCGAAGCAATGTGCTGAAATAGGAGCCTTTTAGTCTTCGTCTTCTGGTGGGTAATCGCGCTAAATGAAACAGTAGAAGTTCAACTCTTGTTCGTATCTAATCCAGTTAAAGTTATGGTTTAATTTCGATCACATTTCGTACAGCGCTAAAGTTTTAACTTCGATTGAAGTAAAACCAATGTATTAGTGATACATTTCGTCAGATATAATAATTAAAACTAAATAAATTATAAGTAAATCTAATCGTTTAGACGTAAGTTTGACAAATGGCACAGAAAAAGTTAGCTTTATTCAACTTTTTCATTTGACAGTGGTTACGTTCCAATTGCGATCCAGTTATGGTATAACCCAGGGCTTCCCTAACTGTGAGTCGCGACGCCCTGGGGCGTCGCGTCTTTATCCCAGGGGCGTCGCGTGTCGATACGTCGATGCGACTGAGTTGAGTGAGCGCGAGTGAACTGCGAAAATTGAAACATCAGTCCATGTCTTTGGTTTCAAGAGCAACAGTTCCTGCAAAAGCATTGCTCGCTTCCTACATGGTAGCTCCCGTATTGCAAAATGTAAGAAACCACACACCATTGCTGAGGAACTGATTTTGCCCGCCGCGGTTGATATGGTATCAGTGATGATTGGTGAATCGGCAGCTAAAGAAATAAAAAATATACCTCTTTCAAACAATACGATTAGTCGCGTATTCACGACATGGTCGAAGATATTAATGAGCAAATTGTTGGGAAACTTTCAGGTTTATTTGCCATTCAATTGGATGAGGCGACAGATAGTAATGACGATGCTCAATTAATATGTTACGTACGGTACATACAAGAAAATAATCTGTGTGAGGATTTGTTGTTTTGCAAAAAAATATGTGAAGGTGGTAAAGCTACTGATTTATTTCACATTTTGGACTCGTCTAAGACTGAAAATAATATTAGCTGGGTAAACTGTGTGGGTGTGTGCACCGATGGTGCCCGAGCGATGTCTGGACAGTATGGAGGATTACAAGCTCTTATCAAAACCAAGGCTAAAAAAGTAAAATGGACACATTGTGTCACACAAAGAACATTACACCTGAATTAAGTTATGTGTTGGATTGCATTAATAAAGTGGTGAACTACATTTTATCTCGACCGGTGAAAGCAAGACTTTTCCATCAACTTTGTGAAGAATTGGGTGCCGAGCATACTAATTTAATTTATTACTGCAAATCTCGTTGGTTGTCCAGAGGTAACGTTCTCGCACGTGTGTATGAATTACGAAATGAGTTTTACACGTATTTGCAGAGAGAATCACATGAAGATGCGCAAAATTTTAATAATACAGATTTTATTATAAAATTGGCATACCTCTGTGACATATTTAACAAATTAAATGATCTTAATAAGTCTTTGCAGGGAAACAATACCCATATCTTGCAATTGGCAGATAAAATTACTGGGTTTCAGAAGAAGTTGCTCTTATGGAAAAGAAAATTAATTGACTAAAAAGTAATTGACTGTTTCCCTGCTTTAGAAAGTATTCTACAAGAAAAATCGATAAAAATCTTTGACCCTTCTTTAGATTTTATTTTATCCAACATTGCGTACAAAATATAAATTAAGGCAACCCCAGTAAGTTGCAAAAGCACTTGTGTTGGGGCTGTCTCGTTTCTACCTTACAAACCAAAATAACAATGTTGAAACTATAACTACAAATATAGAAAATATGTTAAAAGTGCAAAAGGAATATGTGTAGAAGCGTGTTTGTATGTGTGTGACTGTCTGTCTGTATGTGTGTGTGAGTGTGTGGGGGTTTATATAAGGATGTCGGGACAGAAGAGGTATGTGTATGTATACAAATGTTTATCTAATTCTGACTAGTATATCTTCAATTTCGTCATAAGTTAGAGTTTTCAACCATGTGACAATAGTTTTTTTACACTCATGCGTGGCTAAGGGATATATGTGTAGTTTGAAATTAATTTTATTATATATGTAGGTAGACTGAAACAAACACAACAAAACAACAAACAAAACAAAACAAAACAATATTTACACAGCACTTACTTTCTTTAAGCGAACACTTTCAAAAATATTTTCCCGATGATTTGCAGCAACATGATTGGGTCAGAAATCCTTTCCAGTCACTCACACCATCGACACTTTCAACAGAGGAAGAAGAACAATTAATAGAATTGTCCTGTGATTCCAACCTAAAGCTTCAATATGCCACAGATAAATTATTTGAATTTTGGAGCTCAGTATCTCAAGAATATCATGCCATCAGAACTGCAGCTTTAAAGGTTTTGTTACCATTTTCCACTTCATACTTGTGTGAAACAGGTTTTTCTGCAGTTGCAGTGATAAAGAACAAGTACAGGTCAAAAATAGACATAGAGAAAGAAAGGAGAGTGGCAATTTCCAAACTGGAGCCCCGTTTTCAAAAACTATGCTCAGAAAAGCAAGCACATCCATCCCATTAGGAGCCAGCCAATTTATGAATATCTCTTTTTAATATTATTCACATGTTTTTTTTTATGTTCCCATTAAATTAAAAAATTAATTTGCAAATTCATGTTTTCCTGATTGCCTGTAGAGTAGTACCTACAAATACTCGTTAGTATTTTGGAGGACTGCATTGAGGGGCGTCGTAAAAAAATAGCAAAGGCCCAAGGGAGTCACAGCACTAATAAGTTTGGGAAGCCCTGGTATAACCAACTGTGGTTACTGCGATACGAAACATAACAAAAGTTATGGTTTGGTTGCGATCGAATTCTGTTTTGGTTGAATTATTTTAGCGCGATTGCCCCCCAGGTTTTGTTACTTTTTTATATATATGTTTTTATGTTTTTGTTTTAAATTGTCTCTAACTTAGTTTAGTTTTAAGGTTTTCCTGTATGCGTCACAATAAATTCTTTTTCTTCCTTTCTTTATTAATATTATAAGTACTAAATCACTTAACATTAGAATGTTCCTGTCTGGGCTGTCTGCTTAAAACTGTATACAATATGTAAAGAAAACCCTGTCCGACCCATAAGGATAATAAAGGTTAGGTAAACACATGACCAAATATAATATAAAATTTTACATAATCATCATAGTAACAATACTAAATAATTTTGAAATAATCCTTTTTTCCCGGGAATTAATTTCAATTTCCCCGAAATTTGGTAATTTTTAAAAAAGTGACAACACTGGTTTTATTAAAAGCGAATAGCAACGCGACCACGTCACAGGTGCCGCGTGCCCTGCCCCCCGCCGCCCGCGGAATGGTGTTGTTTACCGCACATGTATTAAGTTACCTCTTTTCGGGAAATAATATTTATTTTTTTAGTGGGATTCTTTTTTTTCTTTGACAAAGACAGGCAAGACTTAAGTCTGTCGGCATTAGTAGAATCCGTTATCGATACCTAACAATGCCTTCACGGATCGGACAGGGTTTTCTTTACATATTGTATATTATATTGCAAGCAAAACGATAAGTGAGTCACCAAAGTAATTACATAATTAACTTCGACGAGAGAGAAATGTGTTTCTCAAAGCAAGACTATTATATTTTTTAAGGGAGCATACAACACCTTTTTTCCCTACCTTCGAAACCCCCTAAGTAATTACCTAACAGCCAGCAATAAAACTCTCTTCGTTGTAAAATAAATGTCTTACTTTATTTCCAACAAAATAAGCGTTTTAGCACCTTTTACACCCCACACAACAATAACGCAGACTTCTAAGACACCATTTTTGAAACCCCGAAACCACGTTTTTCTAGAAACCCATCGTAATTCATTACCTGTCAAACATTACAATCCCCTTTGTTCTTTACGCCACTGTTCAATGTCCACCTTGTCTTGTAAGCATAAGGTTCAAAATCGATTAGCAGGATGACAGGTGATTAGTTTATTACTATATTATTATTATTACACAACACCTGACAGGAGTCTAGTGGTTCATTCAGTCGGTGTTGGAACACCGAGCGAAAAAGTTGTGTGTCAAGTTATAGTAAGTTATAAGTGCAAGTGTTGTTGGAGTACAATCAAGTTCTAAAGTGCAAGTGCATTGTGATTGTCCTGGGATCTTTCGTAACAGGTTTGTATTTTGTTTTAACCGGCTAACTATCAATATATTATATGGAGAAGTGTGTTTAGTGCATTGTTGAGTTTTGCTAGTAGGTAAAATCCTGAAAGTTTATTAACTGCAGAGAAATAGTTACTTAATTATTATTAATCGAAGTCAAAACTGTTTGATATCATCATCATCATCAACCTTTTTACCGTCCCACTGCTGGGCACAGGTCTCCTCTCATACAGAGAAGGATTGAGCGTAATCGCCACGCTTGCTCAATGCGGGTTGGCGATTTCAGACTTAAAGTCCAGGTTTCCTCAACATATTTTCCTTCACCTTGTAATCAGTCATTGGTGTCCAACATACTGTTTGATATAGAGACAGGTAAATTTATATTCATTTTTTTTTATGAATTGTAAACTAGCGCTTGACCGCAATCCCGCCTGATGGTAAGCAGTGACGCAATCGTTGATGGTAAAGCGCACTAGTTTATTAAGACTCCAGCCTTGAAGGCGCTCAAATTGTAGTCCGACGGAAACACCGCTGCTGGCAAATTGTTCCAGTCTCTCGATGTACGCGGTATAAAGGAGGAGGCGAATCACTTCGTCCGGATCGTAGTAGTGTTGTAATGTAAGGGTGGAAACTCACCGTACGACGGGTCGTCCGATGGTGGAACGGAGATGGGGGAATTAAATCATGCAATTCCCTCGCACAATCACCATAATGCATCCTATAGAACACCGAAAGGCTGGCTACTCTACGCCTGTGCTCTAGGCTATGGAGACCGTCTAATTTTTTAAAAGTGACAGCACCATTTGGACCGTATTATTATAAGCGATGCGATCTGCCTCAGTCACCCGCGCATGGAGTGCCTACCGCACATGTATTAAGTTACCTCTGTTTGCGAAATAATATTTATTTTTAGGGGGATTTTTTTAAGTTTAGCCCGGCTTTGTAGAATGATTGATAAATGATTAGTAGAATCAGTTATCGATACCTAACAATACCTTAACGGAACGGACAGGGTTTTCTTTACATATTGTATAGGTATTGTTGTGTACGAGACCTACTAATTAACGTTAAGTACTACTATAGAGAATATCTGTATCACTTATAAAATCTGTGCCTGCAATTCGCGGTACGTATGGGGACGTGTTCCATTTCATTAAATCAGTCTGCATTGAATCTCGCTTGGTTTCATTTCATTGTCAAACGTATCAGGTATGTCTATGACCGGAGGTTTGGCGGGAATGTCAAGACGAGTGTCACGCTCATTTTTCATTGGACTTTTAAAATTATTTATAGTGTCGTTTACTAAATAAAAACGCGTGATTTATGTAGTAAAAAGTGCATTCAGTGAATAATTCAAAAAGAATAGTGAAATATTGTAGCATAGTGGCCTCATCATGTCTTTACGCTACACCGCTCCTTATCGTCCAAACGCGTAAAACGAAAGTAGTTTAGGTTAAGTTATGCTAGGATAAGTTAGGATAAATTAGCTTAAGTTAGGATAAGTTAGGATAGATATTTAATGAAGAAAAAAAATTACTGAAGACTTGGCTGTATGGCGTACTATGCCTTTGCCTTTTCCATTCGCCCGAACGGAAAGAAATGAACCAAAAAAAAAAATGTCTATGACCGATGTTTTTAGGCAAGTAATAGAATATAATAATAAGTAATAGTAATAGAATAGTAATACAAGTTACTCGGCCATGTACTGCGTGACCCACTAACAATCGGAATGTCTTTCATTTTGTCACTTCAATAACATTCGCTACGGGTATTTACATTGGATGCATTGTTTCGATCTTATGAAGCAATTGTTGTAGATAATGACCCAGATTCCCTTGATCACAATGTAAACTAATTCTAAAACCAGTGTATCCTTTTCTTTCTATTATTATTAAGAAAGGGACAGAAAATAAACATTAGTTTATTCCTGTCAAAATAGTCCGCGCTTGGCGGGATTGACGTATTGTTAGCCGGCATTTTTTTAATCACGTCTAAACTGTCTATAGAATTTGTTTATTTGACAGGGCCAAACAAATTTTTTATCCATCCATGTTCTATAATCTGAGCATCCATACTATACCTACAATATGTAAAGAAAACCCCGTCCGACCCAAAAGGATAATAAATGTTAGGTATACACATGACCAAATGAAATATGAAATTTTACGTAATCATCATAGTGACAATAGTAATGAATTTCGAAATAATCTTTTTTTCCGCGAATTAATTTCAACTTCCCCAAAATTTCGTATTTTTTAAAAAGTGACAACACCATTTGTGACGAAGCGAATAGCGATGCGACCACGTATCGTCTGCCCTGCCCCCCTTCACCCGCGCATGTATGCCTAACGTGTTGTCTACAGCACATGCATGAAGTTACCTCGCTTTTTCGAAATAATATTTATTATTATAGGTTTTTTTTTTTAAGTTTAGCCCGGCTTTGTAGGCATTATTGGAATCAGTTGACGATACCTAAGAATACCTTCAAATATTATAAATGCGAAAGTATCTCTGTCTGTCTGTCTGTCTGGCTTTCACGCCAAAACTACTGAACTGATTGTAATAAAAATTGGTACACAGATAGTCTAGAGCCTGAGAAAGGACATAGGCTATATAACATCCCGCTGTGACCAATAGGAGCAGAGCAATAACAAAAAAATGTTGCGGAAACGGGAGCAAAAGCGGACGTACATATTGTTCCCATTATTTTAATAGGCACTTATATTATTTCAACACACGAACGGAGTCGCAGACAACAGCTAGTCTAATATAAAAAGAAAAAAATGTGATGAACTTAAAATTAGTTTAGTTTTAAACAAGGGAATCGGCTCCATTATTTTTTTTTTTTTTTGTAGTGTGGCACTAGTTATGACTTTGTGCCAATTTCAAGTAAAGTTCTTCTTTCGTTCTCTTATGGCTTCGCACGGTTTGTGCTTTTAGCCTATGTCACGTAATGAATTATTCATGTCGAAAAAGACGGCCGCGTGAACCGAACACTAAGGAGAAAGATTTGGTACAAAGCCATGATGTGGCCACTATGCTACAATATTTCACTGTTCTTTATGAATTATTCACTGAATGCACTTTTTACTACATAAATCACGCGTTTTTATTTAGTAAACGACACTATAAATAATTTAAAAGTCCAATGAAAAATGAGCGTGGCACTCATCTTGGCTTCCCGCCAAAACTCCCTCGGCATCATTTAGTTACAAAATCAGGTTGCGGGTTTGTTTCTTCATGAATATGGGAATAAAAATAATCTTAAAAAATCATATAGGTGTATGAATTATTTTAGATTCTATATATATTTCAGAAATAATACCTTAGATAGGTAATATAATACCCAAGCCAAGCTTTTCTGCGATTTCTCTAGAGATGCGCTAGCGCATAAGCGCGGGCGACGAAGCACGACAGGAAGTGCTTGCGCTTGCATTGTAAAACAATAACACGTATAATTTAACTTTTTATTTAAAGCTAGCTAATGGAGGTTTCTTCATCATTTCTTCTTAATATTTTATTTCTTAAACAGTTTTGATCTATACTCATCATCATCATCACAGCGTTAATCCCAGTCGCATCCGAAGCCTTTTCAGCTTTGGAGTCTGGGGTGGTGGGGTATACTAATCCATACTATCCATACTAATATTATAAATGCGAAAGTAACTCTGTCTGTCTGTCTGTCTGTCTATCTGTCTGTCTGTCTGTCTGTCTATCTGTCTGTCTGTCTGTCTGTCTGTCTGTCTGTCTGTCTGTCTGTCTATCTGTCTGTCTATCTGTCTGTCTGTCTGTCTGTCTGTCTGTCTATCTGTCTGTCTGTCTGTCTGTCTGTCTGTCTGTCTGTCTGTCTGTCTGTCTGTCTGTCTGTTACGCTTTCCCGCCTAAACCTCTCAACCGATTTTGATGATATTTGGCACAGACAATCTTTAGACCCTGAGAAAGAACATAGGCTACCTCTTATCCCGGAAAAAATTCATATTCCCGAGGGAAATCTAAAAAGCGCGATATAACCGAACTCCACGCGGGCGAAGCCGCGGACGGAAAGCTAGTAATATTATAAATGCAAAAGTAACTCTGTCTGTCTGTCTGTTACGCTTTCCCGCCTAAACCTCTCAACCGATTTTGATGAAATTTGGCACGTACAATCTTTAGACCTTGAGAAAGAACATAGGCTACCTTTTATCCCGGAAAAATTTGATGTTCCCGAGGGAAATCTAAAAAGCGCGATATAACTGAACTCCACGTGGGCGAAGCCGCGGACGGAAAGCTAGTATATGTAGAAAGCTGAAGAGTTTGTTTGTTTGTTTGAACGTGCTAATCTCAGGAACTACTGGTCCGATTTGAAAAATTATTTTTGATAGCCCTTTAATTTAGGAAGGCTTTAGGCTATGTAACATCACGCTGCGACCAATAGGAGAGGAGCATAACTGTCTCCACGCGAACGAAGTCGTTGGCCGCCGCTAGTATCATCTATGGGTGTCATAGTGTGGAATATACTTAGTCAAATTAGTTCAAAACCCCGCAGGTGTTCGTGTCATATCGTTCATCAATTTTCGTTTTACTTTATTATCTTTAGATGGTATCAAAAGCCCTGCAAACTTGATGGATATTTGGTAAAATATCCATCACATTTACGGACTCCAGCACATTAAATACAGTCTGATAATATTATTTTATACGTTTTCAAACTTATCTTTAAAGCATTAAGGTTAAAGGTTGATTGAAAAAAAATTGCGGTTCGGGTAGCTTGACCTCCTGCGTCTGTACAAAATACCTAAATAAACAGAGTGGATTAGGTATACATAGTGTCTTGTAGTGTGTGTTACATAGTGTCGTGGTGGCCTAGTGGTTCAAACACCAGCCTCTCAAGTATGAATGTGCTGGTTCGATTCCAGGTCAGTCAAGTACCAATGTAACTTTTCTAAGTTATATGTACTTTCTAAGTATATCTTGGACACTAATGACTGATTACAAGGTGAAGAAAAACATCTTGAGGAAACCTGGACTTTAAGTCTGAAATCGCCAACCCGCATGGAGCAATCGTGGTGATTACGCTCAATCCTTCTCTTCTCTTTCAATAAAAAGGTTGATGATACAACAGGTATGCATACAGTCTGACATGAACATGACATGACAATAATGACGGGCAGTCCTTTAACAAGCTAGAACTGGTTGAAACTTGTTTGTAAACGGTACGCACTAAGAATTACAGATATTCCTAATGAAGACACGAATACGACAATGGCCTCGATCTTCTTCTCTTCTTTTTCTTCAGCCTATACAATATGTTAAGAAAACCCTGTCCGACCCGTAAGGATACTAAAGGTTAGGTAAACACATGACCAAATAACATATGAAATTTTACATAATCATCATAGTAACAATACTAGTGAATTTTGATATAATCTTTTTATCCCGCGAATTAATTCCAACTTCCCCAAAATTTGGTAATTTTTAAAAAGTGTCAACAATAATTTTGACGGTATAATTCTGAGCAAATAGCGATGCTAACGCGTACCGCGTGCCCTGCCCCTCTTCGCCCGCGCCTGTATGGCCTATCGCACATGTTTTAAGTTACCTCTTTTTGCGAAATAATATTTATTTTTTAGGGGGATTTTTTTTTTAAGTTTAGCCCTTCTTTGTAGGCATTAGTAGAATCCGTTATCGATACCTAACAATACCTTCACGGATCGGACAGGGTTTTCTTTACATATTGTAGATGTCCACTGCTGGACAAAGGCCTCCCCCATGGCTTTCCACGATGACCGATCTTGTACTGGCCGCATCCATCGGCTTCCCGCGACCTTCACTAGGTCATCGGTCCACCTTGTTGGGGGCCTCCCTACGCTGCGTCTTCCAGTACGTGGATCCCGGATCCTAATGAAAGAAAAAGATGCACTTAACTTAAAATTAGTTTGTGAACCAGAGAATCGGCGCCAACATTTGAAATCTCTGGCATAAATGAAACTATATTTTTTTATTTATGATTTAAAAAAAGAACTATTTGGGTTAGCTGTAAACAAAAGAGGTTCATAGAAGCAGGCATGCATAACATAAATTTAGAAATCATTTTTTTTTTAATAAATAAAAAAGAATGATAACTCGAAAAATAATGTTACCAATAACAAAATAAAATCACTAAAAACTAAATTAAGAGGTTTTGGCGGGAAAGTCAAGCTGAGTGTCACGCTCATTTTTCACTGGACTTTTAAAATTATTCAAGTGCGTTATTTATGTAGTAAAAATGCATTCAGTAAATAATTCATACAGAATAGTGAAATATCGCAGCATATCATCATGACCACCCATCAGTGGTCTAACTGCAATGCTTCGATATCGCCTTCGGGTGGACGTCAGACAGTAGTCGATTGACGGAAAATGTCGAAGTTTAATCAAAATTAGCAGTTACGCTGGTAAAGCGGACCCCAGACTCCAAAGCTGAAAAAGCTTTGGATGCGACTGGGATTAACGTTGAGATGATGATGATAACACATACACATCGTTAGATTATACGAAGTTCAATTTGCTGTGGTATTATCGTCTCCACCTTGGATCGCACGGATGGCTACACATCAAGAATTTACCAGTACAAACTGAAATGTGATCATAGGAAAAGCATATACAATGCGAGGTCAGATAACACTGGAAATGCATAGCTTGTTATATTATATGTATAAGACTATTGAAGTTATTCATTGGTTAATACAAAAATATAGTAGCTATTTCATACATATTCGACTAGGGGTATTAAAATGCAGGTTGAGCGGCGACCTAGAGCTGTTGAGCCATGGTTGAAAGCGAGAGTGCATGGGAGGCTGCCGCCTCCTTCTGTGAGACCGTCCTCTTGCAGAAGGAGGCCGCGGAGAGGGAGCGGGAAGAAGATAGTCTTGCCGCTCACCTCCGGCGTAGACGGGCGGGGCGTAGAAGGCGGGGGACAAACAACCGTCTCCTTACCCCCCGAGTGTGACCAGCGTGTGTGGGTAGCTCCCGCACGCGCATTGCACTGGTCACCACATCTGAGGATTACCCCGGTACCCGGGTAATCCTCCTTTGGAGCGGAAACCGGCCAAATGTAGGCCGGTAAGCCCTGAGAGTGGCACGGAGTCAGATCTTCGGGCCGAGCCCGTGTCACTCTCAACGCAGGGCTCGAAGGTAACCGAGTGGTTTTAGTGGGCATTTCCGGCTCCGGCCGGGTGAGTCCCACACACGCCTGTCGCCAGCTAGCGGCGGGTAGGTGCCTAAATGCATTCCCACTCGTTAGAGCTGTGCCTAGAGTCCCCGCTCAACCGGCGCTGCTTCCAACCTCTCCCGGTAAAGTGTGAAAAAGACAGTTGCAACTCAGGCTGATTTTAGCTACAAAAATGTTGACCAAAAGACGTTTCGTATTCCGCTGTTTTCTATTTCAATACAAGACAGATCTCAATTATTTTTATAGCAAAATTTTAAGGAAAGGCATACCTATGCTTCTATTTTCTTTTTTGTCAAAAACTTATCACGTTTGTCTAATAGTCATCTGTACATCACGGTAAAAATGGGTTATTTTTCGTGATTTAGAAGTATCGTTATTTTTGGTTCCGAAGTCTATTGACAACGATGGTACAGTCTATAGTAGGCAGTGACAAATAGAACGTAACTGATGTCACACTGAAGTCCATGTCGTACACACACTACAGAAGTTACTTCATGTAGTCTTTGAAGTGCTCGTTGCAGTTATCGTAATACTAGCTTTCCGCCCGCGGCTTCACCCGCGTAGAGTTCGGTTATATCGCGCTTTTTAGATTTCCCTCGGGAACATCAAATTTTTCCGGGATAAAAGGTAGCCTATGTCCTTTCCTTAGGCTCTAGATCGATCGATCAGAATCGGTTCAGTAGTTTTGGCGTGAAAGCCGGACAGACAGACAAACAGACAGAGATACTTTCGCAATTATAATATTAGTATGGATAGTATGGATTGTAACCTTATGCCATCGACATAAGGTGCATTCATTATTCTTATTCGTCAGACCTGCATGCCGTACTATGCATTTGGGCCACACAAAGAATTCATACCTACCTGTAGAAAACAATGTACGAACATAAAAAATGTACGGACGACAGCAGGTCTACCTGAAGCTGTCAAGTATTCCCACTCAACTTTTAACCTTAATGTTTAACCATAAAGTTGAAAATCTATTAAAGAATTTTGGCAGATTGTAGTACCGTCTTCTGTACAACTAGAATGTTGTATTTGTATTAAAACAGATGGTGTGACATCTGTTTTACAAGCAGATGTTATATTTACGGTCAATGTCTTTATAAGTTCCTCTTCATCACGATGTCAATATTTTTGGACTTATTTAACTTTGCTTCTCCCCAAGGTTTAATTTTGAACAAGGTTGCTTAATTATCAAATATTTCTAAAGTCCAGTCTGCATTTAGTCCAGTTGGGTATGCAAAATTTAAATTTAGAAAAACGATTTTTTCTGCGAGTTTCAACAATATTCATTTCAATATTTTAAAAATATTAACTGTGCAGAGAATAAAACCCAAGCTTTTAACTTAAAGTTCTTGAATTCATGAATATATTACATAAAAATAAACCTTTTTATTTTCTATTTTTCGCATCACGTTTACTTACCTTAAATAGGTAGGGACGTAGGGTAAACACAGTCAAAATCAAAGCGTTTTTTTTTTACCTAAACCATTTACAGACACTTTTGAATAGCCATAATTAAGTAGCCGGTCAGTTAATCAGAAAGTTGATACTATTTGCCAATTCCTATACATAGATCACTCTGAAGAACGCCAGAGTATTCGCGTAATACTTTATCAGTAGCAATATTTTGACCGTTCAGCAACATTCATTGCGTTAATTACATCATTTAGCTAACGCATTTTTCGATCACATGGGGTAATGCATCAATACGATTTAAAATTATTGCAATTGTTAGTAATCGTCTAGGCAATTAGCGTGCACGATACTCAGAGAACATTTCGTTTTTAAGATTTTTCCTCACATTAGAAATTACTCCTGTATCGTGGGTGCGTTTACAAACATATTATACAGAGTGGTGCAAATACGAAAATAAATTAATACACGAACAATGCTGGTGCATAGGAATAAAAAGCATCAAAAAAAAAAAAAATCAAACAAATTAAATCGCATAAAATTGAAAACGGAATAGAACATCCTTTAAAAATATTGGTTCACTGACCTCCGATCGGCGACAGCGCGATCCTGTATCGACTTCCTTTTTTCGAGCCATTATTATTAAAGTTTGGTATTGCTGGATGCGGCGGTCATTAACCTGTAAGCGCTTCCTTATCAACATGTACATCATGTAGAAAATGTGAAAAATGAAAAATAATTTCCTGTGACTAAACTAATGGACATATTTATATGATTTTATATGGGTAGATTGAGAATGTGTAGAGGTACACGATGTTTAATTTATTGTCGTATTGTCAGCACCACTCTGTACATACATAAACTCACATACACAAACAGCCAGTAACCATGATAAGTAATGTAGTGATAATCCATTCAAATAAAAAAAAGGCTGAATAAGAGACAACTTTCCCACTAACATACACAAAACGTTAAAGATTAACACAAAAGCCTTGACAGATTAGTAGCGTGTTCTCAGAATCACTACCCGCGTACCCATTACATTTTCCCCTTTATTGGATTACAATAATCTCATTGGCACTATTGTATTCCACGTTTCGGATATATCCCTAAGCCCTTTTACACTTAAATGGTAGTTACGAGTATGTACAGTCGAACTTATATCCGTGGTAACACTTTGACTATAAGCTGGGCTAGCGTATAACGAAGTAACAATAGAACAAAAGGTCTACTAATACTGGTTTTCTTGTCACGCTATTGATGTGTTGCCTGTCTTTACAATAGTGTAGATGACCTCGCAATGACGTTATCACCCTAAAGATGAATGACACTTTCGTTTCATAAAACGACAGGACCATTATAAGAGAATTGGACAGTTTCAAATTTTATTGAAATTTCAATTCACACCCATTTTGGAATTTATGAGAGAGACAAGTCTAATACCATTACAACACCCAATAACACTGCCCGTTCAGGCGATCGTCACCAGAATGGCATTTTCGAAATGTTTACGAGGTTCACAGACTCAGTGGCGTAGCGGTAGCGAACGCGGCCGCTGTGCATGGAGGCGTTCGATCCCCGAGCAGCGCAAATATTTGTATGCATGAATAAGAATATTTGCAATGGTCTGGCCGTGCCTCGAAAAGCACGTTAAGCCCTTGGTCCCGGTTGCCATACGAACATCAGTCAGGCAGTCGTTACGGGTTGTTGGAGCTCCAAAAAATTCAACAATTAGTGTAACTACCATCAGGCGGGATGGCGGTCAAACACTAGTTTATAATTTATAATAAAAAAAAAACCTAGTGGGGAAGAGGCTAAACAGATGATATCTCGATAATAAATCGGAAAGCACGATAAGCCGTTGGTCCCAGTTGCCATACGAACATCTATAGCAGTCGTTAAGGATTAATGGAGCCCTCAAAAGACCAACAGTTGGTCTAACTGCCATGCTTCGATATCGCCTTCAGGTTGTGGGAGGACAGACGGCAGCCGCTTCATGGAAAATATCGAAGTTTAGCTAAAATCAGCAGTTAGACTGGTAAAAGCGGACCTCAGACTCCAAAACTGAAAAAGCTTCGGATGCGACTGTGATTAACGCTGAAATGATGATGATGATGAGACTTGGTCAAAATATGATAAAAATACCACTACTTTCCAAACATTTTGATTAGTTTTTGACTATTTATTGTTGTCATGATCAGACTGTGACTACATTTTGAACGTTTTACATAAAAACTTTACCCTTACTGGACGCAATTGTCCTAATTCCTACGAATTGTTGTCAAAACAAACTTACACATGCACCAGTCACCCCTACAATTTCTGGAAGTTCCCCTTTATTTTTCTGATCTTCCACCATCAAACTCTGATGTCTGTTTACACGCTCCGTCTTACCTGCGAGCATGCCTGTGCAAACCAGTTTGCGCAGGTAAGCGCGTGTATGTGGACGGCAAGACGATAGCACGCGCAGTCCCGAGCCCGACGCAGTCATGACTGTACAAAAAGACGGAATCCGTCTTTTTGTACAGTCATGACTGCACAGGCCTGGACTGCGCAGGCAAGACGGAGCGTGTTTAAGTCCCGTCTACACGCTCCGTCATGGGACCACCTGGGAAATATCTTTTTTCCAACAAATTTCCAAAGTCACCGACATAGCTCTGCGAGTCGCTAAAATTAAGTGGCAGTGGGCAGGGCACATTGCTCATAGAACCGATGGCCGATGGGGCAGTAAGGTTCTGGAGTGGCGGCCACGTACTGGAAGACGCAGCGTAGGGAGGCCCCCAACAAGGTGGACCGATGACCTGGTGAAGGTCGCGGGAAGCTGATAGATGCGGGCAGCACAAGACCGGTCAGCGTGGAAAGCCTTGGGGGAGGCCTTTGTCCAGCAGTGGACATCTATAGGCTGAAGAAGAAGAAGAACAAAAATTTGTAGGTACTAAACGTAGTAACTTAAAAACTGAGCGAAAAATGCTCGTATGTCTTATCTCAAAAACAATTGAAAGGATTCAAAAGCGACGTTTTCACAGACATAAATTCCGTTGGCTTGTCGCAGATTCCGTGGTATAACAAATTGGGTTCCAATAAAGGATGGCAAAAGGTAAAGGTAAAATTGTAAGGTAAAGGTAAAATTGTATGGGAAATAGTTCTATAAGGTTTTATCTTTTATTCCTGGTTCGCGGTTATCCCTTGTCTTTTATAGGATTCGGGTATTCTCCGATTTAAAGGGTTTGCTTTGTTTTGATTCTTTTATAGATTATATTTTGGAAACCTATTAATATTTTGATAGCAATTGTTTTGTTTCGAATAAGGCATGCACGAAATTTTGTTTCCAAAATAGTTTTTTTAATTGTTCACACTAAGTACATACAATCGCCAAAAACTTATATTTACCTAAGTACTTACACATACAATAAAAAATCGTGTAACGAATTACATACATAGAATATTTTATTATACATACCTACATATGTAGAAAAAAAAGTAGAGTCACGGCAGTTTTAACACTATATAACAAGACAGCTGTTATTATAGTCGTCCTCCGTAGCGCAGCGGTCAACACGCCTGCCTGCGACGTGGAGGCCCCGGGTTCGATCCCCGACCAGGTCATGATGGAAAACGATCTTTTCCTGATTGGCCTGGATCTTAGATGTTTATCTATGTATGTATCTATTATAAATATAGTATCGTTGAGTTAGTATCCCATAAGACAAGTCTCGAACTTACTTTGGGGCTAGCTCAATCTGTGTGATTTGTTCGTATATATTTATTTATTTATTTATACGGTACCAATAAAGATTACCTACTTATTTTTATATTTAATCTGATTATATTTATATTTAATACGATTTTAACGTATATTTTTATAAACGTAAAAAAATATGTTCGTAATTCCAAAGACTTTATTTATTTATACTTTGGCACAAAGAAATGTACAGAGGCGGATTTAACGCCTTAGGCATTCTCTACCAGTCAACCACAGGTGGTTAAGAGATTAGATGGCAGGTGCTTTAGTTGGAAAAAAAATTATAAGAAAAAACTCTTAACGCTAGTTAAACAAATACTCAATTAAGCTATGTACACAAACATACTTCTACAAAAAAAAAAAACAAAACTAAAACTTGGGAGAGATGTGTTGAGATGACCCTAATTATTCAGAAAATAACTCTGCAATTTACATTCGGTTTGGCTAGTGGGCGGCCATTCTGATATCAAGAGGAAGCGTATTCTTCAGAAGAATAGACTGAATATGAAATGAACAATTCTAGACGTATGTGAAGGAGAGAGTAACAGAAGATTGTTAGAATAAAGCAGATTCTTAGTGTGTGAAGAACAGAAATATTAAGACTTTAGGTATGGCATATTCATAAATATTGTACTAGTACCACCATTCAATAATGTAACAAAATATTTGGATTATTGTTTAACTACCTAGCTACGCAGGGTGGAAGAGACATCGACGTGCAAACTTAAAAAAACTAAACTGTAACTTTCAATTCATTCAAAACAAGATTCTAAATTAGCGTATAAGTTTTTCGTCTGCTATCCTTATTTTTAAATGGAACTGCACAAAGCACAATCAATTTTTTGTCTCAAGGTGTAACGTACAAAACAGTATTGAGCTGTGTGGATTCCCTAGAAAGTGCGTACAAATATTTCGTTACAAAAATTCGCTGCCATTTCATTCCGGGGCAATGTAATTTGAGCCTTTGTGCCAGTGTATAATGAAACTTCAGCCCAACCTCAACACAATCTACACGATTACAGAAAGGTAGATATTACAATAGATACTATTCTACTGATGTCTGGACTACGCTTGTAATTTAGACTCTAAATGTACTTTCTATCAACGGGATAGAATGTCAGATAAATGCCTCATGTCTCTAAATTTTAGGGGTATAGGGGGGTAGGGGGAGTTCATGCACTCTCCATAGAAAAGGGAGGATCCACCGACCAGACTGGCATTGTCTGGCACTTGCTCACAGGTTGATGTCGTGAAGTTGTATGCATGCTAGTTCCACAGTAAACTCTGCTTGCGAGATTTAGGATTTGCGTTACGTCTGTATGACGCGTTGTTCGCATGTGGCGTTGGGTATCGCTACAGTAATATTATGGCACCTTACATGATCTCTCAACTATTTCTTTTTTTAAACAATTACCCAAGTACGTTAACGGTTTTTGTAACATAAACGACATATGTAAGTGCGAACAATAACTTGTTATTGCAGCAGTGTAGTGTTATTAGGTACTAGAAATGTAAACTGTACCGCGGTATGTTAGCAGTGAGATCATTGTCCACCACGTGTAGATTTTTCTATGAATAGCTGATATAACAATTGAAAAAAAAACCATAAATGTGTTGTGGAATGTCATATAACTGACTTTTAATAAAAGTCAAGTAATTCTAAGTACATTATTTATTTATTTATTTATTTATTCTTTTGCACATATGACAAGTACAGAGGCGGACTTAATGCCTTAGGCATTCTCTACCAGTCAACCCCAGGTGGTGAAGAGATAAGATGGTAGGTGCTTTAGCTTGAAAGAATATTTAAAGGAAAAAAAAACCCCTATAATTATTAAAAAAATACTCAAATAAGCTAAATATACATACATACTATTACCACAATATACAATACTTATAATATATACATTAAAAAAAAACTAAAATTTGGGAGAGGGGTGTAGGGGTGGCAGTCTTGTACTAAGGATAGTAACCCATCGCTATCGGGAACAGGGTACAAGCTAGGCCAGAGCTCCAGAGAGAGGAATATCCTGACAATGCAAGCCGTATCCAAAAGTACCGCTTTCTGAATCAAGCAATTGATGCAGCTGCCTAACTAGAGCCTCCTGAGGTGTTGGTCGAGGCTCTTGGCTATTAAGTCATTGGCTGTCACGATTATCGGTACAATGATTCCTGAATCCACTTCCCATATTTCGACAACCTCGTGAGCCAAGTCAAGATATTAGATATACCTTTCTCTGCTTGCACGAGGTTTTTATTATATGGGATGGTTATGTCAACAATCATTGCACGTCGCTCTGATCGATCCACCTTTACTATATCAGGCTTATTTGGAACAATAGTCCTGTCAGTTATGATGGATCGATCCCAATGTGATATGGGCATTTTCGAGAACTGGGTCTGGCATATACCTGTCATACGGCACATTCGGTTATTAATAATCTCGACTAAACATTCAGAGAGTTTATTCTAATTTACTATGTTGAAGTCTGTCTCTAGTCTTACCAGATACAGCTGCATACCATTATATTAGATGAAGGGACTATCAAATGGCGCAAATTCTCTTGTTCATAAACTAAATATTAAGTTCAGTGACTTTTCTTTTTATTTCATTCGGAAAAGGATAAATTATGAATGCAGTCCTACTAGTCAGCGGCGGTGTTTCCATCGGACTACAATTTGAGTGTCTTCAAGGCTAGAGTGAATAGGCTCTTAATAAACAAGCACGCTTTACCATCAACGATTGTATCACTGCTTACGTTGGTAAGCGGGATTGCGGTCAAGCGCTAGTTTATATTTTATAAGAAAAGTACATAGACAGTTAAGACGCAATTAAAAATATGGCTACTAAAAATACGTCAAGCACAGACTAAATTGACACGACTAAACTAACGTATATCTTCTGTCCTTTTCTTTATGAAATAGAAAATAAATGCACTGAACTTAAAATTAGTTTAGTTCGTGAACAAAAGAATCGGTACTATTATCACAGTAGACAGAGAACAGTAGATTATCTAAGGCCACCCGCCGCGTTATTTGCCTACTCTTGCGTTGATGCCCAGGGTTGTCTATTTAGCTTTATGTCCCATTTAGCTAAAAGTAAAAGTGGTGGTAACCTTAAGCGTTAGTCGGTCACATCTTACTATAATTTTATTGAGATAATATAATGATTAAGACGCCATATTTGTATCAAATAATACGTAAGACAATAGAAAAAAATAGTAATTTGCAGTAGTAGGTAATATTTGTGAAATTGCCCTTATTACGCTATACGCGACAAATACGTTTACCTAAACGATATTTCGTAGTCAATCCTCTGTTTTATAAGAAAACTATGCTTCTTAAAATAAACTTTAGCTCTAAACATAGTATTCAGAAAGTAAATTTAGGAATACATTTTGGAAAAATACGACTCGGGTACGCTCTTAATAAAGCAAAGAAACTGTGAAATAAACAAAACTAATATTTTCTAATAAGATATAAGTATAAATAGGTACTTATATTTCTGGTTCAGTAGGAATGATGAAGAATGATAAGTCCGGATTTGCGAAATCATTATTGAGGCACCCAAAAACACTACAATATTTTTTCCCCCTTTTGAAGTCATGATACTCGTAATAATTAATATTTTGGTAAGTGGCCGGCGAGAATTGACGAACGCGAGCGGTCATGTAATTTACGCGCGTGCTCACAGTCACGCGGCACAGCCCGTATTGCCGCCATCCTATACCATCCTATATTATGCCAGCGTGTGCGTGAAATCGCGTACCGACACGGCGCTCGGCGCGCACGCATACATTCAAACCGAGAGCGGCTCGTTTATATGAAGATGTTTTACTGTTCTCTGTCTATTGTGCTATTATCAAGGAAAACCCCGTGACATAAGAAATAATCTACAATCCAAATCGAGTTTCTGACACCTATCAATACAATTCTAGTACCTCATCATCAACCTTTTTATTGTCCCACTTCTGGGCACAGGTCTCCTCTCATACAGATCTAATGAAGGAATCGTTCTAGTTCCTAAAGAAGATCAAATTCACAAAACGTATTTGTGTGTATGAAACTAACAGGTGTTAAGAGCGCATTCTCTCATTAGTCGAACATAAGTAGGTAATTTTAAAATGATTGAAATTGCACAACACGCAATTCCAGAAAGTAATCATTATCAAACAATTAACGATGATTACGCATAGATTTTTAATTAGAAATATTGTGTCTCGTGCAATCATTACCACACTAAATGAGAATACAAATAATCGAAAAATAATTGAACATCATCAGTCTAAAATATTGCATAATTCTGATTACAAAACATCCATTAATGTCGTAATTTTATCGTTACAGATCCAACATGGAAGCAATAACATCAGGGAAAGCTACCAAAGAAAATATAATGCAGCCCACGACACTTCAAGAGGCAATAAACATTATTAAATTCCTCAACACGACACATAAACAAGAAGTGGCGAGGCTAAAAGAAGCATACACGAAACAAGCCGATTTTATAAAGAAATTGGAATCGAATAGGAAAAAGGAATTGGAATTCTTGTCGGGTGAATTGGGAAAATACGAAGCAAATTTAGTTTCAAGAACGGAATCGGTTACAGAACAACTCGCACAGAAGGATTTAATAATACAGAAACAAGCTGAGAAAATAGAAGAATTAACTAAACTGTTAAAAACTAAAACAATAACAGATAGTATACCTGAAATTAATATAATGGTCGATTCCAATTCTGACTCGGGAGTAGCGTTAGAGAACGAAGACTGTAAAACTGAAGAAACCAAACCAGAAGTGAAAACTACCCGAAAATGTAGTCGAAAATTTGGCGATACGATAAGTTTTCTCCGGAGGGTTGACTTTTCTCCAATAAAATATAAACCATCTAATCGTGAAGGTGCCAAAAAGAAAGAGGATAGTAATAAAAAGAATAAATTACAAGTTCCAACTCCAAATAACAGGATCTTTAACCGTCAAAAAAGTAATGATAAGTCTCATAGTGAAGATGAGAGAACCGTGAATGATGACTCAATTTTCTTCGATGCTAATGTCGAGCCTGTAGTTCTACGGCCAAACAAAGTGAACGACAGTATGAACAACCATTTTTCTGATGATGGGAGTGAGGATACAAGTGAAGAAATCTTCGATAGAGTTATGTCCAGAAGCAGCATAAGACGATCTGTCAAAGCGAATCCCAAATACAAGAAAATAAATAGGTCTAAATCAAAACTTTTGGAACACGTCAAAGTGAATATCGTTGATTGAAATGTTCAACAATAATATACGCAATATTTATAATCCTAATGTAATTGTACATATCAATTTTGAAATTATTGAAAGTTGTTTTTATCTGAATGTGCTTTTTATTTTTTTTTTCCAGAACCTGTTTGTGTATGTACATATGTGCAAGCTAGCAATAATGACTAAATTGTATACGATCAAAGAGATCAAAACCGAAATGAGAGAAGAAACACAACATTTAAAAAGAATATAGAATTGAATAAGAATAAAATTTGCCTGGACATCACTTAATCTCGATTACCATCTTATAAGATACTACAATCTATACTAATATGTACATGAAGCTGAAGAATTTGTTTTGTCGCTAATCTCAGGAACTACTGGTCCTATTTGAAATAATATTTTTGCTTTGGATAGCCCATTAATCCAGAAAGGCATTAGGCCATATAACATTACACTGCGACCAATAAGAGCGGAGCATAACACAATTTTAAAATGTTTGCTGTATATTTTGGGGTTAAAAATAAAATGTTCAAATAACTAACTCCATATAAACGAAGTCGCGGGCGGCCGCTAGTATAATGCTCAACGCACGTTTACCTGCACAGTATAAAATAAATCGAAATAAACTGGACTTATCGGATAAATGCATACAAGCCGTCCGGGTATAAACTCCGGTAAAGGTCGAAGGGTGGAAAAGAAAAATAAATTATACGGTACCCGATTGAGTTACTGACGAATAAATTGAGGGTAGAACCCACATATTATTCGCATACTGAAATAGACATACATTTTAAATATGTCTTGATTTGCAAAAGGTTTAGCTGCTTACATATAACATAATGATGTTAACATTATATAAGAGTTATTCACAACCCAAGAGGGCAGAAGTGTAAAGTACACCCTCAATTCGACAGCTCTGATAGCTTTGATCACTGCTTAGTGATTGGCACGACTCTTGAGTTCGATTTGCAGGTGGGGGGAGTGTATATAGAGTTTGTGTACTAGGTTTTTTTTAATAATTTAATAATATGAATTCAATAACAGCCCGGATTCATATAAGTTTATTACTCAAACGTTTGATCTGGCATATAAAATGAATCAGGCCTGCGAACTCGGGACATGTGACTATGCTGTATGTGCCGACAAATAGTATAAGTAGTTTTTTTTTTTTTTTACTTTTTAAACTAGTGCTTGACTGCGATCCCACCTGATGCTAAAGAGTGGTGCAATCATTAATGCTAAAACGCACTGGTTTATGAACCTGTTCACTCTAGCCTTTAAGACATTTAAATTACAATTGCTGGGAAGACCGCTGCATACAAATTGTTCCAGTCTTTCGATGTACACAGTATTAACGACGTGACGCTGCGTAGTGTGTAAACAGATATTTTAATCAGATCGCACCTACGATGCCATAAGGCAAAGTATGGACCTCACAATATACAAAATTACAAAATCCAAAAAAAAAAAAGCAAATGGTTGTAACTGATTTATTTCAAATAAACCAGTTACAGGTACTTTTGAATTGTCAGAAGGTCGGTCAGTCAATAAGATGAAGCTAGTCGCCCATTCCAAAGAGTACTGCTCTTTCCAGAGAAGAAGAACGGGTAAAAAACTCCATGGACACTCTTTTAAATTTTCAAGCTATTGTTACAAATAGTTGATTACATAATTCATGTTGAAATCAACCATGTGAGAACGATGCAGAAATATATTGTACGCTGAGAGCGTCCATTGTGGAAAACACACAAAAATCAATTCAGAAATTAAAATACGCCGTGGCAGCTAAGAGATGACCGGTCCCCTCTGACGGCGTCAGTTCACGAACATGACGTATGGATCAGCATCATTCAGCTCAACCATATTGAAGGGAACCTAATGACCCAACACACATGCCACTACCAGCGTGACATTTGAGTGAGCATATAGGCAAGCACTGTTATACAGCGAACTACGTTCTAGGTAGTCTTCCGGGACGCCATTTGTTTCGCGGTGGAAATCCTCATTGACTATCTGGGGATGAGAGAGGGTTAATGGTATTCTTACTGGCTAAAATATTCCAACTAGGTAAGACCAACTTCGAGAAAGAGGTGTCTCGTGGAATCCAGCTCGGCTGGGCCACGTTCGGGAAGCTACGCTACATCTTCTCGTCATCCAAGATACCGCAGTGTCTCAAGACTAAAGTCTTTGACCAGCGTGTGTTGCCAGTGATGACTTACGGAACTGAAACGTGGTTGCTCACAATGGGCCTCATACGAAGACCCAATTTCACACAAAGGGCGATGGAAAGAGCTATGCTCGGAGTTTCTCTGCGTGATCGAATCAGAAATGAGGAGATCCGTAGAATAACCAAAGTCACTGACATAGCTCTTCGAGTCGCTAAAATGAAGTGGTAGTAGACGGGGCACATTGTTCGTAGAACCCATGGCCGATTGGGCAATAAGATTCTGGAGTGGCGGCCACGTACTGGAAGACCCCCAACAAGATGGACCGATGACCTGGTGAAGGAAACGAAATGAAATCGTTTATTAAGCAAGTAGGATCACTGATCACTTTTACACGTCATATGTTTTTTTTTAAACTAGATTAAGCCGGCTTTTCCTAACTGACTACCTCTGAGAAGAAATAGTCGAAAGAAACTCAGGGATCATCGTCTTTTTTCAATTGCAGACATTAAAAATGAAAATGTTTACAATAATTTACGCATATTGCTTAATAAAAAGGCTTAACAGAGCTAGCAGCTCAGTCCCAAGCTTTCCCAAGGTCGCGGGAAGACGATGGATGCGGGCAGCACAAGACCGGTTATCGTGGAAAGCCACAGGCCACACTTGGGACAGGCCTTTATCCAGCAGTAGACCTCTATAGGCTGAAGAAGGAGTAGAATAAAACTACCGTGATGATTCACCTCTACCTATGGCTGGGGATGCGGGATTCGCAAAAGAATTCACATCCCACAAGACGCCAAACAAACTCAAGACTGGACATTACATTTATTTAGGACAATAACAATGAACATGAAACTACTGCTGTAGAAATAGTTAATCTACAAAGTTAAATTGTCGGTAAACACGACTACCGTTATGTCCTCATAACTATTTTGTAAGCAGCAACTTTATGTTTGTGTTTAAAGGAGATTGAGCTGAACTTAATTTTGTAGGCGTTATGTTTTCCTAGCGCGTTAATGAAATTTGACTTAGCATTTATTAAGATGAATGAAGTATTTTTCTTTGTTGATTGAAACTTTTATTAGCCATGATACACCCTGGAAAATCATGGGATAAAAATAATTATCGAAACTTTTGAAATAAAGGCATGGCGTTACACATTATACGAACTGAACTTATGAATACAGCATAAACGAAAAAACTTCGCTTAGAATCTAAATCCGATAACAGAATTTTTAATATAAAAAACAATGTTTGAAGGACTACAAAATCTCAAAACACGGCTCAGGTAACGAACAGTTGTTTTTTTTCTTTTTTAGTAATAGTAGTAAAAAACAAACTCTTCTATCTATAACAGCGTTTTCGTAAAACGGTTTTGTAATAAATTCATCAAAACTTTTGCTTCGCTTAGGCTCTTTGTACACATACGTTTTATAAATTAAAAAAATAAATTAAAATACCAACGTGGTGGTTTCCTACCCACTCCCTCTCACCAAACGAAGGCCTGTGTCCCAGCAATATGAATTACAAATTAAATGGAAACATTTTTACACAAGTATCTGTATTCACTTATTTCTGAGATTGCTGGAAAACTTACAATTCGCAACTCTTATGATCTAAAGTACCACATTACACGGTACGGTACTTCATTTATATTTTACTAGCGGCCGTCAGCGACTTCGTTCGCGTGGAGTTAGTTATGCTCCCTCCTATTGGTCGCAACGTGAAGTTATATAGCCTATAGCCTTCCTAGGTTAATGGGCTATCAAACGCAAAAATAATTTTTCAAATTGGACCAGAGGTTCCTGAGATTAGCGCATTCAAACAAACAAACAAACTCATAAGCTTTATTTTAGTAAAAATAGATAGAACCTGTTGGTGTGTACCTTAATAAATTAAAATCGTATAATAATAAATCATCAAAACGGTGAAACTAATACCTTCTTACCGACACTCGTAGAGGAACATGTCTGCAGGAACAGTCCCTCATGAAGGGCATTCCAGGTTTCGCCAGTACGATGTTGTGGTATAAATATATTTCTTTCTTCTTTCTTTCTTTCTGGTACGCTATACACCCAGGTGACATTAATTGCCGTAAATAATTAAGGTTCATTCGACATACAAACCGTGGCCCTGACGCACAGGCAGTGAAGGAACACGGGTGGATTTTAGTCAGTAAAATTCAGTCAGCGGGAGAGGTCATTTGATGATTGTCCATCCAAAATGAAAAATAAAAAAGGTTCACTCTACATGTTTAGGCACGATGGCTAGTGTTGCATGAGTTCTCTTCTTTTCCTTCTTCTTCTTCAGCCTATAGCAGTGGACCTCCCACTGCTGGACAAAGGCCTCCCCAAAGGCTTTCCATAATGATCGATCCTGTGCTGCCCGCATCCATCGGCTTCCTGCGACCTTCACCAAGTCATCAGGCCACTTTTTGGGGGTCTCCCCACGCTGCTTAGCAGTGGGGCAGTAAGGTTCTGGAGTGGCCATGTACCGGAGTACATGGCCACTCAAGAACTTTACTGCCCCATCGACCATCAGTTCTACGAGCAATGCCACTGCCACTTAAGTTTAGCGACTCGAAGAGTTCATAAATAGTTGTACTATTTGTGATTTTTTTGACAGGGTCAGATTTTTTCTGTGGCGTGGTTTATACACTGTATGGAGGAATGGTCTTTTTTTTTAAATAATTATAAACTACTGCTTGACTGCAATCCCGCCTGATGGTAAGCAGTGATGCAATCGTTGATGCTATAGCGCACTAGTTTATTAAGCCTATTCACTTAAAAAACTAAGGAATAGGAAGGATGACGGCAGTTGAGCGAGGTTATGCAATGCTAAACCCAAGACCAACACGACCAAACGATGCTGCGCTAGAGAGAGATTGATCTGGAGACTCTCCACGACCAAACTCCCGACACAACAACATTTGGCGCATAGTACCCGCCTCACATCGCAACACAACTGCTCAGACCCGTCCTCCGTACGGCTTCACCAGACATCATGCCGGAACACGACAGATCGTTTGGCGGCAAGACTTTGTCTGGTGGGTGGTAACATCTGCCAGCATCACAATGGAAATGTATCCGTTAACAAGGATACAATATTTTCTCATTATTTTGGCTAACGTTGTGAAGATACGGCACGTATACAAAGGGCCTAAAGCCGTCGTGACAAAACGTGAGGAATATAAGTTTCCAACAAAAAATACAAACTCACCGTAAACAAGATTCACTTGACAATTCAAAGTAATTCCCTAAGAAGTTAAAAGGTACTAAAGGCAGGACTTTATTTATGCCCTTCCCTTAGGTGTCCTTAAGCCTACGACATTATTCCTACAAATATCTTGTTTAAGAAATGCGTCTCCTGCGAATTTCTTGTTGTTTGAATGGATATTGGGCGGCAAAGTAGACGATGGAAAAAGTATTGAAGTATGCCTAAAAGCTTCATCTTGAAAATGAGAGAAGGAAAATAATTGGATTATGGAAGATTAATGTTTCCTGTTTGATATAACCTTCCTTTTCGACTCTGTTTTTTGTTTATTTGACCTACTTAGAAAAAGCACGCGTCTTATGTATGTAGATATAAAAGCCACCAAGTATACAACGATATTTTTTCTTTATACGTAATCCGATATACCTGATACAGTTTGTTCAGAATAAGCAACTGAATCGATTCCAATCATTTTTACACCGTGTTATATTTTTTCCCAAATATGTTTAATAATTGTTGCAGCATGGTTGCCGAGCGCACAACACAGTCCTCAGCAGACCTTAGTGGTACTAGGCTAGTGCGCGCAGTGGTTTTAAGTAAAAGTAATAAATTTCACTAAATTTTATTTTATCACTTACGGCTAGCCCGTTAAGCGGTTGGTCCTGGCTGTTATTTGCAGATATTGGACAGTCGTAATGGGTCGTCACTCGTCGGAATCCTGAAAGTTTGGCAAATAGTGGGGATATCATATTATTCAGAAACTGGGTTGGGGAGTTCGAATAGCTATTAGCTGAATGTAAAATAATGGTATACAGCTGCACACGGTTAGACTGTTGTGTGATAGAATACATTTTTTTTTTGTTCTGGATAGGAAATCATCAAAATGACCTCTCCCGTTCTGGGCGGAGCGGAAAAGCCTAAAACCCACCCGTGGTTCTTCACTTGCCTGTGAGCCAGGGCCACGGTTTCTTTTTTAACCAACCCGCAACCCTGACCCAGGAGGCAACGGTCTTCGTGGACCTCGTCACGATGTGCTGACATGTCTTTGAGGCGCGCGTAAAACAACACGCGCCGTTGACCCGGGCCTGGTCCTTACCGGGCGGCGAGCTGCCCACTGCTCACAGCATAATAGAGTACCTGGGTGGTATAACAGATGAGACTCGAACCTTCAAACAACATATTATGGAAGTTTTAAATAATAGGATTCGTGGGCTAATATAAGTAATCAAAAAGTTTCTACATATTGCAGACCCAAAAATAATTAACCAAGTTTACTTTACTCTATGTCAGTTAATTTTGAATTATTGCAAATACCTCTTGGGGTTGAGCAGGTAAAACTTTGTTGCTCCCTATCGATGGATCCATATAATTAATTATTTTTGTATTACATGTGCAGGTTTATTTAATACTAGCTTTCCGCCCGCGGCTTCGTCCGCGTAGAATTCGGTTACATCGCGTTTTTAAATTTCCCTCGGGAATATGATTTTTTTTTAATAAAAGGTAGCCTATGTCCTTTCTCAGGGTCTAAAGATTGTCTGTGCCAAATTTCATCAAAATCGGTTGAGAGGTTTAAGCGGGAAAGCGTAACAGACAGACAGACAGAGTTACTTTCGCATTTATAATATTAGTATGGATTTATAGTTATAGACTTAACATACATATTAATATTTTTCTCTTCTTGTTCTTATACACTATTGTCTACATTTCTGTTTTACTTCTCCTATCGCAGATCTGCTGGAAGAAATTTCTTATGAAATAAGTAAAACCTTTGTGCTCAGATTTTAATATGTTCATATCCCTATGTATTTTCTTGTGTGTTGTGTGTAATAAAATAAATGTATTTTTTAAATCAAAATATTTAAAAATTTAACTAAATGTGAAAGAAGATAAATATAGGAAAAAATAAATAGAGACAAAAGTCCAATTCTGGCCGCCCTTTCCTTTTTCCCACTAACCTGCTTCTTAAAGAATAATCTGACAGTTCTTCATAATTAATACTGTACTAAAACTACACAAGTACAGGGCTATTATTACGAACGGACTAAAAAAGCGGAAATAATACATAGTTTGCCCCACAAAAAATACTAAACATGCTACTTTTTCCTGGAATCATTACTCTGTTACAGACTAGATGTAAAAGTAAACATTGTTTGCCTAAATCATGGAAATTGAAAGAAACAATAATATTTATTTAGCATTTATTTAGCATACCGAAAAAGACACACAATAAATTAGACGAATAGATGAATAGGCTCTTAAGAGTGGACTCTAGTGCCGAGGAATTTGAGAAATAGGTATTTGAAGAAACTATTGCCGTGGCGGCGCTTTCAACCTTTCCCCGTCAAGGGCGAAAGGGACAGTTGCAACTCAGGCTGATTTTACCTACAAAAATATTGACCAAAAGACGTTTCCTATTCCGCTGTTTTCTTTTTCAAAACACGACAGAACTCAATAATTATTTTCAAAAATTTAGAGAATACTTACTATGCGTACTTAACTATGCCTCTATTATTTTCTTTTTTGTCAAAAACTTATAACATTTGTGTAATAGTCGTCTGAACATCGCGGTAAAAATGGATTATTTTTCGGGATTTTGAAACATCATACTTCTTTTATTAATTAAGTTTTTTTTTTTAGTTGAAAAAATCAAATGACAGGGGCGCGTATAATAAAGGTGTGAAATTGTAGAAAAAAATCATTGCTCTAAAACCGTTATTCATGAAGAATACAGCGGAATACGTTTGTATGGAGAAAACGCCACTAGAGACCCCTCTTAATAAACTAGCTCGCTTTACCATCAACGATCGCATCACTGCATCAGGCGGGATTGCGGTCAAGCGCTAGTTTATAATTTATAAAAAAAAAGTACATCAGATAGCAACAACTAATAATCAAAAAGGACGATGTAAGAAAATGACGCAGGAGGTAACCATATCGCGGCTGTACCAAAAAGGCCAAAGGAAATTAGTTGTATTATAAAATTAAGACTAAACTTTTTTGAAATTTTTAGGTTATTATACAGAGAATTTAACAAAAAGGATTTTTATAATGTTTTGTTTTTCATATACGTAGTAAATGTGATTGTACATAATTACTGTTTACCTACCTTTCAGGATAATCTAGTTCAGGCATATAACACTTTGTGTACTTGACACAGATTTAAGAAAAACTATATTTAGTAGTAGTAGTTTATTAGCGCAAAATTTTAATAAATTTTATTAGTACACATGTCAAATCAAATCAAAATTTATTTATTCTAATTAGGTTGAGCATCAGCACTTTTTGAACGTTAATATTACTGCTTTTCGCCGCCACCTCTTAGTGCTTTCACTGGGAAGAAGAAGTGTCAGAACAAGCTCACCAGAAGCACAGCTGTCTGTTTATTTAAAAAAAAAACACGACTTTATATAATATTTCAGACGATCGATAATTCTGGCTTCATCAAAGACGAGGTGTTTCGAAGAATCCGACTCGGCTGGGCAGCGTTGGGACGCTCCGAGTGTCTTCTTGTCCAAAATACCTCAGTGCCTACGGCCAAAAATCTTTAACCAATCAGAAAGGTAGTCCCTCACTATGGGCCTCATTAGAAAGCTCAATGTCGTACAGAGAGCTATGGAGAGGGCTATGCTAGGAGTTTCTCTACATGATCGAATCCTCCGACATAGCCCAGCTCTTTGTAGTGGCAGTGGGCAGGGTACATAGCACGTAGAGCTTATGGCCGATGCGGCAGAAAGGCTCTTGAATGGCGACCACGAACCGGCAAGCGGAGCGTCAGACACCCACCTTCTAGGTGGTCGGATGACTTGACCAAAATCGCAGGGAAGCGCTGGATGCAGGCGCGTTCAACCGGCCCTTTTGGAAATCCTTGACAGAGGCCTATGTCCAGCAGTAGACTTCATGTGGCTGACATGATGATGATATACGATACGATATTTGGAATAGCGATGACCTTTTGGTTTTAAACAACTATTCATGTCAAAAATTAAGTTGACAATGACATAACTGCCAAAGTACTAGATTTATTAAACCACTAGCTTTCTGCCCACGGCTTCGCCCGCGTGGAGTTCGGTTATATCGCGCATTTTAGATTTCCCTCGGGAACATCAAATTTTTCCCGGATAAAAGGTAGCCTCAGTCCTTTCTCATTGTCTAAAGATTGTCTGTGCCAAATTTCATCAAAATTGGTTGAGAGATTTAAGCGGGAAAGCAATAATATTTGAACTACCTACGGTGACTGAACTCTGGTAAAGATATCGCCGCTCCATTTCGCGTGCCCTTGGAACGTGAGCCCGCATATATGTATAGCTCTTCAAACTACATCATGCGATATAATAATGTATAAAATTTCAATTTTTTAAATCATTCAAGAGTCGATTTTTTAAATTATTTTTTTACCTTTGTTTTGATAAAGTGGGTTGTATTTGTTAGACAACAAAAAATTCAAAATGTGTATATGTGACACCAATGACTGATTACAAGGTGAAGGAAAACTTCTTGAGGAAAAATGGACTTCAAGTCTGAAATCGCCAACCCACATTGCGCAAGCGTGGTGATTACGTTCAATCTTTCTCTGTATGAGAGACCTGTGCACAGCAGTGGGACGATAAAAAGGTTGATGATGATGACGAATGTTATAAACTAGTACTTGACCGATATCCCGCCTAATGGTTATATCCGGCCAAATTGGCTGGTCTGGCCGGCTGTTTTAAAACGTTTGGCAACCTAGCAACTCCACATTTTCGCTTATGTGACTTCACCGATGATCACAAAAAAAAAAACTTCAGTTTCATCAAATAGTTTATCTGAAATTTTATCTTTCTAAATATGTATCCACAATCGTTTGATTCATTGTAGTGCGGGTGAAATATCACGCTCAGTCGTTCTAAGCAAACTTGTTCGTGATTAGTTGAATATCTCTCTTAGTTGAGTATTTGTTGTGTATTGATGTGGCTCCGGTGTTATGAACTATAAAGCTCTATACACTCGGTATATACATTCAAAGCACTTCCTCTAGAACTTAATACCATTACGTAACTATAATATCTTGAAAGTTCGCAGTTGGTGGAAAGTGCCAATAGTCCGTGTAATGTAGGATGCGACAAGGCGCCAAACTTGGACCCAAACTCGTGATAGCAAGCAAACTTTTCACTCGATGTATGCTGATTCTCCTTTGGAGTATGGTTAGCATATTAGTCTTTTTTTCTAGCTGCGAAATGTGGTTTCACCCACTTTAGTTTTGATCACGTGTGAATACTGAGATTAAAAGTATCCTAAGTGTTTTTTTTTTAACTTTTTGTAGATCCGCAGAAGAAACAAATTATCGACATAGCTCCTCGAGTCGCTAAAATTAAGTGGCAGTGGATGGGGCACATTCCTCGTAGAACCGATGACCGATGGGGCAGTAAGGTTCTGGAGTGGCCGCCACGTACCGCAAGACGCAGCGTAGGGAGGCCCCCAATAAGGTGGACTGATGACCTGGTGAATGTCGCGGGAAGCCGACGGATGCGGGCAGCACAAGACGGTTATTGTGGAAAGCCTTAGGGGAGGCCTTTGTCTAGCAGTGAACCTCTATAGGCTGATGAAGAAGAAGAAACCAACATGGCCACTTAGGTATGAAAAGTCAGAGTAGGTAGCCCAGGGCACCCCAATCAAATGGTTTAGTAGAACTGTGATCAGCCCCGTGCGAGCTGAGACAGCGAAGCGAGTACTACTTTCGAAAGCTAGGCGGTTGACTAAACGGCTAATTCAACCAGTTGACTGCGACAGACATTCAGTTTCTAATGCTAACAAAATATTAAAAAAGCCGACTTGCTTTTATTATTTTAATGCCCATTTTTCAAGTCATGCATACATATGTATATATATACATATTTTGCCACATTAAAATTTGGCTGACATCACCTGTGTAACATATGTGTATACATATTTCATGCAGAAATTTGTTGCAAACATTTTTCATGATCCCTCCCCATTCATATGAATAAATACGTTGTTTGCATTCCATTGACAACAAGGTCGCGAGTTATGACAGAGTCAGATTTCCGGTAATTGGTGCGATATATCGTCAGAAAAATGGCACATTGCGTATTTATTTCGGACAAACTCGAAGTATAGCTGCGAAATTCCACCTAGCGACTTTGGACTGGGTGGAGTGGCGTGCGAAGAGGCTAATTGACAACCCAGATTTAGTTCAAAACAGTCTCCAAAGCATGGATCACAGGCGAAGAGTAGCTAGCCTATCGGTGTTCTATAGGATGCATTTTTGGGAGTGTGCAAGGGAAGTGCATGACTTAATTCCCTTATCTCCATTCCATCATCGGACGACCCGACGTACGGCGAGTTTCCACCCTTACGTTGTTGACACCACTACGATCCAGATAAAGCGTTTCGCCTCGTCTTTATACCGCGCACATCGAGGGACTGGAACTGGGACTGTTGTTGAACTGCCAAGATGAAATTGTTACTGGTAGTGTGCTACGCAGTTACCCTGCTGGACCACGGATGACCGGTGATCACTGCGGTGATTTTCGAACCTCTTTTTTGTTTTTGGGGGGAAACTTTCGAAGGCGTCCTCGACCTCTGGGAAGCGAAGTCGGGGAGTGTGGGATTGTGAGGTAAAAATCCCACACTCCCCGACTTCGCTCCCCAGAGGTCGGGGACGTCTTGGAAGGTTTCCCTCCGAAAACAGAAAAGGGGTTCGAGCACAATGTTGAGCGATAAGTATTCGTTTTGCATGGATGTAACGCATAATATTATCCCACACCATTTTTCATGTAATAGGTTTTTTTTTTTTTTTACTTTCATATTTTCAGAACCATTGCTATTCTAGCTAGAAGAAGTCAGGGCTTCTTCTTGCGACTGGATCGCAGGATCCGTTTTAACATTGCAGACCGGCTTATCTTTAATATCTCATCAGTCCAAACTAGTATCCATACTAATATTATAAATGCGAAAGTATCTCTGTCTGTCTGTCTGTCCAGCTTTCATCCCAAAACTACTGAACTGATTGTAATGAAATTTGGTACACAGATAGTCTAGAACCCGAGAAAGGATATAGGCTATATAACATCCAGCTATAACTAATAGGAGCAGAGCAGTAACAAAAAATGTTGCGAAAACGGCAGCAAACGCGGACGTACATGTTGCTCCCATTATTTTAACAGGCGCTTATTTTATATCAACTGAGTTTTCTTTTAATTTTTTTTTTGGAATGATTTTTCCCGAGAAAACGGGAACCACCGCGCGCTGTAAACTGAAGTCCACGCGGAGGGAGTCGCGGGCAACAGCTAGTTATACGTATATTCGAGATGAAATTGAGCAAATAGGTAGACCATGACCTAAATTAGGTCATATGATACTTTTTATATGGATGTTCCCATGAAAGCGACACACCAACAAACCGCGAACACAATCAACAAGATATATTTTTGACATAACTGACAGCTTTATTGAGTTTGAGTGTAATTTCTAAGCAATAATTTACAAAAACAGTGTTGGCTCACTTTAAAATATCCATAGACATTATTTAGAAGATCAAATTTTCTTCCACCACCAACCATAAATTATTTTGCCAACGCTACTTGCAAACAATTTTAACCTGCAGTAGGAAAGCAGTGTTGCATCCCGGATATTCAGATACAACGGAATATCGTCTGAATTGCTATTTGAGTCCCTGTGATTGATACGAGCATACATGGGTACAATTCTATCATTTAAAGCAATGGCATAGTTATCTTCAGTGATACAAATTGTATCTGTAACTTACACAACTTTACAGTTTTTACATTGATGCATGTTTATTATCAGGAATGTTTAGCAATATTTTTTTTTTAATAACTATAATCTAGTGGTTGACTGCGATCCCGCCTGATGGTAAGCAGTGATGCAATCGTTGATGTTAAAGCGCATTAGTTTATTAAGCCTATTCACTTAAACAACTTAGGAATAGGAAGGATGACGGCAGTTGAGCGTGGTGATGCAATGTTAAACCCAAGACCAACACGACCAAACGATGCTGACTCTCCACGACCAAACTCCCGACACGACAACACTTGGCGCATCGTACCCGCCACACATCGCAACACAACTGCTCAGACCCGTCCTCCGTACGGCTTCACCAGACATCACGCCGGAAAACGACGAATCGCTTGGCGGCATGACTTTGTCTGGTGGGTGGTAACTTACACCGGCGGCCGATGTTGTGGCCTACCACCGAGAATCGCTTGTATCTTCTGCAGTTATCTGAGTATCTGTAACTTACACGGCTATACAGTTTTTACATTGATGCATGTTTATTATCAGGAATGTTTAGGAATCATTCCGGTATTGTGGGTGCAATAAGTTGTTCAGGGTCTGGCTGTTTGTGTATGTGAGTTTAAATGTTTATAAACATACCCACGATACAGAAATAATTTATAGTGTGCGGCAACCTTTTTTTAATAAACAAAAAAAAATGTTATGCGGTGATATGCTTGCTATGATTTCAATTTAAGAAACTTATCAAACCGAAAATTTGGCATTATTTCTCACCGTATTTTACAATATACCAATAATAAGGTTTCTGGTATACCTGCATTGTATGTTTGTATTTTTTAGTTAGCCTATAAATATTTATAATATGTCCCACTATTGGGCAAATGCTCACCCTTTTTCTTTCCAAACCTCCCTAATGTTAGTATATTACGTGTAAAAAAAGTCACATTATTGACCACAATTATTAAGGTTTTCGTACTAAAATGTTTTCAAAAATTTCGGAATAGAAAAAAATAAAATCAAAATAATTTTATTTCATACTAGCAGCCGCCAGCGACTTCGTTCGCGTGGAGTTAATTATGCTCCGCTCCTATTGGTCGCAGCGTGATGTTATATAGCCTAAAGCCTTCCTGAATTAATGCGCTATCCAACGCAAAAAGAATTTTTCAAATCGGTATAGTAGTTCCCGAGATTAGCGCGTTCAAACAAACAAACAAACTCTTCAGCTTTATACAGAGTGGTCAGCTGAAAATACGACAGTAAATGAAACATCGTGTACCTCAACACATTCTCAGTTTACCCATAAAAAATCATATAAATTTGTCCATTAGTTTAGTCACAGGAAATTATTTTTAATTTTTCACATTTTCTACATGATGTACATATTATTAAGGAAGCGCTTACAGGTTAATGACCGCGGCATCCTGCGGTAGTACGAAACTTTAATAATAATGGCGCGAAAAAAGCAAGACGATACAGGATCGCGCTGTCATCGCGGAGGTCAGTGAACCAATATTGTTAAAGGATGTTCTATTCCGTTTGCAATTTATTGCGATTTAGTTTGTTTGAATTTTTTATTTTTGATGCTAGGTTTTTTTCTATGGGTTAGGATTATTCCTATGAACCAGCATTGTTCGTGTTTTCATTTATTGTCGTATTGTCAGCACCACTCTGTATATTAGTATGGATAAATCGACATGGGCACTTATGAAATGATAGGAGCTAGGACCCAAATGGTCGCTTGCTACGGAGAAGAGCAGCTGGTAAGAAATTCCAAGGTGACTCTTAAAAATAATTGGCTTTATAATGCTTTCAAATCACAATTCGTCAACAATTACCACCACGGTAATTGCGTAACACACTATTTTTATCAGTTAGACTCATTTTGACACCCATTGCTAATCCATTGCTCCATATGTTCCAAAAATGTGTCTCCTCAACAACGTAAATAATGCAATGAAAGTTGTTGAACTGTCAAAATGAAACCTATTGCCTTCTAATGTACTGTATTACGCTGCATTACGGTGAAGGAAAAAAATTGTGAGGAAACTGGCATGTCCTAGAGGCAAACAGTTCGAAGACATGAGACATCTACCAACCCGCACTGGGCTCTTTTTTATTTCCTACTAGCTTTCCGCCCGCGGCTTCGCCCGCGTGGAGTTCGGTTATATCGCGCTTTTTAGATTTCCCTCGGGAATATAAATTTTTTCCGGGATAAAAGGTAGCCTATGTTCTTTCTCAGGGTCTTAAGATTGTCTGTGCCAAATTTCATCAAAATCGGTTGAGAAGTTTAAGCGGGAAAGCGTAACAGACAGACAGACAGACAGACCGACAGACAGACAAACAGAGTTACTTTCGCATTTATAATATTACTAGCTTTCCGCCCGCGGCTTCGCCCGCGTGGAGGTCGGTTATATCGCGCTTTTTAGGTTTCCCTCGGGAACATCAAATTTTTCCGGGATAAAAGGTAGCCTATGTTCTTTCTCGGGGTCTAAAGATTGTCTGTGCCAAATTTCATCAACATCGGTTGAGAGGTTTAAGCGGGAAAGCGTAACAGACAGACAGACAGACAGACAGACAGACAGACAGACAGACAGAGTTACTTTCGCATTTATAATATTAGTATGGATATAGTATGGATTGCTTGCTAATGATACTGTATTACGCTGCAGGTTCTTGATAAAATAAGAAAAGGGCTAAGTACAGATCTAAAGGCTACTAGGCCTACAAAGTCCCCGAAAGATCTAATCGAATTCTCAATTTAATTTTCATACTTACAATTCGACAACAGACCTTTTGTAAAGACACATAATCAGCCTATATTATTCACACTCAGTCATCATCAGCCTCTACTCGTCCACTGCTGGACATAGGCCTCCTCCATGGCACGTCAAATAGCTCGATCCTGAGCAGTTCTCTGCCAGCCACTTCCCACTCCTGGAACTCAAGTCTCCTTTCGGTGAAAGGGAGTGGGCCGTAATCAACCACGCGAGCCCAGTACGGGTTGGTAGATGTCTCATGTCTTCGAACTGTTTGCCTCTCGGACATGCCAGTTTCCTCACAATTTTTTTCCTTCACCGTTTTGAGTGCAATGGTGAAGAAATATTTATACAAAGTAAGGCGCCTGACGGGATTCAAACGTACGACCTACAACTTATAAGTCGCTGCCGACACCACCAAGCCACTACTGCTACTTGCAGACAAAGCGGCCTAAAATGAGGGACATAACGTAGGAATAACGCAGATATAGTCCAAACGAGAGTACTAAAAATCTAATCTAAACAGTCCCTTGTACCATTCTGTTTTATCCGCAGGTCTAAGATTAAACATCAAGTTTTACTGTAATGGATATTACAAGCCCAGGTAGTAAGTAGTTAGTTTACTTGTATACCTGGTTGCTACATTAGTTTTATAGTTATCGCTGATGGAGGAAGTCGAACTGTACTAAGATGCTAGAAATGATAATGCAAATAATTAGATATAATGGCGCCGACTCTTTTGTTCACGCACTAAACTTCTAAGCATCTTTCCTGGGATCCACAGCTACAGGATGTCAGTCGTAAAATTTTTGCATCTGGTAAGTCTCTGAGACGATTGCGGAATTTTCTTCCTACTGCCACTAAAATTGCGCTTGCACAATCACTTTTACTTCCTATCATTGACTACACAAATGTCAGTTATTACTTACTGAGGCACTTCAAAACTTTTGCATAAGATTTATATTTGGCTTGCGCAAATGTCATTACATATCTGAATTTCATACAAAGCTTAAGTGGCTTCCCATTCATCTTCGCCAGAATTCTCATATCCTATTTCAGCTTTACAGCATTTTTTTAATCCTAAAACGCCTGTTATCTTTAAGAACGTTTTAAGTTCCTTCATAAGACACATAATAGATGTTTGAGGTCATCGGAAAACCTGATGTTAGAGATGCCGATGCATTCCACTAGTTTCTACAATAAATCCTTTACTGTACAAGCAGTTCGGCTATGGAATGACTTGCCCGTGTCATAAGGCGTGCTCACACTATGATAAAAAAGCACTTGCTTTTTTTATCATAGTTTTAAAAGTGGACAGAATTTGAGCAAATAGAATATAATGACATGTTAAAAGAGAGAGAAAGTCCTCTCTCTTTAAACATGTCATTATATTTTATTTGCTCTTGTATGTTGTTTATTAATTAGATGAATATTTATTTAAAGTAGTACGATACACTTAACATACATATTTATTATATAATCTAGGTAAATAGTATACTGTAGACTACCTACACTATTTCACTCTCCTTCCCCTTAGTATTCCATCCAAAGGTTGTCTGTAAAAGATCGCTCTTAGCGATAAGACCGCCCATTGTGTCACCCCTTGTAAAATCTTTATATTTATGTTCTGTAATCTATATGGTGTTCATAATAAAGAGTATTCTATTCTAAGTTAATGCATCTTTTTCTTTCCATTTCGTTAAAAAAAGGATGGAAGATAACATTTTAGTTTATCTTGTCAAATTAAGATACTCCATAGACAGTTTAGACGCGATCATAAACATGGCGACTAAAAATACGCCAGTTTACGTCAGGAGCGCACTAAGTTGACAGGTCTAAACTGACATTTTATCTTCTGTCCTTTTCTTAATGTAATGGAAAGAAAGAGATGCACTGATCTTAAATTTAATTTACTTTGTGAACTAGGGAATCGGAGCCAATATCTAGCAGATTGTATAGGTCTGCTTACCAGCTGCCCGAAACTGTCTTTTTCCAATCAACTTTCAATCAATTATCAATCTATTGCTTTAGCGATAAAACTGAAAATTCATTAAAGTAATTTGACATGTTTTAGTAGATTGATGTGCTTCTGTCTACCTGTTTTCCAATTAGTATGATTTATTACTACCAAGACTTCATTTTAACTAAGTCAGATAGGTATCTTTATTTATACTTTAACATACATAATTATACTAGCTTTGGATTGTTCTTATGCTGTTCTGTGGTATGTGTCCGAGGAAGCAAAGAGTCTATACCACAGCCTGTCAGTCCTAGGGCTTGAATTTTTTGGTCGCGTTATAAAATTTACTTGTGATAAATCTTCTATGTATAAGTTTCTAATCTAGTATGGAAAAAAGTCAGTTGTCGATAGCGCGTTGTGTTTCACGCGCGCCTCAAAGAGGTCAACACATCGTGACGGGGTCCACAAGGACCGATGCCTCCTGGCCCAGGGTTGCGCCCTTCTGCTCTGCCGAGAGCAGGAGAGGATATTGGATGATTTCCCGTCCCTTAAAAATAAGGTTCAAAGATCTTATAAATGTTTAAAATTAACTTATGAGTTAATTTTACATGTTTTTACAGATTCATGATTATACTAGTAACCAAATGCAGTGTTCTGCAGGTTTGGGATACTAGTATAGACGCTCAGTCAACAAAAGTTTCAGTTTCAATTTTTTGCAGATGTGCCTATGTACAGAGTGGTGCTGACAATACGACAATAAATTAAACATCGTGTACCTCAACACATTTTCAGTGTACCCATAAAAAAAATATATAAATATATGTATTAGTTTGGTCACAGGAAATTATTTTTAATTTTTCACATCTTCTACATCATGTACAGTCACGACCAAAAGTCGAGTTACAATCTCACAAAACTATGGCCAAGCAATACTAGTTGTAGTTACGACCTTCTTCTATAATAAAGTTTGATACACACTTATACACTTTGACAACTTGCTGCCCGCTTATGATTGTTAGGTACTACTTACTAATTTCAACGCTCACAGTAAGTGTTTAAATAGCCTAGCGGGTCTCGTCTTGATAGGCGTTCAAGGTGGTTCGAGTTGGAGGCTCTACGCGGGGGCCGTGCGGTCCATGGCCCTTTACGGGGCACCGGTGTGGGCCCGGTCGTTAAGGAATCGACCAGCCCGATGCCTGACCGCGTCCCAGAGGGTCATGGCCATCCGGCTGATCCGGGGATACCGCACGGTCTCCGCTGAGGCGGCGAGCCTCCTTGCCGGATTACCGCCATGGGATCTGGAGGCCAAAGTCCTCGCCCACATGTGGGAGTGGCGAGAGGAGGCAAAACGCCGGGGTATAACTCCGCTGCCACGAGAAATCGCGGTACGGCGGACAGAGCTCCGGTGGGATCTCATGGCGATATGGAGAATGCGATTGTCACAACCCAGTGCTGGGCACGCCACAATAGCGGCGGTAAGTCCCCTCTTTGAGGAGTGGCTAGAGAGGCGCCACGGCGCCCTCACCTTCCGCCTGACGCAGGTCCTCACCGGACACGGTTGTTTCGGGAGGTTCCTGTTCCGTATAAGGCGGGAGGAAACGCCAGGGTGTCACCATTGTGTGGATCGCCCTGAGGACACGGTGGAGCATACGGTGGAGGTCTGCCCGGCTTGGGTAGAGCACCGCCGTGTCCTCGTAGCGGCGATCGGCGGCGATCTCTCGCGTCCGACCCTGGTCCAGGCCATGGTCCGGAGCGAGAGTGCATGGCAGGCCGTCACCTCCTTCTGCGAAGCAGTGATGCTGGCAAAGGAGGAGGCGGAGCGCGTGAGGCAACGGGAATCCCAGCGCCCTCACGCCACTAGCCGCCGCAGGAGACGCCCTGGTCGGGAGATGACACCAAACACCCAGCCACCGTAGGCGCGGGCCTGCGGGCGGTGAGCAGTGGGCAGCTCGCCGCTCGGTAAGGACCAGGCCCGAGTCGACGGCGCGTCGTGTTTCACGCGCGCCTCAAAGAGATGTCAGCACATCGTGACGGGGTCCACGAAGACCGATGCCTCCTGGGTCAGGGTTGCGGGTTGGTTAAAAAAGAAACCGTGGCCCTGGCCGTTGCACAGGCAAGTAAAGAAACACGGGTGGGTTTTAGTCAGTAAAAGTCTGACACGCCCTTTCGCTCTGCCCAGAGCGAGAGAAGTCATTTGATGATTCCCGTCCCAACAAAAAAAAAAAAAAAAAAAGGTGGTTCGAGTTCAAATCTAATAACTTACAAAATATTTTTGAAATGTTTATTGGTGAGTTATGAATGCTGACAACAAAAATATGTAAAAATACCGATCCGCAACTTAACGATGATACTTTATTTTAAGATTTTTTCTATATTAGAGTCATTATAAAAAGGTGACGGTAGATTTGAAACAAACTGAACAAAAAATATTCCACTACCTACAATAACTATTATTAACTACAATAACTCAAATAATATTACTTAGCTGTTGTTGGTTGGTAAACATATAGTTACGAGTTCTTGTTATTAGTTTTACTTTTTTAATCAATATGCAGGCATATGCAGCAATATATCTCAAATATCATAATATGAAACCGGCTTTTGTGTAAGTTGTTTTTATTATTATTTGGGTAAGGTGCACGCGATTTGAGTGACAATTGTGTACTAAAGTATAGGCCGCGCGTAGCGAGTAAAGTGCTGACACAACGATGTCATATTTGTGCGTGCTTGCACTGTACATGCTCCGGGGCCCGAGAAGATGTGAATGAGATGAAGAGTGAGTGAGTGTGATGAGATGTGATAATGATTTACAAGATGATAATTAACAATTTTGCTTACAAACTTAAATAAACTAAGCTTAAGGTATTTCATTGAATTGAGTCCGGACGGAAGGCGAAGACTCTCTGCTAGTTGTGGCGGTGGTAGGTCGAGCCGCAGCGGTGGCAACGGGAGCTACATAGCTCACGCTAGCCTCCGCCTGCTCAGCTGCCGGAGGTGCGGGCGCCGGACACGGCTGGCGCGCTCTCATGCGTTGCCATGCGTACAAAATGATGCCAACCACGATGATCCCAACTAAGATGTAGATGGCGACATAATGGTGAATGTCATGGAATGTCAATTGATCTGCCAGTTCCTGACTGGATTTCATTTCTTTGAGTGCTTTTTCTATCGCCTTTATGTCTTCCCGTTGTCCGGTGATATCGTCTGTCTCATTCAGTGGAGCGATGAGAGGTATAGACAGATTAATTATGTGATTTATTGGTGGAATTTCAATGTTCATGACATCGATCTTCGTTTTAATTGTGTTTGATAACGATCTGTGTGCATAAATCGTAAACATTCTGTCTTTGATGACGCAACTGTCTCCCAGTGTAATGACACCTGTTTTGCTGAGTTGCTCGATCGTAATATTGTTATCGCATATGACTCGTACACTGCATTGTCCACAACAAAAGTATAGATATGATTTAATGGTGAATGGTGGTGGTTAATTAATGGTGAATGTCATGGAATGTCAATTGATCTGCCAGTTCCTGACTGGATTTCATTTCTTTGAGTGCTTTTTCTATCGCCTTTATGTCTTCCCGTTGTCCGGTGATATCGTCTGTCTCATTCAGTGGAGCGATGAGAGGTATAGACAGATTAATTATGTGATGTTCGGTTGGCTTAATGGCTAACAGATGTCGCCTTTTGCAATTTCAATACAAATTACTTTTGGTAAATTATAAAAACAATAATTTCGGAATTCGATAAGAAATAAGTTCGTTTACTTTTGAACTAAGAAAGCGCTTGAAGATTATAATCTCATGCCTTCAAACTCCGAAAAAGGCACTGCAGGATGGCATGCTATACACGCAAAAAAATTGTAAATGTAATAAGCACTGTTTTGTGTTCTAAGTATAGATTATTTTATGATTGTAATAATATTCAGGTTAAGCTTCAATCCTCTTTTCTTTAAGAAAATGAATAATTAAGCTATAACCTCTTTAATGATAACATGTAATACTATAACTTTCATATCAAAAAACCAAAAATGTTTTTTATATTTTTTACCATAATAATATCATAAGTTTGTCAAGGATTACTTTTATATAAAATATTACAATGCTGCCATTTCAACGTTTGTTTCATTTATTAGTATAAGTATATCTATACCGAATAATATATAACTTTATAATATATTGCATTATATTATTTATTATATTACATCTATAGTAAACTAAATCATATAATAAAAACCTATTTTGGGATAAATATTCAGTAAATTTTCCTATTCGTTTAAATATTATTTGCAAACATTTTTATTTTAAAATACAAATCAGTTATCATAATTTTAAATTATATGAAACAACAAAAAGATTTGCCGTTATTAAGGATCGAACCCACAATCGCTCGCTTATGATAGACCATTGTTAAGTGCGGCCGCTAACTTAACTTCAAATGAAGTAACGAAATTTTGCATTACTTTAAAGAAAGATGAAGACTGCGATAATAAAAATAATGCGTTAGTGTGCGTGGCCGGTTTAGCGCAGGCGACAGTAGTCTTTAAGGTGGGAATGGACTTCTACAGCTAATTGTACATGTTGTTAAGGAAGCGCTGAGAGGTTGATGACCGCCGCATCCAGCGGTAGTAAACTTTAATAATAATGGCGCAAAAAACCAAGTCGATACAGGAACGCGCTGTCGCCCGCTGATCGGAGGTCATTGAACCAATATTTTAAAGGATGTTCTATTCCGTTTGCAATTTTATGCGATTTAGTTTGTTTGAAATTTTCATTTTTTTAATTTTGATGCTAGGTTTTGTTCTATGGTTAAGGATTATTCCTATGAACCAGCATGGTCTGTGTTTTCATTTATTGTCGTATTGTCAGCACCACTCTGTATGTATTGCTATCTGAGCGATACATTGTGTAGGTACACAATTGTTAGTTAAAAGGCGTATACACATTATTATTTCGTCGGAATTTTGTTCAAGTTTAGATATACATTAAAGCGCCGTAATTTCCGATCTCGAATAATGATTATTGTTGATTTTCCAAATATATCTCTTATATCTTTCGGTAAATTATTATAAAGCTGCGCTCTCTCAAAATAAATGCTTCTCCTTTCGTATAAGTCTGAACTAAGCACAGTTCTATACTATATGTATTCGATAATCTTCAATCACCTTCAAACACAAAATTCACCACTACCACAGTGGTGAGTTTTGTGTTTGAAGGTATGTAGATCTAAAAGAATTTTGTATGTGATAGATAATTGTAATTAAAAAGATACTATAGTTAATAAAACATTTATTTAGAGTTTGGAATTCATCATTCGTATTAAGGTGGGAGGCCACAACATCAGCCGCCGGCATAAGTTACCACCCACCAGACAAAGTCATGTCGCCAAGCGATTCGTCGTGTTCCGGCATGATGTCTGGTGAAGCCGTACGGAGGACGGGTCTGAGCAGTTGTGTTGCGATGTGTGCCGGGTACGATTTGCCAAATGTTGTTGTGTCGGGAGTTTGGTCCTGGAGGGTAGCGGGATCCGAAGCACGGTGCTCCGCTGGCCGACCGCAGGTAGTTGGGGGCCCAAGTAGTGTGCCAGCCACACACGAAAGGCTGCCCCGCCAACTGCGAAAAATCCCAGGGTGGCCCCATCGTGCCGGTTGGCGACCGGACGAGAGGACCCGATGGCGATCCCTGGGGGGGTTCGGGCGTCCCCGCAGTCTCCAGATCAACCTCCCTTTGGCGCGGCATCGTTGGTAGTGTTGTTGGGTTTAACATTGCTTCACCTCGCTCAACTGCCGTCTTCCTTCCTATTCACTCAATTTAAAATCAATCATGAAAAGTACAAATAAGAAAAGTAGGTGTGCACAGCGGGCGCACGTCCTCTCGTTTAAAGTGCACCTCTCAAACATTCGAGGTCTGCACTCCAATATCGATGCAGTCCACCACCACCTTGAGACTGAAAAGCCTCACCTACTTTTCTTGACGGAGACCCAGATCAGATGTCCGTCTGATGCGGCATACCTCAACTACCCGGGATACTCTTTGGAGCATCATTTCCTGCAGCGTGCTGGGGTCTGTGTGTATGTCCGCAATGACATCTGTTGCCGGCGTCTCCGTCACCTCGAAGACCCTCATCTATCGACCTTATGGCTGTTGGTTGACACTGGTGTTGACAAAATTGTCTACACCTGTGTCTACCGATCGCACAGCGGTGATCAGGAGACGACTCGGTTATTCGACCACCTCAGTGAGGCTGCTGACAATGCGCTGCATCGGCACCCTGACGCTCAGTTCGTCGCTCTGGGGGACTTCAACGCCTGCCACCAGGACTGGCTCTTCCCATACCAGAGGACCGACCACGCTGGGAGAGAAGCGCGAAACTTCGCGCTTTCTATGGGCCTTTCCCAGCTGGTAGAGCAAGCGACTAGGGTGCCTGATGTAGATGGCCAGACAGCCAACTGTTTGGACCTTCTGCTGACCACTGATCCGGACAGATGTGTTGTAACAGTTTCCTCACCGTTGGGAACTTCAGACCACTGTCTGGTGAAGTCTGTGTCATCCTTCTCCCCTCCAGATCACGACTCTCGTGGTGAACGGAGATTGTGGCGATACAAGTCAGCAGATTGGGATGAGATGCGCCACTTCTTTGCGTCTTATCCTTGGCAGCAGGTCTGCTTCTCTTCTGACAATCCGTCGAGCTGTGCGGACGCTATAACCGATGTGGTGCGTCAAGCTATGGAGTATTTTATCCCCTTCAGCGACGTGCCCGTCGGTGGCTCAGCTCGCCCATGGTTCAATGCCGATTGTGTCCAAGCTGAACAGCATAAGCACGCGGCATTTCTCACCTGGGTTGACGCTCGTGACCGCAGAGCTCCGGATCTAAGCTCAAAGAAGAGAGCCTTTAACCGTGCTGCCAAGTCCTACAAAAAGGCGCTTAAGAGGGCTCGCTTCGACCGTATTACCCATATTGGCAACAAGCTATCTGCGCAGCCATCCGGTAGCAGATCTTTTTGGTCCCTTGCCAAATCGGTCGAGGCGAACTTCTGTCGACCCACACTGCCTCCGCTGGTGAGGCCTGATGGAACACTGGCCCATACAGCGAGAGAGAAAGCAGGTCTCTTTGCATCTCTCTTTGCCCATAGTTCGCGTCTTGATACTGGCAGTGCTACTCCACCTAATTTACCTCATTGCGGAGGTTCAATGCCGGAGGTTCGCATTAGGAACAAGGAGGTCCTGAGAGCACTGTGTCGTCTGGACGTGAATAAGGCTAGTGGTCCAGATGGTATACCAGCGATTGTTCTTAAGGCATGTGCGCCCGAGTTGTCTCCTGTATTGACGCGCCTGTATCGCCTCTCATTTGGGACTGGTATAGTGCCCAAGTCCTGGAAGCTTGCCAACGTGCAGCCCGTGCCCAAAAAGGGTAGTCTTGCCGATCCTACCAACTATCGGCCGATTTCGGTAACCTCCATACTCTGCAAGATTATGGAGCGTGTATTGAATTCGCGCCTCTTGGCTTACCTGGAAGGTAACGATCTCCTCAGTGACCGACAGTACGGTTTTCGGCGCAATCGGTCAACTGGGGACCTACTAGTGTATGCCACTCACTTGTGGGGCGAGGCCCTCGAGAGAAATGGGGAAGCGATTGCCGTCTCCCTTGATGTCTCGAAGGCCTTCGACCGGGTATGGCACGCTGGCCTTTTGAGTAAGCTTCCAGCGTACGGCGTTTCCGCTGGCCTGACTGGCTGGGTTAAAGACTTCCTGACTGAACGGTCCCTCCGAGTTGTTGTCGACGGATGCTCATCGGAGCCCATGTCGACCAATGCCGGTGTTCCTCAGGGGTCTGTTCTCTCTGCAACTCTGTTCCTGCTGCATATTAATGATCTGCTGATGCCCGGTATCTATGGGTATGCAGATGACAGCACAGTTGTGGAGAGATATCTGCCGGAAGCTCGGGCTAGTAAGGAAGCAATCTGGTCCGAAAGAGAGGCCATGGTAGAGCGTACGAGTGCTGCACTACAGGCAGTCTCCGAATGGGGCAAAGCCAATCTTGTAGCATTCAATGCCGCCAAAACACAGGCGTATCTTTTCACCGCCAAAAGGAGCCCGTTCACCTTGGCTCCTACTTTTCAGAATGTATCCTTGGAGTGCACCAACCGCCTTCAGCTTTTGGGAGTAGAGATTTCCTCGAACCTTAACTTTGGGCGGTTCATTGAGTCCAAGGCCAGGGTGGCTGCTAGAAAACTTGGCGTTATCGCAAAGGTCCGGCGGTACTTCACACCGGGGCAGCTTCTAATGTTGTACAAAGCACAGGTCCGCTCGTGTGTGGAGTACTGCAGCCACATTTGGGCTGGTGCTGCGAAATGTCACCTGGATACTTTGGATTCAGTGGAGAGGCGTGCGAAGAGGCTGATTGGCGACCCAGACTTAACTCGAAACGGTCTCCAAAGCCTGGAGCACAGGCGTAGAGTAGCCAGCCTTTCGGTCTTCTATAGGTTGCATTCTGGTGAGTGTGCAAGGGAATTGCATGATTTAATTCCCCCATCACCGTTCCACCATCGGACGACCCGTCGTACGGCGAGTTTCCACCCTTACGTTGTTGATACCGCTGCGACCCGGACGAAGCGTTTCGCTTCCTCTTTTATACCGCGTACATCGAGGGACTGGAACAATTTGCCAGCGACGGTGTTTCCGTCACATTACAATTTGAGTGTCTTCAAGGCTAGAGTGAATAGGTTCTTAATAAACTAGCGCGCTTTACCATCAATGATCGCATCACTGCTTACCATCAGGCGGGATTGCGGTCAAGCGCTTGTTTATAACTTATAAAAAAAAAAAAAAAAAAAAAAATCTGTTTTTTCCTTTAAATAAATTACTTATACAAAGTTACATTATGTAAATATTGTTACGGGCTAGGGGTACTAAAATGCCGGTTAAGGGTTATGAAGTCTATTGGCAACAAAGGTACAGTCGATTGTAGGCAATGACAAGTAGAATGTCGCTGACGTTGAACCGAAGTCTTCCCTTATGTCCACGAAGTCCGTGTTTTACAACACGGACTTACGCACACAATAACACTACAGATGTTATTTCACGTAGTACTCGAAGTTCTCGTTATAATTGTCGCAGTAGGTCTTCTTTAAGATCGCTTCTTAACTGTCGCTTGTTCTCGTATCGCTAGTCGAATTCAGACTGACTCTGCGCCGGCGTCACGGCTCTATATATAGGCCAGCTGATCGAACATTCCAGAATCCTCTAGACGTAATAATAATACTGCATAACCTTGAGGTCACTGGCGAAGTAAGTACCTACGGTAATTGCCGGAAACGGGTTTCTAGAAATTTCGATGTCGACACTTTGTTGACAAAACTGTTGAGACCTGTACCATTCTAAGTCTAGCAATGCGTTTTTATATTGTACCTAGAAAATGTCTAGATCTGGGGAAATAGGGCTTAAAAGTGACACACTGCATGTCACGCGATATTGAACCTTATGCCATCGACATAAGGTCCATTCGTAACAATATGTATGAAGTTCAAGTATACAAAATAAATGTATAAGATTTTATCTCAGAATAGAGATGTATCCAAGGTATGAATATCAAAAACATGATTAGTCTGTCCTATAGATAATAAAAAAAAAAATTAAGACCCGTATTTTTTATTTTGTCGAAATTACCAAAAACTACTAAGGTATAGCGTAGTTACGGAGTGGGGGCTAATTACGTCACGCCGTGGTATATTTTGTACCACTGCGTGACGTCATGCGACATTTCAAATCAATATAATATGTTCCTAAGTATTTGAATGAAAGAAAAAATAAAAAATACTTACGTGGTCAATACTTTTTATAAATCTATCTGATGGCCATTAAATTATTTTTAGGATACAAGCCAATACAGGATTCACAAAATATATAGTTTTTCAAATACCACTTTCTCAATTATTTTTTGAGGTACAAACTAGTGCTTGAACGTGATGCCGCCTGAAGGTAAGCAGTGATGAAATCGTTAATAAAGAACTGTAGTTAATTTAGGGGCCTTGAATACATTTAAATTTGAATTACTGTTCCGCACTGAACCACTGTTCCAGTCCCTCAATGTATGCGGTATAAAAGAGCAAGTAGTAGTCCCCGTAGCCTCTTGTTATTTATTATCCGGTGCAGGCAACGATGATGCATACCCGGTGACATACCTTTCAAAAGCAACGCATTCATAGGACAATAAAGTCACCTCTACAGCAAGGTTCTAGGTAGGCACTACGTGTGTATGTTTTGATGATGATCACGTCTCGAGCTCAGCGTGTAAACTGCAACATACTGGAGACAAAGGACCAAGAGCAATTGCTCTCCAGCCAACCCGGATGGTACAAGGTGTGGAATAAAAGCGGAATTGCTGTAACGATAAAACTCGTGTTTTAAGAGTTTTGTCGCACAGAGTATCCTAGTGTAAGATCTAGCGCCACTTCGTTGGCCAGTTAAAATATACCATAGCGGTAATCACACATTAATGTGCGCGTTACTCACATTACCGCAGGCTGTCGCTCAAAACCAGCGCTGGGGCTTTGTCTTACTTAGGGTTGTAGCATAATGCTAAACAGAATTTAAAAAAAAAAAAAATTGCTTCACACTAGAAATTACTGATCACAAACATTAAACTCACATACATAAACAGCCAGATCTGGTAAACTACCTGTAGACCATACAAAAGATTTGTTCTATACGGGAATAGGGGTATATCCAAGGTATGAAAATCGAAACAATAATTAGACCATCTTATAGAAAATAAAAAAAATTAAGACCGGTATTTTTTATGTTGTCAAAATCACCAAAAACTACTGAGATATAGCGTATTAAAATTGTGGAGTGGGGTCTAATTACGTCACGCCGTGGTATAATTTGTACCACGGCGTGACGTCATGCGATATTTCAAATCAATATATCTTCCCAAATTTTTGAATAAAAGAAAAAATAAAAAACACGTGTTCAATATTTTTTATAAATCTATCTGATGGCCATTAAATTATTTTTAGGATACAAGCCAATACAGGATTCACAAAATATAAAGTTTTCAAATACCACTTTCTCAATTATTTTTTGAGGTACAAACTAGTGCTTGAACGTGATGCCGCCTGATGGTAAGCAGTGATGAAATCGTTAATAAAGCACTGTAGAAAAAATAAAAAACACGTGTTCAATATTTTTTATAAATCTATCTGATGGCCATTAAATTATTTGTTAGGATACAACCCAATTGAATCCACGACACGCAATGCAGCAGTCCATCGCTCAGCCACTACACCAACCGTGTCGTCGATTTTACGCAACGCACAAAATTATAAACGCACTAGAAAAAAAGAAAGAAAGAAAAAGGTTTAGTCCTTCTTTTTCTAGTGCGTACAAGATTAAAGAAAATAAAAGGTTTTCAAAACGCTCCTGCTCACACCTTGGGCCAAAATTCAATTGTACGTGAAACCAACCGCCCACGCCCTCTCCGGTCAAAGGAGACTGCTTCTGGGAACGCTTCTTAATATTTTCTCAGGAAATAAAGGTTATTCGTGCTTTCTGTGCGGGTTAATCCGTATTTCCATTGTGTGCTGGCGCGCTTTGTTTTGAACGAAAGTTTATAACCTGTAAATATTGTTTGGCGAAGTGTGTGAATATAGCTGATAGAAATAATAATAATAACCTACTTGCATAGTATTTATTTATGGGTTTTGTATATAACTGACATCGATGACAACAAATCCGAAGGAACCATACAGGGTAGGTATTTGCGCAACACACTATTGCGTATAACTTCCATTGCGTTATTTACGTTGTTCGGCAAACATATTTTTTAAACATAGCCAGCAATGGATTAGCAATATGTGTTATAATGATACCAATTGTTAGTAATAATTTGTTACGTAATCGCCACTGTGACCACTCTGGCTCTGACATCGCCAATCTGCCCTGAACAAATGCTTTAATCAAAGTAGATGTTTAATCTTGGGCCACCACTATGTACGCTATATAGATAAAAAGGAAAAAAATAGAACATTATCATAAAAATACTACTAAATTAATTTGAATAAAAATACAAATATGTATAATGAATTATTTGAAATGTTTTTAGTGAGATAACCCTTTATTAAGGTAGCCATAATACTGGTTATGACGTTTGATTGGCGACTTTGACAGTTCTATTTTCCCGTTGTGTTCGTGTCGAGTGTTGATTTGAGTTGATTGTGTTTATTTAATGGGCCGTATGTTCGGAATTCATGTTTTGTTTTTTTCGCAGTCATATGGTAGATAATACAGATACGATAGCCTTAGATACATGACACGTCAATCAAATGTCACTGTCAAAATTTTATTTCGCTTATTGCTGACCACCATATTTATTAGTAGTTGTGTTGCACTCCTTGGCCGAGTTAAATTGAATCTGTATAAAAACTAAGCCAAAATATAGGAAATTAACATTAAAAACAGTTAACTATAGCGTAACTATAGCTAGCATTAAGTGTACAATGTGCTGGCCCAGGCTCCATAAATTCCTGAAACATCTCCTTTTATATGTTTTATGTACCAAAAGAGGCATTTACTTGCAGTATAACTTACATGATTTTTATACTACATCGGTTTAAGCAGTTAACTAAAGACACAGATTACAGAATACTCTACGGGTCAACAAAAAACACGTGACTTAGTAAACTGACTAACACGTAATAGCTGTCACTTCAGTTGTCATGCTGCGTTACAGTTGTACTTTTAAATTTAGCAGTATAACAATTCGTATTATAAACTGAGGGAGTATAAATACCGTGGCCCTGGCCGTCCCACAGGCAAGTGAAGAAACACGGGTGGGGCGTGTCAGACTTTTCCTGACTAAAGTCAGGAAAAGTCTGACACGCCCTTTCGCTCCGCCCAGAGCGGGAGAAGTCATTCGATGATTACCCATCCTAAGAGAAAAAAAAAGGAGTGTAAGTACAAATGGATCATTGTTGTATACGTTAGTAACATTGATAAATGCCCGAATTTAAACCCAACCGAATGAGATACACCACGAAAGTTAGGATCATAATCAGCCTATAATGTCTCCACTCATGGGACACAGGCCTCCTCTCAGTGAGAGGGAGTGGGCCGTAATCTACCACGCAAGCCCAGTGAGGGTTGGTAGATGTCACGTGTCTAGAAGCATTGGCTTTAAGACACGCCGGATTTCTCACGATCTTTTGCTTCACCATTTTGCAGTGGTAATGAAATTATACCTATAAAAAACCTGGAATTTAAGTCTGAAATTGCCAACCCGCGTTTTTTTTTTTATTAGTTATAAACTAGTGCTTGACTGCAATCCCGCCTGATGGTAAGCAGTGATGCAATCGTTGATGGTAAAACGCACTAGCTTATTAAGCCTATTCACTCAAAAAACTGAGTGAATAGGAAGGAAGACGGCAGTTGAGCGAGGTGATGCAATGTTTAACCCAACAACACGACCAACGATGCTGCGCCAGAGAATGATCTGGAGACCCTCCACGACCAAACTCCCGACACAACAACATTAAGCACATCGTACCCGGTACACATCGCAACACAACTGCTCAGACCCGTCCACTGTACGGCTTCACCAGACATCATGCCGGAACACGACGAATCGCTTGGCGGCAAGATTTTGTCTGGTGGGTGGAAACTTATGCCGGCGGCTGATGTTGTTGCCTACCACCGAGAAAAGCGTTGAGCAAGCGTGGTGATTACGCTCAATCCTTCTCTGTATGAGAGGAGACCTGTGCCCAACAGTGGGACGATAAAAAAAAGTTGATGATGAATGAAATTATTTACACAAAGTAAAGTACCTGATGGAGTTCGAACCTATAACCTACAACTTGTAAGTGACGGCCGAAACCGGCCACTGCCACTCGCAAAACATACGATCGCCTTTCCCAAATACAAATCAAAATCGGGGTCACCTATTTTTAGATCCCTCATTTCCCATCAAAAAGTATAGATAATATTCGTCATACCCGCATGTTGTCTACATTTATATTATATCTCTGTTTTCGTACAAAGATGGGACAAGTCTGTTACATGAAGGACAGCTATGTCCCCTGAGGCTACCCTTGTCTCTTTGATTCTTTTATTTGTCTCTTCCCTAGCGTTGTTTCTGGCGTTATGTCATCTTAAATATGTCTCCTTAATATCTACCGCGTTTGTCCTTCTTATATTTCTAATGACGTAAAAGGTTGTTGTTGCATGTGTTGCTTGAAATATACTGTTTTGTCTGTGTTTAAGGGAAGGTGTTTCTCGAAATGTGTCTTTAAAATTAGTTCATTTGTCTCGATCATTGTATACTAAAGCAAACTTACACAGTATGTAAAGAAAACCCTGTCGGTTCCGTGAAGGTATTGTTAGGTTTTCGATAACTGATTCTACTTATGCCTACAAAGCGGGGCTAAACTAAAAATCCCCCTAAAAAAAATTAATGTTATTCCGCAAAAAGAGGTAACTGAATACATGTGCGGTCGGCAATACATGCACGGGCGAAAGGGGCAGTGCACGCGGCACGCGGTCTCATCGCTACTCGCTCATAATAATACCGTCAAAAATTGTGTCGTCACTTTTTAAAAAAATGCCAAATTTTTGGGAAGTGAATTAGCGGAAGAAAAGATTATTTCAAAATTCATTAGTATAGTTACTACGATGATTATGTAAAATTTCATATTTTAATTGGTCATGTATTTACCAAACCTTTATTTATATCTATACTAATATATAAAGCTGAAGAGTTTGTTTGTTTGTTTGTTTGAACGCGGTAATCTCGGAAACTACTGGTCCGATTTGAAAAATTCTTTTTACGTTTGATGGCCCATTAATCCAGGAAGGCTTTAGGCTATATAACATCACGCTGCGACCAATAGGAGCGGAGCATAATTAATTCCACGCGAACGAAGTCGCTGGCGGCTACTAGTTGTAGAATAAGGGCGAAAGGTCTGTTTTTAAAATACTAGTTGCGCCCATGGTTTGACCCTCATAAGTTTCGATCCCTTGAAAATATCGGGATAAATAGTATCCTTTATTATAATACTGGTTGCAAACCACCTGTGTGCCAAATTTCATGCAAATTTGTATAGTAGTTTTTACGTGAAAGAATAACAAACATTCATACAGAGTGGTGCTGACAATACGACAATAAATGAAAACACAGACCATGCTGGTTCATAGGAATAATCCTGAGCCATAGAAAAAAAACTAGCATCATAAATATAAAAATGAAAATTTCAAACAAACTAAATCGCATAACATTGCAAACGGAATAAAACATCCTTTAAAATATTGGTTCAATGACCTCCGATCAGCGGGCGACAGCGCCATAGAATAAAGAAAGGGAAGTACGTTATCTTCATACAAACGGACCGCGCGCGGCTTGTATGTTTGCGCCATAGTATCTATGCGTCGCCGCACGCACACCTAAACACAATATTAGAGTGCCTATGACTGCGCTAGTCGCGGCTAGCACGGAACGAGGTTCGCGCGTCACGGCTTTTCGGCACATTAGCTTTTAAAAAATGATCACATAAACTGCAAAGTTGGTATGTCTATTTATGAACAAATAATAGACTTATATTTTAAAAATTATACTTTTAGAAGTATAATTAGTTTAATTTTTTGTAAGTTATTTACAAGGATACGGATATATTACACATTAAAGTTTAATAACAACGCGTTTCGTAATAGTCGAAACCGAAGAAAGTAGGTATTTTTCTGTAGCTAATTTGTAATTTTGTATTAAATGTGTGATCCAATAGATGTTATGTTTGTATTATTTATATTTGTATTAATTAAAAATAAAAATAAATATGGTTCTTTATGTGTACAAAACTAAAAATAAAAATTACAAAAAAAAAAACTGACTAGTATATGTAAACTAAATACTAAGCAAATAATTGAAACATAAGCTCTTAGTCTATAAATATTTGTTAGCGGTTTGGGCGACAACCGTATCCGACGAAGCGCGGACAGTCGTCAACCCTAAGACAGTAGGCAATTAAATCGCGGATTGGGTCGCAGATAACCTACTTCCCTTCTTTATTCTATGACAGCGCGTTCCTGTATCGACTTGCTTTTTCGCGCCATTATAAAGTTTAGTACCGCTGGATGTGGTGGTCATCAACCTGTAAGCGCTTCCTTATCAACATATACATCATGTAGAAAATGTGAAAAATGAAAAATAATTTCCTGTGACTAATCTAATCGATATATTTATATAATTTTTTATGGGTAGACTGAGAATGTGTTGAGGTACACGATGTTTAATTTATTGTCGTATTGTCAGCACCACTTTGTATATCGTCGCAAATCTTAACATTTATGTTAATAGGAAGTAGGATAGTAGAATCTCTTCTTCTTCTTCAGCCTATATAGGTCCACTGCTGGACAAAGGCCTCTCCAATGCTTTCCACAATGACCGGTCCTATGTTGCTCGTATTCATCGGCATCCCGCGACCCTCACCAGGTCATCGGTCCACCTGATGCTTACAGCCTGGTGACAAACAAAAGAGACAGAGAAATAAGGATCCGTTTTCACCCATTTGGTACGAAACCCTAAAAGAAATGAGCTAATCCTTACATTACAACCTCGTAAGCTGATATGCTTACGCGGTTTTCTAAAAGCAATAGTTTTTTACATGCTTTTTATTAGCTTCACTTGTATGGTTGCTTGCTTGCGTGCTTGTTTGCTTGCTTGTTTGTTTGTTTGTCCGTCTCTAACTCTTTGGACTACGAGTGAGCGGCTCATTACTCTAAAATGTCCCACCGTTTTCAATACGTTCGTTCGTTCGTTTTTTTTATAAAAAAGAATATCGAACTAAAAAGTTAAAAATGATTTTAAATAAAGCGTGAGGCGCTTAATATACAAAAAATATGGAACAAAGGACCTTACGCGTTTTAAAATAATATTTTTAACTTTTTAGTTTGAAATTCTTTAAAAGCATGTTTTTTTAGTTTTTTAAAGTATATTTTTAAACCTGAACGTTATCGAAACTGCTAGTCAAATTCATTGAAATTTCTCACAAAGATGGTATCTGGTATCACTATCAGTAGCAATGGGTTTCATTTTGACAGTTCTACAACATTCATTGCGTTATTTACATTGTTGAACAGACACATTTTTCGAACCCGTCCGTCCCGTTCGGACCCGTCGTACGGCTGGTTTCCACCCTTACGTTGTTAACACCACTACGATCCGGACGAAGCGTTTCGCCTCCTCCTTTATACCGCGTACATCGAGGGACTGGAATGCGACTAGTTGGCACCAGTTGGGATCGTTCGGGCCGCCCATTGGTCCTTTCGGTCGAAACGATCCTAACTAGTCGCAATCATTTGACAAAAACGTGTTCGCCGATTAGGGCGCAGGATCTATTAACAAATAAGATACTTCTTGAGAGGTTTTGGCGGGAAGCTAAGATGAGGGCCACGCTCATTTTTTATTGGACTTTTAAATTATTTATAGTGTCGTTTACTAAATAAAAACGCGTGATTTATGTAGTAAAAAGTGCATTAAGTGAATAATTCATAAAGAACAGTGAAATATTGTAGCATAGTGGCCACATCATGGCTTTGTACCAAAACTTCCTCCGTGTTCGGTTCGCGCGGCCGTCTTTTTCGACATGAATAATTCATTACGTGACATTGGCTAAATGCACAAACCGTGCAAAGCCATAAGAGAAAGAAAGAAAACTTTAGAAGATTTTTATTTTACTTGAAATTGGCACAAAGTCATAACTAGTGCCACACTACAAAAAAAAAAAAAAAGATACTTCTTATTTCGAAATTCCTACGGGATTAAAAACTTATCTAGGTGGTACTATAGAGCGCCGCTAATCACGTACAATTACGATTTCCTCCCAAGTTTATGCACCTATAAATTATTCACTCCAGTACGACTGCCGTTTGAGTACGAAAATAAAGTCACCAAAACACCTATAGCAAACGTCAGAGTGATTTGTAGCGAAATATTGAAGCTCACAGCTGTTGTACAGGCGTTCAATCACATCTGACGGCTGACGGCTGATGGACAGCCAATACGAGTGATGAACTGACCCTGTCCTAACTGACCAGTCACTGACACAGTACAATTTAAGATAGCAAAATTTCGATCACATATCATACATACACACGTTATGGAAGATTTTCATCAAACCTGGTACAAGTTCATCCTAGGTACACCTCCGAGTCTAAGAAAGTGCAGAGGAGTTGGTGCATTTTACATGCTTTTCATTAGCTTCAATTGTATGTTTGCTTGCTTGCTTGCTTGTTTGTTTGTTTGTCCGTCTCTAACTCTTTGGACTACGAGTGAGCGGCTCATTACTGTAAAATGTCCCACCGTTTTCAATACGTTCGTTTGTTTTTTTTTTTTTTTTAAGAATATCGAACTAAAAAGTTAAAAATAAATATAGTTTAAAAAACTAAAAATCGTGCTTTTAAAAAATATCAAGCTTCACAATTTTAAAAAAAATGCGTGAGGCGCTTAATATACAAAAATTATGGCACAAAGCGCCTCACACTTTTTTAAAATTATTTTTAACTTTTTAGTTTGATATTTTTTAAAAGCATGTTTTTTTAGTTTTATAAACTATATTTTTACTACTATTGTTGAGTAGTCCGGGAAATAAAGACGGCTTTTCTTGCCAAAATGTATATTAAATACGATTTACTAAAATGTTTAGTGAACTGTATGCAAAGATAATCGCGCGTCCACTTCTGTGGCCGTGGTGCCTGTGGCCGTGGTGCCTGTGGCCGTGGTGCCTGTGGCCGTAGTGCCTGTGGCCGTGGTGCCTGTGACCGTGGTGCCTGTGGCCGTGGTGCCTGTGGCTGTAGCTGTGCCTGTGGCTGTTGTGCTTTTGGCTGTTGTGCCTGTGGCAAGTGCTGTATCCCTGACGGGTGATGCCATGAAATATGGTAGATTGAGATAGACTATACCAAAGAGATATAAGATAAAGAGGGCTTGTGTCAAAATGGCATAGAAAAACTGTGATTACATATCTCAGTGACGCTATTTATTACAATATAGCAAAATTAGATCGACAATTGCAGACATCAAATAGTAAAAATGAAATAAGTTTATATGAATTATATCGAACCCAAAAAAAAACCTCGAACCGAACCCCCACACACAACATTACACACTGGACATATTTAGAATCATCAGCAATATAAATTACATAAGACCAGGCACATAAGAATTATGTGCCTATAACGAATATTCAGAATACTTAACTGGTAGTGTGCTCGGTCCGACGGCTCGATGGAGACTGTCTACTAAGGGACGAGTCACCGTAGTTATAGAAAATGCCTCTCTCAGAGTACCATCGAGCCGTTTTTATAATTGGGTTGTATCCTAAAAAACAATTTAAGGTCCGTCAGATAGGTTTATAAAAAATATTTAACACGTATTTTTTATTTTTTCTTTCATGCAAACACTTAGGAAGATATAATGATTTGAAATATAGCATGACGTCATGCCGTGCAACAAAATATACGACGGCGTGACGTAATTAGCCCCCACTCCGTAACTTTAATATGCCATATCTCAGCAGTTTTTGGTAGTTTCGACAAAATAAAAAATACGGGTCTTAATTCTTTTTATTATCTATAAGACGGACTAATTATTTTATTGATTTTCATACCTTGGATACATCCCTATTTTATAAAAGTTATTCTACCCTCGGAATCAACTAAACTTAAGCAATCCACAGTACAATACTTTTATTGGAATTATGACTCGTTATAGATTTATAACGAGGTTTCGGGGTTTCGAGGTTTAGGTTTTTTTTTTTTTTTGCCCATTGTGTAATGTTATAAGTAAATATATACATAATGTTTCTCCTATAATGTCTGCTTTAATATTATTTAATTATCCACACTCTGCTATCCTAACACACGCGTCTGTCGTCTGGTAGGCTTCCTGATCGAATCTACGAGGCGCCAGCGCGGCTCGGCCGACGGCGGACGCTCGGCGATTGTCGGGAGAGGTCGTGATGCCCCCTCAGCCCGCAGGCCGCTGGCGCAGACAATCATACTCCCCGGCGTTGTAGAGCCATCTTCAAACATCAGTGTCGGTCCCTGCTGGAGACTCGACAGGAAGCGGGCATATGTTGTTGTACGCTCGTCGAAGCACACCCTTTCGTGTCTGGATGTCGGCCACTCTAGCGATGCCATCTGGGTCTTGGATGATGTTGATTATTCTGCCCAGGAGCCACATTGTCGGTAGGGACGTCTTGTCTTTGATGATGACCATGGTACCGACCTGTAGTCGACGACAAGATGTTTTCCATTTGCATTTCTGTTGGAGGAGAGACACGTACTCATTAGCATATCTTGCCAAAAATGTTGTTTTAGCTTTTCGACCCGCTGAAACCGCTAAAGTGTCAGTGATGTCAGAGACCGTCCAATTAGGAAATGAGAAGGAGTGAGGAAAGCTAAGTCAGACGGGTCAGTGGACATTGGTGTTAAGGGTCTAGAATTTAAAATAGATTCAATCTGCGCTAAACAAGTTATCATTTCTTCATAAGTTTAATGCAATTGGCCTAAGATTCTAACTAGATGAAACTTTACCAATTTTACAGCTGCTTCCCATAAGCCTCCAAAATATGGAGAGTAAGGAGGGATATATTTAAAATCGATACCTTGGCCTTGTACGTCGTTTGTACAATTACAAATCAGGTGATTGAAGGCTCCTACGACCGAGGTCCCGTTGTCGCAATATATTGTTTGCGGCTTACCCCGTCGAGCAACGAACCTGCTGAGAGCGCTCAAAAAGCTTTCTTTTGTAAGATCTGAGACGAGTTCCAGATGTATAGCTTTAACTGCAAAACAGATGAAAACACAAATATAAGATTTGATTAATCTGCTACCGCGCCCCTTACGATTGAGAATCATCACTAGCCCGGCTTAGTCTACACCTGTGTTAAGAAACGGAAACTCTAGATTTAATCTTTTGTTAGGTAGATTGCTCATTATAGGTTGAGTAGTTTTTGCCCTTTGTCTTACACAAGGGACGCATGAATGTACCACGCATTTTGCTAAGTTCCTTCCTCCAAGTGCCCAGTATTTCTATCTAATCTGAGAAAGTAAAAAAAGAGGGCTAGCATGTAATGACATTTTATGTTGCGATTCAAATATTAATTTTGTAAGAACGTGCTTACTGCAGAGGAGTATTGGATGTTTTATATCATAACTATAATTTGTATTTTGTAGACGACCTCCAACACGGATGATGCCATCTGAATCAATAAAAGGGGAGAGTAATAAAAGTCTATTTTTTGGTGGTAAATTTTGACTTGATTTGAGTGTGTGGTACTCTTCCGGAAACATCATATTTTGTTGAGCAATACGAATTAAAGTATAATGAGCTTGTAATATTTCAGATAAGGATAAGTGAGAATTTCGATTTACACCTTTTATATATATTATAATTCTGTTTATGTATGCCATGATTCTAACCAGTTTGTGAAAGTTCGAAATTTTGTTAATAATTGAATAATTGGATTTTCCATTTTATCTATGAAGAATGACATTTCGGCAAGAGAAGTGATTGTCATTGGTTGGTAGACATATGTGTAATGAATGTAAGAAGTAGGGACCAGTCCACCACAGACTGGACGAACTGAGTGAGTCAGTCCTCACCCCACGAGAAACCAGGTCTGCTGGGTTCTCCTTTGACGGCATATAATTCCACGCTGCACTGTCAATGTATTCGTGAATTTCATTTACCCGATTCCGAACAACGAACGACCAAATGATTTCAACCGGTTATATGAAGTGGATAACCAGCCTAATACAATAGAAGAGTCTGTGTAAAAGTAACAATTATCGAATTTCTTGGTAAGTGATTTTGTTACCTTTTTAGAAAGTCTAGCACCTAGTAAGGCCCCGCATAACTCAAGACGAGGTATAGTGTTTGATTTGATGGGTGCAATTTTATTTTTGGAAGTTAGAAGGCGCACACGTATACTACCACTGTGTGTAACTGTTCTGATGTAACAACATCCTCCATATGCTCGCTCAGATGCATCTGTAAATATGTGTATTTCTGTTGTGACTGTGTCATTGTCGTTGAATGTCCAACGTGGTACTTTTATTGAATTGAGTGATGGAAATGATTGTTATAATTGATGTAAGATACCTTTATTCCATTTAGAACATTGTCGTTCCATTCAATTTTAACTTTCCATAATTCTTGTAATATTATTTTTGCAAGTACAATACAAGGGCCTACAAGACCCAATGGATCAAGTACTTGACTGATTGCAGATAATATCGTGCGTTTAGTGATTTTGTAATTGTGGTCAGAGTCAAATTCAAAAAATAAACTATCTGTATATGAATTTTAAAACAAACCAAGTGTTTTACTTGGTGTTGATTTACTGAGATTCAAGGTCTTGTCTGTGCTGTCTTTTATTTTTAATAAACTTTGTAAAATTTCAGGATTATTAGACTGCCACTTGCGTAAATTGAATTTGACACTATCTAAGGAGCGTATTACAGAACGTCACTCAAAACTCAAACTCCACTTAAGTCTCGTTTCAAGCCATTTGGTTGGTTGAAACTAGTTTTAAGTAATGCTTAAGCAGAGATCAATGCTTGAGTTTCCTTCTGGAATACGGACCTTAAACTCTAATGACGGCATGGCAAAGGCTGACAACGGATTGAATTGAATCGCTACCTGATAATAAATGTTCGACATAGAAATCATGAGCTATGGTGCGTTTAGTGTCAGGATTTGTACATTTTTCAGAAAGAGCGAGCAAGCATCGAGTGGCTAAATATGGAGCTGATGCAGTGCGGTATGTAACTGTGTTTAATGTGTATGTTTGTAGTGGTTCTGAGGGATCAAATCGAAATATGATTTGTTGAAGTGACCGTTGTGAAGGCTCGACATGAATAGCTCTGTACATTTTTTCTATATTACTGGTTACGACGTATTTGTGTTGCCTAAATCGGAGGAAGGTTGAAAAAAGATCGTCTTGTATTGTCGGCCCGACTTGTTATATGTCGTTAAAAGATGTGCCAGAGGAAGTCGGTGCAGATGCGTCGAAAACCACCCTTGATTTGGTTGTTGTACTGGATTCCCGGACTACTCCATGATGAGGTAGGTAGTTGTTTATGATTTTACTAGGATTAAATAAATTTGTGTGGATGGGTGTTGAATTATTTTGATGTGTCGGTATATTTATAAATGAAAATGAATGATGTAGATGTAGATGATGGGTTAGATGACGTTTTTGTTGAATGGATGTTATTGCATAGCAGTGATGCAATAGATTTATTTAGATGCGTAGGTTTATATATAGATGTACATATTGTAGATGTAAATGATGGGTTAGATGTTTTATTAGATGATTTGATGTTGTTGCATAGAAGTGATGCACTCGATGTGTTGTTCGAATTTGATGATTGTATGTTATTTGTATGATGATTTGAAGTCTTTGTGTTTAGTGTCATATGTCCAAGTGATAAGTACTCACACATGAATGTAAGATAGTCGTTTCTCAATTTATTGTCATGCTGTAGCTTCCTCTCTACAGAAAGAAATCTATTTTTTGCTTTTAAATATGAATCTCCTAGAGTCTGAGGTGATTCTTTCAAGGGTATTGTGACTGTAAATCTACCGTCGTTATCGAACCTCTTGGTATTTTGAAAAAGTTGCTCGCACGCTTGTTCGTCCTTTGATAAGGCACGACTAAAACTTACAGAGACTAATTCCCAGAAACGATTGAGTTGAGCTTCTAAAGATTGAGAAACAAAACAAGTCTTGTGAGTATTATTGGATGTACTTGGAATGCTACCTGACACTATCCACCCTAGTTTTGTATCGCGAAGTGACGGTTGATGTTTGCCTAAATTGATGTGATTTGTTCCTAAGATATTCCAGAATGTTTCTGCTCCGACTAGAATATCTATAGATGCTGGAACATTGAAAGAGGCTAGATAGCTCGATACTCTTAAGTATAGGTATGTGATTTTCATGTATTGTACATAGAAGGTAGTGATGTGGTTATGTGTGGTAAAACATAGCATTCAATGTTTGCCTTGTACCTTCCATAGATAGATTGTATATTAGATGAACATGATTCTGTTACAGAAGAAATATTATTATTTATGCCTACCAGTAGCAAACCTGGTCAGACCTAGCTTCTCGCAGAGTGCGGACGTGATGAAGTTGGAAGTGCTGCCGCTGTCCAGTAAGACTCGAGCTGTGTGAGAAACACCGTTCTTATCTTCCACCTTTACCAGCGCTGTGGAAAGCAAGACATGATTGTGGGATGCATGCCATGAAAATGATTGAGCTTGTGCTGAAGTGATACAGTTTCTGCGTTTGATTTTATTATGTCAGTGTCTTTATGAAGAAGAGTGTTATGCTTCGAGTTACAGTATTTGCAATGTGTGAGTCTACAAGATGTGTATAAATGTCCAAAACGTAAACAATTTTTGCAAATGTTTTTAAATGTAGCAAATTTTTTGATACGTTCATCAATGTCTAAATTTCTAAATGAATTACAATCAAAAAGAAAATGTTCCTGTTTACACAATGGACACAAAGGCTGCTTTTAGGGTTCCGTACCTCAAAAGGAAAAAACGGAACCCTTATAGGATCACTTTGTTGTCCGTCTGTCTGTCTGTCTGTCTGTCAAGGACCCTTTATCTCAAGAACGCGTGGACGTATCAAGCTGAAATTCACATGAAATACTCGAGTCTATTGTCCCTTTAAGTTGTAAAAATATCAAACTTCTAAGCCAAGCCAATCAAAAGATACAGCCGATTATGTCGATATTTTCAACAAACTTTCGACACTCGCAAAGGAATCAAAACCTACAGGATACTTCCCGTAAACTCAGAATCTTGAAAATTGGCATGAAGCATTGTCATGTAATGCAAATATAGGAAAAATTGCGAAAATCACATTTTTTTAGTTATATAATATAATAAACATATTTTAATAAAATGGAATTTACTACCTTATTTCTCACGAACGAATAAAGTTATCAAATTGAAATTTATACCAAATACCTAGGTCTATTGTCCCTTTAAGCTGTGAAAATATCAAACTTCTAAGCCAAGCCAATCAAAAGATACAGCCGATATGTCGATATTTTCAACAAATTTTCGACACTCGCAAAGGAATCAAAACCTACAGGATACTTCCCGTAAACTCAGAATCTTGAAACTTGGCATGAAGGATTGTCATATAATGCAAATATAGGAAAAATTGCGAAAATCACATTTTTTTCGTTATATAATATAATAAACATATTTTAATAAAATGGAACTTACTACCTTATTTCTCACGAACGAATAAAGTTATCAAATTGAAATTTATACCAAATACCTAGGTCTATTTTCCCTTTAAGCTGTGAAAATATCAAACTTCTAAGCCAAGCCAATCAAAAGATACAGCCGATATGTCGATATTTTCAACAAATTTTCGACACTCGCAAAGGAATCAAAACCTACAGATACTTCCCGTAAACTCAGAATCTTGAAATTTGGCATGAAGGGTTGTCATATAATGCAAATATAGGAAAAATTACGAAAATCACATTTTTTTAGTTATATAATATAATAAACATATTTTAATAAAATGAAACTTACTACCTTATGTCTCACGAACTAATAAAGGTATCAAATTGAAATTTATACCAAATACCTAAGTCTATTGTCCCTTTAAGCAGTAAAAAAAATCAAACTTCTAAGTTAAAGCGATCAAAACATACAGCACTTTATACCGACACCTTAGACGAATTTCCGTCACACGCTAGGGAATCAAAACCTACAAGGTACTTCCCGCGAACTCAGAATCTTGAAATTCGGCACGAAGCAACGTTATATTATAGTACAGACAGATAAAGGAAAAATTGTGAAAATGATAAATTTGAAGTTACATAAAATATTAAAATATTATTTTTGCTTACATGTCATAAAATATTTTTTTAATAATTATAAACTTACTACCTACCCTTTTTCACATGAACGCGTAGAGATATTAAAGTTGAAATTCATATCAAACACTTCTTAAATCTAATGGCCTCTAAACTGTGAAAAATTCTAAATCAATGCTAGTATTATAAATGCGAAAGTAACTCTGTCTGTCTGTTACGCTTTCCCGCCTAAACCTCTTAACCGATTTTGATGAAATTTGGCACAGACAATCTTTAGACCCTGAGAAAGAACATAGGCTACCTTTTATCCCGGAAAAATTTGATGTTCCCGAGGGGAATTTAAACAGCGCGATATAACTGAACTCCACGTGGGCGAAACCGCTGGCGGAAAGCTAGTACGTCATAAATTGCAAACCGCTACGTTTGTACGGCGGAACCCTCGGTGTGCGAGTCCGACTCGCATTTGGCCGGTTTTTTTTTTTGTTTTGTGTTTGTGTAGGCTTGTATGGTTGTTTGTGATTGCCTAATGTTTCTAATAATTCAGCTCGATTATTCAAAAATGTAAGAAATTGTTTTAAAGTCGGTTGATCAAATAATGTGTTTTTATATTCCTCCCAAGATCAGTTGGTAACAAAATCTAGTTTTTTACTAACTATTAAAATATCCCAGTGATCGGTGGGCTGGCCCTAGCTACACAGAGCACGTAGATTTTTATTTGTGGAATCTATTAAATTGCGTATTGATTTTGATGAATCTTTTAGTACCCTACTATGCAATGTTGACCCTGTCAACATTGTTAGTGACTGAACGTCATTATTTATCAATATTTTTGGATTGTCATATCTTTCTGTTAATAATTACCAAGCTACAAAATATTTTTTGATGTGAATTCCAGACTTTGAATAACTAAGGATGCATTTCCTTTGAGAGAAGCACGTAGATAATGAAATTTACTAATGTCATTAATTCGAGGGTTGTCGTGAATAAGAGAAATATACGTATCTCGAAACTCGAGCCATTGATGATAATCTCCATCAAAGGAGGGCGGAGTGATGTCCAGCAGACGGAAGAAATCCCTTTTTTCGCTGGAAAACGCCTCAGAGTCGCTCCCACCTGTCCCACCGCTGGACGGGGTCTCCAGCATGGAGCGCGCTACGGCAATGTTCGCGAAGTAGGTGCCTTCAAACTGTTCCCGGTCGCCAAACTCCTTCGCTTGATCCTCGGCCATGGTTTCGATATCTCTCTGTAATTTATTAAAGTCAATGTAGGTATCTTCTATAAATTTAATTCTCGTTTCGAGTTCTATTTTATGCGTAAGGCTTAATGATGTGTGTGATTTTGCGATATTTAAGTAATTTAAAAACTGCGTAAGCTTGACTTTTAGGCTGCTGCATGATTTATAAAGGCGTTTTATGCTTGCTTCATCAGTCATTGTTAATGAAGTTCTGTGGAACTGGTTAGGTATGTACTATTAATGAAAGATGAAGAAAAAATTAAAATATCAGCAATGTGTAAGCGAAAAAAAAAGTATGTAGCTCACCTAAATAAGCAAATTTAATTGGTATTTTACGAAAATAATGCAATCTGGCGATTATAATTTAAGTGCGGGTGTAAGAAAAATAAGCTAGCCGTGCGCGTAGTCGATCAATGCGATTCCGCTTAAGAATATGAATTAGATATGAGTTTAAAAGCACTATCGGATTGCTTATTAAATGAAATTATGACACTAATAAAATAAATAATAAATTCAACTAGAAGGTACTGAACTGAATCTATTTTAAATTTCTAAGGAAAATGGGATAAAGAAAATTACGGAAGGATATGGAACGGACTCACTCGGTTGGGGTTGTATTCCTTTCCTTGAGGCCGCCACCAGTAATTGCTCGAAGACGTAGGTCTCGCGACCACGTGTTTGCAGCTCCAGTGTCGGACGATCAGGAATGCTCGAAGTCCGAGTGCCTCCAGACGCGACGATATCTTTGTTTATGCGAAGGACCATTTGTTGAGTAGTCCGGGAAATAAAGACGGCTTTTCTTGCCAAAATGTATCCATACTAATATTATAAATGCGAAAGTAACTCTGTCTGTCTGTCTGTCTGTCTGTCTGTTACGATTTCCCGCCTAAACCTCTCAACCGATTTTGATGAAATTTGGCAGAGACAATCTTTAGACCCCGATAAAGAACATAGCCTACGTTTTATCCCGGATAAATTTGATATTCCCGAGGGAAATCTAAAAAGCGCGATATAACCGAACTCCACGCGGGCGAAGCCGCGCGGCTCTGCCCCGCGCGGCTCTGCCGGCGGGCGCTCGGCGATTGTCGGGAGCGGTCGTGCCCCTCAACCCGCAGGTCGCTGGCGCAGACAACTATTATAGAAAAGGATGTTAGATGTGACAGATTTGAATACGTTATTCTTGTTTCATTACCTAATTTTGCTTCTGAATAAAGTTAATAATTTATTTATAAGTTTTCAAAGATCAATAAAAACAGAATTACTGGTATTGATAACTAGCGGCCGCCAGCGACTTCGTTCGCGTGGAGTTGGTTATGCTCTGCTCCTATAATCGTAGTCGCAGCGGATGTTATATAGCCTAAAGCCTTCTTGGATTAATAGGCTATCCAATGCAAAAAGAATTTTTCAAATCCGACAAGTAGTTCCTGAGATTAGCGCGTTCAAACAAACAAACTCTTCAGCTTTCTAATAGTATAGATGTGAGAAAGCTTTACGAGCTGTCAGGGCCCCGGGAAGAATCTATTAAACTATAGTTGAATGCATATATATATATATATATATATATATAAATATATGATATATACGGACAAATCACACAGATTGAGCTAGCCCCAAAGTAAGTCCGAGACTTGTGTTATGGGATACTAACTCAACGATAGTATATTTTTAATAGACAAAATCCGACAAATGTTTTCAATGTCTCTGTGCGACTAGTATGATAGTAGCCTATCACAGGCGGTGTTTTTCCTCATAACTTCCTAACATAAAGAGATAGGATTAAAAAACCCTTTCAATATCGCTTGTTATCATGTAAAGATGCCATGCCTTTGTTATGTATATACCCTTTATGTTACACGTTGTATAGGTAAACATGACAGCCTCCGTGGCGTAGCGGTAGCGGACGCGGCCGCTGCGCAGCGTGGCACGGGTTCGATCCCCGCACAGTGCAAGTATTTGTATGCATGAATATGAATATTTGCACTGGTCTGGTCGTGCCTCGGAAAGCACGTTAAGCCGTTGGTCCCGGTTGCCATATGAACATCTAGTGGCAGTCGTTACGGGTTGTTGGAACCCTCAAAAGTCCAACAATTGGTCTAGCTGCAATGCTTCGATGTCGCCTTCGGGTTGTGGAGGTCAGTCTGCATATCGCAGCTAAGATTACTGTGCAACAAGCAATTATACAACATTATCGGGGCCATCAATTGCGCTGTTGAAATAATTTTAAAATGTGGGGTTTTAACAAGAAATGTTTTGGACTGTCAGTTTGTGAATCACTGCTGCTTTTGTATTGTTTGTAAATGTATTACTAACATAGTTTGTAGGCACATGTAACTAACACTATGAGTCTGGTTGCTCGAAATAAATAGATTAATAATAATAATAATTATTTTTTGTTTATGCGAAACCCGAAACACGTGTGAAGTATTTCTAAGTAAAGAATCTATGTTTACAATTTCAAAAATATATCATAATTTATGAGCTTGTGCTACTTGGTGGTCCCAACAAAAATATGGTACAAAAGTTAAAATATGTTAGTATCAAAGACATTAAAATTATATTTACAATAGACAGGACATCAAGAACAAAATCGTAATCCAATACTTCTGGCAAACTGGTCAAAAGTCGCTCAGTCTAGTTTGCGCGTCAAGACGTATTTGTGTCCACCAAAAATAAATATTTTCTAAGGAAATATGTTATGTTGCGCTTTGTATTACTGTACATCTTGTTATGGTAAAACGACTGGACCTAACTTCAAAATCCTTTTCTATGAATTATTTATATTTCGTCTGTATTTCAAATTTAAATAAATTCTTAAATTGTTCTAGAAACTTTTCCATTATTGTAATAAGCGCCCTCTATTGTTGAGTAGTTTTACTATTTTCTTGTAGAGATGTAGTAATGTTGTTTATCGATTTAGTTATCGATAATACTTATTAAGTTGAAAACATTTTGTTATATTTTATTGACATTTCAAATATAGCTAAATAAACTTAAAATATTGCTATATTTCTAGTGTATTTATTATTAACTCTATTTAAACAAAATCATGTCATATTAAAAAACAAAATTGAATGAACAATTACTATTTATTTACCTAGGTTTTTGTTATTTTAGGTTTCCGAATAAAAATAATGTTGTAGGGGTAAAGTGGATACGATTTGTCCAGATAGACCGTAGAGAAGAAAATTGGCTTCCGTCTGCTTCGTCAAAATTATGCTCAATGCATTTTAAAAGAGAAGACATCTACTTTGGAAAGACTTGTCGATCAAATTGAAAAAAAAAAGAATCGTTACCTTGTATTAGAAATGAAACAGTAAGTTATTAATTTGTCTTTTCCACTTAAACGTAAAAATTGGGATAAAATTTACTGTTAAGTGGATAAGTACATAAATTATATAACTTATTTATAATGAAATATATTCATAAAATATGTAGGTACGTATACAATATGTTAAGAAAACCCTGTCCGACCCGTAAGGATAATAAAGGTTAGGTAAACACATGATCAAATAACATAATATGAAATTTTACATAATCATCATAGTAACAATACTAGTGAATTTTGAAATAATCTTTTTTTTCCCGCGAATTAATTTCAACTTCCCCAAAATTTGGTACTTTTTAAAAAGTGACAACATTATTTTTGACGGTATAATTCTGAGCGAATAGCGATGCGACCGCGTGCCCTGCCCCCCTTCGCCCGCGCCTGTATGGCCTACCGCACATTTTTTAAGTTACCTCTTTTTGCGAAATAATACTTATTTTTTTAGGGGGATATTTTTTTTAAGTTTTGGCTGGCTTTGTAGGCATTAGTAGAATCAGTTATCGATACCTAACAATACTTTCACGGATCGGACAGGGTTTTCTTTACATATTGTATGTAGTACAAAGATTGCGAGCTACTTTGTGATTTTTAGGATTCCGTACCTAAAAGGTAAAACGAACCCTATTCATGAGACTTCACTGTTCGTCTGTCCGTCTGTCACCAGGCTGTATCTCATAAACCGTAATAGCGAGACAGTTGAAATTTCCAGAGATTTCTGTTGCCGCTGTAACAACAAGTACTAAGAATAAAAATAATAAAATATTGAAGGGTCCCTTAAATATTTTATTATTTAATGGGGGCCCACACAACAAACATGATTTTTTGCCGTTTTTGCTCCATATTAATAACGGAAACAGATAGACGCTTAAAATGTTCACAAAATATTTGGTTATATATTCAAATTACAAATAAATAATGAAAATAAAATAAATACTGAAGGCGGGCTCCCATACAATAACCGTGTTTTTTTTGCCGTTTTTAAAGATAATGGCGTACCATTATCTGGTAAAGGTCTTGCTTCAGCAGACTACCATTTTTGTCGTGATTTGGACAATTATCTACGTGATAAGAAGTTTTCTTCCCAGGAGGCAGTTCTGCTTTCACACAGTTTGTGCAGTCTAGATCCGATCAGAGTTCTACCACAAAGGTATAAACGACCTTCCTATATATTGATTATAAATGAATTAGTTAAAAATTAAAAAATAAACAATTATTTACATTTTCAGTACTAATCGATAATTTTAACCTTTAACGCCTATTATATTAAAAGAATTATATAAATAAGAAACTTGTAAACTCAAAATTACCTATAATTTTTCTGCTTCTTACAATTTTTTTTTTTTTGTTTCAAGCTATCATAATGCGAAAAAACATCGTCGTAGTAACTTATTTGAATATTATCGATAACTTTATATCGAATTGATACAAACCCTACCACAGTTTTTTACATTGCCATTTAAAAATATTTGCAAACAAACGTGTAAAAAGAATAATTTTGCTAAAAATGAAATGCAAACGAAAATTGCAAAACAAAATGCGCTTTATGGCGTAAAAAGTCTATTACACTCAAAAATCGCAATAAACTGATTGTTATAATAATTCGTAATCATAACACATCTAAAATGCCAATAGACGGTGTCACGGAAAATTAATAGTAGCGAATAACATTCTAAAACAGTTTTTGATGTTTGTACAAGACAAGTTTCACTTAATTTGTTTACTTTTCAATATTTATTTACCCGATTTGAACTATACTAGGGTATTAAATCGGATCTGGCAACATAGACCACATTGGACATCTACCGGACAATAGCTGAATACATTTTTACCCGACTGCCAGGAGGGTTATGTTTTTAGCTCCTATCTTGTATGTATTATTCTTTATTACCTAGTATCTCTAGAACCGCTGAACGGATTTTCACATTTGAGGTATCGTTAGATTTGAATTAATTGCCCAACTGCTACTAGATAGGTGACATTTTAAAAAATCCAAAATGGCGGATGTATGACGCCATATTGTGAGATATGAAGAAATAAATTTCTACCAAGCATATCGAGTGGGATATCAAAATGAAGGATTTTAAACACTGATTCTAAATATGTATATAACTTAATATTAAATGAAACAAAAAAAAAGAATTACATGTTTTTTTCTGCCAAGCATATAGAGTTGGGTATCAAAATTAAGGATTTTAATCACTGATTATAATAAAAATATTGATTCTAAATATATTTTATATAAAGAAGTCTTTAAATATAAAATTGCCGTTTAATAGGAATAAAAATCTTTTGTATTATTTGAAGTAATAACCCATGCAATCAATGTTTTCTCAATTCTTAAAGATGTTTAATCAATTTTTAAAGAAATCAGCTGGACGAGAGGCAAGTGGCAGTCTCCGAATGGGGCAATGCCAAACTTGTAGCATTCAATACCGCCAAAACCCGGCGTGTGTCTTTTCACCCCCAAAAGGAGCCCGTTCACCTTGGCTCCTACTTTTCGAAATGTATCCTTGGAGTGTTCCGCCGCCTTCAACTTTTGGGAGTTGAGATTCCCTCCACCCTAAACTTTGGGCGGTTCATTGAGTCCAAAGCCAAGGAACTTGGCGTTATCGCAAGGGTCCGGCGGTACTTCACACCAGGGCAGCTTTTAATGTTGTACAAAGCACAGGTCGGTTCGTGTGGAGTACTGCAGCCACATTTGGGCTGATGCTGCTAAGTGTCACCTGGCCACTTTGGATTCAGTGGAGAGGCGGCCGAAGAGGCTGATTGGTAACCCTGACTTAACTCGAGACGGTCTCCAAAGCCTAGAGCACAGGCGTAGAGTAGCCAGCCTTTCGGTCTTTTATAGGATGCATTTTGGGGAGTGTGCGAGGGAATTGCAAGATTTAATTCCCCCATCACCGTTCCACCATCGGACAACCCGTCGTACGGCAAGTTTCCACCCTTACGTTGTTAACACCACTATGATCCGGACGAAGCGTTTCGCCTCCTCTTTTATACCGCGTACATCGAGGGACTGGAACAATTTGCCAGCGACGGTGTTTCCGTCACATTACAATTTGAGCGTCTTCAAGGCTAGAGTGAATAGGCTCTTAATAAACTAGCGCTAGTTTATAACTAATAAAAAAAAAGACGAAAAAGATTGAAGACGAAGAAGACCATGACAGAAAAGTTAGAAAAGCTCACAAAAGTATACAATGTTAGTGCTGTAGACATCTCATTTGAACCTAAAACATATGGTCAAAAACTACGAGAGGAATACATACCTGAAGATCCCAATAAATCAGGTAGTATACCAAACCACCTCAAGTTAGGTATAAGCTCTCGAGCTATACTAAGACGGAACATCAGTGCTAACCATGGGCTGGTTAACGGTGCTATGGGTATTATCCGACGAATAGATTGGCCAGCACTACGCAGAAAGCAGTTGGAGCCAGGAAAACTACCACAAGCGGTATTTGTGGAGCTCGATGACACAAGTATAACAGGGAACCTACCTGGTATTGGAGTCTGGATCCAGCCTCGTGCTACAGACTTTGATGCTTTACGTGGTAAAGGCAAGATTGAGCGACGAATGTTTCCCTTAATTTTATGCTGGGCAGTGACGGTGCATAAACTACAGGTCACAATTTTAGACCCAGCAGTTGTAGATTTAAGTAGAAACTTATTTGCAAAAGGTCAAGCTTACGTTGCTTTGAGTAGAGTGAGGACTCTTTCCGGACTTGATATCAGTTTTCTTAACCCTAACAAATTGCTAAATCAACCACATGACATAAACTCATTTAAAGAATTAATCCGGTTACGTAATATTTCTTAACTAAAAAGACATAAATTTATTAATAATTAAATAAACAAAAAAACCACTTGCATGGATAACTACAATTAAAAATCAACTGAAAAGACTAAAACAAGATGAAAATTCAATGATAAGGCATTTAAAAAAAAAACAATGATAAATCCAGAAACCTACATTGAAACAGTAACAAACCTATGTACAGACGACATCACATCAAGCTACTACAATCTGACAGATTTCCTTATTAGATTTTCAACTTTAAAGCATTAAGGCTCTATGTTGATTGGAAATATCTGACCTTTTGGGGTAGCTTGACCTGCTGTCGTCCGTAACTACGTAATTAATGTACACTTAGAAATTTCAGCACAAAAGTCAGTCAGTTTCAATTTTTTGCAAAATTATAAACAGAATTACATTCGGAGGCATGCACAAACCGTAAAAGTATCTTGTACATATGAATGTATGTAATATTCTTTATTATCTTATATCTCCAGAACCGGCTAACGGATTTTCACATTTGAGACATCTGCATCGTTAGATTTGTCTTAGACAGAGACATTAAAAAACAAAAATGGCGGATGTTTGACGCCATAATTATGAGGTAATTTTTATTAACCAAACTTATCGAATTGGTTTTAAAATGAAGGATTTAAAATACTCATTAGAAAATATGTATATAACGTGCACTTTTAATATTAAATGGAACGATGAAAAAAGAAATTAAACATTTTTTTTTAAGTTTTCCAACATTAGAAACATAATTTGTTAAAACTAAAAAGATAGAAATAAAAAATATTATTTAAAAACAAAAAACCCGCCTGCATAAAACTCTAACGAACTGAATAGGTAGAAACAAGTTGAACAATCGCAGTTGGGGGACTTCTTAGCTAGATAAACAAGTATTCCATAGAACAGTCCCCCAACTGCGATTGTTCAACTTGTTTCTACCTATTCAGTTCGTTAGAGTTTTATGCAGGCGGGTTTTTTGTTTTTAAATAATATTTTTTATATATAAACTTTTTTCGTTTTTACTATGTGATGTCTCCAATTGTCGATCTAATTTTGCTACATTGTACTAGATGGCGGAACTGAGCCATGGGATCACAGTTTTTCTAAGCGATTTTGACAAATGCCCGCTCTATTTTTCTTAAATCTCTTTGGTTAGTATGTAAGATGTGAATATACAGCCTGGAAGGGTAAAAGCAGTTGGCTCTAAAACTATAGGTATAACTATAGGTGCTTAATTATAAAAATGTTTATCTGAATCGAAAAATAAATAAAAATCTTCTTCTTTCAAAAATTTTAAAAAGTTTCTGTCCGAGACCGGCCATAAACTCATAGATACAATGCGACCGAGATACGTATCAGTGCAAAGGGCGCTGACCTCTGGCACTGGCAGTTCGTTTTAACTACCTACGTAAGTTTTAACTAACTAAATTCCAATAAAAATGCAATACACATAACCTGTGATGTAACTTTTCCTTCGAACTTTTCCTAGGTATTTAAAAGTTAATCAGATTTTTATCTACAGTTTCATTAAAAATTACTTGTTAAAACATCGATTGAATAATGTACACTTACAATAACATTAAAAACGATGGTTGAAATTTTCTGTATTCGATGTTCGTTCCGTATGTGATTTACCCGGCTCCCGTAATGTTCATTATGAACATAGTACCTAGGTAAATACGTAAATTCTTCGGGCCTCGTTCAGGTTATCGCCAGGCACGGCGTAAAGCCGAACCATTTCGGTCCACTGTAGTCACTACATAACACACATACATACACGACACACATATGACACAATTTGCACGATAAATGAGCGGTGACGAGCAGACTTCGGACTTCGCGTCGCGGGCATTGCGCAGCGAGCAAGCGCACGTCCATACTAAACCATGGCAACGCCGAACTGAGGGGCCCGCTGGCCGCGGCCGGCGCGGCGGCGGCGCCGCGCGCGCTTGCGACGGTCGTTGACCCGGAAGCGTTCACGAAACAGCTTGTTTCGCTAGCCGCTAGAGCAAAAAAATGGTTATTTTAGTAAAAAAAAAAAAAGTGTTCTGTTTTCATTGAATTTACCTTCTGAAAGTGAAACCAAACCACTGGTTTCATGACCAACATTTTTTAGCATAACAGCCTGTATATGATATAAATAAATAAAGATCGGGCTAGCCGAAATAGAAAAAAAAAGTTTGGAGATCCATCCTCTCATTCCTTCCCGTAGTACTATAATCCTGGAAGGAAATCCGGGTTCCCCATGCTCATAGTGCCCTGTGATGGCGGGTGCATCAAATCTCCCCATCCTTAAAAAAAAAATAATGCAAAAATATGGTCAACGCTCCGCTCAGACGGGCGAGCGGTGCGTTGACTTGTGGCGTCAGCCGTTCCGCGGGCGTGCAAGTACTATGATCTACCGTAAGCTGCGTGGCGCGCTTGGTAATCAAACTGCAACAATTTCTAAACGTATTTGGGAAAAAATATAACATGGTGTAAAAATGATTGGAATCGATTCAGTTGCTTATTCTGAACAAACTTCGTATAAACAAAAATAACGTTGTATACAACTTCACAGCATCAACAGTTGGGCAAGTACCCATCAGTCATAACACCCGTCTGATCGGAAGATCCTCCCTTTTCTATGGAGGATGAGTGAACTTGTGAAAATGGTATAAAACTTTTTTTTTACATATACAGTATGTTAAATAACAGAGGGCGTTCCCTTAAACTCGTTAATATATATCATTAATAGATTAAAATAAAAACATCAGCATAGAAAAATAAGCATAAAATAATCCGAATAAAAAGAAATTATAATTGAAAATAAATTTGAAACCTCCTGTTTTAAATCAAAATAGTAGCGCGGAATAGTATCTACCTAACGTTGCATTGCCCAACACACATAAACCAACACACATCAATCAATTAGATCTTAGATCGCCGCCGCATACGCGGCTCGTCATTCATAAATAAATTGCGACGTTGCCGTCTTTCATGTTCGCGTGTACAGTGTGTTTCTTTTACATGTCAATTTAAAAATTTTATTGAATATTTTCATATTGAAAATTTTTTAAAACATTTTGTTTTCGAATGGAAATATTTTTTTTAGCATGTATGTATGCTATACTATTTCGGGTTAACGGGAACGCCTTCTGTTAGTTAACATACTGTATATTATAAACTAGCGATTGACCGCAATCCTGCCTGATGGTAAGCAGTGACGCAATCGTTGATGGTAAAGCGCACTAGTTTATTAAGAGCCTATTCACTCTAGCCTTGAAGACACTCAAATTGTAGTCCGACGGAAACACCGCCGCGGGCAAATTGTTCCAGTCCCTCGATGTACGCGGTATAAGGGAGGAGGCGAAGCGCTTCGTCCGGATCGTAATGGTGTTAACAACGTAAGGGTGGAAACCAGCCGTACGACGGGTCGTCCGCTGGTGGAACGGAGATGGGGGAATTAAATCATGCAATTCCATCGCACACTCCCCGAAATGCATCTTATAGAACACCGAAAGGCTGGCTACTCTACGCCTGTGCTCTCGGCTTTGGAGACCAACTCGAGTTAGATCAGGGTCACCAATCAGCCTCTTTGCACGTCTCTCCACTGAATCCAAAGTGGCCAGGTGACACAGCACCAGCCCAAATGTGGCTGCAGTACTCCACACACGAACTTGTATACTTCTACAAGTTTTATATCATTTTTCTTCTCTTATCACTCGAGTCTGAGGCTTGCTGCTTTCTGCCTTCAATTAATTGTAATAGCGTTTATTTTATAATCCTACCATTGTGGAGGAATGAGGAATAGGGTGTAAAGTTCATTCATCATCCATAGAAGAGGGAGGTACCTTCGATGAGACGGGTGTTATGTTTGGTGGGCACTTGAAGGTTGATGTTGAAAAGTTGTATGTACCTATGCTAATTGCACGGTAAACTCTGATTGCGAGATGTAGAATTAGTGTGACGTCAGTATGACGTAGGTACCGCTACAGCATTATCTTGGGTTTACCAAAACGCTCGCATGTCACATACTAAAGCATATTCTGTAGGTACAGTACGACAGACAGCAGATCAAGCTACCCCAAACTGTCAGATATTCCCAATCAACCTTGAGCCTTAATGATGTAGAGATAAAGTTGAAAATCTAATAAGGAAATCTGACAGATTGTAGTAGCTTGATTTGCTGTCGTCTGTAGGTACCTTTATTATCATAACGTAGTAAACAAAATGAAAGCCGTCCAAACAATTTATACAAAATGAGTAACATCTTTTTGCAAACTTTCATTAAATTTTACTTTATCAATATAAAAACATCATTAATTTCATGACAGCAGAATATAAAATCCTTTACAAAAAAATCCAGGATATTGTAACAACAAGTCCAGGTGACGTATTTCGTACAATGGACGGTCGTTAGGAGTCGCCCGTACGCCAGCAATTTGTGCCAAAGCGGATTCTTTTAACAACGCCTGTCACAGAATAATAGTACTCAGAAGCGACAATACTTGTATACTCTGAAGAATTGCAACACTAAAGCGACAGTGGGCCGGGCACATTGCCCGTGAAGGTCGATGTCCAATGGGGCCGACGGGTGCTCGAGTGGTGACCACGCACCGGAAGACGCAGCGCAGGGGTAGGCCCCTGACAGGTACGTAGGTCCGACGACCTAATGAAGGTCGCGGGAAACCGCTGGATGCGGGAGGCGCAGGACCGGTCGTCGTGGAGATCCTCGGGGAAGGCCTATGTCCAGCAGTGGACGTATTTCGGCTGAAATGATGATGATGATTTGATGATACTTCAGAGGCTACGTCACATTTTTTTTTAATAATTTTAAACTAGTGCTTGACTGTAATCCCGCCTGATGGTAAGCAGTGATGCAATCGTTGATGGTAAAGCGCACTAGTTTATTAAGCCTATTCACTTAAAAAACTTAGGAATAGGAAGGATAACGGCATTTGAGCGAGGTGATGCAATGTTAAACCCTAGACCAACACGACCAAACGATGCTGCGCTAGAGGGAGATTGATCTGGAGACTCTCCACGACCAAACTCCCGACACAACAACATTTGGCGCATCGTACCCGCCACACATCGCAACACAACTGCTCAGACCCGTCCTCCGTACGGCTTCACCAGACATCATGCCGGAACACGACGAATCGCTTGGCGGCAAGACTTTGTCTGGTGGGTGGTAACTTCTGCCGGCAGCAGATGTTATGGCCCACCACCGAGAAACATAATTGCCATTACACTACTGTAGTAAATCTGAATTGATATCTAGTTTTGAATAAATCGTGATATCTCCTGAATGAAACAACCAATTCCAATAATTCAAAAAGAGATCTGCTGCTACTGAGATTACCTTTGATATGACGTAATTTATTTGGATAAGGATTAATAATAAGGAACAAATAGTGGGCTCTGATTTCGACTGGCATTTTAATTAACTTTTCAAACATAAAAAAGTAGTCATAAAGAAGAAACTATAGTAGGTAGACATATGGTACTGCAGACTTTTTTGTAGGCATTTTACAGGTCTTCGATACTGTAGTACATTATTTTGATATATCTCATAAAGTTCAGCCAGCGTTTGCAATGTAAACTCAAAAAAATGGGTTTAATTCCCCCATCTCCGTTCCACCATCGGACGACCCGTCGTACGGCGAGTTTCCACCCTTACGTTGTTGACACCACTGCGACCCGGACGAAGTGTCTCGCTTCCTCTTTTATACCGCGTACATCGAGGGACTGGAGCAATTTTCCAGCGACGGTGTTTCCGTCACATTACAATTTGAGTGTCTTCAAGGCTAGAGTGAATAGGCTCTTAATAAACTAGCGCGCTTTACCATCAATGATCGCATCACTGCTTACAATCAGGCGAGATTGCGGTCAAGCGCTGGTTTATAACTTATAAAAAAAAAAATTGCGACATGTGTTAGAAACCCCAAAAATATTAGTGTTAGTATTTTTCCACTATTTAATGAATGTTCCTCTTGAATCACTCTATCTAGGTATTAAAAAAACCCTATCAAATCCGTTGCGTAGTTTTAAAGATTGAATCATACAAAGCGACATAGGGAAACTAAAAATTACTTCATTTTATAATACGTAGTGATACGTAAGTAAACATCTTCACTGGTGTATCGGATTTGGTTGAGCGCCAACTGAAAGGCCGAACTCAGCATTGTTGGGAGAATTCAATCAGTTTCATGAGATGAGATGACACTATTACTGCGTATGAGTTTCTTTTATGGTAAGATGCATGTATTGTAGTTATAACAGACAGCAGTCTGCTAGAATTATAATTTTTGACACATCTCGAGATCCTCGTGTCCGGACATTGATAGATATAACAGGGACCGAAGCAACTCTCAGTGCCCCTTGGACAATTTTTAAAAAATGAGAAGACACCAACCGACGATTTCCCCTGTAACCACTAAGTAAGCACTTCCAAGGACAGGTGCATGAGTATTGCAGGATGTGGAAACAATACTTTTCGGTTCGGGTTCGGGTGGCTATAGTGAATCGGTTACTTTGAACCATTCTTCTTCTTCTTCTTCAGCCTATAGATGTCCACTGCTGGACAAAGGCCTCCCCCAAGGCTTTCCACGATGACCGGTCTTGTGCTGCCCGCATCCATCGGCTTCCCGCGACCTTCACCAGGTCATCGGTCCACCTTGTTAGGGGCCTCCCTACGCTGGGTTGAACCATTATTATTATTAAAATTCACAAATACAACTGCCAATGTTTGGACATCTTCTCTATACATTTATTTATTGTATACAATGTTATTTTTTGGTAATGCGAAAACTGAATACAGTTTGTTCAGAATAAGCAACTGAATCGATTCCAATCATTTTTACACCATGTTATATTTTTTCCCAAATACATTTAGAAATTGTTGCAGTGTGGATACCGGGAGCGTACGCACGCAGCTTACGATAGATCATAGTACTTTGCGCGCGCAACAGCCGACGCCAGAGGTCAACGCACCGCGCTCACCCACCTGGGCGGAGCTTTGACCATATTTTTTTGTTTTTTTTTTATTAGTTATAAACTAGTGCTTGACTGCAATCCCGCCTGATGGTAAGCAGTGATGCAATCGTTGATTGTAAAACGCACTAACTTATTAAGCCTATTCACTTAAAAAAAACTGAGTGAATAGGAAGGATGACGGCAGTTGAGCGAGGTGATGCAATGTTTAACCCAACAACACGACCAACGATGCTGCGCCAAAGGATGATCTGGAGACCCTCCACGACCAAACTCCCGACACAATAACATTAGGCACATCGTACCCGGTACACATCGCAACACAACTGCTCAGACCCGTCCTCCGTACGGCTTCACCAGACGTCATGCCGGAACACGACGAATCGCTTGGCGGCAAGACTTTGCCTGGTGGATGGTAACTTATGCCGGCAGCTGATGTTGTTGCCTACCACCGAGAAAAATTGGTTGTGACAACCAAGTAGAATACCAAGCTCATAACTTTGTAGTTTTTCATGACATCTTTTTGAAATTTTCTACACAGATTATTTACTTAAAAATACTGGACATGTGTTTCGGGTTCCACATAAACAAAAAATAATGTTGTATAGTTTCGCCTCTGTATGGGTTTTCTTATTCTATGCCCGTTGAAATACTACGAGGATTTAAAATTAAATTCTGAAGGAGTTTGTCTGCAGGGAGCTGTTATTTTGTGCGACAGAGATATTAAATATTGACTACGTTTAGTTGTGAACTGATGTAGTTTATGAAGTTCTATTCTTCAGGGATCTGTAAGTTCTGATAACAGTGGCTCTGTGTGAAATGGTTCGTCTAGTATTTTATCTTTAAAATATAATATGACAGTAATATAACAACCGTTATGTCATTGAAATACTCTGCGTCGATACGCACGATTATTGTAATCAATAATCGTTGAATTAACGCTTTTTTGACCGGCTGAAAAATATTATTAAGATTTTGATATTATATTTCCTTATTATATTTTAGTATTAGGTGTACTCCGAAAGCACTTCACCAAATATTATGATATTTTTTGGATGTATTCTGTAGCTCTAAAAATAGATGGTGGATGGATTTTCTCTGTAATCAATGGCGCCTTAATTTAATAGTCAATCTCAGACGCAGAGTAGTTTTTCTATAATAAAAGGTAAAGTCTATTCCATGTTTCAAATTGATGTTGCTTCAAGTTAAACAAATATATACCTTAATTTAATCGTAATTGAGTTGATTTTAGAGTGACTAGTGCTCTTGAAAAAGTTATATTGAAATTGTAGCATACACTGACCTTTATTGGATAGAAGGTATAAAGTTATTTTACCATTAACTTTATATTTTTGAAAAATAATTCGCAAGCATACATTAAAGACTGACTGTACGGTTAGCGCAGTGGTGAAGCTATTGACTACTGCGCTGCGTGTCGCGGGTTCCAATATTTGTGTGACCTACAAGTGGTTGTTCCGGGTCTGGCTGTTTGTGTATGAGAGTTTATATATTTTTTGTAAACGCACCTACGGTACAGGAGTAATTTCTAGTGAGGGAAATGATTTATTTAAAAAAAAAGCTTGAGGAAAGACACACCTGCGAACACACGCTGCCGCGTCAAAAGAAGTAAATCCCGATGAGAAATAAATAACCTCCAAAGAGATAAGAAATATGATAAATCAATAGAGGAGGTCAATAATTATTACAGAAACCCCTTTTTTATCGACTCTGTGGAAATTCCTTTACGCACCATACCCGCCGCTAGCTAGCTAGACGACGTGCGTGTGTGGGACTCGCCCAGCCGAAGCCGGGAATACCACTAAAACCACAGCGGCACATCGACATCGCCTGAGTGGCGGGGTCATGGGAAATAGCAAAGCCTGCACTACCAATCCCCCGCCGGCGATTCCAGCCTAAAAGGCGGGCCCACAATGGTCCCTCCATAGGGAGGGGCCGGGCTGGGTACGTTTTCTTGTGTGAGAAGACGCAGCAGCCAAGGGTTTTTAGCGAGGTGTTTTTTCTCTTGGCCCCACTCGTTTGCACGAATGCAAACGCGGCCCCCAGCTCCTCTCAATGAGGAGCCCGGGTTGTCCGACGGTGACCCGGAGTTCGGGACACGTGAGCCACCTGGTGTGGTGGCCGACCCGCCGCACGTTTGACCGCTGAAGCGGTCCCCACATATGCTTTTGGTCCGCGCCGGTAAACCGGTAACCCCCATATCTGGGGGCCGTTCCCCTATCCGCCACCTGGGGTCGCGTCCGATGGCAGGCCAGATACTGCACACGGAATTACAGAACCCCCTGAATTTAGTCGAAATTATCAGTTACAAGTTACAACTATACTACAGTAAACTTACCTAACCTACCTACATGGATGTAATTGGACACTATTGAAATCATTAGGATATATGACGGGCCTATTGCAGTTTTATGATCACTGCAATTTCGCAGCCAAAAAAAAACTTGCTGATCAGAGGGTGAAAAGGAATAATAATCTGTTCAAAAATTATATTCGTCAAGGTGGAATGTATTTATCAGGAAAACTTACATTATTTTGTACATCACGATGATAAGATAGACCGCAGAAGAACCAAAGTCACCGACATAGCTCTTCGAGTTGCTAAAATTAAGTGGCAGTGGGCGGGGCACATGGCTCATAGAACCGATGGCCATTAGGACAGTAAGGTTCTAGAGTGGCGGCCACATGCCAGAAGACGCAGCGTAGGGAGGCCAGCAACAAGGTGGACCGATGGCCTGGTGAAGGTCAAGACCGGTCATTGTGGAAAGCCTTTAGGATGCCTTTTGTGTAACAGTGGACATCTATAGGCTGAAGAAGAAGAAGATAATAAGATGAAATAGCGAAGATGCTTTTCCTGATGGCTGGAGAATAAAAATGTAGGAAATATGTTTTGTATTTCTGTTTTATTCAGCGAAACTTATGCTAACAATATGACAACTAAAACATGACAACCAAATAAAAAATACAAAATAAGAAAAATATAAACAACAAGAAGGTCTTTTCATCAGGAAGGTACTTTGCATCGATCTCGATCGTGCACATGCTCCCCCTTTCAAAGCAGAACGATCTTCTTTAGAGGTCGGCGGAGAATTCCGGTAGAGGTCCTGACGTCGACCACTCTGAGGTTTCCGTCTCGACCAGGGAACAGCGCTGTGACCACGCCTCGCGGCCACGTGCCTCTCGGAAGGTCTCCATCTGCGATCAGTACAGGGTCTCCTATTTTGACCGACACTTCACCGCCGCGGACTCTTCGTGGTGCTAGCTCTGGTAGGTATTCTCGAACCCACCGCCACCAGAAATGATCGGCCAGTCTTACGGCCCTACGCCAGTGGTTCCTGCTGCATAAATCTGCGTCCGTGAGTTGAGCAGGGAAGTTATAGACCGATGAGGTGCCCAGCAGGAAATGAAATGGCGTCAACGCTTCTGGATCTGCTGGATCTGGTGATATATGCGTGAGCGGGCGAGAATTTACTATAGCTTCTGCTTCCAACAACAACGTAGTTAGCACTTCGTCGGTGGGCGTTCTCTCTCTGAGGGTCACTTTGAGAACGGTCTTCACGCTTTTGACCAGACGTTCCCACGCCCCACCAATGAATGGGGCCGACGGAGGAATGAAACGCCATTTTATTTTTTTGTATGCAGCGAAGTCCATCCACCTTGTGCGCACCAGTAGGGGCAGTTTATTGATAAGAGCAATAAACAATTCTGGGGAATACAGATAGTCTGATTCATTTAAAAGTTTAACAACCTCTACACAATTTCTAACGCGTGAAGAGAACGCAGGAAGGTCGCTCAATTCATTGTTCACTTTAGGTAAAGCACGGATGGCTGCAACCTCTCGTAGCACTATCTGCTCAGGTCGTCCGAAGCGCCTATCTAGTTCTTCTAAAACTATGTCAGGGTGTAAGGCTGTTGACAGAAGAACGCACACCGCCTCACGTGCTGTACCTTTCAATGACACACCGAGGCGGGCAAGGTTTTCAGCGGGTGTATATGTGTTGGCAGAGTCTAGGTAGGACCGCTTGATCACGAGCCAGTCAAGTGGTGCTCTGTCTCGACGACAGAGCACAACAGGTAAGTTTATATGATTTGACCTCTGGACCGGTCTGTTGTTGTTATTGTTGGAACTATTGTTGAAAGGAAGTTTCCTTACCAGACTATCAAATGCGGAGACAAGTTGACTCACCGGAACCTGGGCGCTTCGGTACTCACGAGCCGGGGCGACCGCTGCGTAGGACTCGGCGTAGGCAACTCCCTCTGGATCGAACTCGGGTCTAGCAGATTCCTCTAGTCCCATATAGTTAATTGGGTTACTGTGATATTGGTATTGTGACGTACCTGGCTCAAAGTAATGCACTGTATTAGGGTAATTGTGAATAGTTAATGAATCAACATTTCTTACGTGTGATGATGGTGAAGGTCGTGGCGATGCATGATTGGGTTTCTCGGACGGTACGGCAGTGTCATTGTATTCGTTGTCGGTTTGTGACTCAATGACCTGCACGTCATCGTTGACCCAATACGAAATGCCTCCATTTCTTACGTGCGATGATGGAGACGTTCGTGATGGAGCAGGATTGGGATTCTCAGAGTGTACAACAGTGTTATTGTATTTGTTGTCGGTTTGTGACTCAATGACTTGCACACTACCGTTTACCCAATTTGAAATGCTGGCCCTGCTGCGACCAGATTTTCTACTACACCTACTTGCTTCTTCGGCCTCAATGGTAGCAACTGCAGCCTGGTGTTCCAGCTCAGCAGTCCGTTTTTCCAAGTCAAGCCTTTTGGCTGTTAGCTGTAGTTGAGCTTGCAGTTTCTCCTCTTCTGCAGCTAACTCCAGACGGGAGAGTTCACGGGCGTGTTGTGCTTCGGCGGAGAGCTTCCTTGCCACTACCGATGACGGCTGGTGACAGAGTGTGTTTTTGAGGGACTGGCGAGTGTGCGGGCCGTGGAGACTGTAGACTGCACCGGCGGCGGCGTCGCAGCGCTAGCGGGCGTTGCCGATGACGCAGGACGAGGCACGCTGTTTTGTGCGGCCTCAGCATCGGGCTGTAGCTGAGTCTGGCTCCGCGTGACAACCATTTGTATCCTATAAACACTATCTCGAAGGACCAATTTTCCTGATGGCTGGTGAATAAAAATGTAGGAAATATGTTTTGTGTTTCTGTTTTATTCAGCAAAACTTATGCTAACAATATGACAACTAAAACATGACAACCAAATAAAAAATACAAAATAAGAATAATAGAAAAATATAAACATCAAGAAGGTCTTTTCATCAGGAAGGTACTTTGCATCGATCTCGATCGTGCACAGATGCCTTGACTAAAGTCTTAAATTTGAAAAAAAAAAACATAAATAGGGACATAACTTTAATTCCAAATAATATTATATTAATTTCGTAACAGACTATTACTATCAATTGTAATAATTTTGAAGCATATTGCATTGGTCCAAATGTTCCAAAAATGTGTTTGTTCAGCAACGTGAACAACGCAATGAATATAATTGAACTGCCAAAATGAAACCCATTGCTACTGATAGTGTGTTACGCAATTACCCTATAGATAACGTCTTAATATTGTCGATCTCCGTGGCGCAGCGGTCAACACGCCTGCCTACGACGTGGGGGCCCCGGGTTCGATCCCCGGCCAAGTCATGATGGAAAACGATCTTTTCCTGATTGGCCGGGGTCTTGGATGTTTATCTATATACGTATCTATTATAAATAAATGTAGTATCGTTGAGTTAGTATCCCATAACACAAGTCTCGAACTTACTTTGGGGCTAGCTCAATCTATGTGTTTTGTCCGTATATTATATTTAATCCATTTAGCATAAATCTTGTAGCATTCAATGCCGCCAAAATACAGGCATGTCTTTTTATCGCCAAAAGGAGCCCGTTCACCTTGGCTCCTACTTTTCGAAATGTGTCCTAGGAGTGTTCCGACCGCCTTCAGCTTTTGGGAGTTGAGATTTCCTCGAACCTTAACTTCGGGCGGTTCATTGAGTCCAAGGCCAAGGTGGCTGCCAGGAAACTTGGCGTTATCGCAAAGGTCCGGCAGTACTTCACACCTGGGCAGCTTCTAATGGTATACAAAGCACAGGTCCGTTCGTGTGTGGAGTACTGCAGCCACATTTGGGCTGCTAAGTGTCACCTGGCCACTTTGGATTCAATGGAGAGGCATGCGAAGAGGCTGATTGGTGACCCTATCTAACTCGAGATGGTCTCCAAAGCCTAGAGCACAGGCGTAGAGTAGCCAGCCTTTCGGTGTTCTATAGAATGCATTTTGGGGAGTATGCGAGGAAATTGCATGATTTAATTCCCCCATCTCTGTTACACCATCGGACGACCCATCGTACGGCTAGTTTCCATCCTTACGTTGGTAACACCACTACGATCCGGACGAAGCGTTTCGCCTCCTACTTTATACCGCGTACATCGAGGGACTGGAACAATTTGCCAGCGGCGGTGTTTCCGTTGGACTACAATTTGAGTGTCTTCAAGGCTTGAGTGAATAGGCTCTTAATAAACTAGTGCGCTTTACCATCAACGATTGCGTCACTGCTTACCATCAGGCAGGATTGCGGTCAAGCGCTAGATTATAATACATAAAAAAAAAATGCAGCACTCTAATTTAGTAGCAAACTAATACTATCAATTGTAATCATTTTGAAGCATATTGCTAATGCATTGGTTCAAATGTTCCAAAAATGTGTTTGTTCAGCAACGTGAACAACGCAATGAATATAATTGAACTGTCAAAATGAAACCCATTGCTACTGATAGTGTGTTACGCAGATAACACCCTAGAGATAACGTCTTAATAACTTTGCTTGTTGCTCGTATGTACCAATTTACTTCAAAAGCATTAAGGTGAAGGCTTCTAGTTTATGTTTATAACGTAGAACTTTAAAAGCTTTGTCACATTATAGAAAAAATATATGTATGTATTAAGGGATAATGCGATTTCCTTTGCAGAACACCTACCTTTTGGTTTTAACTTTTAAACATAGGTATACAATAAACTGTACGTCTAAGAACTCAGCCTAAATTTCAGATGAAGGTACCTGAATATGACATACATAATATTAAACCAGCTTTTCCTAAAAGGGTAAGCAGGAGAGTTAGATATTGTACACCAATGTGGGATGAGTGTTCGACCCATCTGCCTCATGCCTCTGTTGCCCTAGAGTGTGGCTTAGACGTCGTGAAAGTACCGTTGAATTCATTTGTCCTGTATCATCATCATCATCAATCTTTTTAGCGTCCCACTGCAGGGCAAAGGTCTCCTCACATACAGAGAAGGATTGAGCACAATCCACGCTTGCTCAATTCGGGTTGGCGATTTCAGACTTAAAGTTCAGGTTTCCTCAAGATGTTTTCTTTCACCTTATAATCCTGTTGTATGTGTGATGAAAAATAACGTGGGGAAACCGACTTTTCTATACTAATATATAAAGCTGAAGAGTTTGTTTGTTTGGCCTGATCAGAAAAATTGTTTTTGCGTTGGATAGCCCATTAATCTAGGAAGGCTTTAGGCTATATAACATCACGCTGCGACCAATAGGCATGGAGCATAACTAAACCACGCGATCGAAGTCGCTGGCGGCCGCTAGTAGTAAATATAAGTCTGAAATCGCCAATCACTCTTGAGCAAGCATGGCGTTTAATATTCGTGCTATCTCTGTATATGAAGAGGCTTTTGTTCTACATTGCGACATAAGCTGGTATACGAACGTAATCCATTCTTATAAACAATATCCGCTTTTATAACAAGTGGCCAATGATGGTAACAGAACTTAGCGATAGAAAGTTCAAAGCCATCATACAACGTGTCCTTATCGAAAAAAAAAAACTTTAAATTGTTCTGTTGTTAAAATCGTTGTTGACACCGCTACGATCCCGACGAAGAGTGTCGCCTCGTCTTTTATACCGCGTACAGTTAAGGGTCAAAAGTGCATTACCACTTTTGAACTTTATTGCCTTAACAATAAGTGTCAAAAGTGATACTCCACTTTTGACTCTTACTGTAAATCGACGGACTGGAACAATTTCCCTGCGGCTGTCTTTCCGTCTGACTACAATTTAGTTGTCTTCCAGGTTTCTTGAATAGGTTCTTAATAAAGTAGCGCACTTTGCGTAACTATTGCATCACTGTTCAGCATCAGGCCGGATTGTAGTCAAGCACTAGTTTATAATTTTTACTAAATAAATTAAAGACTACATTAAAGACATAAGTAATGATTTTTTCTGTACATGTGGCTACCTTGGTCCTCATTAGCAGTATTATTACTACGTTAATAAAAAATAAATAAATCATCATCATCATCATCCCAGCGTTAATCCCAGTCGCATCCGAAGCCTTTTCAGCTTTGGAGTCTGGGGTCCGCTTTACCAGTCCAAGTGCTGATATGGCTAAACTTCGACATTTTCCGTGAAGCGACTGCCGTCTGACCTCCACAACCCGAAGGCGACCTCGAAGCATTGTAGTTAGACCAATTGTTGGACTTTTGAGGGCTCCAAGAACCCGTAACGACTGCCCCTAGATGTTCGTATGGCAACCGGGACCAACGGCTTAACGTGCTTTCCGAGGCACGACCAGACCAGTGCAAATATTCATTTTCATGCATACAAATACTTGCACTGTGCGGGGATCGAACCCGCGCCACCTTGCGCAGCGGCCGCGTCCGCTACCGCTACGCCACGGAGGCTGTCAATAAAAATAAATAAATAAATAAATATATACGGACAAATCACACAGATCCGTTCCACCAGCGGACGACCCGTCGTACTGCTGGTTTCCACCCTTACGTTGTTAACACCACTACCATCCGGACGAAGCGTTTCGCCTCCTCCTTTATACCGCGTACATCGAGGGACTGGAACAATTTGCCAGCGGCGGTGTTTCCGTCGGACTACAATTTGAGTGTCTTCAAGGCTAGAGTGAATAGGGTCTTAATAAACTAGTGCGCTTTACCATCAACGATTGCGTCACTGCTTACCATCAGGCAGGATTGCGGTCAAGCGCTGGTTTATAGTGTGTAAAAAAAAAGAAAAGATTTAGCTAGCCCCAAAGTAAATTCGAGACTTGTGTTTTGGGATACTAACTCAACGATACTATATTTTATAATAGAGACATATATAGATAAACATCCAAGACCCAGGCCAATCAGGAAAAGATCGTTTTTCCACCATGACCTGGCCGGGGATCAAGCCCAGGACCTCCACGTCGCAGGCAGGCGTGTTGACCGCTACTCTCACATTACATTGTTTATTTTTAAATATGTACTTATTTGACATTATACAATATGTAAAGAAAACCCTGTCCGATCCGTGAAGGCATTGTTAGGTATCGTTAACTGATTCTAATAATGCCTACAAAGCCGGGCTAAACTTAAAAAAAAATCCCCCAAAAAAAATAAATATTATTTCGAAAAAGCGAGGTAACTTAATGCATGTGCGGTAGGCAACCCGATAGCCCCGCCCCCCTTCACCCGCGCATGTATGCGCGGGTGAAGGGGGGCGGGGCATGCGGCACGTGGTCGCATCGCTATTCGCTCCGTCACAAATGGTGTTGTCAGTTTTTTTAAAATTACCAAATTTCGGGGAAATTGGAATTAATACCCGGGAAAAAAAGATTATTTCAAAATTCATTATTATTGTTACTGTGATGATTATGTAAAATTTTATATTATATTTGGTCAAGTGTTTACCTAACCTTTATTATCCTTATGGGTCGGACAGGGTTTTCTTTACATATTGTATACAGAAAATTCAAATTTAAACTTTTTATTGCCTAGCTAAAAATTAAATTATTATTAATTATTTGTTGTTAAATTAATGTATTATTTTATATAAAATTATAACATATTTCATCTATTCAAACAAATATTTATTTATTTACCATTAATAAACACACAAGCATTATATGATAAGAAAAAGAGGAAAGAAAAATGTACAGATGAGATGTTTACTTCATAGTTAGTTTGAAATCTTCGCATCCGCACGCTGTCAACAGGAAATGTGCCACGTTGTTAAGCGATGCTGATTCTTTGGCCACAAAAAAGTAAAAAAACTAAAACCCAACTACGACAAAAAACGACGCTGAAAAAGTATAAAACAAGATTTTCAGAATACTGAACGGAACAAAGTTGCTAATGTAGTTGCAAGTAAATGGACAAAGTAGACTCTACCAAGATGCCTTCGTTTAAATTGACAATAATGTCATATACTATTCTGAAGTATGCAATATTCACAAGTAGAGATAAATTTTCATGTTTGGAAAGGCGTAGTCACACGTTCTCAAGGTGCTACGGTAGGTAGGTATATGTAACGTGTGACTACGTCTTTCCAAACATGAAACATTTATCTCTACTTTGTGAATATTGCATACTTCAGCATTATTGTCAATTTACATCTTGGTAGAGTCTACTTTGTCCATTTACTTGCAACTACATTAGCAACTTTGTTCCGTTCAGTATTCTGAAAATCTTGTTTTATACTTTTTCAGCGTCGTTTTTTGTCGTAGTTGGGTTTTAGTTTTTTTACTTTTTATTATTTGTACTATTTTGGTGTTAAAGTGTATTTGTGGCGCATAATATTAACACAGTCTAAAAATCATACAGTCGTCCGACGAAGACGTCTAGACAGAGCAATCGTGCGGGGTGTGAGGGACGAGACGCGGGTAAGCGGCACCCGAGCTTCAAACAAAACGATGTTCGTAGCTCGGTATCTATCATTAAGGACTAACACGTGTTCGTTTTTTTATTTGTTTGTTTTATAATTTGTTATGAGTGTCAATTTTGAGTATAATTGGGGTACTTGTCACGAAAAAGTCATCCTTTTTGACATCCAAAATGGCGGACGTAATTTTTTTTATAATTTGATATGACTGTCAATTTTGAGTATAATTGGGGTGCTTGTTACGAAAAAGCCCCTTTTTGAAATCCAAGATGGCGGACGCCAATTTAAATGTATATTAATATGATATGGGTCTGGGTGAGTGATATGGGTTGTATTCCGAGGTGGATTGGGGTGCTGGTTACGAATATGCCATCTGAATAACTTAAATCTGTCTCGAGTTGTTCCCGTAATAAAAATAGCAAATTAATTAAATATAATACAGTTATCGATGTTGATCCGCAATAATTTCATAAATATTGTTTATTTGTGACAACCTGGCCGATGCGGTACTCTCTAGACGATGTCGGCATTTTAGACGAGATCAAAGGCGTCGACCTACTTCCTGTATGTATTTTATACTGTGATATTAACAAAAGTTAAAATGACGAACTAAAAACTAGGCAGTTAACATACGACATCTCTTTTGACTTATGTATCGGCGCATAGTAATATGTAGAGATATCCTATTTTACTATTTCGTAGCACGTGGATCGTAGCGCGTATAATGGTTTCCCCGTATGAAGCTCCGAGTATTTCGTAGTAGCGACGCACATTTGCGTCGATGGCAGCGAATGGGTCATGAATTAGTGGATGAGGTCGTTAGTAAGTATAAATAAATTGGATGTTTCATATATTGAGAGGACCTGGGAAGATTTCGTAATCTTTGTAATTCTGGTAAAGATCGACTGTCATGTGGATTTTTAAGTAATTTATTATGATCCAAGGCAGTTATAAACAATCACTCTGTGGTTTTGACTCTACTGAGAGCGACATAGGCCTGTCCTTTAGCAAACAATGACTTTCCTAGATCGATAACTGCTTTATCTAGAGTACAACCTTGTAATTTATGTACAGTACAACCCCAAGAAAGAATCAGCGGGGGCATTTTACGCTGAATTTTCCCAGACCCCCTCTAGCCGTCAAATTCAGTGAGGCAAGGCTCGATTCTGATAAGTCCGTTAATATCTGCTTTTATGGATGCGTCGTCAAATTTTATGAGATAGCAGCGCTAGGCTGTTCTCCCTGTTCCAACTGATCGCGCAGAAGAGCAGGCCATTCGAAGGTCTTCACCACTCCCATCGCTCCGTTTACCAAATCCTGGTTTACATTCAAATTTCTACGAAACATTACTCGGGATTATGTACAAGCATAAAGTACTCGTGAAGCTCTTTCAAGTGATACCAAATACGGTATATTTATTTTAATTTTATATTATCATAGAACTTTTTGTCCGCTAGAGGGCGCAATACAAAATTTGGTGACAAGCTTTATAGCTCACTAGCAGCCGCCAGCGACTTCGTTCGCGTGGAATTAATTATGCTCCGCTCCTATTGGTCGCAGCGTGATGTTATATAGCCTAAAGCCTTCCTGGATTAATGGGCTATCCAACGCAAAAAAAAAATTTCGAATCGGACCAGTAGTTCCTGAGATTAGCGCGCACAAATAAACAAACAAACAAACTCTTCAGCTTTATATATTAGTATAGATAACCAACAGAATATCAAGGCCCTTCTAATGGTACTGCAGTGGTCTTATTCTGATAAGTAGTAAAGAAGCTATGAACGAAAAGGTGTGAATTATATGCAATCAGCCCATGAATACAGCTAAAGTCACAAGCAAATGCTAGTAATATATATATATTCAAAATGTACAAGTAAAGCGCTTCCAAATGATACCAAACACGGCATATTTATCTTAACTTTATTTTTGTAACCTGTATGTTTTGTCCGCTAGAGGGCGCCACATTAGATTTTGTGAAACTCCATATAGCCTATAACCAGCGGACAATTAAGACGCTTCTAATGATATGTCATTTGTCGAATTCTGATAAGTAGTTTAGAAGTTACGAGGGAACAGATGAACATACATACATACAAACATACATACATACATAGCCTGTCAAAATCATAACCCTCCTTTTGCTTTGCCGTAGTCGGGTAAAAATAGCCCAGCCCTCTGGTCACGTGAATTCTGTTTTTAGTATTTGTTGCTATAGCCGAAACAGAATTGCATCTTCTGTGAAAATTTCAATTGTCTAGCTGAATGATAATGAGAAACAGCCTAATGACAGACAGAAAGTGGACGCTTGGTAATAGGTCCCTTTATTACTCTTTGATAAGGTTCGACCGAGAAAGGTTTTTCGTTCACGTCCGGGACCGAGACAAACCGAAAATTGAATAATATTTCGGTCGGGACCTAGAGCCGAGACCCGGAATAAAACAATATCTCGGCCAAGGCCGAGACCGAAATCGAGAATAAAATAATATCTCGATCGAGACCGAGAGCTGAGACCGAGATTAGAATAATATTTCGGCCGAGACTGAGACCGAAACCAAGAATAAAATAATATCTCAGACGAGACCGAGAGCCGAGACCGAGAATAGAATAAAATTTCGGCCGAGACCGAGACCGAAACCGAGAACAAAACAATATCTTGACCGAGACCGAAACCGAAACCGAGAATAAAATAGTATCTCGGCCGAGACCAAGACCGCAACCGAGAATAAAATAATATCTCTAATAATTGTAATTCTCTTTAATAGTTGTAATCTAATAATTGTAAGTGTATTACAGAATTAGCCCACTAGTGGTTACTGAGAATTTCCTAATAGAAAAAACCCAATAACACTTTTCCACTTTGATAAAGTCAGGATATAATCTCAACCACTCATAAAAATGGTATACCGATATGGTATAAAATATTTCTGAAAAGAAAATTCGGTTGGGCGGTGAAAAATGTGTCAGGTTACCCCTTGGGGTTCTCGGGTCACGATTCGATTCTGGTATAAATGTACTACTTACCTACGTATAGATTCTGTTTGAGCTGTGAGTTGGTTTCGAGTTTTTGTCATAAATAAGTAGGTAAGTATTTACTATACCATACATTTTTGTAAGTCACTGATTACTCGCTCTGAGAAACTCACAACTAGTAATGAGTGACCTACCAAAATCCGTACTATTATGTCTGTCTGTCTGTCCGGCCCGGCGTTCACGCCAAAGTTTCTCAGAGTCTAGGCTGTAGAGTCTGAGAAAGGACATAGGCTATATAACATCCAGCTACGACCAATAGGAGCAGAGCAGTAACAAAAAATGTTGCGAAAACGGGAGCTAACGCAAACGTACACGTCCGCGTTAGCGTCCGTTTTCGCACGATAAGCGCCTGTTAAAATAATGGGAGCAATATGTATATTGCTCCCATTATTTTAACAGGCGCTTATTTTATATCAACTGAGCTCTTTTTAAATTTTTTTGAAAGGGGACGAATAGCGCACTCAGTTACCGTCGAACTTACCTCATCAGGAAATGAGGTATGCAACGTTAGTAAAAGCAGTGAGCGCGGAAGAATGTTCCAGCAGTGTAAATTGTTAGTTTGGGATGAATGTACGATGTCCCACAAAAGGGCAATTGAAGCACTAGATCGCACAATGAGGGACATCAAAGGCAACCAAGATATCATGGGAGGGATGGTGGTACTTTTAGCTGGTGACTTTAGACAGACCCTTCCGGTGATTACTAGGGATATGCCGCAGATGAAATAAATGCCTGTTTGAAAGCATCTGCATTATGGGTTCACATGAAAAAGTATTGTCTCACCATGAATAGGCAAGTGCAACTTCACCACGATTCTCAAGCCGGGTAATAAACAGCTACTCTTCTCGGAGAAGATCGTATGCCAACTGACAGAAACGGCATGATTACACTGAATCATGAGTTTTGTCAAATTGTGGATAGCTCAGATGACCTATTAAATAATGTCTAACCGGATTTTCAAACAAATATGGCCAACCAAGAATGACTATTTTTTTTTTTAATTTTTTAATTGTTATAAACTAGTGCTTGACTGCAATCCCGCCTGATGGTAAGCAGTGATGCAATCGTTGATGATAAAGCGCACTAGCTTATTAAGCCTATTCACTCAAAAAAACTGAGTGAATAGGAAGGAAGACGGCAGTTGAGCGAGGTGATGCAATGTTTAACCCAACAGCACGACCAACGATGCTGCGCCAGAGGATGATCTGGAGACCCTCCACGACCAAACTCCCGACACAACAACATTAGGCACATCGTACCCGGCACACATCGCAACACAACTGCTCAGACCCGTCCTCCGTACGGTTTCACCAGACATCATGCCGGAACACGACGAATCCCTTGGCGGCAAGACTTTGTCTGGTGGGTGGTAACTTCTGCCGGCGGCTGATGTTGACTATGCAAAAGGGCAATTTAGGCGCCGATCAATGAAATCCGTACTAATATTATAAATCGGAAAGTGAGTTTGTTAGTTTGTTTGTTCCGCTTTCACGCCGTAACTACTGAACCGATTGCTTTGAAATTTTGCAGACGTAAAGTTAGAAGTTCGGATTAAATAATAGGTTACTTTTATCCCGGAAAAAAATTGATCTCTGATCTCTGATGAAATCTAAAATGCGCGATATAACCGAAGTTCACGCGGGCGAAGCCGCGGGCGGAAAGCTATTAGTATATAATATCGGTACGGGCTAGGGGTACTAAAATGCCGGTTAAGGGTTTAGAAGTTTATTGGCAACTAAAGTACAGTCGATCGTAGGCAGTGACAAGTAGAACGTTGCTGATGTTGTATCGAAGTCTTCCCTTCCGGCCACGAAGTCCGTGTAGTACACACACAACAACTCTACAGATTCTGATGTTAATTTACGTAGTCCCCAAAGTTCTGAATGGGTTGGAGCTGTAGATCGCTTCTTAATTGTCGCGCGCTGGCGATGGCGCCTGACATTGGTCAACTGATCGAACATTCTAGCCCCCTAATCGGCGAACACATTTTTGTCAAATGATTGCGACCAGTTGGGATCGTTTGGACCGAACGGACCAATGGACGGTCGAAACGATCCCAACTGGTCGCAATCATTTGACAAACATCTGTTCACCGATAAGGGGGCTGATCTGTCTAGGCGTAATAATAATAGCGCATAATTTCGAGTACGTTCAACAGGTACCTACAGGTTATTTACCGGAGACGAGTTTCAGTAATTTCGATGTCGACACTTCGTTGACACAATTATTGTCAACGAAGTGTCGAAACCTGTACCATTCGTTAGGTCATCCTAGATCAAGCAATGCGTTTTATATCGTGCCTCTACAATGCCCACTGTATGTCACGCAATATTGAACCTTTTGCCATTGACATAAGGTGCATTCATAACCATATAATAACATAATTAACTACCATTGTTTATATTATGTTCCATAAAAGGTTCCTAACAAATACATTTTCAGTCGGAAACCTGTTTTAACTTGTTTAAACCTGTTTTTTTAGTTGTAAAATGTATTTTTGAAAAGGTATTTTTGTTTGATCAACAGAGTTTCAATTTGTTCCGTTTTTGCTAAATGTGAAACAATATTGTTTTTCAATTAACGAATTTATGCAAATTATTTTTGGTACCTGTTATTTCAAATTATATTAAAAAGATTTAATAAAATACTGATTGATTGTATCGTTTAGAGAAAACGACTTCAAACATCATTTTTATCTGTGGACGAATACTTTTTGAAACTTCAAACTACCCGCAATTGCAATATTGTAAACAGTATTTGAATTACAATCCTACCCATTCATATGTCAAAAACAATGTTACAATGATAGTACTTGATAATAGTTTCATGTGTTTTTAATTATCTATATAACACCTGCCACCACATGTTTATTACTGTGTTTGTTTGTTACCGGTACCGTTGTACCACTGTACCAATAACAAACATTGAACAAAAACACAGCAACAAGGTAAGAATCCAATCTTTGTATAAAAACGTGAAATTATATTCGAAAACTATGTGATGCGGGAAGCTACGTAAAATCTTCTCGTCCCAAATACCGCAGTACCTCAAGACAAAAGTTTTCGACCAGTGTGTGTTGCCAGTGATGACTTATGGAATTGAGACGTGGTCGCTAACAATGGGCCTTATAAGAAGGCTCGGGGTTTCGCTGCGCGATCGAATCGGGAATGAGGAGATCCGCAGAAGAACGAGAGTAACCGACATAGCCCGAAGAATTGCAACACTAAAGTGGCAGTGGGCTGGAGACATTGCCCGTAGGACCGATGCCCAATGGGGCCGACGGGTTCTCAAGTGGCAACCACGCACCGGAAGACGTAGCGTGGGTAGGTCCCCGACAAGGTGGAACGACGACCTGGTGAAGGTCGCGGGAAACCGCTGGATGCGGGAGGCGCAGGACCGGTCGTCGTGGAGAACCTTAAGGGAGGCCTATGTCCAGCAGTGGACATCTGAAATGATGATGATGATGTGATGCTAAATAAATAATATTACGAAAGATCCTAAAATATCATTGACCATTAATCCTATATGTATATTGTACAAAATTTCCAAAAAATTGCTTTAAAATTTTCAATTTAATTTCTAATTTACATTTCAACATTATTGTTATCCATATCCTCTGGGACAATCAACTAAGTAATTAGTGTCTATGGAATTTCAGGTCTGATTGAATATGGCATATGCAACAGCGGCAGAAATGACCTCATACACAAACTATGAAACGCTTTTGAACACACCAACCACACTGCAACCAAAAAGGCTTTATTGCATGAAAAAAGCAAAAAATATAGCGAAAAAGAAACTCTTTCAAGCTCACATAATGCTCAAGCTAAGGAAGAACGTGATGAGTCAGTTTAGCAATATCCCTGTCAGCAAAAAAGTGTTACCCTCTCTACCCTCTCCTGTAGTGATACCTGTAGCTCCCTTGGCAACACCGTACCCCTACCAACTAGAATTGAGTTGTCCTCAAGTTGTGAAAGATTGGCAGGCAATGCATACACGCTTATTTCCAATCCAACCTTTACCAGTAATTATACCGGCGAGACCTAGCACATTTGCCACAGCTATTTACCCATTTAGTGGAACTGTGGTTCACCCCATTTTAACTCCAATAATTCCACAAGCATATGTACATGGTAACAGTTATACTGTTGATGATGATTGTAATTACATAAATAAATATAATTTTTCATCGCAGCCAATAGATGGTGCCACAGTCCATGATGTCAGTTATACATATTACATGCAAGAAGAAACTACTTCCAGGGTGGAAGAAATAAACTGTTTGTGCGATGGAACTAATGAAACAATAAACATATCTAATATAGAAGCACAAAGTGATCCTCTGGATGCATATCTAACTTTACCAAAAGAACTATTCCCACCCGCAAGAAAACTGAAGCTTGATCCGAATGTGATCATTGATGAGTTTTGTAAAATGCCGAATTTGCAGCGTCACGCACCTTGGCTCTTAGATCTGGAATTTGGTATTCCCAGGACTGTAATAACTCGTCCGCTACCTATTTACAATGTTAAATTTAACAGCATACATTGTAAGAATGCTCCAGACGCCATACATCCGACTTTTGAGACCTGTACTCCAGATTTTAAAAGGGCACTATTGTTTTATTACGACTGTGTGGTTTCTGCGTGGTACAGGGGTTATATTATGATAAGTAGTGATAGATCAGTAGAGAACTTCCAGACTTGGTTGTTAATTCCTATGCAGGTTCTAGGGATGTGCTGGCCCTAATGCATGTTGCATGATTATCAAAGGATTTTTAATGAAATATTTTTTATCACAACAATGTCTTTTTCGGTTTAAATAATTATATATTTTAATGTCTTATGTAATTTGGTTGTATTTATTTTCAACAGTTACAGAACCTTTTCATTTGCCTTGCAATGATTTAAATAACATATAATCATCTTTTTAACAGTTTCATTTTATAATCTTTGAAATGTCAACAATTAATCTTTTTCCACTACCTACCAGAATCAGACCAGAAATATTAATCCACCGAATCACCGTTAAATGTTGCGGTGCAAAGGTTTTAATATAAAACCAGAGCAGTCCCATTTAGCTCCCGACTTCCACAGTTGATTGTACGCTGTCCCAACCGCATTCTCTCATCAAAATCTGACCCAAATTTAAGATTCTTAATGACCCTGTGGAAATCTGTGGGCCAACCGTTTCGAGCATAAAAAAACGGTTACAGAAGGTAAATTCCACGTAACTTTTCACGCAGCTATTTCAAGCATACTTTTTTATTCATTTGGTCTTCTTCGTCCTATAGAGGCCCACTACTGGACAAAGGCCTCCCCAAGGCTTCTCATGACCTTCACCAGGTCATCGGTCCACCTTGTTGGGGGCCTCCCTATGCTGCGTTTTCCGGTACGTGGCCGCCACGCCAGAAGCTCACTGCCCCATCAGCCATCGGTTCAACGAGTAATGTGCCCTGCCCACTGCCACTTTATCTTAGCGACTCGAAGGGCTATTTCGGTGACTTTAGTTCTTCTGCGGATCTCCTCATTTCTGATTCGATCGCGCAGAGAAACTCCGAGCATAGCTCTTTCCATCGCCCTTTGTGTTACTCTGAGCCTTTGTATGAGGAACTGAAACGTGGTCGCTTAAAAATGGGCCCATTGCAAGCGACCTTGTTTCAGCTCCGTAAGTCATCACTGGCAACACTCACTGGTCAAAGCTTTATAAGTAAAGTGGTTTTATTCATTTGGTGTATCGTAATTAATTCAATTATTTGTCCTATTAGTTGTTTGCTTAACCTCAATAAATAAGACTGATGGATGGGTTAGAACCATCATTATTTCAGTGTCAGACAAAGATAGGTACAATATAAATAGTACCATCCCTTTTTCACAACGGGACATTGTTGGTTATAACACATCATGGGAAGACACCAGCTAGGTCTTAAAAACTAAAAATAAATATAGTATACAAAGCGCCTCACACTTTTTTTTTAAATTATTTTTAACTTCTTCTTCTTCTTCTTGTTCGTTTCGCTCTTGACAGAACGGTCGTGGTCACTATGACTGAATCCGAGACGCTGATGTTACACGCCGTGCGATCTCTCTCCATCTATCCCTGTTGGACGACAGTCTGGAGCATTTATTAACAGGTCCCCCCACTGCCGCCTTGATTTGGTCGGTCCACCTCATCGGTGACCTTCCACGAGGTCTGTTCCGTTTTTAAATCATGTTTTTTTTTAGTTTTTTAAACTATATTTCTACGGTGAGATTTAAAAAATACCGGCGAGTGGAATTACAGCTTGCTTCAAACTTCTATAGGATGCATTTTTGGAAAGTGTGCGCGGGAATTGTATGACCTAATTCCCCGATCTCCGTTCCATCATCGGACGACCCGTCGTACGGCGAGTAACCACCCTTACGTTGTTGACACCACTACGACCCGGATGAAGCGTTTCGCCTCGTCTTTTATACCACGTACATCGAGGGACTGGAACAATTTGCCAGCGACTTTAAGGCAAGAGTGGATAGGCTCTTAATAAACTAGCACACTTTACCATCAATGATTGCATCACTGTACCATCAGGCGGGATTGCGGTCAAGCGCTAGTGTATACAACGTAATTTTTTCTTTATAAGAAACCTGAATATAGTTTGTTCAGAATAAGCAACTGAATCGATTCTAATCATTTTTACACCATGTTATAGTTTTTCCCAAATACATTTAGAAATTGTTGCAGCGTGGTTACCGAGCGTACCACGCAGATTATGGTAGATCATAGTACTGCGCACGTCCGCGGAACAGCTGACGCTGCAGGTCAACGCACCGCTCGCCCGCCCGAGCGGAGCGTTGACCATATTTTTAACAAGTAAGTAAGATAAGAAGCTCATAACTTTCTGGTTTTTCATGATAGGTATTTGTTAAAATTTTGTACATAGATTCTTTACTTAAAAATACTAGACACTTGTTTCGGGTTTTGCATAAATAAAAAGTTATGTTGTACCTATATACAATATGTAAAGAAACCCCTGTCCGATCCGTGAAGGTATTGTTAGGTATCGATAACTGATTCTACTAATGCCCACCAAGACAGGGTAAACTTAAAAACAAAAATCCCCCTAAAAAAATAAATATTATTTCGCAAAAAGAGGTAACTTAATACATGTGCGGTAAGCAACCCCTTTTGCGGGCGGCGGGGGGCAGGGCACGCGGCACCTGTGACGTGGTCGCGTCGTTATTCGCTTATAATAATACCGGTGTTGTCACTTTTTTAAAAAATACCAAATTTCGGGGAAATTGGAATTAATTCCCGGGAAAAAAGGATTATTTCAAAATTCATTAGTATTGTTACTATGATGATTATGTAAAATTTTATATTATATTAGGTCAAGTGTTTACCTAACCTTTATTATCCTTATGGGTCGGACAGGGTTTTCTTTACATATTGTATAAAAAAACTCACGTTGCACAAGTTTTTACGGTGGCATTTTTTCAGAATAGTTTGTCTTTTTCTACCTGTATTATGGAACCAGCCTTCTGTGTCTGTCTATGCTGTGGAACAACCACTTTGAAAATTCAATTCACGCTGCCATTTATTTATCGACGTTGACTGAGTTTGTGGATTATTTTAGGTAATCAACTGGATTTTAAAAAGACAGGTTATTTAAGGCTGATTAAATGCTTGATTTTAGTGGTTTAGTGGTGAATGGTATATTAATTGTACTGTGTGGTACCGGACTTATAATACTTAGCACCAACCCCTATGCTCCCGTGGGTGTCGTAAGAGGCGACTATGGGAACTCTCACCAGGGAAGCGGGCAGCAGCGCTTCTCCAGTGCAATATCAAATTACTGCGATCCCTAACCCACCCGCCAAGCGTGGGGATAATAGCAAACCCCCCTTAAGCAATGAAAACCTTAGCAGAGGCCTTTGTCCAGCAGTGAACCTCTATAGGCTGAGGAAGAAGAAGAAGATACATTATATTAATTCATGAGGTTGTGATGCTAAAACGGTTCCTCATACTATCATGTACTGCGCTCCGGTGTGTGGGTCACGCGCGCTTTCTATATTATGATTTCAATAAAAAGCGCAAGCAAAGCATGTTCCTCCGTTTTCTGTGCTTCGCTTGTCACGCTGTAGTGCGAATAAACTGTTTGAAATCACCAATTTGCTCGGTGGTAGGCCATAACATCGGCAGAAGTTACCACCCACCAGACAAGGTCTTGCCGCCAAACGATTTGTCGTGTTCCGGCATGATGCATGCTGAAGCCGTACAGAGGACGGGTCTGGGCAGTTGTGCTGCGATGTGTGCCGGGTACGATGCGTCAAATATTGTTGTGGATCAATCTCCCTCTGGCGCAGCATCGTTGGTCGTGTTGGTCTTGGGTTTAACATTGCATCACCTCGCTCAAATGCCGTCATCCTTCCTATTCCTAAGTTTTTTAAGTGAATACGCTTAATAAACTAGTGCGCTCTACCATCAAAGATTGCATCACTGCTTAACATCAGGCGGGATTGCAGTCAAGCACTTGTTTATAATTATTAGAAAAAAAAATATTACAGATCATTGGTGGTATACTAACTGAACAAGGGAATGCTGGAAACTTACTAAACAAATGAAAGAAAACAAATGAATGTGCCTATACAGAAGTAAGATCCTGAAAAGGAGGAATAAAACGAAAAATTAAAAAAATATCTCAATATTTTAATAATTATTAACAATAATATTATTGTGAAACAATCAACGATATCATAAACTATCATTTAATAAAATCGCAATATTAACTAATGAAACAAACAGCACTGAAGGACGTCGATATTTTACTAAATGCAGTAACAATACGCGATTTGGTAATATTCACATACATCCTCTTTGTATATTATTATAACAAGTTAATTCATATCAATTTACAAAAAATATATTAATCATTACTATGATATTATACATATAAAAGTGTTAAACTCAAAAGCTTTTTACAATCAGATAGTGAAGTGAATTTACTGAAGATGAAAAGTTGTTTAGAATTTACATACGGCAGCAGGTCAAGCTACCTGGAACTATCAAATATTCTTGAGCCTTAATGCTTTAGAGATAAAGTAAAAAATGTAATAAAGAAATCTGACAGATTGTAGTTGCTTGATATGCCGTCGTCTATACCACTTGATCATAATTAATTTATATTTTCTTCTTTTATAACATCTTGAAAAGAAATAAAAGGAAATTTCCAAAGAAAACAGATCTTTAGTTTATGAATAAAACTAAAGATCTGTTTTAACCTAAAACACCTTTAGTTGTCCTTCTTACTTCACCATCTCATTATAAAAACGTCGATTTACTTACAAGGAACTAAAAAAAATTCGGTTAATATTTACAAAACTTTCGATTCCTTCGCTAAATTCCGGAAACAAGTAAATAATACTGTATTATTAGTACGACCTTAACTAAAAACGGCAAGATACATTTGCAACAATATTTACAATAGGTTTGAGCATACAAATTATATAAGGATGTATTAAACTAAACTAGTATAGATGAAATTGGTCTTAATATAGTTTGTATTTACAAGGAATTGTTCCAAGTGCATAAGGCAAAGTAGTTGCACATAGTTGTCACTGGTCTTACTGTCTTCAAATTCATGATTCGGGAGAAAAGGTCATTTTAAATTGGCTTGCTGATGCCAATAGACATCGAGCTATCGATATCACACAATAAAATAAAATGTTCTCTCCTAACAACATTAACTTGATGATAGCACAAATGTCTGAACTTTAAAAAGAAACAGTGACCTTCTGAGTTTGTTTGTCTTTGTCCTGAGAGTAGTCAAATTGGAAACAGCAAGCAACGTAATTGCTTTATACACTATCAGTAGCAATGGGTATAATTTTGACAGTTCAACGACATTCATTACTTTATTTAAATTGTTAAGAAGGCATATTTTTCGAACATTGGGAGCAATGAATTAACAATATGCTTCCAAATGATTCCAATTTATAATACCTAATAGTGTATTACACAATTAGAGTAAAGTTTAAAAGAAGAATATGATTGAAAAAAACATTTATCAACAAAGAAAATATTAAAATAACCCTATTTTTTTTATCGCGTAATATTAAAAATATGACAATCATTACTAACGTCACAACTAGATTTTGAATGACATTATGAATAGTAACTATGTAGCCAAGCTCTACGCTTTGGATATAAGGTAAATAAGCAACCAAGCACGTTTGCTATTCAACTGCAAGTCTGCAACGTTTACCAATCTAATTCCAATCTGCCTAAGGCACACCACGTTACGTTAAACTCGCTACGTTAGCTACCTAAATGTATTAGATTTTGGTGAAATTTAAATGGAAACTACGAGCTTTTGTCCAAAGTCAACCACTGCGTCATCGTTTTATATAGACACTCCTTGACTTACATTCTTCTTTGTGTCCTCTATTTAAATCATCATGTGTCTTATCAGCACGCTAACTGCTTAACACTCCATTTTTACCACTAAAACATATTGCCAATCCATTGATTCATATATTCCAAATATGTGTCTGCTCAACAACGTAAATAACGCAATGAATGTTGTTGAACTGTCAAAATGGACCCCATTGCTATGAATAGTGTGTTGCACAATTGCCCAGCCGGTTTAAATGCAAGCTAACCCCAAAATACTTGGAATACTGGCATCGGATTCTATTTTAATCAAATGCAGCTGAATACAAATATTTTACATGAAACAACTACCTATCTAACAGTTACCCAAAGAAATTCTGAAATAGCACTGGGTTTATCAATTTGAAGATAGCAAGAACACAGTCGTCATACTCATGCTTAAGTTCTACAGCCTGAAAGCAGTCATTGTGAAGCGTTTATTGTGAAGCTTAAAAATATCACCATTTTGAAGCTCCGGTAACGGTTTTTGATGCAGAATCTCGCTATCACGAGTTCTGCAAGCTCCTGGCGAGATATTTCCTAATAAAACGCCTCAGAAAACGTTGAATCCAATCAACATTTTTGAAGGTAACTCATGCTGCACTTGTCACCAATTCGTTACGTGTCATTGTTTCACTGTTCATCACTTTGTCACTTAACCGCCTGCTACTTTTTCTTCGAGTTCTGGTAAGCACTTATCAGGTGCTTCGGTTTAGGAGTTGACTGTTTGCAGAATCCAAGGTACGAACTTTGATATCCTGGTGCAAACTCCTGGTAAGTTTGCTTCGCCGCACCCGATGCCCCAGCTGATGATCCCAGCTAAGAAGTATTTTGAGTCTTTGCCTTTGACCTGGAATTAAAGAGCGAATATTATAACTATTTTATTTTCAACGAGACGCGATAGTACCTGGGTGCATATCGTAAGGTTTAGATCAAGGTATCAAAAAGATCTCAGGGGACTTAAAATGGATGTAAGGCCGTGCAGTAGGCAGTGGTCATTCATCTACAGAAAGACGTTACACAACAGGGCCAAGTTTATGAAAACAATTCTAGAAAACATCATTGCAGAACATCTCATAGTTTTAAGAATGTTCACAGTTTGATATTAGTCTCATTTAGCCTTATTTTAAATTTGCGATCAGACACCACAAACTTGCAATTAAACTAAAAATTAAAGGTTAAACTTGCAATTGGCAAAATTCATGGACCACTCCGAGTTTTTTGGTAGGTTTTTGAAATTGACTTCCAAGAAAAAATTTATAGAAACAGAGAATGTCTTAATTATTTGCATGTTTTTAATCCTATACATATTTTATGAAAATTTCAGAAACCAAAGCAAAGTTCGCCGAAGATTTTGTATAATGAGTTTCCGAAACTCAAACACCTAAAACTATTTCCTGGTACCTGTATCTAATGTTATTCATGAAAGTTTTGAGCATGCAAGATTTGTAAATACATATACAGCTTTATTAACTAAAATTGTTTAAAATTTTCACGACTATAGTTCACTTGGAAGTACCTCGAGTAGGTGAAATTAAACTACACGAAGAAAGTTGGAAGTAACTCTTCCAACTTTCAACATCAACATTTAACTAGTATTTTGCGGGTGTAAAATTATTTTGTTACTGTTGTACTATGGAATATTACAGAAGCTAATATAGCTGGGCAGAAATTTAGATGATGGTATGAGTTACAATTAAGTTTCATGTTTTTTTAATGACTCTTCCGTCTATTTTCCACAAGGTGTAATTTTTTAACCTTTTGAACGCCAATGTCGGCTATGCTCGACAAGCACAAGGGTGCCCTGTGTGCCACGGTCGTCTAATAATCGACAGAAAGAAATCAAGAGTCGTGAAAGGTACACACAGGACTAGGTACTGGGATACAGTTAATTTTAACATATTAATGGTATTTTTTTTATTCTAGAACTGTTGTCAATAAAAATGCAATAATAATGGATATCGATATAAAATTAGAATCCTTGCATTTTACGTAAGAATTTATATCAATTTTCGGCGTACAGGGCACGGAGATGCCGTTTTGGCATGGCGTTCAAAAGGTTAATTATTTATCATTCATGATCAGACTATATTGTCCCCACTGCTGAGACCTCCTCTCTTTAAAAAGGAGTGAGTGGGCTTTAATCCACCAAGCGAGCCTAGTGCGGGTAGGTCTTCCATGTCTTCGAATTCATTTGTTTTAGGACATGCCGATTTCCTCGCTATTTTTTCCTTCACCATTTAAACATCAGTGGTGATGAAAAAATTTACACAAAGTAAAGCGCCTGAGTATAGAATTTATCACCTACAACTTGTAAGTTACTGATGTTACTTAGCCAACACTGCACGACTAACACAGTAAACAAGTCTTTATTCAATTCTAATTGCATTCATTTATCAATAAATTAAATTCATTCTCTCAGATCTACAAACGATTCTTTAAACTGCAAGCTAATTTCATAACACACTATGAGTAGCAATGGGCTTCAATTTTTAACCGACTTCAAAAAGGAGGAGGTTACTCAATTCGACCGTATAGGTATATGGTTTTTTTTTTCTATGTTTGTTCGCGCATAACTTCGTCGTTTATGAACCGATTTTGATAATTCTTTTTCTGTTGGAAAGAAGACGTTCCCAAGGTGCTCCCATGATAAGGATATCAGGGTTTGATGGTGGAAGACCAGAGAAAAAAAGGGAACTTTCAAAAATTGCAGGGGCGACTAGTCCATTTCTTAGCATTTTCATTAAGTATTTTAAAGTACTACAATTTAATAAAGGTCTTGAGTAGATCTGATGATGGAGCCGGGAGACAGTTGAAGGAACTCCTCAACAATTCACAGCAGCTACCTTGTGTTTGGGCTCGAATAATTTGTATTGACAAAAACTTTACACCTAGATGGGTTGTGACTGTCATAAGAGCTCTCATGATGAAGACAAAGGCCAGTTCCGGGAACTCCTCAACGGTTTACAGTAGCTACTTTGTGGTTGGACTTCATTCATTTATATTGATGAGGCCTTTACACCTACATTGGGTTAAAATAATGGTCTGCAGTAAATTTAATAATGAAGACCATAGGCAGTTGAGGGAATACTTAGGTACGGGTACAAATTAAAGTAAACAAAATTAGGTACGTCGATTCCCAACTATATTTGCGTCAGCTTCCAGTCTGACCGGTTGCAACTGAATATATAGTACTTTTAACAGCTAAAAAGTGTAAAATAAAAACTTTTTTACAAAAAAACAACCGACTTCCAAAAACCACTACAAAGTGAAAAATAACTAATTTCGGAAGTCGGTGTCAAAAAACGAATATACAGAACCAAAGACACCGACTTCCGAAATTAGTTATTTTTCACTTTGTAGTGGTTTTTGGAAGTCGGTTGTTTTTTTGTAAAAAAGTTTTTGACAGTTCAACAAAATTCATTACGTTATTTATGTTGTTGAACACATGGAGCATAGATTAGCAATACGCTTCCAAATGATTCCAACTGATAGCAACAGTGTGTTACGTAATTAGGGTGCTGAACAAAAACTTCTTGTCTACTTTGTATAATTTAAGTGTTTACCTGCAAAGGTCCTCCTGAATCTCCTTGACAAGAGTCGTGACCTCCTCTTTCGTGACCGGCACACAAGAAGATGTCTGGAATGAACTCATGCCTGCCAGCCCTCAGGAACATAGACTTACATCGATCGTTCGATACTATTGGTACTTGCACCTGAAATAGAAAACATCAATTTTGAAGCATGTATACGGTTTTAAGAGGGAACTCTATTGGTGCTTTCTCTATACAAACGAATTCCGCTGTTTTCTTCGTGTATAATGCTTTTAGAGCAATTTATTTTTCTAAAATTTTACACCGTGATTATACGTGCCCCTATTATTTGATTTTTTCCGAAACTTCAATACATAGTATAAAACAAAGTCGCTTTCGCTGTATGTCCGTATGTATGCTTAGATCTTTAAAACTACGCAACGGATTTTGACGCGGTTTTTTTAATAGATAGAGTGATTCTTAAGGAAGGTTTAGACTACCTTTTATCCCGGAAAAAATTGATATTCCCGAGGGAAATCCAAAAAGCGCGATATAACCGAACTCTACGCGGGCGAAGCCGCGGGCGGAAAGCTAGTAATTAATAAAAGAAATACGATACTTCCAAATCACGAAATAACCCATTTTCCCGTGATGTGCAGATGACTGTTAGACAAACGTGATAAGTTTTTGACAAAAAAGAAAATAATAGAAGCATAGGTATACTCTTCATCTTTGACATAAAAATAATTGAGATCTGTCGTGTTTCAAAAAAGAAAACAGCGAAATACGACACGTCTTTTGGCCAATATTTTTGTAGGTAAAATAAGCCTGAGCTGCAACAGTCCTTTTCGCACTTTTCCGGGAGAAGTTGGAAGCAGCGTATAGTTTCTTCAAATGTCTATTTTCCAAATTTCTCGGCACTAGAGTCCCCTCTTAAAGGTTTTGGCATACTAAAATCTTGGAATGAAGAATAACACCCAAATTACAAACACATATTAAGGAAAGAAAACATCTTTCAATCAGAACTCTGGTTCTGATTAAACTACACTATGTTTTAAAATCATGAATGATAATAACCATCGGAGATCACAAATAATCGGACGGCAAAGGACGTCAGCATTGCTGGTTTTTCTTTCTTTTTTTTTTTAACGTCATCCCACACCAGGAATGTCTCCTGTATCGTGGGTGCGTCTATAAACATATACTCTAACTCACATACCTCACATACACAAACAGCCAGACCCGGAACAACTACTTGTAGGTTATACAAATATTTGTTTCGTGCGGGAATTGAACCCGCGACAGGCAGCACAGCAGTGAATGGCTTAACCACTGGACTAACCGTGCAGTCATATGGCATAATGACCTCCCTAAAGCATCGCCCAATACCTGATCAACATTTATTTAATATTTAAGGTAGAAACTTATTACAAACATTAATAATTACCTCTTGCAAAACAGACGGCAACACACCACCTTCAGACAACCTGCCCCAGCCGGTCACCGTAGCATTCTCCCCCACCAGCAGATCATCAGTCGCCGGCAAGCATATAGGCGAAATATGAGGAGCAAACTGCACAGGAGCCTCCAGCTTCACCAAGGCCAAGTCATATTCATAAGTATAGTAGTTATATTTAGGATGAACTGCCTTTCTGGCTACTCCACTCTCTACGAATGGATATTCTTCGGATACCGATGAGAAGTCGTATTCGCCAACCCGGATCCTTATTTGTGATGTTAGGAGACTGTAACATAAAAAATGGTTTCATTAGTGATGTAAATGAGCTTAAGAGTGGACTCTAGTGCCGAGGAATTTGAGAAATAGGTATTTGAAGAAACTATTGCCGTCGCGCCGCTTTCAATTTTTCCCCGTAATGTGCGAAAGGAACAGTTGCAACTCAGGCTGATTTTACCTACAAAAACGTAGACCAAAAGATTTTTCATCGAAAACACGACAGATCTCAATTATTTTGAAATCAAAATTTAAAGGATGAGTATACCTATGCCTCTATTATTTTCTTTTTTGTCAAAAACTTATCACATTTGTGTAATAGTCGTCTGAATATCGCGGTAAAAATGGGTTAAATTTCGTGATTTTGAAACAACATATTTCTTTTATTCATTAAAGTTTCGATAAAATCAATTAATATGGGCGCGTATAATCAAAGTGTGAAATTGTAAAAAAAAATATCTTTGCTCTAAAAGCGTTACCCACGAAGAAAACAGTGGAATACGTTTGTATGGAGAAAACGCCACTAGAGTCCCCTGTTAAGTAATTAGCGAAAGGGTTGAGAATTATTTGCTTGTAACATATTGGTTGTCAGTGACATTGTACCTATTATATCAGCCTAGATAATTCTACCCATTGCTGGACATGACAGATTTCCTCCCGATCTAAGCTAGTAGTAGTTAGTGGATGTCACAAGTCTTCGAAGGTTTAGCACTACGAGAAGCTCGTATCCTCATAATATTTTCCTTTATCTTTTGAAAGCAATGGTGATGAAATAATTTTATTTAATCACCTCACCTTACCTCTTTTACTATGTTAATCTTTGTTTTACCTTTTACCGCTTTTTTACTTTGTATTAGTATATACAAAGTAAAAAACCGGTCAAGAGCGAGTCGGACTCGTACACTGAAAGTTTTGTAACATCATAAACTACTATAAATATTTTTAGTGTGTTAGTTTGCGTGTGTTAGTTTCAAATATAGGACTAATATTATAAATGCGAAAGTAACTCTGCCTGTCTGTCTGTCGGTCTGTCTGTCTGTCTGTCTGTCTGTCTGTCTGTTACGCTTTCGCGCTTAAACCTCTTTTTCTCGCGAAATTTGGCACAGACAATCTTTAGACCCTGAGAAAGCATACCTATAGGCTACTTTTATCCCGGAAAAAATTGATATTCCCGAGGGAAATCTAAAAGCGCGATATAACCAAACCCCACACGGGCGAAGCCGCGGGCGGAAAGCTAGTTTAAGATAAATAGTTCTGAGCCCAGAAAACTACAACTGTTTTTTGCCCAAAGTAATCTGCGAGTAGCCTATGAAGAAAGAAATTTTAATTGTGAAACGTTTTTTGGTTTTTTTGGTGTCTATATTCGTCAAAGAATTTTAATGACCAGTGTAGAATATTACAGTTACAGGTCAGCGACATCTCTTGACCATTAGAGGATATTTCTGCTGTAACCCTTACTAATATTATAAATGGGAAAGTGAGTTTGTTCCGCTTTCACGCCGTAACTACTGAACCGATTGCTTTGATATTTGGCAGACGTAAAGTTAGAAGTCCGGATTAAATAACAGGGTACTCTTTATCGCGGAAAAAATAATATTAACAAGGGAAATCTAAAAAGCGGGATATAACCGAACTCCACGCGGGCGAAGCCGCGGGCAGAAACCTAGTCTTTACATAAAGTTCTCTCACATACAATAATTTTTATGTCAACTTCGAAGAGAAGGAACGATATATTTCTTTTATTTTTCTTTAAAAGTATTAAGGAACGCATTTTCTCGCTGGTCACAATGTAGTGGTTTTTTAACAATGTTACGGATGACAATTAAAATCCAGTAATTACACTTAACACAAAGTGCTAAAAACTTCCGAAACGTGTTGCAGTAAGGCTCCAATTGTCTATTGTGTGTTGAAGACATTAAAACTCACTCAATGCAACAGACTATTCGTCTAAATTCCCGCAAAACAGTGTAAGGTAGTTTTAACATTTACCAGTACATTCCAAATTGAAATAAAAAAAATCATTCATTCATTTCATTTCAGTCATATAATTTCTAAATGGCATGAATGTACCTAAATATAAGTAAGAAATATCCATCAAAGGGTCGGGCCCAGCATCTTTAACACAAGTTGTCTTGGCAACTTAGCAAGGGTGCTGGTGTCGCCACACTATTGTTAACATCCTTTTAACTGTATGTACTACATGTTTCAATGTACTGTAACATTTGATGCAAATATTTTTTTTTTTTTTTTTTTTAATTTCTATAAAAACTTTTCCTGCGTTCAAGATTATTCGTCAAAAACATAACAAATTATGAATGAATGTAAAAATTACCTATTATGTAAAAATAAGCCTAGCCTACATAATATGAGGATTAACATTATATAATTGTCCAAAGAAATCGTCATGGAACATCATCACTTTAGTGACACGTCACTGGGGTTTTGACAGTAACTGTGAAGATTATTCTCCTAAGTTCGGTTAGTAATTAATCCTTTTTTACCTTCACGATTTCTATTGTTATTAATTCTATTTATTTTTATTTTCTTTATTATGTTAGTTTTTGTCATGGTCTGGCAGTGTGAGTAATCCTCAAGTCAAATTGTTGAGCTTAGGAGCTCAACGATTCGACCTGTCGATTTTTTCGAGTTTTGAGTTGAGTTGCAATATTTCTGACAAATGCGTACATTGACTGGACTGGTCGTCTCAGTCTTCATTCTTTCCTCGAGAGATCATCTCAAACATCGATTCTACGTGGTCTTCATATGATCTGAACAAGACTATTTTTTATAAACTAGATGATGAACCTATAGGGAAAATGAACTTTAAAAGGGTCTGTGACCTCTGAGTTTGTTTCAACCTCTCAAAGTACATACACACACACACACACACACACACACACACAACACACACACACACACACACATAGGAAACGGCGACCTCACTAGTTTTAAAAACAACTTTATCTACAATGCATTAAGGCTCAAGGTTGATTGGGAAGTTTCGACAATTTTTTTTTTAGTAATATGAATTAATGCTTGACTGCAATCCCGCCTGATGGTAAGTAAAGCGCGCTAGTTTATTAAGTCTATTCACTCAAAATAACTGAGTGAATAGGAAGGAAGATGTCAATTGAGCGAGATGACGCAATGTTAAGCCCAACGACACGACCAACGATGCTGTGCCAGAGGTAGATTGATCTGGAGACCTTCCACGATCAAACTACTCCCGACACAACAACATTTGGCGCATCGTACCCGGCACACATCGCAACAAAACAGCTCAGGCCCGTCCTCCGTACGGCTTCACCAGACATCATGCCGGAACACGACGAATCGCTTGGAGGCAAGACTTTGTCTGGTGGGTGGTAACATCTGCCGGCAGTCGATGTTATGGCCTACCACCGAGAAAGTACTATAGTTTCGGGTAGGTTGACCTGCTGTCGTCCGTACATACACAAATAATTTTTTATCTGTTATTAGTGATTTTCACTGGTATATCCGATTGGACAAATTTATCTTTTTGTTTCGGGGAAAACCTCCAAAAGGCACTTGACTTTGTACGTAACAACTTTGTGTGTATCACGCAGCAAGCAGCTATCTCCCGCTCTACGAAGCAATGATTTTTTTTTTCAAAAATAAAGAAAACCGGTATCAACTTTTATCGTCGTCGTAAAAAAGTGTATCTACGTTGCTGAACATAAACTTTAAGTCCTTAAATTTTGTAAAACCTTATCCTGTATAAGACTGCCGCCATTAAATATACTTCGCTTTTAATTCCCTTTTTAACGGTATTTAGACTCTTCCCTTTACTTTGTTTTTTACAGTAATCTACTTAGAGACGACTAAAAGAAGGGAAGTATAAAAAAGAAATGAAAATGCGGCGTCCGTCTGTCTGTATGAATGCGTTAATCTCGGGATTACTAGATGGATTCTGATAAAACATTTCTCAGGAAGACTTAAGACGTTTAAGACTTTTCGTGATATAAAAGGAGGGTAGAATGCGAATTGTGAAATTGCGGGTAGTTTGTTTCAAAGCGGCTAGCCTTTTAAAGTCTTTCGGTCGGTCGGTAGTATTAACGCTGAGGTCCATTAAGAGCCATTACGCAGTTACACACTGTCTATTGGTCGCTGAGGACTCCGTCGATGGCGACTGTGACTTAATATGGTTTGAATTGGTGCTGTGTCATCCACTTGTCACAAGGGTAAGCATTTGGTGTAATAAAACCACTATAGTCACAAGTAGGTACTATTTTATGATAGTCGACAGTCATGCCACACGTCCAGCTGCCTTGGTGGTCCGCTTGCTAATGCCCTCATATCGTTTTTTTTTTTAACCGACTTCAAAAAGGAGGAGGTTACTCAATTCGACCGTATATATGCTTTTTTTTTAATGTTTGTTCGCCTATAACTTCGTCGTTTATGAACCGATTTTGAAAATTCTTTTTCTGTTGGAAAGAAGACGTTCCCAAGGTGGTCCCATTATAAGGATATCATGGTTTGATGGTGGAAGACCAGAGAAAATAAGGGGAACTTTCAAAAGTTGCAGGGGCGACAAGTGCATTTCTTAGCATTTTCATTAAGTATTATAGAGCACTACAATTTAATAAAGGTCTGGAGTAGATTTGAAGATGGAGCCGGGAGACAGTCGAAGGAACTCCTCAACAATTCACAGCAGCTGCCTTGTGTTTGGGCTCGATTAATTTGTATTGATAAGAACTTTGCACCTAGATGGGTTGTGACTGTCATAAGAGCTCTGATGATGAAGGCAAAGGCCAGTTCCGAGAACTCCTCAACGGTTTACAGTAGCTACTTTGTGGTTGGACTTCATTCATTTATATTGATGAGACCTTTGCACCCATTGGGTTAAAATAATGGTCTGCAGTAAATTTGATGATGAAGATCAAAGGCAGCTGAGGGAATACCTACTTACGGGTAAAAATTAAAGTAAACAAAATTACGTCGTTTCCCAACTATATTTGCGTCAGCTTCCAGTCTGACCGGACGCAACTGAATACATAGTACTTTTAACAACTAAAAAGTGTAAAATAAAAACTTTTTTACAAAAAAATAACCGACTTCCAAAAACCACTGCAAAGTGAAAAATAACTAATTTCGGAAGTCGGTGTCAGAAAAAGAATATACAAAACCAAAGACACCGACTTCCGAAATTAGTTATTTTTCACTTTGTAGTGGTTTTTGGAAGTCGGTTATTTTTTTGTAAAAAAGTTTTTATTTGTATGCCGTCTTGTAGTTGACCATTAGAGGCCGTGACTACTTAACCGGACTATCTTGTGGATGCCTTAAGTAAAATTAAAGCCTCCAGCCAGGGGCAATAAAAACTAAACTAAAACTAAGGGCGACTGACTACGCACTAAGGGCACCCCCTGTGGGGTACGAACTTCGGCTTAGGGCGTCGCTAGACAGGACAGCAAGGGACGGCTGGATCGAAAAGGTTGTTAGTGGTTTGATACTATACTAGGAAACGTCTCGGTAACGTTTCCTAGTACTAGCTCTGAGAAGAATCGTCCGGAACAAACTCAGAGGTCATAGTTGGGAATTTATATTTACTGGATCAGCTGCGGCGCGGGCTGGCCTTCATCGGGCAAACCCCCACATCTCGCCTTGCGCCCGTACTTCTTCCTCAGCCTATAGATGTCCACTGCTGGACAAAGGCTTCCCCCAAGGCTTTCCACGATGACCGGTCTTGTGCTGCCCGCATCCATCGGCTCCCCTCGACCTTCACCAGGTCATCGGTCCACCTTGTTGGGGGCCTCCCTACGCTGCGTCTTCCAGTACGTGGCCGCCACTCCAGAACCTTACTGCCCCATCGGCCATCGGTTCTACGAGCAATGTGCCCTGCCCACTACCACTTAAGTTTAGCGACTCGCAGAGCTATGTCGGTGACTTTGGTTCTTCTGCGGATCTCCTCATTTCTGATTCGATTACGCAGAGAAACTCCTAGCATAGCTCTTTCCATTGCCCTTTGTGTGACTCTGAGCCTTCATATGAGGCCCATTGTGAGCGACCACGTTTCAGTTCCGTAAGTCATCACTGGCAAGACACACTGGGCAAAGACTTTAGTACCCGCGCCCGTACTTATAACATTGATTTCTACATAGTTATACATTAATCATCACAGGTGCTTACGCACTTGGTCGACGGTCGCCCGGGAGAGACTATGTTTTGGTTGTTGAGGGACTGAGTCGTCCGCGACCAGCCGATATTGGCCTCGATTCCCTTGTTCACAAACTAAATTAAATTTAAGTTCAGTGCATATTTTTCTTTCTATTTCGTTAAGAAAAGGACAAAAGATAAAATGTCAGTTTAGACCTGTCAAATTAGTGCGCTCCTGACGTAAACTGACGTATTTGTAGTCGCCATGTTTATAATCGCGTCCAAACTGTCTATGGAGAGAGAGGTTTGGCGGGAATGTCAAGATGAGTGCCACGCTCATTTTTCATTGGACTTTTAAAATTATTTATAGTGTCGTTTACTAAATAAAAACGCGTGATTTATGTAGTAAAAAGTGCATTCAGTGAATAATTCAAAAAGAACAGTGAAATATTGTAGCATAGTGGCCTCATCATGTCTTTACGCTAAACCGCTCCTTATCGTCCAAACGCGGGAAACGAAAGGAGTTAGATTAGTTAGGATAAGTTAGGATTAATTAGGATAAGTTAGGATAGAAGTGTACTCAAGAAAATATTTACTGAAGACTAGGCTGTATGGCCTTTGCCTTTTCCGTTCAGAAGAACGGAAAGAATTGAACCAAAAAAGAATGTCTATGGAGAATGTTAATTTGACAGGATTAAGATCCTTTCCATAACGAAATGGAAATAAAAAAATTGGTTGCCTGTAAAGTCGGTATACGGGCGAAAGTATTACGTGACAACGACTTTGAGTGGTAAAATAATTTTAATGTGAATATTCATTCGTATAGTAGGAAGAAGGATGAAATAATAGTAACAATTTAAAACATTTATTTATACAAAGAATTATATTTAAAACATTAATTTATACAAAGAATCTCGCACTGAATTTCATATTAACAAAATTTTATTTTTACCTTTACACATACATACGTATTTATATACAAATATACATACAATAACTTGCAATACATTTGCCTATCTCTCTCACTCGCTCTTAGGCGGGCTAACTGTGCTCGAGTGGAAGGGACGCGTGCCTTTCACTTTTTATTTATGTCTGTCTCTCTCGCTCTTAGGCGGGCTAACCATGCCCGAGTGGAAGGGACGCGTGCCTCTCACTCGCTCTCATTGTGAGCGCATAGGTAACGTGAGCGGGGCGCGTAACGCAGTTTCTTGAAGTGTCTCCCGGCAAACCAATTTATAAGACGTTGTCACGTCAAAAGATGCACATAACTTAAAATTAGTTTATTTTGTGAACAACATCGGCGCCAGTACCGAATACTTCTAAAAAAGACTATGTTTAGCAATTATTCACTGAAAAAGATTGCTTCAAGTTCTTATATCTTAACACAGCGATGTATATGAAAACATTTTCTCTAACCTAATAATATTATGTAAAAGCTGGAGTATTGCCAGAACAATTTTCATATGGTTTTCTTTTAAAAACGACTGTTTTATCAACACACAGAATCAGTGCACGAACTATCAAAATAATGAAACTATTTGTGCGCAGAACACGAACGGATATATTCTTTAGCTTCGTTTTGGGATGCGAGTCTCAGTTTAAACATGCAAAATAGTTAACAGAATCAAGTCTTGTGAAATATACGTATGTGTTTTAGCTTGGAGTGAATTTGTTCATTTACATTTGGATTAGGGTCTATTAAGGTAATACAAAAAAAAAATATTTCATTTATCTTTCGTTTCGGCAAATGTCGGGGCGAAGTGAATTGAGTCAAAAATCAATGTACCGTAATGGGCATGTTCATTTTCATTTTGATACAGGCCTTCTCTTGAGAACTATTCTCTAGGACATTCCAGATTTCTCACACTGTTTTCCTTCGCCGCTTTGAGTGCAGCATCCCATCATCACCATCATCTCAGCGTTAATCCTAGTCGCATCCGAAGCTTTTTCAGCTTTGGAGTCTGGGGTCCGCTTTACCAGTATAACTGCTGATTTCAGTTAAACTTCGATATTATTATTATTATTAAGTGAAGCATCACATGATACTCATTAATCGAGGACGAAACCTAGCTATTTAAATGGTTGGAGAGCGGAATTTGACATTAGGTACGTTGTCAAAAACGCTGCGTAAGAAAACACAGCAACATTTATTCTAAATTAAATTTAAAAAAAAAACAAAGGGATTTCGCAAATTGGTTCGTCATAAATTTTCTAACGAAATTCTGAATTGATAACCTCCTTCTTTTTGAAGTCGGTTAATAAAGATTCAGTGACGTAATTTACCAGCAACTTCCAGATGCTGTGCGGACGGTCCCTCGGTCACGCTCTTCTAGCCGTAGTTCTAAGCACGGTTACTGGTTTATTTAATCCAAATTACTTACTCATCCACACAGTGTCCAGCCGTCGCAATCCAACCCTCATTGATGATGGCGCCTCCACACCTATGCGTGGATGAGAAGCCGAAGTAAGAAGTTCTCCTGACTGACACCTGCCACGGCCACCGACCGAAGCTGGAGTCTTTGCCGCCCATGATCCTCGACTCTGGACGTGGCCACATTGCAGTCAGACCACATTCTGAAAAAGCAATAGACAATCTCGTTTACTATTGGTAGGTATTTTTGAAAAGGCGCGCTTTCTATTATATCATAACAACTATATACCTAGAAGAGTGAGACATATATACCTAAAAGTTCACTAATGTTTCGCTAGTTATTTTCAAGTTACATGTTGTACTGACAAGTTCCAAAGCTGGCAATTGAATCCAGGAACTCATGATCAACAGTTCAGTGGCGCAGAGTTCGATTCAGAATCTTACATCAGCTGATAGGAAAGAGTTGATGCAAGATGCCAAATCGTTGATACTTTTATACCCAGAGATGCAATTCCAACAAATCCCACAGCAAGGTAATACGAGGTGAGCAAGGTATATACAATAAAAATAAAAGAAGATCACAATTCATTTAAAAATTTCCGAAAAGTTAATGCTCATTCACAAGATAAACATAAATTATGAATCCCATTTAAATGCAAACGGCTAGAACTCCACACATTTGCTCTGCATTCTGAGTGCTGCAACGAGGTCGAGATTACTCCAGAATTCCTGATAGAATCATCCGAATGCATTACGAAAAGGTATCGCAAGCGTAAATTACAGGGGAGACTGTGAAAAACCATAAAAAGTTTCAACTTCAGTTAATGGCTCTTATTATAATGCATTTAATGTAAGGGTTCCTAACGGCCACGAAGATTTGTGAGCGAGGGACTCTATTTGGGTCGAGTCTATGTAATTTGCATTCGGTGATTTTAATTTTGCGAGAAACGTTAAATGGATTGTAATGCTTTGAAGGGAATTAATTGTAGAGATTCCATCATGGTTTAAATTGTAATCCTTTAGTAATACTTAGGGACATCACGACCCTCAGTAATGAGGAGAACGACTTGAGGAGGAAGAGTAATACTTAATACCTAGATATACTTATTAGTCTCTAAGTAAGCCATACATATTTTTCTCGGTGGTAGGCCACAACATCAGCGTAAGTTACCACCCACCAGACAAAGTCATGCCGCCAAGCGATTCATCGTGTTCCGGCATGATGTCTGGTGAAGCCGTACGGAGGACGGGTCTGAGCAGTTGTGTTGCGATGTACGTGCCGGGTACGATGCGCGAAATGTTGTTGTGTCGGGAGTTTGGTTGTGGAGGGCCTCCAGATCAATATCCCTCTGGCGCAGCATTGTTGGTCGTGTTGTTGGGTACCTATAACATTGCATCACAGCGCTCAACTGCCGTCTTCCTTCCTATTTACTCAGTTCTTTTGAGTGAGTAGGCTTAACAAACTAGCGCGCTTTACCATCAACGATTGCATCACTGCTTACCATCAGGCAGGATTGCAGTCAAGCGCTAGTTTGAAATTTATAAAAAAAAAAAAAACTAATAATCCTTCTAATAACATAAATGCGAAAGTTTGTGATGAAGTAGGTATGCATTAAGGATGAATGGATGGATTTCTGTTATACTTTTACTCAAAAACTACTGAATGGATTTGGATGAAATTTGGAACACAAATAATAATAATAAATAAATATATACGGATAAATCACACAGATTGAGCTAGCCCCAAAGTAAGTTCGAGACTTGTGTTATGGGATACTAACTCAACGATACTATATTTATAATAGATACATATATAGATAAACATCCAAGACCCAGGCCAATCAGGAAAAGATTGTTTTCCATCATGACCTGGCCGAAGATCGAACCCGGGGCCTCCACGTCGCAGGCAGGCGTCTTGACCGCTGCGCCACGGAGCACAAGAAATGGTTTATGACCAGGATTAACACATAGAAAAGTTTATAGATTCAGATATTCCCAGGAGATCGAAAGTTATGCGGGTGATGTCTGTTACGTTTTCATGTCTAAGGCGCTGAACGAATGTTAAATGACATCTTGAGGAAAGAAACGGCCTACTTTCGGTTCCGGTAGCGCGTTCCTGTGCAATAATTTCCGAGATAAATGCGGGCTAAGCCGCGGGCAGAAGCTAGTGAGTTATAAGATAAAGATTTTTGTAGAAATATGAAACTTAATGATAATAACAGGTTAATTTTGCAAAGACACCAACTTCTTCCCTCTCCTCTCCTGTTTTCTCCTCCCGCCTTTCTTCGTTTTTTGAGTGACAACTTTACCTTTCTGTCTAACCTTTGATTATTTTTAAGTACTTGAAATACGACACATGAAACTTTACCCGCGTTTACATCCACAAGTTGTGCGTTTTTTTTTTTTTCAACAAAACTTGTAAATTCTTGACTTAAACATTTGTGATGACCATGCGGATTATATGTATTGACATTGTTTTAGACATGTGTTTTAATCAGTACAATACAAGAGACTTCAATAAATCGAAGACGATTAAACAAAATTACTCAAATAATAGAATTAGACAGCCTCCGTGGCGTAGCGGTAGCGGACGCGGCCCCTGCGCAGGGTGGCGCGGGTTCGATCGAATATTTGTATGCTTGAATATGAATATTTGGACTGGTCTAGTCGTGCCTCGGAAAGCACGTTAAGCCGTTGGTCCCGGATGCCATACAAACATTAGTGGCAGTCGTTAAAGGGTTGTTGGAGCCCTCAAAAAGTCCAACAATTGGTCAGCTGCAATGCTTCGATGTCGCCTTCGAGTTGTGGAGGTCAGACGGCAGTCGCTTCACGGAAAATGTCGAAGTTTAGCCATATCAGCAGTTAGACTGGTAAAAGCGGACCTCAGACTCCAAAGCTGAAAAAGCTTCGGATGCGATTGGGATAAACGCTGAGATGATGATGTGTTTTAATCAGTTATCTCCATGTTTTGCAAACAACTAGTCTTCACAACTTTTTTAAAGATTTAAACGGCAAATGAAACAGTCAAAATCTAGAATCTCATATTTATGTTTTATACTTTGGTGTAAACGCGGTTTTGGAGCCTTCAAAAGTCCAACAATAATTGAGCTAGCTGCAATGCTTCGATATCGCCTTCGGGTTATGGAGGTCAGACGGCAGATAACGTGAATGATGTAATCAAATATTTGTAACAATAGCTTGAAAATTTAAAAAATTGTCCATGGAGTTTCTTGCTCGTTCTTCTCCATAGGTACCTACTCTTTGGAATGGGCGACTAGCTTCATCTTATTGACTGATCAACCTTCTGACAATTCAAAAGTGCCTGTAACTGATTTATTTGAAATAAATGATTTGATTTGAGTCGCTTTACGGAAAATATCGAAGTTTAGCCAAAATCAGCAGTTAGACTGATAAAGCGGACCTTAGACTCCAAGGCTGAAAAAGCTTGAAAAAGATGATGACTTTGGTATAAACGCGGGGTTAGAATACATGTAATCATTCTAAACATACATACCAGTCTTGAATTTATTTTACCAATAGGTAAGCTTAAAGGGAAAAAAAGTTAAGAAATTTGCTAACTGTAACCATGAATCCAATACTGTTTGTATTGGATTCATGGTTACAGTTAGCAAATTTCGATAACGATAATGATTCTAGACCCGCCGGAATACAAAATTCATCATCATCATCTCAGCGTTTATCCCGGTTGCAACCACGGCTTTCGCGTTGGAGCCCGGGGTCCGCTTTCCTGCACATTCTCCTCCATTTCGCACGATCTTTAGCATCCTGTGGTAAGAGCTTGTTGGCACGCATGTCATCTTTTACAACGTCAAGCCAGCACTTCTTTGGTATACCTCGCTTGTTCCGGCCCGGCGCGGCGGAGGCGCCATGGCAAGACATTTGTTACCCACGTAACCTGCTGGTTTACGTAAGACGTGACCGTACCAGCGCAGGCGACTCTCTTGCAGTTTGTCTGCTATGTCACGGACACGGAGACTGCCACGGATGCGGGAGTTTCTAATGCGGTCTTTCCGCGTAACTCCACACATCCACCGCAGCATATTCATCTCCGTGACACGCAGCTCCTGCTTGTGTCGCTCCAGCACAGGCCACGCCTCACTGCCACGTAGAAGGACAGGTCTAATGATGGTCTTATAGACCTGTCCCTTAAGCTTAACCGGCATTCTGGGGTCACAAACGACACCTGTCACCTCACGCCATTTTGCCCAAGCCCGAATACAAACCGAGCCCAAAAATACAAAATACAAAACAAAACCGAATACAAAATTATTCGGCAGTTATGAATAAAATATGTATTTTGACCCCGTATCCCAGGGAGGCCTCTGTCCATGGATGTCTCTGTCGGTGGACCTCTATAGGCTGAAGTAGAAGAACATCTAATTATTATTGCAATTTTCTCAATATGATAATAATGCTGAATTCCTGGCTTCATTTATTTTCTTCTTCATTTTCCTGTTAGTGCAATTCAAACAAACCTAGCTCTGCCAAATCAAGACTTACCAACAGTATTGGTGGCAGACGTAGTTGCCGTGGGAGTAGACTCCTCAGTCCTGTTAATCATATTCAGGGCTGGATCCTTAGGCTTGATGTAGTTCTTGTGTGGTTTACTGGTTGTCGTTGTAAACTTCTTCGTAGGTTTGGGCTTTCCTGCAGGCTTCTCCCATGAAGGTCTAGGCTTCGTTATGAAGGATGGCTCCGTCGTGGCCTGCCAATGGATCGTGTTCAAATTGCTCGGCCTTGAGTTGAATTGGCCTGGAATATATGAAGGAAATTGTAAGTAAGGAAGTTGTATCATTTTCAGTGAAAAAACAGTTAATGCTTGCCCCGCAACGCTTGTCCAGTTACAATAAAGAAAAAAGCAAGTTAACCTTCTCTCCTCAATGGTTATTTAAAGAAAAGGCACGGTATGCTAGCTTATGGTTCCTGTTACTGTTGGTAAAGGAAAATCAATCAAATTAAAAATGGAATGTCAAAAGAATCATGAAAATTATTAACATAAATGCACTATTCTTTTTTCTTCTGTGTTTAGTAAGGCTCAATCAAGTGTGAGTCTATTAATCCTCCAAACTTATTCGTACTACAGGCGTGATGTTTATATTTATTAAAAACAGTGCCCTCTTTCCGTTAATTTTAAAACTAAAAGACAGCCTCTTCTAAGACTTACCCTAATTATAATCTGTATTACAGCCACCAAGGCATACTGATCACAAAGTTTCTTATTTAACAGATAGATGGCAGCACCATCATTATAAAAAATAAATTAAGCTTATTGTAAGTTTCAAAACAAAGACTCACCTGAGTTGATGCTGTTTTCAGAATGCTGCTCCGAGACAGCCATAGGCCGTGCTCCAGATAATATGCTAAGACTAGACGAAATCTTATTGTGGGGACTAGTTTCCGCTTCACTGTTCGGCCTATTTACATTTTGGTATTTATTTACACTGTTATAAGGTATTTTATTAACTATATCACTATTTTGTTCGCTACTTGAATCTAAATTTCCTAATGAAGGTAAGTTTATTTCTGGCGGCCGGTAGCTATATGACGTCGGTGCGCCATCTATTGGCTTGGTCATGAACGACGGTCGCTGTGTTTGCCAGTTCGGCCGCGAGATGGTTTGTGTCGATGTCTCTGGCGGTTGAGTTGTAGTGCGAGCTGTGCTAGATGGCGTTGTGTACGTCTTTTCAGTGACTGTGACTGGCGGGGCGGGTTCTGTAAAAAGAACGATAAAAAGATAAATTTTGATTCTCAATGTAAACTCCCATAGTGCAAAACATGGATTTAACCACCTAAATGGTTATTAAATTATGCACCTAACTATTATTGAAATGCGGTTCTGTATATAAAAATGACAGCTTAGTTCGGTACTAAGTCATAATTTTTATAATAATAATAATATAATAAATCGTTTATTTGCATTAAACATGGTATACAAAGGTGTTGAATAAGAATACAGTAGGTACAAGCATGTTTAGCTAAAATGAACATAGCACGCAAAATTTTTAAGGTAAACCAAACTATTTATGGCATTAACATTTATGGCATTATCATTTTGTATTAAGAACTTTGACATAACCCCAATAAAGTTCGAAATACAAATACTGACTCAAAGGTTAAGACTGGAACTATGGTTAGATTTCGTTTTGTAATAAGACGGTAGATGTCACTAGTTGGATCAAATTATACACTTACGAAAAATTATACATTTCCTGGTTTGACAGAGCTTTGTCATGGTATATGATTGAAAAACCAGTGCAGAGCAATTAATTGCGAATTATACAAGTTTCACATCATCATTATCAACCTTTTTACCGTCCCACTGCTGGGCACAGGTCTCCTCTCATACAGAGAAGGATTAAGCGTAATCACCACGCTTGCTCAATGCGGGTTGGCGATTTCAGACTTTAAGTCCAGGTTTTCTCAAGATGATTTCCTTCAGCTTCAGTCATTGGTGTCCAAGATCATGTCCAAGATATACATAAATTAAGCACATTCAACGTACGCTTAGCAGTCAGTCTCATTGTCATTTTTTATATACCTATTCATATTCTTATTTATGAAACTTGATTTCAAAACAAAAACAAACGACTGATACACATGTTAATTTTGATTCAGAAGTTTTTGTTTTTCATTTTCTTGTTGACTAAATCTACAAGAAAATTACAGAAAAAAGAAAAATTAAAGAAAATATTTGAAAGATCGACAGAATTGGGCTCTTCTGGGCTGAGCTGAGTATAAAATCACCGTGGCAAATTGGCGTAACTAGGGGGTCAGGTTAAGCCGAGCACAAACTAGGAAGATGTGAGGACCCCTCCTAGAAAAACATACTCTTCCTCAAACATAAAATAAATAACAATAACTACCTTCGCCTTTCTAAAGCTCTAACTATAAACTTTAATCAGGGTTGTGCTTTAGGTAGCGAGATTTGGTATAAAAGAAGTGATTTTTGGTTCCAGAGGAAGTTTCTGCTTCGATACGAATATAAGAGAAACCTCAAAAATCGGTTGTTATTGGTTTTAGTAGAGCAGAAAAACATGAACTAAAAGGCACTTTACCTTCCGCAACCAACGGCTTGTCGGGCAGTCGACAGCAGGACCCGAACATGAACCCGTCGACACACACGCCAGCATGCGTGCCCCCCACCCGGTTGCACTCCTGCACCCACATGCAAGCGCCGCGCGCGCCGCCCGCCACGCACGATTTCCGCGACATTTGGTAACCTGGGGGTAAGAAAAAATGGGTTATATATTTTTATCGTTTAATTTCTCAATCAGTTTTTTTATATATAATTATAAACTAGTGCTTGACCGCAATCCCGCTTGATGGTAAGCAGTGATGCAATCGTTGATGGTGAACCGCGCTAGATTATTAAAGGCATATTCGCTCAACAAACTGATTGAATAGAAAGAAGGACGGAAGCTGAGCGTGGCGATGCAATTTTAAACCCAACAATACGACTAACGATGCTGCGCCAGAAGGGTATTGATTTGGAGACCCTCCACGACCAACCACCCGACACATTAACATTTAGCGCATCGTACCCGGCACAGGCACACATCGCAACACAACACAACTGCTCAGACCCGTCCTCCGTACGGCTTCACCAGACATCATGCACGAACACGACGAATCGCTTGGCGGCAAGACTTTGCCTGGTGGATGGTAACTTCTGGCAGCAGCCGGTGTTACGGCCTACCATCGCGAAATTTTACATAATATTTTACTCGCCAAACTTTAGGTTTGATGGTGAAATGTCTCGTTTTTTTATAAAACAAAAAACAAAACAGCAAAACAAAACTCTATTAACTAACTTAATACTAATTATTATACCGTGACATGCTGAACAAAGCAAAATAAAATCAAACAAATGTTGTCACCCACACCACAACTCCCATTTGGCAGAATTTGCTTCTCAACCTAGACCTACTTTTGAGGCTGAAAGCTCGTAGTGTCTAAGTAACCTTCTCGAGAAGCAAACACTTTGATTTATGAATTCAAAGTTGTGATTTGTGACATGTGTGATCACAGAACATGCTTCAGATACCAAAAACCAAGAAAAAAAAAAAACCCGTGAGCAAGTAAATCTGCCAATTTTAAAACTTTCCTGCAAAAAGAGCTATTTAAAAATCAACATCATCAATATTATAATCTATACTAATATATAAAGCTGGAGAGTTTGTTTGTTTGTTTGAACGTGCTAATCTCAGCAACTATTGCTTCGATTTGAAAAAAATCTGTTTGTGTTGGATAGCCCTTTAGTCCTGGAAGGTTTTAGGCTATACATAACATCACGCTGCGACCAATAGGAGCGGATCATATAAAAAAACGCGAACGAAGTCGCGGGCGGCCCCTAGTGTGTCATATATGGACGTAATTTTGCTTTGTTACCCCGAAAAGCTTTTTCTCCGCGTAAAAATATCGGTTGCATGAATGTCAGAAAAACACAAAATATGTTTAATGAATCAACTCGGCAACTGAAGATTATTTGACCAAGAAGAACAATGTCAGCCCTTTTTCTGAAAAATAAAAAGCCCAAAATAAAAAGGGCGGACATTAAAGTGAACCGTAAACCAATCCAATTTCACACAAATAGGACCTTCGTCAATTTAGGAATATTGGGTCCGTTATTTTCCGAAAAAAAGTCCAAGTAAACACATAAGGGACACACATTTGAAATAACATGTAAGTAGCAGGATAAAAAGCCAATTGGAACTCGTTCAAAACGGACGAAGAATCAGCGCTTTTCGGTCTACAAGTTATCTTGTCGACCTTCGAAAGCTGTACCTTCTTTTTTCCCTTCAGAAATAAAGCACAACATAGTTACTCTTTAAGATAAACCTCTCAATTTTTTTTAATCCATACTTCCATACTAATATTATAAATGCGAAAGTATCTCTGTCTGTCTGTCTGTCTGTCCGGCTTTCACGCCAAAACTACTGAATTGATTGTAATGAAATTTGGTACACAGTTAGTCTAGAGCCTGAGAAAGGACATAGGCTATAAAACATCCCGCTATGACCAATAGGAGCAGAGCAGGAACACAAAAAAGTTGCGAAAACGGGAGCAAACGCGGACGTACATATTGCTCCCATTATTATAACAGGCGCTTATTTTATATCAACTGATGGTAAATCACGCTAGTTTATTAAGAGCCTATTCACTCAAAAAGCGACGAAAAGACGGCAGTTGAGCAAGGTTGGTAATGCAATGTTAAACCTAAAAACACGACTAACGATGCTGCGCCAGAGGGAGATTGATCCGGAGACCCTCCACGACCAAACTCCCGACACAACAACATTTGATGCATCGTACCCGGCACACATTGCAACACAACTGCTCACCCGTCCTCCGTACGGCTTCACTAGACATCATGTCAGAACAGTGTCAATAGTGTCAATTCCTAGCACCACTTTGAATGACAGCTCATTTCATGCTACTTCTACCTATGTGTTGAAAGACAGATAAAAAACTATTTACTGTGACTCGAACAGGAAAATCTTAGAACAAAACTCATCATCATTCATGATCATTTCAGCCGAAAGACGTCCACTGCTGGACATAGGCCTCCCCCATGTTTCTCCACGACGACCGGTCCTGCGCCTCCCGCATCCAGTGGGGTCGTCGGACCACCTTGTCGGGGGCCTACCCACGCTGCGTCTTCCGGTGCGTGGTCGCCACTCGAGAACCCGTCGGCCCCATCGGGCATCGGTCCTACGGGCAGTATGCACGGCCCACTGCCACTTCAGTGTTGCAATTCTTCGGGCTATGTTGGTACAATACAACTAAGTCGACACAATTAAGTATAAAAACAAGTTATATATAAAAAAAGTCACAATAATCAGAAAGTCCCATACGAGGCCAAAAGGCTCCTACCGACCTCAGCATAATGCTTCGACATTTAAAAGTAAATGTCGCAGCGCTGGTATTTTAATAGGGCCTGGTGTGATATCACGGGCAATGAGAGTAACATAACATACATAAAATATTTTATAATAAAATAAATAGTTAGTCGTTATGTGTTACTGAAGTAGTTCATGGTGAGTTAGTTAAAGAATCGCACTACAGTGGCGCCGATTCTGCTGTTCAAAAACTAAACTAATTTTAAGTTAAGTGCAACTTTTTCTTTCAATTTCTATAAGAAAAGGACAGAAGATAAAATGTCAGTTTCTTCCTCAGCCTATAGATGTCCACTGCTGGACAAAGGCCTCCCCCAAGGCTTTCCACCATGACCGGTCTTGTGTTGCCCGCATCCATCGGCTTCCCGCGACCTTCACCAGGTCATCGGTCCACCTTGTTGGGGGCCTCCCTACGCTGCGTCTTCCAGTACGTAGCCGCCACTCCAGAACCTTACTGCCCCATCGGCCATCGGTTCTACGAGCAATGTGCCCTGCCCACTGCCACTTAAGTTTAGCGACTCGCAGAGCTATGTCGGTGACTTTGGTTGTTCTGCGGATCTCCTCATTTCTGATTCGATCACGCAGAGAAACTCCTAGCATAGCTCTTTCCATTGCCCTTTGTGTGACTCTGAGCCTTCGTATGAGGCCCATTGTGAGCGCCATGTTTCAGTTCCGTAAGTCATCACTGGCAACACACACTGGTCAAAGACTTTAGTCTTGAGACACTGTGGTATCTTGGACGACGAGAAGATGTAGCGTAGCTTCCCGAACGCTGCCCAACCGAGCTGGATTCGCCGAGACACCTCTTTCTCGAAGTTGGACCTACCTAGTTGGACTGTTTGCCCCAGGTATATATACTCGTCAACAACTTCGAGTGTCGACGTGTGTAAATGTCAGTTTAGACCTGTCAAATTAGTGCGCTCCTGACGTAAACTAGCGTATTTTTAGTTGCCATGTTTATAATCGCGTCTAAATTGTCTATGGAGTATCTTAATTTGACAGGATTAATAAAAATGTTATCTTCTATCCTTTTCTTAACGAAATGGAAAGAAAAAGATGAACATAACTTAAAATTAGTTTAGTTTGTAAACAACAGAATCAGCGCCATTATCGAGATACAAAGCGCTATTCTTACTCAGCTAAAACACCAAAGAACAATGCCCTTCAGAAACTAAATACTCGCTAAACATAACACTTACCGCGCATACCGTTAAAATCGCCTAACTAAATGCATTGTCTATTTCCCATTTCACGAAAGATTCTATTTATTGCCTGCTGAAGTATGGACAATCTAATCTGCAAGTCGCTGGCACGTTTCTGTTACACCCATTGTTGTAAATCATATACAGGGGGTAGGGGGGTAGTGCCAATAAATTTACAAGTGTTGGTCTACAAACGGCTCGCCGGAGGCGGAATTCGATCCATCTACGTAGCTTTAATGTTGAGATGGATTGGCAGTGCAGCAAGTTGCTTGAGTCATTGAATTAAATGTATGTAGCATTTTTTATGGGCAGTCTATACAACATGTAATGTACTCGCACCCTTAAATACCCCAAATAGAATCTTCTTTTTCTTCTTCTTCAGCCTATAGATGTCCACTGCTGGACAAAGGCCTCTCCCAACGCTTTCCACGATGACCGGTCTTGTGCTGCCCGCATCCATCGCCTTCCCGCGACCTTCACCAAGTCATCGGTCCACCTCGTTGGGGACCTCCCTACGCTGCGTCTTCCGGTACGTGGCCGCACTCCAGAATCTTACCGCCCTATCGGCTATCGGTTCTACGAGCAATGTGCCCTGCCCACTGCCACTTAATTTTAGCGACTCGAAGAGCTATGTCGGTAACCTTGGTTCTCCTGCGGATCTCCTCACAACCTTAATCCATACTAATATTATAAATGCGAAAGTAACTCTGTCTGTCTATCTGTCTGCCTGTTACGCTTTCCCGCGTAAACCTCTCAACCGATTTTGCTGAAATTTGGCATAGACAATCTTTAGACCCTGAGAAACGACATAGGCTACCTTTTATCCCGAAAAAATTTGATGTTCCCGAGAGAAATCTAATAAGCGCGATATAACCGCACTCCACGCGGGCGAAGCCGCAGGCGGAAAGCTAGTACATACACATATCCATTGTTATTTATTAAATTACTAGCTTTCCGCCCGCAGCTTCGCCCGCGTGGAGTTCGGTTATATCGCGCTTTTTAGGTTTCCCTCGGGAACATCAAATTTTTCCGGGATAAAAGGTAGCCTATGTTCTTTCTCAGGGTCTAAAGATTGTCTGTGCCAAATTTCATCAAAATCGGTTGAGAGGTTTAAGCGGGAAAGCGTAACAGACAGACAGACAGAGTTACTTTCGCATTTATAATATTAGTATGGATTAGTATGGATTTCTTGCTTTAACCGAATGCATCAACGGGTGAGACTTTTTTTTTTAAAGATGTATGGTGTATAGTACCAGGGTAGCACAAAAGTGTAGGAGAAGTCGAAACAATGAAGCTCATTCATCATTATTAATCTACATGGATGAAGTTTTATTTTGCCTACTTTGAGGAGGTGCAAGGTACCAGGGTAGCACAAAAATGTAGGAGAAGCCGAAACAATGAAGTTCATTCATTCACACAGGAATGACTGGAACGGGTTAAAAAGGATATCCTATGTCCTTCTCCCAGTTCTTAGCTACCTCCCTACCAATTTTCAGCCAAATCGGTTCAGCCGTTCTTGAGTTATGAATAGTGTAACTAACACGACTTTCTTCTATATATATACAGATTATTCTAATTTAAAATAGTAGTAGTCCTTTTTATCCCGTTCTCGTTGTTCCTGTGTGAATGAATGAACTTCATTGTTTCGACTTCTCCTACACTTTTTTGCGATCCTGGTACCTTGCAACTCCTCAAAGTAGGCAAAATCACTTCATCGATGTAATATTAGATTAATAATGATAATTGAGCTTTATTGTTTCGACTCTACACTTTTGTGCTACCCTGGTACCATACACCGTACATAAAAAAAAGTCTCAGCCGTTGATGCATTCGTTTAAAGCAAGAAATACCGGTTAAAAAAATGTTGCCGATTTAAAGTTTCTAATAAAAAGCCACAAAGCCAACTTCAACTTCAAACTAATATTGTATTGTTGTGACATTTATCATTGCCATTCTCCCATTGCTCTTGTAAGTGAGTTTTATTTTGTCTCCTTTTTGGAGGTGCAGGGTACCAGGGTAGCACTAAAGTGTAGAGAAGAAGTAAAAACAATGAAACTCATACATCATTATTATTAAATCATTTTTTCCTTACTTTCTCACCGTTTAGACCTACCCTGGATTACGACAAACATTTTAAAACCAAAATCAGCTCAATCGGTCCAGCCGTTCTCGAGTTTTAGCGAGACTAACGAACAGCAATTCATTTTTATATATATAGATTTATACCAAGTCTTGGAGAATGAAGACCTTTCTCGTTCGTCAATCGTCGTAACGTTCTTGCAATAAGTTTTGTCTTAAAACTGCGATTTTAAAAGTCTGATTACACTGTTGTCTATTTAATTATTTTTGGGATAAAAAATTACCTGTATTAAAAATGATATAAACCGATTCAGTAAATGATTCTGAACAAACTATTTTCAGGAAGTGCGTTAGTTGTATATCAGTTGAAAATCCGATTCGGTTACCGTCGAGCTGAACAAGCAAATAAATACAAAAAAATATCATGCAAATCTTATGAGGCACAACTTCAAAGTTGCCAACATTCTAATTCAAACAAGAGTAAATAAGAAATCACAGAACGTTAGCTTGCCGTCTGTTCCAGTAACAATTCTGCTTGACTTATATGGCACTCGTCACAAGGAAAACTTTCCCGGAATAATAAACATCCCGGATGATTGCCCCGTTTTCTTTTATTCCTAAATCAACATGCTTCTTTCTTCTTCTACAAAGATTTATGAGATATTTACTGTTATAATCCTCTTTTGGACTAAGTATTTTTCGGCTGTGAAAATAATTAAATGGGGGTGATGATTAAGTATCACCATTTTAGAAGGATTTATTCGGAGTCCTCAGCAATTGGGATCAAATTTTAGGTACGAAATAGATTTTTGAAAATTCGCAAGTGAATAGAATACTCATTATATACACCATATAAATTACAAATATGTGTGAAGGAAAACATCTTGAGGAAACCTGGACTTGTTAGTCTGAAATTGCCAACTAGTGCCTGACCGCAATCCCGCCTGATGGTAAGCAGTGATGCAATCGTTGAATGTAAAGCGCGCTAGTTTATTAAGCCTATTATTACACTTAAAAAACTTGGTGAATAGGAAGGAAGACGGCAGTTGAGCGAGGTGATGCAATGTTATACCCAACAACACGACCAGTGATGTTGCGTCAGAGGGAGATTGATCTGGAAACCCTCCACAACCAAACTCCCGACACAAATCGCAATACAACTGCTCAGACCCGTCCTCCGTACGGCTTCTCCAGACATCATGCCAGAACACGTTGTTATATACGAAGAATGAATCGTATAAGACATTGAAATGTCAAGTTTATGAAAGAGCAACTCAACTACGATGCCTCAATCATCTTAGCACCGTTCATCAGTAGAATCTCAACGTGAAACAATTTTCTTCGAATCAATGATTCGCCAAATCAAATAGATTATTACCTGATTATCGTCCAAGCTGTACGTGTTATAATGTTCATTTGTAATGGTGAAATGGCTTGTCGCTACCCGAGCTGCGAGCGGATAATTTATAGTTAGCTTAAGACTGCTAACTACAGCTCTTGTTATGTCTGGTCGTTTAAGTCAGTTTATTGCAGTTGTATTCAATGGATATTGTTTTAAGAAACAGCGTTTTACTATCCGGAACAAGAATAATTTGTAGACTATGTACGGACGACAGCAGGTCAGGCTACCCAAAACTGTCAAATATTCCCAATCAACCTTGAGAAATGTAATAAGGAAATCTAACAGATTGTAGTAGCTTGATGTGCTGGCATCTGTACATAGATCTAAGTGTTACATAATAATTGTGTAGAGCTTTATAAAATTGTGTGAATAAATATGCCAGTCAATTAAATCCATGAAGCTGTTACTAATGTAAATTAGGTAAAGCGCGTCCTCAAGAGGCAAACGTAGCGTAGGGCGCCCTTGGGCGAGATGGAGCGACGACATTAAAAAGGTGGCTGGTCGTGGCTGGCGGTGAACTGCTCAGGATATCTTGCAGCTTGCTGGCGTGCCATGGAAGAGGCCTATGTCCAGCAGTCGACGAGTAGAGGCTGATGATGATGATGAAGGCGCGTAGGTTTAACAACTCGCTCCGGTGTCCAGAGGGGTAATTTTTGGTAACGTAAGGATCTAAATCTGTCATAAATACATTTAATTTATTGCCCTACAGTTTTGACAAGTTTTTGACACTTGTTTGTCGCATGTTTTAGTCAGTTTTGCTCTTATTACAAACAAAATTTAACTTTAATTCCAGAGTTAGGTAACCTTTGAGTTTCAGTATTTGTAATTCAAACTTTATTGAAATTAAGTTCTTGTAATACACAAGTGACAACTTAGTACCGAACTCAGCTGCCATTTTTATATCAAGACACATTATATTTCTATAAAGGTTAGGTGCACCTAACCATTATAAAAATGCAGTTATTGTATTCTGCATAATATAATAATCATTCGGTTGATTTAAACCTGTAGGGTAATTACATAACACACTTTCATTTGCAACGGGTTTCATTTTGACAATTGAAGCAGAGACATTTTCCAAACATATGAACCAATTGACTAGTAATAAGCTTCGAAATGATTCCAACTGATAGTAATACTGAGTTTCGAAATAGGGATGTTTCGAAATAGGGATGTTTCCTGGATGAAAAAAAAAATTCTATTTAGTCCGTCATTCAGATTATAGAAAAATATTGGATACGTATGTTTTGTTTTATCAAATCAATAAAAAATTACAAATCTAAAAGGCATCAAAGATCAGGAGTGGTAAAAAAAGTAGCGTGCAGTGACGTCACACAAGTTTTCAACGAGCTGTGTCGTCTTCATTTTTTGTTTATATGAAAAAATAAAAAACACGTGTCTAGTATTTTTTGGAAATCTGACTGACGGACTAATTAGTTTTTTATTCAAATACCCTATTAGGGTGCTAATCTAAATAAAACTCGTGTTATGTCTGTATAAGGGTAAAATCAGAAAATGTGGAAAACGTGTAAAAATCCAAGTTTCACAAAATGATTATGAATATCATCATGAACTGTAATCTCAATTCACCAATAATTATCAAGCTCATAATAATTATCAAGTCATATACACACCACACTTTAAAATTTACCGTGTCTGAAGTTCATACTAGGCTTTAAATAACAACAATACTATTCTTGGCTAAGGGATCCTAACTGCTATTGAAATATAAGGGCGCTCCGGGCGGAATGAAGAGTTCATGGAACGACCGCCTTCTCAGAATGATATTCATTCACCCCAGTAGTCTAATGACCTAGCAAGCGAAGCTAGGAATCTAGACATACTGTATTCAATCCTGGAGTAGTAAATTGCTACCGTTCCTGTCAGTCTGCATCGTGGGAACTGCTGAGCAAAGGCAAAATTCAGTTATTCAGGTCTCATCTCGCTCAACTGCCGTCATCCTTTCTATTCCTTAGTTTTTTAAGTGACTAGGCTTAATAAACTAATGCGCTTTACCATCAACGATTGCATCACTGCTTACCATCAGGCGGGATTGCATTCAAGCAATAGTTCATAATAATTTTAAAAAAAAACGACCGATATCGCAAAAGAGTCTCGTTAGGCAGCTGGATTCGTCAAGGGTTTGATTCAGAAAGTGGTACTGCTAGACACGGCTCGCATTATCAGGACGTTCCTTTCTATGGAGCCCTGATCGCCGGTAGCTTGGACCCTGTTCCCGATACCAATGGGCTACTATTTTTCTAATATATACAAATATTTATTTATTCCCAAACATACAAATTTACTTCCAGGCTCCTTAGATCCAATGCGAAATTGTAATATACTCAACGTTTAGATTGTTACACAGTTTTTCGATTTAAACGAGTATATTTTATATGTACACATATCAAAATAAAGGGATTAATAGATAACAATAAATCTTTTCATTTCATAAAAAAAAGCAGATTAACATGGATTATACCAGAATTTAAGTGAACTTACGTAGAATTATTGCTAAAACTAATCGAGAACTGTAATCTGTAGACTATAAGGGAAACCCTACTTCTTGAAATAGGGGGTAGTCTACGGGAACCCTGTGGCCACAACAACAAGGTTGAAAATACATTAACCACTATATGGCACAGCCAGATAGCGTCGATGTCAATCATACGGAATATGGTGGAATTAGCTAGACAAGGCGAACTAACATTCGTCGACATCTGGAGCTAAATCATTTTGAAGGATATCACTAATCCAATGTTTCATATATCTTCGAAGCACTTGTCTGCTTATCAAATTGTTTGGTATTGGTTGCATGTTAAAACGTAAGGGTGGAAAGTCGCCGTACAACGGGTCGTCCGATGGTGGAACGGAGATGGAGGAATTAAATCATGCTATTTCCTTGCACACTCACCAGAATGCATCCTATAGAAGACCGAAAGGCTGGCTACTCTACGCCTCCAGGCTTTGGAGACCATTTCGAGTTTAATCTGGGTCGCCAAACAGCCTCTACGCACGCCTCTCCACTGAATCCAAAGTAGCCAGGTGACATTTGGCAGAACCAGCCCAAATGTGGCTGCAGTACTCCACAAACGAGCGGACCTGTGCTTTGTACAAAATTAGAAGCTGCCTTGATGTGAAGTAACGCCGGACCTTTGCGATGACGCCAAGTTTTCTGGCAGCCACCTTGGCCTTGGACTCAATGAACCGCCCAAAGTTAAGGTTCGAGGAAATCTCAACTTCCAAAAGCTGAATGCGGTGGGTGCATTCCAAGGGTACATTCTGAAAAGTAGGAGCCAAGGTGAACGGGCTCCTTTTCATCGTTGTAAATAAAGCAATGAATGTTGATGACGAACAGAGATATACTACTCTTTGTGTGTTATATAATTAAAACGCTGGATATACCTAAATAGCTGGAAGACATGGGGGTAGGTCTTTTTCCTCCAGTGAATGAAGTACTGATAGTAACCAGAATAAAGCATAGACAATTCGTTGTTAGTTTAAAGTAGATGCCACCATCTCCGATGTGAAATATGTATTAAATTGAAAATTTTGTTGGAAAAATTCTCAGCTATTTGCACTCGGAGCGCTTTAAGCGCTGAATCTGAGTGCATGTAAATATACGGACCGAGAGTACTAAAGTAAATCAAAATCCGGAGTGCATAGAGAACACATTTATAGCAGAAGTTCTGAGCTGTTTGCTCGTGTTAAATTCCGTACGATGCTTTCAAAACTTACATTACAATGTAGGGAACACCATAACTACATAAGTTTCCAATGGGCGAAATTAGGGTTGTAACGGAGCTTCGCCACCGTTTCCGTTACTGCGGAAGTTCCGCAAGAAATCGTATCTTCGCTTCCGCCTCCGCCTCCTCACAATTTTTGCGGAGTTATAACGGAGGTTTATTTACGTATTTATAAAATAAATAATGCGCAAGCTGCGACGCTCGACAACCGTCCGGCCGCGTTTGAGCGCAAAATGGTCAAGAATCAACTAGTGCGAGGCGGGAATGCGGCAAACACAATTTGTTGCTCCTTAATTTTCATTATAAGAAGGTAATAGTTTTTTTTACCAAGTATACTACTATTAATGTACGTATTTAAAATAAAAATTTTGTTTTAATTAACCATAAATTTCTATTTTTTCTATATGTACTTTCACCTCCGCCTCCGTTAACCTCCGCCTCCGCGGAGGTGAGACTCGTCGCCTCCGCATCCGCCTCCTCCGCTAACAAGCCTCCGTTACAACCCTAGGCGAAATATCAAAATCTTATATATTTGAGTACGAGTCTGTTCACTACTACTCACCTTGGTCATATTTTTTTTTTTTTTAAATATGCGTTTTGTTCTGCAGAATGATTTTTTTTTCTTTCTTCTTTGGACCCTGATTGCGTAGGCAAGTGGGGGCGGCGGCATTTCGTGAAATTTTAATGTATTAGTAAGTTAGCAGTTAGCTTATTACTCGGATTCATTTTTAAGCATATTGTATTCATGTATTGTATAAGCAATTGATGCAATGTTCGACCAATTATTAGTGAACGTAATAAACAAATAAAATGAATTTGTGTTAATTCTGTGTAACAATTGTCATCAAAACCAAGAAATTAGAACAATTCCCCATATCTTAACAAAGAAGATACTATTTTTAACCATCCCATTTAAAAAGTAGTATCATTGAAGTGCAAGGCCGTGCGCTCGCTGCAAGATGAAGAATGAAGGCTCGCTCGAGGGAAGGCTGTTCATATTCAAAGTCTGATGTTTAAAATTGAAGCTGAAATTTCTTTCTAGTTTTGTAGGAAGATGGGTATAAAATGGTTTTCTCCTGAATTTTAACTGTAGGTAGTATGCTAGAAAAAATATCCCATAGTATGTATGTCGCTGGTTTCGGACAGCGGTGGTTTATCGGCCACGACTTAAAAGTTGTAGCTGGTGTGAAACCAGTCAAGTGCTTTACTTTGTGTAAATTATTTCATCACCATTGCTCTCCGACATCTTCTTAAGCCAAAAAACTTCTAAGACATGTGATATCTACTAAGTTTATGTTTTTAACCTAAGGGTTAAAAACATTGAAAAAAATACAACAGAATTGAGAACCTCCTCCTTCTTTTCAGGCCGGTTAAAATCAAGATCATTTTATTATGTGTGCGCCTTTCTTATTTCAATACATCAACCGATGGATTCTGTAAATACATCATCCTGAAAATTTGAGTGAAGTGAGTGGTAGAGTGAGCGGCCTATAGTATCAATAATCTTTTACCATTAATTAGAATGACAGTTAATGGTTCAGCTCTTCTTTCTTCATCTTCAGCCTTTAGAGGTCCACTGCTGTACAAAGGCCTCCCCCAAGGCTTTCCACAAATACCGGTCTTGTGCTGCCCGTATCCATCGGCTTCCCGCGACCTTCACCAGGCCATCGATCCACCTTGTTGGGGGCATCCCTACACTGCGTCTTCCGGCACGTAGCCACTACTCCAGAACCTTACTGCCCCATCGGCCATCGGTTGCTTACAAAATCGCACTGCTGATTATAATATGTCTCACTGAAGACATTGCTGACGCAGATTTACACACTCTTCTTCTCTTCTTTGGCCTCGCTTTCTCCCGTTACGCGGGGTCGGCTTTCCTGGTGCTGAGGCGCCACTTATTCCATTCTGGTATGCGTCGTGATCTTTAAGCTTCAACTGCTTCATATGCTTGCGGATATTCGGTTAGGCCTTCCGCTCCCTCTCATCTTTGTAGCCATGGAAATGCACTTCTTCACGACATGGTCTCCTGGCCTTCGCTGTATATTTTCTGCAATTGGTGCAACCTTAAAGGAACCTCTTATATAACATAATTTTTTGTATATGCGAAACCTGAAACACGTGTCCAGCATTTTTAAGTAAATAATCTGTGTACAAAATTTCAAAAAGATGTAATGAAAAACTAGAAAGTTGAGAGCTTGTTATCTATCCTACTTGACTTTCCCAACAAAAATATGGTCAACGCTCCGCTCGGGCGGACGAGCGGTGCATTGACCTCTGGCGTCAGCTGTTGTGCGGGCGTACGCAGTACTATAATCTACCGAAAGCGCGCTCGGTAACCACACTGCAACAATTTCTAAATGTATTTAGGAAAAAATATAACATGGTGTAGAAATGATTAGAATCGATTCAGTTGCTTATTCTGAACAAACTATATTCAGGTTTCGCTTAAACAAAAAATAACGTATATTTATTGCACACCTTGCCTTAAAGTGTTACTCCGCCTGCCCATCGCAGCATTACTGAGATCTACACACAGCCCAAGATATTATTGTCAACTAGTTAGCACTTGATAGGCCCAGCCAAGAATCTGAAGCCATAGCTCAGTGACGTCACAAGAACAGAACAGAAACACTACTTCACACCTTGTATCACACGACATCTTGTCTTGTAAGTCAAATCCTACAATCGATGCGTTTAAATCAATAAATCCCGACCAATAAACTGAACCGTCTTCCATATCAGATGTTCCTCAGAATTAAGTACCAATAACGATAAATAAGTGAGTGGAACAAGTACTGAAGGTGTACCTCCACTGCCTGGTTTAGTACAAAGACCTCAAGTCGTATTTTGTTAGACCCTGGATTTTCATCGAGAAATAATTCTCTAGTGGCGATAAATTGCAAGTAATATATTGTGAGTTAGTGCAGTGAGTTAGCTACCGGTTTGTTGAAGTGTGGTTTAAGGGGAGGAGATGAAACGCGATGAGAGAATGTATGTTAAAGATTGCTCTTAGCGATAAGACCGCCTATTTTGTCACACTTTAAAAATCTTCATATTTATTTTCTGTAATTTAAATGGTGTATCTACATAAAAAGAGTATTCTATTGTATTGTATTTTATTTATCCTGTATAGATTCACGTTACGGAAGAAAAAAAAATGTAGTGAGATAATTAAATAGAATAGTTGTGTAAAAATTACGTTGTTACAATAGTATAGTAGTATAGTACAGACGCTTGCAGATGAAGCAAACTAAAATTTTTAATGTTTTAAAATCCCTGCTTCAATGCTTTAGCGATATGGGTTTGGGGTATGTTCCTTCCTGGATTAAGATGAGATAAACGAATGTTTTTAAAACAAATTCGTTTCAGTCTTTTGGATAAGATTCATCATCATCATCAGCCTCTACTCGGCCACTGCTGAACATAGGCCTCTTTCTTCATAGTTCTCCGCCAGACACTACCAGCCATCATATTGATGTCGTCGCTGCATCTCCCCCAAGAGCGTTCTACGCTACGTTTGTCAAGACGCGGTCTCCACTCGAGGACTCGTTTGCCCCAACGGTTGTCGGTCCTGGATAAATTTAGTACAACATTTTTTTATACACCGCTAATCGCCTCTAACTCGGTATGTATCAACAAGCTTGTTCTGTACAACATCGATGCGATCGGCGCACGCGACGCCCGGCGAAAGTGTGTGCTCAGCTTACAATCATATTTACTTACCCTCACGGTGATTTTCTCCGGAGTAGTGGACAGGAGCCGAGGCTTGACTTTATGAGTCAATATTTGAATTTGTATGCTACAGAAATATGGTTTGAGTAATGGAATTGCTATCCGATTTTACAGTAAACGCTCTTCCGTGTACTGTAAATTCTACCAACATCTTCAATATCTCTTGTACTTGAAGATGTGGGTTGAAAATGGTAAGGGTAGAGTATAAAAATAATCGTCTTTTAAAAAATATTGTAGGGAATCGTAAAAAAATTAAGTGAATCATTATACGTTGGTTATGACTATCAGCAGCAATAGGTTTCGTTATTAAACAGACACATTTTTAATAACAATAGCAATATGCTTCAAATTGATATTAACAGTGTTACGCAACCTGGCACCTGGCACCTGGCACATGCTGAGCTGGACTCCTATTTGGTGCAACCATCAGACATACGCCGCAAAGTTGTGTTTGAAACCGTTTCAAATGTCTGTGTTGTCTATGGGTGAATTTGTTTGTATTTTATCTTTATTTTTTTTTTGTACTATTTGTTTATCACCCTTCTTGATGTATTTTTTTTTCTTGTATTATCTGTATTGTGTCTTTTGTTGTTGCATCAAATAAATGTATTATCTATCTATCTATCTATCAATTAGAGTACTGGTCGCAAATATTTACATACTTTTACGTAACGCTCGTCTCTTAAACACCCCAAAAGAACCATTTTATTACAAACACAACTACAAACAAACATGGCCGCGACAAACACAGGTGTTGCTTATCTCGTCACTAATTAACGCAAGGGAAACTGTGCCGACAGCCCGGTCCAATTTATTTATGTTGAGATCCGCTTATTTACGAGGCGTTTACACGTATACTAATCAAGAAAGGTTTGATCTGATATAAGATTTGATGCTATCTTGAATCGCGATGTGAAAATACAATAATTTTTGTAAATAAATCGTGGAGTTTACCGAATAAATATACAGAATGTTAACTAACAGAGGGCGTTCCCGTTAACCCGAAGTAGTATAGCATACATACATGCTAAAAAAAATATTTCCATTCGAAAACAAAATGTTTTAAATTTTTTTCCAATAAGAAAATATTCAATAAAAATTTTAAATTGACATGTAAAAGAAACACACTGTACACACGAACATGAAAGACGGCAACGTCGCAATTTATTTATACATGACGACTACTATTTTGATTTAAAACAGGTTTCAAATTTATTTCCAATTAGATTTTTTTTTTCGGATTTTTTATGCTTATTTTTCTATGCTGATATTTAATCTATTAATGATATATATTAACGAGTTTAAGGAAACGCCCTCTGTTATTTCTGTTGTTTGTTATGTATCTTCGTGGGAAATGTGTCACCCAAAATAATTTCCGGAAGATTTTAATCGGCTTTCTAACGAAAATAAATACTTTTCTTCTAATTTCCGTTGCTAAAAAAGTGACAGCAAGTTATTATAGATTCAAAATAGGTTTCCCTACATACAGACGAAAAAGTGCCAAAGAAAAAAAATTCTGTGAAATACAATCATAGATCAATCAGCTAAACCCGAAAAGTAATATTACTGACTAAACCCCACCCGTCTTGCTTCATTTGCTTGTGCGACGGCCAGGGCCATGGTTTCTTGTTTAACCAACCTGCAACCCTGACCCAGGAGGCATTGGTCTTCATGGACCCCGTCACGATGTGCTGACATCTCCTTATAAAAAACACGACGCGCCGTTGATTCGGGCCTGATCCTCACCGGGCGGCGAGCTGCCCACTGCTCACCTCCCGCAGCCCCGCGCCTATAGTGGCTGGGAGTTCGGTGTCGTCTCCCGACCAGGGCGTCTCCTGCGGCGGCTGGTGGTGTGAAGGCTGGGATTCTCACTGCCTCACGCGCTCCGCCTTCTCCTTTACCAGCATCACAGCTTCACAGAAGGAGGTGACGGCCTGCCATGCACACTCGCTCCGGACCATGGCCTGGACCAGGGTCGTCGCGAGATCGCCGCCGATCACCGCTACGAAGACACGGCGATGCTCTACCCAAGTGCCTGAGAGGGGCTCTCTTGGCAAAAATAATAATAGCCGCTTAGGCATTGATCAGGTTAAGCTACGCTTACCGCGGTTAATTTGTGGATGGGACCATCTTTACTTTATCGAGACCACTCCGTGTCTCAGAAAGCAAGTTAAGCTGTTGGTCCGTTCTGTCATTTGTAGATCTTCGGCACTAGTTACGGGTCGTCAGATGTCCGAAAGCCTTACCAAGGGGTATCGTATTACCCAGTAACTGGGATGTGGAGGTCAGATAAGCAGTCTTTCCATGTACAATATTGGTATTCAGCTGAATCCGGTAAGACTGGAAGCTGACCCCAACGGGATAAGTAAAGGCAGGTGTTGAGGCTCAGATGTTAATAAGTTATTAAATCAAAGGCAAGTGGACGTATACTATATATTTAAAAATAATCTTTAACAAGTAATTCAAGTTTAAGGGATGTCTGCGCGCGGTCGTGTCGGACGAAGCAATGATGCTTTGTGGCCGGTCCCGTGGTCGACGCCGCCGCGCTGTCCGCGTCATCGAAGAGTGTGTGAACAGCTGGTGATGAAGATGATGATTCGTGCCTGAATGTAAACAGTTAATAACATCCACTGGTGAAGGTCGCGGGAAACCGCTGGATGCGAAAGGCGCAGGGGGCCTTATGTCCACCACTGGACGTCTTTCGGTTCAAATGATGACGATGAACATCTAGTAGATGAGACCACGTTTAACCCATCCATCCCCATTAAAATTACAACTGTCGGGATTTCCAGGTTACCTATTCTGCTGCACAATTGCTCCGATTCCGTTCCTCAGAATCCTTTTCCTGTAGGATGTCAGTTCTCTGCAGTATCTCCTGTACAATATTCCCCTGCGGAAACCCATTCGACGCCGAGATTGCGTCGAAGATAGTACTACTCAAAGTTAGGTATTTGTATTGTTTTGTGTGGAAGGCGCAACCTTAAAATCTTCTAAAATGGCACTAGTTACAGTTACGCATATACGAGTATGTAGGTACATATATTAAAAGTCAGAAAAAATACATCAATATGGGACTGAAGAGGACTTCGATCTCGAAATAAGAACGTAGCAATATATCGTAATATATTCAAAAATAAATAGAATTTTACACAACATAATTATTCACGTGTTCAGTATTTTTAAGTAAAGAATCTACGTACAGAATTTCACAAAAAATATCATGAAAAATTACCAAGTTATGGACTTGCTATTCTACTTGGTTGTCCCAACAAAAATATGGTCGCCTGCGCTCGCCCGCCCGTACGGACTGAACGGGCGGGCGAGCGCGGGCGTTGATCTCGAGAGTCAGCTGTGAATCTGTGATCTATCGACGTAACCGCTCGGTAACCACTATGCAGTCTCACTCTAAATGTATTTGGGAATAAATATAACATGGTGAAAAACTGATTGGAATCGATTCAGTTGCTCCTTCTTTGATTGATTCTTCGTTGATTCTGAACGAACTATATTCAGGTTTTGCATAAAAAAGAAATGTATATGTATATTTTTTTTACTTTATTATACGGAACGGCCCAAAATGTTTCACGCAGATATTATCCATTGTTTATGGTAAATAGACATTCAAAACTAAAAATAAATATAAATAAATCTAGAATTAAACCCAACGACAACACAAATAGGACAAAATTATTGTTTGAAACAAAATGGTCCGCTGACATGATTAATGACGGAAAAATTACTTATCTATCTAAGTCTGCATTGCAAAATCATTTGATACGACCTGATGAATTATTTATTTCTCTGTAGGTATTCTCGATCTAAATAATTATCTGCAAAATCTCCTCAGCTACAAATCGATGCAAATCTTTGCCGCAGGTGTTTTAACTTGAGTAGCCGACCATTTACTTAGCCAAATAATTTCTCCAGATGTCAGACTTCGATCTTTTGCATCTTTTGTCTTCTACACAAGCAAAATTGCACAAAGCTTCTTCATTTTTACAATAATACAGCCGCGTTCATTACGTTATTTACGTTGTTTTGCAGAGGATTATTTTAAACATATGAAGCAATGGATTTAGCCTTTCTTTCAGGATGGGAAATCATCAAATAACCTCTCCCGCTCGGAGTTTTGGCGGGAAAGTCAAGCCCAGTGTCACGCTCATTTCTCATTGAACTTTTAATAGTAGTTTATGAGACTGATACATAATGAGGGGTATTAAGCACGAGTGTGAGTTTAAAAAACGAGCGAAGCGAGTTTTTTAATAGTATCACACGAGTGTGTAATACGTAATTATGTACAGTTTCATACACTAAGTACTTTATCTAATCTCAGTGCGTCTAACGCCAACGCAACACAATTCCATTTATTCAGTTTCATAATTGTAATATTTATACAAAATGTTAACACTTATGCACCCTGCGTCACAGCGCATGCGCCTCACGCGGGTAATGAAAGGAGATAGTTTAGTTTAAGTTAAGCTAGTATATGTTAGGATAAATTAGGATAAGTTAGGATATAAAACTCAAGAAAAAACATACTGAAGACTAGGCTGTATGGCGTACTATGCCTTTGCCTTTTCCGTTCAAATGAACGGAAAGAATGAAACCAAAAAAAAACATTGATATAATATTAAACAGATATGATATTTTGTACGATTCAAGTTCAATGCGCTAGTGACTTATCTACCTTAGTTTAATATTATATCAATGGCTGTCTATGGTTTGTACAGTAATGAAAAAATAAATTATTATAACATTATTTTAATATAGAAATAATGTTATAATTTAATTTTTTAATTTCTTTTCGATATACTATTGGTAAAGTACGTCAATATAAACTCCTTTTTGGTTTAATATTTTTAATTTTTTGATATGAGAGTAGATAAAAGTATTTATAGTGTTGTTTACTAAATAAAAATGCGTGATTTATGTAGTAAAAAGTGCATTCAGTAAATAATTCATACAAGAACTGTGAAATATCGCAGCATAGTGGCCACATCATGACTTTGTCTCAAACCTCCCTTGTAAGACGGTTCACGCGGCCGTCTTTTTCGACATGAATAATTCATTACGTGACATTGGCTAAATGCAAAAACCGTGCGAAGCCAAAAAAGGAAGAAAGAAAAAAGAACCTCTCCCGCTCTGGAAAGGGCGTGTCAGACTTTTATTGACTAAAACCCGTGTTCCTCCACTTGCCTTTGCACCAGGGCCACAGTATGTCCTTCAAACAATCCACGGACTTGGCAGATTGATTATTGCCGTAATGAAGGTTTCAATGGGTTACGGCTCTTGAAACCCTCGGATTGCGTTTAACCCTTAACCACCTAGCACCTATTTCTGTCCTTTAACCACCTACGTGCGGTCACAGAGACCGCTAATATATTATTGCGATTATTTTGGGATCTATGATAAGATATTAAAATCCGGTTAAATAAAATGCATGTCTATACTTAATTGCTTTATTTAAGCGTCATAAATTAGCAAAAATAATATAAAAGTTTACAGCAGATGACAGCAAATATAACTATACTAAGAAAATGAGATCGTTATTCTAAAATACTTAAATTTTTCACTTTTTTTTTTCTTATTTCTTATAATTTGAATAAATTAAAAATAAAATTCAATAACAAAACTAAACAAAAATTAAAAAATTAAACAAAATTGCAAACCCTCAACTTTTACATTTTTTCGCGGCAGTAACAACACATTTTTTGCGAATACTCCAAACAAATAGGTACTTTATACACGAAACATAAGTAAGCCGTTTTGTGTTTCTTTTTTGGATCACACGTAAAGCATGTTTTATGAACTGCAAGTTTTTCAACAACAGAAGTGCTTGGTAAATCTTCCTTTAAATAAGAGACTCCAAATGTCAAGTGGTGTAGTAGAATTATTGAGAATACTACAGAATGCTGGTTTTACACCTGGCGTTTGCTGTACAATATTATGCTAAAGTGTCCTTGAACGAGTAACGTTAGGCACAGATGACCTGCGAAAACGATTGCTGCTGAAGTATTTTCTTTTTTCTTGGCCTACCTCTGGACTGCAAAGTCTAAAGCGGAATGTCATCTTCTGACAGGTCGCTTTCTTCTGGAGATCTGGACATAGATTGTGACCTTGAAGAGGTTGTTGGTGCCGGTAAGCTATTTTCATCGTCGTCACTCTAAATTTCAGATTCAGATCCACTTTCTTTAGCCTGCTCTTGAACAACGGCTACATCAGGTTCAACGTCGCTGAAATCCTCGCCAAAAAGGTCATTTTTGTCCGATACTTCTTGCTCAAGCCATTTTATAATATTTTCGTAATTTTTACTCATTATGACTCTAAAATAGTAGTAATAAATAATTATAATAAAACGTCAATCAACCACCGCCATGTCCCACAACCACCTACGTGCGGTCACGGAGACCGCTGGCGAATTTATTTTACTCACCCTGGTCAAACGCCCGCACGTACACACTTGCCGAGGGCTAGCGCGACACTGAGTGGTGCGTAGAAAAGGTACATGAACGCGCTTTGACTCACGCCACTCACACGCGGAAATATTTGAATTTGAAAAATCGTTGCGGTCTCTGAGACCGCAGGTAGGTGGTTAAGGGGTAAGACTATGTTACGCAGTATGTAGGCTGTCTCTTTACCTACAAATTGATCCGATAAAAGTTTGAGTATTGCACCTGAGAATGAGTTTATTTTCTTTGCAACGACAATTTAACGTTTGCTTACTCCTGTACTATATTCTAAAAACTATGTTGTAATTCTAGTTATTTTTTGAAACCTATAAATTATTCTACAGAGCTATACATTAGAGCTATACATACACCTCATTGTACTGACGACTGGTATCCGTACTTATTGTTGACATTATACATACATTAACAAAACGTGCACTGATAGATATATTTTCTTTGTAATTATAAAAAAAGTAAAACTAGTTCTTGACCGCAATCCCACCTGATGATAAACAGTGATGCAATCGTTGATGGTATAGTTTATTAAGAGCCTATTCATTCAAAAACAGTGATTAGGAAGGAAGACGGCAGTTGATCGAGGTGATGCACTGTTAAACCTAACAGCACGCCCAACGATGCTGCGCCAGAGGGAGATTGATCTGGAGATCCTCCACGACCAAACTTGAGACACAACAAAATTTGGTGCATAGTACCCGGCACACATCGCAACACAACTGCTCAGACCCGTCCTCCGTGCGGCTTTACCAGACATCATGCTGGAACACGACGAATCGCTTGGTGGCAAGAGTTTGTCTGCTGGGTCTGCCGTCAGCCGATGTTATGGAATACAACCAAGGAAATAAAACAAAAACCTATCATGAGACTATAAAATAAAATATCAGCCACATCGAAACCAAAGAAAGTAACATCTTCTAAAAAGATAAATCCTGAGGTCACGTAAAACGTCCGTGGAGGTTTTACCATAAACTTTCCATTGTAAGGAAAGACACCGGGAAAATGGCTTTATCATGTCCATATCGACTTTTACAAAGGCTTCACAAGGAATGGCAAAATATATTTTTATATCAAAGCAACCAAAAACACGAGAAAATATTGGTATCTCACTGACAGCTTCAATAAGCCTCTATTTTTCCAAAAACGTTCGGACGTTTTAGTCAACTTATCAAATCCTACAAAATTCAATTACGAAAATAGACCTTGTTGCCCGAGTTTAAAGTTCAAAGTCCGTCTGAAATATATGCTGTCAATTAAGGCAAGTCTCGTTCCTTGTCATGCTTGATTTATGAATGAACACGAGAGGAATAACCGTTAATTCCCTTTGGATTCGAACTTTCCCTTTCAAATGGCTACGTGACTTGTATCGCTTCGAACTTGCGCATCCATTGACGCAAATAAATCAATGTCAAGTTACATCATAGAACGTTGACGGCAATGAATTACGAATGATTCGGAAAACTCGACTGTCTTGAGACGTTCGCTGTTGAATAGTCATGAGGTAACATGAATGGGTCTGAATAATGTGAAGGTTGACTTGGTGCTCAAGGGACAAGATTTTTGTATGTAGTTGAATAGTAATGTGGGAAAGCCGGTTCACTTTTCCTTTTAATTTGAAGTAACAACGGCAGGTTAATGAAACGATTAGTTGATTAGTATTGATTGAACACTAGACTCGGGGAAATTTGCTTTCATTGCTGATTTTAGATCGGATTAATTGGCAACAAGATAGTTTATATACAAAATTGGTCCTGATTTCTAGAAATTACTCTTCTACATTTTTAATAAACTAGTACTTGATCGCAATCCCGCCTGATGGTAAGCAGTCGTGCAATCGTTGATGGTAAAGCGTGCTAGTTTATTAAGAGCCTATTCACTCTAGCCTTGAAGACACTCAAATTGTAGTCCGACGGAAACACCGCCGCTGGCAAATTGTTCGGTGTAAAGAGGAAGCGAAACGCTTCGTCCGGATCGTAGTAGACACTCGCCGTATGACAGGTCGTCCGATGATGGAACTAACTAAGATGGGGGAATTAAGTCATGCAATTCCCTCGCATACTCTTCAAAATGCATCCTATAGAACACCGACAGGCTGGCTACTCTTCACCTGTGCTCCAAACTTTGGAGACCGTTTTGAACAAAATGTGGGTCGCCAATTAGCCTTTTCGCATGACTCTCTACCGAATCCAAACTTGCCAGAAAGAAAAACGTATTTTTAATATGAAAACAAGATAAGTATCAACGTCAAAGACGTCGTCAGACGGAACGGCAACTCGATCCACCAACAGATAAAAAAGGAAAATCATTTTCTTTAGAAAACTGCCGATTACAATCGGAAACTCTTTCACAAGTTTCTATTACCAATTTCCTAATTATACCTTATTAAGAGACTGTCGTACATTTTACTGAATTAATGGTGAACCAAGTTGGTAATACATGCACATACATTCTCAATCTGGGCGATATGCGCTGGAGGGCCGCAATTACACCATAAAAACTAACTAGGACTAGTTCTTAATTAAACATGTTAGTTAAATTACTGTCCTATTTGCGCTTTTAATTCGAAGAAAACTAGTACAGTTTACATCGTGCATTTAGTTCTTATCGTTTCTCTGAATGGAGATTTCTCATTGTAATTATTTTGCTGGTGAATAAAATTATCGCAGTCGCAAAGCGTGGTATCAAATTAAAAGTCACACCGTTTATACGGTAGAAAGACTTAATAAGTCTTTTGTTCAAACTGCCGTGTCTGGTGAAAGACTTATAAAGTCTTTTTGGATCGGGTCGGATTAAATGACAAATATTGCCTTATAGAGTATACCTTTCTTACTTTATGTTACACAGACTAAATACGGAAAGAATAAGACAGGTATAAAACGTCACATGCTAAACATTAAAAAAGATTTTTATCGATTTTTAAAAAAAAAAAAAAGCGGGTAGGTCAACGGTGTCCGGTTTCACTATTTTTGTTCAGCTTGCAGATGCAAAATATGTATAGAAATGTTTGTTATTTTTACTTGATTATTGTACATTAATATGTTATTATGTAAATAAAACAATAACTTTGGTAAAAAAAATGCATTTTTTTTTAAATGACGTCTTTACGACTTTTAGCTAAGCCTACCTTCAATTTCGAATCGAAAATAGATTCCACGATAAAACTGTACAAAACTATAGACAATCATAGCTTATTTCTTAACGATTTCAGTGACATACGGTGTGTCGAGCTGCGCTCTTTAATTTCCGAGGTATCGTAGTTTTAGCGAACACAATTTCGGCCGGGCGCACTCACACCACACACCCCCGGAGTTACGCAATAGGGGCCGAACATTGTCAGATTAGGCTGAGAAAGAGTACCTTTTGCACGTCTAAATTACGAAAGACCCCCAAAAAGCCCGCCCCTCGCCACTTCCTAGTGCTTTGGCTGGAAAGAAGAAGTGGTGAAACAAACTCCCCAACAGCACAGCTTTCTATTCAGTTAAAAAAAAAAAACTCTTCACTACATACATTATACTGGACATGTAAAGTAACTAACATTACAAGAGAGAACATTAAATTAGATTATATTCCATATGTCAGCTAGTCACTTCAATTACCCAGCAAAGACAAAAAAAAAATTAAATTTAAAAATGTAAGTAAAAACTTATTGCCTAAATAAAAGACTCCAGACATAAAAGACGTCACAGCTTACATATTCATAAATTACTAGGTCCAAAAATTAACAATTATATCATCATCATCATCTCAGTCACATGAAGTCCACTGCTGGACATAGGCCTCCCCCCAGTATTTCCAAAAAAAAACTTGAGGCAATTATATGAGCTCATATAACTATAATAATATTTTTATACAAAGAAATACTATAAAAAGGCTCTTGAGATGGAAGATATACCCATTCTCAACATTGGAAAGTTGCTAGCTCGGATACAGGCCTTTTTTCTGTAAGAAGTGTGCCGTAATCTACCCCGCGTACCCAGTGCGTATTCGTAAATGACATGGCTACGAATTTTGGTGTCAAAACATTTTTTACCTCTAAACATTTTTTCCTTTGGCAGTTTTAAAGAAATGAAATAATTGGCAAAAAAAAAATGCGCTTGTCTGGGTTCAAATCTACAACTCGAAAGTCGCGGTCATTCCTATTAGGATTCCCTTGCCCCAAAAATCTAGGCAGAAGGGATTCTAACAAAAGATATGAAACTACGAATAGCTTTACCGAATGTAATAAAACTTGTCTCTGCAACATCAGAGGATAACCCACAAAGCAAAATAAAGTGCTTCGTTAACATAACAAAAGACTGCAATACAAGAAATCAAATTAGATTCATACGAAATGATAGTCATTTTCTTTTCATTGTGTGATTCCATTTATTTCTACATCAGACGAACAATGTCTATCATCATAATCAAAAGACATTATTTTTATATACATATATCTCCGAAAGCAACTCTTACCGAATCTTATAGTTTTGAAATACTATAACCAAATCCTAAAATTTCGTAATATTATGTATAACAAATTCCGCCTCTGTAAAAAACTAGACCGTGAAATCTTTACGTGGATTTTAATGGCACGAATTTTATTTTCGCAGCCCTCTTTGTTTTTGACAACAATAGGGTGTGATGTAAACCTTTTGAAACTTTTCTGTGTTCATTTATTTATGTATCATTATGAAGGTAAATGCTTGGGACAATGGAGAGATGTTTTTTGTAACCTTTTTAAGGTATTTTGTCATGTAATATGTTGGAAAACTCATCTGTATCCGTCGGCCTTATATTTTTTATTAATGCTGTGGTATTTTAAAATTGTGTGTTGTTTTGTTTATTTTTTGAATTTCCGTAGTGTGAAGCGTTAATGTTTTGAGTTTGTAGCTATATGGTTTGTAGGCCCTTATTTGCCAGTGTTTCCGACGTTAAAAAAGAAAATGTAGACGAAAAAGGTTAGTTGCTAATGCTCGTTTTGGTGTCGTCAAACATGTTCATATTTACTTGTATCCTTTTATGCGTTATGTTTGACACAAATAAATATATCCTTTCTTTTTCTCTTTCGAATTCTTAATACCAGACATCAACAAGTCTATGAATTTCTCAACATATAACATTAAGGTCCCATTTTTTAGTAACAGGACGGACTTTCTGAATATACACGGAATTACCTAGTTTGTAGTACCTAACATTTTTGTCTTTGCAAGTTATATAAGGAGCAACGAGTCTTTCACAGCTTGATGGAATTAAGGCAGACAATAAGGTTTTCCATAATAGGAACTGCCATTAACCAGACATTAGATGTCGTGGTGTTTATTAATTCTTTGGACAATTGTGTTAAGGAATATGGTGCAGGGATTTTTGCCCTGTAGTGGCATTATATTGTACCTATATTACGTTATATAGTACTAGCTGTTTCCCGCGAATCTGTCCGCGTGGACTTCAAAATTAAAAAGAACTCAGTTGATATAAAATAAGTGCCTGTTAAAATAATGGGCACTTGCACTTGTTGGGAGCTTCCCAACAAGTGGGTCTAAAAATGAACATGGATAAGACGAAGATCATGTCGAACTCTCATGTCGCACCCACTCCAATTGTAGTTGGTTGCTCTGCACTCGAAGTTGTTGACGAGTATATATACCTGGGACAGAAAGTCCAACTAGGTAGGTCCAACTTCGAGAAAGAGGTGTCTCGGCGAATCCAGCTCGGTTGGGCAGCGTTCGGGAAGCTACGCTACATCTTCTCGTCGTCCAAGATACCACAGTGTCTCAAGACTAAAGTCTTTGACCAGTGTGTGTAAGTGATGACTTACGGAACTGAAACGTGGTCGCTCACAATGGGCCTCATACGAAGGCTAAGAGTCACACAAAGGGCAATGGAAAGAGCTATGCTAGGAGTTTCTCTGCGTGATCGAATCAGAAATGAGGAGATCCGCAGAAGAACCAAAGTCACCGACATAGCTCTGCGAGTCGCTAAACTTAAGTGGCAGTGGGCAGGGCACATTGCTCGTAGAACCGATGGCCGATGGGGCAGTAAGGTTCTGGAGTGGCGGCCACGTACTGGAAGACGCAGCGTAGGGAGACCCCCAACAAGGTGGACCGATGACCTGGTGAAGGTCGCGGGAAGCCGATGGATGCGGGCAGCACAAGACCGGTCATCGTGGAAAGCCTTGGGGGAGGCCTTTGTCCAGCAGTGGACATCTATAGGCTGAGGAAGAAGAAGAGAAGAAGAAAATAATGGGAGCAATATGTATGTCAGCGTTAGCTCCCGTTTTCGCAAAAAAAAATTGTTACTGCTGTTTCCCTATTGGTCATAGCAAGATTTTATATAGCCTATATCCTTTTTCAGGCTCTAGACTATCTGTGTACCAAATTTCATTACAAATGGTTCAGTAGTTTTGGCGTGAAAGCTGGACAGATAGACAGAGATACTTTGGAGGATTATCATATCTATCTATAATAATCTACCTTAACGTTAATTGGCCTTACTATTCTTCTGCCTCTACTTAAATTCTGTTTGATGTATATGTCATTCTGTATCATTAACAGGATTAGACCTAAAGACTTCCCGGAGTATGGAGACAATTGTGTATACAAATTACGTCACGCATAAGACAACTCAATCCTCGTAACAGAATCATGCACTGACTAATCCCAACCCACTTACGTTACTCAGTATCGGAAAAAATTTAAAGGCTTCCCCATATTGTTGCAGACTAGGAACTGTATGATATCTCCCCATTGTTTGAACGAATGTGTTAACTTCTTGTAACTTATGTAACTGAGTGAACACAACTTGGTACTAAAGTTCTAAGAGGGACGTAGAGGGGTTCAAATTGTCAAAGTATACATAACAGTGTAGAAAATTATAGCTATGCATTTAGAGAAGGAAGTAAATTGTAAACAGAATTCCACCAAAAAATACTCCGAAATGATTTCTCTTATTTAGGAGTTGCAAATGGATATGTATATATATATATATATATACATTTCATGCCGAAGCATAAACATTGGTGACTGCAAACTTATACGGTTTCAGAGTGTTTATAATAGGTTTTTATTCTCAATAGACTGTATACCATATGTATATAATATAGTTTTTAGTGATTCAGCAGTGCCATAGCACTGCTGAATCACTAAAAATCTGGCACCAAGTTTACCTCTGGGAGATTAAGATTTTTAGACAGCAAAGAATTTTTGTAGGTTTCAGCAAAAATAAAGTATGACATCAATCACTGCATACAGTAGTAGGTGGTCTTCGAAAATCGAAACGGCCTCCTATTTCCTAATATATCAATATCCAATTCATCAAGCTAAGTTACTACTTCCTCAAGATCAATAATTAATTACTGAAGGAAATAAAACCAAAGAAAATGGCCAAGTATAATGGATCGTAACGTTACGAGACTAAAACTTTTCTGCCGTAGAATTGTAATAACGACTCGAGTACTTTTATTATTTTACTGGCATATTGCCACGTAGATAAACAACAAGCATTAATATTTTATACAGCAGGAAAAGTTACAATAACTTACAAAAATACTCATAGATACTTTTCAAAATGGATCAGAAAATAATTCATTGAACTCAATGCTCAGTATCTTGTCAATCCTTCTCTGTATGAGAGGAGGGCAGTGACCAGCAGTGAGACGATAAAAAGGTTGTTGATGCTCTGTATCAAATTAAAAATCCGTTATTCAGATTAGGCTAAGAATCAACACTTTTTGATATGTCAGCTAGCCATGCCAATATACCAGCAAAGACAAAATTTCGGAAGTAATTACTAAAATTATGCTAAAACAATTGAGCTAACGCGATAACCAAAATGAATAATATACCATTAATATTCTGTAACATCTGTACCACAGTAATCAATATACTTTTTAAAAAACTTACTGAATAGGTAGGAAAACGGCAGTTGAACGAGGTGATGCAGTGCGAAACCCAACAACACGACCAAGGATGCTACAACATTTGGCCATTTTACCCGGCACTCATCGCAATACAACCGCTCAGACCCGTCCTCCGTACAGCTTCACCAGACATCAAGCCGCAACACGACGAATCGCTTGGCGGCAAGACTTTATTTGGTGGGTGGTACTTAAATTCTGCCGGCAGCCGATATTATGGCCTACCACATAGCAAAATCAATATACGCTTGCTTCATTATAATTACAAGCATATTCAACCACATAGCAGATCAACACGCCATATTGCGGAAGTAAGTAAGAGTTGGTAATTATCAAAATTCATGTACCACCAATAAAATAGCTAATTGTTACAATAACACTTAAAATAACTGTTTATGACGCCTTGCGAGCGCACTGGATTAGGGTTGATAACTAAGTGCATGAAGGTGATTTTAATAATGAATAAATAGATAAAGGCAACGTTTATATTAATCTAAATTGTAAAGAAAAATAGTAATGGTATTCTAGATTCGAGAGATGTTAAAAGTGAAGAAGATGGAGAATATGCTGGTGAGAACGAACGAGGTGAAGAAGGCGCGAAAGTGAACGTGGAAGAAATGGACGTGGAGATAATGTTTACTGAAGTTTATTTCCTGTACATAAAACTGTTGAATTGTCTGAGAATATTTAACCTTATATAAATACAAGTTTAGAGAGAATTAGTTTTCTGTAACCAATGGTTGCCTCTAAAAATTAGCGTTAAATACCTAGTTATCTAAAGCTCACCTATTTGTCAGGATATTAAATCAAAAAGTAAGCTCTGCAAAGTCATTTTTTTTTTTTTTGCAAAAACAAATTATGAAAGTAGTTTCAAAATTGTAAAGAAAATGTATTGTGCGTAATTGTTCTGATTTGTGTGTACATATGCGCAAAGCATAAAATGTTTCAAAAATTTGTCCTGGAGAAAGACTTGCCTGACAAGAGAAATTTTAAAATTGAATATGGGAGAATGATCTTTTGCACTTGTTCTTTTTTTTTTTATTTGGTCGGCGACGACGTCGGTATAATTATCATTTTCTTCCTAACTATTAGGCCACTTTTCAATAGTAACGCCTTTTCTTGTGATATAATCTTTAACATAATCTATCCATCATTTCTTCGGTCTTCTACTACTGCCTATGTGTAGTAATTACAATGACTGCATAAAAGGCAATGAGTAAAAAATCCTAAGCTTTTTGAATAATTTAGCAGATGGCAGTTGTAATTTCAAGTAGTAACCCTGAAGTTAGCATGACCAGTGAACTGCTTCAGCTATTTCTTAGCTGGCCGTGCTCATAATTTTAATGCGTCAAAACCAGTAGCTATTAAGATCCTGGATACCGTTGAATACCAAGGACGCGCAGCATACTCTTACAGGTTCATACTATGAGATATCGATTTAGAACTAGAGTGATTTATATTCGAGATCCCAATATTGATACTATGCAATATACTAACGATGATGGACTAATATGTAAATAAAGATAGGCACGGAAATAAAGGATTTCGTGGAACTGAAACGGTGTTCAAACCTAATTAGTAGTATATGTAACTGTTGCATCATGTATTCTGTGACAGATGTTTGATTGTTTGTGCAAGAGCCGTTACCGTAGGTGACCTCAATTTGTTTCCGAATCGATTATTTGTTAGTTTTTACAGAATATTAACACCACGTATCGAACGAATTTTTTTTTCAGTTTAGTGGATGCTTTTTCGTGAGGGTTGGTCAATATCTGTTGAATACAGCCCTCTAAGTGAAATACCTCAACTTTAAGGTATCTAATAAGATTTTCTATCGTTCCCTTTTTTAGATAATTAGAAGCTACTGCTTGACCGCAATCCTGCTTGATGATAAGCAGTAATGCAATAGTTGATGCTAAAGCGCGCTAGTTTATTAAGAGGCTATTCACTCAAAAAAAACTGAGTGAATAGGAATGAAGACGACAGTTGAGCGAGATGATGCAATGTTAAACCCATCAACACGATCAACGATGCTGTGCCAGAGGGAGATTGATCTGGAGACCCTCCACAACCAAACTCCCGACACAACAACATTTGGCGCATCGTACCCGGCACACATCGTAACACAACTGCTCAGACCCGTCTTCCTCAACTTCCGTACAGCTTTACCAGACATCAGGCCGGAACAGGACGAATCTCTTGGTGGTGGTAACTTCTGCCGGCAGCTGCTGTTATGGCCTACCACCGAGAAACTTCTTCTCACAATATAATCCCCTTAGTAGGGCCAATAGTTTGCGGAAACTGAGACTTAATAAACTGCTTGTAGGACAGTACAGCATCTGTATTCTTAATCAATGTGATTCGCCGGTGCTAGGCATTAAATAGCCTTAGGGGTAACAATTATTCAGGTTCAAGGGAGGCGTGGGGTAGACAGCATAAATAACCTATAAAGACTACGAGCTAAGTTTATTTATTGCGTTGCCATGGTGATCGGGAAAAATAGTATCTACTCTTGGCGAATATATACAGGAAAAAATGTTGACTAAATAAACTTTTGTTGGAGTATACGGTATGTTGGGTGGAAATGAGATTAGATAGCATGTTCTCATTTGCCCGCCTTTATAATGTTATGATGTGGATAATGTGTTTCCATATGCTCAGTACTAAGATATGGAAAGATAATCATTGGTGAGTGATTATATTCAGATCATGGAACAAAACGACATCGCGGCAAGTCCAAACGGAGATGGTGGTATGAACTGGACTCTTGGACTCTTTAATAAAGATTGATCCGCTGCTGCAGACTAGACAGGTGGAGGTGCAAGAAGAGTAGGGAGGCCTTTGTCCAGCAGCGAGACATTAACAGCAAAAAAACAACTGAAACGACGTTAGACGATGCACGGCTTTCAACTCCGCACCGCTGTGCCGGTCGGAGTGGGGGGGAGGGGGAATGTTAGGTTATTTTCGTTGGGGTGCTAGTCGAAGAGCCTCCACGTGGCGCACCCTGGGCAACGCCAGCCCCAACTGCCCACCGAGTTCTGGTGGACTCTTGGCTCTGGCGGCAAATACTTCACACGGGGAAGGGCCGGGTTTCAGTCACCGATCATCTTTGATGGTCGTTGATGGGAACCTGGCCTATAGGGGTTCGCATGCATCCGCTTCCACTCTGTTAAGCAGAGTCGAAGTGGATGCATGCTGGGGTATACCGTAATCCCTCAGGGGACCGGGGGCTGTCGGGGCGTTTGTCCGGGCCACGAGGGGACACCTCTATAAAACGGCCGAACCACGGGCGGCATATCCCGTCTCTAGGTTATTGCAGACCTGACGGACTAGTAATCCGTCGAAAATTGCAATCTAATCCTAAGTTTTGGGGGCTCGGCGAGAGGATGAATGGCTGGAGGAAGTCCAGTCGTTAGAGCTCCCCACTGTAGATACCTGCCGCCCTCTACAGTATGTAGGCTTACCTTGAGTACGACGCTCTGCTCATGTGTTGACGACAAAACGCTAATTATCGTGGGACTTGATATGGAGAACTTAAAACAAAACAACAAAAAACGGACCGACCAAAATAAAAATAACGACTTAAGGCGAGCAATAACGGACCTGATTTGCAACACGGACGGCAACAAATCGGAGAGGAAGGAGACTGATGCCACCTGTGCGACCGGACGGTCGTCGGTGATCACGGTGGCATCAAGTGAGGGGGCACGCGACGCAATGTCTGCCCAAAGTGGTTCCGTGGGGGAAAGCAGAAAGGCCACACGGAAGCACTGGTCAAGCGGCGCGTCAGAAGGTGAGGGAGCTGGATCCGGAAACCCGGAGAGACCAGCTTCCAAGATCCTCAGGACGGGAGCTGGCAGGGGTAAGTCCCAACACTCGGTGGGGCTCTCCCAGGCCAGGCGGTTTCTGCGGGATGGACCGTCGGACTCGGAGTCCACTTTGACTGCCTCCGAGACGGAATCCCAACGAAAGAAAGGACGTACCAAGGGGACTGACCTCTCGGTGGCTGCACCCAAAGACCTTCGGGCGAAGGCTAAGGAGGGGGCGGCGGCCATTGAGGGGGTTCTGAAGAAGTCCAAGAACATTAAGGGGACGTGCATCCGGGAGATCAGGGATGCTTCGAGCAAAATGCTCGAAGCCGTCAGATCCCTGGCCTCCCGGAAAGAGGATGAAGAGGTGAGGCGGCTGAGGGCCGATAATAAGCGCCTGCAGGGGCAGCTTGCGGCCCTACGGAAGGAGGTGGCCGAGCTGCGCAGGGCTTTCTCCGAAAGGGGAAGCCCTCGCGGCAAGAAGAAGCGGTCACAGGACCTGGCCCCGGAGCCGGTCCCGCAGCACCATTCCGAGGGTTTTACGTGGGACGACTTTACCCGAGGAATAGAGGTCCTTCAGCGCGAGCTCATGAACCATTTTGGGGGGATCATGACCGCGCGGCTGGAGGGCCTCGAAAAGGACGGCCGCCTCTTGCCGGCTAAGTCTCATCGCCCCTCCCTGGCGGCCGACAGGCGATTGGGTCAGCCCTCGGCGGGGGAGAGACGGGAGGCAGAGCCGGCGACACTTATGCCGCCGGCTAACATGCCTAAAGAGGCCAGGCCGGTCAAGGTCGGAGGGCCGAAGGGACCGAGCGGGCGCGGAGGGGCAGAGGCCCCCGAGCCAAAACGCGCGCGGGAGCAAGTCGCCGGAGGCTCCAGGGCGGTGCAGCCTCTGGTTCTGGAGGAGCAGTCGTGGGCCACGGTAGTCCGCAAAGGGAGGAAGAAGACTGCCGCTGCCCGTGCTCCCACTCCGGGCCCGAAGCCAAAGGGGTCCAAACCGGCGGGCCCCAAGAAGAAGGTCCCTAAGGTGCCGAAGAGGCCTGCCGTCCTCGTGGCCCTCAAGCCGGAGGCGGTGAGAGAGGGCACCACGTATGTGGATGCCCTCAAAAGGGCAAAGGCGGCCATCAATATGGCGGAGCTAGGGGTGACGCCACAAAAGGTCAGGAGGACAATGACCGGAGCCTGCCTCCTAGAGCTCGCGAAGGAGACCTCCCCCTCCCAGGCCGACACCCTAGCCAAAAAAATGGCAGAGGTGCTCGGGGAGGTGGCCGAGGTCTCCCGACCTACGAAGATGGCGGAGATCCGGATGGCAGGGCTCGATGAGTCGATAACGGCTGAGGAGCTGAAGGGCGTCCTGGCCGAGGCGGCCAAGTGCCCTCCCGACCAGATTCGGGTGGGCACCATAGCCCTGGGGGCGAGGGGCACGGGCTCGGTCCGAGTGTCCTGCCCCGTAGAGGCCGCGAAGGGGCTGGCAGAGCGGGGAAAAGTGGTGGTGGGTTGGAGTGTTGCTTCAATCCACCTACTGGAGCAGCGCCCCATGCGCTGCCGCAGGTGCCTAGAGGGGGGGCACACCGCGACGCTCTGCCCGTCCAAAACGGACAGGAGCGGCCTCTGCTTCCGGTGCGGTCAGGCGGGCCATATGGCCATGGGCTGCAGGGCCCCTGTGAAGTGTGCGGTATGCACGGACAGGGGCCTACCCAGCGGCCACAGAATGGCCGGCTCCGCCTGCAATGCCCCACCGGTTCGGGGCCGCTCCGCAGTGGGACCGCCAGCGGCCGGCTCTGCGACCACCACAGTAGGAGAATCTGCGGCCACCGCAATAGAGGGGACACCGATGGACACTGCTAATGCCCAGTAGGTCCATCGGTGTCATATTACAAGTCAACGCCAACCACTGCGCCAGGTCGCAGGACCTGTTGTGCCAAGACATGGCGGAGTGGGGGGCGGATTTGGCGGTGGTGTCAGAGCCATATTTTATTCCGGCGTCGGCGGGTTGGCTGGGGGCATCGGATGGCCTGGCTGCGATCGCAAGACCAGCCGCGAGCACCGGTCCCCCTATCGTTCTTAGGGAGAGGGGTCCGGGGTTTGTTGCGGCGCAGTGGGGGGATTAGTGGTCATCTCCACCTACTTCTCCCCCAATCGCAGCCGGGCCGAGTTTGATCACTTTTTGGCGGCCGTCGAGGGAACGGTCCAGAGGGCGGCTCCACGCCCCGTGTTGGTGGCGGGAGACTTCAACGCCAAGCATGGCGCGTGGGGGTCTCCCGTCACGAACGGTTTCGGTGAGGACCTGGTGGAATGGGCCCACTGCTTGGGTCTCCAGGTCCTCAACCGGGGCAACACCCCGACGTGCGTGAGGTGGCAGGGTGAATCGATAGTGGATATCACCCTGGCCACCTCGACCCTGGCCAACCGAATCCGGAACTGGCGGGTAGAGACGGCGGTGGAGATCTCGGATCACAGGTACGTCCGGTTTGAGATCTCCACGGCGGGTCCTGCGGCCCCCCTTCACCTGGGCCCCGCGGCAGGCGCCTCCTCATTCCCGAGGTGGGCGCTTGCGCACCTCCGCAGGGACGTCGCCGAGGAGGCGGCGGTGTTCCGAGCGTGGGCTGAACCGCCGGCCCACCTTACTGGAGACGCGGACGGTATGGCGGACCTCCTCGCTGAGGACCTGGAAGTGGTCTGCAGCGCCGCCATGCCGAGGGCCCGGGGCTACCACCGGAGGAAGCAGACATACTGGTGGACGCAGGAACTCGCTCACCTGCGTGCCGCCAGTATGGCTGCACGGCGCGCCTACCTGAGGTGCAGGAGGCGCGCCGTAAGGGGGCCCGGCGAAGAGGACGGTCTTCGCCGGGCGTACAGAGAGGCCCATCGAGCCCTGCGTACCGCCATATGCAGGGCAAAGGTCGCTGCTGCTGAGGAGTTTCTGGCACTCCTCGACAGCGACCCCTGGGGGAGGCCGTACAGGGTGGTGAGGGGGAAGCTGCAGGGAGCGGCACCCCCCATCTCCTGTATGGAGCCAGCCCTATTGAGAAGGGTCCTGGAAACTCTGTTTCCGGACCCGGGACCCTTCACGCCCCCCAGGATGCCCGCCTCCAGCTCATCCATTCTGGAGGTGTGGACCGATGGGCCTCCCGTAACCGACGGTGAGTTGGACTCCGTCAGGGAGAGGCTCAGAGCCAAGAACAAGGCTCCGGGCCCGGACGGCGTCCCTGCGAAGGTGTTGGCACTAGCCATGGAGCACCTGGGGGATCGGCTCCGAGCGGTCATGAATACATGCATCGCGACGGGCCGCTTCCCCAGGAGATGGAGGGTGGGCAGGCTGTGCCTCCTTCGCAAGGACGGACGTCCCCCCGACTCACCGTCGGGCTATAGGCCGGTCGTGCTCCTGGATGAGAGCGGCAAATGCTTCGAGAGGATTCTCGCCGCTCGCATCCAGGAGCACCTGGAAAGCAGGGGACCGCAGCTGGCGGACTGCCAGTACGGCTTTCGGACCGGCCGGTCCACGATGGACGCGGTGGCTCGCCTCAAGAGGTGGACTGAGGCGGCGACAGCAAGGGGTGAAGGTGTCGTCGCGGTGTCGTTAGACATCGCGAACGCGTTCAACACCCTCCCTCACGAATGCATAGAGGCGGCACTAAATTTTCACGAAGTGCCCCTCTACCTCTGCGCCCTCGTGTCGGACTACCTCTGCGAGAGGAAGGTCCTATACGAGGACGCAGAGGGTCGCGTCCAGTCGTGGACCATGAAAGTAGGAGTACCCCAGGGATCAGTGCTTGGTCCCCTGCTCTGGAACCTGGGGTACAACTGGGTTCTGCGTGGCGCGCTCTTGCCGCGAATGGATGTGGTCTGTTTCGCGGACGACACCATGGTCGCGGTGAGGGCGCGCGAGTGGGAGGAGGCGGTCCACCTCGCGTCGGTCGGCACCTCTCTGGTCGTCCGACGCATCCGCCTCCTGGGGCTGGAAGTGGCCCTCGAGAAAACGAGGGCCATGACATTCCACGCCCCGCGACGCAGAACCCCACCGGGGCTCCGTATCCGGGTGGAGGGGGTCCAGGTTCCCGTCGAGGTGCACATCAAGTACCTCGGCCTGATCCTGGATCCCCGTTGGGATTTCGAGGAGCACTTTAGGGTCCTCGCCCCGCGGTTGTGTTCTGTCGCAGCCGCCCTCGGACGGCTCCTCCCCAATTTGGGGGGGCCGAATTCGGCGTGCCGTCGGCTGTACCATGGTGTGGTGCGGTCGATGGCACTCTACGGAGCCCCGGTGTGGGCGGAGTGCCTTTCCCGGCGCACAGTGGCCCTGCTGCGGAAGCCGCAGAGGGTCATCGCGACACGGACCGTGCGGGCGTACCGCACGGTCAGCCATGGGGCTGCCTGCGTGCTCGCGGGCACGCCGCCGTGGGAGGTCGATGCCCTGGTTCTGTCCCAGGTGCATCGACACCGTGTCGCGGCCCGGGAACGGGGGGAACGACCCGCCTTCGAGGAGGTAAGGCGGGTCCGAATAGCGGCTCAGGGGGAGGCCCTGAGTCGGTGGAGGGAGGCACTCCACACACCAGCTGCCGGCCACCGGACGATTGGAGCGATTCGTCCGGTGTTGGAGGGATGGGTTGGGCGCCGGCATGGCAGCCTCACCTACCGCTTGGTGCAGGTACTGACCGGACATGGGTGCTTCGGTCACTACCTGCACCGTGTCGCCCGTCGGGAGGAGTCGCCGCGGTGTCACCACTGTGACTCTCTCGACGACACGGCCGAGCACACCTTGGTGGAGTGCCCGGCCTGGCGAAACGAGCGCCGCGATCTCGTTGCGGCGCTCGGAGGCGGAAGCCTCTCCCTGGCAACCATGGTGCGAGCCATGGTTGAAAGAGAGAGTGCATGGGAGGCTGCCGCCTCCTTCTGCGAGACCGTCCTCTTGCAGAAGGAGGCAGCGGAGAGGGAGCGGGAAGAAAATGCTCTTGCCGCTCCCATCCGGCGTAGACGGGCGGGGCGAAGAAGGCGGGGGACGAACCCCCGTCTCCTTTAGCCCCCGAGTGTGACCAGCGTGTGTGGGTAGCTCCCGCACGCGCATTGCACTGGTCACCACGTCTGGGGATTATCCGTTCCCGGGTAATCCTCCCTAGGCGCGGAAACCGGCCTAAATTAGGCCGGTAAGCCCTGAGAGTGGCCCGGAGTCAGATCTTCGGGCCGAGCCCGGGTCACTCTCAACGCAGGGCTCGAGGGAATCGAGTGTTTTTAGTGGGTATTCCCGGCTCCGGCCGGGCGAGTCCCACACACGCCTGTCGCCTAGCTAGCGGCGGGTACGGTGCGTAACGCATTTTCACTCGTATAAAAAAAAAAAAAAAAAGGTTATTTTCGTTACGGAATTCCTGGATTCAGTCTCCACGCTCAAGGCCCGCGATAGAAGCTGTGCAATAGCTTAAAAATTGGCTCATCCAACAATAACTCTTGGTACTCTTTATAAAAAAAAAGAATTCGCTGAAAAATGGGAAATAAAAATCTTTCAACGCAACTCAAAAGGCTACATTAAAGGATCAAACAGGGCCCATAGATTTAAGCCGTCGAAATTTGCATTCAAATCAAAAACTCAATCAAGGCGTTATTTTCTTCCAAATAAAAGCCTTGGCCTACTTTAAAGGCAAATTTTCCTTAAAACGTAATGAGTTCTTCCTTTGTTCGATTACTGTAATTGCACATGGAAGGACTTCTTTCCTTCTAAGATCCAATTTCGAGTTCGAGGTTGGGGCTTTTACTGGTTCATTTAATTTATCTTTTCCTTACATTCACACCCAATGTATTTGGAGAAAAGATTTTTGTATTGTGTTTCAGGTGTAACTTGATGAATGTATTCGGGGTTTTCTTTTGTTTTAAGAATTCAGTATTCTGAAGACTTTGAATAAGTTTTGTAAAACCACGCGATGGAAAGGTTCATCAGGAAAGAGAAGTAGTAATAATAATTTATTTATTTAAAGACAACAATGGTCCAATGGTTCGTAACTTATCTACTAAGGGTTAGTAACACTTAAAAACTAATCATGCCTGCCGCACAAGCAATGCTAACCAGTACCTAAGCACCGGCGCATCGTAGGTACTTGTCAGCCATGGCTTGTAGGATGCTGTTAGCGTTGGTCCTAGTTCTACCTAGCAACGAGGCCGCCTTTTTTAAGAGAGAAGTGTTGGAAGACCAATGAAATGGTGGGCTGACGATATCATCCAAGTAGTCGGAACCGATTGGATGAAACTTTGTTAAGACAGAGAGCTATGGAAGAAGATGCAGGAAGCCTTTACCCTTACAGGGGTCCATGTTTCATACTCAGATAGTAATACTATTAATATAAATTAAGCAAACTTAATAACAAGCTACTAACAACACTTGAAATATGTAAAAATATGGAATACATGGCTTTATTATTACTGCGCCGCGCGGTTTCACCCGCGTAGGTTTCGATATGTTTTTTTTTTTATATGCTCCGCTCCTATTGGGCACAGCATGATGTTATATAGCCTAAAGTCTTCCTGGATTGATGAGCTATGCAACGCAAAAATTTTCAAATCACTCCAGTAGTTCTTGAGATAAGCGCGTTCAACCATACAGACAAAAAAAACTCTTCAGATTTATATATTAGTATAGATTAAAAAGCGGTGAATGGGTTTTCTATAATTTTTCGTTACTTACGTAAAAACTATTTCGTACACTTCGACCGCTTTAGCCGGGTACTCACCTACGAGCCGCATCTGTAACCGTTGCAGATACAGTAACCAAATTTTTTAAGTGAGCACGTAGTTCCTGAGCCCATTGTGGTTTTACGCGACCTGAAACTGGTTTTTCATCGAATACAAAGGAACTCACGGGCGCCTAAACTATCGCTTGTATGTGTAACGTAAGTGAACAGCTGTCAGTATAAAGCAGAATGAAAACGGAATATAAATAAGAAGACTAAATGTATGTAGATATGATAAGCTTGAAATAGATTGTAAATAGTTAATATTAAGACATGTAAATAAGCTGAAAAGAATAAGGGAAACGAGCAGCCCAAAAAATCACTAGCCACATAAAACAGCTCAATAATAAAAAAAAAAAAAAGAAAAGAAATATACAAAACACAAAAGGAAAAACAACGATTCTTGCCAGGAAAGAAGGAGAAGAGAAGGCAAAAAAAAAACTATCGCTTGTAGGTGAATATCCGACGACTCAGCTATGGTCCCGCCGCCAGCTCACGACGAAAACTACGGATCCATTCGGAACCACACCGAGGAAACTTCTACACGTGAACTATGTTACTGTATTTGCAACGGTTACTGTTACAGCTCGTAGGTGAGTACTCGGCTTTAGGTATGATGATACCTGCAGTTATATTTTTTTTTTTAAATAATTTTAAACTAGTGCTTGACTGCAATCCCGCCTGATGGTAAGCAGTGATGCAATCGTTGATGGTAAAGCGCACTAGTTTATTAAGCCTATTGACTTAAAAAACTTAGGAATAGGAAGGATGACGGCAGTTGAGCGAGGTGATGCAATGTTAAACTCAAGACCAACACGACCAAACGATGCTGCGCTAGAGGGAGATTGTTCTGGAGACTCTCCACGACCAAACTTCCGACACAACAACATTTGGCGCATCGTATCCGCCACACATCGCAACACAACTGCTCAGACCCGTCCCCCGTACGGCTTCATCAGACATCATGCCGGAACACGACGAATCGCTTGGCGGCAAGACTTTGTCTGGTGGGTGGTAACTTCCGCCGACAGACGATGTTATGGCCTACCACTGTGAGAAAAAATAAAATCTGCTGTTTTACAGACAAGTAAAAAAATATCAAACTAAAAAGTTAAAAATAATTTAAAAAAAAGCGTGAGGCGCTAATTTTTGTAGGATATTAAGCGCCTCACGCTTTTTCTAAAATTATTTTTAACTTTTTACTTTGATATTTTTTAAAAGCATGTTAACTATATTTATTTTCAACTTTTTAGTTCGATATTCTTAAAAAAAAAAAAAAACGAACGTACGAACGTATTAAAAACGATGGGACATTTTACAGTAACGAGCCGCTCACTCGTAGTCCAAAGAGTTAGAGACGGACAAACAAACAAACAAACAAGCAAACAAACAAGCAAGCAAACAAACAAGCAAGCAAACAAACAAGCAAGCAAACAAACAAGCAAGCAAACAAACAAGCAAGCAAGGAAACAAACATACAAGTGAAGCTACTTAATAAAAAACATGTAAAATAGCAGATTGTTTTGATAACTTTAGAATTATGTATGTACAAAACTTATGCTTTCAGTTTACGGGTCAATGTCCCTACCAATCTCAATGTCCCTGTAAATACTTCGACTGATGCGTTGTAATCCATACTAATATTATAAATGCGAAAGTATCTCTGTCTGTCTGTCCGGCTTTCACGCCAAAACTACTGAACTGATTGTAATGAAATTTGATACACAGATAGTCTAGAGTCTGAGAAAGGACATAGGCTATATAACATCCCGCTATGACCAATAGGAGCAGAGCAGTAAGCAAAAAATGTTGCGAAAATGGGGGCAAACGCGGACGTACATATTGCTCCCATTATTTTAACAGGCGTTTATTTTATATCAACACGCGAACGGAGTCGCGGGCAACAGCTAGTAAAAATAAAATGTATACTTCACAGTATTGCCATACAATTGTTAAAAAGAAACCCACGGATGAAGTTTCGTGTAAAAGATTGTGATTAAAGGGAGTTTAAGACGGACGGGACTGCTATTAATAGTTACTTTGAGATGAATAGTAAAATGTGCCTACGTATTTGTCGTGCATTGTGAATGTTTCAGTAGGTCTCTCTGCTCTACAAAATGGGCTCTTAACGATACCCAACAAAATCCCTTAATAACTGCCTAAGAAAGTCCCCAAGGTAAAGTCACTAAAAGAGATAAGTAATCGGTTCGTCGGACATAGTTAATAGTTTAGTAAATAACCAGTGGACGTTTTGGGATGAAATTTGATTTGATAAATTATCTGTTTCAATTAATTATGTATTTCTTTGTAGACATTATATGTATAACAAAATTCTTCATAATGTTGTATCGTCACATCGAATCATCATGCATATGTTTCCAATTCCAAATTTAAAATTAAGTAGTCATTGGAATTACAAAAATAAAATTAAGTGGCCGATCATTGGAATTACAAAATTAAAATAAATCTTAAAATAATATCAACTGGATATAATAGCAAATTAATTGGATCACAGGAATTTTTTGTGTGAAATCTTTGATTTAGATTAATTAAAATAAATTTTATTGGGGTTTGTTTTACCATTTTATTATAACTGACTTTCAACTGCTCTCAAAACGGAGAAGGAAAACATCGCGAGGAAACCGGCATGTACTAGGACCAAAACTTGGAAGACATGTGACATCTACCAACATGTTCTCGGCGTGGTAGATTACGGCCCACTCCCTCTCATCGCGAGGAGGCCTGTGTCCCAACAGTGCGAACAATATAGGCTGAGTATGCATGTCTCAATGAACTTCAACTATACGTAGCTGATGACCCTGGTCATTTATCGTCTTTAGAAATTGTACTTTGTGACGTATTATATAATAGGTGTAGGTAGTTACTCACTGCTTACCATCAGATGGAATCGCGGTCAAGCATTAGTTTTTAATGTTTAAAAAAAGTTACATAGGAGCTATCAAGGAATATATCTCTTATCTATATCATCATCATCTCAGCGTTAATTCCAGTCGCATCCGAAGCTTTTTTCAGTTTTGGAATCTGGGAGCCGCTTTTATCAGTCTTAACTGCTTATTTGGCTAAACTTAAATATTTTCCGTGAAGTGACTGCCGTCTGACCTCCACAACCCGAAGGCGATATCAAAGCATTGCAGTTAGACTAATTGTTGGACTTTTGAGGGCTCCAACAACCCGTAACGGCTGCCATTAGATGTTCGTATGGCAACCGGGACCAACGGCTTAACGTGCTTTCCGAGGCACGACCAGACCAGTGCAAATATTCATACTCATGCATACAAATATTTACACTGTGCGGGGATTGAACTCGCGCCGCCGGCTGCGTTCGCGGCCGCTACGCCACGGAGGCTGTCAATCTCTTATATCTATATAATAATATACATATATCTTAGGAAAAATGGTTCTTCATATTTACAAAAAAAAAATGCACCTTCTATTAATTCATTAACGGTTAGCAAAATGATAAATGATTTCAGTCTAATCTTCAATTTAATTAACATTTCACATCTGCAAAAAAACACGCTATCAAACTTAGAAAAAGGAACAATTGTATCGATACCGTAAATCGGAACATAATGGCTAACGGAACGCATCTGATCTTATATTTGAGCATCGATTAATTTTCTTCAAAAAAAAAAAGAAAGATCGTCTTACACGACAAAAAACATGGCATATCAATTAAATGAAACACCCTTGCTGTTCCACGACCAACAATTAATAAAAACTCGCACAGAATTTTCTCCTGTATCTTTCCTGCAATAAGGTGTATTTTCGCGTGAAGATTTCACCGTAATTGTATGAACATTAGTTCGCGGTGGTACCGTGAAGAATAGTGCTTCAAATTGAGTCGGAAATAAATGATCTGTAAGTTTCTATTGTTAGTTTTGGCAAACAATGGGATGCGATACGGTTACCGTTTTTTAGATTTGTAAGTAATGATGAGTTTTACATTTAATATCCTTCTTGGATCTTTGTCTTTAAGAGGAAGAGACAATGCACTTTAAAAGTTACTTATAGGTGATGTTCCTGACCAAGCTTTTTAATCTGTGGAGGCGTAGTGCCTGGTGGAATAGTGTTCTGCGTATTCTGTGTACCATAGGATAGTTAAAAGAAATGTCGGGAGTTTTGGAGGGAAAGTCAAGCTAAGTGCCACGCTCATTTTTCATTGGACTTTTAAAATTATTTATAGTGTTGTTTACTAAATAAAAGTGCGTCATTTATGTAGTAAAAAGTGCATTCGATAAATAATTCATAAAGAACAGTGAAATATCGCAGCATAGTGGCCCCATCATGACTTTGTCTCTAACCTCCGTCGTAAGACGGTTCACGCGGCAGTCGTTTTCGACATACCTAAATAATTCATTACGTGACATTGGCTAAATGCACAAACCGTGCGAAGCCATAAAAGAAAGAGAGAAAAAAAAGAAATGTCACTTCACTAAATGTAAATGCCTATAATTCTGATTCCACAATACTTTGTTATTAACTACGGACTATGTATGTGTTGAGGCAGGGCGATGTCATGTAGGACATTGCGATCCGCTCGCCAGCGCTCCCATATTTCGTCAAGAATGCAACTCGGCACATCGCGGTTTCGCCTCCTCCTTTATACCGCGTACATCGAGGGACTGGAAAAATTTACCAGTGGCGGTCTTTCCGTCGGACTACAATTTGAATGTCTTCAAGGCTAGAGTGAATAGGCTCTTCATAAAGTAGTGCGCTTTACCATCAACGATTGCGTCACTGCTTACCATCAGGTGGGATTGCGGTCAAGCGCTAGTTTATAATTATTAAAAAAAAAAAAATACTAAGCCGCTACATCAAATGTCTTTGAGGCCGCGTAGAATACAACGTGCAGTCGACCCGGGCCTGGTCCTTACCGGGCGGCGAGCAGTGGGCAGCTCGCAAGCCCGGGCCTTCTGATACCGAGAGTTCCGCGTTATAGTTGTCTCCCGACAATAGTGACTCCTACGGTTCCTGGCCACTTTTTAAACAACAATAATAGCCGCCGAGGTTTAGCAAGCTGAGTCCTCGAGTGGAGACCGCGTCTCGGCAAACGTAGCGTAGGACGCCCTTGGGTGAGATGGAGCGACGACACAAAAAGTGATTGGTAGTGGCTGGCGGAGAACTGCTCAGGATCGAGCTTGTTGGCGTGCCATGTAGGAGGCCTATGTCCAGCAGTGGACGAGTAGAGGCTGACGATGATGATGAATAGCCTCGAGGGTCTATCCAAGTTTTAGTCACTCTAGTTCGTGGATGGATTCCTTGTCTAAAAAATTCGCGGCTGTCATTCGTTGATGGATGTGATCGTTCATTATATATAGAAATCCCTCCGTTCCTTGGAAAGTAAGATAAATCGTTAGTCCCAGATCTCTATAGTCGTTACGGATATTCAGGGGCCAAAAGCCTGACCCAGTTCTCAAACGTGTGCGCTCCTGAAGACGAAAACTGACTTATGAAGGTAAAATAGCACAGGCTGCATTAGTTATTAAGCGTAAGTTCAATATCATGTACAGACGAGAACACATCAAGCTACTACAATCTGTCAGATTTCCTTATTAGAGTTTCCAGTTTATCTCTAAAGCATTAAGGCTCAAGGTTAATTGGGAATAACTGACAGTTAGGGGTAGCTTGACCTGCTGTTGTACGTACCTAGGTATGGATGACATCAGGTCTAACTAACAGAAACTGTCAAATATTCCCAATCAACCTTGAGCCCGCATTGAGCAAGCGTGCTGATTACGCTCAATCCTTCTCTAAATGAGAGGAAACCTGTGCCCAGCAGTGGGACGATAAAAGGTTGATGATGATGATGATAATGATGAACCTTGAGCCTTAATGCAAATAGACGGATGCAGTAGCTTTATGCAAAGCCCTTTCAAGTCCAGGAACTTTAAGACATCTTCCAACGCAGTAGTGAACATTTGGGAGACAAAGAAACAAGGTAGATCGATGAACTGTTGAAGGTCGCGGGATGCCGATGGATGCGGACAGCACAAGACATTGTGGGAAGCTTTGGTGAGGCCTTTGTCCAGCATTGGATCTTTAGACTGAAGAAGTAGCTTGAATGTACTGTCTGTACATCGCTAATGAACGTAATTATTATTATTATTCGTTTATTTACTTTACTTACATGTAATTTACATTTTTGAATATTTATATGAAAAACAAAAACATTTAAAAATATAAAAGTCCAAGCTACCGGCGGTCAGGGCTCCAGAGAGAGGAACTTCCTGACGATGCGAGCCGTGTCCAGCAGTACCGCTTTCTGAATCAAGTCATTTATCCAGCTGCCTAACGAGAGCCTCCTGAGGTGTTGGTCGAGGCTCTTGGCTATTAAGCCATTGGCTGTCACGACTATCGGTACAATGATTACTGAATCTACTTCCCACATGTCGACAACCTCGTGAGCCAAGTCAAGATACTTGATTTCTTTATCTTTCTCGGCTTTCACGAGGTTCTCATCTTGCGGGATGGTTATGTCAACAATCATTGCACGCCGCTCTGATCGATCCACCATCACTATATCAGGCTTATTGGCAACAATAGTCCTGTCAGTGATGATGGATCGATCCCAGTACAATGTGATATGGCCATTCTCGAGAACTGGGTCGGGCATGTACCTGTAGTACGGCACCTTCGATTATACAAGGTTGTATTTAAGAGCAAGATGTTGATGAATTATCCTGGCTACAAGGTTGTGTCTATGCATGATTATTATTATTATTATATTATTTACGCGGTGGTAGGCCATAACATCGGCTGCCGGCAGAAGTTACCATCCACCAGCCAAAGTCTTGCCGCCAAGCGATTCGTCGTGATGTAATAGTATTTATTTATAATTCATAGTAACAGATTGTTAGTAATTACGGTGCTGATCGATCGACCTAGTATGATGATGTTTTTTTACCCACCCCGTTACCCCGTTTCTTCCAATCACTCAAAATATTTCAAAAGAGTTTATTTATCATCTAATTAATTTCAAATTTTTTATGCAGATTTACCTGCTATTAGAAATAAAATGAGCTCCACTTAATAAAATAATATAAAATACCATTCATATGATAATTACACCTAGTTATTTATTGTAATGATGAATTCATAATTAATAATAAACTTAATGAATTTCTTAGGCGAAAATATTTATAATATTATTTTATTGCCAATTTGGAAACGAATATAATTTTAAAAATGAATCTGTCTTTGGGAGTCTCTAAAATGAGTTGATGATATTTTTTAAAGTGATAAATTCAAGCATATCAAGTTACTGCAATATGTTAGATTTTTTTATTGGATTTTCAACTTTATAATTAAGCATTAAGACTCAAGGTTGATTGGGAATATTTGACAGTTTCGGGTAGCTTGATCTCCTGTAGTCCGTACAAACACTTTTACAAGTCAATCATATTTTTTTTTAATTAGATGAGTTCTGTGGTTTATATATTATGACTACTTTCAGGAAAAAGCCCGAAACAAACTCAGTCTCCTTTAAAATTTAGACATAATCTTGGTTAGATCTTAGGAAGACCACGTAGAATCGATGACAGATTAAGAGGAACAGTGCAGTGTGTGCATGCATTCATCGGAGTACAGCTCAACTCAAGGAGCTCAACGATTTGACGAACAAAACCATATAAAGGACATTTAATTAAGGCACATAAATTACTCCAAATTACAATAAAACTATAACCTGAAGAGTTAGATTTCCTCTATCGTCTTTTAAAAAAAATCTGAAAACAGATAAAACAATCATACAACAGATGTCGGCAATTTAAAGTATTCACATTCAAACTATCATAATTACTTCAATGTATACAAAGATATCAATTAAATTAATTAAGATGACTTGCGAACCGAAAAATTCAATTATATTCCTATTACACCGCCAAATACAAAACATACATGTCGACACTTAAGTTTAATGCAAATATGAACATCTTTTTTCACCAGGACAGCCTGAACAAAAGTATAACTAGGTACATTGTACTGTCTGTTTAAAATTACAGTAACGGTCATCAAATAGTTAGGATTGAAATAGCTGATGACATCATGGTATGATTAAAAAAAAAAAAACAAGATTATATCATAATACAGTTAGAATTGGTAGTAGTCTCTCTACGGCATTGATTTTGGAATTTCACTGGCATTTAGATGCCGTAGTTATTCTGGAAGCCGACCCTAATATGGATGGGAAAAAGTTAAGCAGATGGATTGGGCTTCTTATAGGTAAGAAAGTAAAAATTATATAACAATAATGTATGCTTCTTCTTCAGCCTATAGATGTCCACTGCTGGACAAAGGCCTCCCCCAAGGCTTTCCACGATGACCGGTCTTGTGCTGCCAGTATCCACCGGCTTCCCGCGACCTTCACCAGGTCATCGGTCCATCTTGTTGGGGGCCTCCCTACGCTGCGTCTCCCAGTACGTGGCCGCCACTCCAGAACCTTAATAATAATGTATTATCAACAGTTAATCTGAGTTATAATATTTTAAAATTTTACTGAACTCAGCCAAATTTTAAGCATTGTCACCAAAACAGCAGCCGATTCAGATGAAGACGTTAATTTTGCCCATTTAATTATCCTTACAAATAAGAACCAGGTTCTAATAATTTATTACAATATACTTAAAATATTTCAGAAGTTTTTATTGCATCTGGCTAGATTTTTTACGTAATTTTTTTTATTATTTTAAAAATGGAATAGTGTTGGATGTGCATATTTACACAAATACGTTCCACTTTCTTAGAGCCTGGTTTTATGGTACAAGCATTCGTTCATTTGCTATATGACTGCCATTGGCACTATTATTTCTACACTTTATACACCAGACTAACTCGAATGGTTTTGTTCGCTTTAGGCTTCGCACTTTCGGTTGGTTCTGCTGAATTTTCGCGAAAGAAATCTATGAACACGGTACTTACTCTATTGTAGGCTATAACATAGGCTGCCGGCGATTCGTCGTGTTCCGGCTTGATGTCTGGTGAAGCCACACGGAGGACGTGTCTAAAAAGTTGTGTTGTGATGTGTTGCGGAAACGATGCGCCAAATGTTGTTGTGTCGGGGGTTTGGTTAAGGAGGGTCTCCAGATTAATTTCTCTCTGGCGCAGCACCGTTGACCGTGTTGTTAGGGTCAACATTACATCACCGAGCTCAACTGCCGTCTGCTTTCCTATTCACTCAGTTTTTTTGAGTGAATAGGCTCTTAATAAACTAGAGCGCTTTACTATCAACTATTGCATCACTACTTATCATTAGGACTAAGTGCGGTAAAAAACTTACAGAAAAGTCAAGCACAAACTCTAAAGGCTTTAGAGTATGTTCTTGACTTTTCTTGTCTCTGTATAGCTAAACCTATATTAACCTTCACATAGAATATCGGGAAGGAAGAATTCATTTGATCGTTGACAATAAAACATAATGCAATGAAATTACACCCTTTAAACACGTATTGAGATGGTAAAGGTTTACTTCTTCAAGGTAAACCGAATAAGGCCTTAAACATTTCAACAAGTTTAATTTATGTATCGTAAAAAGCAGGGAATATGACCTATGTATACATAAAATAAAACTTTTTCGACTTTTATAGTGCCATAAAGGTCACGCTGGCCGAACGTGAAAATTTTATTTTTCGTTTTTGTAGCTGTAGTAGTTGAATTAAAACCGTTTTATGGCAAGCGAAGGTACCTTCCAACTAGGAACTGGATAACTACCACTGTAAAATTACACCTTATTTCCATAACGATTGCGTTCGAAATAACATAAGATGAAGATCAAAGATAATCCAAAGTGATAATAATAAGTCAGAAATTTGAGATTTTGGATAGCAAAACGGAAAATATTAAACCAAACTCCAAGATCCCACGGGCGTTGTAACACAACTATCGATTGACACAAATCAAAACGTTACATAAGACGCAGTCGGTGATATGGAAGCATTGAATATGCATGAGCAATGGCATAATAGATTCAAGGTGTCAGTTTTATCTGAAATTCCCGAACGTTTAGAGGTGTGGGTAGGTTATGCAAAGCGTGACACATTGGTACTTCTATCAATAATCTCAGCACTCTACACCAATGAAATTTATGGAGAAGTTACTATATTCCTTAATATCTTATGTCAGTGACAAATATTCAATCCATACTAATATTATAAATGCGAAAGTAACTCTGTCTGTCTGTAACGCTTTCCTGCTTAACCTTCTCAACCGATTTTAATGAAATTTGGCACAGCCAATCTTTAGACCCTGAGAAAGAACATAGGCTACCTTTTATAAAAAAAAAATGATATTCCCGAGGGAAATCTAAAAAAAACAATATAACCGAATTCCACGCGGGCGAAGCCATGGACGGAAAGGTAGTATGCTATATGTATAGATTCTTAAAAAATACTGGACACGAAACCCGAAACACGTGTCCAGTCATCATCATCCCAGCGTTAATCCCAGTCGCATCCGAAGCCTTTTCAGCTTTGGAGTCTGGGGTCCGCTTTACCAGTCCATGCTGATATGGCTAAACGTCGACATTTTCCGTGAAGCGATTGCCGTCTGACCTCCACAACCCGAAGGCGACATCGAAGCATTGCAGTTAGACCAATTATTGGACTTTTGAGGGCTCCAACAACCCGTAACGACTGCCACTAGATGTTCGTATGGAAACACGTGTCCAGTATTTTTTAAGAATCTATGTACAAAATTTAACAGGATATCATGAAAACCTACAAAGTTATGAGCTTGTTATCTTACCTGGTTGTCCCAACAAAAATATGGTCAACGCACCGTTCGCCGTCGTCGTCTTGCGTTTATTTATAACTAGCTGTGCCCCGAGTTTCACCCGTAAGCTTCGAACCGAAAGAGCTCAGTTGTCCGCGTTTGCTCCCATTTACGCAACATTTTTTGTTCCTGCTCTGCTCCTATTGGTCATAGCGGGATGTTATATAGTCTATGTCCTTTCTCAGGCTCTAGACTATTTGTGTGCCAAATTTCATTACAATCGGTTCAGTAGTTATGGCGTGAAAGTCGGACAGACAGACAGACAGAGATACTTTCGCATTTATGATATTAGTATGGATAATTTGTTTGTTTAAAATTAACGTGATAATATTTTCCACCACTTATGCAGGTTTTGGACTGCCGTAAAGGTCAAGTGTAGGCAGATATTATTATGTACTTTACTCGTAAATCCAGCCGTATGCGATAAAATAAAATGTAGTGTAATTTACTTAAAACAAGTTAATTTTACTTAGAATTTATTGCACCCTTGCACATAGAGGCGAAGGGGGGACTGTCCCACTTTGCGCACGCGCCTTGGCAAGCACAATACGTAAATTTTAACAGTATTGTCAGGGTCCATGTACAGCTTTATAGTTGGAATTTTGCTATTCCTACATAAATTCTCTATTGTGATAAATCCAACCACAATATTTCAGCCAATCGATGCAACTATTGAAAATTCAATTTCGAAAGCGATTAAATAAAGTCTTTGAATCTCCTACAGCATTTCAGAACATATATAATATGTAAAGAAAACCCTGTCCGATTCATGAAGGTATTGTTAGGTATCGATAACTGATTCTACCTACATGCCTACAAAGTCGGACTAATCTTAAAAAAATCACCTAAAAAAATTGCAATACATGCGCGGGCGAAGGAGGGCAGGGCACGCGGCACGCGGTCGCATCGCTATTCGTTCATAAAAATACCGTCAAAATGATTTTGTCCCTTTTTTAAAAAAATACCAAATTTTGGGGAAGTTGGAATTAATTCGCGGAAAAAAAAATATTTCAAAATTCATTCATTGTTACTATGATGTTTATGTATTTCATATTTTATTTATTCATATCTTTACCTAACCTTTATTATCCATATGGTTCGGACGGGGTTTTCTTTATTTTATTTTATTAATTATGGGACAATAAACAGCTACAATATAAAATATTTACAAACAGTAATATAACATTATTTTAACAATATTGCAGCCCACTGCATTATCCGCATGTTAACAGTATCGGAATACACTAAAAAGAGTGCCACTAGATGGCCTACTTAACTAATTAAGAACACTTGAACACTAAAATTATAAATAAAATTTGAAATAATAATCGAATAAGTAACTGGGGTATATTCCTTATTATCACAAATAAGAACAATACTAAAATAATTATAATGAAAGAAATTAAATAATTGACTTATTATAATTCTTAATATATGGAAATTAATTACAAAGGTTGAAATTAATTAAACTTTACACACTATTTATCACCATCATTCGACAAAATTTTCAAAACATTAGATTTAAATTTAGATTTGGAACATACAAAAATATCAATGTCAATGAAGTTGCGATTATACGATTCTGCCATACGTCGAATAGGGCATCGCAATCCTGAATTAGTCCGACAGGTATTTACAGCAAACAATGCACCTGCACGGACACTACGCTTATTTACAGTACGAGGGACCATATAACATAACTTTCTTTGCATATTGTACGGGGTTTTCTTTGCATATTCGGCCAGGTCATGATGGAAAACGATCTTTTCCTGATTGGCCTGAGTCTTGGATGTTTACCTATATAATTGTATCTATTATAAAATATACTATCGTTGAGTTAGTATCCCATACCACAAGTCTCGCACTTACTTTAGGGCTAGCTCAATCTGTGTAATTTGTCCGTACATATTTATTTATTTATAGGTACTGCATGTATTTGTGAGCAGTTTAGAATGTCAGATTTTTCTTAGTCTATCTCACGACCTCGTTACAACCAATAAATTGGAAAGTATACGAAACTTGCAACTATTTTAAATTTGAAAATTAGTTCCGAATAATAAAATTACTATTTTGACATCAGTCGTTCCGCGAAAAAGATAATATCGATATAAATGCTTCACTACAATTAAAGTAGTACAAAGTATCCTTAAAATATGACTTGAAAGGCTTCTTAAGTGCTCAATAGAATTTTATCGCATAATTTGTTTTAAAGAAATTGTCGTAAAGAATTAGTTTCATAGGACGTGCTCTGGTAGAAAGTATTCGAAAATTAAATGAAAATGTATCATCATCATCATCATCAGCCTCTACTCGTCCACTGCTGGACATAGGCCTCCTACATGGCACGCCAACAAGCTCGATCCTGAGCAGTTCTCCGCCATCCACTACCAGCCACCTTTTTGATGTCGTCGCTCTATCTCGCGCAAGGACATTCTACGCTACGTTTGCCGAGACGCCGTCTCCACTCAAGGACTCATTTACCCCAACGGTTGTCGGTCCTGCGGCATATGTGACCAGCCCATTGCCACTTCAGCTTGCTAATCCTCTCAGCTATGTCGGTGATTCTGGTCCTCTGTCGGATCACCTCATTTCTGACGCGGTCCTTCAGAGAGACGCCCAACATAGCCCACTCCATAGCTTGCTGAGCGGCTTTAAACTTATGGACTAGTCTGACAGTCTCGGCTCCGTAAGTCATGACGGGTAGGACGAAGCGGACGAATGAAAATGTATAAATAATATAATTTTGCTATTCTAAAACGTTTTTGGAATAGCTAAATTCATCCTCTCACGCTGCTTCCTTAAAACCCACATGTGAAATAACCTATTACAGAAGAAAAACAATAACATATTTGTTTTTAATCATAATATCAAATCAAACAGCATCCGAAACAAAGCAAACATTGGCATAGCTTAACGAATTCCTATTCAAAATTATCCATACGTAGATTTTTAAATTTTACATATAAATTACTACCGATACAACGATTCAAAATAAATTGTGCTACTCAATTGGCCAGCAAAAACCAATCGACCAATGTAAACAGTCCTTTCCAAAATTTGCTGTCGTGAACGGTTTAACTGAAATCACGTTCCGGAATTTAATTGCAACAATAATACTTGAAAAGGGTCGTAAGTTGGGGCAGCCGTTTTTTTAAAGACAATTATGTTGTCATGCTGGTAAATGGCGATACTTCCAATGTTAAACATTTAATCGCCACCGTAAGACCATAACTGTTGTGTGTAAATAATAATAACATCTACATTATTTTTATGTTGATTGGAGTGTTGTTGAAAAGGATTGGGTAAAAAAATATTTTCAATATGTTTTTATAGAATCACATTGAAACTTAACAATGGAGAGAAATCCATACTAATATTATAAATGCGAAAGTAACTCTGTCTGTCGGTCTGTCTGTCTGTCTGTCTGTCTGTTACGCTTTCCCGCTTAAACCTCTCAACCGATTTTGATGAAATTTGGCACAGACAATCTTTAGACCCTGAGAAAGAACATAGGCTACCTTTTATTCCGGAAAAATTTGATGTTCCCGAGGGAAATCTAAAAAGCGCGATATAACCGAACTCCACGCGGGCGAAGCCGCGGGCGGAAAGCTAGTATAATAATAAAACTGATATAAAGGGGAAAAAACTATTGTTTTGGTAACTCCTTTTAACGTGAAGATAGGTACCGACTACAATTCATATCATAACTAGCTTTCTAGTTATATCAGGCTTTTTAGATTTCCCTCGGGAATATCAATTTTTTCCGCGATAAAAAGTAACCTATTATTCAATCCGGTCTTCTAACTTTACGTCTGCAAAATTTCAAAGCAATCGATTCAGTAGTTACGGCTTGAAAGCGGGACAAACAAACAAACAAACTCACTCCCATCCATACTAATATTATAAATGCGAAAGTAACTCTTCCTGTCTGTTCGTCTGTCTGTCTGTCTGTCTATTACGCTTTCCCGTTTAAACCTCTCGACCGATTTTGATGAAATTTGGCACAGACAATCTTTAGACCCTGAGAAAGAACATATGCTACCTTTTATTGAAAAAAAAAATGATATACCCGATGGAAATCTAAAAAGCGCGATATAACCGAATTCCACGCGGACGAAGCCGCGGGTGGAAAGCTAGTTTATAATATTAGTAAGGATTGTTTTTTATTCGGGAAAATAGCAGCTAATATAAACAGTGTTCTTAAACAATATATATTTGACATATTTGACGGTCATTTGCGAGTGATTGATTGATTGAAACCCTTGAAACAAAAAGACAACAATAAAAATCTGTACAAAATACATATATGATACATTAGGAGTCAAAATAACACGATCGACAACTACAAACTATAAATCATTCAGACGTAAGTAATTTTTCGGAAAAACAAAAGCTTTTCACCAACAAATGCGCAGCCGATAAACACTAGTATTAGAAGTGTCCAAACCATCCATACTAATATTATAAATGCGAAAGTAACTCTGTCTGTCTGTCTGTCTGTCTGTTACGCTTTCCCGCTTAAACCTCTCAACCGATTTTGATGAAATTTGGCACAGACAATCTTTAGACCCTGAGAAAGAACATAGGCTACCTTTTATCCCGGAAAAATTTGATGTTCCCGAGGGAAATCTAAAAAGCGCGATATAACCGAACTCCACGCGGGTGAAGCCGCGGGCGGAAAGCTAGTATAATATAATTATTCTACAGCAGAGTAACTGCGTAACACACCATCAGTAGAAATAGGTTTCATTTTGACAGTTCAACAACATCCATTACGTTATTTTAACAACACAGGCACAATTTTCAAACATGGTAATTAATGAATTAGTCATAATTACATTTGACGAATAAAATTTATTGATGTAATCCTTTAAGGGATATATAGTCTTTAGACTTAGATCACCCGGCTTAACCGTACACTGAACTTCAATCTCAATTCGTAATTGTTGAACGTGACTTTTAGCACAACTGATGGATTTAAAGGTAATAGCGAATAATTTACCTTGTGCGACTACGTGTCTTCTATTCGCGTGAGTCACATTGTAGTGATGGCACAAAATTGTTTTTTTTTTTTAATAATTATAAACTAGTGCTTGACTGCAATCCCGCCTGATGGTAAGCAGAATTGCAATCGCTGATGGTAAAGCGCACTAGTTTATTAAGCCTTTTCACTTAAAAAACTTAGGAATAGGAAGGATGACGGCAGTTGTGCGAGGTGATGCAATGTTAAACCCAAGACCAACACGACCAACGATGCTATATCAGAGGGAGATTGATCTAGAGACTCTTCACGATCAAACTCCTGACACAACAATATTTGGCGCATCGTACACGGCACACATCGCAACACAACTGCTCAGACCCGTCCTCCGTACCTACGGCTTCACCAGGCATTATGCCGGAACACGACGAATCGCTTGGTGGCAAGACCTTGTCTGGTGGGTGGTAACTTCTGCCGGCAGCCGATGTTATGGCCTACCACCAAGTTATTATTTCATGTGTGTCAAATATTATGCATGTTATGTCTTATTATGCTTCAAGTATTTCGATTACGTTTCTCAGAGGTTTTTTATGGTTGAGAATTTTGAATAGACTCAAAACGTTAACAAAAAATATGTCTGTGTGTTTAATATGTCTACACACCTTCAAAGTCATCATTGAATTTAAGTCTATAATGACATAAATAATGATTGGATCTAGTTACGATATTATACCATCTTATCTCTTCACCACCTGTGGTTGACTGATAGCACTGTATGTGCGAAAGATTAAAAAAATAAATACTATTAATTTATTTCATCTAAGTTAGAAATGAAGAATGAAACCAGTTGAAGGAACCAATCCAAATATAATTTACCCGACTTACTTTTCATATTGCCGGATGATATTCTCATGGTCTATTTGATTCAACCGGAATCCATTTTAACTTTTCCTGCTATTAAATTAATCCACTCTGACTTCGATCCTTTCAGACATTTGAAGCTCGGATTATGAGCTTTAGACTTGGGACAGCTTAATGGGCGGCGCTGAAGGGGGCACTTCTAAATGGCCATTTGATTTTTAGCATAAACTTTTGACTACCGTCTGAATTAATCTTTGCCTTGTTCAGAGGTCAATTTCTGATCACATATAACAAAGAAGATTTCAGCAATTGACAAATATATAGTAGAGAAATCTGATATAGAAGAAAAGGAAACGACAGAAGTTATAAAATTTAGTTAGCCATAAATTTATGCGGGCTAATTTGACTGCATCTACCCACCTCATAAACAAAATCAAGCTTACTGATAGCCAAACATTAATCAGTCCAACAAGAAGTAATAAAATACTCCACAAGCAAGCCATATTTGATGATGCCGCTGGCCATACCAAAAGTGGCGGGCTCTGGCCACAACACGTCGGTTCCCAAGAATCGTTCATACAGAATCAGGTCATTCGTCACGGCCTTAATGCGAAACGAACAGCTGTACAGATTCCAGGTTATAACAGATACAGGGTGAATGCATATATATACATTACACAAATACGATCTCGGAAGCTGTGATTTAGACAGATAATTCATTATATGTAGGTAATTTTAAGAAAATATAAAAGTTGACAATGAAAGTGATTGTTAAAATTATAATATACCTTAATTTCAATATATTAAGGTACTTACATTACTATATTTTTTTGTAAATGATGTAAAAAAATTGACACGTACCGCCTTGAACATACATATGTTGTATTTATGTATAATATAATGAGGAAAATGCCTCAAATATATCGCACCCTAACCCACATACAACTACACTAGATCTTTCTGGGGTTTCAAATTCTCCAAAATCTAACCACGCTAACTCAGATATAAAACCACGAATGAATCTACATGAGAAAAGGGAAGCTAATGCACATACAAAAGACAAAGATGATAAAACAAAATTCAATGGTACATTACTTCACTACAGTTTACTCAACAGTCTTAGCATTAGCCTATCGGTGAAGTGCAGGTGTAATGAGCTAGCTATTATAGTGCTAACTAGCATAAATACACTAGTAACTGGAGTCGTTTACCTATCAGAGGAGATCTCGTAAATAGCATCGTTTAATTTTACGCCACTCGCGGGGGATCGGGCGTGTCCATTGTTGAAGCAATATTGGGTTTCTGTTATAAGAAATTTTGAATTGAATGAAAAATGGATGGATGATGACAATGAAGATGAAGACGCTGGTATAGTAATTTCAGTTAAATAAGTGGAACCGGGAGTGAAATTTTGCCTAATATCAAAGATCTATGTAGTTCAGCAGACTGCAGTGGATGCTGATGATATTATCACCAAGAAAGATAGTACTTGAGGCTGAATCATCCAAAAATAGAGAACGACTCTTCTAACTATATCAAATTCTATCGAGTCGTTTTTTATTCTAATTCCCATCCTAACCTTCTTATTTTATTATTTAGTTACACAGAATAAAATACATGAGGATATGACAAAATTAAGATCTCAGTACAAACGTGCTGCTTATTTCTTAAGAAATTTCTTCCAGCAGACCTACGAAAGGTGAAGTGAATCAGAAATGTAGACAATAGTGTGTAAGAACAAGGAGGAAAAAAATATGAATGTTATTATAATGAAAGTAATAATATTAAATATATCTAAACATATAATCCAAAAATAATTACATAAGCATACTAAAATATATAACTATGTATAAATAATAAACAAATTCTCACAGTATACAACAAAGGTGCTAGATACAAAGAAGGATAATATCGAAGTTTACCTTTGTTTTTTTTTTAAGTTTAACTTCGATATTTTCCTTCTCTATCAGTAATTAGACTGGTAAAGCGGACCCCAGACTCCAAAGCTGAAAAAACTTCGGATGCGCTTGGGATTAACGCTGAGATGATGATGATGATGATGAGAAGGAAGGTGCTCTTTTAATCGACGTTTAAATATAGAAATGCTGTTTAAATCACGAATGTAAGGAGGGATTGTATTTATATTAAATATATTTATTTCTATTTTATGTTAATTAATATATTATTAACATAATATTATTAAGTTAATTGAGTACCAACCAATTACAGGTAAAGCAATAATCTGAATTCACTTATTATTTAAAAACTGCGCCCACCGCTTCACCTATACAAATTTAGATCCTGAGAGAATATCCGGATAAAAACTATCCTATATATTAATCCTGATTACAACCCATTTGTGTGCCAAAATCAAAATACTTTCAGTAGATTTTTCATTAAAAAAATACTAAATACGCATAGACTAGAATAGAATACTCTTTATAATGTACACCATATAGATCGTCATCATCATCTCAGCGTTTATCCCGGTTGTGTCCGCTTTCCTGCACATACTCACATCCTGTGGTAAGATCTAGTTGGCACGCATGTCATCTCTTACAACGTCAAGCCAGCGTTTCTTTGGTCTACCCCGCTTGTTCCGGCCCGGCGGAGGCGCCATGGTAAGACATTTAGAGAACAGAACATAAATATAAAGATTTTACAAAAGGTGACACAATGGGCGGTCTTATCGCTAAGAGCGATTTTTACAAAAAAACCTTTGGATGGAGTACTAAGAGAAAGGAGAGAAAGGTAGGTAGTCTACAGTGTATTATTTACATAGATTATACAAGGTCGCGGAATCCGCTGTATGCGGGAATCGCAGGACCGGTCGTCGTGGAGATCCTTGTGGGAGGCTTATGTTCAGCAGTGGACATCTTTCGGCTGAAATGATAATGATGATAGATGCAATACAATAAATTAATATAGGTATACGTAAAGTGTATCATACTAGTTTAAATAAACATACATCATCAAACCTTTCGCATTTATAATATTAATAGGAAGTATAGCAAACACCGTACCGAACCACAATGAAAACAGTACCCCCCGTTAAATTATACCGCATCTGAGTGAGCTGCAAAGTGGAGTAAGCGAACGACCGATGTTTTCACTCTCGTTTGGTCAGAACAGTTAGCTTGAAGCCGGCTGAGGCAACTACACAGGTTAGGTGGGCTGCACACGCCGCGATTGTGAGATACGAATACGTCGTCGATCTATGATAAGCGAGAAGTAATTTAAATTGTGTTGGAATATAACATGTCGTATGAAAATTTATTTTTATTTTGTTGTTGAAGTTTCGGTTTCATCAACTGACTGAAGTTGTTGAGTTAGTTTTCTCGGAGTTATGAGTTAGTTAGAAGGCTAAATACAAGTAGTACAGTAAATACAAGTAGCAGTAGTTACAAGGGTAAATGCTTGAGATATTAACATATATAATTATGTAGATAGATTACAATAAACACATTACAAGAGAGCCGGGGAATAATAGACATATTATTTTCATTTGTCAACAACTTGACACGTTTTGCTTCACATTTCAAATATATAAAAACATACTTCTTACAGCCAGACTTTGTATATGAAACCTCAACAAGTTTTGTATTTTCAACATTTTTTATTCAATGACAATTGCGAACAGTGAAATGTTAACTATTTGAATTATACTTCTCATAATATTTCTATTATAAATAACATCAGATCAATAGTCATGATAGATATGTATATGTGTACAAATACTTCCTTAGGGAAAAAAAAAACTAAAACATAGTCCAAAGACATGGTCTTATACCAAATAAAACACATACTAAATATATTTCTTCTTATCTTGTTCGGTAGCAGAATACAGCTGGACTTACACGTAGACGGCTTTTGTTTTCACTATCGTTCGTAGGAATACAGTTATTTGGATCCTCAGTCGAGCCAACGACGTCTAAGGCGGCTTGCACACTGAGCTACAGTATTGATTAAAAAGTTGCTGATGTTTAATAAGTAGTATGTGCTAGTGTTGCCTTGTCAGATGTCAATCAAAATGGGTGTGAAGAAGGTGTTCGATTACTTCTGTCATCGGATCTTTCATGTGTGAGTGATGCTTAGTATTGAAAATGAGATGAGTTTGCTACAGAAGGATGAAATTACATAAATATTAAGACATCTGTCATATGGGGACAACATTTTAGAAATTGAAACTTTTTAATCTGTTTTATATCATTTTTCTACTGTAAAATGCATGTTAAAAATATGAGTTAAATAATTTTTTAGGAAATAGTTTTAGATGGCAGTCTCAGTGGGGTATAGGACGGAACGTTCTAGTCGTTTATAACTCCGCTTGAACATTTAGACATTGATAAATTGAAAGCTTCCGAAACACTAAATATTCGGGAAATAGTATACTATTAATAATTCTAGGCATGAATTTAATATTACTAAATAACTTTTTGGGATGAAACATTTATATTCACCCTTTCAGTTAATTTGTTGAAACCATTCTTTCATTGATAGTTATTCACTTAGTCCATTGCCATTTTTAACGTACCTTTTTCAATAAATAATCTACAAAAAAATGGCAATCCTGGTAATTTTAAGAATGCTCATAATCAGGTAAAAAAGAGGAAACATCTTGGCTGGGGAAAAATGGCGCTCCAGTAAAAAATAAAATTTTACGAAATGTGTCCTTGGAAAAATTCAAGCCACCTTGGATACAATGTCACGTAAATTTGAAATAAATTAAGGAAAGAATCTCTTAAGCAGGGAGATATACTTTGGAATTCAAATTCAGCGTAATGTAAGCGAAAAGTGTATCTAAAGGTTAGGTCTCATTAGCGGGCGCACAACCATGACCAAGTCGCGGGTATGCGGTTGGGTTGTTAGTTGGCAACCACGTTCTTCATTCTTTTTTTTTAGAGAACGGTCTATCTTGTCCGGTCTGCGGAGACCTAATTTTGTAGTCTAAAAATATTGAATCGCAACTTAGTATCTAGATCAAAATAATTTTAAGCTTACTTTGACAGTTACGCTTTCAAAATTTTATCTAAGTGGAATTCTTAATTCAATTAGCTTTTTTTAAAATGGTGATGGAAAAAATGGTGTGAAATTTTTAGTTGGACGACCGCCTGATTTGAAATTGTAATCTGCAACGGCATCAAATATCGGTCTTCAGACAATTAACTTGCCAGCTAATTAAAGAATGAAGAAGTTCTTAAGGAAACAGGTTGCCGCGTTGTTCAGTGCGGCAAGTTGTCTTCATTTACACTTACTGTACTATTTAATCTCAATGAATTATTTCCTCACCTTGCCTACAGCTGTAGGTACCAACGCCTCGTTAGCACAAGTTTAAATTCCATCCAGTTCTTCAATTATCTCGCTGTTTTATGAAACACAATCACAATAAATAAACATGTGATTATTATACAGTCGACTAGCTATGATGTTTTTAAATGGGCGTCTATTCAGCTAAGTTTATAATCTAATCTAGAATTTCATACCTTTTCCAACAGTTATAATTATTATAACTTTTGAAGTGGGCTGGATCAATTACAACTTTTTAGATACGTGGATGTGAAGTCGTTCAATCTCAAACACAAGATATTTATTTCAATACAAAAACGCAGACGCGCTTCTGAATTGTCAAAGAGTCTGTCAGATATTCAAAAAGTAGAAACTTAAAAAAACCCGGCTACACAAGAACATTATGAAGAAAAAAGAATAAATGAGTTTTTTATTCCTCGGAAAGTTTAAAACAGTTTTTGATTGCTTAGCTTTTTCTTCACTTTTAATTATCCAGTGGGTAACATGCCTTACTCTTATAAGAATTGTGCTAAGGACTTATAAACAATTTCGCGCTTATCGCTCGTATTATTGCGCCGTGAAAAGTGGAGCAGCGCAGATATCGTTTTATAGGTTTAGGTATACTAGCTAGTGTGTTGCCTACTTTTGCGGGTATCAAATAGCATTTTGTATGCTTGAGAGACACATGAGACCTAAAGTAGGGACCTTTTTAAATGATGGATGGGTTTACAAACATTTAAAATTCACACAAACCCGTAACAACTTCGTGAATGCCATACAAATATTTTTTACGTGTGGGAATCGAATCCACGACACGCAGCGCAGCGGTCGATCGCTCAGCTATTACGCCGTATTTGTTTCTTTTGCAATCGCGTCTGAAAACGTCTAACGACTTCTATACAGACTCAAGAGGGGTCAGGATATGTTTGACGCCAACAGACAGAATTGGTGAGAGTTTTAAGATTATTGACCGAGAGGAACGGAAAGGAGAAAAAGATACCTTTGTCGTGAGGAGGGACAATATAGGCTAAAACATTTTAATAAATGATACGCTTATATTAGAAACACTTGTTTAGTATTCCAGTTAGTATTGATATGACTGCTTACCATCAGGCGGGATTGCGGTAAAGCACTAGTTTATAGTTATAAAAAAAGACTGATAACTTGTACAAGCGATTGGTTCCGAAATGATGTCTGGTGAAGCCGTACGGAGGACGGGTCCTAGCAATTCTGTTGCGATGTGTGCCGGGTACGATGCGTCAAATGTTTTGTGTCGGGAGTTTGGTCATGGAGGGTCTCCCTCTGGCGCAGCATCGTTGGTCGTGTTGTAGGGTTTAACATTGCATCACCTCGCTCAACTGCCGTCTTCCTTCCTTTACACTAAATTTATTTGAGTGAATAAGTCTTTAATAAACGGGCGCGTTTTACCATCAATGATTGAAACACTGCTTACCATCAGGCGGGATTGCGGTCAAGCCCTATTTTATAATTATAAAAAAGACTGATAACTCGTACCTATGTATGGTGCAAACTTTATACATAAGTTTGTAATTAATTAGATACTTTACGTAAGGTTGATATGGTCACAGGACTACACGCGAGAAACACAGGACAGGTCGAAGTGGTTTCACTTGAGGGAGGTCTATATACAACAGTGGATATGCTACTGATGAATAATGACGGTAAAACCAAGTAACACACTTTCTGCTTAATTGATTCACTTCTTCTTTTTCTTCAGTCTGTAGAGATACACTGCTGGACAAAGGCCTCCCCAAGGCTTTCATTGCATTAGTGGGGTTTGTTATAGTCCCCACGCTTAGCGGGTTGGGGATCGCAGTAATTTGATATTCCACAGGACAAGCGCTGCAGCTCGCTTCCCTGATGAGAGTTCCCTTAGTCGCCTCTTACGACACCTACGACGGGAGGATATGGGTTGGTAGTGTTGGTACTATTCTAAGCCTGGTACCACACGGGACCCCGGTACCACACGGGAATTGATTCACAACTAAGCAAAAAACAATAGTTTAGTATTAAGCCCTTTTGCTTTATACCGACAGAAGTAGAGTATGGTCACTGATAAAGCACGTATCAGTAAGTACCTAAGTTTTATCAAACTCGTCGCGTCGTAAGTTAGTTACTTAACAATTAACGCGTCCTAAAATTATTATAATGATTGCAGTCATAAGACCTCCATTGTTCAACATAGAACCCCAAAGCATCTGTACTTCTATCGGGTTTGTTCTTCTCTCATCCAGTGAATTCCTATGGGCTTCAATAGTCATAGGTCCACTATAATCCCAAACTCAAATATTGAACGGAATAAAAGCTCCAAATCTAAAATTAATTTCGCCGTATTAAACAAAGCTATTCCATCTCACAAAATTCTTTTTATTGAATTTGAAGTCCTCATATAGGCAAAATCAATTTTGAGCCCGATTGCTAGGAAATTGAATTCAGACCTTAGCCGGTTAGATCGAAACCTTCGATTGGTATGGATTGATAAAAGAATTGGGTGAATTGAAATAAAATATGGTGTATTTGGAAGGTGATTGATTTTCAACTGACCTAGATTTTGACAGGTGGCATCGTTTGGTCCAACATTTTTTGCCAATCATAATATTGGAAGTGAGATTATGTAGACAAGACCTGAATTGGATCAGCTGATTAAGCATAGCGTGACTCGGTTTTTACAGTGCGGTTGACGAAAATGTTTTACGAATTTGATCCTTATTAGCTACTAAGGTGTCAGGTACGGATTCCCTCGACGGTTGATGTGTAGTGTGCTGTTGTTGCTATTATGAGTGTCATTCAAGTCTATTGAAGTGTACGTTAACATGCAAATTGAAAATTTCATGAGCCGAAAAATTGTACGTCATTGAGTATTAGACGAAAATTGCTTGTAGACCATTTATCAAGAAAGAAAGAAAACCAAATAATTGACAGAAATTAGGCTAGTGGTCGCGGATGCTAATGATGAGCATTAGCCGGCACCCTACATAATTGCAATAGGTGACTAATACCTATATTTAAAGTTTTTTATGTTATTATAGTTTTGTATTTAATTGTATGGGCCTTAATGCCTGAAATAAATGGATAAATAAATAAATAGAATAGTCTTTTTTACAATGTATAAATATGTGAGCTGTCACGCCTTTTATAGCTTTGGATTTTATTTAGGTACCCAATAACTTTTTATTTACTTACATTTCCATTTTACTTAACGATATTCCATTTTTTTTGCTTTTCTGGTATTTTGACATGGTTAGCTGGAATATGATAAACAATTACATTTTATTTTGTGTTTTCTTGTGTTCATTACTATACATAGTGTTGTATAAAGTCATGTGTTTTTTTTTTAAATTAAAAGACACCTGTGCTGCTGGGGAGTTTGTTCCACCACTTTTTCTTCCAAGGGAAAGCACGATTGACGTTCAAAAAGTTTTGATTCTCAGCCTAATTTGAATAAATGACTTTTGATTGATTGATAAACCCCTAATAAACGGGATAACCGTTTGACGGTAGTAACTCTTCGTGAAAAAAATTTGAATGTAAGGTTGTCTTCGACAACCTGTACAGTACAGAAGACAGTGTGATATAATAATAACAAGTAATTCGTTTAAATATTAGATTATACCTATTTTGGTTAGTGCGTAATAAAAACCGGGAATTACCTTGCTTGTCGCGAAAGTTCTCATGGTACCAGGATACCATAGCATACAAAATGCCTAATAAGGGGGTTTATCGTTGAAAATCTTCGCTTAAGATCGTTTTAGTAACTCGTAATGCTGGCTGGAAGGCCTTTGAATGTATTTATGTCACTTTCTCAACTATAAAAAGGAAAATATTAAGGGAAGAGGAAAAGGTAGGTAATCAAGAGGATAATGTCCATCTGAGTGAGGAAGAGACAATGGACATCCAAATTAACAAAAGAAAGAAATAAAAAGTATTTATTGCGATTCGTAAAGGGAGATCGTAAAACTAAACTATGTAAACACAATCAAAAAATAATTTATCTAAAAAAAACTAATCAAAAAGCACAATTACCTACTAGCTAGGGATAGTCGATATTCGAAAAACATCGATATCTGCTGTGATAGTTTTCGTATATCAACATCGATATTTTTGCATTCATGCATGCAAACATCGATGTTTATCGATCATACCTATATTTAGCTGAACCCGGTCAGACTGGAAACCGACCCCATATAGTAGGAAAAATCTAGGGAGATGATGATGATATTAGTACCTATCTTTTAGGGTGTTTTCAATTCTGGAACATATGTCACCTCTTAGTGAGAGGGGACAGGCCGTAAACTACCACGAGAGCATAGTGCGGGTGCCAGTGAAGTAATTGCCCTATGTTAAATACCAGCTGCGTTCGGTTAGACTAGAAGCTGACCCTAATATATGTAGTTGGGGAAAGGCATATTACGACTTCAAACAAACAAACAAATTCCAAAAAACGATGTCTAGTGAAGCCGTACGTCCCGAGGACGGGTCTGAGCAGTTGTTTTGCGATGTGCGCCGGGTACGAGGCGCCAAATGTTGTTGTCTCGTGGAGGGTCTACTGATCAATCTCCCTCTGGCGCAGCATCGTTGGTCGTGTTGCTGGGGTTGATACCTATTGCATCACCTCGCTCAACTGCCGTCTGCCTTCCTATTCACTAAGTTTTTTAAGTAAATAGGCTTAATAAAATAGCGCGCTTTACCATCAACGATTGCATCACTGCTTACCATCAGGCGGGCTTGCGGTCAAGCACTACTTTATGATTATAAAAAAAAAACTTTACATAAATATTACCATAACTCTAAAAGCGTCCCAAAGTCATGTCATTCTGATAAACTGTATGATTGATCACAGTAGCCACCTAAAGTGATTGATGGTAGCCCCTCCAATGAGATAAGTTATATAAATCGACTTCTGTCACTTAAGTTATATGCTTGTGTGGCACTTTGATGTATGCTAGTTGAGCTTAAAGTTATGTTCGACATTATTTTTGTTTCACAAAATGTCTACACATCATCATCATCAACCTTTTTATCGTCCCACTGTTGGGCCAGGTCTCCTTTCATACTGAGAAGGACACATAACCATTTAAAATAAAAATAGGACGAATGTGAAACAAGAAACCGTGGCCCTAGCCGTCGCACAGGCAAGTCTGACACGCCCTTCCCTTTCAGCCAAAGCGGGAGAAGTCATTTGATTATAAAGGTCTACGCTCTCAGCTGTTTCACCTTCCACCTCCCGGTCACCGTAGGCACGGGGTTGCGGGCGGCGAGCAGTGTGCAGCTCACCACCCAGTAAGGACCAGGCCCGGGTCGACGGCACGTTGTGTTCCACGCGTGCCTCAAATAAAGACGTCAGCAAATGGTGACGCCCACGAGGACCGATGCCTACCAGGGCCACGGGTTTTACGAAAGAGATACTGAGGCCACTGGCTCACAGGCAAATAAAGGAATACGGGTGGGTTTTAGTCAGTAAAAGTCTGATACATCCTTCCGCTCTGCTTAGAGCAGGAGAGGTTATATGATGATTTCCGATCCAATGTATGCTCACAGCTGCTTGTGCCTCAAAATGTTTCTTTTTTACTCTTAGATCCACACGGACAGGCAAGACGTGACTCTTAACTGTCAGCAGGAGTCATTATTAAAGACAGAACTCGCTTGTACCCCGCTGCAATTTCCTATCAGCAAAAATGACCCTTATATGCTAAGGTCATATCACAATGCTCGCCTACAATATGTGCTAAATTTTCTGCTTTAAGACCAGGCTTGAGCTGTGATTTGTAAAATAAACTTCGGAGTTTCTCTGCGTGATCGAATCAGAAATGAGGACATCCGCAGAAGAACCAAAGTCACCGACATAGCTCTTCGAGTCGATAAAATTAAGTGGCAGTGGGCAGGGTACATTGCTCATAGAACCGATGGCCGATGGGGCAGTAAGGTCCTGGAGTGGCGGCCACGTACCGGAATACGCAGCGAAGGGAGGCCCCCAACAACGTGGACCTATGACCTGGTGAAGGTCGCGGGAAGCCGATGGATGCGGGCAGCATAAGACCGGTCATTGTGGAAAGCCTTGGGGGTGACCTTTGTCCAGCAGTGGACCTCTATGGGCTGAAGAAGAAGAAGAAACAAATTCTGGGTGTCCAAGAAGTAAGTAGATATTTGGCAATAGTTTCCTTCGTGTTTGATATAGGAAATGTTCCCTTAACAGGCTCTATTCTGTCAGAAATTTTGAAAGTTTGGATTTTTTTTTTCATTCTGTCTATCCACAAACTAAATTTAATTCAAGGTCAGCGCATCTTTTCTTTTTATATCACTAAAAAGAAGGCAGAAGTTAAAATATTATTTAGTTCTGTCCAATAGGGATATATCCAAGGTTTAAAAAATTATATTAGTCCGTCTTATAGATAACTAGCTTTCCGCCCGCGGCTTCGCCCGCGTGGAGTTCGGTTATATCGCGCTTTTTAGATTTCCCTCGGGAACATCAATTTTTTCCGGGATAAAAGGTAGCCTATGTTCTTTCTCAGGGTCTAAAGATTGTCTGTGCCAAATTTCATCAAAATCGGTTGAAAGGTTTAAGCGGGAAAGCGTAACAGACAGACAGACAGACAGAGTTACTTTCGCATTTATAATATTAGTATGGATAAAAAAATTAAGACCCGTATTTTTTATTTTGTCGAAATTACCAAAAACTACTGAGATATAGCGTATTAAAGTTATGGAGTGGGGGCTAATTACGTCACGCCGTGGTATATTGTCGTGGTATATCTCGTGGTGGCCTAGTGGTTAAAACACCAGCCTCTCAAGTATGAGTGCGCATGTTCGATTCCAGGTCAGGCAAGTACCAATGTAACTTTTCTAAAGTTATATGTACTTTCTGAGTATCTTGGACACCAATGACTGAAGGTGAAGGAAAACATCTTGAGGAAACCTGGACTTTATAAGTCTGTAATCGCCAATCCGCATAGAGCAAGCGTGCTGTGCTGATTACGCTCAATCCTTCTCTGTATGAGAGGAGACCTGTGCCCAGCAGTGGGAGGATAAAAGGTTGATGATGATGTGGTATATTTTGTACCATGGCGTGACGTCATGCAACATTTCAAATCAATATATTAAGTATTTGAATGAAAGAAAAAATAAAAAATACGTGTTTAATATTTTTTATAAATCTATCTGATGGACATATTTTTTACGATACAACCCAATTAAAATATTCCTTAGACAGTTTAGGTGCGATTAAATCATGGCTACTAAAATACTTCAGGTGCTGAGTGTGCCGACTGATTTGACACGACTAAATAATTTTTAATTTTCTGTCCTTTTCTTAATTAAATAGAAAGAAAGAGAGGTACTGAACTTAAATTTAGTTTAGTTTTTGAACAAGACAATCGGCGAGATTTTCTATCAGTCTCACAAAATTAATAATTAATTTAAAGATTTCTTAATCGCCACCTCTAATAACTAGTATACGGTATACTCAGCAAAACAAATTAGCAAAAGGTCAAAATATTTACAGAATTGCTTTAAAATGTTTACGGTCATAGATTCTAATCTATCGATATTCTTATCTTTTTATTAATTTCTTAATTGAGTCTTATCTTTCTCATTAATATACCTGATTCGGTGACTTACTTTAACTTAGCTCATCGTCGTTAACTGAATATTTATTAATTAACAGCTTGTTTCATGCCACCGAAAACATTTTATAATACAGTATATCAACAAAAAAGGCTAAAGATTTGTCTGTTTAGACATAATTAAATTTTTTAATTGGTTAATTTGCATAATGTGGGAATTGAACTCGTATTGAACTGTGCCAAGATCTGCAAATATTAACGAGATATTAATTAACAATAAATCATGGATCCAATATTGGCCTTTGATGCTGGCCATACGAGATAGTGGGCCAATGTTGGATTAGCCGCTGTCGGTAAATTATTTCATCACACATGCTCTCAAAACGGTGAAGGAAGATATAGTGAGGAAAGTGGCATGTCCTAGAGCGAGCCAAAAATTTCGAAGACATCTACCAACCCGCATTAGGCCCTCGTGGTAGATTACGGCCCACTCCCTCTCACCGAGAGGAGGCCTGTGTCCCAACAGTGGGAACATTTTAGGCTGATTATCTTATTCTTATTTTAAAAAGTTTCCCCATTCTAGTAAATTCTCTTGTACCGTGGGTGCGTTAAGCCGATGGATGCGGGCAGCACAGGACAGGTCAACGTGGAAAGCCTTGGGGGAGGCCTTTGTCCAGCAGTGGGCATCTATAGGCTGAAGAAGAAGAAGTGGGTGCATTTACAAACATGTAACTCACATACACAAACATCCAGACTCGGAACAACTAATTGTAGGTCATACAAATAATTGTTCCGTGCGGAAATCGAACTCACGACACGCAGAGCAGCAGTCAATAGCTTAACCACTTAATAACCTTGATTAATAATACTCAAAACGGGCTGGCGCCTACAACTCACGCAACATGCATTTTGCGTATATACACTATGATAGCGTATGATCAAGTGGTCTAGAAAAGCCTTATGATGATTATGACTATAGTCTAAATGAAATGTGTGGAATTTAAATGAATAATGCTTTATTTAATGGCCATAATCAAGAAGGTACAGACGACAGCACGTCAAGCTACAACAATCTGTCAGATTTATTTATTAGATTTTCAACTTTATCCCTAAAGTATTAAGGCATAAGATTGATTTGGAATATTTGGCAGTTCAGTGTAGCTCGGTCTGTTGTCGTCCGCACACAAACACCACAAATTATAGTAAGAAAATTGTTTAATAAAACAAGGAAATAAAATAAATATTTTATGGAATCTTGAATATTCTAAAATGGGTACACAACATGAAATCTGCAATTCTGAATACCTACAATCAGCTAAACTCACGTTTAAATACAAGTTGATAATAAATAAACATGATAAGCATCGGAGATTTAATCAAAAACATAAAATCACCGCTGTGAAACTCGTACAAAACATTAATCTTATCTAATACGACTGAATATGCTAAACTGTCTGTCTGTTTACATTAAGATCAGGAAATAAATGGAAGAGTATTTTTTTACTCAAATCAAAACTCACACTTGGACGATTAACACACGGCGGAGACGGTAAAGTGGATTTCGTAGCGGTGCTCCGCGCGGTGAGGCGGTTTACGCGCCTGGCCGTGCAGGTGGATTTAACACGGTTGTGACCAGTTTGTTCACAGACACTGGCAAGAATCTTCTAATTTTCGTCCTGCACCTACGATGATCCGCGCGGCTATGCGGCGCCGCTCCACCGCACGGACGTCAGCGCGGAGGGGCGGTGGAGGCGAGAATACCGCTCGACCGCGCGGTCGGGCGGTGTATTGTGTTAGGCATCTACGGATTTAATAGAGGTCAATGCGACATGAGATCCGCTTCACCGCCTACCGAAGAGGTGCGCGGTGCCGTGTATTAAGCTCCTTAAATGTTTTGAGTTTGATAAACTTCCTATGTAAAAACTCAAAAAATACACGTACAATGCACGTTTGGGTAAACAAAACCCTTATACAGATGCTTTCATAGCCTGTAGGCTAATTGCGTAACGCACTATAGCAATGGTTTTCATTTTGACAGTTTAACCACATTCATTGCGTTATTTATGTTGTTGAGTAGACATATTTTTCGAACATATAGAGTAATAGATTTGTAACATGTTTCAAAATGATTCCAATTGACAGTAAAACTGTGTTACGCAATTAGGGTGCTGATACAACCAAAAGATGAATAAAACCCATTGATAAAATATTAAACTAAGGTAGATATGTCACTAGCGCACTGAAAATGAAGCGTACAAAAGGAGGTAAGTCCAGTATCTCGCTTTAGTCACTCTCGATACACTCGTAAAAACAAACGGCAAACACTAGCCATCTTTTTCTTCTCTATGCTTTAGATTGCGCCCCATCTCACTCACACTGTACCAACGTGTGAAATGTACGCAGAATAAAAAATTTGCATGTGTGTGCTGTTGCTTCCGATCGGCACATTTATTTTGGTTAATTTGTTAAAGTATATCATATCTGTTTAATATTATATCAATGATAAAACCAGTATTTTAACGTAGAAGTTACGTAGTGTGAAAGAAAAAAATATTCATTGTGACTCGTACAGGAAGATCATAAATAAAACTAAATCAAACACAATTTAAAAAAACATTAACATAATATAAAAAAGTAACACACAGGAAGTCCTTCAGGGGGCTAAAAGGCTCGCTATCTCAGCACAATATTAGTACTTTGACATTTCATTTGGTTTTCATTTTTTAACACAATGTGTATAATTATAATTACTAATGACTGCAACTCTTGCAGTAAGGTGAATTTTGTCAATATTTTACATAATTCTAGCCTGGAAAGTACTAGACAGATCTATTGTAACCTTAAATTAATAATGAATTGAAGAAGAGAAGAATGAAGGTAATGTCTGTTACAAATTAATGTTTCAAATTGATTTTCAAATTAAACGAATTACTACTTTATTCCCGTGGACATTAAGTAGAGTTTAGACAATATATAAATATGTAAACTGAACTTAATAATGTAGGTATTAAAGTTACTTTTCCATAAAGTTATATTTATTTAGAATTTTGGAAAATAAGTTGCGATTGAAGATTACACAAGCAAATCCGCGCCAAAAACCTTGTCATCACCAATCAGTTAATTATCTAGTATTAAGTCCAAAACCCAACGTCTGCGGTCGTTTGTCTAGTTTCCACATATTAAAAATAATAGAAAGCGATCGATATGAGGTTTAATCGCCACGGAATTATGCTTTTTAAGACTTTATGGCCATAAACTTGTTGATAAGTTTTATATCAATATCTACATATTCCTACTAATATTATTAATGCGAAAGTAACTCTGTCTGTCTGTCTGTTACGCTTTCAGGTCTAAACCACTGAACTATTTTTATGGAAATTCAGTACAAATATAGAGTTGACCTTGAGAAATAACATAGGATAGTTTTGATTCCGGACTTGGAAGAGTTCTCTTGGAAACGCGATATAACCGAACTCCACGCAGGTGACGCCGCGGGCGGAAAGCTTAGTAGGTACATTATAAATTGAAGTCTCATTTTATGCCTATTCGTTGACCGTGCTGTTTTTCTGTACTACATAACTGATTTTGACGCGATATTCACCGTTATTTATAGAAGTTAAGTGTAAAATGCAGGCTGATTTTTCGAAAGAGCCCATGCCGTCGCCTCTGGCACGCAAGTTAGTGACACAGGAATGTATTCAGTCAGTAAAACGCTCCGCTCAGAGCAGGACGGGTCATTTGATAATTTCCCATCCGCAAAAAAAAGAGAAATTCCCATTGAGGGGCAACTTCTAGTCTGATATTATAAAACAAGAGCGTTAATCATGTAATGCATTAACGAATACAGACTGCATGCTCATGACCCTGTTAACTTGTCTACCCGAAATGGAAAGGTCTAAAACATGGTGATATGGAATATCTCAGGTCAATTCTCGCTAAACAAACACTTCCACACTAAAGGCATAACAGACAGCCCCCTGTGCAGGGCTTGAATGGAGCATGCCCTTGAAAAGCATATGCTCTTCGAGTGCACAGGCGTCACCCAGGTGACGTCAGAAATCCTCGAGACACAATGCAGATCTTAAACAGATATTCTCAACAGGCCATAAGACTTAATAAACTTCTGGAGATGGATGAAGTCTGCTGGCTTAGTTATGTATAAGAGTACCTATAGTTCATCATCATCAACCTTTTATCGTCCTACTGCTGGGCACAGGTCTCCTCTCAAACACAGAAGGATTGAGCGTAATCACCACGCTTGCTCAATGCGGGTTGGCGATTTCAGACTTATAAAGTCCAGGTTTCCTCAAGATGTTTTCCTTCATCTTCAGTCATTGGTGCCCAAGATATACTTAGAAAGTACATATAACTTTAGAAAAGTTACATTGGTACTTGCCTGACCTGGAATCGATCCCGCACACTCATACTTGAGAGGCTGGTGTTTTAACCACTAGGCCACCACGACTATATTATTATAAGTTCTGTATACACGAACTATTGATATCGTAGCTTGAAAACCAGCCTTGTATCATTATCATCATCAACTTTTTTAACGTCCCATTGCACTGCTGGGTACAGGTCTCCTCTCATACAGAGAAGGATTGAGCGTATTCACAACGCTTGCTCAATACGGGTTGGCGATTTCAAAGTTTAAGTTCAGGTTTCCTCAAGATGTTTTCCTTCACCTTTTAATAATAATTTCCAGCCTTGTATAACCCGGGCATAACATTTGAAAAGCTAGCAGTATATGTATAAAACTATTCTCAAAGTTACAAGAATTAATTCACTCGACGTTAATGAAAGCACAGAAAGTAAAGAATGAATAAATAAGTTGGTTAAATGATAACCAAATCATTTATTCATTCTTCAAATCAATATCAAATGAATTGTATCACTTATCAGATCTTTAATGTATTGTGCTTAACAATTATGGTGAATAAACAGAGTGCCCACCACAATGGGTAGAGAGGCAACGCCTGGACTTTATCTAATCTGATTTGGTACAATGGAACTATTTCAATTGGTACGTCTGTGTGAGGGGACTCACTGGCTGGAATTTTGGTCAGCGGAGAATGGAGCATGTTGGGAAAAAATGTGGGATTGATATATTGGCCTGTAATATTGATATATTGGCCTGTAATATTGATATATTGGCCTGTAATATTGATATATTGGCCTTTAATACTGATTGCAACGGCCTCACATTCCACTTATTTGTAACGTTATGGTACAGAAATTGTTAATCGGGGATTGCAGTACGCATGTACAAACAGACGATAGCACGTCAAGCTACTACAATATGTCATATTTCTTTATTATATTTTCATCTTTATTTCTAAAGCTGCAAGGCTCAAGATTGATCGGCAATATTTGACAGTTTAGGATAGCTTGACCAGCTGTCGTCCGTACAATTTATAGAAAATCAAAATCACTATTACTACTTTACTCAACTCCCTTACTCCTCCTTTTCTTCTCTCCTCTTTTTACTATAATATTAGTACAGTTATTTGGTAGTTTTACCAGGAAATTTTTCGGGAGTTTTGAAAAATGATAATGTAAAATGTGTAGATTTTGATATGTTCTTCCCGAATCTCAACTTAACCGCCTTGAATATTTGCTGCACGTGCCACCATATTGGCAAAATGGCGCCAGTTTTTAGGCAATATTTACTTTCATCATTCTCTTTTAATAAATCAATTATTCAAATTCTGGTCCTTATGCGTCGGCAACTACCGTAGACAAGTTTGCTTCCTACCAAAAATTTATTCAAAAGGCATGCCTACATCGATAGCGAAAAAATACTACTCAAAGCCATAGTAACCGATTGTAATGAAATTTGGTACACAGATAGTCTAGAGCCTGAGAAAGGTCATAGGCTATAAAACATCCCGCTATGACCAACAGGAGCAGAGCAGGAACAAAAAATGTTGCGGAAACGGGAGCAAACGCGGACGTACTACATTTTGCTCCCATTATTTTAACAGGCGCTTAATTTATATCAACTGAGCTCATTCGGCTAGAAGCTTACGCGAGTGAAACCGCGGGTCACAGCTAGTATTTATTATACATACGTATTACACACACACGCGTACACTTTCTAAAGTCGTTATTATGATGAGGTGCTAATTGGACAAATAACACATTATCGCAAAAGCTCATAAACCAACATAGCTTTCGAAATATTTACATAAATTGTCAAACAAAAAAATAAACATTCTTCACTAAAATAAACGTACAGAAGAGTTATTATGCATAATAGCCGCGACATTTAACAAACAAACGCTTGTGATACTCAAGTACATTGCAGTAAAGCTCAGGGTACTTCTAAATCGACTTTCCACACTATTTAACAAATCGAGAAGAGAAATCGAAGATAAATTCGTAAAGAAACCGGTCAAGATTAGCAACTACCCGGTTATTATCAACACTATCAGTTTCTCTTTGTAAATTGTCATGTTTTACTTGAAATTGTTAACTGTGTGTGTTCAAACGATCAATATATTCGATTCAAGTAGCATGAGTTGGTAAGTAGACAATATATGATGTAGTTTTGAATAATTTTATCTATACTAATATATAAAGTTGAAGAGTTTGTTTGAACGCGCTAATCTCAGGAACTTTAGGCTATATAACATCACGCTGCGACAGGAGCGGAACATAACTAACTCCACGCGAACGAAGTCGCTGGCGGAAGCTAATATACCTATAAGTTAAAGAGTTTGTTTGTAGGTTTGAACGCGCTAATCTCAGGAACTACTAGTCTGATTTGAAAAATTCTTTTTGCGTTGGATTGCCTATTAATCCAGGAAAGCTTTAGGCATAGCTTATATAGATAACATCACGCTGCGACTATTAGGAGCGGGGCATATAAAAAAAACGCGGGTGTAACCGTGTGGAGCAGCTAGTTATTAGATAATCTAGCAAGCAGTGTGTCTAGCCGCACATCCATTTCCACCTCGCTACCATTTTCTCCTTTTCTCCTTAATGAACAACCATTGTGGGTTGAAAGTAACTAATGAGTTGGCAAAATATGACTTATTGTATATACTTACGAGTATTACTTACTTATGTATGGTGTGGCAGTGGTAGCCTAATGGTATCGACAGCGACTTACAAGATGTAATTCATAGGTTCGAACCCCGCCAGGCGCTTTACTTTTTGTAAATTATTTCATCACCACTGCTCTCATAACGGTGAAGGAAAACATCATGCGTGCATGTCCTAGAGGTAAAACTTCGAAGACATATGACATCTACCAACCCGCACTGGGCTCGCCTGGTAGATTACGGCCACTCCCTTTCACGGTGAGGAGGCCTGTGTCCCAGGTGGGGGACTTTATAGGCTAATTATCTATGTATATTATGTATGTATGGTGTTATCACGAAAGGATACAATAAGAAATGTGTACATAAGAGCAAGTCTGAAAATGGCACTGGTGACTAAAAATTTGTGTGGGCCGACGGATTCTCGACTGGCAACCAAGCACCGGAAGACCCAGCGTGGGTAGGCCCCCCACAAGGTGGACTGACGACCTGGTGAAGGTCGCGGGAAGCGCAGGAGCTGTCGTCGTGAAGATCTTTGGGGGAGGCCTATGTCCAGCAATGGACGTCTTTCGGCTGAAATGATAATAATGATCAAAGAAATCGTGGATGAATTGTGTGATAGATAATGTGATTGGAAAGGACCTGTCGCGGTGGCGGCTAATAGAGGAGTATGGAGGGAAAAGATTTGTTGCACCGATCACAGCCAAATTGGGATTAGGGGAGGAAAACTTTAATGACCTGTTACTTTAAAGAAAAAAAAATTAACATAATGTGTATAATATTTTACATAATATAAACTAGTGCTTAACGGCGATCTCGCCTGATGGTAAACAGTGATAAAATCGTTGATTATAAAGTGCTCTAGATTATTAAGAGCCTATTCACTCTACCCTTGACGGCACTTTAACACTGAAACACAGCCGCTGGAAAATTATTCCAGTCCCTCGATGTACGCGATATAAAAAAATGAGGGGACACGCTTCGTCCAGATCGTACTGCTGTTAACAACGTAAGGGTGCTCGCCTTACGACGGATCGTCCGATGATGGAACGGAGATGAAGGAATTAGGTACATAAGTCATGCAATTAAAATCTTCAACCAATGCGTCCTACCCGTCATGACTTACGGAGCCGAGACGTAGACACTAACGGTCAGATTAGTCCATAAGTTTAAAGCCGCTCAGCGAACTATAAAGCGGGCTATATTGGGCTTCTCGCTGAAGGACCGCATCAGAAAGGAGGTGATCCGACAGAGGACCAAAGTCACCGACATAGCTGAGAGGATTAGCAAGCTGAAGTGGTAATGGGCGGATCACATATGCCGCAGGACCGACAACCGTTGGGGTAAACGAGTCCTCGAGTGGAGACCGCGTCTCGGTAAAAGTAGCGTAGGACGTCCTTGGACGAGATAGAGCGACGACATCAAAAAGATGGCTGGTAGTGTCTGGCGGAGAACTGCTCAGGATCGAGCTTGTTGGCGTGCCATGAAGGAGGCCTATTTCCAGCAGTGGACGAGTAGAGGCTGATAATGATGATGATGATAATTCAATTCCCGCGCACACTCTCCAAAATGCATCCGATAGGCTGGCTAATCTTCACCTGTGCTCCAGCCTTTGGAGACCATTTTGAACCAAATCTAACTTACGTTATGTATGAGTTTGTGAATGAGATGAAATGTCAAATGGATGGATACATGGTTTATTTGTAGCATACAAAAGACATAAAATACAAAAGACATAAACTGTATTCTTTTAAACTTGTTCCTTCGCCTTTGTGTCAATGTTCTACATCGAACTGTGAATTTGAACAGTCTGCACATCACATCTTGTGGGAGTGTGTTCTTTGGCAGAATGAACGCAATATTATGTTCGATAGTGTACAAGTTACATCCGGAGTCGTTTATTATCCTTGTGGAAACTAGAACCAATTTCCGTGTGTTCAGGCGCTTTTGCCATACCTATTATTGGAATCAATTGTAACAGCACATACCTACTTAGGACCCATTAACTTAATCAAATGTTATTCCGTGGTGCTTGGCAATCTGGGCTTCTCCCAGTTGCAATAATATCCCTTTGTGCCGATTGGCCTAGTTCTGTTCTGTCTCCTGCTTGTTATGGAGGGAAGTGGAAAAAATATCTGTTTTCTTACTCCTCCGCTATTCTTTTCTGATTAATTTCGTTGCGGGACCCAAGACAGTTGAATCGTTTCTCCGTGACTCGTCGAGCTTCATTGCACGGCGTTTTTCTGGTGGTCTCCATTGTTGATTCTGGCTTTCAGGAGTTGCAGTGGGTAGGAAAAGTGTGGCGGGTTTTGTCCAAAAAAAAGATACAAAAGACATAACACAATATACGAAAGCTAATACCTACCTACACCTTATCTATTGTAAATTGGTATTTTATTCTTTAACAATCACGTATTTCCGATAACTTTATTTGTAGATAATAAGCGCAGACTTTTGTATATTGGTTAAAATTTTCACACATATATTTTGTCGATACAACTTCACAGATAAATATAAAAGTCTCAAGAAATATTGAGAAGACCGCGCTTAGTACTAAAGTGTGCCAAGACCTGCGCACGCGACTGACCCGGGTAAAAAAGTAAAGTCAACAAAACTCTCAAGTTTGCAAGTAAATAATCATCACCGCAATATATTATTTAATAAGCTGTGGACAAAACATCGTGACATTTTAAGCCTTTAAACAATTATGGCGGTCTATCTTTGAATTGCTGATCTGTAAATCCAATTTATCACCCAGAGCCATAATACATAGGCAATATTGATAAATATCAACATTGCCTATGTTGCATGTGCACGTGCTTCTAGTAAATACTAGAAGCACGTGAAAGGACTCATTATTCTTTGCATTGCTTTCTCTTTTTTCCAAAATAATTCTTACTAGCGGCCGCCAACGACTTCGTTCGCGTAGAGTTAGTTATGCTCCGCTCCTAGTGGTCGAAGCGTGATGTTATATAGCCTAAAACCTTCCTGAATTAATGGGCTATCCAACGCAAAAAGAATTTTTCAAATCGGACTAGTAGTTCCCGAGATTAGCGCGATCAAACAAACAAACAAACATACAAACAAACTCTTCAGCTTTATATATTAGTAATATATATAGATTAATTAGTCATTAATATTAAATATTTACAATTTATACTAGTTAAATAAATAAAATAAAATATCCTTACATAAAACCTGACAACTAAACTAATCATTTGAATCATACAAAGAACACACTTTGTCTAACAACGCTATTGATTTGACTACTGAGTATACGAATGGGTTAAAGTACGGATGACAGCAGGTCATGCTACCCGAAACTGTCAAATATTCACAATCAAACTTGAGTTTATGCTTCAGATATAAAGTTGAAAATCTAATAAAAAATCTGACAGATTGTAGTATATTGATATGCTGGCGTCAGTACATAATAAGACTGTATTTTCTGCTTGCCTACTAAGCCGTTATACTGACTGTACCTGCTACTTATATAAAGGACGAACGAAAGTGACATCTGACAGTCTACAAAGACTGTGACTGAGGTAACTTTATAATGTGAATTGGTAGAAGATACACCGTTATGTTTCTATTATCGGGTAAGCAGAAACAAAAAAAAAACGTTTCGCTTCGTCTTTTATACCACGTACATCGAAGGACTTGGAGGTCTTACCGTCTGATTACAATAGAATAGAATAGAATAGAATAGAATAGAATAGAATACTCTTTATTATGTACACCATATAGGTTACAAAAACATTAGTATAAAAATTTTACAAAGGGTGACACAATGGGCGGTCTTATCGCTAATTTAAAAGTCTGAAAGGCTGGAGTAAATAGCCTCTTACGAGGGGACTCTAGTGCCGAGGAATTTGGAAAATAGGTATTTGAAAAAACTATTGCCGTCGCGCTGCTTCCAACCTCTCCCGGGAAAGTGCGAAAAGGACAGTTGCAGCTCAGGCAGATTTTACCTACAAAAACGTTGACCAAAAGACGTTTCGTATTCCGCTGTTTTCTTTTTCAGAACACGACAGATCTCAATTATTTCTATAAATAATTAGTTTACAGAGTAATCTACAAGTAAAACAGTAATTATTTTCTTTAGTGAAATTAATTCTGCAAATTACCTATTTTTGGTGACTTTAATAATTTTATTATTTAAATTCTTATTAGTAATTGATAAATAGAAAATTAATATAAATTTAATTTTTTTTTTTTTTCTATAAATTATTTCTATATAAATTTTGAGGAAAAGTATACCTATGTTTCTACTATTTTCTTTTTGTCAAAAACTTATCACGTTTGTCTAATAGTCATCTAAACATCACGGTAAAGAGGGGTTATTTATAGTGATTTTGATGTATCTTTTTTTTTTTTTATTAATAAATTTCGAAAAAAATCAAATGATGGGGCACGTATAATCATTATGTAAACTTGTAGAAAAAAAAAATTGGTTTAAAAGAATTATCCACGATGAAAACAGCGGAATACGTTTGTATAAGGAAAGCACCACTAGAGTTCCCTCTTATTAAACTAGTACCTACGCTTTACCATCAAATATTACCTACATCACTGCTTACCATAAGGCGAGATCGCGGTCAGTCGGGGTCATTAGTTCAATTTTAATTTAAATCTTTTACAAAAATATTTTTTTCTCTTGTTTTGTTTGTAAAATGAGTTTGTGAAAAACATCAACTCATTTTTTATTCATCATCATCTCAGCGTTTATCCCAGTCGCATCCGAAGCTTTTCCAGCTTTGGAGTCTGATGTCCGCTTTTACCAGTCTAACTGCTGATATGGCTAAACTTCGACATTTTCCGTGAAGCGACTGCCGTCTGACCTCCACAACCCGAAGGCGACATCGAAGCATTGCAGCTGACCAATTGTTGGACTTTTTGAGGGCTCCAACAACCCTTTAAACGACTGCCACTAGATGTTCGTATGGCAACCGGGACCAACGGCTTAACGTGCTTTCCGAGGCACGACCAGACCAGTGCAAATATTCATATTCATGCATACAAACATTTGCACTGTGCGAGGTTCGAACCCGCGCCACTTTGTGCAGCGGCCGCGTCCGCTGCCACTACGCCACGGAGGCTGTCCTGTGTGAACTCATTTTTTATTATTTATAGTAATCTGAACAATAACTCTAAGCTATTAATATATTCATGATATCAATTAATAACCCATCAATGATTTATTTAAGACAAAATCTACAACACGGCCTTGGGGCTTCCTTTCAACAACACAATTAATTAGGCTTAGACCTAATTACCTCCTAACTGGTCAGAAACTAGATCAGACTTTTACTAACCCAATGAACCAATCAATCTCATAGAACTAATTGGATTTAACACCCACGTTGAATATGTAAATGATTATTTAACAAATGGAGACTTTAAATCTTATTCTAAGCCAGACACGACTCATTTGCTTCGATCAGTTTGATCGCATGGTTTAAACTTTTATTAGCTTTCCGCCCGCGGCTCCGCCCGCGTGGAGTTCGGTTATATCGCGCAATAATTTTATTATCCCTCGGATATATAAAATTTTTCCGGGATAAAAAGTACCCTATTATTTAATCTGGACTTCTAACTTTACGTCTGCAAAATGTTAAAGCCATCGGTTTAGTAGTTATGGCGTGAAAGCGGAACAAACAAACAAACTCACTATCCGTTTTGTTTTATAAATTATAAACTAGCGCTTGACCGCAATCCTGCCTGATGGTAAGCAGTGATGCAATCGTTGATGGTAAAGCGCGCTAGTTTATTAAGCCCATACACTCAAAAAAACTGAGTGAATAGAAAGGAAGACGGCAGTTGAGTGAGGTGATGCAATGTTAAACCCAACAACACGACCATCGATGATGCACCAGAGGGAGATTGATCTGATGACGCTCCACGATCAAATTCCCGACACAACAACATTTGGCGCATCGTACCCAGCACACATCGCAACACAACTGCTCAGACCCGTCCTCCGTATGGCTTCAGCAGACATCATGCCGAAACACGGCGAACCGCTTAGCGGCAAGGCTTGTTCTGATGGGTGGTCACTTTTGCCAGCAGCCGATGTTATGGCCTACCACCCAGAAAACATAACACATGTACCTACACACATGAAAACATAACACATGGAAACATTACTATATATTCTATAGGATGCATTCTGGTGAGTATGCGAGGGAATTGCATGATTTAAATCCCCCATCTCCGTACCACCATCGGACGACCCGTCGTACGGCGACTTTCCACCCTTACGTTGTTGACACCACTGCGATCCGGACGAAGGGTTTCCCTTCCTCTTTTATACCGCGTACATCGAGGGACTGGAACAATTTGCCAGCGACGGTGTTTCCGTCACACTACAATTTGAGTGTCTTCAAGGCTAGAGTGAATAGGCTCTTACTAAACTAGCGCGCTTTACCATCAACGATCGCATCACTGCTTACCATCAGGCGGGATTGCGGTCAAGCGCTAGTTAATAACTTCTAAAAAAAATAACAAATGTCAAACAAGCTACAAGATGAAACTTAGAAATTTTCTAAGTTTTTCTTTGAAACTCGTGTGTAGGCTGTTGCAAGTCCATTAAAACAACTCCATTATTCAGTCCAGGCACATATTACTTAGTATCGGCACAAAGGAGTGAAAATGTTTGAAATATCGCGTACTAACACTTGGTACTATGGTAGAAACATAACAGAAACTTGACTTAGAAACATACTTGGAAATAAGGGTGCGAGTTTTCGTGTGAGTTTTTCACAGTCGCTTTCCCGAACACGAAATGAGAGAGATTTATTAGGTGAAGTTTTATTAGCCTGAGAGGTATTTATGTATAATGAGTTTGAGCTCTGGATCCTGATTCTGGAACCTATTGTACGCTTTTATAATTGCTAAAGTTAGAATATTAAAGAGTGTTGTAATACTTCTAAGCTATGTACATATTAGGCTCCTTTGATTCAATACTAGCGCCTCGCGGTTTCACCCGCGTAAGTTTCGATATGTTTTTTTTTATATGTTCCGCTCCTATTGGTCGCAGCGTGATGTTATGTAGCCTAAAGCCTTCCTGGATTGATGATCTATCCAACACAAAAAGATTTTTTCAAATCGGACCAGTAGTTCCTGACATTAGCGCGTTCAAACAGTAAAAAGTGCATGCAAAACTGGAAAATACCTTTTAAGAATATTCTTATCTTTATCTTTACACTAGCGGTCGCCAGCGACTTCGTTCGCGTGGAGTTAGTCATGCCCCGCTCCTATTGGTCGCAGTGTGATGTTATATAGCCTAAAGCCTTCCTGGATTAATGAGCTATCCAACGCAAAAAGAATTTTTCAAATCGGACCAGTAGTTCCTGAGATTAGCGCGTTCAAACAAACAAACCCTTCAGCTTTATATATTAGTATAGGATCACTTTATAAACAAAATAAACCATCAAAGACTCTCTTAAACTACTCCAACATACACAACTACGGCCGGATTCAAACTAGTCCGAGTGTCCGACGGCACATTTCATGTCGCATGCTTCAAGAACTATTACTTCCATTGTAGGGCGTAATTGTAGGATTTCCGCGCGATGTGCAAATAGTTTCTCCTACACGTCGAAAGTAGTCGGCTTGGACGAAATGACCGACTGACACGAGAGAGCCCTACTGTTTGTTTCAATGGGTTATATTTGTGTTGTTGCTGTTAGTTATACAGAGTGGTGCTGACAATACGACAATAAATAAAATACGACACAAACACGAACAATGCTGGTTCATAGGAATTATCCTAAATAATAGGAAAAAACCTAGCGCTAAAAATAAAAAAAAGAAATTTCATAGAAACTAAATCGCATAAAATTGCTAACGGAATAGAACATCCTTTAAAAATATTGGTTCACTGACCTCCGATCGGCGACAGCGCGATCCTGTATCAACTTGCTTTTTTCGTGCCATTATTACTAAAGTTTGGTACCGCAGGATGCGGCGGTCATTAGCCTGTAAGCAATTACTTATCAACATGTACATGTAGAAAATGTGAAAAATTAAAAATAATTTCCTGTGACTAAACTAATGGACATAAATTTATATGATTTTTTATGGGTTGACTGAGAATGTGTTGAGGTACATGAAGTTTAATTTATTGTCGTATTGTCAGCACCACTCTGTATACAGTTTTGTGCGCCGATATACGGGATATTTCGTAACACATAACAGGTAGACATGGCTTAGATAGCACAACATATCTTTTCTTCCAAACTTCTCTGTTATATGTCATCTCAATCGCTCTTTCTAACCAGCACACTAATTGGTATAACATACTATCAATGAGAATTTGAATCATTTTGAAGGACAACGCTTCATGTGCTAGAAAAAAAACTCCTCAAGAATATAAATAAAGACTGATTTACACGATGCAATTTAATTGCCTATGGCTTTAATTATATGTATATACGGACAAATCACACAGATTGAGCTGGCCCCAAAGTAAGTTTAAGACTTGATGCTAACTCAACGTTACTATATTTTATAATAGATACATATACATATACATATAGATAAACATCCAAGACCCAGGCCAATCAGGAAAAGATCGTTTTCCATCATGACCTGGCCAGGGATCGAACCCGGGGCCTCCACGTTACAGGCAGGCGTGTTGACCGCTGCGCCACGGAGGACGACAATGAAGTTGAAGCAACAATAAAAGTTGCATTATAATAATAATATAACCCTTTATTCCGAGCATTTACAGTGTTTGTGTTGCTTTTATAAAATGTCCCTCAGTTCGGTGTGTCTTTTGACATAGGCCTCCTACAACTGCTTCCATTGCACTCTATCTGTTGCTACTCTGGTCCAGAAAGGTCCCCTCCAACAAAAAGAATCGCACAACAATTAAAGTTGCATTACCTAAACACCATTTAAACGATGCAAGTCATTTGTTGCATCAATTTTATTGTATGCCATAGGCAATTAAATTACACCGTGTAAATCAGTATGTATTTATATTATTGACGAGTTATTTTTTCTAACACATGAAGGATTGTACTTCAAAATGATTAAAATTCTCATTGATAGTATGTTATGCTAACTGCACACTAACTGGTTAGAAAGAGCGGTTGAGATGACGTTTAATAGAGAAGTATGGAAGAAAAGACATGTTACGCTAACTACAAATAAGGTAGGAGAATAAAGAAGGTAACACAGTTTGATACCGTTTAAAATACTTCTAAGCATTTGGGTGGAGAAGACATTGAAGTTACAAAACTTTAATATCTTCTCCACCCAAATGTTTTGATAGTTTTTTTCGTGATTATCGTTTTGGTTCCATGGAAAATATGGTCACATTTTTAAGGTACATTATTATAAGTACATAATTATAATCAGCGTAATCCAAACCTGTGAGTCGGAGTATCGCCGTAATCTAACACGCGGGCCCTGGCGGCTTGGTGGACATTGTATATGGTGGCTTAAAATTATTTTACCTAATATTTAAGACTAGTTTGCTTTCATATTCATAACTTTAGTGCGATTCTGTTACCACCAGTGAGTGTTGAGTATGCTGTGCTAGAGATTGACACAATTGTCAGCAAAAAGTTAGGTGTGGTGACACCTAACATTGCACGGTGAGATTTTTACAATGAATCGATTGACTAGTGTCGAATGCTGAAGTAAACACCTAATATTAGTATAACCTTTCAAACTACATATATACAGACAATAGCATATCAAGATATTACAAGCCGTCTGATTTCTTTATTCGATTTTCAACCTTATCTTTAAAGGATTAAGGCTCAAGGTTGATTGAGAATATTTGACAATTTTGGGTAGATTGACTTGCCGTCGTCGTCCGTACCCTCATAAATTATATTAGGACCGGCTTACGTTATGTTGACCGAACAAAGTAATTGATAAAGGCGCACCAATCTTGGGCAAAATATTGAAGGTATCCAAAATAGGTGGTACAAAGTGTGTTTTTTTTTTCAATAAAGGGTAGCCTATATCCTTTCTCAGGGTCTAAAGATTGTCTGTGCCAAATTTCATCAAAATCGGTTGAGAGGTTTAAGCGGGAAAGCGTAACAGACAGACAGAGTTACTTTCGCATTTATAATAGTATTAGTATGGATTCCTCATACTTCTAAAAATAAATGTCATAGAATGATTGCATAAATTTTGCTATTTACTAGAACGTCCGCTGTCAACGTCATGCAAGCGCCAAAAGAACAAGTACCTAATATTTAAACTAAAGTATGTCAAAAACCATAATTTAAAATTTATTCGAAATGACAACAGCAATCAATCATCTATTTGGCATTTGGCTTTTTCTTGTTTGTAGCAATGTATGTACATACATGTAGCTTGAATCTATGTTGTATGACTTAGCCTCAAATCCGCTAAGTTAATCTCTAATGCTTTGTAACCATCTTGTACGAAGTCAATCTCATCAAAAATCTAAATCATGTTTGATGCAATAAACGTTTCTGTACCCACACTATTTCTATGATCCGAAAGCCCCATAAACTTTGGTCCACGACTCAGTTTCCGCCACTTTCCACACGCGGTGAAATTTTTGCGCATCTCACGGAAATCCTACAATTACGCCCACTATCTCTGACTTATCACTGATGTCGACTAGATGAGGTAGAGTTTCTCTCCGTACCTACTCTTAAGATAACACAAAGCTTAAGTATGAATAAACGATTGTTATAGGATCCAGGGTTTCACACACCGGTAACCTTATGATAAAGTGAGGGAGTACGATGTGCATTTGTTTTGATTACTATGCCTTCGATATGTTATACATATATTTGATCGTACTCATTGACAATTATTGATAACTTCAATTTTGTGTCTATCGTAATTAATATTGTACTGAAAAGAAAACAAAAAAAAAACTTTTTATAAAAAAATAGAAACCGACTTCAAAAAAACACTCAAAAGGAAAAATAATTTTACTTTTGTCATGGCTCTTGAAGTCGCTGGCGAACTAAACAACAGAAACCTCGAGACACAGACTTCGAAATTCGAAAATTACTTTTTGTTTCACCTCATAACAATAGTGGCAGCCATAACCCATGTTAGAATAAGTTCTCATCAATACGAAAAAAATCCCTATCTCAAAAACTACTGAGCCGATTTTGATGAAACTTATAGTATTCCCCAAGTTGAACAATACATAGTACAACAAAAAAAGAATTACTTAAATCGGACTTGTAGTTCCGGAAATATGCGCGCACAAACATAAAAACATACATATACTTGAAATTTGGCTTATATAGGTACAATACATACGGGTCGAATTGATAACCTCCTTTTTTTGAATTCGGTTTAAAATAGATAGGTTTTCTGGTATTTTAGTATCCTAAAGTGAATTTGATACAGCCAGACTTTGACTCACTACCTAAAACTTGTAAGCTGGGGCCGATGCTACAGGCTATACAATGAATGTTTAGATTGATATGCCTTTTTTATGCGACTATAATCTCTACCAGCAAATACAAGAAATATGTAGGTAGACTAGTTAGACTGGTAAAGCAGACCCCAGACTCCAAAGCTGAAAAAATGCTTCGGATGCGACAGGGATTAACGCTGAGATGATGATGATGATGATGATGATGTAGGTAGACACATAATTATTAAATCATCATCATCATCATCATTTCAGCCGAAAGACGTCCACTGCTGGACATAGGCCTCCCCCAAGGTTCTCCACGACGACCGGTCCTGCGCCTCCCGCATCCAGCGGTTTCCCGCGACCTTCACCAGGTCGTCGGGGGTCTTGTCGGGGACCTACCCACGCTACGTCTTCCGGTGCGTGGTCGCCACTCGAGAATCCGTCGGCCCCATCGAGCACCGGTCCTACGGGCAATGTGTCCAGTCCACTGCCACTTTAGTGTTGCAATTCTTCAATTATTAAATGTACAGAGAATATTCTGGAAGACGAACTAAAGGACTTCAAAATCAGAAACCTTATTCACTAAAGGCTACATTTCAACTTAAACGTAATCTCAGATCTTGAACACAACATCGTTGAAGCGATATTGCTGAACATTCTATTGTCTCCGAGCTACAAAATTATGTTGAAATGCAAATAACTATTTGCGACAACGAGTACTTCGTCTAGTATATCTTCGTATAGTATAGTAATCTGACGTTATCTAGTTCAAGTAGCTTAATAGTTATTTTAGTGTTCATAAGCATTTATGTGAACAATAGCGCGCCTCTTACTGAGCCTCTGGGTATTCCAATTGGAATAGCAATACCTTAGGACGTGGCATTTTCAGTATCAAGAAAACGAGCGAAACGATGACTTTAGTAACTTAATTTAAGTTGTTTTTTGTTATAAAATCTAGCTCCATTAGCTGGTATTTTGGCGTGGCTAGCTGGGATATGGTAAATAATATCATTGTTGTTGAGTTCTCTTGTGTTAATTACTAAACATAGTATTGTTTATGGTCATGTGTTTTTTTTTTTTTTTTTTGAATGAACAGACAGCTGGGGAGTTTGTTCCGCTACTTCTTCTTCCCAGCGAAAGCACTAGGAAGTTGCGAAGTTTTGGGAGACTCTCTTATGTAATATTGACATTCAAAAATTTCCGTTTCTCAGCCGAATTTGAATAAATGACTTTTGAATTTGATTTTAAAACAAAGCCGTGAGTAAACTTATTAATATTCGTGGGTATCGCTTCTTTACCATCAATAGATGTTTCTCATAAAACATTACGTGTATGTATAAATCAAAGTTCGGATTAAAATCTTTACAGGTATTTTAAGGAAAATGAAGTCAATATTACATTAGGATATCATAGCCTATAATGTATTTTTCTATCAAAGTAGTACCTTCTTTTATTGAGAGCAGCCATTTTATCAAAATACTTTTATTTAAGCGTTCCAGAAATAGATATCCCTCTTTATCCTCTCCATCCTTGATATTGTTGATACTAGTCCAACATTATCAGTACCATCAAGTCAGCAAGTGCTTGGACAAGATCGGTACAGTCGGGTAGTAAAGTGGAAGGCAGCGATCGAAAGTGAAGAGTGTACTCACTAAACAACTTGAAAGCTTTTACCACTAAAATAGAGAGAGCACTTATCGTGGAAATATGAGACTTTTCTTTACGATTTTTTATTTTATTTTCTGAGTAGATGGGTATGTACAGTCGATTTGAGTAAGTTGTTAGGTTACGGGGACGCGTAGGAGAGACAAAAGATGTTACTTTATATATCGTATCTAAGATTATAAAGGTTTTGTGAATCATCATCATCATCAACCTTATTATCATCCCACTGCTGGGCACAGGTCCCCTCTCATACAGAGAATCCCTCTCTTCTCTCTAGACCTGTTTTGTGAATATAGGACCATAAATTAATACGATACTTAATACGATGAAAAAACTAAACTCTATTACAATCTAAAAATGGGTATTTGTGTATAGTTTATTTTGAATACAGACACGAGTATTGTATCAGATACTATATAGGTTATTGTTAATCAGGAACTTAAAAACTAGCTGTACATATTTTTATAAATTGTAATTTAGATAATATAACATATATATCAAGTTATAAATATGTACCTATTATTGGTACTAGTTAAAAGCAATTCTAATTTTATCTAATTTGAAATGAATTTATAAGGCTTCAATTATGCAAGTCAAAATGTCGAAAATGCAAAATCATAACATCAAACAATAAATCAAAATGGCAAAACACAAATCATAATCCATACTAATATTATAAATTCGAAAGTAACTCTGTCTGTCTGTCTGTCTGTTACGCTTTCCCGCTTAAACCTCTCAACCGATATTGATGAAATTTGGCACAGACAATCTTTAGACCCTGAGAAAGAACATAGGCTACCTTTTATCCCGGAAAATTTTGATATTCCCGAGGGAAATCTAAAAAGCGCAATATAACCGAACTCCACGCGGGCGAAGCCGCGGGCGGAAAGCTAGTATCAAAATATATTAAAAATCAAGATCATCAATTAAAAAAATTACAAAATACAATTTATACAATAAAACAATGATGACTGACATTTACTTTCAGATTCCATACTTTTATTCATATTAAAAAAAAATAACATTCCAGTAAAGTAAAAATAATTACACTCGGCCATTAATTTGGTTTCCTAACTTTCGTTAGTCTGACATGATTAAATTTGTTCTCTCGAAAAAAACTAAAACTATTATTCGGCATATTGCAGTTCACCGCTGGATATAGACCAGACTAAGGCACAATACCCTGGCCTCTGCCTCCACACCCATTGCTTGCAACCATTTACTTTACTATGCAACCAATACGCAGTCCCACTTCTGATCTCATTAATTACTAATACATTCTAAATACTAATTCTACTAAAGATACAATGGCTATCACGATCAAATAGTAATACGAAACGCCTTAATTGATCAATAATATAATTTAAAAACTGATCAACGAAAAACCTTCGCCCTTTATCCCAATTACAACAGACAGCATGGCGTCCCCACATAGGGCCGCGTGAGACAAATAAAGGTGTGTATTAGATCCCATCACACCATAATTTGTATGAAAGTGAAATCACTTCGCTTTCTATACACGACCTAGAGTTTGGGACACGGAAATACGCCACGTAAACGTTTCCGAATAAGTAGAGAAAATTTGACACGTTTTCGTATGATAATGTTTATACTGATAGGGAAATCATTTTTGGTGATAATAACTTGGGTTGTCCCGTCTCCAAATAATAATGATCTTGTCGAAGTTGTCTGTAGCATAGGTATAGCGCATAGCGTATGAACATTTTCATTTTCATCAAGAATTCAAAAAACGATTTAAATCTATGATTCGAAATTCAAATAAAAACATGACAAGTTTAAAGAGAAAACATAACGTACTTACAGTATTAAATTAAATCTATACTAATATATAAAGCTGCAGAGTTTGTTTGTTTGCGCTAATCTCAGGAACTGCTAGTCCGATTTGATAAATTCTATTTGCGTTGGATAGCCCATTAATCCAGGACGGTTTTGGGCTATATAACATAACGCTGCTACCAATAGGAGCGGGGCATAACTAACTCCACGCTAACGAAGTCGCTGGCGGACGCTAGTACCTAATAAGAAAGCCAGAAAAAATAAAACGCTGCTATTATGCATTTTTCTTTTTGCCTATCTTATATGCGGTTACAAACCCCATCTGAAAACAGCGATATGTCTCCATTATTTTCAAATTTTCGCAAAAATATCCGTAAATCACAAAACCGCTGTACCCTTGTCCGTAATTTACAGTTATTGTGCAAAAAATATGGTAAATTTTCGCAAATAATACAAATTATAAGCTTTCACAAACATTTTGCAGGTGCCAAAATTCTAAATAAGTATACGAATTTCCAACAACAATATTTCATTTAACTTTCACAACTTATCATCGCCGCAATATCTGAAGTTTATTTTTCTCTCTCATGTTTTTAATAGACCTCTGCTTTTACGAGCATTGATTTGATTCACAGTAACTTAAGTGTACAACACTGCCAAGTTTCATGAAATATTAGCCGACCCGGGGAACATTGTTTGCCACATAATTGATTAAAACAAAAAACAATATCAGTCTTTACTTTATGACCTATCTCAGATCCACCGAAAATATGTACACGAATTTTACATAAGCATAGATTTATTCAATGGCGCAACCACCTAAACAAATTATAAGTTAAACACAAGAAAACTGATTTCCACATCGTTATACAATATGTAAAGAAAACCCTGTCCGATCCGTGAAGGTATTATTAGGTATCGATAACTGATTTTAATAATACAAAGCAGGGCTTACCATAAAAAATCCCCCAAAAAAAAAATAATATTATTTCGAAAAAGCGAGGTAACTTAATATATGGGCGGTAGGCAACACGGTAGACTGTCTAAAATGGTGTCATCACTTTTTAAAAATTACCAAATTTTGGGGAAGTTGGAATCAATTCGCGGGAAAAAAAGATTATTTCAAAATTCATTAGAATTGTTATTATGGTGATTATGTAAAATTTCATATTTTATTTGGTCATGTGTATACCTAACCTTTATTATCCTTATGGGTCCGATGGGGTTTTCTTTACATATTGTATATGCATACATACATCACCTTGCAATGGAAAACTGATTTACACCCGTCACCTCAGACGTGAGTTCCAGTTGAAAAGCTTCCATTCGCCCATTCCAAAGAGTGGAGAAGAATGGGCAAGAAACTCCATGGACACTCTTTTAAACACCTCTAAACTCTGTTAAACCTTCAATTCTATATCCTGTAACTTACATGGTGTACATAATAAAGAGCATTCTATTATATTGTAGACAGGGGTACATATCTGAAGAATCTTTATTCTTTGACAGAGCCAGAGGTCTATCTACTCCTTACATAAAGCGACACCCTTTGTAAAGAAGTTTGAAACCATTAAAATAATATTCAATAATACGACCTAATAACTTTTAAAATAATGCCCACTGACCAGGATTTGTGAGCATATCTGAATAAGGTCTAGTCGCATAAATATGTCGGTACATAGAACTGAGCGTTAATGCCAGCAAATAATGTGGATGCAATGTTGGGATAGCATTTACATGGAAATAATAAGGCTGATTCAAGGTATATGGTTTATGGGCCAATTGGAATAAATAAATGATTGTAAGGAGATGAAATATGACCTTTATGCTTAGAAAATAATGAAGGTATGGTGATATTTTCTCAGATATTTGAGAAATTTATTGATAACCAGCACTTTCTTATACATATCCAGGAAAACTAACCAAATGCCTACAACTCCTGAATTAACAAAGTTATCTAAACTGTTATATTGTAGTTTTCTTTCAAAGTATATCACGTGAACTACCACCACGGTTTTTGACAGCCGTTTGGCTTTTTACGACATACAGCGTATAATAAACCCCAATCTTTGTTGACCTTTGTTGACCCAAAAACTAAAACTATGTCAAGCTACAAAGGAACTGAATTGATACTGTTAGGTATTCAAAATATATTGGATCAGTCTAATATTATGCTGAACAATGAATTTGATATTTTAATGGACTCTAAAGTTACTGAACTATTGGGTCAATTTGGCTATTGGTTAACTAATGGGTATCAATGTTGCTGACATGAAGCAATTGGGTATCAATGTTGCTGACATGAAGCAATCGTTGAGGGAACGCTTCTTTGGCCGCCTGAAAAAAGTACTTAATAGTCTTCTATCAGGCGGAAACAGGGTGCGCGCTTTCAACGGTTGGGTCATGCCGGTATTGATGTACTCTTTCGGCATACTCAAATGGACTCAAACCGAACTCGACGCCCTGGATAGGAGAGTCCGTACACTGCTGACTGCAAATCGATTGCATCACCCACGGTCATCGGTTATGAGGCTGTATATCCCGCGAAAATGTGGAGGTCGAGGCTTTTTAAACGCTAAGACACTCCACAATCGTGGGATATGCAGTCTCAGAGAATATTTCCTAACAACCGACGTGGGAATGCATCGAGATGTGGTCGCAGTTGACAAGGGCCTCACTTCGCTCTCCTTGGCGAAAGAGAACTGGCGCAAACCAGTAGTGCTTGACACCAATGATCGCATGGAGGTATGGAAGAGCAAGGAGCTTCACGCACGCTTTTTCAAAGCCCTACATGGGCCTGATGTAGACTTACAAGCGTCCGTGGCCTGGCTACGATTCGGTGACCTTTTTGGGGAAACCGAAGGTTTTGTATGTGCAATTACGGACGAAGTTATGATGACGAACAATTACCGGAGATTTATTGTGAAAGACGGCACAGTTGACATCTGTCGGGCATGTCACCGGCCGGGGGAATCAATAAGGCATATTATCTCCGGGTGTTCTCGTCTAGCTAACGGAGAGTACTTGCATAGACACAACCTTGTAGCCAGGATCATTCATCAGCAGCTTGCTCTTAAATACAACCTTGTGGAATCGGAGGTGCCGTACTACAGGTATACGCCCGACCCAGTTCTCGAAAATGACCATATCACATTGTACTGGGATCGATCCATCATCACTGACAGGACTATTATTGCCAATAAGCCTGATATAGTGCTGGTGAATCGATCAGAGCGGCGTGCAATGATTGTTGACATAACCATCCCACATGATGAGAACCTCGTGAAAGCTGAGAAGGATAAACAAATCAAGTATCTTGACTTGGCTCACGAGGTTGTCGACATGTGGGAGGTGGATTCAGCAATAATTGTACCGATAGTCGTGACAGCCAATGGCTTAATAGCCAAGAGCCTCGACCAACACCTCAGGAGGCTCTCGTTAGGCAGCTGGATCAAGGGCTTGATTCAGAGAGCGGTACTGCTGGACACGGCTCGCATCGTCAGGAAGTTCCTCTCTCTGGAGCCCTGACCGCCGGTAGCTTGGACCCTGTTCCCGATACCGGTGGGCTACTATTTTTTTATATTTTTAAATGTTTTTTATATATATTTTTGTTATGTAGAAATATTTAAAAATATAATTTATAAGTGTATTTATTGAAATAAAGGAGATAATAATAATAATAATAATATTTATTGGTACAAAAATACATTTCACTTTTCGTTTACATTAAAACTGCATTACAAATAGGTAGGTACAATAGGTTTATCCCTGTCCCCTAAACTAGGCTAGGCCTGTATCTTAGGGGGCAGTGTCCAGTTATAGGGTATGCTATATAATGCAATGAATTTTGACCTAGTGACTTTAAAACTATAAACTTTAAAAATATGAGAATGAGATGGTGATGATGATGAGTGAGATTGTATGGAGTAAGAGTGAGTGTTTGGTGATTATGTTTAGGAAGTGTTTGTGGTGTAGTGAATTATGGTGGAGTGAGTGTATGTATGTACATGTGTGTGCTTGTGCCAAAAAAGGTAAGATATATGACGTGTAAGAGTATGAGTGGTGAGTATGGGAGAGTGCGTGTACTTTTTATCACTCTACGTGTGAGTGAGTATGCAGGGATAGGGCTTATTGGTAGATATATAGGGACAGGGCTTAAAATGTTTGACAAATAAAATTATCTTTAGAAGAATAAAGAAAGAAAGACACACAATACACCTAATATAAATATACATCAGGTAGCAACAAATAAAAATAAAATAGAAAGTATAAAGGGTGATGTAAGAAAATAGCAGGAGAGTGTGCCTCGCGGCTGCATCAAGAAGGCCCTGTGTGCCTAGTACGAGTTTTCATTACGAGATTTGATCGTCGATATCGAGCACGTTTGGCGCTCTCATTGGTTGAGAGTTCTTACAACCTTGAAGCGGGTCAATCGATGAGTCAAACGCGCTCGATATCGACGTTCGAGTTCAGCAAAAGTTACAGGCAACTAGAGCGTCACGCAGGCTTCAACTGGACCTCATGTGTGAGGTGACGGATGTAAATCAGTTTTACACTGCAACGTGACGTAGGTAAGTATACATATATTTCAAAAAATAGAAACCTGTGACTTGAAAGACAAGAAGATTAAAGTTCTCATCCACAGTTCTTTCGTAGACATCCATACTAATATTATAAATGCGAAAGTAACTCTGTCTGTCTGTCTGTCGGTCTGTCTGTCTGTCTGTCTGTTACGCTTTCCCGCTTAAATCTCTCAACCGATTTTGATGAAATTTGGCACAGACAATCTTTAGACCCTGAGAAAGAACATAGGCTACCTTTTATCCCGGAAAAATTTGATGTTCCCGAGGGAAATCTAAAATGCGCGATATTACTGAATTCCACGTGGGCGAAGCCGCGGGCGGAAAGCTGGTTTACTATAATTATGATATTAAAAATTCCTAGTTAATAGTATAACAAACAAAACCTAATCTCTATTTACAAGGTGCAAGTTTCTGGAACGTTCAAGAGTAATAATCACTTACCATAAACACAGTAAAGCAGCAAAATTGCGTAACACGGTAATATTATCTAATCTATAATTTTGAAGCATACTGTTAATCCAATGCTTCATAAATGTTTGAAAAATGTTTTCTTTTTAATGTTCTTGAATTGTCATAATGAAACCCATTGCTATTGATAGCGTGTCATGCAATTAACCAATTGCTAAATGTTCAATTATTGCCATTCAAGAATTGCGTGCGATTATTTACACACAATATGATAATAATAAGTGTTAATGGGATTTTAAGTAAAATGGAAAAATACTACCACAGATAAATAATAGTTCAGTTGGCATATTTTTGCGTGGAGGATTACAAGTTTTCTAGTTAATTCATCTTTTTGTAACAAATAAAGAAATGTTACATTTCTACGATCTACAACTTTTAAGTCGCGGCCGATATCACTAGACCACCGCTGCTGTCCACGGGCCTCCTCTCGGTAAGTTTCCCTCTTACCGAGAAAAGGCCTATGTCCCAATAGTGGGAAACATTATAGGCTGATTATGTATGTTATGTTTCTTAAGTCCGATAAAGTAAAATATATACTGGAGACTGTAAATAAAAACAATTTTCTTTCTCAAAAGAAAATAATAAAAGTTTTACTCTCTTTTATCTTATCTTTCATTTCTACAAAACTACTTACATAGACATATTTTATCTTAGCAGAAACGAAAAAGTTTTCAGCAAAGAAAATCTTAAATTAAAGATAAAATTCCTATTATCTCTAAGAAATCAAAGTGTCTTAAGACCATTACGAAAAAGAAAAGAAAAAAGCTTTTGATAAGCATTGAAATATCGACGCCGTAATTTAACGCCCATTCCAACTGTTAAGAACCCCGTCTTTTATATTCCTGAAAGAAGAAAAATCGAAGTTTTTCGTAAATGTTGTAATAAAAAGCTGTGAGAAGTAATTAATTTTTGAATTTTGGCAAATATCTACTGGAATAAGGTTTATTGATGGAACTTAGCACAAAGTTTGAGGAGTCATAAATCGCGCCAATGAATGACGGACAACTTTGTTCGGTAAAGTAAAGAATATTGAGGATATACTTAAATACGTCTTCAAAATATTGAGGATATCGTTGAGCCTTCAAAAATATTGAGTTTCGTGTGATCAACTAAACAGCAAAAGAAATTTAATCAATTCAAAACTTCGTGCCGTAACATTAATTTTATAAGAAGATAATAATTAGGCTTTACAGTAGGTACATTATAATGTATAGAGAATAATTCATACGAAATGGCTGATACAGGAAGGCTGATATTACAAATACTTTGCATGGATAGACTTTGAAAGTAAACATGCATAATTCATTTGTTAAATATAATAAGTAAAATAAAGAAGGTTGAAAGTAAGTTAGTGCTTACTGGTGTCACTTTGCTGTAAAGTAGTGAACAGTCGCCTGATTGCGCGCACGCACCTTACAAACACTATGACTACTACGTCATCGCCTTTGTGCGTCGACTCTTTAATTGTAGCAAGCAACCGATAGCATCATATACCGTCTTTTAATCTATTTGAGATGTAAATGGATGAAGTATTGAATATAGATTTTAAAACCGAATGAATATACAGAATTAATTTTTGTTTAAGCGAAACCCGCAACACAAAATTTCAAAAAGATACATTGAAAAATCACAAAGTTATAAGCTTGCTATTCTACTTGGTTGTCCCAACAAAAAATATTTTCAAACCTTCGCACGGGCGGGCGAGCGCGGTGCAATAAACTCTGGCGTCAGCTGTGCGCGCGGCGCATGTACTATGATCTATCGTAACCACTCGGTAACCACTCTGCAGCATGATTAATGCATGCATAGCATGAAAAATGATTGGAATCGATTCAGTTGCTTATTCTGAACAAACTGTATTCAGGTTGTTCCCATAAACAAAAAAATAACGTTGTATAAATAAAAAAATCCAGTCACTGACACTTCATAACCTAATGGAAAGTTGTATAGAGTGTTTTTGGATAATGATATTATGTATCTTCTGGTTGCCAATAACCCCGATGACATAAACTTGACCCGCGACACTATTGGTGCGAGCAGGAGCGCAATCACGCGGGAATAAGTGCACAAAGTGATGCTTACTGTAAAATTGCTCACCGTTGCCCGCCCGGGGCGCGGGGCGGGCAGGCGTCGATAGCGCTAGCAGCGCCAGCGCCCACCACCATGTCATCACAACCACACCTGGAATGAAGAGAAAAAGAGCAATTAATATGAGAATACTGAGTTAATGCTAATTCATCGTCTGGTATCGGATGAACCCACCCATCACACACAACTACGTCGACGGCGTGCTTACGTGCCCTCAGTGTGCATGAAGTTTCGCCGCCAAGATAGGCTACATAAGCCATCTTCGGGCGCATGAGCGCCAAATCATCGGCTAGGCGTCGAAGTGGTCGCCGTGGCCGAAATCGGTCGGAACATCATCATCATCATCATCATCAATGGCTCATGTAGTAATAACTGCGAAACTAAGGATCACCAGAGGTTAAACTAGTCACTTCCCTTTCATATTTCTTATATTTACAACTAATTAATACAGATTTGACATAAGCTTTTGGCGGTAAGTAGCTTATATGTCAATTCAACATACAGTATGTTAAATAACAGAGGGCGTTCCCTTAAACTCGTTAATATATATCATTAATAGATTAAAATAAAAATATCAGCATAGAAAAATAAGGATAAAAAAATCCGAATAAAAAAAAATATAATTGAAAATAAATTTGAAACCTCCTGTTTTAAATCAAAATAGTAGTCGTCATGTATATATAAATTGCGACGTTGCCGTCTTTCATGTTCGCGTGTACAGTGTGTTTCTTTTACATGTCAATTTAAAATTTTTATTGAATATTTTCATATTGGAAAAAATTTTAAAACATTTTGTTTTCGAATGGAAATATTTTTTTTAGCATGTATGTATGCTATACTATTTCGGGTTAACGGGAACGCCCTCTGTTAGTTAACATACTGTATTAATGAGATTTTTGTTATTATTGCTTACGTCACTTCGTCCCAAAGTCGGACGTTTAAAAATTTGCACAAGATGTTAACAATAATGAGCGTTTGATATTTTTCTATGATTTAGTGGTGAGTCTGTACGTACTATGTGTTTCGTATTACGTTTTTTGGGTGCTATCGATATCATGATTACTTAAGTAGGATTTCTTGGGGTGAATTAAATGAACACTTGGTACGTTCCCCAGTAAAAGAAATCCAAATTTAAATTAAACTGCAATATATTGCGGGCGGTGAGCAGTGGGCAGCTCGCCGCCCGGTAAGGTCCAGGCCCGAGTCGACGGCGCGTCGTGTTTCACGCGCGCCTCATAGAGATGTCAGCACATCGTGACGGGGTCCACGAAGACCGATGCCTCCTGGGTTAGGGTTGCGGTTCGGTTAAAAAAGAAACCGTGGTCCTGGCACATAGGCAAGTGGAAGATACACGGGTGGGTTTTAAAAAAAGTCAGTAAAAGTCTGATACGGCCCTTCCACCCACAATGACCTCTTCATTTGATGATTTCCTATCCCAAACAAAAAAAAGGCCTGTTGTAATGCCACGGAGATCTATAAATCCCAATATTCAACACAACAGTTTTAATAGTACAGAATGTTAGCTAAATTCATTTACAACTTGGAAGTGGTATAAAATTATACATTTACAATAAATTATTTGAATAACTAAAACTTTCTACAATGAAAATTAAATTAAACTCGAACACCTGGTGTCGGCGAAAATAATTGAAATACATTTATATTTTAGACAACCCAAACTGAAAATGAATTATTTAACAACAATTTAAGAGTTACAACGAAAACAATTGTTGTAACTTAATGTTAAATAAGAGCCAGTGGAAAAGTGGTATCAAACTTGTCTAGAGGGCAAATGAATGTCGATATTTTAGATAGCTAAAGTCGAAAACATTAAACCGACACAGACCTCCTCTACGTAAGAAGCAATGGGCTGTATCCACTGCAACAGACCCAATTTGGTTGATAGATGTCACAGGTAATTATTAATTCTATGACATAGATTCTTTAGTAAGTAAGTTTAAATATTGTTTAGATTAAGCAACTACTCGCACATATAATGTGTCTTTAACTCCGAAGTAACTAGATCCCACGATACAGGCTGTCAAAGTGTTTTTGTGCCCGTTTGATAATCACCATTTTGGCGCTGTCGAACGTAACGAGTGTCCCTGGTACTAAAACTAGTGATGTCGACATCAGCGAATAAAATATATCGATAACTCTTGATCGGTACTTTCTATTTGATGCCGTGTCCCTACTAACGTGTCTATGGCGTAGACCCCTGCTTGAGAAAAGTACTCGATACTTTGAGGTATCACTACTTTTGTACCGATACTTTTACGAGTACGAAACTTTTTTATCGATACTACTCATGAGTACAGTATCGATACTTTCTATTCGATACCGTGTCCCTATTTACAATATACGTCAAAATTAGTTCCGTGGACACTCAATGGTGGCGCTTCAAACAGGCACAAAAATATAGCTGTCAAACTTACGGAACAGCCTATCCAGTGGTAATTATAGAAATCAGTGTCACAAACACTTCGATGACGCGGACAGCGTGGCGGTGTCGACTACGGGACCGGCCACACAGGCATCATTGCATCGTCCGACCCGACCGCGCGCAGTCATCCCTTTAAAACTTTAATCACTTGTTGAAGATTATTTCAACTTAACATGGTCCATCGATCCGTCGAATTAATCTAAAAGTGTATCCTGGTGTGGGGTGAAGCGCTACTTCATAGCACGACATATTTAATGCTAGCTGCGCCACGCGATTCCACGCTTTTTTTTATATGCCCCGCTTCTATTGGTCCTGAGATTAGCGCGTTCAAACAAACAAACTCTTCAGCTTTATATATTAAAATACCTATAGATTTATTTTAATTTATGTTTTGCTGTATTTTATCTGTTTTGCTTATCATCATCATCCCAGCGTTAATCCCACCCGTCCGTCCAGCCGTCTGACCTCCACAACCCGAAGGCGACATCGAAGCATTGCAGTTAGACCAATTGTTGGACTTTTGAGGGCTCCAACAACCCGTAACGACTGCCACTAGATGACCAACGGCTTAACGTGCTTTCCGAGGCACGACCAGACCAGTGCAAATATTCATATTCATGCATACAAATACTTGCACTGTGCGGGGATCGAACCCGCGCCACCTTGCGCAGCGGCCGCGTCCGCTACCGCTACGCCACGGAGGCTGTATTTATAGTGTCGTTTACTAAATAAAGGCGCGTTATTTATGTAATAAAAAGTGCATTCGTTTTGCTTATCTTATCATCAAAATTTGCCTAAATAAGTTTTATTATTTTATTATTATTAGTTTCTTAGTATGATTTCATTTACCGTTTGTGATAACTGTAGCGATGCAATTAAAACATTATACCAGTTTCTTTTTATATAAATAATACATACACCAACCACAATTGCTTGTAATGTCTGTATATTAATTGAAAAAAATCTTGGAACAGTCTTTCAGAAGTTTGCATAGGGTCGCAGTATCAGAAATGAGGTGATCCGACAGAGGACCAGAGTCACCGACATAGCTGAGAGGATTAGTAAGCTGAAGTGGTAATGGGCTGGTCACATATGCCGCAGGACCGACAACCGTTGGGGTAAACGAGTCCTCGAGTGGAGACCGCGTCTCGGCAAATGTAGCGTAGGACGCCCTTGGACGAGATGGAGCGACGACATCAGAAAGGTGGCTGGTAGTGGCTGGCGGAGAACTCCTCAGGTTCGAGCTTGTTGGCGTGCCATGGAGGAAGCCTATTTACAGTAAGGATCAAAAGTGGAATAGCACTTTTGACCCTTATTGTTATTGCAATAAAGTTCAAAAGTGGTAATGCACTTTTGACCCTTGATTGTACAGTATTGGACTAGTAGAGGCTGGTGATGATGATGATATTATACAGAGCGACAGCATCATAATAAGTTTATATTATTAGTGAATTTTAAGAGAGCAGTAGTAGCCTAGTGACTTACAAGTTGTGCGTCGTAAGTTCGAACCTCTTCAGGGCGTTTACTTTGTGTAAATACTTTCATCTCCACTGCTCTTAAAACGATGAAGGGAAACATCATGAGGAATCCGGCATGTCCTAGAGGCACATCTTCGAAACCATATGACATCTACCAACCTGTACTTGACCCGCGTTTTATATTACGGCTCACTACCTGAATAAGGGTGCTAGCCTCCACTTGGTACGATAGAGTGGGCCGTAATTCACCACGTGGGCCCAGTTCGGAATGGTACATATCACCATGTCTTCGAATTATTGTTCCCTTCACTGTTTTGATTCTTTAAATGAAAGATTATTTACACCAAACGACCACAAACGCAAAACTGAATCCTTCATCAGAAAGCCCACGGAAATTTCCGAACAAATTCCAACAATGCACCGTTTGGAACAAAGGGGACGAGTAACAAACTTCAAAAATTACTTCTAAATCTCATAACCTCACTATCCCTCGTCACGAGGGGAGTTCAAAAACAGTGTTTCAGGAACTATTTTGCAGAGGGTAGTTTAAAATTAAGATGAAAACTTTTGTTATTCCACACATAACTTGCTTTGTGTGATGGTAGGACGGTGATTACGTGTGTGGTTTTAATGTGAGTACGTATAATGTAAAATCGACATTTCATTTTGACCTATTTACAGAATTGTTTCTAATTGGTATTTTTAACCCACTTCAAAAAAAGGAGGCTATAAATTCGACCCGTAGGTATGTATGTAAGCCAAATTTCAAGTGTATGTATGTTATGTATGTATGTATGTTGGTCTTGGTATACATAGGAACTACAAGCCCGGTTTAAGTAATTATTTGTTGTACTATATTTTTTGTTGTACTATGTATTGCATTGCTCAACTTAGGGAATACTATAAGTTTTGACAAAATCGGTTCAATAGTTTTTGAGATAAAGATTTTTTTTGGTATTGATGAGAAGTAAATAAGCGGTTTACGATTTACGAGGTATTAAAAAAAACTACTTACTAGATCTCGTTCAAAACAATTTTCGTTTTTAGTTTTTATAGTAATGTACATCATATGTTTTTTTTAGACTTTTCGTTTTCTTATTTTAGAAGTTAGAGGAGGGGGGACCAACATTTTTCCACTTTGGAAGCGTCTGTCACGCAAACTACTCGGTTTAGAAATAAAATATATTAGAAACCTCGATAGCATTTTTGAAGACCTATCTATAAATACTCACTGATATATTTGATTAAAAAAAATATTGAGTGTCAGTTCTAAGTATGGGGAGCCCCCAATTTTTATTATTATTTTTGCATCAAAATCCTAATGCGGTTCACAGAATACATTTACCTACCAAGTTTCAACAGTATTGCTTTTATAGTTGCGGAAAAAATGGCTGTGACTTACGGACGGACAGACGGACAGACAGACATGACAAATCTATAAGGGTTCCGTTTTTTGCCATTTGGCTACGGAACCCTAAAAAAAACAATTAAAACGAACATTTATAATATTTACTCCCCATAAGATCAAAAGGAATCTTTTTAAATGCATTCAAAATCCAGGATAAAGGTGAAAGTGAAAAAAGAATCAAATTTTATTATCACCGAGGGTATTACTATAAAATATTTAGCTCTGACGTAACTAGACACTCAAGTTTCGGGCCATAAACAGAGGGAACCATTAAAAAATGGAAAGTAAAAGCGGTGATGAAATCTTCCTACTGATGGCTTTTGTTCCGAATTGGAACGGAAAATTAATTAATGAAATTGAAAGCTTTTGCTTGGAAGTAATAAAAGCCCGTAATTTTTTTTTTTTTCGTAATCGGATTAGTATTTCTAGGGTTTCTCTTAGGTATACAGAGTGACAGCGTACTAACAATTTGAGTGTCTTCAAGGCTAGAGTGAATAGGCTCTTAATAAACTAGTGCGCTTTACCATCATCGATTGCGTCACTGCTTATCATCAGGCGGGATTGCGGTCAAGCTCTAGTTTATAATTTATAAAAAATAAATTGACGATCAAACTGTAACCAGCAATAAATGTAATGCAGCACATGACCTTAAAGCTTCTAGCGTAGATAATTTGGTCCGGTTGAAAAACATCTGGTACGTTGATACCAGATGTTTATTTCAATGTGTATGTAACATCGAATTTCTCATCTGATCAATTGAATAGGGGGCAAACCTATTGCCATCATCATCATCTCAGCGTTAATCCCAGTCGCATCCGAAGCTTTTTCTGCTTTGGAGTCTGGGGTCCGCTTTACCAGTCTAACTGCTGATTTTGGCTAAACTTCGATATTTCCCGTGAAGCGACTGCCGTCTGGCCTCCACAACCCGAAGGCGATAGCATTGTAGTTAGACCAATTGTTGGACTTTTGAGGGCTCCAACAACCCGTAACCACTATAACGACGATGGCAAACCTATTGCCACCAAATGGACATAAATAAAAAGCATAACAAAAAAAAACACATTTATTTAGCATAAACTAAACATATACACGTGTCGTGTTTAAGTGTCGTTGTGGACTAGTGGTTAAAACAGCAGCCTCACAGTATGAGGGTGCGAGTTCGATTCCAGGTCAGGCAAGTACCAATGTAACTTTTCTAAGTATATCTTGGAGACTAATGACTGATTAAAAAGGTTAAGGAAAACATCTTGAGGAAACCTGGACTTTTAAGTCTGAAATCGCCAACCCGCAATGAGCAAGCTTGGTGATTACGCTCAATCCTACTCTGTATGAGAGGAGACCTGTGCCCAGCAATGGGACGATATAAAGGTTGATGATGAAGAAGAAGATATACACAAAAAAATCTAGACTATTCTATTATGTCAGACACAGCCAGACACAGACACAGTCGTCGATTAGTTTGTATATTGCCTATATCAAGCAGTGAACGCCTATGTATAAGCTAATGATGATAAATTGATAATATAACGTTACGTTTGTGTAAACATGGATCCACGCTAGGCACAATAGATTTTGTAATGGCTTCTGTAATTACATCATTCAAACAGTCACCACAAATCAGCTTTCAAATTTTGAAATTGGAATTTTTTTTAAAATAAAATACATAATTATGTCCCTAAATATTCGATAATCAATTTAAAATACGAACTCCCGATAAATTTACGGAGCGCAAAAATATCTGGTCAAGCTCAAAGCATTATACAATGTACTTGGGCTTTTTTTTTAAAGTATGTCAACCTGTTTTGCAACGTCATTATCTGGGACCACCTGAGTTAATATACCTTGAAGCTAGCAGCGCTCCGGTAAAAATGCTGCTAATCTAATGTACGAAAGTCTAATAGACACTGAAAGAGCCTTCATATAAACAGACTTTCACTTATATCTGCTTAGTTACAATGTCACTAAAATTAAAATAAATCGACAATCATGTGCATCCTACCAGTTCTGACCTTACTGAGCACAAACTTAGTCATAACTGAATTCCAAACTTAGGATTTGCCAACGGGCAATCGAAAGCAGCATAATAGAGAGAATAGTATAACTATTCGCTAAAGACCGCGCGAAATGGAGGAAATTAAGCAAGCGGACCCCGGGCTCCAACGCAAAAGCCGCGGATGCAACCGGGATAAATGCTAAGATGATGATGATGAGTATATGTAGATCGTGTTATAAACATAACGCTGCGCTCCATAACTCAAGTAATAGATGTTAGAAAAAAACGGGCTGAAGTGGGAGGGGGCTGGGCGCATCTCACGAAGCACCCCTAGAGATGGTTAAAGATCGTTACTCACTGGATGCCTCTGATGGAGATGCCACGATGCCTGAGGGAATTCATCGCCGTCGAGGTAGACCGCGGCGAAGGTGACGTGACGTGTGACGATTCGGTTCGAAGGGTCAACACGGTCAGAGATAGCACAAGACAGGTTTGGAAGGAAAAAGGAGAGGCCTTTGCCCAGCAGAGGGACACTAAAACGAAACAAAAAAGTTATAATGGAATTATTTGGGCATTAGTTGATCCGAGGTTGCACCATACTCGGCTAATGCACTCGAAAATAGAATACTACATAATATTTTTGTGGTCACGCAAAATCTAATAAAGTTTTTTGACAACTATTTACTTCGTAGTTACATTTTCATCGGATTTGTTTGTCAAACATATCATATGAGGTTGAGGTTGCTGTCTATACAATATGTAAAGAAAACCCTGTCCGACCCATAAGGATAATAAAGGTTAGGTAAACAGTTGACTAAATATAATATACAATTTTACATAATCATCATAGTAACAATACTAATGAATTTTGAAATAATCCTTTTTTCCGGGGAAATAATTCCAATTTCCCCGAAACTTGGCAATTTTTAAAAAAGTGACAACATTGGTATCATTATAAGCGAATAGCGACGCGACCACGTCACAGGAGCCGCGTGCCCTGCCCCCCGCCGCCCGCGGAATGGGGATGCTTACCGCACATGTATTTACACGCCAACGAGTACACTACAGCACTACAGGCAGTCTCCGAATTGGGTAATGCCAATCTTGTAGCATTCAATGCCGCCAAAACACAGGCGTGTCTTTTCACCGTCAATAGAAGCCCGTTCACCTTGGCTCCCACTTTTCGAAATGTATCCTTAGAGTGTACCGACCGCCTTCAGCTTTTGGGAGTTTAGATTTCCTCGAATCTAAACTTTGGGCAGTTCATTGAGTCGAAGGCCAAGGTGGCTGTCAGGAAACTTGGCGTTATCGCAAAGATCCGGCAGTACTTCACACCAGGGCAGCTTCTAATACTGTACAAAGTACAGGTCCGTTCGTGTGAGGAGTACTGCAGCCACATTTGGGCTGGTGCTGCTAAGTGTCACCTGGCTGCTTTGGATTCCGGGGAGAGGCGTGCGAAGAGGCTGATTGGTGACCCTGATTTAACTCGAGATGGTCTCGATGCATTGTGGGGAGTGTGCGAGGGAATTACATGATTTAATTCTCCCATCTTCGTTCCACCATCGGACGACCCGTCGTACGGCGAGTTGCCACCCTTACGTTGTTAACACCACTACGATCCGGACAAAGCGTTTGGCCTCCTCCTTTATACCACGTACATCGAGGAGGAGCAATTTGCCAGCGGCGGTGTTTCCGTCGGACTACAATTTGAGTGTCTTCAAGGCTAGAGTGAATAGGCTCTTAATAAACTAGTGCGCCTTACCATCAACGCAACGATTGCGTCACTGCTTACCATCAGGCGAAATTGCGGTCAAGCGCTAGTTTATCCATACTAATCCATACTAATCCATACTAATATTATAAATGCGAAAGTAACTCTGTCTGTCTGTCTGTCGGTCTGTCTGTCTGTCTGTCTGTCTGTCTGTCTGTCTGTCTGTCTGTCTGTCTGTTACGCTTTCCCGCTTAAACCTCTCAACCGATTTTGATGAAATTTGGCACAGACAATCTTTAGGCCCTGAGAAAGAACATAGGCCACCTTTTATCCCGGAAAAATTTGATGTTCCCGAGGGAAATCTAAAAAGCGCGATATAACCGAACTCCACGCGGGCGAAGCCGCGGGAGGAAAGCTAGTAAGTATATAAAAAAATATATATTCAGATATTTTTGTTTTCAATAATATCTGAAAATCGATTTTATGTTTCTCGTCCAGTAAATCTATTTCCTCGTTCTTTCATCAACTAGACGCGTGTAGACAGGCGTGCGAACTAATCACAGAGCATATTGTGAGACTTTACTTGCTGATATTGCTTTTCTGCTCACAGCTGTAGCTCTGTATTGGTATTGTTGCTGTCTGGACTGTCTGTTTGACACTTCGTTTCATGTGTACTCAGCCTTTCTAGTAAGTGTTGGACTATGGAAAATAATAAAGCTGGGATGATTCTTATTGGCCATCGCTTGCCAACTTGTATTTATGAGCCATGTTTGGAAATTAATAATGCTTGTAAATCTTACTAAACTTCGTGATGATTTTGCGATTTGACTGTTGCGTCATAGTGTCTCGTCGCATGTTCTATAGCTACACTAACTACAGATAGTTGACTAGATTTTTTTATTTAATAATTTTATAAACTAGCGCTTGACTGCAATCCCGCCTGATGGTAAGCAGTGACGCAAGTACTTAATTAAAAGACTATTCAATTAAAAAAACTTAGTCAATAAGACAGAAGATGGCAGTTGATCGAATTCAGTGGAGAGACGTACAAAGAGGCTGATTGGTGACCCTGATCTAACTCGAGTCGGTCTCCAAAGCCTAGAGCACAGGCGTAGAGTAGCCAGCCTTTCGGTGTTCTATAGGATGCATTTCGGGGAGTGTGCGAGGGAATTGCATGATTTAATTCCCCCATCTCCGTTCCACCAGCGGACGACCCGTCGTACGGCTGGTTTCCAACCTTACGTTGTTAACACCACTACGATCCGGACGAAGCGTTTCGCCTCCTCCTTTATACCGCGTACATCGAGGGACTGGAATAGTTTGCCAGCGGCGGTGTTTCCGTCGGACTACAATTTGAGTGTCTCAAGGCTAGAGTGAATAGGCTCTTAATAAACTAGTGCGCTTTACCATCAACGATTGCGTCACTGCTTACCATCAGGCAGGATTGCGGTCAAGCGCTAGTTAATAATATAATAAAAAAAAAAAAAAATATCCACTATTATATTAATAGTGAGAGATAATGAGCATATTTGAAGTGATTAGGAAGACGTTGACTACCGAGGTTACGATTAATAAGAGTGTATGGAATAAAAAGACATGTTACGCCAAACCTCAAATAAATTAAGATGAGGGCAGTAAAACTATGAGTGACGATTAAAAGTATATATTATCGCACAATTTCGTATGTTGTAACTTATTATGGAAAGTAATGATCAATAAACTTAAATCTTTATTATTAAGGAAAGGACAGAAGATAAAATGTTAGCTCAGACCTATCAAATTAAGACTAATTTGATAGGTCTGAGCTAGCATTTTATCTTCTGTCCAAAAATACGCCAATTTACTGCTCCTGATGTAAATTGGCGTATTTTGGTTCGCCATGTTTATAATCCATCCCTATAAAGTGCGTATGTTTGTATGTCTGTCTGTATGTATGTGCCCGAAGTTGCTCAAAACCCTCACCACTATAGATAATCATATAGATCTGGATGCGCTGAGTTCAAAAAAAACACAAAAAAAAAAAAACAAAACAAAGAATTTTGTTTTTGTCTCGGTCCTAGCATCTAAACTGTCTATGGAGTATCTTAATTTAACAGGATTAAACTAAAATGTTATCTTTTATCCTTTTATAAATGAAATGGAAAGGAAAAGATATACTTAACTTAAAATTATGATGTAAGTATATCATCATCATCATGAGCCCCTACTCGTCCACTGCTGGACATAGGCCTCCTTCATGGCACGCCAACAAGCTCGATCCTGAGCAGTTCTCCGCCAGCCACTACCAGCCACCTTTTTGATGTCGTTGCTCCATCTCGCCCAAGGGCGTCCCACGCTACGTTTGCCGAGACGCGGTCTCTACTCGAGGACTCGTTTACCCCAACGGTTGTCGGTCCTGCGGCATATGTGACCAGCCCATTGCCACTTCAGCTTGCTAATCCTCTCAGCTATGTCGGTGACTCTGGTCCTCTGTCGGATCACCTCACCTCACCTTACCTTATATATGAATGTAGTAAACAACAAAATTAATATGACTAATCCGTCGAGAATTGGCGCCAAGCAGTAGTCTTATGTACCACTTGTTAAACAACGTTTGAAATAGTACCTTAACGCAAACACGAACCAACAAACCGTACTACGACATTATAACCTTACAGGCCTTTAATCATGTGAAATTGTACTTTCATTGGAAAAGAAAATGGAAAATGGGAAGCGTATCACACAATTTGATGTCATGCATAAACCGTTTCATTGGTAAATTGTCCATACTTACGATCATTACTGGTTTCCTAGACTATCAGCTTAATGAGGGCGAAAATATTAAACTTTCATGGTGAACAGGTAACAATTAACTTTGATTATGATGTAGTTATTGTATTAATTAGGAAATGTCGTGAATTGATGACATGGCCTCGAAGCAAATTTTCAAAATTTATAAGAAACTAGCTTTCCGCCCGCGGCTCCGCCCGCGTAAATTTCGGTTATATCGCGCTTTTTAGATTTCCTTCGGGAACGTCAAATTTTTCCGGGATAAAAGGTAACCTATGTCCTTTCTCATGGTCTAATGATTGTGTGCTTTCCCCCCGCGTCTTCGCCCGCGTGGTGTTCGGTTATATCGCGCTTTTTAGATTTCCCTCGGGAATATCAAATTTTTCCGGGATAACAGGTAGCCTATGTTTTTTCTCAGGGTCCAAAGATTGTCTGTGCCAAATTTCATCAAAATCGGTTAAGAGGTTTAGGCGGGAAAGCGTAACAGACAGACAGACAGACAGAGTTACTTTCGCATTTATAATATTAGTATGGATTAAAATCTTTTCATTCAAACTAGGTGAGAATCCGGGCTTTATTTCCAAATGAAATCATTTGTTAGTTAGTACACATAGGTATTTAATACATGGATGTTTGGTTATAAGAGTCCTCCATAGTAAAGTTACATAAGACGTAACTTAAGTGCATCTTTTACTTGGCGGTTCATTAGGTCCAAGGCCAAGGTGGCTGCCAGGAAACTTGGCGTTATCGCAAAGGTCCAGCAGTACTTCACACCTGGGCAGCTTCTAATGTTATACAAAGCACAGGTCCGTTCGTGTGTGGAGTACTGCAGCCACATTTGGGCTGGTGCTGCTAAGAGTCACCTGGCCACTTTGGATTCAGTGGAGAGGGGTGCGAAGAGGCTGATTGGTGACTCTGATCTAACTCCAGATGATCTCCAAAGCCTAGAGCACAGGCGTAGAGTAGCCAGCCTTTCGGTGTTCTATAGGATACATTTTGGGGAGTGTGCGAGGGAATTGCATGATTTAATTCACCCATCTCCGTTCCACCATCGGACGACCCGTCGTACGGCTGGTTTTCACCCTTACGTTGTTAACACCACTACGATCCGGACGAAGCGTTTCGTCTCCTCCTTTATACCGTTTACATCGAGGGACTGGAACAATTTGCCAGCGGCGGTGTTTCCGTCGGACTACAATTTGAGTGTCTTTAAGGCTAGAGTGAATAGGCTCTTAATAAACTAGTGCGCTTTACAATCAACGATTGCGTCACTGCTTACCATCAGGCAGGATTGCGGTCAAGCGCTTGTTTATAATATATAAAAAAAAAATGCTTTCTGTTAAATTAAGAAACGGACAGAAAATAAAATGTCAGTTTAGACCTGTCAAATTAGTGCGCTCCTGACGTAAACTGGCGTATTTTTAGTCGCCATGTTTATAATCGCGTCTAAACTGTCTATGGAGTATCTTAATTTGACAGGGTTAAACTAAAATATTATCTTCTGTCCTTTTCTTAACGAAATGGAAAGAAAGAGATGCAGTTAACTTAAAATTAATTTAGTTTGTGAATAAGAGAATCGGCGCCATTGCCGCGAAAATAGAAATATGGGACTTAGGTTTAAGCAATGTATTTTATTTCAACATTGTGTTCATTATTTCTCGAAAAATCCCTAATGAAAGTTCTCAAATGTCGATAGATTGGTGGGTACTCCATGACCCGTGTTGCTATACTACCAAGAGACTGATTTACAATTTCTACAGAACCATAAGGCTCAATTAAATTGTTTAACTCGTTTAGCTTCGCTTCGCTTCCAACTTTCTAGGTTTTAATTCGCTGTATGACAGTGTGGATTAATGGTGAATAATAGGGCAATTTGTACTTTTGTTTTCAGACTTCACTACCCACTTTGACAGCCTCCGTGGCGTAGCGGTAGCGGACGCGGCCGCTGCGCAAGGTGGCGCGGGTTCGATCTCCGCACAGTGCAAGTATTTGTATGCATGAATGTAAATATTTGCACTGGTCTGGTCGTGCCCGGAAAGCACGTTAAACCGTTGGTCCCGGTTGCCATACGAACATCTAGTGGCAGTCGTTACGGGTTGTTGGAGCCCTCAAAAGTCCAACAATTGGTCTAACTGCAATGCTTCGATGTCGCCTTCGGGTTGTGGAGGTCAGACGGCAGTCACTTCACAGAAAATGTCGAAGTTTAGCCATATCAGCAGTTGGACTGGTCAAGCGGACCTCAGACTCCAAAGCTGAAAAGTTTCGGACGCGACTGGAATTAACGCTGAGATGATGATGACTTCAGTACTGTGAGAAATGAATGAAAATGGCTTTATAAACGTTGAATTTAACTGCGAGTGTAATTTACATTCAATTGGATTCTACAGAGTAATTGCGTCATACGCAATCTTTATGCACGTTCAATTTAAATGCAAGTGTAATTCACATTCAGTTAGATTCTGCAATACACAAACAGTAGGATTTTATTTTAACAGATCTACAAAATTCATTGCATTATTTACATTGTTGAGCAGACACGTTTATCGCACATGTGGGGCAATGGTTTAGCAATATTCATGAAAATGATACAAAATGATGTATTAAACAATTAGACTGCTGTTTTCGAAGCGATTCGTCGTGTTCCGGCATGATGTCTGGTGAAGCCGTACGGAGAACGGGTCTGAGCAGTTATGTTGCGATGTGTGCCGGGTACGATGCGTCAAATGTGGTTGTGCCGGGAGTTTGGTCGTGGAGGGCCTCCACATCAATCTCCCTCTGGCGCAGCATCGTTGGTTGTTTTATTGGGTCTAACATTGCACCACCTCGCTCAACTGCCGTCTTCCTTCCTATTCACTACGGTTTTTTAAGTGAATGGGCTTAATAAACTAGCGCGCTTTACCATCAACGATTGCATCACTGCTTACCATCAGGCGGGATTGCAGTCAAGCGCTAGTTTATAATTATTAAAAAAAAAGAGATTCAATATGTAAAGCGCAGCCAAGATGGCTTTCAATTGTGTCTTTAAATCTCGTTTCAATAATTTTAAACGAAATTAAACGTATAGTAACCCCAGAATGATCAAGTAGAAGTTAAGCATTATTTGGGCAACTTGTTCTAAGCACTATGTAATATCTAAGTTACAAAGGATTAGTAGTACTTACGAGCATTTTACTTAAGTATCTCATAGTGGTCCTGTTAGTGCTTAGTTCACAGTAAAGTTTTAGTAGTTTTATAAAAGTTTCTCTTTCAGTTTCGTCTAGCTTATATAGTAGCTTAGTGTAAGTCTATAGTTATTTAGAGTTCATTTAGTACAGTGCTCATACTTAGCTCATCATATATACATATTTTAAGATTTTTTTTTTTTTTTTTTTTCTTAAAATATGTATGTATGATGAGCTAAGCATGAGCTACTAATTATCTACGTATCTGTCTAGCCGTTTTCAAGCTAAAATTAATATATTTGAAAAAATCTATTACAGCAATATACAGTATGTTAAATAACAGAGGGCGTTCCCTTAAACTCGTTAATATATATCATTAATAGATTAAAATAAAAATATCAGCATAGAAAAATAAGCATAAAATAATCCGAATAAAAAGAAATTATAATTGAAAATAAATTTGAAACCTCCTGTTTTAAATCAAAATAGTAACGCGGAATAGTATCTACCTAACGTTGCATTGCCCAACACACATCAACCAACACACATCAATCAATTAGATCTTAGATCGCCGCCGCATACGCGGCTCGTCATTCATAAATAAATTGCGACGTTGCCGTCTTTCATGTTCGCGTGTACAGTGTGTTTCTTTTACATGTCAATTTAAAATTTTTATTGAACATTTTCATATTGAAAAAATTTTAAAACATTTTGTTTTCGAATGGAAATATTTTTTTAGCATGTGTGTATGCTATACTATTTCGGGTTAACGGGAACGCCCTCTGTTAGTTAACATACTGTATATTCATTATTTTTTAACAATCTATAATAATAATACAACACGATAATGTTACAACCCAAAGTCCAACCTGCCTTGGGTGCAGTTGGGATCAATTGGGATCCAAACGATCCCAATTAGTTGCAATTATTTGCCAAAAATATGTTCGCCGATTAGGGGGCTGATCGTAAACAGTGATGCAATCGTTGATGGTTAATCAAGCGAACTAGTTAATTAAAAACCTATTCACTCTAGCCTTGAAGACACTTAAATTGTAATCAGACGGAAAGACCGTTTCATGCAAATTATTCCAATAAGAAGACCGTCTCAGCCAAATTGAAATAAAAAACAATCTATCCAATGATGTAGCGAGATAGTGGTGAAGAAAATTCCGTGATCTAAATTGCATACTTTCCTACTTGTATTAACATGACATGTAGAAACTTATCCGATGATTTCGAAATCGTCACGATATCGTGAGATGGATTGAATGGTGTATCGAGCTTCGACTAGACAGAACAATCTATTTGAATCTTACTTATTCCATGTGTACTGATTCTGTTCTGCATCATTTAAATAAAAATATTGCTATGCTTCTCTTACCAGGAGAGTGAAGATCTTTCTTTTTTTTTTTCAAGGTGAGATTCAACCTCCACTCTTGATCAACGGCCTCTGAGGAATAGAGACCACATTTTTTGCCAATAGCACGTGTAACAAATTATAGAAATTCTTTGAAAAATTTATTTCACAATAATGGCGGATATCGCCAATGACAGTTGAAAGACGGCCGCGGGACCCGTCTATAAGGGAGGTTTGAGGCAAAGTCATGATATGGTGCGATATTTCAATATTCTTTATGAATCATTTACTGAAAGCACTTTTTACTACATAAATTACGCGCTTTTATTTAGAAAACGACAGTATAAATAATTTTAAAAGTCCAATGAAAAATGCGCGTGACACTCATCTTAGCTTTCCCGTCAAAACTCGTGAAAAAGTTGGATACCTAGTTTTACAGCTGTCAATTACTCATTTGACATTTAACACTTCAACAGTATTAATATTTATAGAATTATTTCATTTTCTTATTTTATGCTCTGTCATTCATTAAGTGTTAAAATCTACTGAAATGATGTAAATAAATCATTTGAAAGCAAATTTTTGAAGTGTCTGCTTCAACATCCCAAAAGGATTGACCTTCCCTTAATTGAAAACGTTCGAAATCTGATTGCTCTCTAGTGGTATCAGTGACTTGTTGAAAAATCAGGAAAATTATATGAAGTATTTTTGAGACGGAGAACCTCCTGTGAACGATCTTTTTTTTACTTTTTTTTGCTTTTGGCTTTGTCGCTCTTGAACATTAGCCACAACAAAATTAAATGGTAGGGAAACTAAACTTTATAAAGGAACCGTGAAAGAATTTAAGGAATTTGGAAGGAATAGGAATGTGGAATGGCTAGGATAGATTATCAACAGGATATACTGAATATACTATATTTTTATATTATTAGAATTAATAAAGGAGGATAATATCATTTGTATTTAAAAGACATTCTATAGAAGTGGGGAGCGGAATACGAAAGGATTTAAGAGATTTATAAAGGCGGGGCAAATGAACGGTCTTAAAATAATTGTTCCTCTTGTTTCAAATTCAAAATCGAACATTCAATAATTATCCAGACAAGAATTTATTGTCATCAAGAACTGTCAAGTTGACAGTTCGGTCTTCCATTTTGTTTTTAATTTCACTAAGTGAAAAAAACAGCTACAAAAATACCTTAAGTTTTTGTGAAAAACAGAATCCAGAAATATCTTTAAAAGAAAGTCTAGCGCACATGAAAATATCGGCGTTTTAAGACGTTCCATGCAGATGCTCAATTTAAAATTCGAATGCTTACATTTGAATAAAATATTCATGTCTATACGGACGCTCTTTTGGCGAGAACTTCTTGAGTAACTCTTTGAGAGGCTGAAGGATATAGTTTATTTTGAGATGTTGTAGCGTAATATACGACCGTTTAAAGTAGGCCTGCAGGATAATTACGTAACAACCTATCAATAGCAATGGGTTTCATTTTGACATTTCAACAACATTCATTGTGTTATTTACGTTGTAGAGCAGACAGATTTTTCGAACATAATAAGCAATGGATTAGCAATATGCTTCAAAATAATTCCAACTGACAGTGATAGTGTGTTACGTCACTAGGGTGCTGGTGGTACCTATCCTATTTCAATTTATACAAATATCTATTTCAGAATGACTTGCACTGTTTTTTTTTTTTTTTTGAAGCGTAAATTTAGCTCTTTTGTGTACGAATCAAAGTTATTTTTCCAATTATTCATATATGCTTCAATTTTTTGCAAACATGTCTGAATTTTTCTGTAGTTTGTTTATTGATGAATTGCTATCAGAAAAAAGCGATTAATAACTGTCAAACGAGGTCCATAGGGTTACAAGTGTAAATCAGGACGAAAATTTGGTGAATTTATTTATTTATTCTTTCGCACATAAATTGTACAGAGTGTGCCTCTGTTTTACAACAAAATATATATTTTTTACAACGCTTATTTTACGCAAGATTTACGCTGCATCAATATAGGAAAGGAGATTGCATTAAATATAAATTTCTCCTTACTAAATTAAAGTCAGAGGACTTTTTCTGACAAAGTTCTCGTGAGCCAACTGCCAGGAAGGGTTATGTTTTTAGCGCGTATCTTGTATGTAATATTCATTATTAGGTACCTTATGTTCGGAACCGCTAAACGGAATTTCACATTTGTGATATCGTTAGATTTGTCTTAAAAGCCCAAATGCCCATTCTTAGATAGGTGACATTAAAAAAAAACATAATGGCGGATGTTTGACGCCATATTGTAAGGTAAAAAAAGAAAATCTACCAAGCATATCGGGTTTTTTTAGAGGATTTTAATCACTGATTCTAAATATGTACCATATTAAGCATATTAATAAATAAGAAACCAAAAAGAAAGAAATAAAAAAAATTACAAACAAAAAACCCGCCTGCACAAAAATCCAACGAACTGAAAAGTCAGAAAGCATAATGGTGTGAAGCATTATTTTCACTGGTTCTTTTAGGTTTTTAACATTGACACTAGTAGCTTTCATAAAAACTAAAAAAATAATTAATTAATAGCCTTGCAAAATCAGAAGATAGGTAGTTCAAATGAGTTGAATAAAATATAACAGTTGCAATTTAAGTTAATTATAATAAATTCAGCGTAAATCCAGCTGTAACAAAGCACAATATTATATAGGTATTGTACTTTTATTACAAAGTGTACCCCTAAAAAGCCTCTTTCAACTTCTGCATTCTCGCGAGTAGAGTGTAGCTAATCGAAAACACTTATACAAAGCTACTGCATTCTACACAATGGTGGACATTAGCTCTCATCCACACATCAAGCCATTCAACAAAAATTGCCAAGTCACGAGTGACCCAAGGGCACGCAACACCGCGCTAACTTTCTTCAAATTCGTTACAATGTTTTGACAAGTAAATTTGCCGACGTATTTAACCAAGCTTTCTCGTATGATTGACAGCAAATGTATCAATGGCTCACGACTGTCACTTTCGCTTGACGGACTGATGTACAAACTGACAGGTTATCTCGCGTCAGCCTCAAATTAATTTTATTTGTGATGATTGATTCCTTTTGTTGTGCTATTGAAGAATATTTGATGTGTATCTTCATGACGTTGTTAGTGGTTAAGTGGGTAATTCGAAATTGAAAGGGAACTTATTTGTGGTCACAAGCGCAGTCTGAAGAGGTACCTCTCTAATTTCGAAAAACTGTGTCAATATACTCTGTAAGTACTTAAGTTATATGCCATACAGTAGCCCGCCTCATTAGCTCGAAGACGAAAAGTTTAACGTAAACCAAACTTTAATATATAGGAGTTGAAGTAACTTTTCCATAAACCTAAATTTGTTTATTTTTTCGGCAAATTACATAAGTCGCTATTGGAGATTAGGCATTTTTATTCGCTTTAAGTTGCTTTTTTATGTGCTCAAACATAAAAAAGTTACTTAAGCTAATAAAAATCTCAATCGCTAGTCTTTTGATTCGACCTCAAAGAACGGCTGTTTTTATTTTTACTAGGTTTTGTACAAATACCTTTATACATGGTATAAAAATGACATTTGGCCGTTTTGACGTTTAACAACATAAAATTTTAAAAATTTTCTAAAGCTATAAAAATCTGTTATTTTCACTAGTATTTGGCTTTAATACAACGTCCTGTACTTGGATATAACTACCACAAGCTAGGAGATCAAAAGTCCGGCTCTTTAAATCTGAAGTTAAACTCAACGAAAGACATTAAAATTATATTTCGTTGAACTCAGCCAATTAAGTATCATCATCATCATCAATCTTTCTATCGTCCCACTGCTGGGCACAGGTCTCCTCTCATACAGAGAAGGAAGTAAGTAATTAGGAATTAAGTATAGGTAAACACAGTGATTGTGAAATATTTGCAAAATATATTTTTTTTTGTAGTATTTAATGTTTTATTTAATTAAGTAACAATTAATCATTTAACCATTAGCAAATGATATTATACCATTAGCAAAACTAAAAATGATAATTATATAGATTTTACCATTAGTTACTATTTCTAACAATGTTTGGATTTGACTAAGGATCGAAGGAACAACTTCTTCTTCTTCTTCTTCCTCAGCCTGTAGAGGTCCACTGCTGGACAAAGGCCTCCCCCAAGGCTTTCCACGATGACCGGTCTTGTGCTGCCCGCATCCATCGGCTTCCCGCGACCTTCACCAGGTCATCGGTCCACCTTGTTGGGGGTCTCCCTACGCTGCGTCTTCCAGTACGTGGCCGCCACTCCAGAACCTTGCTGCCCCATCGGCCATCGGTTCTACGAGCAATGTGCCCTGCCCACTGCCACTTAAGTTTAGCGACTCGCAGAGCTATGTCGGTGGCTTTGGTTCTTCTGCGGATCTCCTCATTTCTGATTCGATCACGCAGAGAAACTCCTAGCATAGCTCTTTCCATTGCCCTTTGTGTGACTCTGAGCCTTCGTAGGAACAACACTGGTTTAAAATTCCAACTTATCAAGGATTGATCAACCCGATCATTCTATGCAAAGTATAATGTTATTCCATGCTAGTAGCAGTGCACGTAACTTGACCTACTGCTCCCCACGCCACACACGACTCTGTCTCTACTAAGAGGAACAAGATTATTTAATGACGCTCCCAGATCGGGCCTTTAACCTGTTATTAACGAATATTATTCAATTTGCATTTAACATTGAAATTCACTCTCTAAACTTAAGTAGCAGAATGTAAACCCTTTACTCGCTACATACTTTATTATAATTAAGATTCGGTTATTAAATACATCAATTTAATAGCCAGTAAAGTGTTGTGCTTTGCAAGTCTAAGACTTTCCTACTCAATATTAATTGTGCGAGGGAATTGCATGATTTAATTCCCTCATCTGCCGTCAGTTGTGCGTGTATTGCGCGCTCGGTAACCACACTGCAACAATTTCTAAATGTATTTGGGAAAAAATATAACATGGTGTAAAAATTATTGGAATCGATTCAGTTGCTTATTCTGAATAAACTGTATTCAATTTTCCCATAAAGAAAAAATAACGTTGTATAATCACTCATCCACAGACCAACCGCGCCAAGTGTAGCCTGCTTCTTAATTTTCTCTAAATCCATACTAATATTATAAATGCGAAAGGGTCTCTGTCTGTATGTCTGTCTGTCCGGCTTTCACGCCAAAAATACTGAACCGATTGTAATGAAATTTGGTACACAGATAGTCTAAAGCCTGAGAAAGGACACAAGCTATATAACATCCCGATATGCAGGAAATGGAGCAGAGCAGTAACAAAAATGTTGCGAAAACGGGAGCTAACGCGGACGTACTACATATTGCTCCCATTATTTTAACAGGCGCTTACTTTATCTCAACTGAGCTCTTTTTAATTTACGGGAACCACGGCGCGATGTAAACTGAAGTCCACGCAGACAGAGTCGCGGGCAGCTATATAACTTATATTTCTTCTTCCATTTTTTTTTAATATCAGTACTTTCGTTCATTCAAAAAACGAAGACTACCCACCGGTGTACCGTTATATTTTGCGCCAAAAGGCGACAGAGAAATATTTTTTTCTACAACCGACTATCTCTAAAACAACAATGCGTTCTTCTTCAGCCACTGATGTCCACTGCTGTCCACTGCTGGATAAACGTCTCCCCAAAGCTTTCCACAATGACCAGTCTTGTGCTGCCTGCATCTATCGGCTTCCCGCGACCTTCACCAGGTCATCGGTCCACCTTGTTGGGGGCCACCCTACGCTGCGTCTTCCGGTATGTGACCGCCACTCTAGAACCTTACTGCCCCATCGGTCATCGGTTCTACGAGCAATGTGCCCTGCCCACTGCCACTTAAGTTTAGCGACTCGAAGAGCTATGTCGGTGACTTTGGTTCTTCAGTGGATCTCCTCATTTCTGATTCGATCACGCAGAGAAACTCCGAGCATAGCTCTTTCCATCGCCTTTTGTGTAACTCTGAGCCTTCGTATGAGGCCCATTGTGAGCGACCACGTTTCAGTTCCTTAAGTCATCACTGGCAACACACACAATGCGTTAAAATACCATAACAATGGAGGCAAAACACGCAGATAACGCAAACATATACTTACATAACTCTCGAAACTTCCTACACAAAAGGCAGTAACTCCCAGACGCAGATATAAACGGTGTCCCCTAAATAATTAAACAAAGACAAAACAACAAGGAAAACAGTTAAAAAAGGGAAAACTGAGGGCTTAGGGAGATTGATGGCTACGGAACGTGGAACCAGTAGACCCCAGTTGCAGATCCCAAACAAGGGTAGCAACTACTACCTACATTTTGTTCGTAAAAGTACTACATGGTCGTGGAGACTTTTATCGCCCGTAGTGCGTATGAAACTCGTAAAAAGTCGCTCCATATGGGTTCGGAGTCCCCAAAAGAGGTTAATTGGTGATTCTGCCTAGAATTTAAACCAATAAGAAAACGCCAACTTCCTTTGGTTTAACGAAATCATGTTTTTTGCCACAAAATGTAGGAAATAAGTTTTCTTATTAATCTTGATTATTTTTCATGACGTTTTCCAGACAGAACCTCACCGCTGGTCTTCAACGAGAAAACTATTGCCGATCTGTGAAAATTTCAACTGTCTCTAATGATGTCATGAACCGTGATAAGTTCATGAGGTACAGTCTGATAGCTAGTGACAGATAGGCAGTGGTTACTGGTTATTGGCCTTTGAGTACGGAAGTCGCAAAACCAAATATGCGACTATCTCTTCAACTATTGACTCTTTTTGAGAAAATATGTTTTTTTTTTTACATATTATAAACCAGCGCTTGACCGCAATCCTGCCTGATGGTAAGCAGTGACGCAATCGTTGATGGTAAAGCGCACTAGTTTATTAAGAGCCTATTCACTCTAGCCTTGAAGACACTCAAATTGTAGTCCGACGGAAACACCGCCGCTGGCAAATTGTACGATCAGAAAATCAAATAAAGAGTTGTGGGTGACCTACATCGGCATTACTCGATTTTACTTTTCTCTTCCGGGGCTGATAAGCTTATTGAAGCCGTCAGAATTGAAGAAGGATCGTGTATGTTGTCTCTCTACATTGTGATTCTATTTTCGGCTTATCTTGTACCAGTACAGCAGGTTAGCTCGCTCTCGTTAATGTGGCAATAGGGATGTCCGTCTAACCTGAGTGACCTTTGGGGAAATGTAAGCTTTGAGCTATCAGTCGATCGGTGACAGGTGTTGGTTTTGGACTTGACATGACCTATGCACATGTTACGACTAATTGGCCGGAATCTATAAAGCAATATTTTATAGTATACGTGGGTTTCCGCTCGCAGTTTCGCTCCACTAGATGCCAGAAATATTTCCCACAGGAGTTTGAAACCGAGACAAAATGCTTTATGACTATGGCATTTCCCAAGAATCCTTCTATACTCTGTTTTTTAATCTCGTAGACTAAACTGACATTACGAGTGTTGGCAGTTTATTGCAATTCTTTAAATAGTGCCGAAACTTAGCGTTCATAAAATCAAGTATCGTTTTTTTACCATAAGTTATCCTGAAATAATGTGTAGGTACTTATTAAAAACGTAATAATACAAAATTAATAATGTAAATTTGACATTTGCATGTGTCAATTTAGTCTACGAGATTAAAAAACAAAGTATAGGTATATCCTTGCCTAATTTTAAAGTTCAGTAAAAGTTAAAGTATGAGTACGCGGGTTCGATTCCAGGTCAGACAAGTACCAATGTAACTTTTTTAAAGTTAAATGTACTTTCTAAGTATATCTTGGGCTTTTGCTCGCGGCTTCGCCCAAGAAGATACCAGAATTTTTTCCCACATGAGTTTGAAACCGAGACAAAATGCCTTATGTCATCTCCCAAGAATCCTTCTGGATTTTAAGTCTGAAATCGCCAACCCGCATTGAGAAAGCGTAGTGATTACGCTCAATCCTTCTCTGTATGAAAGGAGACCTGTGCCCAGCATTGGGACGATAAAAAGCTTGATATAATGATGATGACGATGAAAAGTTAACATAAAAACAGGCGAATAGAGTTACTTTCGAATTTATAAACGCCAAAAACGATTATCGAATAAAGTATCGATTAATTTTCAAATCCCTGTTAATAATTACGTCTTAACTTCCAAATAAATAATCCCGCTTAATCGTAGCATCGATATTGCTACAAGATTTGTATCGACGCAACTTCGATATCGTATCTTTTTCCGATCCCTACTTTACCTTATAAAGCCCAGTATTCCATATAGGTCAGTGTGTGAGCCATTCGTAGCGTATTTTCAACGAATGTGAGTTACTGGTCGCCTTGTTATAACCCGCGCAGATAAAGAAAAGATCTGAAAATGGCGGCTGATACTTATGGTACGGTTGACAAAACATGCCACTGCTCAATCACAAACCAAAAGCTAAAATAGTAAAATGTCAAATTTACGTTGTAAATATTCTTATTTACAACGTAAAATTGACATTTTACTTGTTTGTTGTTGTGTTTGTTTTTATTGTACTTTTTGTTGAGTTTGATTGTTCAAATTCAACAAAAACAACAATATCAACAAAAACAACAAAATAACAGAGACTTCAGGGGAATGAAATTAACGATAACTCGGAGTGCGTCAAAGTAGCTTCAGTAGTTTAGAAAGCGAAACCTGAATACCTGATCGATGATTTTTTTTTTGCAGCGCTTACTTCACTGTGTGTGTATAGACAGCGATAGAGAGTGAGTGAGAACGCATGCGAGCGGACGCCATTTACAGATATTTTCTTTATCTGCGCGGGTTATACCTAAGTGAAAACGCTGTGGGTATGCGCTCAATGTTCATTGGAAATCGTGAAAAGAATTATTGTGTGATGTATGTTGGTTGCTTTTCTAAGATTAGTCGGAATGCGGTTTGGATTTGTGGCCGTATTTTTGTTTTAGAATTTAGATCATGATAATTTACAATCAAATATTCTGTTTTTGTAATGAGATGATCTCTGTACATTGCCAATTTACGCAAAATGTGAATTTTAATGTAATTAATGCAAAATAATATTCAATTTACGTAGCTCTTCAATTTATTTGTAACCTTTCAATTAATCTAAAATACAGAAACCAGAAAAGAAATTTAAAAAATAATGAGAAAGAAATAAGGAGCACCTTTGTACTCAGATCTTAATTTTGTTAATTCCTTATGTATTTTATTATCCATACTAATATTATAAATGCGAAAGTAACTCTGTCTGTCTATCTGTCTGTCTGTCTGTCTGTTACGCTTTCCCGCCTAAACCTCTCAACCGATTTTGATGAAATTTGGCACAGACAATCTTTAGACCCTGAGAAAGAATATGGGCTGCCTTTTATCCCGGAAAAATTTGATGTTCCCGAGGGAATTCTAAAAAGCGCGATATAACCGAACTCCACGCGGGCGAAGCCGCGGGCGTAAAGCTAGTACTAATATTATAAATGCGAAAGTAACTCTGTCTGTCTGTCTGTCTGTCTGTTACGCTTTCCCGCCTAAACCTCTCAACCGATTTTGATGAAATTTGGCACAGACAATCTTTAGACCCTGAGAAAGAACATAGGCTGCCTTTTATCCCGGAAAAATATGATGTTCCCGAGGGAAATCTAAAAAGCGCGATATAACCGAACTCCACGCGGGCGAAGGCGCTGGCGGAAAGCTAGTACTTAAATAAATAAATAAACTATTTTTTATTTTAAAAACTCTTTTTTGGCTTATAAAAAGGGTAGATTCTCATTCAAAAACATCTCTAAAACAAAAATTAAGTTACTGATTCCTTTTCCAGTTTACTTTTAGAAAATCCGCTATCAAAGAAAGCTCTTATAGCATTCCTACTTTTAGTTAAGGGTATGGTTACGTGATTTTAAAATACACACATCAAAAGTGTCTAGGGATCAACATATATTTTTGCAATAACTTTTCTCCTGATTGATATTAATTAAAATTTTCTTTAAGGATTCATCAAATAAAGTGTTTTCGTTTGTCACAGTAACGATAAACCAAGTCACCTTTGCATTAATAAAGAAATTTGCCATTTTCCTAATAAAGGGATATTTGACATTTGAACCACTAACACAAAAGTTCGAAAAAAAGACTGAAATAACAGTTTTCTCTAAAATTTTATTGGGTAACTTAAACAATTAATAATCCGTGTTTCTACCGCGAACACTAACAACACAAGAACATCGGTTTGGCATACTCAAAATGAGTTCATCCAAATCACGCTGTGGAATGGCCGCCCATGTTCGTTGCAACAACAAAAAAAGGTCTTCTTGCGACTGGATACCCTCCATATTCGGCAGAGCTCTTCTCTGTAGCATATCCCATGCATGCTCAATCGGGTTCAAGTCTGGCGACTGAGCAGGCCAGGGCAGGACATTGATGTTAGCTGCGGCGAGAGTCTGTCTTACAACTCTTGCGGTGTGCGGTCGTGCATTATCATGCATTAACTGAAATAAGGGACCGATTTGCACTTGTAGAGGAACGATGACGTCTGATACAATCGTTTCAGCATAAATTTGAGCGTTGAGGTTGCCTCTGATCCAAATCAACTCAGTTCTTCCGCCGATCCAAATACCCGCCCATACCATGATGGTTCCACCACTATAAGGATGGACTTCCTGGCAGGATTTTAATCGCTGTTGGCGTCCAGGGGTTCTCCAGTGTCGTATACGTCTTGTATCCGGTCTCATACCAAAACGAGACTCATCAGAAAAGCACACGAAACGCCATTGTTCTTCTGCCCAATTTCTGTGTTCAAGAGCCCATTGATATCGAATCCTACGATTGTGCATTGCTATAGGTGGTACCCGTAGCGGTCTTCGGGAATGAAGGTTCACTTCATGCAAGCGGTTTCTGACTGTTTGGTCGCTAATTAAGTTCCCTGAAGAGTGATGAAGCCTCACGGCTAACATCATGGCGGTTATTGTTGGAGCTCTTCGAGTTAAGATTTGAATGTATCGGTCTTGTCTCCGTGTGGTGCAGCGATACCGTCCTCCATGGCGCTCAGCCACGGTACCAGTGCTTCGGTAACGTGTCCAAAGTCGACTGATAACACTCTGACTTGTATTCAGAGCTAAAGCCACAGTACGTTGCCGGGAACCAGCTTCTATCATTCCCACGGCTCTGAGCATTTCTTCCCTGCTTAAATGACGTCGCCGCTCCATAATAACGTTGGTTTTAATCAGTAGTAGGGAAACAGTAGCACTAATAATGTCTTCAATGCGTTGTATGTTTTTATAGGGAAAATATTGACAGCTGATTTTCATCTTTTACTCGAATTTGATTCACAGTTCCTGATTCAAATTATGAAATGCACCAAAAAGGATCCATATAAATTTATAAAATCATAAATTTATTACAAAGCCACATCTCAATCTCAAGAAATCCGCATAAAAATGCTTGATCCCTAGACACTTTTGATGTGTGTATATAGGTACCTTACTTCTTTCGCGTGGAGTTAGTTATGCTCCGCTTCTATTGGTCGCAGCGTGATGTTATATAGCCTAAAGCCTTCCTGGATTAATGGGCTATCCAATGCAAAATATATGAAGAATTTTTCAAATTGGACCAGTAGTTCCCGAGATTAGCGCGAACAAACAAACATACAAATAAACAAACTCTTCAGCTTTATATATTAGTATGGATTTAAGCTTAACCTTATTTATTAATAGGGAAGAAATTTATTTCTCAATAAGGATTTTCAAAGATTTCACTTGGGAACATTTTAAAAACTTATAAGAACTTTGGCATACAAACTAGACATTGTTTTTCTTTACAACATAATCATTTATGTGATAATTCACATACAAACACAAAATCGAAGTACTGGATCAATTCTCCTGCGGCGGTCTTTCCCTCTGTTTACAATTTAAGTGTCTTCAAGGCTAGAGTGAATAGGCTCTTGATAATCTAGCGCCCTTACAGTCAACGATTGCATCACTGCTTATCATCAGACGGGATTGTCATCATAAGTCATCACACATCACACTAGATATTAATTTATAAAAAAAAAACCGGCCAAGTGCATATCGGACTCACGCACAAAGGATTCCGTACCATTGATTCATGAAATTAAAGGATTTAAGTTATTTGTATGAAAGATTACGCGGTAATAAGCGGTTTACGATTTACGAGGTATTAAAAAAAAACTGCTTACTAGATCTCGTTCAAAACAATTTTCGTTGGTAGTTTTTATAGTAATGTACATGATATGTCTTTTTTAGATTTTTCATTTTCTTTTTTTAGAAGTTAGAAGGGGGGGACCAACTTTTATCCACTTTGGAAGCGTCTGTCAGGCAAACTATTCGGTTTAGAAAAAAAAAAAATTTAGAGACCAAGATATCATTTTTGAAGACCTAGCCATAGATACCCCATACGTATTAGTTTGATGAAAAAAAAATGAATTTCGGTTCTAAGTATGGGGAGCCCCCAATATTTATTATTATTTTTTATTTTTGCATCAAAATCTTAATACAGTTCACAGAATACATCTACCTACCAAGTTGCAACAGTATAGCTCTTATAGTTTCTGAAAAAATGGCTGTGACATACGGACGGACAGACGGACAGACAGACATGACGAATCTATAAGGGTTCCGTTTTTTGCTATTTGGCTACAGAACCCTAAAAAAGAGGGGAGTTCATACATGTTCTGCGAGATTTCCAAGAGGGGCAGCTTTACTAGAATCCGCTAGATTGGCTGGAGCTGGCTAAAATAAATACATACCCTTAATCCAGAATTCAATAAAAGGCTCCCTTTCGTCTCGTAAAACTTTTTAACAACCTGCGTAACTTTCTTGCCGTTCGTAACAGTTATTGGAAACTACTCGGAGCTCCGACCTCGGACTGTTTCTTATCAAAGGATAAGCTGTCCGACTTTAAATTGATCTAATAAAACATTTAGTTAGAATCTATTGGAATATAGTAAGCAGTAGTGGCCTAGCTGTAACTGCTAGGCAGGCACCTTGCCGCGATTAGAAAGAAAGAAAGAAAGAAAAAGCGTTTATTTGCAGTAAACATGACGCAAAAGTTTACAAAAACACTAAAAATAAGACTTAATTGAGGGTTGACATATTCGTCGTGTTCCGGCATGATGTCTGGTGAAGCCGTACGAAGGAGGGGTCTGAGCAGTTGTGCGGGTACGATGCACCAAATGTTGTTGTGTCTTAGTCGTGGAGGGTCTCCAGATCAATCTTCTTCAGGCGCAGCATCGTTGGTCGTGTTGATGGATTTAACATTGGATCACCTTTTTTTTTTTCGGGGTGGAAATCCTCATAGGATGTCCGCCGCCCTGGGTTAAGCGACGGGGTCTGTCAGACTTTTACTGACTAAAACCACCCCGGTGTCTCTTCTATCGCGAGCAAACGCGTGAGCGGAGCGCGGCGGAGCGGAAGGGCGTGTCAGACTTTTACCGACTGAAATTTACCCGTGTTCCTCCACTTGTCTCTGCGCCAGGGACCACGGTATCTCTATTGAATATTTTGGTCGTGGAGGGTCTCCAGATCAATCTCCCTCTGGCGCAACATCGTTGGTCGTGTTGTGGAGTTTAACATTGCATCACCTCGCTCAACTGCCGTCTTCCTTCCTATTCACTCGGGTTTTTTTTTTGTTCGGTCTATAGGCTCTTAATAAACTAGCGCGCATGCATGCGATGCAATCGTTGATGGTAAATTAACGATTGCATCACTGCTTACCTGGACACATACCGCAAGTAAAAATGTTCTTAAATCCTTTCTTGAAAGGCTCTGGCAAATGCCTCCCGACTTTGTTCAGTATTGAAACAGAATAACCCCAAAAACACAGATACTCTTAGTGCTTGGCCAGACTGAAAACGCGATGCGGGGCGCGGCGCGGGAGCGGTGACGCGCGCGATTTGTCTGCCCGCAGTCAAGCGCAGTGTCGACGCGCGCGGTCAGTACGGAATGGTTTGAGATCCCCGCTCACCGCGCGGTTTCTCGCTTGCCACCCGCGCGCTCACTGCGGACACTTTCATGAACGAACTATGGTTTGAGTTGCACGCGTGCTCCTCGCGTTAAGTCGCCCACGCCTCTCGCCGCGCCCGCGTGGTCACTATGGACGCTTGTATTAAGTTTCAAATGTTTGAGTACGACGCACCGCGCCCGCCCCGCGCCCGCGTTTGCAGTCTGGCCAAGCACTTAGGTACGTATTGCAGAACGTCACTCAAAACTCAAGCTCTACTTAAGTCTCATTTGAAGCCTTTTTATTGGTTGAAACTAGTTCTAAGTAATGTTTAAACAAAGATCAATGCTTGAGTTTCCTTCTGGAATACGGACCTAAGTACTTTATACAAATCAGTTAAACCTGATATCGATTCATTTCCTGTTAACTTTTATGATTGAAGCAAGCTTTCGTAAAAATAATAACCACAAGATACAAAAAACAAACAACCACCAAATTTAACCACATTACCAAATCATTAAACCAACCAACCACTACTACACCACCAACCAAAGAAACCAACCATCACACAACCAACCAACCACCACACCACCAACTAACCAATCATCAGACTACGCACACTTACAACTACAGCGAAGGAAATGTAAAGTCCAGCAAGTATAATTACTCTCATAAAAGATAACATTTCCTCTACGCTGTAACCAATGAATCATACAGCATTCATTTAACTTATGAACGTCATAAATTGCGAGTATCTCTTCCGATATTTCATCTTTGACCACGCCCAGGTTCGGTACGGTAGGATGGTCGGTAAGCAATCAAAATTCTAAACTAGATGCTAAAGCGACCGCAAAATGTATGTATGTAGAGCTAAATTAGCGGTTCATACGGCATCTCATTTGATCAACATAATTGGTACATGAATTTTCTAGTCTGCTCGAAGACTTAACGCGAATTGTTATGGTTTCTATAAATCAAGGTGGAATAGGGTATATGTTTCGGTATAGAATACCTAGTTATGGGTTGGTGTAATTATTCCTAGGTACTGCTGCTAGGTGGCGTGACAGTGACAGCCTCCGCAGTAGCGAATGCGACCGCTACGCAAGCAGGCGCGGATTCGATTCCCGCGCAGTGCAAATGTTTGTATGCATGAGTATGAATATTTGCACTGGTCTGGTCATGCCTCGCAAAGCACGCTAAGCCGTTGGTGCCGGTTGCCATACGAACATCTAATGGCAGTCGTTACGGGTTGTTGGAGCCCCCAAAAGTCCAACAATTGGTCTAACTGCAATTCTTTGATGTCGCCTTCGGATTGTGGAGGTCAGACGGCAATCGCTTCATGGAAAATATCGAAGTTTAGCCAAATGAGTAGTTAGACTAGTAAAGCGGACCCTCCAAAGCTGAAAAAGCTTCGGATCCGACTGGGATTAACGCTGAGATGATGATGATGATGAGTGACTGTTACTGTGTGCCGAAGTAGATCAAGTTAAGCTACGATTGCTGCTGTTACTCCATGGATGTTAACATTATCAAAAGTTACCAGTGTCGCGAAAAGCACGTTATATCATTTAGAAATCTTTGGCAGTCAGTAAGGAATATTTAATTTTTTGTCCTTTTTTAATGAAGTAGAAAGAAAGACTAAACATAAATTTAGTTTAGTTTGCAAACAAGAGAATCAAGGTCAATGTCGGTCATTGGCCTTCCCCTAGTCCCAACATTGGAATTCCAAAAATTAATTACGTACGGGTTTTTGTTATTGGGAACATATTTAAGATCACGATGGATACTCAGTCGGGATTATAACTAATTTTCGAAAAAAATTGCACATTTTTTCGAAGAGTTTGTCGAAAAGTCGACAAGTTCGAAAAGAAGCTTGGTGGGTCATTGACCGCTACTGCCTTGTTAAAACGTAACTATACCATTGCCATTTGAATTCAAACGGCAATGGTTTTGAATTCTTAATTCAAATTGCCATTTGCGTTCATAATTCAAATGACAATTTATTATTCCTAATTCAATGGTTAAGTTAGTTAATGGTTAGTTAGTATTCTAATATTTTTAACAGTTCTTAATTCAAATAGCATACCTTGCGAAAAGTTTGAATTATTATGTTTTTAAGGTTTACAAATATTATAAAACCAGTAACAAAATCACGTTTTCCTACTCATAGTCATAATGAATCAAAGTGAAGGAACGCGCTATACACAGAGAAAGTATAAAATAGAAAACCATAAAATCCTAACAATAAAAACACTGCTATCTTAAGATAAAACTATAGTGTTAGACAGTATAATTAATTATAATGATTGCTATGCGATAAACTAGTGAAAATGGAAAGTTGAAACAAAATTATTAAAAGATCGTTAAAAATTGGTGCACGGTCGTAGTGAGCAACACATAAGCGACTAGCGACTGGAATTAAAAAGACTGCGTTGCAGGAAGGAAGTCTTTCTTTTTCATGTATTGTGAGGAGAAACGATATTTAGCAATTACAATACTGGGCCTGTAGCCAATGTAACATCGCTTCATAGCGAAGCGAAATCGAATACCAAACCAACCAATGACGGGAACGATTGACCACGCGACGCGATAAATTACGTGGTCAATCGTTCCCGCCATTGGTTGGTTTGGTATACGATTTCGCTTCGCTATGAAGCGATGTTATATTGGCTACAGGCCCTGGATAGCCATATACAAAGATTCTTTATGCGAAACCTCAATACAGTTTGTTCAGAATAAACTACTGAATCGATTCCAATAATTTTACACCATGTAATAAAGGATAACCACGATATAGTGTTGTTTGCAGATGACACTTCACTTTTCTTTAAACTTAAACGTCAACAACAGGTTACTGATGATGTAAATAGTGCGGTTTCCAAAGTAGTCCATTGGTTTAATGTTAATGTTATGTTTTTTTCCAAAAACATTCAGAAATTGTTGCAGTGTGGTTACAGACAGGGCCCCCCGCCCCTCTATGCAGGGGTGTATTACGTTCTAAGTAAAATTACATATTTTAAGTACACTTTTTTAACACTTACGGCAAAATTTTTTGACTGTTAGGGTCAAAAAATTTCGCCTATGTTCTTTTTTTTTTTTGTGCGTAAGAATAAATAAATAAAGCCTGCAAGTGTGATGGAAAATGTTATCACTAGTTAATTATAATATAAATAAATAAATATATACCGACAAATCACACATATTGAGTTAGCCCCAAAGTAAGTTCGAGATAGGGTTGTAACGGAGCTTCGCCTCCGCTTCCGTTACTGCGGAAGTTCCGCAAGAAATCGTATCTTCGCTTCCGCCTCCGCCTCCGCACAATTTTTTGCGGAGTTATAACGGAGGTTTATTTACGTATTTATAAAATAAATAACGCGCAAGCTGCGACGCTCGACAACCGTCCGGCCGCGTTTGAGCGCGAAATGGTCAAGAATCAACTAGTGCGAGGCGGGAATGCGACAAACACAATTTGTTTCTCCTTAATTTTCATTGCAAGAAGGTAATATTTTTTTTACCAAGTATACTACTATTAATGTACGTATTTAAAATAAAAAGTTTGTTTTAATTAACCATAAATTTCTTCTTTTTCTATATGTACTTTCACCTCCGCCTCCGCCTCCGTTAACCTCCGCATCCGCGGAGGTGAGACTCATCGCCTCCGCATCCGCCTCCGCCTCCGCTAACAAGCCTCCGTTACAACCCTAGACTTCGAGACTTGTGTTATGGGATACTAACTCAATGATACTATATTTATAATAGATACATATTATATAGATAAACATCCAAGACCCAGGCCAATCAGGAAAAGATCGTTTTCCATCATGACCTGGCCGGGGATCGAACCCGGGGTCTCCATGTCGCAGGCAAGCGTGTTGACCGCTGCGCCACGGAGGACGACTTATACGACGAATATAAATATAAATTATTATCAATAAACGCAAGACGACTACTTAGGACCCATTAACTTAATCAAATGTTATTCCGTGGTGCTTGGCAATCTGGGCTTCTCCCAGTTGCAATAATGTCCCTTTGTGCCGATTGGCCTAGTTCTGTTCTGTCTCCTGCTTATTATGGAGGGTAGTGGAAAAAATATCTTTTTTCTTACTCCTCCGCTATTCTTTTCTGATTAATTTCGTTGCGGGACCCAAGACAGTTGAATCGTTTCTCCGGGACTCGTCGAGCTTCATTGCTCGGCGTTTTTCTGGCGGTCTCCACTGTTGATTCTGGCTTTCACGAGTTGCAGTCGGTTGGGAACAGTGTGGCGGGTTTTGTCCCAAACGCAAGACGACGACGCCGCGCCGCTGCAGGCGCGGGCGTGCGAGAGGCGCGTTGACCATATCTTCATTGGGACAAGCAGACAAAATAGCAAGCTCACAACTTTATGATTTTTCATGATATGCTTTTGAATTTTGTACATAGATAGGTAGATTTATTAAAATAACGTTGTATAACAGGAATACCTTTATTGCGTAAAGCACTGTCTTCTTCTTCAGCCTATAGATGTCCACGGGAAGCGCAAGCCTTGGGGGAGGCATTTGTCCAGCAAATGCCTCCCCCAAGGCTTGCGCTTCCCGCATCCATCGGCTTCCCGCGACCTTCATCAGGTCATTGGTCCGCCTTGTTGGGTGCCTCCCTACGCTGCGTCTTCCAGTACGCAGCCGCCACTCCAGAACCTTACTGCCTCATCGGCCATCGGTTCTACAAGCAAAATGCCTTGCCCACTGCCCCTGTCTATCATAATCTGAATCATTTTGAAGGATATTACTAATCCAATGCGTATTATGTTTCAAAAATGAACCTGCTCAACAACGTAAATAACGAAATCAATGTTCTTGAACTGTTAAAATGCAATCCATCACTTTTGTGTGCTGCGTAATGACGTCACAAAATGAATTGTATGAATAAAGTGATGTGGTTTATGTGTGTGTTTAGTTTTTATAGGTAAAAAAGGAAGAAAGAAAAAAAGTTTATTTGCGGTAAACATCAAGCATTTAGGAAGTTTCCGTGGGATAACCGCCTGATCCATGTGGCTGAAGTCAGACCAAAAATTTGTTCACCAATAAAATTCTGCAAACAAACAAATAACTACAGCACACGTGACATGACACATAACAACGACTGAAGTCGTACCTGGCCCCAGCGATTCACATGACACGGAACAACGATTGAAGTCGTACCTGGCCCCTGCGATTCACATGACACGTAACAACGACTGAAGTCGTACCTGGCCCCTGCGATTCACATGACACGGAACAACGATTGAAGTCGTATCTGGCCCTTGCGATTCACATGACACGGAACAACGATTGAAGTCGTACCTGGCCCCTGCGATTCATATGATACGGAACAACGATTGAAGTCGTATCTGGCCCTTGCGATTCACATGACAGGGAACAACGATTGAAGTCGTACCTGGCCCCTGCGATTCACATGATACGGAACAACGATTGAAGTCGTACCTGGCCCCTGCGATTCACATGACACGGAACAACGATTGAAGTCGTACCTGGCCCCTGTGATTCACATGACACGTAACAACGACTGAAGTCGTACCTGGCCCCTGCGATTCACATGACACGTAACAACCACTGAAGTCGTACCTGGCCCCTGCGATTCACATGACACGTAACAACCACTGAAGTCGTACCTGGCCCCTGCGATTCACATGACACGTAACAACGACTGAAGTCATACCTGGCCCCTGCGATTCACATGACACGGAACAACGATTGAAGTCGTACCTGACCCCTGCGATTCACATATAAAGATGGTCTGGAAGCAATAAAACCCAGCACACTGTAGTGACATTACCACATCGCCAACTCTGACAATTTTCTGGTCACACTTTGCTTTTGACAGAGAGGAGAGCTCTACTCTCTCTGCTACCAACAACAGCTCAAACAAAAAGAATTTCTCAAATCGGACCAGTAGTTCCTGCAGCTTTATTAGTATAGATAGGACTTTAGTGACAATAATAAATTCAGTTATAATCATGTCTTCTATTAAGCCGCAGAATCACCAGAAAATCGGCACATTTTGCGTCATAAACTTGTTTATGTCCAGAACGGCATAAATTGGCGTTTAAGTCTAAGATTGCGCACTAGATTAAAATCTTTCATCGGTCTGTGGCCCAGTTTGGAAGCCCTACTGGGTTTGCAAAGGCGCGTTTATATTTGTTCGTTTTTTTTTTTAATAATTATTAACTATTCCTTGACCGCAATCCCGCCTGATGGTAAACAGTGATGCAAACGTTGAGGGTAAAGCGCGCTAGTTTGTTAAGAGCCTATTCACTCTAGCCTTGAAGATACTTAAATTGTAGTCAGACGGATATGCCGCTGCTGGCAAATTGTTCTTATCCTTCGAAGTACGCGGTATAAATGACGAGGCGAATCGCTTCGTCCGGATCGTAGTGGTGTCAACCACCTAAGGGTAGATACTCGCCGTACGACGGATCGTCCGATGATGGGGGAATTAAGTCATGCAATTCCCGCGCAAACTCTCCAAAATACATTCTATAGAACACCGACAGGCTGGCTAATCTTCGCCTGTGCTGTAAGCTTTGGAGACCGTTTCAGTAGTGTAGATATGTGTTTGTATGACAGCAAAGCTTATTCATTTATTTTCTCCTGGACAATGCTGCAGCTCTCATGGAAAGACCCCAGCGCCCTAATTGTGTAATACACTATTACTGTCAATTTAAATCATTTCGAAGCATTGCTAATCCATTGCTCAGTGTGCTTAAAAAAGTTTTTGCTGAAAAGGGTAAACAACTCAATGATTGTTGTTGAACTATCAAAAGGAAACTCAAAATTGCCAAAATTGATAATGATAACACAGCATAAAAATCATACAGTAGGTCGACGCCTTTGATCTAGTGTAAAATGCCTACATCATCTAGACAGTAACGCATCGGCCAGGGTTGTCGCAAATAAACAATATTTATGAAATTATTTATTTATTGCAGATCAACATCAATAACTGTATTATATTTAATTAATTTGCTATTTTTACTAAGGGAATAACTTGAGACAGATTTAAGTTATTTAGATGGCATTTTCGTAACCAGCACCCCAATCTACCTCGGAATTAACACCCATATCATATTAATATACATTTAAATTGGCGTCCGCCATCTTGGATTTAAAAAAAACCGGCCAAATGCGAGTCGGACTCGCACACCGAGGGTTCCGCTGTACAAACGTAGCGGTTTACAATTTATGACGTACTAGCTTTCCGCCAGCGGCTTCGCCCGCGTGGAGTTCGGTTATATCGCGCTGTTTAAATTCCCCTCGGGAACATCAAATTTTTCCGGGATAAAAGGTAGCCTATGTTCTTTTTCAGGGTCTAAAGGTTATTTTCGCATTTATAATACTAGCATTGATTTAGAATTTTTCACAGTTTAGAGACAATTAGATTTAAGAAGTGTTTGATATGAATTTCAACTTTAATATCTCTACGCGTTCATGTGAAAAAGGGTAGGTAGTAAGTTTATAATTATTAAAAAAATATTTTATGTCATGTAAGCAAAAATAATATTTTAATATTTTATGTAACTTCAAATTTATCATTTTCACAATTTTTCCTTTATCTATCTGTACTATAATATAACGTTGCTTCGTGCCGAATTTCAAGATTCTGAGTTCACGGGAAGTACCTTGTAGGCAAAGAGATTTAGGATATATAGAGAGGGCATGTGTCAAAATGGCATAGAAAAACTGTGATCCCATGGCTCAGTTCCGCCATTTAGTACAATATAGCAAAATTAGATCGACAATTGGAGACATCAAATAGTAAAAATGAAATAAGTTTACATAAAATATATTCAGCTATTGCCCGGTAGGTGGCCAGTGTGTTCTATGTTGCCAGATCCGATTTAATACCCTAGTATAGTTCAAATCGGGTAAATAAATATTGAAAAGTAAATAAATTAAGTGAAACTTGTCTTGTACAAACAAAAACTGTTTTAGAATTTTATTCGCCACTATTAATTTACCGTGACACCGTCTATTGGCATTTAGATGTTTTATGCTTACGAATTATTTTAACGCTCAGTTTATTGCGATTTTTGAGTGTAATAGACCTTTTAGGCCATAAAGCGCATTTTGTTTTGCAATTTTCGTTTGCATTTCGTTTTTAGCAAAATTATTCTTTTTACACGTTTGTTTGCAAATATTTTTAAATGGCAATGCAAAAAACTGTGGTAGGGTTTGTATCATTTCGATATAAAGTTATCGATAATATTGAAAGAAGTTACTACGACGATGTTTTTTCGCATTATGATAGCTTGAAACAAAAGCTTAGGAAGCAGAATAATTATGGGTAATTTCAAGTTTACAAGTTTCTTATTTATATAATTCTTTTAATATAATAGGCGTTAAAGTTTAAAATTGCCGATTAGTACTGAAAATCTAAATAATTGCTTATTTTTTAATTTTTCACGTTTGTTGTATGGGAGCCCCCTTTAATATTTTATTATTTTTATTCTTAGTACTTGTTGTTATAGCGGCAACAGAAATATTAACACAATCTCTGGAAATTACAACTGTCTCGCTATTACGGTTTATGAGATACAGCCTGGTGACAGACGGACAGACGAACAGAGAAGTCTCATGAATAGGGTTCGTTTTACCTTTTAGGTACGGAATCCTCAAAATCACAAAGTAGCTCGCAATCATTGTACTACATATACGTACCTACATATTTTATTAATATATTTCATTATAAATAAGTTATGTAATCTATGTACTTATCCACTTAACCGTAAATTTTATTCCAATTTTTACGGATATGTAGAAAAGTACTGAAATTAATAACTTACTATTTCATTTCTAATACAAGGTACCGATTCTTTTTTTTTTAATTTGATCGACAAGTCTTTCCAAAGTAGATAACTTCTCTTTTAAAATGCATTGAGCATAATTTCGACGAATGAGACGGAAGCTAATTTTCTTCTCTACGGTCTATCTGGACAAATCGTATCCACTTTTTCCCTACGACATTATTTTTATTCGGAAACCAAAAATAACAAAAACCTAGGTAAATGAATAGTAATTGTTCATTCAATTTTGTTTATTAATATGATATGATTATGTTTAAATAGAGTTAATAATAAATAAACTTGAAATATAGTAATATTTTAAGTTTATTTAGCTATATTTTAAATTTCAATAAAATACAACAAAATGCATTCATCTTAATAAGTATTATCGATAACTAAATCGATAAACAACATTACTACATCTCTATAAGAAAATAGTAAAACTACTCAACAATAGAGGGCGCTTATTACAATAATGGAAAATTTTCTAGAACTAGGTTTTTTTTTAAAATTTGAATTGCAGTCGAAATATAAATAATTCATAGAAAAACATTCCGAAGTTAGGTCCAGTCGTTTTACTATAACGAGATGTACAGTAACACAAAGCGCAACATGGCATATTTCCTTACAAAATGTTTATTCTTAGTGGACACAAATTACGTCCTGACGCGCAGACTAGACTGAACGACTTTTAATCAAGTCGATAAAAGTATTGGCTTACGATTGTATTCCTGATGTCCTGTCTATTGTAAATATAATTTTAATGTCTTTGCGTGTAGGTTTTGATTCCCTAGCGTGTGACGAAAATTCGTCTAAGGTGTCGGTATAAACTGCTGTATCTTTTGATCGCTTTAATTTAGAAGTTTGATTTTTTCACTGCATAAAGGGTAATTGTAATGGTAAGGGTAATTTGGTATAAATTTCAATTTGATACCTTTATTAGTTCGTGAGAAATAAGGTAGTAAGTTTCATTTTATTAAAATATGTTTATTATATTATTTAACTGAGAAAAATGTGATTTTCGCAATTTTTCCTATATTTGCATTATATGATAATCCTTCATGCCAAATTTCAAGATTCTGAGTTTACGGGAAGTATCCTGTAGGTTTTGATTCCTTTGCGAGTGTCGAAAATTTGTTGAAAATATCGACATATCGGCTGTATCGTTTGATTGGCTTGGCTTAGAAGTTTGATATTTTCACAGCTTAAAGGGACAATAGACCTAGGTATTTGGTATAAATTTCAATTTGATAACTTTATTCGTTCGTGAGAAATAAGGTAGTAAGTTCCATTTAATTAAAATATGTTTATTATATTATATAACTGAAAAAATGTGATTTTCGCAATTTTTCCTATATTTACATTATATGACAATCCTTCATGCCAAATTTCAAGATTCTGAGTTTACGGGAAGTATCCTGTAGGTTTTGATTCCTTTGCGAGTGTCGAAAATTTGTTGAAAATATCGACATATCGGCTGTATCTTTTGATTGGTTTGGCTTAGAAGTTTGATATTTTCACAGCTTAAAGGGACAATAGACCTAGGTATTTGGTATAAATTTCAATTTGATAACTTTATTCGTTCGTGAGAAATAAGGTAGTAAGTTCCATTTAATTAAAATATGTTTATTATATTATATAACTGAAAAAATGTGATTTTCGCAATTTTTCCTATATTTACATTATATGACAATCCTTCATGCCAAATTTCAAGATTCTGAGTTTACGAGAAGTATCCTGTAGGTTTTGATTCCTTTGCGAGTGTCGAAAATTTGTTGAAAATATCGACATATCGGCTGTATCTTTTGATTGGGTTGGCTTAGAAGTTTGATATTTTCACAGCTTAAAGGGACAATAGACCTAGGTATTTAGTATAAATTTCAATTTGATAACTTTATTCGTTCGTGAGAAATAAGGTAGTAAGTTCCATTTTATTAAAATATGTTTATTATATTATATAACTAAAAAAAATGTGATTTTCGCAATTTTTCCTATATTTGCATTATATGACAATGCTTCATGCCAATTTTCAAGATTCTGAGTTTACGGGAAGTATCCTGTAGGTTTTGATTCCTTTGCGAGTGTCGAAAATTTGTTGAAAATATCGACATAATCGGCTGTATCTTTTGATTGGCTTGGCTTAGAAGTTTGATATTTTCACAGCTTAAAGGGACAATAGACCCGAGTATTTCGTGAGAATTTCAGCTTGATACGTCCACGCGTTCTTGAGATAAAGGGTGGTGACAGACAGACAGACAGACAGACAGACAGACAGACAGACAGACAGACAGACAGACAGACAGACAGACGGACAACAAAGTGATCCTATAAGGGTTCCGTTTTTTCCTTTTGAGGTACGGAACCCTAAAAAGGGTGGCTTTTTCATAACAAGCACCCCAATTACACTCAAAATTGACACTCATATCAAATTATAAAAAAATGACGTCGGCCATTTTGGATATCAAAAAGGATGGCTTTTTTGTAACAAGCATCCCAATTATACTCAAAATTGACACTCATGTCAAATTATAAAACAAACAAATAAAAAAACAAACACGTGTTAGCCCTTAATGATAGATACCGAGTTACGAACATTGTTTTGTTCGCGGCGACTTCGTTCGCGTGGAGTTAGTTATGCTCTGCTCCTTTTGGTTGCAGCGCGATGTTATATAGCCTAAAGCCTTCCAGGATTAATGGGTTGTCCAATGCAAAAAGAATTTCTCAAATCGGACCAGTTCCTGCAGCTTTATATATTAGTATAGATAGGATTTTAGTGACAATAATAAATTCAGTTATAATCATGTCTTCTATTAAGCCGCAGAATCACCAGAAAATCGGCACATTTTGCGTCATAAACTTGTTTATGTCCAGAACGGCATAAATTGGCGTTTAAGTCTAAGATTGCGCACTAGATTAAAATCTTTCATCGGTCTGTGGCCCAGTTTGGAAGCCCTACTGGGTACAAACTTGACACTCATATCAAATTATAAAAAAATGACGTCCGCCATTTTGGATATCAAAAAGGATGGCTTTTTCGTAACAAGCATCCCAATTATACTCAAAATTGACACTCATGTCAAATTATAAAACAAACAAATAAAAAAACAAACACGTGTTAGCCCTTAATGATAGATACCGAGTTACGAACATTGTTTTGTTCGCAGCTCGGGTGCCGCTTACCCGCGTCTCGCCCCTCACACCCCGCACGATTGCTCTGTCTAGACGTCTTCGTCGGACGACTGTATGATTTTTTAGACTGTGATGATAGTGTGTTGAGCAATTACGCGCAGGGTAGCTCACAGATAAATTATGTTACACTAGTCAGCAAAACACGATGCCGACACTTCGTGTACATTAAGTGTAGTTGATTATGTTATATGTATTTATAGTGTTTTAAGTTTTTATTTTAATATAAACCTCTCCCGCTCTGGGCGGGAGAGGTTGCCTATGCGCCAGGGCCACGGTTTCGCCTTACCATCAGGCAGGATCGCGATCAAAAACTACTTTATATTGTTTAAAAAAATAAGTCTAGTACGTGGAAGAACGCAAGGAACATACTTCTAACACAGTGGCCGCTCAAAAAGATTGAAATGGAATAATTAAGCATTACGTGTATGTTCATTGTTCCTAGTTAAAGCGCAAATCAACTGACTGCAAACTCGGAAACAATCAGTTGCTTTTTATCAAAACTTTATTTTAGATTTTTTGAACAGTGTGAACGCACCTTAATGCTGCTTATTATAGTGAAGATGTAGTGTGACCACCAGTGGCTTTCCCATTTAAACGGTTTTGAGAAATAGTGGTTAATATTATTAAATGGACAGTCGTTGGTGGTAAAAGTGATGCTCAGACACTCCTATAATGATGTTATTATGGATTGGGTACTTCTAGACTTAGATATTGATCTCTTATGAAGGATTTTCACGGGGTATATACTTTCTACCACTAAACATAGTCTTCAGTGAGAAATAGAACCATCTTCTGCCACTAAGCAGGATTCTTCCGGTCCGAAAGAGAGGCTATGGTAGAGCGTACGAAAGCTGCACTACTGGCAGTCTCCGAATGGGGCAATGCCAATCTTGTAGCATTCAATGCCGCCTAGCATAAGCGTGTCTATTCACCGCCAAAATAAGCCCGTTCACCTTGGCTCCTACTTTTCCGAATGCATCTTTGGAGTGCACCGACCGCCTTCAGCTTTTGGGAGTTGAGATTTCCTCAAACCTAAACTCTGGGAAGCTCATTGAGTCCAAAGCCAAGGTGGCTGCCAGGAAACTTGGCGTTATCGCGAAGGTCCGACGGTACTTCACACCAGGACAGCTTCTAATGTTATACAAAACACAGGTCCGTTCGTGTGTGGAATACTACTAATGCCACCTAGCTACATTGGGTTTAGTGGAGAGGCGTGCGAGGGCTAATTGGCTACCCAGATTAAGCTCCAAATGGTCTCAAAAGCCTGGAGCACAGGCGTAGAGTAGCCAGTCTATCGGTATTCTATAGGATGCATTTAGGAGAGTATGCGAAGGAATTGCAAGATTTAATGCCCCCATCCCCGTTCTATCATTGGACGACCCGTCGTACGCCAAATTTTCACCTTTACGTTGTTGACACTACTACGATCCGGACGAATAATTTCGCGTCCTCCTTTATACCGCGCACATCGAGGTACTGGACCTGCCAGCGGCGGTGTTTCCGTCTAACTACAATTTAAGTATCTTCAAGGCTAGAGTGAATAGGCTCTTAATAAAGCAGCGCGCTTTATCATCAATGATGGTATCACTGCTTACCATCAGGCGGGATTGCGGTCAAACACTAGCTTATAATATTAACTAGCTTTCCGCCCGCGGCTTCGCCCGCGTGGAATTCGGTTATATCGCGCCTTTAGATTTTCGTCAGGAATATCAAAATAAAAAGTAGCCTAAGTCCTTTCTCAGGGTTTAAAGATTGTCTGTGCCAAATTTCATCAAAATCGGTTGAGAGGTTTCAACGGGAAAGCGTAACAGACAGACAGACAGAGAGTTACTTTAGCATTTATAATATTAGTATGTGTACGACCACCCTTATTAGCGGCAGTACATGCGCCTATATGGAAAGTTAACAGAACCTAAACTAAGACCTATAAGCCCTACAGTCCCTACGACCCTAAGTCCTATAAGCCCTACAGCCCTGACCTACCATATAGTTCGTAATAAATAAATATATAAATAAGTGCGGGATGTCTGCACCAAGAGACCTAGGGTAACAGACGGATAGTAGGTAGGATTTCCAGATAAGGGTGAAGGGTAAACTCACTGCCAGTCCAGCAGCCTCACAGGACTGATCAGAGATGGCTAAGGGTGTCTTGGCCACAGTGAGGGGTAATGAGACCAGAATAAATTCTAATCCGATTTATTTTTACAATATTACAGCTTATATACTACTTTTTCCCAACACACACAAATACACAAACGTCTTGGTATTCCATACGTGAAATCTGCAATTTCAACAATTTTTGAAGTAGCTCGCGCGTGCGCTGCCGAAATGCTGAATCACTGTTCAAAGGTAGCATTGAACAGTATGGATAAAAAGAAAACTGTCAGGCGCGGCTTAGTATTAGTCGTAATTTGACAGAACTAAACTAACATTTATATTCTGTCCTTATCATATTAACAGAGAAAGAACTAGATGCACTAAACTTGATTTTAGTTTCTGAACAAGGGATCGGGGTCGTTGCACTTTAAATTAATATGGCTGTTACTGTATAAGTATACACCCTTTAGCTAAATAAAATGTGATAAAGTTTGGTCTAGATCATTGCCCGATAAGGTTTAGTGGTATAATCTGGTCTAGTGGACTCATGAAATTTAATGGCAACACTGATGTAAAAGCGCAGACCTTACAATGTTGCCAAGTAATGAACCTCGTCTTTTATCTTCACGTTCTTTTGGGTTTTATGGGATGCAGGGCTTAAGGTATAAGCGAGTTGCACTTGTATTCATAATCTTCGTTCAACACAATGTAAATAATACATGGACCACCAGACAAAGTCTTGTCGCCAAGCGATTCATAGTGTTCTGATGTCTGGTGAAGCCGTACGGAGGACGGGTCTGAGCAGTTGTGTTGCGATGTGTGTCGGGTACGATGCGCCAAATGTTGTGTCGGGAATTTGGTCGTGGAGGGTCTCCAGATCAATCGCCCTCTGGGTTTAACATTGCATCACCTCGCTCAACTGCTGTCTTCCTTCCTGTTCACTCAGTTTTTTTGAGTGAAAAGGCTCTTAATATACTAGCGCGCTTTACCATCAAAATTTGCATCACTGCTGACCATCAGGCGGGATTGCGGTCAAGCACTAGTTTTTTTTTTAAGGTAATATTTGAGTTTAATCCTGTCAAATTAAGTTACTCCATAGACCCGATTATAAACATGGCGACCAAGAATATATCAATTTACGCCAGGAGCGGACTAATTTGATAGGTCTTAGCTAACATAATTATTTTCACGGTTTTTTGAGTGAATAAGCTCTTAATAAACTAGCGCGCTTTACCATCAACGATTGTATCACTGCTTACCATCAGGCGGGAATGCGGTTAAACACTAGTTTATTGTTATAAAAAAAGAACTCACCTAGACGGGTTTCCGTTCAGGTGAGTCTATCTGACAATTTTTATCTCTGGTTGTTCTCGATACGGCTTGAATCGTGAGGAAATTCCTGTCTCTTGGATTCCTAACCATCGATAGCTTGGACCCTACTCCGGACATCGGTGAATCGCTTATTTTATATTTTTCACACTTATTTTTCTTTATATTTTAAGAAATATTTAATATAACTATACAACGTGTAACAAAAAGGGTATATACATACCAAGGGCATGGCATCTTTAGATGATATCAAACGATATGGGAAGGGTTTCAACTCAAAATAAAATACTCAAAAAATTGGTACCAAATTTTCGGTTTCGTGTGTTTCTTAAAATCAAATCATAACAAACGTGGCAGCACACTACATACGTTAATAACTACTCGTTAGCCGTCACATTACTTGCCAAAATCCGATAAATGTCTTCAATATCTCTGTGCGACTAGTATGATAGTAGCCTATTACAGGCGGTGTTTTTCCTCATAACTTCCTAACATAAAGAGATAGGATTAAAAAACCTTCCAATATCGTTTGATATCATGTAAAGATGCCATGCCTTTGTTATGTATATACCCTTTATGTTACACGTTGTATATGATAACTAAACGACATACACAGTATTGTGGGTACAGTAGGATCAACCCTACTGCGCCCACAATACCGTAATATCCCTCTGTAGTACCGAGAGACGGCTGTAAAGTGAAAATTTATTTCACAGACTAAAAATATACGTACATGGCACAGATAATATTATAAAATAATTGTGTACATGGCACAGATAATATTATAAAATAATTGTGTACAGACTTTCAGAATACGTACGGAGTACGGAGTCTGGAGTCTGAGCAGTTGTGTTGCGATGTGTGGCGGGTACGATGCGCCAAATGTTGTTGTGTTGGGAGTTTGGTCGTGGAGAGTCTCCAGATCAATCTCCCTCTAGCGCAACTTCGTTTAGTCGTGTTGGTCTTGGGTTTAACATTGCATCACCTCACTCAACTGCCGTCATCCTTCCTATTCCTAAGTTTTTAAAGTGAATAGGATTAATAAACTAGTGCGCTTTACCATCAACGATTGCATCACTGCTTACCATCAGGCGGGATTGCAGTCAAGCACTAGTTTATAACCATTAAAAAAATATTTCACAAACTAAAAATTTATACATACATGGCACAGATAGTATTATAAAATAATTGTGTACAGAGTATATCAATCTTTATTTATTTTGATATCTATTTATAAGTTCATATTATTATCTATGTTACAATGCATAAATATGTAAGCTGTCAGGCCCTTTGTGCCTGGAGGCTTTTATTTTGGTAATAAGTTTTTACTTACGTATATTTCCATTTTTTGTTTTTTTGCTTTTCTGGTACATTGGCGTGGCTAGCTGACACGTGGTATGTAATTTAATTTGAAGTTCTGTGTTTTGTTATGTTACTTTATATACCTAGATAGTTTTGTATAAAAACATGTTTTTTTTTAATGAACAGATTGCTGTGCTGCTGAGGATATTATTCCGCAAGATCTTCTTCCTTGCGAAAGCTCTAGTACCGAAAGGCGACCATTGTCTTATGCAATATTGACGTTAAAAAAGTGCTAATTCGTATCCTAAATTGAATAAATAACTTTTATTTGATTTTTGATTTCATTATCTGTTTGCAGTCACAATTACTCGAAGTCGGGGTTGACTGACGCACCCAAGATCCAAGGCGAATGTGGTACATCTAATCTACTTACTTACGTACTTCCTTGGGTGTTCGTTCACCTTAGATGAACAATGATTCCACAAATTATATACAAATGAAATATTCTATGAATACCCATCAAAACCTAGGAGTTCCCTAGTGTAAGCTCATAGTCACGTTTCATATAACCGTTAAACTCAAAATATACCAGCTCAAATCCCAAGATATCTAACCAAGGTAGCACCTAAACACCCCTCATAGTAATAAATGGAAACTAAACATGTAATGTATACCTAATATTGAACCCTGGAGCGCTGTGGGCGAACTTTAACAATAGTAGCTATTTGTCGAGAGTTGCGACCCGATATTAGAACGTCTTGGGTGCAGTTTCCATTTTTGTGTTTAGGGTATCTTGTTTTAATACCTAACTGAAATAGGTTTACATAAGATGATTTGTGTACTCAAAAATATGACCTCTAAAGAGTTCGAAACCGATGTATCGAGAGTAAGTTTCTAGATTGGTTCATAATTAGAATAGAATACTCTTTATTCCCTCGACCCTGGCTTCTTTAGACCCTGGAAGACTTGGGCAAAATGCTCAATGACCTCAGCAGAGCTTCCCAACAACTGGGTCATGGATAAGACGAAGATCATGTCGAACTCTCATGTCGCACCCACTCCAATTGTAGTTGGTTGCTCTGCACTCGAAGTTGTTGACGAGTATATATACCTTTTTTTTTTTTTTTTTTTTTCGGGGTGGAAATCCTCATAGGATGTCCGCCGCCCTAGGGTGGGCGACGGGGTCTGTCAGACTTTTACTGACTAAAACCACCCCGGTGTCTCTTCTATCACGAGCGCGCGTGGGGCCGCGGGAGTCTAAATTCTTCCGCAGCCCCACACTCGTGCTGGCCCGGTCTGTCCGGGCCTCGTCTCCGGCACGGGGTAGTGGGGTGTTAAGCTACCCCGTGCATCGCCTCAGAGGCGCGCGCTGACACTCGCGCGCGCCTCCGCCTCGGGGTCCATCGAATAGGGGGCGGGGACTTCCCCATGTCCCTCGCCCCTGGACCCATTCATGGGGGGCGGAAGAGGGCGTTATCCGCCCTTCTTCGGCGCCCGGTGCGTCTTCTGCGGCCCGGGAAGGGAGTTGAGATCTCCCTCTCCGTTCCGCAGCTTCCTTCTGCGACATCACGTCCTCGCAGAAGGACACCACCGCGTCCCACGACTCTGCGCTGCCGGCCATCCTCCGCACTACTGCCGGCAGCGTCAGGTCGCCTCCTACTTCATTTGTGAGGACACGGCGCTGCTCCTCCCAAGCTACACTCGGAGAGCGTGTGCTGCGCCGTATCCTCCCCGCATTGGACGCAGTGGTGGCACCAGCGTCCGGCTCCCTGCCTAGGCGACACAGGTACTTGCCGAAGCAGCCGTGCCCCGACAGCACCTGCGTCACCCTGAACGACAGGGAGTCGTGCCTTCTCCCGAGCCAGTCGTCGAGCACTGGCCAGATCGCCTCGACGGTAGTGAGGCCGGCGGTAGGGCGCATAAGCCTCTGCCGCCAGTCCGCCACCAGGACCTGACGGAGCTCCTCTCGGCGCAGCTCGATCTGCCGTTGCGCCGGACTGGAGCCCCGTGTCCGCCCTTCCTCGCGCCATCGGTATAATGACGCGAGTACTTTCGCCTCTAGGTCCCAGGGCGGGGATCCGGCCAGGACGCAGGCCGCCTCGTAGGAAATCGTGCGATACCCGCGGACGACCCTGACGGCCATTGCCCTCTGCGGCTTGCGCAGAATGGCGAGTGTTCCGGCCGTCAGGTCCATCGCCCACACAGGGGCCCCATACAGGGCCATGGACCGCACGATTCCCACGTATAACCGCCTACAGGCGGCGCTCGGGCCCCCCATGTGGGGAAGCAACGTTGACAGCGCGCCTGCTGCACCCATCAGCTTGGGCGCCAGCCGCCGGAAGTGGGGTCCGAATTCCCATCGGCTGTCGAGCACCAATCCCAGATACTTCATGGTGGGCTCGACAGCTATCCGGGCACCACTGACCACGATATGTGATTCCGGCGCCGGCGCACGCCGGGGGCCATGGAAAACCATGGCCTCCGACTTGTCAAGGGCCACCTCCAGGCCCAGGCGCCGGATGCGGGTCACCACCTGTGACACCGCAGCCGTGGCTATCAACGTCGCTTCCCTGTGCGAGCTTCCCCGGGCAGTGACAAGCGTGTCGTCCGCATAATACGTCAAGTCGGCGCCCGACGGAAGCTCGCCTCTCAGCACCCAGTCGTAGCCGATGTTCCACAGGAGCGGTCCCAAGACCGATCCCTGTGGAACACCGCACGACATTTGGTGCCGACCGGCGCCGTCACGTCCCCGATAGATGACGCATCTATCCTCCAGATAAGCCCCTACTATGCGGCGGAGGTAGGGAGGCACCCGATGGTATTTCAGGGCCTCCCTAATACAGCTCCAGGGTAGGGTGTTGAAGGCGTTGGAAATGTCTAAAGACACTGCCAACACCACCCCACCCCGGGATACCGTATCCTCCGCCAGGGCTCTCACGCGCATGATTGCGTCTATGGTGGAACGCCCCCGACGAAAACCGAACTGGTTGTCGTCCAGGTTCGGCCCGTCTCCGCACAAGTGACCGACGAGGCGATCTGCGATTATACGCTCAAAAAGTTTGCCCGCCTCGTCGAGCAGCACTATGGGCCGATACGCGGACGGCGAGTCCGCGGGGCGCCCCTCCTTCCTGAGCAGGACCAGCCTCCCCTCCTTCCACACACTGGGAAACTGACCCTGCCCGAAGCATGCCGTGAAGAGCCCCCTCAGCTGGGGCTCTAGCTCCTTCAGAGCCAGGACGAGAGCTCGGCCAGGAACTCCGTCGGGTCCGGGCGCTTTATTCTTGGCCCGTAGTCGCGACACGGCCGCTCCCGTCTCTGCTTGCGTCACCTCGGGGACATCGGTGCCCTCCTCTTCTGGAGAGTCTGTGGCTGAGGGTGAGACCATCGCCGGGGGAACATGTCCCGCCCGCTCAGGGAAGAGGGTGGATACCACCGCCTCTAGCAGCTGGGGTTGCATGCTTTGCACCAGTGGGGGCGCCCAGGGACGCAACTTGCCCCGTACCCAACGGTAGGGGCGCCCCCACGGGTCCCGATCTAGGGACCCCAGCAGCTCTTCCCTGGCCCGCGACTTAGAGTCGCCGATGGCCAGCCCGAGTATATATACCTGGGACAGACAGTCCAACTAGGTAGGTCCAACTTCGAGAAAGAGGTGTCTCGGCGAATCTAGCTCGGTTGGGCAGCGTTCGGGAAGCTACGCTACATCTTCTCGTCGTCCAAGATACCACAGTGTCTCAAGACTAAAGTCTTTGACCAGTGTGTGCTGCCAGTGATGACTTACGGAACTGAAACGTGGTCGCTCACAATGGGCCTCATACGAAGGCTCAGAGTCACACAAAGGGCAATGGAAAGAGCTATGCTAGGTTAGTTTCTCTGCGTGATCGAATCAGAAATGAGGAGATCCGCAGGAGAACCAAAGTCACCGACATAGCTCTGCGAGTCGCTAAACTTAAGTGGCAGTGGGCAGGGCACATTGCTCGTAGAACCTAGCCTTATAAATGCACAGAATGGATCTCCAGTGTCAAGATGCTTTCAAAAGATCTAATGAATTATCTTATTAAATTTTATGACAGCTTGCCTTCTTATTTTGACGAGTAAGTATCATGACTGCGGCCCGCCTTAAGTTTATGTTGCTACTTTGTGGCCATTGCTTGCCAAAAGGTTGCCGACCGCTGATTAAGAATACTTAAGATAGCACATAAGGGAAGAGCGAGACAGCTCCGACACAAATACTATTGTAACTTACTGCCTCAATTTATGTATGACACAATGTTTGGATGAAATATTTTTTTTTTTATACATATATAAATTACAGAACATGAATATGAAGATTTTACAAAAGGGCATAATGGGCGTTCTTATCGCTTAAAGTGATCTTTTCCTTGTTTTTTCTTATAAAGGAAAACATAAATGAAAAGTGTAAAATCGCCTGGAAGAAATTAGCTAGAAAATGATCATCGTGGCTGCACTAAAAAGCCAACTGACCATGGTCATGATGTACAGAAGATGAAAATTGTATCTATTCCTCGTGCGGGGATGAAATAAAATATGTGTATACTCGTATAATAAGGTATTTATTTAATTACCTGATGACCCTGCTGTTTACCTCAAGGTGTACGCTGAAGGTGCACGCAGCACAAATGATGTCTGTTCGCTAGGAAAATGACAAAATGGTTATTGCCACGATTCTAATTCTAGATACTCGTAAACAAACTAATACAATAGGCACCTTGAAATTATTAAAATAAATTGAAAAATAAATACACAAAATGACAAAATTGGCTGACACCGAAGCACATTACCAGATTTTTTTTTTGTGAGAAATCATTAAATAGCCTATGGGCGGAGCGAAACGGCTTGTCAGAACTTTTCTGACTATAACGCCCCCGTGTTCCTTCATTTCCTGGGAGCCGCTCAACATGCCTATTAAAATTGAATACCCATCTCACGCAAAGCGAAACTACTTTTCGAATACACATAAAATAGAAATCAAACATTCATGACTCCCGATCGTTACAGCAATTTCAATCGATTACCCATTACGGCCATCTAAATATACAAAAAGCGTACTTATATGGTTCTAATATAATTCGAAACACGGAAACCTTAAATAAATTAACATATAAATCGAATGAGGGACATGAATGTGTGGTATTAGCATGGAAAGCTTTGGCCTCAGGGATAGCGGGAGCGGTAAGCTGTCGCCAATTTTAGGCCTCAAATGAAATTACAGGGGATCAGAATACAAGGCCGGGAAAAGCTGGCTTGGAAATGAAAAAATGTATAACAATTATGTTATTCAAGAACAAAATGTGCGAATCAGATAAAGAATGCGATGAGCTGTTAAATTATTAGGTAAATACTTCAAAGGATTTTTTTAACTAATGAAAAATCATAAAAAAATAGACCACAGAAACAATTCATGAAGTTATGTAATTTTTCAACACATTTTCTAAAAGGAAACAAAATTAAGTTAGCGCACCATATCTTCTTCATCTATGTATCTGTCATCTCTCTTTAACCATATTGTCTTTAAAATAAAAAAAAATAATCCTTGCCAGTATGCATAGTATGAGTTTTCATTACGAGACTCGATCGTCGATATCGAGCGCGTTTCGCGCTCTCATTGGTTGACAATTCTTACAACCTTGAAGCGGGCCAATCGATGAGCCGAACGCGCTCGATATCGATGATCGAGTTTCGTAATAAAAACTCATACTAGGCCTACTGATGCTCCCATTATAAGAGTAAAAATAGGCCTTTTACGCTGTCATACAGACCACGGCCACAAACCGTAACACTATCATAAAACACAATAATAGTAAAATAAAACGTTTAACAATAAACTCTATCATCGCAGTTACCATTGCTTTTATTTCTAACATTTCACATTATTTGCTATGTACATACAGAGTGAGGCATCAGAGAAAGTCGCTTTTGAATGTTTGTATTTCAAATGTTTATTTTATAGAAGACGAAGCGTTGGGAGGTGATAAGATAAAGGGCGCAGGAAAAGTACAGAACCGGTTCCTTGGTCTTTGGGAGAGGTTTAAGTCCAGCAGTGAAAATTTTTCTGTTTTAATTAGGATGATGAAATTGCCCGTATGGTGCCTAACTTCGGGAATTTTACCAATCTCCTCCCTTGGGTGTCGTAAGAGGCGACTAAGGAAACTCTCACTAGGGAAGCGGGCAGCAGCGCTTCTCCTGTGGAATATCAAATTACTGCGATCCCCAACCCGCTTGCTAAGCGTGGAGATTCTGGCAAATCCCTCCAACTTGGGGGAGGCCTTTGTTCAGCAATGGACCTCTATAGGCTGAAGAAGGTGAAGATGAAGTAAGACAAAAACTGACAGAACTTTCTACTAGTTAGTTGGGTTTAGATAGAAATTTGATTAGTTTACATTACATGTAAAAGCACGAAGAGAAGAAAGAGAATATGAAATTTTACATAATCATCATAGTAGCAATACTAATGAATTTTTAAATAATCTTTTTTCCCGCGAATTAATTCCCACTTCCCCAAAGTTTGGTATTTCTTTAAAACGTGACAACTCCATTTTAGTTATTATTATTATGAGTGATGCGACCACGTACCGCGTGCCCTGCCCCACTTCGCCTGCGCATGTATTGCCCATCGCAACATGATTGTATTAAGTTACCTCGCTTTTGCGAAATAATATTTTTTAAGGAGATTTTTTTTTAAGTTTAGCCCGGCTTTGTAGGAATTAGTTGAATCAGTTAGCGATACCTAACAATACCTTCACGTATCGGACAGGGTTTTCTTTACATACTGTATATACTTATCAAATATGAGCAGAGAATAGATTCACTTGTGCTATCGAGCGTCAACGCACACATTTCCATTACAACGCACTCATTTTATGTCCTTTACCGGGAAGTAAATTAGATCCATAAAACTTACATATCCATCTACTGCATGTCATCTCGGTAAACCTATAAAAGCTGACTCAAGAAGGGATTTACGATCCCTAACGGGTTAAATAGAGCCACAATTATAGCCATAATATTATATGGAAGTACTTAAAAACACGTTCCGTTTCACTGTGAATACTAGCAGGGCGATTCTATGAGCATGAGCAGCAACCCGTCGTACGGCGAGTTTCCACCCTTACGTTGTTGATACCACTGCGACCCGGACGAAGCGTTTCCCTTCCTCTTTTATACCGCGTACATCGAGGGACTGGAACAATTTGCCAGCGACGGTGTTTCCGTCACATTACAATTTGAGTGTCTTCAAGGCTAGAGTGAATAGGCTCTTAATAAACTAGCGCGCTTTATTAATCGCATCACTGCTTACCATCAGGCGGGATTGCGGTCAAGCGCTAGTTTATAACATAAAAAAAAAGCATCTCACCATTGTCAACCGTAAAAACTTACGTGAAATGAGTTTTTACAAAAGCGATCGGCAGTAAAAAGTTTACAATCGAACAAGGAATTTGATGTTCAGACACAAGGGCGTACCCAGGTTGGGCAGCTGCCCCCCTCTGAAAATCCCGAAAAACATGTATGAACTCCCCTAATTACTAAACAAAATATAAACGACGACTTATCTCTAACTTTTAACTAAACCGCAGTAGACACTGACAAAATGTACGGCTTAATTGCCAAAAAATCAAGTGCGACTAAAGCACTCAAAAACTACCCACTCTAAAAATTTTACCTGCCCAAGACCTTACTGGCCTCCCTAGGCCAGAAACTGGGTACATCCATGTTCAGAGAGGCATTTAGTTATTGTGTGGGTATTATAACTCAATAGGTGTTACATTTATAGACAGTACAGTAATTTGTCAGCATTTGGAAAAAAGGACCATAAATTGTGAGCGCAGGTACCATGGAAATGAGCGCCTGAGACAGCGTGCGGTCACAAAAAGTCACATAGGGGATGGCAGGGTGAACAACAGACATTCCGCCAAACTGAAAGCGACTGGCTCGTGAGTAATGGAAATAATAGAGGAAGGACTTTGTGAATGATCATATCATATAAAAAAGACATGTTGTGGTATTCATAAATGTATTGAAATAACAGCAGAAGGATAGTGCTGATGATTTAAAGAGATTAATGTACTGACCGTGCCGTCTCAATATATTTATGAAAATCTTTTGTATGCTCATAAAAATATAAAATTGTTTAAAAAATACAGTGATGTCCATGATATAAACACTAGGAACAGGCACAAATTTTTTGTACCTACAACAAGGCTCAAGAAAATAGGTGGCTCTTTCAGATGCCAATGTATACATTTTTACAATGGACTTCCAGAGGTGGTTCAAGATCTAAGCCTGAATAAATTCAAATCCTTCATTAAACGTAAGTTGTGTCAGAAAGCATTTTATAGTGTGAAGGATTATATTGAGGACAAAAAGGCTTGGGCTTGAGCTGCGTCCGATTTCTATACAATGATTGTTCTTTGATTTTTCCTCTTGTAGTTTTAATATGTAATTGTTTATGTTATTTATTCAAAGCCTGTATTACACACTATGTAGCCAAGCATATTGTACGTTACGGAATTGTATCGCTGACAGAGGTGTTCGGCACTTGTACAGCTGCACAGGAGCTAAACTTTCCACAGATTCGGGAACACTGTTGGAGCTGCTGAACCCTGGACAAAACCATCTTAGCATTGTGTAGATTCAATTTCTTAGTATTGTATAATTGCATGGCAAACGTGTGAGCACAATGTACGAATGTGCTGTAAGGCATTTATTTGTTGGGTTAGTCTTTTTTATTGACTTAATTGTGCTCTGGCTGTTGAGAGTATGTCATGCTCACTCAAATGTCTCGCTGATGGTGGCGTGTGTTTTGGGTCATTGGGTTCCCTTCGATATGGTTGAGCTGAATGATGCTGATCCATACGTCATGTTCGTGAACGGACGCCGTCGGAGGGCACTGGTCATCTCTTAGCTGCCACGGCGTATTTTAATTTCTGAATTGATTTTTGTATGTTTTCCATAATGGACGCTCTCAGCGTACAATATATTTCTGCATCGTTCTCACGCGGTTGATTTCAAGATGAATGATGTAATCAAATATTTGTAACAATAGCTTAAAAATTTAAAAGAGTGTCCATGGAGTTTCTTGCCCGTTCTTCTCCATAGGTACCTACTCTTTGGAATGGGCGACTAGCTTCATCTAATTGACTGACCGACCTTCTGACAATTCAAAAGTGCCTGTAACTGGTTTATTTGAAATAAATGATTTGATTTGATTTGATTTGATGACTCAAGAGGGCGATGTAAATGAATTGACAACTTATCACACTCGCTAAGTAGTTAAGAAATAGTTGCAATTAAGTTTTCTACCCAATAGCTTGAGCTACTGTATTTGTATGCTTTTAATTTTTTTTTTATTAATATTTACTTTATTGTACACACAGACTCCGTGGCGTAGCGGTAGCGAACGCGGCCGCTGCGCAAGGAGGCGCGGGTTCGATCCCCGTACAGTGCAAATAATTGTATGCATGAATATGAATATTTACACTGGTCTGGTTGTGCCTCGGAAAGCACGTTAAGCCGTTGGTCCCGGTTGCCATACGAACATCTAGTGGCAGTCGTTACGGGTTGTTGGAGCCCTCAAAAATCCAACAATTGGTCTAGCTGCAATGCTTCGATATCCCCTTCAGGTTGTGGAGATTAGACGGCAGTCGCTTCACGGAAAATAGCGAAGTTTAGCCAAAATCAGCAGTAAGACCGGAAAAGCGGACCCCAGACTCCAAAGCTGAAAAATCTTCGGATGCGACTGGGATTAACGCTGAAATGATGATGATGATGACTATTATACACCCAAGACATACATTTATTACATACTAGCTTTCGCCCGCGGCTCCGCCCGCGTGGACTAATATTTTTCGTATCCCACGGGAACTGCATATTTTTCCGGGATAAAAAGTAGCCTATGTGTTATTCCAGACTATTATCTACCCCTGTGCCAAATTTCAACCAAATCCATTCAGTAGTTTTTACGTGAAAGAGTAACAAACATCCATACATCCATACTTACAAACTTTCGCCTTTATAATATTAGTAGGATACATTCAACACAATAAAATATACAATGGGCGGCCTTATCACTAATGCAATCTCTTCCAGGAAACCAAAGAATAGACAGAGATTCTCCTGAACCATAAATGGGACTGTGATTGGTGCAAAATCATACATACATAAACAAAGAAATACATACTGAACATAATAAGTAAGCAAAGTAATTAGGCAAAAATTACTTTGTTGAACAAGATCACAACGACAACTAGTGTACCTTCACAAGTCTCTTGAATTGCTTTTATAATGGTTTACGGTTTATGTTTTGATATAAGCGATAAAAATCTAAGATAATAAAAAATCCAATTCATATTTCTCAGTAAAAAATCGAGCGATAATAGACTTAAATTTAACTCATAAACGGAAGAATACTACAAGAATGAAACGTTTCGTTTTATTAAGCGCTGTCGTAAAAACAATAGCGTTCCGCGTTAAGCGGATATGAGCTATAAAATATATATTACTTATATCTTATATTCTCCTCCCAAAGGAAATCAAACCAAGTGAACGGGTGACGGACATAAAATTGTTTAGATGTTTCAATAAAATCTGTATTTATTGTCACTGAAAGTAGTTACCGAAGCTATAAGAAAATATACCATTTACTAGCAAAGTCTGGTTTAGCTTACAAAGTCTAAAGTCATATTCGATTGATTGCATGAAACTTATTGAAATAGAATAGAATAAAATACTCTTTCTTATGTACACCTTATAAATTACAAAATATACAGCGTTATTTTTTATGTGAAACCTGAATATAGTTTTTTTCAGAATAAGCAAATGAATCGATTTCAATCATTTTTACACCATATTAGATTTTTTTCCAAATACATTTAGAAATTGTTGCAGTGTGGTTACCGAGCGCGCACGGTATCATAGTACTCCGCGCTCGCGCAACAGCTGACGCCAGAGGTCAAGGCACCGTTCGCTCGCCCGAGCGTATTTTTGTTGGGCTCTGTGATCCAGCGCAGGAATCATTCATAGAATTTCTTTATTTTTTAAATTATTTATAGTTTTCTAAAACAGTACACTCATAACACCATTTACATAAATATTATAGAAACAATAATATAATTTAAAAATCTAACATAGAACAGTGGACCCTACATGCTTTCTCTCGCAGAACACATAGACATACGAATAATCTTATACCATTCATCCAAAAACACATCATTTAGGGTTTGCTGACAGAAGGACATTCAGTGCCTTTAGAGTACGACAAACCAGGATTTGCTTAAGCTTGACCTGAGCGGAGGCCCCGTCGCCCTCAGGAATTGCCTAGCAAGGAGGTAAAGGGATAGGATAGACCCGCATTCCATCCCTAGAACCACAAATAGGTTTCGCCTCAGTGTAACTTTGTTTAATAATAATAAGAATATGAAAATGGCCATATCACATTGTACTGGGATCGATCCATCATCATTGACAGAACTATTGTTGCCAATAAGCCTGATATAATGATGGTGGATCGATCAGAGCGGCGTGCAATGATTGTTGACATAACCATCCCGCATGATGAGAACCTCGTGAAAGCCGAGAAAGATAAACAAATCAAGTATCTTGACTTGGCTCACGAGGTTGTCGACATGTGGGAAGTGGATTCCGCAATCATTGTACCGATAGTCGTGACAACCAATGGCTTAATAGCCAAGAGCCTCGACCAACACCTCAGGAGGCTCTCGTTAGGCAGCTAGATCAAGGGCTTGATTCAGAAAGCTGTAATCCTGGACACGGCTCGCATGGTCAGGAAGTTCCGCTCTCTGGAGCCCTGACTGCCGGTAGCTTGGACCCGATTCCCGATACCGGTGGGCTACTATTTTTAATATTTTTAAATGTTTTTTATATATTTATATAAATATTTAAAAATGTAAATCATATGTATGTAAAGTAAATAAACGAATAAGAATAAACCCCTATCTATCATCATCGTTGGTTTTATTCCACGGCCACCATTACAGTATTGAATAAATACTATAACAATTTTGTCGGTGGTAGGCCATGACATCAGCTACCGGCAGAAGTTACCACCCATCAGACAAATTTTTGCCACCAAGCGATCGTCGTGTTCCGGCCGGATGTCTGGTGAAGCCGTACAAAGGACGGGCCTGAGCAGGTGTATTGCGATGTGTGCCGGGAACGATGCGTCAAATGTTAATGTGCCGGGAGGTTGGTCGTGGAGGGTCTCCAGATCAATCTCCCTCTGGCGCAGCATCGTTGGTCGTGTTATTGGGTTTAACATTGCATCACCTCGTGTAACTGCCGTCTTCCTTTCTATTCACTCAGTTATTTTAAGCGAATAGGCCCTTAATAAAATAGCGCGGTTTACCATCAACGATTGCATCACTGCTTACCATCAGGCGGGATTGCGGTCAAGCATTAATTTATAATTATATAAAAAAAAGAAACGAAAGCTTCAACCTCAACCCAAAGTGTCAAAAACACGGTCTAGACATATTTTAATCAAAATTCCAACACATTTCCCATTTCCCAATTCCCGGCTTCCTTTGTAAGACCGTCATATCCAAGCCTCGGCCGAGTTCGGCCATTTTCGGGACATCAGTGTCTCAACTTTTATGTTACGACTGTTCGATCGTTAACCGGGGATTATACCGCGAAGCCCACATTATTGCCAAATTTCTGAAAACCACAGCTTTCTGTCATAAACCGAGATCCCGTTACAACTTACTAAGGGATCCTAACATGAGTCATCTGTGTGTAATTGGTATTCACAGCGGTAGTGGAATTCCCAAAAAATCGCTTCAACAACTTTCCAAATTAGGCATGATGACAGGGTTAAAAAATAGTGATTCTAATTAGTCCGTCTTTTAGATGAGCATAAAATAATGGACACGTATTTTTTTGTTTTAACAAAATAATAAGAATTGAATGAGATATAACGCATTAAAGTTCAGGAGCGGGAGCTAATGACGTCACGTTTGAGTAAAATTTGTACCCAGAAGTGACGTCACACAAAATTTTGACGTGCCGTATCATCGTTGTTATTTGTTTCTGGGAGAAAAGAAAAATTATTTGTCCAATATTTTTGGCTAATCTAAAAGACGGACTAATTACTTTTTTTTAGTCACCACGCCTACTTCCTGGTTAAAGTATTATGCAGTGGTAAAGTGTCGTGTGGACTTTGATGTCATTTTGCAAAAAGTGATTGAAAAGGAATGATTTTTAATTTTTTTGAAAGGTGGGGTTTATACAACGTTATTTTTCTTTATATGAAACCTGAATACAGTTTGTTCATAATAAGCAACTGATTCGATTCTAATCATTTTTACTCCATGTTATACTTTTTCCCAAATACATTTAGAAATTGTTGCAGTGTGGTTACCGAGCGCGAAACGCATTTACGCTAGATACATGCCCGCACGGTCAGTGAGGTCAATGGCCCGCTCGGGCGGGCGAGCAGTGCTATATTTTTCTTGGGACAACCAAGTAGGATAACAAGCTCATTACTTTGTGGTTTTTCATGATAAAGTTTTTTGAAATTTTGTACATAGATTCTTTACTTACAAAAATACTGGACACGTGTTTCGGGTTTCTCATAAACAAAAATGAATGTTGTATTCTATGGACGAATTTTACAATTAAATGACCAAGAACCTTGTGTTTACGTATTAAATGAACCAGAACATTTAAACCAAGAACCTTGTGTTTACGAATTAAATGAACCAACACATTTAAACCAAGAACCTTGTGTTTACCCTTTTAACACGGCTCTTAAAAAACATGGTTTAGATGCTGTTTATCGAGTGTGATTATATAGGTAAAATTCGCTCTTAATAACGATAATAGTACGGTCTACGATACTATACAAAATGTATGTTAACTAAATACTCACCATTGTCGATAGATACTATTGATATACAACAGGCAGTTTTACTGTTTTATTTTGTACCTACCAGCGACTCAATTTTGTTAAAATCTAAAGTATTCAAAAATATTTAACACTAGCTGTTGCCCGCGACTCCATCCGCGTGTTGATATAAAATAAGCGCCTGTTAAAATAATGGGAGCAGCAATATGTACGTCCGCGTTTGCCCCGTTTTCGCAACATTTTTTGTTACTGCTCTGCTCTTATTGGTCACAGCGGGATGTTATATAGCCTTAGTCCTTTCTCAGGCTCTAGACTAATTGTGTACCAAATGTCATTACAATCGGTTTAGTAATTTTGGCGTGAAAGTCGGACAGACACGGACAGACGGTATGCTATTAGTATGGATTGAACACTAAGATAAAGTCAGAAATATCGAAGTTTAGCCAAAATCAGCAGTTAGACCGGTAATGCGAACCCCAGACTCCAAACCTGAAAAAGCTTCGGATGCGACTGGGATTAACGCTGAGATGACGATGACTAAGATAAAATGAGCTGTCACCTCAGTTTTCACGAAGTTTTTATTTTCTGAGAAAACAGTCGTGTTCCAGCATGAAATGTGGTGAAGCCGTACGGAGGACGGGTCTGAGTAGTTGTGTTGCGATGTGTGCCGGGTACGATATACCTATGTTATTGTATCGGGAGTTTTATCGTGAAGGGTCTTCAGATCAATCTCCCTCTGGCGCAGCATCGTTGGTCGTGTTGTTGGGTTTAAAATTGCATCACCTCGCTTAACTGCCGTCACTTAGTTTTTTTTTGAGTGAATAGGCTCTTAATAAACTAGCGCACTTTACCATCAACGATTGCATCTCTGCTTACCATCAGTCGGGATTGAGGTCAAGCACTACTTTATAATAGGGATGTTTCCTGGGTCAAAAAAAAATATTCTATTGAGTCCGTCATTCAGATTATAGAAAAATATTGAATACGTTTATTTTTTTTTATCAAATCAATAAAAAATTACAAATATAAAAGGCTTGATGCCTTTTATATTTGAAATTTTTTAGATCAGAAGTGGTGGCTGGTGACGTCACTGGCCGCTAAAAGGTGTAGCGTGCAGTGACGTCACACGAGTTTTCAATCTAGTATTTTTTGGAAATCCGACTGGCGGACTAATTAGTTTTTTAAGTCAAATACCTTATTATAAAACACAAAAAAAATGAAACGTTATGTCCGGCCTGACCGCACCCCGGACTGGAAAGCGGAGTACTTTCAATGCTGATGGATTCATTGAATCGCCCAAGTCATTAGTTAGTCACTCATCTAGATGTTGCAGGAAGATGTAATCTAGTATCAAGACGTAAGATTTATAGCAGATAATCTAGAGTGGAAAGGTTTTATAGTGCTATTGATATAAATGCAGTAAACGTTTTCTAGGCAGAGCCCTGATAGATGACGTCATAAAGAAGAATTAATCGTTCCAGTTACAATCGTCGGGTATTAATGACGCAATTAAAAAGGTTACAAAAGTTCTTTAAACATAACCTTCCACGTATATACTATACGCTACGTGTTAGGTTAAAATATCACCGTGAAAAGGCAGGTAAAATGAGTTTTCTCAAATGGCAATCCTTAGTAGTACAGTAGACCCTCGATATCTTAAAAACCTCTATAACTTCAGAAAATAATATGTTCCCTTCTCATCAGAGCCCAAAACCTTAAAACTTAAAATACGCAACATCTATAAATTAAATAAGTAATAAGAAATCTGTAGTGGCCCTCAGTAACTTAAAAAAATGTTTCCACAACCTCTATGTAAAATTTTTGTCAATGAATCGTTTGAAAGAGTGTGCAAAAAATAAAGATTTCTTAAGCTAATAAAATATTATTTATAGAAGCAGAATAAAACCATAGAATAAAGAGAGGGAAGTACGTTATCTTCATACAAACGGACCGCGCGCGGCTTGTATGTGTGCGCCATAGTATCTATGCGTCGCCGCACGCACACCTAAACACAATATTAGAGTGCCTATGACTGCGCTAGTCGCGGCTAGCACGGAACGAGGTTCGCGCGTCACGGCTTTTCGGCACATTAGCTTTTAAAAAATGATCACATAAACTGCAAAGTTGGTATGTCTATTTATGAACAAATAAAAGACTTATATTTTTCAAATTATATTTCTAAAAGTTATTTACAAGGATACGGATATATTACACATTAAAGTTTAATAACAACGCGTTTCGTAATAGTCGAAACCGAAGAAAGTAGGTATTTTTCTGTAGCTAATTTGTAATTTTGTATTAAATGTGTGATTCAATAAATGTTATGTTTGTATTATTTATATTTGTATTAATTAAAAATAAAAATAAATATGGTTCTTTATGTGTACAAAACTAAAAATAAAAATTACAAAAAAAAACTGACTAGTATATGTAAACTAAATACTAAGCAAATAATTTAAACATAAGCTCTTAGTCTATAAATATTTGTTAGCGGTTTGGGCGACAACCGTAACCGACGAAGCGCGGACAGTTGTCAACCCTAAGACAGTAGGCAATTAAATCGCGGATTGGGTCGCAGATAACCTACTTCCCCTCTTTATTCTATGATAAAACTGAATCCTTGTAAGTAGAAACGGAATCGAAATAGCTAAACAATAAACATTCAGTTTTCGTTGTCAAACATAATCGTACATATCTGGTATTCAGACGCCCCGCAGTCATAGCTTTTATTGTCATCTGCCAATAACCAAAACCAATCATTCCTACTTTCATTTTACTTTCCACAAACTTCTCCGCCTATTTGTCAATATTCCAATCTTCGTAAACTTCAACATTTAGGTATTCTAAATTAACTTTCGCACGCGACTTCATTTGACCAAAATTACTTGTTTTAACATAAAACATATCCTATTAGGCCTCATACGAAGTCTCAGAGTCACACAAAGGGCGATAGAAAGAGCTATGCTCGGAGTTTCTCTGTGTGATCGAATCAGGAATGAGGAGATACGCAGAAGAACCAAAGTCACCGACATGGCTCTTAGAGTCGCTAAACTTAAGTGGCAGTGGACATTGCTCGTAGAACCAATAAGGTTCTGGAGTGGCGGCCACGTACTGGAAGACGCAGCGTATGGAGACCCCCAACAAGGTGGGCCGATGACCTGGTGAAGGTCGCGGGAAGCCGATGAATGCGGGCAGCACAAGACCGATCATCGTGGAAAGCCTTGGGGGAGGCCTTTGTCCAGCAGTGAACATCTATAGGCTGAAGAAGAAGTTACTTCCTTTACACTAAGTTTTTTTCTTCGTTGTTTTGAGAATTGGGTCCAGTAGGTAGTAGTTTTAGAGATCGGTGGGCTAACAAACAGTTCTTTCAGGTTTAAAAAACTAGTATAAATACTAATCTTTATTTCTCATATTGCACTAAGTACCTAGATTTCAAAATAAAAAAAAAAATCAAATGCTGTAACGTAACCTGGGCAAATCCAGAAGTCTGTTAAACTCTCTTACTAAGGAATATGGTATCACCTAGTAACTGGGTATTGCAGATCAGATAGGCTATCGTGCCGTGAAAATACCGGTTCGGCTACACCTGGTAAGACCGGGAGCCATCCCTAATAAGTTAGCCAGATAATGATTTTTTAGCACCTACCCAAAAATATGTTTGTTTACGAGTTCAGGAACTAAAATGCAAACTAAGATGCCATTGTAGATGTGTTCAAACTAACTTGATCACTTTGCGTGATTTCATGGTAGTGGTTTCGCTTGCTAAGCAATATTTATGTCCCAGCTCGTTTACACACGCCCCATAAAGTCTCGAAGAAGCTTACAAATCAGTTTTCTTTTACAATCCTCCGCTTTTTCCTGTTTAATTGCCGACATTGCGGTAATTTGCTGTTACGTGTGTTCATGGATAACATGGTTGAGAGGATAGGGCTCTGTTTGTACGGGATCTGTTGTATGCTCTAGGCGAATTTGATTTTATGAAAGGTTCAACAATGTCTTGGCGCCTTGGATCGACTTTGCGTGTTGTGTGTAAATCATTGAAAGGATGATTTGCAAACGTAGAAATTTGATATCTATCTGCGCTATACCAACTTTCTAGATTGATTGATGTTTGGGTTTTAGTTCAGTTGACGGTTATGGTTTGATAATCATCATCATCATCTCAGCGTTTATCCCGGTTGCATCCGCGGCTTTCGCGTTGGAGCCCGGGGTCCGCTGGTTATGGTTTGATAATGTTTCGGTTTAAATGATACTGAATGATGAATGGTTTTATGGTTTAGACACATAATGATTATAAGGAAGAAAGCTATGTTGGTTTAATCTTAAAGATGGTTTGAATGGTTTTAGTATGATTTGAGTTACTCGATCGACTACCGAATGCGCACTGACTTTAATAATTAATTGTAGTAGTTTTATAAGAATGCATGAAAGCAAAAGTGCTGAGCTGTTCGATTGTATTGCTCTGAACAAATATATGTATAGAATCTCTATTCATTGAAAACCATTTCTATAACTATGACCTTTTCATATGATCGCCGTGATTGCCGTGATTGTTGAATACTGCACTGTTTACGACATGTCCATAATAAACGACTTTTACCTTATTCGTTGACATGTCGTGTTTATAAATAAACTAAAATGTCTGATGACATAAAAGACATGATAAGATATAAATTGAAATACAACTCTTACTAAGTAGTTATTAAGTGTATCTTATATTTTTTTTTATTACAAATAATATTATAAATCTAAAATACAATTAAAATGTCATAATATAATGAAAATTTCAAGATAAAATTCAAATGTAAAAAACGAAAACAAAATGAATAAGACTGAAAATATGCAATATTTAATTAATTTTATTTTCACTCTATGCAATATACTATAAGGTCAAGTTTATTTGCCAGTAGACTTAATGCAATCTATACTAATATATAAAGCTGAAGAGTTTGTTTGTTTGTGCGCGCTAATCTCAAGAACTACTGGTCCGATTTGAAAAATTCTTTTTGCGTTAGATAGCCCATTAATCCAGGAAGGCTTTAGGCTATAAACCATCACGCTGCGACCCATAGGAGCGGAGCATGACTAAACCACGCGAACGAAGTCGCTGGCGGCCGCTAGTACTTTATAAAATACGAGCTCATTGGTACTAAAACTCAATCGGATCAGGTACTTAACTAGATGAAGAGTATAACTGAATTGACGTAGCATTACAACCGAAGTAACAGGTAGTACGTTTATCGGTTAATTAGCCGTGTGGTTTTTTTTACCTGTAGTTAAGTAGCTAAACCAGTAGACTATACCTACCTACTTTGTCAACTAATTGAAAATGTCTTCTCTGCGACTTTGTGCTGGCGAATTTGGAGGAGAAATTAGGAACGTACCTGTGAACAATATCAAAAATAATAAATTAGTAAAAGAAAATGGCAATTTTAACTATTTTAAACATACATAAATTACATGAACATACAAAAATTACATGAACATACATAAATTACATGAACATACATAAATTACATGAACATACATAAATTACATGAACATACATAAATTACATGAACATACATAAATTACATGAACAGCCTATAATGTTGCCACTCCTGGCACACAGGCCTCCTCTCGGTGAGAGGGAGTGGAACATAATCTACCACGCGGGCCCAGTGCGGGTTGGTAGATGTCACATGTCTTCGAAGTTTTGGCTCCAGGACATCTCGGTTTCCTCACGATATTTACCGTCACCGTTTTGAGAGCAGTGGTGATGAAATAATCTACACAAAGTAAAGCACAAACAAGTATTGACGATACAGTTAGCGCAGTGGCTGAGCGAACGATTACTGCGATGCGTGTCGCGGGTTCGATCCACGCACGGAACAAATATTTGTAGGAGCTACAAGTAGTTGTTCCGGGTCTGGCTGTTTGTGTATGTGAGTTTATATGTTTGTAAACGTACCCACGATACAGGAGAAAGCTCTAGTTTGGGGGTATCATTTAAAAAAAATAAAAATAAAGCGTCCGATGGGGTTCGAACCGACGACCTACATCTAGCAAGTTGCTGTCGCCACTAGGCCACCGCTTCTCTAGAACACACATTTAAACACAATCCAAATAACTTTGAAGGATATTGCTGGGTCAGGGTTGCGGTTTGGTTAAACTAGAAACCGTGGCCCTGGCCATCGCACAGGCAAATGAAGAAACACGAGTGGGTTTTAGTCAGTAAAAGTCTGACACGCCCTTCCGCTCCGCCCAGAGCGGGAGAAAGTCAGTTGATGATTTCCCAACCCAATGAAAAAAGAAAAAAAAAAGAATGTTGCTAATCTTTTACAATGCTTCTTATGTTTGAAAGAATTTGCTCAACAATGTTAATGCAATGAATAAATAAATAAATATATACGGACAAATCACACAGATTTAGCTAGCCCCAAAGTAAGTTCGAGACTTGTGTTATGGGATACTAACTCAACGATACTATATTTTATAATAGATACATATATAGATAAACATCCAAGACCCAGGCTAATGAGGAAAAGATCGTTTTCCATCATGACCTGGCCGGGGATCAAACCCGGAGCCTCCACGTCGCAGGCAAGCGTATGAATGTTGTTAAACTATCAAAATGAAGGCCATTTCTCCAGACAGTGATTACGCCATCACCCTATGTTGTGATTCTCCATTAATTAAGAAAACTGATAAAGGTAATTGAGATGAGTCTATCATAGGACATAAAAGTTATCTTCTAACTGATGGCCACATTAATAATGATAGTCCACGGAAGCAAACCAAGGTTTAGAAGGTATAAAGAAAGCCGTAAATAGCAGGATAAAGAGTACACAGATAAATTATCGGAGCCGTAACATGAAAATATACGATTCTTTGTAGAAGAACTAAATAAAAATGTATTGGAGAAGGAAATGTGGGTAATTAAGAGAGGTTGAGTGAAGTCATTGATGTTTCCCCTGAGATTTATTAACCTTATCTTCGGAGAATTACGATTTATTGTTAAGGAAGAAGGATTTTCTGGAAGATATGATGTAACATATCGATCACCTAATACATATATCGGCACATCGTTCATCACAAGCGAAACGCTTCTTTCGGATCATTGTGGTGTCAACAACTTTAGGGTGGAAATTCGCCGTACGACGTGTCATCTGATGATGGAAAGGAGTTTTTTTTTTTAATAAATTATAAATTAGCGGTTGACCGCAATCCCGCCTGATGGTAAGCAGTGACGCAATCGTTGATGGAATCGGACCAATAGTTCTTGAGATTAGCACGTTCAAACAAACAAACATACAAAGAAACAAACAAACTCTTCAGCTTTATATATTAATATAGATAGATTATAGATAAGCAGGATTGCTTGAAAATTGTATTCCAGCAGAGTTAGTAACAGCGTGTACTAATTTATTCAAGCAATGGTTTATATGACCGCTAGGCTTCTTCTTCAGCCTATAGAGGTACACTGCTGGACAAAGTCCTCCCCCAAGCTTTTCATTCCATTGGGGGCCATAATCCCCACGCTTGACAGGCGGGTTGGGGATCGCAATAATTTGTTATTCCACCGAAGCGCTGCTGCCCGCTTCTTTGGTGAGAGTTCCCTTAGTCGCCTCTTACGACACCCACGGGAGGATATGGGTTGGTACTATACTAAGCCCAGTACCAGACGTAGGCTAGGCTTACCACAGGACATTCTGAAACCCGGCTGTGGTTCTCAATAGCTCGCCTTCGGTTAGAAATTATCCGAATTATGAAGCGCCGTTTTTTCGATCAGATTTGTTCCTAGCCTTATCAAAGGTAGTAGGTACATAAGGACTTTGAATACAGGATAATAGAATATTTATATATATATCATAATCATCATCCCAGTGTTAATCCCAGTCGCATCCGAAGCCTTTTCAGCTTTGGAGTCTGGGGTTCGCTTTACCAGTCCAACTGCTGATATGGCTAAACTTCGACATTTTCCGTGAAGCGACTGCCGTCTGACCTCCACAACCCGAAGGCGACATCGAAGCATTGCAGCTAGACCAATTGTTGGACTTTTGAGAGCTCCAACAACCCGTAAAGACTGCCACTAGATGTTCGTAGGGCAACCTGGACCAACGGCTTAACGTGCTTTCCGAGGCACGACCAGACCAGTGCAAATATTCATATTCATGTTCAGAGTTAGTAATAGCGTGTACTAATTTATTCCAGCAATGGTTTACATGACCACTAGGCTTCTTCTTCATTTTCTTCAGCCTTTTTTTTCGATCAGATTTGTTCCTAGCCTTATCAAAAATGAGGACTTTGAATATAGGATAATAGAATATTCTATTAAATTCGATAAATATTCGATAAATATTTATATCATTTTTTAATAATATAAACTAGTAGTTGGATGATACACTGCAGCAATCGTTAATGATAAAGTACACTGTTTATTAAAAGCCTGGTCTGGTCACTTTAGCTTTGAAGGCACTTGAATTTTAATGAGACGGGAAGATCGCCTTAGGCAGATTGTTCCAGTAAATGATATAAATATTTATATCATTTTTTAATAATATAAACTAGTAGTTGGATGATACACTGCAGCAATCGTTAATGATAAAGTACACTGTTTATTAAAAGCCTGGTCTGGTCACTTTAGCTTTGAAGGCACTTGAATTTTAATGAGACGGGAAGATCGCCTTAGGCAGATTGTTCCAGTAAATGATATAAATATTTATATCATTTTTTAATAATATAAACTAGTAGTTGGATGATACACTGCAGCAATCGTTAATGATAAAGTACACTGTTTATTAAAAGCCTGGTCTGGTCACTTTAGCTTTGAAGGCACTTGAATTTTAATGAGACGGGAAGATCGCCTTAGGCAGATTGTTCCAGTAAATGATATAAATATTTATATCATTTTTTAATAATATAAACTAGTGGTTGGATGATACACTGCAGCAATCGTTAATGATAAAGTACACTGTTTATTAAAAGCCTGGTCTGGTCACTTTAGCTTTGAAGGCACTTGAATTTTAATGAGACGGGAAGATCGCCTTGGGCAGATTGTTCCAGTCCTTCCATGTATGTGGTATAAAAGACGAGGCGAAACGCTTCGAATCGTAGCGGCGTCAACAACGTAAAAAAAATCTGCTTTGCCAAACAATAAAAACAACTTTTAACCACCAAGTGTGTACGCCATCATCAAAATGTCATACATTTGACATTTAATACTTATCGTCGAAATGGTCCACTTTCAAACAGCTATAATGAAGTATGAATGAGGTTAATCCAATTATTATGTCGATAAGCCTGGTCGTCTCAAAACATTATTATGATGGGATTCGTGTGGGAAACATTAAGTCGCATATATAAAAAAACTAGCTTTCCGCCCGCGTCGAATTCAGTTATATCGAGTTTTTAGATTTCCCTCGAGAACATCAAATTTTTCTGGGTTAAAAAGTACCCTATTTTTCAAACCAGACTTCAAACTTTACGTCTCCAAAATTTCAAAGCAATCGGCACAGTAGTTACGGCGTGAAACCGGATCAAACAAACAAACTCACTTTCCCATCTATACTAATATATAAAGCTGACGAGTTTGTTTGTTTGTTTGAACGCGCTAATCTCAGGAACTACTTCGATTTGAAAAATTTCGTGCCTCAAAATATGTATTAAACTTTCAAAATCCTTGACATTCGCTACAGTCATAAACGTGAAAGTCATACCAAAAGATAGGCATCATCATATCAGCGGTAACCCCAGTCGCATCCAAAGCTTTTTCAGCTTTGGAGCTTGGGATCCGCTTTACCAGTCTAACTGCTGAACTTGGCTAAACTTCGGTATTTTCCGTGAAGCGACTGCCGTCTTACCTCCACAACCCGAAGGCGATATCGAAGCATTGCAGTTAGACCAATTATTGAACTTTTGAGGGCTCCAACAACCCGTAACGACTGCCATTAGATGTTCGTATGGCGACCGGGACCAACGGCTTAGCGTGCTTTCCGGAGCACGACCAGACCAGTGCCAATATTCATGTTCATGCATACAAATATCTGCACTGCGCGGGGATCGAACCCGCGCCTCCTTGCGCGGCGGCCGCTTTCGCTACCGCTACGCCACGGGAGCTGGTATACATATTATACCATAAGATAGTATTAATCAGTAAATATGGAGGTCATATAGCTAGTTGCTGCCTCAAAAAAAAAATAGAAGCTGTTCCCCACACAGGGAAAAGACAGATGACAATTTGATGACGTAGAAAAGACAAATAACTATCTTCCATATTTGATTCATTATAGAGAGAACGCTCACAATAACATTATTAAAATCAGCACTACATTCCAAATATCAGATTTTACCACCACCAATCTTTAAATAAATGTTATAAAACATGTTCATCATCAACCTTTTTATCGTCCCACTGCTAGGCACAGGTCTCCTCTCATATCATACAGAGAAGGATTGAGCGTAATCTCCACGCTTGCTCAATTCTGGTTGGCGATTTCAGACATAAAGTCTAGGTTTCCTCAAGATGTTTTCCTTCATCGTGTAATCAGTCATTAGTGTCCAAGATATACTTAAAAAGTACATATAACTTAGAAAAGTTACATTGGTACTTGCCTGACCTGGAATCAAGCCCGCACTACATCGAACACTCATACTTGAGAGGCTGGTGGTTTAACCACTAGGCCACCACGACTTATTATATTATACGATAAAACATGTCAAGACAAGTAAATAGAATACTTATCGTATTATTAAATATTAAAACTTGGCAGAAAACGGAAGTAGCAATGCCTTTTAAAATAAACATGTTGTTGGTAGGACGCCAAAAGGAAATAAAATACAACTATTGGGAACCGCGAAAGACGAAGTTAAAATTTCCCAAGATTTATACGAATTTATTTTCGTGTTTGCATTCTGAAAAGGAAGTTGGTGTCAGTTTGAGAATGAAAGGTAAATATTAAATATTTTTACTGCAAATAATACTAAGAGCGTTTTGGAGGATTGAGGCTAATTGACTTTAGCACTATAGGTGTTATTTGCTTAACTTCATCATTATCAACCTATAACTTAGCGCTGCTGGTCAAAAACCGATATGGTTTGCATGCTTATAGGCATAGTCATAGTCATTTATTCATTAAGAACAATCATTGTATCTGATAACTAGTGAGAGAATGGACTGTAATGGAGATTATTTCTGATGAAAACACGTATATTTTTAATTACAATGTTGTATTCGCAAGCTAACTAGGCAGACTGACTTGACAGACAAAATCAAATCTATCAAAAACTACTCGTAATTTAAAAAGGTATAAAAAACATATATACAAGGAGGCCGGTGCCTGCCAGTAGTCAATATACCGGACCCCCAGTGGCACACTAACAACTGGTGGCTGCTGGCAGGGATGCGGCCTCCATCACAATGAGTTTACGGACCGGTCTGCGCAGCACGCCTCCTTTGGTGTGCACGTCGGCTACACGGACCGCTCCGTCAGGTCCTATGTACACTTTTACTATCCTTCCTAGAGGCCACAAGCCACGAGGAAGGGTAGGGTCTGCTATTAGCACCACGTCACCCTCGCCAAGATTCGATGCGTTGGTATTGGGACCTCTCGGTCGAAGCGTGGGCAGGTACTCGCGTAGCCATCGTGCCCAGAATTGGTCTGCAAGGCGCAGAGTTCTCCGCCAATCACATTGCCGGACTAGGTCTGAATCTGTCAAAGACGAGGTCCATGGTACGACCGATGAAGAGCCCAAGATAAAGTGAAATGGCGTCAGGGCCTCCGGTGCGTCTGGAGAAGAAGCGACGTAGGTGAGCGGTCTAGAATTTACTATTGCCTCGGCCTCAAGTAAAAGCGTAGATAAGACTTCTTCCTTCAGTGGTTGATTAAGGCAAGATCTGAGCGCTGTTTTTACGGTCCGCACTAATCGCTCCCAGGCTCCACCCATGAATGGAGATGCGGGTGGAATGAATCGCCAGTTGATTTTGTGGTTTGTTGCGTACTCGATTACCGATTCATCGTGGAGTGCGCGTAGTTCTCGGGATGCTCCGACAAAGTTTGTTCCATTATCTGAAATTATAGTCGTGGGTGATCCTCGTCGAGCAATAAAACGTCGGAGGCTCATGATGGCGCTATTGGAAGAGAGCGAGTTGACAACTTCTAAGTGAAGTGCTCTGGTCGATAGACATGTGTACAATGCGACGTATCGTTTTTCGTTGCGTCTGTGTATGCTCACCAGGATCGGTCCGAAATAATCGAGGCCTACATGAGTAAAGGGCCTTTTATGGTGATCCAAACGTTCTGTCGGTAGATCGCCAGTCTGAGGTTGGGTAGGTTGACGGCTCCACCTTCTGCACTTCAAACAGGTGCTCGCTACGCTTCGAATTGTTCCTCTGGCCCTCAGGATCCAATACCTTTGACGAAGTTCATTCAAAACAAGCTCGTTGAACTGATGTGAAGCTTTGATGTGTTCATGAAGAATTATAAGTCGTGAAACGTGGTGGCGACCGTCGAGGATCATCGGTGATTTTATCTCATCATCTACTCCCGGCGCAGAACTTATACGCGTGTTTAATCTTAGTAGACCTTCATTGTCCATTAAAGGTGCGAGTTTCTTAATTCGACTGTCCTTGGGCACTGGCTTCGAAGATCGCAAGGCTACCAATTCGTCAGGAAAACTCTCTGTCTGGGCTTGACGTACCAACATCTTCTCCGCTTCCATGATGTCTGTTGCATGAAGTCGGTGGGGGGACGTCGTGCTGTCTAGATATAATTTAGAATTTAGATCTATTGGTCGAGACAGTTTAAGCCGAAACAGTCGTGCGCCCTGGAGAACACGGGCGGTTGCGCGAAGTAAACGCAGCCAAGAGCTGAAACGCGACGGCTCGGGAACTGAATTCGAGGATGTCACGTCGAGGAGCAGAACCACCAGATTAGATTTTAATTCAGGATCGGGTGGGTTCTCTTCCTCCACAGTGGTGCGTTCGGTCGGCCAAGTGTGTGATGGTTTAATGAGAAACTGCGGGCCTGTGAACCACCGGTGACTCTCAGTAACTTTTAAGTGTTTTGGTTTTGTCGCGTCGTCTGCGACGTTGAAAGAGGTAGGGATCCATCTCCAATTGGATGGATTTGTGGTTTCCCGTATCTCTCCCAACCTGTGTGCCACGAACGGCTTGAAGGCTCGAGCGTCACTACGGATCCACTTAAGGACGGTTGTCGAATCTGTCCAAAAGGTGGTTGCGGAGGGCTTAAAACGATGAGCTCCTAAAATTGTTTGCGCAAATCGAGACGCAATAAGCGCTGCTTGCAATTCTAAACGAGGAATTGAAACGGGTTTAAGAGGGGAGACGCGAGCTTTGCTGCCGATGAGCATCGTTGACACGGAGTTGTCAATGTAAGTGAAACGCCAATAGGCAACACAGGCGTAGGCTTGCTCGCCCCCATCGGCAACTACGTGTAGCTGAACGTCTAACAAATCTGGCTTAGTCATATACCAGCGAGGGATTTTGATGTCGGCCGCGACGCGCAGCTGGGTGGACCAGTTCTCACACTCAGTAACGTACGGTTCGGACAATTGCGAGTCCCAGTCAACCCCTGCTCGCCATAATCTCTGAATCAAAATACGGCCCCAGATGACAACCGGCATCAATAGTCCGAGAGGGTCATACACTTTCATAACATTTGATAATAGAGTACGTTTGGTTAAAACGCCCTTCGTTATCTGGGGTACCGCACGAAAGCCTAGTAAGTCTTGTCCAGGGTTCCATTTAACACCTAAGACACCTATGTCGCTACAAGGAGGCAGGTAAACATCTGAAGTAGCGTCACTTCGAAATTTTTTTGGGACGAGTGACAACGCTCCTGGATAATTGGATGTCCATGCCCGCATTTCGAAACCACAAGCCTTGTGTACTGTGACGACGTCTACGGCAAGTTGGGCTGCGTCAGCTATATTAGACAGGCTTCCTAAATAATCGTCCATATAATGGTCATCTATGATCGCTTTACAGGCAGCGGGGTAGTCCTTTTCAAGCATTTTTGCATTTTTATTTTTGATATGGAGAGCGATAAAGGGGCTTGAAACTGCACCGAAAATCATGGACGACATTCTGTATTCCTTAATACGGCCATCTTTGTCTCGCCAGAGAAAACGTTGAGCGTCCCTGTCACTCTTGATAATCTTCACCTGAGGAAACATCTCCTTGATGTCACCATTTAAAGCCACGGCACCTTCTCTAAAGCGGAACAAAATGTCAAGAAGGGGAGACAATAGATCGGGACCCTGCAAAAGCAAACTGTTAAGGCTCACGCCTTTTGTAGTCGCTGCTGCATCGTGTACTGCTCTTAACTTCTTTTTCTGTGGGTGAAAAACTCCGAAAATTGGCAAGTACCAGCGAATTGTACCGTCTGTGTTGACACAATGAATGTTTGTCGGTAATCGTTGATGATAGGTCTCCGGATCGCACTCTTCGGCGTAACCCTTGCTGATCATGTCATCTAAAAATTTTTGAAAGGCTGCAGAAAACTCTGGGTCTTTTGACATTTGTCGTTCAAGAGCCATAAAACGTGACAGGGCCTGCGGATAACTGTCGGGTATGGTTTTCGGCAATTTCTCCTTCCAAGGAAGGCCAACTTCGAAATGGCCGTCCTCGAGCTGATGAGCAGAAGATTCGATAATATCCACGGCTCGTTGATCGTCGCTGCTTTGACAAGGAGTCTTATTTGTTATACCCAAGGCATCGATGTCGTATTGACTTTTTATCAGAAGGTCTAAATCTTCTGTGACATGGTTGACAAATTGAATAGGCGTTGATGACACGGAATGTGCACCGTGAAGTACCCAGCCTAATGCAGTCTTTGAGGCAACAGGATCATTCTTTTTGCCACAACGTACTTCACGACTTAAAGATAAGTACCAATCAGGCGCGCCGATTAGGACGGTAGGTGGAACGTTAGTCCGTGTAAGTTCATCAGACAAATCGAACAGGTGCTCATAATCTGTGAGATTAATCGTATCAGGATATCGTGCGCGGAGTCCTAAAGGAGTCATAGCTTTTGCATGTTCAATCAGGTAACGATCGGATTGATTGCGCCCACGAATATAGAAGTTGACATGACTTACATCTAGATCTTTGGTCATACCGCTCACACCTTCTATGCGAATATGTTCCTTGGCAGTGGGCTTCGCGCCGATGCGAGCTGCTATTTCTCCGGCGATAAATGTTGAAACGCTGCCCTCGTCGAGAAGCGCTGTCGTCTCAAACTCACCGGCAGGACCCTCGACGACGACCGGTACCACTTTCAGCAGGCCACGGGGACGTTGTTTTGAAGTCGACAGGAAAGATCCTGTAGCATTAAATAAACAATCAGTAGTGTTCGTAACTTTGTCGGAAAATTCAATGTTTTTGTCAGCAGGATTATTTATCCTGACGGAATGCGTGAGATCGTCAGGGTAAATTTGAGTGCTGTTGCATTGTCTTGCGGTAGCCTCGGCGTTGACTGTCCCTGTGCCGTGGAGAAGCGCATGGTGACGTCTAGGGCATCCATCAACTCCACAATGTTTTGCTCGGCAACTGTTCCACGTGTGCCGGTTTGACTTTAAGCAACGATAACATATTTTAGATTGCCGGACCCAGCGCCATCTATCGTCTATTGTTAGGGTTAAAAAATTCTTGCAGTTTTTTATGTTATGAGACCCTTGTTTGCAAAATACGCAAAGCTCAAATGTTGTTTTGCTAGATAATGTAACGTGCACTGTTTCCTTTTTAGGAGTAAATTTTGGAGCGTAAATTCGGTGCAAATTCGGATGCATTGGTGGAGTTTGCGTCTTGGCAATGTCAGCAACAAAATTAAATTTCAGTTGTTTGTCCGCCTCATCCAAAAGGAAATGTGACAACAGTTCGAGCTTTGTTCGATTTTGTTGCTCGTGTGTTGAGGCGAAGTCTGTAAAACGGGCTCTAGTGTGCTCGTTCAACTTCACCAAAATGCACCGAAAGAGTTCCGGCGACGACAAATACTCGTTTTGTTTAAGTAGCGTCAGGGTCGTTATAAAATTACGTAGCTTGTTAGCTAAACTGTTTAAATCATTAGGGGAACTTAGCTTTGGACTGTTGCGTAGTTCGGCGATCTCGCGGGCTACCAGGAGCTCCGGGCGAGCGTATGTCTGCTCTAGAGCCTTTACGATATCGTCGGGGTCGCTGCTGGTCCACATTAACGACGCGACGGACTGGTATGCTTGTCCGCGGACGGCGACGTTTAATCGATCTAAGTTCTCTGAAGGGGAAAAAATTGATTTAGTTCTCTCGTAGCTACTTTTAAAAGCCATCCATTGGGCGACTTCACCTGAGAACGTAATCAGTTCAAGTTTCTTTGGCCTGTTAGAGAGGGCGTTTATTTCGTGAGCGAGCTTTGTAATGGGGTCCAAAAATGGAGGATCAGATGGCAGTCCAGGGGCCGGTTTACAATGGTTGTTGTTTAAAACGGCTATGGTAGGTTTAGAATGGGACGCCTGGTAGACATTGGCCATGTTGAAAGCTGCTGTGTTGGTGGGAGCGGCCAGCTGTAGATGAAGTCCTAAAGGATCACTCAAGGTGACAGCTGCAGCCTCACCAGGCAAGTTTTCGTTAGCCGTTGTTGCCTCGTTGGCATTCTGTTCATTTACCCAAGCCGCGGTGCGATTTTCAGTATTATGATCGGAAATATACGACCTACGACAGTAAGTAGACTTATCTGATGTTTCTAGAGCGGCGAGTCTTGCTTCCAGCTCCATCTGCTCGGCTTGAGCCTCCAGGTGTGCTAGTTCACGCTCGCGCTCCACTTTGCGCCGCATCGCTTCTGCTTCTATAGCAAGTTTTTGGGCGCGGATGGTTGCAGTTGAACGTGAAGAATGTGTGCGCGGACTGCGCAGCTGATTGCTAGGAACCCTGGACGATTTCGACGGTGCTTTGGCATCCCCTTGCTTATGCGAGATAGTCTGAGCATTCGAGCATTCTGCGGCGGGACCAGGTTGTGGTTCGCTACTTGGGGTGTTGCCCGGTGTTTGTATGCTCAAGCTACCAGGAGGTGCCGAAGCTTCGTCGTTAGTTGTGGCTGAAACCAACCGGGCGCTGCACGGTGAACGATCGCGTCGTTCGCGCTGCACCCGGCAAGCTTCCGTAGCCGATTGGTCTGCCTTTGTCTTGCTACGTGTTTCCACCATGATGAATATGTATGTAAAATAATGTAGGTAATGTTTCTAAATGGAATAAAAATTTATAATTACTTATGTCAAAAATATAAGTCTGGAAAATGTCGGTGAATGGTCAAATTACGGCAAGAATGGACCAAATGATAACTAGTGAGAGAATGGACTGTAATGGAGATTATTTCTGATGAAAACACGTATATTTTTAATTACAATGTTGTATTCGCAAGCTAACTAGGCAGACTGACTTGACAGACAAAATCAAATCTATCAAAAACTACTCGTAATTTAAAAAGGTATAAAAAACATATATACAAGGAGGCCGGTGCCTGCCAGTAGTCAATAGTATCTGAAATCACATAGTAAAAGAGAAAATCAATGCAATAAAAACACGTAAAATATTACAAAAATTGCATACCCACATATACATGAATTCTGTTACAAATCGTCAACAGCGTAAAAAGACACTTTCAACAGTAAACGTTTAATCTGACCCTTGAATGAATTTTGAATATCAGCAATTGACATTCAGCTCGCGTAGCAGAACCAATTACATCTCTATTTTTCCAATAATAGAAAATTTTCTTTCCAACTCAACATCTATTCTGCCTGAGACACGCGATTTGCATTTCTATGAAGACAAAGAAATAAAAAAGTAGATATTCTTTGCAAACAAGGAGAAACAAATCTTAAAATCTTAGGTTTAGATTATTTAACTCTTTTTGGGATGAAACGTTTCCACTCCCAAGTCTTCTTCTTCTTTTTTCAAGGTGAGATTAAACCTTGATCAATGGCCTCTGTGGAATAGATACCACAATTTCGCCAATAACACGTGTAAGAAATTATAGAAATCCTTTGAAAATTTTATTTCGTAATAATGGCGGATATCGCCAATGACAGTTGAAAAAAACGGCCGCGTGAACCGTCTATGAGGAAGGTTTGAGGCAAAGTCATGATGTGGCCACTATGCTGCGATATTTCAATGTTCTTTATCAATTATTTACTGAATGCACTTTTTACTAAATAAATCACGCGCTTTTATTTGGTAAACGACACTATAAATAATTTTAAAAGTATAATGAAAAATGCGCGTGACACTCATCTTAGCTTTCCCGTCAAAACTCTTCCACTCCCAAGTCAAATATCGAGAAAAATTGGTCGTCATGTTTGACGTTGCTAAATGAGTACGATAAAATATGAATGAAATAGAATACAGTTGTAGCGGTACCAACAATGCTAAATGCGCACATCGTGTCACACTGACGTCACGCGTCACATTGACGTCACGCGTCATACTGACGTCACGCAAATCCTGCATCTCGCAAGCAGAGTTTTCTGTACAATTAGCACGCATTAAACTTCACGACATCTACCGGCGAGCGAGTGTACGCCACACAACCAGTCTGGTCAGAGGATCCTCCCTTTTCTATGGAAGATGAATGAACTTTACACGCTATTCTTCATACCTTCACACAGTTAAATAAAACATTACTTCTCTTCATTGCCATGCCTAAGACAATTTTGTCTCTTTGCCTATTCTTCCGTCGACAAAACTCTTGTATAATGATACTCATGCTACGCGTGCTAGTATCTTAAATGTTAATTTTATTTAATTTCTTTTAACCGTCTTATTCCCTACCATAATCCTCTTTCATAAATATTTTCTATAATGCACCGAAATGAGGACACTGTTGGAGCTGCTGAACCTTGGACAAAACTATCTTAACATTGTGTAGATTCAATTTCTTAGTATTGTATAATTGCATGGCAAACGTGTGAGCACAATGTACAAATCTGCTGTAAGGCATTTATTTGCTGGGTTAGTGTTTTTTATTGACTTGATTGTGCTCTGGCTGTTGAGAGTATGTCATGCTCACTCAAATGTCTCGCTGATGGTGGCGTGTGTGTTGGGTCGTTAGGTTCCCTTCAATATGGTTGAGGTGAATGATGCTGATCCATACGTCATGTTCGTGAACGGACGCCGTCAGAGGGGACTGGTCATCTCTTAACTGCCACGGCGTATTTTAATTTCTGAATTGATTTTTGTATGTTTTCCATAATGGACGCGAGAGCGTGGACCGTGTGAGAACGATGCAGAAATATATTGTACGCTGAGAAGCGTGCAATATATTTCTGCATCGTTCTCACACGGTTGATTTCAACATGAATGATGTAATCAAATATTTGTAACAATAGCTTAAAAATTTAAAAGAGTGTCCATAGAGTTTCTTGCCCGTTCTTCTCCATAGGTACCTACTCTTTGGAATGGGCGACTAGCTTCATCTTATTGACTGACCGACCTTCTGACAATTCAAAAGTGCCTGTAACTGGTTTATTTGAAATAAATGATTTGATTTGAATGCAAAAATATAATCAATCTTTAGTTGTATATTATTTTGCAAATGACTGTTAGTTTAAATTGATTTTCTAAAAACGATTTACATGATAGAAAAAAACATATCATGCAAAATCTGTTAAATAATTAATTATATTAAAAGTATGAATCTCATCAGCATTACAGGCTTTAGACCTGATTGATTCCTTGAATAGCTTTAACGGGATTTAAAATAGGGTTGTAACGGAGGCTTGTTAGCGGAGGCGGAGGCGGATGCGGAGGCGACGAGTCTCACCTCGAGGATACGGAGGTTAACGGAGGCGAAGGCGGAGGTGAAAGTACATATAGAAAAAAATGAAATTTATGGTTAATTAAAACAAAAATTTTATTTTAAATACGTACATTAATAGACTTAATAAACTGACTTATTAATACTTGGTAAAAAAAATATTACCTTCTTGTAAAGAAAATGAAGGAGAAACAAATTGTGTTTGCCGCATTCCCGCCTCGCACTACTTGATTCTTGACCATTTCGCGCACAAACGCGGCCGGACGGTTGTCGAGCGTCGCAGCTTGTGCGTTATTTATTTTATAAATACGTAAATAAACCTCCGTTATAACTCCGCAAAAATTGTGCGGAGCGAAGATACGATTTCTTGCGGAACTTCCGCAGTAACGGAAGCGGAGGCGAAGCTCCGTTACAACCCTAATTTAAAACATTAACTCCAAATTAATGCTTTATTTTAATCTCACAATTTATCTTGTCTATAAGTTTACTATACAAGATTAATGTCCTAGTAACAACAAAATAAGAGAAAGAAATGCTAGTAATAATTCCAGTAGCTAGTTTAAATCACGTGGTCGTTATCTGTCGCAGTATGCGTTTGCGCAGTAAGTAAGCAAATGTGCCGACACGCCGCACCTTGTTGCCGGCGTGTATCTGACATACGAGCAGGGAGGATAGTCAACGGTCTTAATAATAAAGTAGGTAACTAGTTTGTACATTATCTACTACTAATATATAAAGCTAAAGAGTTTATCTATACTATCTATAGAGAATAAGATAATGGTTTTGATCCAGTGGAACACAAAAGCGTTAATTTGGTCGTACAATGGGTATATAGCTTTAAAATACATGATCTAATATACGTGTTGATCTCATATACATATATATGTATACGAGATAAACACGTATGTTAGATCATGTATTTTAATTTCATGTTTTTTTTTTCATGTATGTTATTAGATCATGTATTTTGTTTTTTTTTTTTGTAATCATATGATTGAAAGCATATTTATTGACACACAAAATTACTTAAACAAAATACATAAATGGATAATCCGAGTGTTTATTGTTTTTTTTTTTTTTCACAGATAGGTAATAATACGCAATTTTTATCTCTATTGTAATATATCAAAACTAAAGTGAAAGGGTAGGTGCAACTATGTATTCATAAAACCCATTTTCCTCATTTCACCAACACCCAACAAGTTGGCCCCAACGCCCAACTTATTGTCCAATCTCCGCACCAATACTAGCCGCACTCATCCGGAACAGCTGACGAACTCAAATCAGATAGCACCATCTTCCAAGCCGTCATAGATCACAATCGCGACACTTCATGACATCCACATGCAAAATGAATAATGGCAGCTATCTTCATCAGCAGACATACCGTCTAGCAAAATTCTCTGCTTAGAAAGTAGATGGTTCTGTTTGATCTGGGATTTCTTGTATATACATACAGCTATTGTGCTTTTGGGGTGCATTAAAACAGGTTGGCTCCGCTTGTTTGCATTACTTTCACTGTAATTTGAAGATTGAAGAGTTGTTTTTGTAAGTAGGTACACGGGTTATTTCTTTTTTCGTTTATCTGTTTATCATCCTTTTAAAAGTATTAGTTGAAACTCGAATTCTTTAGACCAGATTTATCATTCGGAAATCATTCTCGTACGTGCATTAGTTGCAACGAGTATATTACGAGCAATGGTGGCCGGCAGTAATGATTGCAACTTATAAGGTGTACCTATGTAGGTTATGCCAAGGGGTCACTTTATTCCACTGCTCTCTAAACATTGAAGGGAACCATCGTTAAGGAAAAGGAACAGGAGGATATTCCAGAACATGTGACATCCAGCAACCGGCAATGGAGCCCATTGCCGGTTTCTCGACACGGCCAAAATCATTCCCCCTTCTGAAATACCCAGCCTATGTTTAAATAGTGGAAACATTATAGGCTGATTCCAACGAACTATTCTTGAACTAGAACTAGTAACTAAAACACCTACTGCCATTAATTTGCCTGCGCTGTTTTTAAGGTAGCACGCATGAATCAAATACAAGCAGAATTTCGGGCCTCTGGAATATAATATGGACCTAACTAATGTCAGCGGCTTTACCTATGTGTTTATCGGAAATTATGCATCAGGAACGTTCTACCACTATGTCCTTTCCAATGACTTAGCCAAATTTTATCGAAATCTGTACATAGGCGTGACTAGGTAATATTAATATACATAAAGTTACTTTTGAATTTATAATATTATACCTACATAGTGTGGATCAGACGCATGTTATATACAAAAACAATCAGCCTTAAGAGCCTATTTGAGCTTCAAGATGCATAGAAAGTTAGACAATGTGCTAAAGCATTAATGATCCTCCAGTACCTATTAAAAGACCAGTACATTAAGTGTGAAGTAAACAAACTCTTCATGAACATCAAATGGTCGTCTCCGTGCAAATTGAAGCCAGATTACGAGTCAGCTCATCTCTCTTAATGCCAACATCAAGACTTACAAAGTATTTAATGGTTTGTATGGCATTGCTTTCATACAATCCTTTCCTTCGCCATTGAACATCGTTTATCTGATCTCCGTACACATAAAAACTATTACAATGTTTATAAGACATCGCCGTTCTGATCTATTGACCTTAATCACACGCATTAGAAATGTGACTAGCAAATAGAGAAATCAGATATCACACCATGCTCCCAATATATAACGGTCAGATAAAGAAAGATTATTGAAATCAAGTGAAAATATTGTTTCCGTCACTATTGGCAAACTCCCGTTTTTTTTTTTCTAGCGCCCATCTCGATCGGTTTCATTAACGCCAAATCTTCTGTCTTCTTCACTCAGACCGTGACGGCTGACTGATCTTATTTGTTTATTTATCTATTGTTTAGTAAAAGCTGTTTCACGGCTGTTCTGATTATAATCATTGTCCACCATTGGGGTCGTTTTCTCATCTGTTTTAATCGCCAATACTTTGACACTTTCAAATTATACAGAGAAAGTATTACAATGGTATGTCACGAATTGATTTTAATCAAAAAATCTTTCAATGATGCTAAAACATGGCGGTCAATCGTGCGTCTTAATAAATAGATGGTTACATTCATTCGTGTTATGATAGCATCTAGTATTCAGGGCATTTCTCGATTTCAATAAATTTTATATACCTTCTCTAGATATTTTCGTACATGAAAAATATTTCTCTTATATTTAATGTGTCTATTCATTATTCAGATCGGCTGTATTGCCTCTAGCGTGGACTCGGTGGATGTAGTTTAACACACATCTGTACTTTTTATGACGTTAATATCTCATTGTGTTCAATCTTCGTTGTCATCTTAACAACTATTTCTTTCTTTTGTTTTATAGTCTTTTGTTTTATAGTTTTTGTATTTAAGTGTTGAACTTGCAGTTTTATTACAAAGTTCATTACCATCATTGATGTTAATTGCAAATGCGATTAAAGTATTCTTGCTTGTGTTAATTCTAGCACGCTTTTTAAATTTATTGTAACTCAATGTATTTAATGCATGTAAATTTATTAACTTTATAGTTGCAGTGATATTTAAATCATCATCGTTCATCATAGATTAAGTAAACTTGAAACCCGATCCATCTTTATAGGTATTGAGGTAAACCGGAGCTTAAGTTTTCTTTGGAAATGTTTTCAAAGTAGTTTTCATGAATATAGTATTTCTAATCTACAGTTGAGAAAATATATGAGCCTAATCTAAGCCCTCCATTATCAGCTCAAAAACAGTTTTACTTCCACGAATACCATTCGAAATTAGAATGTTGTTAATACTTCAATAAATAGTTGTAGTCAAAGCAATTACTTTGTGTGTATATATCGGATTCTGTACAAGGATTTATTTGTTTAATTAAAAGGTCGCTGACCTCAAATGTATCGAGTAGAAATCCATGTTGTAATGACACCACAATATGAAGTTTCCGTTTGTAACTAGACGTTGTTTCTCACAAATATGTTATTAAATTTGTATATATTTAACGCAGCTCTCAACTGAGAAAGTTAAATTTACACATTTGTAATAGAAATCCTATATTTATGTACAGTAGATAGTGAACAATGGTTAGTATAAGCTTGCTTGCGTAGAGCTTACGATATTCTTTAGTAAGATCTTTATAGGAGTCCAATCCTAGTATGTAGGAAACAGAGAAATGTGTACAAGTAAACAGTTGTTTGCACTTACTTAGAAAACGACAACTTGTCGACCACCGTGGCGCAGTGGTCAACACGCCTGCCTGCGACATGGAGGCCCCGGGTTTGATCCCCGGCCAGGTCATGATGGAAAACGATCTTTCCCTGATTGGCCTGGGTCTTCGACGTTTAGCTATATATGTACCTATTATAAATATAGTATCGTTGAGTTAGTATCCCATAACACAAGTCTCGAACTTACTTTGGGACTCACTCAAACTGTGTGATTTGTCCGTTAAAAAAAACAGTTAAAAAGGTTTTAAAAGATCGCTCTTAGCAATAAGACCACCCATTGTGTCACCCTTTGTAAAATCTTTATATGTATATTTATGTTCTGTAATCTATATAGTGTCCATAACAAAGAGTATTCTATTCCATTTACTTAACGGCGCAGGATAGCTTTCACTGGAAGTGGTCATCGCAGATGAAGGCAAATGAAAACCGCAGTATTGGTTCAGTAACCTAAACATTTTCATGATTATGTCGGAATATAACAGTCCGTCGAGGAAGAGATACACAGCGGCTCCATTCATAAAAATACCATTCAAATATCGATGCGACGCGGTCTGCTACAGTGAATGTCACCAGCCATTATCACTCTTACTCAACCTCTTCGATATAATTTCTTGATAAAACTAGATGGCGCCACTTTCTGTGCCATCATATAAATATAATTCGATACAATATACGAATAAGTAAAAACTAGTTGAATAATTCTGTTCATTAGCAGGATTTATTGGCATAAATCATTAAGAGGGAACTCTAGTGATGCTTTCTCTATACAAACGTATTCCACTGTTTTTTTCAAGGATAATGCTACGAGAGCATTTTTTTTCTACAATTTTACACCGTAATTACACGTGCTCCTATCATTTGATTTTTTCCCAAACTTAATTAATAAAAGAAATAGGACACTTCAAAATCACGAAAAATAAACCATTTTTGCCATGATGTTCAGATGACTATTAGATTAAACGTAAAACATAGGTATACTCTCTCTCTCTCTCTCTCTCTTTAATATACTAAAATACTTAATTATATATAATACATTTATAATAATGAACAAATTTTAATCGAGTACCAATTAAAATAATATCAATATATTTAAGAAATAGTTAATGAATGAATACTCAACAATTAATACAATATATTTAATATAAAGAGATAGCAATTGAATAAATACTCACTCTAATACAATTATTAAAAATAAATGAATAAGAATTATATAAAACTAAATAAATAAATGGAAACATGAAGCGCTCTTCCTCTCTCTACTTATTTAAAACTTGCTGTGCCCAACAGGGTCCATAATTGTTTCCAATGCTATATTATTATATTTACCACCTGTAACTGTACATAAACGATTTGATTTGATTTGATTTAAGTTTTGATATAAAAATGATTGAGATCTGTAGTGTTTTGAAAAATAAAACAGCGGAATACGAAACGTCTTTTGGTCAACGTTTTTGTAAATAAAATCAGCCTGAGCTGCAACTGTCCTTTTCGCACTTTATCGGGAGAGGTTGGAAGCAGCGCGACTCCAATAGTTTCTCCAAATACCTATTTTCCAAATTCCTCGGTACTAGAGTCCCCTCTTAAAACGTCCATAGAAATATTAAACTTTACAGGTTTATGATATATAATGAACAAACTGATCCTCAATAAAAACGCAGACTGTTGACGATTATATAAAAACAGACACACACAAAAATATAGTTTTTCAAAATATAACTTATGTACCTACTTAAAACAGCAATAAAGTTACTAACAATTCCTCTTCTCAGTATAACCTTGTTATCCCATAACATATAACATTCCAGGCCTCTAACTAAGCAACCCTGTTTACTCCATAAAAGCTTACACGCTTCATGTTAGTACATAATAAAGGGTTCATACGCTGCTAAAGTAGGTAGGTAAGGTAAAATAGGGCTGTTTATAGAATGCATTATAACCAAGCTGGCTATAACAATAACCTTCTATATGTATACAAACATATGTTTTGTTATAACATGAGATGCTGCTGAAAGCTTTTTAACGGGACATTATATGACTACCTATTTATACTTGAAAACTGGGGTAAAATAACAGTAAAATATGGCGAAATATTTTCTATAATAATATAGGCGGACTTGAAATAACATAGGAACTGGATATATTGAAGGCTAATAAATAGCGTTCTGAATATTACTTGAACAGCCATCATTATTACTTAAGGTTAATGCTGGAAGCATTTGCGACCGCTATCAACAACAACTTTTCACTTGTGTAGTTGAACACCGTACTCAATGGACGAGCAGCACGTTTTCGACGGCAGTAGCCGACCGACGCGTCAACGGCAGAAGCCTCAGACATTGCCTTCTCCGCGTGCCGCTCGTCTATATGCCTACGTTACATTTGATATACATTTTAATACTCTACATTAGTATGTAACACTCTACATAGGTACGTATGTTTAAAAAAACCGGCCAAGTGCGTGTCGGACTCACGCACAAAGGGTTCCGTACCATTGATTTATGAAATTAAAATTAAAAGATTTAAGTTATTTGTATGAAAAATTACGCGGTAATAAGCGGTTTACGATTTACGAGGTATTAAAAAAACGACTTATCTATTTCCACCTTGGAAGCGTCTGTCACGCAAACTATTCGGTTTAGAAAAAAAATATTTTAGAAACCTCGATATCATTTTTGAAGACCTATCCATGGATACCCCACACGTATGTGTTTGATGAAAAAAAAAAAACTTGAGTTTCAGTTTTAAGTATGGGGAGCCCCAATATTTAATATTATATTTTTTTATTTTTGCATCAAAATCTTAATGCGGTTCACAGAATACATCTACCTACCAAGTTTCAACAGTATAGCTCTTATAGTTCCGGAAGAAAATGGCTGTGTCATACGGACGGACAGACGGACAGACAGACATGACGAATCTATAAGGGTTCCGTTTTTTGCCATTTGGCTACGGAACCCTAACAACCCGAAACAGTGTTTCTATGTAAAGAATTAAATGTACAAAATTTTAAAAAAACTATCATGCAAAATCAGGAGGTTATGAGCATGTTATGTTCTATTATGATACTGGCTGTCCCTACAAAAATATGGTCAATGCGCCGCTCGCCCGCTCGCGCCTACAGCGGCGCGGCGCGGCGGGTGCCTAGGATACTATGATCCGCTGTGAACTGTGTTGTGCGCTCGGAACCACACTGCATATTTTTTTCAATATATTTGGTAAGAAATATTCTGGACAAACTATATTCAGGTTTCGTATAAACAAAAAAATAACGTTGTAGATATATAACTATAGAGTTCTCTTCACCATATCCAGCGACAGGAACCTAGACTAAGGTCCGTATTACAGAACGTCACTCAAACTCAAGTTCTACTTAAGTCTCGGTTCAAGCCTTTTGATTGGTTGAAACTAGTTTTAAGTAATGCTTAAGCAGAGATCAATGCTTGAGTTTCCTTCTGTAATACGGGCCTAATATTCTTACTGTTCGTAAGCTTTCTATAGTCGGCAAAAACTGTTAATAGACCAACATTTTTTCTCAAATAAGAAGATTCCTGCCTCGGAACAACAGTGCGATCAATATTCGACGGTCTTCACGGTTAGAATCCAAAATAAATTCTTAGAGAAGAAGTACGGAAGACGGGTTTGAGCAGTTGTGTTGCGATGTATGCTGGGTAAGATGCGCTAAGTGTTGTTGTGTCGGGAGTCGGGATTTTGGTCGTGGAGGGTCTCCAGATCAATCTCCCTCTGGCGCGGCATCGTTAGTGGTGTTGCTTAGTTTGGCATTACATCACCTCGCTCAACTGTCGTCTTCCTTCCTATTCACTCGGTTTTTTTGAGTAAATAGGCTCTTAATAAACTAGCGCGTTTTACCATCAACGATTGCCTCTCTGTTTACCATAAAGCGGGATTGCGGTCAAGCACTAGTTTAGAATCTATACTAATATATAAAGCTGTAGAGTTTGTTTGTTTGTATGTTTGTTTGTTTGAACGCGCTAATCTCAGGAACTACGGCTCCGATTTGAAAAATTCTTTTTGCGTTGGATATCCCATTAATCCAGGAAGGCTTCAGGCTATATAACATCACGCTGCGACCAATAGGAGCAGAGAATAACTAACTCCACGCGAACGAAGTTGCTGGCGGCCGCTAGTTATAAATACCTAAGTATGTATATTAGAAACACACTTCACCATTTTTACGACATAAAATCATATCGTATAAACGTTTAATATGGTAATAGCACACCAAAAGCAATCTAAAAACCTTATTAAAATAAACACACGGTATTACACAAAAAATATCGACACATCACCATTATTCCAATCTATTTCGTCACAGCATTCAGGTAAATAACCATCAATATTACCTTCCACGGACACCATCTTGCGTTCATACCCATTAAGTAAATCGCTCTTACTTACAAAAGATAAGGCTCCATTTCACTTTCATAATACACCTCCCAATCTTAGTAATGAATACCTATAAATGATGATATGTGTAAGCAATTAGGTGGGCACCAATAAAGTTGATCGTCCACTGCTATGAAGGAGATGCGTGGAGAGTGCTGTAGATTTGGTCTTCTCCTGTCGCGAGAATGCGTACACCGCACAATGCTACAAAAAGTCAAAGTCACTCATTTGTTTAATGTTTAATGTCGTCCTCCGTGGCGCAGCGGTCAACACGCCTGCCTGCGACATGGAGGCCCCGGATTCGATCCCCGGCCAGGTCATGATGGGAAACGATCTTTTCCTGATTGGCCTGGGTCTTGGATGTTTATCTATATACGTATCTATTATAAAATATAGTATCGTTGAGTTAGTATCCCATAACACAAGTCTCGAACTTACTTTGGGGCTAGCTCAATCTGTGTGATTTGTCCGTATATATTTATTTATTTATATTATGTTTAAAATAGGTATTATCATATAATAATAATAATAAGTACAGATATCTCTATGGTTTCCTTACTAATCTATACTAATATATAAAGCTGAAGAGTTTGTTTGTATGAATGCGCTAATCTCAGGAACTACCGGTCCGATTTGAAAAAATCTTTTTGCGTTGGATAGCCAAGACAGCTTTAGGCTATATAAAATCACGCTGCAACTAATATGAACGGAGCATAACTAACTCCCCGCGAACGATGTCGCTGGCGGCCGCTAGTAATGATTAAAATCTTAAAACACGTATTTGATTGTATGAATCTGACAAGTGTGAAGAACCCATTTTCTGGCCGGCCGCACTGTAAACTACGTTCAAGATCTGTCAATGTCACCATTCTAGAACAATGAAAAAAGAAAGAAAGAAAATGCCTCTATTTGCCTTAAACAGGACGCAAAAAAGAACAAAACACGCAAAAATAATAAGAAATGATTGGGACATGTGTCACATCCACGCAAAACGCCTATCGCTCATCATTACGTAGTCACGGCCCCTATGCCAGACGGAGCACCAAACGCGCTGGTTAATAATATCACATTCGTCATAATGACGACACTAACAGCTCTTGTTTTGGCGGTTTTTATTAAATGTGATTGCTTCCATTTCTATTCAGGAAAATGGAATTTAGACAAAGAAAGTTTTGACAGTCGTGGTTTTTGCTGCTGACCTCAATTTAGGCTAAATCGTGGATAATAATAATTTATCTAGCCTTCTCCCAAGTATTTTAGTCGGCTTTCAGTCTAACCAGAAGTAAACACAACCCTCTTACTAGTAAGGCAGGTTGTCAGACTTCATACGTCTAAATCGTTGATCTCATTTTTTTAATTATTCTAAACTAGTGCTTACTGCAATCCCGCCTGATAGTAAGCAGAAATGCAATCGTTGATTGTAAAGCGCTCTAGTTTATTTAGAACCTATTCACTCTAGCCTTGAAAAAACTGCGTGAATAGGAAGGAAGACGGCAGTTGAGTGAGGTGATGCAATATTACACGACAAACGTTGCTGCACCAGAGGGAGATTGATCTGGAGACCCTCCACGATGCAACAACATTTGGCGCTTCGTACCCGACACACATCGCAACACTGCGATCATTTGCTCAGACTCGTCATGCATACGGCTTCACCAGACATCATGCCGGAACACGACGAGTCGCTTGGCGGCAAGACTTCATCATCATATAACTTTCCATACAAAGAGAAGCTACTACTAACTACACGTGGTTTAGCCATGGGCTGTAGTGAAGCAACGCCTTAATAGTTCAGTCGAAAATAGCCCTAATAAAAAGTGAAAACACGTCCCAACATGTGTTTAGTGAGCACGCCCCGATGTTTAGGTTTGAGTTTGATACTCGTGGGCGTCTTGTCGGTGCGATTATTCACGGCACGATTTCGCCTTTACCTAATACTTATAGTGTGTGTGTATGTTACGTTTTTTATGTAACTTTTTCTGTCGAAACTTAATTGTTTAGAAATTATAATGACGATAGATTGAGTAAGCTTTATTCTGCTATTTTAATTGAATAATTATCAAAAGGGTAGGTAAGGGTAGACCTTATGGTCTCGTCGTAATCAGCGATAGCAGCTATAAATTGACAATATATACACGTTATTACATACATATATTATGTCTATTTAACAACAAAATTTGACAAACCAGGTAGATATCAAAATGCACAGAATTTATTGGAGTTTCTGTCTGGAGTGGTTTACATTTATGAATATCATTATTTTTTCTAAAAAATTACTTAATTAAAAGCCCGCTTTTCGGGTACAGGCAGCTCGTCAATGATTATTAAGTGAATGGAACAATACTAGCAAAATTACTTAATAACTCTCAGCAGTAAAATTTTGACCTAGCTTTTGTACGTTTTTTTCTGTTATTTTCTGCATGTGCAATTAAACTAGCAACAGCCCGCGACTTTATACGCGTCACATCTTATCGTCTAGTTACAACATTCGCTTAGCATGCTTTCTGACTACATTTATATTTACTCTGCTTATAAGGGTCATTGTCTGATGTAAAAGAGCCGTGCTATTCTTAAGAAATGAACATAAAATACGCTATTTTTTGCATTATATGCAAAACCCGAAACACGTGTCCAGTATTTGAATTAAAGAATCTATCATTTAAATTGATTCAGGAGTTTTGAAGGTGTTCGAGGACAAACACTGTGACAGGAGAATTTTATATAATAGATATCATCGATAAACACTCGAACAATTGAAAAACTAAAAAAAAATAGAGCTTAATACAATATCTCTCAAATTATACTAATAGTAAGAAGGTACAGTCAGCAACAAAAGTAGATAACACTTTTAATCAAATCAAATATAAAGTCATTTATTCAAATTAGGCTGAGAATCAGCACTTTTTGAACGTCAATATTACATAAGACAGTCCCTCCATCCAAAACGCCCGCCCTTCGCCACTTCCTGGTGCTTGGTTTAGTTTTCGACATCTTAATTACCGAGCGAAACATTTTATTAAAATTGAAACTGAATTGACATATACTCAAAGAACAGCACTCTAATTCTATCTCTCTGTTCTTTAACGCGTAGCTTTTATAATAAAATGCTAAAAAGTACATTAATGAATAATTTCATGTTAATCGAATTTTGTTGCCGACCGTACAACGGCGAGTGCCTTGTACGATCCGTTGTCATTTATCTCGCTCGCACAGATCGATCTTTCCCAGAGTGATAAAAGTCCCTATTATCCTAAAGGTCGCAATATACTTTAATGTTATCGCCAGCGATTCTGTAAGATGGATTGGACGTTTATTCGTGTCTTCGAGTAGAATAAATTTTACAAAATTCTCTTCGAAAAATAGATGAAATATGAATATGTTACTGTATTTATTATATTTAAATTTTCACGACAAATTTTGTGCCCACTGCTGGGATACATGCCTACTCTCTGTAAGAAGAAGTAGGCTTAAATAAGCCCGGGTTGCCGATTGACAAAAAAAAATATATGCTTGAATTAAGGAATTTCGTCTTGTCCATAAGATCATTCAGATTTATTGCAAGTTTCTGTTCAAACATTTGCTTGAAACAAGACAAAATTTCTTACTATTTTTTATGTCTTTCTGGTTATTCAGGAAAAAAAAATAAACGTGTGATAAGTAGTCATAATTGAGTGGTTAAAGTTATAACATACTAGCGACTAGCCCCTGCTTTATAACATTCTTACGACTTGATAAAAAGAAGAAATATCTTTTCTGTAAAGAAACACGTGCCTACAAAAAGATAATTTATACTAATAAGAAGGAAACACCAAAATAAAATGCATCTATACTCATGTAGGTACGAGCGGTTTTATTCAAAAGCGATTCGCTCCTTTATTTTTGAATAAAACTTTATATTGTTTTCATGACAGCTTTTTATCGCCTAATAAGTTTTTATAATTGTAGCATTTTCGAACAAATAGGTTTATATAATGTATAGTATTTCAACGTTGCATTCATTATTTCACGAATTAATTACAACTGAAAGTTACAAAGTGTTAACATATCGCTGCTTGCGACGGTACACATAAAACTTCCAGAATTTATGTTGTAAATGATGATCGAATCTGGATTTAAATCCATTCAAACAGACATTAAAGTTTTACATAGTTTTTAGATTTTAGATTCCAGTTAATTCAGAAGTCTTATCTTGCGACAGAGTTATCTTGCGGCATTACATCAAAAGTACATCAATTGATAAACGAAGTAAACAAATAAATTAGCAATTGTCAGTCAAACAAAACAAGAACAAATTGTATATCATTGTTAGCACTTAGGTACAGTAATCACAGGCAATTTAAAACATCGAGACACTGATAGTTTAATGCTCAATTCGTATAGATAAATCGCAACAGTGAATTTATCTTACCCCGTGGTCTCGCTATACAATAAACGACATGCGTCTAGTGCAAGCGACTGTCTAGAAAACAAATTAAAGAAGAAAAAAATGCAGGGGCCGCATATGTCTGCAGTGACAGCTGTCATAAAAATTATGACATCGGCAAAAATTTAAATCGTTAGATTCGCCCTATCGCGTCAAAAGATAGTCTCATTTCGATTTCGTTTCGGTACTTCTGACCTACAATGCTGCAAATTAAGTCATAATTAAGCATGGGCACGCTATTTAACACCTGAGTGATCAAGAACGGTGAGGGCAATTTTTTTTTAATCTTTGTTGAGTAGGGATTGACTTTTCAGTTTCGAAACTTTCTCTAGGAAAACACACCTACTTATTTTCTCAAACAGCGTTTCAGTGACGTCCTTCACCATTCTGTCATTCAGCATTATAGCTTTATCTCGGCGATAGGCAGAAGTCACCACCCACCAGACAAAGTCTTGCCGTCAAGCGATTCGTCGTGTTCCGGCATGATGTCTGGTGAAGACGTACGGAGGACGGGTCTGAGCAGTTGTGTTGTGATGTGTGCCGGATACGATGCACCAAATGTTATTGTGTCCGTAGTTTGATCGTGAAGTGTCTCCAGATTAATCTCCATCTGGTGCAGCAGCGTTGGTCGTGTTGTTGAGTTTAATATTGCATCACCTCGCTCAACTACCATCTTCTTTCCTACTCACTAAGATTTTTAAGTGAATAGGCTTAATAAACTTGTGCGCTTTACCATCAACGATTACATCACTTTTTACCATCAAGCGGGATTGTAGTCAAGCACTACTTTATAATTATGAAAAAAAGGCATTGTTGATCGTGTTGTTGGGTTTCACATTGCATCACCTCGCTCAACTGCCATTTTCATTCCTATTCAGTCTGATTTTTTGAGTGAATAGGCTGTTAATAAACCGGCGCGCTTTATCATCAACAACTGCATCACTGCTTACCATTAGGCGGGGAAAAAAAGCTCGTCAACACTATCAGTAGGTAGTTAGTGTAGCTCTACAACACGAGACATGTGACGAGACACTATGACGCAACAGACGGCAAGTTACTTGACGTACCTGGAACGTGTCGCAAGTCGCATCGCTTAAGACCGTGAACAGATCTTTAGGCGTGGGCGAAGATTCGATGTGTTTATAGATCGAACGCCTTTTTGGAATGTGTTATCTGATTGTCGAACTGACGTAGTACTGGTTGGGGTCTTTGATAAAGCAGTTGTATCGTAAATGAGGGTGACACTGACAACCTGTTTCACACGTGACACCATTGCTTGGCTAGATTTGGACCAGATTAGGTTCATGACTAATTATTTGGACCATTTATTTCTGGGCCTGCAATTCTATCTTAAACTGACATTGTTAAGACGTAAAATATGTGTTAAGAAAGTACGCAGTGACCCAAATGTATTTCACTGATTAAAAATTACAATTTTTCCGAGTGTCACATGATATATCCTCATATTTTCCTAAGTTATGTTAGAATCTATCCTATAATATATTTTTATTAGCGGCGCCCGCGGTTTCACCCTCATAAGTACATAGTAGTAATATAAAAAATAGATAAAACCAGTGATGAAAAACAAAAAAAAAAAAAATTCAAACAAACTAAATCGCACAAAATTGCAACTGGAATAGAACATCCTTAAAAAATATTGGTTCACTGACCTCTGATCGGCGACAGCGCGATCCTGTATCGACTTGCTTTTATCGCGCCATTATTTTTAAAATGTGGTACCAAACGATGCGGCGGTTATTAACCAATAAGAGCTTCCTTATTAACATGTACATCATGTAGGAAATGTGAAAAATGAAAAATAATTTCCTGTGACTAAACTAATGGACATATTTATATGATATTTTATGGGTAGACTGAGAATGTGTTGAGGTACACGATGTTTAATTTATTGTCGTATTGTCAGCACCACTCTGTATCTATGAAATTTCGTTAAAATCGGTTCAGCCGTTTTGGAGGAGTTCGAGCATAAACACTGTGGCAGGAGAATTTCATATAATAGACTAGCTGGGCCTCGTGGTTTCACCCGCGTAAGTAGTAGTTGTAGTACGATTTAAAAAATAGTTAAAAACCTATTCTCAGGCCTAACGAATGTATACCTATACGAAATTTCGTTAAAATCGGTTCCGGCTGAGATGTTCGAGAACACACGCTGTGACAGGAGAATTTTATATAATAGATAAATGTTAAAATAATATATCCCAGCTAAAGATGAATAAATTTAAATTGATCAACTGCCATTATACGGTAATTATTCCCAATGACAGTTACATGCTTTAAAAAAAATGTTTAACGAATATAATTTACTTTTGATTTCACTACCTTTTTTTTTCGTTAACAAAAATAAATAAGAACCAACTGAAATGTTTAAAACATTTTATTTTACTACTGATCGGCTTTTAAATTCAAACAGACTTTGCTTTGAAGACAAGGTTAAAAGCTATCGACGCCTTTAGCGTCGAAAAACAAAACATAAAAAAACAAAAAACGATCTGAAGCCATCGATCTTCGAACCCGCTGATGCGTAACCACCCACAGTAATTACGCAGAACAATTATCTAAAAACGAGGGAAAGTGATAAACGTTGGTGGTTTTTAGAAACAGCATCTTAAAAACTAATGGTCTGTAGCAAGAAGACCATTTTTTGACATCCATTGTCAATAGAAAAGGAAACTTTCGTAGCGAGTTTTTCACTAATGAAGCTTAATCGTCAACAGAACTAAAAACATTACGAATAATTTCGTCTATTTGATGTATATTGATATCTTATTACCAAATTACATCAGTGGTTTCGATACAGCAACAGAAATGGTTGTCAAACTATCAGACAAGCACGTTCTTACGTCCTTATTACGTAAACGAGCCTCTTGCAGAATATCTAATGCTTCTCGTCCGTGACATAAATGCTGATGGAGCTGACTTTTGAAGCTACGTGACTCGCTTAGTGAAATTAAAAGTGTTAATTCGTTTTCGTTGTTATTTTTATGTTAATTTGTGAGATAAAAGGGAGTTTATTGTTTACCTAATTGAGATTTTCTGGAACTTTTTTCTGGTGAAGTTATGTAAACTGTTTTTTTGTTAATCTGGTGTTTTTGGGACATTGATTTCAGTTGAGAAATAGTCTTTACATTTCTAAGAGAACGTTGGTGTATTTTTCTGAACATTTTCCTTCTTTATTTTATTATTAAATTAATTAAAAAAATTCTAAAGTTGATGTTTCATTTTGGGCCACCACTATGTACAGTATATGTATAGAAAAAAAAGGAAAAAAATAATAGATTTGCATAAAAATACTACTAAATTAATTTGAATAAAAATACAAGTATATAACAATTAATTATTTGAAACATTTTTTAGTGAAATAACTTTTTAAAGGTAGCCATAACACTTTTTATGACGTTTGATTGGCGACTTTGACAGTTCTATTTTCCCGATGTGTTCGTGTCGAGTGTTTATTTGAGTTGATTGTGTTTATTTAATGGGCCGTATGTTCGGAATTCATGTTTTGTTTTTTTTGCAGATATATGGTAGATAATTATTAGATACGATAGCCTTAGATTCATGACACGTAAATCAAATGTCACTGTCAAAATCTTATTTCGCTCATTGCTGACCACCATATTTATTGTGTTGCACTCTTTGGCCGAGTTAAATTGAATCTGTATAAAAACTAAGCCAAAATATAGGAAATTAGCATTAAAAACAGTTAACTATAGCGGATCTATACCTAGCATTAAGTGTACAATGTGCTGGCCCAGGCTCCATACATTTCTGAAACATCTCCTTTAATACTCTCCCAGTATTAAATTCAAACATTTTTACGTGATTACTGGGATTTACAACTGTGTGACTGTACAGTGTACACGTGTGCTATTATAATATTGACTATGTAGCACATGTTTTTATCTTTGCATTTCTTATATGGATTTGCCTCTAAGTATAGTATATAAATATAGTATTTTAAATTTGAAAACCCGTTTTACAGAAAATGTACTTTAGCACTTCGTCTTCGTTCAGTCTAGTGTATGAGCTACAAAAAGTGTGGCAAAGAATCTATACTAATATATAAAGCTGAAGAGTTTGTTTGTTTGTTTGAACGGGCTAATCTCAGGAACTACTGTGTCCGAATTGAAAAATTCTTTGCATTGGATAGCTCCTGAATCCAGGAAAGCTTTAGGCTATATTTACTTTCTTTTGTTTCCAAATTGTTTTCCAAACTTGCACGCTGTTATTAAATTATCTATAATATTCATTTAGAAGCTATAATATTCATTTAATTGCTAATCCATGGCTCCGTAAGTTCGAAAAATGTGTCTTCTCAACAAAGTAAATACCGCAATGAATGTTGTTGTACTGTCAAAACGAATTTTACGTAATGATTGCTATTTATAGAAACTTAGGCAATTACCGTAGGTACCTTCAGGTTTTGTTTTGCGCAATACTTTTGTTTTTATAGTGGCCATTTTTTAAATAGATCTAGTATTTTAAATGGCCTAGTGTCCTAGATTCTAATAATCAACTTTAATTACATTCTTGCCGATAATCGATACGCTAATCAATACCGTTACCGGATACGTGATCTATATTCCCGTAATTGATATTCTTTTTAATCAACATACATCAAACTTTACTCAATAAACGTCTTATTTCTAAACTAAGTTAATTATTTACGAGACCTTTAACTCATAGTTCCATTAATTAGTTTCCATAATTAATGCAAAAGTGATTTTATTGACAGTTAAATTGAGTTATTTTTCGAATCTATTTATCAAATCAACTCTGCGAATTGATTTATAAATTAAGCAGTAGATTCATATATTATTTGCTGTCCTGTCAGTGCAGATTTATGTATTACTAGCTTTCCGCCCGCGGCTTCGCCCGCGTGGAGTTCGGTTATATCGCGCTTTTTAGATTTCCCTCGGGAACATCAAATTTTTCCGGGATAAAAGGTAGCCTATGTTCTTTCTCAGGGTCTAAAGATTGTCTGTGCCAAATTTCATCAAAATCGGTTCAGAGGTTTAAGCGGGAAAGCGTAACAGACAGACAGACAGACAGACAGATAGACAGACAGACAGACAGACAGACAGAGTTACTTTCGCATTTATAATATTAGTATGGATGATCCTTGATCTTGCTGTTTTAATTTAAAAAATTGCAGATTTTTTTTTTGCTGTCCGTGCATACTAAACCTGGCTTATTTTCTGTCGGAGTGAATGTGACCAACCAACCGTATTAAATAATAATGCTTCCTATGGTCACCACAACACTTCGCCACAATTCACAGAAACTTTCATAAAAGAAAGACACAAGAAAATCTTAGCCACAACCAGAGACACTAAGTACGCAGACGTGTTCGCAATCAGCAAGGGATATCCGTTACGGCGCAATATCTACAACACGACCTGTTCAACAATACGTGATAGTACAAAAATTCAATCTAAATCAGGTGCGTATTTCCTCATGAGAAAAAAAGCTTCCTGTCTGATGATTTTTTGTGTACGACGGTTACTCAGTGTGACATAAAACAGTAGAATAACAAACGAATTAGTGCCCAAATGTATGCAGTCTTAGTCGATTTCTTTAAGAAGTCGGCTCATCTTTTTTTTCTATTAAAACTAGCTTTCCGCCCGCGGCTTTTTTGATTTTTGGATTTCCCTCGGGAATATAATTCTTTTTTCGGGTTAAAAAGGACCCTATTATTTAATTCGGACTTTTAACGTTCATTATCATCATCAGCAACACATATCAGGCACAGGTCTCCTCTCATACAGAGAAGGATTGAGCGCAATCACCACGCTTGCTCAATGCGGGTTGGCGATTTCAGACTTAAAGTCCAGGTTTCCTCAATATTCCTTCAGTCATTGGTGTCCAAGATATACTTAGAAAGTACATATAACTTTAGAAAAGTTACATTGGTACTTGCCTGCAATCGAACCCGCGCACTCATACTTGATGCTTTATTCGGATCGTTGTGGTGTCAATAACGTAAAGGTGGAAACTTGAAAACTTATCTACGTGGAGGGTGTCTCGACTCCAAAAATCGTCTGTTCCCCGACAAACTGGACAAGCCTACAGCCAATTCAATTTGCCTACACTACAAGTTATGCCAATAATTCCAGCAAATAGTAGCGAACGTGCTACGCCTAAATTAATCGCGGCGGCTTGGATCCATTCTCTACCACGGCTTACTCATTATCAGCCGATTTCCCGAAACGAAATTAAGAAAGAAATAATGGCTTGTGTAAAAAATGTTTATACAGCGTCAGTCCACTTTCTATAGTCTTATTGTGCCGGGATGTTGTTTGTTTTTGTCAACTAAAACCAGACGGTACCTACTTCTGTTCGTACACGTTTTAAGGTCATTTTCACTTTCGTCCGTATTGTGGGCAAGTGTCGTCGGGCACACAAGTATTTACAATTTAAATGTACGGGATGCGGCGAATCGCGAGGATTTTAATTCAGTTTTTTTTTTTTTTGGATTGTGTATGTTTTATTAATGCTCGCCCTTTGCTTTGTTTTTTTGTACCGTATGCAAATTTTAGAGTATATACGAATTAATGTGGCTTGTTTTAATTTCGTGGGTTGTTTTATGTAAAAGTTGAAGCGAAAATGTGCTAAGTGATTGTTATAACCCTTTTACTGCATAATGACTAAATATATTTTATTATTTAGATATCCTTTGTAAACTTTTATTACGGATAGGGTTAGTGGTAGTAAATATTTTTATATGGATGGATGGCTATATGTGTGTTTGTTACTCTTTCAAGCAAAAACTAAACGTATTTAGATGAAATTTGATGCACAGATATTTTATAACCAACATTAATACACAGAATTCTTTTAATCCCGATAGTCCCACCAGATCAAACAACATCCGGAACAAGCGGGGTAGATCAAAGAAGTGCTGGCTTGACGTTGTAAGAGATGACATGCGTGCCAACAAGCTCTTACCACGGGATGCTAAAGATCGTGCGAAATGGAGGAGAATATGCAGGAAAGCGGACCCCGGGCTCCAACGCGAAAGCCGCGGATGCAACCGGGATAAACGCTGAGATGATGAGTCCCACCAGATCAAAGCTTATGCGAGTAAAGCCACGGGGCGCAGCTCGTAACATAAGAAGAAAACAGGACACATATTTAAAAGAAAGAAAACAATATTTTTTTTACTTGGTACACACACAGGAAATACAAAAATCAAAGAAATACAGGATAAAGAGATAACAAGACAAGAGAAAGAGATACAAGAGTGATAGAAAAGGTGATAGAAAGACTTAAAAACCACTCCATGCATTCACCATCATCCTGACATCTCTTACGGGGTTCACAAAGACCGATGCCTCCTGGGTCAAGGTTGCGGTTGGTTAAAAAAGAAACCGTGGTCCTGGCACAGGCAAGTAAAGGAACACGGGTGGGTTTTAGTCAGTAAAAGTCTGACATGCCATTCCGCTCCGCCCAGATTCGAGAGAGAGGTCATTTGATGATTTCCCACCCAGAACAAAAAAAAAAAGCATTCACTACCTATATTGGGATTAGGGTTGTAACGGATCTTCGCCTCCGCTTCCGTTACTGCGGAAGTTCCGCAAGAAATCGTATCTTCGCTTCCGCCTCCGCCTCCGCACAATTTTTAGCGGAGTTATAACGGAGGTTTATTTACGTATTTATAAAATAAATAATGCGAAAGCTGCGACGCTCGACAACCGTCCGGCCGCGTTTGAGCGCGAAATGGTCAAGAATCAACTAGTGCGAGGCGGGAATGCGGCAAACACAATTTGTTTCTCCTTAATTTTCATTACAAGAAGGTAATTTTTTTTTTTCACAAGTATACTACTATTAATGTACGTATTAAAAATATTTTTTTTTTTCATTAACCATAAATTTCAATTTTTTCTATATGTACTTTCACCTCCGCCTCCGCCTCCGTTAACCTCCGCATCCGCGGAGGTGAGACTCGTCGCCTCCGCCTCCGTTAACAAGCCTCCGTTACAACCCTAATTGGGATCATGAGCCTGCAGAGAGGCATTAACTAAAAAGGCATTCACTATCGTGGGATCATGAGCCTGCAGAGAGGCATTAACTAAAAAGGCATTCACTATCGTGGGATCATGAGCCTGCAGAGAGGCATTAACTAAAAAGGCATTCACTATCGTGGGATTATGAGCCTGCAGAGAGGCATTAACTAAAAAGGCATTCACTATCGTGGGACGATGAGCCTGCAGAGAAGCATTAACTAAAAGGCTAAGCAATCTGGAGATTTCTTATTCTAACCTTGAAGTTGTAAAAACTAGTTTTAAAACTGCTAATAAAGGCTATATTTGAAAGCTCACATCTGCTTTATTTCAACGCATTAATAAAAACGTTCCAAGGCAGTTTGTAAAAGATCGCAATTAAGGATAATACAACCCGTTCGTTTTATAATAGCATATAAGAGTAACAACAATTTAAATTTCATTATCTCATTGATGTATATTAAAGTTAATTACATTCAACGGCTATAATTATCTTCTTTTAAGCAAAAGTTTAAGCTTGCTTTCTGCCCGCAGCTTTGCTCGCGTGGTTTGTGTAAAAAATAAGTTCATTTATATAAAAACTGGTGGACTGATTTTGTTAAAAAAAAATTATGGAGATACCATACCAAATTTTAACAAAATCAGTCTAACCGTTTCGAAGATTAACGGGGAAAAACAAACAACCAGACAAAACAAAAATTAATATTTTTTTTTGTTTTTTAAGTAGGTATCATGCTTACCATATGTATAATTATGTATTATTTTATATGATATATTTAATTTTAAAAAAATCAGTCATTACAAACAGGGACTTCAAATTTATTTATGTGTTTAAATTAAAAGCTGACTCAAAGCTGTCATCGATTGTACCGTGTCCCACAAAAACGGCCGTAGTTAAATTGAGTATTCTTTTTAATATTTGATTTGCCCTTAAATGTACCGATGATAATAGCCTTTTTATTTCTTAATAGTAAGTAAATAAGTAGCGTCACGGTACTATTCGCCGCGTGGTCGGCTGGGGTTTAGGTTAGGACACCATTTTCCGTTACTGAATAGTTATAAGAAATACATTTTTTATTTGTTTATAAAATCAAAAGTCGTCTATTCAAATTAGGCTGAGAATCAGCACTTTTTGAACATCAACGTTACATAAGCTACGATACACCACGTACCATGCCAGGTAGCCACGCCAAAATAAAAAAAATATTGAAAATAGAAAGTGGCCCTAGGCCCATAAGACAGTCCCCCCAGAACGCCCGCCCTTCGCCACTTCCTAGTGCTTTCGCTGGGAAGAAAAAGTGGCAGAACAAACTCCCCAGCAGCACAGCTTTATGTTTATGTAAAAAAAACACGTGACTTCATACCTCGGATAGCATTTATTAAGCCGTTGGTCGTGGCTGTCATTCGTAGACCTTTGACAGTCGTTACGGGTCGTCAGAAGTCCGGAAGTCTGAAAACTGAATCTGCCCAAGGAGTATCATATTACCTTTTTTTTGTTGGGATGGAAAATCATCAAATAACTTCTCCCGCTCTGGGCGGAGCGGAAGGGTGTGTCAGACTTTTACTGACTAAAACCCACCCGTGTTTCTTCACTTGCCTGTGCGACGGCCAGGGCCACGGATTCTTGTTTAACCAACCCGCAACCCTGCCCCAGGAGGCATCGGTCTTCGTGGACCCCGTCACGATGTGCTGATATCTCTTTGAGGCGCGCGTGAAACACGACGCGCCGTCGACTCAGGCCTGGTCCTAACCTAGCGGCGAGCTGCCCACTGCTAACCACCCGCAGGTCCGCGCCTACGGTGGCTGGGAGTTCAGTGTCGTCTCCCGACCAGGGCGTCTCCTGTGGCGGCTAGTGGCAAATGGGCGCTGGGATTCCAGCTGCCTCACGCGCTCCGCCTTCTCTTGTGCCAGCATCACTTCTTCGCAGAAGGAAGTGATGGCCTGCCATGCACTCTCGCTCCGGACTATGGCGCCTCTCTAGCCACTCCTCAAAGAAAGGACTTACCGCCGCTATCGTGGCGTGCCCAGTATGGTATTACCTAGTAACTGGACTGTGGAAATCAGACAGGTAGTTGCTCCTTGTAATGGTCATCATCATCCCAGCGTTAATCCCAGTCGCATCCGAAGCCTTTTCAGCTTTGGAGTCTGGGGTCCGCTTTACCAGTCCAACTGCTGATATGGCTAAACTTCGACATTTTCCGTGAAGCGACTGCCGTCTGACCTCCACAACCCGAAGGCGACATCGAAGCATTGCAGTTAGACCAATTGTTGGACTTTTGAGGGCTCCAACAACCCGTAACGACTGCCACTAGATGTTCGTATGGCAACCGGGACCAACGGCTTAACGTGCTTTCCGAGGCACGACCAGACCAGTGCCAGTATTCATATTCATGCATACAAATACTTGCACTGTGCGGGGATCGAACCCGCGCCACCTTGCGCAGCGGCCGCGTCCGCTACCGCTACGCCACGGAGGCTGTCTGTGTGAGGCTCCTTGTAATGGTATTTAGCTGAATTAGATTAGACTAGAAACCAAACCCAATATAATTGAGAAAAATCTGGACGATGATGGTCTTAGTACCATCATCATCTCCCTAGATCTTCCTAGTTTTTTTTTTTTTTTTTTGTTAATATTTTTTACGCTAAATGATCGAAACTAATTAATCAGTAGATAAGCTTCTCAGTGAGACGGGATGGGCCGGAATTTAACACGCGAGCCTAGTGCGGGTTGTTTGAGTATACCAACCCAAATTATAAAAACTAGTTTGAAGCGTAATGAATAAACCATCCTAAGACAAAATAGACACTACGCCGCGCCACGCGACGGGGCGCAGATAACACGACACGCGCCTGATTTTTCACCCATCCTAATTTGGCTCCGTTTCTCGCGCCCCGTCGCGTGGCGCGTTGTTGTGAGTGAACCGTCTAATCGTTGCATTGAAAAACCTGTATCAAGGCACGGGAGCGTGGGATTTGGCACAAGAAAAGAAAGGCTATCGCCCAACGTGCAGTGAAATTGGATGAAAAGGATGTATAATTAAGTGGGGGTAATAAATTGTATAATTTGGGACTAAGAAAAGTTTGGTTGACTTTTTGATTATTATTTTTTATGTATATACTTTCGTATGCAGTAAAATAATGCTTTCAGGGTGCTGTTAATTGCTTCTGTAGCGCCTCAGGAATGTTTTGCCAGAGCCAGTTCCAACAGCATTCTGGGACTTATTGCAGACAGGCTAGATTGCTGTATTTTTCATCTCGGCTAGATTACGGCTGTGTTGTGTGTTTTTGTGTAATATTGTTGTTTTCGTTGTGTATTTTTTATTTTATTTTTACTCTCAATAAAGAATTTATTATATTACTAGCTTTCCGCCCGCGGCTTCGCCCGCCTGAAATTCGGTTATATCGCGCTTTTTAGATTTCACTCGGGAATATCATTTTTTTCCGGGATAAAAGGTAGCCTATGTCCTTTCTCAGGGTCTAAAGATTGTTTGTGCCAAATTTCATCAAAATTGATTGAGAGGTTTAGGCGGGAAAGCGTGCCAGACAGACAGACAGACTGACAGACAGACAGACTGAGTTACTTTCGCATTTATAATATTAGTATGGATTATAATTCAAGAAGACAAATGCTGCCAGGCCTTCAGCAGATATAACTGAGAGCCATATTATCTGTGGTCGTGATGCTCAAAATTGCGGGATTGATGAAAAAGAATCCTTCAGATCTCAAAGTACTTAATAGACTTAGATAGTACACTTATTCCTGTAGGAAACGCCCTCACAAAATTAACTGTGGAATCACAGATTCTTTAGCATAAACCAGTCAGAACATAAAACTCCTACCCATTTCGTAGTTACTCCACGCAGTAGTTACAAAAGAATAAACGGTGACAATAGAATTTTATTATCGATAGAGGCTTTGTCCGATTTATTAATTGAATTTTATCGATACATCAGTATCGATAGAGATGGTTTCAAGAATCGATTGTGATCATGGGAAAAAATATTGAGTTGTAAGAGATCATAAAAATAAAGATGGTATAGAGTACTTTGCCCTGCAGTAAGGTATGACAAGAGCATAACAGACATAAAAAGAGATAGGATTATATGAACAGATCAGAGTATATGACAAAATACTATATGTGACGAAGTCAGCGATGGCGGAGCAGTAGGGTACTCGCCATCTTGTTGTGGTGGTTCACTCAAAAAAACTGAGTTTATAGGAAGGAAGACGGCAGTTGAGCGAGGTGATGCAAAACCCAACAACACGACCAACGATGCTGCGCAAGAGGGAGATTGATCTGGAGGGTGGAGGGTCCACGACCAAACTCCCGACACAACAACATTTGGCACATCGTACACAGCACACATCGCAACACAACTGGTCAGACCCGTCCTTCTTACGGCTTCGCCAGACATCATGCCGGAACACGATGAGTCGCTTGGCGGCAAGACTTTGTCTAGTGGGTGGTATCTTCACCGAGAAAACTCCGAAAATAACGTATCTTGTGTAACTCAATTTATATCTAACTTTATATAATTTACCAGCTGCATAAGTTTCGATCCCTTGGGAATATCGACTACGTGTTAATTATGGTTATATGCTAACTTTATTATACCTTCTACAAAGGTTAACCAACTCTCATCCATTCATCCATCAATCTACACAAACATTTACGTTTATAATATTAAAAAGATTTCAACTGTTTACTATCAGTCTTTAGTTTATATACTACATTATACTATAATTTAACGACACGGGCCCGGATAGTCAGAGTAATGGTCTAACAAAAACGCTAAAATGTCTAAAGAATTTCATAAAAACTTCAACACGACACAACTCTTGATTTATTCAAATCGATAGATGAAAGAATATCGTGTCGGACAGTTCATTCATTAAATTTGGTACGATAAAAACTAGTTTCTTTTTGGTTCTTTCTTTACACTATCTATTTTAATGATTGGCCGACTCAAATAGAATGGGTTAGGTGATTATCACACTGCTACGCGCCACGCAGCGTAGCGCGCGTAAGTATACACGCGCATTTAAACTCACACAGAAAACGCCTTGCCTTATGTTCATAATGGTTAAATAATTCCCTTTTGACACTGTTTATCGTTATTTTATTTAATTCAGTAAAAATGCCACTAACTAAATAAAATTTTACTATTCATATTACTTTTCTGAATATTAATTTATTTTAATTATTAATGTAATTCGACACCTTCGCCTATTTTTATGTTGGCATAAATGTTTATGGCTTTAGGAAGCTAACATATATTTTCTTAAAACAAGTTAATAAAAACTACTAATAAAGTTTCTTCCACATTCTTATAGTAGTTATTCGATACTTTGTAAACATAACTTAGGCTGCCTCCAATGGACAAGCAAGAAGACGTGCTGGAAGACTCCTTAGAAGATGGCGGGACAATCCAGACAGAATAAAGAAGCCCTCTAAATTGGTCATATACAAGACTGAAATTTATAGGGAGAAGTAATGAAGAATTGCACCCTAATTGCTAACACTCATTCACCGTCGGGGGCCTACCCACGCTGCGTCTTCCGGTGCGTGAGTAGGCCCCCGGCAAGGTGGACAACGATGGATGCGGAAGGCGCAGAACCTTTCATCGTGGAGATCCTTGGGGGAGGCTTATATCCAGCAGTGGACGTTTTCGACTAAAATGATGACGATGATGAATCACCGACAATTTGAATCATTTTTAAGCATATTCCTAATCCATCACTCTATATTCTCTACTAGATTGTGGAGTATAAACAACAAGCTTTCATTTGATTTACGCAATATATATTGAAACAAATAGGTAACACACAAAATAAATATCCATTACAAAATAATTACACAAAACCTTTTGTTTCGAAAACAAAAGCCAACCCTTCCCGTTAGAACAAAAGATAAACAACGAACAATACACGTTATTGATCGGGCAAGTTATTAATAGAGCATAATAATAAATAGGGCACGTTAATAACAGGGCATAAGTATTTGTATAACGTAAAGTACCGAGTTAATTAAACGAGAGCGGAACGGTGGTAGGCCAAACATAGGCTGCCGGCAGAAGTTACCACCCACCAGACAAAGTCTTGCCGCCAAGCGATTCGTTGTGTTCCGGCATGATGTCTGTTGAAGCCGTACGGAGGACGGGTCTGAGCAGTTGCGTTGCGATGTATATACATGGTACAATGTGACAAATGTTGTTGTGTTAGGAGTTTGGTCGTGGAGGTTCTCCAGTTCAATCTCTCTCTGGCGCAGCATTGTTGGTCGTGTTGTTGGGTTTAACATTGCATCACCTCGCTCTACTCCCGTCTTCCTTTCAAGACACTAAGTTTTTTTAAGTGAATAGGCTTAATAAACTAGCGCGCTTTAGCATCAACGACTGCATCACTGCTTACTATCAGGTAGGATTGCGGTCACTAGTTTATATTTAATTATGTACCTATATATATTAAAAAAAATCACTTCTTTTACCTTTGCAGGTTGCTTAACCCAATGCAAACTTACATATACCTATGTATTATAAAATTGTCTGATAGATGGTAATTTCTGCCGGCAGCAAATAAATCATAATTACATAATATAAAAAAGCTAAAACTAAAATCTGTCTATAATATTTATTATAAGCTAAAACTTAAAAAGGGAAAGAGCTCATTATGTATCTAAATTTTGTCCGCTTCTGTAAATGGCGAAATTGCCCAAAAGGCTGGCAGCATTGCTAATTTGACAAATAAGACGGCAATGATTATTATTTTGCCTAAATCTATTGGTAGTGGTTAATGAAAAGATTAACGAGATAGTGAAAGCTTTACCTAAATATCTTTTACCCAAAGACATTAAAATGATTAACAAAATCTCTTTTCCATTATTAAGAAAGTGTTCGACAAAGTGTCATTAGTGGGAAACCGATATTTTGAAAACCAATTTCTTGCCCTTTGAACATTACGAGATAAAACTGATAATATTATTGCTTCACTCATCAAAGAAAATAACAATAAGAGATGAAAGTTTTTATTCAATCGTAAGGGCCAGGCCCGAGTCGACGGCGCGTCGTGTTTCACGCGCGCCTCTTAGAGATGTCAGCACATCGTGACGGGGTCCACGAAGACCGATGCCTCCTGGGTCAGGGTTGCAGGTTGGTTAAACATGAAACCGTGGCCCTAGCCGTCGCACAGGCAAACGAAGAAACACAGGTGGGTTTTAGTCAGTAAAAGTCTGACACGCCCTTCCGCTCCGCCCAGAGCGGGAGAAGTTATTTGATGATTTCACATCCCAAAAAAAATAAAAAAAAAGAAAGGTGTTGTCAATCGTAAAAACACGAACTCTGACAGAGCTTCCTGGCAGAGTTTTCTCGATGGTAGGCCATAACATCGGCTGCCGGCAAAAGTTACCACCCACCAGACAAAGTCTTGCCGCCAAGCGATTCGTCGTGTTCCGGCATGATGTCTGGTGAAGCCGTACGGAGGACGGGTCTGGGCAGTTGTGTCGCGATGTGTGGCGGGTACGATGCGCCAAATGTTGTTGTGTCGGGAGTTTGGTCGTGGAGAGTCTCCAGATCAATCTCCCTCTAGCGCAGCTTCGTTTGGTCGTGTTGGTCTTAGGTTTAACCTTGCATCACCTCGCTCAACTGCCGTCATCCTTCCTATTCCTTAGTTTTTTAAGTGAATAGGCTTAATAAACTAGTGCGCTTTACCATCAACGATTGCGTCACTGCTTACCATCAGGCGGGATTGCAGTCAAGCACTGGTTTGTAATAATTAAAAAAAAGAGCATCGTTGCAAACTGAATAGAACACTTAATTTAACATAGTTTACATCTACATACATAATTTACGTTTCATGATATTACTAACGGTACACTGAGATGACACGCGATGCTGCGTGTTTTTCGACTACTGTTATCTGGTATGTGTATTAGCGTATGTTTTTATACGGGATACCTTTTGTATTTTTCTTTCTTCAGTCATTACACTGATAGAAGTAAGCATTTACTCATCATCATCATCTAAGCGTTCATCCCAGTCACATCCGAAGCTTTTTCAGCTTTGGAGTCTGAGGTTTGCTTTACCGGTCTAACTGCTGGTTTGGCTAAACTTCGTTATTTTCCGTGAAGCGACTGCCGTCTGACGTCCACAACCCGAAGGCGATATCGAAGCAATCCAGTTAGACCAATTATTGGACTTTTGAATTAAGCATTTAGTAATAAGGGATTATTGCATCAATTCTGCCAATAAATATGTAATTTTAACTCCAAGACGTTGCTTGGAGGTGTTAAATTAACCTATTTTTTTTTTAAATAATTATTTGACTCGAATTGATGACCGTAATCCCGCCTAATGGTAAGCACTGATGCAATTGTTGATGGTAAACGCGTAAGCTTATTAAGAGCCTATTCTAGCCGCAAAGACACTTAAATTGTAGTCAGACGGAAACACCGCTGCTGGCAAATTGTTCCAGTCCCACGATTTACGAAGTATAAAAAAGACGAGGCCAAATGCTTCGTACAGTTCGTAGTGGTATTAACAACGTAAGGTAAGGGATACTCACCGTACGACGACGGGTCGTGCGATGATGGAACGGAGATGGGGGAATTAAGTCTACTCTCTGCTGGCTGGTTACTCTGCGCCTGTGTTCCAGGCTTGATATAAAACTTCTATATATCATTCGATTTATACAAATACAACAATGTATTAATAAAAGTTTTTCTGTCACGGATACGACAAATTATTAAAACTATACAGATTTACTAACCCAAATCTACTAATATGCCACGTCATACGGAATTCCCGATGTTCATTCACGGACATTCAAGATGGCGCATCTGACCCAGAACAGCGTGTCTTATGTAAATTTTATAATTCGCTGACTCATTAGATCGATTCAGTCCCAAGAGTACGTAAGTTGCACTGGTGGCAAATGGTATATGAGTAATAGAACCGAAGGTGATTTAAAATATTAAGTTCAATATTTGATAGGTTCTTGCCTATACGTCTTCATAGAAACTGTCATCCACCGAATATTGTTGTAGTGTAGGCCGGCTACAAGGTAGCGCGGGATGCATACAAAGATCCAAGCTTATATAGAATACGGTGTCAATTATATTAGGATTTTGGTTTTATAAGTAGACCTACCTACTTCTTAGGTCAGAAATGGGTGAAGACGTTCTAACAATATAATTTTAAATGAATTCAATAGTCGTTTAGTAGCAGCACCTATTAGGTATGCTTTGGAATAGGCAACTAGATTCGTCTTTCTGACTGGTCGACTCCTTGACCATCTAAAAGTGCTTGTAATTGGTTTAATTGCTTTTATTTTGATAAACAACCACTATGGCAGTATAAATGAAAATAAATGTAGATATTAAGGGTCATGTTACAACTTACAATCGGCATCAAGTTCTCAGATCTCTTAAGTCAGAGTCAAATACATTTAACACCCGCCAGACGCTCCATCTCCTCATAAAATAATTGAAAAGACGAAGATGCAAGCGAAACCTGGGTAGGCGAAAAATTCTAAGAAAAGAAGCTAGCTAAATCACGTTGGCTACTCTGAGTGGGCAGTAAAGGTCTGACGATTATTCCACGAAAAGGTATTCTGTGGAGACTGTTAATCTAATGCAAATTGCTCGGACGGCACTTTTGACTTATAATAAGGTGAGCGGTGTTAACATTCTTTCAAAGAAAACGCTCCCTAGTTAACGGTTAATTGTTGTTTTTCTCGGTGGTAGGCCATAACATCGGCTGCCGGCAGAAGTTACCACCCACCAGACAAAGTCTTGCCGCCAAGCGATTCGTCGTGTTCCGGCATGATGTCTGGTGAAGCCGTACTGGTTTGAGCAGTAATTGTGTTGCGATGTGTACCGGGTACGATGCGCTAAATGTTGTTGTATCGGGAGTTTGGTCGTGGAGAGTCTCCAGATCAATCTCTCTCTGGCGCAGCATCGTTGGTCATGTTGGTCATAGGTTTAACATTGCATCACCTGGCTCAACTGCCGTCATCCTTCCTATTTCTAAGTTTTTTAAGTGAATAGGCTTAATTAATTAGTGCGCTTTACCATCAACGATTGCGTCACTGCTTACCATCAGGTGGGATTGCAGTCAAGCACTAGTTTATAATTATTAAAAAAAATATATATAATTAAAATTGATGATATCTAACGTTTAACAGAAAGTGTGAAGCTCGATTTTAAATTGTTTCAGTGTTTTTGCCAGAGCTCAGGCATTTTGTAGCCTATATAAATTTGGTATTGTTACAAACAGCATTAAGCTATATTTTGATTAACTACAACATAACATTACGCCTGTAATCCCGAAAGGTAGGCTGAAGTGTACTCTATCGTAAATATTAAGTACTAGCTGCGCGTTTCACTCGCGTTTTTTTGTATGCCCCACTGCTTTTGGTCGCAGCGTGATGTTATATAGCCTAAAGCCTTCCTGGATAAATGGGCTATCCAACGCAAAAATAATTTTTCAAATCGGACCAGTAGTTCCTGAGATTAGCGCGTTCAAACAAACAAACAAACTCTTCAGCTGTATATATTAGTATAGATTTGTAGGAGTCCTTTGTCAGTTGTATTTTATTGTAGCTTAGACGTTCTAAATTGTTACTCATACTGGTATGTAGGTAACAATGTGTCCTAAAATTATGTAATCTTCGTTTATCAGTATTCCAAGCATTCGATGTAAGATACAAAGCTGGTACAAAATACAGCAACATACTAAGCCTTCAGAAATTCAAATAATGTGGGACAGTGAACGGCAGATATTCTGAATTATACGCATTCTAGATACGGTATTCTCCGTATGGTATTATTATCTTCATATGATAGATAATAAGATTATATTTCAGACTTAGTTATTCGTTATAACAAATTTCCAAATATTAATTTAGCCAAGCTTAAGAAAAGAATAAATATCTTTAGAATGTTTGAAAATATGGACAGATTACTAGATTATTAGTAATCTGTCCATATTCTACACATATTACAGATTTAGCTATGCGTTATAACAAATTTCCAATACATACGTAACTACCTTTAGCAACTGTTTTAGGTAATTTTACCAAATATTAATTTATCCAAGCTTAAAAAAGAAATAAAAAGTTCTAGATTATTTGAAAATATAAACAGATTACTTCTTTGGTTAGCTACCACTAACGATACCTTGGAAGAAGTAAAAATTTGAGCTAACAAAAATAATGCCAGTACCTACTACTACCTACTAGTACCTAGTACTGGCATTATTTTTGTTAGCTCAAATTTTCGTTTTGTCGAGAATCTTTAGTTACTCATCCATTGTGACGCGAAACCTGGTAATGAATAAACCACTATAGGTTCTTCTTCTTCTTCCTCTTCCGCCTATAGAGGTCCACTGCTGGACAAAGGCCTCCCCCAAAGTTTTCCATTACATTGGGCGGTTTGCCATAATCCTCACGCTTGGCAGACAGGTTGGTGATCGCAGTAATTTGATATTCCACAGGAGAAGCACCAGGCTGCTGCCCGCTTCCCTGGTGAGAGTTCCCTTACAACACCCACGAGAGGATATGGGTTGGTACTATTCTAAGCCCGGTACCACACGAAGGCATACCAGAGGAGTATATAGGTTCTTAATTAGTACAAATACTACCCACTAACTAGTTATTCAACACTTGAAATAAGACTTCATAGTGTAGCTTTTACTTCACATTTCTCACTTGCCTACCAGACCCTATATCGTAAAAGGCTCCGCTGAGCAAAGGTCGGCTGTCAGTCTGTGTGACAGTGACTGTGTTTGTGGATGCACGCGTGGATTGTTTCCATGCCTCTATGAGCAAGAGGAGTGCGTCGCTGGTGCGGCGAGTGCGGGGGTAGCGCGAACAGCATGCTCGCCGCGCTTGCGGGAGGGATTGATTGCTCCATCATCTGCCACTGTTGTAAGCGGCAAGTGGTGGACTGATGCGATCAAATTGAGATTGTAATTATGTTTATTATAGTTATTGCAGTATGTATGACTTTTTTATTTAAATTGTTGAATTTATTAATATTTATAATCACTTCTATGAATGTATGATTAAGTGTTGTATTTGTAATGTTACTATTTTTAATTTATTTATTTGTTTGGCTCAGGCAAGAAAGTCCCATAATAAAATACGTTAATACTATACTATAACATGCAATGAAAACAAATATAAAATACTATAGGTACTTAACTTTATAAACTCTGTATAAAAGTAAACTCATACACGATTATTTTGCAGCATCGGCGTCGTGTATTGCGCTGTGTCAGGTATCCGGCCACGGAATCGCCGGAAAATAACGCCTTTCGGCCAAAATTCTGGAGACATGAATTTCTCGAGATCCTCAGTTGGCACTCCCACCACAAAGGAATTAAATAAAGAAAATATCATAAATCTTTTTACATCTTATAAAATAACCACAATCCACAATACACCACTTTTATAGAGAACGTAGCACTGCTGCCGATATATTATACATAAAAAAAAAAATACACTGTACTGTATACATCCCATCCCAATTAATTATACTGTATACGTCCCAAAAATATCTCCTAGTACGTGGTGATCATCCCTTACCGGAGAATTTCATCACCACGATTCACAAAAATGACGTATTGGTACAACGCCATCTGTTATCTACAAGCAGTACTAAGCTAATGACAAATTTTGACTTTAGTAATAATTGAAACAGATTAGACAGGTATGAGGTATAAAACCAGTCGTGTGCAAGTCCGATTTGCACTTGGCAGCTTTTTTTATATAGTTAGAGAAAGGATGTGAACAGGCTTTTTTAACATAACATGTGTAGTTACACATGGGAACATATAACCGGATCATTTATCGACAGCATAAAAAACAGGCCTGTCACTCAAAATATAAACCTAGCAATATTAATGTGATTTCCTTTCGAGATCAAGTGTCTCAACTTTCAAACTCTATGACAGATTCAAATGTACTGAAGATTCTAGAATATCTCCGCCATAAAGCATTACATCTGGTTGTCCTTTCTATTTCTAAAGTCGAAGCGCTGTGACAAGATCAAGTTAGGATTGGTACACATTATGCAGATTTTTTTTTTATTTTTGTTTCCCACACTAGTAATTTCTCATGTGTCGTGGGTGCTCTTAAAAACATTTAAAGGCCCATACACAAACGGCCCGACCCGGAACAACTAAGTAAGTAGTTATTCCGATATCCTAATTAACATTACTTTTGCTTTACTTTGTGTACATTATTTTCACCACCATTGTTTTCAAAACAGTGAAGAAAAGCATCATGAGGAAACCGGCATGTCCTAGATGCAAAATTTCGAAGGCATGAATCTACCAATTCGCACGGCCTGCAAGTGAAGGCCATACAAATATTTGTTCCGTGCAGGAATCGAACCCGCGATACGCGAACGCAGCAGTTGAGTTTCGGCCACTGCAATCGTGTTGTATTTGTACGTTCTTGATGATATTTTAATTTTATTGTTGTTAGAAGTGATAAATATCCTAACATCATTTTTTTTTACATATTATAAACCAGCGCTTGACCGCAATCCTGCCTGATGGTAAGCAGTGACGCAATCGTTGATGGTAAAGCGCACTAGTTTATTAAGAGCCTATTCACTCTAGCCTTGAAGACACTCAAATTGTAGTCCGACGGAAACACCGCCGCTGGCAAAATTTTCCAGTCCCTCGATGTACGCGGTATAAAGGAGGAGGCGAAACGCTACGTCCGGATCGTAGTGGTGTTAACAACGTAAGGGTAGAAACCAGCCGTACGACGGGTCGTCCGCTGGTGGAACGGAGATGGGGGAATTAAATCATTCAATTCCCTCGCACACTCCCCGAAATGCATCCTATAGAACACCGAAAGGCTGGCTACTCTACGCCTGTGCTCTAGGCTTGATTGTTCTCTCTGCTCAGTGCTCTAGGGTTATTGTTGGGCATGATTGTTATTTATTTTTTTAATAATGAGTTTGTCTTTGTAATTGGGTTGTAATGACATATGTGTCATTGGAAATAAGACGTGTCTATGTATGCATATGCATCATCATCATTTCAGCCGAGAGAAGTCGGTCCTGCGCCTCTTGCATCCAGCGGTTTCCCGCGACCTTCAGCAGGTCATCGGTCCACTTTGTTGGGGGCATCTTCCGGTACGTGGTCGGCACTCTTGAACCCGTCGGCCCCATCGGGCATCGGTCCTACGGGTTCTAACGTGCCCGGCCCACTGCCACATAAGTGTTGGAATTCTTTGGGCTATGTCGGTTACCCTCGTTCTCCTGTCGATCTCCTACAGAGTGTGCAGTGATACCCCAAGCATAGCCCTCTCCATTGCCTATAAACCTAAGCATAGAAGACGTGTTCTTCTCTGACTCCCTCTCTCTCTCTCTACAGCCAGCTGTTTGTATATGTGCATTTAAATCTTTTCAAACGGATGGACGACGGCAGGTCAAGCTACCCTAAACTGTCAAAGATTCCCAATCAACCTTGAGCCTTAACGCTTTAGAAATAAAGTTGAAAATCTAATAAAGAAATCTGACAGATTGACAAACGAGACAGGAGTAATTCGTAGTATAAAGCAACGTTTTTTTTTTTTTTTTTTAAAAAAAGAAGTACGTCTATACTACACTAATTATTAGAATTCTAATCATACCTTGTTATATTTCAAATTGAAAATTACCAAGTTTACTTCCTAGATAAATAACTGCTGGAACATATTTTCCTAGCAATTCAATCTCACAATCAGATTTATAATGGTGGACATAAAACCTCTCGAGTACCCATTGATTGCCTGCAAGAGTCTATTGCCGTTACCACTCAATAAAGTATTTCTCATTTTCGCGACAAGCTTATAAGTAACTAGCGGCTGCCAGCGACTTCGTTCGCGTGGAATTACTCAATCTTCGCTCTTATTGGTCGCAGCGTGATGTTATATAGCCTAAAACCTTCCTGGATTAATGGGCTATCCAACGCAAAAATAATTTTTCATATCAGACCAGTACTTCCTGAGATTAGCGCGTTCAAACAAACAAACAAATTTTTCAGCTTTATATAATAGTATAGATTAGTATAGATTTAAATTATGCGTTCAATGTGAAATGACGGTTTAAGTTAACAGTCAAAATTAAAAGTCATTTATTCAAATTAGGCTGAGAATCAGCACTTTTTGAACGTAAACCCGCTTATTACTAAACTAAATCGAACTTTAGTTCCAGACTTATCCTTTGAGTCAGTATTTGTATTTCGAACTTTACTGAGGATAGGTCAAAGTTCTTAATACAAAAGTGACAACTTAGTACCCAATTAAGCTGTCATTTTTTATAAAAAGAACTGCCTTTCTATAATGGTTAGGTGCATAATTCAATAACCATTTATGCCATTCAGGGTTTATACCTGATACCTGATCTAAATTAAATCCATGTTTTCATAAGGGAATTTAGATTTTGGTGTTAAATAATCTGTTCTTTTTTTCTAAATTATAAACTAGTGCTGGATCGCAATCCCGCCTGATAGTAAGCAGTGATGCAATCGTTGATGGTAAAGCGCACTAGTAATTATTTTATTTTTCTTTATATGCGTTAAGCATTTAAATAAAAGTTTGTTTTTATACATTCTGGCACCCACGTTACGGGCGAAATACCTAATGTGAGGTAACATGTAAAAATAATAATATTTATTTCAATTAATTACGTACACTATTCCTTGCTGTGGATTCTTTACCACCGTATAAGTAGAAATTATACGGAAAAGCATCAACTAGGTACTTACTCAAACTTCTTCACTTACCGCAAAGTATTAAACCAGCCTTATTATTATTTCAAACCCGCTAGCAATACAAGACAAATAACAGCACGGCATGTGTATACGGCCTTACAATCGTAAAATCACAAATGTCATATTCAAATTTATTACAGCCCACTTAGCGAGTAAGTACCATCACTTTCACTTTAAAATGTATGGAGGCGGTTCAAAAACTGTAGTAATGTATTCTACAATATTTTAGTATGCGGGACGTGTATTGTATGACATTTTAGTTATTCGTTACGATATTGTGTGAATGGATGTATGCAGGGTATGTATAAAAGTGAATTGAAGCAGTTTTATTTGTTCTTGGCGTGTGGGTTTTGCCCGTGGGTGGAGTTTCAGAAGTAATGACATTGAATGGATTTTGATTAATAAAAAAGATAAAGAAAGAAACAGTATTTAGTGTGACTCTTACAGGATTATAAATCTAAACGAAATTAAAAATAAAAATACAACAATTTATATAAAAAAGAAATAAAAAAACAGAATAGAACTTTCCGAATAATATTTTTTTAAATGTTTTTTTACTATGCCAAAAGGCTTTTATCTCAGCATGATGCTTCAATATTTAAATAAAATATTTTAGTTCTAGTATTGTTCGAAATTTAAGAGTGATTCTTTTAGTGACATACAAGAAAATTGAGACTAAAATAAATATACTTAACTAGCTTTCCGCCCGCGGCTTCGCCCGCGTGGAGTTCGGTTATATCGTGCTTTTTAGATTCCCTCGAGATTAACATTTTTTTCTGGGATGAAAGTTAGTTCTTTCTCAGGGTGTAAAGAGACAAGGAGGTTCTGAGAGTACTGTGTCGTCTGGACGTGAATAAGGCTAGTGGTCCGGATGGTATACCAGCGATTGTTCTTAAAGCATGTGCGCCCGAGTTGTCTCCTGTATTGACGCGCTTGTATCGCCTCTCATTTAGGACTGCTATAGTGCCCAAGTCCTGGAAGCTTGCTAACGTGCAGCCTGTGCCCAAGAAGGGTAGTCGTGCCGATCCTGCCAACTATCGGCCGATTTCGATCACCTCCATACTTTGCAAAATTATGGAGCGTGTATTGAACTCGCGCCTCTTGGCATACCTGGAAGGTAACGATCTCCTCAGTGACCGACAGTACGGGTTTCGCCGCAATCGGTCAACTGGGGACCTACTAGTGTATGCCACTCACTTGTGGGGCGAGGCCCTCGAGAAGAATGGGGAAGCGATTGCTGTCTCCCTTGATGTCTCGAAGGCCTTCGACCGGGTTTGGCACGCTGGCCTTTTGAGTAAGCTTCCAGCGTACGGCATTTCCCCTAGTCTGACTGGCTGGGTAAAAGACTTCCTGACTGAACGGTCCCTCCGAGTTGTTGTCGACGGATGCTCTTCTGAGCCCATGTCAACTAATGCCGGTGTTCCTCAGGGGTCTGTTCTCTCTGCAACTCTGTTTCTGCTGCATATTAACGATCTGCTGATGCCCGGTATCTATGGGTATGCAGATGACAGCACAGTTGTAGAGAGATACCTGCCGGATGCTCGGGCTAGTAGGGAATCAATCCGGTCCGAAAGAGAGGCCATGGTTGAGCGAACGAGTGTTGCACTGCAGGCAGTCTCCGAATGGGGCAATGCCAATCTTGTAGCATTCAATGCCGCCAAAACACAGGCGTGTCTTTTCACCGCCAAAAGGAGCCCGTTCACCTTGGCCCCTACTTTTCGGAATGTGTCCTTGGAGTGTTCCGACCGCCTTCAGCTTTTGGGAGTTGAGATTTCCTCGAACCTTAACTTTGGGCGGTTCATTGAGCCCAAGGCCAAGGTGGCTGCCAGGAAACTTGGCGTTATCGCAAAGGTCCGGCAGTACTTCACACCTGGGCAGCTTCTAATGTTATACAAAGCACAGGTCCGTTCGTGTGTGGAGTACTGCAGCCACATTTGGGCTGGTGCTGCCAAGTGTCACCTGGCCACTCTGGATTCAGTGGAGAGACGTGCAAAGAGGCTGATTGGTGACCCTGATCTAACTCGAGTTGGTCTCCAAAGCCTAGAGCACAGGCGTAGAGTAGCCAGCCTTTCGGTGTTCTATAGGATGCATTTCGGGGAGTGTGCGAGGGAATTGCATGATTTAATTCCCCCATCTCCGTTCCACCAGCGGACGACCCGTCGTACGGCTGGTTTCCACCCTTACGTTGTTAACACCACTACGATCCGGACGAAGCGCTTCGCCTCCTCCTTTATACCGCGTACATCGAGGGACTGGAACAATTTGCCCGCGGCGGTGTTTCCGTCGGACTACAATTTGAGTGTCTTCAAGGCTAGAGTGAATAGGCTCTTAATAAACTAGTGCGCTTTACCATCAACGATTGCGTCACTGCTTACCATCAGGCAGGATTGCGGTCAAGCGCTGGTTTATAATTTGTAAAAAAAAAAAAAAATTCCTATTTCCATAGGTGTTTTTTTTTTTTGCAATATCGATGCAATTGTTCAATAAATTACACTTACTTGGTTTTTCTAAACTGATAACCTACAAAAACACATCCAAACAAATTAAATTATTAACATTTCCAACATATAAATATTTAAATCCAGATTTAGAGCACACACCATTTAGTATTCCATTTACATTTAACATAAAGTTTATGGACATATAATTAAATGAAATGGAAATATGAATAACTGATGGACTTTCAACTGAACACTGAAAGATTTAACGTCTCTTGGTGTGTTCTGAACAGCTCTATGAATATACGATACTAATATATTTGATTTAATGATGGAACGTAAAAGGCTATCAATATGCATAAATAACCGCATTTTAAGTTTATCGCCGTATCGGCTGCCGGCTATTCTGGTATTTCATTGATGGTAGATTGGTAGCTTGTAGCGTAATCGTTATTTCATTATTTAACGATTGCATCACTGCTTAGCATCAGGCAGGATTATGGTCAAGGTCTAGTTTATAATTATATTAAAAAAAACCAACTGTCTTGTTATACGTTCAAGAGATAGGTACAAACTAGTAACACTCGGACAGCAAACACACACAGTAGAACCTTAGTAATAGACTAAGAAAGAAAGAAAAAAAAACCGGCCAAATGCGAGTCGGACTCGCACACCGAGGGTTCCGCCGTACAAACGTAGCGGTTTACAATTTATGACGTACTAGCTTTCCGCCAGCGGCTTCGCCCGCGTGGAGTTCGGTTATATCGCGCTGTTTAAATTCCCCTCGGGAACATCAAATTTTTCCGGGATAAAAGGTAGCCTATGTTCTTTCTCAGGGTCTAAAGATTGTCTGTGCCAAACTTCATCAAAATCGGTTGAGAGGTTTAGGCGGGAAAGCGTAACAGACAGACAGAGTTATTTTCGCATTTATAATACTAGCATTGATTTAGAATTTTTCACAGTTTAGAGGCAATTAGATTTAAGAAGTGTTTGATATGAATTTCAACTTTAATATATCTACGCGTTCATGTGAAAAAGGGTAGGTAGTAAGTTTATCATTATTAAAAAAATATTTTATGTCATGTAAGCAAAAATAATATTTTAATATTTTATGTAACTTCAAATTTAACATTTTCACAATTTTCCTTTATCTGTCTGTACTATAATATAACGTTGCTTCGTGCCGAATTTCAAGATTCTGAGCTCACGGGAAGTACCTTGTAGGCAAAGAGATTTAAGATATATAGAGAGGGCATGTGTCAAAATGGCATAGAAAAACTGTGATCCCATGGTTCAGTTCCGCCATCTAGTACAATATAGCAAAATTAGATCGACAATTGGAGACATCAAATAGTAAAAATGAAATAAGTTTATATAAAATATATTCAGCTATTGCCCGGTAGGTGGCCAGTGTGGTCTATGTTGCCAGATCCGATTTAATACCCTAGTATAGTTCAAATCGGGTAAATAAATATTGAAAAGTAAATAAATTAAGTGAAACTTGTCTTGTACAAACAAAAACTGTTTTAGAATTTTATTCGCTACTATTCATTTACCGTGACACCGTCTATTGGCATTTTAGATGTTTTATGCTTACGAATTATTTTAGCGCTCAGTTTATTGCGATTTTTGAGTGTAATAGACCTTTTAGGCCATAAAGCGCATTTTGTTTTGCAATTCTCGTTTGCATTTCGTTTTTAGCAAAATTATTCTTTTTACACGTTTGTTTGCAAATATTTTTAAATGGCAATTCAAAAAACTGTGGTAGGGTTTGTATCATTTCGATATAAAGTTATCGATAATATTCAAAGACGTTACTACGACGATGTTTTTTCGCATTATGATAGCTTGAAACAAAAAATTAGGAAGCAGAATAATTATGGGTAATTTCAAGTTTACAAGTTTCTTATTTATATAATTCTTTTAATATAATAGGCGTTAAAGTTTAAAAATGCCGATTAGTACTGAAAATGTAAATAATTGCTTATTTTTTAATTTTTAAATAATTCATTTATAATCAATATATAGGAAGGTTGCTTATGCCTTTGTGATAGAACTCTGAGGATCTAGACTGCACAAACTGTGTGAAAGCAGAACTGCCTCCTGGGAAGAAAACTTCTTGTCACGTAGATAATTGTCCAAATCACGACAAAAATGGTAGTCTGCTGGAGCAAGACCTTTACAAGATTCGTACGCCATTATCTTTAAAAACGGCAAAAAAATCACGGTTATTGTATGGGAGCCCGCCTTCAGGATTTATTTTATTTTAATTATTTATTTGTAATTTGAATATATAACCAAATATTCTGTGAACATTTTAAGCGTCTATCTGTTTCCATTATTAATATGGAGCAAAAAACGGCAAAAATTCACGTTTGTTGTATGGGAGCCCCCTTAAATATTTTATTATTTTTATTCTTAGTACTTGTTGTTATAGCGGCAACAGAAATACTAACACAATCTCTGGAAATTACAACTGTCTCGCTATTACGGTTTATGAGATACAGCCTGGTGACAGACGGACAGACGAACAGAGAAGTCTCATGAATAGGGTTCGTTTTACCTTTTAGGTACGGAATCCTCAAAATCACAAAGTAGCTCGCAATCATTGTACTACATATACGTACCTACATATTTTATGAATATATTTCATTATAAATAAGTTATGTAATCTATGTACTTATCCACTTAACCGTAAATTTTATTCCAATTTTTACGGTTAAGTAAAAAAGTAATGAAATTAGTAACTTACTATTTCATTTCTAATACAAGGTAAAGATTCTTTTTTTTTTAAATTTGATCGACAAGTCTTTCCAAAGTAGATAACTTCTCTTTTAAAATGCATTGAGCATAATTTCGACGAATGAGACGGAAGCCAATTTTCTTCTCTACGGTCTATCTGGACAAATCGTATCCACTTTTTCCCTACGACATTATTTTATTCGGAAACCAAAAATAACAAAAACCTAGATAAATGAATAGTAATTGTTCATTCAATTTTGTTTATTAATATGATATGATTATGTTTAAATAGAGTTAATAATAAATAAACTTGAAATATAGTAATATTTTAAGTTTATTTAGCTATATTTTAAATGTCAATAAAATACAATAAAATGTATTCATCTTAATAAGTATTATCGATAACTAAATCGATAAACAACATTACTACATCTCTACAAGAAAATAGTAAAACAACTCAACAATAGAGGGCGCTTATTACAATAATGGAAAATTTTCTAGAACTAAGATTTTTTTTAAATTTGTATTGCAGACGAAATATAAATAATTCATAGAAAAACATTCCGAAGTTAGGTCCAGTCGTTTTACTATAACGAGATGTACAGTAACACAAAGCGCAACATGGCATATTTCCTTAGAAAATGTTTATTATTGGTGGACACAAATTACGTCCTGACGCGCAGACTAGACTGAGCGACTTTTAACCAAGTCGATAAAATTTTGTTCGTGATGTCCTGTCTATTGTAAATATAATTTTAATGTCTTTGCTTGTAGGTTTTGATTCCCTAGCGTGTGACGGAAATTCGTCTAAGGTGTCGGTATAAACTGCTGTATCTTTTGATCGCTTTAACTTAGAAGTTTGATTTTTTCACTGCTTAAAGGGACAATAGACCTAGGTATTTGGTATAAATTTCAATTTGATACCTTTATTAGTTCGTGAGAAATAAGGTGGTAAGTTTCATTTTATTAAAATATGTTTATTATATTATATAACTAAAATAATGTGATTTTCGCAATTTTTCCTATATTTGCATTATATGACAATCCTTCATGCCAAATTTCAAGATTCTGAGTTTACGGGAAGTATCCTGTAGGTTTTGATTCCTTTGCGAGTGTCGAAAATTTGTTGAAAATATCGACATATCGGCTGTATCTTTTGATTAGCTTGGCTTAGAAGTTTGATATTTTCACAGCTTAAAGGGACAATAGACCTAGGTATTTGGTATAAATTTCAATTTGATAACTTTATTCGTTCGTGAGAAATAAGGTAGTAAGTTCCATTTTATTAAAATATGTTTATTATATTATATAACTGAAAAAATGTGATTTTCGCAATTTTTCCTATATTTGCATTATATGACAATGCTTCATGCCAAATTTCAAGATTCTGAGTTTACGGGAAGTATCCTGTAGGTTTTGATTCCTTTGCGAGTGTCGACAATTTGTTGAAAATATCGACATATCGGCTGTATCTTTTGATTGGCTTGGCTTAAAAGTTTGATATTTTCACAGCTTAAAGGGACAATAGACCTAGGTATTTGGTATAAATTTCAATTTGATAACTTTATTCGTTCGTGAGAAATAAGGTAGTAAGTTCCATTTTTATTAAAATATGTTTATTATATTATATAACCAAAAAAATGTGATTTTCGCAATTTTTCCTATATTTGCATTATATGACAATGCTTCATGCCAATTTTCAAGATTCTGAGTTTACGGGAAGTATCCTGTAGGTTTTGATTCCTTTGCGAGTGTCGAAAATTTGTTGAAAATATCGACATAATCGGCTGTATCTTTTGATTGGCTTGGCTTAGAAGTTTGATATTTTCACAGCTTAAAGGGACAATAGACCCGAGTATTTCATGTGAATTTCAGCTTGATACGTCCACGCGTTCTTGAGATAAAGGGTGGTGACAGACAGACAGACAGACAGACAGACAGACAGACAGACAGACAGACACAACAAAGTGATCCTATAAGGGTTCCGTTTTTTCCTTTCGAGGTACGGAACCCTAAAAAACAATGAAAGATAGAAAGAAATAAAAAGTATTTAATGGGGCTCCTACAGGAAGATTATAAAAAAGAACTAAGTTAAAAACTAAAATAAAAACAACATATACAATATGTAAAGAAAACCCTGTCCGATCCGTGAAGGTATTGTTAGGTATCGATAACTGATTCTACTAATGCCCACAAAGACAAGCTAAACTTAAAAAAAAAAACCCAAAAAAATAAATATTATTTCGCAAAAAGAGGTAACTTAATACATGTGCGGTAAGCAACCCCATCCGCGGGCGGCGGAGGGCAGGACACGCGGCACCTGTGACGTGGTCGCGTCGCTATTCGCTTATAATAATACCGGTGTTGTCACTTTTTTTAAAATTACCAAATTTCAGGGAAATTGGAATTAATTCCCGGGAAAAAAGGATTATTTCAAAATTCATTAGTATTGTTACTATGATGATTATGTAAAATTTTATATTATATTTAGTCAAGTGTTTACCTAACCTTTATTATCCTTATGGGTCGGACAGGGTTTTCTTTACATATTGTATATACTTAGTAAAAACAGAAAAAAAGGCACCAGTCATTATCCCTGGGTAAGTCTAAAAACATAAAAAAAAACAAAACCCTAAAATGAGTCAAGAAATAAAATCTAGCAAACCACAAAATTTATACCTATCCATGTACAGACGACAGCAGGTCAAGCTACCCAAAACTGTCAACTATTCTCACTCAACTTTGACCCTTACTGTTTTAGGCATAAAGTTGAAAATGTAATAAAGAAATTTGACATATTTGTAGTAGCTTGATGTGCTGACGTCTGAAACTATTAGGACCATAGATTGGAACCGGTTAGATTAGTAAGTATTACGAGCGGAGTCTTCGCTGATAGACGATATTGTTTATCGCCGAGAACTTGTGTTAATACAAGTTATTTGTTGCATATACAGCTGGGGTTGTTGGGGTAGTAAATAATCTACAGCACACATTATTACTATCAATCAGAATCATTTTGAAGCATATTCCTAATCCATTGCTCCGTAAGTTCGAAAAATGTGTCTGCTCAACAACATAAGTAACGCAATGAATGTTGTTGAACTGTCAAAATGAAACTACTACTGATAGTACATATATTACGTAATTACCCTGCTGGTTTATTCTCCAAAAATGTATATAAAAGACAAAAGAATGAAGAATACATCACTATATAGATTATGAATATCAATTTTAAGTCAGGAGACATACATTTTTAAGCAAAATAGCTACCCACGGTTTTGTCCGGCGCGGCAGGGCGTCTTTTCTTCTTTTCAAACCAAAAAAAAATATTTATTTTCTTGTTGTTTCAGTATATCCTGTTATAACATGGTATGCAAATGTATTCACAAGCAGTGATTTTAAAAGTACTCCTCAATTACTGTCGGGCAAAGGTTTTTTTGTATCGTGGTGGAAATCCTCATGGACTTCCTACATCGTGGGGCTGACAGAGAGGTATGCCATGACTCTTACCAGCCAAAACTACCGCGGAGTTTCACACCCACCTATAGCCAGGAACGTGGGATTCGCATAAGCATTCCCCGTACTCCCGGCATAAAGACCTACTTTCTTTCCACCTATATCTGTTCAGCCCACTGGCAGCTGCTAATGGGCTAATATTCATCAAAAGAGGTCAAGTCCTCCTGCCTATTGTATCAATTTATCTGTCTAACATATCATGCTGTTAATCGTACAAACAACAGCAAATTAAGATTAAGCATTAAGGCTGAAGGTTGATTGTGAATATTTCACAGTTTCGAGTAACTTGACCTGCAGGGTAATTGCGTGACACACTATCAGCAGCAATGGGTTTCATTTTGACAGTTCAACGACATTCATTGCATTATTTACGTTTTTGAGCTGACTCATCATCATTCATCATCATCATTTCAGCCGAAAGACCTCCACTGTTAGACATAAGCTAGTCCTGCGCCTCCCCTATCCAGCGGTGTCCCGCGACCTTCACCAGGTCTACGGTCCACCTTGTCTGGGGCTTACCCACGCTGCGTGTTCGCCACTCGAGAACCCGTCGGTCCCATCGAGTATCGGTCCTACGGGCAATGTGCCTAGCCCACTGCCACTTTAGTGTTGCAATTCTTCGGGCTATGTCGATTAGTCTCGTTCTTCTGCGGATCTCCTCATTCCTGATTCGATCGCGCAGTGAAACCCCAAGCGTAGCCCTCTCCATTGCCCTTTGAGTGACTTTGAGCCTTCTTATAAGGCCCAGTGTTAGCGACTAACAATGGTTGTGAGCTGGTTTGGTTGTGGTAATGGTAATGGTTTCGAAAATATGAAGCAATAGATTGCCAATATGCTTCGAAATGATTCCAACTTTGATAGTAATAGTGCGCTACGCAATTAGGGTGCTGCGTTGTTAGTACAATAAAATTCGAGAGTAAATTACAAACTTACTTGACTCATTAAGTTGGAAACTTAATTAAAGTTGGAATTTTTTCTCGATAACTTCTCGCCCGGAAAGTTTTGATAAGTCTGTCGCCGTTATTTATTAAATTCGCAAAGTTGTACTCTGAAGCAGTTGCGACGCGTGGGCTTGAAGATAGTTGAAATACTTTGCTGGAGGCAACAAAGTCATCAAAAAGTAAGCAATTAGCAATTGGGTATTCTCCTTGGTAGAAAAACTATAATTTTCGTTAGGCCGTCAATTAAATTATCAAAAAATGACGAAGATACAATGCATCAAGATCCAAAGTGGAGATTTGTGACGTCAATTTTCGATATAAATTGTAATGAAATGTCACAGCAAATGTGTCAGCAGTCAAAGTCACGCAAATTTACAAAGCACTTTATCTTCGTCATTAATTGATAACGTGAAAAAAATAAAAATACGTGTTCAATATTTTTGTAAATCTAACTGACAGGCTTATTAGATTATTTTAGTCAAATACCCAATTATTAGAAGTTCATTGTGTCCAGCAGTCGATTCTGCAACCGTTTGACCGTAAAAACTTAGCTGAAGTATGAAGTAAGCGAGATAGCTGAGTGATCTATCATTCCAACTAATGCTAAGGTTTTGATAGCCTACTTTAAGCTCACTTCACCTTACTACTCATGGTGAAATTTTTAGAGAATGTATCGACAGGGCTATTGAAGAACATGAAATATCCCACTCTCAACGGTAAGTATCACCGAGTAAGTATTACCCATATCCTCCCGTGGGTGTCATAAGAGGCGACTAAGGGAACTCTCACCAGGAAAGCGGGCAGCAGCGTTTCTCCTAAGGAATATCAAATTACTGCGATTCCCAACCCGTCTGCCAAGCATGGTGATTATGGCAAACCCCCACAATGTAATGAAAGCCTTGGGGGAGGCCTTTGTCCAGCAGTGGACCTCAATAGGCTGAAGAAGATAAAGAATGTTATTACTTTGTTACTTATCACATTCATATTTTCTTCTCCTTGTTCATACACCCTAATGTCTACATTTCTGTTTGACTTCTTTCGCAGGTCTGCTGGAAGAAATAAGCGGCACCTTTGTACCTTAATTTTAACATATCCTATATTTTATTGTGTGTACATAAATAATTAAATGTCAACAGTAAGTGTCTTCAAGGCTCTTAATAAACTAGCGCGCTTTACCATCAACGATTGCATCACTGCTTACTTTCAGACCGTATTGCGGTCAAACACTAGTTTATAATTATAAAAAAGGACAACACCACAAAGGATAAAACCTGCTACCTCTAACTACAAAAGTCGAGAAAACCAGAGACGCTCAATTTATGTTTCCTTTAAACAAACCTAGCCTGTGTGAAATTGGTCTAATTAGTAAAGTTTCAAAGGGTTCAAAGACAGAATCTCCAGTCGGTGATATTGCTTAATTGCTCCTCGTTTGAAGTGGTCCGGTGAAGTTCATCGGCGCCATTATCTATCATTAGGATATTTCGCTCAATTTTACGCGTAAGCAATGTGATGGCCCACCATTTCATTTTGAATTGATTTATTTAAAAAATATTTGTTTAGTTTTGATGTCAAAATGGCAAAAACATTTGTTACATTTATTTATGCCAAATGATTTAGAAAAAACCTGGATCATCATCAACCTTTTATCGTCCCACTGCTGGGCACAGGTCTCTTCTCATACAGAGAAGGATTGAGCGTAATCACCACGCTTGCTCAATGCGGGTTGGCGATTTCAGACTCAAAGTCCAGGTTCCCTCAAGATGTTTTCCTTCATCTTCAGTCATTGGTGTCTAAGATATACTTAGAGAGTACATATAACCTTAGAAAAGTTACATTGGTACTTGCCTGACCTGGAATCGAACCCACACACTCATACTTGAGAGGCTGGTGTTTCTACCACTAGGCCACCATGACATATAAACCCTGGATAAATGACTGAAAAAACCTGGATCAGGATTGATGGTTTTTGTTTTGTTATTTGAGGTTGGTGTTTCTCTCACACCAAGCTCAAATGACTTGGTATTTTGAAGATTCACGTGCCTAGCCTTGTCCCAACTAAATTCCAGTCGGGTTCAGCTACTGCTAATCTGACTATCACAATCGAGTTTCTGATTATAAACAAATACCCGTTGATAAGACTGGCTGTCAGAGCTCCAGGCTTCTAGATACACGTACCGACTACGTTAATACCTTTCGTAAATTATATAATGTATACCTGATATTTTTTCCGAAGTAAATAAAATAAAGTAGTGATGGCCTAGTGGTTAAAACACCAACCTCTCAAATATGAGTGTGCGGGTTCGATTCTAAGTTAGGGAAGTACCAATGTAACTTTTTTAAGTTATATGTACTTTCTAAATATATCTTGGAGAACAATAACTGATTAATAAGGTGCAGGATAACTTTTTGAGGAAACCTGGACTTTAAGTCTGAAATCGCCAACCCGCATTGAGCAAGCGTGGTGATTACGCTCGATCCGGACGATAAAAAGGTTGATGATGATGATGATGATGATGAAATAAAATAAAATTCATATAAAAAGCCAGCAGTAGTATAAAGTACAACATACTTATCGACAATAAGTAAAATAATCAAGCCGGTTCGACGCGCGCTTTCCACGCGCCGCTGTGTTCGCCGTGTCTGCCCACAGTCCATGCATATTTCATGAGTGCATTGAGTGGATACCACGTGGGAAACTTTAATGTGGATTATACAGTGAGATACGCGCTTTTTTTCTAAAGTGTTGGATGTTCGGATGAATAAAACTAATGATGGATCATGTTAAAATGAAACAGGTTAGGTGTATTGTTTTACACTCTTGTTAGATTCAACTCGCTCTGAACTAAATTTAGTTTTGTATCATCATCATCATCAACCTTTTTATCGTCCCACTGCTAGGCTCATACAGAGAAGGATTGAGCGTAATCACCACGCTTGCTCAATGCGGCTTGGCGATTTCAGACTTAAAGTCCAGGTTCCCTCAAGATATTTTCCTTCACCTTTTAATCAGTCTTTGGTGTCCAAGCTATACTTAGAAAGTACATATAACGTTAGAAAAGTTACATTGGTACTTGCCTGACCTGGAATCGAACCCGCAGACTCATACTTGAGAGGCTGGTGTTTTAACCACTAGGCCACCACGACTGTACTAGGCCATGTTTGTATATTGTAGTTTTGTATATGAAAACTAAACTTTCAGTGCAGTGCATGTTTTTGTTTTATTATTGGTTTAGTACTGTCTACTACGAAGATGACTTGTTTAGCACAAAATATTGTATTACTTTGAAGAGTTTATTTACGCCTATGGGAAAATAATTTATATGATAATCAAAATATTTCCTTTAAAAAATCTTTTCGTCCGAATCATGTTTACGTTACTTAATACATCTCTCTTTGTCTGTTTTTCTTTGTCTATTTTGTGAAACGAAGCAGTTTCTTCATCTCGACATACAAAATGCAAATACCTTTTTGTGCGCTCATCATGAGCCTGTAGCAATCCATTGCTGGTCTGGGTAACGAAATAATATTCAACAAAATTTTCAAGAAATCATCATCTGTTAACTATATTGGAATCGGATTACAGTTTACTTGGATGCAGCTGTGGAGCGACAGCCTATCTGACCTACAAAACCCAGTAACTGGGTAAATTAACCCTTGATAAGTCTTTTTCTTCTTCTTCTTTTTTCAAGGTGAGATCCAACCTCAGCTCTTGATCAATGGCCTCTGCGAAATAGATAGGTACACCAATTTTGCCAATAAGTCAATAACACGTGTAACAAATTATAGAAATCGTCTGAAAATTTTATTTCGCAATAATGGCGGATATCGCCAATGACAGTTGAGAAAGACGGCCGCGTGAACCGTTTATGAGGGAGGTTTGAGGCAAAGTCAAGATGTGGCCACTATGCTGCGATATTTCAATGTTCTTTATGAATTATTTACTGAATGCACTTTTTACTGCATAAATCAAGCGCTCTTATTTAGTAAACGACACTATAAATAATTTTAAAAGTCCAATTAAAAATTCGCGTGACATTCATCTTAGGTTTCCCCCAACCCATATCGACTGTCAAAGATCCATTAATGACACCCGCGACCAACGGCTACCGTCATACCTACTTTAGTGTAATTCGAAACGGCTCTTTCGCTAGACGGCGTCTATGTTTTATTCTGCACGTTTTTGTTCACGACAAATTAAATGGATTCGAGATCCTCATTGCCTCAACTTCAAATTATATACAACGTTATTTTGTCTTTTTTCGAAATCTGAATACAGTTTGTTCAGAATAAGCAACTGAATCGATTCCAATCATTTTTACACCATGCTATGTATTTTCCCAATAACATTTAGAAATTATTGTTCCAGTGTGTTTCCTGAGCGCGCAACACAGTTGACAGTAGATCATAGTACAGTGAAACCTGTTTAAGTGAGACATCAAGGGACCTGCAATGTCGTTGCGTCTCGCTGTCTCAGTTATAGAGGTAACTATGATGATAAATCGAAAGAACAAATCCCAGATATAGAGGCTTACCTCATCCCACTAACAGAGGTAATTCAGTGCCAAAGTGTTGGGACCTCAGCATGAGTTCCAGTTATGGAGGTTTCTCGCTTATCCAGGTCCCACTTAACCAAGTTTCACTGTACTAGCACAGTGAGACAGGTACACCGCGCCGCGCCGCTGAAAGCGCGGGCGGGCGAGCGTCGCGTTGACCATATCTTTGTTGGGAGCACCAAATAAGATAACCAGCTCATAACTCAAACAAAAAATAACATTGTTTAGGGAAAATAATAAAGTTAAGTGCCAATAAAATAAAGTTATTTATGTTAATAAAGTTATTACCGGCTACTATGGCCGGTACCCATGTATAGAAGTCGGTATAAAACTAGCATAACTAGTCACATAGAAGTCAGTCTCCGTACGGCTTCACCATACATTGCCACGCATGAAGTATGGTGAAGCCGTACGAAGGACGGGTTGTGTTGTACGTACGCAAAATGTTGTTGTGTCGGGAGTTACGTCGTGGAGGGTCTCCATATCAATCTCCCTCTTGCCCAGCATCGTTGATCATGTTGTTGTGTTTCACATTGAATCACCTCGCTCAACAGCCGCCTTCTTTCCTACTCCCTCAGTTTATGAGTGAATAGGCTCTTAATGAACTAGCGCGCTTTACCATCAAAGATTGCATCACTGCTTACCATCATGCGGGATTGCGGTTAAGCACTAGTTTGTAATTATAAAAAAGGTTCATATCTATAAATCAAATCAAATCATTTCATTTGTTAACACAGGTAAATAGGTACAGATCATTCATAGAATAGCGCGATGTGTTATGCCAGTAGGCGTACAAAAATATGGTGTTCATCTGGCTCATGATAAAAATATTAACCTCTAAGAATATATTTTTAAAAATCATATCGACGCTTGAAAGGCAATCATATCTAAGCGACAAAAATTCGTAAATTGAGTTATATACACCAAACGACGCAGAAAAATCTGGCGGTTCGAATGGTGTATATAACTCAATTTACGAATTTTTGTCGCTTAGATATGATTGCCTTTCAAGCGTCGATTTAGAAGTCGGAATGTTTCTATAAAAGTCGCCACTTATCTATAGAAGTCGGCACCTATCTATACCTAAGCATCAGTGACCCTCTCAGTATCGTCTAGCCAAAGAATTCGTGACTGAACTGAAATACCTAAAGACCTATAATTTAGCACTTGCCGCTAAAATTTAGCGACGCGAACAAGGTCACACGAATTCGCCGGTTATTATAGCTGACCGTTTTTATTTAGCATTTTACTAATGAGCGCATAAAAATGAAAGCAGTAAAATATACTCGTAAACTAATTACTATTGAACTAGTTTATTTAGTTATTATAATAATAAAGGGGGCATCCTTTCATCTTGGGTTTGATTGTTATTTTATTGTCTTTGGGTATGACTAATTATGCTTTTGACTGTGAAAAGAGGTCAATAGTGGCATTTTGTTTATTTACTAGCTGCGCCACGCGGTTCCACCCGCGTTTTTTTTAATGCCCCGCTCCTATTGGTCGCAGCGTGATGTTATATAGCCTAAAGCCTTCTTGGATTAATGGGCTATCCAACGTTAAAAGAATCTTTCAAATCGGATCAGTAGCTCCTGAGATGAGCGCATACAAACAAACAAACAAACAAACTCTTCAGCTTTATATATTAGTATAGAGTATAGATAGTATTTTGACATGACAGTTTACTTATTTATTTTGTGTTTTTATACGTAAAACAGCCCATTGTTTTTCAGCGTGTAAGTCCCGATGTAGTAGGGAATCGCCAAGCATCATCAAAGCCATCGTCAGTTATAGAAGGTTCCAAATAGAATCATATACCTACTTCAAAGTTTCTATCATTGACTATAGAAAAACTGTTTTTCTGTTTAACCAATAGGTGATAGACTGAAATTCCAAGTTAGGAGCAGCAGAAGGAAGTGGTTTGCAATATTTATATACTAAGGAGACTGCCCTGAAAAAGGTTCAATATGACTGATGAAGGGTATTGAATAATCTATTTACAAGTTAGGCAAACTAGATTTTACTGATCAGAGAGAGCGATGGCGTCCAGTCGCGACTTATATACAAGTTGTCGGCCTTGGATTCGAACCAAAGTAGACGCTATACTTTGTGTAAATTATTTCACCGCGTCTGTTCAAAACACGTGAAGGAAAACAGCGTCAGGAAATCCGCATGTCCTGGAAATAAAAATTACAAGATAGGTGGTATTGGCCAACTATCTCCAGCCCCCCTTAGTGGATCATATCACGCTCCGTTATACATAGGAGGCGTGTGTCCCTGCCGTCTGCGGAATTCTTTAGAATGAATTTTGTAGAATATGCACAGGAATTACTTGACATAATTCCACTATAATCGGACGCCGAGTATTCCCCTTACGTTGTCGATACCGCTACGATCCGGACGTAACGTTTCGCCACGCCTTTTATACTCGTCGTACATCGAAGGATTGGAACAATTTGCCTGAGGCGGCTTCCAGTCTGATGTAAATTTAAGTATCTTCAAGGCTAGAGTGAATAGGCTTTTAATAAACTAGTGCGCGTTCAACGATTGCATCACTGCTTACGATCAGGCGCCTTCTATACGGTTATAACATTGAAAAATTAGGCTGATTATGAAATAATTGCTGGAAGTTGGTATGTCGTCAACGTAAACGTCGCCACATTTTGTCTATGTATCCTAGCTTGTGACATCTAAGAAACGTGTACGTTGTGCTGAAAAAATGAGGCAGCGTACTTGGAAATTACCATTCCCTTGAGAAATCAGGAGAAGCACAGTTGCTAAGACTTAATATTTGCACACCTTCCATTAAAGAAAATTACGTAAAATTTGAAAAGAATAGCACATTATTACACATTTTTATGTTTGAGTAAGTGTTGGTTTCGCTAACGACAAATAATATCATCATCATCAGCCTCTACTCGTCCACTGCTGGACATAGGCCTCCTTCATGGCACGCCAACAAGCTCGATCCTGAGCAGTTCTCCGCCAGCCACTACCAGCCACCTTTTTGATGTCGTCGCTCCATCTCACTCAAGGGCGTCCTACGCTACGTTTGCCGAGACGCGGTCTCCACTCGAGGACTCGTTTACCCCAACGGTTGTCGGTCCTGCGGCATATGTGACCAGCCCATTGCCACTTCAGCTTGCTAATCCTCTCAGCTATGTCGGTGACTCTGGTCCTCTGTCGGATCACCTCATTTCTGATGCGGTCCTTCAGAGAGACGCCCAACGTAGCCCGCTCCATAGCTCGCTGAGCGACTTTAAACTTGTGGACTAGTCTGACCGTTAGTGTCCACGTCTCGGCTCCGTAAGTGATGACGGCCCTAAAGTCCTAAAAAGATAAGCATTGATCTTAGTTTGATATGAAGATAAGTAAATGTAATATTGAAAAAAAATGCTTGTAGAAAATGTTCAGCAGAGAACGTAGGCTTGTTAGCAAACTGTGAGTTGCTTGCTTGTCAAGAAAGCTTAATGGTGATATTGTAATAATTAATATCACAATAATAATAATAGTGATTCAATTACAAAAGTACTGCGTAACGCAACAACAATATCAATCCAACTTTTAATGAGTACTGACCAATCAATTATGTTCTCCACATGAACAAACTACCGTCCAACCGCTGTTCGCCGACAGTCCACAATAATTAATCATTCGAGTTGTTAATTAAACGGTCAGTTTCATTACTGTGTTCCGCCATTTTGTATTTCCATTAGTTATATTACTATACTGTCTTTGGCACCAATCCCCTTTTTCATACGAAAAACTAAATTTAAGTAGGAGATGAAAAGAAAGAGATTACTCTTTTTTTTTTTCTATTTTACGCTTATGTAATTTTGACGTTCGAAAAGTGCTGATTCTATGTCTTATTTTTTTTTTTGTTGGGATGGGAAATCATGAAATGACTTCTCCCGCTCTTGGCGGAGTGAAAGGGTATGCCAGACTTTTACTGACTAAAACCCACCAGTGTTTCTTCACTTGCCTGTTGCACAGGCAAGTGAAGAAACACTGGTGGCCAGAGCCATAGTTTCTTATTTAATAACCAACCCGCAACCCTGACCCAGGGTATCGGTCTTCGTGGACCCCGTCACGATGTACTGACATCTCTTCAAGGCGCGCGTGAAATACGACGCGCCGTCGATTCGGGCCTGGTCCTCACCGGGCGGCGAGCTGCCCACTGCTCACCGCCCGCAGGCCCGCGCCTACGGTGGCTATGAGTTCGGTGTCGTCTCCCGATCAGGGCTTCTCCGATTCCCGTATTCCAATTGCCGGATGGAAATCTTCATCGCGTTGTGTGACGACGGATAATTATGGAAAGTAAAGAATGAAAGGGAAAGTATTCATTGTGGCTCGTATCTACAGAAAGGACATGAAACTAAACTAAAAGCCATTTAGAAAAGAAAAAAAAGACACAACAATTATATAAAAATTAATTGGTTCAACAGAAAAAATAATCCGAAGGATATTCGAGACCAAACGGCCTATCAAAATACCATATTACCTGGTATAATTTCAGTTAATCCAGTCCAGGAGGATAGATGTTCTGTTACGGAAACATCGCTACTGAGAAATCGTGACATATTGACGTGTGATTCACATCAAATTTCATCAAAACTTGACATTTGATTATCATTCAGCTGCAATAGTAATATAATAATCTTAGTAGTATAATAATCTTCTGTTGCGTTTTTTGTAAATTTTTGCGACATATTTGCCACAAATAAACGGTTTTTTCTTTCTTCTTTCCTTCTACCGTCATTATGAATCTTTGCCAACTATTTCTAGTGATTCATGTCGTTACTTCAAATTAAATATTCAATCCATGAATCCATACGACACGACATTTCGCACACAAAATATCATCTTCAGTTACAAGTGGCTAAGGCCGTGAGATCGAATGTGCTACTAAAATTATGTATAATTATATATCTTATCCATATAGCATATGCTACTAAAATTTTCTCTTCTATGTTATATATTATTTTTACTATTACAAATGTGATGTAAGTTTGTAAATATTTAATTGAATTATCTTTGTCTGATTATGTTAGTGACTTTAGATACCTACATAGTATTGTGTAAAGACATGTGTTTTTTTTAACTGATCAGACAGCTATGCTGCTGGGGAGTGCACTAGGAAAAGAAAAGCACCAGGAAGTGGCGAAGGGTGGGCGTTTTGGGGATCTGTCTTATATAATATGATGTTTTATGACGTTATAAGTGATGTTCAAAAAAAGGCTGATTCTCAGTCTAATTTGAATAAATGACTTGTTTTCGTTACACTTTCAAATCATCAGAAACCTTTGTAATATGCGTAGAAAGCTCTATGATTTTCGGTTTAGTAGTTCTTGGATACATCCAAGAAGTAACATAAGATACTATTTTTTTATTTAAAAAATCGAAGTTTATCGGGAGAAACCTCGGGGGCTTAGCTAGTTAGGTATAATTATTAATTACCAACAGGTAGCAATATGGTTTATTACTAACCTAGTGACCTGGGGAATGACTAATGTATGCGTGGGAAGAGAGAACTGTGTGTATTGGGTATGTTCGAGTATCAGGAATAGGCACCGAGATGTGAATTAAAATCAGAATCTAGGTAATCGATTATACGGGCTGGTGTCCTCAACTCCACGATAAACGCGTTTTTCGTTCCCAATGTACGTAGGAATATATTACAGATATTTAGTTATATCCATTAAGTAATTTATTGTGTGTACATAAATAATGTACGTGTCGAGACGAAGATAGCAGGATGAGTTTGATTACCTTTCTTAAACGAACCCACGCATATGGAGCAATGGGATTAGCAATATGCTCCAAAATGAGGTAAGTTCAGTGTAAAAAATGTGTTACGCAATTAGGATACTATGAACATGGACCTCAGCATCATCATTATCATCATTTCAGCCGAAAGAAGTCCACTGCTGAACATAGGCCTCCCCTAGAATCTCCACAACGACGGGACTCGCGCCTCTCGCATCCAGCAGTTTCCTGCGACCTTCACCAAGTCGTCGGTCCACCTTGTCGGGGACCTACCCACGCTGAGTCTTCCGTTGCGTAGTCGCCGACCTCATTATATGATTCTGAAATCCCTGCAGTGAAATACGTTTGAAAAAATATTTGGCGTTCCAGGAGTGGTATATTTTGACCACATAGAACACCATTTTTTTTTTGACAACCTACTATATTTTTCTGCCATCTAGGGTCCTCAATACATTTAAAATTGTATGCTGAATTTATGGAGTTTATCCCATATTCCTGCCACCCTGTATTGTTACCTATGGTGCGAGTAACTCTATTTGCGTGATGCAGGATTAGCCGTCAAGTGTGATGCATCAGTTCGTTTTAATAATGTAACTAATTTAAGAGTCGCGTACTTTCTTTCAAACTGAAACCAATTACGGATGATGTTTCACAGAATTCAGTTATATTTAGCTTTCACTATCAGTCTAAATATCACGAAATCTCGAATTTTTAACATCCAACACAAATTAATTTGAATGCTAAAAGATACTAAATGGAGTCCCTTTGGAACATTTTTAGCACGGAAAGTACAATACTTAACTCCATTTTAAAAACGGTGAAGCCTATTATGGTGACCAAATATATGTCTATGGTTAAAATTCAAATAAAATAATTAACTAAAAACAAGTACATAAATAAGTCAATTCACCAAACCGTAATTTTGTTGCTCATTTCCAAAACAAAGCCAAGGCAAGCATTACAATATTTTATTTGTACAAAACCTCCAACATTAATATTAATACAGAGAAAGTGTTTTTGTTTAACCAATTAGGGTAGTAACAACAATCTAACTCTTTTAACTGTTAAGTTCGTATCGGGTTCGCGTAAAAGGGTTCCAATTATTTCTCAACAAGATAATCTATAATACATAGATAATAAACACCTTTACATTTTGGTCGTTTTCATCCTTAAAAGGGATTAATATATTCATCATTATCAACAACTTTTCTTATAGGACCAAACCCGAAATCGTGACCTGGAACTAGTATTTCATACTGTATATTTATCAACAGACCTTTTCCTATTTACTAAATTTAAGGATCTAATCCTAAAGCGTTATTTTAAGAGAAAAATGTATAAGTTTATAAGCTAAATAAATTAATACTTATTAATATAATGGCCAATGTAACTTTTCTAAACTTATATGTACTTTCTAAGTATATCTTGTACACCAATGACTGGAAAAAAGGTGAAGGAAAAACATCTTGAGGAAGCCTGGACTAAGTCTGAAATCGCCAACCCTCATTGATAAAGCGTGGTGTTTACGCTCAATGCTTCTCTGTATGAGAGGAGACCTGTGCCCAGCAGTGGGACGATAAAAATGTTGATGATGATGATGATAATGATGAATATAATGGCTTATTCAAAAACATAATGGATTCGATATTTATCAACTGCGATTTAGTTCATAAAAACACTCCATTGTGAAATGAGAAAAATTTTGCGTTATCAAGCGCCCTAGTTATCTGATGTACCTAAATTACGTTAGCAAGTTGTATAAACAATTCTAGAACTTTATAAGTCATTTCTTTAAATCTTAATGGCTCTTGACCTTTTGATAAAAGCCTTTCTTTTTTTCAAACATTATAGTGTTTGCATAATATGAGCTAAGAGTATTAAAATAATATGAATAATAATAAGTATAATTAATTAATTAATTAATTTTAAACGAAGTCGCTGGCGGCCGCTAGTATTTTTTTTTTAAATATATTATAAACTAGCGCTTGACCGCAATCCTGCCTGATGGTAAGCAGTGACGCAATCGTTGATGGTAAAGCGCACTAGTTTATTAAGAGCCTATTCACTCTAGCCTTGAAGACACTCAAATTGTAGTCCGACGGAAACACCGCCGCTGGCAAACTATTCCAGTCCCTCGATGTACGCGGTATAAAGGAGGAGGCGAAACGCTTCGTCCGGATCGTCGTTGTTAACACCACTACGATCGGGACGAAGCGTTTCGCCTCCAAAACAAAAAAAAAATTTACTAGCGGCCGCCAGCGACATCGTTCGCGTGGATTTAGTTACGCTCCGCTCTTATTGGTCGCAGCGGAATGTTATACCGCCTAAATCCTTCCTTGATTAATAGGCTATCCAACGCAATCAAACAAATAAACAAACAAACCCTTCAGCTTTATATATTAGTATAGATTAAAAAAAAATAAGGAAAGGTATCAAATGTCCGCATCGCTGTTGTTGATGATTTTTTAAAACGTTACGTAAACGTAAACTAGTACTTGACCTTGATCCTGCCTAATGGTAAGCAGTGATGCAATCATTGATGGTATGGCGCACTAGTTTATTAAAAGCCTATTCACTCTAGCCTTAAAGACACCTTAATTGTAATCAGATGGAAAGACCGCAGCAGGCAAATTATTCCAGTCCTTTGCTGTAGGTACACGGCATAAAAGATGAGGTAACACTCTTCGTCCGGATCGTAGTGGTGTGAACAACGTAAGGGTCTACCCTTACATTGTTGACGCTACGATCTTACTTGCCGTACCAAAGTTCCTTCGATGATGGAACTGTGACGGCGGAATTATGTCACAAAATGTCACATTCTGCAAAATGCTTCCTATACATAGAACACCTAAAAGCTGGCTGCTATTTATAGATATGCTCGCTTCTAATAATAATAAAGGTGAAGGTCGCGGGAAGCCGATGGATGCGGGCAGCCTTTGTCATGGGGGAGGCCTTTGTCCAGCAGTTGACCTCTATAAGCTGAAGAGATAATAATAATAATTAATTTCATTTAAAAAAATAGTTTTAGTTAGTAAGATCATAGCTTGCCCACTAGCCTAAACAAAGTTTTTTTTTTTTTTTTTTTTTTTTAATTTTATACATTTTCGTACGTCGAACTTTGAAGATCCTTAAGGAATTATGCTATGTAACATAGAAATGGAAAGCAAGTTCCTGGCTCCCACGGACCCCTAAACATTACTTTTTGAATGCAACTTTTATGACTGTATTATTCTCTGAGAACTGCCACTAATGGAGGCCCAGAATTATTTCGTTCCCATGTATTTTTAATTCATCATCACCTTGAGAACACACCGTTTATCTAGTTTTGTCAGTAGATTGTAGGTAATTGAGTTTTAGCAAACTGTTTGATGTTTCAGTTTCCAGATTATTAGAGGATTTAATTAAAGTAGAGTATGTTAGTGGTTTGTTGACCTTCATTTTTTTATGATTTTCTTCTCAGTAAAAGATTGCTACTAGTATTAGTTTTATCGTATGAAATGCTTCTTCTTCAGCTTATAGATGTCCACTGCTGGACATAGGCCTTGCACAAGGCTATCTACGATGACCGGTCTTGTGCTGCCCGCATCCATCGGCTTCCCGCGACCTTCACCAGATCATCGGTCCACCTTGTAGGGGGCCTCCCTACGCTGCGTCTTCCAGTACGTGGCCGCCATACCAGAACCTTACTACCCCATCAGCCATCGGTTCTACAAGCAATGTGCCCTACCCACTGCCACTTAAGTTTAGCGACTCGAAGAGCTGTGTCGGTGACTTTGGTTCTTCTGCGGAAATGCTTAGGTCATAATTAATCATGATAGCTGTGATGGATGATGAGTATGAAACCTGTATGCAACTGAACTCAATCTATTGTTAAATATATGTCTTATATAAATTAATTTACAAATATAACACCTTTACAAAAACACCCATAACGTTTTTTTTTTTTATTTTGGCCCGTTTTTCACGACATGTCAGCCCCATAGTACCTACATTGGTTTTACTAATTAAATGCCTAATATTGCTACTAAGATTAGTATAAATAGGAATTTAATAAATTAATAAGTGAATTAGATTTTTATTTAAATTATAAACTAGAGCAATCCTGCCTGATTATAAGCTGTGACACAATCGTTGATGGTGAAACGTGCTAGTTACAGACGTTAAAAGGTTTGCTATATGTTAAACCTGGTAAACCATCTTTGTGCCATGTTTGATCAACATACCTTCAGCAGTTTTTGCGTGAAAGAGTAGTAAACATCCATCCATCTTCAGCAAATTTCGCATTAATAATATTAGTAGAAATAGGATGAATTATTTAAAATAATTACTTAATTAAATTAAAATAACGTCATCAAATAAAACATGCGTAGAAGCACCTTCCTCTTACAATTTCCCAGAATCGACATAACATGTTTACCCAATTACCCCAACGTAACGTTACGCCTAATTTTCCAGAAAATAGAAGCAATTCATGGAAGAGCCAGCAGAGCACACAGAGTAGGTAGATACAGAAGGTTGGGTCCCAACAACGACAAAAAAAACACACGCATACTTAGACACGCTTTACGAATAGCGAGTGCATATCAAATCAAATTATTTATATGCTAGAATGCAAATATGTATAAATAAGTCAACTAAAATCTGCAATAGCCTTTTCTAAAAGATCCTTCTCTCCATGACTGCATCGTTAATCGCTGGACACACAGAAAAGACGTAAGACGCAGATGGGGCGCGGACATTTGTCTTCACCGCGTCCCTTTCATACAAAATATATAAAAGCGTTGCGACGCAAAACCTACGGAAGAGACGGGCACCCCGTCTCTTCTGTATGTCCTTAGGTTCACATAAAATACTACCATAACCACTGAGTTCGTTTGCTTTTTACCATTTCTATTTAGGGTTAGCTAGAAAATTCAGTTAAAATATTGACCAAATAATTTTCGTGTAATTGTCCTAAAAAGATTTACTACAGAAATAAGAAAGAAAAAAAGAAAATACATTTACTTAGCATAGACGTAAATACACCTAAAATAAAAATACATCAGGTTGCCATTGCAACAAATAAAAAACAAGCAGAAAGTATAAATCCCGATGTGAATCAGTTTTAATAAAATACATTTGACTGACATTTGTTTGTTTTTTGAAACCTACGCTTTTTTGCGCTTCAAAGTGGACCGAGAACCAAGTGAATGGTGAGGGAATCTAATGGATGTAGAAAGAACCAGAACCAGTCCAATGGTGGACATCTTTCGGCTGAAATGGTGATGAAGATGATTGCTTCTTTGTACGCCAATTTTCACTCTCTGTATAGAGCGCTTCAAAGTGGACCGAGAACCAAGTGAACGGTGAGGGAATCCAATGGATATAGAAAGCATAGACCCAGTTCAGTAGCGGACATCTTTCGGCTGAAATGGTGATGAAGATGATTGCGTCTTTTACGCCAATTTTCACTCTCTGTTTCGAGCCGGCCTTCTGTGTTTTTTTCTGTAGAATGTGCCATAAACGATATCTTTCCCGACGCGCCTCGCCAATTAATGGCGATATTGGATTCCAATCGAGCACTGTGTGCATCAAACGACTCGTTTTTTCATTATACATTAATTTCATCGTGTTGTGTCTATGCTGTACACTTTCCATGGATATTTCTGTTAAGGTTGACTTTCGGTCTTTTGATATTTTGACAGTTATTTCAAACAAAAATTTACATTTTTTACAAGTTTCGAGTACATGTTGTTCCAAATGTCAATATATTCGTGAAATTTGGGTACTAGATACAGCGTGTTTCATGTCATCATCATCATCATTCTCCTGCCCTTATCCCAATTTATTTGGGGTCGGCGCAACATGTCTTTTTCTTCCATACATCCCTATCAGAAGCCATCTCGGCAGTCACCCCCTTCTTAGCCATATCATCCTTCACACATTCCATCCATCGTTTCAGCGTGTTCCGTGTGTTGTCCAAAAATAACTATACATGGAAGTTAGATTGAATTCATTGGATTTCAATGTAACTTATATACAGTATGTTAACTAACAGAGGGCGTTCCCGTTAACCCGAAATAGTATAGCATACATACATGCTAAAAAAAATATTTCCATTCGAAAACAAAATGTTTTAAAATTTTTTCTAATAAGAAAATATTCAATAAAAATTTTAAATTGACATGTAAAACAAACACACTGTACACGCGAACATGAAAGACGGCAACGTCGCAATTTATTTATACATGACGACTACTATTTTGATTTAAAATAGGAGGTTTCAAATTTATTTCCAATAAGAATTTTTTTTTATTCGAATTTTTTTATGCTTATTTTTCTATGCTGATATTTTTATTTGAATCTATTAATGATATATATTAACGAGTTTAAGGGAACGCCCTCTGTTATTTAACATACTGTATATATCGGTACTACGTCATACACCTTTTTTATTATTTCATTTATTTTTATTACCATGCTAAATACTAGTTGGTATGGATCATGTATTTAGGATTTTGTAGATTACTGTTATGGTTTATACAACGTTATTTTTGTTTATGCGAAACCTGAAACACGTGTCCAGTATTTTTACGTCAAGAATCTATGTACAAAATTTCAAGAGGATATCATGAAAAACTACAAAGTTATGAGCTTGTTATCTTAGTTGGTTGTCCCTACAAAAATATGGTAAACGCAGCGCTCGCCCGCCGCCGCCTATTGCGACGCAGCGCGGGGATGCCTTTTTCACTGTGCTGCAAGTACTATGATCTACCGTCAGCTGTTTGTGCTCGGTAACCACACTGCAATAATTTCTAAATGTATTTAAATATATTTAACAAACTAAAATAATTTTAATCTTTTTTTTTTTAATCTTTTTATTTCTGTTTCATTAAGAAAAGGACAGAAGATAAAATGTCAGTTTAGACCTGTCAAATTAGTGCGCTCCTGAAGTAAACTGGCGTATTTTTAGTCGCCATGTTTCAAATCGCGTCTAAACTGTCTATGTAATATCTTAATTTGATAGGATTAAACTAAAATGTTATCTTCTATCCTTTTCTTAACGAAATGGAAAGAAAAAGATACACATAACTTAAAATTAGTTTAGTTTGTGTGTGTGTGTTTGTGTTTTGGTTGTTGTGTTTGTGAATCGGCGCCATGCCAACTTTTTGCAGACATTGTATAACATGACTGAGTTGCAAAATGCCGGATTCTGTTTACGTTACTCACCCTTTCGTCACGCATGTGGTTTGTCGAGAGAGTCCGGGTGAATCACTGTTTACATTTTAGGTCATCCTCTGTTGCATAACGGACTTTCTTATTTTTATTTATTGACTAGTTGCGTCTCGCGGTTTCACCTGCGTTTTTTTTTATTTACCCCGCTCCCATTGGTCGCAGCGTGATGTTATATAGCCTAAAGCCTTCCTGGATTAATGCGCTATCCAACGTTAAATGAATTTTTTAAATCGGACCAGTAGTTCCTGAGATTAGCGCGTTCAAACAAACATATGAATAAACGAACTCCTCAGCTTTATATATTAGTATAGATGTGTTACAAGGTTGTGAATGATGTCAATGACTAGCAGGGTAATTGCATAAAACACTATCAGTAGCAGTAGCAGTGGGTTTCATTTTGACAGTACAACAACATTCATTGCGTGGTTCACGTTGCTGAGCATGCACATTTTTAGGACATATGGAGCAATGGATTAGCAATGTGCTTCAAAATTACTCAAATTGATAGGTACTAATAGTGTTACATATAGAGTGTAACCGAAAAATGGTTTGCAGCAGATAAAATTAAAGTTTTAAATTAATGCCTTTAAAGAAACTCGCTTTATAACTAGAATTAGCGGCACTCCGTAGTTTGATCCGCGTAAGCTTCAATCTCGCGAGGATATCGGACTAAAAAGACCTATATGTTAATCCCGGGCATAAACATTGTTTGCTAAAGTGAGTGAAAGAGTAACAATAATCCATACACATGTATATCTTCATAAACTGTCGCATTTATAGTATTAAATAGGATTAGTATGATCTATTACGTCCTGACGTCCTCCGTGGCGCAGCGGTCCACACGCCTGCCTGCGACGTGGAGGCCTCGGGTTCGATCCCCGGCCAGGTCATGATGGAAAACGTTATTTTCCTGATTGGCCTGGGTCTTGGATGTTTATCTATTTATGTATGTATTATAAATATAGTATCGTTGAGTTAGTATCCCATAACACAAGTCTCGAACTTACTTTGGGGCTAGCTCAATCTGTGTGATTTGTCCGTATATATTTATTTATTATCGATACTTATCGTGTGTTAAACATACTTATTATGTATTATTTGAGGCAATATTGAAGATGTCACGTTAGCATAACTCACTTGGAACTCACGTCACTTAGGTGTCACGGTGAGATTTGTACGCAATAGTTAGTTATTTTATAGTTATTAAGTATAATCATCATCATCTCAGCGTTAATCCCAGTCGCATCCGAAGCTTTTTCAGCTTTGGAGTCTGGGGTCCGCTTTACCAGTCTAACTGCTGCTTTTGGCTAAACTTCGATATTTCCGTGAAGCGACTGCCATTTGACCTCCACAACCCGAAGGAGATATCGCAGCATTGCAGTTAGACCAATAGGGATGTATCCATGGCATGAAAATCAAAAAAATAATTAGTCCGTCTTTTAAATAATAAAAAAAATTACGACCCGTATTTTTTATTTTGTCGAAATTACCAAAAACTACTGACGTATAGCGTATTAAAGTTACGGAGTGGGGGCTAATTACGTCACGCCGTGGTATATTTTGTACCACGGCGTGACGTCTTGCGACATTTCAAATCAATATATCTTCCTAAGTATTTGAATGAACGAAAAAATAAAAAAACGTGTTTAATATTTTTTATAAATCTATCTGATGGGCATTAAATTATTTTTTAGGATACAACCCAATTGGTGGACTTTCGAGGGCTCCAACAACCCGTAACGACTGCCATTAGATGTTCGTATGGCAACCAGGACCAACGGCTTAACGTGCTTTTCGAGGCACGACCAGACCAGTGCAGTCGAAGTATCGAAGAATCTTCATTAAGTATTATCTAGTTAGTTATAAGATTAATATTTATAACTCAATGAATAACTCAATTATGTAAGTAAATCTCTTTTATCCAGAATGTCCATGAAAACAAGAACTGATTGTCGCCACACACTATGTATCTAACCCAATTCCCGTTCCAATTGGAGCTCGAGAGTAAACTCAAACAACTGTTACAGTAATAATTACAACACATCGTAATTAAGATATTATATTACCAACGTGACCAAATTTAATTTGGTAATTTGTGATTTTATTACATAGGGTGTGATTTTTTATTTACGTAGTGTTTTGTAATGAAAGAAAATAACAAAAAAAATGTACAAATAAATAAAATTGAAGTGTATCTTATATATACATAAATTAAAAAGTTTAAAAAAATAAATTATGTACAATGGAGGGCATCAAAAAATTCATCCGCATCGCTGTCAACAGGAAACGTGCCCAAAAGGCTGGCAGCATTGCCAAGTTGTATGGCGATGCTGATCCTTTGGCCAAAAAATAGCCCAGCCCTCTGGTCACGTGAAGAGTCGATTAAACGTTTTGCGATATCTCGAAATAACAGGTGTGCACTCGGACCCCATGGCCCTTTCAACCCCAAACGGCTCGAACATATAGGTTCCAATGAGATTGGATTATTTCTTCCGTTTGAGGTTTTCCGCACTTGCAGCAGCCGCTGCAGCACACCGCACTGTATTTGGAAGATGGGATAGCGCAAGGGTGTCGACACACGTTGCATCCCACACCAAAGGCCTACCTCCCTTCCAAGGTATTACATTCATTCAGTCTGGTCTCTTCCTAGCGTCGCGTGCCAAGCCATGAGGACTTGACATTTTTAAACTTTTTAAATTATGTAAATATTAGCCATGTAATTGGTGTTGTACCGTAATTGACTGATAATAAAAATTTTGAAAGTGTGTCTTTGTAATTTAAACATAACAAATTGTTACTACATGTATATGAATGTACTTCTTGAGTTTTGTTCGTTCTTGATCCCTTATGCTGATTGGATGTTCCGCCAGGCAATGAGGTTAAAAGGAAAAAATGCGGGAATATTTGAATATGCTTGCTTAATGATGCATTTGAATTATTATGTACATTAACAGACATTATTAGCCTAATATGCATCGAAGGCCAAGGAACTCCTCTACTTATTTCATAAGCTTATAAGCATAAGGTATCCGTGCTCACCGGGTATTCGATCCAGCCGTCCCTTACTGTTCTCCCCAGCGACGCCCTAAGCCGAGGTTCGTACCCCACAGGGGGTGCCCTTAGTGTAGTTGCTTAGTTTTTAGTTGCCCTGGCTGGAGGCTTTAAATTCATTTAAGGTAGCCACAGGATAGTCCGGTTAAGTAGTCACGACTTCTCTAGGTCAATTACGAGATGAAATATCAAAAATAAAAAATGCTCACCGGGTGCGCGGGCGGCATGCATGTGTCGTTCGCCGGCGCTCGCGGCGCATCACCGCACCTTCAGCTGCTGCACTCACACACACCTGGCAACAAACAAAATACTACATTAATACTCTTATAAAGAATGGAGACACAAGCACGAGGGGCCAAAGTCTTCAGACGTAGTCTTGGTCAGAACATGTGAGAATCATAGTTTTATAAAGTCAGATCTCAGCTGATAAGTAGTACCCCAGCAGTCCAAAAGTAAATGTGGCCACCCTGCCATCTGATAGATAGTCCTGTCAAAATAAGATACTCCATAGACAGTTTAGACCTGATTAAAAACATTACGACTAAAAATACATCAATTTATTTACTCTACAGAAATCTATATCTATACTAATATATAAAGCTGAAGAGTTTGTTTGTTTGTGCGCGCTAATCTCAGGAACTACTGGTCCGATTTGAAAAATTCTTTTTGCGTTGGATAGCCTATTAATCCAGGCAGGCTCTAGGCTATATAACATCACGCTGCGACCAATAGGTGTGGAGCATAACTAACTCCACGCGAACGAAGTCGCTGGCGGCTACTAGTAAACTAATATTTGTCGTATTTTTCATAATAAAACAGAAGATAGACTGAATTTAAATTTAGTTTAGTTTATGACCAAGGGATTCGGATTTTAACATAAAATATATCTTAGGACACTCGACAATGGGAGTGTCCTAAGATATATTTTATGTTAAAACACAAATCATCAAAACCACCACGCGGACAAGGTCAAGACATCTTAGGTATGATTCACACACACACACAGTTCATATTTGCATGCAGCTTACGCATAGTTCGACGTTCGTTCGTTACCGTCCGACGGCGGTAACTATGCGTAAGCTGCATGCAAATATGAACTGTAATGACTGTTGATACATTTCAATGTTCTTTACCGCATTGTAAAATGTCGCCCGGCCCGGCCCGATGCGAGCCGGTTGGTGTGAATCGTACCTTATTATGCAGCCGATAGTCATTTCATTTCAGTACTGACGCCTCCAGCAAATTGGTACCGCTACATCGACCAGTAATATCCCTTCTTATTGTTTTTTTTTTTTTTTATTGTTTTGGATGAGAAATTATCAAATGCCCGCTCTCGCTCTGGACGGAGCGGAAGGGCGTGTCAGACTTTTACTGACTAAAACCCACCCGTATTCCTTCACTTTTCTGTGCGCCAGGGCCACGGTTTGTTTTTTAACCAACCCGCAACCCTGGCCCACGAGGTATCGATCCTCGTGGAATACGTCACGGTGTACTAACATCTCTTTGAGGCAGTTATATCTTTCTCGTATTTTAATTTGTCAGGTACACGTTTTGGGAAGACGACCAATAAAGAAAATTTATACTCTATACTATCTATACTCTTCTCTTCTCTTTAAAGAAAATCTATAGGTACTCTATACTAATATATAAAGCTGAAGAGTTTGTTTGTTTGTTTATTTGAACGCGCTATCCTCAGGAACTACTGGTCGGATTTGAAAAATTATTGTTGCGTTAGATAGTCCATTAATCCAGGAAGGCTTTAGGCTATATAACATGACGCTGCGACCAATAGGAGTGCAGCATAACTAACTCCATGCGAACGAAGTCGCTGGCGGCCGCCAGCTAGTCTAAAATACTTTTAAAGTATTATTTACTACAAGCTCTACTAACTGCTGACCAGCTGAACGTTCTAAGTGCTTACATGAAATGTTCAGCTGGTTAGCGGTATTATTTTAAGTAAGTCTACCCTCAAGCGAGCGTGAAGATTCGTTTTAATTAAATCGAACCCTAGCCTCTGTAAGTCGAATTAGAAGTTCCACAAATTCTCATTCGGAATCCTGCAAACTGTTGCAATTAGACGAGTCACAAATCAAAATGAGAAATGCTCTCTGTCTTTGGCGACGAGATTTACTTTTGAACGTTGGAATTGTATGATTTTGCAAATTACTGTTAGTTTTTTCTTTTGGGAGCTATGGTGGAGATCGCGGGAAACCCATGGATGTGGGCAGCACAAGACCGGTCATTGTCGAAAGCCTCGAGGGAGGCTTTTGTCCAGCAGTGGACCTCTACAGGCTGTTCTTCAAAAAGATTGTTATTCATAGTGTATTACGCAAATAGGGTGTGTCTGTGTGATATGTATCTGGGTGGGGGGTGAGGGGTGGAGGTGTGTTTCTGTGTAATGTGTGTCTGGTGGGGGAGGGGGGGGGTGTCTGTGTGAGCTTCGTTAGATTTGCTATCAGGTCTTCATATTATATATACATCCATACTAATAATATAAATGCGAAAGTAACTCTGTCTGTCTGTTACGCTTTCCCGCTTAAACCGATTTTGATGAAATTTGGCACGGACAATATTTAGACCCTGAGACAGAACAGAACATAGGCTACCTTTTATTAAAAAAAAAGTTGATGTTCCCGAGGGAAATCTAAAAAGCGCGATGTAACCGAATTCCACGCGTGCGAAGCCGCGGTCGGAAAGCTAGTATATAATAATGTAAACCTCAACAGGCTCAACCCATTAGGGATTTAACTCAATTACAGTAACAGATAACTGTATTATGTATTAATATTGTATACATGACATGATTGGAATTAATCTCGACAAGTGGATTAGTGACCACAGACAGTACAATGTTACTAGGTATACAACCTACTTGCTAGTAGTCAGGGATTGTGGAATTTTACCTAACTAAAGCGACCCAACCGCCAAGTCATTCGTTGTGTTTCGGCATGATATCTGCTGCAGACTTACAGAGGACGGGTCTGAGTAGTTGTGTTGCGATGTGTGCCGGGTACGATGCGCCAAATGTTGTTGTGTAGGGAGTTAGGTCGCGGAGGGTCTCCAGATCCATCTCCTTCTTGACACTAGTTTATAAATATAAAAAAGTATTTTTCTATTCAGTTTTTTTCTTGTCTGTTTATGTATATGTGTACATAAATGGTTAAATAAATACTTGTACCGTCCTACTATAATCTATTATAAACGAGATACTATCTTTATTACCCTTCCACTTAAAAGTTACTGAACGGATTTCGATGAAAATTGGCACGTAGTTGGTTTGAAACTAGGATTAACATAAAAGAATAGTTTTTATTCGGTTCATCGTCATCTCAGCGCATAATTCCGGTTGCATTCACGGTTTTCGCGTTTGAGCCCAGGGACCGCTTTCCTACAATTACTCTTCCATTTCGCACGATCTCTGACATCCCGTGGTGTGAGATTGTTAGCAAGCATGTCATCAGTTTTTATTCAGTTATTCTCCCTAAATTTATACCAGTAAAGCCGCGAATCGCAGCTATAGGTATACGTAATCTGACTTTCATTTAAAAAAGTGAAAATCTCAAAGAAATTTCACTAATGAACACAGTTCGTAAAGTGGCTTATTAGTTCACATAAACATAGACTTTCCTTAACATTTTCTTTGATAATGCCAAGAAAACAACCTCATTCATGCGCAGCCATGAAATAACTACATATTTAGCTGAACTGAACCGTAAAAGAAAATAGTCCTATATGAACGCTAATGAAAGCCCACCGCTGGGCTAAGTATTCGTTATTAAAGTTTTTTATGTGCTGAAGTGGATTGTAAGTACTGCTTAGTACAATAGGCTACATGTCAAATAAAACCTGCTTCTATGTGTTGCGATTGTACTTTTTCTTGTATTTTTTTTTTATTGGTTTTGTACCCAGACGGTGGCCACTTCAACGGCCCATTGAAGTCCCCACTGCAGGGGCACGGGCCTGTATCAATAACATGGTGGCCCTGGCCATCGTACAGGCAAGTAAAGAAACACGGATTGGTTTTAGTAAGTACAAGTCTGACAAGCCCTTCCGCTCCGCTCAGAGCGGTAGAAGTCGTTTGATGATTTCCCATCCCAAAAAAAAGGGGGTAAATACCATACTCATCACGCTTGGCAGATGAGTTGGCGAGGGTTTTGGTATAAATTGCTGCATGGAATTTGCCTTAGTCGTCTTCTACGTTATCTCGGTAAGAGTGACGCTAGCCTATTTTTACCCGACTACGGCAAAGCAAAAGGAGGGTTATGATTTTGACAGGCTATGTATGTATGTATGTATGTATGTATGTATGTATGTATGTATGTATGTATGTATGTATGTATGTATGTATGTATGTATGTATGTTCATCTGTTCCCTCGTAACTTCTAAACTACTTATTCGAATTCGATAAATGACATATCATTAGAAGCGTTTTAATTGTCTGCTGGTTATAGGCTATATGGAGTTTCACAAAATCTAACGTGGCGCCCTCTAGCGGACAAAATATACAGAGTAAAAAAAAAAAGTTAAGATAAATATGCCGTGTTTGGTATCATTTGAAAGGGCTTAACTTGTACATTTTGAATATATATATATTACTAGCATTTGCTTGTGACTTTACCTGTATTCATCGGCTGATTGCATGTAATTCACATCTTTTCGTTCATAGATAGCTTCTTTACTACTTATCAGAATAAGACCACTGCAGAACCATTAGAAGGGCCTTGATATTCTGTTGGTTATGAGCTATAAAGCTTGTCACCAAATTTAGTATCACGCCCTCTAGCGGACAAAAAGTTCTATGTTAATACAAAATTAAAATAAATATACCGTATTTGGTATCATCTAAAAGAGCTTCACGAGTACTTCATGTTTGGACATAATCCCTAGTAAAGCTTCGTAGAAATTTGAATGTAAACCAGGGTTTGGTAAACGGAGCGATGGGAGTGGTGAAGGCCTTCGAATGGCCTGCTCTTCGGCGCGATCAGTTAGAACAGGAGAACAGCCAAGCGCTGTTCTCATACAATTTGACGACGCATCCATAAAAGCAGATACTAACGGACTTATCAAAATCGAGCCTTGCCTCACTGAATTTGACGGCTTGAGGGGTTCTGGGCAAATTCAGCGTAAAATGCTCCCGCTGATTCTTTCTTGGGGTTGTACTGTACATAAATTACAAGGTTGTACTCTAGATAAAAAGTTACAGATCTAGGAAAGTCATTGTTTGCTAAAGGACAGGCCTATGTCGCTCTCAGTAGAGTTAAAACCATAGAGGGATTATTTATAAGTGCCTTGGATCATAATAAATTACTTAAAAACCCACATGACAGTCGATCGTTAGCAGAATTAGATAGATTAAGAAATCTTCCCAGGTCCTCTTAACATAAGTTTTTTTTTTTAATAATTATAAACTGGCGCTTGACTGCAATCCCGCCTGATGGTAAGCAGTGACGCAATCCTTGATGCCTGCGAACTAGTTTATTAAGCCTATTCACTTAAAAAACTTAGGAATAACAATGATGACGGCAGTTGAGCCAGGTGATGCAATGTTAAATCCAAGACCAACACGACCAACCATGCTGCGCCAGAGGGAGATTGATCTGGAGACTCTCCACGACCAAACTCCCGACACAACAACATTTGGCGCATCGTACTCGCCACACAACGCAACACAAAGTGCTCAGACGCGTCCTCTGTACGGCTTCACCAGACATCATGCTGGAACACGACGAATCGCTTGGCGGCAAGACTTTGTCTGGTGGGTGGTAACTTCTGCCGGCAGCCGATGTTATGGCCTACCACCGTTAGAAAAACATCAATCTATTTATACTAACGGCCTCATCCACTAATTCATGACCCATTCGGTGCCATCGACGCAAATGTGCGTCGCTACTACGAAAAACCGGGAGCTTCATGCGGGAAAACCGTTGCTATACGCGCTACGCTCCAAGCGCTACGAAATAGTAAAATAGGACATCTCTACATATTACTATACGCCGATACATAAGTCAAAAGAGATGTCGTATGTTAACTACCTAGTTTTTAGTTCGTCAATTTAACTTTTATTAATATTATGCGCCACAAATACACTTTAACACCAAAATAGTACAAATAATAAAAAGTTAAAAAACTAAAACCCAACTACGACAAAAACGACGCTGAAAAAGTATAAAACAAGATTTTCAGAATACTGAACTGAACAAAGTTGCTAATATAGTTGCAAGTAAATGGACACAGTAGACTCTACCAATATGCCTTCGTTGTAAATTGACAATAATGTCTTACGATACTATTCTGAAGTATGCAATATTCACTATTTAGAGATAAATTTTCATGTTTGGAAGGGCGTAGTCACACGTTACATATACCTACCGTAGCACTTTCATAACGTGTGACTGCGGTTTTCCAAACATGAAAATTTATTTCTAAATAGTGAATATTGCATACTTCAGAATAGTATCGTAAGACATTATTGTCAATTTACAACGAAGGCCATATTGGTAGAGTCTACTGTGTCCATTTACTTGCAACTATATTAGCAACTTTGTTCAGTTCAGTATTCTGAAAATCTTGTTTTATACTTTTTCAGCGTCGTTTTTTGTCGTAGTTGGGTTTTAGTTTTTTAACTTTTTACTCTACCGGGTACCACAATGCTGTTGGCCACGTTGTTTGCTAACCTTTTGCTCCATAAGTTGGAACAAAGTTTCTAATCAATAACGTAAATGAAGCAATGAATATTGTTGAACTGTCAAATTAAAACCCATTGCTAAAGATAGTGTGTTTTGCAATTACCGTGCTGCATGATGTCAGAATGTTACCACCGACGATGTGCAATAAGCTGTACCTCGCCGCATTTTAATAGCCTTTTTACGGTTCAAACAATTTCGAGCGAGCAATTCATAATTATGGAGTCTTGCTTTTTCGCGTTTCATGCCCCTTAGTTGAGGAGAGAGGTGCTTCAGTTTTAATGTGGTATTTTCTTTTCAAAATTTTCGTTTTGCAGAGTATTTATTAATATGGGTATTTTATTTGCTAAATTATAGGTGTTTAGGTATTTCAGTTCAGTCACGAATGCTCTGGCTAGACGAGACTGAGAGGGTCATTGATGCTTATAAATACGTGTCGACTTCTATAGACACGTGGCGACATCTATAGATAGGAGCCGACTTCTATAGACACGTGCCAACTTCTATAGACACGTGCCAACTTCTATAGATATGTGCCGACTTCTATAGATACGTACCGACTTCTATAGATATGTGGCGACATCTATAGATAGGTGCCGACTTCTATAAATAGGTGCCGACTTCTATAGATAGGTGCCGACTTCTATAGACACGTGCCGACTTCTATAGATAGGTGCCGACTTCTATAGACACGTGCCGACTTCTATAGATAGTTGGCGACTTTTATAGACACGTGCCGACTTCTATAAATAGGTGCCGACTTCTATAAATAGGTGCCGACTTCTATAGATACGTGCCAAATTCTATAGATAGCTACCGACTTCTATAGATAGGTGCCGACTTCTATAGACACGTGCCGACTTCTATAGATAGGTGCCGACTTCTATAGATAGGTGCCGACTTCTATAGACACGTGCCGACTTCTATAGATAGGTGCCGACTTCTATAGATAGGTGCCGACTTTTATAGACACGTGCCGACTTCTATAGATAGTTGCCGACTTCTATAGACACGTGCTGACTTCTATAAATAGGTGCCGACTTTTTTTTATAATTATAATCAAGTGCTTAACCGCAATCCCGTATGATGTTAAGCAATGATGCAATAGTGGATGGTAAAGCGCGCTAGTTTATTAAGAGCCTTTTCAATCAAAAAAACTGAGTGAATGAAGGAAGACGGCAGATGATGCGAGGCGATGATAAAGCCAACAAGACAACCAATGATGCTGCGCCAGAGGCAGATTGATCTAGATAGGATTAGTCGTGTTGTTGAGTTTAACATTGCATCACCTTGTTCAACTGCCGTCTTCCTTCCTATTCTCTTTTTTTAAATGAGTAGGCTTAATAAACTAGCGCGCTTTACTATCAACGATTGCAGCACTGCTTACCATCAGGCGGGATTGCGGTCAAACACTACTTAAGATTTAAAATAAATGGCCAAACGAGACAGATCTTTTATGATGTAACCATCTTCCGTACCCACTAATATTTGCACCAATAAAATATCTTGAACAATAAACCTTTCCATTGAGATTTTGGCGAGCTTAGTGTGTATTTTTAATTAAAAGACACGAATACAAGGCAAGTGCCCCTACACGTCCACCAGCAAACAATTAAGGTAGATGACTAAAAAAAATAATTAGTCCGTCAGTCACATTTCCAAAAAAAAACCAGACATGTATTTTTTCTTTTTTCATATAAACAAAAAATGAAGACGATACAGTGAGTCGAAAACTCATGTGACGTCACTGCTTGCTATACTTTTTAGCAACCAGTGACGTCACCAGTCATCACTCCTGATCTTTGATGCCTTTTATATTTGTCAATTTTTATGGATTTGATAAAACAATATACAGTATGTTAACTAACAGAGGGCGTTCCCGTTAACCGAAATAGTATAGCATACATACATGCTAACAAAAATATTTCCATTCGAAAACAAAATGTTTTAAAAATTTTTCCAATATGAAAATATTCAATAAAAATTTTAAATTGACATGTAAAAGAAACACACTGTACACGCGAACATGAAAGACGGCAACGTCGCAATTTATTTATACATGACAACTACTATTTTGATTTAAAACAGGAGGTTTCAAATTTATTTCCAATTAGAATTTTTTTTTATTCGGATTTTTTTATGCTTATTTTTATTTTAATCTATTAATGATATATATTAACGAGTTTAAGGGAACGCCCTCTGTTATTTAACATACTGTATATTTCTCCAACATTTTTAATAATCTGAATGACGGACTAAATAGAATCATTTTTTTTTAACCCAGGAAACATCCATAATCAAAATCTCTCAAACTCAACATCTTCGTCATAATTACTCGCATTGAATCATAGTACAGCTAAGCAGATTAAAATACTCTGCTTACCTTCATACAATCGTTTTTTTACTCAAACAGTGGCGCGTGCGCTTAACTGTACGTGCCGCTCATTAGACTAGCGGTCACATGCAGCGATTACACCGCGATATAATCGGACGATAAACATTTGAAAATATTTGCTTCGGATAAAAAACAGAATGAATCAGCTGTTTGTAGGTTGATCGTCAGTTTGTTACGGTAGTAAGAGTGTACAATAAATTGTATTGTAGAAGCTTGTCAAGTTTTATTTTTGATGCGATTTTCTTTTCCATTGTGATTTTTTTTAGAGACTTTTGTACCTTATGAACATGAAGTTATTAATATACCAGATTAAATTTGATTATTTAGCAAACCCTGATATTATGAGTAATCAATATTGATCTAAATATGTATCGTCATTTGAAACATGTGTTTAAAAAAACGAGAAATACCAAAATTACAACAGTCAAAAAATTTTGATGTTCCTTTATCGTAGCTTTAGCTTTAGATAACACTAGCGGCCGCCAGCGACTTCGTTCGCGTGGTTTAGTTATGCTCCGCTCCTATTGGTCGCATTGTGATGTTAAAAAATGCCTAAAGCCTTCCTGGATTTAATAGGCTATCCAACGCAAAAATAATTTTTCAAATCGGATCAGTAGTTCCCGAGATCAGCGCGCACAAACAAACAAACAAACAAACTCTTCAGTTTCTCCGGGACTCGTCGAGCTTCATTGCTCGGCGTTTTTCTGGCGGTCTCCACTGTTGATTCTGGCTTTCAGGAGTTGCAGTGGGTTGGGAACAGTGTGGCGGGTTTGTCCCAAAAAAAAAAAAAAAAAAACTCTTCAGCTTTATACAATATGTAAAGAAAACCCTGTCCGATCCGTGAAGGTATTGTTAGGTATCGTTAACTGATTCTAATAATACCTACAAAGCCGGACTAAACTTAAAAAAAAAAATCCCCAAAAAAAATATTATTTCAAAAAAGCGAGGTAACTTAATGCATGTGCGATAGGCAACCCGATAGGCATACATGCGCGGGTGAAGGGGGGTGGGGCATGCGGCACGTGGTCGCATCGCTATTCGCTCCGTCACAAATGGTGTTGTCAGTTTCATTCATCTTTTCATCATTCATTAATTACCGGGAAAAAAGGATTATTTCAAAATTCATTAGTATTGTTACTATGATGATTATGTAAAATTTTATATTATATTTGGTTATGTGTTTACCTAACCTTTATTATCCTTATGGGTCGGACAGGGTTTTCTTTACATATTGTATATTGGTATAGATTAGTTCAATATATATTAGTTCAATATATCCACGCTTCAATATTTTAATCCTGTTCAGATATAATTTTTGAGCTATTGCTTTCATACATGTATGTTCAAAATATGCTCCTATATAATTTCTATATGTACCTGCACTAATACTCTTCATTGTGTACACCATATAAATTATCTTTAATGCCGCGTACATCGAAGGACTGAAATAATTTGCCTGCGGCGGTCTTTGCGTCTGACCACAATAATTTAAGTGTCTTCAAGGCTAGATTGAATAGGCTCTTAATAAACTAGCGTGCTTTACCATCACCGATTGCATCACTGCTTGCCATCTGGCAGGAACGCAATCTACTATCTAATCTTTATAAAGTTTAAAAAAAAAGATATATTATATTAATATGAAGGCTTGTATCTCCACTTCTGGAGCATAAGCGCTTAACGGCACATTTCTCGCAGTCTGATCCGACTTTCAGTATCTTGGTTCACTCGTGCAGAGCAATGTCGAAGTAATGCGGACGGTTAAGCATAGATTAAACTCTGAGCGGATGAATTGGCAGCACGTCACGGGAACAATCTGCAACTCTCGCATTTCTCTTAAACTTAAGGATAAGCTATCTAAAACCATGTAGAGGTGAAAGATGAGGCATCTACAACGTCACACACAAAAAACGCGTCATTCTGAAGTGAGAAGAGTCACCTTAATTCTGCATCTCGCAAGCACAACTAGCATACATATACAAATAACTTCCCGAAATCAACCGTTGAGCCAGTGCCCGCCAGACACAACACCCGTCTTGTCGGAGGATCCTTCCTTTGCTATAAGGATAAGTGATCTTTAGGCCTATTCCTTAGCCCTCTAAACCATAATCAAGCCTGCTGTCTTGTAAGTATCGCAATGGGTCACAAAAGGCATCACCGATAGTCACAGCTGATTTGAGAATGTTAGAAGGATTGTTCTGTTACAACAATGGATAGAATAAGAAATAAGTACCTATTACAGGTAGTTTAACAGTGGCACCGATAACTGAAAAGTTGTGTGGAAATCGTTTGTCATATGTGTTTCAGAGAAATGAGAAAATTTCGTCAGGAGACTTCTGAGTTTAAATGTCAATGACTGTTAGAAGAGAAGGGAAAGACCAAAGAAATGATGACTGGAACGTAACATTTATTTAAATAACAGCACTCTGATTCTCTCTCTCTCTCTCCTTTAACTCTAGCTTCTATTACAAAATGCCAAAAAGTACATTATCGAATCGGTGGTGGTGTATAGGCCATAACATCGGCTGCCGGCAGAAGTTACCACCCACCAAACAAAGTCTTGCCGCCATGCGATTCGTCGTATTCCGGCATAATGTCTGGTGAAGCCGTAGGAGGACGAGTCTGAGTAGGTGTGTTGCGATGTGTGCCGGGTACGATACTCCAAATGTTGTTGTATCGGGAGTTTGGTCGTGGAGGGTCTCCAGATCAATCTCCCTCTGGCGTAGCATCGTTGGTTGTTGTTGGGTTTAACATTGCATCACCTCGCTCAACTGCCGTCTTCCTTTCTATTCATCCAGTTTTTTTTTTTTGAGTTAATAGGCCCTTAGTAAACTAGCGCTCTTTACCATCAACGAATGCATCACTGTTTACCATCAGATGGGATTGCTGTCAAGCACTAGTTTATAATTAGTAAAAATAATAATATTAATAATAATCACATTGTACTGGGATCGATCCATCATCACTGACAAGACTATTGTTGCCAATAAGCCTGATATAGTGATGGTGGATCGATCAGAGCGGCGTGCAATGATTGTTGACATAACCATCCCGCATGGTGAGAACCTCGTAAAAGCCGAGAAAGATAAACAAATCAAGTATCTTGACTTGACGCACGAGGTTGTCGACATTTGGGAAGTGGATTCAGCAATCATTTTACCGAAAGTCGTGACAGCCAATGGCTTAATAGCCAAGAGCCTCGACCTGTTGTTGAAAACCTCTTGAGGAACACCTCAGGAGGTTTTCGTTAGGCAGCTGGATCAAAGGCTTGATTCAGAAAGCTGTAATTCTGGACATGGCTCGCATTGTCAAGAAGTGCCTCTCTCTGGAGCCCTGACCGCCGGTAGCTTGGACCCTGTTCCCAATACCTGTGGGCTACTATTTTTTATATTTTTTAATCTTTTTTATGTAGAAATAAAAATGTAATTTATGTGTGTTTAAAATTAAATAAAGAAATAATAATTTCATGTTAATCGAATTTTGTTACAGCACTGAACCTACCTTCAAATGTATTAAACAGTGACAAAAAATAGGCCACATAATAATCTAACCAGATAGAAGTATTAAGTAATCAGAACTTGATGACGACCGCCATCATCCCGTTAGTTCTGCGAAGCCAGTTTATTACTGAACGTAAAAACGTTTGATTGTTTGTTTGTACATACTATGTCATTTAGAATGTGAACGTGCATGACGCATTATTTTATGACGACTTTTTGGTTCATTTAATTTTTTCCATGACGTCCTCCAAACCCTATTTTGATAATGGCGGCCAACGCCTTATTACTTTTGCAAAAGGGAAATAATCAAATGACCTCTCATGTCCGGGGCAGAATGGAAGGGCGAGTCAGGTTTTACTGACTAAAACCCTCCCGTGTTTCTTCACTTTACTGTACAGCTGGGGCTATGGTATCTCTTTTAAACAACCCAGCCCTGGGAGGCATCGGTTTTCGTGGACCCCGTCACGATGTGCTGATATCACAATGAGGTGCGCGTGGAACACAGTGCGCCGTCGACCCGGATCTGGTTCTTTACCCTTATTTTTTGGCGCCGGAGATATTATATTAGAAAGGTGTGTGCGCAAACGCAGGGGCACTCTTGCACTCTTTTCTCACTCTCTTAGTCCAATGAGATATTATGCTATACGACCAGAAAGAGATCAGGTGTCGAACTATCGGCTTGACGTGTATTTACGTGGGCATCACATTGTCTTCTAAACTCCCGGCTATTAATAGAAAAATCCTAACGAAAAAATTCAATAACCCTTTGTCCGACTTGGAAATTGGCACCCAGGACCCCACATTCTCATTCATCCCCTCAACAATCTCATTTGCGGCCATGAGACTACCGAGAACTACCCATGAAGCAATAATGAAGTTAAACAATATGTAAAGAAAACCCTGTCCGATCCGTGAAGGTATTAGGTATCGATAACTGATTCTACTAAAGCCCACAAAGACGGCCTAAACTTAAAAAAGAATTCCCCTTAAAAAAAATAAATATTAATTTGCAAAAAGAGTTAACTTAATACATGTCCGGTAGACAATCCATACGCGGGCGAAGGCGGGCAGTGCACACGGCACGTGGTCGCATCGCTTATAATAATACCGTCAAAATGGTGTTGTCACTATTTTAAAAATTACTAAATTTCGGGGAAGTTGGAATTAATTCGCGAGAAAAAAATATTTTTTCAAAAGTCATTAGTATTTCAGACAGGGTTTTCTTTACATATTGTAGATTAGGTTTGCTTCATTCAACCGATTTGGGCAGAATGTGTAAATGTGAATATATACGTAGTTTTATTGGACAGACATTATCTTAAACCGGTTCTATTATCAATCTTAGTTCTTTTACCGTAGGTCAGTTACTATAAAATTTAATCTCGTCGCAAATTTTCCTTACACCGCTAATTTTTTACAGAAAAACTTCAAACCGTTTTAATACCTACCATCTGCCATTCTAAAATAAGCATTAAATTAAACCTTTTTGCGCGTTTTTAGCAACAAAAAAGATATAAGTAGATAGATGATCAGAATTCTCACGGCTTTTGTAACCTGAATTGCTAAAACATTTCGAATAATTGGCAACCCATTTGTAAAGTAATACCGCTTAAAAGGCTTTTAAAGGAACTTTACTACTACTTGACTAAAGCTATTAAGTATAACTTATAACTCAGAATTCTCAAAAGTGGATTTATTTTACTGTAGTAAAAGACATTCAACAAATGAATAGTCCACTATTAGTATAGTGAAGAACAAATAGTCCACTAGTAGAATAGTTAACTATAGACATGGATAAGTGAAAAACAACTAATCTTCTTTATCTTTTTCTTCTATCTTCTGCTGTCAATGTCCTACTTCATTTGTTTTAAGTTTAATTTCATAATTGTCATATATTGTTAACTATGTCATGTATTGTATAACCTTCAGTATTGTTTTATTATTTTTAATTGTAACTATGTATATGGTATTAGTTCAAATCAATCAAATCAAATCATTTATTTCAAATAAACCAGTTACAGGCACTTTTGAATTATCAGAAGGTCGGTCAGTCAATAAAATGAAGCTAGTCGCCCATTCCAACGAGTAGGTACCTATGGAGAAGAACGGGCAAGAAACTCTATGGACACTCTTTTAAATTTTTAAGCTATTGTTACAAATATTTGATTACATCATTCATGTTGAAATCAACCGTGTGAGAAGGATGCAGAAATATATTGTACGCTGAGAGCGTCCATTATGGAAAACACACAAAAATCAATTCAGAAATTAAAATACGCCGTGGGCCGTGGCAGCTAAGAGATGACCAGTCTCCTCTGACGGCGTCCGTTCACGAACATGACGTATGGATCAGCATCATTCAGCTCAACCATATCGAAGGGAACCCAATGACCCAACACACACGCCACCATCAGCGAGACATTTGAGTGAGCATGACATACTCTCAACAGTCAGAGCACAATCAAGTCAATAAAAAAGACTAACCCAACAAATAAATGCCTTACAGCACATTCGTACATTGTGCTCACACGTTTGTTCGCATGCTTTCAAATTATACATCCCAGTTACACAGGGAAACCTATAATAGACCATAATATCATGTAATACTCATATTTGTAAAATATATTATGTATCGCTGTTGGTTACCTAAATAAATAAATTGCCATTAATCCAGAGCCTTCTGGTTTAAAGTGAAGTTTAAACCCGCACGCCGATTGCGTAACCAATTACTATGAACTTGAATAATTTCGAAACATATTACTAATCCATAACTCCATATGTTTGAAAAATGTGCCTGATCAACAATGTAAATACCGCAATGAATGCTGTTGAATTGTCATAATGAAATCCATTGCTACAGGGACTCTATTCTGCTACTACAATAGTGTCAGAATAGTCAATCAGTGATCTCATAATGATCGATTTTGAAAGTTTCGTAATCTACCGACAAAATTGCGTCATAATGACTTTCCAGTGACTAATCACTGACACTGCACTCCATGTTAATAAATGTTCAAATTGAGTATTGGTTTTCCAAAAATCATCTCTATTAAAGGGTTTTATAATAATGGCAATACGGCAAAGTCATTCTATCACCACTCCATGCGAGAGATGGCTGAGATAGTTGATTGATCATAAATATTAAACACAATCGTATATACTGTACGAATGATCTAAAACTTACGAGTGCCTCAACTTATGTTAAACTCCACAAATATGTATTTTGCCCAAATATATTATGTGGATATTAAGATGGATAAAGAGACGCGTAATTGCAGCCACTCTCATAGATATATTTAGCGTGAGACTGTTTTGAGTTCACTTTGATACCATTCACTTCTACAATAAAAATTATTTCCAATATTTTTCACCTCTTTTATTGCCCACGTTTATGAGTTTATGTCTGATCCTAAGCTGTAACTCCATTATTATCATAAAAAAGACTATAATATCCCAAGGCAGAAGAATACCAAGCTACTAATACCTCTGATAAAAGGTAAGGTAATTCTAAGGACCAAAACCCCTATTCTAAGATAATTTCTCGGTGGTAAGCCATAACATCGGCTGCCGGCAGAAGTTACCACCCACCAGACAAAGTCTTGCCGCCAAGCCATTCGTCGTGTTCCGGCATGATGTCTGGTGAAGCCGTACGGAGGACGGGTCTGAGCTGCTGTGTTGCGATGTGTGCCGGGTGCGATGCGACAAATGTTGTTGTGTCGGAAGTTTGGTTGTGGAGGGTCTCTAGATCAATCTCCCTCTGGGTTAAACATTGCATCACCTCGCTCAACTGCCGTCTTCCTTCCTATTCACTCAGTTTTTTGAGTGAATGGGCTTATTAAACTAGCGCGCTTTACCATCAACGATTGCATCACTGCTTACCATCAGGCGGGATTGCGATCAAGCACAAGTTTATAATTATTTAAAAATAAAATATTATCTAATCAGACAGGATTTCCTGACTCAATAGAAACTCCACTTAAAAAAAAAAAAGAATAAACGAATCTTGTAGAAGCTAGTAATAGAACCAAACAATCTTTACACATTAGAAAGTAGTCAAATGGGCAAAAAAGACAACTGAAAGACACATAATCGATGGCAATACGGTATGAGTCAATTTGCGAACGAAACGGTCAAATTAATGGCGGGAAAAAGTTCGGCCATGACAGTTTGGCAAGACAATACGTGGAACCACTCGGCTGTAATGAGCCTGCGGTTTGCAAATTACACTCAATTTAGACCCACGACGTACAGAGATATATTCATCCAGATTTATGAAGAAATTACGCGAAAATTTCGTGTGTGTTTTGTTTTTGTTCAGATCATGGTCAACTATGTTAGAGGGTCATTCACTTCGATTCTTATGTGCTGTGAAAGAAATGATACGATTAGAACCTCAAGGTTATTGTTTTACTTGCACCTAACTTTTTTCTAATACGTCTTGCCAACATTTGGAATTAAACGGAGACCTCGAAAAGTTAAAAGTAAAATGATAAACAATCTGATGAACTGATTCATTTTTCTTTTATTGATAGGTACGAGAATTATTATCATAACGAAGTTTTACATTAAAACCCTTCGTTCGCATACATACTTAAATCCTCCCTGTTAAACTCAGCAAGGCTGAGTTACATATGTACAATGTCAACTACAATAATACAGCACTTCCTCTCTCTTTAAACAAATCAAATCAAATCATTTATTTCAAATAAACCAGTTACAGGCACTTTTGAATTGTCAGAAGGTCGGTCAGTCAATAAGATGAAGCTAGTCGCCCATTCCAAAGAGTAGGTACCTATGGAGAAGAACGGGCAAGAAACTCCATGGACACTCTTTTAAATTTTTAAGCTATTGTTACAAATATTTGATTACATCATTCATGTTGAAATCAACGGTGTGAGAACGTTGCAGAAATATATTGTACGCTGAGAGCGTCCATTATGGAAAACACACAAAAATCAATTCAGAAATTAAAACAGAAATTAAACATTATCAATGTAATTTATTTCCTCTTGGTTTATGTTTATTAATAGATATACAACGGTATGTTTAGTGTATGCGAAACCTGAATATAGTATGTTCAGAATAAGCAACCAAACCGATTCCAATAATTTTTACACCATGTTATATTTTTTCCGAAATACATTTATAAATTGATGCAGTGTGGTATCCGAGCACCCCACGCAGCTTACGATTGATCATAGTACTGCGCACAGCTGATGACAGAGGTCAAAGCACCGGTCACCCGCCCGATCGCGGCGTGAACCATATTTTTAAACAACAAGCTTAAAAATTTATGGTTTTTCTTGATATCTTTTTGAAATTTTGTACGTAGATTCTTTACTTAAAATACTGAATACGTGTTTCAGGTTTGCATAAACAAAAAATTATATTGTATAAACTTACCCATTAAAATTGGTAATTTAAATTAAATGTATATATTTATTGTATAATCTGAAAAGTACACCGTAGACTACCTACTCTATTTTGTTGAGGTTGAATTTGATTATTGTCTCTGGCAGCTAACTTTTATAAGCAAAAATATTTTAAGTTTGGAAGATTACGGAGACAGGAGAAAAAGATTCATTGTTTTATGTGATCATTGTTTGTTTCGGTAGCATGAAGTGTAGCAAGACTGCAGTCAATTGATAATGTTTGATATATAATATTGTAATTTTTTTTTTTATAGAGTGTTTGAAAGTTGGGCTTAAAATATTAAAAATTATGAAGTGCTTATAATGGTGTATTAATTGATTTTGGAGTTATTTAAAATGTAAAGGATCGCAGAAGGTACTGTCTGCACTCAAATTACTATTTATTCATAACTACAACAGGTTATGGGCCCAGCACGGGTGCAACAGTAAGCTAGCAATTGAAAATGTAACTATTTGAAGAAGATATTGATTATGAGTTTGAGAGGGGAAGTTTAGAAAGAAAAATGAAAATGAAAATTTTAAAGTCAAAGAAACAAGAGAGGACCGTTTTTTCTAGAACAACAAAATAATGGTGAAGAAAATGAGGTCTTTGAAAATTATATGGAGAGCTAAATGAAGACATTTTATGGAGGTTCCGTTGGAATACAATTTTGGTGAAAATAAAAGATGTAAATTAAAGAAAATGAAATTTATTTGGCAATATTATGTTGATGATGGAATTCTATAATAAATATTGAAAATAGTGGAAAAGGAAAAGAAATAAGATATCTGAAAGACTGGAAAAAGAATTTGGAATTAGAATATTTAAATAATTATTGGAATTGATATAGAGGTTATAGAGAAAATTATTTGAAAATTTATGAGAAGTTTTACATTGAACAACGAATGAAGAATTTTGGATACGGCAACTTAAAAGAAAAAGCATTTCCGAATATTTGAATTGCTGCACATCAAGAGGGGAAGAATATTAGCGTTGATGTGCATAATTATAGGAAATTGATGTGATGTGGAGGAGGAGTTTTCTACTTTTGAAGAAGAACAACAAAAGGGAAGAATATTAGTGGTGATGTGCAGTTGGCGATTGATGTGATGTGCATAATTATAGACAATTGATAGGGTCTATATTATATTTGATAAATAAAATTAGACTAGATGTATTAGGGGTTTGCTAGTTTGTTTTACAAATAATAGAGATAAGTTGGGATCCTGCAAAATTAAAAGTTGTGTATTTAAGGGTTGTGACATTTAGTAACAGTGCCAATGATGTGCCTGTATTTAGTAACGGTGTAACAAAAGTGTAAAGGTTAGTGATATTTATGAAATTGAAGGTTATGTAAAGGCTGCATTTTAGACAGGGAGTTTATTTTAGATATGATGTGTTTTTGTAGTAGAGTTGAGGTTAGAGGGTGTGCTTTTGTAGTAGGATTTTTGAAGCTTTAGATGGTGTGGCTTTATAATAGAGTAGAAGTTTTAGATAGGGTGTGTTTTCTAATAGAGCTGAAGGTTAGATAGGTTGTGTTTTCTAATAGAGCTGAAGGTTAGATAGGTTGTGTTTTCTAATATAGTTGAAGTTATAGATAGGGTGTTTTGTGATAGAATTGAAGTTATGGATAGGGAGTTTATGGGCAGGAAGACTGTCGGAGTTGTTGAAGTTATCGATAGGGTGTTTTGTGATAGAATTGAAGTTATCGATAGGGAGTTTATGGGCAGGAAAACTGTCGGAGTTTTCGAAGTTATAGAAAGGGAGTTAGAAGTTAGATAGGGAGTTTGAAGTTAAAGATAGGGAGTTTGAAGTTAGATAGGGAGTTTGAAGTTAGATAGGGAGTTGTTGAAGTTAAAGATAGGGAGTTTGAAGTTTATAGACAGGGAGACTGTCCAAGTTATAGATAGGGAGTTTGTTGAAGCTATAGATAGTGAGAAGCTATAGATAGTGAGTTGAAATTGTATTGAAGTTTTATATGAGTTGTTTTGTATCGGGGGAGGGTTACAGGTTATGTATTGAAGTTTTATATGAGTTGTCTTTGTGTATTGAGGGGATTATAGGTTATGTATTGAGTGTATTGAAATTAATGTTTGAAAGTTATGTCTTAGGATGATTTTAAATTTTACTTTGAGATAATAATAAAATTCAGAGGGGATGTTGAGGTTGAATTTGATTATTGTCTCTGGCAGCTAAATGTAATGTCTGTCTGTTTCGCTTTCCCGCTTAAACCTCTCAACCGATTTTGATGAAATTTGGCACAGACAATCTTTAGACCCTGAGAAAAGACATAGGCTACCTCTTATCCCGGAAAAATTTGATGTTCCCGAGGGAAATCTAAAAAGCGCAATATAACCGAACTCCACGCGGGCGAAGCCGCGGGCGGAAAGCTAGTTGAATATAGAAGTACAACACTTTCGAAAATATCTTGTTACAGTAATAATATATATATTTTAAAACTTTTTTGATATCGTAATTTTTATTTTCGTCAATAAACTTGACAACTTAAGAGTCGATTACGTATTTACCTCATTATCATCCCATCCTTTAATATAATTTATGTAGGTTCGGGGCATAAAAAAGTAGTCCATGATGCTCTAAACCTTAAAATTTACGAAGTATTCCCCATCTTAATCCTACATTTTATTAGAGTTAGTCTCCAATCATTACGCAGTGCCGCTCCAATTTATTAATTTTAAAAGTCATTGTTCTGAGAATCAAATATGTCTGCATCAGTCTCAGCAATATTAAAAGCTAGAAAATAGCAAAAAAGTACTTATAATTATCAAAATTAAATCTGCAACTCACTGAGTAGGTACCGGCACAGTAGAGACAGAACAGTAGATTATCTAAGGCCGCCTGCAGAGTTATTTGCCTATTCTTGCGTTGAACCACAGCCCGTACTGCCTCTATGTTATTCCAAGCTATATTATAGCTTATATCGCTGCCAGCGTGTGCGTGAAATCGCGTACCGACACGGCGCACGGCGCGCACACAATCATTCAATCCGAGAGCGGCTCGTTTCTATTAAGATGTTTTACTGTCTGTCTACTGTAGTACCGGTAAAAGGAAAACCAACAAAAATTCGCCATTACGGTCGATAACACAGTATCTGCAAAATGCAGTGATGAATATGCGCAGTGAAATAATACGCCGGTTACGAATAGCTTTTGATACGCCTAGGGTTGTCAACTGCTAATTACAGACCAATATTCTGTATGTTAATTTTAATTATACTTCAAATTATTTTTCATTGTACACCTATTTACATTTCATTAGGTAGATATTTATAGTAATTAACAGAAGTGCTTACACAAGTCAGTTTAATCCATCTCTCTACTAACAATATAAATCTGAAAGTTTGTATTTTTGCTTATTGCTACTCATGCAACAGACTTGGATGAAATTTAGTACGGATTTCCGATAAATTCCGACCATGGACGTACATGGACGTATATTTTAGAAAATAATGTGACAAATATTTAATTTATTATTGTAATTCGCAAGAGAATTTTATCTTTCATGTGCCGATAATATTCGGGCTGACTGAAATTTGATTTTTTTTATGGGTTCACATAAAATCGTTTACATGATTATTAATTAAACAATATTGTACGATCACCCTTATTAACGGCAAAACATGCGCCTATAGGGCACGTTAACAGAACCGAATCTAAGACCTATAAGCCCTACAGTCCCTACGACCCTAAGTCCTATAAGCCCCAGCCCAGACCTACCATATAGTTCGTAATAAATAAATATCTAAATAAGTGCGGGATGTCTGCACCAAGAGACCTAAGGTAACAGACGGATAGTAGGTAGGATTTCCAGGCAAGGGTGAAGGGTAAACTCATTGCCAGTCCAGCAGACTCACAGGACTGATCAGAGATGGCTAAGGGTGTCTTGGCCACAGTGAGGGGTAATGAGACTAGAATAAATTCTAATCTGATTTATTTACAGAATATTACAGCTTATATACTACTTTTTCCCAACACAGACAAATGTACAAACGTCTTGGTATTCTATATGTGAATTCTGCAATTTCAACAATATTTGAATTAGGCCGCGCGACCTCTGCCGAAATGCTGAATCAATGTCAAAGGTAGCATTGAACAAATATCTAGTAAGTATCTAGACTATCGTGAGGGCGAAATAATATTATGTTAATTCACGTTTAATAGTCATCATTATAATCAGCCTATAATGTTCCCACCATTGGGACACAGGCTCCTCTGGGTCAGAGGGAGTGGGCCGCAATCTACCACGCGGATCCACTGCGAGTTGGTCTTCTCTTCCGGCTGGACATGATCTCACGATGTTTTCCTTCACCATTTTGAGAGAAGTGGTGATGAAATAATTTACACAAAATAAAACGCCTTATGTGGTTCGGACCTACAACGTATAAGTCTCAGCTGATACCACTGTTCACCGCCATTTCACTCAATTCAAACTTTGACATTTTTATAAATCGTTTACATAGTTTAACTCAAGACGGTCTCCAAAGCCTAGAGCACAGGCGTAGAGTAGCCAGCCTTTCGGTGTTCTATAGGATGCATTTTGGTGAGTGTGCGAGGGAATTGCATGATTTAATTCCACTATCGGACAACCCGTCGTACGGTGAGTTTCCACCCTTACGTTGTTAACACCAGTACGATCCGGACGAAGCGTTTCGCCTCCTCTTTTATACCGCGTACATCGAGAGACTGGAACAATTCGTCAGCGGCGGTGTTTCAGTCGGACTATAATTTGAATGTCTTCAAGGCTAGAGTGAATTGGTACTTAATAAACTAGTGCGCTTTACCATCAACGATTGCATCACTGCTTACCATCAGGCGAGATTGCGGTCAAGCGCTAATTTATAATACATAAAAAAATTACACAAGAAAATCATATTACTAACTCCCGGTAAAAGTCAACAAAATCTGAAAGGTTTATTTCAAACTGCGCTTGAAGAAATTTTAACAATGTTACTACAGAATTTAACAAATTTATTGTTAAAAAAAATGGATCCCATTTTATATCGTTTCGTTTTAATTTAAAACAAGTCTTTAATAAATCAGCTTTGGGTGCCAACCACCCACTTTCCCTGCGGGTGAAGTGGGATTAAAGGGCCACGTTTTCATATGTAAATATATGTAAACGTAATTAGAATTTGGCCTTTTGAAGTTTTCTTTTGCCATTTTGCCTTGGGATATTAATTGAACAGGGATAGAATGTATGTTATTCTAAATATTTCATTAGAAACGATAAAAATAACCTTGTTCTTAATCACACGCGGTTTTTTATTACCTTCTCAGAAGAGAATCTAGATTAAACGAACTATTAAGCAATTTTTTTTTTTTTTTTACTAATTATAAACTAGTGCTTGACTGCAATCCCGCCTGATGGTAAGCAGTGATGCAATCGTTAATGGTAAAGCGCGCTAGTTTATTAAGCCCATTCACTTAAAAAACCTTAGTGAATAGAAAGGAAGACGGCAGTTGAGCGAGGAGGTGCAATGTTAAATCCAACAACATGACCAACGATGTTGCGCCAGAGGGAGATTGATGTGGAGATCCTCCACGATCAAACTCCCGACACAACAACATTTGACGACCATCGTGCTCGGCACACATCGTAACACAACTGGTCAGACCCGTCCTCCGTACGGCTTCACCAGACATCATGCCGAAACACGACGAATCGCTTGGCGGCAAGACTTCGTCTGGTGGGTGGTAACTTCTGCCGGCAGCCGTGTTATGGATTACCACCGAGAAACAAAATATTATGAAAACATTGATGAAGATAGCTTAAAGTGAGGAGTTATTCCGCTTGATACTAGTGATTGACACTATAAGCAGCTCACTGCTGTCTGACTGTAAACTTAGGTCAAATGTCAAAGATCAAACTCTGCCTACGACTAGTTGGGATCGATTGGACCGAACGGACCAATGGGCGGTCCAAACGATCCCAACTGATCCCAACTAGTTGCAATCATTTGACAGAAATGGGTTCATCAATTAGGGGGCTGGAATCAACTTAATACCTAGTCATCATCATCATCTTCGTTTATCGAGCACCCTAATTACGCAACGCACCATTACTATCAGTTAGTTGGAATCATTTCGAAGCAAATTGCCAATCCATTGCTTCATATGTTCGAAAATGTGTCTGCTCGAAAACGTAAATAACGCAATGAATGTTGTTGAACTGCCAAAAGAAAACCCATTGCTACTGATAGTATATGTTACGCTATTACCCTACCGGTTGCATCTGCGGCTTTCGCGTTGGAGCCTGGGGTCCGCTAACACAGAAGAACGTAAATAGTCTTTGAAATAAAATTAATATTTGTTTAACATGATATATCGTGAAACTGAAATATAAAAACTTGAATACATTGTAGGTAGGTACTTTTTTTATATAAATGTATGTAGGTACTAGAGCTTGACTGCAATCGCTTCTTTTTTGTTTGTGTTTCTTTTCTGCATCGTGGTTACAGCAAACGTATTTTGTTTATTCTTTATTTCTTTTCAAGGTAAGATTTTTATAAATCGTTTACAAAATTTACATAAAACATTAATCGTTGATAATGTGCCAGCCCTGAATACGGCATGCGCGGCGTGATGCGCTCTGCCGGTACCGTTGCGAGTCGCGTCGTGTATCAATAACGCATCAGTGCAACCATTAGCTGGATTCTTGCTGCCGCTCTCGGCCAGATACACTATTCTGATTTATAACAAACAGCAATGACAAATTAAAATTAATTTCCGTAAAAAAATAATTTTAATAGCATTTTCTTTGAATACCTAGTCAATTAGTTACACACACATACAAATAACTTAAATTTAATTATCTGTTTGTAACATCTGATTAAATGTTTTCTACTAAACCAATATGGAAACACGGTAATTATAATAAAAACCATTTTTAAAATTTTTGTTTTTCTGTCTACCTTTGACGGGACTTTTATAATAGCAACTAGCTTTCCGCCGAGTTCGGTTATATCGCGCTTTTTAGATTTCCCTCGGGAATATCAAATTTTCCGAAATAAAAGGTAGCCTATGTCCTACCTCAGGGCCTAAAGATTGTCTGTGCCGAATATCACCAAAATCGGTTGAGAGGTTTAAACGGGAAAGCGTAACAGACAGACAGACAGACAGAGTTACTTTCCCATCTATACTAATACTAGCATTCCGCCCGCGGCTTCGCCCGCGTGGAGTTCGGTTATAACGCGCTTTTTAGATTTCCCTAGGGAACATCAAATTTTTCCGGGATAAAAGGTAGCGTATGTTCTTTCTCAGGGTCTAAAGATTGTCTGTGCCAAATTTCATCAGAATCGGTTGAGAGGTTTAGGCGGGAAAGCGTAACAGGCAGACCGACAGACAGATAGACAGACAGACAGACAGAGTTACTTTCGCATTTATAATATTAGTATGGATATAAAGCTGAAGAATTTGTTTGTATGTTTGTTTGTTCGCGCTAATCACGGGAACTACTGGTCCGATTTGAAAAATTCTTTTTGCGTTGGATAGCCCATTAATCCAGGAAGGCTTTAGGCTATATAACATCGCGCTGCGACCAATAGGAGCGGAGCATAACTAAACCACGCGAATGAAGTCGCTGGCGGCCGCTAGTTTATAATAATAGTATGGATTGGACACTAACTGCTGATGTTATAAACAATAATTTAAGCTAGGCTTTTATTTTACAAAAAGATTTATTGAGATATATAATTATTTTCCGACATCATGCAAACGAAGTCACGGGCACGGCTAGTTTACAGGTTTAATCTAAAATTACTTATTAATTATATTCTTCAAATTATCCACAATGACGCACATCATCAGTACGGATGAAAGGATTGACTTTTATGTATAGGTATACAGCTATTCGACACTCAAAATTACCTAAACCTCAGCATTACACATTAGTTCACACACTCAGACGTCATATTAAGGAAAAAAATAAAAAAGCAAGAAAGGTAGAAAAGAAAATGAAGAAATAAAGTAAAGACAACAGAAAATAAGTTTATTTGTGGTAAACATGACCCAAAATGAACAAAAACCACCAAAAATAGCAATAAATGCTTTAAGGAAATCATGCGTCACATCCTCCGAAATCTGTTATCCTAATGGTTTAAGAAAACATCTAAACACAAGCTCATAATCATTCCGCCTTACTTTGTAGTCGAGTAAGAAAATGAGTGTAACGGTTATTCCACTGATTTCAGATTCGAAATTTGAATTTCAAATGTTATGTAAATTTTCCGTCGTTACATTAAATGATTATGTGAAAATTTATTTTTCTTTTGCACGGTTTGTTAAGAACGTCTGACAAATTTACTGGAATTATGTCTAGGAGGAATAATTTACTGCAATTTCTTTGATTTTTGCTTGATAATTGTATAGAAAAAGGAATTTATTTTCTGATTTGCTTTAATGTAAACCATTAGTCAAATTAGGTTGAAAGATTGACCTTGTTAAATTCTCAAGTCAAATACGAAATGCTTTCATTTAGGTAATTGATTTAGGTACTCAATTTAAGTACTTACCAGCTCAGGATTTAAGTGAAAATTCCATGTCAAAATACATCAAGAAAATTTGTTTTTAACTACTGTATTAAAAGCCATTAATGACATTCGTTGAAGCCTCCGTGGCGTAGTGGTAGCGAAAGCGACCGCTGCGCAAGAAGGCGCGGGTTCAATCCCCGCGCAGTGCAAATATCTGTGTGCGAGAGTATGAATATTTGCACTGGTCTGGTCGTGCCTCGGAAAGCACGTTAAGCCGTTGCTCCCGGTTGCCATACGAACATCTGATGGCAGTCGTTAAGGGTTGTTGGAGCCCTCAAAATTCCAACAATTGGTCTAACTGCAATGCTTCGATGTCGACTTCGGGTTGTGAGGGTCAGACAGCAGTCGCTTCACGGGAAATATCGAAGTTTAGCCAAAATTAGCAGTTAGACTGTTGAAGCGGACCCCAGACTCCAAATACATATCGACGATCGAGTCTCGTAATGAAAACTCATACTAGGCATACAAGTCTATGGAGAGTTTCAATTAGGCAGAGTAAATTGTTTATCTTCTGTCCTTTTCTTAATGAAATATTTGGAAAAATTGAGTAATATACCATTAATTTTATAAAATTTGGCTATTCTTTGAGTCTCAAGCTAAACTCAAAATACTTTCAATTAGGTTGCATCATCATCAACCTTTTATCGTCCCACTGCTGGGCACAGGTCTCCTCTCATACAGAAAAAGATTGAGCGTAATCACCACGCTTGCTCAATGCGGGTTGGCGATTTCAGCTTAAAGTCCAGGTTTCCTCAAGATGTTTTCCTTCAGCTTCAATCATTGGTGTCCAAGATATACTTAGAAAGTACATATAACTTTACAAAAGTTACATTGGTATTGCCTGACTTAGAATCGAACTCGCACACTCATGCTTGAGAGGCTGGTGTTTTAACCACTAGGCCACCACGACTTACAATTTAATTAGCTTCAATTAGGTTTTAGGTAAGTAATATTAAATTCTGTGAACAGTTCAATTCTCTGTGTCATTTCTGTTTAATAAATATTCTAGTACTTGAATGTTCAGAATAGCTTCCCCCATTATAAAACGTAGGTTTGCGCTAATATAGCCGGTGAATGGATCACCGTGTGAGGCGAGGAGATAATGTTTCCACATTTGAAGCTAAAACCTCGTGAAATTTCTCAGGGAATTCTCGGTCTTATAATCTTCAATGAGCAGTTATGCAATGGTCAAAGGTTCAAGCGATTTTTATGTGATTTTTTGGTAGATGTGCATTATTTATTTATTAAAACTTTATGCACAAAGAAAAACATTGCACAATGGCGGACTTAATGCCTTAGGCATTTTCTACCAGTCTACTTTAAGGTGATACAGAGACACAACATGGTAGGTGCAAAGATATAAGAGACATAAAAAAAGTTAAAAGAGAAACAAAAAAAATATTATAATAAATACATAAATACGTAGATACAAAATATAAACAGTAAAGAGAACTATAAAAATTATAGATGGAGAAAAGGAATAAATTACATGTTTAATGAATCTGCCAATTTCTTGCGTAAGTATTCCCGAGCTTGAGCTTGCATTAGTGTGAAGATACCAATTAAGAGTAAGTCATACAAACGCGATAACCCAGCTACTACCAGGCTGACCGGCTAAGAGTTTTAGATCAGAAAAAAATATTGGCAGATAAAAATTTATTTATTCCTAATAAAAATATCTGGCTATTGCAGGTGCCGTTCGGCAATTTAAACGTTCCTCCGATTCGCACATTTCGAAAGTTTGTTTCAATGCGGTTAGTGGAAGTGCTCAAGTGTGGTTCGGGTAAGTGCGGTTCGACCAAGTGCGATTCGTCAAAGTGCGATTCGTATAAGTGCTTTTCGTCCAAGTGCGGTTCGTCCAAATGCGGTTGAAATCAGTACCTTAAAGTAAAATACCTCTATTTCTTACTCATTTCTGTGGGTGGGATAATAAGATCTTTTTACTAGAACAACTGTCGTAGGACTCTGAAGGGTGATACTCATTGTTACGTATTCATGCAAGCGAACCTGCCACGCCGCGGTTGAGCCTGTTTTAAATTCATCCCAAAATAGTCCAATCCAGCCTATGCCTTGCTGAGGCCCTCTCAACGACGCCTTAAGCCTTAACGAGCCCTTAGTTTTTAAGTCCTAACTTGAGGCGATAATTTATTGAGACATCCACAGGTAAGACCGGCTCCTAAGCCGACAACCTACGTGGTTGACCTACGAGATGCCAGTTATAAAAAAAATGTAGAAAAAATATTTTGCACTCCTTGGCCCGAGGCGCATTTAACTTGGTACCACAGGGTAATATTGTCATCAGTGAAAACCCATCAGTAAATGTTATAGCCATCGTGAAATAAATTGGCATCCAAATGCTGTGAAATGATATCTCAGTTCAAGCGGCAGACGTGGCTATCAATCTCACGGTTGGAAGCATAAAAATCTTGTTCCAGAGGAATATCTGAGATGGAAACGAAGCTTTGAACTTTTCATGTCTATTTTATACCATCATTCGGTCTCTGAAATATTTGTCACTGATATATAAAGATATATATTATATACTAAACGATAAAGAGCGTCGTGGTGGCCTAGTGGTTAAAACACCAGCCTCTCAAGTATGAGTGCGCGGGTTCAATTCCAGGTCAGGCAAGTACCAATGTAACTTTTCTAAAGTTATATGTACTTTCTAAGTATACCTTGGACACCAATGACTGAAGGTTAAGGAAAACATCTTGAGGAAACCTGGACTTTTAAGTCTGAAATCGCCAACACGCATTGAGCAAACGTGGTGATCACGCTCAATCCGTCTCTGTATGAGAGGAGACAATAAAAATAAAGGTTGTTGATGATGAAGCGATAAAGAAGAGTACAGGGTCTTTTGAAAATCTGCTGGAAAGTTTCATATCAAAATGTGGTAGCCTATTGGTATATGCCGCGACTTACAAGTCGTAGAATTGAAACCCATTTGGAGCTTCACTTTGTGTAAATTATTTTATCACCACGGCTCTAAAAATGGTTAAGGAAAACGTCGTGAGGAAACCGACATGTCCTGGAGGTAAAACTTCGAAGACATGTGACATCACAATGAAGACAGAACAATGAAGGCACCCATCAAAATACGCCTACCCACATTTATAAAATTAATACGGCAATCAAAAAAACAGTGACTACTTTGATTTATATAAATTACTCGTTAATATTAATTTTAATTATAAATGTTTATATTAAAATATTATAAGCCTCACTAATCTCAAATTTTTGTAATGCCTGAAAAAGGCCGCTAAGTTGTAAGAACAAATTGTTATATATATAAGACCACTAATGTACACTTAGTAAGCAAATAAATAAATACAAAATAAAAATACAAAATACATCAACCACCCGCAATGAGCCCGTGTGGTAGATTACAGCCCACTCCGACTGATCGAGAGGAGGTCAGTGTCCCAAGAGTGGAAACATTATAAGCTGATTATGTTATGTTATTTTCATAGCGTTTTAATATCAAATATATACTCTGTAGAAACTTCTTTTACTAGAATAAAAAAAACGGCCAAGTGCGAGTCGGACTCGCGTACGTACCATCATCTTTAAAACTGGCAAAAAAAATCACGTTTGTTGTATGGGAGTCCCCCTTAATTTTTTTTTTTTTTTTTTTTTTAGTAATTGTTGCTATAGCGGCAACAGAGAAACATAATTACTGGAAATTTCAACCGTCTAGCTATTACGGTTCATGAGATACAACCTAGTTTCGTAACGGTCTCCAAAGCCTGGAGCACAGTCGTAGAGTAGCCAGCCTTTCGGTCTTCTATAGGATGCATTCTGGTGAGTGTGCAAGGGATTGCATGATTTAATTCCGCCATCTCCGTTCCACCATCGGACGACCCGTCGTACGGCGAGTTTCCACCCTTACGTTGTTGACACCACTGCGATCCGGACGAAGCGTTTCGCTTCCTCTCTGGAACAATTTGCCAGCGACGGTGTTTCCGTCACATTACAATTTGAGTGTCTTCAAGGCTAGAGTGAATAGGCTCTTAATAAACTAGCGCGCTTTACCATCAACGATCGCATCACTGCTTACTATCAGGCTGCTGGCAAAAAAAGTGACGGACGGGCGGACTAACGGACAGCGAAGTCTCATGCAAAGGGTCCCGTTTTACCATTTAGTACGGAACCCTTATAAATAACTTTACAAAACAATGGTTCATACACATATTATTATAAGCTGTGTATACATATAAATATAAATATATACGGACAAATCACACAGAGATAGATATAGATATCCTCATATAGATCTATAGCTTCAAATTCTGCTCACTTTCTATTACTTGAAATCCACAAACAAAAAGCCATTAATCGCCGTCCATATTTACGACCAGTCTCTTTTACGATTTTATTATTTCTTTATTATTGTTCTGTTACTAAGAAATAAAGCATTTTACGGTCAGTTAGCCCAATATGGCGTCCGTTAACTAGTGTTTGCCCATTATCGCAATATGTGACGGACACTTACGGTTAATGATTATAACCACTTTTGGCTGGTTGAATTAATGGTTATAACATATGGTTCAGGTATGGGCTTATAGGAATTAAACGGGTCAAATTTTGAATCCCGTGTAGTAGGTACCGGGCATAGAATAGTACTAACGTGGGTGTCATAAGAGGCGACTAAGGGAACTCTCACCAGGGAAGCGGGCAGCAGTGCTTTTCCTCTGGAATAGCAAATTATTGCGATTCCCAACCTACCAAGCATAGGAATTATGGCAATGCCCCTCAATGGAATGAAAGCCTTGGGGGAGGCTTTTGTCCAGCATTGGACCTCTAGAGGGGGTGGAGATTACACATTATGAAAATAGTTTGTTCAGGACCCTGAATCGAGTTTTGACATTTTTAATATAAAAATTCGTTTATTACACTTACAATTCCATTGTAAACTAAAATGGATGAAGTACCTAATAGGCTAGATTTTTTTTTTTTTTTTTACACACTATAAACCAGCGCTTGACCGCAATCCTGCCTGATGGTAAGCAGTGACGCAATCGTTGATCGTTGATGGTAAAGCGCACTAGTTTATTAAGAGCCTATTCACTCTAGCCTTGAAGACACTCAAATTGTAGATCCTTATACTTAAGCAAGAGTGTGCGTGCAATCGGTATAATTAATTTAATAACAGACTAAACAATGGAGTTTATTGTCTTGTTCGCAAACTAAACAAAATTTAATTTCACTGCATCTTTATCTTTACATCTCATTAAAAAAAGGACAGGAGGTAAACATTTGTCTGGGTCAGGGTTGCGGGTTGGTTAAATAAGGTGGTAGGCCATAACATCGGCTGCCGGCGCAAGTTACCACCCACCAGACCAAGTCTTGCCGCCAAGCGATTCGTCGTGTTCCGGCATGATGTCTGGTGAAGCTGTACGGAGGACGGCTCTGAGCAGTTGTGTTGCGATGTGTGGCGGGTACGATGCGCCAAATGTTGTTGTGTCGGGAATTTGGTCGTGGAGAGTCTCCAGATCAATCTCCCTCTAGCGCAGCATCGTTTGGTCGTGTTGGTCTTGGGTTTAACATTGCATCACCTCGCTCAACTGCCGTCATCCTTCCTATTCCTAAGTTCTTTAAGTGAATAGGCTTAATAAACTAGTGCGCTTTACACTCAACGATTGCATCACTGCTTACCATCAGGCGGGATTGCAGTCAAGCACTAGTTTATAATTATTAAAAAAAAAATAAGAAACTGTGGCCCTGGCCGTCGCACAGGCAAGTGAAGAAACACGGGTGGGTTTTAGTCAGTAAAAGTCTGACACGCTCTTCCGCTCTGCCCAGAGCGGGTGAAGTCATTTGATGATTCCCATCCCAAAAAAAAAAAAAAAAACATTTGTTTAGTTCTGTCAAATTAGGGTGCGCCATAGACGGTTTATAAGTGATTACAAAACATGGCGACTATATGCACCTCAATCTACGTCAGCACTGATTAATTTGACAGTAGGTACTAAATATTAAATTTAGTACTGTCAAATTAATCAGGGCTTCTTCTTTCAAGAGGTTGTGTAATGAAGTACCCGATCATTGGCAGGGAATTGGGTTATACAAACAAGATACCATGGCCCCTGACGCAAAGATGGGTAGGTTTTACTCCCAAAAATCTAACACGCCCTTCCGCTCCGCCCAGAACGGGAGAGATCATTTGAAAGCATCGAGCATATGTTTGAAAGTAAGAAAATACGCCACTAAAAGGAGAAAATAAATATTGTCTTTGGCAATACATAGAACGACAAGTTTTTTACACTAGTAAATAAATAAATAGTCCAAAGTAGTCTTCAAAACTCAGGCTAAGTTTGCAACAAAAAAGAAATCCGCTCAGCACGCAACACCATTACCATCGATAAATATAAAACATTGCATAAAAGCTCAACCACTACATTTAAACGCCAATCAAATACTTGATACAGAAAACGTAAATACGCGTCCAACTCTCCAGTGAGACATTAAGATATAAATCATTCGAACACGCAGCGTCTGCGCAGCTTAATAAGCTTTAATAAGACTTCTTAACGGGTGCGGATGGCGTGGGAATAAAGGATCTACTTTGCTAAGGCTTAGAGGTGTACAGTCATAGAAATAAAAGTTTAAGCACATTTTTTTAGCTTTTATTTTCAATAATTATAAATTAGTACTCGACCGCAATCCCGCCTGATGATACGCAGTGATGCAATCATTGATTGTGAAGCGTTTGTTAAGCATATTCACTTAAAAAACTTAGTGAATAGGAATGAAGACGGCAGTTGAGCGAGGTGATGCAATGTTAAACCCAACAACACGACCAACGATGCTGATTGAGAATTGATCTGGAGATCCACCACGACCAAACTACCGACACATCAACATATGGTGCATCGTACCCATACATTGCAACGCAACTGCTCAGATCCATCCTCTGTACGGCTTCACCAGACATCATGCCAGAAAACGACTAATAGTTGCCGATATTATGGCCCAACACCGAGAAAATTTTTCTTATAAATTTTTCTTATTATTATTTATTTTCTCAAAACAGTTTTGATGTTTTCATAATCAGCCTATAATGTTCTCACTGCTGGGCACTGGCCTCTTTTCTTCAGAGGGTCGGAAGTGGGCCGTAATCCCTACGCGGGTCCAGTACGTTTACCATTTTTTTTGGTTCACCGGAAAATGCCGGTCACCTCGCGATGTGATGATGACAATGATGTTTCATCCACCGTAGTTCACACAAAGATAGCCTGCTTAGGTTCAAACGCAAGGCCACTTTAGATTTACACACAAACATAACGCAGCAATGGCTTTCCGAAGCACGAAAGGATCTCGGTATGTAAAGACGCTCACCCATCCGCGGATTGACCGTGACAAATGTAGCTTAACCTGCGCCTGTTTTTACTAAACCTACTTAAAATGAAAATTACATTAAAGCTGATACTCTCGAAGGCAAGACATTGAAGAACTGCTTATCCCCTACATTCCCCGAATGTCTATGTGTATGCAAAAAAGACGACTAGTCGAGTTCTGCAGCTTTATCTGTACCTAGAAATCTATTCTGACCGTTTCTCACAGGAGCAGGTCTGAATAAATAATATTTTAATTAATTTCTAGCTTCGGTTTGAACTTTAGAGTAATAAATATGGTGAAGAGTATATAATTATATCGGATTAAATTAACGGTAGACAACTTTTGGCACAATATTTAGAAGTCTTGATAAATTACTTACCTATTTAGTTACTAAAAAAAATCTGAATAAAATAATACCAAAAAAACCGTACAAATGCGGGTCAAACTCCCATACGAAATATTCCGTCACACAAGACACAAAAAAGCCGCAAAAACACTTTTTTAAATGGAGGCTTTTATGTTTATATTTTGGCAATAGAACACAGACTATGAAAAGTTCAACTACCTATCTGACCTACTGTGGTTTATGGCACACACCACACGGATATGGGTTGGTACTAATCAACCCATATCCTCCCGTGGGTAAAAGGCGACCAAGGGAACTTTCACCGGGGAAACGGACAACAGCGCTTCTCCTGTGTTATCTTTACTGCGGTCCCCAACCCGTCTGCTAAGCGTGAGGGTTATGGGAAACCCCCCAAAGCAATAAAAACCTTGGGGGAGGCCTTTATTCAGCAGTGGACCTCTATAGGCTGAAGAAGAAGAACGCTCGCAGACAAACAGAAAGTCAGCGGAGGCTTAGTTATAGGGTGTCTCACACCCTTTGGGCAGGCACCCAAAAAGGAAAAGATACAGAAATACATTATTCCCTATTTAAGAAAACTGTCTCTCATTTGTTTTGTTTTTGTTGTTAAGAGGGAACTCTAGTGGTGATTTCTCTATACAAACGTATTCCGCTGTTTTCTTCGTGGATAATGCTTTTAGAGAAATTATTTTTTGCACTACAATTTTACACCGTAATTATACGTGCCCCTATCTTTTGATTTTTTCCGTAACTTAATTTTTACCGTGATGTTTTCAGGTGACTATTAGACAAACGTGAGAAGTTTTGACAAAACAGAAAATAATACAAGCCTGAGCTGCAACTGTCCTTTTCGCACCTAACCAGGAGAGGTTGGAAGCAGTGCGACGGCAATAGTTTCTTCAAATACCTATTTTCCAAATTGCTCGGCACTACAGTCCCCTCTTAACTGTGAGTATAATTTCTTTCTTTACTAGACTTAAGAAAGTTTTTCCTTAGAATACGTGTATCTTTTCCCTTCTCAAGTAACTTATTCAAAGATTTTTTTAACGTCTATAAACTAGTCCTTGACCGTGATCCCGCCCGATGGCAAGCAGTGATACAATTGTTGATGGTAAAGCACGCTAGCTTATTAAGAGCCTTCTTCACTCTAGCTTCTTCTTCAGCCTATAGATATCCACTGCTGGACAAAGGCCTAACCCAAGGCTTTCCACGATGACCGGTCCTGTGCTGCCCGTATCCATCGGCTTCCCGCGACCTTCACCAGGTCATCGGTTTACCTTGTTGGGGGCCTCCCTACGCTGCGTCTTCCAGTACGTGGCTGCCACTTCAGAACCTTACTGCCCCATCGGCCATCGGTTCTACGAGCAATGTGCCCTGCCCACTGCCACTTAGCGACTCAAAGAGTTATGTCGGTGACTTTGGTTCTTCTGCGGATCTCCTCATTTCTGATTCGATCGCGCAGAAACTCCGAGCATAGCTCTTTCCATTGCCCTTTGTGTGACTCTGAGCCTTCGTATGAGGCCCATTGTGAGCGACCACGACTCTGTTTCGTACGTCATCACTGGCAACACACACTGGCCAAAGACTTTAGTCTTGAGACACTGTGGTATCTTGGACGACGAGAAGATGTAGCGTAGCTTCCCGAACGTTGCCCAGCCGAGCTGGATTCGACGAGACACCTCACTCTAGCCCTGCAGAAACTTAAATTATAATCAGACGGAAAGACCGCGGCAGACAAATGGTTCCAGTCCTTCGATGTACGCGGTATAAAAGGCAAGGCGAATCGCTTCGTCCGGATCTTAGCGTCAACAACGTAATGGCGTCGATTCTGTTGTTCACAAACTAAACAAATTTTAAGTTAACTGCATCTTTTTCTTTCTATGCCGTTAAGGAAAGGATAGAAGATTACATTTTAGTCTAATCCTGTCAAATTAAGATACTCCATAGACAGTTTAGACGCGATTATAAACATGGCGACCAAAAATACACCAGTTTACGTCAAGAGCGCACTAATTTGACAGGTCTAAACTGACATTTTATCTTCTGTCCTTTTCTTAACGAAATAGAAAATAAAAGATGTACTAAATTTAAATTTAGTTTAGTTTGTGAACAAGAGAATCGGCGCCGATGACTAACTACGTATATTGAAGTTCATAACAAAAGGAAGTTCTTAGACTTTTCTAAAGTTTTCATTAATCATTCAAAGTTGTTTTGACACGTGTTACCATTGATAAAATATTAAACTAAGGTAGATATGTCACTAGCGCACTAAAAATGAAGCGTACAAAAGGAAGTAAGTCCTGTATCTCGCTTTAGTCACTCTCGATACACTCGTAAAAACAAACGACAAACACTAACAGCGCAAACGCAAAACACTATCCATCTTTTTCTTCTCTATGCTTTAGATTGCGCCCCATCTCACTCACACTGTACCAATGTATGCCGAATAAAAATATGCATGTGTGCTGCTGCTGTGTTCGGCACATTTTTTTGGTCAGTTTGTTAGAATATATCGTATCTGTTTAATATTTTATCAATGCGTGTTACCAACAGGCTTTCACAGCCACATTTTATTATTATTTCATACCTATTTAAGGTAAAAGCGTGAGTAATCTGTGAAATGCTAATTTTCTAACTTTTTTTAACTAGCTGTTGCCCGCGACTCCATCCGCATGGACTTCAGTTTACGGCGCGTGGTGGTTCCCGTTTCCGTGGGAATGTTCATTCCGAAAAAAAATATAAAAAGCTCAGTCAATAAGCGCCTGTTAAAATAATGGGAGCAATATGTACGTCCGCATTTGCTCCCGTTTTCGCAACATTTTATTTTTTTTGTTATTGCTCTGCTCCTATTGGTCATCGCGGGATGTTATATAGCCTGTGTCCTTTCTCACAGTCTAGACTATCTGTGTACCAAATTTTATTACAATCGGTTCAGTAGTTTCGGCGTGAAAGCCGGACAGACAGACAGACAGAGATACTTTCGCATTTATAATATTAGTATGATTAGCTGGTCAGTATTACGTTATACAGAATCGACCTATAATGGGTCCACTCCTGATACACAGACCTCCTCTCGGTGAGAGGGAGTGGGTCATTGATAAAATATTAAACAGATACGATATATTCTAACAAACTGACCAAAAAAAATGTGCCGAACACAGCAGCAGCACACATGCATATTTTTATTCGGCATACATTGGTACAGTGTGAGTGAGATGGGGCGCAATCTAAAGCATAGAGAAGATAAAGATGGCTAGTGTTTGTCGTTTGCGCTGTTAGTGTTTGTCGTTTGTTTTTACGAGTGTATCGAGAGTGACTAAAGCGAGATACAGGACTTACTTCCTTTTGTACGCTTCATTTTTAGTGCGCTAGTGACATATCTACCTTAGTTTAATATTTTATCATATTTCACTTATGTTACATGATGTTACGTGTCTTCAAAGTTATTTCTCTAAGACATGCCGGTTTCCTCATGATGTTTCCCTTCACCGCTTTGAGAGCAGGGGAAATAATTACTGATGGGGGAATAATTGATGATGAAATAATTTACACAAAGTAAAACGCCGAGTAGATTCGAATGACCTACAACAAACCAAAAACCTAATCCAGTAGGTCTTTACAGTCCATATGGACCTCCATCTATACTAATATGTAAAGCTGAAGAGTTTGTTTGTATGTTTGTTTATTCGCGCTAATCTCGGGAACTACTGGTCCGATTTGAAAAATTCTTTTTTTCCAGGAAGGCTTTAGGCTACATAACATCACGCTGCGACCAATAGGAGCTGAGCATAACTAATTCCACGCGAACGAAGTCGCTGGCGGCCGCTAGTTTTTTATAAAAGATGAATATAACTAAAGCCACAACAAAACTTATACTTAGATTTATGATACTTAATGATGCCGCTATTTAAAATTGATATAAATAATACCCAATTTCACTCAAATACGATTTTTAGGTAAGAGTAATATTGAAAAAGTCATTATTAATTTATGAAGACTGTTACTTCTTACGTGGTTATTATGAGTTCAAAATAATTGGATATCATTTTTTAAATACAGGGATATTTAATGAGATCCTTCTCATTAATTACGCCTTTTTTATTATTTATTATATTATTTTTCTCCTGCTCTTAAGTTAAAATAATAATATAATATTATTACCGAGATAATTTTACCGTGTGGTACCGGGCTTAGAATAGTACCTACCATCCCATATCCTTCCGTGGGTGTCGTAAGAAGAGACTAAGGGAACTCTCACCAGGAAAGCGGGCAGCAGCGCTTTGCCTTTGGATATACCTACAGGCTGGTCCAACTAGTGACGTCAACAATTTTTTTTTGATTATTCGCACCTGGTGATATCCGAAAATACCCTATGCGTGAGTAACTGTTAGTAATTTCAGAAAGTTGAATTATTATTATTTTTTTATTAAAACAACATTCAAGAAAATTCTTTCACATAAAAGACTGCAAAATATCTATTACAAAAAAGATATGATTTTTTGAAACCTCGCTGGCAGAAATCAGTAAAAATACACAAAAGAAATTATAACTCGAAAACTAAGAAAAATCGCAGAACATACATAGGTTATGTTCGGATAACCCCAGGTGCGAGGAATCTAAAAAAAATGTTAACGTCACTAACTTACTTTAGTCTCATGATCTTCCTGTACGAGTCAAAATATGTAAATACTTACCTACTTTTACTTTATTTTACTTTATTTTTTCTTCTATTCCAAGACCAAGTCCACGAGTGACCCGTTCACTATCGTTTGTACCAGTGACAAAAACGTCATTAAAATCACAAAGAAAATAAAACACCAATTAAAAAAAAAAAGAATCAAACGAAAATCTAACACAATCACCCCTATGTATCAAATCAACGAACGCCGTAAAACAAACTTGATAACGTTACTGTTATTAACTTTTATCTCAGCAAAAAACACTAAACAGTCGAAAATCAAAACGACTACCGACCATGCATTTGATCACGTCATAAATTATAATGAATCTGCAAAATATTTAAAAAAAGAACGCAAAACAGATACAGCTAACCGCTTTGCTTCATCATTAAGTTGGCAAAAAAGGAGTCACAGAAAAAAGACCGAATGAATGAATGACCCTTGAACTTTACTTCATTCAGATGGTTCGATGAACTCTTTAATTAAAACATTATGCATTCTATGAGATAATCAGATATTAGACAACTATTGTGTATTTTAATTGTTTTAAAAAGTTCTCTGGATTGTTTCAATGCTAATCTTATGTACAAGAGAATGGTACAAGTTTCTTCCTGAGAGACATTGTATCGGAAACGGGTTTCCCCGTATGTAATTTAACAAACAAGTAAGATATTAGGTATGCTATTGCTTGATTAAGATAGCTTAGCGTTACATATTGATGTTACTGCTAAAAACCATATAGAATCATATATGTCGTCCTCCGTGGCGCAGCGGTCAACACACCTGCCTGCGACGTGGAGGCCCCGTGTTCGATCCCCAGCCAAGTCGTGACGGAAAATATCTATCTAAATAGATATTTATTATAAATATAGTATCGTTGAGTTAGTATCCCATAACACAAGTCTCGAACTTACTTTGGGGCTAGCTCAATCTGTGTGATTTGTCCGTATATATTTATTTATATAGGTAAATGATACACGTGTTTACCTAAATACATACTTACATAAAAAAAACGCATGTGTTATATCTTATGATGAAAAGTATTGTAATATGGATTGTTTGAGTTTAGTTAGTTTCGAGGGTAGATTCGATTATATATACTGTAATGTGTTGTAGTAATTTTGCTTAAATCGTATTTAATTACCCACTCTCTGCCAACCTAACACACGCCTCCTGCTTATGACTTTTTTTAATGATTATAAAGTAATGCTTGACCACGATCCCGCCTGATGGTAAGCTGTGATGCAATCGTTGATGGTAAAGCGGGCTCGTTTATTAAGAGCCTATTCACTCTAGTCTTGAAGACACTTAAATTGTAGTCAGACGGAAAGACCGCCGCAGGAAAATTGTTCCAGTATTTCGATGTACGCGGTTTAAAAACGATTCGTCCGGATCGTAGGCAAAAACCACATAAGTTCCTCTGCTACAATCTTACATACTTATTTTGATTCATTTGGGTTAACACGGAGAGCCCCAAGCATAGCCCATGCTTGGGGTTTCACTGCGTGATCGAATCAGGAATGAGGAGATCCGCAAAAGAACGAGAGAAACCGACATAGCCCGAAGAATTGCAACACTAAAGTGGCAGTGGGCCGGGCATATTGTCCGTAGAACCGATGCCCGATGGGGCCGATGGGTCGACGAGGAAGACGCAGCGTGGGTAGGCCCCCGACAAGGTGACCGACGACCTAGTGAAGGTCGCGGGAGACACAGGACCGGTCATTGGAGGAGGCCTATATGCAGCAATGGACGTCTTTTCGCTGAAATGATGGTGTTGATGATGAAGTTAACACGTTCAATGTCTAGTCGCAATCACATCCCAGCGACAAACATAGTGAAAAACTTCTATCTAAAACTAGAGATATTTTTGACAGATGATGATGATTTTTGGGAGACTGGCTGTGAACATCTTTAAAATTATAAGATGTCAGTTTCAACCATGCCCCTGACTTATCTGAAGAAAAGTCTTTACCTTTTAGGATGACTAATGAAAGCAAAAGCATTTATTAAAAAAGATAATTAATTCATTACATTACAACATCATAAAAGAAAGCAAGAATCGTCAACAGATTTCGTAATTTATCTGCAAGCTTTTTTGGCAATGACTGCTTTTTATGAGGAACTGGTTCATTTAAAACAATTTCATTAGTCAATCCTCAATGGACAGGCCATTGAGGATTGAGTAATTAATTTAAAAAAACTCGGTGGCCCGCGGTGAAAGTATTTCAACTTTCAATTATCATAACTTCATTGCTTATCCATGTTTATGTGTTTATTTCGTCGACCAGTTTTGACGACAGTTCGGATTGTAATGTGCAGTATAATTATTCAGTAAGTGAACATATTTTATGATTATCTAAACTTAATTAACTTTTTATTTTATGATGACTTGTCCTCTCTTCCGCTTTCTGGTAAAAGTAAATTAATGTATTTAGTTATTTACTCTTTTATCTTTGACATCTAAACAGACATCTCTAAAAAGAAATTTTAACATTATTGTTATAATTTATTTTTAATCTTATATCCATCGAATCAGTAAAAGTGACGGTTCTTTTTTTGTTTGTTTTTTTTTTTTCTACTGCCACATAAATTAAATTCGAAATTTAAAATTGACCTTTCACAACTTTTGTTTTAAATAACCGTCAACTGTCAGTGTTTATGTAAATAGGAAATCACACTGTACACAAGAACTTAGCATTTTAGTTTCAATACACGACAATACAATATAATTATATTTATCTGCATATAAGATGCAGATATAATATATTATTATTATGATATATTATATTCATGATATATTTTATGTGTGTTTGACCCTAGCTATGACATCAGAAAAATATTGTTTATATTTTTTCCTGATTGAGAAAAACATAAAAAATATAATACATTCAAAAGCCTACCAGGCTTTTCAGTGTATTTTATTTTTGTCTTTTTTATTATTATTTACTTATAAGTAATTTGTGTGTTGCTTGTGCAGATAAACAATTTTTTCTTTATTTTTTTTTTTTTTCTTTACAATATTTCAAAATTATTCCTCCTGTGCGCTTACTCTAACGATGCCCAACCTTTGCCAAGTTACGTGCTGTGTCTGTAAGTATTACTAAAATCTTTTTCGGCGCACATCTATATCAGACAATCGCTCCTCTAACAATATCATCGTGAAATTGAGGTGAAGTGAGAAACCGGTCTTCTTCTTCAGCCTATAGATGTCCACTGCTGGACAAAGGCCTCCCCCAAGGCTTTCCACGCTGACCGGTCTTGTGCTGCCCGCATCCATCGGCTTCCCGCGACCTTCACCAGGCCATCGGTCCACCTTTTTGGGGGACTCCCTACGCTGCATCTTCCAGTACGTGGCCGGTCTATTCCGGTCTACTCCAATTCTGTATAAAATCTCACTGTGAAAACTTACGCGAAGTCAGTTAAAATTGAGTTATCATGTTGTATGTTATGGATAAGTAATTAAAGGTAATCCGTCAATAGCTGGCACTACATTCAGCTTATCTTCAATTACCTTTTCACGCAATCAGAGATTGTTACAAAATGGCCCCGCAGCGGTGACATCTGTCACTTTCCCCCCTACCTGACTCTGGGGTACGCAGACATGTAGGATACTCAATACTCAGTACCTACCTTTATTGCTTTCCACGTGTATTCTTAGATGGAAATACTTAAAATTAATTCATGTGGACCCTGTCGGGCACAACAAGTTAGGAGAAAGGAAGCACTTTTCTTTTTTTTATTTTACTACGTAAGCACTTTTCTATTTTTTTATTTTGTAATGTTATGTACATATTCAGATATACTTACACTTATTATTTATACTCATATTCATACTTATATATGTATCATTCATTTCCACGGTCCATAATATGCTTTCCATTATTATGAGGCTCTGTTTTGATCATATTCCACTACACCAGGACTCATTTTTCTGTTTACAGACTCAGTCCTCAACTTTACGCCTAAGTTTCGGCGACTTATTGACCCCTTAGCGTAGGAAGCCGTACCTATGCAGGAGTGTATCACTTTTTCCTATCAAACACTGCACTTTTTAATTTAATACCATTTATATTTACATTGTTACAGAACATTTTCATTATTTTGACATTTTTTTTGACAACATTGTTGATGATGTATCTATGACAACCTTCTCATCAAAATTCTTGTTGGTCTGCTATTTTTATTTTATAATTGTTATTCGAACTCTTTTATAGTAAAATTATTTACCGTTCCTCGTCCATATTTTCGAATATTTTAAATTTCGACCTCCAACCGTTCTCCGAGGTTTCTTTAGAAATCATCGCAGAGCAGTGGTCAGTCGAGCTCTGGCTTCCAAACAAGCCTCTTAAAAGTAGGTCTCCAGTAAACGTTGCCTCGAGAGCCCTTCTAGGGTTTTTCCTGCTGTGCCAGTCTCTATATAACTGGTGCGCCTGGAGCTGCCTGGCCCTTTGCCGCCGGAGCCTTCGACTGCTGCCGGCCTTGTGACGCCGGGGCAGTCCCTCTTCCGTAGCTGCCGCCGGTCCACCAGGGCCGCTCCTCTGTAGCTGCCGCCGGTCTACCAGGGCCGCTCCTCTGTAGCTGCCGCCGGTCCACCAGGGCCGTTCTTCGTGTAGCTGCCGCCGGTCCACCAGGGCCGTTCTTCTGTAGCTGACGCCGGTCCACCAGGGCCGCTCCTCCGTAGCTGCCGCCGGTCCACCAGGGCCGCTCCTCTGCAGCTGCCGCCGGTCCACCAGGGCCGCTCCTCTGCAGCTGCCGCCGGTCCACCAGGGCCGCTCGTCCGTTGCTGTCGCCGGTCCACCAGGGCCGCTCGTCCGTTGCTGTCGCCGGTCCACCAGGGCCGCTCGTCCGTTGCTGTCGCCGGTCCACCAGGGCCGCTCGTCTGTTGCTGTCGCCGGTCCGCCAGGGCCGCTCGTCTGTTGCTGTCGCCGGTCCGCCAGGGCCGCTCCTCCGTAACTGCCGCCGGTCCACCAGGGGCCGCCCTTCACCATCACCCATCAATCATTCATCGACATTATTCATTTTTATACTTCCATCTTGTCTTTTCTGTATACTTAATAAATACTGTCTCCCTCTAAAGTCTTTTCTTGTCGTTATATGACAATTTTACTACGTTGCTTACTAACACTATGTTACATTTATTTTTAAGAGGGTTCTTAGGCGTGGCGGTACCTACATACGCCACAAATAAACAACGCGCCAAGCTGACGTCACACGCATTCTACATCTCGCAATCAGAGTTTACCGTGCAACTAGTATACATACAACTTCCCAATTTCAAGCATTGGGCAAGTGCCCGCCAGACATGACACTCGTCTGGTCGGAGGATCCTCCCTTTTTTATGGAGGATGAGTGAACTTTACTGTATAAGTTACAGTTTTAGTACTTGATTAAAGAAACTTAATAGATATGAATAAAGTTTACATCTATGTGTGTGTTCGCCTAACTTCACCTAAAATTTAAAGGCGAGTTTTTACAGGATGTTATAAAATTAGTCAAAGAGTATCTTCCAACACAATAAATCTAAAATTATACCTACTAAGTGTAAAGTTTCGCTAATTTCACGCATTCTAATGGCCATCGCAAAATTTAATTAGCTCGTATTTTAACAAAAACGCTTTTTACTTTTCACAGAATTTTCTAAATGAATTTTAATGGACATTAACCAGGCACCCTTATAAAATTAACAATGAATAATTATGAAAGGCTTGCACAATAACTTTCCCCTTTAGAAATAATTAAAAGACTTTCCTTGGAACCTCTTATCAGCACCATTATTCTCTTGTTTAAAGCTGATAATTTGGAAATAAATGAACAAAGTATTCGACACTAAAATTTTATAATGAGAACTTTATTATACGTTATTGATTAATGTTGAATTCAGATTTTTTCAAATATAGAATTCAACTTTTTAGAGTTCCATACCAAAAGAGTGCCAGTGGAACCCCTATTACTTAGCTTCCATCTTTCATCATCATCTCAGCCATTGAAATAATATTAAACTAAGGTCACGCCACTATCGCACTGAAAATGAAGCGTACAAAAGGAGGTAAGTCCAGCAAGTCGCTTTAGTTTTCGTCGATTCTATTTAAGCGCAAACGACAAACACTAGCCATCTTTTTCTTCTCTGTGCTTTAGATAGCGCCCCATCTCACTCACATTGTGCCAACGTGTGAAATGTACGCAGAATAAAAAAATGCATGTGTGTGCTGCTGCTCCGATCGGCACATTTATTTTGGTTAATTTGTTAGAGCATATCATATCTGTTTAATATTATATCAATGATCTCAGCGTTAATCCCAGTCGCATCCGAAGCTTTTTCAGCTTTAGAGTCTGGGGTCCGCTTTACCAGTCATCATCATTCATCATAATCAGCCTATAATGTTCCCACTTCTGGGACACAGGCCTCCTCTCGGTGAGAGGGAATGGGCCTTAATCTAGCAAGCGGGCCCAAAGCGGGTTGGTATCTTGGTATATGTCACATGTCTACGAAGTTTTTGCCTCAATGATATGCCGGTTTCCTCACTATGTTTTCCTACAAAGTTTTGAGAGCAGTGGTGACGAAATAATTTACACAAATTAAAGCATCTGATAGGGTTCGAACCTACGAGTAACTCAAGTCCCGGCCGATACTACTAGGCCACCGCTGCTTCCATCTTTGCTAAAAGTGTGTAATTACTATTGCATAATCTCTATAATAACAAATAAATAACTAAAACATAAAAGGCGTTTTCCATGCAAGAAACATATTTTATTCGGCGTTTTGTGTCTTTTGTAGCCTTTATGTGCGAGTTCGACTCGCACTTGGCCGCCTTTTTGTAACCTGTTGGATTTGGATCTTTTTTAATCTGTGGATTTTTTTAAAATTGTAGTCTAGGAAGGTGCGGCGGAATTCAAATATTTATGTAAATAGGTAAGTCATGTTTTTCTTTGATAGTCTAAAAACCTATAATTACCATGTTACCTCCTGTTGAGATGTTTTTTTTTTTATTATTATTTATAAACCAGCGCTTGACCTCAACGCCTGATGGTAAGCAGCGATGCGATCGTTGATGGTAAAGCGTGCTAGTTTATTAAGAGCCTATTCACTCTAGCCTTGAAGACATTGTTTTGAAACATTTAAAATTTGCATATCACAAACGTGCAAATTAATAAAATAATTTGTTTTGCATATTAATGGTCTTCCAATTCTTAGAAAAAAATCTATGAACGTAAAGATACATTCTATCATTTATATAAACTTTTAAGCTATTTCACGGCATTATAAAAATTATGTGAAACAATATGATCTTTGCTAATTACTAATGCATTATTTATGTAGCACTTACACAGTAAAATACATATGTACAGCAATATGACAAAGTTATAATCTGAGTCCTACGGCTTATTGAATTTTAGTAATTCACTAGGGGGTCATGACTTCATGAGCGGTTTCGGGAGTCATGTCTACGAATTTTCGATTACTGACAATCTGTCTAAGTTTGTACCTTCAGGGTTTTTAGACTATTGTGATGAAATAACGCCTTGTATACACCAGACGAAGTGGCAATGGGCTGGTCACATATGCCGCAGGACCGACAACCGTTGGGGTAAACGAGTCCTCGAGTGGAGAGCGCGTCTCGGCAAACGTAGCGTGGGACGCCCTTGGGCGAGATGGAGTGACGACATCAAAAAGGTGGCTGGTAGTGGCTGGCGGAGAACTGCTCAGGATCGAGCTTGTTGGCGTGCCATGAAGGAGGCCTATGTCCAGCAGTGGACGAGTAGGGGTTGATGATGATGATGATACACCAATATCTCTGTAATATCTAGGCATCTTCTTTGTTCTCAGCCTATAGAGGTCCAGTGCTGGGCAAAGGCCACCTCCAAGGCTTTCCACAATGACTGGTCTTGTGCTACCCGCATCCATCGGTTCCCCGCAACCTTCACCAAGTCATCGGTCCAACTTGTTGGGGACCTCCCTACGCTTCGTCTTCCGGTACGTGGCCGCCACTCCAGAACCTTACCACAGTAGACAGAGAACAGTAAATTATCTAAGGCCGCCCGCAGAGTTATTTGCCTACTCTTGCGTTGAACCCTAGGGTTGTCACTTTGATCTAAATTTATGGAATAAAAAGCATATTATGATTGAATATTTTACCAATTTATAAATTTAGTAAAAATAAAAAGCCTTTATTCACATAACATTTATTATATTAAGTTACAACTTTGATACCGACAAAATTTTTAAGACTACTTAAGTGTAACACTAAATTATATTCTAAAGCTCGTAAATAATGATAAATTTTAAGTGAAGTGTGATATGGGAAATCGATATAACTGGTTCTTATCAGAGAAGATTGTAAGTGATGAGTACTTAAATGTAACACTAACACAATAATATTCACAAGCTTATAACTAATGCTTAAATGATATAAAACATGAGAACGCAAACAATAAATATGTAGTTCTTATGAAAAAGTAGACATTAGTAAAGCTGAGATTATGTATGGGTAGCGAATATTTAACAAATGATATCTTACTTTAATAAAACCGCAAAACCTTTTTAGCCTCATTAGTTTCTGAGGTACAAATATAATGATTGTTTATATGGGTACTGTGTAATGTTTGTTTATATAATCGGATAGCATCAGTTAGCTCAAATGCAACAAAGGTTATAATGTTATAAATAAAATTCTACGCAACCCTAAGCGTCAGTCGGTCACATTTTACTATAATTTTATTAACTTAATATTATGATTAAGACGCCATATTTGGATCAAACAACACATAAGACAATAGAAAAAAATTAATAGTCATTTGCAATATTGATTATTGTGAAATTGCCCTTATTACACTATACGCGACAAATACGTTTACTTAAAAGATATTTCGTACTCAATACTCTGTTTTATAGTAAAACTGAGCCTCTTAAAATAAACTTAACTTTAAGCGTAGTATTCAGGAAGTAAATCTGAGAATACAATTATATGGAAAAATGCGACTCGGGTACGCTCTTAATAAAGCAAATAAACTGTGAAACAAACAATACATATATCACATTTTCCAATAAGATTTAACTTAGGTATAAGTAGGTACTTACATTTTTGGTTCAGTATGTAAGTACATACTGAATATCATATTTCCTATGAAGAATGATAAGTTCGGGTTTGCGAAATCGTTATTGAGGCACCCGAAAACACTACAATATCTTTTTCCCCCTTTTGAAGTCATGATACTCGTAATAATTAATATTATGGTGAGTGGCCGGCGAGAGTTGACGAACGCGAGCGGTCATGTAATTTACGCGCGTGCTCACAGTCACGCGGCACAGCCCGTACTGCCGCCATCTTATGCCATCCTATATTATGCCAGCGTGTGCGTGAAATCGCGTACCGACACGGCGCTCGGCGCGCACGCATACATTCAAACCGAGAGCGGCTCGTTTATATTAAGATGTTTTACTGTTCTCTGTCTATTGTGACCTTACTGCCCATATCTATTCAATGACGACTAACAATACATAATAAAGAATATCAGTTTTTGAATAATCAAATAATTACAATTTATTTATTAAACACCCAACTGTGAGTGCAGTTCGAGTTTTAGAAGGACCTAGATAAGACGTATTCTCTCTACTCTAGTAGCGATCGCTAAACATTATAAACGAGATATATCATAATTCTTTGCTTTACTTTTTTGTACCTATACCTAACCTAAATAATTAAAAAGATATAAAAATCGTGCCTAGAGGTAATTTATTTCCAATATATTGAGTGAAAGACAACCTTTGTAAGAATACTACAATTGTATGGTGCACTAGCTCCGCTGCATGGTTTCGACCGTGTAGGTTTGGATATCTTTTTTTTTATATGCTCCGCTACTATTGGTCACTGCGTAATGTATATAGCCTATAGCCTTCCTGGTTTAATGAGCTATCCAACGCAAAAATAATTTTTCAAATCGGACCAGCACTTTCTGAGATTAGCGCGTTCAAACAAACAAACAAACTTTTCAGTTTTATACATTAGTATAGATTGTTTACGAAAGATTACGTAACCTTAGTTGAATAGGTGAAGATTACTACATCAACGTACCGAAATGAATGGAATGGCATGTGCAATTTGTACATGAATTTTTAGTTTAAACATTGTTTCCATAACATAATTCTCTATGTGGGTATGTTTGCGTAGTTGCATTTTCTCATAACTGCTTTGCACAAACATCCATACATCATAATCTATATCTATACTAATCTATAAAGCTGAAGAGTTTGTTTGTATGTTTGTTTGTGCGCGCTAATCTCGGGAACTACTGGTCCGATTTGAAAAATTCTTTTTGCGTTGGATAGCCCATTAATCCAGGAAGGCTTTAGGCTATATAACATCACGCTGCGACCAATAGGAGCGGAGCGTACCGAACTCCACGCGATCGAAGTCGCTGGCGGCAGCTAGTGTAATAATAATGTTCCCTATGCTGGAAGGTAAACGTGATCCACAACGCGGGCCCACTGCGGGTTGGTAGATGATTATAACGGTGTCAAAAACTTATGACATACCAGCGACTCGGAGTAAAGCAAGTTGAATTACACAAGTTGAAATATTCGCACTACGATAATATTTAGCATCATCATCATCTCAGCGTTATTAACAGTCTTATCCGAAGCTTTTTAGCTTTGAAGACTGGGGTCCCCGCTTTACCAGTGTAACTGCTGATTTTGGCTAAACTACGATATTTTCCGTAGAGCGACTGCCGTCTGACCTCCACAACCCGAAGGCGATATCGAAGCATTGTAGTTAGACCAATTGCTGGACTTTTGAGGGCTCCAACAACCCGTAACGACTGCCATTAGATGTTCGTATGGCAACCGGGATCAGGCTTAACGTGCTGTCTGAGGCACGACCAGACCAGTTCAAATATTCATATTCCCTAGCGCAGCGGCCGCGTGCGCTACTGCTACGCGACGGAGACTGTCAACGATAATATTTAACATTGGTACGTATTTAGAAAAAAAAAAAATCATGAGCCGTTCGTCCAAATTAGGTAATAGGAATTAGAACTTTATGTACACAAAATTAGAAAAGATAATCCAAAAAGTCAACATTGCATATCATGTTCTAGATATTTTAATAACGATTTAAGAAAGTGCAATACAAAACCGATACAGAGTTGTTGCAAAACGCATTGCCTCAAACCGGAGCATCAACAGTTCTCTTGAAAAAAAAAAAAAGTATTAGATTTCCTCCAGCTGCACACGGCACACGGCATTGCACACTGGGTCGTCGCTACACATTCTAACTCTCACTGAGCGGGCTACTAACACAGTCGCATGCAGGGTTACCAATTTAATATTAATTGTTTTATCCGGAAAGTCCGGCTTTTTTATTAACCTTCCGGATTACATCCAAATTTATTTATTTGGTCTTAGATATAGATAAGTTTTTTATATATTTTTTGGCAAATGATTTTTAGTCGCAACTAAAAATGATTAGTCGCTGATTAAATTAGTTGGAGAAGCATTTCAGTTAATAATAATAAAAAAAATGTTTATTTCTCAACTGGGTACATAATTTTACAGATACACTTCTGGGTATAAAATAGGGTAATTGAAATGAAATTGTAACCGTTTGTTTTTAGATATTTGACCGGCTAATCAACGGCCTAGTTTTAGCTAGTTGACCAACGTCATCGTCGGCACATCACTAGCCGGAAATTTTAACAGGTAACCCTAGTCGCATGTGCAGCCTACCTAGATATAACCAGAGATTTGCATGAGCGCATTACTATGCGTGAAAATCTAGTAATTAATGTATGGAGGCAAATACCGAAGCGCAACACTTTCCTGAGTTATGATCTGTAATAAAATGTTTAGTTTTAGTTAATATTAACCACTTTATTAAATGAATTTTACGTAGTTTTAATTAAATTAAGTGATTTAATGGGTTAGCGAGATAATTAAGGTATTTAATAGAATTGATCCTGAGTGACGGAGGCTGTCAAAATAGGATATCTGAAGATATGTACTTATGTATGTATTATAAACTAGGTGTAGCATAAGCATAACTTTCGATCCTGTATATGGGAATATTGGGTTAAAAAGATTGCTTACAACCAGAAAAATCATGTGTTATTCCTGGTTATAAGCTATCTACTTACATGCTAATAGTCATCCAAATCCGTTCAGTTCATTTTGCAGGAAAGAAGAATAAACGTCCTTCCAAGCATACATACATACATCCTCAGAAACTTTTGCGTTTATAATAACATACATTTACATAAGTATTACACTAGTGGGAGAAATTTTAATGAATGAACCTTTAGGTAATTAAATTATGAAGTATCCAACGCATAATGGAAAATGACAGCAAAATCAAATAAAATAATTACAATATTAAGACTAATTTTTGTATCTACCTTTATATAAAATTACTAGTTGTACCCCGCGGTTTCACACGCATAATATAAAAAATAAAAACCTATTCTCATGCCTAACGAATGTATGTAATAAATTTCATTAAAATCGGTTCAGCCGTTTTGGTGGAGTTCCAGGACAAACACTGTGACAGGAGAATTTTATATAATAGAAGATAGGTAACTGTACTGAACGTATTTCATGTAGACTTAGTTCAAAACGACAGAAAGTGACTAATATACGTCATTAAAAATTATAATAAAAAATACATATATGTATATCCTAGTATTCACGCCAAACAATTCTCAAAACAAGTAATGGTGCCCAAATTATCATATATTTTTGGTAGATGTTCAAATGATACACAATTACGAAACATCATAACTGTAAATTGGAACCATTTATTTATTTATTTATAATTTCGCACAAAGAAATGTTCAGAGGCGTACTTAATACCTTAGGCATTATCTACCAGTCAACTTTGTGTGGTGAAGATATTTGTTGGCAGGTGCTTTGAAAACAATGATAAGGAAAAACACTAATAAATGTGATTAATCGATTTTTAAGTAATCATTCCAGAATTAAATGGATAATGATTTTTATGTAAAATGTATGTGAATATGAGACGCGTGAACGCAATATGAGACGCGTGAACGCAATATGAGACGCGTGAACGCAATATGAGACGCGTGAACGCAATATGAGACGCGTGAACGCAATATGAGACGCGTGAACGCAATATGAGACGCGTGAACGCAATATGAGACGCGTGAACGCAATATGAGACGCGTGAACGCCATATGAGACCCGTGAATGCAATATAAGACGCGAAAACATACATTGTGCATTTATGTCGTTGGCACACATTAATCACAAGAAACTACCAAATTCTTTCAGAAACAATGAATCTTCATAATCATTATCATCTCAGCGTTAATCCCGGTCGCATCCGAAGCCTTTTCAGCTTTGAAGTCTGGGGGCTTTACCAGTCAAACTGCTGATATGGCTAAACTTCGACATTTTCCGTGAAGCGACTGCCGTCTGACCTCCACAACCCGAAGGGCGACATCGAAGCATTGCAGTTAGACCAATTCTGGACTTTTGAGGGCTACAACAACCCGTAACGACTGCCACTAGATGTTCGTATGGCAACCGGGACCAACGGCTTAACGTGCTTTCCGAGCCACGACCAGACCAGTGCAAATATTCAAATTCATGCATACAAATTATTGCACTGTGCGGGGATCGAACCCGCGCCACCTTGCGCAGCGGCCGCGTCCGCTACCGCTACGCCACGGAGGCTGTCAATGAATCTTCATAATATTGACCTTAAAATACATACATTAACTCAAATAAAGAAAATATTATCGGAGTTTTTAACTAATGATGTATGCAGTTTTTTGCGCATTTGATCGTTTAAACATCATGAGTGATGTCATTTTAATTTAATTCAGGATGTACCATTAGTTTTTATGATACCCGTGTGAATTCCCACACAATATCCTTAAACAGTTAAAATCACTGTTACCTTACCGCTTTATGATAAAAAACCATATTTTTAGATAATTTTATGATCAATAGTTGAAATTTTTCGTAAAAATCTTATCGTGATAACGCTGAGGATTGATATTATATAATCGAGTTCAGTATTTACTTCAACTATGTTTACTATGTGGGATATTTTCAGAATATACGGTACGAATGAAAGTCATACATCGTTTTGAAAGCATTGAAAACTTCAAAAGATTTATAACGGAACAACAATACCGGACATAGTTAATTAAACTTACTAAACTTAAAGAGAAAAGATATATATTTTTTGCTTATTTTTTTGTTTTACACTTCCACCCTAAAACAGTTATATGATTTATAGGATTTAGATGAAATTTATCTTAAGAGAAGAACGTGACCTAGATTAGGATATAAAATACTTTTTATTCAGCAGGGTAATTGCGTAACACCCTATCAATTAGCAGTGGGTTTCATTATGACAGTTCAACAACATTCATTGCGGTATTTACGTTCTTGAGCAGACGCATTGTTTGAACATATGGAGCAATGGATAATCAATATGCTTCAAAATTATTCCAATCTATACTAATACTTACTAAAATATAAAGCTGAAGATACTTACTGATATATAAATTGTTTGTTTGTTTGAACGCGCTAATCTCAAGAATCACTGGTCCCATTTGAAAAATTCGTTTTGCATTGGATAGCCCATAAATCAGGAAGGCTTTAGGCTATATAACATCACGCTGCGGCCAATAGAAGCCGAGCAAAATAACTAACTACACGCGAACGAAATCGCGGACGGCCGCTAGTCTATACTAATATATAAAGCTGAAGAGTTTGTTTGGTTGTTTGTTTGTGCGCGCTAATCTCGGGAACTACTGGTCCGATTTGAAAAATTCTTTTTGCGTTGGATAGCCCATTAATCCAGGAAGGCTTTAGGCTACATAACATCACGCTGCGACCAATAGGAGCTGAGCATAACTAATTCCACGCGAACGAAGTCGCTGGCGGCCGCTAGTTAATAATAATAGTGAGTTACGCAATTAGGGTGCTGATATTACTCTGGGATCGAGATATATGCGAGTGAAACGGCATGGCGCATCTAGTTAAAAATAATCGGGAAGCGACTGGCAGGTACCTTATAAACACCTAGAAAGGAATGAGGCGTGAAAAAGTAGATTTACTTGAGAAAACAATACAACGTGGCGCGATAATGGCGACATTAACTAAAAACACATATAATTTGTTACATTTTGGCGTCATGAAGAGATTTTATTTTCATAAAATGTTATTATTAACGAAGTTACTTAAATTTTTAGAAACTACCATTTAGAGCAACCTGTATTTAGAGAGCGTCAGCTGTCGCGCAGCGGTCATTTGCCGAGGTCATGGATCATAGGTTACAGGTACATTCGTGCGGAAGAGAGATGCAAAACATTATCTTTGTCGACGGCGCTCGCGCAAGCGACATGCGGCCCACCTCCCCTCGACCCACCCTACCGCGCCTCCGCAAATTATTAAATATTTATTTTTTGTTCCTTACTTCCTTAGTATGCTAGACGAACGCGTGTCTGCGTGTCCTTGACACGCATAATACCGGCTGTGCATAATTTCGTTAAATACAAGTTCTGTGAATGTTTTTGTGGAAAAGACGCTTAGTCTATTGTTTTATTAATTATTTTTGTGTAATTAGAATAGTAATTAGATTATGGTACCGCGATAAAGACGCTTTGTTTTATTTTAGTTCGGTCGTTTTATTTCTCGTGTTACGAACGTTATTTGTGTTATCTTATTTATTAGTACTTGTGTAAACTTGTCTGTGTCCGCCAACAAGGTGAACTCATTGAACATAAGAAAATTTAAAATAAAAGCAGTGACTAGTGATGAACTGATGATAGTTACTTATAAGTAATAATAACAGTTAAGTGGGATGTGATTAGTGTTTGACTATAACTAGTTCCGCTGTAGGTACCATTAGAGCAAACAGCGCGCGCGCCGCCGGATTCATTGATAAAAGCCGACAAAGAATCTTATTACCGATTACGAATACGTAGGTACGGACGACAGCAGGTCAAGCCGCCCGAAACCGTCAGATATTATCAATCAACCTTGAGCCTTAATGCTTTAGTGATAAAGTTGAAAATCGGATAAAGACATCTGACTGATTGTAACCTTAGCTTGATGTGCTGTCGTCCGTACGATTTACGCTTGTGTGCTAGCCCGCTAACTAGGTCTGTACGCGAAGCGACGCGTTCTAGCTCCGAGCACCTCCGAGGTAAGTAATTGCATGAATGAATTTTTGCAAGGGTGATCCCAATTTTGGTTACTTTTATATTATTTATTTTGTTTGAAAAATTTTTTTTTTCTTTTTTCGAGTTATTTTAAAATATCAAATGTCATATGATTAATGGGCACTAGCACTACTCGTGTGTTAATTTAATGTCACCATTATGGCGCCACGCTGTATAATATAGAATGAACACGATTACCCCACAATTTCCTGAACAAACTTATAAATTTTTATGGCATCTAATTTCCCTATTAAGTTACGTTATAATGACTTTAGCGGATAAAACTGTTTATCTAGAAGAAAATATTAGTCTTTAATCTTTAATAAAATAAATAGATTAGTCTTAAATCTTTAGGTTTATATCTCTATTTTGTCAAAAAGAGACATTTAGGTTATAAACGCAAAAACTGCAAAAAAAATGGTTACAAAACTAAAGATTGACACTCGAAAATTAACAAGGATACCACTGAGGTGAATGCGTTGTCGAAGACCAAATGAATCACCTTCACCTATTACATATATATGATAATGCAAAATGCGTTTGCGAAAACCTAATGAATCACATAAGAGTACCGCATACCTTCGTCGTTTATGAACCGGTTTTGATAATTCTTTTTCTGTTGGAAAGAAGACTTACCCAAGGTGGTCCCATGATAAGGATATCAGGGTTTGAAGGTGGAAGACCAGAGAAAACAAGGGGAAATTTCAAAAATTGCAGAGGCGACTAGTGTATTTCTTAGCATTTTCATTAAATATTTTAAAGCACTACAATTTAATAAAGGTCTGGAGTAGATTTGATGATGGAGCCGGGAGACAGTCGAAGGAACTCCTCAACAATTCACAGCAGCTACCTTGTGTTTGGGCTCGATTAATTTGTATTGATAAGAACTTTACACCTAGATGGGTTGTGACTGTCATAAGAGCTCTCATGATGAATACAAAGGCCAGTTCCGGGAACTCCTCAACGGTTTACAGTAGCTACTTTGTAGTTGGACTTCATTCATTTATATTGATGAGACCTTTGCACCCATTGGGTTAAAATGGTCTGCAGTAAATTTGATGATGAAGACCACAGGCAGTTGAGGGAATACTAAGGTACGGGTAAAAATTAAAGTAAACAAAATTTCGTCGTTTCCCAACTATATTTGCGTCAGCTTCCAGTCTGACCGGATGCAACTGAATACATAGTACTTTTAACAACTAAAAAGTGTAAAATAAAAACTTTTTTACAAAAAAACAACCTACTTCCAAAAACCACTACAAAGTGAAAAATAACTAATTTCGGAAGTCGGTGTCTTTGGTTTTGTATATTCGTTTTTTGACACCGACTTCCGAAATTAGTTATTTTTCACTTTGTAGTGGTTTTTGGAAGTCGGTTGTTTTTTGGTAAAAAAGTTTTTTGCATAAATACAGACTTGTATATCATTGCTCCATCGGAATCACAAATGTTATGTTAACTCAAAGAACCACACATCCTGTAGCGCCAATTTGTAAAAAAAAAAAACTCAAAGTAAAAAACTGAAGTTTGACACTAAAGCAGCTTACTTAACCTAAGAATACAATATATTTCTTTACATACAATATGTTCTTTCACAAAAGCTTCCGGATAAAAGAACTAAGTGCTTACAACAGCATTCACTGTCCTAACTGTTAGCATGAATGAGACAGGGTTCAACGAATCCTGTGTTCTCACGACCAAATAATACGACCATTTAGCAAAAATCTATTTTGGCTGCATCTAGGTAGGATGTGATTACGGAGCAATGACCTTTTCTGTTTGTGTAATGTTTTGAATTATTAAAAAATAAATACACAAAATTTTAAGTTTTTATGTGTGTGTTTTTCATGTTCATATGGGCGTTGATGCCTGAAATAAATGGATAAATAAATAAATAAAACACCTGAACGGAATTTGACAAATTTTTACACACAAGGTTGGTAAATAAAAGGACCTACTTTCCGAGTATTATGTACCCATTGCATAATTTTTGATCACCATGCGGCCGAATCTAATATATAAATATTTCACCACTTTCTGAATTTTTGTCAATAAAATCCTACCTAACTTCGATCAACATTTAAATCTCCTAACTACCTGGGAGTTAGGTGTAAAACGAACAAAGAAAGAAAGGTAAATGTCATTTACCTTTCTAATATGTCTCATTATATTTAAGTAGATGTTTATCAATTACTTATGTATCACTATCTGCATCCCAAAGTTTCACCCGCATTAGTTTCGATTTCGAAGGAACATCGGGATAAAAAGTTTCTTTTTATACTTATAAACTAGCGCTTGACTGCAATCCCGCCGATGGTAAGCAGTGATGCAATCGTTGGTGGAAAAACGCGCTAGTTTATTAAGAGCCTATTCACTCAAAAAAGCTCAGGGAATAGGAAGGAAGACGGCAGTTGAACGAGGTGACCAACAATGCTACGCCAGAGGGAGATTGATCTGGAGACCCTCCACGACACAACAACATTTGACGCATCGCAGGTACCCGGCACACATCGCAACACAACTGCTCAGACCCGTCCTCCGTACGGCTTCACCAGACATCATGCTGAAACACGACGAATTTCTTGGCAGCAAGACTTTGTCTGGTGGGTGATAACTTCTGCCGACAGACGATGTTATGGACTACAAACGATTTATTCAGTATTCTCATTCCACCATAAGTAGGTTACGTTAAATAGGTCAAACTGTATTGCCTCGTACCAGCTTTATAGCTACCAGTATCTGTTATCTTCAATATTGCTAACAGTGTAGCAAGTCACCAAGTTATCACTTTATCGAAATTGGGCACGTTTATTTATCGCTAATGGCACTCAAGTTACTTAAGTTTCACCTCTCGGCTAGACGTTTACCCAGACCGTTAATTAGTTTGCTCATTAAATATTCACTAACTTAATATTTGGTAAGGATTGTTAAGGATTTAGGTAGCAAGAACAATGTTAAGAATTTGTTTGAAGTTTACTATTTCACAGTAAGTTAACAAAGTCGTAACTGCTTATATCCTACTTTACGTCAGAAATATAAACGCGACTTTTCATTTGTGTATAAACAAAATAAAAAGTAAAGCCATGGTTTTAGAAAAATCCAGCTTAATAAAAGTTTTGTCAGTGAAGGTTTAAAAAATCATAACTGCATATTACTGGAAAAGAGCTATGCTCGGAGTTTCTCTGCGTGATCGAATCAGAAATGAGGAGATCTGCAGAAGAACCAAAGTCACCGACATAGCTCCGCGAGTCGCTAAACTTAAGTGGCAGTGGGCAGGGCACATTGCTCGTAGAACCGATGGCCGATGGGGCAGTAAGGTTCTGGAGTGGCGGCCACGTACTGGGAGACGAAGCGTAGGGAGGCCCCCAACAAGGTAGACCGATGACCTGGTGAAGTTCGCGGGAAGCCGATGGATGCGGGCAACATAAGACCGGTCAGCGTGGAAAGCCTTGGGGGAGGCCTTTGTCCAGCAGTGGACATCTATAGGCTGAAGAAGAAGAAGACGAAACTGCATATTACGTCAAAAACTTAAAGCGACTCGTCATTTAAAATAATTAAAGAGCATAGTTTTATATAAAAAAAACAAGCATAGAAATAATCAGAAACGATGTATAAAACTATCTACAAAACCTGTGCACTACAGACCCATTTATATCTTAGATAAAAAAAAAACACACAATTTGACAGCTGAATGAATATTTCAATGAATAAAATCACGCGCGATATAACAACACGTATGTACTCTGGCATTTTCCGTAAAAAGCTAATATGAATTCATGTACTGTCTGATAGAATTGCATTTTCAATAAAGAAATCATTTAGAAATATAGATCAGTGTATCGGTACTTTAGTCACACATCGAGTCTAAGAACACAATCTAGTTTAGTTGGAGGAGGTATGCTTATATACAATTTATTCGAAACGTTTAAGTGAATAATAACTACAATGCTTTTAAAATAAACTCGCATATTTCGGGGAAAATTCAATGTTTTACCAAGTGTATAAAAACCGTGGGAAACAGGGACCGAACTAGTAAGTTATTAGGAAAGAAAACATAATATTATTCTAAGGCTACCTACTTCAAGCATCACAAATTCGCCAAAGATAAATAAAGAAAATAAAGGCTGAAACCGTGGTCTCATAAGAAAAGAAACGAAACTGGCCAATTTTAATACTGACTGCCCAACCAAAATTCAGCCAAAAACTATTTTCGCTAAAATATTTAACGGACAATAAAGGACTTGTAAAATTAAATATGAATCTGAATAAAACAGATAAAGTATCTACTAAAATATACGCTTTGATTCGATCCAGTTTTGCAAAAATTCGTATCATTTAATTTATGTAAAAAACTTATGTAAAAATATCGCATCTTAAAATTGGTCCCAGTGGTTGGATTGTGGTTCTACGATGACTTTTAAAAAGATATCAGCGAAAGTCCAAAATAAATTTGACAGCTGATTGAAAAAGACGCATGAAATCGCCGCCGATAAGTACAGCGGCGTAACTGCACTTGCAGCATCTCAACATTTTCCTCAGAATTTACTTTTCAATGCATAAATAACTGAGAAATACCCGCAGTATCTTTAAATACGGATCAGAGCAGTATGTCGGCTCGGCCACATATCGTGTTCGTCGCCGGCGCCGACGCGCCGCTCCGTCGATTTCGTGCATTTTTTTGCAAGTGACGACTTGGATTTCTAAATAATTTAAATACGTGCACGAAGTCAGAAGCGCACTAACGCAGATCGCGTATTAATTGCTATTCAATGAATTGGGTTTGTGTGGACCGAGTCGCGTGCTAATTCGTTTCTTAGTTTTATTTATGACGTGTGCTGCACGAACTGAACGGAATCGATCAACATCTTATAATATTAAGTAAAAGTTGAATGGGAAACTTACGGTTCTAATAACACCGTCACAGAATCCAATTAAAGCACAAAACCATGTCACTGTCACAGATGTATTTAGATTACGGTAGCACTTGATGCGCGGCGAGTGTTCGCGATGTGTTGCGCTGGAGCGTGGCGACGCGGGCGTGCGATGCGGCTGCGCAGGCGCGACTGAGCGGTCGTGCTGTCGTGCAACGCCACCGGTGAAATGATCAGACGAGACTCGAAATCGCATAAGTAAAATTGTTGCAGTTTTATTAAGGACAGGTTGTTGTAAACGTAAAAGTGGTACTAATCGTGTGTAAATAATTACACCGCACGGATTATGCGGAGCGACGTAATAAATCGCACGGTATTCTAGTTAGTCTTGTTAAGTCAGCGGCTTAAGTAATAAATAAGGATTTTTCAAAGAGTAATTGGTATGAGATACGGTCAGCCTCAATGCATATCGTAAAATCTCAGAACCTCGCTGTGTTTTCTTAATGGATCGCTGTTATTAATACTAGCGAATAATTTATAAAAAAATAAATAGAATAGATATTAATCTATTAAATCTCCGAGCTGAGATAAGTAAGATAAATAAAATTAATAGCCAACACCGAAGCTAAGTTAGTATTATAATGGTAAACCATTAATAACGTTTTTTTTTTATTAAATTAACATTTTGCAAAAACACACTTACAACGCTACTATACGTGGGTGAATGTTTAAGTAATTATTGACAGCTAAAGCTTACGCAGAAATGGTTTATTATTAACATTTATACATTTTTTACGATGCAGAAAGTAGTATGTTAATATCTTTAACTCAATCTTGAACAGGAACAGTTATCCTTTTATGGTTATGACTGTTATAAGTGGCAATTATGACCTATTCTAAAACGTTACAACATAATAAACTGAGCAAAGAAATTAAAATAAAGCTTTAAAAAATTGTCTTTAGTTTCATACGCGTATAAAAGACATCAACGCGCGCATCGGCGCGTGCGCAGAGTTACGCCGATTTGTGTATTTTCATCCATTCTAGATAACAAGTTGATATTGTTTTTTATACATAATTTTGAAGGCTTTATTAGTATGTTGCGTTTATCGAAACAATATTTTCAAATATGATTGATGTAGGTTTTCTTAATTCTTTTGGCATAAGCGAGCCCTTTGTCCAGCACCTCTATAATAGGCTGAAGAAGAAGCGGTCTGTTAGAAACCGGACTAGGTCACTCTTTTTAAACAAGGAAACACTTTTGGCTAAAATGAATAAGAACACTATAGTTGATTTTTACAATGACTTTTTACATGCTTTTTATTAGCTTCACTTGTATGTTTGCTTGTTTGTTTGTTTGTTTGTCCGTCTCTAACTTTTTGGACTAGGAGTGAGCGACTCAGCCGCTCATTACTGTAAAATGTCCCACCGTTTTCAATACGTGTTCTTCGTTCGTTTTTTTTTTTTTAAGAATACTGAGCTAGAAAGTTGAAAATACAGGGGTCGGCACTCGAAGTGTTACCAATTCAAAATGCTGTAATTCTGTTAAACATGAGCATATTTATTTAAAAACTTCAGTATCGAAAAAAGACATATACAATAAATAAAAAAAAGAAGCTATTGTTCGATATGGCCACCTTTAGCGCGGATAACAGCATCGAGTCTGACCGAGAAGGCTTCACACGCTGCACGAACGTGGTCTGCTGGTATTTTGTTCCATTCTGGGCGAAGCGCAATCTTTAAGGCGTCGACGGTCTCATATTTTTTTGTTGACACTTTGGCTTCTAGAATTGACCATATGGAAAAATCCATTGGGTTTAAGTCCGGGGAATATGGTAGCCATTGTTGCGAAGAAATGAAGCTCGGAACATTTTCTTGTAAAAAAAATTTGGGTTTCACGAGCTTTGTGAGATGGTGCCGAGTCTTGTTGAAAGGTCCAATAATTTCTACCAAATTGCTTACGTGCCTAAGGTAACAAAGCATCGTTTAAAATCTTTTTACGGTAGATCTGCTGGTTTATCTTTACACCCTGGTCAATGAAAACGAGAGGTGAGCGTCCCATGGCAGTTACCGCCGCCCAAACCATCACAGATGCTGGTGCTTGCTTTCGCAAGGCAATTTGTTGGTCTAAATTGTCATTTGATTTACACTTTAACCATAGGCGATCATTTTGCTTGTTCACATATTGCTGAACGGTAAATATTTTTTCATCGGAAAATACCAAATTTTCAAGCAAGCTATCAACGTGCAAGTGCTTTAAGTTCTTAGCTCTTTCTAGACGAACTGTCTTTTGTGCAAGTGTCAGATCTTGCACTTTTTGTAATTTGTAGGGCTTCAGTTGAAGTTTATTTTTTAATATGCGCCCTATGCTCCGGGCAGATACATTAAGACTTTTCGCCAATTTAACTGCGCTTTGTCGTGGATTTCGTTCAATTCTAGCCTTTACCTTTCGAACCATTGCTGATGATGTTGCTGTTGTTGGATGTCCACCTCCATGGCGTTTTTTGATGCTACCCGTATTATTGTAACGCGTGATGGTCCGATACACAAACATTTTGTTCAAATGTAAATGTCCTAGCTCATTAACGATGGCTGCCTGCGATTTTCCAGCCAAATACAAAGCAATGACACTGTTTCGTTTGACTTCCAACTGCAAAACTTTTTTTAACAACGACGAAAAATAGTAGGCTTTTGTTAGTTTATTAACAATACCATACAATAAGGAATGTGATAAAATGGGCGCCATATTGTAAACAGTTTAGTTGCTATAGCAACGTAAAATTAGTAATACTTCGAGTGCCGAACCCTGTGAATATAGTTTAAAAACTAAAAAAACATGTTTTTAAAGAATATCAAACTAAAAAGATAAAAGTAATTTTAAAAAAATAGTGAGGCGCTTAATATACAAAAATTATGGCACTCCTAGTCAAAAAAGTTAGAGATGGACATACAAACAAACAAGCAAGCAAACATACAAGTGAAGCTAATAAAAAGCATGTAAAAAGTCATTGTAAAAATCAAATAAAGTGTTCTTATTCATTTTAGCCAAAAGTGTTTCCTTGTTCAAAAAGAGTGACCTAGTCCGGTTTCTAACAGACCGCTTCTTCTATAGCCTCTATAGCGTAGCGGTAGCGAACGCGGCCGTTGCGCAAGGAGGCGCGGCTTCGATCCCCGCACAGTGCAAATATTTGTATGCATGAATATGAATATTTGCACTGGTCTGGTCGTGCCTCGGAAAGCACGTTAAGCCGTTGGTCCCGGTTGCTATAAGAACATCTAGTGGCAGTCGTTACGGGTTTTTGGAGCCCTCAAAAGTCTAACAATTGGTCTAACTGCATTGCTTTGATATCGCCTTCGGGTTGTGGAGGTCAGACGGCAGTCGCTTCACGGAAAATGTTGAAGTTTAGCCAAAATCAGCAGCTGGACTGGTAAAGCGGACCCCAGACTCCAAAGCTGAAAAAGCTGCGGATACGACTAGGATTAACGCTGAGATGATGATGATGATTCTTTAAAAGCATGTTTTTTTTAGTTTTTATCGTTTTATAATAATTATCGCGAGTCCAGTACACAAGTGCACGGGTTGAAGGATGGAAGACGACTGACACTGAAAGTGTGTGTGAGATGGGTGTATGAGGAGTCGAGAAGTGGTGTATCAGCACTCTGACGGGAATGCAGCATAAGGTACCAGGTAAGCCAGAAAGGGTACATTTGATATGCATAACAGAACGTTATTAATCAAATCAAATAGTTTATTTGTGATACACAAGTACAACATAGGTATTACAATACAAAACGAGTTCGTGCTGTGATCAGCCCCACAGACATACAAATTCATTAAACAATAATAATATTCTATTTATGTTAAGGGTTCGGTTTCCGCACTGGTAATAACAAAATTACGATTACAATATTAATTTATGTCATTATTGATACGTTTATATGCATTCAATCGGAAATCAACGTTATAGTCATTTCAAGTCTAGGAATTTCTTTATATATCCGAATTAATAAAAATACGTTGAAACTATGTTAGATTTATGAAAAATCAATTCTATTACCGTTCAATTAAGTTTCAAATCAAATGACCTACAAAACTAGTTTAGAATCTCAATTACATTGAAAGTGTAATCAGTTTTTAATTTTTTATTTAGAAAAAGAAAGAACCAGTAGATATTGATGTGGTGAAGAGTAAAGGAAACCGTTTTCAAGCCATTTGAGAATAGTGGAAAATTTTAATGTTACAGAAAATTGATTTGATAGAAACTGTACTGAAAAATCCTGAACTAGAAATGGTGTAGCTTTATTTTTTATTCAATGCGATCAATACTTAAAACCGGCCAAGTGCGTGTCGGACTCACGCACAAAGGGTTCCGTACCATTGATTTATGAAATTAAAGGATTTAAGTTATTTTTATGAAAGATTACGCGGTAATAAGCGGTTTACGATTTACGAGGTATTAAAAAAAACTACTTACTATATCTCGTTCAAAACAATTTTGGTTGGTAGTTTTTATAGTAATGTACATCATTATGTTTTTTTTTTTTAGATTTTTCATTTTCTTATTTTGGAAGTTAGAGGGGAGGGACCAAATTTTTTCCACTTTGGAAGCGTCTGTCACGCTAACTATTCGGTTTAGAAAAAAAATATTTTAGAAACATCGATATAAGCCCCGCACGATGATATTGCGATTGGCGGCCATCTTGGTGACGTAGTCGAACTCGCACCGTCGGTACCGTTCGCAAATTCAGTCCACGCTTACCCATTTACGCACATCGAATATTTTTGTTAGCTTTTTGTTTTTGTTATCCTGTTTTATTGTTGTTCTTGAGTTTTGTTGTTTAGTTTTGTTAACTGTTACTCGTTAAAATGAGTAAGAAATTAATTAATAGTCGTACTCGTGAAATTATAATTAAAGTGGACAATTATTTTGTTAACCCTAGAAAGATAATCATATTGTGACGTACGTTAAAGATAATCATGCGTAAAATTGACGTATGTGTTTTATCGGTCTGTATATCGAGGTTTATTTATTAATTTGAATAGATATTACGTTTTATTATATTTACACTTACATACTAATAATAAATTCAACAAATAATTTATTTATGTTTATTTATTCATTAAAAAAAAAACAAAAACTTAAAACTTCTTCTATAAAGTAACAAAACTTTTAAACGTTCTCTCTTTTACAAAAATAAACTTATTTTGTACTATGAAATCAGTCATGTTGTATTATAAAATAAATAATTAGCATATCTTATACATATTAGGAACAAATTTTACTTATTAGTCAGTCAGAAACAACTTTGGCACATATCAATATTATGCTCTCGACAAATAACTTTTTTGCATTTTTTGCACGATGCATTTGCCTTTCGCCTTATTTTAGAGGGGCAGTAAGTACAGTAAGTACGTTTTTTCGCTACTGGCTCTTCAGTACTGTCTTCTGATGTACCAGGCACTTCATTTGGCAATATATTAGAGATATTATCGCGCAAATATCTCTTCAAAGCAGGAGCTTCTAAACGCTTACGCATAAACGATGACGTCAGGCTCATGTTAAGATTTTTCATAAAATTTTTGCGACTTTGAACCTTTTCTACCTTGCCACCAACATTATGGCTGTATATAATAAAATAATTTATGCAGGCAATGTTTATCATTCCGTACAATAATGCCATAGGCCACCTATTCGTCTTCCTACTGCAGGACATCACAGAACACATTTGGTCTAGCGTGTCCACTCCGCCTTTAGTTTGATTATAATACATAATCATTTGCGGTTTACCGGTACTTTCGTTGATGGAAGCATCCTCATCACAAGATGATAATAAGTATACCATCTTAGCTGGCTTCGGTTTATAGGAGATGAGAGTAAGGGGTCCGTCAAAACAAAACATCGATGTCCCCACTGTCCTGGAGCGACTGTTTTTCAGTACTTCCGGTATCTCGCGTTTGTTTGATCGCACGGTTCCTACAATGGTTAACTTATACGGTTCTTGTAGTAAGTTTTTTGCCAAAGGGATTGAGGTGAACCAATTGGCACACGTAATATTACGACAACTACCGTGCACAGGCTTTGATAACTCCTTCACGTAGTATTCACCGAGTGGTACTCCGTTGGTCTGTGTTCCTCTTTCCAAATAAGGCATTCCATTTATCATGTACTTTGTACCACTGTCACACATCATGAGGATTTTTATTCCATACTTACTTGGCTTGTTGGGAATATACTTACGTGATCTGATATTTCACTGTCAGAATCCTCACCAACAAGCTCGTCATCGCTTTGCAGAAGAGCAGAGAGGATAGGCTCATCGTCTAAAGGACTACCCATTTTATTATATTTTAGTCACGATATTTATAGCAAGAAAGCAAATATATATATAATAAGTTATCACGTAAGTAGAACATGAAATAACAATATAAGTATCGTATAAGTTAAAATCTTAAAAGTCACGTAAAAGATAATCATGCGTCATTTTGACTCACGCGGTCGTTATATTTCAAAATCAGTGACACTTACCGCATTGACAAGCACGCCTCACGGGAGCTCCAAGCGGCGACTGAGATGTCCTAAACGCACAGCGACGGATTCGCGCTATTTAGAAAGAAAGAGCAATATTTCGAAAATGCATGCGTCAATTTTACGCAGACTATCTTTCTAGGGTTAAAGAGAAAGAGGATTGTAAGTTAGTTCTTGAAAGTATAAACCGTGCTTTAAGAAGTGCTTCGGACATTTTAATACCGAAGCAACTGCTTACAGCTATTAAAAATATTTTGCAAAATTCTATCAAAGTCACGGAGTGTGTGGCATGTTCCACAGGCGTTGCAAAAAATACTGTGACGAAATTGAGACGAGAGCATGAGTCAGCAACAGCCAGTGGCAGCAAAATGAGAACTCCTACTAAAGGAAAAAGACAAATGAAGAAATATTTCGACGGGTTTTCCATAACAGCTTTAAGAAATATTATAGATTCAATGTGTACGGTGAGGAGAGAAATACCCACAATGCGCAAAATCTTGGCGGCTTCAAAAGTAGACCTTAATTATACTGGTAGTGAAACTACATTAAGAAAAATAATTAAATGTGATTTAGGCTACTAATTTAAACGATGCTACCAAAAAAGACGCCCTAATTCAAAGACCCCAAATTCAAGCGTGGAGGGCTAAATATTTACGACGTATGAAAGAAAATGACTCGCTTGGTAATAACAAAAGACCCGTTATTTATCTCGACGAAACGTGGATACATGCACACTACACGGTAGAAAAATGTTGGCAAACAACAACCGATGGAGTGAGACGGAACGACAGTCCCGGCCGCCGATGGATAATAGTTCACGCGGGAAGTTAAAGCGGTTTTGTTGACAATGCCCTTTTAATGTTTAAAGCAGACACCAAAACGGGGGATTACTATGATCAAATGAATGCTGAGAATTTCACCAAGTGGCTTACAGAAAAAATAGTACCCAACATACCACGCAACTCTAAAATTGTGATGGACAACGCCCCTTATCACAGTAGGGATGAGAATAGGCCACCAAGTATGAACAATAAAAAACAGTTGATTGTTGAGACTTTCCCAACGACAGTACAAAACCTGAACTGTATTTATTAATTAAACGGCACAGACCGCCGAAAAATTATAAAATTGACAATTTATTAGCTGGCAATGGCCATGAAGTCGTTAGATTACCACCTTACAACTGCGACCTCAACCCCATTGAGTACATCTGGAACCTGGTAAAGATAAGGGTATCAGAAAAGAATGTGGAGCAGTTGGAAAGTCGCATTGAAGCTCTGACGTTGGAGTCGTTGGCGTCAATAACTCCAGATGACTGGCGAAAGGAAGTCAATCATGTTAAACGGCTTGAAGAGGAATAAATATTGGAATAAAGATCGAATAACTGACGAGTTATTTGTCATAAATACGGCGACGATAGTGAATCGGAAACGACAGACACAGAAAGCAGTTATGATTCGGAAGACTATATACATTTTTTTACATATTATCCTGGTTTTATTTATAAGCTGATAGATGTAGGTAGTAATTAAAACATGACTACTACACAGTGAACTCTGGTTCAATTCCCGCTCGCAAATTAACAGAAATGTAGTTAAAAAAAAATAGTATACATGTAAGAAAGATATACGAATAAGTATATTTTTCTTACGTCTACAAAAATTATTTCCTTGAAATTCTTAATAATGAACGTTTATTTGTCAGAATATGGGTGAGTAGGTATACCTACGAAAGAATTTTAAATGCAAAATTAATATTAATTTTATTATACATACACTCTTTATAAAGAGTGTAATAAAATTATAAAATACAAATAAACCCTTAACCCTAATATTAATTTATACATACACTCTTTATAAAGAGTGTAATAAAATTATAAAATACAAATAAACCCTTAACCCTAATATTAATTTTGCATTTAACATTCTTTTGCTAGCTGTCCTTTTGTGTGACAGATGACGTCACAACGCTGTTATTGTGACAAGGTTCCATCGCAATATCATCGTGCGGGGCTAGTATCATTTTTGAAGACCTATTCCACGTACATATGTGTTTGATGAAAAAAAAATTGAGAATGGGGAGCCCGCAATATTTATTATTATTATTTTATTTATGCATCAAAATCTTAATGCTTCACAGAATACATCTACCTACCAAGTTTCAACAGTATAGCTCTTATAGTTTCGGAAAAAAAATGGCTGTGACTTACGGACGGACAGACGGACAGACAGACATACGAATCTGTAAGGGTTCCGTTTTTTGCCATTTGGCTACGGAACCCTAAAAGGTAGTCTAAAATAAGTAAGTGCCTTGCGGCCGTTACTTTGAACGGTCTGCTGATCAATCAATCAGGGTAAACTATGCTTGACGCGGTTAGTATTTGGATGGGTGACAGCAACTTAAGCCATTAGTCCCGGCTGTTATTCAGAGATCTTCAATTGTCATAAAAGAAAGGAAGAAAGGTTACCATAATTTCAGCCTAAAGACATCCACTGCTGGACATAGGCCTCCCCAGGGATCTCCACTACGACCGGTCCTGCGCCTCCCGCATCCAGCGGTTTCCACGATCCCTACCCACGCTGCGTCTTCCGGTGCGTGGTCGCCGCTCGAGAACCCGTCGGCCCTATCAGGCATCGGTCTTACGGGCAATGTGCCCGGCCCACTGCCACTTTAGTGTTGCAATTCTTTAAAGGTACTACACAGTAACTGGGCTGTGGATGTCAGATAGGTCCTGACGTCGGTCTAAATCAGCCAAAAAAAATCATTATAATAGATTTTTGATATAATGTTTGTCGCCAACATGGGATTACGACCAGATTTTGAACGTTTTAAATTACGTAAGTCGTGGCCTAGTGGTTAAAACACCAGCCTCTCAAGTATGAGTGTGCGGGTTCGATCCAGATGAGGCAAGTACCAATGTAACTTTTCTAAGTTATATATACTCTCTAAGTATATCTTGGACACCAATGACTAATTACAAGGTGAAGGAAAACATCTTGAGGAAACCTGGACTTTATGTCTGAAATCGCCAACCCGCATTGAGCAAGCGTGGTGATTACGCTCAATCCTTCTCTGTATGAGAGGAGACCTGTGCCCAGCAGTAGGACGATAAAAAGATGATTATGATGATGAAATTACGTGAATGCCTTCTGAAGTCTCACATCACACCCTAACATCCCCTCGCCTCGCCCCGTCGTTATACTCCATCTACGCTGCTATGTCCAAGCTACCTCATGACGCTGCCTTTACTTCAGATCATGGGATATAATTACACTTAGCATATTTGCATTTAAAAAAACGGACCCACGCGAAGGGTTCCAATACAAAAAATAATAATAATAAAAATGAAATATATTATCTATAAAAGTTTCAAGTATCTAGCTATCACGATTCATAGGATTCAACCGACAAACGGAGAGGCAACACAGTACAATGAAGTCAACGTAATGTGCAGTAATATCTTAATCAAATTATGCATATGGAAAAAAAAATTCCCATTGGGTGTGAAAGATTATTGAGATTGTCACCTATATTATATCGTCCCACAGCTGGGAAAAATTCTTCCCCACACATTTTTATTTTTCTTTAAACTATGCCTTCTCCAGTCAAGCGATCAGAAACGATTCCAAACTGCTTCTAAGCGGTTGTTAGACTGGTAATGGTGCCACTGCTTTTTTTTTGGGGGTGAAAAACCATCTAAATATTTCTCCCTCTCTGGGCAGAGCGGACGGGCGTGTGACTAAAACCCTCTCATATCTCTTAATTTGCCTATTCTAAGTGTCACAGTATCTTTTTCGAATAGCCTGCGTCCCTAGCTGGCATCGGCTTTAGCGGACCTCATTGCTATGAGCTAACATCTCTTTGAGACGCGCGTAGAATACAACCTTTACTGCACCCAGTGCCTGTAAAGCGATCAAAGCCCATCTGTCTTGATGCGTCCTATAAGTGTGAGTATGTACATCTAAGCCACGGTCCTTGTTCTTTTCAGCCTGGAGAGGTCCTCTGCTGGACAAAGGCCTCCTCCAAGGCTTTCTTGCATTGGGGGGTTTGCCGTACTTCCCACGCTTGGCAGGCGGGTTGGGGATATTACACAGGAGAAGCGCTGCTGCCCGCTTCCCTGGTGAGAGTTCCCTTAGTCACCTTTTACGACCCCCATGGGAGGATATAGGATGGTACTATTCTTAGCCCGGTACCACACGGTAAAGCCCGGTACCACACGGTAAAGCCCGGTACCACACGGTAAAGCCCGGTACCACACGGTAATGCCCGGTACCACACGGTAAAGCCCGGTACCACACGGTAAAGTCCGGTACCACACGGTAAATCCCGGTAACACACGGTAAAGCCCGGTACCACACGGTAAAGCCCGGTACCACACGGTAAAGCCCGGTACCACACGGTAAAGCCCGGTACCACACGGTAAAGCTCGGTACCACACGGTAAAGCCCGATACTACACGGTAAAGCCCGGTACACGGTTGTGAACATTAACAAAAAAAATGTTGTCTTTTCCGACTTAAAAACTGAGATAGGAAAGTAAACTTCAGTGATCATTCTTGTCGACAAAGACAGTAAATTATCGTGAACCAGTTTAAGATTTCGAATGTGGTGTAGTTATAAAACAATAAATCAATTCCGTAACTTTCTTAGATAGTAACTCACAAATCACGAGCGACGAGGACTTGCCTGCTAGATGTGCAGGGCTGCCAGGCATTATCAATCTTATTGTTATTCTAAAAATGTTAAAGCATTATATATTTTTTAAAAGTCGAAAAGAAGTCGTGGTGGCCTAGTAGGTAAAAGACCAGCCTCTCAAGTAAGAGTGTGCGGGTTCAATACCAGGTCTGACAAGTAGGTACTACTTTAACTTTTCTAAGGGCTGATTTTTCAATCCTCAGATAAACGGTTCAATAACTATCTAAAGAATAAAGTTATTTGGTCGTTTATCAGATGAATAAATGCTCACCGGTTTTTCAACTGTTATTTATTCCATTGATAACTATCTGACACTGCAACTTCAAAGAAGCGCGACAAATATATTGTCTAGACAAGCATTAGAGCAAGACAGATGTTTTTTTACAATTTCTGTCAATAGCGTCACCGTCACACGTGACACGTGCGTCTATTATTTTTAGGTTATGATGTTTGGTTTATGTGGTTTTTAATTTAATTTAAGTAAATTTAAGTGGATTATAATGGAACCTAAAAAAATGCACAGACTGTTTTAAAAGTCTGAATCTTCGATGAAATTGTTTGCATTTAAATATTCATTTAGGTATTATGGTATCTTCTTCGATAGCCAGGTCATCAATACTATCGAAAATATCAATTATAATAAGATTATAATAGTACTTCGTTCAAATCCAAGAAACAACCTCAAATTAACGAACGTCAAATTTCAAACTATCAATCGAATAGTGCTGTAAATGGCTCGGGTAAACGAGTTATTCGTCAGATAAGTCTTATCCGAGTATTGAAAAACTTAACATCTTGCTATCTGTCGAATAAACCTTATCTACTTGTTTATCTAGCGATTGAAAAACCGGCCCTAAGTTATATGTAATTTCTAAGTATATCTTAAATACCGATGATTGATTAAAAGGTGAAGGAAAAGATCTTGACGAAACCTGGACTTTGAGTGTGAAGTTGCCAACCCGCATTGAGCAAGCGTGGTGATTACGCTCAATCCTTCCTGTATGAAAGGAGACCTGTGCCCAGCAGTGGGATGATAAAAAAAAAAGGTTGACGTATATGTTTTTTTTATTCTACCTACCGTAGTGATAACAATAATAACAACTCACGTTGTTAAAATAATATTATATAATATTTTATTTAAAATCAATATGCAAGATTTACCTACTATGAAAGTTGTACAAGTATCTGCAATAAACCTTCCTTTTGTCGTTCTTTTAGTATTGCTTGTTTCATATTCGAAATCAAGTAGTTTAATTTGAATTTTCAATTGTGTTAAATAGTAAAAACAAAATTTTTTTCACCCAAACGTGTCACAATTGCTTTTTTTTTATCTTCGAAAATACACTGATACAAGTTTACTTAGGTACCAAACCAATTAACGAACTTAATAAGAAAGAAATTATCATTAACCATTAAAAAAACTTAAGTACCTAACAATATTAGAAATCTTATTAAATATTAAACCATGGAGCAAATATAGTATTAAACAACACTTAAATAAGACTTACTCATAGCCGTTGCCATGGCAACCCTAGAGATGAGTGAAAGTGATAGCTACGCTATAACGATTAGCCGCATCTCTGCTGCGCCCGCGCCGCATCAGCAGAAAACAGATAAGTACAGAAGGTCAGCCCCGTACAATAAGCGAATACGCACGCACTTGCAACTGCCATATGTTTCACACATTTGAAAATCATCATTCGTATGGTCTATTCCTAAAGTATGCGAGGAATTTCATTTTTTTCCGGAATAAAAAGTATCCTATTATTTAATCAAAACATCTAACTTTACGTCTGCAAAATTTCAAAGCAATCGGTTCAGTAGTTACAAACAAACTCACTTTCCCATTTATAATATTAGTAAGCATTCAAATTGTAAATTCTAAGGCTCTATAAAGCGGCGCCCACAAGTGATTTTTTTTCATGATCATGTCACCCTCGTACACACATACTTACATACGTTTAACAATATTAACTTACGATCTACGCTTAACTGCTATTTGGACAAGTTTGTACAACATTCTGGCTTCCTTTGACAAAAGGTGAGCTAAAAGGTGAGCTTTTTTTTTATTTTTATTTTTTTAAGGATGGGGGGATTGGATGCACCCGCCATCACAGGGCATTATGAGCATGGGGAACCCGGATTTCCTTCCAGGATTATATTACTACGGGAAGGGATGAGAGGATGGATCCTCTAACTTTTTTTTTTTCTATTTCCGCTAGCCCGATCTTTACTTATTTATATCATACATATTCACATCTTATATACTAACATATTTTTACTTGTTACATTTGTACCTTTTACTTATGACAATAATTTTACTTTATTCTACTTTATCTATTTTTGATTATTACTATTTATTTGACTGTATCTTATTTCTACACATTTATTCTTAAATTTATTTAACTAATAGCAACATTTTGTTAACGTTTATATATTATACTAAAATATATAATTTAACAATCTTATTTATCTATCACTTATTTCTATTGTTTACAATATTACAGATATCTGTGCAGTACTCCACAAATTGTTTACGACTCGTTTCACTAGTAAGTAGTTCCCACAGGTTTTGCCTAACTAATTTTACATTTAACTTTTGTTCTAGGGCGTACCTTCGCGTTGCGTGAACGGGGCAGTCGATAAGAATGTGCACGACATCTTCTACGGAAAAGATGAGCTTGTTGCACATTCCGCCCACAAGTGACCTGATCCATTCATTTACATTTTTGTCCAATACTTTTAAAACAGACTATACGAAGATGATGAGAAGAGAAGAAAATGTGAAGATGAGATGTGAATGGATGTGGATGGTGTGTGTGATGTGTGATGTGATGTGATGTGTGTGTGTGATGTGTGTGATTGTGATGCGAGATGTGAAGTGCGCATGTTTTAAGCCTTCTGTGTCAATCTACTCTGTGACTTCGGGAAAGCAGGCGACTGTCAAATTTACTTGTCAAGAGTTGTTACACAGAAGTGTTGCAAACGTAATGTATGGGGACATGAATGAAGTGTTATGCTGTGTATCTTTAGTTGTGGGAGAAAACTTTTTGAAATTACCTGTATTGCCTTTTACAGAGCGAAGTTTTATGTTCCTGTTCGGGTGTCTTTAATGCAGGGTCGAGTTTTTGAATTTAGTCCTTTATTTTAAATTTTTCTTTTTTACAAATCTTGCGTATCTTAAATAGTTAAAAGACAGATGAAGAGGTATCTACAAACGCCATATGCGAACAACGCGTTTGATAATGGTATACTGATATATCTTCGATAGTTGAACTGCGTTTCTTAGGCGCGGTTTTGGGAAATTACATGTGGCACAGTCAAAGGAAAAAAAGGGAAAGGACTTACTGGAATTCACAGCGCTGCACTCTCCGGGTTGTGATGGAGGCCTTTACAGATGTTCATTTTTTCACTTTGCTGTTGGATTCAAGGGGTAACTACTGATTTATAGATTTTTTATGATTGTCGGTCGGCGCCGCCATGAAGCTTTTTTAGATGATGAGTTGTGGCAGAGAGAAATTGATTTTTGTTTTTTTGTAAGTTTTTCTGGCTTAGTTTTCTAGGCCTTTAAGCCAGAAAGATATGGAATTAGGATTATATGGAATTAAATGGGAAGAAACCGGGAAATTTGAATGAGCTTGATGTAAAAATGGTTGCATGCTTTAACACAGATCCTACATCTCGCAAGCAGAGTTTACCGTGCAACTAGCAAACATAAATACAACTTCCCAACAAAAAAAGTGGGGCAAGGGCCCGCCAAATACAACTCCCGTCTGGTCGGAGGATCCTCTCTTTTCTACGGCGGATGAGTGAACTTTACACACCTTTCCTCATACTACTAAAAAGATATTGGCCCCGATTCCTTGCTTACAAACTAAATTTAATTTTATTTTATTGTATATTTTTCTTTGTATTTTATTAAGAAAAGGATGTGTCCTTTTCGATAAAATGTCAGTTTAGACCTGACAAATTATCCCGCTTCTGACTTAAGTTGGCGTATTTTTGGTCGCCATATCTACAATATGTAAAGAAAACCCTGTCCGACCCGTGAAGGTATTGTTAGGTATCGATAACTGATTCTACTAATGCTCACAAAGACAGCCTAAACTTAAAAAAAAATCCTCCTAAAAAAATAAATATTATTTCGCAAAAAGAGGTAACTTAATACATGTGCTGTACGCAACCCTTTCCGCGGGCGGCGGGGGGCATGGCACGCGGCACCTGTGACGTGCTCGCGTCGCTATTCGCTTATAATAATACCGGTGTTGTCACTTTTTTAAAAGTTACCAAATTTCGGGGAAATTGGAATTAATTCCCGGGAAAAAAGGATTATTTCAAAATTCATTAGTATTGTTAATATGATGATTATGTAAAATTTTATATTATATTTGGTCAAGTGTTTACCTAACCTTTACTATCCTTACGGGTCGGACAGGGTTTTCTTAACATATTGTATAATCGTGTCTATGGAGTACCTTAATTTGACAGGATTAAACTAAAATGTTTTCTTCTGTCCTTTTAGAATAAAAACTAAAATAAATAAATTAGTTTAGTTTGTAAACAAGAGAATCGCCGCCATTGTATATCTACTACACCTGTGATTCAATGAATCAACTTGATTAGCCCTTTTAACCGACTTCAAAAAAAGGAGGAGCGAGTTTTCTGTTCGTCGGAATCTTTTTATATGTATCATCATCACCAACCTTTTATCGACCCACTACTGGGCACAGGTCTACTCTCATACAGAACAGGATTGAGCGTAATGACCACGCTTGCTCAATGCGGGTTGACTTCTGGTCTCTCAGATACAGTTTTACATAGAGCGACTGCTTATTTGACCAGCACAATAACGTGGATAATACGATACACATTGATAAGACTGGCTATAATATTTAGGCTCTCGATCCGTTATATCTTTCAAAAATTCAGAAATGACTGATGAGACCAAAGGGCATTGGAGAGGGCTATGCTTGGGGTTTTACTACGTAATCAAATCAGAAATAAGAGATCCGCAGATGAACGAGAGTAACCGACATAGTCCCAAGAATTGCAACACTAAAGTGGCAGTGGGCCGGGCACATTGCCCGTAAGACCGATGCCCGATGGGGTCCCAAGTGGCGATCATGCACCGAAAGATGCTACATGGCTAGGCCGACAAGGTAGACCGACGACCTAGTGAAGGTCGCGAAAACTGGATACGGGAGGCGTAGAACCAGTCGTCGTGGAGATCCTTGCGGTGAGGATTATGTCCAGCAGTGGACAGAGTGTCTTTCGGCTGAAATGATGAGGATGATGATGATGAGATGGGTCCAGCGGCTCAAACGTGCTTTTCGAGGAATGGAGGGTATAAATATGATCACCCGTCTATGGGCTAACAGCTGCAAGCGTTGCTTAACTTGATCTATCGGCCTGTGCGGCTATGATTAATTATTCACCTGACCCTTTGCTTGTAACACAATAATCTACTGAACATCATAATCTGCCTATAATGTTCCCACTGTTGGGACACAGGCTTCCTCTCGGTGAGAGGGAGTGGTCCGTAATCTACCACGCGGACCCAGTGCGGGTTCGTAGATAATCAATATTTTATTAAAGACAACTTTTGGATTATAAAAATCCTCGATTCGTCGTGTTCCGGCATGATGTCTAGTGAAGCTGTACGGTGGACGGGTCTGAGCAGTTGTGTTGCGATGTGTACCGGGCCATTGCATCACCTCGCTCAACTGCCGTCTTCCTTTCTATTCACTCAATTTTTTCGAGTGAATAGGCTCTCAATAAACTAGCGTGTTTTACCACCAACGATTGTATCACTGCTTACCATCAGGCGGGATTGCAGTCATGCACTAGTTTATACTAATAAAAAAAGAGTTACAATTACTTCATTTTATTATCTAAAATACCACGAAAGCCTGTTTGAATCTAAACAATTCCTGTTTAACACATGTGCTTGCAATAAGTTTTTATAATGGCAACCATGACGTTACATCACAGGGAATCCTAATGTGTCACCCGACGCCTGCGCAATACATGTGAAGTAAGCTGTAGATGAAGTAAATACTTACGCTGTTGAATGGCCTAGCTTCGAAGCTTGCTTTCTTTTCATTTATTTAGTAGATTTTTTTTTTCACATAAGTTATAAACTAGCGCTTGGCCGCAATCCCGCTGGATGGTAAGCAGTGATGCGACCGTTGATGGTAAAGCGCGCTAGTTCATTAAGAGCCTATTCACTCTATCCTTGAAGACACTCAAATTGTAGTGTGAGAGAAATACCTGGCAAATTGTTCCAGTCTCTCGATGTACGCGGAATAAAAGAGGAAGCAAAACGCTTCGTCCGGATCGTAGTGGTGTTAACAACGTGAGGGTGGAAAGTCGCCGTACGACGGGTCGTCCCATGGTGGAACGGAGATAGGGGAATTAAATCATGCAATTCCCTTGCACACTCACCAGAATGCATCCTATAGAAGACCGAAAGGGCTCCAAAGCCTGGAGCACAGGCGTAGAGTAGCCAACTCTACGCCTGTGCTCCAGGCTTTGGAAACCGTTTCGAATTAAATCTGGGTCCCCAATCAGCCTCTTCGCACGCCTCTCCACTGAATCCAAAGTAGCCAACCAATTCCTTGACAACTCAAAAGTACCTATAGTTGGTTTAATTGAAGCGATACATAAAGTTTCTTGAAAAAACATCCAAGTGTCAATGAATTTTCTGGGATTGAAGTTTCCAAATTCTTTAAATTACGCAAATAATTATATTGACACTTAATAGTCGTCACTCTGTTTTCCCTGTTATTTCTAGTAAACATATACCATTCCTGCGTAAAGGAATAATATAAAGAACAATGCCAGGTCTCCATAGTAACTTCGGCTCAATATTAATTTGTCCCTAACAGTGAATATTCCAATGTTTATTTGTGCAGTTTAATGTCAAAAGTATTTCTGTGATATCCACATTTATATTGAACTCCCATTCACAACTTCAATCACCCATCTGCAGATAGTAACAGCCCAAGTTTTATTTGCTTCTAAAGTTGATAACTGATTATCATCATCCTGCAATATTGACGGCATATGCACAGAGTAGTTATTACAGAGTAGTCATTTGGAATCTAAAACAAACAAAATACAATTATGTTACAATTCAACATTTAGCTTTGCTAAATTAGTATATATTCTATTAATATGAATCGTACTTTACCTTTGAAAGTGAAGTCCATTGCCGTAACAATGAACGGACATCATCAGATTCAACTAAATGACACTGCATTCGTAATACATTTATACCACAATTAACACAACGTAGTTGATGAGACATTGTCACAAAATGCGTTTACGTAAGTTATAGAATTATTGTGTTATATTTTAAAAGTTGTGTAGGCCGAAATCTGGCATTCTCCTTTGACGACACAGTTAGTGCAATGGCTGAGCTATGGCCTACAGATAGTTGTTCCGGTTATGTACTGTTTGTGTATGTGAGTTTAAATATTTATAAAACGATACAAGAGTAATTCCTAGCGTGTCATCATCACCATCACCACGCATGCTCAATGCGGGTTGGCGATTTCAGACTTAAAGTCCAGGTTTCCTCGAGATGTTTTCTTTCACCTTCCTGCCTAAGATATACTTAACTAAAGTACATATAACTTTAGAAAAGTTCCATTGGTACTTGCCTGACCTGGAATCGAACCCGCGCACTCATACTTGAGAGGCTGGTGTTTCAACCACTAGGCCACCACGACATTTTATTCCTATTTTTTTTTTTATTTTAATAATTATAAACTAGTGCTTGACTGCAATCCCGCCTGATGGTAAGCAGTGGTGCAATCGTGGATGGTAAAGCGCACTAGTTTATTAAGCCTATTCACTTAAAAAACTAAGGAATAGGAAGGATGACGGCAGTTGAGAGAGGTGATGCAATGTTAAACCCAAGACCAACACGACCAAACGAAGCTGCGCTAGAGGGAGATTGATCTGGAGACTCTCCACGACCAAACTCCCGACACAACAACATTTGGCGCATCGTACCCGGCACACATCGCAACACAACTACTCAGACCCGTCCTCTCCGTACGGCTTCACCAGACATCATGCCGGAACACGACGAATCGCTTGGCGGCAAGACTTTGTCTGGTGGGTGGTAACTTCTGCCGGCAGCCGATGCTATGGCCTACCACCGAGAAAAAATCCTAGCGTGTAACACCTTCTAAATGACAAAAACTTCAGTAGATACATTACACGTCGGTGTGACAGCCAGCCATTTACCGTACACAATAAAAACGGTAATTGGCGACACCGTCAATCGTAAATCTGTCTAGTTTTATGTCTACAACCTCTGCCTACCCTTTATAGCGTGTTGATGTGTTAACAAAGTTTTGACGAGGACAAGCGAGTGAAATTATTGCACGTTTATGTGGGCCCCTTTTTTGCCGGGGCTTACCTTGTTTTACAGTGGGAAATGTGCTGTTAACCTAGTTTTAAAGATAAGTTTAGTATGATTGTCTCCTTGGGTAGACCAAGAATAGGGTTGCCTACGTCTTAAGTGGTTATATGTGGGTATTGCTGGTACCCACATATAACCATTGCGAGGTGCGATTATGTAACCACTAGCTTTCCGCCCGCGGCTTCGCTCGCGTGGAATTCGGTTATATCGCGCTTTTTGGATTTCCCTCAGGAGTATCAAATTTTTTCGGGATAAGAGTACCCTATTATTTAATCTGGATTTCTAACTTTACGTTTGTAAAATTTTAAAGCATTCGGTTCGGTTGTTGCAGCCTGTAAGCAGAACAAACAAATAAACTCACTTTCCCATGTTCTACATACCTCCAATACATACAAAGATCCACGCGCAGTTGCACTGCGCGTGGATCTTATGATATATTTGTATGTATGAATATGAATATACGCACTGGACTGGTCGTGCCTCGGAAAGCACGTTAAGCCGTTGGTCCTGGTTGCCATACTAACATCTAGTGGCAGTCGTTACGGGCTGCTGGAGCCATCAAAAGACCAACAATTGGTCTATCTGCAACCCTTCAATATCAGATTCACGGAAAATATCAAAGTTTAACTAAAATCAGCAGTTAGACTGACAAAGCGGACCCCAGACCCCAAAAGCTAAAAAAAATTCGGATGCAACTGGGATTAACGCTAAGATGATGATGATGACAGATCTTGGCGATCGTTCGATACTAACGTATTCCTCGATATTTTCTTTGATGAATAAAACTATAGGCCAACTGAGACATAGCAAACACCTCACTCGCCCCTCTGACCCAAGGAGGCCCAAAGTAGCGACCAGTCGGGCTACAGAAGCATCGTTCAGCTTCGCCACCCCCGACTTAAGTGTGAGGTGAGATGGACCTTCTAGGGCTGCGGGTTGTTCGAAAGAGATTCTTGGCCCTGGCTCACAGGCAAATGAGGTAACACGGGTGTGTGTTTTAAACAATAAAAGTCGGCCACACCCTACCACTAAGCGGGACCTGCTCCACCCAAGCGGGAGAAGTTATTTCATGATTTCTGATCCGCAAAAAATGATGTGAGATGGAACACCGGGTTGGTTTTTAGACAGTAAGAGTCTGACACACCGCGGCTGAACCAGAATGCTGGATATCCATGAAGATTTTCTACCACCTGACAACCTCAGCGACGTCTTAAGTCATAGATGTCGTCAAACGTCAAACATATTTTCGGGTTTCGTCTCATTATGTGATGATGATTACAACTTGATGAGAGAATCATGTTGCCGTTTGATCTCAAAAATCAATTCTCAATTAATTAAAACCCGAACCAATATTAATTAACCCCTTGCTCGTTAATTTCAAATAGAACACCTTGTTTGAATAGCTAAATTGTTGCCGCAAAGAATATTAGGTTCATGCCAATCACTGTAAAACTAATAAACTGAGTTAATTTATCAGTTGCTGTTGTTTTAGTGCTATAACCCGCGCAGATAAAGAAAAGATCTGAAAATGGCGGTGGATACTTATGGTACGGTTGACAAAACATGCCATTGTTCAATCACAAACCAAATGCTGAGATAGTAAAATGTCAAATTTACGTTATAAATATTGTTATTTACAACGTAAATTTGACATTTTACTTGTTTGTTGTTGTGGTTGTTTTTATTGTTGATTTGTGGAGTTTGATTGTTCAAACTCAACAAATACAATAATGTCAACAAAATAACAGAGACTTTAGCGGAACGAAATTAACCATGACTCGGAGTGCGTCAAAGTAGCATGGAAAGCGAATCCTGAATTCCTGATCGATGTTTTTTTTTGCAGCGCTTACATCACTGTGTGAGTATAGACAGCGATAGAGAGTGAGTGAGAGCGCATGCGAGCGGTTGCCATTTACAGATCTTTTCTTTATCTGCGGGGGCTATAACTGCTAATTGAAGGTAAAGTTGAAAAGTTTTCGTATGACTATAGTAATCATTAGGTATTAACCCACCTACATACATATATCGTATAATTACAAGAAACTTAACTATAGGGAAAAAGAAATCTATCTATACTAATATATAAAGCTGAAGAGTTTGCAGTGTGAGTTGGTTGATGATGATGGTGATGAGACCAGCTAAACTGGCACATAACAACGTTTATACCAATAATCGGCATCAAGACTTATAGGTTTTTATATTCAGCATCAACCTTTTTATTTCCCACTGCTGGCTACTGGTCTCCTCTCATACAGAGAAGTATTGAGCGTAATCACCACGCTTGCTCAATGCGGGTTAGTGATTTCAGACTTAAAGTCCAGGTTTGCTCAAGATATTTTCCTTCACCTTTTATAAGTCATTGGTGTCCAAGATATACTTAGAAAGTACATACATAGTTATTATTTATATACAAATAAATAATGACCGTTAACGTTCTGAACCAATACAAAACCCGAAAAACCATACATCGATAACTTAATTCGCAAATCAGCTAACCATATGTAAGCAATTTTTCCAGGAGGTGATTAAAACTGTATTAAAGTTTAGCCAAAATCAGCAATTAGACTGGTGAAGCGGACCCAGACTCCAAAGATGAAAAGCTACGGATGCGACTGGGATTAACGCTGAGAAGGTGAGGATGATGATTAAAACTGTATATTTTTTTATACATCACTTAAGAAAAAATCTAAAATACTGTTTTTATAATATCGTAAACCAGTATTTTCGATAATATAGATGCCTTTATACCTATTATTTCAAATAATATCGTGGTTTTAGGAGGTAAACAAAAAGTTTTAAATGTGGAATTAGGCGATTTGAGAATTAAGGTATAAGGTATATACGCTTTAATGTGTGGGTTTCTACTTATAGATATTATTGAAAGGGCAATGACCGCCTCTTCTTCTTTCCAGTCAAAGCACTAGAAAGTGGCGAAAGGCGGGCGTTTTGGGAGGACTGTCTTATGTTTATGTTTCTCGGTGGTAGGCCATAACATCGGCTGCCGGCAGAAGTTACCACCCACCAGACAAAATCTTGCCGCCAAGCGATTCGTCGTGTTCCTGAATGAAGTCTGGTGAAGCCGTACGGAGGACGGGTCTGAGCAGTTGTGTTGCGATGTGTTCCGGGTACGATGCGCCAAATGTTGTTGTGTCGGAAGTTTGGTCGTGGAGAGTCTCCAGATCAATGTCCCTTTGGCGCAGCATCGTTGGTCGTGTTGTTGGGTTTCATTGCATCACCACGCTCAACTGTCGTCATCCTTCATATTCCTAAGTTTTTTAAGTGAATAGGCTTAATAAACTAGTGCGCTTTACCATCAACGATTGCATCACTACTTACCATCAGGCGGGACTGCAGTCAAGCGCTAGTTTATAATAATTAAAAAAAATGACTTTCAAAAAGTGCTGATTCTCAGCTTAATTTAAATAAATATCATTTGATTTGATTTAATTTGCTATTAACATGTTAAAACAGCACAATTATCGTGAATGTGAGTTTGACAGAACACATCCGTATCAGTACGCAATGAATATGTCATTAACATAGACGGGGACGTAATTACGCAGTAGTATTGATTAGTTAATTAAGCAAAGCTAACCGGGCTGATTTAATTTTACCTTGTCATATGTTGATTAGCAGTGCCGTGCAATCAGCTTTTCAACCCTATATTATGAAATTTTCTATCAGATTCCGGTTACACTGGATGCCAACCCAAGCATCGTTAGATAAAGGCAAGGAAGATGATGAGGTGTTGAAGTTTTCTTTCAGAGTTATCGAGGATATGGAAATGCCAGCTTCTTCACTTTCTCAGCGTGCAGCAACTGATAAGTTATCTACGTTAAGACCAGTGTGGACTGCATAAAAACAGAGAGGTCATGGTGGCGTGTAATCAGAGAAGAGGGAAGTTCAAAAGTTGACCATGAAGTTATTATTGAGGTAGAAACAAGTCAAATATCATCAACAATTCGGTAGCACTCGCTTTCAATTGTTTGTGTATATGAGTTTGTTAGAATAGCAGAGTGTGGATAAATAAATAATATTAAAGCAGATATTATAGGAGAAACATTATGTATATATTTACTTATAAGATTACACACTGGGCATATTTAGAACCATCAGCAATATAAATTACATAATACCAGGCACATAAGAATTATGTGCCTATAACAAATATTAAGAATACTTAACTGATAGTGTGCTCGGTCCGAAGGCTCGATGAAGACTGACAACTAAGGGACGAGTCACCATATTTATAGGAAATGCCACTCTCAAAGTACCATCGAGCCGTTTTTATAATTTTATAAAAGTTATTCTACCCTCGGAATCAACTAAACTTAAGCAATCCACAATAAAATACTTTTATTAGAATTATGACTCGTTATATATATAACAAGTTCAATTTTAATGTTTATTAACACTGCTGCTATTCCCGTTGTGGAGCAGTGGTTAAAAAAAGACTATTCCATTATATTTAACAACCCGCAGTAGGGCCTCATAGTGGACTAAGGCTTAGTCCTTTTCATACAGGTGTGGTCAGAGTCTCAGCAATGGGAACGTTGGAGGCTGAATATATGTGCTGTCATTTCAAGTCTAAGTTTCTTATTAACAATAACGTAACAGTTCAAGAGAACTCAAAATTATAGTAACATATCTAATATCAATTGCTAGGATAAAATATAACACATTGTACCACAACATAATCATAATAAAGTACATCCTATGTGTTAAATCCATTTGTAAACACTTTAAGGTAATTTATCAATATAAAAATTGTTCATTCGCAATGCTTAATAACCAACATTTCATAATTTATAGGTGATTTTTATAATTTAAGCCTCGTCTTGTGAAATCACAATATCTAATCAAATCAAGCAAATATGCCATTACCCAATACACATTATAGTGACAATTATTTAACACATTATAATTACTTTATAAATCTATAATATCATTCATATAAAACACTGCCATACTGACATGTACTTCGTTCTCGAAGTACCTACAAATATGTCTACAGTCTCACAAAAAATAACGTTTGACATTGACCGCCGACTGAACAGTTCTTGATTCGAAACAATAAGCAGAGATTATGAAAAAGTTCCAGTGTTGTCAACCTGTCGATATTATTCAAATCTACTATTTAACAAACATTCTCTGTTAGATTAACAAATATCTAACAATTAAAATAACTCATCGCTCGGTCAATTCTGACAATATCATTAAAACTTTTCAAACATTTTCTGTTAACGTATTAATAAATATGTTACGGGTAATTCAAACCATCGCTCAGTCTCAATATTAAAACTATTCGACAAGGATTTTCTGTTAACATGGTTTCGGTCATCTCATAGTGATTTTAGTAAGTATCTACATACTTGGTTTAAGTATTGCTATGTTTTAAGTTTATTTATTATCTATTAATTCTGAACGTAATCATGTCATATTACTTAATGAACAAGTGCTATCCATTCACCTAAGCTTTTGTTATTTTAGGTTTCCGGATAAAAATAATGTAGCACTAGAAAATTAGATAGGATTTGTGTTGCAATTGACATCACAGTCCATCAAAAGTCCAGACATTGTCTTGGTTATATTATGACTTGGGCAATCACATAAATAATTGTCTTCTGTGGAAGTCATACTCAAAACCGGATGTTTAGTAGTCGACTCATGGATTACTAGATCATAATAATTATTGATTTGTATATTAAAAGAATTATATGAATAAATAACTTGTAAATATTACAAGTGGTAATAATTTTTCTGCATCCTAATTTTTTGTTTCAAACCACCAAAATACGAAAAAATGTCGTCGCAATAAGTTCTTTGAATATTATCGTCATATCGAAGTAACAAGTTCCCTACCACAGTTTTTATGTTTCTACTTAGCGTCACCCTGCATATGTAGTAGCGAATATAATGCTAAAATAGGTGTTGCAGTTTGTAGCAGACAAGATTCACTTATTACCCGATAGTTATTGTTTTTTTTTTTTTACCGATATTTATTTACCCGATTTAGTCTATACTAGGGGCATTAAATCGGACTTGGCAACATAGACCACACTGGCCATCTACAGAGCAATAGCTGAATATAATTCATATAAATTATTTCATTTTTACTATTTGATGTCTCCAATTGTCGATCTAATTTCAGTTTTTCTATGCCATTTTGACACAAGCCCTCTCTATCTTATATCTCTTTGGTATAGTATATCTCAATCTACCATATTTCATGGCATCACCCGTCAGGGATACAGCACTTGCCGGCACAGCTACAGCCACAGGCACCACGGCCACAGGCACCACGGCCGCAGGCACCACGGCCACAGGCACCACGGCCGCAGGCACCACGGCCACAGGCACCACGGCCGCAGGCACCACGGCCACAGGCACCTTTTTATTATTATTATTAATTCTGGACACTGTACTTTGTCAGTCAGCCTATGCGGATAGACCTGGCTCATCAAACAACAGCATCAGTAAAAATAATAATCTGTCTAGTCTGTCAATCAAGTTAACAGTCAAGTTAATCAAGTTATTCAATCAAGTCTATTAAGTATCAGCAGTCAGTTACTTCGTCATATTCAACTTTTATACAAGGTACGGACGACAGCAGGTCAAGCCACCCGAAACTGCCAAATATTCCCAAAAAAAGTTTGAGCCTTAAAGCTTTAGCGATGTTGTGTCCGATTGTTTGTGAATTTAATTATTAAGAGATAGTAGGAACCTTATTTTTCAAAACATCTCTTTACTATGCAATTAAAGTAGCAAACAAATCCCGTGCTATCAGAGAGTAGCTCTGACCAAGCACAAGATAAGTCCAGTTACAATGTACAATATTTTATGCTATGGTACTACCAGAGGGTAGCCCTGGTCACGTACCCGCACCAAAAATTTGTGTAGTTAGTATTTGCAGTAATGTGCGGTAAGGTACCACTAGAGAGTAGCCCGAGCCATGTACCCACACACAGTATCATACACAACCAAACAAATTACTGTCCCTTAATAAGTTTTCCAAATGTTATTTTTAAGCAATACTGTTTTATATTGAATACTGTTTTATATACTTACAAATAACTTCTGGATGTTCTCACTGTTGGTTGAGATTCTGGGGCTCTGTATTTTTGCAGTACATACAGGATTATTCCTGTATAGGACACCAGGTACAGGATTATTGCTGCTTATGCAGCGTAGCAGTTCCAACGTCAGAGAAGACGGCCTGATGTCATCATTACGGTGAGAGTGAAGTCAGCGACCCGCTGAACAACGGCTTCCGAAATATCGTTACAAGCTCCAACGTCGATCATGAAAAAAAAAATAGTTTTATAAAACCAGAGCCCTGATCCCCACTTCTGATGTTAGAATAGCAGAGTGTGGATAATTAAATAATATTAAAGCAGACATTATAGGAGAAACATTATGTATATATTTACTTATAAGATCACACACTGGGCATATTTAGAATCATCAGCAATATAAATTACATAATACCAGGCACATAAGAATTATGTGCCTATAACAAATATTAAGAATACTTAACTGGTAGTGTGCTCGGTCCGAAGGCTCGATGAAGACTGTCAACTAAGGGACGAGTCACCATATTTATAGGAAATGCCACTCTCAGAGTACCATCGAGCCGTTTTTATAATTTTATAAAAGTTATTCTACCCTCGGAATCAACTAAACTTAAGCAATCCACAATACAATACTTTTATTAGAATTATGACTCGTTATATATATAACAAGTTAAATTTTAATGTTTATTAACACTGCTGCTATTCCCGTTGTGGAGCAGTGGTTAAAAAAAGACTATTCCATTATATTTAACAACCCGCAGTAGGGCCTCATAGTGGACTAAGGCTTAGTCCTTTTCATACAGGTGTGGTCAGAGTCTCAGCAATGGGAACGTTGGAGGCTGAATATATGTGCTGTCATTTCAAGTCTATTACCAAATTATAAGTAAATACAAAATCTGGCAGATAAATAATTTTCCTTCGCAAAATGCGGGATGAGATTGGGAATGAAAGTGTATATGTAATACCATAGCTATTTTACATGCATAGTATTGCATAGTCATATCTTTTTTTAACTGAACAAACAGTCTGTGCTTTTGTGCAGTGTTTTCCGCGACTTCTTTTGAAAGCAAAAGCACTAGGAAGTGGCGAAGCGCGGCTGTTTTGGGGGACTGTCTTATGTAATACTAGCTGGTGCCCGCAACTCCGTCCGTGTGGACTTCAGTTTACAGCCCATAGAGCTCAATTGATATAAAATAAGCGCCTGTTAAAATAATGGGAGCAATATGTACGTGCGTGTTCGCTCCCGTTTTCGCAACATTTTTTGTTACTGCTCTGCTCCTATTGGTCATAGTGGGAAGTCATATAGCCTATGTCCTTTCTCAGACTCTAGACTATCTGTGTACCAAATTTCATTACAATCGGTTCAGTAGTTTTGGCGTGAAAGCCGGACAGACAGACAGAGATACTTTCGCATTTATAATATTAGAATGGATTGACGATCAAAAAGTGTTGATTCTCAAACTAATACCATTAAATGACATGATTATCATACTCACAATATCTTACGTAAAGCTTTTTCCACTACTAACACGTCGCACGTACATGTCCATTGCTCTTACCACGGCTGGGCACGCAACCTAATTATGCAGTGGTTTAATTAAAGCTGACCACAAACCCGCTGAGTTTTCCCGTTGCGTTGCGCTGGATGACGCATTCCTGACATATTGGCCGCAACGTTGGACAGTCGTCTATGTATATGATGTTTTATTTACTACACTAGGTAGAAAAACAATCCTCGGTAATTTGTCATGTTTCTGGTTTTTTTTTTTAGTAACAGTAGGTAAACCTAAGGGCGATTTTCGTATTATGAAAACGTTTGTTGTCGAATCTCTGTCGAAGCGAAAAATAAGTTTCCTATATTTTCGACAAGTTTTTTGGACGTTGATTGTCACTGATTTATACAAAGTTATTTTTTTGTTTATATGAAACCTGAATACAGTTTGTTCAGAATAAGCAACTGAATCGATTTCAAACATTTTTAACCGACTTCAAAAAGGAGGAGGTTACTCAATTCGACCGTATATATGTTTTTTTTATGTTTGTTCGCGCATAACTTCGTCGTTTATGAACCGATTTTGAAAATTCCTTTTTTGTTGGAAAGAAGACATTCCCAAGGTGGTCCCACGATAAGAACATCAGGGTCTGATGATGGAAAACCAGAGAAATCAAGGGGAACTTTCCAAAATCGTAGGGGCGATTAGTGCATTTCTTAGTAATTTCATTTAGTATTTTAAAGCACTACAATTTGATAAAGGTCTGGAGTAGATCTGATGATGGAGCAGTCGAAGGAACTCCTCAACAATTGACAGCAGCTTCGTTGTATTTGGGCTTGATTAATTTGGATTGATAAGAACTTTACACCTAGATGGGTTGTGCAGTCACAACCAGTCATACATGAATGATGAATGACAGTTCATAAGAGCTCTGATGATGAAGACAAAGGCCAGTTCCGGGAACTCCTCAACGGTTTACAGTAGCTACTTTGTGTTTGGTTTTAATTCATTTATATTGATGAGAACTTTGCACCCATTGGGTTAAAATAATGGTCTGCAGTAAATCTGATGATGAAGACCATAGGCAGTCGAGAGAATTCTTCAAAATTACGGGTAAAAATTAAAGTAAACAAAATTACGTCGTTTTCCAACTATATTTGCGTCAGCTTACAGTCTGACCGGATGTAACTGAATACATAGTACCTACTTTTCACAACTAAAAAGTGGAAAATAAAAACTTTTTTTGCAAAAAAACAACCGACTTCTAAAAACCGCTACAAAGTGAAAAATAACTAATTTCGGAAGTCGGGGTCAAAAACTAATATTCATCAGCTATATTTTTCCCCAAATATATTTAGAAATTGTTGCAGAGTGGTTACCGAGCGGTTACTCTAGATCATTTTGCTTGCGCGCGCGCCACAGCTGACGCCAAAGGTCAACGCACCGTGCTCGCCCACCCGAGCGGAGCTTTGACCATATTTTTGTTGGGACAACCAAGTAGAAGCTTCTTCTTCTTCAGCTTATAGATGTCCACTGCTGGACAAACTGCCTCCCCCAAGGCTTTCCACGATAACCGATAATCGGCTTCCCGCGACCTTCACCAGATCATCGGTCCACCGTGTTGGGGCCTCCCTACGCTGCGTCTTCCAGTACGTGGCCGCCATTCCAGAACCTTACTGCACCATCGACCATCGGTTCTACGTACAATGTGCCCCGCCCACTGCCACTTAAGTTTAGCGACTCGAAGACCTACATATGTCGGTGACCAAGTAGAATAGCAAGCTCATGACTTTGTAATTTTTCATTACACCTTATTGAAATTTTGTACATAGATTCTTTGCTTAAAAATATTGGACACGCGACACAACATAATTAGCCTATACTGTTCCCACTTGTGGGACGCAGGCCTCCTCTCGGTGAGAGGGAGTGGAACGTAATAATCTACCACACGGGCCCAGTCATCATCATCATCATCAACCTTTTTATCGTCCCACTGCTGGGCAGAGGTCTCCTCTCATACAGAGAAGGATTGAGCGTAATCACCACGCTTGCTCAATGCGGCTTGGCTATTTCAGACTTAAAGTCCAGGTTTGCTCAACATGTATTCCTCCACCTTCAGTCATTGGTGTCCAAGATAAACTTATAAAGTAAATATAACTTTATAAAAGTTACATTGGTATTTGCGGGCCCAGTGTGGATTGATAAATGGTCGTAAAAATCGATCAGTTATAAATAAAGCGTCATTCTATCAGCGATAACGATGATGAAAATTTCATAAATTTATTGTATATATCGCAGCTTATTGATTAAATTTCATAAATTTATTGTATATATCGCAGTTTATTGATTAAATTTCATAAATTTATTGTATATATCGCAGCTTATTGATTAAATTTCATAAATTTATTGTATATATCGCAGCTTATTGATTAAATTTCATAAATTTATTGTATATATCGCAGCTTATTGATTAAATTTCATAAATTTATTGTATATATCGCAGCTTATTGATTAAATTTCATAAATTTATTGTATATATCGCAGCTTATTGATTAAATTTTCCATTTACTCAGCCGAGTCCCGTTTGGAAGTAGTGCTCGGCCGATATAGCCCAATAGCTGCGCCTCGCGGTTTCACTTTGCATAAGTTACAATCCCGTGGGAATATCGGGATTAAAAGTCTTATGTGTTATTTCTGGTTATAAACTATCTGTGTGCCAAATTTCATCCAAAACCGTTCAGTAGTTTTTGCGTGAAAGAATAACAAATATCTATCTATTCCATCGATCACTTATACACTAGATTCACAAACAGCGTAAAAAAATGGTTGAACTGAACAAGCACACAGCACAGCACTGAGGTGCTTCTTACATGTAGTATTTACTTTATAATTGTGACTTTAATGCATGCGTGTCAGGTTGAATTTGGTTTGATGTCAGATTCGGTCGTAAAAAATAATGGCTTTTTGTACTGCTTTGTGATAAGAACTTTATACACTGCACTTAAGGCTGATTTTAAATTAATGTATATTTATTTTGACTGCTTTAGACTGCTTAATACGTGTCGCTATTTATGATTAGAGTTTTGTTCGAGACTGTGTATCTAATCTAGTGTATAAGTGATCGATGATCCATTCTCACAAACTTTCGCATTTATAGGCCTCCCTCTCGTTGTGAAGAGGCTTGTGTCCCAGCTGTGGGACTATTATAAGTAGATTATGTTTATGTATAGAATCAGCTTTTCGTAGTTTTTCATCTTAAAAAAATAATCATCAATTTACGTAAATTGAAAAACAACTCCTGTGTAGATAGCAGTGGCGAAGAGTCCATACAAGCCGATTCCCACCGGGTTACCTTTCAAAAATCAGTTCCATATTCATACAAAAGTATTTACATTCTATTTCATTAACAAAGTATTATTAATGAAATGCCTGCGCGATTTACAATAGCAATAGTAATTCTTAGCAATACCCTAAGTATCACATTTCATTTTATAGTCGTAAATTAATCAGCGCTTCAATTTTTCGTACCTAAATTACATTGAAGGTAACTCGACGAATTACAGCTTATCTCGGCCAACGTTTTACTATGAGGCGAAAAGAGACAAAGCGTGTCAGACCATCTCTTTCTAATGCTCGCTAACCGTCCTTAAAATAGACCGAAAGATAGGCTAATGGCAACCGGCTTGCAGTTCTCTCCTCTCCTCTATTAGAAAGAGACAAAGAAACCACTCAAACCACGGCACGGGAGAAAGGAAACACGACAAAATTAAAAAGAATTAGCGTTATAATGAAATCCTTCGCAAGTCATATTCTTTTTATTTTGGCATATTTTCGTGTTTCATTTCGTTTGGTTGAAAATAAATTATTGTTAGAATGTGACATGTGTTGCTATACCACTGGTGCGTGATAATTTTATTTGTTATATTTTAATATTTGTGTTATTTAAACTGTGACTGTAAGGTAATTTAATCGCAGATTTGGTTAAATACTGTGGATTTTGTTTGTTATTATGGCTTATATTATTCTACCGGCAATATTATTCTTATCTGAAGACCTCCTCCAAGATATCCTGCAGTAGGTAAGTGTTTAAGTGTTTATTTTTTTGGACCGGCTTCCCTTTGTCAAAATTTCACCCTTCGCCACTGGTAGATACTGTATTCATAGACAAAAGAGCTTATTAAAAATCAACCTTGGAAGGTAACGTAACTAACATAAAACCTCATTTAAAAACAACATTAATTAATTTGCCAGATAACGAAACTTTAAAACAGCTTTAACACACACACATATGCACGCACACAAACATACACTCCACACCACACACGTAGACAAGCCTTCTTAGACAAAAGTTGAATTTCTTTTGTAAAATAAATACTTATTAGCTGTCTAAACAAACTACTGTTAAAACCCGGTTAATGAGTTAGACAGACCAAGCTAACATGGAATAAACAATGTCACATTTTAGCCAAGTAATATAGTTAATTAGGTGATTAACTAAATATTTCAGCGGTAAAAGGAGTATGGCGCCGGTTCGCACAGAATACAGCTGTAAAGTATTATTGCCGACCTACATGTGGTACGATCCCTGAATACTTTAAAAGATGTAAGTCTTGGGTAATACTAAGAGCGATTTTGTAATCAGCCCGCCTCATCATCAGCGTTAATCCCAGTCGCATCCGCAGCTTTTTCAGCTTTTGGTGTCTGCGGTCCGCTTTACCAGCCCAACTGCTAATTTTGGCGATATTTTCCGTGAAGTGACTGCCGCCTGACCTCCACAACCCGAAGGCGATATCAGTTAGATCAATTATTGGACTTTTAAGGCCTTCAACAACCCGTAACGACTGCCACTAAATGTTCGTATGGCAACCGGGACCAACGGCTTGACGTGCTTTCCAAGGAACGACCAAACCAGTATAAATATTCATGTTCATGCATACAAATATTTTCAGTGCGCGAGGTTCGAACCCGCGCCTCCTTGCACAGTCCCTATCAATCTCCCCCAAAAAAGTCACAATTAAAAGCGTGAAGTGGGCTTTTTTTTATCTAAAGATCACCCTGACGTGAGTGGAGACGCCCTGAGTGGAGGTCTGCCAGGCTTGGTCGGAGCACCGTCGTGTCCTCGTAGCGGCTATCTCGCTGTGGCGAGCAATGGGCTCCTCGACTCCTAGTAAGGACCTAGCCCGGATTGATGGCGGTTTGTGTTCCATGCGCGCCTCAAAGAGATTTCAGCACACGGTGATGGGATACACGAAGATTGATGCCTGCCAGGGCCACGGGTTGCATGAAAGAGTTACCCTGGTCCCTGGTGCACAGACAGGTAAGAAACACGGGTGGGTGTTAGTTTAAGTTTAGTCAGTAAAAGTCTGACACGCCCTTCCGCTCCACCTAAAGCGGGAGAGGTCATTTGATGATATCCCTGCTCAAAACAAAACAAGCTCAATTCATCTACGAGTAATCACGGTGAGATGTTTTACAGAATTAACTAATGTTACCTTGAAAACTAACGAGAAATTTTGTCGAAAACTAAAAAGCAATAGTGACGAAAATTCCATTCTCAATATGAGAATGGGATTGTTAATGAGAATGGAATTTTCGATTTAAAAAAAGAACCCTCTTAACTCCATTGTTACACTTCAAAAATGTTATTCATTGATTCATTGATATTTACATTAGGCAGTCATTAGCATTACACTCGCGGACATGTTCTATAGTGCTGCCAATCAATCCTCTAAAAATGTCACACACATCTCACAGCCCAATCTACGCACATTTAACCTTATTTTTTACGATGAGATACGTGATTACAGAATAGGGGGATTTGACTAAAAAAAACTAATTGGTCCGTCAGATTTCCAAAAAATACTAGACACGTATTTTTTCGTTTTTGATATAAACAAAAACTGAAGACGACACAGCGCGTTGAAAACTCGTGTGACGTCACTGCACGCTACAGTTTTAGCGACCAGTGACGTCACCAGCCACCACTCCTGATCTTTGATGCCTTTTATATTTGTAAATTTTTATTGATTTGGTAAAACAAAATATACGTATCCAATATTTTTCTATAATCTGAATGACGGACTAAATATAATAAATTTTCTTTTACCCAGAAAACATCCCTAAGATGTTATCACAAAGAGAGTAAGGCATGAAACATGGCATTGTTTGTGTTATGCCAGTCAGTCACATTGCGGCTCATCAGAGTACATACTCCTTCGAAGCTGCCACCATAATAAATTGCAGCCCCGCATAGCCACCCACAATCACTAAGGGATTTAGCATCGTAAACCCGGCCTCACAAAGCAATGCTAGTAGTAGAATTAATTAAAATGAAATACCCTACAACGGAATGATATCGAGGCTTTAATCATTGTAATGTGCGCCGTCCTCGTCAGTCGAGCCTTTATCACGAACCTTTGATATCATCAATCATTGTATCGTAAAAACACGATTTCTTTTGCTGTAATGGAATGAAACCTTTTTCTAATGTAAAGATTTTTCAACAGAATGACACACTTTGATCATTTTAATTTGGATTTTCCCCAATTTTGTACAAAGATTACTGTTATTTTATTTCATATATGCAATTTTATAATAAAGGTTAGAACATCACATTTTCTATGTTTATTACTTTTTTTATAAACTACTGCTTGACCGCAATTCCGCCTGATGGTAAGCAGTGCTGCAATCGTTGATGGTAAAGCGCGCTAGTTTATTAAGAGTCTATTCACTCTAATAAAAACTGAATGCATAGGAAGGGAAACGATGAATATCGACTGCCGGCTAAAGTTACCGCCAAGCGATTCTTCTTGTTCCGGCATGATGTCTGGTGAAGCCGTACGCAGGACGGGTCTGAGCCCTTGTGTTGCGATGTGTGCCGGGTAGATGTACCAAATGTTGTTGTGTCGGGAGTTTGGTCATGAAGCGTCTCTAGGTCAAATCTCCCTCTGGCGCAGTCGTTGATCGTGTTGTTGGGTTTAACATTGCATCACCTCGCCTAACTGCCATCTTCCTTACTATTCACTCAGTGTTTTTGAGTAAATGGGCTTAATAAACTAGCGCGCTTTACCATCAATGTTTGCATCACTGCTTACCATCAGGCGGGATTGCCGTCAAGCACTAGTTTATTATTATTAAAAAAAACATTTTAAGTTTATTCATTCAATTCACCTATTCGTATTCACTGTGAGATGTTATGCAGAATAGCACTACAGGGCGTTGCGTACCTACACTTCGAATAGGCGTAGGGTAATTAATGTATCTGGTGATTAACTCCCCAACGCTTGATGTTGAGAAGTTGATTATGTGATAGTTGCGCGGGAAACTCTGCTTGCGCGATGCAGAATTGTACGTAACGTCATAATGATGAGTACTCTTAGATCGCATGTGGCGATGTAGGTGCCACTACAAATTGTATCAAATATTTTTCACCCTTACGTCGTTAACACCACTACGATTCGGACGAAGCGTTTCGCCTCCTCTTTCATACCGCGTACGTCGAGGGGTTGGAACAATTTGCCGCCAGCGGTGTTTCCGTCACACTACAATTTGAGTGTCTTCAAGGCTAGAGTGAATAGGCTTTTAATAAACTAGTGGGCTTTACCAACATCGATTGCGTCACTGCTTACCATCAGGCGGGGTTACGGTCAAGCGCTAGTTTTATTTACAAAAAAAACCGCTACCTTTTCCTCTTATCAGAACCCACTTACAGTCACACCGGGCATATCAACACGTTAGTACTTAGATTAGGATTGGAAAGTGGGAATTACAAGTAAATTATATATTATATGAATTCAGGAATCATTGTGAGCCTGAGTTGTGTTACATTGATAAAGGTAGAGATTATGGAGGTATGATAGGTATTTGTTTAACTACACTCCGTATGTATGTACAGTGATGTTAATAATAAATTGAATTGAATCAAATACTCTCTACATACGACATTAATATGAAGATTTTACAAAGGGTGACACAATGGGCGGTGTTAGCACTAAGAGCGATATTTTACAGACAACCGTTGTATGAAATACCAAGGGGAACGAGAGACCACATTGTAACAGGCTCCATGAAGACCGATCTAGAGACCTGTTTGTATAGTAATAAAAATCTTAATAATAGCAATCGTAAAAGCTAACTTACTGTAGACTAATCCATACTAATATTATAAATGCGAAAGTATCTCTTTCTGTCTGTCCGGCTTTCACACCAAAACTACTGAACCGATTGTAATGAAATTTGGTACACATATAGTCTAGAGCCTTAGAAAGGACATAGGCTATAAAATATTCCGCTATGACCAATAGGAGCAGAGCAGGAACAAAAAATGTTGCGAAAACGGGAGCAAACGCGGATGTACTACATATTGCTCCCATTATTTTAACAGGCGCTTATTTTATATCAACTGAGCTCATTCGGCTAAAGGGTTACGCGGGTGAAACCGCGGGGCACAGCTAGTACTTAATGTCAATACATAGTATAAAACAAAATCGCTTTCGCTGTATGTCCGTATGTATGCTTAGATCTTTAAAACTACGCAACGGATTTTGACGCGGTTTTTTTTAATAGATAGAGTGATTCTTAAGGAAGGTTTAGACTACCTTTTATCCCGGAAAAAATTGATATTCCCGAGGGAAATACAAAAAGCGCGATATAACCGAACTCTACGCGGGCGAAGCCGCGGGCGGAAAGCTAGTAAATCTATAAAGTTACGATCTAAAACTAATGTTGGGACCACCCGAACTAGGTTTATCTAAACCTGTATTTTAGGCTACCATAAGGATATTTGATGGCTATAATATAAAAATAACAAACATTTGACATAAGTATTTAAGACTAAGCAAGAACAAATTGTCCTAAAAATTTAAATAATACATTACTTCTACTTATTTATTAAGTATATAACTTACTAAACTAATAATTTTATTTTAACACCTCTTGCATTTATTCCGTATCTGTGTAACTGAGGGTTTGTAGATATTCAGTTAGCATTACACAACATTTATTTAAGCTTTCACTGTATATAAGATAACTATATACCTAAACTATACAATAACTTAAATAAATTACTACTCGAAGCCATCAATGTAAAAATGAGTCCGCTCTAATTAGTAATTAAGGCACCAAGGCTCCATAATGTCCTTACACTTACTTAGTAACCAGAGGCAGGGTATTTTTATAGCGCATAAAGTTAGTAAATTAGTACTTACATCAGCCACAAATTTTAATTCTAAAGAATCTGTTTAAGCGATCTTTCTGCAGCGGTTTTCGCGCCGATTACAATTTAAGTGTCTTCAAGGCAAAAATGAAGGCTCTTAATAAATTAGTGCGCTTTACCATCTACGATTGCATCAAGTTGTCAAGACACCGATCCTACCTGATGGTCAGCCGTGATTTTATAACCGCAATTTTGTGCTATACTCTAGTGCTTGCACTAGTTTATACTAATTTATAGCACAATAAAGCGGTTGTAAAAATCAATGGGCTTAGCACGAAGGAGTGTCGAATTTTAAAATATAAATATACTCCCTTCGTGATCATCATATTTACATTTAAGATAATTCGTGTTGCAGTCGTTCTTTATTAAAACTGAACTGATGATACGTTTACGTCGTTCGTTTGAGCTTCGGTCTCTGAGCTCTCAATCAATACGTGTTTGTGATTCATTATAAACTAAATTTTATCTACTTGTTGCTCGCTTAACTTGGTTGTCTGTGCCGAATAAAAAAATAATAATATGTTTGATTGATATTTGAATATCATGTCCCAGAGGGTCATGGCCGTTCGGCTGGTCCGGGGATACAGCAAGGTCTTCGCTGAGGCAGCGAGCCTCCTTGCCAGACTGCCGCCAGGGGATCTGGAGGCCAAATCTCTCACCCATACTAGTCTTAAAAGTCTAACATACACTTCCACTCCGGCCAGAGCGAGTGAGGTCATTTGATAATTTCAATGCATAACAAAAAATAAATATGTATGTTGTCAATTAGGTATGCTGTACATTTTTTGAACTCGTAATATTTTAGTACTTAGCAAATATTCGAGAATAGAATTGCTGATTGTAGTTACCTGTGCGGGATTTCCTATCAACATCAGAAAACCCTTAGCAATAAAGCCCATTTTCAACTACGCACTATCTGAAATCAAAAGGACTATTCTCGTAATTTAAAACGGTCTACATCTCGGCGCAGTCTCATCTCGGAGCCAAACAAATGCCAAAATTTAAAAAATATAGGGAACCTTTCTTAAAATGACACGAAGAATTACTAGAGCGGCAATAATCTGGTTAAAATTTGAGATAACATCTTAGGAAAAATTCAGTTAATCGCATCTTCGAAGTGTTCTTCATCATCGTTATCATCTTCAGTCTATAGCAGTCCACTGTTGGACATAGACCTCTCGTATTTCACGCCATTCTACTCGATTTTCGGTAACTATCATGCAGTTATTTCCAGAATTATGATGCTTATTTTTCCTGAAGGTGATAAAATCCTCATGGACTAACCTCCGCCCGGGGAGGCCGTGGGGTGTGCCGGACTCTTACCAGCTATAAAACCACCTAAGCGTTCGTCATCTTCCTTTACGGGGTACCGGGTTCTCCTCTATTTTACAGTAAGAGTTATGATGCCTACCACTAATGAGACGTATGTCAAGAAACTCATTAGAGATAGACATTTGAAACAAGCCCCATACAATTCCGACCCATTACCTCAAGGCTTCCATAATATGATCATGTTCTTATTGGCTCAAAGATAAGGTACAATTACGAATCCAGTAGGGGCTATTTAAACAACATTTTGTATCAATTGGTTTTATTTTGATTGAATCAAAATGAATGCAACTTTTAATTCTGTAAATAGGATATCGAAATGACTTATACACCTCGTCCATACTAATATTATAAATGCGAAAGTAACTATGTCTGTCTGTCTGTTACGCTTTCCCGCTTAAAGCCCTCAACCGATTTTGATGAAATTTGGCACAGAAAATCTTTAGACCCTGAGAAAGGACATACATAGGCTACCTTTTATTGAAAAATTTTATATCCCCGAGGGAAATCTAAAAAGCGCGATATAACCGAACTCCACGCGGGCGAAGACGCGGCCGGAAAGCTAGTATTATATATGTCGGAGATCGTCGGTATCATTTTGATGGAGGTTGCTCATTTGATTTACGTAGTAGTGGGGCGAACGCTGTGACGTTATTTTGTTATGGCGGCACGTGGATAGAGTCGTTTTGGGAAGTGGGGCTTGTTGAACGGTCACTTCGGATTGAGACGCGGATGACATCTCCGGGGCGAAACTGTCAGTTTGCCTATTCAAATCGTTATTGTCAAGATTGGAGGGTAATAGTTTTTTACTAAAAACCGATGAAGTGCGAGTCGAATTGGCACACGATATACGAAAATAAAAAAAATTTACGGCAAGTACCCTATAGGTTTTAATTCCCCTGCGAGTGATAATTTTTTTTTTTGGGGTGGAAATCCTCATAGGATGTCCGCCGCCCTGGGGTGGGCGACGGGGTCTGTCAGACTTTTACTGACTATAACCACCCCGGTGTCTCTTCTATCACGGGCAAACGCGTGGGGCCGCGGGAATCTAAATTCTTCCACGGCCCCAGACCCTCGTGCTGGCCCGGTCTGTCCGAGCCTCGTCTTCTGGACGGGGTAGTGGGGGGAACATAAATTTTGATTGCGTTTACTTAAAAGTTTCATTTTGTACTGCTTCAAAAGACAAACACGAGGAGTATTTGATATTAATGTCAATTTGCCTCCACGCGTTTCTTCAAAACAGAGTCTTGACATACGGATGGACTACGAAGTAAGTACATATAAGGTATGGGTTCCGTTTTTCCTTTCGGGATACGGAACCTTAGAATAAGCTTAATGAAGTCGGTCTTTCTTTTGCCTTTCCTTTACTGAGAATACTTTGAGAAGGAAGATCGAAACAAACGTGGTTAAAACAAAAATCTTCTTTGAAAAGTCTTTTTAAAAAAGTTAAGGTTCTACTAAATACTTCTGTAGACTATTCCGCCAAACGTCAGCAATCCCTACATAATAGCCTATAACGCTAGTTAAATTAACCAATGGAATTACATTTCTAAGGCTTACAACACTCGGTTAAAACAAGGCTTTAAATCCAGTAGCGGTACTAGCGTGTAAACTTGACGATAGTAGTGAGAGCAAGTAACTTCTATCTTGGGCTGGTCGAGCCGTTAACTTAATAATTAATCGAGCTGTAGATATTAGACATTGATGTGCTTATAGACATTGTAATTTTATGGATAACTTTGAGAACAAAGGGTGACGGCCTGTCACCTGGAAGGCCTGAAAGGCATGTTTCTGTTTACTTCTTATATAATCATTTTCATCATTATCAACCTTTTTATCATCCCCCTGCTGGGCACAGGTCTCATACAGAGAAGGATTGAGCGTAATCACCACGCTTGCTCAATGCGGGTTGGCGATTTCAGACTTAAAGTCCAGGTTTCCTCAAGATGTTTTCCTTCACCTTCAATCATGGGTGTCCAAGATATACTTAGAAAGTACATATAACTTTAGAAAAGTTACATTGGTACTTGCCTGACGTGGAATCGAACCCGCGCACTCATACTTGAGAGGCTGGTGTTTTAACCACTAGGCCACCATGACCACTTCTTCTTAGTGTCTACTTAGTGTGTACTCACTTCTTATATGTCAATGGCAAATTGTTCAAACATCTGTGGCCCACAATTTTGTTCCCCTGAACTCCGTTCATTAACGTAGATACACGTTCTATTATAGAAAACTGTAAGAAATTGTCTACAGAATAAAATCAAAGTAAAGTTATCTATTCAAATAAGGCTGAGAACCAGCAATTTTTGAACGACAATATTACATAAGACAGTCCCCTAAAACCCCCGCCCTTCGTCACTCTCTAGAGCTTTCGCTGGGAAGAAGTCGCGAAACAAACTCCCCAGCGGGACAGTTGTCTTGTTCAGTTAAAAAAAACACATGACTTTATAGAACACTATGCATGTAAACTTTATACGTATAATACTATGTATGTACCATAGGCTATCTAGGTACGCCACTATACCAGAAAAGCAAATAGGATTAAAAATAGAAATCTAAGTAAGTAAAAACTAATTAGGTACCCAAATAAAAGTCTCCAGACATAAAGACGTGACAGCTCACATATTTTTGCATTGTAAAAAATAAATAATTTATAAGAACTCGTATAATAATACATATTATGTTTAAATTACTTTATTATATACATACAAAAAAAAAACTGGAAGGAAAACACCGTGAGGAAACCGGCTTGTTCTAGAACTAAAAACTACAAAGACATGTGACATCTATCAAGCCGCACTGGGCCCGCGTGGTAGATTATGGCCCACTCCCTCTTACCGAGAGGAGGCCTGTGTCCCAACAGTGGGACCATTATTGGTTAATTATGATTTAAATTACTTAGACATACAAAACATAACCTTGCAATAAAAAATAAACTAAATTCCATCCCATTCTGGTGTATAATCGTTATAATTATACCTTCGCCTAGCTCCATAAAGAATAGAGGTAAATAAACCAATTTAGGGTTATCACAACTCACGTTTTAGAAATCTCCTGTTATTTACATGATCATCGACTTTTACATGCTAGCTATTTATTAACGATTAATATTGTAGCATATTTCAATAGAATCACTAAAATAACATGCATAATAACTTGGTATTTCGAAAAACCAATACAAAGTCGACTTTAATTTTACGCGATAACCCTACAAAAAAAGAAAGATGGATGAAATCCAGGTATTAAACACATTTTGTGGAATTCAACCAATGAATAAAGTTGAGGCATTTGTTAATACAATTTTGCGTATTTTAATTACATTGTAATCAACTGCATAACAAATGCATTGTAGTACTTTCAAGCATGGACTAATTATAATATAGGTATATGTATATATCAAAAAAATTAACCTATTAGGAAGTTAGCTTACATGTGTGTCATATTTCATTCAAATCGGTTAAGCGTTCTATGCAAATCATAAATACCTAAACATAAATAAACTGTTTACATTAGTAGGAAGTAGGATTATTACTTTTATGAAAATCATCTATGTAGAAAAGGTTGTTAACATCTGTCTTTTGGGCGTAAACTACCCGTTGCCTAGCAACGTTTGTTTACCTCTATTCTTTATTGAATTTGACTCAAATATAAGTACGTAGTTAAGGAACAGCCACCTAAATATTGATAACGATTACTTTACGACCAATATCGGTCGCAGAGTCCAGTCAATACGTTTTTAGAAAGACTAGGTAGTCTCGGAGCTCAAAGTTATCGATTGTCATCGGTATTCTACCATACTTTGTCGCAAACTTAACGATTTTTGTAATAAAAATAGTATTAATAGTTAGTTATAGTTACTTTCCTCTGCATTAAATGCGATTTAGTTACTCTTTTTTTCTTTATTACATTTCTTTTTATAATTATATATTACTAGCTTTCCGCCCGCGGTTCGCCCGTGTGGAATTCGGTTATATCAGGCTTTTTAGATTTCCCTCGGGAATATCACTTTTTTTTTTTCAATTATAGGTAGCCTATGTCCTTTCTCAGGGTTTAAAGATTGTCTGTGCCAAATTTCTTCCAAATCGGTTGACAGGTTTAAGCGGGAAAGCGTAAGAGACAGACAGACAGAGTTACTTTTGCATTTATAATATTAGTATGGATTAAAACATAGTGCTTGACCGAAATCCCGCCTGATGGTAAACAGTGATGCAATCGTTGATGGTAAAGCGCACTTGTTTATTAAGAAAGAGCCTATTCACTCTAGCTTTGAGGACACTTAAATTGAAGTCAGATGGAAACACCGCCGCTGGCAAATTGTTCCAGTCCCTCGATGTAAGTTTTTGTAACGTAAGGATGGATAATCGCTGTACGAATAGTGGTCCGATGATGAAAAAAAAGGAGATGGATAATGCGTCCAAAATGCATCCTATAGAACACCGACAAGCTGGCTACTCTTCGCCCGTGCTCCAGGCTTTTGAACTAAATCTGGGTCGCCATTTAGCCTCTTCGCTCGCCTATCCGCCGAATCCAATGTTGTCAGGTGTCATTTTGCAACACCTACTCCACACAAGAACGGACCTGTACTTAACATAAAAAACGCATACGAATATTTTTAATGATCATAACAACACAAGCCGCCACGACATTATATTAGTTAAGATTAATTAGAATTTGTTATTCTGTAAATGAAATGTTCGATAAAAGGTTAAGATACAAAAGAAATGATGAAAATATTATCCTAACCAATCAATTAATCAGTCCCTAATTGTTCCCAGCGCAAAGGTGCCCAAAAAAATTATAAATAGGATAGTAGAACAAACTTTACGTGTCATATTGTATAAAATAAAATAAACTATCTGACCCCTGAGAATAAATCACGAAACAATTTAACGAAAACTATTCACAAACTGAAATCACGACCTAATGGTAAGGCACTGCCCACATCCATCAGCTTCCCGCAACCTTCATCAGATCATCGGTCCACCTTCCGGTACGTGGCCGCCACTCCAGAACCTTCCTCCCCGTCGGCCATCGGTTCTTCGAGCAATGTGCGACGCCCATTGCCACTTCATTTTAGCGACTCTAAGAGCTATGTCGGTGACTTTGGTTCTTCTGCGGATCTCCTTCTTTCTGATTCCATGGATGCGGGTAGCACAATACCGGTCATTGTGGAAAGCCTTGGGAGAGGTCTTTGTCTAACAGTGGACCTCTATAGGCTGAGAAAAAGAAGAAGAAGAATGCTAAGGTCGAGATTTAAGTTCAAAGGTCGAAAATATAGCGCTGAAAATTCATGCACATCGCTGTCTGAATACATGTCTGTCTGTGTGTATACGCAAGAAAGTGGTGGCATTAATAACCATTTTGAAAGGGCAATGCCCATAAATTCTTAGATTCTACGAATTAATGTAACAAATTGCTACATAGTCGAAACCAACACTAACACTCCATCATCATCTCAGCGTATAATCCTGATTGCATCCGCAGCTTTCGTGTTGGAGCCCAGGCCCCTCTTTCCTACTTATACACCTCCATTTCGCACGACAGAGATCGTGCGAAATGAGCAGCCCGTGGTGTGAGATTGTTGGCACGCATGTCATCTCTTACAACGTCAAGCCAGCACTTATTTGGTCTACCTCGCTTGTTCCGGCCCGGCGGAGGCGCCATGGCAGGACATTTGTTACCCACGTAACTAACACGTAACACGGTTTTTGTAGGACGTGACCGTACCAGCGTAGGCGACTCTCTTGCAGTTTGTCTGCTATGTCACGGACACGGAGACTGCCACGGATGCGGGAGTTCCTGATACGGACTTTCCGCGTAACTCCACACATTCACCGCAGCATATTCATCTCAAAACCAGCACTAACACTATTCCACAAAATAGCTATATTCAACCCTACAGCACCAGCCTTATAGCCCTATAGCATTGCCAACATACACTGCCTAAAGATATCATCTTAATTATTCTTATCATCACAGCAGGAAGTGAAATAACCTTAAGTAATATAAACCTTTTAATCAAAATGAACTTGTTCTGAACGTGGTACAAAGTAAAACCTAAGGGATAATAATCACTGGCACATTTGCTAACGGACAGTGTAATAGGACTTAATAGATCACTTGTGGGTTTGTGGTGTAGGGCGTAAGCTGCAGCGGAAGCGATTTTGCTTTCTGATGACATTAAGCTTGTATAACTGAACACCCTTTTTTTAAAACAATATAAACTAATGCTTGACCGCGATCCTTCCTAATGGTAAGCAGTGATGCAATTGTTGATGGTAAAGCACGCTCGTAGTAAACTCCCTCCCCTGGAACTCTCTCTTCTGTAGGTAAGTGCTGTATAAAGTCTTACCCTCTGGTCAAGCCGTGCTTACTAACTACGACTAAGCATGGCTGCTGAACGATGGGATCTTTTGTTTTGGATGGAAAGTCATCAAAGATTTCTCCCACTCTGAGCTTACCGGTAGGGCGTGTCAGATAAAATCCACCTGCGTTCCTTCACTTACTGTGCGCCAGGGACCACGGCAGGCATCGGTTCTTCAAGCACATTCAAACACATTCAAGACCCCACCATTCATGGGGTCCATCCCCATGAATGGTGGGGTCTTGAATGTGTTTTGGTTTTGATTTATTAGTAACAGTCCGGGGTTTGAAATATTTATTCCATGTCCATGGGCCCTAGTCCGCTATTACAATAGTGTCAGAATGATCGATCAATGATCTCATATTGATCAATTTTAACAAGTTTCGTAGTCTACTAATAAGATGGCGTCATTATGGCTTTCCAGTGGTCAATCCATTGTAATAACTGTTCAAATTGAGTTTTAAGAAAATCATTTCTACTAACGGGTTTTATAATATTGGCAATGCGGCAATGTCATTCTATCACTATTCTATTACGAGACGACGGACCGATAATTGATTGATCATTATGAATTTTGCAGATTACGAACTTATAGCATAATGACAATAGAATCATGTTGGAATTAAAAATTTATAAAAATAGCAGATTAGGGCCCTTGATCTCTTCCCGGTCCTTTCAGATTGCTATCCCATAAGACCATGAGATCAAAAGAACAGAAAGCGCACCTGAGTTGACAAATCATTTGTGCACTATCATGTCTCCTACGAACCTGCAGGGTAATTGCGTAACAGACTATCAGGAGCAATGGGCTTCATTTTGACAGTTCAACAACATTCATTGCGTTATTTACGTTGCTAAGCAGACACATATTTCGACCATTATGGAGCAGTGGATTAGCAACATGCTTCAAAATGATTCCAATTGATACTGATAATCTGTTACGCAATTAGGATGGTGACTAATTTCGGTTGAGATAGGCCACCGTGCTACCCAAACTGCTATGAAAGAACAGGATAGACAGACTACCGTCTTCAGCACACGAGGTGGAATATTTCCAAATTTCATATACAATAGGAGCCTAGGTACTACTGATTCACCTTTTAAGACACTAAAAGACATAAATAAGGATATGTCATTTGTGTGGGTCTAAATATCGCTTGTAATAAGATAGTCTATTGTGTCACTCTTTGTAAAATCTTCATATTTTTGTTCAGTAATTTATATCTATACTTTAATATATAATATATAAAGCTGAAGAGTTTGTTTGTTTGTTTGAACGCGCTAATCTCAGGAACTACTGGTCCGATTTGCAAAATTCTTTTTGCGTTTAATAGCCCCTTAATCCAGGTAGGCTTTAAGCTATATAACATCACGCTGCGACTATTAGGAGCGGAGCATAACTAACTTCACGCAAACGAAGTCGCTGGCGGCCGCTAGTGGTGATATATAATAAAAGAATGTTTCGCTGTCGACATGGCAAGTTTCTAAGTAAGAATCACGGTTTTATATTTATTTTATTTTATAAAATTATAAACTAGCTCTTGACCGCAATCCCGCCTGATGGTAAGCAGTGACGCAATCGTTGATGGTAAAGCGCACTAGTTTATTAAGAGCCTATTCGCTCTAGCCTTGAAGACATTCAAATTGTAGTAAATATCCGACATCTTCCATTTAAATTATTTTATAGTTTATAGTATTGTTTATTTTATTGTTCTGGGTCTGGTTGTTTGTGTATGTGAGTTTATATGATTGTAAACGCACCCACGGTACGGGACAAATTCCAAGTGTAAGGCAACGTTTCTTATAGAAATAAAAAAAAATAGTTAAATAAGCAGACAACGGCAAACATAAGTTCTCATACATTTGGCCACCTTACCTGATAAAGTTGCCCACTCAATATTTCAGGGTCCGCCATAATGAGAGCTATAAATACTGCACAGGTACAGACTCTGGTGCATCCCCTACGATGTACATTAATCGCCTTATCAGTAACGAGTCTGTACTCGCAATCTGTCTCGGAGATTATATCTGAGCTGTTACTACTGGTTCTCGGTAAATGAATAATAAAAGTAGAATGTCTACCATCCTTAATTATATGCATTTATTTAATAATTCAGCATTTTTCAGCTCAAATCGTCATCGGGGGAGTGGGTGGGGAGTTTGTTGCGTTACTTTTTTTCCTCAGCAAAAGCACTAGGAAGAGGTTAAGAGGGGACAGATCTCAAATATTTTTATATCAAAATTTAGAGGAAAAGTATACCTAAGCTTCTATTAATTTCTTTTTTGTCAAAAACTTATCACGTTTGTCTAATAATCATCTGAACATCACGGTAAAAATGGGTTATTTTTCCCGATTTTGAAGTATCATATTTCTTTTATTAATTAAGTTTTGGAAAAAAATCAAATGATAGGGGCACGTATAATCACGATGTAAAATTGTAAAAAAAAATTGCTCCAAAAGCATTATCCACGAAGAAAACAGCGGAATACGCTTGTATAGAGAAAGCAACACTAGAGTTCCCTCTTAAGGGCGGGCGTTTTAGGGAACTCTCTTATGCTTGGAAGGTGTTGATTGTCAACCTGATTTGATATAAAATAAATGCTCCACACAAAATACGGCGCCGATCTTCGCTGAATGGCTGGTAGTAACTGAAAGAGAGTTGCCGAACATCAAGCATGGCGTGACTTTGAAGAGACCTAGGTTCAGCAGTGGACTGCTTTAAGCTGATGATGATGATGACAAAATACATGGAAAATATGTACACTGCATTTTTTTTTTCTTCTTCTTCAGCCTATAGAGGTCTATATAGGTAGGCTGTGGACATAGGCCTTTTTTTTCGGGGTGAAAATCCTCATAGGATGTCCGCCGCCCTAGGGTGGGCGACGGGGTCTGTCAGACTTTTACTGACTAAAACCACCCCGGTGTCTCTTCTATCACAAGCGCGTGCCAAGTCGGAGGCCATGGAAAACCATGGCCTCCGACTTGTCAAGGGCCACCTCCAGGCCCAGGCGCCGGATGCGGGTCACCACCTGTGACACCGCAGCCGTGGCTATCAACGTCGCCTGGACATAGGCCTCCCCCAAAGCTTTCCACGATGACCGGTCTTGTACTGCCCGCATCCATCGGCTTCCCGCGGCCTTCACCAGGTCATCGGTCTACCTTGTGGGGGGCCTCCTGCATTGCATTGTTTTAATTATTTATTAACCTAAGCGGACTCTGACTGAAAATGGTTTTAATAAAGCTGACCAACTCTCTTATCTAATCAACAGAGTAATAACGCAACGTATCATCAAGGGCCCTAGTTTGCTTACAATAGTGTCAGAATGGTCGATCAGTGATCTGATGTTCAAATTGAGTGGCTTTTAGAAAACCATTTCTACTAACGGGTTTCATAATAATGGCATTACGGCAATGTCATTCTATCACCATTCCATTACGAGAGAAATGACCGATAATTGATCGATCATTATGAATTTAGCAGATTACGAACTTCAACAGGAATCGTGTTGGAATGACAAAATAAAAAATAGCAGACTAGTGCCCCAGTAGCAACGGGTTTAATTTTCACAGTACAACAACATTCAATGCGTTATTTACGTTGTCGAGTAGACATATTTTTCAAACAACGGAGCAATGGATTACCTAAGGACTCTAGTGCCGAGGAATTTGGAAAATAGGTATTTGAAGAAACTGTTGCCGTCGCGCTGCTTCTAACCTCTCCCGCTAAAGTGCGAAAAGGACAGTTGCAGCTCAGGCTGATTTTTCCTACAAAAACGTTGACCAAAACACGTTTCATATTCCGCTGTTTTCGTTTTGAAAACACGACAGATCTCATTTATTTTTATATCAAAATTTAGAGGAAAAGTATACCTATGCTTCTATTATTGTCTTTTTTGTTAAAAACTTATCACGTTTGTCTAATAGTCATCAGAACGTCACGGTAAAAATGGGTTATTTTTCGGGTTTTTGAAGTATCGTATTTCTTTTAATAATTAAGTTTCGGAAAAAATCAAACGATAGGGGTACGTATAATCACGGTGTAAAATTGTAGAAAAAAAAATGCTCTAAAAGCATTATCCACGAAGAAAACAGCGGAATACGTTTGTATAGAGAAAGCATCACTAGAGTTCCCTCTTAATGATTCCAATTGACAGTAATAGCGTGTTATGCAATTAGGATGCAGACTCGCAATCACCTCGATCTTTCGCCACCTTCTGCAAGACAAAACTCTTCAAGTAACTTAAACTTTCTGACTGGCTTATCAAACAATCATTTTTATTTTTATGGGACAAAACCCGCCACACTGTTCCCAACCCCTGAAAGCCAGAATCAACAGTGGAGACCGCCAGAAAAACGCCGAGCAATGAAGCTCGACGAGTCCCGGAGAAACGATTCAACTGTCTTGGGTCCCGCAACGAAATTAATCAGAAAAGAATAGCGGAGGAGTAAGAAAAAAATATTTTTTCCACTTCCCTCCATAACAAGCAGGAGACAGAACAGAACTAGGCCAATCGGCACAAAGGGATATTATTGCAACTGGGAGAAGCCCAGATTGCCAAGCACCACGGAATAAAATTTGATTAAGTTAATGGGTCCTAAGTAGGTATGTGCTGTTACAATTGATTCCAATAATAGGTATGGCAAAAGCGCCTGAACGCACGGAAATTAGTTCTAGTTTCTACAAGGTCCGTATAATAAACAACTCCGGATGTAACATGTACACTATCCAACATAATATTGCGTTCATTCTGCCAAAGAATACACTCCCACAAGATGTCAAAGAGTCAGTAAATGAGAAAGTTTTTTTCATTTAAACTACCAAGTGCCTTTGAATGGTTTAATTTAAGTAAATACTTTGAGTTTGAGTGTGCGTCCAGTCTGTCCCTCACCTTTACGAGGCATCGTTATTAGAGTTGTTTAAAACTGTACACTGAAACTAGTAGGTGATACACACCAGCGATGCGTTTACAAGCTCGTCACGAAGGCACAAAGCACGCCGAAGCTTGGCTTTAATAGCCCTAATCTAGGAGACTATCTAGATTCTTTTTCCGCTTATTAGGTGTTAGAAACACGAGATAACACCAAGATTTATTTAATAACGTAACAGTAGTGCTACAGAGTTACACGGAATTCGGGGAAACTTCAATTAATATGTAGGTCATTGTCAGCCTTGCCTTTTATGTTCACCGAGTCTAGTGAGTCAACTATGTTCACACACAAAAGCCCATTCTCATACATTACACACTAATGCATTCCTTTTTTGAATTTTGTTCTTTTTTATTGTTTTTTTTTTTTCTTTTGTTTATGTCCTTTATTTTTTCAATTGCATACCAATTATCGCGATAAGTGGAAAAGCGGAGTTCACCTCTTTTTTCTTTTTTGGTGTAAATGGGAAATCATTAAATAACCTCTCCCAGACATTTACTGGCTTCACCAGAAATCACAAAGTACAAATAACTTAGAAAAAATACATTGGTGCTTGCCTGACCTGGAATCGAACCCGCACACTCATACTGGAGAGGCTGGTGTTTTAACCACTAGGCCACCACGACTCCATGGTGAGGCATTCGCTCCATGCTAAATACTGGTTTTCAGTTGCATTGGTTAGACTAGTACTTAACCCAACATAGTTTTAAAAAAGCTAATTAGATGACGAGTTCTAATATGTTTGTAGACTAATGTTCTTGACCGGAACGGATTAGCATTTGGAGCAGAACGCGTGGCAGATAATTTGAGGATTGTTTCGGTTCATTATTATTTTTCTTATGTGTTATGAAGATTTTACAAAGGGTGATACAATGGGCGGTCTTATCGCTAAGAGCGACCTTTTACAGACAACCTTTGTATGGAATACCAAGGATAAGGAAAGAGAAATAATGTAGGTAGTCTACAGTGTACTATTTACATAGATTATACAATACATATGTACATAAAGTGTATCATACTAAGAACTACTGGACCGATTGGAAAAATTCTTTTTGCGTTGAATAGCCTATTTATCCAGGAAGGCCTTAGGCTATATAATATCATGCTGCGACCAATAGGAGCGGAGAATAAGTAAACCACGCGAACGAAGTCGCTGGCCGCCGCTAGTTAAAATAAATATATACGTCTAATTAATAAACATCATACAAGAGCAAACATACTCGTAAGCACTTGCTTATATGTACAATATGTAAAGAAAACCCTGTCCGACCCAAAAGGATAATAAAGATTAGGTAAACACATGACCAAATATAATATAAAATTTTACATAATCATCATAGTAACAATAATAATGAATTTTGAAATAATCTTTTTTTCCCGGGAATTAATTCCAATTTCCCCGAAATTTCGTAATTTTTAAGAAACTGACAACACCATTTGTGACGGAGCGAATAGCGATGCGACCACGTGCCGCATGCCCCGCGCATGTATGCCTATCGGGTTGCCTACCGCACATGATGCATTAAGTTACCTCGCTTTTTCGAAATAACATTTATTTTTTTGGGGGATTTTTTTTTTTAAGTTTAGCCCGGCTTTGTAGGCATTATTAGAATCAGTTAACGATACCTAACAATACCTTCACGGATCGGACAGGGTTTTCTTTACATATTGTATAGCCACATCGTAGATTTGCTGATTTCATAAAATGCTCGATTAGTTCATGAAATGGTCGCATTTCATTAAATGTTGGCCTGCCCTATTGGCCACATCATGATATGGTTTAGGCAGATCAATGATAAAAAATCATTTCTCGATGTGGCCAACTAAACGCGCGATTACTTCATAAAGTAGTCAAGATTGTTACATAAAACATACAGTAAACTTGTTACATGAATTACCGGTAGAGGCGCTGCAAGCGCAAAAAAAATCAGTGTTGTAGGAGGAGATATGCTTGCTTCAAGAACAAAACACTTTGTACCTACTTCAAAGTGTCACCAAAGTGACAAATCACTGCTAGATTGTTAGACTGGATTTTGGAGAGTGTGCAAGGGAACTGCATGATTTAATTCCCCCATCTCCGTTCAATCATCCGACGACCTTTCGTATGGCGAGTATCCATCCTTACATTGTATACCGTTACGATACAGATGAAGCGTTTCGTTTCGTCTTTTATACCGCGAACATCGCGGGACGGGAACAATTTGCCAGCGGCGGTGTTTCCGTCGGACTACAATTAAAGTGTCTTCAAGGCGACATTAAATAGGGTATTAATAAACTGCTTGCTTTACCATCAACGATTGCATCACTGCTTACCACCAAAGCAGTCAAGCACTAGTTTATAATTTTAATAATCATTAATAATTATTTTACACTAAAGTTATATCAAAAGCGGTTCAAACGATCCCAACTAGTCGGAATCATTTGACAAAAATGTATTCGCCTATTAGGCTGCTGGTCAAATTGGGTTGGCCACATCATTAAATGCGACTATTGCATCAACTACTCCAGCATTTTATAAAATAAGCAAATCTAAGATTTGGCTACATATATAAATGTCTCAAGTTATTTCCCGCATAACTCAAAGGAAATCTTCGAAACCATAAAGGGTTCAGTTCACTGAACTGATTGAATCGGTTTAGGCCGATTGACCCAAGCTGTTCAGGTGAAGTAAGTATTTACATATGTAAACTTATATAGAAACCTTGACATAAAAGGTATATGTTCATACACTTAACCAACTGTGCAATGTTCTAAAGGAATTTTGATTCGCAGGTTTCGTGCTTCACTTCCTTTCAGATCTATGATTAGGTGATCGTAAACAGTGAGGATGATAAAGGCAAAATGTGGATGAAATCTCTTGTTGGTTTTAGTTCAATATTTCGCCCGAGAGCTGTAGACATAAGGGTGATTTTAAATGAGGATTGGAGTCAGTGTGTGGAAATGTGGATTAGGCAGAAGTGTTTCATCTCAGCTTAGTTTTTCTGTATTTATATGTTGTGGAAAGTAGCTCATTTGAGTTACATAGTAGCAGGGCAAACGCAGTAACGTTATTTTGAACGTTACGTGGACAGAGTCATTTTGGGAAGTGGTATGTCCATAGGCCTCCCCCACGGATCTCCACGACGACCGGGAAGGGCGGGGGACTATTTTATGTAATACTAGCGGCCGCCAGCGACTTCGTTCGCGTGGAGTTGGTTATGCTCCGCTCCTAGTGGTCGCAGCGTGATGTTATATAGCCTAAAGCCTTCCTGAATGAATGGGCTATCCAACACAAAAAGAATTTTTCAAATCGAACCAGTAGTTCCCGAGATTAGCGCGAACAAACAAACAAACAAACTCTTCAGCTTTATATATTAGTATAGATTGACGTTCAAAAGGTGCTGATTCTCAGCCTAATTTGAATAAATAACTTTTGATTTTGATTTTTGACCGGTCCTGCGCCTCCCGCATCCAGCGGTTTCCCGCGACCTTCCCCAGGACGTCGGTCCACCTTGTCGGGGGCCTACCTACGATGCGTCTTCCGGTACGTCGTCGCCACTCGAGAACTAGTCGGTCCCATCGGGCATCAATCCTACGGGCAATGTGCCCGGCCCACTGCCACCAAGTTGCTGCACTGCCGTTAAGGGGATAGATACCCTCGAGCGGCCAAAAACGCTCATCTTTCAAAGTTTATTCCTCCAGAATGCCTTGATCAAAAATTTTGAAAAAAATATATTATAATCATAGATTCAAGCACAACATATTTAGTGTTTATTATTTTCTATACGGCCTATATTTACGTCAAAAGAAAAATATTTCTACACGGCGTTTTTTAACTTTTAAATCGATATTTCTCTCAAAGCGTTTAGACTTTTTAAAATATTCTTACTCGCAGTAACGTGTACCTGTAAGAACTATAAAATCATAGTTCTATTTTAAAATTGATGAAATATTTAATAAGAAAAGTAATAAAAATAAGTGTCAGTACGAGTTTCCGCCTTGCGAGGTTCAGAGGGGCTCTATGCGGGACGCGGGCGCGGGTCGGCCGGCAGTCTCGCGCCAGCGCTCGTGAGAGGAGGCTGTGTCACTTTTTGCTCCGCGCACCCTTGGATACTAATGTAAAGACATGCTTCAGAAGCGTGGAAAATAATAACGACGTAGTATGATCCAGTACAAGTCTGTTTAATTAATGATCAACAGTACAGGCATCAGTAGCTTTTATACACCATTGAGTCAAAACACTAACGAATAGTCACAAAACTAATAGACAACGGAAACGGAAATTATCAGGTATTGAATAAAATTAAGAAAAAGTTAATAGTAACGCTAGTAATTGTCAATAATTGTGTACAGATATTTGGATTAACCTATAATATCGAAAGTTGTTTATATTTATTTATTTGAGCAATGCTTGATTCAATAAATAAATATCCGATGGGCGGGAAGACTAATGCTCGATAGGATTTTATAATAAAAGTTGGCGGTAATCGGAAGTTGCATCAATAATTCTAAAATTAATAAAATAATGGCCGAAAGACCGGAAGTGTACTTCCAAGTGTGATTTTAGAATAAACTAAGGTTTTAAAATCCTCCCAAGTAATTTAAAGTAATCGTAATAAATTTAAATTAACATAAATAATTACGCAACTACGATCAATATAAAATAATTATGAAACTAAGTATAGCTTCATAGATGAGCGGGAAGCGCAAGCTGTAACACTAAGTACTTCGAGTGCAACGAAGTATTTTTAGTGATTTTGTGTATAATTATTGAATGTTTGCCTTTATTGCCGTGCTGGGACGCTTTACGTGATTTTTAACCGACTTCAAAAAGGAGGAGGTTACTCAATTCGACCGTATATATGCTTTTTTTTTATGTTTGTTCGCGCGTAACTTCGTCGTTTAAGAACGGATTTTGATAATTATTTTTTTGTTGGAAAGAAGACATTCCCAAGGTGGTCCGATGATAAGGAAATCAGGGTCTGATGATGGAAGACCAGAGAAATCAAGGGGAACTTTCAAAAATCGTAGGGGCGATTAGTGCGTTTCTTAGTATTTTCATTAACTATTTAAAGCACTACAATTTGATAAAGGTCTGGAGTAGATCTGATGATGGAGCCGAAAGACAGTCGAAGGAACTCCTCAACAATTCACAGTAGCTACCTTGTGTTTGGGCTTGATTAATTTGTATTGATAAGAACTTTACACCTAGATGGGTTGTGACTGTCATAAGAGCTCTGATGATGAAGACAAAGGCCAGTTCCGGGAACTCCTCAACGGTTTGCAGTAGCTACTTTGTGTTTGGTTTTAATTCATTTATATTGATGAGAACTTTGCACCCATTGGGTTAAAATAATGGTCTGCAGTACCTAAATCTGATGATTAAGACCATAGGCAGTCGAGAGAATTCTTCAAAATTACGGGTAAAAATTAAAGTGAACAAAATTACGTCATTTCCCAATTATATTTGCGTCAGCTTCCAGTCTGACCGAATGTAACTGAATACATAGTACCTACTTTTCACAACTAAAAAGTGTAAAATAAAAACTTTTTTACAAAAAAACAACGACTTCTAAAAACCACTACAAAGTGAAAAATAACTAATTTCGGAAGTCGGTGTCAAAAACTAATACCTATACAAAAACCAAAGACACCGACTTCCGAAATTAGTTATTTTTCACTTTGTAGTGGTTTTTAGAAGTCGGTTGTTTTTTTGTAAAAAAGTTTTTATATATGATGTTTTATTTTGATACTAGCTTTCCGCCCGCGGCTTCGCCCGCGTGGTGTTCGATTATATCGTGCTTTTCAGATTTCCTTCGGGAACACCAAATTTTTCCGGGATAAGAAGTACCCTATCATTTAATCCGGATTTCTAACTTTACGTTTACAAAATTTCAAAGCAATCGGTTCAGTAGTTACAGTGTGAAAGCAGAACAAACAAACTCACTTTTCCATTTATAATATTAGTATGACAATTTCCCATTTATAATATTAGTATGATTCGGTTATATCGCGCTTCTAGATTCCTTCGGGTTAAAGTTATTTCTAAGTAGGGCATGCAATACCGGTTTACCGGTTTTCATTTTTGCCGCCTTTTCTCCTTTCGCCTTTTTTCGTAACTATAAAATTACCGGTAAAAAAATATAAAACCGGTAATTTACCGGTTTTATATTTTGGGCAACGTTGTTCATTTATTCACGCATACGTCAAACTTTCCATTATATGTAATGTTTGACACTTAAAAGTAGCTTTGACGTAAGCGTTTGTGACGATTCGTGTCATTCATTAGTTTGTATAACTGTACTGTACAACGACTATCGAACTCATGTCAAATTTTCCAATGACTCCAGAGCTAGACGAACGTAACCAGTCTTACTAGCTTGGCAGTGCAGGATAGAATACCGTATTGGTGGGGCCAGAACACTTATCGGTAAACTAATCTGCTTCAGGGAATGTGATACTCGTCCTAGAGTGATACGCTTTGTAAGGCGGGTATTTTCAGGTACAAATACCAACCTACAGGATTATATGACCCGTGTCAGGGAGCACATCGACTTCCTGAAGCAGAAAATGTACGGTACACCCAGAATCGCACTTTCTAAAACAATGAAAGGTGGGTTTATCGACCAGACCAAGGTGGCTGACACTTACCTACTGGATGACGATGCCATGTGTTCATTCTGGCGCAGTATCTGTTTGGTGCCTGTCGCTTTTTTGGATCAAATGGTTTTCAAGGTTGCACGCTCGCTTGAGTCTGGTTCGCTACCTCAGTTCCTAACAACTAGAGTAACCCACCTGCTCCGTAAATCAGGTAGCACTGCGGAACCCAAAAATTATTGGCCGATCACTTGTTCACCGACCATCTTTAAAGTTCTTACATCCAATTTTAAAGTTAAAATTAACAAACATATTGACAGCAACTCATCATGTCTGCCTCTCAAAATGGATGTAGGAGCGGCTCCGGCGGTACTAAGGAGCTACTCCTTAATAACATGGCCATTACCCAACAAGTTCGTCGTTCCCAAAAGGATCTATCGACATGTTGAATAGTTTTTTTTTTTATATTGCCTTTCACGGACACCAGCTCCTCACATATGTAACAAATACTAGACTGAGTAATTGTACGGTTTTAGCTATAAACAAAACACTGTGAGGAGAAACAAATGAATAATAATAATTATTATTATATAATAAGGCCTATTATGACTTGGTGCCACATACAAGGCTCATGCGGGTGATGGAGTTCTATAAAGTTGATGCAACTCTACACACCATCTTGATGACGTGTATGGCTAATGGCGGACGGTCCTTCGCTATCCTGGATATCGAGATATTCATAGGAATAGCGATCCGAGCCAGGTCTATTCCAGGGCGATACTTTGAGTCAACTTTGATTTTGCTTAGCCTTGAATCCTCTAAGTACACTGCTGGAGAATACACGTCTAGACTATCGGCTGAGGAGAGGTGGTCAGGTTATATCGCACCTCCTTTACATGAGTGACTTAAAATTCATTGCTCCCCACAAATTTCAACTGAAGGAGCTACTGAAAATTACTGAAACTTTCAGTAGCGTTATCAGGATGGAATTTTGTGTGGATAAATGTGTGGTCATGCATGGAAAGCGAGGAGAGATTGCGGCATCCATGGGAACCCAACTCACGTTCCGTAAACCTTAGAGCGCTCTCTGCATCTGAAACCTATAAATATTGGGTATATCGAATGCTTTATACTAGTAACATTGATACCCAATGTATCAATGTTACTGGTATGAAGCAATCGCTGAAGAAACGTTTTGCATCTCATATTCATCTACGCGTCGCTGAAAAAAGTAATAAATAGTCTTCTATTAAGCGGAAATAAGGTACGAGCCTTCAACGGTTGGATCATCCCGATTTTATGTACTCTTTTAGCATACTAAAATGGACTCGGACCGATGTCGACACCCTGGATAGGAGGGTCCGTACGGTGCTGACTACAATTCAATTGCATCACCCACTGACATCGGTTATGAGGCTGTATTAGTGTATACCCCGCGAAAAAGAGAAAGTTGAAGCTTTTTAAATGTTAAGACCCTCCACAATCGCGAGATATGCAGTCTCAGGGAATATTTCCTAAAAACCGACGTGGGAATGCATCGAGATGTGGTCGCGGTTGACAAGGGACTCACTCCGCTCTCCTTGCCTTGGCTAAAAAGAACTGGTGCAAGCCAGTATACCTACTTGACACTGAAGATCGCATGGAGGTTTAGCAAGCTACATTGAGGTTATTTCCGGGTTCTCCACGGGCTTGATGTAGATTTACCAGCATTCGTTGGCTGGCTGCGTTTTGAAAATTGTCTAAATTAATCTAAAGGTGCTACATTTACGCTTGACTGCGCCAAAGGAAAGGTCATGGTTTTAAAAATTGTGTTTATATGCTCATTTTAAGCAATATGTAACATGTTCACTACCATTGTACCTTGTGTACTTATTTATTTTCTGCTTTAAGACTACCCAATCACATAATTAATATTTTTGAAAAAAAATATAAATTTACCGTTTTTACCGGTTTACCGGTAAAAATATTTCAATTACCGTTTTTTTACCGGTAAAACAAAAACTACGCTAATTGCATGCCCTATTTCTAAGGCCACACCCTGTTCATTCCTCCAATAAAAATTAAGAACATCTCAAAAAAAAAAAAAAATCGTCAAATTTTTGCTAAGTCCAAAACAATAATATTTTCCTTCCCTAAAAAAATATATAATTGATACTTGTAATTTAATCCATATGAAACTTGATTAAATTTCCCCAATTATTTTTTTTTCTAGTAGGTAAATCAAAACAATTTCTTTTTTCATTCTTTAAGTTCATTAGTCTCAGCTGTTCATTACCTAAAATTTGATCAGATAAATTTTTAAACAATATGTATTCTAAATAATATGCACCTATTTTAGTCTGACCTGTGAGTTTTATTTAGATGATGGAGTTTCCGGGATTTTTTTTTTAAGTACTGGTAAGTATCAATGGGAATTATACCAAAAACGCTAAATGCTAAATAATAACTATAAATAAAAAAGAATAAACCGGTTCCCATTTTGCATTAATCATTTTTATAAATTAATATTTGTTTTCCCTTTTTTAAATAAAAAAATCCCTGCAACGCAGTATCGAAAACAACATAATAAAAGTAATTACCTAATATGTTTCACTTTAGGGCATGAGTTTTGATACCACGTAATTCTATATTAGATACTTTTTAGACAGAATAGTATACTTTATAGACATGGTATGGCATCCTACGTTTGTTGCGAGACATCCGCGCTCGAAGCAAGCGAGTACGGAATGTGCACGTAAATATGATGCGGGGTGCGCGGGGGTTTCTGCCTAGCCCCGCCCAGATGCGCAAGGTCATCGTCGTTACTAATCGCCTTAAGTGCTGCAATTCTTCGGGCTATGTCGGTTACTCTCGTTCTTGTTCTGCGTGATCAAATCAGAAATGAAGAGGTCTAAAATAAAATAAATTTGGTAACAATTTTAATTAGCTAGTTATCTTATTCGACATGAAATAATACATTTATTTTAATGTTTCTCTGTTACACATTGTTAATTTAGGATCACGCTTTCTGGTCACGGCGCGGTGAAAGTGACCACCTTGACTTGAAACCATTTTTTTATATTTAGTACTGAATTGACAATGGTGGAGCTAATTGTAGAAGTATTTGTACTTCGATTGATGAAATCAACATTATAATTCCTTTTACCCTCCTTTTTTTTAGAGTTTTGTATCTATAAAGGAAAAACCAGCACTTTTATATGATCAATTTGTTGCCCGTCCGTCCATTAATCCCTTATCCTCAGAAACGTGTGGAGATACCAAGCTTTAATTTATACCAAATACTCAGGTCTACGTCTCTTAGAGATGTGAAAAAATCAAACTTCTAAAATAACGCAATCAAAAGATACAGCTATTTATGCCGCAATAGTAGATTGTTAACCTAAGGTCGAAAGAATCAATTCCCGTTGTATTTAATCGGCTAAAGTCCCAGTAGGAATTGATTCTTTTACCTGTGTTAAACACTCAAGTTTTCAATTCAAATATATGGAAAATAAAACTAGTTGTTTATTTACTAATTTTTTTTTTAATTTCTTCACAGATACATAACAGATTGGTATCCCGCCAATTCATGTCGACCTGTTAAATTTTAAATATGGAAGTCACGCCGTAATTTTAGCGGTTTATTCCGCTCTAAGAAGTTTGCGCTAAGTTCACATTGGCTGTATAGAAATTCACAGCTGACAGCAATTATATTTTTAAAGTTCATTCCGGCCCTTAGGTGGGAAGTAATTTGTATGAATTGTTCCCTCCCTAGGGAAAGGAGCAGCATTTTCCACCCAATAATCGATCAAAACAACAGCTTGCGAGTATGAGAAATGAAAAAATATTTTCGTTACTCGCAAGGGAAACAAAACCTACAGGTACTTCCCGTAAACTTAGAAAAGTAAAAAATTCAAAAACGAAATATTCCTCCACATTGCTGTCTGGAAAATACGAAAAATAGTCTCACCTACTAGGGCATAGGCTAATGCTAGTAAATAAAATAGTGTGCCTTACCATGAACGAATGCATCACTGCTTACCATCAGGGGAAGCACTAGTTTATAACTTTTAAAAAAAAAACTATCGAAAACAAAGCAAGACTATTAATCCTACTTTATTTCTATGAGTTTAAATGTTTATAAACGCACCTATGACACAGGAGTAATTTCTAGTGTGAAAAAAAAAACATTGCCCGTTTTTTTTACAGATTTTGTAGTAGGTATTCGTGGTGACTTGTCTTTTTCTATGCACGTGTTTCAGTGAAAATATAATGTTGTTTTCTACGCAATTCATAAAAGTAGATAACCAAAAAGATTTTAGTCTGTTAATCTGGCGTTCTTTCCCGATCTAAGAGGCTCACAAAGATGTTACCACTTAAAAAAAACAAAAATTGAGATAGAGTAGCATAGAAAGAAAATTATTAAGAAGGGGATGTTTGAATATATTTTTAATCGTAGAAATTCCATCTATTTTGCGATGTGACGGCTAGCCCAATTTCGTTCTTTTCTTTCTTCAACCAACTCAAACAGGAAAGAGGTCTGTTTTATGCAAAATCCAGCACACAACCACTAAAATTCTTAGTAAAATATTTCCTATAGTAATAAATTTCTTCATTGTGGTCTCCAAGAAAAGGGCTCCATAGATAACGATCCCTAGGTACATGCCTTGCATGCTATTGTGAGGAATTCTTTCATAAAACGGTCATAGAGTAGTAAGAATGAAGGGCTCGATAGTCACTTCAATAGCGCAAAAAACTGATAAATACAAGTTACTTACTTTTTATGCGATTTCTGTTTTTTTTACGTCATTACAAGCATGCAAATTTCTAATTCAACTGCTTCAAAATATGTAACGAGATTTTTTTGTAGATTTAGTTGCAGTTCCGTTTTGGAAAATATATGTGGTACTAGTTTTCCGCCCGCGGCTTCGTCCGCGTGGAATTCCTTTTTTTCGTTGATTTTTTTTTTCAATAAAAGGTCGCATATGTCCTTTCTCAGGGTCTAAAGATTGTCTGTACCAAATTTCATCAAAATCGGTTGAGAGGTTTAAGCCGGAAAGCGTAACAGACAGACAGACAGAGTTACTTTCGCATTTATAATATTAGTATGGATTAGATTAAATATCGCTCACTAACCGATGTTATGCATACTTTTTCTTCTTCTTCTTCAGCCTGTAGAGGTCCACTGCTGGCCAAAGGTCTCCCCCAAGGATTTCCCCAATTACCGGTCTTGTGCTGCTCGCATCCATCGATTTCCCGCGATCTTCACCAGATCTTCGGTCCACCTTGTTGAGGGCCTCCCTACGCTGCGTCTTTCGGTACGTGACCTTCACTCCAGAACTTACTGCCCCATCAGCCATCGGTTCTACGAGTAATGTGACCCGACCACTGCCACTTAATTTTAGCGACTTGATTTCGGTGACTTTGGTTCTTCTGCGGATCTCCTCATATCTGCTTCGAATCCGCAGAGAAACTCCGAGCATAGGTCTTTCCATCGCCCTTTGTGTGTCTTTGAGGCTTCGTATGAGGCCCATTGTGAGTGACCACGTTTAAGTTCCGTAAATCATCACTGGCAACACACACTAGTCAAAGGCTTTAGTCTTCACTGCTGAGTTATACATACATCCTTGAAAAAGTAAATCGTGTGCCAAAAGATGTACCTACTTATTATTGTTAGATGATGCTAATAATAAAGCATCCCAGACTTACTTATTTTAACTCTAATTCGATAAACACTGCAGACACGCGCACGTTAGCGCTTCATTTCTTAATACCCCGTCTCCATGATCCATATTTCACAGAATTAGAATTCCATTTATTTAAAGAACTCTGCATTAGAATGGCTTTCCGGAACTGCCACATTTTATGTCTTATCATTAGCATGAAGTATAGCTATTGCATTAAAACCTCTTTGCTCTAAATTCAGAGGTATTTAGGTCGTCCGGTCTTTTGTTTTAAATGGTTAATAATTTAAACGGTAATAATGGATACCTATCTGGAATTTTATGTGGTTTAGTCTGGCTCCTCACCATAGAGCTGTTTCGGTAAAGTGAACTCTTCCAGCACAGGGTTGGAGTTCAGAACGCGTAAGCCCCATCTTGTCGTCAACGTAGAGTTACGGCGGTTGGGTTATTACCATTCGAGGAATTTGCATGATTTAATTCCCCCTTCTCCGTTCCATCATCGGACGACCCGTTGTACGGCGAGATTCCCCCTTACGTAGTTGACACCACTACGATTCGTATGAAGTTTCGCCTCCTCCTTCATACCGCGTACATCGAGGTACTGGAACAATTTGCCAGCGGCTGTGTTTCCGGCGGACTACAATTTAAGTGTCTTCAAGGCACGCAATAGACGCTGAATAGGCTCTTAATAACCTAGCGAGCTTTGCCACCAACGAATGCATCACTGCTTACCATCAGGCGAAATTGCGGTCAAGCACTAGTTTATAATTTATAAAAAAAAAGAAATACTAATTTAATTAAAAATATAAAAAATATTACTGGCCCAAAACGGCTCACAAGAAACTTATGATACGCTTCACGCGTTTGAATCGGTCCGTGTAATTAAATGTTAAAGACCAATTCTCTTTAAAGTTAAAATAAAACGCTAAAAAACTCAGTCGTAATGACAATCCGATAAAATATCAAGCTGAGTGTGTATGCTATTGTTTATGTTCATAATTTTAGTAATTTGCGTATACGGAACACTTTGCTAAATTGCCTTTCGTGCTCACAAAACGTTTTATTAGAACATTATTGTTCTGAAGGCCCCTATTACATCTACTCTAGTGTAATAATAATTACAGTAAGCATACATTATTCGTCTTTCTCTGTCGTATGACAACCTCTTCAGTCCAGACAATAGACTGAAGAGCGAAGAGGTTACGTAAGTACTGTCTATGGTCTTATGAGATTTTAAATGTACATTTAGAATATTAGACGAAAGTTGTACAAGTTTCTTTTTTTTTTCTTTTCAGCCATTACGGTACTTATGCAAATAGTTTGCAATACAGTTTTTACTATATCTTGAAAGTATTTTTTCAAGTTTGGAGAGGCGGATAGAAATCTGTAAATTTTTTTTTTTTCTTTAGCTTAGAACTGCTGTAAAAACGCAATTTCTCTATTGATTGTTCTTAATTCATTTACTTTCTGTGACGGAGTTCACCCAGTCGTTTCATTCAGAAGATGCTTAGATTTAGGGAACAAACTGATTTTTTATCGTCTCGCGCTACGTATTGACAGCCTCCGTGGCGTAGTAGTTGCGAACGCGGTCTTAGCGCAAGGAAGCGCGGGTTCGATCCCCGCGCTGTGCAAATGTTTGTATGCATAAATACGTATATATGGATTAGTCTGGTCGTGCCTCGGAAAGCATGTCGTTACGGATTTTGGAGCCTTCAAAAGTATAAGAAATGGTCTAACTGCATAGTTTCGATATCGTCTTCGGGTTGTGGAGGTCAGACGTCAGTCGCTTCACGGAACATATCGAAATTTAGCTAAAATCAGGAGTTAGACTGGTAAAGCAGACCCCAGACTCCAAAGCTGAAAAGCTACGGATGCGAATCATTTATTACAATTTTAATTAATCTTTAGTGACACTCGCAGGGCTTAGAAGAATCGATTGACTTATGAATCATAAAAATCGGCCCCAGCATTTAGCCTGTATAGTGCTTCAAAGGACAATACATACATAGACTGATGAACACCTCCTTTTTGTGAGTGTCATCATCATCATCAGCCTCTCGTCCGTTTCCATGGCACGCCAACAAGCTCGATCCTGAGCAGTTCTCTGCCAGCCACTACCAGCCAACTTTTTGATGTCGTCGCTCCATCTCGCCCAAGGGCGTCCTACGCCACATTTTCTGAGACGCGGTATCCACTCGAGGACTCGTGACATCCGTTGTGAGTGTGCAATATATTAATCTGAAAAATGTAAAGACTTTGTCGTGGTGGTCAAATTTCATCACGAGTCAAAATGTTTACCACCCAGCCAAATGGCCACGGGTCGGCAAGCTAAACATAAAGGCAAGACCACACGCAATCATAAATTAGAATCAGCAATAGACTAAGGTTAGATTGGACAGTTCCGTAAAACTTTCATTAGCTGACTACACCATGGCCCATGGTGGTATCCCATAGAAATGGCGGCGCAATTATTCGTAGGTACAGAACAAATTACATATTTAATTACAATCTAACATCTAGCGAAACAATGAAAGTTCAGGAGAATTGCTAATTGGCCGTGATTATGTACGAAGAGTTAGAGGAACTGGAAGTGACTTATTACATAATAAATAAGTAAATATATACCTACGGACAAATCACACAGATTGAAGCGGGCAGCAGCGCTTCTCCTGTGGAATAACAAATTACTGCGATCACCAACTCGCTTGCCAAGCGTGGGGATTATGGCAATGCCCCCAATGGAATGAAAGCCTGGTCTCTGTCCAGCAGTGGACCTCTATAGGCTGAGGACAAGGAGAAGAAAACAATTTTCTTATTTCAAATTAAAAAGCCGCCATTTTGAATGATATCACTCATTCATGGAGCCAGCCCGCCTGAAATCTTTACTAGTACCAAACAAACACGTAACTTTAGTTGCAATAAAGCAAACATTGTTGGCCTGTGGCTCCCTTGTTACCCAATTTCAGCTACATACAGTGTATATTTGTTCTCCACAGTGGGTGTAGCTTGTTACACTCCGAGAGCACACAAACTGTTCAAAGTTACAGAATCACTTAGAGCCTGCAATCAACACTTGTATTGTTGCCAAGTTGTTCTGCACTGCAGTAGCAAAATCTTGTGAACAGTTTTAAGATGTTTTAGTATTATAATTTTAGTCGCTGTTTGTGAAAGGTCTTGAATCTTGACTTAACGACACGGTAATAGTTTGGAATATACAACGTTATTTTTTGTTTTTGCGAAATCTGAATAATGAATATAGTTTGTTCAGAATAAGCCACTGAATCGAGTCTGATCATTTTTAAACCATGTTATATTTTTTTCCAAATACATTTAGAAATTCTTGCAGTGTGGATACCGAGCGCGCGTACGCAGCTTACGATAGATCATACTTGTACTTGCGCACGGCCATCAGCTGACGCCAGAGGTCAACGCACCGCGCTCGCGCGCCCTAGCGGACCTAGGCTTGCTTGACCATATTTTTGTTGGGACAACCAAGTAGAATAGCTAGCTCATAAATTTGTGGTTTTTCATTATATCTTTTTGAAATTTTGTACATAGATTCTTTACTTAAAAATACTCCACACAGGTTTCAGATTTTGCATAAACAAAAAATAATGTCGTATAACACATTTTTTTTTTTTTTTTGTGGAAGCCATAGCGAAGAGGAGTATTTAAGAGTTTGCAAAGGAAACATTTTACGTAATGTCTTTAGATATTTTCGTTGTTTGCAGTGAACGGCACGTTTGGCTTATCGATTTTGCTTTCAAAAATGGCCAAGCAACCTTTGTGCGTTTAGTAATTTGTGACAACAAGTGACTATAGCTTTCTCAGCGTTCCGTATTTCTTCAACGACTTTAAATATCTTTCGTCCATTTTAATACCTTAAAAACATTGTTGATTTATAATAGATCTATATCGTCCTTTACAGCATATGATTTAAATTAATGTAAACGAAGATATTACAGATTCAAAAATTGCGGGACGTCCCGTGAAAAAGTGTAAATATTTACGACAACACATTAGAAACCTTAAAAATAATAGTGTTCTTTTCTCTACTATTTAATGGATATTATTATACATATAAACCTTCCTCATTTAATACTCTATATATTAAGAAAACCGCATCAAAATCCATTGGGTATTTTTAAAGATTTCATTATACATAGGGACATAGGGAAAGATAAAGCGACTTTGTTTCATACTACGTAGTGATTTAATCTTGTAATATGATTACATTAATGCTAGGTTTATCGACGAATTACAGATTTAACAGCAAAATTAATTCGTTTAATACCTTATCGCTTCCAGTTCCTGTACATCTGCCATCCAGTTATCGTGTTCAACGTCTGCTAGTAAGCGGCGCGTGCTCACTATCGGCACATCGGCGCCGACGCAGCGCAGAAAGCGGAGCTCACTCGTAACTTTAAACATTGAGGCTCATGTGTTACCGCTGTTGAGGAGATGAGAGCATGTTGAATATATTTAGGCGTTTTTAGGACGATACGAAGAGTACCTACTTGGCGAGTTGAGCAGTCATCATCATCAACCTTTTTTTTTATCGTTCCACTGCTGGGCACCTACCTCCTCTCATACAGAGAAGGATTGAGCGTAATCGCCACGCTTGCTCAATGTGGGTTGGCCTCCGTCACCTTTTTAATCCGTCATTGGTGTCCAATAGATACTTAGTAAGTACATATAACTTAGAAAAGTTACATTGGCATTTGCTTGACCTGGAATCGAAACCAATTATACTTGAGAGGCTGGTGATTTAACCACTAGGCCACCACGACTTGAGCAATACTTTATACAAAAATTGATCCTGAGTAACCCTGTATCTACAAAAGAAAAATGGTAGCAGATTACCCAACACTACTTCCACTTCTCTTTGTACGGACGTCAGCAGGTCAAGCTACCCCAAGCTTTCAGGTATTCCCAATCAACCTTGAGCCTTAATGCTTTCTGAAATCTGGTAGGTTGGTGTAGCTTTATGTGCTGTTGTCTGTACAGAGCTCCCAAGGCGTTTACCCAGCAGTAGTACAAAATACTACTTTGTCAAGCATCTGTTGTCCAGAAAAAGGCTTAACTGACGAGATAAGCGAAATACAATCAAGCAAGACACGCACTAAGTTTGAATATTTTTTATATGTTAGGTCATGTAAGGTTGCCTAGAAGTAATTCAATTAGCGATAAGGCCGCCCGTTATATATTTTGTAGTATTGAACGTATTTTTTATGTAATGTATTTTTTTGGTGTATAATAAAGTAGGTATATATATATACAGTAAGGGTCAAAGTGGAGTACTACTTATGACACTTATTCTTAGTGCAATAAAGTTCAAAAGTGGTAATGCACTTTTGACACTTACTGTAAATAGATGTTAATACATTGCACTAGGAATTACTCCTGTATCGTGGGTGCGTCTGCAAACACTTAAACTCATGCGAACACCTACCTGTATGCCTTAGGCCGCTGCCTCGAATCTTGCGGACAGCGGGGCGGTGGCGGCAGCGGCGCGGGAGCCGAGCGGGCAACGATGATCCGTTCTTGAAACTAGCGGGTAGATCACGCGTCACTATAGCCGCGTAGTGCTGTGTTCATGATTGTGTCGACGAGATATTTGTTTTTATTCGCGAAAGAATGTCTGAATAATGGCGGCAACATCTTTTTGATTCAAATTTATTCCTAACGTTCGATCACCGCTCGCTGCCCGCCCGCTGCCCGCAAGATTCTAGAGCGAGAAGTACACCGCTCGCTCAATGGGTTATGCAACGCAAAAAAAATATTTCAAATCGGATCAGTGGTTCCTGAGATTAGCGCGTTCTAACAACCAAACAAACTCTTCAGCTTTATACAGAGTGGTGCTGACAATTCGACAATAAATTAAACATCGTGTACCTCAACACATTCTCAGTCTACCCATAAAAAATTATATAATTATGTCCATTGGTTTAGTTACAGGAAATTATTTTTCATTTTTCACATTTTCTACATGATGTACATGTTGATAAGGAAGCGCTTACAGGTTAATGACCGCCGCATCCTGCGGTACCAAACTTTAATAATAATGGCACAAAAAAAGCAAGTCGATACAGGATCGCGCTGTCGCCGATCCGAGTTCAGTGTACCAATATTTTTAAAGGATGTTCTATTCCGTTTGCAATTTTATGCGATTTAGTTTCTTTGAAATTTTGGTTTTTTTACTTTTGATGCTAGGTTTTTTATATGGTTTAGGATTATTCCTATGAACCAGCATTGTTCGTGTTTTAATTTATTGTCGTATTGACAGCACCACTCTGTATATTACTACAGATAAATTTTCGTTTTAATATCCCAAGCGTCCCAGTTTATCCGCATATTACGGTTTCCGTCAGTCCCTCGCGCAGGAGTGACAGGCAGTCCGCCTAAAGTCTGTTAACGACATATGTCGGCTAATACGCTGGAAGGAAAATATCAACCCTTTTTGACGTTGGAAACAGGCTGTATTTTATATTTTAAGGGGTAATGAGGCAGAATCATTTATTATGGCATATAATACACTTTATTGTGTACACCATACAAGTAACAGAACAAAAATATGAAGAATTTTACAAAGGGTGACACAATGGGCGGTCTTATCGCTAGGTTTTTTAAAGACAACCTTTAGATGGAATACTAAGGGGATAGAAAACCAATATATATGTATCTATTTTAGGTTTGTTGTATGTGATCATGAATCATGAAATGACTTCTCCTGGGCAGAGCGGAAGGGCGTGTCAGACTTTTACTGACTAAAACCCACCCGTGTTTCTTTACTTGCCTGTGCAACGGCCAGGGCCACGGTTTCTTTTTTAACCAACCCGCAACCCTGACCCAGGAGGCATCGGTCTTCGTGGACCCCGTCACGATGTGCTGACATCTCTTTGAGGCGCGCGTGAACACGACGCGCCGTCGACTCGGGCCTGGTCCTTACCGAGCGGCGAGCTGCCCACTGCTCACCGCCCGCAGGCCCGCGCCTACGGTGGCTGGGAGTTTGGTGTCATCTCCCGACCAGGGCGTCTCCTGCGGCGGCTAGTGGCGTGGGGGCGCTGGGATTCCCGTTGCCTCACGCGCTCCGCCTCCTCCTTTGCCAGCATTACTGCTTCGCAGAAGGAGGTGACGGCCTGCCATGCACTCTCGCTCTGGACCATGGCCTGGACCAGGGTCGGACGCGAGAGATCACCGCCGATCGCCGCTACGAGGACACGGCGGTGCTCTACCCAAGCCGGGCAGACCTCCACCGTATGCTCCACCGTGTCCTCAGGGCGATCCACACAATGGTGACACCCTGGCGTTTCCTCCCGCCTTATACGGAACAGGAACCTCCCGAAACAACCATGTCCGGTGAGGACCTGCGTCAGGCGGAAGGTGAGGGCGCCGTGGCGCCTCTCTAGCCACTCCTCAAAGAGGGGACTTACCGCCGCTATTGTGGCGTGCCCAAGTTTGAGACTTCCTGTGACTGTTGCCTTGGCCAGAAGCTAAAAAAAATTCCATGCGTTCGTTACACTAATCTCCATCTATAAAAAGGACGTATTTCATTCTATGCCGATGAACACCACACTGACATCTTTCTGGAAATATTTGACAATTAGGACGTTAAATACTTCAACTTAAAAGTTAACATAGAGGCAAGAAATTAAGTCAAATAATACAAATGTTTTTATTCAAAATCAAAATTCATTTATTCAAAATAGCCTGAGAATCTGCTCATTTTGAACGTTAAAAATACAAAAGATAAACCCACAAAACGCTCGCCCTTTGCCAGTTCCTAGTGCTTTCGCTGGGAAGAAGAGGAACGAAACTAACTCCCCAGCAATACAGCTGTCTGTTTAGCTAAAAAAATACCTTACTGTATACAATACTAGGCATGTACATTAACTAACATTACAAGACACAGAACATTAAATTAAATTATTTACCATATGTCAGTTCTTCTTCTTCTTCAGCCTATAGATATCCACTGCTGGACAAAGGCCTCCCTCAAGGCTTTCCACGTTGACCGGTCTTGTGCTGCCCGTATCCATCGGCTTCCCGCGACCTTCACCAGGTCATCGGTCCACCTTGGTGGGGGCCTCCCTACGCTGCGTCTTCCAGTACGTGGCCGCCACTCCCCCATCGGCCCCATCTACTACTACTGCCCCATCGGCCATCGGTTCTACGAGCAATGTGCCCTGCCCACTGCCACTTAAGTTTAGCGACTCGCAGAGCTATGTCCGTAACTTTGGTTCTTCAGCGGATCTCCTCATTTCTGATTCGATCACGCAGAGAAACTCCGAGCATAGCTCTTTCCATTGCCCTTTGTGTGACTCTGAGCCTTCGTATGAGGCCCATTGTGAGCGACCACGTTTCAGTTCAGTTCCGTATATGTCAGTTAGTTACGCCAAAATACCAATTTGGAGGCATGAAGAACAAAGTTTAAAGTTCACTCAGCCTCCTTAGAAAAGAAAGTAACCTCCGACCAGACGGTTGTTGTGTCTGGCGGGCACTTGCCCAACGGTTGATGTTAGGAAGTTGTATGTATGCTAATGGCACGGTAAACTCTACTTGCGAGATGTAGAATTCGTGAGACGTCAATATGACGCTTTGTTCGCATGTGGCCGTTGTAGACACCGCTCCATCACTTCCCTCCGGAGACCGGAGGTCGATAGTAAGCTGAGTCTTCTGTCCTGCGATGCTTGCCATGCCAGTTCATGGTTAGTCGGAACTGTCTACGGAGATTCGCCAGTGAGTCGGGGTAGTGGCGCTGCGTTATACTGCAGTACGTCGGATATCGTACAGTGCCGGGTTGAAACTGGCTGCTATATCAACCAGGGCTCTACTCATTGACCGATGAGGATGATGACCAGGTATGCGGTCGCTGCATGCTTGTGGTCAGGATACCCGTTGAAGCTGTGGGTGCCGGCTAACTGGATGACTCGCTGCTAAAGCTTTTTAGGGTGATGATGTTGACGTCACCCCGAAGTTTTTGCACGAAGGCTACCCTGACGTTCATATTTGGGGTCACTGGTTTAGAGGCATGAAGTATAAGGTGTAAAGTTTACTCATCCTGAATAGAAAAGGGAGGATCCTCCGACCAGACGAGTGTTATGTCTGGCGGGCACTTGCCCAACGGTTAATGTTGGGAAGTTGTATACAATATGTTAAGAAAATCCTGTCCGACCCGTAAGGATAGTAAAGGTTAGGTAAACACATGACCAAATAAAATATGAAATTTTACATAATCATCATAGTAACAATGCTAGTGAATTTTGAAATAATCTTTTTTTCCCGCGAATTAATTCCAACTTCCCCGAAATGTGGTAATTCTTAAAAAGTAATAACATTATTTTTGACGGTATAATTCTGAGCGAATAGCGATGCGACCGCGTGCCGCGTGCCCTGTCCCTCTTCGCCCGCGCCTGTATGGCCCACCGCACATGTTTTAGGTTACCTTTTTTGCGAAATAATATTAAATTTTTTAGGGGGATTTTTTTTAAGTTTAGCCCGGCTTTGTAGGCATTAGTAGAATCAGTTATCGATACCTAACAATACCTTAACGGATCGGACAGGGTTTTCTTTACATATTGTATATGGTAGTGGCACGGTAAACTCTACTTGCGAGATGTAGAATTCGTGTGACGTCAGTACGACGCGTTGTTCGCATGTGGCGGTTGTAAATACCGTTAAAACAAAAAATAATGAAGTTATAACTTATTATCTGAATATAAGCCTGCGGGCATAAAGAGAATTTAAGTACACAAGCTAGCAAAACCGACATATTTAAAGTCTAAAGCGAGTCAACCGCTCCGTACATTAACTAACATAACATTTAATGTAATAATAAAGGCAGGGCAGGAATATTAATACGGTGCTCGTGTGATGCCCTATCCTCATTCTGCGACTAATGTCACAGATTTGGTAGTAAATGAAAAGCTAATAACTTACTTTCTCGACCCCAGAACCCAGCTCAATAAATTGAGGAAACGTGAAGCGACCATGTCTGTAGAGTTATAAACCAGTTAGTGCGATGTGTGGAGATTAGGTTATGACATTAATGGAAAAAAGGTGTTCTACATTACATATTGTAAACAAATACAATTAAAAGAATTTAAAACATTAGACATTCTAGTCGTGGGACCCTTTTTTCAAATATCATAAAGTTTGCATTGAATTAACGATACCATCGGTGTGCGTGTATACTTTATTATTTGGCACTAAATAAGTTAGTTATTTTTTTCGTATAATTCAGTATTCCTTTAACTGACTAAATAGAATATTTCGGCTACGTGCTCCGACACGATAGATATGCGCTACTCTAACTGATTATGATGAGCAAGGTAGAAAGGAAGAGGGGCGCTGGACGAAAGAGAAAATCCTGTCTGCGAAACATCAAAAAGCCGAGCGTCGAAAAACTGTTCTGACTCGTGGTTGACAAGACCGAGAACAAGAATCAGCTTCTTGTTCTCGGTCTTGTCAACCACGAGTCAGAACAGTGTTCAGAAGCTGAGGGCCAACCTTCAGAAATGAAAAGGCACTGGAAGAAGAAGATTAAAATTAAATTGTATGCTTTTTTTTATTTCAGAATATGGGAAACGACTTGTAACAATCGCTGTACTCTTTAATTTAATAACCTTATGCCTTAGCTTTCCGCCCGCGGCTTCGCCCGCGTGGAGTTCGGTTATATCGCGCTTTTTAGGTTTCCCTTGGGAATATCAAATTTTTCCGGGATAAAAGGTAGCCTATGTCCTTTCTCAGTGTCTAAAGATTGTCTGTGCCAAATTTCACCAAAATCGGTTGAAAGGTTTAAGCGGGAAAGCGTAACAGACAGACAGACAGTTACTTTCGCATTTATAATATTGGTATGGATGATCGGTCTTGTTTGGAAACAATTAATGAATTACCTATTTTGGTACATACAAAGATTAATCAAAGTTAGTCTCATCTATTGTGCCAATATTAGGTATCCACGAGAAAAACTTGAAATTATTCTGCTTGTTGTTATTTATGTAAAGTAATGTAGTGTTGTTATGGGAACTACCTCCCATTATTCACTTTAAAAGTATTTATTTTTTTAAAAGATAATGAGTCGCATTTGTTAACACTAGAAGCTGACTACTACGTTTTTTTTTTACGTTATGTAACTGCAACTGCAACAAAATCAGCATATTACGTATACCTATCCTATATCCCACATACATTAATCTCCTAAGTGACATAGATATCTCTCCTTAGAGACAAGACCATTGGTCTATCTATTGGCAAAACCAGAGTTGAAGACTATCGCCGTGGCCGAAATCCATCGGGATTACATCATCATCATCCAATTTATCGATGACAAGAAGCATAAACATTTTCAGCTCTAAATTCAGTTGTTCAAATTCCATTCACTGCCCCAGCGCGTCATCGCGTATTCATATGACTCCATCTGCTACTTATTCCATGACAATCGTTAACGAACAAGATGTGTTTTACCTGAACATTTGTCACAGAACATGTGTATAATTTAGGGATGATATTATAATGGAATGCGGTATTCACGAGAAATGCGACGCGGTACGGGGCCCGGCGCTAGTTATGTGGATACTATGTAGTATTTTAGTAAGGTTAGTGCGCTGTTTTAGTTTAATACTACGCGATTAAAGTGCGGTTAGCGCTTAGTTGGATGTAGCGTGGGATCGGTCGTTTTGAGGATGATAATCAGGTAGCTAAAGGCTGTTATTCAAATACCTATGACAGTCTTAAAGCTTTAGCCCATGCCTGGAAGTGTGTCAACCGGTTTAGCGTTAAATTATTAACAAGCATTTCAGTACGTGTGAAGTATTTATTGATTTTATTACAGTTAAGAAAGAAAGAATATGTGTTTTCCGGTTTTGGTCTTTATTAGTTACCTACTAGTATATTTTTTCCTGGAATCGAACATGCACACTCATACTTAAGAGGCTGGTGTTTTAACCGCTAGGCCACCACGACTGAAGACAGGCCAAGTACCAATGTAACTTTTCTAAGTTATGTGTACTTTCTAAGTATATCTTGGACGCCAGTGACTGAATACAAGGTGAAGGAAAACATCTTGAGGAACCCTGGACTTTAAGTCTGAAATCGCCAACCCGAATTGAGCAAGCGTAATGATTACTCTCAATTCTACTTTGTATGAGAATAGACCTGAGCCCAGCAGTGGGACGATAAAAAGGTTGATGATGATGATAATATCGATGCATGACATCTTTCCTCTACCTATGTCAGTAAAGAAAATACCTACTAACAATTTTTATTATTTTGCCTAGTGGGACTGTACAAGAAACAATTAAAACATTTATTTGCGATAAACGATGAGGAAGAGGTAAAACATAAAACAAAAAAAAATTGCCGAATTTGGGTATGGGTATATAAACAAAAAAAATCTTTCTAAGGCTTTAGAAATAACTCCACAGGTGAAGGGTTGCACATTTTAAACACCCTTCCTCGCTCGCCCGTGTCCATTGACCCAGCAAAACCCATCCGCATTTAGGTGGAAAAACCATCAGAAAAAGAAGAAAAGTGACCGCTTTTCACCCAAGTTATGTAACCTAGTTATAATATCGAATACCTCACAGAATAAAATCTAATGCCAGAATGTTAACATGCTAATAATTGACATGTTCGTATATTGACATTAGTATTACATATTGACATCTAAGGCACATTGCTCGTAGAAACGGTGGCCGATGGGGCAGTAAGGTTCTGGAGTGGCGGCCACGTACCGGAAGACGAAGCGTAGGGAGGCCCCCAACAAGGTGGACCGATAACCTGGTGAAGGTCGCGGTAAGCCGATGAATGCAGGCAGCATAGGACCGGTCATTGTGGAAAGCTTTGGGGGAGGCCTTTCTCCAGCAGTGGACATCTATAGGCTGAAGAAGAAGAAGATTGAAATCTGTATTGTATGTATATTGACATTTCTTAGGGTGTTGCCGTAATCCCCACGCTTGGCAGGCGGGTTGGGGATCGCAAAAGTTTGATATTCCACAGGAGAAGCACTACTGCTCGCCTCTTACGACACCCACGGGTATATTGACATTAGTGTTGTATACTCAAGCCCAAATAAACTAATTTCAGGCACTTTTGAATTGTGAAAGGGTCACTCTGTCAAAAAAATGAAACAAGTCGCCCATACCAAGGCGTAGGTGCTTATGGAGAAGAAGTGGTAAGAAATAAATTCTATGGTATTCCTTTTGTCTACGTTTCATTCTTTATTAATATACTAGCTTTAGGAATCTTCCGCGGAATTCGTTTATATCGCGCTTTTTAGATTTCCCTCGAGAACATCAATTTTTTTTTTTTCAATAAAAGTTAGCCTATGTCCTATCTCAGGGTCTAAAGATTGTCTGTGCCAAATTTTACCAAAATCGGTTGAGTGGTTTAAACGGGAAAGCGTAACAGACAGACAGATAGACAGACAGAGTTACTTTCGCATTTATAATGTTAGTATGGATTTCAATTGTTCAGGCTTTGACAGCCTCCGTGGCGTAGCAGCGCTTTGGGAGGTCTGGTCGTGCCTCCGAAAGCACGTTAAGCTGTTGGTCCCGGTTGCCATACGAACATCTAATGGCAGTCGTAACGGGTTGTTGGAGCCCTCTACAGTCCAACAATTGGTCTAACTGCAATGCTTCGATATCGCCTTCGGGTTATAGAGGTCAGACGGCAGTCGCTTCCCGGAAAATATCGAAGTTTAGCCAAAATCAGCAGTTAGACTGGTAAAGCGGACCCCAGACTCCAAAGCTGAAACAAAAGCTTCGGATGCGACTGGGATTAACGCTGAGATTATGATGATGATTTTTCAGGCTTAATATAATATTATTTTATTATCAACAAAAGACATAAAATGTGAAACAGTCAAAAGCCTTGTACTCAAATATATAATGAAATGTTAACAATTTTGTCTACAGCCAGATGTCAGAACCAAAGACAACACACATTAATTGACGGTGACAATACACTCACTTATCTTGTTGACCCAATTTCCAAGTAATCACTTAATGCGATGATGTGTCAAGTCACAATGTACTTCCGATGATTGATGCCTGCCAGCTCCATGCAATTATACCAGTCCAAGCCATGTAATGGACCCTCCAATTATGCCCATATACGATACTGAAACCAGTTGGAAATCAATATGGATTCCATTACGATCTGGGTGTTTTAAATATACCAGAGTTTTTTTTTTATGTTATAATAAGTAATTACTTGTGATTTATAGGTGCTTGTGTCTGAGATTGGGTCAAAATGATAATGTTTTTTTAATAAATTGGTTGAAAATTAATATCGAAAAAGTTATTATTCAAGTAAGTACAGACGACAGCATATAAAGCTACTACAATCTGTCAAAATTCTTTCTTAGATTTTCAGCTTTATCACAAAAACACTAAGGCTTAAGATTCAATGGTAATATTTGACAGTTTTGATTAGCTTGAACTGCTGTCGTCCGTACTCCGTACATAATTACAATATTGAACAGAGGATAGCAATTATGATGAGCAATATTCACCTATAGGCCACTTCCCATAATTAAAAACTTTCAAATCCTCATCGAAAACTGTCAAAATATATGGATATAGAAATTAGCGGTATTTTTGACAGATGGATTTTTTTTTTTATATAAATTATATAAATTACAAACTAGCGCTTGACTGCAATCCCGCCTGATGGTAAGCAGTGATGCAATCGTTGATGGTTCGCTAGTTTATAAGTCTACTCACTCAAAAAACTGAGTAAATAGGAAGGAAGACGGCAGTTGAGCGCGGTGATGCAATGTTAAACCCAACAACACGACCAACGATGCTGCGCCAGAGGGATATTGATCTGGAGGCCCTCCACAACCAAACTCCCGACACAACAACATTTCGCGCATCGTACCCGACACGTACATCGCAACACAACTGCTCAGACCCGTCCTCCGTACGGCTTCACCAGACATCATGCCGGAACACGACGAATCGCTTGGCGGCAAGACTTTGTCTGGTGGGTGGTAACTTACGCCGGCGGCTGATGTTGTGGCCTACCACCGAGAGAAACGATGATGAACGAAGATGGAAACTGATATCAAACTGTTATACATCACATTCTAAATTACGTATTGTAATTATCTGCACGTGTCGTACAGAGAACAGCACACCAAGCTATTACAATCTGTCAGTTTCTTTACTAGATTTTCAACTTTATCTCTAAAGCATTAAGGCTCAAGGTTGATTGGGAATATCTGACTGTTTGGGGTAGCTGTAGACCTGCTGTCGTCTATACGTAAAATAAAGTCATGTTTAAAAGGTGCCTAGCATAAACAACTGATAAATACGGTTTTATGCAAGTAAGTATTCACAACGCACATTACCAAAAAATTTTAAAGGTGTGTCGAGTGTTGACACCACTACGATCCGGACGAAGCGTTTCGCCTCCCCTTTTATATCACGTACATCGTGCGACTGGAACAATTTGTCAGCGGCGGTGTTTCAGTCTGACTGCACTTTAAATGTCTTCAAAGCTAGAGTGAATAGGCGCTTAATAAACTAGCGTGCTTTACCATCAACGATTGCATCACTGCTTACCATCAGGCGGGATTGCGATTAAGCAGCAGTGCATAATTCATAAAAAAAAAATAGACTAACGTCAAATCTAAACTGACTTATTAAAACAACTATTGCGTTATTAAATATTTTAGTACTATAATAATCCTGCTCAGTTCACTTCGAAAATCTGTCTATACTAAACTTATTTCTTAACCTTTTTAGGCTCAAAACAACAATGGCGACGATTGTCTTGTTCACAAACTAAACTAATTTTAAGTGAACTTCATCTTTTTCTTTCCATTTCGTTAAGAAAAGGATAGAAGATAACATTTTAGTTTAATCCTGTCAAATTAAGTTAGTCCATAGACCGTGCAGACGCGATTATAAACATGGCCACCAATAATACGTTAATTTACGTCTGGAGCGACAGGGTAATTGCGTAACACCCTAACGGTAGCAATGGGTTTGATTTTGACAATTCAAAAACACTAGCTGACCCGTGCGAAAAATTCACACTATACTAATAATTTGAAAATAGTATTCCATGGTACCAAGGACGAATATCTGTCGATTGGTGGGTCGGACGTTCAGATTGGTTCGATAGAAAGAGAGAAAAAGGGAGAAAACGGTTTCAGACCCTTGGAGAAATAATATATGGCGATTCATTGCGTTATTTACGTTGTTGAACAGACATATTTTCGAACATATGGTGCAATGGAATAGCAATAAGCTTCAAAATTATTCCAACTGATAGATAGTACTAGTGTGTTACGCAATTAGGGTGCGGACTAATTTGACAAGTGTAAGCTCTTCTGTCCTTTTCTTAATGAAATAGAAAGAAAAAGATGGACTAAACTTAAATTTAGTTTAGTTTGTGTACAAGGGAATCGGGGCCATTGTCTAATATTTAGTTAGTATTTCCGTACAGCCTGGTTATTACCAGGCTGTACGGAAATACTAAATTTCATAAAACTTTCATGAAATACACACGCACCCACCCATATACACACACCCACACATACACAGACACCCACCCACACATACATACACACCCACACTTACATCTACATCGCCCACACCCAGTCCTTGCTTACATTTTTAATAAGTTGTAATGTTAAACTAAGTCTTACTCCTACCAAAACTCCTACCAAGTGCAGCAAATTGTGAATGAATAATAATCGTAATGAGGGAGTCGCCTGTGTCTGTAACACAGTTTATACTAGCACGGACACAGACGGTCACTCTGTCTCAAAATGCATAGCGTTCATTGATAAAATATTAAACTAAGGTAGATATGTCATTAGCGCACTGAAAATGAAGCGTACAAAAGGAAGGAAAGTCCTGCATCTCGCCTTAGTCACTCTCGATACACTCATAAAAACAAACGACAAACACTAACAGCGCAAACGACAAACACTAGCCATCTTTTGCTTCTCTATGCTTTAGATTGCGCCCCATCTCACTCACACTGTACCAATGTATGCCGAATAAAAATATGCATGTGTGCTGCTGCTGTGTTCGGCACATTTTTTTTGGTCAGTTTGTTAGAATATATCGTATCTGTTTAATATTTTATCAATGATAGCGTTGTACTTAATTGTTTTATTTCTTTTTTATATCTGATTGAGATGGAAAAAAATTGCATTTGATTTTTGATAAAGATTATTATTATTTAAAAAAGAAACTTTTCTGTGTTAACAGTGACTTATTTCCACACAAATTGACCTTGACTGCCTCTTTAACAAATAAAACCCAGGATTTGTAGTTTATTCCGACTATAAAAGTAGGGATCGACCCTCCGGAGCTTCGCATTGCCTGGAATTAGGCGTAGGCATTTCTATTGATCCGAGGTATTCGGAATCGTAAATATCTTTCAAGGTAACTTTGAAAAGAGGTGGATCTATTGTAGCCTGAAACTTATTTATACTGTAAACTTACTTTTGTGGGCTCTGAAATCTTCACCCAGCAATATGTCAAAGCAAGCTGGATAATTCTCAATGGTAAATGGTAGGTGCTGACTTTAAGTTGCCGGGATTAATGGCGGGTCGCCTACACAACGTCTTCAAAGAAATAGTCAAAGTTTTAAAGCTTTATAGAGAACATAGGTTTATTATGAGTACAGTTTATATAGTTGTAGATAACCAAGAGTCTTTGTCAAATGAATGTTTTTTTTTAACTTAATAAACTAGTGCTTCACCGCCATCTCGCCTGATGGTAAGCAGTAGGTAATACAATCGTTGATGGTAAAGCACACTAGTTTATTAATAATAATAATAATAATAATAATAATAAGCCTGATATAGTAGTGATAGACCGATTAGCGCGCCTTGCAATGATTGTCGATGTTACCATTCCACATGACGGGAATCTCGTGAAAGCTGAGAAAGAGAAACAAATTAAGTATCTCGACTTGGCGCACGAGATTGTTGACATGTGGAATGTGAACTCGGCTGTCATTGTACCGATTGTCGTATCGGCCAATGGTCTGATAGCCAAGAGCCTCGACCAACATCTATTGAGGCTCTCGTTAGGCAGTTGGATCAAGGGCCTAATTCAAAAGGCAGTACTCCTTGATACGGTCCGCATAGTGAGGAGGTTCCTGTCTCTGGAGTCCTAACCACCGGTAGCTTGGACCCTGCTCCCGTCATCGGTGGAACACTATTTTTTTTATATTTTTAAATATTTTTGTATGTTTTTTATATAAATATTTAAAAATGTAAAGCGATATGTAGACACGGAAAAATAAAGAGATAATAATAATAATAAATTTTTATTTATTCGAGTATCAGTGACTCATTTTGTTAGTAATAATTTTAAACTTACTACTATGTTAGCTTACTAAATTCTACCACACATAAATAGGTACTTAAAACAATATAAATACAAAAACATAGCACACACAAAATAATACAAAAGCAAAAAATATTACACACATAGCACAATATAAATACAAAACATAATAAATACACGATAACCCAACCTACCTATTCACTCTAGTTTCAAAGACACTTAAATTGTAATCAGATGGGAAGCCGCAAATCAGATCGCCGCAGGCAAATTATCCCAGTCCGTCGATGTACGCGGTAAAAAAGACGAGATTTTCGTCGCGGTGTCAGCAACGTACGGGTGGATTCTCGCAGTACGACGCGGCGTCCGATGAAGGCGGTAATTAATGGAGAATTCAGACAAAGTCTTGCCGCCAAGCGATTCGTCGTGTTCCGGCATGATGTCTGGTGTGAAGCCTGTATGGGTCTGAGCAGTTGTGATGCGATGTGTGGCGGGTACGATGCGCTAAATGTTGTTGTGTCGAGTTTGGTCGTGGAGAGTCTCCAGATCAATCTCCCTCTAGTGCAGCATCGTTTGGTCGTGTTGGTCTTGGGTTTAACATTGCATCACCTCGCTCAACTGCCGTCATCCTTCCTATTCCTAAGTTTTTTAAGTGAATAGGCTTAATAAACTAGTGCGCTTTACCATAAACGATTGCATCACTGCTTACCATCAAGCGGGATTGCAGTCAAGCACTAGTTTATAATTATATAAAATAAAAAAACAATTATTGAGGAAACTTTGGCTAAATAGTGAGGCAGTCAAATCAAATCAGCAGGGTATTTGCGTATATCAGTAGCAGTTTCATTTTGAGAGTTCACCAACATTCATTGAGTTATTTACGGTGATGAGCAGATATATTGTCCGAACTAACGGAGCAATGGATTAGAAATATGCTTTGAAATGATTCCAACTGATAATAATAGTATGTTACACAATTAGGGTGCAGATCAAAGTATTTATTTAAAACTAGCTTTCCGCCCTCGGCTTCGTTCGCCCGTGTGGAATTCGTTTATATCGCGTTCATTTTTTTTTTCAATAAAATGTATCATATGTCCTTTCTCAGGGTCTAAAGATTGTCTGTGCCAAATTTCATCAAAATCGGTTGAGAGGTTTAAGCGGGAAAGCGTAACAGACAGACAGACAGAGTTACTTTCGCATTTATAATATTAGTATGGATAAACCAATTACAGGTACTTCTGATTTTTTTTTTATTGGTACAAAACCCGCCACACTGTTCCCAACCCACTGCAACTCCTGAAAGCCAGAATCAACAGTGGAGACGGCCAGAAAAACGCCGAGCAATGAAGCTCGACGAGTCCCGGAGAAACTATTCAACTGTCTTGGGACCCGCAACGAAATTAATCAGAAAAGAATAGCGGAGGCGTAAGAAACAACTTCTGATTTATAAAAGGGTCAGTCAATCAATAAGACGAAGCTACTTAAATCTACCTATCCTTTTCCCAACTATAGGCTTCCAGTCTAACCAGCACCCTAATCGCAAAACACACTGTTACTATCACTTGGAATAATTTTGAAGCATGTTGCTAATCCATTACTCTATATGTTCTAAATATCTGTCTGCTCAATGCAGTAAATCACGCAGTGAACGCTGCTGAACTGTCAAAATGAAACCCATTGATATTGATAGTGTGTTACGTAATTACACCCTATAGGTGTAGTTAGTTGATCAGGTGAGTGACTGCCAATCTGGGGTCATAGTCTGCTATTTTTATATATTTATCATTACAACGCGATTCCTTTGTCATTCTCTTTAAAAGTTCGTAATCTGCTAAATTCATAATGATCGATCAATTATCTCAGTCGTCTCGTAATGGAATGGTGATAGAATGAAATTGCTGTACTGTCTATTGTACAAAAAAAAATGTAAATGATTTTCTAAAAACTAATACTTAGGTACTCAATTTGAACAGTTATTAATACGGAGTAGAGTGTCATTGATTGATCTATGGAAAGTCATAATGACGCTATTTTGTTAGTAGATTACGAAGCAAGTCAAAATCGATCATTATGAGATCACTGATCGACTATTTTGACCCTATTGTAATAGCTGACTTGGGCCCCTGATCTCTACAAATTAGTTATTGGATAACTACATGGATCTTATACAACTTGCTAAGATTTGGCAAACTTTGGTTTTTGATTACCGTAAAGGCTGACAAATTTCTACGAAAGATAGCCGATAGCCTATCGTGCTTTCCATCATCATCATCTCAGCGTTCCGAAGCTTTTTCAGCTTTGGAGTCTGGAGTCCGCTTTACCGGTCTAACTGTTGGTTTGGCTAAACTTCGATATTTTCCGTGAAGCGACTCCCGTCTGACCTCCACAACCCGTTGGCGATATCGAAGCAATGCAGTTAGACTAACTGTTGGACTTTTGAGGGCTTTGATGAATTTTGCCCATCGTGCTTTCGGATTAAAACTAATTAAGTGCGTTGTTAAAAGAAAAGTTAATCTTTCACTCAACAGAATTTCTAATGACGCAACGATATTCAAACTGAAGAAGATAATCAAACACAATTTTGTGACGAACATAACTTTCCCATAACATCGATAGCAGAAATATCTTTAAAAGCTTGCCTATAGTAAAATAATAAATACGAAAGTTATGTTGTTAATCTTAATTAACAATATAACTTTCGTCATACCTTAGTATGACGAGTGGCTAAACTTTGATGGAGAAAGCTGAATAACACGGAAAAGTGTAAGTTGCGACCTATTAACTTGATTGCCATTGGGAAATAAGTGTTGAGCTTTAAAGTAAATAATGGCCATTTATGTCGACTCATCAGGTAAAAGTAGATATGAACAGCCTATGATTTTATGTTAGTGGAAATAGACGGAACATTACCTTGTCGTGTAACGACAAGAAAAGACTTTAGAGGGAGACAGTATTTATTAAGTATACAGAAATTTAAAGACAAGATGGAAGTGTAAAAATGAATAACGTAGATGAATGATTGATGAGTGATGGTGAAGGGCGGCCCCTGGTGGACCGGCGGCAGTTACGGAGGAGCGGCCCTGGCGGACCGGCGACAGCAACAGACGAGCGGCCCTGGCGGACCGGCGACAGCAACAGACGAGCGGCCCTGGCGGACCGGCGACAGCAACAGACGAGCGGCCCTGGCGGACCGGCGACAGCAACGGACGAGCGGCCCTGGTGAACCGGCGACAGCAACGGACGAGCGGCCCTGGTGGACCGGCGACAGCAACGGACGAGCGGCCCTGGTGGACCGGCGACAGCAACGGACGAGCGGCCCTGGTGGACCGGCGACAGCAACGGACGAGCGGCCCTGGTGGACTGGCGGCAGCTACAGAGGAGCGGCCCTGGTGGACCGGCGGCAGCTACGGAGGAGCGGCCCTGGTGGACCGGCGGCAGCAACGGAAGAACGGCCCTGGTGGACCGGCGGCAGCTACAGAAGAACGGCCCTGGTGGACCGGCGGCAGCTACAGAGGAGCGGCCCTGGTGGACCGGCGGCAGCTACAGAGGAGCGGCCCTGGTAGACCGGCGGCAGCTACAGAGGAGCGGCCCTGGTGGACCGGCGGCAGCAACGGAAGAACGGCCCTGGTGGACCGGCGGCAGGTACAGGGGAGCGGCCCTGGTGGACCGGCGGCAGCTACGGAAGAGGGACTGCCCCGGCGTCACAAGGCCGGCAGCAGTCGAGGGCTCCGGCGGCAAAGGGCCAGGCAGCTCCAGGCGCACCAGTTATATAGAGACTGGCACAGCAGGAAACACCCTAGAAGGGCTCTCGAGGCAGCGTTTACTGGAGACCTACTTTTAAGAGGCTTGTTTGGAAGCCAGAGCTCGACTGACCACTGCTCTGCGATGATTCCTAAAGAAACCTCGCAGAACGGTTGGAGGTCGAAATTTAAAATATTCAAAAATATGGACGAGGAACGGTAAATAATTTTACCATAAAAGAGTTCGAATAACAATTATGAAATAAAAATAGCAGACCAACAAGAATTTTGATGAGAAGGTTGTCATAGATACATCATCAACAATGTTGTCAAAAAAAATGTCAAAATAATGAAAATGTTCTGTAACAATGTAAATATAAATGGTATTAAATTAAAAAGTGCAGTGTTTGATAGGAAAAAGTGATACAGTCCTGCATAGGTACGGCTTCCTACGCTAAGGGGTCACTAAGTCGCCGAAACTTAGGCCTAAAGTTGAGGACTGAGTCTGTGAACAGAAAAATGAGTCCTGGTGTAGTGGAATATGATCAAAACAGAGCCTCATAATAATGGAATGCATATTATGGACCGTGGAAATGAATGATACATATATAAGTATGAATATGAGTATAAATAATAAGTGTAAGTATATCTGAATATGTACAAAACATTACATTTTCCCCCCGACCCTGGAAAAATTTTCAACTGTAGAAAATTTTCTAATAAGATTTCAAGTAGGGACTGTAAAACAACACTTCACACATTCATCCATCTCCATTCACCCATTCATACCACCTCTCTCTTTCAAGCAATCTTCTTCATACAGGCATGGGTGGAGTTCACAGTTGATGACTGCCACTCATAGAAGTGTGTTTTAGAATGACGACAAGGCTTATTTTTGGAGTTGTCAGCCGCTCCAGACTGGAAGGAAAAAAAAAGGAAACATTAGATAATGTAAGTAGAAATTTAAGCTCCTAGAAGAGCGAAAGAGTTACCATTTGGTTTAGGCTTATTTTAGGAGTAACCAACCGCTCCTGCATAGGCTTATTTAATGAGTTGCAATCCGCTCCATAGGGTAAAAGAGTGAGACTGAAGAGTAGGGTCGAGCAAATGTAATGTAATGTTTGTGTAGTGAGTGATGTTTATATATAATATAAATATAAATAGGATGTGCAGCTGTAAACAAAAGAAATAAGTAATATTTACATAAATAATTAGTAGGTGATTTAATTGACATTAATAATTTAGAGTTGTTTAGAAAGAATTCAACATTTTATATCTTTTATGTGCCATTTACCTACGGCACCATCTGGGTCTTCTAATATGTACACTAAAGGTGATAGTTTATTTAAAATTTTGGATTTGATAAATTTAGGGGCTAGTTTAGCATTGAAATATGAACCAGCATCGCTTAATGCATGATTCTTTCGCCAAACCGTATCCCCAACGTTGAATTCTTTGAACGACCTCCGAAGATTATAACGAGCGCTGTTTTTAACGTAAGCTATATGTAAGTTAGACTGAACTTTGTGAAATATAGACGTGAGGAACCCAGCATTTGTTGCGTAAATATCACGGGGCATAAAGATTAATTCTTCGAGGTTGTAACACGGAGAGTAAAAAGAACCGCAAGGAATTGTTTCCCTCCCAAAGACTAGAAAGGATGGAGTATAGCCCGTTACAACGTTAGTAGTATTGTTCATAGAAAATTGAATTTTACTAAGATGTTTGTCCCAGGATCTATGGTCGTCCTCTACTAGTGAAGCTAAAGCCGTAATTATTGTTTTGTTATAACTTTCAGTCGGGTTAAATTGTGGGCAATAGTAGGCCGAATGGAATATGAAAGGAACTTTGTATCTATTAAGAAAAGAATGGAATTCACGTGACTGGAATTGTGGACCGTTATCCATTATACAAGTCTGTGGAACTCCATGAACTAGAAAAACAGAATTTTCCATAATATTAATTATATTAGATGCAGTCGCCTGTTTTAGAGGGAAAATCAAAGTATATTTAGTAAAGATACAATTAATTACTAAAATGAACCTATTGCGTTTTCTAGTCATAGGAAGTGGACCCATTAAGTCTAGAGATATAGTTTGAAAAGGTCTAGAGCAAATCTTAGGTTTGCCCATTAGGCCATATGGAGAATGATTAGGATGTTTATAAGCAAGACAGGTTTCACAGTTAGAAATTATCCTAGCAATGTCTCTAAACATGCCGGGCCAATAGTATAGTAAAGATATTTTTTATATGTTTTAAAAATTCCTAGGTGAGGTTCTTGACTAGAGCCATGATTTGTTTCAATTATTAAACGTCTTTCTTGAGGTAATGGAACTTCTTTCCAAATGAAGTCGTCGTTCAGGCGGTCAGGCGTGTGAATACAACGATAGAGTTTATTCTCTCTTATCGTATAATTTGGGTAAGAATCAGGATTATTCGAACAGCCCAGAAATATTTTATTGTATTGTTCCAGTTCTCTAGTAGTATCATTCATAGAAATAGGATGTACACCTTGTGGTACATTACTATTTTCTTGTATTTCAGGGAGTTCTTGTGACTTGGCTCTTGATAGTAGGTCCGGTACTACATTATCTTTTCCTTTCTTATGTTTTAGAACGAAGTTGAAGCAAGATAAGCGTAAAGTCCAACGTGCAAGTCTTCCTGAAGGATTGGATAAATTCTGAAACCATTTGAGTGCAGCGTGGTCGGTGTAGATAGTGAATTCCTTCCCATTATCGAGATAGCAACGCCAGTGTTCTAAAGCAGTTATCACGGCAAGTGTTTCTCTTTCAGTAGTTGAGTAGTTCTGTTGGTTCTTGTTGAAGGCTTTGCTCATATAGGCAATCACAACTTCTTTGCCTTCCTGATGTTGAGTGAGCATTGCGCCAGTACCGTAGTTAGATGCATCACAATGAACTGAAAAAGGAAGGTCGAAGTTTGGACAGGCCAGAACAGGAGTAGTTATTAAAGCATCCTTAAGCTTCTGAAAGGCTGCATCCGCTTCTGTATTCCATCCGAATTTCGGAGCATTTTTCCCGGAGCAGGTTAGTTTGTTGAGTGGCGTAGCAATAGTGCTGAAATTTGGAATAAATCTTCGAAACCAGCTGCAGGTGCCAATGAATCTACGAACTTCTTTTCTGGAGGTAGGAATTGGGTAGTCCACAATAGCCTTGATTTTATCAGGATCAGCACGTAAGCCATGTTCATCCACTACGAAGCCAAGATATTTTAACTCTTTTCTGAAGAATTGGCTTTTGTCAAAGTTAATAGTTAATTTAGCGAAGGAAAGTTTTTCGTGAACTTTCAGGAGCAGTGATATATGTTCCTCAAAAGTTTCGCTAATTATGATAATATCGTCTAAGTAGCAGAACACTTTATTTTCAAATTCTGGAGTGAACAGCATGTCCATTAATCTTTGTTGAGTAGCTGGTGAATTGGTGAGTCCGAAGGGCATTACTTTAAATCTGAACATGCCTCTTCCAGGTACATAAAAAGCAGTCTTGTCCTTATCAGCAGGGTTCAGAGGAATCTCCCAGAAGGCTTTCGCAATGTCTATACTTGACAGGTATTTAGCATTTCTGAGGTTGTCCAAAATTTCACTTATAAGTGGCAGACTATAAGCATCACGTTTTGTAATTGCGTTAAGCTTCCTGCTATCTACGCAAAAACGCCATTCACCGTTCTTCTTTGGAGTAATTATTACTGGAGATAACCAAGGGCTTTCACATTGTTCAATAACGTTCCATTTCAACATTTTATCAACTTCAGTAATCAATGCTTTTTGTTTTTCAGGAGACAGTCTGTAACATCTTTGTTTGATGGGTAGCGAATCTCCGGTATCGATCTTGTGAGTGATAAGATTAGTGTTCCCCAGCACACCCTTTTCTTCGAATGAGATAGTCTTGAAGCGTTGGATGATATCATCAGCAATATTCTTCTGATTTGCAGTTAAATGATCATAAGGTAATACTTTGACATTCATTGTCTCGATGGTTGAGCACTCCAGTTCTGAAAGACCAGTCGATGAGAGAATATTCGGTAGAAGATTAAATTTTTTCCAAAAGTCTATTCCTAATATTAAAGACGGTGAAATATCAGGAAAAACATAAGCCTTAATCAAGTGGGTCTGTTTGTTAAAGTAAATAGGAAGGTAACAATGACCTACAGAATTAATTTTCTGGTTATTGGCTGTAGAAATAGTAATTTTATCTGACTTGAAAAGTTTACAGCCTAGTTTAAGAAATTCTAAGTGAGAGTTATTACCAAGAATAGTGATTGAACTACCAGAGTCTAGTAATCCAGTCAAAGATAAATTGTAAACTTTGATGTTAACAAAAGGTCGTTTAAAATCCTTTTCATTAGAGTATAGAGTTGAAGAGATTTTATAGCATGAAAAGAAATTCTTAAGAGTTTTAATCCAATCGTTCCAATCGTTGGCATCAAAGTTTGTTTTACTTTTCAAGTCAGTCGTTACGTTTTTTGAACTAGAGTTAGGTTTAGGTGAACAATTAGGACAGTCTGGGGTTTTAAAACCTTTAAGACCACATTTAAAACAAATTAGAAAGTGACGTTGAGTACAAGTATTTAAGGTATGACCATGCATACGACAACGAACGTAAAATGAATTTTCTTGCGAGTTAGCTTGTTTTAGACTGTTTACTTGTTTGGGAGGGTTTTTGTAAAATCTATTTGTGTATGAAGGAGGTTTTGGGTCAGAAGCAGAAAATTCCGAAGAAGTTGGATGAATTTGTTTATAAGCAAATTCTGAAATAAGGGGATTTTGTTGGTTATTTGGTTCTTTAAAATGTTTGTCTCGATCTAAGAATTTTTCATAATTTTGGCATGTAGCCAAGAGTGCATCATTAAAGTTAATATCTTTTAGTGCCACGAATACTGAGTAACATGGTCTTATATTTCTTAGAATGATTTCTAACTGTTCCGTTTCAGACAATTTTTTAGCCAGACGAGAGAACATTCCCGACATAATTGAGATATAAATTATGATTGGTTCATCACGACCTTGGGTACGACTTTTGATGGCCTCCAACAATTTAAAATCATAGTCAAAACCGCCAAAATCTTTAATTAGAGACAAAGAAATTTCATCCCATGTTAGGTCTGGATTTTGATTTATTTTAAATCTAAACCAATGTAGGGCACTGTCTGTAAAAATATCATATGCCTGAGTAATTAACAAATTTTTGGGTATATTCCGCACAAGACAATATTCGTCAAGTTTTTGTAAAAACGATCTAGGGCAAGATTTTCCATTAAACGTATATCGTTTCAGATCTTTGAATAAATTATGATTTGGAGAAGTTAAAATAGGAGAGGAAAGAGGAGCTGTGAAAGGAGGGTAAATAGGTGGAGTAGAGGGGGCAGTGAGACGAGGAGAAATAGGAGGAGGAGAGGGAGTGGCGAGAGGAGTATGAATAGGAGGGGTAGAGGGAGCAGTGATATATGAATGAGGATTCATAGAGTTTAGATTTGAACAATAAATCTTGAAACTTCCTTCAAGTGTCTCAAATTTTGATTTTAAAGTGTCTAGATTAAGTTTATAGTCAGGGTTTAAGTCTGTGTCTATACGTTCCAACCTGTAAAATAAATGATTTATTATAAAAGATTCTATTAAGCGATGGTATTTGGAATTACCCTGTAATAGATTATCTATTTTAATATTTAAATAACTCAGAGTATTATCTCTCTGAGCTAACTCCTCCTCTATAGGAATGAGAGAAGTTAAAATATCTTCCGATGGTGTAGAAGGAGCTAGCAGAAGTATCTGCTTCTTTAACAATATAACTGTTTTTGCTGGTTCCTCCAGTCTAATTGTAACTTCATATTCAAGCTCGTTTTTATTTAAGAGTTCAAATTTGATTGGACGAGACATATTTAAGTGTAAGTTAAGATAGTTAAGTATGTAAAAGTATACCTTGTTTTCCTGTTAGGGAAAAAAAAGAAAATTAAGTTAGGTGTAGTAAGTATATATGAGTGAATGAGTTATGTGTGTGTTAAGAGAAAATGAAAGGGATAGAATAGCCAAAATATTTAACCAAAGAGCTGAGAATGTACGACACTAGACGAAATGTTTCTTTTGAATTTAGGAAGTTAAGGGGGTGCAGGAAATTTTAGTTGGGCGCCAAACTGTCGTGTAACGACAAGAAAAGACTTTAGAGGGAGACAGTATTTATTAAGTATACAGAAATTTAGAGACAAGATGGAAGTGTAAAAATGAATAACGTAGATGAATGATTGATGAGTGATGGTGAAGGGCGGCCCCTGGTGGACCGGTGGCAGTTACGAAGGAGCGGCCCTGGTGGACCGGCGACAGCAACGGACGAGCGGCCCTGGTGGACCGGCGACAGCAACGGACGAGCGGCCCTGGTGGACCGGCGACAGCAACGGACGAGCGGCCCTGGTGGACCGGCGGCAGCAACGGACGAGCGGCCCTGGTGGACCGGCGGCAGCAACGGACGAGCGGCCCTGGTGGACCGGCGGCAGCTGCAGAGGAGCGGCCCTGGTGGACCGGCGGCAGCTGCAGAGGAGCGGCCCTGGTGGACCGGCGGCAGCTACGGAGGAGCGGCCCTGGTGGACCGGCGTCAGCTACAGAAGAACGGCCCTTGTGGACCGGCGGCAGCTACAGAAGAACGGCCCTGGTGGACCGGCGGCAGCTACGAGGAGCGGCCCTGGTGGACCGGCGTCAGCTACAGAAGAACGGCCCTGGTGGACCGGCGGCAGCTACAGAAGAACGGCCCTGGTGGACCGGCGGCAGCTACAGAAGAACGGCCCTGGTAGACCGGCGGCAGCTACAGAAGAACGGCCCTGGTGGACCGGCGGCAGCTACAGAGGAGCGGCCCTGGTGGACCGGCGGCAGCAACGGAAGAGCGGCCCTGGTGGACCGGCGACAGCAACGCGAGGGACTGCCCCGGCGTCACAAGGCCGGCAGCAGTCGAGGGCTCCGGCGGCAAAGGGCCAGGCAGCTCCAGGCGCACCAGTTTCTCGAGACAGCGTTTACTGGAGACCTACTTTTAAGAGGCTTGTTTGGAAGCCAGAGCTCGACTGACCACTGCTCTGCGATGATTTCTAAAGAAACCTCGGAGAACGGTTGGAGGTCGAAATTTAAAATATTCGAAAATATGGACGAGAAACGGTAAATAATTTTACCATAAAAGAGTTCGAATAACAATTATAAAATAAAAATAGCAGACCAACAAGAATTTTGATGAGAAGGTTGTCATAGATACATCATCAACAATGTTGTCAAAAAATGTCAAAATAATGAAAATGTTCTGTAACAATGTAAATATAAATGGTATTAAATTAAAAAGTGCAGTGTTTGATAGGGAAAAGTGATACAGTCCTGCATAGGTACGGCTTCCTACGCTAAGGGGACACTAAGTCGCCGAAACTTAGGCGTAAAGTTGAGGACTGAGTCTGTAAACAGAAAAATGAGTCCTGGTGTAGTGGAATATGATCAAAACAGAGCCTCATAATAATGGAATGCATATTATGGACCGTGGAAATGAATGATACATATATAAGTATGAATATGAGTATAAATAATAAGTGTAAGTATATCTGAATATGTACAAAACATTACAACCTTACACAATATGTAAAGAAAACCCTGTCCGATCCGTGAAGGTATTGTTAGGTATCGATAACTGATTCTACTAATGCCCACAAAGACAGGCTAAACTTAAAAAAAAATCCGCCTAATAAAATAAATATTATTTCGCAAAAAGAGGTAACTTAATACATGTGCGTGAAGCAACCCCTTCCGCGGGCGGCGGGGGGCAGGGCACGCGGCACCCGTGACGTGGTCGCGTCGCTATTCGCTTATAATAATACCGGTATTGTCACTTTTTTAAAAATTACCTAATTTCGGGGAAATTGGAATTAATTCCCGTGAAAAAAGGATTATTTCAAAATTCATTAGTATTGTTAGATACTATGATGATTATGTAAAATTCTATATCATATTTGGTCAAGTGTTTACAACGCATGTTATTATTTGTATTTGTATTACGACAGTTCTTTATTTTTATAAATTACTAACGGCCGCCAGCGACTTCGTTCGCGTGGAGTTAGTTATGCTCAGCTCCTATACGTCGCAGCGTGATGTTATACAGCCTAAAGCCTTCCTGGAATAATGGGCTATCCAACGCAAAAATAAAAAATAATTTTTCATATCGGACCAGTGGTTCCCGAGATTAGCGCGTTCAAACAAACATACAACCAAACAAACTCTTCAGCTTTATATATTAGTATAGATAAACTGGTGCTTAACCGCGATACAGTCTGATGGTAAGCAGTGTTGCAATCGTTGATGGTAAAGCGCGCTAGTTTATTAAGAGCCTATTCACTCTAGCCTTGAAGACACTCAAATTGTAGCCCGACGGAAACACCGCCGCTGGCAAATTATTCCGGTCAAGAGGCGAAACACTTGGCAGATCGTTGTGGTGTCAACAACGTGGAAACTCAACGTACGACGGGTAGTTCGGTGATGGAACGGAGGTGGGGGAATTAAATCATAAAATTCAACCGCACACTCTCCAAAATGCATCCTATAGAACACGGACGGGCTGGTTACTCTTCGCCTGTGATTTTGGAGACCGTTCTGAGTCAAATCTGCTAAGTTCAACAATATTCATTGAGTTATTTACGTTGTCGAGCTGTCAGTTTTTTCGAATATCTGAAGCTAATGATTAGCAATAATCTGCACCCTAATGGCGTACCTACCCAACACACCATCAGTATCATTTAATTTAATTTCGAAGCATACTCCTAATCCATTGCACTACATTCTTAAAATAGTGTTTGTTAAAAAACGTAAATAACGCAATGGATGTTGTAAACCTGTCAATTTTTTTTTTAATAGTTATAGCACTAGGCTTGACTACAATCCCGCCTGATGGTAAGCAGTAATGGAATCGTTTATGGTAAGGCGCGCTAGTTAAACTTAAAAAAACTTAGTGAATAGGAAGGAAGACGGCAGTTGAGCGAGGTGATGCAATGTTAAACCCAACAGCACGACCAACGATGCTGCGCCAGAGGGAGATTGATCTGAAGACCTTTGTTATGTTTGTTATGTATGCTTTGTTATGTTGATATCATGTAAAGATGCCATCATCTTTACATGATATCAAACGATATTGGAAGGGTTTTTTAATTCTATCTCTTTATGTTAGGAAGTTATGAGGAAAAACACCGCCTGTGATAGGCTACTATCATACTAGTCGCACAGAGATATTGAAGACATTTATCGGATTTTAGCAAGAAACGAGTAGTTATTAACGTATGTAGTCTAGTGCCACGTTTGTTATGATTTTATTTTAAGAAACACACGAAACCGAAAATTTGGTACCAATTTTTTGACTAGGTATTTTATTTTGAGTTGAAACCCTTCCGTTATCGTTTGATATCATCTAAAGATGCCATGCCCTTGATATGTATATACCCTTTTTGTTACACGTTGTATACAATCGAGGCTGCTGGCGATCATTTTCAGGATATTGTTGGAGCTGTCCCGAACTAATGATAATATATTAGGTACTTACCTAATTAGCCTGAACACATCTAAACTTCGTTCAACAGAAAGTATTACAATTGCACAACAAATATGAGACTGATTAGTCTTGAACGAAGTTTAGATAAGTATTTCTAAGTAACAGTCAGGCTCATTAGCGATGAACTTACTGCGCTCGATTAAATTCCTAAAGTTCGCCCTAAGACGAAATGACTAACAGTCGCTAAGCTTGAAAATGGCAGTGGTCTGCTCCTTGACTTAGATTGAAAACTTTACTCGACTTCAGCATCTGCTTCAGGACGTCATACTCAGCAGTATTGATTGCGACCAAAGAGGCTAAGAAAATGTTATATCTCCTATTTTATATAAAATTGACCTATCGCAGTGTTTGCCCTCAAACTCTTCCTAAACCGCTGAACCGATTTTAATGAAATTTCGTATATACATTCGATATGCTTGAGAATACGTTTTATCAATTTTTTAGATTCATAAGTGCCAATTTCTACCTTTTTTTTTGTCGAGCGTCGCAGCTTACGCGTTAATTTTATAAATACGTAAATGAACCTCCATTATAACTCCGCAAAAATTATGCGGAGGCGGAGGCGGAAGCGAAGATACGATTTCTTGCGGAACTTCCGCAGTAACGGAAGCGGAGGCGAAGCTACGTTACAACCCTAGTTCAGTCTTTTTGGAGGAGAAACAGCTGAACCGATTTCAATGAAATTTTATATGCATATACAGTAGGACTGAAAATTGGCTGCTATCTATTTATCATAGCCCTGAGTGATTGTTGTCCACTCCTAAAAAAATTTGAGCATTTTTTTAATATGACATTTAAAAAAATACACACCGTCCTAAACTTTTACCTTTCTACGATCACTACAATCTTGTACAATCAAATCAATCAATCAACACAATACAAACTTGTAGCATTCAATGCCGCCAAAACACAGGCGTGTCTCTTCAGCGCCAAACGGAGCCCGTTCACCTTGGCCCCTACTTCTCGGAATGTACCCTTGAAGTGTACTGGCTGCCTTCGGCTTTTGGGAGTTGAGATTTCCTAGATTCTAAACTTTGGGCGGTTCATTGGGTCCAAGGCCAAGGTGGCTGCCAGGAAGCTTGGCGTTATCGCAAAGGTCCGGCGATACTTCACACCAGTGTACAAAGCACAGATTTGTTATTAAAATACAGGGGTGTTTTAATAGCGATTCAAATATAATCCATACTAATATTATGAATGCGAAAGAAACTCTGTCTGTCTGTGACGCTTTCCCGCTTAAACCTCTCAACCAATTATGAAGAAATTTGGCACGGACAATCTATAGACCCTGAGGAAGGACATAGGCTACCTTTTATTGAAAAATTTGATATTCCCGAGGGAAATCTAAAAAACGCGTTATAACCGAATTCCACGCGGGCGAAGCCGCGGGCGAAAAGCTAGTATTCCCTATAAATACATAATGTTTATGGCAAAACGTTTGCTGGTTCATAACCATCATGCTAGGGCGTATTAATGTAAAATTAATGGTAGGCCATTAAGAAGCTAACAAATTACGCGAACAAACGTAGCCCTCTGGCTGCCTCTTAGTTCTTCAAGCATGACAGCCCACGGACAGTATTTAACACACAAGTCTGGATACTCATGTAAAATTCAACAGCACTGTCTCACTTTCTTTGTTTCCTTTCCTAATATTTTCGCCGGAGCATGGCGCTCGCTCGTGAATTCTTCAGTTAATAGAATTGCACGCTTATAATTCCAAGATATTTTTACTGCTTAGCCACGACTGTGTTTTCCCGTAACTAGTAAATAAAAGAAAAAGCCGGCCAAGTGCGTGTCGGACTCACGCACAAAGGGTTCCGTACCATTGATTTATGAAATTAAAGGATCTAAGTTATTTGTATGAAAGATTACGCGGTAATAAGCGGTTTAAGATTTACGAGGTATTAAAAAAAAACTACTTACTAGATGTAGTTCAAAACAATTTTCGTTGGTAGTTTTTATAGTAATGTACATCATATGTTTTTTTTTAGATTTTTCTATTTCTGACCTTTGCACCCATTGGGTTAAAATAATGGTCTGCAGTAAATTTGATGATGAAGACCATAGGCAGTTGAGGGAATACTTACGGGTAAAAATTAAAGTAAACAAAATTACGTTGTTTCCCAACTATATTTGCGTCAGCTTCCAGTGTGACCGGATGCAACTGAATACATAGCACTTTTAACAACTAAAAAGTGTAAAATAAAAACTTTTTGTATAAAAAAACAACCGACTTCTAAAAACCACTACAAAATGAAAAATATTTCGGATGTCGGTGTCAAAAATGAATATACAAAACCAAAGACACCGACTTCCGAAATTAGTTATTTTTCACTTTGTAGTGGTTTTTGGAAGTCGGTTGTTTTTTTTGTAAAAAATTTTTTTGAAGATCTATCCATAGATACCCCACACGTCTGTGTTTGATGAAAAAACATTTTTGAGTTTCAGGTCTAAGTATGGGGAGCCCCCAATATTTATATTTTTTTTTATTTTTGCATCAAAATCTTAATGCGGTTCACAGAATACATCTACCTACCAAGTTTCAACAGTATAGCTCATATAGTTTCGGAAAAAAAATGGCTGTGACTTACGGACGGACAGACGGACAGACAGACATGACGAATCTGTAAGGGTTCCGTTTTTTTTCCATTTCGCTACGGAACCCTAAAAATGGTTTCACGTCATTGTGGAACTGTAGCGATGTGAGATTGTCGTGAGTGAATCTTAGCTGTGGAAGGAAGTTGGTGTTATCAATATTTTTACTCTCATGAAGATGGAGTTTAACTGATTGATTGTAGAATAATCATTGACAGCCTCCGTGGCGTAGCGGTAGCGGACGCGGCCGCTGCGCAAGGTTGCGCGGGTTCAATCCCCGCACAGTGCAAGTATTTGTATGCATGAATATGAATATTTGCACTGGTCTGGTCGTGCCTTGGCAAGCACGTTAAGCCGTTGGTCCCGGTTGCCATACCAACATCTAGTGGCAGTCGTTACGGGTTGTTGGAGCCCTCAAAAGTCCAACAATTGGTCTAACTGCAATGCTTCGATGTCGCCTTTGGGTTGTGGAGGTCAGACTGCAGTCGCTTCACGGAAAATGTCGAAGTTTTGCCATATCAGCAGTTGGACTGGTAAAGCGGACACCAGACTCCAAAGCTGAAAAGGCTTCGGATGCGACTGGGATTAACGCTGAGATGATGATAATTGTAGAATAATTATCATACAAATATTTGTTCCACGCGGGAATCAAAATCGCTACACACAGCGCTGCAGTCAATAGCTTAAAAGAGAACTCTAGTGGTGCTTTCTCTATACTAACATATTCCGCTGTTTTCTTCGTGGATAATGCTTTTAGAGCATTTTTTTTCTACAATTTTACACCGTGATTATACGTGCCCCTATCATTTGATTTTTTACGAAACTTAATAAAAGAAATACGATACTTCAAAATCGCGAAAAATAAACCATTTTTACCGTGATGTTCAGGTGACTACTAGACAAACCTGATAAGTTTTTGACAAAAAAGAAAATAATAGAAGCATAGGTATACTTTTCCTCTAAATTTTGATAATTGAGATCTGTCGTGTTTTGAAAAAGAAAACAGCGGAATACGAAACGTCTTTAGATCAACGTTTTTGTAGGTAAAATCAGCATCAGTTGCAACTGTTCCTTTCGCACTTTACCGGGAGAGGTTGGAAACAGCGTGACGGCAACAGATTCTTCAAATACCTATTTTCCAAATTCCTCGGCACTCGAGTCCCCTCTTAACCACTACGCTGACCGTGCAGTTAAATCTAGTCATTCCTAGAACCTCAATTTATAGGGGAAATATTTCTAACGACCAATAAAAATTGGAATGAACAAATTAGCTTCGTTATATCGTAAATTGAACATATTTGTTTCGTATATTAAATCATACAAATAAGTTAGAAAAAACAACTCGATGTATAAAACTAATTAAATGAGAAATTGCTTTTCGCATGTAGCTTATTTTCCTGTTACAGGCATTCTCCTGACAGATGTAATGGGCAATCTAAATAAAACTCCAACGTTCATCGAGATGTATCTCTTTGGTAAATAAATAGGAAAAAATACTGAGCAAAATAAATAGGAAAAACATCCGACTATTGGATTGACAAGTCTAATTTATCATGTCATTCCTTTTTTTTCCTTATTTCGATATTTTATTTACAGTTGATTTGATTACAGATAGCATCGAACAGTGTAACATCGTCTATTTGGTATGTCATCTTGATAAGATGCAACGTCATTAAATGCTGGCTTCTTATAATGTAAAAACTTCATATTTTAGTAACTAAACCTTGTCTTTTTGTTAACTGAGCCTACCCTTTTTGTTCCTCGAAATGGAAAAACCTCATGGATGTCCGGGGTCTGTCAATTGTTTAGTTTTCAATGTCAAATTGTCTAATTTATCATATCATTTCTATTTTTTTTTCTTGCCCAGTATTTTATTTACACTCTGATTTGGTTACAGATAGTATTGAATAGTGTAACATCGTCTCTTAGGCCGCTGCCTCGAATTTTGCGGGCAGCGGGACGGCGGCGGCGGCGGGTAGTGTGCGGCAAGATCTTATGCATACAATCAAACGGACCGGTTCTCGAAAACAGCGGCGCGGCAGAGGGACGGCGGCGGGTAGGGAGCGGTGTACTTCTCGCGCTCGAATCTTGCGGGCGGCGGGCGGGCAGCGAGCGGTGATCGAGCGATAGGAATAAATTTGAATCAAAAAAATGTTGCCGCTTTTGTTCAGACATTTCTTTCGCGAATAAAAACAAATATCTCGTCGACACAATCGTGAACACAACACTACGCGGCTATAGTGACGCGCGATCTGCCCGCTAGTTTCGAGAACGGGTCTTCGATGCCCGCTCGGCTCCCGCGCCGCTGCCGCCACCGCCCCGCTGCCCGCAAGATTCGAGGCAGCGGCCTTAGGTCTCTCATCTTGATAAGATGCAACCTCATTAAATGCTGGCTTCTTATAATGTTATTCACTCTTCATAATTTAGTAACTGATCCTTGTCTTTTTTTTAACTGAACCTAGCCTTTTTTTCCTCGAGGTGGAAAATCCTCATGGATGTGAGGCGGGGTTTGCTAATTGTCTAATTTTCGATTTCAATTGTCAAATTTGTATAATTAATCATTCCTTTATTTCCTTATTCCAGTATTTTATTCACAGTGTGATTTTATTACAGACAGAATTTAACAGTGTATAACATCGTCTATTTGGTATGTCATCGTGATAAGATGTCTCCAGATCAATCTCCCTCTGGCGCAGCATCGTTGGTCGTGTTGGTGTACTCACTAAGATTTTTAAGTGAATAGGCTGAATAAACTTGCTCGCTTTACCATCAACGATTGCGTCACTGCTTACCATCAGGCGGGATCGCGGGCAAGCACTAGTTGTTAATTAATTTAAAAAAATGACATCTGCCTAGCTGTTTCTCAACTATGTTCGGGTCAGCCTCCAGTCTAACAGCAATCAGCTGAATACTAATATTTTACATGGACCGAGTACCTATCTGACCTCCACAACCCAGTTACTCGGTAATACGATACCCCTTAGCAAGACACCAGACCAGATGACCAGATTTTCGGACTTCTGATGACCTGTAACAACTGTCAAATACCAGCCACAAATGACAGCCGGGACAACAGTTAAACGTGCTTTTCGAGGCACGGAAGGTCACCCATCCACAGATTAACAGCGACAAATGTTGCTGAACCTGTTCGATCGACGTGTGTCACTGTAATTATTCAACCACGAGCCCCTCCTCGTGATGTACGAGTAAGTAAACCCATAATTTTCGTTCTACATAAGCACTAGAAAGGCTAACCTCTCTAATGACTGTGTTTGAACCACTAACCCGACATTATAAACCGAACAATAAGTAATAAACCAACAATGCTGATTATATTATCTCGTCGCTGATTAGTTTATAATCCAACTAAGCCATCAACAAAAGTTATTAACTTTGACCGTAAAAGTTGTACCCTCAAACTGGACGAATGGGAATATTCGTATTCTAGTAGGTAATATTTAAATGAAATAGCTTTTAAAATTATCGCATAATCTGTTCCCACAGCTTGAACAAGGGTCCTTTTAGTGAAAGGGAGTTTAAAGTTGTAATCTACCACGCCGACAGAGTCTGGGTGGGTAGACGAGTGATAATTAATTAATTAATTGTCTTGGAATATGTTCCAAGATATGCGAGTGAGATTATTCAACGACATTCAGTCAGGTCATTACGTGGAAACATTGTAAAGAATCGGTGATGGGAAAATAACAGTAGATGCAGAGGGAATAATTACTTTAAGGGAAGAGTTTTGTAACGTTGTAGGCAGCGAATCGGAGTTGGTAGGAAAAATTCTTACTGACTTACACGATAATATTCATGATGACCGATGGCTCTGCGAACGCGCAATATTAGCACCTAAAATTCTTTGGAATTATTTGAGGTGCCTTCTCATTAATTAATATTAAAAGTAGGGGTTGCGATGATGCTTCTGCATAATCTCGATGCCCCTAGACTGTGTAATGGTACCAGGCTGCGTGTCACTCAGCTTGGGCGGAATATTCCTCCCAGCAAAAGGTGATATTGTACTCATTCCTCGGATTCTAATTATTCCAACAGACCTCCCATTTCAATTTCAATTAAAAGACTTCAATTTCTTATAAGGGTTTCATTTGCAATGACCATTAATTAGGCTGAGGCACAAGGTGAAACTCTAAGGGATGCTGGAGTACACTTGGAAAAATAATGTTTTTCGCATCTCATCATCATCAACCTTTTTTATCGTCCCACTGCTGGGTACAGGTCTCCTCTCATACAGAGAAGGATTGAGCGAAATCACGACGCTTGCTACATGCTGGTTGGCCTCAAGATGTTTGTTTTCACCTTCAGTCATTGGTATCCAAGGTATACTTAGAAAACACATATAACTTTAATTGGTACTTGCCTGACCTGGAATCGAACCCGCGCACTCATACTTGAGAGGCTGGTGTTTCAACTACTAGGCCACCACGACTTTTTTCGCATGGTTAGCTATACATACATATATATATATATATATATATATATATATATACTCGTATATATATATCTAGAAAATCTGCATGTTTTTGCTCCCCAAGGTAAAACATATAATATAGTTTACCGCTCAATTTTGTTTTAACCACTCATGGTGTATGTGGTAATGCGAAAGTAACTCCGTCTGTCTGATGTTCTTTCACGCCTAAACGCCGAAGAACGTAGTTTGAGTCCTGGATAAGCAATATTTTACTGCGAGAGAACTTCTTATTCCCACGGGAAAATCTAAAACGCGCGATATAACCGAATTTTTCTCGGTGGTAGGCCATAACAACGGTTGCCGGCAGAAGTTACCACCCACCAGGCAAAGTCTTGCCGCCAAGCGATTCGTCGTGTTCCCGCATGATGTCTGGTGAAGCCGTACGGAGGACGTGTCTGAGCAGTTTTGTTGCGATGTGTGGCGGGTACGATGCGCCAAATGTTGTTATGTCGGGAGTTTGGTCGCGGAGAGTCTCCAGATCAATCTCGCTCTAGCGCAGCATCATTTGGTCGTGTTGGTCTTGGGTTTAACATTGCATCACCTTGCTCAACTGCCGTCATCCTTCCTATTCCTAAGTTTTTTAAGTGAATAGGCTTAATAAACTAGTGCGCTTTAACATCAGCGATTGCATCACTACTTACCATCACGCGGGATTGCGGTCAAGCGCTGGTTTATAATAATTTTAAAAAAAAAGAATTCCATGCGGCCGAAGCCGCGGACGGCAAGCTAGTTTATAATAAGCGTTTGGTACAGGTTTCGGCATTCTTCTTTTATTGCAATCGGTTCAGTAGTTTTGGCGTGAAAGCCGGACAGACAGACAGACAGAGATACTTTCGCATTTATAATATTAGTAGGGATTAAGAGAAAATTCGACGTAATTTTTCATTTTGCGCGTAATAATCATGTGGACGAGGCATACATATATAAATACATACTTATTTCTATTCCAGAAGGAACTTATTTTTTTTTTTTTTCTTTATGTATTGGCAGTGTGCCAATACATAAAGAAAAAAAAATAAGTTAGTAACTATATAGGAAAAAAACTTGTAATGTACGCATTGTAATGTATGCATACGTACACATCTATTTACACTTATTATTACTGCACTCATGCTTGTTTTCATTCATCCCTCAAAATACGCATGCTAGTACTATTAGGTGCTATTCTGATTATTTTCCACGACACCAAGACTCATTATTTATCTACAATTAGCTGAAAATCTTAGGTCGATTTATTAAGCCGCATTATATAAATGTTTTATTTTATTTAAAAAAAAAATATAATATCGAAGAGTAAAATATAAAATAAATTAAAACTTATTTTCGTGCTTAAAGAATGTATATACGAAATCTCATTAAAATCTGTTCATCCGTTTTGGAGGAGTCTGAGGACAAACACTGTGACAGTAGAATTTTATGTAATAGAAGATGATGATGAAGATTTTTTTTAATAATTATAAACTAGTGCTTGACTGCAACCCCGCCTGATGGTAAGCAGTAATGCAATCGTTGATGGTAAAGCGCACTAGTTTATTAAGCCTATTCACTTAAAAAACTTAGGAATAGGAAGGATGATGGCAGTTGAGCGAGGTGATGCAATGGTGATAATGATGGTGGTGATAAATGGTGGTAATGGTGGTGGTGATAATCTTATTAGTTCTAAAAACTTTTCAGTACTTTCATCTCAATCATTTCTATGACTTATCTCTTTTCATTTCGATAACGTCTATTATTTTGTCACTTAATATCTACAATGGAGAAAGTTGCCGATTATTTTTGAGTACTCATTGCAATTGATAGAAAGTGAGTGCACTTGAGATTGACAATTCAATAACGGCTGGTAATGTGACAACGTTATTTTTTACTTGACTTCCAATTAGCCTCAATGATTTGCTTCCTAAGTGTGGGATTTTAGATAGCAAAGCTAATTTTGTATGCCCGTAGAAAGGCAAAAGTGGTGGTCAACCAAAAGTGGTTCTAATGTTAAAAGCGAAAGGTTCAAATTTGCGTGACATAGACGTATATGGTCGTAAATATTGTCTAGATTGCTTCGCAATGCGAATGCGTAAAATGTTCCAAAATTAATTTTATTCGAACAAGAACAGCCACAATATAGGCTTATCGATTTTTTATGATACTATCGATAATTTTCACTCGATGTGTCGATATTTTTAGGCAAATTTTAATTTATACATTATTTGATAATGTCAATATGTATAAAACACCAAGTAAATATAGATTACGCATTAAAATCTATATATTTATTGAGGTGCCGATATAAAAAAGGCCTTAATAATTATGATATTAACAATATTTTTTCATTCCCCATGCTAGGAAAGTACCTAGTGTTGTCTAGTCTCCCTAGAGAGGGTAAAGTTTATACGAATTATTTCCCACCTAAGGGCCGGAATCACATTTGCTCCGTGGTCGGAATGAACTTTAAAAATAGAACTGCTGGTAGCTGTGAAAAGTTTTATGTAAAAAAAGATACTGCGGGCATGTGAGTTTCTAAACAGGCAGTGTGAACTTAGCGCAAACTTCTTTGAGCCAAATAAACCGCAACAATTACGCCGTGAGTTCCATATTTAAAAAGTCACCATAAATTGGCGCGATTCTAATCTGCTATGTATCTGTGACGAAATTCAAAAAAAAAAATGTTCAAATAAAGAACTAGTTTTATTTTCCTCATATAATTAAAATGAAAAGTAGAGTTTATATGACGCGTAAATGACTCAAGTCCTAGTCGAATTATAGCCGCCATTGCTGTGACCCTAGGTTAACAATCTACTATTAATTATTATCGACGATAATAAACATGGATTTGTAATTAAGTTGGACCCGTGACGTAGGTACCTATATCGATGTAAAGAAGAAAATATTTTTGTACTAAAAAAATAAGTTCGTTTTTTTGTAAATTCCTCCCAATTGCGGAATCCTTCAATGTGCGTGGTTGGATCCGCACATGTTTTTAATATATTATACCTATCGTAAGCTATAATAATACCTACCTAATTTTTTTTTATTGTCGATCACTTTCGCGGCTCTTTTACAATCAGATTTTATCTCCATTTGCTTTCATTTTCGAGTACACGCAATGAATAATATAATATTACAACAAAAATTTCGGTAATAATTCTCTAAATATCGTAGGAAGTACTGTTCATGCAAATATCGTTCAACCTGAAAGACCTATTTATATATCCTTTGATGTTATTTCTATTGCCACTGAACCCACGTTTGTTATATATAAAAAGGAACCATTAAGGCATAACATAAGAGGGGTTTACCGACCGACTTTGGTACTTTGATACGTGCTTGTTTCCGGCGGGTTCAAAGCCAACTAGGTAAAATTAATGTCAATCCTTGAGCATATACTTACAGTCTTACATACATAAGAACCATGTTACATACAGAAGATGTAGTAAATGATTCTTTCACATTATACATAGCAAAAATTTAATACTTAGTTTTTTATTTGCCTTTTTTTTTGTATTGTGGCACTAGTTATGACTTTGTGCCAATTTCAAGTGAAATAAAAATTTTCAAAAGTTCTTCTTTCTTTCTCTTATGGCTTTGCACGGTTTGTGCATTTAGCCAATGTCACGTAATGAATTATTCATGTCGAAAAAGACGGCCGCGCGAACCGAACACGGAGGAAGTTTTGGTGCAAAGCCATGATGTGGCCACTATGTTACAATATTTCACTGTTCTTTATGAATTATTCACTTAATGCACTTTTTACTACATAAATCACGCGTTTTTATTTAGTAAACGACACTATAAATAATTTAAAAGTCCAATGAAAAATGAGCGTGGCACTCATCTTAGCTTCCCGCCAAAACCTCCAATTTGCCTTTATAAAACTGTTATTGTAATAGACAGACTTGTAAGCAATTGCAATACTACCCTGCACTTTAATTGCGTAACAGACCATTTCTATCAGTTGGAATCATTTTAAAGCTTATTGCTATTCCATTGCTCCCTATTTTCGAAAATTTGTCTGCTCAACAATGTAAATAACGCAATGAATGTTGTTGAACTGTCTAAATTAAACCGATTGCTACTGATAGTGTGCTGCGCAATTCCCTTGCTGGTCTCAATAAGATCTAGGTACTAAAAGATTATTTAAAATTACACCTAGTAAAAATTTAATTCTAAGTTATTTATTTACCTTTATAAAACAGTTACCGTAATCTACAGACTTGTAAGCAATTGCATTGCCACCCTGGTCTCAATGTCTCTTTTCGTTTCCATTTATTGGTTATCTAACAAACCCTCCTATCTTCAGTCTCTTAATAAACATTTAATAAGAACTCTACTCCATCCGTCTTCATTACAACTTTCTCAATGTACTGATTACCTATATTTCAAAGCCTTTAAATATTTTCTCATACAAGAACGTAATATTCTTTACCAAACTCGCCTAATTGTTTGTAACAAGTTAGAACAAAGTTGATCAACGCCTGCCGTAATACGGCACGTATACCTTGAATTTAAAAGTTGTTGCCATACAACTTTAACCAGGCGCTCGAACAAGAACACGGGAAGTTTTGTGTAACCTTGTTATTTTATTTTATTAATGATATTTAACACTGGTGTGAAAACATTATTTTCTTTTTATGCATTGGATATACCTGTTAGTCTATTTTTGTGAGCATTGCATTAATCTAAAATGTCATCATCATCAACCTGTTTACCGTCCCACTGCTGGCCACAGGTCTCCTCTCATACAGAGAAGGATTGAGCGTAATCACCACGCTTGCTCAATGCGGGTTGGCGATTTCAGACTTAAGTCCAGGTTTCCTCAAGATGTTTTCCTTCACCTTCAGTCATTGGTCTCCAAGATATTCTTAGAAAGTACATATAACTTTAGAAAAGTTACATTGGTACTTGCCTGGCCTGGAATTGAACCCGCGCACTCATACTTGAGAGGCTGGTGTTTTATCCACTAGGCCACCACGACTATAATGAAAAAAATTTACGATCTAAAATGTAGTTTCTTGAAGATTCCTGCATGTTTGCAACTGCGATTTTGCTATTTAATTACATAAGGCGCTAGCTGCAGTCTACAGTTTCACCCACATAAGTTTTGATCCCGTGGAAATATCGAGGTGAAAATCTTATCCGGGTCATGAACTACCCGCGTGCCAAATTTTATCCAAATCCATTCAGCCGTTTTAGCATGACAGCTTAACAAACAAACGTACAAAAATCCAATATTTTCTCTATAAATTATTAAGTGCTAAAACTAGCTGTTTTTTTCCGTTTAAAATTGAATAAACCTTCATATTCTTCATTTTTTACAAACCAAAAACGACTACAGAATGCATACAGAGTTCGCCAGAAAATTTTCCAACGTCTTATCATTATCAGAGGAGAAGTTATGGTAATAAAACATTTTTATTGTTTCGTATTATTTCGTTGCTCGTTACTATCACTTACAAAACCTACCATTTCATAACAGAGGCAAGATTGATACACACGGCCATTAAATATCTATTATCACAAAACATACCCTCGTAGGTGAACCGAAAAGGAAATCGTCCAATTCCTTGGGGAAGGCAATAAGCATCCCACATTACGACCTCCTTCCATTTGTAAGTAGCAATCATGTAGTTTCTAGCGACTGCTATTATGTATGGCTTGGTACCTACCTATTATACAGTATATTAAATAACAGAGGGCGTTCCCTTAAACTCGTTAATATATATCATTAATAGATTAAAATTAAAATATCAGCATAGAAAAATAAGCATAAAAAAATCCGAATGAAAAAAAATTCTAATTGGAAATAAATTTGAAACCTCCTGTTTTAAATCAAAATAGTAGTCGTCATGTATAAATAAATTGCGACGTTGCCGTCTTTCATGTTCGCGTGTACAGTGTGTTTCTTTTACATGTCAATTTAAAATTTTTATTGAATATTTTCATATTGGAAAAAATTTTAAAACATTTTGTTTTCGAATGGAAATATTTTTTTAGCATGTATGTATGCTATACTATTTCGGGTTAACGGGAACGCCCTCTGTTAGTTAACATACTGTATATGTTTACTTGTGCATAGAAACTAGATTATTTTTTAATTTGTTGCCCTACACTAGGAGCTTCTCCTGTATCGTGGGTACGTTTATAAACATATAAACTCACATTCACAAACAGCCGGACCCGGAACAACTACTTATTTTTTCCTTACGGGAATCGAACCCGCGACATGCAGCGCAGCAGTCAATAGCTTATCCCCTATGCTAACCGTGCAGTCAGGATTTAGTCAGTTTGTATAAAATATTAACAACTAAAATCTAGAACGGTTTATAAATGTTCTATTCTTGCAGATTGTCCAGTTTGATCACCTAAGGAAGTGCCTTAAATTGAAACTGAGCACTGCTGTATATGCAAACTGAGGCGGTAGTGTGCTGGACATGATTGTCGAAGTACCCATAACCGGTGGAGACACCCCCCAGCTAGTCATCATCATCAACCTTTTTATCGTCCCACTACTGGGCACGGGTCTCCTCTCATACAGAGAAGGATTGAGCGTAATCACCGCGCTTGCTCAATGCGGGTTGGCGATTTCAGACTTGAAGTTCAGCCCCCTAATCGGCGAACACATGTTTGTCAAATGATTGCGACTAGTTGGGATCGTTTGGAACGAATGGACCAATGAGCGGTCCGAACGATCCCAACTGTTGCCAACTAGTCGCAATTATTTGACAAAAATGTGTTCGCGGATTAGGGGGCAGGTGGTTTCCTCAAGATGTTTTCTTTCAACTTTTAATAAGTCATTGGTGTCCAATATATACTTAGAAAGTACAATATATAACCTAGAAAAGTTACATTGGTAGGTACTTGCCTGACCTGAAATCGGACTCGCACACTCATACTTGAGAGGCTGGTGATGGTTGGTCTAGGCTAGTAGTATACTATGAAGTACCTAGGATTGGTGCTCGACAGCCGGTGGGACTTCGGCCCCCACTACCGGCGGCTGGCGCCCAAGTTGTTGGGGGCGGCTAGGGCACTTTCAACGTTGCTTCCCAACCTGGGGGGACCGAGCGCCGCTTGCAGGCGGCTCTACATGGGAATAGTGCGATCGATGGCCCTGTATGGGGCCCCGGTGTGGGCTTCTGACCTGACGGCCGGCAGCATCGCTGTACTGCGAATACCGCAGAGAGTGATGGCCGTCAGAGTCATACATGGGTATCGCATGATCTCCTATGAGGCGGCCTGCCTACTGGCTGGAACCCCGCCCTGGGACCTGGAGGCGAAGGTCCTGGCGTCACTGTACCGGTGGCGTGAGCAGGCGCGAGAACGGGGCGAACGGCAGATGCAGCGGCAGCTTGAGCAGCGTCGGTCGCAGCTCAGCGAGGTCCTGGTGGCGAAATGGCGGGACAGGCTTTCACGCCCTACCGCCGGCCTCACCACCATCGAGGCCATCCGGCCGGTACTGGCGGACTGGCTCGGGAGAAGGCATGGCTCCCTGACGTTTCGGGTGACGCAGGTGCTCTCGGGGCATGGTTGCTTCGGAAAGTACCTGTGTCGCATAAACAGGGAGCCGGACGCCCGGTGTCACCACTGCGTCGACTGCCGGGAGGATACGGTGCAGCATACGCTGGCAGAGTGTGCCGCTTGGGAGGAGCTGCGCCGTGTCCTCATCTCTGAAGTAGGCAGTGACTTATCGCTGCCGGCCATAATCAAGTCGATGGTCGGCAGCGAAGAGTCCTGGGATGCGGTAGTTTCCTTCTGCGAGACAGCTGTTTCGCAGAAGGCGGAAAGGGAGAGGGAGATCTCGTCCTCTCACCCGACCCGCAGCAGGCGTACCGGGCGTCGTCGGAGGGCGGATAACGCCCTCTTCCAGCCCCCCTAAATGGGTCCAGGGGCGATAGACTCGACTCCGATAGACTCGGATAGACAGTATTAGTTCTCGCAGCCCCCGGTGTAGGTGTGAGACGGAACAACTGGGTGGTTTTTAGTCAGTAAGAGTCTGACAGACCCCGTCGCCCGCCCCAGGGCGGCGGAAATCCATGATTTTACGTAAAAGTAACTCCGTCTGTCTGTCTGTTACACTTTCCCGGTTAAACCTTTCAACCGATTTTGATGAAATTTGACACAGACAATCTTTAGATCCTAAGAAAGAACATAGGCTACTTTTTATCCCGTAAAAAATTGATGTTCCCGAGGGAAATCTAAACAGCGCGATATAACCGAACTCCACGCGGGCGAAGCCGCGGGCGGAAAGCTAGTGGTAATTATATTTTCTCTTTATATAAACTATAGAAAAATTAAACAGTGCTTGGTGTTTTTAATTGAATTGCAGTAAAAATTGACTAGAAATAATTAGAATCTTATCACGAAATATTAAAACTCGATTCGACATGCCCTAACTTTGACCCCTAGGCTTTTGAGTGCTGATATATGATCTAAACTTGTTTGAGCGTAATACTGGCTGGAAATTGATTTAATTGAATGAATTGGTTTGATTACTTTGTTATCGATATGTCCTTAACAGTTAACCATTTCACTAATAGCACAAAGAAAGGAAAACGAAGAGAATTTTGCCAAAAAATAGAAAGTAACGATTCGAATAGGGAAGGTACATTGTTAAAACCTATTATCCTCAAACCATCTTAAACTCACATCTCAGGCCAATATAGAAGCAAATATAGAAAATATTTGTTATAACTTTTCATCAAAACATACATAGGGAAAAATAAATCAAGAAAAGGACTGAATCACTAAACCATATTGCAGAGCCTGCGCTAAAGGAACAAGATAATATTTTTCCATCTAGATGCCAAGGAGGTTGAATAATAGAGAAAAATGTGTCAGTATACTTACATACAGATGAATCCGAGGTTGAAATATGTAGGGGAATAAATCTCCCTAAAGCCTGTTATACTTTCTCTGTGAATATTGATATCGTTCATTCTAGCGATGGGCCACGTTAGGCCACCCTCTGAAGGATCACATTATGTGATGCGTAAAGGTTTGATGGTTTGAACCTAAGCAAATATTTGTGTAGTTAAAAGGTGTGAATATTTGTGTGCGCCTTACAAAAGGTTGAAGAGGAACTACCTTCTAACTCTCAACTATCCTCTTTTTACCTACAGCCTCCCTAAAATTTTAACAGTAACGGTTAGATGGTTTCTCTCGGCAAATATTTGGCTAGTAAAAAGGTTCGGATACAAATTTCCGTGTGGACTCTAAGAAAAATTTAGGGGACAGATCCTAATTTTCATATTTTTCATGCTCCTGATAAATGACTTCGTCCCTATATCATAAATTTACAACGAATACAAAACCCCATTATAATAGAATAGAATACTCTTCATTATGTACACCATATAGATTACAGAACATAAATATAAAGATTTTACAAAGGGTCACACAATGGGCGGTCTTATCGTTAAGAGCGGTTTTTTACAGAGAACCTTTGGATGGAATACTAAGGGGAAGGACAGAGAAATAATGTAGGTAGTCTACAGTATACTATTTACATAGAGTGTACTATAAATATGTACGTAAAGTATATCATAGTAGTTTTTTTTTTATATATATTATAAACTAGCGCTTGACCGCAATCCTGCCTGATGGTAAGCAGTGACGCAATCGTTGATGGTAAGGCGCACTAGTTTATTAAGAGCCTATTCACTCTAGCCTTGAAGACACTCAAATTGTAGTCCGACGGAAACACCGCCGCTGGCAAATTATTCCAGTCCCTCGATGTACGCGGTATAAAGGAAGAGGCGAAACGCTTCGTCCGGATCGTAGAGGTGTTAACAACGTAAGGGTGGAAACCAGCCGTACGACGGGTCGTCCGCTGGTGGAACGGAGATGGGGGAATTAAATCATGCAATTCCATCGCACACTCCCCGAAATGCATCCTATAGAACACCGAAAGGCTGGCTACTCTACGCCTGTGCTCTAGGCTTTGGAGAGCAACTCGAGTTAGATCAGGGTCACCAATCAGCCTCTCTGCACGTCTCTCCACTGAATCCAAAGTGGCCAGGTGGTTTAAATAAATATCATACAACAGCATACAGTAGTCATGGTGGCCTAGTGGTTGAAACACCAGCCTCTCAAGTATGAGTGCGCGGGTTCGATTCCAGGTCAGGCAAGTACGAATGTAACTTTTCTAAAGTTATATGTACTTTCTAAGTATATCTTGGAATCCAATGACTGAAGGTGAAGGAAAACATCTTGAGGAAACCTGGACTTTAAGTCTGAAATCGCCAACCCGCTTTGAGCAAGCGTGGTGATTACGCTCAATCCTTCTCTGTATGAGAGGAAACCTGTACCCAGCAGTGGGATGATAAAAAGGTTGATGATGATGATACAACAGCAAATAAAATACATTAGATAAAGAAAACCCTGTCCGATCCTTGAAGGTATTTTTAGGTATCGATAACTGATTCTACTAATGCCTACAAAGTCGGGCTAAACTTAAAAAAAAATCCCCCTAAAAAAATAAATATTATTTAGTAAAAAGAGGTAACTTAAAACATGTGTGGTAGGCCATACAGGCGCGGGCGAAGAGGGGCAGGGCACGCGGCACGCGGCCGCATCGCTATTCGCTCGAAATTATACCGTTAGTTGGAATTAATTCGCGGAATAAAAAGATTATTTCAAAATTCACTAGTATTGTTACTATGATGATTATATAAAATTTTTTATTTGGCCATGTGTTTACCTAACCTTTATTATCCTTATGGGTCGGACGGGGTATTCTTTACATATTGTAGAATGATATGTTTAAAGAGAGAGAAAGTGTTTTTTTATGTGCATAGTTGTTGTTGGTATAATATTTCTATGAAGATATAAAAACATATAATCAGCTGTTCGTATATGTGACTTTAAATGTTTGTAAATGCATCCATGATATAGGACAAATTCCTAGTGTCAGGCAACTTTTTTCTTAAACAAAATATTACAAAAGTAATTTAAGGAAAAGGGCTTTTCGCCTCGCTTTGCATTTTTTGTATGTGTACTTTGAACTGTTAAAATTAGTACTTTTGAAGCATCGTAAAAAGGTTTTAATTTGAAATCCATAGACTTCTATGGCGGTCAAAAGGTTATTTTTTTTTAATTATTATTATAATCTATTGCTTGACCGCAATCCCGCCTGGTAAGCAGTGATGCAGTCGTGGATGGTAAAGCGCCAGTTTATTAAGAACCTATTCACTCTAGCCTTGAGGAAACTGAAATGGTAGTTAGATGGAAACGTCGCCTCTGGCAAATTGTTCCAGTCCCTCGATGTTCGTGGTATAAAAGATGAGGTGAAGCACTTCGTCCGGATCGTAATGGTGTCAACAAGGTAAGGGTTGATACTCGCCGTACGACGGATCGTTCGATAATGGAACGAAGATGGGGGAATTATGTCATGCAGTTCCCTCGCACACTCTCCGAAATGCATCCTATAGAACACTGACAGGCTGGCTACTCTTCGCCTGTGCTCCAGGCTTTGGAGACCGTTTTGATATACATATACCTAGTATAATAAGACAGCTTTTTTTTTTTTTGCAAATATGGGTACTGTACCTACTTGATGCTCATCATCATCATCATCATCTCAGTGTTAATCCCAGTCGCATCCGAGGCATTTTCAGCTTTGGAGTCTGGGGTCCGCTTTACCAGTCTAACTGCTGATTTTGGCTAAACTTCGATATTTTCCGTGAAGCGACTGCCGTATGCCTCCACAACCCGAAGGCGACATCGAAGCATTGCAGTTAGCCCAATTGTTGGACTATTGAGGGCTTCAACAACCCCTAACGACTGCCACTAGATGTTCTTATGGAAACCGGGACCAACGGCTTAACGTGCTTTCCGAGGCACGACCAGATGATGCTAATAGGAACTAATACTTCTTCTTCTTCTTCGGCTTGAAACGCGTGCTGAAAGAGTAGTTCGGTCACCATGATGACCTTTTTTCTAGCTTGACGATGACAATTTAAATGAACTGTACCCAGAATTCAGCTACGTGTTAGGCGCCATCATTTGTAGTCCTGTATACGTTACATGACCACAAATGATCGCAGGACAAGCACCACATTTACACTCCAACACCAATATGAGAATACTAAGGATTGGCTCGGATAATAAGAAATAATATTTACGAGTTGGAATGAAATAGACGATTCTAATAGGTTCAGTCATATTTTACCGCATGCAAAATTTACAAAGTAAATCGCTAGAAATAGGTGTAACCAGATGATACGCAACGCTAAACGCCGCCATATTTTCGAGAACATATCTTCCTCTTCACCTGCTGATATCTGGAAGTTACTTGGCACTCTTGGTATCGGCAGGCCACGGCATGTGGATTTTCCTAATTCAATTGGCCTTGATGATATCAACCGTCAATTCACAACCACAAGTCAATTGGATCCCCAAATATTGGCTCAGACGGTTGATTTCATTGCTGGCCTATCGAGTCCCCCCATAGAACCATTTCACTTCTCTCCAGTGACCGTGGACGAAATTAAAAAAATCATCTTGTCAATAACATCCAGGGCCGTGGGCTGTGATGGCATCAGCCGTAATATGGTTGTCTGGATCCTTGATTTCCTTCTCCCTCCGATCACCCACATCATTAACTATTCTCTAGATTCCAGTCAATTTCCATCCCTGTGGCGCATGGCTTATGTCCGCCCACTCCCTAAAATTTCAAACCCTTCCCAACCCAGTCACTTTCGTCCCATTTCTATTCTCCTATTCCTATCTAAAGTGCTTGAGGCCTGCGTACATAAGCAGTTCTCTGGGTTTATTTATCGGAACAGCCTCATCAGTCCCTTACAGTCTGGTTTCAGACCTGGGCACAGCACAGCCTCCGCTCTCCTTAAAGTGACTGGTGACATTAGAGAGGCTATGGAGGATACCAAAGTTACCGTTTTGGTATTAATTGATTTCTCCAATGCCTTTAACGCCGTCAGCCACGATATTCTGCTTGCTATTCTCTCTCACCTTATGGTTTCGTCCAAGGCACTGAAATGGTTCTCTTCTTATCTTCGGGGACGTCGGCAGTCGGTTCGCGTCGATGAGAGCACATCGAGTTGGCGTGACCTGGATGCCGGTGTTCCACAGGGCGGTATTCTTTCTCCATTATTATTCTCCATTTTCATTAATTTCTTAACTCACTGTCTTCGGTGTTCGTATCATCTATACGCTGATGATCTCCAAGTATATGCGGCTGAGCGGGTGGAATGTGTGTCGAACGCTATAGCGGAGGTAAACCAAGACTTGGAGGCTATCAAAGACTGGTCTGATAGGTTTGGGGTGTCAGTAAACCCCTTGAAGTGTCAGGCCATAATTATTGGAAGCTCACGTATGATGAGTAGGTTATCTCTTAGCTCTCTCCCTCCTCTTATCTTCAATGGTACCGTCATACCCATTACCCCCAATGTCAAAGATCTTGGTTTGCATATTGACTCGACGCTTAGCTGGCAACGTCAGGTTTCCTACATTAGTCAAAGGGTCCACGGTACCCTGCGTTCTCTGTATCGTCTGAGGAACTTTTTACCCGTTAAAACGAAAACCATGCTTGTGCAGACTTTGATCTTCCCTATAATCGACTATGGTGACGTGTGCTACTTTGATCTGAATGCGGCTTTGCTGGATAAGCTTGATAGATTGCTCAACAATGGGATCAGGTTCATATTCAATGTCAGGAAATATGACCATGTGTCGAGCTACAGGTCTGAATTGAAATGGATGCCCATTCGTCAGAGAAGAAATTTGCGCGCCTTGACCACGCTTTTCTCCCTTCTTAAATCACCCACTCCTCCTTCTTATCTTGTGACTCACTTCCAATATTTATGTTCTTCACACTCTAAGAATCTGCGTTCTTCTAACAATCCCCTCTTACTCTGTCCTTCACATACGTCTGACTTTGTTCATTCTTCATTTCACATTCAATCCATTCTTCTATGGAATGCGCTTCCTCTTGATATCAGGATGGCCGCCAGTCGGTTTGCATTTAAGCGGAAATTGCAGAGTTATTTTCGCAACAACTAGCGTAGAGTTATTGCTACACCCCTCTCCCAAATTTTAGTTTTTTTTATGTATATATTATAAGTATATATTTTGGTAATAGTATGTATGTATATTTAGCTTATTTAAGTATTTTTTTAATAATTATAGGGGCTTTCTTTTTCCTTTTGAAAGAAAATCAAGCTAAAGCACCTACCATCTTATCTCTTCACCACCTGGGGTTGACTGGTAGAGAATGCCTAAGGCATTAAGTCCACCTCTGTACATGTCATGTGTGCAAAAGAATAAATAAATAAAATAAATAAATCTAATTTACATACCAAACTGTTACAAACAACGTAAAACCAAATATATTAAGTTGGTGTTTATACCCCCACTTATCCCTAATTGGGTAACACACTATTATTCTCAATATGAAGCATATCTATACTAATATATAAAGCTGAAGAGTTTGTTTGTTTGTTTGTGCGCGCTAATCTCAGGAACTACTGATCCGATTTGAAAAATTATTTTTGCGTTGGATAGCCTATTAATCCAGGAAGGCTTTAGGCTATATACCTAACATCCCGCTATGACCAATAGGAGCAGAGCAGTAACAAAAAATATTCCGAAATCGGGAGCTAACGCAGCCGTACATGTTGCCAATAGGAGCTGAGCATGACTAGTTCCATGCGAACGAAGTCGCTGGCCATCTTTTGATGGAGTGTGTCAGGAACGAGTCTGAGAGAAATAGAATAATTAGAGAATTAGATATAAATAGGTTACACTTAGGCACATTTAATTATTTTCTTTCCCAGCCTTTGTCCCGTGAGGCTAGAATGATTTATTCTTTAGTTAATATTTAAGTTCATTTTTTGTTTAGAAATAAGTTTTTGTTATGTAACTTAAGATTAGTTTATGATGGGACTGATGTGAACTGTGTTCAAAAATCCCTTAAAATAAAGATAAAAAAAAAAAGAAGTCGCTGGCGGCCGCTAGTTGCTAATACATTGCTCCATATGTTCAAAAAATGTGTTAGCTCAATAACTTAAACCGTGCAATGAATGTTGTTTAACTGTCAAAATGAAATCTATTGCTACTGATAATTGCTGTATTACCAAGCAACATTTTCATCATCATCATCATCTCAGCGTTTATCCCGGTTGCATCTGCTGCTTTCGCGTTGGAGCCCGGGGTCCGCTTTCCTGCACATTCTCCTCCATTTCGCGCGATCTTTAGCATCGTGTGGTGAGAGATTGTTGGTACGCAAGCAACATTTTATTTAGTAGTAAATAAAATTTTTATGACACCCAATGAATACATTGTTGACTACACTGTAAAATGTGGCTTAGTCCATATTTTGTTTTTGTATAATTCACAGTTCGACGTTGTTATCATTTACATTCCTACATTATTCAGCGTTATTACGCTAATTTCAATTTACATATTCATCAATTCTGCCTGTAGATCTGTCCCTGGAATACAAAATGGCAACTGGCACTACATACTTTTGTTATTGTAATTAATCAAGTTATAATAATTGGTTCTGTGGAATTATTTATTAGGTTGAAGTGTTTGTTATATGTGTGTCTTGTTCACTTGGAACAGACTAAACTCATGTCGTCATCATCATCGTCATCAGCCTGTGGCAGTCCGCTGCTGGACATAGGTCTCTCCAATTTCACGCCATTCAACTCAATCTCATCCAGTTACTACCAGCCATCCCGCGAATTGTTCTCCAATGCCCTCGAGGATATGTTTAAGACGCTGGATTGGCAGGGTCGGGGCATTAACATCAATGGCGAGTACATCTCACACTTGCGATTTGCGGAAGATATCGTCATCATGGCGGAAACGCAGCAAGAGCTGGAACAAATTCTGGCCAACTTAGCTGACTCCTCCCAACGCATCGGTCTCCGGATGAACTTAGATAAGACCAAAATTATGTTCGATGAACGGGACCGGTTGCCGTAAATGGAATGTCGCTCGAAGTTGTTTCAGAATATGTGTACCTCGGGCAAACGTTGCAATTAGGGAAAAACAACTTCGAGAAGGAGGCAAATAGAAGGATCCAGCTGGGATGGGCAGCGTTTGGTAAACTTCGTCGGGTATTTTCGTCGCCCATACCCCAATGTTTGAAGACAAAAATCTTCAACCAATGCGTCCTACCCGCCATGACTTACGGGGCCGAGACGTGGACACTAACGGTCAGACTAGTCCATAAGTTTAAAGTCGCTCAGCGAGCTATGGAGCGGGCTATGTTGGGCGTCTCTCTGAAGGACCGCATCAGAAATGAGGTGATCCGACAGAGGACCAGAGTTACCGACATAGCTGAGAGGATTAGCAAGCTGAAGTGGCAATGGGCTGGTCACATATGCCGCAGGACCGACAACCGTTGGGGTAAACGAGTCCTTGAGTGGAGACCGCGTCTCGGCAAACGTAGCGTGGGACGCCCTTGGGCGAGATGGAGCGACGACATCAAAAAGGTGGCTGGTAGTGGCTGGCGGAGAACTGCTCAGGATCGAGCTTGTTGGCGTGCCATGAAGGAGGCCTATGTCCAGCAGTGGACGAGTGGGGGCTGATGATGATGATGATGATCCTGCGAAGAACGTCGTCGCTCTACCTAGCCTGAGGGCTTTCCACCTTACGTTTGCAGATTCCCGGTCTCCACTCAAGATCACGTCTACTCCAACGGTCATCAGTTCTACGGCTAATATGGCCGGCCCATTGCCATTTCAGTTTGCTTATTCTGTGAGCTATGTCGACAACTTAGGTTTCTTAGTATAGTAGGCCATAATATAGGCTGTTAGCGGAAGTTCCACCCATGAGACATAGTCTTGCCGCTAAGCGATTCATCATGTTCCGGAATGATGTCTGGTGCAGCCGTACGGAGGAGGGTCTAGGTAGTTGCGTTGCAATGTGTGCCGGGTACGATGCGCCAAATGTTGTGTCGGGAGTTTGGTCGTGGAGGGTTTCCAGATCAATCTCCCTCTAGCCCAGCATCGTTGGTCGTGTTGTTGGGTTTAACATTGCATCACCACGCTCAACTGCAGTCTTCCTTCTTATTCACTAAGATTTTTAATTGAATAGGCTTAATAAACTAGCACGCTTTACCATCAACTATTGCATCACTACTTACCATCAGGCGGGATTGCTGTCAAGCACTAGTTTATGATTATAAAATAAATAAAAACACCTAGTGGAGACTCCAAGAATTGCCCGTTCCATATTTCGCTAAGCGACCTTGAATTTGTGGATCAGCCGTACCGTGAGTGTGCACGTTTCTGCTCCTTAGGTCATAACTGGCAGGACGCACTGATTGAAGACTGACTGACTGAATCGTTTAATAATAAACTCATGTATTAGAAGCTATCAAATCCAAGTGGTAGTTTCAGAGATAAACGCGTTTAAATAATTTAAAAAAACTCTTTGGCTATACTATATTTAGATATTTGACGTAAGGTTTGGTTCATACGATTAATGCACACATCCATTATCATAGGCTCACTACTGACAATTAACCAGTAAACGTCAAGTGCTCTTTTGGGGTAGAAAATCATTAAATGACCCGTCCCGCTTTAGAAGGATAGACTGACTAAAACCTACCCTGTGTCCCTTCATCTACACCCGTGCACCAGGAGCCACGGTATCTGTTAATTGTTAGTGTTTCTGAATTGAGAGGGCGTGCAATAGGTGATGCTTACCCTGGTCCAGCAGTGGCGTGCTAAAGGCTAAAGATGACAAATTAACATTAGCAATGGTCAAGTAAATAAAACCAGGTTTGTCAACGTACCAAAGTATTTTAAAGGTGAAGTAAAACTAATGTTTTACTTCACCTTTAAAATACTTTGGTACGTTGCTGCAGCTTCCTTTCGGTGTTCTATAGGATGCATTTTGAGGAGTGTGCGAGGGAATTGCATGACTTAATTCCACCATCTCCGTTCCACCATCGGACGACCTGTCGTACGGCGAGTTTCGACCTTTACGTTGTTAACACCACTACGATCCGGACGAAGCGTTTCACCTCCTCCTTTATACCGCGTACATCGAGGGACTGGAACAATTTGCCAGCGGCGGTGTTTCCGTCGGACTACAATTTGAGTATCTTCAAGACTAGAGTGAATAGGCTCTTAATAAACTAGTGCTGGAAGTCGCAACGTAGGGAGGCCCCCAACAAGGTGAACCGATGACCTGGTGAAGGTCGCAGGAAGCCGATGGATGCGGGCAGCACAAGACCGGTCAGCGTGGAAAGCCTTAGGGGAGGCCTCTGTTCAGCAGTGGACATCTATAGGCTGAAGAAGAAGAAACTAGTGCGCTTTACCATCAACGATTGCGTCACTGATCAGGCGGGATTGCGGTCAAGCGCTAGTTTATAATTTTATAAAAAAAAATGCTGATATTAAACGTAACGTTCATACGATTAATGCACACATAAACTTATTATAGGCTTACTACTGACAATTTACCAGTAAACGTAAGGTGGTGGGAAATCATTAAATGGCCTGTCCCGCTTAATTAAGGAGGATAGGCTATATCATACTGACTAAAACCCACCCTGTGTTCCTTCATCTACTCGTGCACTAGGAGCCACGATATCTGTTAGTTGGTGACGCGGCCGCTGCGCAAGGTGCCGCGGGTTCGATCCCCACACAGTGCAAATATTTGTATGCATGAATATGAATATTTGTACTGGTCTGGTCGTGCCTCGGAAAGTACGTTAAGCCGTTGGTCCCGGTTGCCATACGAACATCTAGTGGCAGTCGTTAAAAGGTTGTTGGAGCCCTCAAAAAGTCCAACAATTGGTCAGCTGCAATGCTTAAATGTCGCCTTCTGGTTGTGGAGGTCAGACGGCAGTCGCTTCACGGAAAATGTCGAAGTTTAGCCATATCAGCAGTCAGACTGGTAAAAGCGGACCTCAGAATCCAAAGCTGAAAAAGCTTCGGATGCGACTGGGATAAACGCTGAGATGATGATGATGGTGATGCTTATCCTGGTCCAGCAGTGGAGTGCTATAGGCTAATGATGACAATATATCTTTAGCATGCTGTACGTCTCCAGACTGCACCACTCCCCGAAGGCTGAGGAGATACTGAACTATCTGCGCGTCAAGACTAAATGGACTCTGAGGGTCGAGGTGTTGGAGCCGCGCCACAACACGTACTTCAAGTCGTTCGTGGTACGTGTTCCGACGCATGATCTCGACAAATTCCTGAAAGAAGAGCTATGGCCGAAGGGTGTTGTGTACCGCCGGTTTCATGGCCGGCTACGTGACACCAGTCAGCGAAACACGACGCCGATGATCCGTGTACAGTAGTTTTAGTTGTTATGTTATAATAAGTATTTTTAAGTTTTAATAGTATAGTATTGCATTTGTTGTGATATTTTTTATATATTAGTTTACAGGTATTTTTATGTCACAGTTTGTATTGTATTTTCAATGGGCCCAAGTTGCTTGAATTAAAGGAATAAATAAACAAATTAGCAATGGTCAAGTAAAACATGAGTGATGAAACGTCCTAAAACAAAATATTCGAATACATGTGGCATCTACCTTCCTCCATTAGCCCCACTTAAGAGAATAGGTACTGCTTATTTATTGCTTGCATCACATAGAGGAGAACATTTTCCTAATAGTGAGAATAGGCTTTGTGATAGGAGATAATATATTAGACCCGGTTCTGTTGTTTAGAAGCTAAACTAAATTTAAAAATCGAGACTTCGATATTTTTCGATATTTTTCCTTTGTATATCATTAAGAAAAGGATTTTTTGGCGGGAAAGTCAAGCTGAGTGTCACGCTCATTTTTCAATGGACTTTTAAAATTACTTATTTATAGTGTTGTTTACTAAATAAAAGCGCGTGATTTATGTAGTAAAAAGTGCATTCAGTGAATAATTTATAAAGAACATTGAAATATTGTAGCATAGTGATACCTTTACCTGTAGAGATACCTTTGCCTGTTCAGTGTAATGCACTGGCAAATTGTACAAACAACAAATCATTAAGAAAACACAAAAGATAAAATATTAGTTCAGTCTCGTCAAATTAGTCCAAATCTAACGTAAATTGACGTATTTTCGGTCGCCATGTTTTTAATCGTGTCTATATTGTCTATGGAGTATCTTAATTTGACAGGATAAATTATCTTCTGTCCTTTTCTTAATAAAATAGAAAGAAAACATGCACTGAACTTAAAATTAGTTTCATTTTTGAATTGTTGTCTTATTTTTTTTTTATATAAATTTATAACTGTGCTGGACCGTCTGATGGCAAGCAGTGATGCAATCGTTGATGGTAAAGTGCGCTAGTTTATTAGGAGCCTATTTACTCTAGCCTTGAAGACAGTTAAATTGTAGTCCGATGGAAACATCGCTACTGACAAATTGTTCCAGTCCCTCGATGTACGCGGTACAAAAGACGCGGCAAACGCTTTGTTCGGATCGTTGTGGTATCTATAACGTAAGGGTGGAAACTCGCCGTACTACTTCTTCATCATCATCATCATCATCCCAGCGTTAATCCCAGTCGCATCCGTAGCTTTTTCAGCTTTGGAGTCTGGGGTCCGCTTTACCAGTCTAACTGCTGATTTTGGCTAAACTTCGATATTTTCCTTGAAGCGACTGCCGTCTGACCTCCACAACCCGAAGGCGATATCTAAGCATTGCAGTTAGACTAATTGTTGGACTCGCCGTACTACTTCACATGATGTAATAATAAATATGGTATGAACTTCCTCATAGATTAAATCTTACATAAATAACAGGAAAACTTATATATAATACATGTATGTAAGTAAAAAATACTTATCATAACAAATTAACAGGAAAACTTTACAAATATATGAGTTTGTAGGTTATCTCTTTCATAACATGAGTCGAATACCTATTGGATATTATTTATGTTAAGTTCTAGAGTAATGGGGCGTTAAATAATTATTCATAATTTATGTATGAAAGATAACAGGAATGAACCGACAAAGGGCCGCTCTTTTGTTCCGTAATTAAAGTCAAACAATTGTTAAATAGTAAGTATCTAATGGTTAAAATTGCGCATGAGGTATTTTGTGGTAAATATTTTTAACTAGCGGCCGCCAGCGATTTCGTTCGCGTGGAGTTAGTTATGATCCGCTCCTATTGATCGCAGCGTGATGTTATATAGGCGAAAGCCTTCCTGGATTAATGGGCTATCCAATGCAAAAATATTTTTTCAAATCGGACCAGTAGTTCCTGAGATTAGCGCGTTCAAACAAACAAACAAACTCTTCAGCTTAATAATTAATTAATATAGTAGTTTATTAGTTAATTTATTGTTTATTGCATTATTAATTTATTTGACATTGAATTTAATTTTATTTGACATTTTCTACCATGGATTTTTTTTTATGATTTATGTATTTGATGCGATGTCAACTATAAGTAACTTATTGTGTAGAATGATTTAATGAAAGTTTTTACTGTATTTTTTATTCTTTTTTTCTTAGTTTGTATTTGTATTATTTTGCTTGTGTAAAGTTATGGGTCTTGTCTGAAATAAATTATTATTATTATTATACAGTATGTTAAATAACAGAGGGCGTTCCCTTAAACTCGTTAATATATATCATTAATAGATTAAAATAAAAATACCTATCAGCATAGAAAAATAAGCATAAAAAAATCCGAATAAAAAAAAATTATAATTGGAAATAAATTTGAAACCTCCTGTTTTAAATCAAAATAGTAGTCGTCATGTATAAATAAATTGCGACGTTGCCGTCTTTTATGTTCGCGTGTACAGTGTGTTTCTTTTACATGTCAATTTAAAAATTTTATTGAATATTTTCATATTGGAAAAAATTTTAAAACATTTTGTTTTCGAATGGAAATATTTTTTTTAGCATGTATGTATGCTATACTATTTCGGGTTAACGGGAACGCCCTCTGTTAGTTAACATACTGTATATTAGTATAGATTAATCTAATGCTAGAGTTTACTACAGATAATAAAGTCGACCATTAATGAAGAAACTTCTGAATGTTTTTTTGGTTTAATTATCTTCTATTCATCAACCCGCACTAGGCCAGCGTGGTAGATTACCATTTCCCACTTGCCCACTCCCTTTCATTGAGAGGAGGCCTGTCTCCCAACAGGGGAGACGGTGGGAACGTTATAAACTGATTATGTTATGTTATGTATATAAAATTCACCTGTCATAGTGTTTGTACTCGAACTGCTCCAAAACAGCTGAAGCAATTTTAATGAAATTGCGTATTTACATTCGTTAGGCATTAAAATAGGTTATTATCTATTTTTTATATTATTACTAATTACACGGGTAACTCATAAATGAATGAAATTTACACACATCAAAAGTGTCTAGGGATCAACATATATTTTTGCAATAACTTTTCTCCTGATAGATATTAATTAAAATTTTCTTTAAGGATTCATCAAATAAAGTGTTTTCGTTTGTCACAGTAACGATAAACCAAGTCACCTTTGCATTAATAAAGAAATTTGCCATTTTCCTAATAAAGGGATATTTGACATTTGAACCACTAACACAAAAGTTCGAAAAAAGACTGAAATAACAGTTTTCTCTAAAATTTTATTGGGTAACTTAAACAATTAATAATCCGTGTTTCTACCGCGAACACTAACAACACAAGAACATCGGTTTGGCATACTCAAAATGAGTTCATCCAAATCACGCTGTGGAATGGCGGCCCATGTTCGTTGCAACAACAAAAAAAGGTCTTCTTGCGACTGGATACCCTCCATATTCGGCAGAGCTCTTCTCTGTAGCATATCCCATGCATGCTCAATCGGGTTCAAGTCTGGCGACTGAGCAGGCCAGGGCAGGACATTGATGTTAGCTGCGGCGAGAGTCTGTCTTACAACTCTTGCGGTGTGCGGTCGTGCATTATCATGCATTAACTGAAATAAGGGACCGATTTGCACTTGTAGAGGAACGATGACGTCTGATACAATCGTTTCAGCATAAATTTGAGCGTTGAGGTTGCCTCTGATCCAAATCAACTCAGTTCTTCCGCCGATCCAAATACCCGCCCATACCATGATGGTTCCACCACTATAAGGATGGACTTCCTGGCAGGATTTTAATCGCTGTTGGCGTCCAGGGGTTCTCCAGTGTCGTATACGTCTTGTATCCGGTCTCATACCAAAACGAGACTCATCAGAAAAGCACACGAAACGCCATTGTTCTTCTGCCCAATTTCTGTGTTCAAGAGCCCATTGATATCGAATCCTACGATTGTGCATTGCTATAGGTGGTACCCGTAGCGGTCTTCGGGAATGAAGGTTCACTTCATGCAAGCGGTTTCTGACTGTTTGGTCGCTAATTAAGTTCCCTGAAGAGTGATGAAGCCTCACGGCTAACATCATGGCGGTTATTGTTGGAGCTCTTCGAGTTAAGATTTGAATGTATCGGTCTTGTCTCCGTGTGGTGCAGCGATACCGTCCTCCATGGCGCTCAGCCACGGTACCAGTGCTTCGGTAACGTGTCCAAAGTCGACTGATAACACTCTGACTTGTATTCAGAGCTAAAGCCACAGTACGTTGCCGGGAACCAGCTTCTATCATTCCCACGGCTCTGAGCATTTCTTCCCTGCTTAAATGACGTCGCCGCTCCATAATAACGTTGGTTTTAATCAGTAGTAGGGAAACAGTAGCACTAATAATGTCTTCAATGCGTTGTATGTTTTTATAGGAAAATATTGACAGCTGATTTTCATCTTTTACTCGAATTTGATTCACAGTTCCTGATTCAAATTATGAAATGCACCAAAAAGGATCCATATAAATTTATAAAATCATAAATTTATTACAAAGCCACATCTCAATCTCAAGAAATCCGCATAAAAATGCTTGATCCCTAGACACTTTTGATGTGTGTATTTACCTATTGGTAAGTAAAATCAATTACTTTACCTTTGCATAACTATCCAAGTCACAGTGATCTATATGCATTAGGGTGCTTCTTAAACGGACAAAAAAAAAATTTTTTCAATTTATTATCGTGTCACCCATTCATTCTCATCTATGATTCAAAAAAGTAGTAAATTATTTTTTTCAGATTTTTAAAGTAATATTTAGGGGTCGCTACCGGCCAGCAAAATAAAAAAAAATATGTATTTTTTATTAGAATTTTTATTCAGGGAAAAAAATTATAATCATTCTTAAATCATATAATTAGTAGGGAGTTATGATACTGAAAAATTAACTATGATAACAACGTATTTTTATTTGTATTTGGGTACTTCTGTATAAAATTTTTCACAACTAAAAGAAGGTATTGTTTTTGTTCCTCATCGTTGGTAATTAATTTGTTGTACTCTTCCATTAATGCCACTCCCCGCCCCGCCAAAACATTCACTACTTTCCTAGAGCATATAATTTCTCTAGAAGCTTTATAATCTTCATCTTCCTCCCAAAGAAAAGGATCTTTTTTTAAAAATGGGGATGAAATACCGAGAATTCTAAAAAACCGTAAGGTGTTGCTGGTAACAAAGTCTTCTAAATTTTTTTCTTCGATGTGACTTACATCTAAGGTAATCCGCTTAGGGCTAAAGTCTAAACCTTCTTTATTTAGTGCAATAACCATGTTTGGTTTACTTTCCAATGAAACTTCATCATCAAAAAAAGAAAATGCAACAAGTTCTTCGGAGAGGTACCATAAATGCCCTAGAAACTTTGTTATAGCTTTTTTCGATATGGCTTTGTTTATTTTTTCAAAACTCTTGAGATCTTTTAGCAAGTACAAATCATTCCTTGGTGCTGATGTTGTACTAGTATTACGAGTGTACGAGGCGATCGGGCGCATACTGAAGGTTGCGGGGGAAGAGGGGCAAGTGTAAATCGAGTGTTTATTGTGTTGAATCAGGCGTCGACAGTTGAAAAAGCAAATTTTATCTTGATTTAATAATCCTAAAACTATTATATGTCTCTTTAAATTAATAAAATAAAAATGACAAATTAAAGAAAATATTAAAACTTTAATGTTCGGTAGCGACCCCTAAAATTTGATTTAAAAATAAAATAAAAATAATGAGCTCGTTTTTTGGATGACAGAAGCGAATGGCGGGTTGACGCAGTTACTTTTCAAAAGTCGAAAAATAAGAAGCACCCTAATATGCATGTTACGATAAGGTTGCTATTGGATTGCTACTGTGGGAGGTAAAGAAACATTATAATAACATGTTACTTTAAATTTAGGGCGGGTTCAACATAGTCATAAATTCAAGTGAACTTAACTTATACAACTGTCGAAATAAAATTTATCTTCTTATTATAGCATGAACAAAAGAAGTATGGAAGAGCAGACAGAGATGGGAGAATAGAAACAAAAGAAGTATGAAGTATATGTTGTAGTCGCCTACACAGATTCTTCATCTTCTTCTTTTTCTTCTTCTCAGCCTATAGAGGTCCACTGCTGGACAAAGGACTCGCCCAAGGCTTTCGTTCCATTCGGTGGCATTGTCATAATCCCTACGCTTGGCAGGCTGGTTTGGTATCGCAGTAATTTATTATTCCACAAGACAGTGCTTCGCTGCCCGCTTCCCTGGTGACACTTCCCTTAGTCGCCTCTTACGACACCCAGGGAGGATATGGGTTGGTACTATTTTATGAACGGTACTACGCAGGCAAACAGACCGGTTTAAGAGCAAGATAATGGTAATGATGCTGATTACGGCAGATATAATTATATGTCTATATGTGTGTGTGTTGTATGTGTATGTTGACAGCCTCTGTGGCGTAGCGGTAGCGAACGCGGCCGTTGCGCAAGGAGGCGCGGGTTCGATCCCCGCACAGTGCAAATATTTGTATGCATGAATATGAATATTTGCACTGGTCTGGTCGTGCCTCGGAAAGCACGTTAAGCCGTTGGTCCCGGTTGCCATACGAACATCTAGTGGCAGTCGTTACGGCATCTAATGGCAGTTGTTGGAACCCTCAAAAGTTTAACTAACAATTAGTCTAACTGCAATGCTTAGATATCGCCTTCGGGTTGTGGAGGTCAGATGGCAGTCGCTTCACGGAAAATATCGAAGTTTAGCCAAACTCAGTAGTTAAACTGGTAAAGCGGACCCCAGACAAAGCTGAAAGGGTTGCGGATGCGACTGGGATTAACGCTGAGATGATGATGATGATAATTATATATCTGTATGTTTTGTTGGAACTTTCATTTCTTATAGGTAAGCAATTTTTTCAAAAGATGATTAAAACTGAATATTTTTTTTTTAAGGAAAAATAAAAAATACCATTGTTCTAATATCGTAAGCTAGTATTTTGACAATGTAGGCTCCTTTAGACCTATTTATTAAAATACTATCGTGTTTTTAGAAGTTAAACAAAAACAATATTTTTTTAATAAATGTGGAGTTAGCCGATTTGCGAATCGATATGACTAAATTGATATTATATGGTAGTTGACATTTTCCTGCTGATTTCCACTGTAACATCGTTTTACATTATACTATTCAAACAATCCAAGGGTATAATGAAAGAGCCATCCCTCGTGTGGAAAATGAAAACAGATATAAAGCGGTCTGAAAACTGGAGAATTATGTGGAGCTATGTGTTTCTAGAATAAATTAGATGATCTAGACGCAGTGGCATAAAGCAACAGAAAACTGATATTACAATGACTAATTATTTCCGACACCTTGTGGGTTTTTCCGTGACTTATTTAGGCCAACTTTGGCGAGTCAATAGTCACCCAATATAATACTCGGCTAACCTTTGCTTGAGCCCTCGACATATATTTTGAGCATAAGAAAACAATAATGTGAAATCGTCCGATCTGAACCAAGGTCATTATGCTTAATAATGCAGAGAGGAAATTAATCACCTGTTTAATAAATGTTGCCATTTTTTTTGCTTTTAATTAACCTTTTCACTTTATGCTTCAAACAATTTAATCAGCCGACGAAACTTTGCAACTGACAGACTAAAATTATCGCCAGATTATAAACTGAAATTCAATGACAGCGTTATGGAGTGACGAATTTACGGTCAAAGATTACCTGAAATGAGATAACACTGGAATTTACAAGAATTTGTCTAGAAAACGCATTACCCATAGCGGTCCGGTGGTTGCGCAAACCAACGCCCCACTGACGCCACCAATGGACTGGAAAGCAAGGTCTTCGACCACACTACATTGTTTTATTTTAGCCGTGTCGTTGTAATTAGGGCTAGTCGAAACAATACCACAGGAAGGAAACGACCGGACACGGGCCCCCAGACGCCCTGTGAAAACTATCACACAGCTAATACAAAAACTATTTCGTTCCACCAAATTTAACCTTACTATAAATAACAGTGCAATACTGAAATGACATCAGTCTCGAAACGTCGGTAACGATCACATCAATCAGAATGATGTTGACACAAGTTTTCACCCTCGCTTTGGTGGCGTTGTCTGCAGCCCAGATCAGCAAAGTGGAGCTAGCTGATGAGAAGACTCCTTACGATTATGTGAGAGAGCGACTGGACGCTATCGGTACTGACCCGAAATCTGGAGTACCCCTGTCTAATAGTTACGAAGTGGAAGAAAGTGAGGATTACCCCGAACAAATAGAAGGAGCCGCGTCTCAAGTTCTGAGTACAGTTTCCGGTGTTGGTGGAGTGGGTGGTATTGGTGGATTTGGCCTGGGCCAGGGTATAGGCCAAGGCCTGGGCTACGGTGGCATCGGATTAGGAGGCATTAACCAAGGATTGGGAATTGGTCTCGGAGGGGTTGGTGGTGTTGGCGTCGGTGGTGTTGGTGGCGTCGGAGGTGTTGGTGGCGTCGGTGGAATTGGTGGCGTCGGCTTCGGTAACGGAGTTGGCCTCATCCACCCTGGCATCACAGGATTGGGAGTTGGTGGAATCGGTCTTGGAAATGGCTTGCTGTACCACCCGATAGTCCAACAAGTTGGCGGTGGATATGTCGACAAGAATGCTTATGATGCCGCTCAGAAAAAGGGAGCAGGAGAAAATTTAGAGAAAATCGAGAAGAAGGCCGAAGAAGAAGCTAAACATGGTGAAGAAGGCTACCAGCAGGGTGCTGCTGCTGCCAAAGCTGAAAAGGGCGAGTCAAGTTTCTACAAAGATGAAGAAGCTAAGAAAAAAGCAGCCGGTGATGAGAAATTCTATGAAGGCAATCAAAAACTGGACAAACACGGTACGTGCACTAATTAAATGTTTCCCCTAATAAACCAATACTTTACGCATAGAGCACTTTTTTCCAAACACCTCATTACGTCGTTTCGTCACAATTTCACGCTCACTTGTCAATCAAACAGTTTTTATCGTCCAATTCGGCAAAGCATAACAAAAAACAGAATAATAAATTAATATTTAGTAAACGTACAGTAAATAGAAACCTATCAATATTTACCTAGATGAAGTTTTTGTATCTAGCTATTTCTAAATTTTGCAATATGATTTTAGGTGCCAATGAAGAACAACTTAAAAAGGCAAAAAGTCACAAGAAAGGTCATGTAAGCAAGGGATTTAAGAGTTCTAGTAGTAAAAATGAAGAAGAAAAATCTGAGAGTTTCTATGACGAGGCTCATGATGAAGCTGATCACAAGATTCATGGACATAATGCTGTTGCCCACGGCGAGAACGCACAGCAAGGATTCAAAGGAGCGCATGAGGAGAAAATTCTGGATGCTAACGCTCAGGGCAAGGAAGGACATCACGTGTCCGAGCAGAAGATTGACGACTCGAAAGCAAATAAGGTAAGAGATTGTTTGCATACTCTTTACCCAAGTTTTGAACCCGGCCTAGACCCAAAAAAATAACTAAGACATGTGACATCTACCAACTGGGCCAATGTGGTACGGTCCACTCTCTCTCACCAGGAGAAGGCCTATGACCCAGGAGTGGAAACACTGTAAACTGATTACGAAGTTTTGAAAGCTTTTATTCCATTTTATATGCATCCAAATCTTGCTCTAGAACAATTTTTTTGATTGATTTTTTTGGTTTTTTGGAGAGTTGTGTCATAATAGAATCACTGAGATCTTAATGAGATATAACTTCCTTTTCGTTTCTGGGTGTTTTTCATAAATTTGTTACAATATTATATAATCCTAACTCATCATATCGTATAAATCCCTAAATTATAATATACTAGCTGCGCCACGCGGTTTCACGCGCGTTTCTTTTTTATATACCCCACTCCTATTGGTCGCAGCGTGATGTTAGATAGCCTTAAGCCTTCCTGGATTAATGGGCTATTCAACGCAAAGATATTTTTTCAAATCAGACCAGTAGTTCCTGAGATTAGCGCGTTCAAACAAACTCTTCAGCTTTATTATATACTAGCTGTTTCCAGCGACTCCGTCCGCGTTAGCTCCCGTTTTCGCAACATTTTTTGTTACTGCTCTGCTCCTATTGGTCATATCGCCTAAAAAGCCTTCCTGGATTAATAGGCTATCCAACGCAAAAATAATTTTTCAAATCGGACCAGTAGTTCCTGAGTTTAGCGCGCACAAACAAACAAACTCTTCAGCTTTATATATTAGTATAGATAATCTTAGAATTACATAATACTAGAGACACACGAAGAGTATTTGTAAATAGCTATTTTATATCAGGTTAGTCCAGCCTTTTTTATCCTATAAGGTAAGTAGAAATGAATTCCTAGTAACCTACCTATCTCGGGTTGTATAAATAGAAGGGTCCATTAAATCAGAGTTTGCCGATAAGGTTTTAGTAACAAAATTTAATCCTTTTACCTAACTATTTAATCTTATCGGGTAAATCATTAATTAGGTGATGTGTTTTGAACTGAAGGCCAATTACCGTAAATAGAAATGTTCAAAATCTAGTTAGCGTTTTCTCAGCGTTAATCAATATTAATAACTTGTCAAGGATGTAGAGATATTAGAAGTATTTTTGACAGAATGAGAACAGACCGTAAACGGTTTACCAGCTTTACAGACACTGTAAATGTATGGACGACAGCTGGTCAAGCTACCCAAAACTGTCAAATATTCCCCATCACCCTTGAGCCTTATTGCTTTACGGATAAAAGTGGAAATGTAATAAACAAATCTGACAGATAGTAGTAGCTTGAAGTGCTGTCGTCTGTACCTGTAAAACATTATCAGAACCCGATGCATGATATCCTGTGAATATAATATAGAATAACCAAACCACGGGTGTTTTATCACCAAAACTATTCGACAAATGCCAATCTCGAGAAACGTTAACTATAATTCAAACAATGTTCATAAAAGCGGAGCATAAAATTAAACAACTTATTTATTATAGAACAAATGCCGTTTACGACACATAAAATGTTACTTTAGTTAAATATACATTGTTTAAATTGAAAACAGTTGTCCTAAACTCGTTAAAAGTAACTGTTTGTGACTATAAAAGCCATTGAATAAAACCACCAGATACTTGAGTTAGTTTTAGAGATTTGTTGCAAAATGATGGAAATTATATTGTAATAATACTGTTTTGTTTTAACATCATGATAATGAAATGGTCCAGACTTGTTTTTGATAACAGTTTTGATAATGATTTCGTTTCTTTTAAACTATTTATTTATGCAAGCATTTGGATGAACAATTGCTTTTAGAAACTAAATAGCATGAGAAGCCCTTAAAACAAAGTCCACTGACCATTACATGACAGTGTATGATCGTGTCATGGTTTCTTGATCTGTTATCTACTTTACCATTTCATAATCATCATCTCATCATTAACCTTTTTATCGTTCCACTGCTGGGCACAGTTCTCATCTCATAAAGAGAAGGATTTCATAATACCACAACACAAATAGGTACAATCTAAATACTCTTCATCTTCTGTTGATCTGTGTTGATCCGTATTAACATTCTTCTCTGTTCCCAGGGCGAGTACCTACAGAAAGGCTACAAGGGTGGTGCCGAAGTCCTGGAGAAGTTCAACAACCTCGGAGCTCATTCAGTGCACGGACATCAAGAGGCTACAGGTGGCTACCAGCAGAACAAGGGCATCCTTCCCATTCACCGTTAAAACCTGTTCCTTTTGATCAACGGCGATAATAAAAAAAAAAATTTTTGAAGCTTTCTAATTGGTTGTTTTTCTTCAAACCCCTTTCGGGATATTAAATATTCAAATAAAGAACAGCCGAACGATTCTTTAAAAACCAACAAACGCAGTCCAACAACGTCTTGCCGCTAAGCGATTCGTCGTGTTCCGGCGTGATGTCTGGTGAGGCCGTATGGAGGACGGGTCTGAGCCGTGTTGCGTTGTGTGCCGGGTACGATGCGCGATGTTGTTGTGTCGGGAGTTTGGTTATGGAGGATCTCCAGATCATCAATCTCCGTTACATGTGTTGTGAAATGTTTTAAGTTACCTCTTTTTGCGAAATAATATTTATTCTTATTAATTTTTTTTTTTTAACTTTAGCCCGGCTTTGTAGTCATTAGTAGAATCAGTTATCGATACCTAACAATACCTTCACGGATCGGACAGGGTTTTCTTTACATATTGTATAAAGGGATAGCGTTTCCCACTTATGTCTTGAGAAATTCCCAATAAGGGTACCCACTTTGATTTCTTTTTGTTCTACCTTTAGATCGCTTTGTGTAAGGTTCAAATATATTTATGTTTATAGGCTCTTTGATTATCCCAAACGCCCTTCGGCCCTTGAAGGTGTAAAGAAAACTTAGAGAGTAGGTATTTTTTCTCCTACCTTTGCGTTCTTCTTTGTTTTTAGAAGCATTTATTATCCTTACAAGGGGCTCAAACACAAGGACACTCCAGGTGTGTTGAGCTCCTGCAAAGCACACCTGAAATAATGAATTGAATGCTGCGTGTCGCGGGTTCGATTCCCGCACGGACAAATATTTGTATGACCTACAAGTAGCTGTTCCGGGTCTGGCTGTTTGTATATGTACATAAGTTTATATGTTTAAAAACGCACCCACAATATAGGAGAAATTTCTAGGGAGAGGCAACGTTAAAAAAAAATTGGATGAATTGATTGGATTAATTAATTTAATATTCATCTATTCTTTATTTACTTTGCATTTTGTATATCCTTATTACGCCTTCGAGTCGCGGGCCCCTTTTGGACTAGGATCGCTAATGATAGGAAACTAAGGAAATGTATGGAGGAGGCCTTTGCTCAAAATTGGGCAACCCAAAATATAAATAAAAATAAATTATATCTTTTATTAAATTGTAATATGTTATGTTTGGAAATAAAGGGCTTTATTATTATTATTATTACGCCTTACTTTAGAGAGCCATCCAATTCAAGTGCCTATCCCTGATCCTAGATCATCATTAGGCCCTTTTCAATACTTATCCTTAATAATGTCATAAATCGGAAACTGAGGTTGTTTGTTTGTTTGTTCCGCTTTCACGCCGTAACTACTGAACCGATTGCTTTGAAGTTTTCCAGACGTAAAGTTAGAAGTCCGGATTAAATAATAGGGTACTTTTTATCCCGGAAAAATTTGATATTCCCGAGGAATATCTAAAAAGCGCGATATAACCGAATACCACGCGAGCGAAGCCGCGGGCGGAAAGCTAGTATGAAGATAAATCAAAAAATTACGAAGTAGAACATAAACATTGGTATTCTTTAAGTTTTTTTTTTTTTACTATAAACTAGTGCTTGACTGCAGTCCCGCCTGATGGTAATCAATGATGCAATCGTTGATGGTAAAGCGCACTAGTTTATTAAGAACCTATTCACTCAAACAAACTGAGTGAATAGGAAGAAAGGTGGCATTAAAGACATGGAAAGGGAACGCAGGGTATTATCCGTCAGAGCAAACATGCTGGCCCGTAGGTTTGCGCGTTGCATTAGGCAGGTGAAAACGACGCTTTTTAAAAGTTATTGCCAGTCATTTTATACATGCAGCCTTTGGGTCAAACACACGAAAAAGTCTTGGGATACCCTGCGAATCCTGTATAACAACTCGTTCAGAGTGCTGATGGGACTGCCGCGCTACTGTAGCGCATCAGGAATGTTTGCTGACGCACGTGTGGACGGATTCGCGGCGATAATGCGCAAAAGGTCTGCGTCCCTGATGCGTCGGGTGCGCGATAGCTCCAACAGTTACCTGCAGCTCATTGCTGAGAGGTTGGACTCAGACTGCATTTTTATGGAGCACTGGACAAAGGCGCATATTGTATTCCTAGTTTAAATTTGACATTTTATTTTATTTTATTTTTAATTTTGACATTTTATTTTATTTTTGATTTTGGCATTTTATTTCATTTTTAAATTTTACATTTTGTTTTTTAATGATTCGATCTGACATATCATAATTCTTGACATTTTCTACCATCTAATGCGATGTCAACTATAAGTTATTGTGTAGTTATGATTTATATGAAATTTCTTTAGTATATTTTTATTTTATTACTTTGTGTTTCATGTCTGCTGTGTGTTTGTATTTACTTTTGTGAAATTATGGGTATCTTACCTAAAATAAATGATTATTATTATTAAAGCGAGGTGGTGCAATGTTAAACCCAACAATGCTGCGCCAGAGAGAGATTGATCTGGAGACCCTCCACGACCAAACTCCCGACACAACAACATTTGGCGCATCGTACCCGGCACACATCGCAATACAACAGCTCAGACCCGTCCTTTCTATGACTTCATCAGAAATCATGCCGAATACGCTTGGCGGCAAGGCTTTGGTGGGTGGTAACTTCTGCCGATAGCCGATGTTATGGCCTACCATAATTTAGTTTTCAAAAACTCATATTTTCCAGGTTGTTTGAAGTTAGGTGCTTTGGTCCCTGACTTATTAGTTAATGGCAGGTGTAAACTAAACGTTTAATACGCATAGTGGCACAGCGTTGGATTTTTGAGAGTATCCACGAGCTTGTATCAGTATTAATCTCGAGCTTAGAAGTATTAGGGTCGTATGTATAGGTGCGACCACCTATAGATACGACCTAATGCTTCTAAAGTCGAGTAATATAGGTACATATAGTTAAATGCGTCAACATTGTTGTGAGTCCGAGTGCCGAAAGACAATTTTTTTTTTTTTTTAGTTCTATAATGTAGGTTCTGATGTAAATGTAATTTTTTTAGAAGTTTAAATGAATTAAAGGTTGATTATGATGTAGTTCAAATCATCATCAACCTTTTATAGTCCCACTGCTGGGCACAGGTCGTCCCATACAGAGAAGGATTGAGCGTAATCACCATGCTTGCTCAATGCGGGTTGGCGATTTCAGTCTTATAAAGTCCAGGTTTCCTCAAGATGTTTTCCTTCACCTTCAGTCATTGGTGTCCAAGATATACTTAGAAAGTACATATAACTTTAGAAAAGTTACATTGGTACTTGCCTGACCTGGAATCGAACCCGCACACTCATACTTGAGAGGCTGGTGTTTTAATCACTAGGCCACCACGACTATTTACTACTAACTAGAACTACAATGGTCGTTAATGAATTCACTTCGTTGTGTTTTAGCTATTCAACCAAGTGGTTTCACTTGTGTAGCGAAGTGACCAGTTTAATAAAGAATAAAATCAGTAATATTTCAATAAATTCCATTTTCATGTAATAATTAATAACAAATAAGAAAAAGGCAAATCCATTCTTCCAGATTATAATAGTTAAGTTCACTAAGTATGACCGACAGTCTGCAGGTCAAGCTACCCGAAACTGCAAAATATTCCTAATCAACTTTGAGCCTTAATGTTTGCGTGATAGTGTTGAAAATCTTGTAAAGATATCTGACAGATTGTAGTTGATTGATGTGCTGTCGTCTGTACATACGTACATAAATGTTATAAGCAGCGAATTTAAAAATGTTACCATGTCATGTTAACAAAAATGTTAAATTAAAATCCAAATAAACCACACAAAAAAATTTATTCGTTAAGCTGACAAAACAGAAACATGCAAATTATATTATAATTACCAAATTAACATGCATTTAAATAGAAAAATAAAATGCTAAACGCTACGAGAAAAAGCAGAAGCCATTTCGTTGTAATACACCAAGTACTCATTTCCATTTTTAGACATGCATTTGTTCCATTTACTGTCGACATAGTACCTAATCATATTAATCATATAATTTCAAATTCAGAACCTAGAAATGGTAATTCAATATTTTATTTATTGGTCTTAAAATTAGAACAAAACCGACAACTTGACAAGCGTTTTAAAGTACAACATTAAAATGGTATTATATTCATGTCTAACAAATGAATGTTCCATTTTTAAAATCTTGGAGGATGACATAAACAAAAAGATTATACAATGAAATTCATAAGCATGTACCTAGTCTATGGTTTTGAAGATACTGTATACCACGGAATTAGTATGTACTAGTCTTTTTACAATTATTAATTTAAGAAGTAAAAAAATGTGAACGAACTGTATTTAAGAACACCTAATATAAAAACAAATACTTAATCTCTAATCGAACCTCATAATCTTCGTTCCTTTATTAAATGGACATTTTCCGTATCCATTGCAATAGACACCGGGCGATCGTAACAGACTGTTTGACATATAGCCAGATTCACTACTGCTACTGAAAGACCTAGAAAACAAATCACCCGATAAAGTTTTTTTTACGCAATAGTAATTAAAACAGTGAAATTGATTTGATATGATCATTTGGCAGAGACAATTTTGTGTTTATAAAAAGTTTATTTGGTTAATTGACCGTGAAGGTTTGGTTTTAATGATAGTCATAATATCAATTAGGTGAACATTCGTTTTTCTAAGTAAAATAAAATCATTCTCTCATTGAAAATTCAGCTGAAATAATAAACCAACAGTAATGTGAATGATGTCCCTAGATCACAATTTAAGCGCTACATAATTTCAAATTTGGAACGCACAATTTCACTCAATCAGCACGACGACGATCGGAATTCGATTTGTTAATGTAATTACTGGTTCCAGGCAGCACACCATTTATATTAAGATAAAATATACATTTATGTATTTAAGCATTTTTGACTTTTCAAACAACAGTAAAAACTACGCAATGACGACAGTGGAGCCTCATGACCTTGGATTATTTATAGTTTAAATGCTCTAGGAACGTAACATGAAATTCCAAAGTAATCTAGTCTAAACAAAAACCGGAAACAGGCTCAGCTGATCGACATTATACAAGGAAAATAACGTACAATAAGCTCCAAGATCTTTAACATAAACCCCATGTCTCCCAAACCATTTCATCACATTATCTCGTCGGTACGAACAATAATATAATATCCGTGTCATAAACAACATGCTGTCACACAATGTAAAACGAGTCCAAAGAAAATTGGCTGAATAATTCGGTTCTGCAATGCTGCCAATAAAAAATAAATGTTTTTTATGGTAATTCGCACTGGCACAAGCGATCGATGTTTTGGATGCGTTCAGAATACCATTAGAGATTCTTTAAAAAGTTGGTGTACCCAGCGGACTCAGGAGTAGGTGGTGTGAAGACAGTCGATGAAATCTTGTTGGACGTGCTCGAACGCTAAAAAAGAAAAAGTTTGCAGTAATATCGTTTTAATATAAACATTTTATTGGAATAAACGCCATGCAGGTTCATGTAAAGCGCTTTTGGTTGCTATGATGGTTGAATTTAAAAGCTGGTAATATCTGCCTACTATAAGCCCAAGTGCGTCTAGTAGGTAGATATTAGGTGGGTTAGTAAATACAAGGAGACAGCCTCCGTGGCGTAGCGGTAGCGGACGCGGCCGCTGCGCAAGGTGGCGCGGGTTCGATCCCCGCACAGTGCAAATATTTGTATGCATGAATATGAATATTTGCACTGGTCTGGTCGTGCCTCGGAAAGCACGTTAAGCCGTTGGTCCCGGTTGCCATACGAACATCTAGTGGCAGTCGTTACGGGTTGTTGGAGCCCTCAAAGTCCAACAATTGGTCTAACTGCAATGCTTCGATGTCGCCTTCGGGTTGTGGAGGTCAGACGGCAGTCGCTTCACGGAAAAATGTCGAAGTTTAGCCATATCAGCAGTTTGACTGGTAAAGCGGACCCCAGACTCCAAAGCTGAAAAGGCTTCGGATGCGACTGGGATTAACGCTGGGATGATGATGATGAGTAAATACAAGGAGACACACAGCCTCCATAGCGTAGCGGTAGCGAATGCGGCCGCTAAGCAAGGAGGCGCGGGTTCGAACCCCGCGCTGTGGGAATTTTTGTATGCATGAATATGAATATTTGCACTGGTCTGGTCGTGCCTCGGAAAGCACGTTAAGCCGTTGGTCCCGGGTGCCATACGAACATCTAATGGCGGTCGTTACGGTTTGTTGGAGCCCTCAAAAAGTCCAACAATTGCTCTAACTGCAATGCTTCGATGTCGCCTTCGGGTTGTGGAGGTTAGACGGCAGTCGCTTCACGGAAAATATCGAAATTTAGCCAAAATCAGCAATTAGACTGGTAAAGCGGACCCCAGACTCCAAAGCAGAAAAAGCTTCGGATGCGACTGGGATTAACGCTGAGATGATGATGATGATGATGATGATGACTAGATAAAAGGAGAGTAGAACTATAGGAACTAACCAACAATTTTCGGATGTACCTACTGTACCAATGACAACTGTAAACTTAGGTGTTGTTTAAATAGGTATTAGAGATTGCTAAACAAGTATTAGGAACGTTAATTTATCATTAACAGATATTGCCTAGTTTTCTTCCAGAAATTGTTTATCAGATCACAATTAAATAACATACATACTTAAAAAAATAATAACTTCTTGTCTATCGATCACATCGTATACAGTTGGAAAAGTTATAAGTTTAAACTTTGGACTTTAAAAACTTGAAATCTTAGAGTTCATTTCGGCATTTCTCCCCGGAGAAATGTATGTAGTTTTAAAATCATCATCATCATTTCAACGTTTAATCCCGGTTGCATCCGCGCCTTTCGCGTTGGAGCCCTGGGTCCGCTTTCTTACTTAATTTCCTCCATTTCGCGCGATCTTTAGCATCCTGTGGTGTGAGATTGTTGGCACGCATGTCATCTCTTACAACGTCAAGCCAGCACTTCTTTGGTCTACCCCGCTTGTTCCGGCCCGGCGGAGGCGCCATGGCAAGACATTTGTGACCCACGTAACATGCCGTAACACAGCCGGTTTTCGTACTACATAACCGGCGTGTATGTAGTTTTAAAATATTGAACGAAAATTTGATGGGTACGTAAAATGTCATGTACGACATTGTGCAATATTTTATTTCAATATTTTCTTTCTTAAAATTTGAGTTTTAGTTATACTTATAACATACATAAACTTCTTCTATCGAAATAAGAAACACAAAGATAATCACCTGACTATGGCCACTGATGTTCGCAGACCTCTGCTTGCTTATCCGCGTCGGAGTCACGAGGTTTGACTGATACTGCTGAACCTAGGGTCAAAATGTTATCTATATATTATTGATTATACGGGACCACGGGAGTACCCTGGCAGTTTGAGATCAAACTGTCCATCTCGAAACAGAGTACGCCGGCTTCATCTAGTTTAAAAAAAAAACATATGAGGTGTAAAAGTTATCAGTGACTTGCTTAATAAACGATTTCATTTCATTTCAGTACTTTTTTTTTCGAAAGTGGAAAAATCCTCATGGACTATCCTCCTCTCGGGGAGAAACAGAGTACTCCCAGAGGTCTCCCTTGGTTAGTAACTGTACCTCCTTATTAAGAGTGAATAGTTACGAAAATAGTATCTAAATATATATATATATTTGTTTTTAAATAATTATAAAATAGTGCTCCACTGCAATCCCGCCTGATGGTAAGCAGTGAAGCAATCGTTGATGGTAAAGCGCACTAGTTTATTAAGCCTATTCACTTAAAAAAACTAAGGACATATTCTTTTTTTACAGCCTCCGTGGCATAGCGGTAGCGGACGCGGCCGCTGCGCAAGGTGGCGCGGGTTCGATCCCCGCACAGTATTTGTATGCATGAATATGAATATTTGAACTGGTCTGGTCGTGCCTCGGAAAGCACGTTAAGCCGTTGGTCCCGGGTGCCATACGAACATCTAATGGCGGTCGTTACGGTTTGTTGGAGCCCTCAAAAAGTCCAACAATTGCTCTAACTGCAATGCTTCGATGTCGCCTTCGGGTTGTGGAGGTTAGACGGCAGTCGCTTCACGGAAAATGTCGAAGTTTAGCCATATCAGCAGTTGGACTGGTAAAGCGGACCCCAGACTCCAAAGCTGAAAAGGCTTCGGATGCGACTGGGATTGGCGCTGGGATGATGATGATGACTTAAAAAAACTAAGGAATAGGAAGGATGACGGCAGTTGAGCGAGGTGATGCAATGTTAAACCCAAGACCAACACGACCAAACAATGCTGCGCTAGAGGGAGATTGATCTGGAGACTCTCCACGACCAAACTCCCGACATTTGGCGCATCGTACCCGCCACACATCGCAACACAACGGCTCAGACCCGTCCTCCGTACGGCTTCACCAGACATCATGCCGGAACACGAGGAATCGCTTGGCGGCAAGACTTTGTCTGGTGGGTGGTAACCTCTGCCACCAGCCGATGTTATGGCCTAAAACCTAGAAAATATATGTCATAAGGACGTTTATTGCAAATAAACGATTTTTTAAATATTATTTTCTTTTCTATGATTACGTAATTCTATACTCCCATGATAACCTATTTATTAAGATATTGTATGGCTTTTTAAATCGAACATAAAGACAAATAAAGTTAAAAGAATGCTAAGCAATTAGACACCAAATAACCATAGGATCCCAAAGTGTTTTACATGTTACATTACAATGTAACGGGTAGTCAACCTATAAATATACACAGCAACGCAAGTCTTTTAGTTTCATGATAACCTCGGAGAGATTTCTTAAGCAATGATAACATTAGCCAATGTTACGTGGATAGCAACGCTGATAAATAAAAGTGAAATATAAAAAGTAACTCTCTCTCATTGAGAGGCCTGAGTCCCAACAGTGGGAACATTAAAGGCTGATTTTGTATGTTATGTATAAAAAGTAAACCTTTAACAGTCCTTACGTGTAGTCAAAAAGCCTAAGGTCGGTGTAGCTACCATGAGTTTTTATTACTAACGAAACTAAATGAGTTTTTTTAACTCATTGGTTGACAGTTCTTACACCCTTGAAGCGGGCCAATCGATGAGTAAAACGCGCTCGATATCGACGATCGAGTCTTGTAATGTAAACTCATGGTAGCTACGATCCGGACGAAGCGTTTCGCTTCCTCTTTCTTATACCGCGTACATCGAGGGACTGGAACAATTTGCCAGGGACGGTGTTGGCTCTTAATAAACTAGCGCGCTTTACCATCAACGATCGCATCACTGCTTACCATCAGGCGGGATTGCGGTCAAGCGCAAAACATGGCGACTAAAAATACGACAATTTTATCAGACGCGGACTAATTTAGCACTTAAAATTAGTTTCGTTTATGATCAAGAGAATCAGCACCACTATCTTAATAGTTTTGAAAAAAAAAGATTGCTAGTCGAGACATTTTTAAATGTGCCTACCCTATTCTATTTTTATTTATGGCAAGTGAAGCCGATGTCGACTATCCTGCCAATGTCAAAAGTGGATTGGAGAAGCACGAGTGTACAGACATAAAAAATAATTATAATCCATACTAATATTATAAATGCGAAAGTAACTGTGTCTGTCTTTCTGTCTGTTACACTTTCCCGCTTAAACCTCTTAACCGATTTTGATGAAATTTGGCACAGACAATCTTTAGACCCTGAGAAAGGACATGGGCTACCTTTTATTGAAAAAAAATGGATATTCCCGAGGGAAATCTAAAAAGCGCGATATAACCGAATTCCACGCGGGCTAAGCCGCGGCCGGAAAGCTAGTAGGTAAATACTAAAAAGAAAACATTACGATGCTACATTGGACGACAATGGACATGTGCCTACACTGCCTACTCACCAACGTAAATAACGAAATCAATGTCAATGAACTGTCAAAATGAAAGCCATTGTTACTGATAGTACCTATTGTACGACCACCCTTAATAGCGGCAGTACATGCGCCTATATGGAAAGTTAACAGAACCTAAACTAAGACCTATAAGCCCTACAGTCCCTACGACCCTAAGTCCTATAAGCCCTACAGCCCTGACCTACCATATAGTTCGTAATAAATAAATATATAAATAAGTGCGGGATGTCTGCACCAAGAGACCTAAGGTAACAGACGGATAGTAGGTAGGATTTCCAGGTAAGGGTGAGGGGTAAACTCACTGCCAGTCCAGCAGACTCCGGCTCGAAGGACCAAAATGTACGACCACCCTTAATAGCGGCAGTACATGCGCCTATATGGAAAGTTAACAGAACCTAAACTAAGACCTATAAGCCCTACAGTCCCTACGACGCAATTACTCCGTTGGTTAGACAGGAAGCAGTCTCCAACATAGTTGGGAAGAGGCTAGTCCGAATGATTTATACAAATACTAGCTTTCCCCTTTTGGAATTCGGTTATATCGCGGTTTTTAAATTTCCCTCGGCAATGCCAAATTTTTCAATAAAAGGTAGTCTATGTCCTTTCTCAGCGTCTAAAGATTGTCTGTGCCAAATTTCATCAAAATCGGTTGAGAGGTTTAAGCGGGAAAGCGTAACAGACAGACAGAGTTACTTTCGCATTTATAATATTACTAGTTTCCGCCCGCGGCTTCGCCCGCGTGGAGTTCGGTTATATCGCGCTTTTTAGATTTCCCTCGGGAACATCAAATTTTTCCGGGATAAAAGGTAGCCTATGTTCTTTCTCAGGGTCTAAAGATTGTCTGTGCCAAATTTCATCAAAATCGGTTGAAAGGTTTAAGCGGGAAAGCGTAACAGACAGACAGATAGACAGACAGACATACAGACAGAGTTACTTTCGCATATAATAATATTAGTATGGATACTAGTTATACTATTATACTAATATTATAAATGCGAAAGTAACTCTGTCTGTCTGTCTGTCTGTCTGTTTGTTACGCTTTCCCGCTTACACCTCTCAGCCGATTTTGATGAAATTTGGCAAAGACAATCTTTAGACCCTGAGAAAGAACATAGGCTACCTTTTCTCCCGGAAAAAATTGATATTCCCGAGGAAAATCTAAAAAGCGCGATATAACCGAAATCCACGCGGGCGAAGCCGCGGGCGGAAAGCTAGTACAACATATAACAACATATATTGATACTAATTACCTTAATTTCAGAGTAACTAGCACATAGAAAGTTTCAAAAAACATTAAATTGTAGCGTAATCTGAACTTTATGAAGAAAAACATAATTTTAGATGTGTGATCTGAAAAATGTTCTTGCTTCTTTTTATTTCACTTCTTTTTAATGAGGGTGGAGGAGAATTTTCCAATTTCAGACGCCACAGCTTCTTTCAGGTAAATTCCTTTCTTAATTAATACATTCAAAAGCCAGGAATTTTAATTAAGAATCGAAACTGAAAGGCATTTACAGAACAAGAATTATCTTAGTAGTCTTAGTTTTCCTTATTTATCTTCTAATATTATGTGTGCGATAAGACCCGGGAAATACCAACATTTCTATGAACTATGGAACTAAATAAAACAAATTGTAACTATTTGAAATTAAATGGGTACGTGTGACATGCTTTAGCAAATATGATAGTTACCTACACCCATAGTGATTCAATCAACTTTTGTTTTTTTTTTTTTAATATTTATGTCTGTAATTTACATAGGTCGGAATACGTAGAGTGATTTTTGGTATTTGTATCATAAATGTTCACAGAAAGAATTACGTGGAAAAGCCATTTTCTCAGAATGTAATTGCGGATCCAAGTAAATATTGTTAATGTTGGTAGTGCCATTATTACTACTCAATTCATTTAAAGGAAGGTAATAAAACTAAAGTAATTTATTATTTACTTGTTGAAAAATAAAAACAATCAAATTCCGATCGAAGCAAAAAGAGACTAAAAATAAATATTGAAATGTTTAATACATTTCAATATTTTCGTTTTATGGCCAAATCAAACAGTTTTAAGATTTAATATAATTTATACATTTTCTTTTTAATAATCAATCAATTCCGTAAATCCGGAGGAATGTCCATATTCACATATTCGTTTCCGATCAACGACCCCAATTCACTCTACCTATTCCGACCTATGGTCATTTATAATGGTGCAATTTACAAATTGTCTTCTTTTATAGCACGTACAAGGTCACTCAAAGGGTAGGAGGAGATGAGAGGAGAGGGCAATGCTTGGGTTTTCACTACGTGATCAAATCAGAAATGAGGAGATCCGCAGAAGAACGAGAGTAACCGACATAGCCCGAAGAATTGCAACACTTAAGTGGCATTGGGCCGGGCACATTGTCCGTAGGACCGATGCCCGATGGGGCCGACGGGTTCTCGTCAAGCATTATTTTATATAAAAGATTTAAAAATATAATCCATTCTCCTAGCTAGCTTCTGAAATTTCTTGTCCCCCTACCCACCCCGTGGCATCGCATTACCTTTCTTATTAATTCCTACTTTTTTGATAGCATATTCGTTTTACAATAATTGTAAAATAAGAGAATAAATAAGTAAATAATAAATATATACGGACAAATCACACATCTTGAGCTAGCCCCAAAGTAAGTTCGAGACTTGTGTTATGGGATGCTAACTCAACGATCATCATCATCATCATCGACCTTTAGTCGTCCCACTGCTGGGCACAGGTCTCCTCTCATAATCGTAATCACCACGCTTGCTCAATGCGGGTTGGCGATTTCAGACTTAAAGTCCAGGTTTCCTCAAGATGTTTTCCTTCACCTTCAGTCATTGGTGTCCAAGATATACTTAGAAAATACATATAACTTTAGAAAAGTTACATTGGTACTTGCCTGACCTGGAATCGAACTCAACGATACTATATTTATAATAGATACACATATAGATAAACATCCAAGACCCAGGCCAATCAGGAAAAGATCGTTTTCTATCACGTCCAGGCTGGAGATCGAACCCGGGGCCTCCACGTCGCAGGCAAGCGTGTTGACCGCTGCGCCACGGAGGACAACTAATGCGGATGATTTTATTACGCAGTGTTTTATTTCAGATTTAATATATAAAATAGTGCCGTCATTGGTTAGGTTTTCATTATTTTTGGTTTGACGTTGTAACGGAGGCTTGTTAGCGGAGGCGGAGGCGGATGTGGAGGCGATGAGTCTCACCTCCGCGGACGCAGAGGTTAACGGAGGCGGAGGCGAAGGTGAACGTACATATAGAAAAAAATGAGATTTATGGTTAATTAAAACATTTTTTATTTTAAATACGTACACTAATAGTAGTACACTTGGTAAAAAAAAAATATCTTCTTGTAATGAAAATTAAGGAGAAACAATTATAGTGTTTGCCGCATTCCCGCCTCGCACTAGTTGATTCTTGACCAAACGCGGTCGGACCATTGTCGAGCGTCGCAGCTTGCGCGTTATTTATTTTATAAATACGTAAATAAACCTCCGTTATAACTCCGCAAAAATTGTGCGGAGGCGGAGGCGGAAGCGAAGATACGATTTCTTGCGGAACTTCCGCAGTAACGGAAGCGGAGGCGAAGCTCCGTTACAACCCTAATTTTAAGTTCAGTGTATTTTTTTCTGTCTATAAGTATAGTCCTGTCAAATTAATCCGCGCCTGACGTCAACCGACGTATTTTTAGTCGCCATGTTTTAATCGCGAATAAACTGTCTACGGAGTATCCTAATTTGACAGGACCAGACTAATATGCTACCTTCTATCCTTTTCATACTGGAATAGATAGACAAGGACGCACTAAACTAAAATCATTCTCATTAATTTAAGAAAACCTTATAAATCCCAAGCACAAAAAAAATAAGTGACTTACCGAAAACGGCGTACTTTTAGCATTACGCTTATAAGTAGGGTTGGTCTGCACGAAACTCGGTGATATGTTGCTCCCGGGCGATATGGGGATGTTGAATGGTGAAACTTGCCCTGAAAATGTATCCCTTGCGTACATAGTATGTTCTCACATTCCATATAACATTCCATAAGAGGGTATCAAAATACGTTTCAGTGTTTAATTTTTGTACCATAAAAATTGTTGGTTCCCATTGGAGTATTCAATTTTGTTTATATCTCGTGTTTGGTAACTTCACACAAGGTTCTTTACTTTAAATTACAAAAGTTTGAGAATATTTGCGTAATTATTGAAACTTTATTATGACTCCTATATGTAACTTACTCTTATATCGATCGTTACCACTTAATCTTAGCGTTTTAGAATACCTACGTACTCTTAAGAGGGAACTCTAGTGCCGAGGAATTTGGAAAATATGTATTTGAACAAACTATTGCCGTCGTCGCGTTGCTTCCAACCTCTCCCGGTAAAGTGCGAAATGGATAGTTGCAGCTCAGGCTGATTTTACCTACAAAAACGTTGACCAAAAGACGTTTCGTATTCCGCTGTTTTCTTTTTCAAACCACGACAGATTTCAATTATTCTCAATTAATTCAGAGGAAAAGTATATCTATGCTTCTATTGTTTTCTTTTTTGTCAAAAACTTATCACGTTTGTCTAATAGTCATCTGAATATAACGGTAAAAATGTGTTATTGTTCGCGATTTTGAATTATCGTATTTCTTTTATTAAATAAGTTTGGAAAAAATCAAATGACAGGGGCACGTATAATCACAATGTAAAATTGTAGAAAAAAAATAATAGGGATGTTTCCTGGGTAAATAAAAATTTAATCTGTCATTCAGATTATAAAAAAATATTGGATACATCTATTTTGTTTTATCAAATCAATAAAAATTGACAAATATAAAAGGCATCAAAGATCAGGAGTGGTGGCTGGTGACGTCACTGGCCGCTAAAAAGTGTAGCGTGCAGTGCCGTCACACGAGTTTTCAACGCGCTGTGTCGTCTTCATTTTTTGTTTATATGAAAAAAGAAAAATTACGTGTCTAGTATTTTTTGGAAATCTGACTGACGGACTAATTAGTTTTTTTAGTCAAATACCCTATTGCTCTAAAAGCATTATCCACGAAGAAAACAGCAGAATACGTTTGTATAGAGAAAGCACTACTAGAGTTCCCTCTTAAAGCCTACACTGCTATGAGATAAGTTGGTGTCGAATAAGTAACGCAACGTCGTACGTCAATCAGTAATCCATCAAAGCCTAAGGCAAGGAATCAAAATGGCGGAGGAAATCATCATGAGGAAACGGGCACAGAACCTAGATTCTAAGACATCTACCAAACCCTACTGAGTGTGTATGACAAATTATGGCCCATTCTCTTTCACCCAGAGGCGACCAGTGTACCGGCAATGAGAACATTATAGGCTGGTTATGCACGCGCCTGCGGGCGGTGAGCAGTGGGCAGCAGGGTCCACGAAGACCGATGAAAAAGAAACCTGTGGGTGCGTTTTAGTCAGTAAAAGTCTGACACACCCTTCCGCTCGGGCCAGAGCGAGAGAGGTCATTTGTTGATTTCCCATCCCAAACAAAAAAAAAGGCTGATTATGCAATTGAAACTACGGCCAAAAGCTAGTCAACGGTAGAGCTAGAGTAAGTTATCTGTTACTGGGTTGGTTCGCCAACTGAGCTTCTAAACTCCGAATAGTTCTGTGATATTCTTTCAGTTGGTTGTGCTGCTTCTGGCACAACTCGGTCATGCGTTTTAACTCGGTCCGTGCCGTATGGAATTTCTTTGTCTGGAACAAGTAAAATGTGATAATTTTTCTACAAATACTGAAATTATGAGAGCATTTATTGGAATAAAATACTAGAATGTGTTGACATGGGCCATAGAATCGTATGGACTTGTTATTGACACACACACACACACACACACACCCCCACACACACACACACACACACCCCCACACACACACACACACACACACACACACACACACACACACACACACACACACACGACGAAACATCAAGCTATATTTCAATTTCCAGTATTAGCTCAGTTTTTTTTTTTCATATACCGGCAGGCCCGTGTCGCATCTCATTTCTCAAATCCGTAAATAAATAATTGTCAGTGGAAATTCGTTTACCTTAATCTCTATTCGAAAATGGAACTTCATCGATCGATCATAAATCAGTTTGCTAGGCGTAGTGACATGATTTTTACAAGGAGTTCTTAGGTATATCGCCCTTAGGATATTAACGACCTTATAATAGTACTAATCGCTCTTCTTCGTTCGCGTGGAGTTAGTTATGCTCCGCTCCTATTGGTCGCAGCGTGATGTTATATAGCCTAAAGCCTTCCTGGATTAATGGGCTATCCAACGCAAAAAGAATTTTTAAATCGGACCAGTAGTTCCCGAGATTAGCGCGTTCAAACAAACAAACATACAAACAAACAAACTCTTCAGCTTTATACAGTATGTTAACTAACAGAGGGCGTTCCCGTTAACCCGAAGTAGTATAGCATACATACATGCTAAAAAAAATATTTCCATTCGAAAACAAAATGTTTTAAAAATTTTTCCAATAAGAAAATATTCAATAAAAACTTTAAATTGACATGTAAAAGAAACACACTGTACACGCGAACATGAAAGACGGCAACGTCGCAATTTATTTATACATGACGACTACTATTTTGATTTAAAACAGGTTTCAAATTTAATTCCAATTAGAATTTTTTTTTATTCGGATTTTTTTATGCTTATTTTTCTATGCTGATATTTTTATTTTAATCTATTAATGATATATATTAACGAGTTTAAGGGAACGCCCTCTGTTATTTAACATACTGTATATTAACTAACCCCTCTATACATGAACGTTGCTTAAAGTTAGCCCCCTAAAACAATATCGTGTTTATTCATATACGATGCTTAAAGTTAAGTGACATGTAAACGTCAAAAATGTATGTTTAAACATTCGCTAATCACTAGTTAACTTTAATCAACGTTTACGAATAATACTTATTTTGGTTGAATTCTAGTTTCAGTTTTAACCATCGGTGATTTTTTTGCCTTCCTATGCCTTTTTTTACTACGTATTTGCATAAACTCATCATAAAAATGTATGAAAGCTGTTTTAAACTTTGAAAGTCAAGTCTTAGAAGTCATCTACAGAATTTAATTAAGCAAATAGTTAAAAGCACGAAAGATACTCACTGATTGCAATAAATAAGATAACAGACGCCGTCTATGTTGCCTCTGAAACTGTAACACCTCACAGGACTTTTTAATTAATTCCTCTGGATCGGTAAAGTAATCTTGAATCTCTTGTTTCATCTTGAAATTAAATAGAAAATGAGAAAATTACATTCCAAGGTATTTTAAGAAGTTCCTTGAAATGTTATTTTCTCATCCAAGAATCCACTAGGACCGATGCCTACCAGGGCCATGGGTTGTTCGAAAGATATAGGCGCTGTGGGCACTGGTGGACAGGCAAATGAAGGAACACGGGTGGGATTTAGTCGCTAAAGGTCGGACACGTCCTTCAATTTGAAGATTTCCCACCCCAAAAAATGGTATTTTATTAAGTTGATAGTAAATATTTTACAAAATTACATACGTCTGGAACAAGTTTCATGATGGAACACGGAGCTCGGCATATTAAACATGTACTGTCTTTACCGCCTACAAGAAATTTACATAATTACTCATGTGTACCGATATCAATAAAATTATTTTAATGAAGATAGTTAAAAAGCTTACCTTTCTCTAAGCAATTGTTACAAAACATGTGACCACATGATGTTAAATGCAGAGTAGTTCCAGGTTCTAACTGAGTATAACAATGGTTGCAATGAATCCAGTCCATACTTAAATAATTGTTAATTATCTTTATTAAAAAGAAATGAATGATGCACGATCATAATTTCAATGTTTTGACATTCCAAAAACTTTTTTTTATTCTGTCTATAATGTGCAATGGTGTGTCTCATACGGACAAAAGATATGCTAATCAATTTAAATGTATCTAATAATAAGTATATTATAATATTTAACAAGTTAATTTATATGTACGTGTAATGAAATAAAGAAATAATATTATCATTTTCATAAAATCCTGGCCGGCTTGAGCAGAAAAAAAATAAAATGCGTTTTGCTTTGTATACCTACAATTTAAACGTTTCAAAAAAAGAACACTGATATAAAAACACATTGTTTTTTTTAAATTAATTCTCAATGTACGGAACTTATATTACCTATCTACTATAATTTAATGTAGAATTAGTGTGTAAAGTTAATTAAAACCTATGGTTTCTCGCATTTATATTATGCATACAATGTCCAAACATGCAAATAAATCTTAAAATAACCACACTCGGCTTTGTATCGTATTTTATTTAATCAAGCTATAGTCGCAAGCGAGCGATGGCTCTTGTGAACTGAGTAGGAATTGAAGAATGAAGATCAATGCGAATACTAGAAAGACGTAGAAGTGCATTTTTAAACATTATTTTTAAATAACAAGCAATATTTCACACTACTCAAAACTCATAATTTTATGTACATTCCGGTAAGTACTTAGTTGGTATGAAATATCTAGCCATGATATTGTTCAGACAGCACATCAAGCTACTACATATAATCTGTCAGATTTCCTTATTAGATTTTCAACTTTATCACTAAAGCATTAAGATTCAAGGTTGATTGAGAATATCTGACAGTTTGGGGTAGCTTAACCAGCAGGGTAATTGCGTAACACACTATCAGTAGCAATGGGTTTCATTTTGACATTTCAACGACATTCATTGCGTTATTCACGTTGTTAGGTAGACACATTTTTCGAACATAAGAAGCAATGGTTTTTGCAATATGCTTCAAAATGATTTCAATTGATAGTAATAGCGTCTTACGTAATTAGGGTGCTGCTGTCGTCCGTAAAAGTGAAAATAGCATTCTAGTTCTGTTAACGCAAGCCTGTATGGCTAAAACCTAAGTTGTGTTTTTGAGTTTGTGCTTCAGGCTTTCAGGCATTGACTGAACTCCTGCTTTACAAAGCACTCGCTTAAAAAAGTGCCGCAGTTTTACTTCGGACTTGGGAAAAGACACGCTTCGGGTGTAAGTTATATTTTTTTTATATAATCTACCTATACTATTGCTTAATGTCACTCGCTGCAGGCAATTCCAGTATTTTGATGTACCTGTAAAATTATTTTATGATCACTTCTCGATGATTATCTCAGGATATATCTAAATTATCTTAAGTCTGTATCGCACACCGTTTTCCAATTAGCAACACACGTGTCACAGTGCCGCGCAAACCTCACAAGTCAATCGTCCGTGAATGCAGTGTCCAGCTCTGTGTTCGTTAATACATGGTGAAACAATCACAAAAAGATAACGTGAGAATATAAAAGAAGTTGCTTGAACGGTCCGCGGTAGTAAGGCGATAGCACGCGAGCTTGCCTTGACCATGGCATTAAAATACATTTATCTGATAGCCCTGACATGTGTTTGTGTGCACAGCAAATCGTCATGTATGTTCTGTTTTTAAAGTGTTCTATTTTTTTATTTCATTGGCTTTTTTAAGTTTTTTTTTTTTTTTAGTTAAGTGTTTTGCGTTTTGTTTATGGTATCCTGATGTTAAATTTGAATTTTGAATGATGAATGATCAAAGAATTATTTCTTTTACTTTGCGAAAAGTGTTGTGAATTATTGTGATCAAAGTTTTCAGTGTTTTTATTGCGTTTATTTAGCATTCATAAAAAATACAACAATAACAAATATGGTACCACCTCAAGCATTGATAAAATATTAATATTTTATCAATGACCTCAAGTGATTTTCTTGCCCATATTATGACGGTAGAACATGGAGCTCTTTATAAATAAAAATCATCTATATAGATACTAAATTACCCATTTTCGCAAAAGAATAAATGATTTGGTTTCGATTTAAACAATGAAAATACCCAAGTATATATTCAAAAAACGTTAGCTACGACTGCGTCCAAAGTGATTTAATGTAAACGATTTAAGTCATCTCGGACCGGTAATCACATAACCAATTTAGGTAAAGATGCAAAAACTTTGACATTTAACCCCGACACATTGGGTAAATATTTGTGCATTTTGTAACTGTTTGCTGAGAAACATACAATGTAATGGTTGCTAAGCATGTTCTTAGAGTTTATGTAATGTTTTATAGCATGTCGAAAAAACAAACCGCACTTTTAAAACAGCATAAGTAGATATTAGATTTTATTTTTCGATTTTAATATTTCAAAAATAGAATGCTCCATAAATTGTAGAAGCAACCATTGTGTGTTTATTCGTTTTAAATTCAGAATTTTGGGAATCGATTACTATCCGATTTATGTTTGCATTTATTATCTCGATATATTTGTTCGGGATCAAATTGTTTGTTAAGACTTAGATCAGAGATCTTTCTTAAAATGATTATATAAAAAAAAACTGGTTTATAAATCTTACTTTCACAATCTCTTATGGATGTAGCAAGTTTATTTACCGAATCTTATTTCAGCATAATATTATACTGTTCAATTTATAAAAACAATAATGGCAAAGGTCTTGTAATAGCTAAGTATTTCGTGTTTTCATATCACAAAGGTCAAATAGCGTGATAATAATTCATAACAAACACGTTATATCAGATTAATAAATGAGTTCGTTGCCTTAAAAAAAAAACTAAAAAAATAGTGATGTCAAAACGATGAAAATATTATATTACCTAGTCCGTTTTTTTTTTAATCACGATTTTACAAATTTGGAATTATCCCGGAATGTTACATAATATGTATTTATTTTCAACTCAAAGCAACAATTTATCAAACACACCGACACTGTTGGTGCAGTGGCTCGATCGAATGCTGCGCTGCGTGTCGCGGGTTCGATTCTCGCACGGAACAAATGTTTGTATGGCCTACAGGTTCCGGGTTTGGCTGTTTGTCTATGTGAGATTTAATGTTTATAAACGCACCCACGATACAGGAGTAATTTCTAGCGTGGGTTTGTTTAAGAAAAAAAAACGAAAAAATACCTTTTCACAAACGCAGAAAATATTGATCACAAATATAGAATATTTAACCAAACATTAAACTTGTTTATTGAATTGCGAAATAATTATTGTTTTAGTTAAAATATGCGTCCCATCGCAGTACCTGACAGCATGTCAAGACATGGCGAATGCCCCGACAAAGTCCAAGACTCAAATTGAATGTCTACCAGCGAGAGACAGGTAAGAAATTATTTTAAATGATTATAACTAAACTAGTCATTACCCGCCATATCACTGGACATGGCATGAGGTTGCCATGAATTCAGTCGATCGATTCAGTAAAAGAAATCATCGTGAAAAGTTAGTGTTGAGTGAGTTCTCAATAGTGTCAATCCCTAGCATCATCGACATACAGTAATGGACATGCCTTAGTGATGAGAATCGTGGCACTCCGAAAGAAAGAGCCTTATCACCGGCTGCCGGTAGAAGTATCCACCCACCAGACAAAGTCTTGCCGCCAAGCGATTCGTCGTGTTCAACATGATGATGATGTCTGGTGAAACCGTACTGAGGACGGGTCTGAGCAGTTGTGTTGCGATGTATGCCGGATACGATGCAGCAAATGTTGTTGTGTCGATAATTTGGTTGTAGAGGGTCTCCAGATCAATCTCCCTTGCGCAGCATCGTTAGTCGTGTTGTTGGGTTTAACATTGCAATGCATCACCTCGCTCAACTGCCATCTTCCTTCCTATTCACTCAGTTTTTTCTTGAGTGAATGGGTTCTTAATAAACTAGCGCGCTATATCATCAACAAAAAACTTCACGGTGTGTTTTCTACACAATCAATCGGCTGTTGCCTTTTCCTACGTCCTAATAACCCACATGAGCATCTATGGAATATAAGAAGCTACGTGCACAGTTTTAATAGGTCGTTTCCAGTAGCAAGAAAAATCGCACAGTTGTATAGGCTTGGCAACAACTAACAAAATCCATACTAATATTATAATTGCGAAAGTAACTCTGTCTGTTACGCTTTCCCGCTGAAACCTCTCAACCGATTTTGATGAAATTGCACAAACGATCACACAGACGGCACAGACGATCTTCAGACCCTGAGAAAGAACATAGAATACCTTTTATTGAAAAAAAAAAAATGTTCCCGGGAGAAATCCAAAAAGCGCGATATAACCGAGTTCCACGCGGGCGAAGCCACGGGCGGAAAGAAAAGTTTTAAAAAGTTTACAAATCTACACTCTAGGGCAGACTAAGGTCCGTATTACAGAACCTTTCTTTTTTTTTGTGATGGGAAATCATCAAATGACTTCTCCCGCTCTGGGCGGAGCGGAAAGGCGTGTCAGACTTTTACTGACTAAAACCCATCCGTGTTTCTTCACGTGCCTGTGGGACGGCCAGGGCCACGGTTTCTTATTTAACCAACTCGCAACCCTGACCCAGGAGGCATCGGTCTTCGTGGACCCCGTCACGACGTGCTGACATCTCTTTGAGGCGCGTGTGAAACACGACGCGCCGTCGACTCGGGCCTGGTCCTTACCAAGCGGCGAGCTGCCCACTGCTCACCGCCCGCAGGATCGCGCCTACGGTGGCTGGGAGTTTGGTGTCATCACCCGACCAGGGCGTCTCCTGCGGCGGCTAGTGGCGTGAGGGCGCTGGGATTCCCGTTGCCTCACGCGCTCCGCCTCCTCCTTTGCCAGCATTACTGCTTCGCAGAATGAGGTGACGGCCTGCCATGCACTCTTGCTCCGGACCATGGCCTGGACCAGGGTCGGACGCGAGAGATCGCCGCCGGTCGCCGCTACGAGGACACGGCGGTGCTCTACCCAAGCCAGGCAGACCTCCACCGTATGCCCCACCGTGTCCTCAGGCGATCCACACAATGGTAACACCCTGGCGTTTTCTCCCGCCTTATACGGAACAGGAACCTCCCGAAACAACCGTGTCCGGTGAGGACCTGCGTCAGGCGGAAGGTGAGGGCGACGTGGCGCCTCTCTAGCCACTCCTCAAAGAGGGGACTTACCGCCGCTATTGTGGCGTGCCCAGCACTGGGTTCACGACAATCGCACTCTCCATGTTGCCATGAGATCCCACCGGAGCTCTGTCCGCCGTACCGCAATTACTCGCGGCAGCTGAGTTATGCCCCGGGGTATTGCCTCCTCTCGCCACTCCCACATGTGGGCGAGGACTTTGGCCTCCAGATCCCATGGCGGCAATCCGGCAAGAAGGCTGGCCGCCTCAGGGGAGACCGTACGGTATCCCCGGATCAGCCGAACGGCCATGACCCTCTGGGACGCGGTCAGGCATCGGGCTGGTCGCTTCCTTAGCGACCGCGGTATTACAGAACCTCACTCAAAACTCAAACTTTATTTAAATCACGTTTGAAGCCTTTTGACTGGTTGAAACTAGTTTTAAGTAAAAGTCTTGAGTAACGTTCTGTAATAAGGCCCTTAGTTATCATTAGCTATTACGCACATCTTATGCCAGAAGTGTTTATAAGTCACAATCCGGTAAAAGAGGTTAAATTTTAAGGCAGGTACGTAGCCAAATGTCTCTCAATTAGCTCTCTCAAAAAACATGGGCTTTCATATGCCATGTGGGCCACTTTAACCAGTTATGGCAACATTTCTAAAACTTACCTACTTCAATTACCATCCATTTGTCCACTATTTTCTACAGCTAGATTAACTCTGGTACTTATTATACTGCGTAGAACTACATATAAGCTGAAGGGAATGTGTAATATTGTTTTTGTTAGATGTAGCTACAATTTTCATATACATTGTTAACTATTATATAGTTACACTAAAGTAGAAATCGTCCTCACGTACAGGACATCATTATCTTCCTAATTCGGCAATGATTAGGTAGGTACAAATATTATAAATGCGAAAGTATCTCTGTCTGTCTGTCTGTCCGGCTTTCACGCCAAAACTACTGAACCGATTGTAATGAAATTTGATACACAGATAGTCTAGAGCCTGAGAAAGGACATAGGCTATAAAACATCCCGCTATGACCATTAGGAGCAGAGCAGGAACCAAAAAATGTTGCGGAAATGGGAGCAAACGCAGACGTACTACATATTGCTCCCAATATTTTAACAGGCGCTTATTTTATATAAACTGAGCTCATTCGGCTAGAAGCTTACGCAGGTGAAACCGCGGGGCACAGCTAGTAATTAAAAGAACAAGACATGTAACAACTGTTAAACCACACTGGGACCATGTGCTAGGTTTATTAGACCACTCCTTCTCGAAGAAACCTTTGTCCCAGCTGTAGGTACTTGTTGTTTTGTTTGTTTATATAAGTAAATTTATGATATACTAGCGGCCGCCAGCGACTTCGTTCGCGTGGAGTTAGTTATGCTCCGCTCCTATTGATCGCAGCGTGACGTTATATATAGCCTAAAGCCTTCCTGGATTAATGGACTATCCAACGCAAAAAGAATTTTTGGAATCGGACCAGTGGTTCCTGAGATTATCGCGTTCAAACAATCAAACAAACAAACTCTTCAGCTTTATATATTAGTATAGATTGTCTCGAAGAATTACTTAATACACACATCAAAAGTGTCTAGGGATCAAGCATTTTTATGCGGATTTCTTGAGATTGAGATGTGGCTTTGTAATAAATTTATGATTTTATAAATTTATATGGATCCTTTTTGGTGCATTTCATAATTTGAATCAGGAACTGTGAATCAAATTCGAGTAAAAGATGAAAATCAGCTGTCAATATTTTCCCTATAAAAACATACAACGCATTGAAGACATTATTAGTGCTACTGTTTCCCTACTACTGATTAAAACCAACGTTATTATGGAGCGGCGACGTCATTTAAGCAGGGAAGAAATGCTCAGAGCCGTGGGAATGATAGAAGCTGGTTCCCGGCAACGTACTGTGGCTTTAGCTCTGAATACAAGTCAGAGTGTTATCAGTCGACTTTGGACACGTTACCGAAGCACTGGTACCGTGGCTGAGCGCCATGGAGGACGGTATCGCTGCACCACACGGAGACAAGACCGATACATTCAAATCTTAACTCGAAGAGCTCCAACAATAACCGCCATGATGTTAGCCGTGAGGCTTCATCACTCTTCAGGGAACTTAATTAGCGACCAAACAGTCAGAAACCGCTTGCATGAAGTGAACCTTCATTCCCGAAGACCGCTACGGGTACCACCTATAGCAATGCACAATCGTAGGATTCGATATCAATGGGCTCTTGAACACAGAAATTGGGCAGAAGAACAATGGCGTTTCGTGTGCTTTTCTGATGAGTCTCGTTTTGGTATGAGACCGGATACAAGACGTATACGACACTGGAGAACCCCTGGACGCCAACAGCGATTAAAATCCTGCCAGGAAGTCCATCCTTATAGTGGTGGAACCATCATGGTATGGGCGGGTATTTGGATCGGCGGAAGAACTGAGTTGATTTGGATCAGAGGCAACCTCAACGCTCAAATTTATGCTGAAACGATTGTATCAGACGTCATCGTTCCTCTACAAGTGCAAATCGGTCCCTTATTTCAGTTAATGCATGATAATGCACGACCGCACACCGCAAGAGTTGTAAGACAGACTCTCGCCGCAGCTAACATCAATGTCCTGCCCTGGCCTGCTCAGTCGCCAGACTTGAACCCGATTGAGCATGCATGGGATATGCTACAGAGAAGAGCTCTGCCGAATATGGAGGGTATCCAGTCGCAAGAAGACCTTTTTTTGTTGTTGCAACGAACATGGGCGGCCATTCCACAGCGTGATTTGGATGAACTCATTTTGAGTATGCCAAACCGATGTTCTTGTGTTGTTAGTGTTCGCGGTAGAAACACGGATTATTAATTGTTTAAGTTACCCAATAAAATTTTAGAGAAAACTGTTATTTCAGTCTTTTTTTCGAACTTTTGTGTTAGTGGTTCAAATGTCAAATATCCCTTTATTAGGAAAATGGCAAATTTCTTTATTAATGCAAAGGTGACTTGGTTTATCGTTACTGTGACAAACGAAAACACTTTATTTGATGAATCCTTAAAGAAAATTTTAATTAATATCAATCAGGAGAAAAGTTATTGCAAAAATATATGTTGATCCCTAGACACTTTTGATGTGTGTAGTAAGATATGGTGGTCCCCGCGCAGTGCAAATATTTGTATGCATGAATATGAATATTTGCACTGCAAACCATTGTGGCTCGGAAAGCACGTTAAGTTGGTCCCGGTTGCCATACGAATTCTAATGGCAGTCGTTGAGGATTGTTGGAGCCCTCAAAAGTCTAACAATTGGTCTAACAGCAAGTCTTCGATATCGCCTTCGGGTTGTGGAGGTCAGACGGCAGTCCACAATGAGCAGTTAGACTGGTAAATCGGACCCCAGACTCCAAAGCTAAAAAAGCATCGGATGCGACTAGGGTTAACGCTGAGATGATGATGATGGTGATCTATAAATATGTTTTTGTAGAACAACTGTACTAGTTCCGTTGTTAATAATTGCATGTGAAACAATTCACACTACCGATATTTTACAACGCAAAAATAACACGAATGTCCAAACAATAACGACTTTGCAACACTGAAACAAAAAACTAACGGAAAAACATAACAATGCAGATGTCATTTCATACTTCAGCATTCACGTAACGCCTAGGTTTCATTGTTTTAAATTTAAACACAACAACATAGCACGTTTGTACCTACTGTTCACTTGTTTATTACCTGATATGAATTTACTAGATAACTTTTTTTAAAAGAATTTAAAGTAGTGCTTGACTGCGATCCCGCCTGATGGTACGCAGTGATACACTCGTTGAAAGTAAAGCGCGTTAGTTTATTAAGCCTATTCACTTAAAAAACTTAGTGAATAGGAAGGAAGACGGCAGCTGAGCAAGGTGATGCAATGTTAAACCCGACAACACGACCAACGAAGCTGCGCCAGAGGGAGATTGATCAGGAGACTCTCCACGACCAAATTCCCGACACAACAACATTTGGCGCAGCGTACCCGGCACACATCGCAACTCAACTGCTCAGACACGTCCTAAGGCTTCACCAGACATCACGCCGGAACACGACGAATCGCTTGGCAGCAAGACTTTGTATGGATATTATCGCCTACCACCATAGGCGTACCCAATAGGTGCAAGTCAGGCCTAGGTTTTTTGGCAATTACATTGCGTAAATTTTTTCAGTGTCTACTGCGTGGTTTATTTAAAAGTTAGAGATAAGTCCTCGTTTTTTCTTTTTTTTTTTTATATGCTAGCGCTTTACCGCAATCCTGCCTGATGGTAAGCTGTGATGCAATCGTTGATGGTAAAGCGCACTAGTTATACTTTGTTTAGTAATTTGGGGAGTTTATACATGCTCTGTGGGATTTGGGAAGGGGGGGCAGCTGCCCTGATCCCCCTTGTCAAATTGCATGCCATCAAATTAATTGCCATTAAAATAAAGTTTATATTTGAATAACTTGAAGTAGGATGGGGGTATGTAGTACCAGGGGTCCTTCACTCGACCGTACCTTACACAAAAGTCTAGCTATTAGGTTAGCTAAGGCGTCAGCAGGTCAAGTAAACTGAAACTGTCAAATATTCCCAATCAACCTTCAGCCTTATTGCTTTACAGATAAAGTTGAAAACGTAATACATAAATTAAACGCATTGTAGTAGCTTAATGTGCTGTCGTCTGTAGGTACATATCAGGTGGCTGGTATCGCAGTTCCACGTCCAATCCCGTATCACTTAATTAGCATACAGAGTATGGTCCATTAATGATTAATTAAATTTGATCGAGGTTACACCCTACCCCGATCCCATCGGTCCTTGGTCCCTGATCGACCGGGATTTTATACATAGGTATATACACAGCCTGTTATCATAGATCAATACCTAATGACGTATTTCAGTTGCGGTGGGCTAGTGGTATCGGCCGCGACCTATGAGTTGTAGGTCGTAGGTTCGGCCCTTCGTGTAAATTATTTCATCACCACTGCTGTCAAACGGTGAAGGAAAACGTCGTGAGGAAATCGGCCTGTCCTAAAGCCAAAAATATCTAAGATATATGACATCTACCAACCCGCACTGGGCCAACGTGGTAGATTATGGCCCACTCCCTCTCACCGAGAGGGAGGCCTGTGTCCCAACAGTGGGAGGAGTTTGGGCTGATTATGTATTTCAGTTGACATTCTTAGTGGGTAGACCCCTAGTGTAAATTGTACCCATGAATTCAAAACATGGTTCTTTAAAATCCCGTCGATATCCCCGTCATTATATGTATACAATATGTAAAGAAAACCCTGTCCGATCCGTGAAGGTATTGTTAGGTATCGATAACTGATTCTACTAATGCCCACAAAGACAGGCTAAAGTTAAAAAAAAATCCGCCTAAAAAAATAAATATTATTTCGCAAAAAAAAGGTAACTTAATACATGTGCGATAAGCAACCCCTTCCGCGGGCGGCGGGGGGCAGGGCACGCGGCACCTGTGACGTGGTCGCGTCGCTATTCGCTTATAATAATACCGGTGTTGTCACTTTTTTAAAAATTACCAAATTTCGGGGAAATTGGAATTAATTCCCGGGAAAAAAGGATTATTTCAAAATTCATTAGTATTGTTACTATGATGATTATGTAAAATTTTATATTATATTTGGTCAAGTGTTTACCTAACCTTTATTATCCTTATGGGTCGGACAGGGTTTTCTTTACATATTGTATAGGTACTTCAGTTACAGAAGTTGAAAACTGAATTTAAAATATTTGAGTTGTCGGTGTACCGTGCAATAATACCTGAATAAATCATGCATTTCTTCTTTTCTAGTGCTTGAGTCTTGTTAGCTTGATGGTAAGGTGTCTGTATGCTTAAAAGCCGCCAAAGTTACCGAATACCGATATTATCACCAACTGTAATAATATCTTAACGAAGTATTTAAGTTCGTTTATAGAGTATATCTTCGAAGATTCTGATACAATACCAAAAATTGTTTCTTTAATGTGAAATGAGTATTGCCAAGTATCCTAGAATATATTTTTAGAGGAAGTCACAGACAGAAGATAGTTTTTTATGAAGGCTCTAAAGAGCCTTTCCACTGTAAGGAAGACCTCCAAATATGATGAAGATCCTATCAAAACTTAACCAACTACTTTCAGAGTGGACTGCTTGAACCTGGTTCAGCAACGGCAAGCAGACATTGTACCTGTCGACCCTGAAGACATGTACTGCGCCACCAAAATACCAAACCAGGACTTCGTGGTGGTACAGGAGTACAGGACTGAAGAGGAACCTGATGGTAAGTCCCATAGGTACTATGAAGATTTTATTTGTACCGTCGTCTTCAGAACAAACGGTCACTATCCAACATTCGTACATTCGTAAAACTGATGTTATAACAAATGCTACTTAAATCATTTTATTTTTATGAAGGTCCGCACAAACACTTTTACATTTCAATCATATTTTAAAAACAAGATGAGGTCGGCGTTTCGTAATTGAATAAATTTGAGAAGAAGCAAACTCTGAAGTCACTGTTTCTAACAATCAGGGGGCCAAAAAGCCATTCATTTCCTAAATTCTCAGCAGATTGTTAGCAATTCTTCTCATTTTCGTAAAATATGTCATTATTTTATCGGAATAAAAGGTAGCCTATATTCTTTCTCAGGGTCTAAAGATTGTGTGTGCCAAATTTCATCAAAATCGGTTGAGAGGTTTAAGCGGGAAAGCGTAACAGACAGACAAACAGACAGACAGAGTTACTTTCGCATTTATAATATTAGTATGGATGGTGGTCGACACTAACGCCGAGGTGGGTAAAAGTGATACGAAAGTACACCAGTCACCGCCTGAGTTTAAACTTGCATAAAATCAGTACGCCACTCGACGACCAATTTTCCATAGGTACTATCATAAATAAAAATATTGTATGTGACAGAAGACGAAGCGTGGGGAGGCCCCCGACAAGGTCGACCGACGACCCTGTGAAGGTCGCCGGAAACCGCTGGATGCGGAAGGCACAGGACCGGTCATCGTGGAGATCCTTGGGGGAGGCCTATGTCCAGCAGTGGACGTCTTACGGCTGAAACGATGATGATGATGATGTAATAGTTCAGGCGTTCGTCTTACGAAGTTTACGCTTATATCCGTTGTAATACTATGCCCATGGGCAATGTATGAAAAAAAGTTGTGACTCAGTAGCTGCTACCAGTGAGATAGTACTGACTGCAAAAAAGGAGGCAGACAATAGACACTACGGCAATTATAGGAAACCTACTTAATTCATACCGTCGACTTCCCGAAAGCTTTATTTCACTTTCACCTGTTTAACGGTCTACCCCATTCATAATTTAGAGTTGCTTCTTATCTTATTTTCATAATTAAATTCCTTTTCACAAAATACTGACTCTTGAAACGGTTTCCCAAGTTAAAACTCCTTGTTACAGCAGTACTTCAAAGGATTTCTACACAGAACTTTAATGAAAACCACTAAATTGTACTCGGCTAAGTACCAAAGTACCAACTTTTCGAGTTCAGTTCAAACTTATTCTCTTTTAAAAGCCCAAAAGTAGTCTCAGCTTTGGAAACTATGAAGAGCCAAGTTTTTGACAAACGACTACACAGAGCACTACGGCATCTTTGACGCTTGAACTTTTTTAACTACCGCCACCCCATATTCTACCGTGGGTGTCGTAGGAGGTGACTAAGGGAACTCTGACCAGGAAGGCGGGCAGCAGTGCTACTCCTGTGGAATATCAAATTACTGGGGATTATGACAACAATAAAGTAATGAAAGCCTGGGGAGAGGCATGTCCAGCAGTGGACCTCTACGGGCTGAGGAGAACAAGCGCCACTTTAAACCGTCAAACTTCTTAGTATCCTTACATCCTTACTAATATTATAAATGGGAAAGTGAGTTTGTTAGCGCCGTAACTACTGAACTGATTGCTTTGAAATTTTGCAGGCGTAAACTTAGAAGTCCGGATTAAATAATAAGGTACTTTTTATCCCAGGAAAAATTTGATATTCCCGAGGGAAATCTAAATAGCGCTATATAACCGAACTCCACGCGGGCGAGGCTGCGGGCGAACAGCTAGTACATAATATATTGTTCATTGGTTTAAAAACTCCTGACGCTTTACAATCTTAATTAAATTAATTAAATAAACTTCCATCTACAGCACCAATTTTCTTAAGCTGATTTAGGCGAAATCTTTCGTATACTCATTTCCCTCATATTTCAGTTTTGTCGAGTTACATAAAGACTTCTTAGTGAGGATCTTTATAATTTGTTAACTTTGAAACTACTTCGTGTCCATGTCTCAGAGAAGTTCAGAAACTGAATTTAAATTGAAGTTCATGAACTAAAAGATTTGGATTTACTTTTACCGTGTCTTGGAGAACGTCGAGAAAGGTTAATGCAATGATACTTAATTCTATTAAAGTTAATGATCTTCTAAGACTTAACTTCTATCTTATCTATGAACCTGTCTCAAGTTAGGGAGCGACCCTTTCGAGACATATTTTATTAAATAACCTGTAGCTCGGATACCGGCCATAAATATAAAAAAGTTCTAACCTAACACCATAAAACTAACGAAAGGTCTATGAAAAAGAAAAAGGTTGAGATTTTCTCATCTCAAATCTATGCCATCACACAGTCCTAAAATATACATAGAGGATTGTTTTCCTATCTCTGTGTTAGGGCACTTACGTACCCTCAGCTTTATGTCATGAAATATGTATGAACCCTACTCCATTTCAGTAGGTATATAGTATACATAGGAGCAAACAAGGCCTAACAAACATATCTTTATGGAACCTACAAGTAAATATATAGCAGAAAATGGTAGTGAATCATAGATCAGATAAAAGAAGCTACACTGTTTTCCGAAGCCCGCGTTTCTGTACGTTATATGGTCATTACTATTAGATATACGGATATGAGTTATCCTTGTACCTATATTTTTACGTGCCAAAGCTTTTTGCCGGTTTTCTAGACAGATTGTGTTATAGGCACCACGCCTGTTCCTTTACAGAAATGCATAATAATGAAACAGGTAAGATATGTATATATTTGAATTTTAATACCGTAAAAAATGTAGAATCGTACTTACTTTTAGAACCGTCTCTTTAATAACAAAACATTGCTGTTACGAAATGTATCATAGGTACTTACATATACTTAAATAAAAAATCTTTTGAAATAACGTACAATTTATTCAAACAGATAAAATGTTATCAAACGCCTTCAATGGTATCGGTTCTTACGATTGCGGTTGCATAACTTTTGATCGAGTGAAAGTTTTCAAATGATATGTCCCTAGGCTCTCGAAACTGTTCTATTGCCTCCATTGTAATGACAGCTGAGATAGTAAACCTTTTAATAGATAAATTATTGTATTGAAGGGACTGATACCGAAACTATTTCTTTTGAACTTAAGCATTGAGTAATAGTTGAGTAAAAACTTCGGAGCATAGTACTAGAGCCGCTGCTGGCGTACGTAAACCTGGCAAAATGAGTACATATGTATGTGAAGGTCGTAGCTGGAAGTGTATACTGTAGTATCTATTAGCTATCTAGCCCTTTTTCCCATGGGTAGGCAGATGCATACTAGCGCTTATAGCGATTTTCGCAAAGCTGTATCTTTCAATCAAGTAACGTCAATTAATAATAAAGTAATAGTCTTCAAAAGCTGGTACCTCTCATCAACCTTAAACCATAGGTAGTGTTTTAGCGATGAAGTCGAAAATATATTAAAGATATTTGGCCGTTGCTATGAGCTTGTTGATATAAGTCATGTGTTTTTTTTTAATGAACAGACAGCTGTGCTGCTGGGGAGTTTATTCCGCCACTTTTTCTTCCCAGCGAAAGCACTTTTGGGGGGACTGTCTTATGTAATATTGACGTTCAAAAAGTGCTGACTCTCAGTCTAATTTGAATAAATTACTTTTGATTTTGACTTGGTCTATTCCTAGACAAAGTAAATGCAATAATCAATGCGACAAATATTTCTTTCTATCCATTTTATAAAACGCACGAATATAAATTAAGCTGCCGAGTGACATAGTCACAAATTGAAAATAATATAGCGTACTATGCGGAAGACCATAAATATTGACCAATATATAATTAACAATCTTGCATATACAATATTGTTGTATGCGGCAAACCAAATGACAAAATAAGACAAGCAAATACGGACGGCAAATTCAAATTCTCCAAACAAAAAACACTAATAGCTAACGAAAGCCAAATAAATGTTACTAAAGTTTAAAAGTCGTTACACAAAAGATGAAAGATAAAGGTGGTCACGCTTACCTTGCTCGTAAATTGTGCAACTTAGGGAAAGGTAGGCGTGATAACGTGACAGCAAACAGCCGAAGTTATTAATTACTTGCCTTCACACGCAAATTAGCACCTAAAGTCCTAGACTTAGTTATTAGGAAAATACCAACCATTAAGTTAATCAAACCTTTCGAAGCTACCGTCACCATATTAGCCAAAAAGTACCCGTTAGAGTCTAGGGAGAGTAAGAGAGTCTAGGTATATAGAATCTGGATCTGAAGTCGTGGTGGCGGTTAAAACACCAGCCTCTCAAGTATGAGTGCGCGGTCAGGCAAGTACCAATGTAACTTTTCTAAAGTTATATGTACTTTCTAAGTATATCTTGGACACTGAAGGTGAAGGAAAACATCTTGAGGAAACCTGGATTTTAAGTCTGAAATCGCCAACCATTAAGCAAGCGTGGTGATTACACTCAATCCTTTTCTGTACCTATGAGAGGAGACCTGTACCCAGCAGTGGGACGATAAAAAGATTGATAATGATGATGATGATATAGAATCTATAAAGTTATTCCAGTTGAATCATGGGTTGAAAGGTTAAAACTCTAAACCCTGTGCATCCACCACCTAACATATAAGATATTACACTGATCTAACTGCTTTGGTAAAAGACAAAAAAAAATGCGTGATAATAATTTCTATACTTTAGAACCAAGTCCAATTCCACTTTCTAAGAGTCAGATAAATTATGCTATTTTTTTTTTAAAAATAACCTTTGGCTGACCTTTCCGCTAGCGAAATGGATTTATCTAACAGCTTAATTTAAATTCTTTCTAAAACTCTTCTAAAATTCTAAACCTAAACATTTATTCCTTATTTATAGCGCCTTTCAGATATGAAGCTGTAATCGTAGTCCACAATGATCTGCCTATCAACAGCCTAGATCAACTGAAGGGGCTCAAGTCCTGCCATACTGGAGTCAACAGAAACGTTGGATATAAGGTAAGAGACTATTTAATTTATGTAATACATACTTACAGTATTTGATGAGAATGGATGAAGACCGAGAGTCAAAGAAATCCCACGAGGCGGCCAACGTCGTACGGCGAGTTTCCACACTTACATACGTTGTTAACACCACTACGATCCGGACGAAGCGTTTCGCTTCCTCTTTTATACAGCGTACATCGAGGGAGTGGAACAATTTATCAGCGGCGGTGTTTCCGTCAGACTACAAATTAAGTGTATTCAAGACCAAAAAGAATGTATGATCTGTTTCTAGATCACACACTACTTTTAGATGATGTGGCAAATTCTCACTTGCTTTGAGAATATGGAGTTGTTTTTTGATGTCGTCAAGCTCGTGGTTGCTCGAAAGAAGGGAATAGTTCTGTACGAGTAGAGTGTGATGGGTTCTATCTCAGGCAGCTCATAAGAAGGTTTTACGTCTAAAGTGCTGAGGACCTTCATTATGTGAGTAAACTTTTAGTTTTGAATAGGCTCTTAATAAACTAGGGCGATTGACCATCAACGATTACATCACTGCTTACCATCAGGCAGGATTGCGGTCAAGTACTAGTTTATAATTAATAAAAAAAACGAAAAATTTACTGTCCGAATGTTACCATCTATACAAAGCTGAACTGACTAATATATAAAGCTGAAGAGTTCGTTTGTTTGTTTGAACGCGCTAGTCTCAGGAACTACGAGTCCGATTTGAAAAATTATTTTTGGTGTTAGATAGCCCATTAATCCAGGAAAGCTAAAGACTATATAACATCACGCTGCGACTTATAGGAGCGGAGCATATAAAAAAAACACATCGAAACCCACGCGGGTATAACCGGGCGGCGCAGCTAATCTTTAATAATTACTGTCTACCACCCATAAACACCTCAACCCCAACGGACATCGGTTTTACGGGTTTCGTAGATCAGAAGTATCATACTATGTCAATCTATATTTGGATCCTGCGACCCTGAAGATCTGATAAACACAATAAACCTATTTATCACCGTCTTGTCGTTTTTATTCGTCCTACTATATGCTAATTATGCACATATCAATTGTGAATATCTTTTTTTATGCAAGAACCAGTAGGAGTTCACTTGTAGAATGCAGATAATGCCATTATGGGTTCAAGGCGAAAACGAGCGGCATCTTTAAGGAGTAACTACATAGTACCACTTGCCACTAACCAGTTTTGCTCTTTGTGCTCTAAAGCCTAAATTATTCAAGACGTAGCTTTAACATTTATACCTGGGTACATAAATACTTGAAGGAATGGTTTTTGATACGAAGGTAAAGCAATGAACAGACAATTTCCATCAAGCTCCTTATATGGCACGACTTAATATAGTACCTACCTATATTGGTCAAGCTTAAGCTTTTTGTGGGCTAGGGTTTCGACCTAATTTCGTAACAATGTTGTTGTGTCGGGAGTTCGGTTGTGGAGGGCCTCCAGATCAATCTCCCTCTGGCGCAGCATCGTTGGTCGTGTTGTTGGGTTTAACATTGCATCACCGCGCTCAACTGCCGTCTTCATTCCTATTTACTCAGTTCTTTTGATTGAGTAGGCTTAATAAACTAGCGCGCTTTACCATCAACGATTGCATCATTGCTTACCATCAGGCGGGATTGCAGTCAAGCGCTAGTTTGTAATTTATATAAAAAAAAACTATTACTTACACTTACTATGAATTGAAATAAATTGCGCGCATTGCATATATTTGTATGCATGAATATGAATATTTGCACTGGCCTGCTCGTGCCTCGGAAAGCACGTTAAGCCGTTGGTCCTGGTTGCCATGCGAACATCTAATGGCAATCGTTACGGGTTGTTGGAGCCCTCAAAAGTTCAACAATTGGTCTAACTGCAATGCTTCGATATGTTGTGGAGGTCAGACGGCAGTCGCTTCACGGAAAATATCTAAGTTTAGCCAAAATCAGCAGTTAGACTGGTAAAGCGGACCCCAGACTTCAAAGCTGAAAAAGCTTCGGATGCGACTGGGATTAACGCTGAAATGATGATGATGATGACTATGCATTGAAATAAATTTGAAGCATATTGCTAATCCATTGTCACATGTTCCAAAAAATGTGTCTGTAAACAAGATAAATGACGCAATGAATGTAATTTAACTGCCAAAATGAAACCCATTGCTACTAATAGTGTATTACGCAATTACCCTACTGAATAAGTATACATACTACTTGGGTAGGTAAATAGCGAATAAAACTTCCAACACACGTACACGGTAGGGCAAAGCGTGTGTAAATTGGACAATTTACACGGCCGCTCAAGGTCACTCACAAAGGTATTATCGTGTTTTTAGAAAACACGTGGAAATCGGTAGGCCAATTTCGGTTCTCGGTGGTAGGCCATAACATCGGCTGCCGGCAGAAGTTATACCACCCACCAGACAAAGTCTTGCCGCCAAGCGATTCGTCGTGTTCCGGCATGATGTCTGGTGAAGCCGTATGGGTCTGAGCAATAATTGTGTTGCGATGTGTGCCGGGTACGATGCGCCAAATGTTGTGTCGGGAGTTTGGTTGTGGAAAGTCTCTAGATCAATCTCCCTCTGGCGCAGCATCGTTGGTCGTGTTGGTCTTAGGTTTAACATTGCATCAACTGGCTCAACTGCCGTCATCCTTCCTATTCCTAAGTTTTTTAAGTGAATAGGCTTAATAAACTAGTGCGCTTTACCATCAACGATTGCGTCACTGTTTACCATCAGGCGGGATTGCAGTCAAGCACTAGTTTATAATTATTAAAATAAATAATCAATAAATAAAAACCTAGTCGCGAAAGTCCATGTCAGAAATGTAAGGTAATTAGCGGTACGTTCGCATTGCCTTAGAAAACATGTATGAATCTTCTTTTCAGAAAACACGTGGCAAATCGCTTTCAAAAATATGTTTTCTAAAAAATAAGTTTCACCATTACAACGCATAAGTAGCTCTAAGATTTTATTAATACCATAGAGCACGAATCTGTTTCTCAGCCCCGTATTCCCCCTTTTATTAGAGTCATAAACGAAAGTAACGTTGAATGTAACGTAAATAAGTCCAAATGAAAATCTTCTCCACAAAGACAGGTCATAGTCAAACAGAATAAAATATTAGAGATAAATAGCTATAAAAGTATACGACTTGATATTCTAGACATGGCTTACTAAGCGAACAGGTTCAAGGTTACTTATTGAATAAATCTAATTTGTCGAACATAGTCAACAGGCGTTGATGAAATCCAAAACCCAATTTTTCCAGTAGGTTTTTGTGTAGCTATAATTAACAGATAGAATAATTGATTTGAGTCCTCAGGACCTATATCGCAAACAACAAGGCTTCTGTTTCCATACATACCATCCTAAGATGAAATGAGGACATGACATAACGAATACATTCGTCACTTCACAAGGGTTGAATTACCTAGCCGGTTTAAATTAATTTGCCTTATAAACCTCTCTCTATTGTACGAAAGTGTGTAAGGAACTAACGATCTTAACAGACAGGCTACTTCTAACATGGATGATACGCGTTTTGAGGCTTTTTGGAAACTCGGTACATCAACCACAGTGCTACGTAGCATCGATAGAAAACGCTTACCTACACAAAGGCGCAATTTTTATACCACACTTAAAAGCGCTACTTTTAAGTGAGGTATAAAAATTGCGCCATTGGTGTGGAAACAGAAGCTTTGTTTGCGATATACATAGGTCCTGAGGGCTCTAATCAATTATTCTATCTGTTAATTATAGTTACACAAGAACCTATTGGAAAAAATCGGTTTTGGATTTCATCAACGCATGTTGATTATGTTCGACAAATTAGATTTATTCAATAAGGCAGTAACCTTGAACCTGTTCGCTTAGTAAGCCTGGTCTAGAATATCAAGTCGTATACTTTTATAGCTATTTATCTCTAATATTATATTCTGTTTGGCTATGGCCTGTCATTGTGGAGAGGATTTTCATTTGGACTTATTTACGTTACATTCAACGTTCCTTTAAAAGTAGCGAGTCACCCAGGAATATCATGTTATTCAGAAACTAGATTATAAAGGAGAGAAGCAGTCGCTTTATATCAAATACTGGATCCGGTTAGACTGAAAGCCGACTCCAAAATAGGGATTAGACCGGGCAGATGATAGTTGTTATGGTGCTCCAATGTAGCGAGTCACACACGCGATACAGCTTGGTAGATAAAATCGCACCTTTATACAATATATATATAATAAGCACCTTTTCTCGGTGGTAGGCCATAACATCAGCTACCGGCAGAAGTTACCACCCACTAGACAAACTCTTACCGCCAAGCGATTCGTCGTGTTTCGGCATGATGTCTGGTGAAGCCGCGGAATAGAGAAGTACTGTTCTGTGGGTGAAGTCGTACGGAGGACGGATCTGAGCAGTTATGTTGTGATCAACATAACTGCTCATGATCAACATAACTGCTCAGATCCGTCCTCCGTACGGTACCCAACAACATTTGGCGCATCGTACCGTCAGTGTGCCGGGTACGATGCGCCAAATGTTTTTGGATCGCAAGTTTGGGCGTGGAGGGTCTCCAGATCATTCACTCGGTTTTTTGACTGAATAGGCTCTTACTAAACTAGTGCGCTTTACCAACAACGATTGCATCACTGCTTACCATCAGGCGAGATTGCAGTCAAGCACGAGTTTCTAATTATAAAAAAGTCGCGAAATCTTCGATCGACAAAGTAGCATGCCTGCATAAGCCCTTAGTCCCTACGTCACAAGTAATTACTTAGTAATTACTTAACGTTCCTTAGCACCTCAGACACGTAAAGCACTTTATTTGAACATTTCTCAAAAAACAATTAGACTGCGTATTTGTTTGCTAACGAAGTGTTACACTGTAATTATAACTGAATTTCATGAGCTTCTACTCTTTTATTTAACAGCAAAACACTCCTAATTGTAACAAATTCAAATGAATACACATAAAACTTCAAAAGCACTTGTCCTCGATTCCACCAATCATCATCACCATCATCATCTCAGCGTTGATCCCAGTCGCAACCGAAACTTTTTCAGCTTTGGAATCTGGGGTCCGCTTTACCAGTCAAACTGCTGAATTTTGGCTAAATGTCGGTATTTTCCGTGAAGCCACTGCCGTCTGACCTCCACAACCCGAAGGCGATGTCGAAGCATTGCAGTTAGACTAATTGTTGGACTTTTGAGGGCTCCAACAACCCGTAACGACTGCCATTAGATGTTCGTATGACAACCGGGACCAATGGCTTAACCTGCTTTCCGAGGCTCAACCAGACCAGTGCAAATCCGCGATTCCACCAATATCAATATTTATTCATTCATCGAGAAGCTATTAAACCTACGTATTGTGTTGAAGATGTTCATTTCAGTCTCGTATATCTTTTCCGTGCCCCTCAATAGGTACTTGTAATTCAATCGGCAACACAATACGGAATAAACTCGACGCTCTACCGGAGATTATTAAAAAAACGTACGTCGAACAATAGACTACAAAAGAATATTGAAGGGTTCGCCTTCCAAAGGAGACGGGAACTCCTAAATTGAACAGATACCTACCAATATTGAAAGAAAAATATCAGCCTGAAATTTTTCTACTGCGGCGATACAAAGCCGCAAGCTTCTTCTAACATAGAAAAGGCACGAACAGTAATCATTACAACCATGTCTTTTTTTATTAGTCGAGGGTTTTTTTTCCCTCGGGGTGGAAAATCCTCATAGATATCCGCCACCCTGGTGTGGACGGTGGGGACTCTCAGACTTTTACTGACTCTGAAGTCGAGACTTTAACTTGTGTAACTGTAATTACAATTCCGTAACTAGAAACGTTCAAAATGCAGTCTTAGACGCTTGTCCACGACAAACAACTGTCAAAAACTCTTCAAAATGTATAGAAATTATGTAGACGTGTTTTTTACAGATTGAAACTCAGTGGCAATGGCCATGATTTAAGAGTTGTTAGAACTTTGTGTAAATTATTTAATCACTACTGCTATCACAACGGTGGAGAAAAACATGGTGAAAAATCGTTATGCCTCAATTCAAAAAATTCTATGATTTGACATCTATCAAACCGTACTGAGCCGGAATGGTTACAGCCAACTATCTCTCGCCGAGAGGCCTGCGTCCCAGCAGTGGGACATTATAGACTCAATATGTTATGTCAGCACTGTGTAGTGTCAGGTTTTAAAATGTCTAGGCTATCAAGATAATTTAAAAAATACTTATAGTCAGTTTGAAAAAATTGCGCATAAAATTTGCTTTGTTATGTCAGCACATATTTTCATAAGCAAAAAAAAATCGTTAAAACAAATAATTATTTAAGTTTTACGACGTACTGGCATTGGAATTGCAAGTCAAATATTTGTGCAAAACGAAAATGTATGCTAATGGAACCTTTCAGACGTGTATTTTAATTCCGTGAATTGTGCCAAGTCGGCCAATACCTGGCAGAGCACATAAGTACCACAAAGAGACAGGCTATGTTTACATTAAAATATAAAGTAAAATAAATTAGTTAAGGGTGATGTGAAACATTTGCAACAAGAGTCAACCCTGAGTTTCTCGTTCGATAGAAATTGTTTATCGATAAAATATTGTCTCATCATCATCATCATTTCAGCCGAAAGACGTCCACTACTGGACATATGCCTCCCCCAAGGTTCTCCACGATGACCGGTCTTGCGCCTCCCGCATCCAGCGGTTTCCCGCGACCTTCACCAGGTCGTCGGTCCACCTTATCGGGGACCTACCTACGCTGCGTCTTCCGGTGCGTGGTCGCCACTCGAGAACCCATCGGTCCCATCGGGCATCGGTCCTAAGGGCAACGTGCCCAGCCCACTGCCACTTTAGTGTTGTAATTCTTCGGGCTATGTCGATTACTCTCGTTCTTCTGCGGATCTCCTCATTCCTCATTCAGATCAGGATCTGATCGAATCAGGAATGAAATATTGTCTGATAGATATTAAACTTTATGAAGTGTTACGAAAAACGCACACATGCCTATTCTTCACTTCAGCTTCTGAATCATTGCTATTCAAAGGTCTTTTCTTCATTTCTAGTCGATGACCAAAAAGATCGAAGTGAACTGCTGGGTAGTTGGGTAACACACTTTCTGTAGTAGTGGGTTTCATTTTGACAATTCAACAACATTTAATGCATTGTTTGATTTGTTGGTATAAATTTATTTATTTATTGTTGACGATGTGGAAGCAAGCGCATTTTCAGAACATATGGAGCAATGGATGTTATTTTGACTGACTCGAAAAGTTCTTTACTACATGTGGCTCGCTGCACATCTTGTTTAAGATGCACCCCGATAGCTTACAGTATTATTAAAGCAATATTTGAGCTGAAGGAAAATTCAAAAGAAGTTATTCTTCAATGGATTCCTTCACATATTGGGTTAACAGGAAACGAAAGAGTGGATAAATTAGCAAAAGAGGCTTCTTGTGATGGCGTAGCTATTGATATTTATCCGTACTTTACCGACTATATTCCTCTTGTTAAGGAATTTTCTTATGAAATGTGGAATACTTATTTTGATGAAAGATCTGTGACGAAGGGAATCTGGTATAAAACACTACAAACCGAACCTTGGAAAGTGCCGTGGTATGAGCAATTAACAGTAAACAGAAATATGTTAATCACTGCGTTTAGACTTCGATCTGGTCACATTCCACTTAATAAATTCGCTTTTTTAATGAAAAAGGTCCCATCCCCACTTTGCGCGAAGTGTGGGATAGTGGAAGATGCCTTTCATATTATGATGGAATGTGACCGGAACGCGGACATCAGACATGTATTAATCGGATTAAGGTCTAATGAGGTTGGAGCATGCAACAGTTTTTTAGTTTTTCCTTTATCTGATAAAGCAAGGATGCTTTACAAAATAGTTGAGGTTGGCTTGCGCCGTCGGGCGGAGGCTCGGTGACGAAAGTGTTTTTGATGTTTTTTGTATTTTGTACTTAGCATGTAGCTGTATTACAGAGCGGCATTGTCATTGTGTGACAAAGCTCTTAAAATAAAGATTTAAAAAAAATAAAAAAAATGGAGCAATGGATTATGCTACATGCTTCAAAATGATTCCAATTGATAGTAATAGTGTGCTAAATACCTATTTTTTTTAAATGTTATAATATAGTGCTTGACTGAAATCCTGCCTGATGGTAAGCAGTGATGCAATCATTGACAGTAAGGCGCTCTGGTTTATTAAAACCATGACCACGCATCGGAAGACGTACCGTAGGTAGGCCCCGACAAGGTGGACCGACGACCTGGTGAAGGTCACGGGAAACCGCTGGATGCGGGAGGCGCAGCTAGGACCGGTCGTCGTGGAAAACCTCGGGGGAGGCCTATGTCCAGCAGTGGACGTCTTTCGGCTGAAATAATGATGATGATTCACTCTAGCCATGAAGACACTTAAATTGTAATCAGACGGGAAGACCGCTACAGGCAAATTGTTCAAACAATCCCTCGATCTACGAAACAGCGGGCGAAACGCTTCGTTTGGATCGTAGCGTTATCAACAACGTAAGGATATACTCGCTGTACGACGGGTCGTCCTATGATGGAACGGTGATGGCGAAATAATGTAATTTCCGCTCACACTCTGCAAAATGTATCCTATAGAACAGCGAAAGGCTGGCTACCCTACGCTTGTGTTCCAAGCTTTGGAGACTGTGCTTAACAAAGTCAGGGTCGCCAATTAGCCTCTTTGCATGCCTCAGGCTAGGTATTGGCCTGTTTTGTGATAATAAAAAAGAAATCTATAGTAATATATAAAGCTGAAGAGTTTTTTTTGTTTGTTTGTTTGTTTGTGCGCGCTAATCTCTTGAACTACTGGTCCGATTTGAAAAATTCTTTTTGCGTTAGATAGCCCATTAATCCAGGAAGGCTTTAGGCTATATAACATCACGCTGCGACTAACAAGAGCGGAGCATAACTAAATGACGCGAACGAAGTCGCTAGCGGCCGCTAGTTCATTATATAATATAAAATTATTGTTTGATGAGTTGGGAAAAACAACAGCTGTGCGGGTCGATCCATCAGGTTAGCTTCAGCATATTCAGACATCATTAATCATAATTATTTATTTATCTCAGCATCATATTCTAGGCACTTATTAAAATAATATAAAATTTTAAAAATAAATGTAGCAAGGTGTCTCTGAGATAGGAAAGTCCTAACTTACAGATCAACCGTCTCTCTTATATGGTAATATACAAAATGTTTACGTAAACGATTTAATTAAATATAAAATAAAATAGCAATTAGGTATAAGTAGTATACTCATAAAACGGAGAATTATTTAAAATAGTTGCTACTTATATTGGCCGATATCTAATTTAACGGATACCTAGTTTAACTGATATCGATAGTGTTATGGTAGTGTCTGATGGGCACTTGCCCGATGGTTGATATTGGCAAGTTGTATATATGCTAATTGCACGGTAAACTCTGATTGCGAGATGTAGAATTCATGTGACGTCAGTCACTATGACGCGTTATTCGCATGTGGCGGTTGTTGATACCGCTACAGTACTATTAAGTAGTGATTCTGTGCTAATACGTAATTATTATACGTTTAAAATCAGTATTTATACATATCACGAACCCAGTAGGTACTATGGTAATATTGCAAAAGCCAAAATACTACATTCCAAAAACAAAAGAATTCACAGAGCAACAACTACCTAATTGTAATTCAGTACGAATCGCAAGTGTCAGCTGTGAGAAATATCTTTTTATGGAGCTCGCTATCGGGACCCTTAAACGTTATTCGCCACTAGTATACGTGGCTGTTCTACTAATTCTGAGCAGGAAAACCCAGAAGAATGTCCTCATAGGTAATAATGACAATGATGTTATTGTTAACAAAGTTCTTTGTCCAGAATTTTCTAGTCCTAAGTTTCGCATACGGCAATTGGACTGTCTTCGCCACCTCCGCATTCTGAATTTAATCAAAGATGGCTAAAGTTTTCTTAGATGAGGTAGATATCTTAATCTAGAGGTTTCCTCCTGACCTCGATCACGCCTGATGGAAAGCGATAGATGCAGTCTATGAGGGAACTTGCGTGTCCAGAAGACGCCTGTTCACTCCTGCTTTTAACACAGACAGGTTAAATGACGAAGGAAAAGAAAAATTTTGTATTTTTTTTTTCATACTGTGTCGTTCTTATCAGTTGAGAAATGGCAATCATGTTGACACCCACGTTCATTGCGTTACTCACGTTGTTATACAGTCGAATTTTTCAAACCAATGAAGCAATGAATTCGCATTATACTTAAAAAGTCGCGGATTGTGCACGTTACAGTGGAGAGATACACATGAAGATTAAAGTTTTAATTTTAAGCAGTGTTGCAAAGTACCTGTTACATAATATCATTTTCATCAACAGATACCTCTAACGATGCTGCAGAAGCGTTCAGTGTTTCCGAAGATGAATGACCACAGCATATCACCGAAAGAGAATGAGCTGAAAGCTCTCTCAACATTCTTCACCAAGTCTTGCATCGTCGGGAAATGGTCGCCAGATCCGAAGACCAATTCTTTCTGGAGTACGTAGCTTAAGTATTACTAAATTAGTGGATAAAATCTCTTTTTTGCGTTTTGTCATTGTTATTATAAGGTTTATTAGGTGCTAGGCTGGTCTTTCAAGGCTTACCAAACAATTTGTTTCTCATAAGACCACGTTAGTCATGCGAAAATATTCATTGAGATCGCATAATACAAAATAATAAAATATAGACATATAGACATTGCCAAAAAAAAAATATTAATGTTTTCAAAAACAAAGTGGCAGAAAATAAATGGTCACAACCCAAAAACAAATGAATAAGATTTGGTCAAGCGTTCTTAGGCTATTTGCGGCAAGAAATATGTTGAGTTGACGTCAAGTTAATACAAAGCATTTTACCCTCGTCGCGTTCTTTGAAATATTCTTCGATTATTCAAGCCTCTATAAGCTTAAAAGCATCGAATTCGAGAATTAAACACGTACACGTTTATGTAAGAAAACAATTCGTGCAAATCTTAGCGGATTTACTAAATCCTATTAAATCCTTATGCTGCTTCCATGTCAAGATCTCTAAGCTGCTGTATTACTTACAAGAAAAAACATTTACTGGTATAATCATACAAGCCAAAACCGTTGTTATTTTACAACGAACCATTTTTCTTGTCGAAATCATTTTCGTCTATAGGGAATCCCAACTGCCAACCCTTGTTTCGTCCGGAATTGCCCTACAAGAATGTTTTTATAAAGGATATAATATTTTCAGAGAGCCAGTATAGTCAGTTATGCGCTATGTGCGAGCATCCCGCCCAATGTGACTATCCTGACAACTATAGTGGGTACGAAGGAGCGTTGAGGTGCTTGGCAAGTAATGGGGGCCAAGTCGCCTTTACCAAGGTCATTTACGTCCGAAAATTCTTTGGGGTAAGTAAAATAGAGTAACTTTTATACTGTAGCAGGCCCAGTATGTTTTTGGATGACCGTGATCGTTATCAAGGCCGTGAATGTTTGCAGAAGAATACGAGGGTTTTCTGTAATCCACAGTGTGATCCTAAGGGATTGTGACTTGTAGAAATTTTATCAGTTATTGCGATCTCAGTCTCTCTTCTGTACTTTTCTGTGGTTTTTCATGAGAATATCTAATAATTTTATTGTCTTCCTTTCGCGTACTGTTTTAAGTTCATTAGCTACTTCCTATGTGTTCCAATTTACCTTACCAAATTCAATAACCGTCAAAAGGTTTTAGTACGAAAAGCGTAACTTATTTTAAGAGCATATCCCAAATATCCTCCTGAACTAATCCGGGAATCCGATTCTCTGAAATCACTTTGCCTCGTTCAATGTACACTGACTTTCAAATTTCGGAGCGACTCAGTCACCTGTAAACCTTTTAGATTGGATTATCTAAATCCGAAAGTGCAAATAGCTTTCAGGATAGAGCGGATTTTTGCTCAGCTATGAAGCGAAGACAGGAAATAGGTATTTTCATAACATTTATAGATATTTATTTACTGTTGATGCTCAAAATGAAAAGTTGTCGATATAGTGCGATAATATCGTCAATTTTAGAGCTATAATTTTATTTTACATCTCAGTTTATAAATCATCTGATCCCGTATTCTTTTCAGAAAGCAAAAAATGCTTTAATCTATTCCTTAATCCTTATTCCATAACACGAGAATTAAGTACGGAATACTAACTTTTCTTACACAGCATGTTAAAATATACCACAGAGTTAATTACATAATGGACTACCAGCAGCAATGGTCTTCATTGTTAAAGTTTAATAACATTTGTTGAGATTTTTACGTTATATTTTACGGTCATACGAAGTAATGGATAAGATCATCTAACTGATTCAGATTGACAGATTGATGACGAAATTAGCAGAAAATATACACAACAATAAAGTTTTAATAAAACAAATAATGCCGAACAAAATTATTCAAAACTGCTTTCAGTTTTTCTCTTCCGAAAATTTTAATTTCCATTCACCCAATATGATGTAGAGATTATAAAAACTAAAATTTTCATCCTACATAGCGTGCAAAGTAAGCAAACTGAAGTAACAGTAGGCTGGTCATATTTTTCGAAGGACCAATAGGTTCTGGAGCAAAAAATTCTGGAGTGGACAGCTTGTATTGGCAAGTGTAGTGTAGGACGCCAACGAGCTACATAAACGAATGACCTTGACAAATTTACTAGGACAGACTGGTATTATGGCGCAGCCTAGTTGAAGTCTATGCTATCTCTAGCGGTGGGCTGTGACAAGCTGAGTTCATTGATTGATAGAAAATATCAAACCCCCCCGAGTTCCAGAATCAATATCTTTACCATCCTGTGTACTTTTTTAATCTTCGTTGAGATTGGCCACCGGGGCCAAAATATGGCCTATACTCTAGGCCCTAGAGAATATTATTATACTTACCGGCTTTGTTAGCACTACCATGCGGCCTACCGTACCTGCTTAATACTCGAGGGAAATCACAACAAACAAGAAGAAAAGAGAAACAAGAGTAAGCTTTAACAGAACATTTCTGCACGAAGTCTAAATTAATGTTGGTATTCTATATGAGTGGCTACGTTTGTTAGTATGTGCTGATTGGAGTTGCATTTTAAATGTTTGGGATACTTCCAGCAATATTTCATTTAAGGCGAAAGTCCGGGAAAAGGGATCACGCGAAATTGTATTTTTACATTATTTGTGGTCAGCATCTGATCATATGTTGTTCTAAATATGATTCGCAGCCGCAATAAATACTACCTAATTATAACCATAAAAATCATCACAATTTTCTAAGGTCATACGAAAAAACACATAAAACGTAACATAATTTTAATTGGTTAATTCGACCCACCAAACCGACTCTATGACATTCCCCTAATATCTTTTTGTCACTTTTCTCTAGCTCCCGGTAGGTAGAATCCCGGCTGGAACTGCTGAACAAAGCCCCGACGGATACAGCTACCTATGTGTCGATGGATCCAAGGTGCCTGTGAAGGACAAGGCCTGTTCTTGGGCAGCCAGACCCTGGCAAGGACTGATTGGACACAACGATGTGCTAGCTCAGCTGACTCCTTTGAGGGAGAAGATTAGGCAACTGTCTGTGATTGGTAAGTTTTATATTTTTTTTGTCTGAAGAAAAAAGCAATCTTCTAGGACCATAAATATTGGCACTTCTTGGTCTTCATAATCACAAAACAATGCAAACTCAACTTTTTACTTAAAATGATCAGTTACAAATTCTCAAAAACGAAGCAATTTGTGGAGTTGTTAAACTCACAAAAGGAAAAAAGTTGTTACAAAATGGAAAAATGTACAGTGACAAAATGTAAATGGCAGTTATCAACTTCTTCAAAAATGGTTCGGTTTCATTACGTCGTAATAAATCACAAATTAGTATATGTACCATTCATGAGGTTTCTTTCAGTGCGCTCGTCAGGTACCCAAATACCGGGCTTTTTAGTATACCCAGTTTTATTCAAATGCGCCAAAACTGTTTCGTGGTCAATTCCCAGGTCTTCAGCTACGGCTTTTTCTCGGTGGTAGGCCTCAACATCAGCCGCCGGCGTAAGTTACCACCCACCAGACAAAGTCGTGCCGCCAAGCGATTCGTCGTGTTCCGGCATGATGTCTGGTGAAGCCGTACGGAGGACGGGTCAGAGCAGTTGTGTTGCGATGTGTGCCGGGTGCGATGCGCTAAATGTTGTTGTGTCGGGAGGTTGGTCCTGGAGGGTAGCGGGATCCGAAGCACGGTGCTCCGCTGGCCGACCGCAGGTAGTTGGGGGCCCAAGTAGTGTGCCAGCCACATACGAAAGGCTGCCCCGCCAACTGCGAAAAATCCCGGGGTGGCCCCATCGTGCCGGTTGGCGACCGGACGAGAGGACCCGATGGCGATCCCTGGGGGGGTTCGGGCGTCCCCGCAGTCTCCAGATCAATCTCCCTCTGGTCCAGCATCGTTGGACGCATTGTTGGGTTTAACATTGCATCACCTCACTCAACTGCCGTCTTCCTTCCTATTCACTCAATTTTTTTCTTAATGAAAAGGTTAATAAAGAAAAGTAGATGTGTACAGCGGGCGCACGTCCTCTCATTCCAAGTGCACCTCTCTAACATTATAGGTCTGCACTCCAATCTCTTAGCAGTACACCATCACCTTGAGACTGAGAAGCCGCATCTACTTTTCTTGACGGAGACCCAGATCAGATGTCCGCCTGATGCGGCATACCTCGGCTACCCGGGATACTCTTTGGAGCATCATTTCCTGCAGCGTGCCGGGGTCTGTGTGTATGTTCGCAATGACATCTGTTGCCGGCGTCTCCGTCACCTCGAAGACTCTCATTTTTCGTCCTTGTGGCTGTTGGTTGACACTGGTGTGGACAAAATTGTCTACACCTGTGTCTACCGATCGCACAGCGGTGATCAGGAGACAACTCGGTTATTCGACCACCTCAGTGAGGCTGCTGACAATGCGCTACATCGGCACCCTGACGCTCAGTTCGTCGCTCTGGGGGACTTTAACGCCTGCCACCAGGACTGGCTCTTCCCATACCAGAGGACCGACCACGCTGGGAGAGAAGCGCGAAACTTCGCGCTTTCTATGGGCCTTTCCCAGCTGGTAGAGCAAGCGACTAGGGTGCCTGATGTAGTTGGCCACACTGCCAACTGTTTGGACCTTCTGCTGACCACTGATCCGGACAGATGTGTTGTAACAGTTTCCTCACCGTTGGGAACTTCAGACCACTGTCTGGGGAAGTCTGTGTCGTCCTTCTCGCCAGCAGATCACGACTCTCGTGGTGAACGGCGATTGTGGCGTTACAGGTCAGCGGATTGGGATGAGATGCGCCACTTCTTTGCGTCTTATCCTTGGCAGCAGGTCTGCTTCTCTTCTGACAATCCGTCGAGCTGTGCGGACGCTATAACCGATGTGGTGCGTCAAGCTATGGAGTATTTTATCCCATTCAATGACGTACCCGTCGGTCGCTCGGCTCGCCCATGGTTCAATGCCGATTGTGTAAAAGCTGAACAGCGTAAGCACACGGCATTTCTCGCCTGGGTTGACGCTCGTGACCGCGGAGCTCCGGATCTAAGCTCAAAGAAGACAGCCTTTAACCGTGCTGCCAAGTCCTACAAGAAAGCGCTCAAGAAGGCTCGCTTCGACCGCATCACCCATATTGGTAACAAGTTATCTGCGCAGCCATCCGGTAGCAGATCTTTTTGGTCCCTTGCCAAATCGGTTGAGGCGAACTTCTGTCGGCCCTCACTGCCTCCGCTGGCTAGGCCTGATGGAACACTGGCTCATACGGCGAGAGAGAAAGCAGGTCTCTTTGATTCTCTCTTTGCCCATAATTCGCGTCTTGATACTGGCAGTGCTACTCCACCTAATTTACCTCATTGCGGAGCTTCAATGCCTGAGGTTCGCATTAGGAACAAGGAGGTTCTGAGAGTACTGTGTCGTCTGGACGTGGATAAGGCTAGTGGTCCGGATGGTATACCAGCGATTGTTCTTAAAGCTTGTGCGCCCGAGTTGTCTCCTGTATTGACGCGCTTGTATCGCCTCTCATTTAGGACTGGTATAGTGCCCAAGTCCTGGAAGCTTGCTAACGTGCAGCCCGTGCCCAAGAAGGGTAGTCGTGCCGATCCTGCCAACTATCGGCCGATTTCGATCACCTCCATACTTTGCAAAATTATGGAGCGCGTATTGAACTCGCGCCTCTTGGCATACCTGGAAGGTAACGATCTCCTCAGTGAACGACAGTACGGGTTTCGCCGCAATCGGTCAACTGGGGACCTACTAGTGTATGCCACTCACTTGTGGGGCGAGGCCCTCAAGAAGAATGGGGAAGCGATTGCTGTCTCCCTTGGTGTCTCGAAGGCCTTCGACCGGGTATGGCACGCTGGCCTTTTGAGTAAGCTTCCAGCGTACGGCATTTCCCCTAGCCTGACTGGCTGGGTAAAAGACTTCCTGACTGAACGGTCCCTCCGAGTTGTTGTCGATGGATGCTCTTCTGAGCCCATGTCAACTAATGCCGGTGTTCCTCAAGGGTCTGTTCTCTCTGCAACTCTGTTCCTGCTGCATATTAACGATCTGCTGATGCCCGGTATCTATGGGTATGCAGATGACAGCACAGTTGTAGAGAGATACCTGCCGGGTGCTCGGGCTAGTAGGGAATCAATCCGGTCCGAAAGAGAGGCCATGGTTGAGCGAACGAGTGTTGCACTGCAGGCAGTCTCCGAATGGGGCAATGCCAATCTTGTAGCATTCAATGCCGCCAAAACACAGGCGTGTCTTTTCACCGCCAAAAGGAGCCCGTTCCCCTTGGCTCCTACTTTTCGGAATGTGTCCTTGGAGTGTTCCGACCGCCTTCAGCTTTTGGGAGTTGAGATTTCCTCGGACCTTAACTTTGGGCGGTTCATTGAGTTCAAGGCTAAGGTGGCTGCCAGGAAACTTGGCGTTATCGCAAAGGTCCGGCAGTGCTTCACACCTGGGCAGCTTCTAATGTTATACAAAGCACAGGTCCGTTCGTGTGTGGAGTACTGCAGCTACATTTGGGCTGGTGCTGCCAAGTGTCACCTGGTCACTTTGGATTCAGTGGAGAGACGTGCAAAGAGGCTGATTGGTGACCCTGATCTAACTCGAGTCGGTCTCCAAAGGCTAGAGCACAGGCGTACAGTAGCAGGTGTAGTAGTAATGTGTTGTTGAGCCTTTCGGTGTTCTATGGGATGCATTTTGGGGAGTGTGCGATGGAATTGCATAATTTAATTCCCCCATCTCCGTTCCACCAGCGGACGACCCGTCGTACGGCTGGTTTCCACCCTTACTTTGTTAACACCACTACGATCCGGACGAAGCGTTTCGCCTCCTTCTTTATACCGCGTACATCGAGGGACTGGAATAGTTTGCCAGCGGCGGTGTTTCCGTCGGACTACAATTTGAATGTCTTCAAGGCTAGAGTGAATAGGCTCTTAATAAATTAGTGCGCTTTACCATCAACGATTGCGTCACTGCTTACCATCAGGCAGGATTGCGGTCAAGCGCTAGTTTATATTAATAAAAAAAAAAAAAAATACGTCATAACTATTGATATCAAAAATGGCATCCATGTTATCCGTAATAGGGCACCAGAGCGACGTGCATCTTTGACATCAAAATTTCCGGATTAATTATTTTCGCGGCTTGCGTTGCATTTCCACCTTTTTTTTTAGTAAAATTTTAAAATGTATCGAATTTCTTCAAAAGATTCACTCATCTTGACGGTATGAAAAACAAATGTAAATCACACATTTTCCTAATTTGAATTTGGAATTATGTTCTTCAAAATTTAAACTTTCGATACAAAGGGATTTTATTACAAGTTCATACTTATTAAAATAATGCGAAAAGACTTTTGCCCCAACCTAATAAAGGAGATGTTTCAGAAATATATGGAGCCTTTTTCTTTTTTTTCGGGGTGGAAATCCTCATAGGATGTCCGCCGCCCTGGGTTGGGCGACGGGGTCTGTCAGACTTTTACTGACTAAAACCACCCCGGTGTCTCTTCTATCACGAGCAAACGCGTGAGGCCGCGGGAGTCTAAATTCTTCCACGGCCCCACACCCTCGTGCTGGCCCGGTCTGTCCGGGCCCCGTCTCCTGCACGGGGTAGTGGGGTGTTAAACTACCCCGTGCATCGCCTCAGGGGCGTGCGTCGACACTCGCGCGCGCCTCCGCCTCGGGGTCCATCGAATAGGGGGCGGGAACTTCCCCATGTCCCTCGCCCCTGGACCCATTCATGGGGGGCGGAAGAGGGCGTTATCCGCCCTTCTTCGGTGCCCGGTGCGTCTTCTGCGGCCCGGGAAGGGAGTTGAGATCTCCCTCTCCCGTTCCGCAGCTTCCTTCTGCGACATCACGTCCTCGCAGAAGGACACCACTGCGTCCCACGATTCCGCGCTACCGACCATCCTCCGCACTACTGCCGGCAGCGTCAGGTCGCCTCCTACTTCATTTGTGAGGACACGGCGCTGCTCCTCCCAAGCTACATACTCGGAGAGCGTGTGCTGCGCCGTGTTCTCCCCGCATTGGACGCAGTGGTGAGAAATGTATGGAGCCTGGGCCAGCACATTGTACACTTAATGCTAGGTATAGTTACGCTATAGTTAATTGTTTTTAATGTTAATTTCCTATATTTTGGCTTAGTTTTTATACAGATTTAATTTAACTCGGGCAAGGAGTGCAACACAACTAGTAACAAATATGGTGGTCAGCAATAAGCGAAATAAAATTTTGACAGTGACATTTGGTTGACGTGTCATGTATCTAAGGCTATCGTATCTATATTATCTATCATAGGACTGCGAAAAAAACAAAACATGAATTCCGAACATACGGTCCATTAAATAAACACAATTAACTCAAATCAACACTTGACACGAACACAACGGGAAAATAGAACTGTCAAAGTCGCCAATCAACCGTCATAACCACTGTCATGGCTACCTTAATAAAGGGTTATCTCACTAAAAACCATTTCAAATAATTAATTATATGTACTTGTATTATTATTCAAATTAATTTAGTAGTATTTTTATGAAAATCTCTTATTTTTTTCTTTTTTGTCTATATAGCGTACATAGTGGTGGCCCAAAATTAAACATCACCTTTGACTTTTCTCTTAACACATTAATTGAAATATCCATAACGTGTTAAAATATGCCCAAATAACATTAAAATAATTAACATTAACGGTTTAAAACATTTAACTTTTTCTAAAAAAAGAATACAGTTTTACTTAATATGAGTAATACATGGTAATCTTAAAATCAAATTTATGAATTGCTTCTATTCTATTTTTGTTTATGGCAATGGTGCCGATGTCGACAATTCTGCCAATGTCCAATGTGATATGATAAAACGTGCGAACGCAGCTAAATAAGATCATAAATATATATAAAAAAAAAAAAAAAAACACTGTGTTCAATGTGAAACTTGTATAGAAGTGTTAGTAGGTACACAGTAACAAAAAAAAAAAAATATTTAAAAGAAAGTTAGATATATTATGGTTAGATATAATAATTATGAACATAGACAAATACACAAAAAAAAAATCATAATTTGAGGTCATTAATACGGATAAAATCCATCAAAGCTCCAAATAGCTTTGGGGAAGAATGTGTTAGTAAAGATGGAAACTTAGTTGGGACAGGGATATGTAACTTAGGAAGACTACTATACAGATCATGGGCAGGGTTATTATTGGAGTATGAATTACTTACGAAGAAGGTGCAGACGACAGCAGGTCAAGCTATCCCAAACTGTCATTTAGAGATAAAGTTGAAAATCTAATAAGAAAATCTGACAGATTGTAGTAGCTTGATATGCTGTCCTCTGTACCAGTGAATGGAAAAAAAAAAGTTATGAAACACACAATTTTATCAACATTAAACTTAAATTGTGGTAATTTGGTAACCACAAAGTTTTTATTTCATTGTTGATACTATCACCTGACGCGTGTCTAATGCCTTATCATCAGGGTGGTTTATGTCATCCCAATTTTCAAGCCATTTATTTTATTAAATAAATTCAGCAGGGTAATTGCGTAACACACTATCAGTAGAAATGAGTTTCATTTTGACAGTTCAACAACATTCATTGCGTTATTTGTGTTGTTGAGCAGACACGTTTTCGAACAAATAGAGCAATGAAATGCTTTCAAATGGTAATAATACACTGACTGGACTGGAACAGTTTGCCAGCGGCGGTGTTTCCGTCGGACTACAATTTGAGTGTCTTCAAGGCTAGAGTTAATAGGCTCTTAATAAACTAGTGCGCTTTACCATCAACGTTCGCATCACTGCTTACCATCAGGCGGGATTGCGGTCAAGCGCTGGTTTATAATACAAATTTATAAACATTACATCACCTCGCTCAACTGCCGTCCTCCTTCCTATTCACTCAATTTTTTTTAAGTGAATAAGCTTAATGAGCTAGTGCGTTTTACCATTAACGATTGCGTCACTACTTACCATCAGGCAGGATTGGGTCAAGCGCTGGTTTATACTACGTAAAAAAAAAAAAAAAAAAATTGTATGTTACGCAATTAGGATGTCGATTACTGTATTCAGCAACATTGCGTATTTTATTATTTTATCATGCTCGACTGTTATAACGTATGACAAATACATACTTCTGTAAATCTAGGTGCCAAGGACAAACCGACATGGTTCACGCAGGTGCTAGGATTATCCGAAAAGATCTACCACGTAGCCGACAACATTCCTATAACACCATCACTGTACTTGGACAAGGCTAACTACACTGAGGTCATCGAGAGGGGCCACGGACCGCCGGAACTGATCGTAAGGTAAGAATTACTGAACTGGTATTTGCGTACTTGCGTACATCCATACTTATGTATGTACGCAATGCGTGGTACGCTATGAATGGGCTTGTGTATTTTGCTCTTTTGCGTCGATTCTCCTGTTCACAAGTCGTGGTGGCGTAGTGGTTAAAACGCCAGCCTCTCAAGTATGAGGGTTCGATTGCAGGTCAGGCAAGTACCATTATAACTTTTTTAAAGTTATATGTACTTTCTAAGTATATCTTGGACATCAATGACTGAAGATGACGGAAAACATCTTGAGGAAACCTGGACTTTAAGTCTGAAATCGCCAACCCGCATTGAGCAAGCGTGGTGATTACGCTCAATCCTTCTCTGTATGAGAGGAGACCTGTGCCCAGCAGTGGGACGATAAAAAGGTTGATGATGCTGCTCCTGTTCACAAGCTACACTAATTTTAAGCTCTTAATTTCATTAAGAAAAGGATAGAAGATAACATTTTAGTCTAATCCTGTCAAATTAAGATACTCCATAGACAGTTTAGACACAATTATAAAGATGGCGACCAAAAGTATATAAATTTAAGTCAGGAGCGGATTAATTTGACAGGTCTAATCTAGCATATTATGTTCTGTCCTTTTGTTAATGAAATAGAAATAAAAAGTAAAAAATGATTTAGTGTGTGAACAAGTGAGACAAGAACACATCAGAGGGAAAAAAACCAGTTGAGGGAGTAAATGCGAAATAAGACAATGGCGCCGATTCTGTTGTTCACAAACTAAACTAATTTTAAGTTAAGTGCATCTTTTTCTTTCCATTTCGTTAAGAAAAGGACAGAAGATAAAATGTCAGTTTAGACCTGTCAAATAAGTGCGCTCCTGTCGTAAACTGGCGTATTTTTAGTCGCCATGTTTATAATCGCGTCTAAAATGTCTATGGAGTATCTTAGTTGACAGGATTAAATTAAAATGATATCTTCTATCCTTTTCTTAACGAAATGAAAAGAAAAAGATGCACATAACTTAAAATTAGTTAAGTTGGTGAAGAACAGAATCGGCGCCAATATGAAGCCCATTGCCAGCCAATATCGCATTATTTTTTTGATGCTGACAACATTATTTTCTTTAAGTCAAACGATCTATTTTTTTCATGACTAATTATTATATTCGAAGGGTCTTATCCCAGAGCCATTTAGCAAATTATGTTAAAATAAAATTTTGGCCTTTTTGGCTACCGAAGCGAGTATAACCAAAACCCTAATAGTGTAACACATTAGGAATCACATAGATAATGATTTTGAAGATTATTCCTAATCCATTGCTTCGTATATTCGAGAATTGTGTCTGTTCAACAATGTAAATCATCATCATCATCTCAGCGTTTGTCCCGGTTGCATCCGCGGCTTTCGCGTTGGAGCCCGGGGTCCGCTTTCCTGCACATTCTCCTCCATTTCGCACGATCTTTAGCATCCTGTGGTAAGAGCTTGTTGGCACGCATGTCATATCTTACTAGCCCCGCACGATGATATTGCGATTGGCGGCCATCTTGGTGACGTAGTCGAACTCGCACCGTCGGTACCGTTCGCAAGTTCAGTCCGCGCTTACCCACTTACGCACATCGAATATTTTTGTTAGCTTTTTGTTTTTGTTATCCTGTTTTATTGTTGTTCTTGAGTTTTGTTGTTTAGTTTTGTTAGCTGTTACTCGTTAAAATGAGTAAGAAATTAATTAATAGTCGTGCTCGTGAAATTATAATTAAAGTGGACAATTATTTTGTTAAAGAGAAAGAGGACTGTAAGTTAGTTCTTGAAAGTATAAACCGTGCTTTAAAAAGTGCTTCGGACATTTTAATACCGAAGCAACTGCTTATAGTTATTAAAAATATAGTATGTGGCATGTGCCACAGGCGTTGCAAAAAATACTGTGACGAAATTGATACGAGAGCATGAGTCAGCAACAGCCAGTGGCAGCAAAATGAGAACTCCTACTAAAGGAAAAAGACAAAAGAAGAAATATTTCGACGGGTTTTCCTTAACAGCTTTAAGAAATATTATAGATTCAATGTATACGGTGAGGAGAGAAATACCCACAATGCGCAAAATCTTGGCGGCTTCAAAAGTAGACCTTCATTATACTGGTAGTGAAACTACATTAAGAAAAATAATTAAATGTGATTTAGGCTACCAATTTAAACGATGCTACCAAAAAAGACTGGCCCCAATTTAAAGACCCCAAATTCAAGCGTGGAGGGCTAAATATTTACGACGTATGAAAGAAAATTACTCGCTTGGTGAAAAATAAAAGACAAAAGACCCGTTATTTATCTCGACGAAACGTGAATACACGCACACTACATGGTAGAAAATGTTGGCAAACAGCAACCGATGGAGTGAGATGGAACGACAGCCCCGGCCGCCGATGGATAAAGAAGTTAAAGCGGTTTTGTTGACTATGCCCTTTTAATGTTTAAAGCAGATACCAAAACGGGGGATTAGTATGATCAAATGAATGCTGAGAATTTCACCAAGTGGCTTACAGAAAAATTAGTACCCAACATACCACGCAACTCCAAAATTGTGATGGACAACGCCCCTTATCACAGTAGGGATGAGAATAGGCCACCAAGTATGAACAATAAAAAACAGTTGATTGTTGAGTGGCTACAAGATCACAACATCGACTTTCCCAACGACAGTACAAAACCTGAACTGTATTTATTAATTAAACGGCACAGACCGAAAATTATAAAATTGACAATTTATTAGCTGGCAATGGCCATGAAGTCGTTAGATTACCACCTTACAACTGCGGCCTCAACCCCATTGAGTACATCTGGAACCTAGTAAAGACGAGGGTGTCAGAAAAGAATGTGTAGCAGTTGGAAAGTCGCATTGAAGCTCTGACGTTGAAGGCGTCGGAGTCAATAACTCCAGATGACTGACGAAAGGAAGTCAATCATGTTAAACGGCTTGAAGAGGAATATTGGAATAAAGATCGAATAACTGACGAGTTATTTGTCATAAATACGGCGACGACAGTGAATCGGAAACGACAGACACAGAAAGCAGTTCTGATTCGGAAGACTATATACATTTTTTTACATATTATCCTGGTTTTATTTATAAGCTGATAGATGTAGGTAGTAATTAAAACTTGACTACTACACAGTGGACTCTGATTCAATTCCCGCTCGCAAATTAACAGAAATGTAGTTAGAAAAAAATAGTATACATGTAAGAAAGATATACGAATAAGTATATTTTTCTTACGTCTACAAAAATTATTTCCTTGAAATTTTTAATAATGAAAGTTTGTTTGTCAGAATATGGGTGAGTAGGTAACCCTTAACCCTACTATTAATTTATACATACACTCTTTATAAAGAGTGTAATAAAATTATATAATACAAATAAACCCTTAACCCTAATATTAATTTTGCATTTAACATTCTTTTGCTAGCTGTCCTTTTGTGTGACAGATGACGTCACAACGCTGTTATTGTGACAAGGTTCCATCGCAATATCATCGTGCGGGGCTTATACAACATCATCATCATCATGTTCAACAATGTAAATAACGCAATGAATGTTGTTAAACTGTCAAAATTAAAGCTATTTCTGTTACGTGTCTCGTGGAATTATTCCGCTAATTTAGGTCAAAGTGTTAGCACTGATGTGGGACTGTACAATTGTACATCCATATTCATGTTGAATGGCTTTGCACGTTGTAAGGCGGATTATCTTGTCTGGTCAGATATCTAAGCCTGGTTTTATGGTGTTTCTGCGTATTTGTGAATAGGATTAGAATGACATGGCCAATTATTGAGTATTTATATTTGATAGAGATAGTTATTTGACAGCCTCCGTGGCGTAGCGGTAGCAAACGCGGCCGTTGCGCAAGGTTCGATCCCCGCACAGTGCAAATATTAGTATGCATGAATATGAATATTTGCACTGGTCTGGTCGTATCTCGGAAAGCACGTTAAGCCGTTGGTCCCGGTTGCCATACGAACATCTAGTGGCAGTCGGTACGGGTTGTTGGAGCCCTCAAAAGTCTAACAATTGGTCTAACTGCAATCCTTAGATATCGCCTTCGGGTTGTGGAGGTCAGACGGCAGTCGCTTAACGGAAAATATCGAAGTTTAGCCAAAATCAGTAGTTAGACTGGTAAAGCGAACCCCAGACTCCAAAGCTGAAAAAGCTGCGGATGCGACTGGGATTAACGCTGAGATGATGATGATGAGTTATTTGACTTACTATAAGAATAACTTTTATGCTGTTTTGTAGGTGTTTGGTTAAGTCGATGTCCGTCGTACTGTTTTACCTTTACAATATTAGTGGAATGGCTTAGCAACGCTGAAATGTGCCACGTCAACATTATGGGTTACAGTGCGTCATTCATGAGCCTAGCAAGGCAGTTGGTCCTAAATACCGGTACGGGTCGGAGGTCCTGACTTTTACTATTGTACTATTTCCGTGTTCTAAGGCCTCCTGTCTTCATCATCATCAACCTTTTTATCGTCCCACTGCTGGGCACAGGTCTCCTCTCATACAGAGAAGGATTGAGCGTAATCACCACGCTTGCTCAATGCGGGTTGGCGATTTTAGAGTTTAGACTTATAAAGTCCAGGTTTCCTCAAGATGTCTTCCTTCACCTTCAGTCATTGGTGTCCAAGATATACTTAGAAAGTACATATAACTTTAGAAAAGTTACATTGGTACTTGCCTGACCTGGAATCGAACCCGCGCACTCATACTTGAGAGGCTGGTGCTTTAACCACTAGGCCACCACGACATTCCTCCTGACTTATTAAATACTATTCTAGGTTTAATAACAGTTTAAAAAAAAAAAACAAGTTTCCCAACTCTCGTATAACTAACGACGGACTCCTACTTAACCAAACACCTACCTATAACCACTACCCATTGATAAAATATTAAAGTAAGGTAGATATGTCACTAGCGCACTAAAAATGAAGCGTACAAAAGGAAGTAAGTCCTGTATCTCGCTTTAGTCACTCTCAATACACTCGTAAAAACAAACGACAAACACTAACAGCGCAAACGACAAACACTAGCCATCTTTTTCTTCTCTATGCTTTAGATTGCGCTCCATCTCACTCACACTGTACCAATGTATGCCGAATAAAAATATGCATGTATGCTGCTGCTGTGTTCGGCACATTTTTTTTGGTCAGTTTGTTAGAATATATCGTATCTGTTTAATATTTTATCAATGCCACTACCTACCTCCGGGTTTCTCCTTTGATAATACTAATTATCAAAGTAGGGTCGCCCGAGAAATTAAAATTCATCTTTTTTTCATGAGTGTTCTTATTACTTGTACCGACTGCCTATCCACACACCCGGTTACTGGGTGGTAATACTGATTAACAGACTTTCTGGCTTCTGCCTACCCGTCACGACTGTCTTGACTGACTGGCTTGACGTGTTTGGCAAGGCACGGTGAACCATCCACGAACCAACCTAGGCAAATGTTGCTTAACCTGATCGATCGACCCCGAGCGGCTGTTATTACTCAACCAACAATAGTTACAAAAAACCTGAAAATACAGCGACATATTGAAACAAGAAAACCCCGCCTAGAGCACACTGCACCGCACCCCTCCTTTTAATCTCCCCTTATGAGCTGAAAGCGCGGCCTACATCTATGAAAAACATTTGACACACTAACCTATAGGCTACAGGTAACGCGTGACCTCTAAGCTCCCGAGAGGCGACTCTCGGGAGCGTTTTAAAGAACACAGCTAATTTATACTTTACATGTTTGTAAAACATGTCTATTCAACAACGCCATTTAATGTTATTGGTCTTCACAATTAAAGCTAATTAAAGCTACTTATAATATGTTACGCAATTACCCCAAAGATTAAGGACCGTATTACACATTGGCACATTACATTGACAGCCTCCGTGGCGTAGCGGTAGCGGACGCGGCCGCTGCGCAAGGTGGCGCGGGTTCGATCCCCGCACAGTGCAAGTATTTGTATGCATGAATATGAATATTTGCACTGGTCTGGTCGTGCCTCGGAAAGCACGTTAAGCCGTTGGTCCCGGTTGCCATACGAACATCTAGTGGCAGTCGTTACGGGTTGTTGGAGCCCTCAAAAGTCCAACAATTGGTCTAACTGCAATGCTTCGATGTCACCTTCGGGTTGTGGAGGTCAGACGGCAGTCGCTTCACGGAAAATGTCGAAGTTTAGCCATATCAGCAGTTGGACTGGTAAAGCGGACCCCAGACTCCAAAGCTGAAAAGGCTTCGGATGCGACTGGGATTAACGCTGTGATGATGATGATGATTAAGGACCGTATTACAGACCTTGCTCAAGATTTAAGCACATCAACACAACACAACCCATCAAATAGCTTCAAACAAGATTTAAGTAAAGCTTGAGTTTTGGATGAGGTTCTCTAATACGGACCTTAGATTCTATTCTTTATAGACCAAGACATAGGCTTCTTTCAGACTGCGCCAAACAAACTATAGATGTTTCTAAGCATTTGACACTGTCCCACTGTTTTAACGACACCCAAAACGATGACTGAAAGTTCAATTTTTAAATTCATTTGTTTCGATATTACCATTTCTTTCAGGCCCTTTTGCTAAAAAGATTGAAGCAATAGAACCGCATTCACAAAAATACAAAACTTCTACAACCAATATTCCAAACAAAGAAATCTTCCATACCTAACTATCAAAACTACATTTTAAAAGTCGGTCATATCACCTTGAAGCCGGCTTGCGTTGACTTTGAGACAAAGCGGAGCCCCGTCATACCATTTTTAATTTCGCTCACACATGCTGAAAGCTACCACATCGTAGGCAGGTTCATTACGTACTTACGACCGTCTATAGAAACCCACAGGTGAGATTACCAACTCCGTAGATTTACCGCTCTTTTTAGCTTTTTAACTACTGACTGAATTCGACACAAGTTAGATGGGGTAGCTCTTAACGATCGACCCGTACAGCTAGTATTTAACCGCAAGCAAAAAGACTGGTTCACAATCGGAAAATGGATTTCAATTTTTGTATTAGAAAATATAGGTACATACCTACTTAGTTTTTTTTTTTTATATGCGGACAAATCATCACACAGATTGAGCTAGCCCCAAAGTAAGTTCGAGACTTGTGTTATGGGATACTAACTCAACGATACTATATTTATAATAGATACATATTATAAACATAAACATCCAAGACCCAGGCCAATCAGGAAAAGATCGTTTTCCATCATGACCTAGCCGGGGATCGAACCCGGGGCCTCCGCGTCGCAGGCAGGCGTGTTGACCGCTGCGCCACGGAGGTCAGCAGCCAAGAATGTCCCGCGTGGATAAAAGTTATAGGCTCACTTTCTTTTTCGATATAACTTGAAATATGACTGAAACACCGAAAGAGAGGTCCGAAAGAGAGGCTATGGTAGAGCGTACGAGTGCTGCACTACAGGCAGTCTCCGAATGGGGCAAAGCCAATCTTGTAGCATTCAATGCCGCCAAAACACAGGCGTGTCTTTTCACCGCCAAAAGGAGCCCGTTCACCTTGGCTCCTACTTTTCAGAATGTATCCTTGGAGTGCACCAACCGCCTTCAGCTTTTGGGAGTAGAGATTTCCTCGAACCTTAACTTTGGGCGGTTCATTGAGTCCAAGGCCAGGGTGGCTGCTAGAAAACTTGGCGTTATCGCAAAGGTCCGGCGGTACTTCACACCGGGGCAGCTTCTAATGTTGTACAAAGCACAGGTCCGCTCGTGTGTGGAGTACTGCAGCCACATTTGGGCTGGTGCTGCGAAATGTCACCTGGATACTTTGGATTCAGTGGAGAGGCGTGCGAAGAGGCTGATTGGCGACCCAGACTTAACTCGAAACGGTCTCCAAAGCCTGGAGCACAGGCGTAGAGTAGCCAGCCTTTCGGTCTTCTATAGGTTGCATTCTGGTGAGTGTGCAAGGGAATTGCATGATTTAATTCCCCCATCACCGTTCCACCATCGGACGACCCGTCGTACGGCGAGTTTCCACCCTTACGTTGTTGATACCACTGCGACCCGGACGAAGCGTTTCGCTTCCTCTTTTATACCGCGTACATCGAGGGACTGGAACAATTTGCCAGCGACGGTGTTTCCGTCACATTACAATTTGAGTGTCTTCAAGGCTAGAGTGAATAGGTTCTTAATAAACTAGCGCGCTTTACCATCAATGATCGCATCACTGCTTACCATCAGGCGGGATTGCGGTCAAGCGCTTGTTTATAACTTATAAAAAAAAAAAAAAAACACGGAAGATCGATGTAGGGAGCCAGTCACGTGAAGCGGAAAAAATGGTCTAAGTGATTGAAATTCAGGTTTGAAAAGTTTACTTCCGGTTTTGGACAAGAATAATTTTCAGCATTTTCCAATATGTCCGCTATGTAAAATATTTTATTGTAAATTTGTTAAATTAGAAATCCATACGTTGTGAAATAGTTATACATTATACAAAAAAAAAATGTGTTTACATTTATACCTACTAGAAATATAAAAGGGCCGAATATGATCGATTTTCAGAAACTCGCTTATTTTTTCCTGTCCGCTTCACGTGAAATGCCCCATAGCTGGTAGATATCCATTATACATATTTTCCTGTCTATAGGTATTCCAGCGTAAAACTCATATTTGTTCAAAATGGCGTTATTTACGTTACAGAGCAAACATTTCGAACATAATTATGGGCCAATGGTTTAGCAATATCCTTCAAAATAGGATAGTTGACTAAAAAAACTAATTAGTCCGTCAGTCAGATTTCCAAAAAATACTAGACACGTATTTTTTCTTTTTGCATATAAATAAAAAATGAAGACGACACAGTGCGTTGAAAACTCGTGTGACGTCACTGCACGCTACACTTTTTAGCGAGCAGTGACGTCACCAGCCACCACTCCTGATCTTTGATGCTTTTTATATTTGTCAATTTTTATTGATTTGATTAAAAAAATATACGTATCCAATATTTTGCTATAATCTTAATGACGGACTAAATAGAATAGATTTTTTTTACACAGGAAACATCCCTATTGTGATTAATGCTGCTGGGGAGTTTCTTCCGCCACTTCTTCTTCCCAGCAAAAGCACTTAGGAAGTGTCGATGGGTAGGCGTTTTGGGGGACTGTCTTATGTAATACTAGCTTTCCGCCCGCGGCTTCGCCCGCGTGCAGTTCGGTTATATCGCGCTTTTGAGATTTCCCTCAGAAATATCAAATTTTTCCGGGATAAAAGGTAGCCTATGTTCTTTCTCAGGGTCTATGATTTTGTGAAGATTGTGTGTGCCAAATTTCATCAAAATCGGTTGAGGGGTTTAAGCGGGAAATCGTAACAGACAGACAGACAGAATTAGGTACTTTCGCACTTATAATATTAAGTATGGATTGACGTTCAAAAAGTGCTGATTCTCGGCCTAGTTTGAATAAATGACTTTTGATTTGATTTGAAGAGTATTACGCAGTTATTTGACACGAAAATGATATCGAACCCACAGGTTATGCGTGACATCCAACGTAGCTCTCGCGAAGTGTCACCAGATGGCCGTGTTCGCATTCAGCCGAGACATCCGGCCGCGCCTCGACTGCGTTCAAGAGGCCTCTGAAGCTGACTGCCTGAAGAGCGTACGTATTTTTAGCTTATGTAAGGACCACCTCCGGGACAGCCTCCGTGGCGTAGCGGTAGCAGACGAGGCCGCTGCGCAAGTTGGCGCGGGTTCGATCCCCGCACAGTATTTGTATGCATGAATATGAATATTTGCACTGGTCTGGTCGTGCCTCGGAAAGCACGTTAAGCCGTTGGTCCCGGTTGCCATACGAACATCTAGTGGCAGTCGTTACGGGTTGTTGGAGCCCTCAAAAGTTCAACAATTGGTCTAACTGCTATGCTTCGATGTCGCCTTCGGGTTGTGGAGGTTAGACGGCAGTCGCTTCACGGAAAATGTCGAAGTTTAGCCATATCAGCAGTTGGACTGGTAAAGTGGACCCCCGACTCCAAAGCTGAAAAGGCTTCGGATGCGACTGGGATTAACGCTGGGATGATGATGATGTAAGGATCACCATCACCAGGCTTTGTAGAACATTCACCTACTTCAGCAGTACTTCTGTAACTTATGAAGTGAAGGAAGCAGGACCTAAAAGTCAAGCGAGCGCAGAATGACTTATTTTTTCAACGAACGTTACGTTGTTAACACCACTACGATCCGGGCGAAGCGTTTCGCCTCCTCCTTTATACCGCGTACATCGAGGGACTGGAATAGTTTGCCAGCGGCGGTGTTTCCGTCGTACTACAATTTGAGTGTCTTCAAGGCTAGAGTGAATAGGCTCTTAATAAACTAGTGCGCTTTACCATCAACGACTGCGTCACTGCTTACCATCAGGCAGGATTGCGGTCAAGCGCTAGTTTATAATATAATAAAAAAAAAAAAAAAAAAAGAATGCTAACAGATTGACACTTTTGAAAGCCCACACTTAATACAAACTTTCACGATGAGATTAATACAGCATTATATTTTATTTATGCTAAACCCGAAACACGTGTCCAGCTTTTTTTTTATATGTAATTATAAACTAGTGCTTCACCGCAACCCCACCTGCTGGTAAGCAGTGATGCAATCGTTGATTGTAACGCGCACTAGTTTATTATGGGCCTATTCCCTTAAAAAAACTGGGTGAATAGGAAGGAAGACGGCAATCGAGCGAGATAATATTATGTTAACCTATGGAGCAAGTAACCCAATACGACCAACGATGCTGCGCCAGAGGGAGATTGATGTGGAGATCCTCCACGAATAAACTCCCGACACAACAACATTTCACACAACTGCTCAGACCCGTCCTCCGTACGGCTTCACCAGACATCATGCCGGAACACGACGAATCGCTTGGCGGTAAGACTTTGTCTGGTGGGTGGTAACTTCTGCCGGCAGCCGATGTTATGGCCTACCACCGAAAACAGAATCTATCTATAAAAGATATCATGAAAAACCACGAAATTATGAGCTTGTTATCTTACTTGGTTGTCCCAACAAAAATATGGTCATCGCACCGCTCGCTCTCCCGCCCGCGCCTGCAGTGGCGCGGCGCAGGGGGGCGCTGTCTCACTGTGCACCTAGTACTGTGATCTACCGTCAGATGTGCTGTTCGCTCGGTAACCACACTGTAACAATTTGTAAATGTATTTGGGAAAAAATATAACATGGTGTAAAAATGATTGGAATCGATTCAGTTGCTTATCCTGAACAAACTGTATTTAGGAAAAGGAAGGAGGCCTATGTCCAGCAGCGAGTAGAGGCTGATGATGATGATGATGATAAAGAAAAAGTAACATTGTATGATAGTTTAATTTCATGCACCTGACATACAAGCGCTTCGGTTATCCGGACCGAATGTGCGCCAGAGGGTTTGTCTCATTCATACCCATAAGTATTCTTTAATTGACTCATTTCCCGGCAATTATAACAGTAACACTTGTTATGTTTGAAAATATTTTGCCTCCATTGATTTTAATTACAGAGTACTTGGAAACTTCGTTTGGTTATATTCAAATTTTCCGTGGAATAACTGAAGTTATCCGCACAGGATCTTAGAATCGTATCTTTCATTTGAAACTTTGTATTTATATTCAGAAATTGAGGGAGAGTTTTACAAGTTGTTTTGTAAGGGTAGACTGGTAGATCAACTTTTGCGGAAACATACAAAAATACTAGTTGCGCCCTACGGTTTCAGCCGCATAAGTTTCGATCCCGTAGAAATATCGGCATAAAAATCATCATCATCATCATCATTTCAGCGTTAATCCCAGTCGCATCCGAAGCTATTTCAGCTTTGGAGTCTGGGGTCCGCTTTACTAGTGTAACTGCTAATTTTGTCTAAACTTCGATATTTTCCGTGAAGCGACTGCCGTCTGACCTCCACAACCCGAAGGCGATATCGAAGCATTGCAGTTACACCAAGAAAAAAAAACTTATTCCAAGTATACTATGGTCTTCGTTCTCCAAGAATTGGTTACTAATACTACTAATTAAATAAATATAACTAATTTAATCAATAACAATGCATATCGACGCTTGAAAGACAATCATATCTAAGCGACAAAAAATCGTAAATTGAGTTATATACACCATTCGACCCGCCAGATTTTTCTGCATCATTTGGTGTATATAACTCAATTTACGAATTTTTGTCGCTTAGATATGATTGCCTTTCAAGCGTCGATATACATGTTAAATTATGAATTCGGTGTATGTATTATGATTATGACATAATATTGTAATTCGGGTGTTTGAGGAGGGTGTGCGGTAGTTACATTACATGTTGTATAGGGCTATGAAAGAATGAGAACTATGGACAGTTTGACACAATAATCGCCTAGTGGTTGAAACACCAGCCTTTCATGTATGAGTGCGCGGATTCGATTCCAGGTCAGGCAAGTACCAATGTAACTTTTCTGAAGTTATATGTACTTTCTAAGTATATCTTGGACACCAATGACTGAAGGTGAAGGAAAACATCTTGAGGAAACCTGGACTTTAAGTCTGAAATCGCCACCTCGCATTGAGCAAGCGTGGTGATTACCCTCAATCCTTCTCTGTATGAGAGGAGACCTGTACCCAGCAGTGGGACGATAAATGGTTGATAATGATGATGATGAATTTATTGATATTGATGATGATTGTATGCATGAATATGAATATTTGCACTGGTCTGGTCGTGCCTCGGAAAGCACGTTAAGCCGTTGGTCCCGGTTGCCATACGAACATCTAATGGCAGTCGTTACGGGTTGTTGGAGCCCTCAAAAAGTCCAACAATTGGTCTAACTGCAATGCTTCGATGTCGCCTTTGGGTTGTGGAGGTCAGACGGCAGTCGCTTCACGGAAAATGTCGAAGTTTAGCCATATCAGCAGTTGGACTGGTAAAGCGGACCCCAGACTCCAAAGCTGAAAAAGGCTTCGGATGCGACTGGGATTAACGCTGTGATGATGACGATGAATGATGATGATGAATTGCATAAACTCTTTGATTTTAATTGGTAAACATCTTTTAATCGTTAGGTATAGCAAGTGCTTGTAGTCAATAGCATATTTTATGTTATCTACAAAGACAGAAACCAGAAACGCCAAAAATTTAATTACGCCTCGTAGGACCAAAATATTGACTTTAGATACACAGAGAAATTCAAATTTTCTTAACTGTTAATGAACTGGGATGGGTCGTAGATACCTACTGATTATTTTATGTAATATATTATGATTATTATTCTGTTAACCTACTTCTTACACTCGCGAATCATGTTTTAATCAACATTCAGCATGTCACTGACCTGCAAACTGTAAAGTAACAACAAATTATTTCCTGGTGAATCCCCTTTTTTTGAATGGGAAATCATCAATTGACCTCTCTCGCTCTGGGCAGACTGGAAGGGCATGTCAGACTTTTACTGACCAGAAGCCACATCTGTTCCTTCACTTGCCTTTGTGCCAGGGTCACGGTTTCTTTTTTAACCAACCCTCAACCCTGCCCCAGGAAGCATCGGTCCTCGTGGACTGGTGATTCCCCTTAAGAGGGGACTCTAGTGGCGAGGAATTTGGAAAATAGGTATTTGAAGAAACTAGTGCCGTCGCGCTGCTTCCAACCTCTCCCGGTCACGTGCAAAAAGGACAGTTGCAACTCAGGCTGATTTTACCTACAAAAACGTTGACCATAAAACGTTTCGTATTCCGCTGTTTTCTTTTTCAAATCACGACAAATCTCAATTATTTTTACAACAAAATTTAGTGAAAAGTATACCTATGCTGCTATTATTTTCTTTTTTGTCAAAAACTTGTCACGTTTGTCTAATAGTCATCTGAACATCACGGTAAAATGGGTTATTTTTCGCGATTTTGAAGTATCGTATTTCTTTTATTAACTAAGTTTCAAAAAAATCAAATAATAGGGGCACGTATAATCGCGGTGTATAATTGTAGAAAAAAATATTGCTCCAAAAGCATTATCCACGAAGAAAACAGCGGAATACGTTTGTATAGAGAAAACACCACTAGAGTTCCCTCTTAAGTGTTGACAATGTTCTTTTTCATAAATATAGGTTCTTTTTAGTTTCCTTTCATACAAAATACTTGTTAAATACACAGGTACAAGACAATGGTTCAGACTTGGCGAGTGTCGACGATATGCGTGTGGCGTCTGCTGCCAACAAATACAATTTGCATCCGGTATTCCATGAGGTGTACGGAACTGCCAAGACTCCTAACTATGCTGTAGCCGTTGTGAAGAAGGATAGCAGTTATAAAACTATAGAGGAGTTGAGGGGTAAAAGGTAAGGTAATTTAGGTAATTGTAAAATGACATAATAATTTGCAATCTTTTTATCTGTGTGTGCCTCGTTTCACGTGTTAAACACTATTGTGATATACATATTAAATACTAGCTGCGCTTCGCGGTTTCACCTGCGTTTTTTTTTTTATATGCCCTGCTCCTATTGGTCGCAGCGTGTTGTTATATAACTTAAAGCCAACCAATCCATCCAAGACCGATATTTCCTGATATTAGCGCGTTTGTATGTTTGTTTGTTTGATCGCGCCATTCTCAGGAACTACGGGTCCGATTAGAAAAAATGTTTGCTTTAGATAGCCCATTAATCCAGGAAGTCTTTAGGCTATATAACATCACGCTCCAACCAATAGAAGCGGACCATATAAAAAACATATCGAAACTTACGCAGGTGAAATCGTTTAAGATAAGTTCCGATCAAAAATTATACTACACTATTGCTCCGTGCAAAATACAGAGAAATTCGGTTCTGTTTATTATTTCTTCACACTCGACGGCTGAACCAATTGTGATTAAATGTGCCATAAAGATGATTTGGAAGGACTTAGGTACTCATAGGAGATATTTTTAACTTTGAAATTACCACGGAATTGAAAATTATGTAGGTGAAACCGCGGGACGCAGCTAGAATAAAATGAAAAAAGAACATTCTAACCAGTAAGTTAATATAATAAAGATTAGTAAAAACAACGAAAACAAAGGAAGGCCTGTGCGAGGCCAAAAAGTTCCTATCTCAGCATGACGCTGCGATATTTGAAAAACAAACACCTAGAGTATTCTGATAGAGAGAGATTTACCTCTATCTAGTATTTTTACCTCTGTACCTTTTCTGTTTTGTTTTTTTCTTGTCTGTTTATACAATATGTAAAGAAAACCCCGTCCGACCTATAAGGATAATAAAGGTTAGGTAATCATATGACCAAATAAAATTTGAAATTTTACACAATCTTCATAATATTAATACCTACTAATGAATTTTGAATTAATCTTTTTTTCTCGCGAATTTTTAAAAAGTGACAGCACCCTTTTCGACGGTATTATTGGTAGGTACCTTGTATGAATGATGATGATTTACAATACTGGCGGCATTTTGTTTGACCGCGTGCCCTGCCCCCCATCGCCCGCGCATGTGTTGCCATGTAAGTAACTTAATTTTTTATATGTTTTTTTAAATAATATTCATTATAGGGGGGTGTTTTTTTTTTTAAGTTCAGCCAGTCTTTGTAGGCATTAGTATAATCAGTTATGGATACCTGACAACACCTTCACGGATCGGACAGGTTTTTTACATATTGTATATCATCATCATCATCTCAGCGTATAATCCCGGTCGCATCCGCGGCTTTCGCGTTGGAGCCCGGGCTCCGCTCTTTACATATTGTATATGTGTGTACATAAATGGTATATAAATAAGTAGGTAGGTATTTGCCATTTGGTAGACAAATAAATATTAAAACCGGCCAAGAGCGTGTCAGGCCACGCTCAGTGTAGGGTTCCGTAGTTTTCCGTACGTCACAATAATTGTCCCCACTTAACGAGTTAAAAAATGGACTATTTATTACATTGAGTTGACATACTAAGTACTGAATTCTAAAAACGGGCTCATAAAGGGCGATGATAAATAAAGAAAGAGTTATATGTTCCAATTATTCCGTAGCTTTTCGACTCCACTGATGACGGCTACTTCGCGCTTTTAAGATTTTTACTGAGTTGAACTCGGGAAAATCTTAATAGCACGAAGTAGCACAAAGTAAGGCGAAATCTCTCAGGAATTTGGATTACTAATTTGTACAATTTTAGTAAGTTAGAAGAAGGGACATCAAAAAAATCACTCCTCAGTGTAAGTAATGGTACTGTAATTAAACCGTTTTTTACACTTTTTATTTTCGCACTTTGTCCAGTGTGAGTGATATACATTTTGTCACTGAGATTATCCGCGGACCGAGAGACAGACAGACTTTGTGGCCCAAAAATCTTAGCAACTGAAGAAAGCAATCAAGAGAAACGAAAACTAACTCAATCTTCGTCCCAACAATATCGCGTAACGACTACCCTCCTACAGAAAAAGTACTTCATGAAGAGATACCGTTTGTATTAGGTATCCGTCAGTATCCGGTCAACTATACAAAGTAATTCCTGTTTATTGTACTTGCTTCAATAAAATATACGAACTCTAGCGTCACGGTCAATACAGTTTTCTCGAGACCTCATTATTTAAGGACCAACGAATTTCATCTCAGGTAGGATGTTCTTTCAGAACTTTACGATTCAAGTTTTAATGAATATTCATTTTTGATCTAACTTTGAACTAGACTAGATCACCTAGTTGGCTAGTAGGTAACGAAGGAAATTACAGGTAAGGGTCAAAAGTGCCTTACCACTTTTGAACTTTATTGCACTAACAATAAGTGTCAAAAGTGGTACTCCACTTTTGACCCTTAATGTAACTACCTACAAAATCGTGTTTGTAATATCTTGTCATAAATAAATGTAAGTAGGTACGTACAAACATAAGATGGGCCTTGGCGCACAGGCAAGTGAAGGAACACGGGAGGGTTTTAGTCAGTAAAAGTCTGACACGCCCTTCCACTCCTCCCAGAGTGGAAGAGGTCATTTGATGATTTTTCATCCAAAAGAAAAAGAAAGTACGTACATACATACCTACTTTCTTTATCATAAATCGTTTATTTGCATATACAGAACGGTGCTGACCATACGACAATAAATGAAAACACGAACAATTCTGGTTCATAGGAATAATCCTAAATCATAAAAAATATCTAGCATCAAAAATAAAAAATATAAAATTTCAAACAAACTAAATCGCATAAAATTGCAAACGGAATAGAACATCCTTTAAAAATATTGGTTTACTGACCTTCGATCGGCGACAGCGCGATCCTGTATCGACTTGCTTTTTTCGCGCCATTATTATTAAAGTTTGGTACCGCAGGATGCGGTGGTCATTAACCTGTAAGCGCTTCCTTATCAACATGTACATCATGTAGAAAATGTGAAAAATGAAAAATAATTTCCTGTGACTAAACTAATGGACATATTTATATTATTTTTTATGGGTAGACTGAGAATGTGTTGAGGTACACGATGTTTAATTTATTGTCGTATTGTCAGCACCACTCTGTATGTGGTAGATACAAAAAAATATCTAGAATAGAATAACAATTGTCTCCAGTGTTGCTCCTACATTTCCATTACCTACAATTCAATGCAAAGGCCTAAGTAAGACACATTCCACCATACAATACACGTAAATTACCGTTAATTACGTAGTTTATAGAAAAATAACTAATTTCTAACCAACGAAGCACAGTTAACGCTACAAATTCAAAAGTTTTTATAACTTTTGAACTAGTCACTTTGAAATCAACTTAAATGCCATTGAAATAAAATTTATTTTTGTTTAACGTGAAATTGGATAGTAATATATGAACCTTTAGGTATGTATTAGATCCCTTTTATAAGTACTTAAAAAAAAACAAAAATCGAAGTCAAATGTATACCACATCAAGAGGCTTTTAGGCAAGTTAGTCCAGGGCCACCATCATCATCATCATTTCAGCCGAAAGACGTCCACTGCTGGACATAGGCCTCTCCGAAGGTTCTCCACGACGACCGGTCCTGCGCCTCCCGCATCCAGCGGTTTCCCGCAACCTTCACCAAGTCGTCGGTCCACCTTGTCGGGGCCTACCAACGCTGCGTCTTCCGGTGCAGGGCCAACTCATAGTTATATGCTTCGTTGTACTACATAGCCTTTTCTTTCCAACTTAATTACAAAAGTCGCGACTATGTTAAAGCAATCTCACTTTTAAACTAATGGTGCTATAAAACTGTGTGTTATTTCAGGTCTTGCCACAACAGTTATGGCAGCTTCAGTGGTTTAGATGCTCCTCTATACTACCTCATCAACAAGAAGCTTGTGTCCAGTGGCCAGGTAAGATATTTTAATGTTGACGTGACAACGTCTTATAAATTGGTTTGCCGGGTGACACTTCAAGAAACTGCGTTACGCTCCGCTCACGTTATGCGCTCACAATGAGAGCGAGTGAGAGGCACGCGTCCTTTCCACTCGGGCATGGTTAGCCCGCCTAAGAGCGAGAGAGACAGACATAAATAAAAAGTGAAAGGCACGCGTCCCTTCCACTCGAGCACAGTTAGCCCGCCTAAGAACGAGAGAGACAGAGCGAGAGAGAGAGAGAGTGAGAGAGATAGGCATACACACCGGTTCATGTCTTGCGCTTCTATTTCGCTTAGGCGCCTGCATACAAGTTTACACGTTGCCAGTTAATTGTAAAACAATTGTGTAGTGATAATGTGAAGGTAGTTTCGTCCATCGCAACAATTCAAACAGCAAAGGTAAATAATTTCAGACTGATAATATAACATGATGAATTAAATGACTAAGGATAATGTGAAGGTAGTTTCGTCCATCACAACAATTCAAACAGCAAAGGTAAATAATTTCAGACTGATAATATAACATGATGAAATAAATGACTAAGGATAATGTGAAGGTAGTTTCATCCATCGCAACAATTCAAACAGCAAAGGTAAATAATTTCAGACTGATAATATTACATGATGAAATAAATGACTAAGACATAAGTGAATAGGTTATGTTGTAGTAATCACAATGTTGTGGTAGTTTTCAATCATTATTTTACCACTCAAAGTCGTTGTCACGTAAAACTTTCGCCCGTATACCGACTTTACAGGCAACCAATTTTTTTTTTTTACTCTTTCAAGCTTCATAAAAAGCACTAAAAGCGATAATGGCGCCGATTTTCTCGTTCCCAAACTAAACTACTTACATTTAAGTTATGTGCATCTTTTTCTTTCTACTTCGTTACAAAAAGGATAGAAGACTATATTTTAGTTTAATCCTGTCAAATTAAGATATGTCATAGGCAGTTTAGACGCGATTATAAACATGGCGACCAAAAATACATCAATTTACGCCAGGTGCGGACTAATTTGACAGATCTAAGCTAACGTATCGTCTTCTGTCCTTTTCTTAATCCATACTATCCATACTAATATTATAAATGCGAAAGTAACTCTGTCTGTCTGTCTGTCTATCTGTCCGTCTGTCTGTTACGCTTTCCCGCTTAAACCTCTGAACCGATTTTGTTGAAATTTGGCACAGACAATCTTTAGACCCTGAGAAAGAACATAGGCTACCTTTTATCCCGGAAAAATTTGATATTCCCGAGGGAAAACTAAAAAGCGCGATATAACCGAAGTTCACGCGGGCGGAAAGCTAGTAATATTATAAATGCGAAAGTAACTCTGTCTGTCTGTCCGTCTGTCTGTCTGTCTGTTACGCTTTCCCGCTTAAACCTCTCCACCGATTTTGATGAAATTTGGCACAGACAATCTTTAGACCCTGAGAAAGAACATAGGCTACCTTTTATCCCGGAAAAAATTGATGTTCCCGAGGGAGATCTAAAAAGCGCGATATAACCGAACTCTACGCGGGCGAAGCCACGGGCGGAAAGCTAGTGAAATATAAAGAAAAATATGCACTGAACTTAAATTTAGATTAGTCTGTGAACAGGGGTGTCAGAACCAATGTATACTTTGCTCGATATTTTTGTGGTCTATAATAAATTATAAATGTAGATATATACTTACAACATTATTTTTTGTTTAGGCGAAACCGGAAACGTGTGTCAAGTATTTTTAAATATCGAATCTATGTACAGAATTTCAACAAGATACATATCATCTAAAACCACAAAGTTATGAGCTTGTTATCCTACTTGGTTGTCCCAACAAAATATAGTCAACGCTCCGCTCGAGCGGACGAGCGGTGCATTGACCTGTGGCGTTAGCTGTTGCGAGTATTATGATCTACCGTAAGCTGCGTGGCGCGCTCGGTAATCACACTGCAACAATTTCTAAAATGTATTTGGGAAAAACAAAACATGTAATAAAAATTATTGAAATCGATTCAATTGCTTATTCTGAACAAACTATATTCAGGTTCCGTATAAAGAAAAAACCTATTCTAAACAGTCGAAAATCTCTCAAATATCTTACGCAAAATATCGCAAGCCTAAATCAAATAGTAGTGAGTCTAAAATCCCTGACGCAAGAACACGGCCAGTTATTTTTACCTTTCATAAATTGCCACTTCAACAACTTCCTCCTAAAGTGGCAATTTACAAAAGGCTTTATACATTCGCATAAAAATAAAATAGTGTTTCTAGGTGACCTAATTCCTAAGCCTTAAGTTATTTACCTAGCTATATCTGGACATATACCTAGGCTTTACATGAACTATTACTTTCAGTGCATCAAAAACTTTGCCGATTTCTTCTCGGGCGGTTCGTGTTTACCCGGAGTCGACAAGCCAGAGAACAATCCCAGAGGTACAGTATAATCATACTTATTTCATGAACTAGGCCGTTCAGAAACTATTGGTAGGTATAGCTTTGTTTACTACTTACATTTTCCCGGTTTATAGAGAAGGCCAGCGGTGATAAAAAGTCGATACATTGTTCCCAAGATGGTTTGCACGGCGTTCCCTTATTTCGCACATAGAAATTTCATAGAATTACGTTTCCCAGAATTTTCATATATCTAAGTACCCAATATTTGGTGCTTGTATTTTTATTTCAATTATTATTGTCTCTAAGACTATTTACTTGAATGAAACATATTTCAAGGAAACACAGCTCAATGTATTTGTAGGTAAACACATTTTTTTGTTTAACAAACAGAATATTATTTAATTGAATATTGTTTGTTCGATGTATTTTTCCATTATATTTTATTTTAACATTTCAACGAAAATATACATACTTATAACAATAAGTAGGTATCTACCTACTTAGCTAGACGTTATGCTATCGATTTGATGAGTTTCCATCCAAAACAAAAATGTTTTAGATTTTCGATTAATGCTTAGATGCCCAAAATATCTAACCAAACTGTATTTCCTAAACTACTGGGTACTTAAATATCAGCTTGTATTGTTTCAGGTGATGACGTGTCAAAACTTCGCCAGCAGTGTTCGGGCGACAACAGCCCCGTGAAATGCCTTCAAGAAAACCGCGGTGACGTCGCTTTTGTTTCAAGTAAGTCAAACTAATAATAATCAATTTACCGCAGTTCTTTAAATTCTGAGCTGTTTTAAATGTCTAAGACAGTGGTTCCTAACCTTTTCAATGTCACTACCCCTGTAAACAAGTATGGGAACTGAATTTACCCTAGCTAATTTAAAATAATTAAAACCACACAAATTCGAACTAAAATATGTTTATTATGTAAGAAATTGAAGGTTTAGGTAACTAGTAAAGTAGGTAATATATAAATCTCGGAGTTAACTAATGTGAAGGTTGAAATGAAATTGCTTTGCATTCGCAAGTTTGACAATATTTGGTTCGGTTTGCCTCAACGAGCATCTCATAATTAATCTATTATTTTGTTTATGCTCTTTTAATACTATTTCGTGCCATCCCGTGTTACCCCCCTAGAAACTCCGTTATACCCCTGCGGGGGTAATTAGCCTCAGGTTAGGAACCACTGGTCTAAGGTAATTAGGTAGGTAATGTAAGTACTGAATCAAAATCAAACGTCATTTATTCAAACTAGGCAGAGAATCTGCACCATGGAACTTCGTCGTCACTTTTCGTACCTCAAAATTACCTATATAAAACAGTCCCCTCGCCTTTCCTTCAATAAAGGGTGTATCTGACATCGACGCACAAACGAGTACCATGGATCCAGTACATGATTCTGAACCCCCCAGTGGTGGAATTTTTCGTCAGCTTTTTCATGATTTAAAAACAAAAAGTTTTTTTTTCACTTCAGACCATTCACAATTCCTATACTTTTATAACCCAATAAGATTTTAAAGTCAAAATTAAATTATTCGCTAATTACATAAAAAAGCGCAATGAAAACAAAACCCGAAAACGATCTCACCAGCTGATTTAATAGAGTTCACATCAGGGATCAACGTCTTACCTACAAACTCGCACGGCGGCACGCTTGCAACGTTCAAACGCCGAGCCGACACTTTTTTTTAAACACTGTGTATTCTGTAACCGTTCATTAACGACATAAATGACTATCCTAATTATATTAGTGGCATGCGGTCTAGCCTTTTCGCGAAGTTTGCGTTACGATGTCAGATACACCCTGTAGATAGGTACCTATTATGTGTTACGTATAACGTAACTCCACTTGAATACCTATATCATTAGTTGGAAGTTGATAATGCCTATCTAGAAAACTAAGGGTTCCAATAAGTGCACGATAGGCTGTCCGTTTCTCTACTAGGGGTCAACTTATTAGTATCTACTTATCTTGTTATTTGTTCCCTTGATCAGACGCGCTGTCTTTATAGGTAGAATAAACTTGGTTTTTTCTAGAAAACTAAGGGTTCCAATAAGCGCACGATAGGCTGTCCGTTTCTCTACTAGGGGTCAACTTATTAGTATCTACTTATCTTGTTATTTGTTCACTTCATCAGACGCGCTGTCTTTATAGGTAGAATAAACAAGGTTTTTTCTAGAAAACTAAGGGTTCCAATAAGTGCACGATAGGCTGTCCGTTTCTCTACTAGGGGTCAACTTATTACTATCTACTTATCTTGTTATTCGTTCACTTCATCAGACGCGCTGTCTATATAGCTAGAATAAACATGGTTTTTTTCATTTACCGAAATACTACCTACCTACCTACATTATTATGGATAAGTTTGGTCCTTCAGTACCTACATGGTACGGACGACAGAAGGTCAAGCTACCCGAAACTCAGATATTCCCAACCTTGAGCCTTAATGCTTTAGCGATAAAGTTGAAAATGTAATAAAAAAAAAATACAGATTGTAGTAGCTTGATGTGCCGTCGTCTGTACCTTAATTATCTACAGTGCCTTTAAAAAATAATTTGATTGCTGGTTAGAAATTAGTTATACATATATCCTTCTTTGAGACTTGTGCTCAGCAGTGGGACGATAAAAAAGTTGTTGATGATGATATATCCCACTAATTCCTACCTTATCCTACTAGGAACTTTTCACGCAAAAACTACAACTGATTTGGATGAAATTACGCAAACAGATGGTTTGCAACAAAGATTAACATAATGATACTTTTTATCCCGATATTCCCACGGGATCAAAACTTATACAGGCGAAAACGCGGGATATAGCTAGTTGTACGGACGACAGCAGATCAAGCTACCTGAAACTGTCTAATATTCCCAATCAACCTTCAGCCTTAATTCATCCAATAATATAAAGTGCGTATGTTTGTATGTCTGTCTGTATGTATGGTATGTATGTATGTGCCCGAAGTTGCTCAAAACCCTCACCACTATAGATAATCATATAGATCTGGATGCGCTGAGTTCAAAAAAAAAAAAAAATTTTTTGTCTCGGTCCTTAGAGATAAAGTTGAAAATCTAACAAAGAAATCTGACAGATTGTAGTAGCTTGATGTGTTGTCGTCTGTATATTATTAAGTATAGGTACTAGCTTTCCGCTCGCGGCTTCGCCCGCGTGGAGTTCGCTTATATCGCGCTTTTTAGATTTCCCTCGGGAATATCAATTTTTTCCGGGATAAAAGGTAGCCTATGTCCTTTCTCAGGGTCTAAAGATTGTCTGTGCCAAATTTCATCAAAACCGGTTGAGAGGTTTAAGCGGGAAAGCGTAACAGACAGACAGACAGAGTTACTTTCGCATTTATAAAATTAGTATGGATTGGAGGGATCTAGAATTGAGCGGCTAATTTAACTATCGAATCTCCAGGTGCGGATCTAGCAAACTTCGACGCATCGCAGTACGAGCTACTCTGTCTAAACCGCGAGGCCGGTGGACGAGACAACCTCGCAAGCTATGCGACCTGCAACATCGCTATGGCTCCCTCTCGCACATGGCTGGCCGCTAAAGACTTCTTATCAGACGTCTCTATCGCACACACACCTCTCAGTCTAGCCGAACTACTTGACACCAGAAAAGATCTTTTCAACATCTATGGAGAGTTCCTCAAGAACAATAATGTCATTTTTAGCGTGAGTATTTTTTCATGATATCATCACGCCTTGACACATTGTTCGCAGAACCGATGACCGATCGGGCAGTAAGGTTCTGGAGTGGCGGCCACGTACCGGACGACGCAGCGTAGGGAAGCCCCCAACCGATGGGTGCGGGCAGCTCAAGACCGGTCATCGTCGAAAGCCTTGTGGGAGGCGTTTGTCCAGCAGTGGACATCTAAAGGCTGAAGAAGATCACGCATTGTAATCCTAAGGGAAGGGGGTGGTGTAACTACAGCAAACCCACATCTTCCCTCTGTCTTGTTTACGTCCCATGAAATAGGAGGTGAACAAACCTATTGCCATAAACCAGGCACAAATAAAAACAGGGCTGCCACTGGAGAATTGCTGACAGAAAACTGTATAAAACTACCCAACCTAGTAATTGAAGCATCTTGCTTAGCAGTAGGTAGCACTCGCGGTCACTAGACCAACAAGGTAATCTTTTCACAAAAGATGGAAGGTAAGCATTCAAAGTGGTGTTGCATTGAATCATGACCGAGTGGCACTAAACAGCCATTGGCGTAATAATAATAACAAAACTTTATTGTCTGTCTACCCATTAAATCTGCCATTGTTTTGTTTTCAGAATGCTGCAACTGGTTTGGCGACTACTGAAAAACTGGACTTTGAAAAATTTAAGCAGATCCATGATGTTATTTCTACCTGTGGTGTAGCCTAATTGATAATATAATTATAAGATGATTATTATTCCCTTTATTAAATTAGTTTTTTTTATACATTTAAGTTTATTAAATGAAAAGGCACTTGTAAGAAAGCTGAATAACTTTTTTGGGTACCTAATCTCGGCAGCCCAATAGCAGTAAATGACTTAAAAAATACTAATACTATTTGTTTTAATGTTGATTTGCAAAGGAGGTTCAAAAAAAGTCTGATTGATTTACTTTTATTTAATCACTTATTTTGACTATAAAATAAATAAATAATACACATCAATATTATATTTTTTATTCCCATCCTAAAGAGAACAGTTGTTTATAGTGCTGCTAATATTATTGTGATAACAGCAGCGAGTCCTAGCATAGCATAGCCTGAAGAGTAAACTTCCTTGATTGTGAGTCCCTTAGCCATATCCCAGAAGAGATGCCTGATTCCGTTAGCAAAATGATAGCCGAGTGGTGCAGCCAGCACAAACTTTGCCAAAAATATTGTTGCTGCAGATAAATTGAGGTTCTCGACTACGGCAATGTAGTGGGAGACATCATGTGGCAAAACCAGAGCTCCAATGCCCAGCACTCCAAAATAACCAGATAGGATCATTCCTAGAACAATAATTGTATGTAAGTCACCAAACTAAATGGACATTAAGTAGGTACCATCGGGTTATTTTTTCTGTTGCAACTTCAATAAACCAGACTTTCCCATTCATGGGACCAGACTATTAATAGTCAAGTACTAATATGTTCTCTTTAGCAAATAGTCTTAGATATAAATATAATAGAATATCATATTCAACATTAATCTAAGTAACACATAGCCCATTATAATAGACATAGACAGTACACAAGTAACAAAATGAAGTAGGTACCTGTTGTTCTATGGGTGATAGATAGCATGCTGGTCAGCTGCGGCTTATAGATAGTAAGATGCGGCGACATTGGCCGATTGAGACGAGCGTTTCTATCATCATGGGGCTCCGATTTAGGCTCCTCAAACTTCTTGTAAACAATTTTTGGCACGCCAGCTGCAGCTTGAGCGTAGTTTACGGAGCCTAGCGCACTAGGGATTTTATTCAAACTTGCTAGCACCGACCGACTGCCTAATCTGTAACATATATATTACAATAACACACAAAACTACCGAAACACTGCCAACCTGCACAAACCTAACCCATGTTACATAATTTGTCAACATACCTGCCACAACTGAAGAGTGCCATATTTTATTCGTAACAAATTATTTCAAACTGTCGTAGGCTTCTGTAAAAGACGTTTATATTAAAAATTATCATAAAAACATAATTTCGCAATAATAAACTAAAAAACAAACAAATTGTGCTCACCACTGAGTCTGACGATTTGAGCGGATTGACATTGACAATACATTGACAGTTAAACATGCCTTGATAACCAGTATAACCACAGAGCAAGTAATCACATAATGATAACATTGGCATTTAATTTTTCTTTTCTCTTTACAAAGTAGCCAATGGGAGTTTTGGCGGGAATGTCAAGATGAGTGTCACGCTCATTTTTCATTTTTTTTTTTTTTGGTTCATTTCTTTCCGTTCGGGCGAACGGAAAAGGCAAAGGCATAGTACGCCATACAGCCTAGTCTTCAGTATTTTTTTCTTCAGTTATTATCTATCCTAACTTATCCTAATTTATCCTAACTTATTCTAGCTTAACTTAACCTAACCTAACTCCTTTCGTTTCCCGCGTTTGGATGATAAGGAGCGGTTTAGCGTAAAGACATGATGCGGCCACTATGCTACAATATTTCACTGTTCTTTTTGAATTATTCACTGAATGCACTTTTTACTACATAAATCACGCGTTTTTATTTAGTAAACGACACTATAAATAATTTTAAAAGTCCAATGAAAAATGAGCGTGACACTCATCTTGACATTCCCGCTAAAACCCCCTCATTTTTCATTGGACTTTTAAAATTATTTATAGTGTCGTTTACTAAATAAAAGCGCGTGATTTATGTAGTAAAAAGTGCATTCAGTGAATAATTCATTAAGAACAGTGAAATATCGCAGCATAGTGGCCACGTCAAGACTTTTTCCCAAACCTCACTCGTAAGACGGGTCACGCGGCCGTCTTTTTCGCCATGAATACCTAATAATTCATAATTACGTGACATTGGCTAAATGCACAAACCGTGCGAAGCCAAAAAATAAAGAAAGAAGAAGAAGAAGTAGCCAATGAAACCTTTTACATATATTTGCCAAGTTACAAAACTAGTGTAAAAGTTTTAAAGTTTATCAGAAACAGTTTAGTTTACTTTTAGCTCTTAGTTCACATAATCAATCTTAGAAACATATTTTTAGTATTTTGAGGTGGTGGATAACTAACAACTAACAAATTGTAATAGGAATAGGGAAGTTTTGACTTTTGGTGGGAAGTCAAGCTGAGTGTCACGCTCATTTTTCATTGGACTTTTAGAATTACTTATAGTGTTGTTTACTAAATAAATGCGTCTGATTTATGTAGGAAAAGTGCATTCAGTGAATAATTTTTAAGGAATATTAAATATTGTCGCATAGTGGCCAATCATGACTTTACCCTAAACCTCCCTCCTAGTCGGCACACGCGGGAAACGAAAGGTGATAGATTAGGTTAAGTTAAAAAAAGGATAAGTTAAAATCCATTTATGTATTCGACTGAAAGACTTGTCATGAATAAATCCATACTAATATTATAAATGTGAAAGTAACTCTGTCTGTCTGTCTGTCTGTCTGTCTGTCTGTCTGTCTGTCTGTCTGTCTGTTACTAGAGATGGGCATTTACCCGGTAAAAACCCGAACTATGGGTAAATACCCATTTATACCTATTTTTACCCACCCAATTTTAATTTTTACCGGGTAAAAATTATAATCAGTTTAATTTAGGGTAGATCCGTATTTACATCGTTATTATTATCGCAGATCATATTTTGTTCAAGTTACAACCTGACACTGACCAGTAAATTGCAAAAAAATCGACAAAATCTGAATTACACGGGCTGCTACTACGGAACAGGCTATTTGACAGATTTATAATTTTTATCTTGAATTACTTGGTTGCGGTTAAGAAGTTCACCGAAAGTATTTTTTTTAATTTTAAATACGTATTTCGTAAGAAATATGCAAATAAAAATTCAAAATTCAAATAAGCCGCGAAAACGATTTATTCAGCAATATGGCGTCGAGCTTTATAATTGACGTCACAAGCGGTTTTCGGTTCTCAGTGGTGTTTGTTTTTATTTATTGTTTGTTGTTGTTATCTAATAAAATGGTTTACAAGTGGTGTGCTGTACCGGGTTGTACAAATAAATCGATAAAAACCCCCAAAAAACAGTTTATAAGTTTGCCGAAAACAAGCGTTGATGCGCGTATGACGTCATCGCGACATTAGCCAATCCGGATCGTTTCACAATGTGTGGCGCGAGAAACAAAAAGCTAAACATATTTTTGTGTTTTGTATGTATTAATTGTTATTATTTTCAAACTCAAACTCATTTATTGCATTTTTTATTAAAACCCGTGTAAATGACATAAAGAACCCTCATTTTATGCAAATAAAGCAAAAAATCCCAAAAAAAATGAATACTGTCAAATAGCCTACTACCATTTTTTTGTTCTGGATGAGAAATCGTCAAATGACCTCTCCCGCTCTAGGCCTGTGCCTGTGTGTGCCTGTGCGCCAGGGCCACGTTTTCTTTTTAGGCCTCTCGAATCTTGCGGGCAGCGGGGCGGCGGCGGCGGCGGCGAGTGAGCGGCAGGAGCTTATGCCTTAAATCAAACGGACCGGTTCTCGAAAACAGCGGCGCGGCACAACGGAGCGGTGGCGGGCAGCGAGCGGTGTACTTCTCGCGCTCGAATCTTGCGGGCAGCGGGCGGGCAGCGAGCGGTGTACTTTAAGTCAAGCGGTGATCGAGCGTTAGGAATAAATTTGTTGCCGCCATTGTTCAAACATTTCTTTCGCGAATAAAAACAAATATCTCGTCGACACAATCGTGAACACAATACTACGCGGCTATAGTGACACGCGATCTGCCCGCTAGTTTCGAGAATGGGTCTTCGATGCCCACCCGGCTCCCGCGCCGCTGCCGGCGCCGCCCCGCTGCCCGCAAGATTCGAGTCAGCGGCCTTAAACAAACCGAAATCCTTTTTTTTTTTTTTTTGTTTCCGGGGTGGAACATCCTCATGCGATGTCCGCCGCCCTGGGGCGGGCGACGGGTCTGTCGGACTCTTAATGATTGAAAACCACCCCAGTGTTTCATGTCACACCTACACCGGGGGGTTGCGAGAACGAAAACTGCTTCCGCAATCCTCCATTGATGCTGGCCCGCCACTGTGGGTCCGGTCCGGTGGGACAGGTCAGCCGCCTAATTCACACGCCGCTCCAACTGTCCGGGTCAGCCAGCGCGATGCGGACAGGGGACAGTCACAGTGAGGATATCGCCTCAGCATACATGAGCAACCAGGGAGGTGTATCATGGATGCTGAGGCCTGTATGGGGACTGCATATGCTCTTTCTACATAGAAAGAGCATTATGTAGAGGCGTGTTCCTCAATCTGTATCTTTCCATGGTGAACCTTAGTTTTAATATAGAATCCATGGTTCCGTACCCTGGACTAAACCCATATTGACACTCCCGAGACAGCATACTCCTGCCGAATCTGAGAGTCTATAATCCTCTCAAAATTCTTCAGGGTGTATACCGAGCCCTTGCCTTTGAAGACTGGAGTAATAATACTCAGTCCCCATTGGCTTGCAATTTTGCCGATCAGGAACACGCGGTTCAGAAGGTTAGTTAACATGCCCGCATCGCGAGGACCCATCGCCTTCCAGGCCTCAATGGGGACTCCGTCAGTTCCGACAGCTTTCCGATTTGCCATGCGACGAAGAGTCGTTTGGACTTCCTCGGGCGTTATCGGGGGCACTAATTCAAGATTTGGAATGAATTTCGGTGTCTGCACCTCTTGGTGCTGCTTATTCAGCAGCTCGTGGAAGTACAAGCGCCATCTCTCCTTCACCGTGAGGTCTTTGCATAGCAGGTTGCCAGTAGGGTCTTTTACACAACGGCACTTGGATATATCCTATGCCGCTTTGACCCTGGAACATGCCAATTTGGAAAAGATCTTTTGCCCCTCAGATGATTCCTACTTCTCGTAAAGCGCTTGCAAGTGGTCTGACTCTGGCTCTGGCTACAACTCTTTTAGTGGCACGTTTGACAACCTTATATGCGTCGCGATCTGGATGCCACGTTTTAAAGAGGGCTTTCTTCACCCTAGTCTTCCTCTGGACTGTGTCGTCCCACCACCAGGTCTCCTTTTCACGTTTGCAGCCGCCCTTAGAGATTCTGAGCACCACCCGCGCCGCCCCAATAATAGCTGCCTGGATCCTGCCCCAATGGTCTTGGACATATTCTTCATCAGTCCAGCGCACTTGTGTCTAATAACCGATGCGAACTCCTAGGACTTATTTCATCAAGCAGCCGCCACCAAATCTGGTGCCGGCAGTGCTCTACACGTCTACGATGGGCCGTTACGCAGAGATCTATGACAAGGAGGCGGTATTGTCCAGTGAGGCTCTCACCGGCTATGACTTTGCAGTTGGCTGCTTTGCCGATGTGGTGTCTCCTAGTCGATAGAAAGTCTATTCGGGTAGCGCTTCGCCCGCTGCGAAAGGTGACAATGTGCTCCTGCTTCTTTTTGAAGTAGGTGTTCACGATTGCAAGGTTAGCGGCTGCACACGTTTGGAGAATGTTGTTTCCTTCTGCGGTGCGGCCGCCGTACCCAAAGCCGCCGTGAACACGCTCAAGCCCGACACTCTTCTCACCCACATGACTGTTCAAATCACCACCCAGAACCACTCGCTGGGATAACGGTATCCCGTGAAACTGTCCTTCGAGCTGGATCCAGAACAACATACTTTCGACGTCACCACACCAGGAAAAGCATAACGGATTTTCCTGGTTTTGGCTCGCTTCTTCAGCCGTATCCGCCTCTGACACGTTAGACATAGCCCACAGGTCACAGGAGTCGGGCGTAGCTCCTGCGCGCCGTTTGCGGCGGCGCCCTAACTGTGTCACGTGCATTTCTTCCTTTCCTATTCATAATAGTTTGGCTTGTATTGCTTTTACGAGTGCGACTGTTGTCAGACCACTCAGCTCCGAAGGGAAAACTGGCGTCAGCACCCCACCCGTAAGTCAGCGGGTGCACCGTCAGGCAGGTGGGGTTGACTTGGGTCCCAAAGAAGGTGGTAGGACCCCAAAGCACTCCAGTACCTGATCGTAGTATTGATGACGAACCCAATTAAATAACAACTCATTTTATACCCGGTATTTAATAAAAATACCCGGTAAAAATGGGTATTTTTTCATTTTTACCTATTCTACCCTTTTTTACCAATTTTTACCTACCCATTTTTTACCCACCCGCCCATCTTTATCTGTTACGCTTTCCCGCCTAAACCTCTCAACCGATTTTGATGAAATTTGGCACAGACAATCTTTGGACCCTGAGAAAAAACATAGGCTACCTGTTATCCCGGAAAAATTTGATGTTCCCGAGGGAAATCTAAAAAGCGCGATATAACCGAACACCACGCGGGCGAAGACGCGGGCGGAAAGCACACAATCTTTAGGCCCTGAGAAAGGACATAGGCTACCTTTTATCCCGGAAAAATTTGATGTTCCCGAGGGAAATCTAAAAAGCGCGATATAACCGAAATTTACGCGGGCGAAGCCGCGGGCGGAAAGCTAGTATAATATAAAAAAAAGTAAGAACAGAACACGATTTCACCATACACTTTCAAATTACGTTCCAATGTACGAAATCAAAAAGTGAGAGAGAGATTATGAATGATATTTTCAAAGAAATATATAGTTCTTGATAATCATATTAATAAAAACAACTTATTCGAAATTATGTTTTGGTTGTATCAATATTAAGAATGTGAGATATAATTTAAGTTAAGTAATATATAAAAAAATATTACAAAATATTTCTCCATTCCATCAAAAGAAACGTAAATGTCATTCAGCAAATAAATTCCGGAAGAAAAACAAAGGTTTTCTTTTTCAAAATTATCAATAGATATTTTAAAGTACAATAGACAGCACGTCTGACAGTTTTATTTCATTAATAAACAAATGTTACGATTATTAGTCTTATCAGCGGTGTCTGCTGCTTTTAGGGGCACCTTCACAACTGCTGCAATGTCTACTAAAGCCGTCGACTTCGAAGTATTTGGCCGGGTTCAGGGAGTATTTTTCCGAAAGGTTTGTGAAAATATAAAACTCCATTGATTCACGATATTTTTATAGCAAGTTCTAAGTTTTTAAATCTAGCCGTCAATCTTGCAAACCAGGCCTTGGTAAAATAATCTAACAGCATACTTATTTATATTTTTAGCTAGCGTTTTAAAACGCTGCTAAAAATATTTGAAAACATTGCAGTTCACAGCCTCACAGGTGTAGCTTTCGCGTTATAAATGAACAGAGATATTTTAATGAGATATGAATTAAACACTTAAATTGCACAATTTACAATACCACTACATTTATTAATTTAATTACCTAATGAAAAAAAAATAACTTTAATTTAAGGTCAGAACTTAGGGCAAGAATAAATTAAAAGAAGTGTATGAAGGTTGCTGTTCATTTGTTAAAAGATTAGTTCCTCAGTTTAGAAAATTGCATAACACATTATCGGTAGCAATGGGTTTCATTTTGATAGTTTAACAACATACATTGCATTTTTTTATGTTGTTGAGCTGACACATTTTTCACATATGGAGTAATTGATTAGCAATATGCTTCAAAATTATTCCATCAATTGAAATAAGTAATAGCGTGTTATGCAGTTAGGGTGCTGGTCCTTACTCCTGGTAAATGAAATTAGGACCTTTAAAACTGGTTTTTCATTGATGTGTAAAAGTGTTTATACAAACCTACTTGTAGAAAATAAATCATTTATCATTTAAATACCTATTTCGTCACCATCAAGTTGAGTTCCCATTAAACCTAGATTTCATACAAATTTAGTTCCATTTTTTAATTTATGTGGTGAATCAGAGTTACTCAAAGAGTTTAGGCCTTACAAAGAGACTTAATTGCCAGTAATTTTACTAGATTGCCTGATGAATTGCCAAAGTCTCAGCTATGGAAACTGCAAACTACATAGGCTAATAATGTTGGTAGATTACTTTAATATGGAACAACTGTGTGCACATAATTACTGACAAATGTGTGCACTGACTGACCAGGTGTACTCATTCTGTGTTACTCACCTCAAAAGACCATGATTACGTACACGGTCTTCTCAAGATCTAACCAAGATTATACAACCAGTATCCAGTATTTTTTTGTACAAAAATTCAAAAACCTATCATTAAAATCACAAAGTTATGAGCTTGTTATATTACCTGGTTATCCCTACAATAATATGGTCAACGAGCCGCTCGCCCGCCCGCGCCTAACGCGGCGCGGGGGGTGCTGTCTCACTGTGCGCCTATATTTGAGCCAAATTTGATAAATAATAGAGGTAAACAAACTGTTGCTAGGCAACGAGTAGTTTACGCCTTAAAGACAGATGTTAACAACCTTTTCAACATAGATGATTTTCATAAAAGTAAAAATCCTACTTCCTACTAATCATCATTAACATCTCAGCGTTAATCCCAGTCGCATCGTACAGTAGCTTTTCAGTTTTGGAATCTGGGGTCAGTTACCAGTCTAACTGCTGATTTTGGCTAAACTTCGATGTTTTCCGTGAAGCGACTGCCATCTGGCCTCCACAACCCGAAGGCGATATCTAAGCATTGCAGTTACACTAATTGTTGAACTTTTGAAGGCTCCAACAACCCGTAACGACTGCCACTAGATGTTCATCTGGCAACCGGGACCAACAGCTTAACGTGCTTTCCGAGGCACAACTAAACCAGTGCAAATATTCATATTCACATACAAATATTTGCACTGTGCGGGGATCGAACCCGCGCCTCGTTGCGCAACGGCCGCGTTCGCTACCGCTACGCCACAGAGGCTGTCTGTACTTCCTACTAAAGTAAACAGTTTATTTATGTTTAGATGTTTATGATTTGCATAGAACGCTTAACCGATTTGATTGAAAACGACTCACATGTAAGCTAATTTCCTAATATGTTAAATTTTTTGTTATTATACTTAGTCCACACTTGAAAGTATTACAATGCATGTGTTATGCAGTTGACTTGAAAGTAATTCAAATGCGCAAAATTGTATTGACAAATGCCTCAACTTTATTCATTGGTAGAATTCCACAAAATGTGTTTAATACCTGGATTTCATCCATCTTTCTTTTTTTGTAGGTCTATCACGTAAAATGAATGTCGACTTTTTAATGGTTTTTCGAAATGCCAAGTTAATATGCATGTTATTTTAGTGATTCTATTGAAATATGCTGCAATAGGAATTATTAATAAATAGTTAGCATGTAAAAGTCGATAATCATGTAAATAACAGGAGATTTGTAAAACGTGAGTTGTGGTAACCCTTAATTGGTTTGTTTACCTCTATTCTTTATGGAGCTTGGCGAGAGTATAGTACTATGGTCTGCTATGGGCCCTAGGAAACTATAATCCAATGTGAACTGTACTGTTGTGTTTGGTAATCACACTGCAACATTTTTTTTTATATATTTTGGAAAAATATAACATGGTATAAAAATGTTTGGAATCAATTCAGTTGCTTGTTCTGAACAAACTATATTCAGGTTTCATATAAAGAAAAATAATGTTGGTTATGGACTTAAAATGAGACTGTGAGCTCCGAGTTTGTTTGGCTATTTTTCTCTAACAGAAAACGTCAACCCCATCTAGTTTTAAAATTATGATTGACATGCAAAAGTCTTTTTATAATAGCCAGCACATCCGCAAATACAATCTGTTAATTTATTTAATCATTTTTCAACTTTATTGCTGAAGCATTAAGGTGCAAGGTTGATTGGGAAAATTTTACAGTTTTTCTCCAAACTTAACAGAAATATAATCAATTCATTATCATCACCAAGGAGATTTTTCAGTCTCACATACTTAGATACAAATGTTTGGACTTTTTAGTAGTTTAATTTAATCTTTTTCATTACACAATTAACGTTTTTAGGAACCTTATATAAACCTATGACATAATGACATTTATATGTATAATTATATTTATTGAAGTGTCTGTCATTTAATTGTAAGAATTAAATTATTAATATTTTAATTCGCGCTAAATACTCTCCAGCGTTTGATAGTTTATTAATCGTTCGCACGTGTTCTTGGCAAAATTGTGGCGTCTCTCCCACAAAGGGCCATTATTCAAGAATTGAATTGAAGATTAAGAAGATAATTCATTTAGGATAAAAACAGGTTGTGACTAAAACTTTTAACTGTAAGAATCACAGCAACTACTCCAAGAAGTATGGCTCTGCGATCTATGGATTTTGAAGTCTTTGGAACTGTTCAGGGTGTCTATTGTCGAAAGGTATGAACTACAAAAAAGTCTTTACCCTATTTTTTTTTTTAATAGGATTTTGATGCTATATTTACAGAGTCCAGTTAGCCAGTATTAAGCAACAAAAAAGCAGTTACTGATAATAATAGAAATAAACTTGTTTTAGCAAACAAGAAAAACTAAAATCTTGTCTGACCGTGAACTATTGTAAAGGATATCATAGGTGATCTTTGTAAATAATAGTTTATTTTAATAATTTAATGATTTCAAAATATTCCGTATTATTAGGGTTCATAATTAAGTACCTAAAAGGTAAAACGGAAAGGGTTCCGTTCTATAGACAGACGGACAGGGAAGAGTCATGAATAGGGATTCATGAGATTTCCCTGTCCGTCTGTCAGTCTGTTACCAGGCTGCATCTCATGAACCGTAATAGCTAGACAGTTGAAATTTTATGAAAGATTATGTATTTCTACTAAAAATAAAAATATTTAAGGGAGCTTCCCTTACAACAAACGTGATTGGTACGGAACCCTTCGTGTGCGAGTCTGACTCGCACTTGGCTGGTTTTTTTTTTATGACACAAAGAACATGAGTAAACTGAAATATGGTAGAGACCCCACAATGAAGACCCATGTATAAACATGATTCCTAGTAACATATAATGCTAATTAGCTGAAAATTGGTACTTTTCATATCTACACAATACTGAAAATAATATCGCGTAACTCCTACAGCAAAGGTAAAAACCTTCAAACAATAACTTTACTATGAACTTTTATCTAGACGTTTTAAGGTGTCTGACGATTTTTATTGATAATTATGTTTTTCACCGGTGATTTTGCGCTAAGTTACTTAAAGTAAATATATGTACAAAGAAATAATTGAAAAAAAAAAGAACTTGATACAACGGAGTTACGATACTCCCAGACCATGCCATGTCAAACCAAAATAATGCAGTTTAGCCATCTCTTTTGGGTTAGCTCTCCTAGTATGTTGGTAATATATACAACGTCGTAGTAGCCTAATGGTTCAAACACCAGCCTCTCAAGTATGAGTGCACAGGTTCGATTCCAGGTCAGGCAAGTACCAAAGTAACTTTTCTAAGTTATATGTACTGTCTAAGTATATCTTGGACACCAATGACTGATTACAAGGCGAAGGAAAATATTTTGAGAAAACCTGGACTTTGAGAGAAGAGCAAGAGTGGTGATTACGCTCAATTCTTCTCTGTGTGACAGGAGACCCCAGCAGTGAGACGATACAAAGGTTGTTGATGATGATATACAGCGTTATTTTTTGTAATATGCGAAACCCGAAACACGTGCCCAATAGTTTAAGTAAAGAATCTATGTACAAAATTTCAAAAAGATATCATGAAAAACCACAAAATTATAGGTTTGTTATAGTTGTTATCTTACCTGGTAGTCCCAACAAACAGGTAACGCGCCTAGTACTATGATCTACCGTCAGTTGTGTTGCGCGCTCCGTAACCAGACTGCAACATTTTCTATGTATTTCCACACTGCAACAATATCTATGTACCTATTTGGAAAAAAATATAACAAGTTTTTTTTTTTTTTTGAGGCATCTCGTATGCGGCCATTAGAGGCCGTAACTACTTAACCGGACTTTCCTGTTGATGCCTTAATTAAAAATTAAAGCCTCCAGCCAGGGGCACTTAAAACTAACTTAAAATTAGGCGACCACGCACTAAGGGCACCCCCTGTGGGGTACGAACCTCGGCTTAGGGCGTCGCTAGAGAGGACAGCAAGGGACGGCTGGATCGAAAGTTATACTTAATGGTTTGATTACCGCAGCGTTTCCTAGTACTAGCTCTGAGAAGAAACGCCGAAACAAACTCAGAGGTCATTGTTGGGACATTATTATAATTACTGGCTCAGCTGCGGCGCGGGCTGGCCTTCATCGGACAAGGGACGGGGGAGGGGACTACTACGTGGAGCGCGTCGCGAATGTCGCGATGGACCTCGCCGGCGAGGTCGGTAGGTCGGTTTGTGTTTGTGTAATGTGCTGGTGGCCCTATTGGCCTCTTGGAGGAGGGTAATGGGGTCATCGGGGTCTGTGAGAGCATGCCGAGGGCGGCGAAGTCGGGAATATAACATGGTGTAAAAATGTTTGCATGTTTGGTTTATCAGTTGCTTATTCTGAACAAACTATATTCAGGTTTCGTATAAAGAAAAAATAACGTTGTTTAAAAAAAGAAAACTTGTATGTTTATTATTTTTTCACGCCAAAACTACTTAAAAAATTTGGATGAAATTCGGCACACAGATGGAATATAACCAGGATTCATTATTATGCTTAACTATTATCCGAATATTTCCACAAGATCGAACAGCAGGGCAGGCGCAGGGGCAGCTGCCTCCCCCTCGTCAAGCTATTAAATATTCCCAATCAAACTTTAGTCTTAATACTTTAGAAATACAGTTGAAAATCTAATAAAGATATCTGACAGATGTATAGCGTATAGATAATGACGACAGCACATATAGATATATGTGCTGTCGTCTGTACCGCGGAAAGCTATGACGCTAAGTCGTTGGTAACGGTTGTTATTCGTGCATCTTTTACAGTCGTTACGGGTCGTCACAAGCCCTAAAGTCTGTATTACCATGGGTTGTTGTACCCATGAAGTCAGTTGTGTGTGGTATTCAGCTGCATCTAGTTGAGATTGGATGCCGACTCGAACATAGTCGGGACAAGGTTAAGCAGACTATGATGAATAAATACTAATAATATACAGCATTCTTTTTGTTTAAGCGAAACCTGAAACACGTGTCCAGTATTTTTAAGTAAAGAATCTATGTACAAAATTTCAAAATGGTATCATGAAAAACTACAAAGTTATGAGCTCGTCATCCTACTTGGTTGAGTCAACAAAAATAAGGTCCGGGTCGATTTCAGACAGAGCTAAAAATGCTGTCATCTCTAATAACTTTGATTTTTTTTTTGGTTGTTTTTGTTTTGTTTTTTAATATCATAGTCTTCATTTACCTTTTTACGTTCCAAAACAAAACAATACCCAAAACTGTACCTTTTGCGAGAAAACGAAAACTTTAAAATTTAGTCCCTTAAGAAGATAGCGCTCATTTTCCGTTTACGTTGAAATAAAGTCGCATAAAAACGAAGTTACTCATAAAAATTCTATTTATTTAATATTTCATATCATGATAATGTGTAAGCCTTCAAACGTAGAATACATTTTTAATTTGAGGATAATAGAATACTCTTATCCTAGTGTTTTAAACATGAATCATGGTTTAACTATCATTAGTGCAGCTTAAGTTAGTACAGTCATAATATTTAATCCATGGAGGTCCTGGACCCTTGCCTCACCTCATCCGCCGAAACATGGTCAGTGGCCTTGCAGCGTGTCTTCGGAGTGGTGGTGCGTTACGTATTTTTTGCGAGATATTCATATTTCTACCGATTTCCGTGCTTTGGACAAAACTCGACTCATTCGTCTCTAAAGTGTAATTGCAAAGGGTATTGTAATTGAATATTTATAACCCAGTAATTTTAATAGCTAACAGGAACATGGATATTTTAAATTTATTCGATTGCCGCCTTGAAAGGTCTACATGCTTAAAAATTTTAAGTTTGTTCCAAATATCATTTGTGTTACTGTCATTTGTGTCAATTTTTCCAGTAACACTAATGATAGTAAATGTAACACTAATGAAATATTATAAAAATGAATTTTAAAAAAGAAATTTCCCTCCTTTTATTCTCCTTTTTTGTATGTGATATGATGAAAATCCATAGTTATACTCATATTTACATTATTATCTACGAAATTTGTTAAACTATTATCGGTGTTTATATTTTGTGATTGAGTGTGACTTGGTATAATTAAGTTAGGAATTAATGGTTGTTATTTACGAAAATATTTTTAGGGCATTATGCCGAATAAGAAAAGTTAGTAAAGATGTATTAGAAAGAAGAAGAATAGCAAGGAGAGAAAAATATAAACAAATTAAAAACGACCGCATTGAGCAAGCGTGGTGATTACGCTCAATCCTTCTCTGTATGAGAGGAGACCTGTGCCCAGCGGTGGGACGATAAAAAGGTTGATGATGAAAAACGACCGAGAAAAATATGCCACTGAAAGAGCTAAAAAAAGAGAAGCTTATCTAAAACGAAAAGAGAGTAAAAAAGTGAAAAGTATCAACCAAATGTCACCAAGAGAGCAAAGATTACAACAGAAAAGGTGGAGTAAAATTCCAAACGATATCACAAGAAGAAATTAAAAGAGAAAAATATACAAGAAGTGATTGTGCCACAAACAACTGAAATAGATTATACAGATGATGATACAATTGGTGACTCTTTGGATGCACGGATGCACCTGATACAGAACGACAAAATAAAATAAAAAACAATCTTGTAGAACAAAATTAAAGCTTTAAAACGAAATCACCTCTTGAAAAAAAAAAGAAATGTCACGTTTAGTAAAAAAATACGAATAGTACAAGGTGCAAAATTCAATTACGAAAAATTAAACTATGAAAAATAATCGAGAGAAAAAAAATCTGGATACTGAAAAATCAGGCCTAAAAGAAGGTGCAAAAGATTATATTAAGTCGAATACTGTATTTCCAAGGCAAAATTACGACCTCTATATGAAGTGTCTACGCAACCGTTTACAAAAGAAGATTTTAGGAGGCAAAAGTTTTTAAGAAATAGTGAATGATTTTATGAAGATGATATCAATAGAACATGAGATTATAGAAAAAGAAATTCATCATCCCCAAAAACATAGCTCATTTTAAAGGAACTATGTTAGCCCACCAGGTGCTTTGGAACTATAAATTGGAGATCTCAAATCTTGAGTTTTTATGAGTGTCTTGACGCCATTTGTAAGCACGACAAGCACATGCAATTGCATAAAATATACAAAAGTGCAATTGATTCAAAAGTTGGTAATATTAAAATCATAACTCCTAATAAGAAACTTAAAATATTGAGCGATAGCACCATTAAACACGCTAATAAGCCAAATAAAGCTCCAAGTCATCGAATTCGCGAAGAGGAGAATGTTACACCACTTTCTAAAGTTAAAGGTTCTTGAGATAATCAGTCATTCATGGTAACTCAAACAGAAGCAATGGCGTCTGGATTTGGGCAACAACATCAATAAGAATTTCTTACGTTTTTGAATTAACAACAGACATCCAAAGATTAATTAAAATATTAAGACAATATTTCTGGTAAAGAAATCATTAAAGAAGTCAGAAACAAATTAAAGAAGATAATTTTATATAAATAATGATAAAAACCAAAGGAAATCAAAGCCTAAATCAGTAAAATTATGAATAGATAAATACAAAAATATTGATTGAAACCATGGCCCTGGCCGTCGCACAGGCAAGTAAAGAAACACGGGTGGGTTTTGGTCAGTAAAAGTCTGACACGCCCTTCCGCTCTGCCCAGAGCGGGAGAAGTCATTTGATGATTTCCCATCCCAACAAAAAAAAGGTCCTTTCTAAGAAGACTGAAAAATTGTGTGCATCCAAATAATATTTTTATGACTGATATGAGACATTAAACTGATTTAATCTATTTGGGTTAGGTTTATTTTAATTTAGTCATATAGAGTTCATCGTAAAATTACTATAATGAGTGATTACACTTGTTTTATTTTTAATTATCATTAGTAGGCATCTAATCTCATTAGTGTTTTAGATAATTTCATTAGTGTAATAACATCACTCATTCGTGTCACTCTAATTTAAATTTTTCAATAGTTCTATTTAAAAAATCATTAATATTTTATTTACCTTGTGTTAATATAACCCCGTAGAATGAGCTTATACCATAAATTACCCAAAAAACGCATATTTAAGAAATCAATCAAAAAAGTATAAATTTAATTCAAAATTTGAAATCGACCCGTCCACGCTCCGTTTGGACGGACGAGCCGGGTGCATTGACCTGTGGCGTCAGCTGAGCGCGGGCATGCGCACGCGTAATTTGCGTAGCCGGCTCAGTAGCCATACTGTAATAATTTGTTAATGTATTTGTGAAAAAATATAACATGGTGTAAAAATAATTGGAATCGATTCAGTTGCTTATTCTGAACAAACTGTATTCAGGTTTTTCTAAATAAATCCCTATATTATAAATATAAATAGTTACACATAAACATGGTATGACTCTGGAAACAGAATCTCCATTTTACGCGTCGTGTAGGTATAGCTTTTTGCACCTTAATCTTTCATCATCTTCATCAACCTTTTTATCGTCCCACTACTGGGCACAGCACCCTAATTGCGTAACGCGCTATTGTAATCAGTTGGAATCATTTCGAAGCATATTGCTAATCCATTGCTCCATGTGTTCGAAAACGTGTCTGTTCAACAACGTAAATGACGCAATGAATGTTGTTGAACTGTCAAAATGAAACCCATTGCTACTGAGTCTCCTCTCATACAGAGAAGGACTGAGCGTAATCACCACGCTTGCTCATTGCCGGTTGGAAACTCCAGGTTTCCTCAAGATGTTTTCCTTCACCTTTTAATCAGTCATTGATGTCCAAGATATACTTAGAAAGTACATATAACTTAGTTTGCCTTTGAAAAACTTGCTTAACCTGGAATCGAACCTGCACTGCTTACCATCAGGCAGGATTGCGGTCAAGCGCTGGTTTATAATATGTAAAAAAAAAAACACTCATACTTGAGAGGCTGGTGTTTTAACCACTAGGCCACCACTTTTTAATATTAATCCTTAATCTTTAACCAATTACCGCTTATAAATATTTTAACGACCTCCGTGGTGGCCTGGGTTTTGGATGTTTATCTATACATATATGTATCTATTATACATATAGTATCGTTAAGTTAGTATTCCATAACACAAGTCTCTAACTTTGGGGCTAGCTCAATCTGTGTGATTTGTCTGTATATATTTATTTTATTTTATAAAGAGTACTAGGTGACCCGTGCAAAGTTATCGCACATTACGATAAATTTTCGAAAACCACTGAACTGTGAGTAATTTGTATAATTTCCCGATGTAGTGGTCCAGAAAAGCTATAGAATGATGACTCATTTATATCTATTGATAAAGTATGAAGGAAGTGATGACGTTAGTACTTCATACCAGGGCAGCTTCTAATGTTGTACAAAGCACAGGTCCGTTCGTGTGTGGAGTACTGCAGCCACATTCGGGCTGGTGCTACTAAGTGTCACCTGGCCACTTTGGATTCAATGGAGAGGCGTGCGAAGAGGCTGATTGGTCAACCTGATTTAACTCGAGATGGTCGCCAAAACCTAGAGCACAGGCGTAAAGTAGCCAGCCTTTCGGTGTTCTATAGGATGCATTTTGGGGAGTGTGCGAGGGAATTGCATGATTTAATTCCCCCATCTCCGTTCCACCATCGGACAACTCGTCGTACGAGTTTCCACCCTTACGTTGTTAACACCACTACGACCCGGACGAAGCGTTTCGCCTTTTCCAATATACCGCGTACATCGAGGGACTGGAACATTTTGTCAGCGGCGGTGTTTCCGTCGGACTACAATTTGAGTGTCTTCAAGGCTAGAGTGAATAGGCTCTTAATAAACTAGTGCGCTTTACCATCAACGATTGCGTCACTGCTTACCATCAGGCGGGAATGTGGTAAAGCACTAGTTTATAATTAATAAAAAAAAAACATACCAACTGACGTGATTACGTCAAACAGTCGACATCGGCCTATACCTATGTATCACCATCATCATAATCAACCTTTTTATCGTCCCACTGCTGGGCACAGGTCTCCTCTCATACAGAGAAGGATTGAGCGTAATCACTACGATTGCTCAATGCGGGTTTGCAATTTCAGACTTAAAGTCCAGGTTTCCTCAAGATGTTTTCCTTCACCTTCAGTTATTGGTGTCCAAGATATACTTAGAAAGTACATATAACTATAGAAAATTTACATTGGGGCTTGCCTGACCTGGAATCGAACCCGCGCACTCATACTTGAGAGGCTGATGTTTTAACCACTAGGCCACCACGACTACCCATGTATTAGGTTCTAAAAAAACCTATTCTCGCATGGGACAACACTAAAATATTTGTGAAACAACAGATTTTTTAGTTTTCCAAAGTTTCCTGAGACCTGTATACCTATTTGAGAAATACGGGTATGTTTAGGTAATTTAAACTTAAAAATATTCTAATTAGATATTAAAAATAGCTATTATTAAAAAGAGCGTTATCCGTAGGGATGACGCTGTTTTGAAAACCACACTGATTGACACGTGAGATCTCGAGTTGCCAATCTATCTGGAGACTGCGTTACCTAGGCGTGATGTTGTTATTTTCCTTTCTACAGTATACTAAGGAGCAAGCGGAAAGGCTGGGTCTTCGAGGCTGGTGCAAAAACACGTCGCAGGGAACCGTGCTCGGCCACATGCAGGGACCGACCGAAAAAGTGGAAACCATGTAAGTTTTCTTAGAACTGTGTTATAGGGTATTGTTGATGTTCAAAGAGGGGTGCATTTTTATTTTGAAGATGGAGACCTCGCCTATTATGCCTCCTTATTACCCATATGCTTCTTGCTTTTTTAAAGCTCTTATGACCGAATATTATACAGCTCGACCTGTGGATATTACCATTTTTGACAGTTTACTCAGTAACCCGAGTTGTGGAGGTTTGATAGACTCTCGCTCCATGTAAACTATATACTGGGATTCAGCTGCATCCGTTTTGATGGTAACCCAATATACTTAGTTGTAGAGACTAATTATATTGTAATTTTCCATGCTAGTTTTTCTAATCTATGAGCGTAGAATACTACATATAGGTTTTATTAAGATAATTCCCAAATGTTTTTCTTGGAATTATTTTACGAGAAATCAGCGAAGCCGGAGTATTTCTTTGAAATAAATATCGTAATTTTTATAGCAATACCTGTCAGCTGGTAAGGAATTTGAAGATCCACAGTTTATTTGATAAGCAGCCAACCAACACATTCCAAACATAAACATGTTTGGTTTTGAATAATTCAGCTGCATCCGGTTAGACTTGGCCGACCCCAACGTAGCTGGGAAAAGGCTTACAGATGATGATATTGAACTAAAACCTATCTGAAAAATAAAAATCGGTATATTTTGATGCCATCCACTATAATAGTGTATGTATTTTTATCATTTAAAAATACATACACTATGTAACAAAAACCCTGTTGTTCCTTTCAGGGACATATGTATTTACTTATAAGCACATCATTAATGAAATTGTTTTTTTTTAAGTAATAATTGTCTAGTCGAGGGGTTAAAATCAAATAACTATTAAAATCGACACATTCCAAAAAAATGTTTAGGATATCTGATTTTATAAGTGAAAAAGATTGGCGGGAACGTTCTACTGATGTCTAGTTTCTTCATGCAGAATTGCAGAGGTAACAAATCAGTTAAAGGTTAAAACATTAATAATTAAATATTTATTTTAATTATAATTTTTGTTGGACAATTTTTATAAAACTTAAAACGTAGGTAGAAGGAACAACAGGGTTTTTTTACATATTGTATAGCCCTGAAAAAAAAAGTTCTGTCGTATTTTCTTCAGCTTTCCGAATTATCAATTTATCAGGCCTACTTCATTTTGGAGACAAAAAATACTGCCCCCTGAGGCGAATCTCATTTGCGGCAGCCTCTGAAATTCACAACTCGATCCAAATACATTCGAAATGTTTCACTAAATGTTTAACTTTTATCTGCTACGGTTTAATGCCGCTGTCAGAGGGAAACCTAGAAACTCGTAATGAATACGAACCACGATTCATTACACAGTGAGACCAGCTCGCAAATTAAAGTCTCCCCGACTTTGTAATTAGTTTTCTGTTGTAATTTCTAGGATTTTCCACTGTCTTTGCAGGATGCAATGGCTGAAAACCACAGGGAGTCCATCTAGCAAAATAGAAAAATGCGAATTTAAGAATGAAGCCAACATAGACGACTTTACATTCGTGGATTTCAACATCCTTAAAGATTAAGTAAATTAAATAAAATTGCTCTGTAATTTTATACGTATATTTATGTATTTCCATACAATTTGATATCCGAGAGTATTAGTAATTTATTTGTTTTAGTTCAAATACACTCGGGACGTCCGCAACTGCTGTACATAATGTTTGAATTTAAACCCTTACATTCACATATAAGCATGAATTCTAGACTTTATTAATTATGCCCTCTACAACCCAAAATGTTTAATGGAACAAAAACTCGACAGGAATTTTTAATTACATTTAGCTCCCTCGTCAACCTCCATCTGGCAAATGTGCAGAAAACAAAAGCTTATCTCCCGAGACCTTAATAAAAGGGCTCTTATTACTCATTACTCCAGTAATCAGTAAAAACTCTCAGCTCACCGTAAATTACATTTTACCAAATGCTGATGCCACTCCGAGGAAATTTAATCTCATATGCGGAGGGGCGAAGGTCAAACTTCAAAATATTTTCACGCAAGTAAACAAAATTTGCTAAAGGTGAGACAAGTGATATATTCGCAAAGTAAACAGTGCGTCAAGCTCGATTTTATTCTGAATACGCAATTTGTCAGTCAGTAACTTAATATTGAAACACGAAAATAACTCTGGATCCAAAACAACCTACAGGTGGTTCTGTTTCATAGTTTCAAGTAATATTTCTTGATTGAGTTATTTTGATGCCAATCAACATTGTAATGTTATGTCAATTTGGGAGGTAAGCTTATAATTTTGCGTCATGCTATAAACGTGAGAGTATTAAAAATAATGTGCTAAGGTCGCTGGTTGAATGAAAAAGTTTCTCCCGAAATATGTGCCTTGGGAGACATCCCATTAACGCCTGAAAGACTTTCAAGGTTTATGCTCTGTTGAATTTTATATAAACTGCTTTCATTTAGATATGAGTGGTGAATGCCAATATGTTTTCACGGTTATAATCTATCTTCGCAAAGATGACGAATACTCGAAGTAACGCGAAGTACCCTTTCCCACCAACTCTTATAACAATAGTCCAATTAATTAAGCCCATAAAATGAGCAAAGCAAATATAACATTCCGTCGAATCAAAGAAATGTATTTACCATCTGTTAGCTAACAATAGACGTCGACCTTGAAGGCTTTTACGGAGGAGTTTTCCCTCGAAAGGGTAGGAAATAATTACGTTCGAGTCAGTAACCCGGGCGTGCGTTATTGATGGGCTCGCGCGGCGGCGCCGAGACGCGCGGTAAGTGGGTCAGGGAGGAGCGAGGGACGCGCAGTCGCTCCGACACTGCGCCCTCAACCCTCAGCCATGGCGGACGCGCCGCCAGAAGTCCTGGAGCTCAACGTGGGCGGCGTGCATTACGCTACGACGCGCGACACGCTGCTGCGCGAGCCCGACTCGCTGCCCGCCGCCGCGTTGCACGACGCCGAACACCCGCGCGACGCCCGCGGACGCATTTTCTTCGATCGCGACGGAATCCTTTTCCGTTATGTTTTGGATTATCTCCGAGACGGCGGGCTCGTTCTTCCGGAGTGCTTCAGGGAACACAAGCGACTGGCTCGTGAAGCCAAACACTACAGACTTGCCGGACTAGAGAACGCGGTCCGCGATGCTGACCCGCGTCCACCTAACCGCGAGAAGGGCTGCATCACCGTTGGCTACCGAGGAAGCTTTGCATTTGGCCGCGACGGACTCGCCGATGTTAAGTTCCGGAAGTTATCACGTATCCTGGTCTGTGGAAAGGTGAACCTTTGCCGTGATGTGTTTGGAGAAACCCTGAACGAGTCTCGAGATCCAGACCACGGACTTGCTGACAGGTACACCTCTCGTTTCTTCTTAAAGCACTCGTTCATTGAACAAGCTTTTGACATGTTGCAAGAGAACGGTTTCAAGCTGGCTGCGAGCTGTGGCAGCGGCACCGCTGGCGGGGCTGCCGAGCTCAAACCAGGAGTGGATTCAGAAGAAAATCGTTGGAACCACTACAACGAATTTGTATTTACGCGCGAATAAATTATGCGTTGTCTCCGAATGTGATAATCATCTGTTGATATGAGTGAGGCTTAATAATGATTCAGTCGTTAGAAGAATGTTGCAGAGCATTATTTTCGTAATGCATCTCTTGTATCCGGAGTTCGAAGTACTATAAACTTTGAAGTTCTCGTAAGTCGTTCGCAATATTTGCGTAACCGGATAAAGCTTAAAATAAACTTTTCTAGTCACTTTAAAATGACTTTCTTGAGCCTCGATCATCTTATATGATCGACAAATAACGAGGATGATAGATACCGGCGACTTGCCGACGATATGCAACAGTTTAAGTAAATGAATGTTTAATTATTATGTAGATAATGGAACTTAAATTGTAATCGTGTAATAAATAGGTAGTGTTAAATGTAAAAATATAAAATAGTAATTTATAACCTCCTTTAGCTGTAATTTCATATACTGGGTACCTATGACTATCATTTTTTTATTTATTAATTTATAATCGATTTATAAATCGTTTAATAAATATATTTTATGAATGCGTGGGCCATCGACTTCGATAAAAAAGCCAAATTACGATATGACCATTATGTTTAACGAATTTGATACAGTAGCTCTGAGTTACTACATCATTTGTTGAATATTTTTATTATTTACATAGTACCTTTGTACCGAGTGTGTTGTGATTAATCCGTTTCCCCTTCCTCGTCGTGTAGTTTAAGAAAGATTTCAAAAGTGTAGTATTATTGCAAAAAGAGCGCGTGTGAAATGTACCTTAAAAAATAGAATGTTAATAGTTGAAAAAAAAAAAATACATCTCACGAAAGTTAAGATATAAGCGAAAATATGAGAATGGAAAACTTTTATGTAACAAGTCAATGACTCAATTATTGAGTTGCAAAGCAGTTTAGAATTAAAGTTATAGAAATAATGTCGCGAACCGGCGAACTTTGATCGTTAGCATACAGATTTATTTAACTACTTGCATTATCCCATAATTTTAACAATTTCTCGCAGCCCTCGGTTTTCTAACGTTGCTATATCGAATTTAAGCGATCGCAGCCATATCATTAGATTACCTAGATATTTTAAGCTGAACTTCCATAATTATCTTCCCGCTTAAATATGTAGGTAGCCATATTCCGTAGCCAAATACCTCTGTGTGAGTGGTGGTTGAAAACCTTTACAGAAAGTACGTTTGCGATTCTTGTGCTGAATTCTGATGTACTTATAGAGTCAAATATTTGTATTTACTTAGGTCAAGGTGTCAACATAAAACATGAAAGTCGTTGATAATGCGCTTAATAATTATATAGATAAGTAGATGACATTATTATCTATAATCAGCTGATTGTTAGTGTAATGTATTTGTTTCAGCCTTGTTTAGAGCTTTGTATCTACGTCTCATTTACTTGTTAATTATAATGGCTTTTTTATGTAAAAAAAATATTGAGTTTAAATATTCCTTCGGGAATTAATTTGTGTGGTACAAAATTAAACTGCCTTTATTTTTATTACGTTAAAATATTTTTAAATTTCAGCAACAAGTTGTACTAATAAATTCATTAATAATATTATAAGTAAACTTATATTTTTTATTAAAAATCTTAAATGTAACCAAAATCAATGTAAGTAGTGTAATGTACCAAATTATGTTAGAGAACAATATTGATTGTGTTTAGAAGTATTAGAGAATATATGTAATAAATATTATTTATTTAATTATCTAATGGATACTTTGAGGATCCGTTGTGATTGTTATTATAATTATAATCATTATTTGTTTGTCTGGAGAAAAAACAGTGTTGGACCTGGACTCGATAACTATTGTAGGATTTCTAAAAGAATAGTTTTGAGAATAAATTTAGTTAAAAAATATATGTTTTATTCATTTTCACATTATTAAACCGCGCCGGGCCCGCAAGGATTACGGTCCAATCTATCTTTTAGAGATGAGCCGGTGTCCCATACGTGGGCACATTAGGGACTGATTAGGGATATTTTATTCAGTCTTCTTTTTAACAGCGGGCGTTGTAGTACCTACGTGATTGCAAAATATCTTTAAAAACCTTTACAAAGTTACTTAAAAATCGCAGTCGCTTCACGTAAAATATCGAAGTTTAGCCAAAATCAGCAGTTAGACTGGTAAAGCGGACCCCAGACTCCAAAGCTGAAAAAGCTACGGATGCGACTGGGATCAACGCTGAGATGATGATAATTTGAATAACAACGTTTTCTTGGAGAACTTCAAGGAGTTTTGCTAACGTTACATAATTTTTGTTTATGGACTTGTTTAATAAAGAAATTAGCTTTCCATAATGGTATTTGTCCTGTGTCTCTCTTGAGAAACGCAGCATTCATTTATAAAATTGAGATATTTCACCATGTACTTGCTTCAAAGTCGAGTGGATCCTCTTTAGTTTGCACATGGTAGAATACTTACAATATGGCGTTTCTACAATTAATCGTAACAAAATGGTCAAGTGTGTGTTTGGTGGGACCACGAAAAACTTTTGTCCCACTAGGCGGACATCCCAGTGGGACCACGGTTCGGAGTCGATTCTTAGGTGACATAAACTGAGGCCGTTTTCCCGTAGGCGTATGGACATATTACAGAACGCCAAATTATACAATCTTCATTCATCTTTGTATTTGTTACTTACCTACTCCTTTTGAATTGTGTAGGTAGGTACAAATAATTTTACAGCAAATATTTTCCATTTCATTATAATACGCTCTGCAATATCATTGATATCGAGCATTGTAACGACGCTGGAATATAAAGAGTTTCCTGCATAGAAACTAAACAAAGATAGCGAGCCGGCTTTATGTACATAGAATGCAAAGTTAACTGAACGCTGGCCCATATTTATTCCACAATGGCTTACATTTTCATCGACCGTTGATCATTCTTTCAGGGTGTTGTAGCGGCTTGGTAACCGCAATGTGCTGAGTCGCATCTTTAGCGAAATAAGGGGACGCGAGCGTACGGCTCGCCAGTCGCTTACAATACACCGCCCTGCCTCTACATGTACATTGTATAGTAAAACATTGTGGAACCAAAATTATAAGCATTTATTATAGTGAAGTCACATTTTATTTAATAACCTCAAGTAAAGGAAGAACACGCTCAACACTGGTGACCTTTCGACGTTTTTCAAATTAATTAATTAAAAATAGAGTAGGCGGCTCGCATAGAACGTACGAGGCAGTGGCATACGGACCGCGTGGTGCAAAGTGGACGCAACGTGTCAATCGGGTATAAGGCAACGCGTGTGCATCGTTTCTCCAAAATGAACCCACAGGGGATAACGGGACCTCCAGGGTCAGCTCCAGTAACAGCAGCGGATATAGCGATGGTTACGGTGCAGATGAGAGTTCCAGAATTTTGGAGAGAGCTACCGCGGTCGTGGTTTTGTCAGTTCGAGGCAATTATGGCACCGCAGAAGCAGGGCGACACGCAAAAGTACGATATGGTGCTCGCAAAGTTACCTACAGACGTTTTACAGCAGGTAACCGACATCATCGAAGCTCCGCCGGAAACGGGCAAGTATGAAACGTTAAAAAAGCTTTTATTGTCCGTTTATGAGGAGAGTGTAGATAAACAATTCCAGAGATTAATGCACGAAACGGATCTGGGAACACAGAAACCGTCACAATTACTCAGGAAAATGTCAACATTAGCAAGAAACTGCGGTCTGACAGAGGAGCCACTTAAAAGGTTGTGGTTGGATAAGCTAACTCCAAATGTACGCGCACTGTTGGCGATGGGTGAAGATGTAAAAATAGAAGATATGGCGAGGAAAGCAGATAGGATAGTAGAGACGTTGGGCAACGGCGAGGTCGCATCCATAATACCAAGTACGTCATCAAGTGACAGGGTGGCCGACCCCTTAGAGGAGTTGGCAAAGGAAATGAAGGAACTACGTGGGGAAATAAATGAGATCAGGAGGCGAAATAGAAGCACGGGAGGTGGACAATGGCAACAGCGTTCGAGACCTAAAAGCCGGACGCGGCGCACACCAGAGTCTCCCGACTGGCTATGCAGACATCATTACCGCTACAGGAACAACGCGCGGACGTGCGAGTCACCGTGTACTTGGGCCAAGAAGGAGCAGAAGCCGGGAAACTAGACGCGGTGCAGTCAGCAACGGTGGACGATTGTGCCGCGGGAAACCACCGACTTTGTGTGAAAGACTTCAAAACGGGAATTGTGTATCTTGTGGACACGGGTGCTAATGTGTCAGTGATACCTGTAAGTAAAGTGAAAACAAAGCAAAGGCAAGAGTGTAACTATAAACTTTACGCTGCAAATAACTCAGAAATTAAAACCTATGGTGTAGTGACTTTAGACTTAAACTTAGGTTTACGTAGAAGTTATAAGTGGTCATTTATAGTATGCGATGTAAAGCAGCCAATTATAGGAGCAGATTTTTTGAAGGCACACCAATTAGTTGTAGACTTACATAATAAGAGGTTGATTGACGGTCTCACTAAATTAAGTAAAGAAGCAACCGTAGTAAAATGTTCCGAATTATCTATATCTAGCATACAGCAAGATAACCCTTACAAGGATTTGCTCAAAGAATTTACAGAAATAACTAAGCCAGTTTCGTACGTAGAACCACCTAGTCATAATACTTATCACCATATAGAGACTACAGGCCCACCCGTATTTACCCGCGCCAGGCCGTTGCCACCACATAGATACAAAATAGTTCAGGAGGAATTTAGGTTAATGCAAAATTTAGGTATATGTAGGCCATCGAAGAGCCCATGGGCGAGCGCGCTGCACGTCGTGCCCAAGAAGGATGGCCAGATCAGACCCTGTGGCGACTATCGTGCACTCAATGCGATCACGAAGCCGGACAGGTACCCGATCCCAAGACTACAGGACTTCACTTACGGACTAGCAGGTAAGAAAATATTTGCCCGTTTAGATATAATTATAGCCTATCATAATATCTGTGTTGCGCCACAGGACGTAGAAAAAACAGCAATCATTACCCCTTTTGGACTGTTCGAATTTCCTAGGATGACGTTCGGTATGCGCAATGCAGCGCAAACATTTCAGAGGTTTATGAACAATACAGTCTTACAGGGTTTAGAGTACTTAAATGGAGAACAGAAAGGAGACTGTTCGTACCTATTCTGTTACATAGATGATGTCATCATCGCAAGTACTAACGCAGAGTTGCTTCGTAAACACCTAAGACTCGTTTTTAGCAGATTCGAACAGTTCGGATTAACTATTAACCTGTCAAAATGTTGTTTTGGTAAGCATCAGATAGAATTTTTAGGTTACAGCGTCAGCTCAGAAGGAATTAAGCCCTTGAAAGATAAGGTTGACGCCATACAAAGCTATCCGCGGCCGGAAACCGTCGAACAGTTGCGACGATTCCTCGGAATGGTAAATTTTTATAGGCTACACATAAAACAAGCTGCAGAACATCAGTCCGAGTTAAATAAGTTTTTGCATGGGGCCAAGAAAAAGGATAAGTCTAAAATAACATGGGACGAAAAGGCCACGGCGGCGTTTGAGCAGTGTAAGGCAAGCCTACAAAGCGCCATTACACTGGCATACCCGGAAGACAAAGGTAGGTTGTCCCTAATGTGTGACGCATCTAATACGTGCGTGGGGGCAGTGCTGCAACAGGGAGTCGCCGGAAGGACAAAGCCATTAGGTTATTTTTCAAAGAGACTATCACAAGCCCAGCAAAAATACAGCACCTACGACAGAGAGCTATTAGCAGTTTACTTAGCTATCGTACATTTTAGAAACATGATTGAAGGTCGAGAAATTACTATTTTTACAGACCACAAGCCACTAACTTATGCTTTTTCCAAAATAGGTACCGATCGAGAGACCCCACAGCGCACAAGGCAGCTATTGTATATCAGCGATTTTACGAGCGACATACAATACGTCAACGGTAACGAGAATCCGGTTGCTGACGCGCTATCACGGGTAGAAACCGTCGTATGCCCGACGCCTATAGACTTCCACGAAATCGCGCGGGCGCAGGAAACCGACGCTCAAATGTCGCGTATGTTAGCAGAACCACGAGGTAACATTGTATTAAAACAAATGCATTCACCGCTGTGTAACAATATGATTTATTGTGACGTTTCAGATAATCAGGTAAGACCATATCTCCCACAGCAATTTCGTAAATTAGCTTTTGATTCCATACATAACATAAGTCACCCCGGGATAAGGGCCTCACGTAAGATGGTAACAAAGCGTTTCTTTTGGCCAGAAATGAACAAAGACGTGACCAGATGGGCTAGGTCTTGCATTCATTGTCAAAAAGTAAAAGTACAGCGGCATACAGTTTCCAAATTAGGTAGTTTTCCGTTGACAGAGAGATTCCACCACATAAACGTCGACATAGTCGGTCCTTTAGCAACGTCACAAGAAGGCTATCGGTATTGCGTTACTATGATAGACAGGTTCACGCGATGGCCCGAAGCAATTCCAGTTACAGATATTACCGCGGACACAGTTGCTAAAGCCATATACGAAGGGTGGATATGCAGGTTCGGGTGCCCCCTAACAATAACAAGTGATCAGGGAAGGCAGTTTGAGAGCGAAGTTTTCAAAAGTTTGCTAAACAGTTTAGGTATAAAAAAGACCCGTACGACAGCATACCACCCACAGGCGAATGGGATGGTCGAGAGGATGCATCGTTCACTTAAGGTTGCAATTAAGGCTAGGCTACAAGATAATAGCTCATGGGTCGATGAATTACCAACGGTATTGTTGGGACTTCGTGCGGCTTGCAAAAGTGACGAAACCGTGAGTTCGGCAGAATTAGTATTAGGACAAACATTACGATTACCCGGCGATTTTTATTGCGAAACCGAAAAGGCCAAAGTAGATCACTTACCTACGTTTGTAAGCAGACTTCGAAACGTCATAAAAAGTATGCGGCCTCAGTCAAGGGAAAACAGCGATTCGCGAAAAATATTCATTCACAAAGACTTGAATACGTGTTCTCATGTTTTCGTAAGAAACGATATGGTAAAAAGCCCATTAACCCCATCATATAGCGGCCCTTATGAGGTAATCAGTAGAGATAAGAAAACATTTTACATACAAATGGGTGATCGCCAATCAACTGTTTCCATAGACAGATTAAAGCCAGCGTACATTTTAAGGGAAGAAATGCCATCAGAAAATAGTAGTACTAATAATAATCAGTGTGAATCAGATATAGAACCAAGTGGGCAAGAAACGCTTCCGCCTATGCCTAAAACCACACGCTGTGGTCGAGTGATTAGGCAACCGGTGCGATTTTTGCTCACTTGACAAATTAATTTAAGTATGTAGAACGTTGTTAAGTTAAGAAAATAAGGTGTGTACGAGTTATATTTAGAAGCAAAACAATAGGCAGCATTCGACTGTTGGAATGCTGACTAGTACAGAATGTTATGATAAGCAACATTGTGATTAAGACATACCATTGTAACTATATATTAGAATAGAATAGAGAAAAATTTTTTTGTAAAAAATTTGAGAAAGGGGGGGGCTTGGTAACCGCAATGTGCTGAGTCGCATCTTTAGCGAAATAAGGGGACGCGAGCGTACGGCTCGCCAGTCGCTTACAATACACCGCCCTGCCTCTACATGTACATTGTATAGTAAAACATTGTGGAACCAAAATTATAAGCATTTATTATAGTGAAGTCACATTTTATTTAATAACCTCAAGTAAAGGAAGAACACGCTCAACAGTGTATTTAGAGGCAAATCGGTACCTACTCTGGAATTTAACAAACGGTATATAACTCAGTACCACACAGCAAAAACTATAATGAGCCAGAAATGGAAATGGGCTGGACATGTCCAAAGATCACCAGGTAACAAATGGTCCAAAATTATCACAAATTGGTAACGCGAAAGAGCAGGCCGGCTAAACGTTGGGAGTGATGACTTAGTAGCCACGGCTGGTGTTACTTGGAACAGACTGGCAAGGGATAGAGAGAAATGGAGGAGGCTTTCAACGCCAGAGCGGTGCTTAGCACAGAAGAAATAAGTACTAACAAACTAGGATAATAAGTAAATAGGTACCAACACAACTAAAGTTATCCATACCAATATTATAAATTGATATTGATGATTTGGCGCATAAGCGCCAAATCATCGACTAGGAGTCAAAGTGGTCCCCGTGGCCGAAATCGGTCGGAAACATCATCATCATCTTATATGCGAAAGTAACTCTCGTCTGTCTGTCTGTCTGTTACGCTTTCCCGCCTAAACCACTCAACCGATTTTGATGAAATTTGGCACAGACAATCTTTAGACCCTGAGAAAGAACATAGGCTACATTTTATCCCAGAAAAAATTGATATTCCCGAGGGAAATCTAAAAAGCGCGATATAACCAAACTCCACGCGGACGGAAAGCTAGTAGGTACATAATAATTCTAAAAATCTATCTGTGTAAGGAGTTAATAAACCTATTATTATTTCCTTTATTTATCTTTTTTCTCATTTGGTTACATTTTTAAATATATTGATTTAAAAAATACATACAAATACATTTATACACACAAAAAATATGAAAAATAGTGTTCCACCGATGACGGGAGCAGGATCCAAGCTGCCGGTGGTTAGGGCTCCAGAGACAGGAACCTTCTCACGATGCGGGCCGTATCAAGGAGTACTGCCTTTTGAATCAGACCTTTGATCCAACTGCCTAACGAGAGCCTCAATAGATGTTGGTCGAGGCTCTTGTCTATCAAACCATTGGCCGATACGACAATCGGTACAATGACTGCCGAGTTCAGATTCCACATGTCAACAACCTAGTGCGCCAAGTCGAGATATTTAGTTTGCTTCTCTTTCTCAGCTTTCACGAGATTCCCGTCATGTGGAATGGTAACATCGGCAATCATTGCGAGGCGCGCTAATCGATCTATCACTACTATATCGGGCTTATTTGCAACAATGTCCTGTCAGTAATGATAGACCGATCCCAGTTTAACGTGGCATGGTCATTTTCAAGAACTGGGTCGGGCACATACTTATAATACGGTACCTCAGAATCCACAAGTTTATATTTTAAAGCAAGGATTATTATTATTATCTGACTCAGTACTTGACTACAAGTAAAGAAAAGAAAGAAAGCAAATACATTTGTTTGATCAAGGGGTGTCGTATTTCCCAGTAACTGTGCTGTGAAGATCAGATAGGCAGACCCTCCATGTAAAATACTGATATTCAGTTGCATCTGGTTAGCCTGGAATACGATACCTATACATTTGGGAAAAAGCCTAGGCCTAGGTAATGATCTATCTCAGTATTTTTTTTTTTTTTTATAATCAATACCAACTACATATCTATTAAGTGTGGAGGGTGTGAGGAGCAGCGTGTAAAGCTCACTCATCCTCCATAGAAAAGGGAGGATCCTCCGGAACAGACTGGTATTGTCTGGCGGCCACTTAGCCAGCCGGTTGATGTCACGAACTTGTATGCGTGCTAGTTATGCAGAAAACTGTGATTGCGAGATGCAGGATTCGCGTGACGTCATTATGACGCGTTGTTCGCATGTTGCTTTGTAAGCACCGCTACACAAGCAATCCAAAATCATCCACATTTCTACAAGCAATCCCAACTGCATTTTAGGTACTCGTAAGAAGGAAAAGGTAAACAGCCAACATTCTTTCTAATATTATAAATGGGAAAGTGAGTTTGTTTGTTTGTTTGTTCCGCTTTCACGCCGTAACTACTAAACTGATTGCTTTGAAATTTTGCAGACTTAAAGTTAGAAGTCCGGATTAAATAATAGGGCTTTTTATCCCGGAAAAATGTGATACTCCCGAGGGAAATCTAATAAAGAATAAAGCTAGTTCTAATAAAGCTAGTTCACAATAAATAAGTAAAGGTGTTTGTATCTACGTGCATACACGAGCAACACGCGTCAAAGGCGGAGTTGGCTGCAGCCATCCACATGCTCTCAAAAACTTCGAAGGCATGTGACATCTACCAACCCACAGTAGGCCCGCGTGGCAGATTACCGTCCACTCCCTCTCACCGAAAGGAGGCCTGTGTCCCATTACCTATAGGCTGATTATGTATCCACATGCCTCCTGTATCATTATCATCATCTCAGCCACATGAAGTCCACTGCTGAACATAGGCCTCCCCCAAGAATTTCCAAAAAGAGCGGTTGGACGCGGCCTGCATCCAGCGCTTCCCTGCGATTTTGGTCAGATCATACGACCTAGTCGGTGGGCTACTGGGGCCTCCTGTATACTTATATATTTTTTTGGGAATGGTATCTATCACTTCGACTATGAAGTTGCTGTCTGCTTACCTGTGCATGCCTTAGTAAATTAAGGCCTGGCTAGGTTTCAAAAAAACTTGAAAGGCGAGCGACTAGACTTGGCTTAGAGCGTCGCTGAGTCGCCGTCCACATACCGCTCGTGTTTTGAAATTTTGAACATTGTATGCCTACCTACTCTACAAGAGGGCACGTATTGAGCAGCTGCCATTGACACGTGTCGAGCGTGTGTACACGTGAACACTTGATATTATGTAATATTTTTCGTTTCGCCTCTTTTATACCACGTTAGTACATCGAGGGACTGGAATAATTTGCCAGTGGCGGAGTTTCCGTCGGACTACAACTTAGGTTGCATCACTGCTTACCATCAAACGGGATTGGCTGTCAAGCACTAGATATAATTTAAAAAAAACTTCTACTTACTCATTCAGCTCGACCCGGAAGCAAACCTGTAGGCCATACAATTAGTTGTTCCATGCGGAAATAAAAACCGCAACAAGCAAACACTCAGCCACAGCATCTAGTAGATGAGTAGGATGATCAGAAACTAGAATTATTGGGATTTTGTGTGGTCGCAGAGATTCGTAGAAATATGGAGAAGCGCTTTGGTGCGCTTCCAAAAGTTTTCTTATCTTGAACTTTAGGTTCATGTAGATAAGTCTACTGGCTTACTATTATTCTTAATCTTCCTTATTATTATTCTACTGAATGCAATAAATTATTAGAGGTCTGAAAATAAGAAAGAGAGTAAGAATTAAGATAATCAGATAAAATTATGTTCAAAGTTTGACTTTAGGTATACAACTCAGCTGATTAACACCCTTGGCCTATAATAGAAAACTATTCTGTACCTATGTCCGCACGGGGATATTCAAATTCAAATAGGTAACCTTTATTAGAAAACTTACAAATTAGTTTAACAATGGCCCCGATTCCCTTAGTCCACAAACTAAACTAAATTTGAGTCTAGTTCACCTTTTTCATATTATTTCATTAAGAAAAGGACAGAAGATAAAATGTTAGTTTAGAGGTCTAAACTAACATTTTATCTTCTGTATCTTTCTGTCAAATTGGTCCGCGCCTGACGTAAATTGATTTATTTTTGGTCGCCATGTTTATGTACGGAGGTACGGTCCCGTACGGAGAACGGGTCTGAGCAGTTGTGTTGCGTTGTGTACCGGGTACGATGTGCCTAATGTTGTTGTGTCGGGAGTTTGGTCGTGGAGGGTCTCCAGAACATCCTCTGGCGCAGCATCGTTGTTCGTGTTGTTGGGTTAAACATTGCATCACCTCGCTCAACTGCCGTCTTCCTTCCTATTCACTCAGTTTTTTTGAGTGAATAGGCTTAATAAGCTAGTTCGTTTTACCATCAACGATTGCATCACTGCTTACCATCAGGCGGGATTGCAGTCAAGCACTAGTTTATATAATTAATAAAAAAAAAAAATTTAATCGCGTCTAAACTGTCTATGGAATATCTTAATTTGACAGGATTAAACTAAAATGTTATCTTTTATCCTGCCCCCTAATCGGCGAGTATATTTTTGTCACATGATTGCGACTAGTTGGGATTGTTTGGGCTGCTCATTGGTCCGTTCGGTCCAAACGATCCCAACTAGTCGGAATCATTTGACAGTGTTCATGTGTTTGAAATGGAAAGAAAAAGATGCACTTAACTTAAAATTAGTTTGTGAACTAGAGAATCGCCGCCACTATCTTTAAATTAGGGTTGTAACGGAGCTTCGCCTCCGCTTCCGTTACTGCGGAAGTTCCGCAAGAAATCGTATCTTCGCTTCCGCCTCCGCCTCCGCACAATTTTTGCGGAGTTATAACGGAGGTTTATTAACGTATTTATAAAATAAATAACGCGCAAGCTGCGACGCACGACAACCATCCGACCGCATTTGAGCGCGAAATGGTCAAGAGTCAACTAGTGCGAGGCGGGAATGCGGCAAACACAATTTGTTTCTCCTTAGTTTTCATTACAAGAAGGCAATATTTTTTTACCAAGTATACTACTATTAATGTACGTAATTAAAATAAAAATTTTGTTTTAATTAACCATAAATTTCAATTTTTTGTATATGTACTTTCACCTCCGCCTCCGCCTCCGTTAACCTCCGCGTACGCGGAGGTGAGACTCGTCGCCTCCGCATCCGCCTCCGCCTCCGCTAACAAGCCTCCGTTACAACCCTACTTTAAATCAAGAGTTTTGACATCCGAAATCTCGAAATTGCTTTGCTCTTTGCATAGTTTTTAGGGTTCCGTACCTCAAAAGGAAAAAACGGAACCCTTATAGGATCACTTTGTTGTCCGTCTGTCTGTCTGTCTGTCTGTCTGTCAAGACCCTTTATCTCAAGAACGCGTGGACGTATCAAGCTGAAATTCACATGAAATACTCAGGTCTATTGTCCCTTTAAGCTGTGGAAATATCAAACTTCTAAGCCAAGCCAATCAAAAGATACAGCCGATTATGTCTATATTTTCTACAAATTTTCGACACTTGCAAAGGAATCAAAACCTACAGGATACTTCCCGTAAACTCAGAATCTTGAAATTTGGCATGAAGCATTGTCATATAATGCAAATATAGGAAAAATTGCGAAAATCACATTTTTTTATTTATATAATATAATAAAAATATTTTAATAAAATGAAACTTACTACCTTATTTCTCACGAAAGAATAAAGGTATCAAATTGAAATTTATACCAAATAGCTAGGTCTATTGTCCCTTTAAGCAGTGAAAAAATCAAACTTCTAAGTTAACGCGATCAAAAGATACAGCAGTTTATACCGACACCGACGAATTTCCGTCACACGCTAGGGAATCAAAACCTACAGGATACTTCCCGTTAACTCAGAAGCTTGAAATTTGGCACGAAGCATTGTCATATAATGCAAATATAGGAAAAATTGCGAAAATCACATTTTTTTAGTTATATAATATAATGAAAATATTTTAATAAAATGAAACTTACTACCTTATTTCTCACGAAAGAATAAAGGTATCAAATTGAAATTTATACCAAATACCTAGGTCTATTGTCCCTTTAAGCAGTGAAAAAATCAAACTTCTAAGTTAACGCGATCAAAAGATACCTACAGCAATTTATACCGACACCTTAGACGAATTTCTGTCATACGCTAGGAAATCAAAACCTACAAGGTACTTCCCATGAACTCAGAATCTTGAAATTCGGCATGAATTAACGTTATAACAGACAGATAAAGGGAAAATTGCGAAAATGATAAATTTGAAGTTACATAAAATATTGTTTTTCAAATTCAAACATTTTATTTCAGGCAGGGCCCTTAAGTTGTTAGTAAAAAACTTATCCTATGTTAGTGAAACAGAAACAGAATAAAAGAGAATCAGTTGGCGACATGAATATGTGCACGCACATGTCTGTCCGCCCAGAGCCTAATAAAAGGTCCGTCGACCTTGTCCGCCAGTGTAGCTAGGATACTGTTCGGGCTGCCCCGAAATCGCCGCAACATCGAAGCACACCTTTTGCGAATGATAGCATAAAAGTCATCAATTCGCGCTTCCGCGAACATGCCTGATGCACTGCAAAACCGAGGCAGCCCCAACAACATCGTCAGCCCATTGTTATACTGGATGCGCAGAGCGTTGGAAGCCTTCTGCGTATACCTAACCCACAAGCTGCACGAGTAAAACGACTGGAAGTAAGCTCTAAAGATCGTCAGTTTTACCTGCTCAGTGCTCCCTATCTATTTCCTGGCCATCTATGAGAGAATCCGTCACCACATGACCGAGGTATTTAAATTGAGAGACCACTTTTAAAGGTGTTCCTTGTAACATCACCGGTGGTATATTCGTGGGTGTATTATTACGAACTTTAAATACCATAATATCACTTTTAGTGGCATTATACCTCAAGCCATGGGCCCCCGCATACCTTTCACACACAGCCACTAACTTCCTTAGTCCACAGATTGATGGGCTGAGCAGCACCATGTCATCAGCATAGCTTATGTTGTTTATCATTTTGCCATCAACAGAACAACCAACCAGAGTGCTACTCAGCTCACCAACCAGCCGATCTATGTACAAGTTAAAAAGGCTGGGCGAGGTCAACCCCCCCTGCGTTACCCCACATTCTAGCCCATTATCAAATTACCGGTCTTCTTTTTAACAATAGGAATCACAACAGTTCGTACGGGATCGTCAGGCAGATAAGAGTGACCCATACAAAAATTGAAGAACATAGCGAGTAGCCTAGGCAAATGTACACCAGCGGACCTTAAATGCTCAACACTCAAACCATCGTGCCCAGGCGACCTACCTCGCTTCATACTTTTCAACGCGTCTTTTACATCTTTCACGCTGAACCTTAAATGAGAATCGCCCTCACACGGGGCTTGAGTGCCTCGCATCGACGTACTTACAAAATGCGGAACAACTCTAAAATGGTTCATGAACATGCCGGCTATATCACTGTTCTGTGACAAGCCATCAACGTTTGATGGTAGACTCGGTATGGGATTCAAAGAGTTGGTTTGCTTCCAAAAAGAACTGAATTTCTTATCTTCTTGAAGGGTTGCAATGATGTCCATTTTAATCTGGGTTTCATTGTCCTGACACCACTTCAACTTTGATTTAAATGTTTGTCTCAAAGTTTTCATTTCCTGATATATAGCCTCCGATGCAGGTTTTCCGTGCAAGACCCATCTCCGAAAAGCAAGCCGCGTCCGAGCATGAACCTCTTTCACAACTTTATTCCACCCAGACACATTTTTTGCTAACATGACATAAAATATTTTTTTAATAATTATAAACTTACTACCTACCCCTTTTTCACATGAACGCGTAAAGATATTAAAATTGAAATTCATATCAAACACTTCTTAAATCTAATTACCTCTAAAATGTGAAAAATTCTAAATCAACGCAAAAATTCAAAATGCTGAGGTACCTACCTATAATCATACCGCATATTTTGAAATTCGCCACTACTCGCAACGGAATCAAAACATAGACTACTTCCCGCTGACATTGAATATTGAATTTTGGTATGAAACAATAGCTTAAGGTAACCTAACAGAAAAACCCGAAACCTTTTAAAATTTTTAGGCACAGTAACTAGTTAAACCAAAACAAAGACCAACACAATCTTCATTCAATCTAAATATTTTGCTGAATGTAGTTCTGTATATAACCTAAATGCGTCCTAACTGCTGTGTTATACTTAGTACTTATAAATATATTCAAAGACATTAATTGTAATTTCCTATTGTTGTCAATGATTATCAGACAGCTTGCTTCCTACTGGCGAAGTGGGACGGAGGGGAGTAAGTAGTAACGAAAGAACGCGCAAGAACTAGCCGCCCGTTGGCGCGAAGGCAGGCGGTTGGTCAAGGGAAGAGGTATCGCGGCACAGCGAGCGGCAGCCGTGCGCCATTCGCACGAGCGCTTAGATGCTGTTCGCACGTGTACCGAAATTAGTAAAATTTGCGACAATTTTTCGTTGATTTTGTTTACTTCTACTTTATCAATAAACCGCTTTTTTTATAAGTTATAAACTAGCGCTTGACCACAATCCCGCCTGATGGTAAGGAGTGATGCGATCGTTGATGGTAAAGCGCGCTAGTTTATAAAGAACCTATTCACTCTAGCCTTGAAGACACTCAAATTGTAATGTGACGGAAACACCATCGCTGGCAAATTGTTCTAGTCCCTCGATGTAGGGGGTATAAAAGAGGAAGCGAAACGCTTCGTCCGGATCGCAGTGGTGTCAACAACGTAAGGGTGGAAACTTGCCGTACGACGGGTCGTCCGATGGTGGAACGGAGATGGGGAATTAAATCATGCAATTCCCTTGCACACTCACCAGAATGCATCTTATAGAAGACCGAAAGGCTGGCTACTCTACGCCTGTGCTCCAGGCTTTGGAGACCGCTACGTTTGTACGGCGGAACCCTCGGTGTGCGAGTCCGACTCGCACTTGGCCGGCTTTTTCTCTTCAGCTTCTACATCATCGTCCTATCCTTGACATGTGCTTCCTCTTTTCCTCTGACTTTTGGATATCATTCTGTCACTTCTCTGACCCGTCCTTTTCGTATAAATCACGTCTGCTACGGGAACATTAAAGGAGTTTAATACATTGTAAATCTACGCGTCCTTAAGTCGATCTTCGCGACAATTATGGGAAGAAAGGACAAAGGACCGGTGACCCTTGTCGTCCCTCTTTAAAGGAACAAAGCTGATTTATGCGTCACTTGATCAAAAATACCTGCCTTAATAAAATTGGGCATGTGCGCTATAAAATGAAACAGTACTATGCTTTCGTAAAGTCAATAGGAAGTTGGAATGTACGGAGTATATATGTTTCCCAGAAATGTATTTCGGGAAAAAGTAGCGGTACGTGTCTGTCGTAAACATTTGCTTGATTTTCTTTTTGTAGTTTTGTGTTGGTAACTTTGTGCTAAGTCGGCAGGTATTCTTACTACTAACGATGTCGCAGATTCGAAACCAGTCATGCGCTTTACTTTGAGCAAATAATTGTATCACGACTGCTCTTAAAACGGGGGAAGAAAATATCCTGAGGAATACGACATGTCCTCGAACAAAATAAGGCGGACTTTTTATTTTGGCATCAGACTGCCATATACAATACAATTCTTAAGAAATTTGGTTCCTTACTATTATAAATTAGTAAACTAGGTGCCTATATCTATCTTTGCAAGTTTATAATATGTTGTAAGCGTCTTTCCTTTTAAATATAAGGAAAGATGCTTTACGCGTTATATATACTTTGACTAGCTTAGTGAATAGGATACTTTTTTCCGATATTGCCACGGGATCGAAGCTCAGGCGAGTGACAACACGGGGCGCAACTAGTAGTAGTAGGATAAAGATATGTATATACTACACGCTACGCAGTTCAGTAACATTTTGTTTGACCTTTCTATCTAAATATACCTACTTATTAGCGAGCTAAAGCTGTTCACTGATTATGCAGACGATTCCAAAATGGATCTGTTCATATCAATTAGATATTCGCTTAGTTGAGAAATTACCTATCTATTTTGACTTTATTCTATTACCAATATTATGATGTGAATTTATGAGTATTTCTAATATATAAAATGCCCTCTGGGCGGTGCGGAAGAGCGTGTCAGACTTTTACTGACCCGTGTTCCTTCACTTGCCTGTGCGCCAGGGCCACGGTTTCTTTTTTAACCAACCCGCAACCCTGGTCCTACGTTTATTATGACTATTTATTTCATCCGCAGGCTTTGCTCCCTGTAAATTGGGCTTTAATATTTATAACCTTGTATCACAGTCTAAAAATCATACAGTCGTCCAACGAAGACGTCTAGACAGGGGTGTGAGGGACGAGATGCGGGTAAGCGGCACCCGAGTTGCGAACAAAACAATGTTCGTAGCTCGGTATCTATCATTAAGGGCTAACGCGTGTTTGTTTTTTTTATTATTTGATACGAGTGTCAATTTTGAGTATAATTGGGGTGCTTGTTACGAAAAAGCCATCCTTTTTGACATCCAAAATGGCAGACGTCATCTTTTTATAATTTGATATGAGTGTCAATTTTGAGTATAATTGGGGTGCTTGTTACGAAAAACTGAAAAAGCCACCCATTTTGAAATCCAAGATGGCGGACGCCAATTTAAGTGTATATTAATATGATATGGGTGTTAATTCCGAGGTGGATTGGGGTGCTGGTTACGAAAATGCTATCTAAATAACTTAAATCTGTCTCGAGTTGTTCCCTTAGTAAAAAGAGCAAATTAATTAAATTTAATACAGCTATCGATATTGATCTGCAATAAATAAATAATTTCATAATTATTGTTTATTTGTGACAACCCTGGCCGATGCGTTACTGTCTAGACGATGTCGGCATTTTACACAAGATCAAAGGCGTCGACCTACTGTATGATTTGTATACTGTGCTTGTATCCTAAAATAACGAAATCTACTAATATCCGAGGCTTATATATAAAAGCCAAGGCTGCAGGGTTCATTAGACTAATATCCCTTTGATCGCCTACTCTGGCTGGGGGATGTTTCTCCAAAATTATTACCGGTCCCGTTTCAGCCGTATTGGGTTTAACTCGGTAACCAATTTAAAACCTTTACAGGTTATTCGGGGCTTATGGTAAATATTCAGTACCTACTAGGTGCGCCGAGCGGTTTTAATAAAATATCGATCTCGCGGGATTATCTGGATAAAAAAAAACAGGAACTGGTCTTTATTGCAGTAATGTAAAGAGCCATAATACAAAAAAAAACTTTGGGAAGTGTGAATGCCAACCACGGGATCAACTTCTCTGGCTCAGAGAAACTCTCTGAACTTTTCTGATTCAGAAAATTTAGACGCGATATAAACCTCCTGAATATGTTAAGAGTGGGCTGTCAAAAAAATCAAAGCACGCTAGCCCCGCCTACACACCCCGCTACCCGCTAGGGACACTCGTCAACCACGCGGTCGGTGTCTGGAATTGCGAACACAGAAAGCATAGAGTGTCTTGTAACTTTTTTTTTGGGTTGGGTAAGGAGAGTAACAAACACCGCATATGATTTTTTAGATAAGTACAAGTTTATTATACTCTGTGAATTAAATAGTTATCACAAAAAGTATTTTGATTAGTTTTATACAATCTCTCTTTCATTAGCAAGGAATTTACGTAAACAACTACTAGTAGTACTACTACTACTAAACTTAATTAAATTTATAAAGCACTAAACTTATTAAAATAAAAATTGCCATTCAGGTAAATTAACTAATTAGAATTTTGCGTCATAAATTGTAATTGAGAATAATAAAATATAACCATGAATATAATTTAAGTGTTTCGAAAAAAAAGAATCAATAAAAAGTAGTCAATAAATAAATTTAGATTTGTGCGTCATTAATTGTAATTGAGAATAAATATAGATAAAACGATTGATTTTCTGAAATAAAGTTATATTTCACTGAAATCTAATTTGCGTTTCTTTTTTAACGGTGGTTGTGCACTTGTACATGCATGTTCTGAAAGATCATTTTTATTTGAAACTTGGGCTTTTACGTTTTGTGGATCCCTTATCATCTTTTTTTGGGATGTCGTGGGTCTACCAATTCAGGCAACAAACAGTCCATATAAAAAGATACTAATTTGGGTTCCATATCCTTGTTCCAGAAGTAATCGTCCTTTTCAATCACTTCGATTTTTAATTTATTGTCGCCATACCAAACCCCAAATAGACATTTGTCTTTCTTCGCTATGTGCATTTGACCCTGTGCTTGAAAGTACCAGTCCGACTTTTTGTTTATGTGCACCTGTAACATGAAAAAAATGGAGTTTATTAATTTTCATCAACATGTGAACATTTTAATTTTATTCATAATGTGTTCACGTAAATAAAAGAAGGCAATATAAGACATTTTAAGGCAATTTAAGTCATTCGTAACTTTTCATATTTGTAACTAAAATTTACTCACATGGCCATTTCTGTCCTTCTTCCAAAAATGTAGTTTATTTTGGTCAATAGCAGCATCTATATCACCAATTTTATAAGGAGCTATTGGACATTTGACTTCTACCACCATATTATCCGCCAGACCATCAGGCGTGGCTCCTAAAAAGGGTAGTTTGTCATCTATGAAAAGACCACATTTCCTTATTTCAATATTTTGGTTCTGTGCTAATTGCTGTAGAGCTACTGTTTCATACTGTCTGCCGTGTTGTATAGACGAAACATGATCAATCGGAGTACTGTACAGCATGTTTTTAACGATGTTTCTGCAACTTTTTGTCTTTCTCCGTTTAATCACTTTTCCAAAATTAGAGGCCGTTAATAGGTTTCGCCTCAGCTCAAGCCACTCACTACACTGGCCCTGCAAAACTGTCTGTTTATTAATATGTATACGTTCCTCTTCCGTAATTTGCAAATTCGCGAGAAAAGTTTTCTTTGCAAGTTCAAAAGTTTCTGGGTCCATATCTGGTTGCTCTGCATTCTCTCCGTAGTTTTTATCCGAAGATACATTAGCTGTAAACCTTCTCTTCTTCTTACGCTCAGCCAGTCTGTTTTTTTCTCTTTTTAAACAAATTTCGTTCTCGAACGTTTTGATTCCTTTGTGGGGTGATTTATTATGTACATTTCTGTTCATGTATATTAAAGTAAAAATTAAAGGGCTGAAAGAAACAACAAATTCCTTGAGAACTTCACATAGAAGAAACGTGTTTTAAGCGGCTTTTATGCCTTTTGATACGTCTCATGTCTCTTGATATGCCTTGACTACTTTTCTTTTGTGCAGATCTAAGGTGCGTATTCCAGAAGGAAACTCAAGCATTGATCTCTGCTTAAACATTACTTAAAACTAGTTTCAACCAATCAAATGGCTTGAAACGAGACTTAAGAAAAGCTTGAGTTTTGAGTTACGTTCTGTAATACGGACCTAAATGCTTACATTGGTAGGTGTGACTCTCGGTAATATAGCATCCTCGGAACGACTTAGTGTGTGTAGTATCAGCTGTTTTTTATAGGTTACTAGCTTTCCGCCCGCGTGGAGTTTGGTTATATCGCGCTTTTTAGATTTCCCGCGGGAACATCATTTTTTTCCGGGATAAAAGGTAGCCTATGTTCTTTCTCAGGGTCTAAAGATTGTCTGTGCCAAATTTCATCAAAATCGGCTGAGAGGTTTAAGCGAGAAAGCGTAACAGACAGACAGTCCGACAGACAGACAGAGTTACTTTCGCATTTATAATATTAGTATGGATAATGGAGGTGAACATTAAATTAGATTCTTATATTCTTATATAATCCCCTCTAATGAAATATCATCAAAAGATGTCCGCCTTTTAGATGTAGATAATCGAATTATTTTACCTTTAAATAACCAAATTCGAATTTTAGTAACTGCTACAGACGTTATTCACTCTTGAACTAGGTATTTCATCGCGTTGATTCAGTTTTTATCAAAAACTAGATGTGCCCGCATGGGTTCGCATGGATGGCAAATAAAGAAATACTTCTTTTCTTAAATAAAAGATACTCCTTGTAGCTAACATCAGCTGCATATGAGAATCCCGTCGAAATTAATCGAGCCGTTTCGGAGATTAGCCAAGTTAAATGAACAGACCGACAAAAAAAATCCAAGTACGAGTCGATGCACACACAAAGACGAATTCCATAGTTGGAATAAATTCATCCCAAGAACGAACTTAATATTGCAGTTGGGTTTGGTATATTATGCAACTGCGATTTATCGCAAAAAATATAGTACTAGCGGCCGCCAGCGACTTCGTTCGCGTGGTTTAGTTATGCTCCGCTCCTATTGGTCGCATCGTGATGTTATGATTATAGGGCATATCCAGGTGGAGGCAGGGGGAGGCAGCTGCCCCCCTCCCCGGAAATCTTGCAGAACATGTATGAACTGCCTGAAACACTTATCTCCTACTTTGAAATAAACCACGCAGTAGACACTAACAAAATGTACCTAAAGTGTAATTGCCAAAAAAAAACGCATAACACAGACAAAGATTACCAATTCTAAAAATTTTACTTGAAGGCCTGACTTGTGTCTTTCCCCCCCAAAGCCAGAAGCTGAGTATGCCTATGCATTTATTAAGCATTGAGCATTTACATATTGCGACACAAAACAATAAAGTTCATTAGAAATATAATAAACTAGCAGCCGCCAGCGACTTCGTTCACGTGGAATTAATTATGCCCCGCTCCTATTGGTCGCAGCGTGATGTTATAACATTTATCATTTATAGCCTAAAGCCTTCCTGGATTAATGGGCTATCCAACGCAAATAGAATTTTTCAAATCGGACCAGTAGTTCCCGAGATTAGCGCGCACAAACTAACTCTTCAGCTTTATATATTAGTATAGATTTCAAAATAGTAGAGAGTTTAGTACAAAATAGAAGATTGTTAACCTAAGGTCGAAAGAATCAATTCCCCCAGGTGTTTAGACGCTATAGTCCGAGTAAGAATTGCTTGTTTTATCCGTGTTAAACACTACTTTTCATTTCAAATATACGGAAATTAAAAACTATAATATTTTAGTTGTTTATGTAAACTAAGTATGTCATAGAGACATAACATATTAGTATCCCGCCAATTTATGTCGACTTTTTAAATTTTAAATATGGAACTCGAGGCATAATAAAATTGTAGCGGATTATTCGTGCGCTCAAAGAAGTTTGCGCTAAGTTCACACTGGCTGTTTAGAAACTCACACGGCAGCCTTATTTAATTACATTTTTTTTACATACAACTCTTCACTGCTCATAGCAGTTCTATTTTTACCCGACTACGGCAAAGCAAAAGGAGGGTTATGATTTTGACAGGCTATGTATGTATGTATGTATGTATGTATGTATGTATGTATGTATGTTCATCTGTTCCCTCAGAACTTCTAAACTACTTATCAGAATTCGACAAATGACATATCATTAGAAGCGTCTTAATTGTCCGCTGGTTATAGGCTATATGGGGTTTCACAAAATCCAATGTGGCGCCCTCTAGCGGACAAAACATACAGAGTAAAAAAATAAAGTTAAGACAAATATGCCGTGTTTGGTATCATTTGAAAGCGCTTTACTTGTACATTTTGAATATATATATATTGCTACCATTTGCTTGTGACCTTACCTGTATTCAAGGGCTGCTGGTTGCATATAATTCACATCTTTTCGTTCCTATCTTCTTTACTACTTATCAGAATAAGACCACTGCAGTACCATTAGAAGTGCCTTGATATTCTGTTAGTTATGAGCTATAAAACTTGTCACCAAATTTAGTATTGCGCCCTCTAGCGGACAAAAAGTTCTATGTTAATATAAATTTAAAATAAATATACCGTGTTTGGTATCACGTGAAAGAGCTTCACGAGTACTTTATGCTTGTACATAATTACAGGAATGCTTTAATGATGTTAAATATGAGCGACAAGCGGCCGCCAGCGACTTCGTTCGCATGGAATTAGTCATGCTCAGCTCGTATTGGTCGCAGCGTGATGTTATGTAGCCTAAAGCCTTCATGGATTAATGGGCTATCTAACGCAAAAAGAATTTTTCAAATCGGACCAGTAGTTCCCGAGATTAGCGCGAACAAACAAACAAACATACAAACAAACTCTTCAGCTTTATATATTATTAGCGGCCGCCAACGACTTTGTTCACGTGGAATTAGTCATGCTCAGCTCCTATTGGCAATATGTACCGCTGCGTTAGCTCCCGTTTTCGCAACATTTTTTGTTACTGCTCTGCTCCTATTGGTCATAGCGGGATGTTATATAGCCTAAAGCCTTCCTGGAAAGAATTTTTCAAATCAGCCCTGTAGTTCCCGAGATTAGCGCGAACAAACAAACATACAAACAAACTCTTCAGCTTTATATATTAGTATAGATAAGAGTAAAGCGCGGATCGCGGGAACTGTGAATCGCTTAATGCAATGTAGGCAGTGTGAACATTAATAGAATATGTAATGCACTAATGAAAACGACATAAGCTGGGAGTAACTCCACGCGGTGAAGACGGAAACAGTTTGATAACTAGCTAAACTCCCATAAAAATGTCCTCTGCACTATATGCCTTCGGGCTTATGTTGTTATATGTGCGTGTAGATGTAATATGTCAAGTACCTAGTTTTTAGTTCATCAATTTAACTTTTGTTAATATTATGCGCCACAAATACACTTTAACACCAAAATAGTACAAATAATAAAAAGTAATAAAACTAAAACCCGACTACGACAAAAAACGACGCTGAAAAAGTATAAAACAAGATTTTCAGAATACTGAACTGAACAAAGTTGCTAATGTAGTTGCAAGTAAATGGACACAGTAGACTCTACCAAGATGCCTTCGTTGTAAATTGACAATAATGCCATACAATACTATTCTCAAGTATACAATATTCAATATGTAGAGATAAATTTTCATGTTTGGAAAGGCGTAGTCACACGTTACATATACCTACCTACCGTAGCACCTTGACAACGTGTGACTCCGCCTTTCCAAACATGAAAATTTATCTCTACATATTGAATATTGTATACTTGAGAATAGTATTGTATGGCATTATTGTCAATTTACAACGAAGGCATCTTGGTAGAGTCTACTGTGTCCATTTACTTGCAACTACATTAGCAACTTTGTTCAGTTCAGTATTCTGAAAATCTTGTTCTATACTTTTTCAGCGTCGTTTTTTGTCGTAGTTGGGTTTTAGTTTTATTACTTTTTATTATTAAAGTTCATTCCGACCCTTAGGTGGGAAGTAATTTGTGTCAATTTTTCCATCTTTATGGAGGAAAGCAGCATTTTTCACCCAATAATCAGATCAAAACAACACTACCTAGGTACTATCCCAGAAGGAGAAATGAAAAATATGTGTTTAGACCGCGTAAGTGAAAAAGTGCAGTGTTCAATGAAACTGCAGATTTTTTTTATAACCGACGTACTTTTTTGCGCTGGGTGTCTTGGAACGTGCGCTGAATTCATAATTACAGTTTGCGCGTCAAATAAAAGCCAGCGTCTGCATTCAAAGCAAGAGTGAGCAGGCATCTTCTAGGTGTGCTCGTTCCATTAAAGACCTCATCCATCACTTTCTATCAGACATGTTCGAGGCCAACAGCAGGCTGTTTAGCAAAAACATTAAATAAAAAGCCTTAATTTGTTACCTACGCAGTAAATAACCTCAAATGGCTAGTAACCATTTCAGGTTATTTACTGTGTAGGTACGAAATTGAGGCTTTTTTCACCGACCTTAATAGATGCTTCATAGATAAGTCATGTCATGGCCTTGTAAGAATAAGTACTAGATTTAGGAAATGAGGTAAGCACTAACATTCATAACCTTAAAGAAATGAACACGAACTGTAAAAAGGCTAATGATTTATTTTCCTTATTACCCACTTAGGTACGTACGACAGCAGGTCAAGCAAACCAAAACTGATAAATAAGTATTTCCAATTTTTTTTTTTTATTATTAGTTATAAACTAGTGCTTGACTGCAATCCCGCCTGATGGTAAGCAGTGATGCAATCGTTGATGGTAAACGCACTAGCTTATTAAGCCTATTCACTCAAAAAAACTGAGTGAATAGGAAGGAAGACGGCAGTTGAGCGAGGTGATGCAATGTTTAACCCAACAACACGACCAACGATGCTGCGCCAGAGGATGATCTGGAGACCCTCCACGACCAAACTCCCGACACAACAACATTAGGCACATCGTACCCGGTACATATCGCAACACAACTGCTCAGACCCGTCCTCCGTACGGCTTCACCAGACATCATGCCGGAACACGTCGAATCGCTTGGCGGCAAGACTTTGTCTGGTGGGTGGTAACTTATGCCGGCGGCTGATGTTGTTGCCTACCACCGAGAAAAATCAACCTTGAGCCTCTTTGATAAAGTTAGAAATCCAATTGTGGAGGCATGAGCAACAGGGAGTAAAGTCCACTCATCCTCCATAGAAAAGGGAGGATCCTCCTACCAGACGGGTGTTACGTCTGGTGGGCAGTGGGCACTTGCCCGATGGTTGAAATTGGCAAGTTGTATGTACGCTAGTTGCACGGTAAACTCTGATTGCGGGATGTAGAATTCGTGTGACGTCTGGTATGACGCGTTGTTCCATGTGGCGTATGTGGGTACCGCTACACAATCTGACATGGAAGCAAAAGAAGCTACCAAATTAGAACATTGTAATATCACTTTAAGTAACATCAAAGACCTTATAAAGATTCTTAGATTAAATGTTAAAGAAATATGGAACAGCTATTGAGTAAAAGATAATGATAGTGCATTGTTTGAGATTAGAAAATCTGTTTTTGAAAAAAGGAATTTACACCCAAACAATAGAAGAGATCAGATAGTTTTAAATAGATTAAGAATAGGACACTGTAATGTAACTCATATTCACCTCATCACCAAAGATACCAAAAAGAAATGCTCAAGATGTGACTGTGATGTATCGATAAAACATTTACTAATTGAATGTCCATTGTACAGTACAGAAAGACTGAATGTAAGCTTACCTAGGAGTTTAAAAGATTGTCTAAACGATTTAGAAAAAACTGTTAAATTTCTTAAGTTAATTGATTACTACAATGTAATATAATATACTGTATTGTTAAATTATAGTGGTCGCTAATGACCTAGATGTTTAAGCGACCTAAAAAAAAAAAAAAAAAAAAAGAAATCTAATAGATTGTAGTAACTTGATGTGTTGTCGTCTATACATTACCTCGAAATGGATTACTAGATTTTATAAGGAACCTATTAGTGGGTAGGTATAATAAAATACTAAGCTGGGTGTTCATTATGTTAGAGCACAAACCGCCGTTCGATTTAGTGAACATCTCTCTGAGCTGTCAATAGTGTCAATCCCTTGTCATTACTTGGAATCATTTGGGGACCTACCCACGCAACGGAAGACGCAGCGTGGGTAGGTCCACGACAAGGTGAACCGACGATCTGATGAAGGTCGCGGAAAACCGCTGGATGCGGGAGGCGCTGGACCGGTCGTCGTGGAGATCCTTGAGGATGGCCTATGTACAACAATGGACGTCTTTCGACTGAAATGATGATGATGACGATGATCAAGAGACTCCACGTTCACAACATAACATAATCAGCCAATATTGTACACAGGCCTCCTCTCGGTGAGAGGGGGTGGGCCGTAATCTACCACGCGGGCCCACTGCGGGTTAGTATATGTCACATATCTTCGAAGGTTTTGCCTCTAAGACATGCCGATTTCCTCACGACGTTTTTCTTCACCGTTTTTGAGAGCAGTGATGGTGAAATAATTTACACATAGTAAAACGGCTGAAGGGGGTTCAACATGAATGCAATGAATTAGCCGATCCACTAAATGTAGGTACAAGTTACCTTATTTTATTTTGTGTATTTGTTCGAACCCCAACAGGCGCTTGCTACAACTTGCAAGTCACGGCCGATGCCATGTTGCTCTACAACTAGGCCACCGCTGCTCTACGCCGATACAACTAGGCCACCGTTGGTCTACGCCGATATCACTAAGCAACCGCTGCTCTACGCTGATACAACTAGGCTTGTGCATCTCTTCGCCGATATCACAGGGCCACCGCTGCTCTACGCCGATACCACTAGGCCACCGCTGCTCTACACCGATACCACTAGGCCACCGCTGCTCTACGCCGATATCACTAAGCCACCGCTGCTCTACACCGATACCACTAGGCCACCGCTGCTCTACGCCGATATCACTAAGCCACCGCTGCTCTACGCCGATATCACTAGGCCACCGCTGTTCTCCACGTTCACTTCACCTAAGTTTTCACAGTGAGGTATATAGTTACAGAAACTCACTTGCTCCACTTATCAACATATTTAAAGACTGATTTACATGGTGCAATTTAATTGCCTGGCATACAATAAAATTGATGCAACAGAAGACTTGCATCGTCTAAATGGTGTTTAGACAATGCATTTTTATTGTTGTTTCAACTTAATTGAAGCCATAGGCTTAGATTGCACGGTGTAAATCTATCAGTCTTAATTCTCGTACTTGACTTTCAAACTTTTGACGGCACGGTTGACGTAGTGGTTAAATGTTTGACTGCTGCGCGTCGCGGATTCGATTCCCGCACGGAACAAACATTTGTATTTATTTATTTATTTTATTTAAATATTTATTTTATTTAAATATTTATTTTAGTGAAATTCCTAGTGAGAAGCAACGTTCTTTTTTTTCTAATATATTTTTTTACATCACACACATCTTCTTGTCGTCCAAGATACCACAATGTCTCAAAACTAAAGTCTTTGACCAGAGTGTGTTGCCAGTGATGACTTACGGAACTGAAACGTGGTCGCTCACAATGGGTCTCATACGAAGACTCAGAGTCACACAAAGGGCAATGGAAAGAGCTATGCTCGGAGTTTCTCTGCGTGATCGAATCAGAAATGAGGAGATCCGCAGAAGAACCAAAGTCACCGACATAGCTCTGCGAGTCGCTAAACTTAAGTGGCAGTGGGCAGGCACATTGCTCGTAGAACCGATGGCCGATGGGGCAGTAAGGTTCTGGAGTGGCGGCCACGTACTGGAAGACGCAGCGTAGGGAGGCCCACAACAAGGTGGACCGATGACCTGGTGAAGGTCGCGGGAAGCCGATGGATGCGGGCAGCACAAGACCGGTCAACGTGGAAAGCCTTGGGGGAGGCCTTTGTCCAGCAGTGGACATCTATAGGCTGAAGAAGAAGAAGAAATAATTCAGGTTTCAATGATACCTCAGCACCAATGCTAGTCAAATATGTGTGTAAATCTGCGTATTTTACCGGTTTTTTTTTACAGGTTATAGCTGAAATTGAGCTATGAATACTGATTAATCCAACCTATAGTGTTCTCATTTGATTGCTGAGACAAGGCCTCTAAGTATACCTCTTCTATTTAAGAGAGAATGGGATACAATCTACCAGGGGGCCAGTGCAGCAGTGAATTTCTCTAACCACATAAGTAAGTAATAGTTTGGTTTCTATACTTTCTCTTTTTTCTTTTCTTTCTTTCTTTTTTTTTTGGTTTCTTTTTTTTAAAGCATTTCCTCTCTCTTTAAACATGTCATTATTTTTTATTTGCTTTTGTATGATTTTTATTAATTAGATGTATATAAGTATTTAATGGACTAGTATGATACCAAGCGATTCGTCGTGTTCCGGCATGATGTCTGGTGAAGCCGTACGGAGAACGGGTCTGAGCAGTTGTGTTGCGATGTGTGCCGGGTACGATGTGCCTAATGTTGTTGTGTCGGGAGTTTGGTCGTGAAGGCTCTCCAGATCATCCTCTGGCGCAGCATCGTTGGTCGTGTTGTTGGGTTAAACATTGCATCACCTCGCTCAACTACCGTCTTCCTTCCTATTCACTCAGTTTTTTTGAGTGAATAGGCTTAATAAGCTAGTGTGCTTTACCATCAACGATTGCATCACTGCGTACCATCAGGCGGGATTGCAGTCAAGCACTAGTTTATAACTATTAAAAAAAAAAAAAAAAAATATAAACTATGTAAAATTGTAAATAGTACACTGTAGACTACCTACATTATTTCTCTCTCCTTCCCCTTACTATTCCATCCAAAGGTTGTCTGTAAAAGATCGCTCTTAGCGATAAGACCGCCCATTGTGTCACCCTTTGTAAAATTTTTATATTTATGTTTTTGTAATCTATATGGTGTACATAATAAAGAGTATTCTATTCTATTCTTTCTATAAAAACTACCACCACAACAAAGTGGATGCCCGGAGCACAATGGCTGCGGTAACAGAGTGGAGTGCTTTACATTACAAATCTTTAATCAACAAAAAATATGTTTTTCTCAAAGCAAAAATCGGTCGGGTACAATGTTTACGACGCCATTTTATTGGGAAAATGCAGATCTAGCCCGGATAGTCTATATACTCTATGGAAACAGTTAAACGATATTGATTCGTGGCTCATTGAAATAGAGTTCTTAAGTTAGTGTCAGGAGTGCTTTATTAGTATACAAATTGCAGCATTATACTAAAATTTATATCAATCAGTTTATCGATACATATAAATAAAATTGGAGTGTCTGTTTGTAATATTGAAATAACTGTTTTTTACTACATGCATATGAATGTACATCATACGGTACCTATATACACCAAAATAACATTTTTTTTTTATTTTTGTCCGTCTGCCTGTTTGTTCCGGCTAATCTCTGAAATGGCTGGACTGATTTTAACGGGATTTTTATTGGCACTTAGCTGATGTAATAAGGAGTATCTTAAGCTACTTTGCTATGTGCTTTTTGTCCAATATTCCCACGTCGTCGTGGTGGCCTAGCGGTTAAAACACCTGCCTCTCAAGTATGAGTGTGGATTCGATTCCAGGTCAGCCAAGTACCAATGTAACTTGTAACTTTTCTAAGTTATATGTACTTTCTAAGTATATCTTAGACACCAATGACTGATAATAAGGTGAAGGAAAACATCTTGAGGAAACCTGGACTTTAAAAGTCTGAAATTGCCAACCCGCATTGACCAAGCGGGGTGATACTGATTTACACGGTGAAATTTAATTGCCTACGGCATATTTACAATAAAATTGGTGCAACAAATTACTTGAATCGTCTAAATGGTGTTTAGACAATCCAATCTTTATTGTTACTTCAACTTAATTGAAGCCATAGGCAATTAAATTGCCCCGTGTAAATCAGTCTTTATGTTCAACCCTTCTCTGTATGAGAGAAGACCTGTGCTCAGCAATGGGACGATAAAAAGATTGTTTATGATTCCCACATTATCGAAACATACGCGGGTGCAACTGCGAGGCTCAGCTACATTCAGATAAAATCAATATACTCGTATACCTACTAAATTAAAAATATTTTAACAGGTAGGTACCTTATCTTGCTGGCGTCGATGTCGATGTTGCGATGACGGCTGCAGTTGCCTCCGACATAGGCGCGAGTCGCTCATGTATCATGGACACGAAGATACGCTTTGGTATAGTCGTCTCAACCTCAAGCGCTAGGAGTAGGCAGTGACCGGTCGCTGCCAGCCATAGCCGAGTCGATGGTTCAGTACTTTAGTAGAAGGAGCTAGGTTGCGAAAAGGGTGACCAATTTTATGATTAAAATATAAAATTGTTACATAATGTTTTTTTTTAACAATTAAAAACCAACCCCACCTGATGGTAAGCAGTGATGCAATTGTTGATGGTAAAGAGCGCTAGTTTATTAAAAGTATAGGCTCTGCATAGTTTTTTTTTTAGTGAATAGTCACTAAAAAAAACTGAGCGAATAGAAAGGAAGACGGCAGTTGAGCGAGGTGATGCATGTGAAACCCAACAGCACGACCAATGATGCTGCTCCAGAGGGAGATTGATCTGGAGACCCTGCACAACCAAACTCTCGACATGACAATATGTGGCGCATCGTACACGGCACATATTGCAACACAACTGCTCAGACCCGTCCTCCGTACGGCATCACCAGATATCATGCCGGAACACGACGAATCGCTTGGCTTCAAAACTTTGTCTGGTAGATGGTGACTTCTGCCGGTAGCCGATGTTATGGCATCATCACCATCATTAATCTTGAAATGAAGCATGTAAGAATGATACAGAAAGAAGAATGTGCATTGAAATGAAGGTGATTAACCATTATGTGGCACTATTATCCGAAAATCATAAGAACTGCTAATGATCTGCTGGAAATCCTGGTAATGGATCGCTTTTAGAGGTATCGCATAAAGTGGCATTTCCAGGCCTCATCTTTTATCTATTTTTTGGTACGCCACGGACGGTGCATGTTATTAAAATTACGAGCATTGCCCTTCTATTTTAGTGCCTTTATTCCTTCTTACATATCATCGCGAATATATATTGACACACAAAAAAAAATGTTAACTGAGGTTATCATCATCATGATCATCATTTCAGCCGAAAGACGTCCACTCCTGGGCATAGGCCTCCCCCAAGGTTCTCCACGACGACCAGTCCTGCGCCTCCCGCATCCAGCGGTTTCCCGCGACCTGCACCAGGTCGTCGGTCCACCTTGTCGGGGGCCTACCCACGCTGCATCTTCCATTTATTACATATCCTTAATATTTAATAGCGTAGGTAGGTAATAGGTACTAGTTCCTCGAACCCGTTGGACACTGCGTTTGTTAGTATAGATATAAATCTTTAAAAAAACGCAACGAACGGAACGGAACGTAACGTAATTTCAAACATTAATAAGATCTTTGATCCTTGTTTCTGTAAAAACTGAAAAACGTAGATGTGCCGATGCGACATGTTTTGTAGGGTGGACACAGAAGCTTTTTCAGATTTCGACTGAGCAGGATTTTAACTTTGTATCTTGGGCAAACATTGCAACAACGCAAGTGCATAGTCATGTCATGTCGGTAAGTCCGTACGAAAAGGAATAAGTAAAAGCTAAAGTCTGAAGTTCACTTATTTTGTTTTATTTAGACTATGTGAAATAGGTACAGACAACACTACAAGCTACTACAATCTGTCAATTTTTTAAAATTATTATTTTCAACGTTATCGCTAAATCAAGGTTGATGAAGAATATTTGACATTTTCGAATAGCTATCGTCCATGCCTGCCTCTAACGTTTTTCTTTGAAAATATCGCTTGTTAAACTAAAATGATATCCTAACCAAACCTCCGATCCTTACCAGTCTGTTCTAATGGAGTATCGTCGACCCATTCCAAACACAGTGAGGTGTGTGTGAGGGCATAATATGACGTCACCTACATAAGTATAATGCATTTGTGAAGTCACCTTAGAATGCCTGGCGTCGCCTGCTGTTATGTTTTAGATAATTAAGTATAATTCCGAACCAGACTGTCTCCCCCTGTGATGCCTTAAGACGAGGTCCGTACCCCACAGCTGCCCTTAGCATATAGTCACTTGTTCGTAAGTGATTTAAGCCCTGACTGGAAGCCCTAATTCATTAGACATTCACAGACAAGCCTGATAACATCCGCGATTGAACTATGAGGTGCCCTTTTTTTGGATGGGAAATCATGTCATGACCTTTCCCGCTCTGGGTGGTGAGGAGGGGATAACTTCGGCGCAAGGGGTCATGGCGCCTCTTTCGAACAATCCACAGGCTGTGAGGTGCCCATAGAAATTAAAAATCTTGCTGCACGACACAGAGGCCATATATGTTCCCCGCTACGAGTGTATGTAAGTATCTTCTTAAGTATAGTAGTAAGTGTGTTAAAGGCTAGAGTGAATAGGCTCTTTATAAACTAGTGTACTTTACCATCAATGTTTGCATCACTGCTTGCCATCAGGCGGGATCGCGGTCAAATACTAGTTTATAACGTTAAAAAATTACTTAAGAAACTTCCGACTCCCTTCTGGCATTTTACTGCCAAAGTTTTAAGTTTTGACAATCCACCATAATGTTTAGATTAAAATAAACCAATCTCAAATAAATGAATCAACTTTCATAAAATGAATATTGAAGTCCCTATCGTTTTGCCCTTGACTGGTAATAGACTACGGCACAAACACAACAAACGCCAATGGTAACACTGACCTTGAGCTGGGCTAGCGTAGTCCAGAACATCAATAGAATGAGTGGCCAGCAGCCTAATGGTTACACACTATCAGTCACGATCAGCAGGTAAATGACACACTACCAATGCATTACATGTTGAGCAGACTTTTTAGAACATAAATGGAGTAGTAGAGGGCTATGCTAGGTGTTTCTCTACGTAATCAAATTAGGAATGAGGAGATACGTAGAAGAACAAGTCGCCGACATAGCCCAGCGGATTAGCTTTCTGAAGTGGCAGTGGGCGGGGCACATAACTGGTAGAGCCGATGGCCGATGGGGCAGAAAGGCTCTTGAATGGCGACCACGTACCGACAAGCGCAGAGTCGGCCGCCCACCGACTAGGTGGTCGGATGATCTGACTAAAATCGTAGGGAAGCGCTGGATGCAGGCTGCATCTATCCGTTCTTTTTGGAAATCCTTGGGGTAGGCCTATGTTCGGCAGTGTACTTCATGTGGGTGAGATGAGATGTGCGATGATAAGTAGATTAGATTCAAAATTGTCCAAAGTGACAGAATACGGACGACAGCAGGTCAAGCTACCCAAAACTGTCCAATATTCCCAATCAACCCTGAGCCTTAATGCTTCAGAGAAAAAGTTGAAAACCTAATAAAGAAATTTGACAGATTGTAATAGGTTGATGTGCTGCCATCTGTGCCTAATGTGTTACGCAATTAGGGTGCCGACTCATTTTGAAGGATAATGCTAATCTGTCCATTCTAAAATTGGGGTTTAAGAGATGGCACAAGCGATAAGACCGCTCATTGTATATTTTGTAATATTTAAAGTATTTCTTTATGTTATATCATGAGAATACTCTTTATATAGATTACAGATAATTTTGTGGTGCACAATAAAGTATATATATCTTGGGGTGCATTAGGCTCCCACCACCATCTTTGGGACCCAAGTCAACCCCACCTGCCAGACGGTAAACGTCCGCGGTGTTAAGTGGTCAGACAGCAGTCGCACTTCTAAAAGCCAAACACACAGTTGTAGTTAGGGCGCCGTCGCAAAACGGCGCGCAGGATCCCCGCCCGACTCCTGTGACTTGTGGGCTAGGGCTACCGTATTTAGGGCGGACCCAGCTGAAGAAACGAGCCCAAACCAAGAAAATCTGTTTCGGTTCATGGAACTTTGGCACGCTAACTGGACACGCGAGAGAACTGGCCGAGACTCTCCACAGGCGGAGGGCGGCCGTGGTATCTCCGACGGGCCGGCACAATCGAGGTAGACCAAAGAAGTGCTGGCTTGACGTTGTAAGAGATGACATGCGTGCCAACAATCTCACACCACAGGATGCTAAAGATCGCGCGAAGAAGAGGCAAATAAGCAAGAAAGCGAGATGATGACGATGATAGATATTTTGACTGTCCATTGTGTATAAATAGTTATTTATGGGAAAACTTTGTATTGTTAGACTAATACAAAGCTGGTCTTAGAATAGTACCAACTCATATCGTCCCATGGGTGTCGTTAAGAAGCGACTAAGGGAACTCACCAGGGAAGCGGACAGCAGCGCTCCTCCTGTGGAATATGAAATTACTTTGATCCCCAACCCACCTTCCAAGCATGGGGATTATGACAAACCCCCCTAAAGCAATTAAAACCTTGGGAGAGGTCTTCGTCCAGCAGTGGACCTCTATAGGCTGAATATGAAGAAAAAGTTGCACTAATATTACTTTAGTCTACTTTAGTCCTAGCTCAACTTAATAAAATCGCTAGATAAACTCCATTATATTATACGTCTTACTATACATAGATAAAGTTTATCCGTTTTGTAACAAAATTCTTTATTTTCCAGCGTGGTTCTCGTTATTGATAGATTATCTAAATATTCTATGTATTTTTGGTGGCTTTGGTTTGGTCGCGATCGTGAAATTGTGTGACACAAAGTAATATATGGAACTAGCTTTCCGCCCGCGGCTTCGCCCGCGTGGAGTTCGGTTATATCGCGCTTTTCAGATATCCCTCACATCAAACTTTTCCCGCAAACATCAAATTTTTTCGGGATAAAAGGTAGTCTATGTTCTTTCTCAGGGTCTAAAGATTGTCTGTGCCAAATTTCATCAAAATCGGTTGAGAAGTTTAAGCGGGAAAGCGTAACAGACAGACAGACAGACAGACCGACAGACAGACAGAGTTACTTTCGCATTTATAATATTAGTATGGATTAAAAGGACACGAAGAAACAGAACGGCCGACAGCAAAGAATAGCTCTAAATAAAGCAAAGATGTGTAATAAAAGTAAGGTGAAGCCTGAATTCCTCGGACGAAGTGGTCATGGCACAAGACTTGTTGGTACAGTTGAAAATTTTATTATCATCTTACAAGTAGGTATGTTGGGGATTGGTTCGCGAATTAAATGGTAGCCTTTTTTTTTGCTGTAAACTAAGTGGGCTGTAAAAATTTCTTCAAATCTTTAGCCTACAAAATTAGCCATCTTAAACCAGCTAAGCAACCATCCCACGTGCCATATTTCATAAACAGCGAAGTATACAACAAAATGGTTTCGTTCAATTTTACAACATATCTCTGGTATATTCGGAAAATGGGTGTACTCTATAGCGAAAGAGACCTTAATTGACGACGAAGGGATCCGACCCCAAGATCACACGATAGCTGCTCCGAATATAAAGTGGCTTTCATTTATCTAGGGAAGGATATTTTGTATGTAAAGGCAATAATATACTCGTACTAGTGACATGTTACAGTACTATTTTTAATGAGAGCTCTAAATTTCTTTTTGGAGTCCGTTATGTAAATGTTAAATACTTGGGGTCAGTGCTCCACGTGTCCGGCGATATTGATTGCGACGACAGGGCACGTATATCCGCAGCTTGGGCAAAATGACGTGAGGTGACAGGTGTCATTTGTGACCCAAAAATTCCGGTTAAGCTTAAGGGACAGGTCTATAAGACCATTATTAAACCTGTTCTTTTGTATAGCAGTGAGATGTGGCTTGCGCTTGAGCGACACAAGCAGGAGCTTCATGTCACGGAGATGTGTGGAGCTACGCGGATAGACCGTATCAGAAACTCCCGCATCTGTAGCAGTCTTTATGTCCGTGACATAACAGACAAACTGCAGGAGGGCGCCAGGTCCACGGTTTCACTTTTAACCAACCCACAACCTTAACCCAGGCATCGGCCTTAGTGAACCCTGTCACGATGTGCTGACATCTCTTTGAGGCGCGCGTGAAACGCAATTCGCCGTCGACCCGGGCCTGGTCCTTACCCGGCGAGCTGCCCACTGCTCGCCGCCTGCAAGCCCGCGCCTACGGTGGCTGGGATTTCGATGTTATCTCCCGACCAGGGCGTCTCCTGCGGCGGCTTGACTCATGAGGGCGTTGGAATTCCCGCTCCCTCACGCCCTCCGCGTCCTCCTTTGCTAGCATCACTGCTTCGCAGAAGGTGACGACTTGCCATGCACTCTCGCTCCGGACCATGACCTGGACCAGAGCAGGACGCGAGAGATCGCTGCCGCTCGCAGCCACGAGAACACTGCGGTGCTCCCCACAGTAGTAACACCCTTATCCGGAACAGGAACCTCCCGAAACAGCCGTGTCCGGCGAGGGCCAGCGTCAGACGAATGTAAGGGCGCCGTGATACCTCTCTAGCCGCTCTTCAAAGAGGAGACTTACCGCCGCTATTGTGGCGTGCCCAACTCTGCTACGGTCACGTCTTAGGAAAACCATGGCTTGTTACGTGGGTAATATCACATTTTCAGCATAAACTATTTTGATTTTGAACTGAAACGTTCCATTTCAAAGAACAAAAATCACGCGAAATCCTTCATATACCAAACACATAATGAAATTCTTAGTAATTAGTTCTTACAAAGGTCAAAAGCACCAATTCGAAGGTGAAGCGACCGAAGGGCCACTTACAGAGGTTCAAATTGCCATCACCGGGGGTCCTTACAGCGCTTCATGTTTTATCATAATCTATTTAAACACAATTAAATTCATCGCGTGTTCAAAGATAATTTTGTTCTCCCAGGAGTCTACGCACTTTGACCCAGGTTAATTAGTAGACGCCGTAGTTTGTCCAGAAAGAACATTATCGTTCGGTTTTAATCGTGAGTTACGACTATGGCGTCTTAATTTTTCTACCATGAATGAACTTGTTTTTTGATCGGCTCCCTAATTCTGTAACACAACTATAACTATCATTTGGAAGTAGATACATAGTATATTGCTAAACCATTACTTCAAATGTACGAAAAATGCGTCTACTCTACAATGTTAATAACGCAATGAATGTTGTTGAACTGTCTAAATGAAGTCCATTGCTACTGATACTGTGTAGGTATGCAATAACTCTACAGAATATATTTTTATGTAAATTAGATATTTTTATGCACATCTTGAAAAGTACCAATATGAATAATATGAATTTATGGAAAATAATTTTAAGAATAAAAACTTTCCCTAAAATAAGTGTACTAAGAAAAATCCTAAACTCAAGATCGAGATGAAATCAATTTAGTTTATATGTATTTGTTTATTCTATAATTTATAAACATAAAGAGACGATTCCTTACACTTTCATAAAGCGTCTCAAATTTTGTTTCTAATTATTATTCAAAGAAAAATAAAATCCATACTAAATACTAATATTATAAATGCGAAAGTAACTCTATCTGTCTGTCTGCCTGTCTGATACGCTTTCCCGCTTAAACCTCTCAACCGATTTTGATGAAATTTGGCACAGACAATCTTTAGACCCCGAGAAAGGACATAGGCTACCTTTTATTCTCGAGGGATATTTAAAAAGCGCAATAAAACTGAATTCCACGTGGGCGAAGCCGCGGGCGGAAAGCTAGTCTAAAATAAAAATACAGGACATAATAAAGAGTCTAAAATAGGTTTATAGTCAGGGTTCAAGAGTCTGCGTTCCAACCTGTGAAATAAATGGTCAAGATATGTTTCGATTAATCCAGAGTATGTCAAATAACATGTGTTGCGAGATCGATGAGCGTACTGAGCAGGGATGCAGTAATTAAGGTCCGTATTACCGAACGTTACTCAAGCATTACAAGCAGGCATTTTAAGTAATGCTTAAGCATTACTTAAAACTAGTTTCAACCAATGAAAAGGCTTGAAACGAGACTTAAGTAGAGCTTGAGTTTGAGTGATGTTCTGTAATACGGACCTTAGTGTGTAGGTTTGTATTGATTGATCAACAATTGGTCTAACTGCAATGCTTCGATATCGCCTTCAGGTTGTGGAGGTCAGACGGCAGTCGCTTCACGAAAAATATCAAAGTTTAGCCAAAAGCAGTTGGACTGGTAAAGTGAACCCCAGACTCCAAAGCTGAAAAAGCTTCGGATGCGACTGGGATTAACGCTGAGATGGTGATGATGATGATGATGAGGTTTGTATTGATTGGGTATTAACATAAGTTAAGACTATTATTACTTACACAGTGTTTCTCAGTTATCTTTTAAATAAAATGAAATAAAATTAGAGAATAAAAGTAGAGTAGCCAGCCTTTCGGTGTTCTATTGGATGCATTTTGGGGAGTGTGCGAGGGAATTGCATGATTTAATTCCACCATCGGACGACCCGTCGTACGGCTAGTTTCCACCCTTACGTTGTTAACACCACTACGATCCGGACGAAGCGTTTCGCCTCGTCCTTTATACCGCGTACATCGCGGGACTGGAACAATTTTCCAGCGGCGGTGTTTCCGTTGGACTTCAATTTGAGTGTCTTCAAGGCTAGAGTGAATACGCTTTTAATAAACTAGTGCGCTTTACCATCAACGATTGCGTCAGTGCTTACCATCAGGCGGGATTGCGGTCAAGCGCTAGTTTATAATTTATAAAAAAAACCGTTTCTCTATTGTACTAAGTTGCTACCATCAGAAATGAGGTCGTCTTTTTATCTTAAAAGTAATTTGGTAGGTAAGTACATTAGAGAAACTGCTTCGGCTCATGAACTCATAATAATCTGAGGACTCATCTAAGATAAAACAGACATTTGTAGCAACATGACAAAGTTCCCTGGAGCCAGCGACTTCCAAATTAAAAACTTTTCTTTTTTAAAAAAGCGTTGTCCCATATTAGGAACTAGCTTTCCGCCCGCGGCTTCGCCTGCGTGGAGTTCGGTTATATCGCGCTTTTTAGATTTCCCTCGGGAATATCAATTTTTTCCGGGATAAAAGGTAGCCTATGTTCTTTCTCAGGGTCGAAAGATTGTCTGTGCCAAATTTCATCAAAATCGGCTGAGAGGTTTAAGCGGGAAAGCGTAACAGACAGACAGACAGACAGACAGACAGACAGACCGACAGACAGAGTTACTTTCGCATTTATAATATTACTAGCTTTCCGCCCGCGGCTTCGCCTGCGTGGAGTTCGGTTATATCGCGCTTTTTAGATTTCCCTCGGGAATATCAATTTTTTCCAGGATAAAAGGTAGCCTATGTTCTTTCTCAGGGTCGAAAGATTGTCTGTGCCAAATTTCATCAAAATCGGCTGAGAGGTTTAAGCGGGAAAACGTAACAGACAGACAGACAGAGTTACTTTCGCATTTATAATATTAGTATGGATTACTTCCATATCGTGGGTGCGTTTCATCATCATCATCATCATCCATCATCACCATCAGCCTTTACTCGTCCACTGCTGGACATAGGCCTCCTTCATGGCACGCCAACAAGCTCGATCCAGAGCAGTTCTCCGCCAGCCACTACCAGCCACCTTTTTGATGTCGTCGCTCCATCTTGCCCAAGGGCGTCCCACGCTACGTTTGCCGTTTGAGGTGATCCGACAGAGGACCAGAGTTACCGACATAGCTGAGAGGATTAGCAAGCTGAAGTGGCAATGAGCTGGTCACATATGCCGCAGGACCGACAACCTTTGGGGTAAACGAGTCCTTGAGTGGGTGCATTGACAAAGATTTAAACTCACAAACACAGACAGTCAGACCCAGAACAAAAATATCTGTGGGCCAAAGAAATATTTGTTGCGTGCGGAAATCGAACTCGCGACACGCAATGCAGCAGTTAAACATTTATCCACTACGCCAACCGACCCATAAATGCACCAGAATCATCATAATCATCATCTCAGCGTTAATCCCAGTCGCAACCGCAGCTTTTTCAACTTTGGAGTCTGGGGTCCGCTTTACCAGTCTAACTGCTGATTTTGGATAAACTTCGATATTTTCCGTGAAGCGACTGCCGTCTGACCTCCACAGCCCGATATCTAAGCATTGCAGTTAGATCAATTGTTGGACTTTTGAGGGCTCCAACCAATCCATAACGACTGCCACTAGATGTTCGTATGGCAACCGGGACCAACAGCTTAACGTGCTTTCCGAGGCACGACCAGACCAGTGCAAATATTCATATTCATGCATACAAATATTTGCACTGTGAGGGGATCGAACCCGCGCCTCCTTGCGCAACGGTCGCATTCGCTACCGCTACGCCACGGAGGCTGTCAATAAATGCACCAGAATAAGTTTTATTAATTTATTACCCACAATACTTATAGGAGAATAGCTGCACACTGCGGTTTCACCCGGATACAGACGATCCCGTGGAAAATGTGGAAATAGCTGCCTCCCCCTGGATTTTATACAAATAAACGATTTTGATACAGACACCGATTAACATTCAGCTAATATTTACCGTCGAGCTGCTTCCACCTCCGAAATATTGGAATCCCCAGCGATCTGCAAACACATCGGGATACTGTTGGTGCTGCCGCGAACAGCCGCCACAAGGAAGCCCATATATTTCTAATTATGGCGGCAAACTCATGAATATTATTATTCACAAACTAAATAAAGTAGGTATTCTTTATTTTCTTTATATAATTAATCACGGAATTAATTAATTGTTATTAATTAATTCCCTAATTAATTATATCCCTGCACGGTAATTGCGTAACATACAATCAGTAGCAATGGGTTTCATTTTGACAGTTCCATAAAATTCACTGAATTGTTAACGTTGTTGAGAAAACACGTTTTTCAAATATATACAGGAATGGATTAACAATATACATACTTCACGTTGAGAGTGTAGCAGTGCCTACAACGCAACATGCGAACAACGCGTCATAATGACGTCACGCGAATCCTACATCTCGCAATCAGAGTTTTCTGTGCAACTAGCACGCATACAAGTTCGCGACATCAACCGGCGGGCAAAGTGGCCACCAGACAATCCCAGTCTGGTCGGAGGACCCTCCTTTTTCTAAGGTGGATGAGTGAGCTTTACATGCTGCTCCTCATACCTCGATAAGAGTAATGTACTGATTACACAATTTCGGTGCTGTTCTGTATACGTGACAGGTATAAGTGACCCTATCCTGACTAACCTAGCTATATCTATACAACGTGTAACATAAAGGGTACTTATATAGGTACATAACAAAGGCATGGCATCTTTACATGATATCAAACGACATTGAAAGGGTTTTTTAATCCTATCTCTTTATGTTAGGAAGTTATGAGGAAAAACACCGCCTGTGATAGGCTACTATCATACTAGTCGCACAGAGATATTGAAGACATTTATCGGATTTTGGCAAGTAACGTGACGGGTAACGAGTAGTTATTAACGTATGTAGTGTGCTGCCACGTTTGTTATGATTTGATTTTAAGAAACACACGAAACCGAAAATTTCGTACCAATTTTTTGAGTATTTTATTTTGAGTTGAAACCCTTCTGATATCGTTCGATATCATCTAAAGATGCCATGCCCTTGGTATGTATATACCCTTTTTGTTACACGTTGTATATCAAGTATAGACACACAGGATGTTCAGAGGTCACATTAGCAGAACCACGTGAAAAGCCACATTAGCAGCACATAATGACATAAACACTACCTATTAGATTAGCCAGTCCCTTTCAAAGACCATTAAGTAAACCCGATACTCCGAGGTATCTACTCTCTATGAACTTTCCGGAAACCGTACCCCGAACAAAACATATTCATAGCGGATCTATGTGTAATGTACCTACCGCGTATATACACATAGATACTCCTTAATGAGGTTGGAGCCAAAATTAGTGCAAGCTTATTACAGTCTCTATTAAGTATTTGCCTCGCATCATTCATTCAGACTTCAGAGTGAGAGCGTTTAGACTTTAACGGTGAAGGGTAAACATGAAAGGAAAATTCATAACCGGTGATATTCTTTTATCCACACTGGCCCTACAATGTATTTAGTTACTAGCTTCCCGCCCGCGAATTCGCCCGCGTGGAGTTCGGTTATATCGCGCTTTTTAGATTTCCCTCGGGAACATCAAAATTTTCCGGGATAAAAGGTAGCCTATGTTCTTTCTTAGGGTCTAAAGATTGTCTGTGCCAAATTTCATCAAAATCGGTTGAGAGGTTTAAGCGGGAAAGCGTAACAGACAGACAGACAGAGTTACTTCATTCAGACTTCAGAGTGAGAGCGTTTAGACTTTAACGGTGAAGGGTAAACATGAAAGGAAAATTCACAACCGGTGATATACTTTTATCCAGACTGGGCCTACAATATATTTAGTTATAAGCTAAGCTGCAGCCTAATTATGTAAGACACCATTTGAATCATTTTGAAGCATTTTTTTTATAAAATTATAAACTAGCGCTTGACCACAATCCCGCCTGATGGTAAGCAGTGACGCAATCGTTGATGGTTAAGCGCACTAGCTTATTAAGACTTTATAGCCCATGAGTCGTAGTCCGACGGAAACACCGCCGCCGGAAAGTTGTTCCAGTCCCTCGATGTACGCGGTATAAAGGAGGAGACAACACGCTTCGTCCAGATCGTAGTGGTGTTAACAATGTAAGGGTGGAAAGTCGCCGTACGACGGGTCCTCCGATGGTGGAACGGAGATGGGGGAATTAAATCATGCTATTCCCTCGCACACTCCCCAAAATGCATCCTATAGAACACCGAAAGGCTGGCTACTCTACGCCTGTGCTCTAGGCTTTGGAGACCATATCGAGTTACATCAGGGTCACCAATCAGCCTCTTCGCCCGCCTCTCTTAGCAGCACCAGCCCAAATGTGACTGCAGTACTCCACATACGAACGGACCTGTGCTTTGTACATCATTGGAAGCTGCCCTGGTGTGAAGTACCGCCGGACCTTTGCGATAACGCCAAGTTTCCTGGCAGCCACCTTGGCCTTGGACTCAATGAACCGCCCAAAGGTTAGGTTCGCGGAAATCTCAACTCCCAAAAGCTGAAGGCGGTCGGCACAATCCAAGGAGTTTCCAGAAGTAGGAGCCTTCTCTGTATGAGAGGAGACCTGTGCCCAGCAGTGGGACGATAAAAAGGTTGATGATGATGATGAGGAGCCAAGGTGAACGGGCTCCTTTTGGCGGTGAAAAGACCCGCCTGTGTTTTGGCGGCATTGAATGCTACAAGATTGGCATTGCCCCATTCATTTGCCCCATGCATATTGTCCATTGCTCCATGAGACGATAAAATATTTGTCTGCTCCACAACGAAAATAGCGCAATGTATGTTGTTGAAAGTGTGTAACTACCCTGTAGTTTTGGCGGGAAAGTCTAGCTAAGTGCCGCGCTCATTTTTCATTGGACTTTTAAAATTATTACCCGACTACGGCAAAGCAAAAGGAGGTTTATGATTTTGACAGGCTATGTATGTATGTATGTATGTATGTATGTATGTATGTATGTATGTATGTATGTTCATCTGTTCCCTCGTAACTTCTAAACTACTTATTCGAATTCGATAAATGATATATCATTAGAAGCGTCTTAATTGTCTGCTGGTTATAGGCTATATGGAGTTTCACAAAATCTAACGTGGCGCCCTCTAGCGGACAAAATATACAGAGTAAAAAAATAAAGTTAAGATAAATATGCCGTGTTTGGTATCATTTGAAAGGGCTTAACTTGTACATTTTGAATATATATATATTACTAGCATTTGCTTGTGACTTTACCTGTATTCATGGGCTGATTGCATATAATTCACATCTTTTCGTTCATAGATAGCTTCTTTACTACTTATCAGAATAAGACCACTGCAGAACCATTAGAAGGGCCTTGATATTCTGTTGGTTATGAGCTATAAAGCTTGTCACCAAATTTAGTATTACGCCCTCTAGCGGACAAAAAGTTCTATGTTAATACAAAATTAAAATAAATATACCGTATTTGGTATCATCTGAAAGAGCTTCACGAGTACTTTATGTTTGTACATAATCCCTAGTAATGCTTCGTAGAAATTTGAATGTAAACCAGGGTTTGGTAAACGGAGCGATGGGAGTGGTGAAGGCCTTCGAATGGCCTGCTCTTCGGCGCGATCAGTTGGAACAGGAGAACAGCCAAGCGCTGTTCTCATACAATTTGACGACGCATCCATAAAAGCAGATACTAACGGACTTATCAAAATCGAGCCTTGCCTCACTGAATTTGACGGCTTGAGGGGTTCTGGGCAAATTCAGCGTAAAATGCTCCCGCTGATTCTTTCTTGGGGTTGTACTGTACATAAATTACAAGGTTGTACTCTAGATAAAAATGTTACAGATCTAGGAAAGTCATTGTTTGCTAAAGGACAGGCCTATGTCGCTCTCAGTAGAGTTAAAACCATAGAGGGATTATTTATAAGTGCCTTGGATCATAATAAATTACTTAAAAATCCACATGACAGTCGATCGTTAGCAGAATTAGATAGATTAAGAAATCTTCCCAGGTCCTCTTAATATAAGTTTTTTTTTTAATAATTATAAACTAGCGCTTGACTGCAATCCCGCCTGATGGTAAGCAGTGACGCAATCCTTGATGCCTGCGCACTAGTTTATTAAGCCTATTCACTTAAAAACTTAGGAATAGCAAGGATAACGGCCGTTGAGCCAGGTGATGCAATGTTAAATCCAAGAGCAACACGACCAACCATGCTGCGCCAGAGGGAGATTGATCTGGAGACTCTCCACGACCAAACTCCCGACACAACAACATTTGGCGCTTCGTACTCGCCACACAACGCAACACAAAGTGCTCAGACGCGTCCTCCGTACGGCTTCACCAGACATCATGCTGGAACACGACGAATCGCTTGGCGGCAAGACTTTGTCTGGTGGGTGGTAACTTCTGCCGGCAGCCGATGTTATGGCCTACCACCGTTAGAAAAACATCCAATCTATTTATACTAACGGCCTCATCCACTAATTCATGACCCATTCGGTGCCATTGACGCAAATGTGCGTCGCTACTACGAAAAACCGGGAGCTTCATACGGTGAAACCGTTGCTATACGCGCTACGCTTCAAGCGCTACGAAATAGTAAAATAGGACATCTCTACATATTACTATACGCCGATACATAAGTCAAAAGAGATGTCGTATGTTAACTACCTCGTTTTTAGTTCGTCAATTTAACTTTTATTAATATTATGCGCCACAAATACACTTTAACACCAAAATAGTATAAATAATAAAAAGTTAAAAAACTAAAACCCAACTACGACAAAAAACGACGCTGAAAAAGTATAAAACAAGATTTTCAGAATACTGAACTGAACAAAGTTGCTAATATAGTTGCAAGTAAATGGACACAGTAGACTCTACCAAGATGCCTTCGTTGTAAATTGAAGGCGTAGTCACACGTTACATATACCTACCGTAGCACTTTCATAACGTGTGACTAAATTTTCGGTTACCTACCGTAGCACTTTCATAACGTGTGACTGCGGTTAACGTTTACAACGAAGGCATCTTGGTAGAGTCTACTGTGTCCATTTACTTGCAACTATATTAGCAACTTTGTTCAGTTCAGTATTCTGAAAATCTTGTTTTATACTTTTTCAGCGTCGTTTTTTGTCGTAGTTGGGTTTTAGTTTTTTAACTTTTTTTTATAGTGTTCTTTACTAAGTAAAAGTGCGTGATTTATGTAGTAAAAAGTGCATATACATAATTCATAAAGAACATTGACATATAGCAACATAGTGGCCTCATCGTGATTTTGCCTCAAACCTCCCTTGTTGTAGACGGTTCACGTGGCCGTCTCTTTCGACATGAATAATAAATTCATTACGTGACATTGGCTAAATGCAAAAACCGTGCGAAGCCAAAAAAGAAAGAAGAACTACCCTGTAGATTATATTATTTATTTATTTATTAAAATTTTATGCACAAACAAAAACATTGTACAATGGCGGACTTAATGCCTTAGGCATTTTCTACCAGTCTACCTTAAGGTGATGCAAAGACAAAACATGGTAAGTGCAAAGATATAAAAGAGAGGTTGAAAGAGAAACACAAAAAAGCAACCAGCAACCCTGATATTCTTGGCGGTACCTATATAAAAATAAATAATACTGATTAAAAGTGGGTAATACTAATGCACTGAAGTGTGCGACTTTAGTCGATTGTTTGTATTTATGACTATATTACGGCAATAGTTAGGTAAAGACGATTACTTATCTAGTTATATAATTCCAGTTTTACCTGTCCTGGCACTTTATAGGGTTTTTGTACAGTCAAAAGTCTGTTTATACTGGTTATGTATAGCTTGATTTGTACCGTGCGTACTTAAAACTAGTTTCCAGCAATGAAGTGGCTATAAATGAGTTTTAAGTTTTAATTGTGTTAGGTTGTCTACCTAAAGATGGCGTTATGCCCGTTTTCACCATAGTTTGTAAATTATAGCGGGATCTCTGGGACGTATGTCAAACTGACATTTCTAGGCTTTTTTTTAAATTATTATAAACTAGTGCTTGACTGCAATCCCGCCTGATGGTAAGCAGTGATGCAATCGTTGATGGTAAAGCGCACTAGTTTATTAAGCCTATTCACTTAAAAAACTTGGGAATAGGAAGGATGACGGCAGTTGAGCGAGATGTTAAACCCATTTTTTTATCGGTTGGAAAATCCTCATGGATGTCCACCGCCCTGGGGCGGGCGACGACGGGGTCTGTCAGACTCTTACTGACTAAAAACCACCCAGGTGTTCCGTCTCACACCTACACCGGGGGCTGCGATAACTAATACTGCTTCTACAACCCCCGATCACTGTGGGCCTCCTCGGGTCAGGGGGGGGAGTGAAGTGTAGGACTCCCCCCGTGACGTCTAAGAGTGGCGCGCGTGGAACATTTCGCGCCGCCGCCTCGGTTCCTGATGTTTGGGGGGCGACAGATGTCCCCGCGTCTATCGCCCCTGGACCTATTTAGGGGGGCTGGAAGAGGGCGTTGTCCGCCCTCCGACGACGCCCGGTACGCCTGCTGCGGGTCGGGTGAGAGGACGAGATCTCCCTCTCCCTTTCCGCAGCCTCCTTCTGCGAGACAACTGTTTCGCAGAAGGAAACCACCGCATCCCAGGACTCTTCGCTGCCGACCATCGACTTGATTACGGCCGGCAGCGACAAGTCACTGCCTACTTCAGAGATGAGGACACGGCGCAGCTCCTCCCAAGCGACACACTCTGCCAGCGTATGCTGCACCGTATCCTCCCGGCAGTCGACGCAGTGGTGACACCGGGCGTCCGGCTCCCTGTTTATGCGACACAGGTACTTTCCGAAGCAACCATGCCCCGAGAGCACCTGTGTCACGCGAAACGTCAGGGAGCCATGCCTTCTCCCGAGCCAGTCCGCCAGTAATGCAATGTTAAACCCAAGATCAACACGACCAAATGATGCTGCGCTAGGGGGAGATTGATCTAGAGACTCTCCACGACCAAACTCCCGACACAACAATATTTAGCGCATCGTCCCGCCACACAACGCAACACAACTGCTCAGACCCGTCCGAAGCCGTACGGCTTTACCAGACATCATGCCGGAACACGACGAATCGCTTGGCGGCAAGACTTTGTCTGGTGGGTGGTAACTTCTGCCGGCAGTCGATGTTATGACCTACCACCGAGATAAACCGGGTTGTTACGATATAAATAAATTGATAGAAATTATCGATGTTTCCTACTATTATCGATGCCAATGTAACATTATTATGTAGAGTTTAATTTAATTACATCATCATCAATCTTTTATCGTCCCACTGCTGGGCACAGGTCTCCTCTCATACAAACAAGGATTGAGCGTAATCACCACGCTTGCTCAATATGGGTTGGCGATTTCAGATTTATAAAGTCCAGGTTTCCTCAAGATGTTTTCCTTCACCTTCAGTCATTGGTGTGTTGTATACTTAAAAAGTACATATAACTTTTAGAAAAGTTACATTGGTACTTGCCTGAATTTAATTACATACCACCTTATTACTGCCGCGCTATAAGAGCAGTAAGTATGTTTCTATGCCAAACAAACTTTAAGCTCTATTGCTAGCGCGGCAGATTGTAAAAGATGGTTTTAAAAAGTACCGGCTTTAGTGATAGGTTTAAACAATTAATTTTGTTTAAGAGGATAGTTTAACCTAGCATTAAAGCAGATACTTTTTTATGACCTCGTTTTATAATAAAGTGGTTTGGGTTTAATATAATTACAAACGTTAGAAAATTAAACGAATATTTTAATATATATTATATTATAACACATTTATTGTCTTAAAGGAGACACCCCAAATCTATATCAGAATCAGTATCTGAATCGCTATCTGAACAATCTTGTAAAATTATAAACTCTTGATCGCAAATACTGTCAAATCGGACATCCCGCATTCCCGCTCCCAATCTTCTTCCATTAATTTTCTGCGTTTGGTTACCACATTCTTCCAGTCTTCTGCAGATATATTGTTGACCGCTCTATTTAATAATTGCAACATTTTATTTGCTGTGGTATAATTTATGTGGCATTTTATTTGGTACTTTTCGGAGAAAATTAACTCGGAACTTGATCGATGTCGGTTCTCTCCATAATTAGTTTTCGTTTGTCACTTTTTTATGGGAAAAGCCAATACCTTCGATAAAGATGGCAAGCTTCCTTTGTATAAGTCTGCGTCTTTGAGGGACACGGCAAGTTTTCTCGGACTTGGATCTTAGACTTGGAACCTGGACTTGAACTCTGAACTTGGACTTGGACCCTGGACTTAGACTCTGGACTTGAACCCTGGGCTTGGACCTTGGACCCTAAACTTGGATCCTGGACTTGAACACGGGCGTGGACTCTGGCCTCGTAGACCACACAAACATTTGTTCAATGCGGGAACAAACTCGCGACACGTAAGGCAGCAATCCATCGCGTAACCACTGCACTTAACAATGTGGGAATGGTTTTCTATGGCACGTCAATGCCTTACGTAGGTACCACTATCAGCCTGCACTTTTTGGAATAGAACCAATTTTGTTGCTGTACATCACACTCGTCTCCACAGAGTAGGCAATTAATCAAATAGGCTCGTTCATAGGTCAATCTAAACACTTTTACAACAAGCTTCCCATGGACATTCGAAACTTGCCCATTAAACGATTTAAAAACTATATAAAGGCCAAACTTTGCAAAAAGGGGTATTAAAAAATCACAGATTATTTAGAAGACAAAAAGCTTGGGACTGAGCTACTCGCTCTGTTATGCATTGTTATATTCATTGCAATATGCGTAATTATAACATAAATTATTGTAAACGTTTTAATTTTTAATGTCTGGACTTGAAAAAAGACGATGTTCCCTGAGTTTGTTTCGGCTATTTCTTCTCAGAGGTAGTCAGTTAGGAAACCCCGGCTTCATTAAGTTAAAAAAAAAAAATGACGTGTGAAAGTGATCAGTGATCCTACTTGCTTAATAAACGATTTCATTTCATTTCCAGACACATCGCCGAAGTTGTTAATTTTCAATCTCACATGTAAAATAAATGAAAGTCAGGCTTATAATTAATTAACTCAGTCCTTCTAAATAGCAAATTCATTTGTCTATGGTTGTGGCCAACCTGCAAGAACATTCGAAAGTCGAAACTGAGTTGTATTTAAATAAGACGTAGATACACATATCAAGCTACTACAATTGATTTTCAACTTTATCATTTCTGCTTTAAGGCTTAAGGTTGTTCGGGAATATTTGACAGGTTTAGGTATCTGGACCTGCTGTCGTCCGTACATAACGTTAGTAATTGTCTTGAATTGACAGCGACTAGAACGAGAATTAATACGTTTTAAGTTGATTTGAAAGTTACATAAATGAAGATTGTACTGTGGTATTCTTCAATTCACGTTTATTCATGACGTCACGTAAGCTTAACTTAGCTTCCGCTTTAGAGTATTTTAAGTAGTTAATAAGTACAAAAGTGGGAAGAGTTTCTAGGTCTTTTGGGACGCTATTGCCCAGCAGTGGGACAGTATGCGAAAATTAAAAAAGTAGTACATAGTAGTATATTTAGGGTTCCGAACCGAAAAGGTAAAATGGGACCCTATTTTTAAAAGTCTCTCACCAGGCTGTATTTCATGACTAGTAATAGCCAAACAAATGAAATGTTTACCGATGACGTATTCTTGTTTCCGCTCAAATCCGCTATAACGATAAATACTAAGTAAAAACTGAATAAAATAATACTTCAGGAAGCCTCCCGTATAAAAGACATGATTCTCCGTTTTTATCATCTGCAGTTTGTTTTTACCTTTAGCCCTAAAACAAGTCGCCTGCTTTGAGTACGTACAGACACCAGCAGCAACTACCCGAAACAGTTAAATATTTCCAATCAACCTTGAACCTAACGCTTCAGCGATAAAATTGAAAATACATTAATAGTAGATTAATAGCCAAGGGCTGTAAGGCATCAATTGCAAGTTGCAACCGCTCGCGCGCCTATAAGTAGTTCGAGGGTGCAATTGATGCTTACACCCTTTTTTTCCGAGGTGGAATTCCTCATAGGATGTCCGCCGCCCTGGGGTGGGCGACGGGGTCTGTCAGACTTTTACTGACTAAAACCACCCCGGTGTCTCGTCTATCATGAGCAAACGCGTGGGGCCGTGGGAGTCTAAATTCTTCCACGGCCCCACACCCTCGTGCTGGCCCGATCTGTCCGGACCTCGTCTCCTGCACGGAGTAGGGGGGTGTTAAACTACCCCGTGCAGCTAACTACTCTGCTTTAGGCCCGTATTCCAGAAACTCACTCAAAACTCAAGCATTACTTTTAAACACGTTTCAAGCCATTTGGTTGGTTGAAAATAGTTTTAAGTAATGTTTAAACAGAGATCAATGCTGGAGCTTCCTTCTGGAATACGGACCTACATCTCGATTGTGAGGTAAGTAGAAAAAAAACGGCATTGTAAGAATAAAACATTTTAGAACTTTCAAGCAAAATTTCAAATTGTTAACTAGCTCACCGCTCGCGGCTTCGCCCGCCTGGAATTCGGTTATATCGCGCTTTTTAGATTTCCCTCGGGAATATCAAATTTTTACGGGATAAAAAGTACTCTATTATTTAATCCGGACTTCTAACTTTACGTTTGCAAAATTTCATAGCAATCGGTTCAGTAGTTACAGCGTGAAAGCGGAACAAACACACTTTCCGATGTATAATCATTTTTGCTGCATCAGTTTCCATTTTCATTGAATCGGGATTGCAGCTTATATCTTCATCACTTGCAGATCTCTTGTTTTTTACTAATTAGCACGTAATTATAAAAAAAAATCCAAAAACAAACAATATTTAAAGTAACAGTTCACGCCTTTTCAATGGAGAGGAAAAAAGTAATTTAAAAAAAAGATGAAAACTTATAATATTTTTTTTAATTATTTTTTCAAGAACTAAATTGAGCTTCGCCGTAGGTAGGTACGATATTTAAAATTGACTATTATACTCATACGAAGAAAGGGCTGAATTGCGAAGCCTCGCCTCGCGACCTCTTTTGTCATTGGGCTGAATGCATGATGTCTATTGTCAGTATGATGCGTACATTAGATGTATGCGAACTTTTTGAAAGAGTGAAGCCCTAGGGCTTTTCTAACTACATTACCCTAGGGCGCTAATAGGTCACTTAGGTATAAGCTCCGATTAGGGGTAAGACCTACTTCCCGAATATGAGAGATGTAAAGAAACTTAACAGATCGTAGTTTGATATGCTGGGGTCTGCACATAAGTATAACTTCAGACCTGCATTCCTTGTAGAATTCAGTGGAAGTGTTCCTACAGCACTCATATTTCGACAGTTACATTTATTAGGGCCCGAGCCAACTGGAAACAAATTCGGGATCTAAGAAGTTCCTGAATGAAAACCTAAAAACTTTTTGCACGCTTTAGGGATCAAACGCAGAGCTTCAAGGTTAACGTCAATGCTAGCCACTACTAAACCTAGATGAGATAGCACTTGGAGTATTTTACTCATTCTTTTATTTCACGGTCATTCACGTATCGGAAAACATACTGCCATTTATACTGCAGAAATAAAGGTCTGCGCGAAATATAGGTGCCAATAATAATTTTATTCTTCATAATTTCAGCCCGGTATCACTCACTGCGGTGTGTAGGCCTCCCCTTCCGTGCGTCCCTCGCCAATTGAGCTGTTTTTTTTTTTTTTTATTTGTTTTATTTCTAATAAACTTACAATTAGGTTCAGAATTTGTTTTAGCCGCACAATGAAAACCTCTCAGGGTTTATCTGCGTGTAACTACGAATATACAACGTAATTTTTTGTTTATCCGAAACCGAATAGTTTGTCCAGGATAATCAACTGAATCGATTCCAATAATTTTTACACCATGTTATATTTTTTCCGAAATACATTTAGAAATTGTGTAGTGTGTTTACCGAGCGCGAAACGTAGCTTACGGTAGATCATCGCCCACGCAACAGCTGACGCCAGAGGTCAATGCACCGCTCGCCCGCTCAACAGAAGCGTGGACCATATTTTTATTGAGACAGCCAAGAAGGATAACAAACTCATAACTTTGTGGTTTTTCATGATATCTTTTTGAAATTTTGTAGATTCTTTACTTAAAAATACTGGACACGTGTTTCGGGTTTCGCATAAACAAAAAACAATGCTGTATTACTGAGGGTGAGGTCAGATGCATTATGATCCATACAGGCGCTCCATGTAGAATACTGGTCATCATCAACCCAGCGTTAATCCCAGTCGCATCCGAAGCCTTTTCAGCTTTGGAGTCTGGGGTCCACTTTTACCAGTCCAACTGCTGATATGGCTAAACTTCGACATTTTCCGTGAAGCGACTGCCGTCTGACCTCCACAACCCGAAGGCGACATCGAAGCATTGCAGTTAGACCAATTGTTGGACTTTTGAGGGCTCCAACAACCCGTAACGACTGCCACTAGATGTCCATGTAGAATACTGGTATTCAGCTGACACCGTTGACTGGAAGCCAACCCCAATATAGTAGGGAAGAAGAAAGGCAGATTATTGTAATTACTGTAATTTTCTTTTTCGGGATGTATTGTACAGTGGCAATGCTGGGCCCTGCAAACGTTGTCAGATCGTTATAGCACATTCGCCGTGGTCTACTCCGACGGCGATGTCCTCCATCAGGAGACCAGTTTGTGAAGGAACGTTGCCCATCTCAGCGGGTGCGTCCGTGAGGCGTGTCCGGCACACTACCACTTCAAGCTGGCAGTTTTTATCCAACATCCGCAGATCTTATTGTGGAAAATGTAGATGTGCAAGGAAAATAATACCAAGTTTATTTTTTAGATACTTTTTATTTTCATCTAGGTACTTATTAATACCTACATTGTACTTAATAGACTGTGGACTTCGGTGCTAAACAGCCGTCAGAAGTCCAATTCTCGTAATTTAAAATGACAAAATCTAGTCAGTTTCAGCAAAAAAACAATTAACAAAAACTTGTCATAATGTATGTTGATTAGTTATTTTTGATTGAATGAAGCAAGAAACTGAACTCGGACTGCGAACGTGCTTAAAATTAAGACAATCGGCTCCTCAGTTTGAAGTTAAACATAACATTAGCTTGCATGACATAATTTAATAACTATTTCAATTTATAATACCCGTAAAATATAAAATTTTGCTATTTAATACTTCAAACTTCAGTTTGCAGTTTTATTGATGATTTAAATATATTTTTTTTGAAGTACTTCAATTCCTCTATGCTTTCAAGAATATCGTCCACAGATCTGTGTTTAAACTTCTTCATGGGCATGAGCGAATACTCCTTTTGATACCACCTCTTTGCCAGCTCCTTTATTGTGCTGACATCTATTACTCGATAGTGTAAATAATTGTCTAGTATTGGCATATATTTTCTTATAAATAAACGGTCCATGTAAACACTGTTACCACCCAACGGACATTTCTTCTCAGGTGCGTGGGATTTGACAAAGTCCAGAACTTGTTTTTCAGCATCTTTCAGCGATACATTTGATTTGCGACTAGCCTCCGTCAGTCCGCTCTGTAATGATAACAAAAACATTGTAAATCACACAACATTGTCTCTGAGCAGTTGGTAAATATCATAGTTTTATTAAAAAAAAATTAGTTGTTGACCCAATTTTAGTCATAAACTTAGCTTTTTTTTATAACTAGCGCTTGACCGCAATTCCACCTGATGGTAAGCTATGGCGCAATCGATGATGATAAAGCGTTGTTATGTAGGTACCCATGCCCATTTTCATTAAAAAATAAACTATTGAATAAGAATAGACTGTACAGATCAAATATCTACAAGCTATTTGCTGCATGCGCATCTGCTAATTGACTGCTAGTGTTTGAAAAATAGTAATAATGATTAATGAAAGAGGACATAAATCGATACTTTAATTCGCGAATCGGCTACATTTAGTAAAAAGAAATTATTTTTGTTTAACTCCTAAAAACACGATAGTATATTAATTAATAGTTATAATGGAGTCGAGGCTTACGATGCACAAAATATACAAAATGAAAGTTTTAAGCATTCGTTCGCTTTCGGTTGAGTTTCGGCATAAAACACGAATTTTTAAATAAGTTACTTTCGTATTCGGGGGCAAACTTGCCGAAACTACGAACGAAATCGAATGCGCATTCGGTAGTTTGAATAAATGAATGAATCCCTTCGGAGCAGTGTTTCCACGATGAGGGGAACTTCCCCTTTTGATGGGAAATTGAGGTCCAGAGTAAAAGAAAAGGGGGAAATTGCGGGAATTCACAGAAAAAACCTAGCTTGAAATATTGCAGAAAACTTCAGAACTAATGAGGGTTTTGGCGTATTAGAAATCCACTAGATGGCAATTCAAGTCTAACTGCTCGAAAATCTTCATTATTTAAAGACTCTACAGTGAGCTAACTTGTTACCGTAGAAAGGAAACAGTGACAGCACGTTCAGGTGGAGTAGGTATACTTACCCTTATTATCAATCGAAAATATTATTCTGTGCTAAAATGTGACAGCGTAAACCTACTTGAATAAAAGGTGAATATATAGCTCCAGGTTTTAAATATTTCTTGGCTGGCTATAAATAAAGCACGAATCGTTTTATTTTTATTAATGCTAAGTCTAATTGTAGTTGAATGGCTTGCAGTTGCATTGAACTGTACAAACTTAAGGTACGGTATTAGTAACCGATTTTTCAGTTACGAATACCACACCTTAGAAGAAGTTGTTCCCGTACTTTTCAACCCAGATTTTAGACAAGAGGATTGATGCAACCGTTTCATTATCCAGCCTATTACATTTTTCTGTTTTAATTTTTTAGATCACTGAGTAATCGTTCAATAGCAGCATTGGAAAAAGGCAGTGCCATAATTCACCAAAATTGGCAGTTGAAGGAATTTGCCTATCTATGGAGTTGTTATAATCCGTTTTGGCAAGGAGACTGTGATTTCTCCATTCCTTGCCCTGCTTTGTTAAATGAATAGTAATGTGCGATGGAATGTATTTTTTCGCGATTTCGTACAACGGTGAAGGGTGTAAATCATTGACATTTTTCGGGTTTAAAAACGACGAATCATTCTTTCGCACATCTTCAAATATAAATCATTTTTAAATTTGTACAATCGCTTCAATATAAAACCATTTTGTTGGCTTATTTAGTGTAAATAATATTATTATAGTATGGTGTCACCAGAGGCGTGAGTAGGCAGGCGACAATATAGGCATGAAATAATTTGATGGCGCCACTGCCACTTATGTCATAGGCCCTATGACAAGTGTATATGGCAGTGGCGCCTAACTAACAAACGCGCCAAACGCAAACGCCTAACTAAAAAACTAACGAATTACAAATTCCCATGTTTTATAACCAATAGGGCTACCATACCCTATGACATAGGGTATGGTAGCCCCATTGGTTATAAAACGTGGGAATTCGTCATTCGTTAATTTCCCTTTTTTTCTTGTTTGTTACCCACTGAAATAAATACCTATTGTAATATTTTTTTTGATTGATTATTAATGAATGAAAATGTAGATCACTGCTTATCTATGTAATTTAAAGAGAAAACAATAAAGACGGGCTGATTATAATAAAGTTTTCAATATTTTTTCCCTCAAAATATGATCCTTGCAAGGAAGTTTCGGTTTCGGCCAAAACAGTGACTGTTACCAAAATTTGTTTACAGTTTTGGTTGTAAAACTAGTTTCGGTATAAAAAATTGACAGAATATGTTAAATATTCTGGTTATAACAATACCCAAACTATGCTGTAGATAAATTTTATACCCTTAAAAATTATCATCAACAAATAAGGAACACAGGGAGAGTAATAGCTTCTACATACAACCCTTAAAATTATAAACTAGTGCTTGACCACAATCCCACCTGATGGCAAGCAGTGATGCAATCGTTGATGGTAAAGTGTGCTAGTTTAACAAGAATATGTTCACTAAAAAACTGACTGAATAAGAAGCGAGACAGTAGTTGAGCGAGGTGATGCAATGTTAAACCCAGCAACACAACCAACGATGCTGCACCAGAGAGAGACTAAACTCTCGATAAATCAATATTAATAATATTTTTTTTCTGCTCAGACCCTTCCTCCTATATAGACCTCGTTGGCTTCACTGTTTAGTGAAGCCGATGAGGTCTATCATGCACCACAATGAATCGCTTAGCGGCAAGACTTTGCCTGGTGGGTGGTAACTTCTGCCAGCAGCCAATGTTATGGCCTACCAGCGAAAAATTTCATGCTTGAACCAATGCTGGGGGTGATCCTAGCATTGCTTCAAGAATGGCTCAAGTTTATTAATCACACTTTAGCTAATTAATAAAATAAATAATGCAATAAATATTTTTGAAATGGCAAAATAAAAACAATTGCTATTGATAATGTGTTATGCAACCATGTTTTTGTTGATTTGCTCTGATCACAACAAAGAAAAGTCACATAAACAAAGAAAGGAAATGTAAAACATTTCAGTTGTTAATAATTAATATCAAATAGACAAAATCAATACCTCACCATGCTGAGCCACACACCAGTCATTCATTTCGTTCAGGACACTATCCGGCTGATTTATAACTATGTTCGGCCCTTCAGCTACAATATTCAAGTCAGCATCAGTCACCACACAACCAATTTCCAAGATATGATCCTTTTCAATGTCCAAGCCAGTCATCTCAAGGTCCACCCAGACTATTCGTTTTGCTGCATTATTGACTGCTGATAAAGCCATAGCTTTGGACAATTTGGTTTCTGTAAAAGACCACGGTGAAAAGTTACTAATCAATTGTTTCATTATTATGCTATGATAAAAAAAAATATGGTCCAATACGGGAAGTACTCACTGGTTGAAAAAGACCTAATAGGAGGTTTTGTTAAATTAACAAAACTAGATCTTAAGTAATAACGTACAATATTCATTTATTCTTGCTTTGATGATGTATATTGTTTAAGGAAACTACAATATTATCTCAATAGTTCAAAACAATTAGGTTATGTCTGGTCGCGTACAACACTTTGACATTTGACAATCCAATCAATAAACTACAGTACGACCAGGATATCAGATAACTACATGCATGCAGATTGGCTGCACAAAGGTTATGGTCTCACAGCAGAAACATGTGAAATGGGTATTTGGAAAAATACCCAAATTTGAATCGAGTGCAATCGTCATCATCAGCCTATAGTAGTCCACTGATTTACATAGGCCTCTCGCCCTCTCCTATTTCACGCCATTCGACTCCATTTTCAGCAACATTCATTCAGTTACTACCAGTCATCCTGCGCTAAAAAACTTTAACGACTGTGTAAACTTTATTCATCTTTAACACGCCAGTATTTAAGGGGTTTATTCATAAACGTTGAGTAAAGTTAAGTGACCTGCAAACGTCTAAAATAGCGATGCGCGATTGCGAGAGGTTTCATTCGATTGTTTCGATTGTTCAAATATCTCGATGGTCCTCGATTGTTTCAACTAGGACTCGAGTCCGACTCGGTCTGTTATCGCGACGGGCTCACGAGTCACGGCGTGTTCATTCGAGAGCAATCGAGAGTTATTCCTCGATGGTTGACGCGAGTTCTTGTCTTGCGTTGTGTTTGCGAATCCAAACTAATTTTTTCAGCAATCGAAAATATGCAGTACCGCGACGGGAATAAATAAACGTTAGTAGTTAACTTACTTACGAATAATTAGAAGGAGTCGTAAAAATAAAATAATAAAACATATCAAGGGATCTTAATGAATCTGTTTTATTTTTATTAAATGTAAAATCTGTCGGGTAAAAAACTAGCGAAAAATAAAACAGTGCATCGTAAGTAAAGGTATAAATAAATGTTCACAAATTACGCGCGAGTCGCACGACTTGACTCTGACATGCACCTCGACTCGATGCATGCAATCGACTGAACTCCCTCGACTGCCTCGTTCATCGAGTGGAGCGAGACTCGATGATTCGTACAATTGAAAACCGGCGGTCGATTCCATTGACTCGAAACAATCGAAAAACATCTCGATTGTTTTGTAGAAAGGCGAGTCGATGGTTGACTCGATAGTTTATTGTAACGACTCCGATTCTTTCGATTGATAAAACATCTCGGAATCGCCCATCGCTAGTCTAAAATGTCTCTAATCGAAAAGATGAGAAACACTTTATAATTTCACCAAGTTCTTTTTTCTGTCGTGTCTATTTAACTGATAGACTATTGGTATCCACTATAAAGCCGTAGTTTGGTATTTTTATAAATATGCTTACATTTTCACTATTAATTGCGGTATGTACGGACGACAGCAGGTCATACTAAAGTCAAATATTCCCAATCAACCTTAAGCTTTAATTATTTAAATATAAAGTTGAAAATCTAATAAAGAAATCTGACAGATTGTAGTAGCTTGATGTGATGTCTTCTGTACATACATGTAAACTTTGTTAGTCTATATTTCTTATCTGTGCTTTGTGGACTGTGATTCTATAAGATTGTCATGGTGTAATAAGGGTTGATTTTGTTTTTGTTATATTTTCAATATTTCCTGTAGATAAAGCCCTGCGAAAACCGACCAATATGATCAGACTAATTATTAAACAATGTCGTTGCGTTAAGAAATCGAGTAAGTAAATTATTTTGCAGAAAATGTCATCAGTAAACCTTAACCTATAGCGGAATTTGATTGATATGTACACATATGTATGACTTCATCGCGGAAGCTGTTAATTTTATTTAAAGCGAGTATGTTTTAATTATTTGATGAAGTAGGAACAGAACGTGGAAGAGAAAATACTTATTGGCAACAACTATTAATATTGTCTAATTAATTTATTCGTTTCATCATGAGTATCACATGGCTAGTGCAGTTCCATACCTTTTATATCATAATACAAGGAAGAAAGTAAATCTTATGTTATTTATCTGTAGTAGAATCAATTACCTACTTTATTCGTCAATCTACGCCAACTTCATTTTAACATTGAATAATCATACAAAATATCTTTGAAAATATTATTGCCCAAGGTATGTTTTAGTTTAACTTTTTAACTCTTTGTATTATTTTTCTAGCAATACAATGGGAAAACAAACCGTATCATAACCTGCCATATATGACATTTTCAAGGTCATTGTCATATTATAGAATCCAGCCTATTGGTTTGAATTATGATGTTACGCAAAAACCATTCAATGCAGGAGTTTACTGCCACCCACAGTCCATCAGGCCATTCTCAACCAGCAGATATTACTTTGACAAACTACCCCTAAAACCATCCTCAAAGATTGAAGCTGCAGTTGAAACCATAAAGAAAACGATAGATGAAAAAATCAACGGTCCACCGATAGGGGCACCTCCAAAGAAGCCATTCAAAGAACGCGTTATGAATGAACTCAAACATTACTATCATGGCTTCAAATTACTTTTCATTGAAATAAGGATCTCGATAACCTTGTTCTTTAAAATTTTAAAAGGTGATGGATTGACACGAAGGGAACATAGACTGCTGGTCACAACCATTGGTGATCTGTTCAGGATGGTTCCATTTATTGTATTTATAATTGTTCCATTTTTGGAATTCTTTCTGCCTGTTTATATTAAAGTTTTTCCAAATGCGTTGCCATCTACATTTGAGAGTAGCGATCAGAAAGAAGCTAAGTTAAAGAAACATTTAAAAATGAAATTGGAAATAGCAAAGTTCTTTCAAGAGACATTAGATCAGATGGCTCCGCAAGCCAGTGATAGACATTCAGAGCTGGCTAGAGAATTCTCCAGTTTCTTCAGTAGAATTAGAACTTCAGGAGATGTTGCAACAAGTGAGGAGATCATGAAATTTTCTAAGTTATTTGAGGATGAGATCACATTGGATTCATTACAGAGACCGCATTTAGTTGCTTTGTGTAAAGTGTTGAATGCTACAACAATTGGTACCAGTGCCATGTTGCGATTTAATCTTAAGATGAAGTTAAGGTCCTTGGCAGCTGATGATAAGGTGATTGCTAAAGAGGGTGTGGAGAGTTTGAACTTCAGTGAGTTACAGCAGGCTTGCAGAGCAAGAGGCATGAGGGCTTATGGAGTATCAGAAGAACGCTTAAGAAAGGAATTGAGGAATTGGCTTGATTTGTCTTTAAATGAGAAGGTGCCACCGTCTTTGCTGCTGCTGTCAAGAGCCCTAATGGTTCCAGAACATGTCCCTACCACTTACAAATTGAAGGCAACCATATCTGCTTTGCCAGAACAAGTTGCTACTCAGACTAAGGCTGCTATTGGAGAGAAGGAAGGCAAACTTGATTTCAAGGTAACATTGTTTACTTTTTATTTTTATTAATTTATTTACAGCCATTTTTCAGAATGATAGCTGTAATGAATATGTCATATCTGTGGCTCTGTGTGTCCTGGCAAAGCCCTGCTCCAACCCGTTCCACTGTTCAGCTTTAGTCCATGGAAAACAAAAAAATTTATATAGAGTGCATATGCAGCCGTAAAACTGAAGGGGTATTTCCTGGGTAAAAAAAAAAAAATTATTGTATTTAGTCCGTCATTCAGATTATAGAAAAATATTGGATACATATATTTTGTTTTATCAAATCTATTGATTTGAAAATTGACAAATATAAAAGGCATCAAAGATCAGGAGTGGTGGCTGGTGACGTCACTCCTCGCTAAAAAGTGTAGCGTGCAGTGACGTCACGCGAGTTTTCAACGCACTGTGTCGTTTTCTCTTTTTTTTTATTTGAAAAAAGAAAAATACGTGTCTTAGTATTTTTTTGGAAATCTGACTGATGGACTAATTCGTTTTTTTTAGTCAACTACCCTATTGTTGTGAACGTGTGAGCAACCCATCTTGAAAGCATTTCTACCGCAAAAGCAAACATCCCTGTCAACATCTACGGAAGCATTTTCATCAAAATAAATATAAATAAATTATGACGCTACTGACGCCACTGACTGCAGTTTGTCATCTGCCATCACTATTGGAATTCTCCTAAAGTTATTGAACTTGTTTCATTCCAGGCCAAAGCTGAAGCTATCAAATTAGAAGTACAGAAGATCAAGGAAGAACAAAAAGAGAACCAGGAAGCAGAGCGAGAGAAACAGATCCTTGAAGCCAAAAAGAGGGAGAAGGAAGAGCTCAAAGACAAAGCACCAATTATTGAAATTGAGAGTGCTGTCCCTGTCATTGACCCTGCTCCAGTTATAATTGTTGACACACCTAAAGCGAAATCCGAAGAAGGTCTCTCTGGCAAAGACATTGAAGTTATTGAGGATGCTTTAGAGCAATTAGGTAAGTTCATTAGTTATGAGGAAACACCTAGCTAGATGAAGGATGCAAGGCACCGCACAGTGATGTTTATCATCAGCGTTTTCCCAATTATGATGGGGTGGGCTTCTAGTGTAATCGGGTGCAGCTGATCATTAGTATTTTATATGGCTGTCTATCCTACTTCCACAACCAGTCGAAGTAGTAAAAAGGAGGCCTGTACTTATACCCAGCTGTGGCTGATTCTGGAAAAGATCATGGTTATGACAATGTTGGTAATGTTCCAAAAATTTTCTATCTGCGGAAGTTCAAGTTCGGGTTTGTTACCTTCATAATTACGCGTTCTTCACGTTTTGTCATTCATATAAATAGATTTATGTATGTGGGACATGTGTTCAAAACGTGTTTGAACTCTGAAGTGTGATAGATTCTTTGGTAATGTATGGAACTTTGTTGACGAGATTTTTATCTATTCCTGTCTTTAGTTAAGGTCAGTGTTTGTCTAAGAAGAAAGGCCGAAACATACTCAGAGGTCACTCTTAAGTCCAGACTTATGTAATCTTCTGCTATCTTTTACTGAGTGATTGGCGTAAAACTAGGTATCGGCATACATTATCAATTATCATGCATATTGCACTACATGATTCATATTTTAACATGAGTTAAAAAGATAAGAAGCTAAGGTTAAAATTTTTGTTGCCATCTTAAAATAAATTGGTGAAGATACCAATAATATATTGTTAACTGATAAAAATCGTCTCATATTTTGAAGATACGCCAGCACACCAAACTACTGTATCTATCTATAATATAATCTGTATTTATTTAATAGATTTTTTACTTTATCATTAAAGCATTATGGTTTAAGGTTGACTGGGAAAATTTTATAGTTTCGGGTACTTTGACCTACTGGTGTTGTACGTACCCAATCAGATACCTACAGTATTGGGCCAATTATCTCTTCATTGATAGAACTTGGCATTCTGCTCTGTAAAATAATCTACTTGCATAAATATTGGATTTTGCCCCCAGACTATTCCTATCCGAACACACACACACACACTTGTGACGCACCTAACTTTTCGATTCAGTAATTTGTATAATATGTATAGGCAATATTATTAGTTTGGCAACATGCTGCATTCTTACGTGGAATAATCCGCCACTTCTTTTTCCCAGCGAAAGCATTAGGAAATGGTGAAGGCCGGACGTTTTGGAGGACTTTTTAATTTTAACGTTTGAACACCGCTGATTCCCAGCCTAATTAGAGCAAATGAATTCTGATTTTAAAATCAGTTATTCAGTGCGCAGGAAATGTCAGTGCATTTCATGTGCAGAGCAATAGCAATGAATCATACTGTTTGTAAATATGTACATTATAATAATATTACATAGAGATTTAACTGTTATTATTTATTATACATACTTAGAATTACTGTGACTTAGATAATTAGCTCTGGAAATTACACGCAGATACTTTTTGTAGCTTGAGAGTATGAGGAAAATACTAGCTAGCGAAGTGCAGCGTGGTACGGTGTTTCTGGCTAAACAAATATCAACATTTGGTTTTATAAAAATAAAGTTGAAAATAAATAATCATAGCGTTATGGTTGAATGCTTCCTCGGACTAATGTTAGTTTATTTTCAACTTTAATGCAAGCAGTGCAAGGATGATATTGTTTTGGTGGCAACCGCACAACTGCGCTAAGCTGCATCGGGTCTGCGTTGATCTAAATAGGAAATAGATATCTGTTGACCACCACACCTTTACAAGTTTTATAATGTACGTGTGTACCCAATTGCCCGCACACATTAGGAAAATAGGAAGCATAATCAGCCCATAATGTTCCAATTTCTGAGACAGATGGGAGGGAGTGGACCAAAATCCACTACGCGGTCCTGGACCCACTGCGGTCTTCGAAATTTTGGCTTTAGGAAATGTCAGTTTCCTGACGCTGTTTTCCTTCACCGCATTTGAGAGCAGTGGTGATGAAACAACTGATCTCAGAGGAAAATAAGCCATCATCATCATCTCAGCGTTAATCCCCGTCGCATCCGAAGCTGTTTTAGCTAACTGCTGATGTTGGCTAAACTTCGATATTTTCTGTGAAGCGACTGCCGTCTGGCCTCCACAACCCGAAGGCGATTTCAAAGCATTGCAGTTAGACCAATTGTTGGACTTTTCAGGGCTCCAATAACCCGTAACGACTGCCATTAGATGTTCGTATGGCAAGCGGGACCAATGGCTTAACGTGCTTTCCGAGGCACGACCAGGCGCGTGCAAATAGTCATATTCATGCATACAAATATTTGCACTGCGCGGGGATCGAACCCTACGCGCTACGCCACTGAGGCTGTCAGAGTAAAATACATAAGTAGCCAGGATTAAAATATTTATCACATCTTTTGTTATATTTGTGCAGTAGCCCACATTTGGAACAGCTTCAAAAATGATGGCCCAAAAATAATATTATCACAAAGACCGTTTCTTTGTATTTCCCATCAAGCGTTTTCCCTAATAAGTATTATTGTGTTTATTCTTTGGACTTATGCCAATGTCCGTTTTGCCGTTAGGATCGTTCATCCACCTTCGTTTTGGCTGAGATTTTGGCTTTACCAAGTAATTATCCTACGATTAATGAGAAATTCTGTTTTCTGTGCCAAGTTTTTCACGGTACGGTATTATGAATGATGTGACGACACGATTGGTGTCGTGGCTGAGCGGACGAGTCCTGCGCTGCGTGTCATGGGTTCGATCCCCGCACGGAACAAATATTTGATTGACCTACAAGTAGGTGTTCGGGTCTGGCTGTTTGTGTATGTGGGTTTAAATGATGCTAAACACTCCCACGATACAGGAGTAGGTAATATCTAGTGTGGGGCACCGTTGAAAAATGTGAAAACATAAATGAATAAATGCGTTCTTGTAAATTGACTTATTTAGATTTCTTCGTATTATAGCGAAGTACTTAAATTAATGTATGACTATCTGCGCCTCGCGGTTTCACTTGCGTAAATCTCGTAGGAATATCGGTGTAAAAAGAATCGAGGTCACGCTACCTATACCCATCTGAAAATTTCATCTAAATCCGCCAAATGTTATTGTGTCGGTAGTTTGATCGTGGAGGGTCTCCAGATTAATCTCCCTCTGGTGCAGCAGCGTTGGTCGTGTTGTTGGGTTTAACATTGCACCACCTCGCTCAACTGCCGTCTTCCTTTCTACTCACTAAGATTTTTAAGTGAATAGGCTTAATAAACTTGCGCTTTACCACCAACGATTGCATCACTGCTTACCATCAGGCGGGATTGTAGTCAAGAACTAGTTTATAAAAAAACCGTTTTAATCGTACAAACTACATATTTAAAATAAAGCTTCAGTCTATTCTTGAACACCATCGAAACATATTCATTGATTCTGTCCTGATAGGTACTTGTTTAATAGGGAATAGGATATTTATCCTAATAGGCTATATTTTTATAGTTTTAGCTGAACTCGCATTGTATAGGTTTTTCGTTCAATCAGAAGTCAACTTATGCTAGTTAAGTATAGCTGGATATGTAGCCGTTATTACCCAAAGTACTACTGAGATCAAACCATGATTTAGGTCCTAAACTGTATTTGATGTGCCCTTTATAATAATTAATAGTTTTCAATAAAGCTATCTTGACAGCCTCCGTGGCGTAGCGGTAGCGGACGCGGCCGCTGCGCAAGGAGGCACGGGTTCGATCCCCGCACAGTGCAAATAATTGTATGCATGAATATGAATATTTGCACTGGTCTGGTCGTGCCTCGGAAAGCACGTTAAGCCGTTGATCCCGGTTGCCATACGAACATCTAGTGGCAGTCGTTACGGGTTGTTGGAGCCCTCAAAAGTCCAACAATTGGTCTAACTGCAATGCTTCGATGTCGCCTTTGGGTTGTGGAGGTCAGACGGCAGTCGCTTCACGGAAAATGTCGAAGTTTAGCCATATCAGCAGTTGGACTGGTAAAGCGGACCCCAGACTCCAAAGCTGAAAAGGCTTCGGATGCGACTGGGATTAACGCTGGGATGATGATGATGAGTTTTCAATAAAGCGATCAATTAAAATTTATCCGCAAACGAGCGAAAAGAATTAAGTACGTAAAGATTGTAGCAAATGGCGTTCAGTAGTTTGTCGATCTCTTAAGTAAAAAAATATATTCTTTTCTTCACAGCTGCACAGAAGAAATCCTTACTTCTTGAGAAAGAGACCATTCAGGAATTGAAAGGAGAACTCCTAGACTACAATGAAGATGTCAAAGAGATGGACGAGATTGTCAAAACTAAGCAAGCTGACCTCAAACTTTCGAAGGGTGCTCGCAGGTATTCTGAAGTTTATTTTTTAACTAGCGGCCGCCAGCGACTTCGTTCGCGTGTAGTTACTTATGCTCCGCTCCTATTGATCGCAGCGTGATGTTATATAGCCTAAAGCCTTCCTGGATTAATGGGCTATCCAACGCAAAAAGAATTTTTCAAATCGGACCAGTAGTTCCTGAGTTTAGTGCGTTCAAACAAACAAACTCTTCAGCTTTATATATTAGTATAGATAAATAAAAAGAAACAAATATGTCACAGGTAGAATTAAAATAACTCAATTCGAAAATCACCAACCGGCTTGACCAGTGTGGTGATCACGCATTCTTTGTAAAGTTTTATCGTCATAATTGGCTATTTGTTATGCTATTATTATGTGCTTATAAATTTTTCACCGCCATATTCCCTACGAGTCCAAGTCGTGGTGGCCTACTGGTTAAAACGCCAGCCTCTCAAGTATGAGTGTGCGGGTTCGATTCCAATTCAGGCAAGTACCTACCAATGTAACTTTTCTAAGCTATTTGTACTTTCTAAGCATATCTTGGACACCAATGACTGATTACAAGGTGATGGATAGCATCTTGAGGAAACCAGGACTTTAAGTCTGAAATCGTCAACCCATATTGAGCTAGTGTGGTGATTATTGATTTCTGAGACCTGTGCCCAACAGTGGGATGATAAAAAGGTTGATGATGATATTCACTACAGTCAGAAAACCATTCGCAATCATCTGCATTTGTGAATATTGACAGCGCGTAAGTATATGTGCGAATAAACTTCTTACTGTATTGAATTGCATAATCTGGTTAACAGAAAGGTAGATCGAATTTGCTCCAATTCTTAACGACATCGTTTTGGTGCTACTTTCTGTGGTACACTAATTAGACCACAACTATTCAATAGATTACTTAATAGACATATTTCTAACTTAATTATAATTATCGAGAATGATGAAATAATCGTTTCCGTGTTGTTCGATCATAACGGCTTTTAAGAAGCCGCCATTTTGAGTTTTGCCTTCGATCATTCTGATGGGTTTTTACCATAGAATATATCCTGCGGGTGCGATTTTATTTGCCGTAGGTAAATGTAAATAAATACGAATTAATACAAAAATAGTTTTAATTACTAAACTATAAAGTTCAATTTAAGAAATAACTTGTAAACATTTTTATAAATTTTTTAATTGTCATCCTCATCAACATCAACCTTTTTTATCATTCCATTGCTGGGCATGGGTTTCCTCTCCTACAGCGGAGGATCGAGCGTAATCACCACGCTTGCTCAATGCGGGTTGCCGATTTCAGACTTAAAGTCCAGGTCTCTTCAATATGCTTTCCTTCACCTTTTAATCAGTCATTGGTGTCCAAGATAAACAAAGAAAGTACATATAACTTAGAAAAGTTACATTGGTACTTGCCTGACCTGGAATCGAATCCGCACACTCACACTTAAGAGGCTGGTGTTTTAACCACTAGGCCACCAATAATTAATAGTGCTAATCATTCTGAAATCAACCTAAATGACGTAGAAATAAAATTAATATTTATTAAACTTGTAATATAGTGGGGATGGGTTGTACTGTGCACGTTTACATAAAGTATAGATAAAGTATGTGTTAGGCTTGACTAATTGCAAAAATACTCAAACTGTTCATTCACTCTTTCCAGATTGTATAAGGCCGTCAACAACATGATAGGCAAGCTGGACGCCGCATTAGCCATGCTAGAAACCAAGGAGAAAGCCCTAAAAACCACATTGGAGCAAACTAAATCCGAACCGCAAAAGGCAAAGGAACAACTGATCCAAATTGATGAACTGATGCATTCCATTAAGAGCCTACAAAAGGTGCCTGATGAGGCCAAGCTGAAGCTGATTCAGGATGTACTTGGCAGGATGGATGATGACTTTGACGGGCAGTTGAAGATTGATGATGTTTTGAAGGTCAGTATTGTGTTTGGTTTCTCAAACGGCAATGAAGAGGGCTATGCTATGGTTTCACTGCGTGATCAAATCAGAAATGACGAGATCCGCTAAAGAACGAAAGTAAGCAACATAGCCTGAAGAATTGCAACACTTTAGTGGCAGTGCGCCGGACACATTGCCCGTAGGACCGATGCCCGGTAGGGCCGACGGGTTCCCGAGTGGTGACCACGCACCGGTATACACAGCGTGGGTAGGCCCCGACAAGGTGGACCGACGACCTGATGAAGTTGTAGTGGAGAGCCTTGGGGGAGGCCTATGTTCAGCAGTGGACGTCTTTCGGCTGAAATGTTGATAGCGATGATTGCATTTGGTTTATTTTTATAACATAATTTAGGCACCAATAGCTTGTTCTCACTCCAGTATGTTTCCTTTTGGTTCTTTCTGACTTTATGCTCAGATCTTTAGAGATTAAATGAATGGATGGGTGGATGTTTGTTACTCAATCACGTAAAACCTAGATGATTTATAACTAGCATTAGCATTTCTGACAATTCAAACGTGCCTGTAACTGGTTTATTTGAAATAAATGATTTGATTTGATTTAAATCGTTTTTTATCCAGTTATTACAACGGGTACTGATAACTACATATTGGCAATTAAGTATATAGCCTTCCCCAATATTTCGAAAATGTTGTGAGTAGTATATTTGTTAAGTTTAAATATAAGATAACACTGTTTATCAAATAATAATAATTATGCTTAATATACTACTGTTTGTAGTGCAGGCTAATTAATGTCACAAATAAACGGCTGAACGGGTACTAACAGATATTAACTTCATTAGTATTTTGAAGGTTGATGTTTGTAAGATTTTTTTTTTTTTTTTATTAGTTATAAACTAGTGCTTGACTGCAATCCCGCCTGATGGTAAGCAGTGATGCAATCGTTGATGGTAAAACGCACTAGCTTATTAAGCCTATTCACTCAAAAAAACTGAGTGAATAGGAAGGAAGACGGCAGTTGAGCGAGGTGATGCAATGTTTAACCCAACAACACGACCAACGATGCTGCGCCAGAGGATGATCTGGAGACCCTCCACGACCAAACTCCCGACACAACAACATTAAGCACATCGTACCCGGTACACATCGCAACACAACTGCTCAGACCCGTCCTCCGTACGGCTTCACCAGACATCATGCCGGAACACGACGAATCGCTTGGCGGCAAGACTTTGTTTGGTGGGTGGTAACTTATGCCGGCGGCTGATGTTGTTGCCTACCACCGAGGAGATATTTATGTAGTATCTTGATTAAAACAAAGTTCATGCTTTTAATTCCAAGTAAAAGTACATCAAGAACATGTGCTCAAATTACTTCGGTTAATTGCTTGTTGGAAAGAAATGTGTTTCAATTCGTGAAATATTTAATTATATTTTTGGTAAAAAAAATAAATGTAGCTCTGCCTGTATTCATATCTTTTCTATGTAAATACATTATTTCTAATCAGCATGTATGAACACGGTGCAAGAAACGACTTGAGTAACAAACAGTAAACATTGTCCTCAAGGCCAGTGTCAACTTTCCACCACGATGAGAAACACGTGACCTACCGTATCAAATACCCCGCGAGTGATTTATGAACGCGATAACACAATGTGACCTCTTTCTGCACAGAGAGCAATACTTCCGTGTTATCGCTAGTTTAATAATAATCTTCAAGGTCAACGTAACAAAATAATATGCATTAACTCCTTTTTTTTTAAATAAGATCTTGACATTTCTGGTTCGACGTGATTCTTACCTGTGCTTACAAAAAAAAAACTGTTCGTAGTTATGTAATGTTTTAGTTATGGAGATTGTTAATATTGCTTAATTTTGTATGTTTTTTTTTATAATCTTCTCGAACCTTCCAGACTATGTTTCAAAGTAAACTGTTTTTGTTGGTTTAAAATTAGACTGTGAAAAGGAGGAAATCCTTTTATCACTATTCCTTGAATTAGAGTGGATTAAACAAAGCAGACATACTTCTGTATATGATAGCAAACAATGTAATAACATTGTTTGACTTATAAAAATGTGGTAAGGTCAGAGCATCTGTAACGATCAATGACCTCATGACAAATTAGCATGTAGGTAGTTATTTTAGTTGAGATATTTTCTTTGTGAATGGCATCTTGTCAGTCTGAATAATGGAGTTATTACAATATTTATTTGTATTCTTATGTTTATGTTTGTATACAACAGAAGAATAGGATTGCTTTTCACCAGCCAGTTGTGGAAAATTAGTTAATAAATAAAAATGTTCTCTTTATGTGTATAATTCACATTACTGACATAGCTTGTGGATTTCTAGATATTATTATGCTGAAAATTAAGCAGTCACAGTAAAAAAAAAGAAATAAGTACATACATATGTGTGTAAAGTAACATTATGCAAACTTAAACTACTCTGGGGCCAAAGATACACCTTGATTTTCTTTTATTTTTGTTAGGCCACATTGTTTCCCATTACTGGGCCAAGACCTTCCCTTTTCCCTTCTAAACCTGTGATATCTCTAGTCATGTTGGTCTTGCAAATTTACTTAAGAAGTATATTTTCCATGCTCACACAAAAACACCATCATAATATGTACTACCTACTTATCAAAAAAATACACTTAAATAATATTCGCTTTCCCACGTTTCAGATGCTCGAAATAATAGGAAACGAAAACGTGAACCTGTCAGAAAAGCAGATGGCTGAGCTGATCGAGTTACTGGATAAGGAAGAGATACTGGAAGTCGAAAGCAAGATACAGAAGGCGCTTGATAAGGCGGCTATGGCTGCAAAGGAACACGATAAGCCTACCGTCTCCGAGGGGAAGGTAATGTATTGAAGCCGTAGTATTAATCTAGGCGCGGAACAACGAAACCCGTCCTTGAGAACTGTAGTAGACCATACCAATACCTAGTAGGGAAAAGCCGCACTCGTGAGGTATTAAAATTAGAATAATTATTATTAAAAAAAAACACATTTTGCTATCCAAGTCTACTTACTTATCTTTATTCCGGTTATCTCTTAATATCCGATTAGTTTATCAAACTTTGTGGACGGTGGTTAGTAAAGCCATTCAGAGATATCCTATAATATGGTATTTAATTAGTTATGGTGAAATCCTCGATCTGGAAATTTGATTTTCTTCATCATCATCACCATCATCAACCTTTTAATCGTCCCACTGCTGGGTACAGGTTTCCTCTTATACAGAGAAGGATTAAGCGTATTCACCACGCTTGCTCTCTCTCTTATTTTCTTATCTCCACCATACTTGTCAGTCAAGGCACCATTCAAACTCATCAAACTTTATCGCAGTCAGTTGTTCAGAATGTGTTAAGAAAAGTCAATAATCTGATGTTTGGTTTTATGTCACACAAGGTCATATAAAATTCAAATAACCATATATTCTATCTATTTATAATTATATTCCAAACTGTCTTATGCTATCTCCGTTTAATTTGCTACTGAAAACATATGATCGCATATGCGAGAACATTATGATGAGTATAATGAATAAATTAGTATACGGCGTTTATCATTTCTCGGGACCCTGGGGGCGTTGGATTTCTTACGCCAACTCGCAACAGACCGGTTAGATGCTTTCAATGAAACGAGGCACCAAGCGGAGAGGGCTATGCTTGGGGTTTCACTGCGCGATCGAATCAGGAATGAGGAGATCCGCAGAAGAACGAGAGTAACCGACATAGCCCGAAGAATTGCAACACTAAAGTGACAGTGGGCTGGACACATTGCCCGTAGGACCGATGCCCGATGGGGCGGACGGGTTCTCGAGTGGCAACCACGCACCGCAAGACGTAGCGTGGGTAGGCCCCCGACAAGGTGGACCAACGACCTGGTGAAGGTCGCGGGAAACCGCTGGATGCGGGAGGGGCAGGACCGGTCGTCGTGGAGAACCTTGGGGGAGGCTTATGTCCAGCAGTGGACGTCTTTCGGCTGAAATGATGATGATGAGGCACCAAGCGACGATTATCTATTTATATACTATAACTTATATACATATATTGTTACAGAGTTTATTCGACATAATACGAGAAGCACAGAAGAGACGGGAAATGAAGAGAGCCGCGGAACAAGCAGCTATTGCCAAGAGCGAAGGTATCGTCACCAAAACCGAGGAAAGCAGTAAACGGCCCCAGAGCCACTGAGTAACTTAGTTTTACTTAGTCAATGTGTAAATAACTCTGCTAGTGGACTGTTCATAATTATGTTAATGCCTTCATGCTGGTTTAGGTGACGATAAATTAGCAAAGATGGCCTTTAGCGTTTGTAATTAAGTAAGATGCGTTTGGATACGTGCAACATATTATACAATTTTTACGTGATAAGTGGTCGTGGTTCACGGTCGCGTTTTGATTACACAGCGGAGTTGCACCGTCCCGAAGCGTATTGCATAGCTGTTGTACTAGAGTAACGACATACATATTTATGTAGAAGAAATAAAATATTATTTATCTAATGAATGTGTTACCCTAATGACAATAAGCATTTTGTAACATGTAATCAATCACTCATGAATATGTAAATAACGTTTTACTTTAAAATATATGTTATTATTATACCCAAACTTTCCCTACCATACAAAGTTCTTTATTTGAATTTCGACTTTTTATTTATTCCTGGTTCTTTTAGTTTCTCATAATATGTATTACGTTGATGCATTTCTGTGATCACTATTCAGTTTTAAGTTTTATTTTAGTTTACTATAGTGGTTATATGAAAAAATATGTTGCGCACAAATTGCAGAGCAGTGCTTTAACAATTACTTCTTTTCAATTATGAATTGAAACGAATGGATATTATATTACTGATACTGCTTAACATTTCCTTAGATACCTGATTAATATAAAATTGAATGTGTATATTATGTATATTTGCTGGTAATGAAGAGTACTGTACAACAGTTGACAAATAAAGGTATATTTGGTTAGCTTACAGCATTATGTTCACTTATTTATGTTTAATAACAAGTATTGAGAACAATGAAAGCACGTAATAAGTAAATGATAACAACTGTTTCATATAAAATCAATTGACAACTGCATCTGCCATAAGCAGATAATGAAGCAAAAGTTTAAATACATAGGTATTCCTTCATAAGATAATCTTTATCTAGATATTGTTTATCCATTTTAATTGCCTTACCAACAGTATTGGTAACATTTTTTCTTTCCAACAAGTCATTTGATGTACCGAGAAATAAAGTTTTAAAGAGTAAGAGAATAAAGAGATCGGTAAAAATGGTTTTGTTTCATTTGCAATGTTGCTCTTGAGCGACCTTCGAAGATATTAGTTAGGTACCAACTAACGCCGCTTTGCCATATTAATCTAATTGAGCATGATGTGAAACGTTCCAATGCACGGAAAAAGGTATCGCACCTGTATTCCCTGCACCGTAAGATCCTCTGAACTAAATTCATCAAGAATATTTTACTCTTTGGACTCTTGAGTGAGTACTCTTAACCCTGAAGTAAAACTACTTGATTAATGAGATCCGAGAATTATTAATAACCATTTTTAAATTTGCCGCCTCTAGGTGGCGTGAAAGTCGAACTTCCGGTTTCAAATACTGGATGCTCATTGGACAGAATTTTAAATCCACGTACCAGATTAGCCAATAGTTATATTTCGACGAATCACAAGGTGTATGTAATGTACTCACGGGCTGCCAGGCCGCCATCTTTAATGATTTTGAAAAGCGAAGCTACGTGATTGGTCAATAACAAGACGTCACTCTAATCTTTTGACGGAGTTGCGCAAAATAAAATAATTTTGCGTGACTCTCACTCACTCATTGCGGCTGCCATGTTTTTTTTCATGTGGGGTGTGTGTGTATTGATATAACATGATAGTTTAACCCCGTATAAACTGTTACAGGTGAGTAATTTCTATTAAATTTAATTGTTTTCATGTATCAATGCGGAAGTTGGTTCATGGCGCGTCCTTAGTGAAAGTGCATCATGTAACACTCAACACTGTCGCCTTGTGAAATTGCATCGTATCGTAGAATGAGTATGACTCAGATCAAAACGGTGATAAAAGATTTGATGTACTGCATGTGAAATTACTCTTTGTTGGTGTGTAGTAAAAAAATGTACGAGTGACGTTGCGAATGCGAGGAGGCTTCGTCAACGCTCACCCTCACTCGGGTGACGTTTTCGCGCCATCGACCCATTTAGCACGGCGGGGCGGGCATGGCATACCAAATTCTTTGTGCTTATTTTTCTAAATCTCAACGACCTTTGTATTAAAATATTGAATTATAGTAAAATTTACCGTTTTATTTTGCAGAAATAAGGGGTGCACATAGTGCGTCATTTGTTGTTAGCTAGTGACAATGCGATTGCAAAAAAATTGAAGCAAGCGCTGCATTAGGAAAAAAAACTGACCCACTAGCAAAGAATAGGCCAAAGAAATTAAGGATGTATTAGTAACGGAGGAATTAAAGGATCGATTTATATCACACGGCCCACGGCGATTGTAAAATGGACTCACGATTATTATACAAGATGATGGTGTTTGATAACGGCAGACACTATCAAGGACAGGATGCGTAAGCATAAGAGAGAGAGCCAGGCGTTTGCCTGCTGGCCTGCCACATCGAGAGAACTTCATCAAACTCCACACTCCATCATCTGATACCCACACGTTTGTTACAAGGTAAGTCGCTCCAACAGTTTCACCTTACCCTCATATCATTACTTAATTATATGTAAATACATTTTGTAAAGTCACTATCATGTTTTGTTCAGTCAAAGGCAACACAATTGTATTTACCAAGATATCAATTACTTCACTCCTTGCTCTGTGGTTATCAAAACCAAGTAAATAGTGTTAGAAGAGTTTTCTAATCACTGTCATTAAGTATCTTGGCATAACTTGTTGAGTAAATTAATTAACAGTAGGCTATTAAACACCATTAGAACCTAATGAGTAATTAAGAAATAGTGGTTTGCCAACTTATTTATGATCAGATCAGTAAGAACTAATCAGTGTTTTTTCGACTGTCAAGAGGAAATGCAGTGCTCAATAACATTGGAAAGTGACCATAACAGTGGGAATGTAAAAATGAAGACAATTAACAATTATAAGAATCCTTACACAAAGGTCGGTTTTGCATCTATTCCAATGGTTATATGTTATTTTTATAGGCAACATGATATTATTTATGTTTGTCTGGTTATTTGTGTATCCCAAATGTATTTTTTATTATTTTCCTTGTGGGAGTGAGTAGATTGTGTTTTAGTTATGTGTTGCCTGATCCTACAGGTCCAGGAAGTTTCCTCATTAATGATTGTTGCCTATGAAAGCACCGCGCACCTACTGTATTTTTTATGTCCCCCTTGGTTTGCACTCTAGTTTAGGAGCATTACTGCATTCTTCCTTTGTTCCATTGTTAAAAGCTACTTGTATTAATTATTTGCATTTTCATTGTATGCACATATTTTATATAAGTAACATTTACTTTTTGAGTGTATCTGCAAGACATATATTTTATTGTTTTTTTTTTATCATGCTACCAACTACATAATGTGTTTGTGATTTTTTCTGTCTATTTTTTATTTGTTTATACATTTTTATTTTTGTTTTCAATTTGTTTACTTTTCATTCTGTAGTGAGGCTGGTGTTACTGTCATTCAGTAGTTTTTTTTTTTTTTCAATAACTTATTTACTGTAACTGCTACACATGCCTACATCCAAGAATTAAAATGAATACTTCAAATAGTAATGAGTTAGTTAATCATACCTCTTCTCTACCCTTGAAAATTTGTTTGCAGAAAATACCAAATTTTTAAGAAAATAGTGCTTGTGTGTCAATATATATTTTTTTTCATTTACCTACTTTAATGACTGAGAGAGAGGTTTCTTCAGTGGAACAATACAGGATAACTAGATTAGATGATTGATATCGACGCTTGAAAGGCAATCATATCTAAGCGACAAAAATTCGTAAATTGAGTTATATACACCATTTGAACCGCCAGATCTTTCTGCGTCGTTTGGTGTATATAACTCAATTTACGGATTTTTGTCGCTTAGATATGATTGCCTTTCAAGCGTCGATATACATATAAGGCAATACATTATAAACTTTGAAAAACAACTTTACATTTTCTTAAATACTGAACCCAACACGCACAATATATGAGGTAGTTAAAATTATAAATAATGTGCTGCTATAAGACTAAATAAGTTTTAGTAGATAAATAGTTGCTTCACACCAATTTAAGCTGGAAAATATTCTATAAAATGGAGAATGCTGTTTTACGTCTGTTCTGCATTGAATTCTCCCCAGCAAATCTTTACAATCTATATAAGCTATCTTAAACAAATAAACCATTTTCTGGAGCTTTTCTTCTAGACTCTAGAAGTTGTATGCACTTTATGCTCTAGAATCTAGAGCATAAAGTGCATACAACTTGTATGTACTTTATATTGTAACTGAACGGGTATTATACCTGTTCAGTTAAATCTTGTATTGACAGCAGGGCTTAGACAGACTGGTAACTTTTTAGCTATCAGTGTGTGGTCTCTTGACCACATAAATGCATGTGATGCAGTTACACTGCTATAGGTAGTAAACTAGATATTATCACCATTATCTTTATAATATGTTGGTAGTAGTAGCCAAATCTGGTACATTGTAATTTGGATGTTTTTGTGACAATATTGTATTGATTACTTTCAGGAACCTAATCTTGACAACATTGTTGATGAGCTGTGCACACGACTCCAGGACATAAAAGATCAAGAAGGTGCGTCACGAGTAGGCATGCCAACGTGTTCTGTAGAAGAAACTGAGGCTGTTCGTCGATATTACGCTGCGTTTCCGGCTTTAAAAAAAGGTCGAGAGTCGCCGCTACCGTATTATCTCCCACCGCCGGCGTGGTGTCGCAAATCAGAGCCAGATTCCAATATCAAAATGCAAAGCGAGTTGTCAGTGTCTAAAGATTGGAATACTAAAAACAAGAAACTAACTTCAGGGAAAGAGCGACGTAATTCATACCACGGTCAGAAGAAAAACAACAAGAAACGTTGCAACAGCTACAGTAAATCTTTTGACAACAAAGAGATTCTGCCTGAGTGGGTAACACACGAAGGTGTTTGGGATATGGAAACACAAGATCCAGTGAAGGAGTTCATCAAAGCCATAGCATTAGACGAGGGTTACGGCACGTGCGAGAACACCGTCACAGACGAGATCAAAGTAATAACAGACGGTACTATTAGAGCCAACGAAATCATGGTGCCTGACTGGGACGATAGCCTCGACCTCGACGGAGGGTGGGTCATCACCGAGGACCTCAACCCACGGGTGCGCACGCCTACGGAAGAGGAACTGTACGCTAAGTTCGAGGCAAAGTTCGATCGTAGTATCGAAGCTCTGTGGTCTAAAGACCAAAACACACCTGACGATGAGTACCAGGACCTTCCGATAGACTTCCAAGATCTACTGTCATCTCCCTCCGACCGTCTGTTTGCCAATCCGTCCGCCGAGAAGTGCAGTCTTATATCCCTCACTGAGAGCATATGGTCCACTGACGCTGCAGACTTTCCGCCTCCGCTCGACCGCGGAGACTCGCCCTCACGCATTGCTGATGCTCTGCATGACCGCTTTCGGCCGCTCAGCCTGACTGATGTGGTCGAGCCAGAGCCGCGCGAGGCCGAGTCATTCGCTCTGTATGAAGGCGACGATATTTACGACGCTTTATCTACAGTCGCCAAATCAATGCGCTCCTTCACGGCCATCAATCATAGCCGCGACCATAGCGGCTTCGTCGAGGTGCCCCCGCGCCGCGGCCGCGCCTGCGTTGCCCGACCTGCGCCCGCTTGTGAGCCGACCCCGCGACCGCAATCCCGCCCGCGCGAGGATCTCCTCAGCGCCGCGCGCACGCATTTCCGCCCCATCCGTCGCGACACTGAGACCGAGCCACCGCGCTACGCCGACGGCGACACCTTCGACATCTGCGGCGACCACGAAATCGTCGAGTTTCGCCGCAGTGACTCGGGTGGGCTATACCTAGGCGCGGGGACAGAGCGGTACCTCGAATACCACTCGGTCGGCAGCATTGATTACGGCCGCCTCAACCTCACCCCGGCACAGCGCTGCCCCGACCTTGACGAGCTGGGCCTGCGTCTGCACTTTCCGCTGCGCCAGTGCAACGCCAGCGTGCAGACTGACGAGCCGCCAACCAGCACACCCGCCGCCGCTGCTGCTGCCGCCTGGGCGCCTTGCGAAGAGTGCGGCCGCGCCGCCAAGAAGATGCGCCCCAGTGCGGCGCGCTCTATCTGGAGCGAGACTGCCTGCAGCACGTGCGCGCCCGCGCTGCCTCCGCCCGCCGCCGGAGCCGCCGCCGCGCCGCCTCCCGATGAGCTGTCGCGCGAGTGGGAGGAGCTGCTCTCCGACATCAGCGCGGCGCACGCACAGTACGCGTGTGGCGAGGCGCCGGACGAAGGCCGCGGCGACCGCAAGCGGCGGCACAGCGCGGCGCTGCGTTGCACGGCGCAGTGCACACACCCGCACGCGCGCTTCCTGCAGTGCTGCACGCTGGCGCTCGACCGGCCGCTCACGCGCTAGGGGCCGCGGCCCACCGCACAGTACTGCACGCTAGCACTCGACCGGCCGCTCAAGCGCTAGGGGCCGCGGCCCACCGCACAGTGCTGCACGCTGGCGCTCGACCGGCCGCTCACGCGCTAGGGGCCGCGGCCCACCGCACAGTGCTGCGAGCAGCCTGACTGCAGCCGACATGTTGTCTGCAGTCGGGCTGCACTCGGCACCACAGCGCGCCTGCTACCGCAACTTGGAGCTCACCGTGCGGCTCCTTCGGCGGGAGGTCTTAGTGTTGATCGTTTCCTTTCCTGATCCATCGCCCGATCTGTATATACTGCCCCTTTTTCTTCGAGCGTGTTATTGTTTGTATCTCGAAATTGAGAATCGCAACTTTTCAAAATCGAAAACGACGTGCCGCCGTGAATCGGTCTCGAGATGGCTCGATTGCTCTTTCAAGTGGCATTAGAATGAAAAAGTTAGCAATAATAATAATAGGATTAATTAGCGAAGCCTTAAAACGTTACTTTCTCCGAGTGTGTAGGGTTGTTGAGGTACAAAGTGGAAGGCTAGAAGTGCTAACATATCTTATGATTGTAGATATTGATGGGAAGGAAGGAGTTAAAATGTAACGTTAATTTTAGTTCAATGTTTTCTTTGTAGAGATTTCATATTGATGTAGGAATGTTTGATGGAATGCTCTCGCTTCATAGTCGATACTCGACGAAAATTGATTAATGTGCGAAAGTGTTCGGTATTGTGCGTTATTGTTAAGTAATGACCTTGAAGTAATAAGCAGCATTTCTGCATCTTTATATAATTATTCATTTTAAAATGATTTGTTGAGAAAATATATATTTTATTTGTTTTAGTTCAAAATTACATATTAACGCAAAACGAGACGACAGCATTCCATAGCAAACATGATAGGACGATTCTAATATAATTCTTACAATAATATCGTCCCGACTTGTTTAGTAATTTGTTAATATAAAATATAAGTAGAGCAGGTATTTTTGTTAGTACTTTTCGTTCACGTTTCCAAGCGATTTAAATTCATTCAAAATTTTATATCATAAATTGTTCTGTTTTCTTTTGCAACGTTTTTGAACGCGAACCTTAATGTAAGGAGGTGGTTAGACGCATCTCCCGATGTCCAGCAGTGGGTACGCCTTTCGGCCGTTGTTCGCGAAAGATGTACCCACAGTTGAGATTTTCCAAGCCGAACATGTCGAGATGCGGCTTTATGTCCGAGGTTCGATCAATATCGGAAGCGGACACTATGGTTTGTCCACGTTGAGTAAGTTTTACACGCGGCGATTTTATTGATTTGCCGCATTATATAATGTAGGGTGGCGAACGCGTTGTGGGTTAGTGTTCATTCTTGATACCGCGATGGCCCGCAGCGTTCTGCCGGATAGTGGTTATTCGAGGTGTTAGCAGTTTTGTATGAAGCTGGACAATGTTAGTGGGGGGCCGAAGCCCCTAGTGTCTTCGGATACGATGAACTCTGTGTCGTGCTCTTCTTTGATATATGCCGGCCGACGCTGTTCACCGTTTTTGGACGCACATTTTCGTTTCGAAAATGGTTGTTTAACTTTTATAAAATGTATCGGCATGCCTTGCGTTACATGATGGCGGCACAACGAAACGATGAGCAGCGATGACCATCAATTGTAAAATAATTTACAGCTCCAAGTATGGATTGTAACAGTTCATATAGGCGTAACTGTTATTATAGTTCATAAACATAAGAATTGTATATGTTATATTTTCGTATATTTTCATTTTACACGGGGTTGGCGCGACGTGTTAGACGTCGCGCCACGTGTACAGCGCAGTAGGACAGTCGCATCGCCATGTAGCGTCGAACTTCCACACTCGCCCTGTACACTCACCGCCAACTTATATTTATTTCATTTGAAAGCCTTGCCTAGTTACAATTTCATATAAAACTTTAATATTCGTGCATACTTTTCTATTTTATGTGTCGTGTTTTATATATTTATTTTTATGTAGTGTTATTTACTTCTGTTTGTAATAACTGAAAACGGAAAATGTAAAAAAAAATGTCATTGCAAAATTTACATCAGGAAGGCTGCTATCCTTGTATATATTTAGTATATTGTGAATTTAATGTATAGTCATTTTCAGTTCTTTTAAATGATGTTTCATTATATGTTCGCTAATTCTTTTGTCAATTTCCTTATCTGAAATATTTGCTGTTTATGTTCATGTGGGTAGACAAGTATATCGGTTTACGCTTCTTACAATCTTTCAGATATTGAAATGTTCATGTACTGTCTAAAGCTATGTTATTAGAGTGGTTGGGTATTTTTAAAATCATTCAACTAATTAATTCACATTCATTTTCTCGTGTCACGTAATGTATTTAATTTTTTCTGTCATAAGTTCATATTATATTGTACTTATTCCATTAACGATATTCGCTAAAGGATACCTCGATAAAAAATATTAGAAAAAGCAAAAAAAAAAAAAAACACTACATTCAAGGTCGCATATAATATTATGTTTGATTAGATAATAATCTAATGTAATGTGCCTATGCACACTTGATCGACTTTATCCAGAACAGCAGTGGATAATAATTTAACAACAAATGTTAAAGGACTGTTTTGAACATTTGGTGGTAAACAAAAGGAGTTTGCAACGGTATTCAGTTTCGGGGACTTTCACAATCAATAAAGTTATGCGACACGCCACACGCCACACCTATGCAAACTCCTTAGATATTACATGGGACGTGAATAAAACTGTCGAGACCACAGTCATTATATTACACCTGTCCTTTGCTCCATCGTATGATGGGCTTATCAACGTCCCATTTTATACCTGGCCCTCAGTCACTTGCGCCAGCTTATTACATTATTGAGAAGTTGGCGCTAGTAGATCTATAGGTGGTGTACCGGTCCCCGAAAATCACAATTTATAACGCGCCACGTGATCGTGCTTGTAAGTGGCGTTGTCGTAATAATAATATTATGTATCTAATTGGTGTTTCACCTTTTTCTGTCAGCAAATAATCAATATTTGTTCTATGCAATTTCTTATTGGGAGCAACCTTTTTTTTTTCTGTATAAATGTATTTTGGCCACGTAGCAAATCAGCACTTTAAAAAAAAATTGCAAATCATTTTGCAATTTAGACAAAAATTTCAAATTCTATAATGCTCTCCCGCCAGGGACAAGTGGGCTTGTAACCGATAGCTAATGAGTGGCCTTGGTTACATGCATATTTGTTTACGTTTCATATCAATTAATATCATTTTATTTTCTCTTGAAAATTCGTAAAATCATTATAGATTTAAAAATATATCTTATAGGCCGGAGTAGGAGCAGTACGAAAGGGATATCACATATTATATTATATTGGTCGTCTAACTGCACCGCAAAACGAATGCCTATTAAAATTTTACACAACTTAATAACATTTTGCTGTTTTTGTCACGGATGAGGATATTTTAAATTTACTAACTTTTCGAAAATTTGCACCTTTTGCAAATAAGTAGGTACCTATATCAAAAATAAACTGCTAGGTATAGCATAAATGTATTAATGAGCTTTTGAATTAGATTGTACCAAATTATACCTATTTGGAAATTGTTATTCATTTAAAAGTGGTTATCCCTGAAAATAGTTACCATTTTCATAATTACGTTAGGTTGTGCTCGCTACTCTGGTATTTGCCACTTGTGGGGAAGAAAATAAAAATAAACGATCGATCCACATTTGAGTTTTTTATTTCCCTAATTTGGCCCCCGGTATTTTAATACTAGAAGAAAATAAATACGAAACTCAACTTTTTGGGTGTTCTGTAAACATGTTACCTCAGCGGGTAAAAAGTCTCTTAGATTTAAAAATTAGAATAACAATAAAATAGTGGGCGAAGTTGTCGCTCCACTCAAAAGCCAAACTTGAGTATAGCTTGTCTCCGTCTTTTTCGCGCTCGCTAGCGCAAACGAGAGGGCGCTATACAAAAACCACGGTTTACACTTTCATCCATTGAAATGCACGCGGTGCTTCGTTGCGAGTGAGACGCCGGTTCAAAATAACAGTGAACCGTCCGGTCTTATCGAAATAAAATATAACTCAAAAGTAAACGGACGTTACAGTGATACGGACTGATTTCACGTGTGATATTGTGTTTTGGACGCTGTTAGTGTTTGAACTGTTTTAATCAACGTCTGTTATTTTTTGTTTTCGGAGAAAGGTAAGTTCTTTTATTTTTCCAGTAAACTTGAATGGATCAGCTCCCGCACTAACTTCTTTCATTGAGATATTTCTTAGAAATATTTGAGAAACATTTGTTTTAGATTACGTCAAGTAGGTACCTATGTGGGTACCTAAATTCTGACCACCGACACTAACTTTGAAGAGCTAGCATTTATAACTAATTTTAATAGACGTTTCTACAGTTATAAGCAAAAAGTAAGTCTTCTCATTTTGGATAAGTAGTGTATTTTAATGGGTCCACAAAGACTTATAAAAAACTAATACAAGAAATCTGTACCAAACCGTTAGGTGTCCGTGATGACTATTTTTTGTAACATAGAAACAAGAAAGTCTGGTCATAAAACACTATTTACGACTGAGCTTACAAGCTTACCTACCGACAGCTCTGACATCTTCATATTCCAAACAAGGAATCTTGAACTGAAAATTACGGTTACAAACGAATCTAATCAGTTTTACGTGCGGTAAGGTTACCAAAATATCTATGAATTTACAATAAGATTGCTAAATAGTAGAATCCAAGACAACTTTCAGAACGCTATGTACATTATAATTATATACATATATTCCGAATTTGGCAATTTCTGTTTGTTTAATTTTGTTTTACTAAAGTTGTGAGAGCATTTTAGCCGAGACTCAAGTTTAGAAAGCGATTTCTAGAATGGACATTACCATTTGTTAGGATTAGGAACAAAGTTCTTAACACTGAGCAAACCGATATAGGTAGATTACGGTAATTACGATCATCTTGATTAGGACTATTATCTATACCTAGATATTATTGGGTAAGTATATTGGAGGCCATGATGCTTTTTGAGGGTCGCAGAGCCAACAGAGTATATCAGGGAGTACTGTAGCAGATAGATAGTCGCTACAATACAACAATGGATGGTCCAACTATTGACGACCTTCCGCGAAAGGGTTCACTTAAGTAAATCACACCAGAGTCACACAAGGATTTCGGAAGAGAAAGAGCGTGGGTCCTGACCGCCTATAAGCAAATTAGAACTATCTAACTAGGATCTAGATTAATAACAATTCAATAGCTGGCTGATGGTTAAACAATCTTATTATTCTTATTACTTAAATCCTTTTCTTAGCCCTTATTCTCAGACCATCTCTGATGCATTTTGGCCACTCGAGGGATATGTTTAACATCGCAAAACTAGTGTTAGTGTGTCAAATTGGTCATATTTTGGCATAAATTGCCGCCTGATGTATGCAGATAGGTATCTCAAATTGTTCATATTTTATTGCACCTATAACATGCAATTGAAGTGAATTACCAACCAACTTGTTCGCAACTATGTAAGTTCGCTAATTTATAAGATGGTATGCATTTTGTTGCCAAACGAGTTGAGATTGAATACAATGTGTTTCATAGTTAGAATGTCGAAATATTGATACCAAAAATGGATTATATACATATGGATATGTTACATGTATCTGACAATATAAAGTGCATGCAGGTGGGAGGCGAGTTTAAAATTGATTTAGAAACCTACATACCTACCTAACTAGAGTTTGATGAAAACTATAGGATGTTGTGATAAAAACTTGGGTTTTTGTTTTTGTGGTTAGGTACTCATTTGTTTCCACTTAGAAAACTAACTGCCTGCCCATCCTTTTTTTCGCTCTCTGGTTTTGGCGACACGAAGCTTTTCCACGATTTCCGTCTCTCAAAGCAACAACATGTTAGTTTTCTTCTGCGCGTCAATAACTAAAAGCCCGGATGTAATATCGTCAGCACCTATTATCTTACTACTAAAACTACCAACCTATCTTAACTAAAGGAAAAACTTCTATCTTTGTTCATTGATTATTTCCTCCTGTCCCACCAAATCTTCCGCGGTCACGCTATATGAACAAACAAAGCTTGCTGAGGAGAGCCATATAGCAGCCAGTGTTATTAGCAGAGTGAGATCGCGAGATAGCCACAATAGTCCTAAAGGCGTTATCGTCTGCCCACGCCCTGTCCCCGGTAATTACCGGGCCACTGGCCCATTGTCCACACTATATAATAAACAGCGATGTAACCGCCCTACATGTTATTTAAGATCCGAGGTATGATATCGATGTTGTTTCTTTCGATTCATGATAGACTAACCACTGTGAGGGGGACGACCTGCCTTTGGGAATGGGCAAGTGTCTGTGTAAATTGATAACACCGCCGGTTTATTTTTGGAAATAATGTATATCTCAGGCTCGAGCACGATGTGTTCCGTAGTACACTATCTATAAAATTCACGTCTGTGGTGTCATAATTAAGTGAAAATTTCAACTGTAGCTATGAGATAAAGCCTAATGACAGACATACTTTGGAGTAGGTATGTAACCTTTGGACACGGAACCCTAAAAACTGAATCCTTACCATCCTTTAAAAAGGATAGCTCTATGTTTAAGTAAGTGTTGCCTACACTTACATACTTTTTTGTTTTCGGGGGGAAAACTTCAAAAGGCATTAGACCTCTGGGGACCGAGGTCGGGTAGTGTGGGATTTTTATCCTTACTAAACCCACCCCGGTGATCACCATCCGCACATAGGATTGGTCCCGGTTACTCTTAAAAGACCAATTCCGAAACCGCCCCTGCAAAACGCGAAGCGTAGGCTAAGTTTCGGCATTAGCTGAGTTGGCGTTTCTTTTCGATTCATATACATCGCATTACTTGCCCATTCATGAGTTTTAATAAACACAACTTCTACTAAATGTACGACAACAATAGTAATAGGTAGGTATGAATATATGCATGAAATTGTATGATTACTTTTGCATAACTGCAACTTTCGTAAGCAAAACTATTTTGCACACAAACAGTACCTAATTTCGTAACCGCGATCCATTTTCCTGTCAATAAAACTACCTATCTGTGATCAACATTGTAGCGACACCTCTTTGTTTTGTTGGTTATCTAAACATCTCCAGTCGAACAAAAGATATACTTGTGTAAGACCGGTAAGAGGATCGTGTTTTGGGCATTATGCGTTCTTCTTGACCTCCAAGGTATCCTTTCACTACTGAGATTAGTCGGTTACGTCACTTGAGGACCAGATTTATGATCATGTTTCATGGTACTAATACTCCTTAAGAGGTTTAGGTAATTGGTTCTTTGTAACGACTTTACGAGTGTTAAATGGCTTACTATCCTGCTGTTAGGGGCCAATAAATATTGACGGATTGTATTTCACGATGTTCTGCTTATTACGTAAACCTCTTTGTCCAAAAACAGTACGCTATCAGGTTACCGATATGGCTGAACCAAACTTGTGGTAAACTTGTTAAATGTTTATTATTTCTCTAGTTGCTCTACGATGTTTTGAGTTACTGTTTGTGGTTTGCAAGATCATCCATTTTAAAAGGTAGGTACCTATACCTGCCTACTTTTTAGGTACCAGCCTATGTTTCCGGCTACCTTTTCTTTAATATCTGTGGAGGAGATGAGATTAGTTCCTACACTACCTACTTAACAAAAGCTTAACACACGCATAAAATAAAATATATATTATACATACATGTATATGATTATGCTTTGAAGACAATTAGGTAAGTTACATTCATTCCTATCAGTATTTACTTGATGATATAACTATATCTAGGTACTATGTATTTAAAAAATAAACAATGGATATATTATTGGATGAGGTGGACTCCAGAGCTGCTAAGGAACAAGCATTGATGTTCTAAACAGTGACATAGATCAGCTGCATTGGCACGTACAACCGTTGTACAAATTTGCAGTCTTGTCCTACTGATCGCTCGCCTTGAATTTCCTTATGAACGAATTTCCAGTGGCTTTTGATACAACATTCAAGTACCTATAAGTAAAACTATGATTAACCATAATTACCATCGAGATAAATTAATTCTAACTAAGTATGTATACTTACCACCTCTACCGCCACACAAACTCACTCACTCACTTCACTTCTGCTTCTACTGTTCTAGATAGTACCTATTTACCTACCTATTTTTTCCATCGTATTCGGCCAATATCTTCGAGAATGTTGGTCTATTTCAGCTCGATCACCAAAATTGCGTCACATATTTTTTTCCAGTCACTTAAATCGATACCTGCCTACCAGATAATATCTAAGCGTTACAGTTGCACAAGAAATCATCTGCTGAAACGAAAAGGTATCGCCTGTCGGGTGTCTTGATTGAAATTTCATGCGCTAGCTGGCCTAAGAAAAATATCTTTATCAGCGTTCATATTTTATCATTTTCTCCAGCAAAACTTCTATTAACTTGTGTATCTGGGTAACTGTTCCTTTTTGTGATGATGACTCATATTGTATTTCCTTTGAAGAAACGTAACGTTGCAATAAGTAGATTACCTAGGTTCCTATAATAGGTAGGTATTTTTCTAACTAAAGCTAGTCTGAGAAAGATAAAAATATCGGTCCAAGATTTTGCAGAAACACATCAATTCTGTTATTATGAGACTTAGAGCAAGAATCCACGCATGACTCGTGGTCCCCCCATGATGTTCCCCTGGGGGGACGACAAATAATTTTGCGTTTACTCGTTGTCCCCCTGACTCACACTTGACCATAAATTAGGCAATGTGGTATGTACATCATTTTTCATACCTACCCACTGTATTAGCTTTCGTAAAACTTAGGCAATTACCAACTTTTCAGTAGTAAGAAGAAAAGACTGCAACGCGCGGCAAAATCTGGAGGTTACAGAATAATTAACTTTATAAACATATCAATAAAGATCAAAAACCTCAACTAGTTATTCCCAATTTTCTTTCCACGACGGTACAGCAAACCTCACGAGTTCGCCGCCATATTGTTTCGAGATAATCACCATAGACAGATGAGTCACGAACGATCCTCAGATATCTACGTTCAAATTGACTCCCTTTGTCAAACCGCTGGCTTACGGTACCACTCTAACTTGATCTCTATCAATAGAGATGTCCACTAATACTTCCGATTTTCGATCTTAAGTTCCTATAAATAAGGGATACGGTAGTCGAAAGATGGTGGCAGTGGTTGGTGGTCGGTCAACCGGCAAAAAGCTTTATTCGTCTCAGCGGTGCGGGCGCCGTCAAAACTCGTGCGCTACAGAATCCGAAGCATTTCACGGCGGCGTTCTCTTGCGAAATATAACAAAAACTTTGAAAAACATTTCGTGCGCGAGTTTTCTTAGAAACGAACTTGAGAATTTTGTTAAAACAGTTCAGCGTCTATATTTGGATCATGAAATATGCTGCTTCAAATGTCAATGTCATGACGCAAATTCTCGTTAGTCTTAAAGGATTAAAATCCAAATATTTTATTTCAGTTAATTCAGGTCCTTTCTTTTAATGTACCCTCTCGTGCGTGGCAATCTGAAATGACGGCTGCATTCTCTTGGTCAATATTAAATTTCGACATTACCTACCTGCCACGTTTATATACATTCATTCCCAACCAAACTCAGTAAACATACGAGTATCGACAGAAGCAACCTATACTGAGTTTAATCATAAAACAAGTAACTCTATACAATTTTTTAGAAAGTTAGTATCACTTGTAACAATTATACGGCTTGTAACATAAGTGCGGCGTGTTGTTTTGAAACCAAGTCGTAGTTCCCACGCGGCGGGCGGCGCATGCGTCGATCCGGTCAGATAACCATTTATTTATCACCTATACGACGGCGCGACCACCGAGGTAGGTAATGACGCTCCATGAACATCTGGGCTGCCACTATAAGTACTAAAGTTCCTGCTACATTACGTCTCTTTCTTCGCGAGCCGCCGTGACTTGCAGGAGTCACTCATAAAACGACCATTGAAATACTTAAACAACTTTTTATCAACGAACAGATGGCACGGGTAAACGAATGACCAGCGAATAAATATTCGACAGTCAGAATTTTAAGTAAGCCATTAGAAACGGAACTAACTAGTTATCCCACAAAGGCCATATGGACCAGAATCAGATCTCATTAAATTATTTTGACAAAGGCATTTCCAGTTGTGTGGGCAGAGCAGAAATATGCAGAATGTTGATAATTTTGTCTTTTTATAAAAGTAGGTATATATTGAAGACAAACGTAGAAGTGTTTGTTATACATTATATAAATTACTAAATTTATAATGGCGAGAGACGCTGTCTAAGGATCGACGCCCGCGCAATTGACTGAGCGCAGCCGAAGCAGTTCGGTCTTTATCGGCGCATTAATAATGGCCGAGGAGTCGTTGCGATCTAATGCCTGCCAGTAAAAAGTACAAAAAGCTCCAACAACTTCATGAGTCGTGGTTCGTTTAACAGCAGACGATTCACCCTCTATAATTTAAGCCAATGCGCTAGCGCAAGGGGCCTTTAATAAATAAAGGATTGGAATTCGGTGTCGGCGTTGTTAAGACACATTTATTTATAGAATAGTTCGAGTGATATTTTACTTATATGTGGGTATTATTATATTTATTTTTAAAGTTGAAAATGATATGAAGTTCATGTTTTATTTTTTATTTTTTTTTGGTTTTGATATGCCGCGGCCCTGTAAGATGCCAGGTTTATGGTCAAGTCTTATTTAGATAGTCAAAAGTGCAGGGGATATAATTTTGGACTTTCCATCAGATAGGACAGTCTGCTCAGTAGCAAACAACTCGCGCAAGGTTATGGATGGGTCGTATTGTAATTTGTAACCTAACAAAGCTTACTTATGTAACCTATGTACATAAATACTTGTATGGATGAGTTGTTTATTGCCCAAATAGCCAGCTCAATAAATTTCTGAAACGACCTGTTTTAGAATCCAAAGGTCTCTTTTGAAATTCAATTTGTTGGTCAGTTTTCCACATAATGTTCGGAAAGTTGTTGATTGACGGACGACCGTTATACCGGTACAGAATTAAAGGAAACCTAATCTACCGGATAGGTGTCTATTACCCACGAGCACGACTGAAGGTCATATATTTTTTGATATGGAGGTATTTCAAACGAATGATCAATGGTTTTTTTGGCGATTACACCGTACATTTTCTCAGTGTCTACTGCATGGTTTATTTCAAAGTTAGAGATAAGTCCTCGTTTATACTTTATTTAGTAATTAGGCGAGTTCATACATGTTCTGCAAGTTTCAGGGGGGGAGCGGAGGGGGGGGGGGGGGCAGCTGCCCTCCTGAAGCTTCAAAACTTCACACGTTCTGAAATAGAAATACATATAAAGTATTATTGAATATGAGGTATTTGATCTATTAGATCCATGAGATATTTTCTTCTAATGAACATTTTGAAAAAAACTACAACGGCGCGGCGGGGTAATTGCATAACGCACTAAGGTCAACCGGGGCAATTGCGTCTTTGGGGGCAATTGCGTCTAATCGAAATAATTTTAAACCTGTTTGCAAAACCCACTCTCCTGCCATCTATATGTTATAGTATTTTATTCAAAGTAAACAAAACAAGATGGCAGGAGAGTGGGTTTTCAAATAGATTTAAGATAACTTCGATTAGACGCAATTGCCCCGGTTGACTATATGGGTTTAATTTTGACAGTTCAGCAACATTCATTTCGTTATTTGCTTTGTTGATCCAACACGTTTTACGATCATTTAGAGCAGTGGATTAGCAATATTAGATTGTGCGGTTAGCGCAGTGGTCAAGCTATTGACTGCTGCGCTGCGTGTTGCGGCTTCGATTGCCACATGGGAAATAGAAAAAAAAAATTAAAATATTTGTATGACCGACAGTACCTAAGAGCCTAAGTAGAAATTTCGATCCAGCCGTCCCTTGCTGTGCTCTCCAGCGACACCCTAAGCCGAGGTTCGTACCCCACATGGGTTCCCTTAGCGTGTAGTCGCTTAGTTTTTAGTTGCCCTGGCTGGCGGCTTTAAATTCATTTAAGGCAGCCACAGGATAGTTCGGTTAAGTAGTCACGACCTCTCAAGGTCAACTACTAGATGCCATATTAAAAAAAGGGGCCTAAGTAGTTGTTCCGGGTCTGGAGGTTTGTGAAAGTATGTGAGTTTATATGTTTGTAAACGCACCTATGATACAGGAGAAAATCCTAGAGTGGGCCAATGTTTATTAAAAAAAATCTTTTAAAGCATTAAAATAAGTGTAATATTGTGTTGAGCAGTTAGGGTACTGGTGCTGATCGTGAATAGAAGTACCATTTCCTACTTGTCATAATGAAATTCTTGAACAACAAACACTCATCACCATCATCACAGCGTTAATCCCAGTCGCATCCGAAGCCTTTTCAGCTTTGGACTCTGGGGTCCGCTTTACCAGTCTAACTGCTGAATCGCTAAACTTCTACATTTTCCGAGAAGCGACTGCCGTCTGACCTCCACAACCCGAAGGCGACATCGAAGCATTGCAGTTAGACCAATTGTTGGACTTTTGAGGGCTGCAACATCCCGTAACGACTACCACTAGATGTTTGTATGGCAACCGGGACCAATGGCTTAACGTGCTTTCCGAGGCACAACCAGATCAGTGCAAGTATTCATATTCATGCATACAAATACTTGCACTGTGCGGGGATCGCCACCTTGCGCAGCGGCCGCGTCCGCTACCGCTACGCCACGGAGGCTGTCAACAACAAACACTAAGCGAAATGAATATGAAAAACAACAAAGATAATTAAATGCAAAGACCTTCCCTTGCACAACTCAAGTTTGTAGAGAACGGGTAAATGCTACTAAATAAATGGATAACCTCGCAATTATTCAGAACCACCGACTCTTCATTCCGACGTTTTGCAATACTGACGAACAAGATACTTAGCATGTAAACGAACTAATAATTAGATATTAAACGCAGAAACTCTGTAGACACTGACCAGTTTCACTTGAAACCAAATCGCTTGCCGAGATAAAAAATATCTAGGTATTCAAATTTAGCATAAGGTATTGTACAAGGTGAAGGAAAACATCTTGAGAAAACCTGGACTTTAAATCTGAAATCGCCAACCCGCATTGAGCAAGCGTGGTGATTACGCTCAATCCTTCTCGATATGAGAGGAGACCTGTGCCCAGCAGTGGGACGATGAAAGGTTGATGATGATAATGATAAGGTATTTTTCTTGTTTAAAAGGTAAATGGGCAGACAGTTGACCACAATAACATTAGGTATAAAGGCGAAAGTTTGTGAGTATGTTTGTTACTTCTTGATGCTAAAACGGCTGCACGGATATCAATTAAGTAGACTATCCGCATAAGCAACATTATTAGCGAATTATATTAACATTGCTAAATTGAAGAGTACATCTGTGACGTAGTATAACTACGGAATAGAACTGGCATGACGTTTCGGTAGTCTGTTAACTATATCAGACAGCCTCCGTGGCGTAGCGGTAGCGGACGCGGCCGCTGCGCAAGGTGGCGCGGGTTCGATCCCCGCACAGTGCCAGTATTTGTATGCATGAATATGAATATTTGCACTGGTCTGGTCGTGCCTCGGAAAGCACGTTAAGCCTTTGGTCCCGGTTGCCATACGAACATCTAGTGGCAGTCGTTACGGGTTGTCGGAACCCTCAAAAGTCCAACAATTGGTCTAACTGCAATGCTTCGATGTCGCCTTCGGGTTGTGGAGGTCAGACGGCAGTCGCTTCACGGAAAATGTCGAAGTTTAGCCATATCAGCAGTTGGACTGGTAAAGCGGACCCCAGACTCCAAAGCTGAAAAGGCTTCGGATACGACTGGGATTAACGCTGGGATGATGATGAGTCTGTTAACTATATCAACGCCAAGCTCCATAAAGAATAGAGGTAAACAAACCAATTTAGGGTTATCACTACTCACGTTTTACAAATCTCCTGTTATTTACATGATTATCGACTTTTACATCATCATCATTATCATCATCATCAACCTTTTAATCGTCCCACTGCTGGGCACAGGTCTCCTCTCATACAGAGAAGGATTGAGCGTAATCACCACGCTTGCTCAATGCGGGTTGGCGATTTCAGACTTTTACATGGTAACTATTTATTAACGATTCCTATTGCAGCACATTTCAAAAGAATCACTAAAATAACAAGCATAATAACTTGGTATTTCAGAAAATCATTAAAAAGTCGACATTAATTTTACACGATAGCCCTACAAAAAAAGAAAGATGGATGAAATCCAGGTATTAAACACATTTTGTAAGTCGCGGCTGATTCGACTAGACCACCGCTGCTTGTAATAACTGGGAGGCAATTTTTGTAATTTTAAAAACGTTCAATGTCTGATCTCGATCTCAAACAGTCAAAAGTCCTCTAATTTGTCTACATTTTGAAGTTTTGACATTGCTTGTCCACTTTTCGATTAAAATCTAGTCGCAGATTTTGAACCTTTACAATAGGGTACTACTACTAAAAAAAAGTAATTAGTCTGTCAGTCAGATTTCCAAAAAATACTAGACATATATTGTTTCTTTCTTCATATAAACAAAAAATTAAGACGACAGAGTGCGTTGAAAACTCGTGTGACGACACTGCACGCTACACTTTTTAGCGAGGACTGACGTCACCAGCCACCACTCCTGATCTTTGATGCCTTTTATATTTGTCAAATTTTATTTATTTTATAAAAAAAAATATACGTATCCAATATTTTTCTATAATCTGAATGACGGACTTAATATAATCAATATTTTTTACTCAGGAAACATCCCTATTACGAAGAGTGGCCTACTGAAAGTATTTAAAAGCTTGAAGTGATCGATTGCTACTTGAGCTTACGATCGAGTATTAATCGAGATTATAAATGATAGTAGCTTATAATCAGAGGTGAACAAACGACCTCGATCAGCAACCGTTGGTTCCTAATCACCATAGACCACAATACTCAGCAGACATCCGCAATCCTATTGACAAATCATGTTTTTCTTGTTTTCAAACAAAAATAACGTTAGATTATCAAGCACGTTGGTTCTAAACCTAATAACAAAGGAATGTGTACTTTATGCCATAAAACTTTGAGTTCTTAACTCACTATTTTTACCCTACTACGGCAAAGCAAAAGGAGGGTTATGATTTTGACAGGCTATGTATGTATGTATGTATGTATGTATGTTCATCTGTTCCCTCGTAACTTCTAAACTACTTATTCGAATTCGATAAATGATATATCATTAGAAGCGTCTTAATTGTCTGCTGGTTATAGGCTATATAGAGTTTCACAAAATCTAACGTGGCGCCCTCTAGCGGACAAAATATACAGAGTAAAAAAATAAAGTTAAGATAAATATGCCGTGTTTGGTATCATTTGAAAGGGCTTAACTTGTACATTTTGAATATATATATATTACTAGCATTTGCTTGTGACTTTACCTGTATTCATGGGCTGATTGCATATAATTCACATCTTTTCGTTCATAGATAGCTTCTTTACTACTTATCAGAATAAGACCACTGCAGAACCATTAGAAGGGCCTTGATATTCTGTTGGTTATGAGCTATAAAGCTTGTCACCAAATTTAGTATTACGCCCTCTAGCGGACAAAAAGTTCTATGTTAATACAAAATTAAAATAAATATACCGTATTTGGTATCATCTGAAAGAGCTTCACGAGTACTTTATGTTTGTACATAATCCCTAGTAATGCTTCGTATAAATTTGAATGTAAACCAGGGTTTGGTAAACGGAGCGATGGGAGTGGTGAAGGCCTTCGAATGGCCTGCTCTTCGGCGCGATCAGTTGGAACAGGAGAACAGCCAAGCGCTGCTCTCATACAATTTGACGACGCATCCATAAAAGCAGATACTAACGGACTTATCAAAATCGAGCCTTGCCTCACTGAATTTGACGGCTTGAGGGGTTCTGGGCAAATTCAGCGTAAAATGCTCCCGCTGATTCTTTCTTGGGGTTGTACTGTACATAAATTACAAGGTTGTACTCTAGATAAAAAAGTTACAGATATAGGAAAGTCATTGTTTGCTAAAGGACAGGCCTATGTCGCTCTCAGTAGAGTTAAAACCATAGAGGGATTATTTATAAGTGCCTTGGATCATAATAAATTACTTAAAAATCCACATGACAGTCGATCGTTAGCAGAATTAGATAGATTAAGAAATCTTCCCAGGTCCTCTTAATATAAGCTTTTTTTTTTTTTAATAATTATAAACTAGCGCTTGACTGCAATCCCGCCTGATGGTAAGCAGTGACGCAATCCTTGATGCCTGCGCACTAGTTTAATAAGCCTATTCACTTAAAAAACTTAGGAATAGCAAGGATGACGGCAGTTGAGCCAGGTGATGCAATGTTAAATCCAAGAGCAACACGACCAACCATGCTGCGCCAGAGGGAGATTGATCTGGAGACTCTCCACGACCAAACTCCCGACACAACAACATTTGGCGCATCGTACTCGCCACACAACGCAACACAAAGTGCTCAGAAGCGTCCTCCGTACGGCTTCACCAGACATCATGCTGGAACACGACGAATCGCTTGGCGGCAAGACTTTGTCTGGTGGGTGGTAACTTCTGCCGGCAGCCGATGTTATGGCCTACCACCGTTAGAAAAACGTCCAATCTATTTATACTAACGGCCTCATCCACTAATTCATGACCCATTCGGTGCCATCGACGCAAATGTGCGTCGCTACTACGAAATACCGGGAGCTTCATACGGTGAAACCGTTGCTATACGCGCTACGCTTCAAGCGCTACGAAATAGTAAAATAGGACATCTTTACATATTACTATACGCCGATACATAAGTCAAAAGAGATGTCGTATGTTAACTACCTAGTTTTTAGTTCGTCAATTTAACTTTTATTAATATTATGCGCCACAAATACACTTTAACACCAAAATAGTACAAATAATAAAAAGTTAAAAAACTAAAACCCAACTACGACAAAAAACGACGCTGAAAAAGTATAAAACAAGATTTTCAGAATACTGAACTGAACAAAGTTGCTAATATAGTTGCAAGTAAAGGGACACAGTAGACTCTACCAAGATGCCTTCGTTGTAAATTGACAATAATGTCTTACGATATTCTGAAGTATGCAATATTCACTATTTAGAGATAAATTTTCATGTTTGGAAAGGCGTAGTCACACGTTACATATACCTACCGTAGCACTTTCATAACGTGTGACTGCGGTTTTCCAAACATGAAATTTATCTCTAAATAGTGAATATTGCATACTTCAGAATAGTGTCGTAAGACATTATTGTCAATTTACAACGAAGGCATCTTGGTAGAGTCTACTGTGTCCCTTTACTTGCAACTATATTAGCAACTTTGTTCAGTTCAGTATTCTGAAAATCTTGTTTTATACTTTTTCAGCGTCGTTTTTTGTCGTAGTTGGGTTTTAGTTTTTTAACTTTTTATTATGCTACTTTCTCTAGATGACCTGTTCTACGCTAGATATAGAATCAATTTGACACAGTATCATGTTTTAATTGAGTTTTTAAAAATTGAATTGCATGTGAAATGATTAATGTCGTGTCACGATTTATGATATATCATGATTCATGAGTTCAATTATGTATTATGTATGTGTATTATGTATCTAACAAGTAAAGCCTGCAAGTGACATTAGCACTGTACAATGTTTGGTAGTGTCTTTACCTACGCGTGTAATCAGAAGGCCATTATTATAGTTATTTAAAATGTTCAAAAAACTTGTCAAATTGTAGGGAAGTTAGTGGTACTTTGATAGATTGAAGATTAAGCACCTCTTATCATCAATCTTTGTTCGCGTGGTTTAAAATACTGATAAAACTCAATGTAAATATACAGTACAGTAAGTAGCGCCATCTAGTTTTGTTTTAAATCAAATCAGATAGTTGAACTTTTCGATCTACAAACTTTCTTTATTTTCTTTAGAGTGAATACTACTAAGTAGTATGTTATTATGTGTGCTGGGTTTTCCATCTCCAGATATTTTTTATTTGGAGTAATAGTAAAAAAATCAAAATTATTCCTCGTATAAAATTATCATTGCACCGGACGCAGCGTGGGTAGGCCCTCGACAAGGTGGACCGGCGGCGACCTGGTAAAGATCGCGGGAACCGCTGGATGCGGGAGGCACACGACCGGTCGTCGTGGAGATCCTTGGGACAGGCCTATGTTTAACAGTCTTTCGGCTGAAATCACGATGATGATAAAATTATCAGATGGTGGAAAAATTGGTCTTGAAAAAAAAGCGTTTCTAAAAGTTTTTATAAATCCCCAATACAATCATAGTTGCTTTCAATTTTTATGAGATGCTGACATTTTAGAGAGCGTTTTTTTTTTACATAAATGAGTTAAATATTATTTACGACCACAAGGTTAATTAGATTGAACCTATACTGGAATTGTTGTCTAATAGAAGTTGAAAGAACTTTTAACTCAAGCGGAAATATAAATTTTGTTGTGGGCGAATTAAAATCCTGTAAACAGATGGTCCTAAAACCTATACTTTGATATAATATATGTATATAAGCTGAAGAGTTTCTTTGTTTGTTTGAACGCGCTAATCTCGTGAACTCGTCCGCTTCGAAAAATTCCTTTTGCGTTGGTTAGCCCAATAATCTAGAAAGGCTAGGTTATACATATAACAACACGCTGCGACCAATAAGAGCGGAATAAAGGGATAACTGTTTTACAATAAATTCATAATCAGATTATGAATGAACGTCATTTTATCATTTTTCCGTAATTAATGTGGCAGCCTAAAATAGGCTTATTTGCACCACAAATCACTTAAGTAATACTTTTAGCAGTAAATTAATGTTAGAGTATATTTTGAAGTCGTGGTGGCCTAGTGGTTAAGACACCAGCCTCTCAAGTATGAGTGTGCAAGTTCGATTCCAGGTCAGGCAAGTACCAATGTAACTTTTCTAAAGTTATATGTACTTTCTAAGTATATCTTGGACACCAATGACTGAAGGTGAAGGAAAACATCTTGAGGAAACCTTGACTTTATAAGTCTGAAATCGCCAATCCGCATTGAGCAAGGCGTGGTGATTACGCTCAACTCTTCTCTGTATGAGAGGAGACCTGTGCCCAGCAGTGGGACTATAAAAGGTTGCTGATGATAGTTTGAAGATAACAGATTGAAGAAGATAGTTATATTGTTTATAATTTTTTTTTTAATTGTAGCTTGATATGTCTTAACGCTTAGCACGTTTAGTGATACGTGGCTGTAATTGCAACTTAAACTCTCTTTTATAAAGTTCGTTTTCCCTTGCAGCGATGCACATCAACTGAGCCATGGGTCAGTCGGAGCAGGCGCGGAACACACGAGCGAGCCCGCGGGCACGACGCTCCCCGGACCTGCCCCCGCTGCCGCCACAGATACAGCCATGCAGCGGCTTCCTCGGCAACGTGAGTATTAAGCCTTTATATAAAGAGTGATACATATTTGATGGGTCGATGTTCGACGTAAAAATATATGTAATTGCATTGATTTTTCCGCCTGGCCTGTGCTGAAGCATCGAACGTATATACATGCTAGTAGCACCCCATAGACGATTAACACACTGCTACGCCTCACGCTGCATGTTTCGTGTCTGTTGAATTGGGTTGTATCCTAAAAAATAATTTAATGTCCATCAGATAGATTTATAAAAATATTGAATACGTATTTTTTATGTTTTCTTTCATTCAAATACTTAGGAAAATATATTGATTTGAAATGTCGCATGACGTCACGCCGTGGTTCAAAATCTACCACGGCGTGACGTAATTAGCCCCCACTACGTAACTTTAATATGCTATATCTCAGTAGTTTTTGGTAATTTCGACAAAATAAAAAATACGGTGCTTAATTTTTTTTTTTATTATCTATAAGACGGACTAATTATTTTTTTGATTTTCATTCCTTGGATACATCCCTATTATATGAACGTGCATGAATGCATGTTCTATGTGTTGGACTGTGCATATTTTCTCTACAAACGGAGAAATGTACTTGCATCGTTAGCCACGTTAAAACACGCATTCACACACTAAGCTGTGTAGTGCGTGGTATTGTGATAATCGCCTTGGACAGCTTGTGATTAGCTCCTGAAAAGGCTGTAAAACAATGACACCGATTTCTGGCAAGTTATTTGCCAATGCTCACATTTCAGGAACCGGTGGACACCTTTCAGGTGATTTTTCAGTGAATTACATATGGATTTTGATTTCACGTTACAGAAGGTGACAAATTTTAAGAATTTTAATGTAACAACAAGCGGAAAGCTTTAAAAAACTAGGCTTTGTATAAATAAAAGGGATTTCCAGGTCTGTAGTCGTATCGGAAAAGCCTTGAAGTACCTACTTAAAAATCCATTAACTGCTAATAACAACATACTTAAGTAAAATCGCTGAGTTCTTAGAGCGCATTATACTCATTACAATAAATAAACCAACGTAAGTAGTCACTTACGTTTGCATTAAATAAACCAAAACGCACGCATTTTCTTTACCATTTATCATAACACCGATTGTTACGAAAGCGCTACGCTACAAATCCGTAGCGACAATGCGCCCGCGCCGCGTCGTTCCGTTTCACACGCGCTTTGCGCCCATTAGCATAAAATTAAGCAAGAGCGCACCATCCGTCTTACTTTACCGACTTTCCTCGGTATCAGCCGGTTTAAAAGCTTTAACGGTATCGGGATGAAAGTGATGCGTAAATCAAAACGTAGCTACTCGGCCTTGTCGCTTTCAGTGTGCGTAAGCGCATGATGGATGGTCGGCGACAATTTATCGTGTCGAACTGGAAATTATGTGGATATTGAACTAGTTGTCAGATGATTTATTGGTGTTAAGTGTAGGGTGATTCTTTGCTTGGTAACTTACTATCTGTTGATTTACTTCTCATGTTCGTTAAAGAATTCTGTTTTCGGCTCTATCAAAAAGAAAAGCCTTAAAAACTACTTCATTTAGGTAAAAAAAAAAAAAAAAACTACGTGTAATGTAATAAACGCACACCCTCAAACACCCTAATTAGAATATTGTTATAATCATAATACATATACAGAATTTTTAATTTAATCTGTATATGAATTGTTATCTAATAAATTAGTTATACCAGTTCTTGGAGGACGAAGACCTTTCTTGCTTGGAATAAGTTTTTTTTTACTTTATTTTGTATTGGATGATTACAAGTAAAACTGTGATTTTATAAGTCTGTACAAACAACAGGGTTAATATGACAATAATTTTCGTAGTTTTAATTACTTTTAGGATAAAAAATAACCTATATTAAAAATGATATAATCCGATTCAGTAAACGATTCTGAACAAACTGTTTTCACGAACAGTTTGATTACATGTTGTATAATTTTCACTCTGATAAGCAAAGGTTGTGGAAGTCAAATAGAAGGTCGCTCAATGTAACATGCTGCTATTCAATTGCAACCGGTTTAGTTGGAATCTGATCTCAGCATAATCGGGGACAGGTTAGGTAGATGATGAGGGAATATTTATTCTCTATCAAACAAAAAGAAATTCTATAGACAGTTAGACATGATGGAAGAGGCGAGGTGAAGAACATGGCGACACACGATTTAAAACGTTAAAAACCACAAAAATAGAAAAAAAAGAGGCACAAGATAGGAATAAAGAAAGAACAGAACTCCCACAAATTGTAGTCATACTATCATCTCATCATCATCACCATCATTATCAACTTTTTTTTATCGTCCCACTGCTGGGCACAGGTCTCCTCTCATACAAAGGAGGATTGAGAGTAATCACCACGCTTGCTCAATGCGGGTTGACTATCATCTCGGCGACAAATAAATGTCAAAAGTTTGTCAATATAATTAAATTTTAGATATTTTTCAAGTACAATGGTCAACTTGAAGGATTAAGTGCGAAAACCAATGATAATGGCCAATGATGAACAAATGATGAGGGAATGTTTATTCTCTGTCAAAACACAGTTTAACGTGATTAAAAACATGGCGACCCAAAATACGTCAATTTACGTCAGTCGCCGACTAATATGACACGACTAAAATAAAACTTATCTTCTGTCCTTTTCTTATTGATATAGAAAGAATAAGATAGACTAAAAACTTTGGCTCATAAATTCATAATAGGGCATCACTATAAGGCTCTAAGCATAGGATAAGCCTCCGTGGTTGTTACAAGTCCCTATTTATGATGACGAGGCCCCCGGGCTCTATGTAACAGATTATACAAAGCAATCTCGTCCAGACATAAATTGCTTGAGTTACCTTCAATGAACTTATAGCTCCTATTAGAAACGGTAAGTAGGTTCGCCATGGAGAATGGTTTTGAAGGGAATTGTGATTCTACGGTGCTTGTGAGAAGGTTGGAATTTCGTATGTATTTCTTTGGGTAATACTCTACCGGGTACACAGAACCTACAGAACGTCACTTGCTACTTTATTTAAGCAAAAAAGAAGGAAACTACATTTATTTGTGGTAAATATGATGCAAAAAATAATTAAAAATACTATTTCGGTTGCTTCGGTTACATTTATACATCTGAGGAACAATTGCCGTATTTTCAAGAACGGTCATCGGTTCACAGTGATAGATTGTTTTGTCCTAGTTTTCAAAATCTTAAAGGCTCATGTAAACCTATTTGTGAATATTATCATGACAAACATCGATTGTACCTAACGATTATGTAGTTGAGTTATAAAACTATTCATCATTATCATCAGCCTCTAGTCGTCCACTGCTGGACATAGGCCTCCTTCATGGCACGCCAACAAGCTCGATCCTTAGCAGAACATAAAACTATTATGTAAATAAATTACACTGTTAATTTTGAAAAACGGTTGAAGACACTGAATCCTATATCCTACCACAAGAGTTAGAGGTTCAAATTTAAATATTAAATGTTTTTAATTATGAATATTCATACTTTTTTACACCTCAGTGCCCCTAAACTTATACCTAACGCTAATAGACTACATCGTTACATCTATAAAATAGCATCTAACACATAATATTTTCTATTTAATTACTACCAACACAATAATAACCGACCTCCTCATTTACCTCCTCCCCCCCCTTTCTAGTAACACTATAAGTTACAAATTACAAACATTCTTCGTATTCATAAACGTTGCTTAAAGTTAAGTAGTGATTAGCGATTGTATAACCATACATTTTAGACGTTTGCACGTCACTTAACTTTGATCATCGTTTATGAATTAACCGCTTAAACACTGTGGTATTTATTCATAAACGATGATTAAAGTTAAGTGACGTTAAAAGGTCAAAAATGTATGGTTAAAGAATCGCTAATCACTAGGTAACTTTAAGCAACGTTTATGAATAATGGGGATTATGTCCGACTGTACTGATTTTCCTCGTCACCCTACTCCTGACAGTGACCGTAGGGCATGCGAACATAAACAAAGAGTGAGTGGCGGGCAGGTATCTAGGTAACCATACAGTATACCTACCTTATGCATCTAGGTATAGGTTCAATGTAAAATACACGGAAGGCAGCGCTAGTGTGAAGACACTACTACTCGACTTTATTCGACTACTGGACTCGTAATTTCATCATCAACCTTTTATCATCGCACTGCTGGGCACAGGTCTCCTCTCATATAGAGAAGGATTGAGCGATTTCAGATTTATAAAAGTCCAGGTTTCCTCAAGATGTTTTCCTTCACCTTCAGTCACTGGTGTCCAAGATATACTTAGAAATTACAATCAGCTGTAGAAGTCCATTCCCACCTTAAAGACTACTGTCGCCTGCGCTAAACCGGCCACGCACACTAACGCATTATTTTTTTAACGCAGTCTTCGTCTTTCTTTAAAGTAATGCAAAATTTCGTTACTTCATTTGAAGTTAAGTTAGCGGCCGCACTTAACAATGGTCTATCATAAGCGAGCGATTGTGGGTTCGATCCTTAATAATGGCAAATCTTTTTGTTGTTTCTTAAAATTTAAAATTATGATAACTGATTTGTATTTTAAAGTAAAAATGTTTGCAAAGAATATTTAAACGAATAGGAAAATTTACTGAATATTTATACCAAAATAGGATTTTATTATATGTTTTAGTTTACTATAGATGTAATATAATAAAAAATATATAAAAATAAAACAATAAGCATATTATAATGCAATATATTATAAAGTTATATATTATTCGGTATAGATATACTTATACTAATAAATGAAACAAACGTTGAAATGGCAGCATTGTAATATTTTAAATAAAAGTAATCCTTAACAAACTTATGATATTATTATGGTAAAAAATATAAAAAACATTTTTGGTTTTTAGATATGAAAGTTATAGTATTACATGTTATCATTAAAGAGGTTATAGCTTAATTATTCATTTTCTTAAAGAAAAGAGGATTGAAGCTTAACCTGAATATTATTACAATCATAAAATAATCTATACTTAGAACACAAAACAGTGCTTATTACATTTACAATTTTTTTGCGTGTATAGCATGATACTAGTGCTGCCATCCTGCAGTGCCTTTTTTCGGAGTTTGAAGGCATGAGATTATAATCTTCAAGCGCTTTCTTAGTTCAAAAGTAAACGAACTTATTTCTTGTCGAATTCCGAAATTATTGTTTTTATAATTTACCAAAAGTAATTTGTATTGAAACTGCAAAAGGCGACATCTGTTAGCCATTGAGCCAACCGAACATATTACTGTCACTTAGCTAAATTACTTTACGAGTTGGTTTAGAGTCCGTTATTAGGATATATAATTTTATTTAAAACACTCTGTAGGACACTTCTGCACTGTGATTGTTATAAATTGTTTTTTTTTGTTTTTGTTTAGCTCGATAAGTGTCCACCGGTCTCGCCAGTTTATTTTTAAACCACAAATGCAACCTCCCTTCTTCGCATGATTTAAAAGTTTATTCAACGGTAAATATTGTTGTATCGTTCCACTTGTCTCGACACATAAGCCACCTTCGTCTTCCAACCTCTTGACTTTGGCTTACAGTATTTCTCTAAAACAATAACAATTTTATTACACACTTGCCACAAACGATTGGTTTGCACCTTGCCCAAATAATAATAAAAACAACTTACACAAAAGCCGGTTTCATATATGATATTTGAGATATATTGCTGCATATGCCTGCATATTGATTAAAAAGTAAAACTAATAACACGAACTCGTAACTACATATATGTTCACCAACCAACAACAGCTAAGTAATATTATTTGAGTTATTGTAGTTAATAATAGTTATTGTAGGTAGTGGAATATTTTTTGTTCAGTTTGTTTCAAATCTACCGTCAACTTTTTATAATGACTCTAATATAGAAAAAATCTTAAAATAAAGTATCATCGTTAATTAAGTTGCAGATCGGTATTTTTACATATTTTTGTTGTCAGCATTCATAATCCATCAATAAACATTTCAAAAATATTTTGTAAGTTATTAGATTTGAACTCGAACCACCTTGAATGCCTATCAAGGCCCGGACCGCTAGGCTATTTGAACACTTACTGTGAACGTTGAAATTAGTAAGTAGTACCTAACAATCATAAGCGGGCAGTAAGTTGTCAATGTGTATCAAACTTTATTATAGAAGAAGGTCGTAACTACAACTAGTATTGCTTGGGCATAGTTTTGTGAGATTGTAACTCGACTTTTGGTCTTGACTGTAAAAAAAATGCTGTAAATGTAACTTTAGAAAAGTTACAATGGTACTTGCCTGCCCTGGAATCGAACCCGCACCCTCATACTTGAGAGGCTGGTGTTTTAACCACTAGGCCACCACGACTTTCACTAGGTCACCACAACTAATATAACTCTTAATTTAATACTTACGATAAAATAGAAAAAAAGAAAGACACAAGATCGCAATACAGAAAAAGAAGAAACCCACAAATTCTAGTCATAGTTTCATCAATAGTAAATATCAAATTCTCGTCAATCTCTGCGACAAATAAATTTCAAAATATATATTTTTTTATAATAGTAAACTAGTGCTTGACTCCAAACCCGCTTAATGGTAAGCAGTGATGCAATCGTTGATGATAAAGCAAGCCCAACACAATCGCTCAGACCAGCAGAGTAATTGCGTACCTAAAAAACTATCAGTAGCAATGGGTTTCAGTTTGACAGTTTCATTTCATCGTTTACAACAACATTCATTGCATTGTATACGTGGTTGGACAAACAACTTTTTTGAACTTATGAAGCAGTGGACTAGCAATATGCTTTAAAATGATTCCAATCAATAGTAGTTGTGTGTTTCGCAATTAGGGTGCCGTCGTCAGGTATTTTTCATTCACAATGGTCTACTTGAAGGATTAAGTGCGATTCAAACCAAACCCGTACCTAACATAATATAACATACAGGTATTTATTGACAAATTGAGATTGAGATCAGATTGTGAACATTGTTAAAATTACGAGTATTGCCCCTCTTATACAACGTGTAACATAAAGGCTATATACATAACAAAGGCATGGCATCTTTACATGATATCAAACGATATTAGAAGGGTTTTTTAATCCTATCTCTTTATGTTAGGAAGTTATGAGGAAAAACACCGCCTGTGATAGGCTACTATCATACTAGTCGCACCTTTGTGCGAGAAAAGTGACATTGGTACTTGCCTGACCTGGAATCGAACCCGCATCCTCATACTTGAGAGGCTGGTGTTTTAACCACTAGGCCACCACGACTTCCACTAGGTCATCACGACTAATATAACTCGTAATTTAATACGATAAAAATCTTATATTGAAATCTTTATTTCAATTTTATATCTTATATTGATCTTTATATTGAAGACATTTATTGGATTTTGGCAAGTAACGTGACGGGTAACGAGTAGTTATTAACGTATGTAGTGTGCTGCCACGTTTGTTATGATTTGATTTTAAGAAACACACGAAACCGAAAATTTGGTACCAATTTTTTGAGTATTTTATTTTGAGTTGAAACCCTTCCGATATCGTTTGATATCATCTAAAGATGCCATGCCCTTGGTATGTATATACCCTTTATGTTACACGTTGCATGTAGTTGAGATCGGCATAAACTTTGTATGAATGTTACTGTTGCGCTTGCAGCTAGTATACCATAAATTAGTCGAAACATAAGATAGTTGACAGGTTAGTGACTCGTTTACAGGTTGATCTTAATTTGTATAGTCTTTTGTACACTTTGGTATAACTATCGTCACACAATAACTAATAGAATTAACAATATCGTGTTTATTCTTTCCATTAATTTATCTCACGATCTGGCAATTAATTAATGGACCGCAGAGCTTTAACACAATAGCTCTGTCTACTGTGGCTTTAATGAGCTTTTACTATCTACCAACTCAGATGCGCGGTCCGCTCTCTAGGTGTGTTATTAACCCCTTGCATTACGCTGCCGCTGGTTTGCCTGCAGCTATGGAAAGAAATACGAGAATAATGCCTTGATATCTTGATGTTACATTAAAATAAATATTTATTGCTTCCGTTTGTAGCAAAAGTCCGTATGCTTAGTGCTTATTGCATAAATCAATTTGACATGGATCATTTTTCATCAAGTCCGCCTATTATTTTTTGCTAAGCACCAATTAGTATCAGAATGTTGGAAAAAAGTAAGTCTAAAAACGGAATAATGAAGTGTCGATAATAAACCATCTTTGTGCCAAGTTTCATCCAAATCCGTTCAGTACTTTTAGCGTGAAAGAGTTACAGACATTTGTCTATCTATTCCCAAAAAAAAAATCGTATTTATAATATTAGCGGGATAATAAGATAGGAAGTACTATTTCATTTGATATTTCAGTCAATTTCTATGGAAGCTCAATGGTGGCCTAGTGGCTTCGCCTCAGCAGGACGTAGTAGATTCGAACCCAGGAAGGCCCTTACTTTATCCAAATCATTTCACCATCACAGCTCCCAAAACGGGTAACGCAAATATCATGAGGAAAACTATATCTCCTAGAACCATAAATTCAAAGACAGGTGATATCTACCAAGTAGGGATTAGGGCCAAATAGCCGAAAGGAGACCTAAGTCCCAACAGTGGAAACTTTATAGGTTGATATTTATTATGCATGGAGGTGGGAAACAAAGCACGCTTGCATATTAAATGCCAAACTTTAAAAAAATATGTAGTCTATATTACCTGCCTATTCAAGATCTGTAATCAGCAGGGTAATTGCGTAACAAGATATCAGTAGCAATAAGTTTCATTCTGACAGTTGAACAACATTCATTGCGTTGTTTACGCTGTTGAGCAAACAAAATTTTCGAACATATGAAGCAATGGACCAGGAAAATGCTTCAAAACTATTACATTTGATAGTTATAGTGTGTTACGCAATTAGGGTGCTGATCATCAATCAGCTTGTAATTTAACACCAAAATACCCTGATATTACAACCAACATATGAAGTAATCCTTCAAAATCAAATACCCCATTCTATTGTTACACTTTATGTCATACCATTGTGCTAACGTTACTTAATCGTGTTTGCACATAATGGAGGCATTGCGTCTGCGTTGCTAATTGGCCTCTGTATAACCCGCGCAGATAAAGAAAAGACCTGTAAATGGCGTCCGCTCGCATGCGTTCTTACTCACTCTCTATCGCTGTCTATACTCACACAGTGAAGGCTAAGTGAAGTAAGCGCTGCAAAAAAAATCATCGATCAGGAATTCAGGATTCGCTTTCCAAGCTACTTTGATGCACTCCGAGTTATCGTTCCGCTAAAGTCTCTGTTATTTTGTTATTTTTGTTGATATTGTTGTTTTTGTTGAGAACAATAAAAACAAACACAACAACAAACAAGTAAAATGTCAAATTTACGTTGTATTGTTATTTACAACGTAAATTTGTCATTTTTCTATCTTAGCATTTGGTTTGTGATTGAACAATGGCATGTTTTGTCAACCGTACCATAAGTATCCGCCATTTTCAGATCTTTACTTTATCTGCGCGGGTTATACCACCGTTACCCGCGTCTTGCGTCCATTCACGATGCACCCCGCGTGACCGACATCCATAACGCCTAAATGTTTTTTCTGCAGTCATTAACTTCCTTAACTTTCTACTTGTGGCGACCTTTATCAGTTTTTAAATGTAAACAAATCGACAGATTTTTCTTCATGTGGTAATTGAAATTTTAAATAATCTTGTGTGTCAACTCTAAAGACAGATATTGATCACGAGCGGACAACGGACAAGAGAGATAGCTGTAGTATTTCATAAAGTAGCGTAACACGGTACGCTTGTGTCTGAGGTAGTTGTGGCGATCTCTCGCGTCCGACCCTGGTTCAGGCCATGGTTCGGAGCGAAAGTGCATGGCAGGCCGTCACCTCCTTCTGCGAAGCAGTGATGCTGGCAAAGGAGGAGGCGGAGTGCGTGAGGCAGCGGGAATCACAGCGCCTTCACGCCACTAGCCGCCGCAGGAGACGCTCTGGTGGGGAGACAACATCGAACTCCCGGCCACCGCAGGCGCGGGTTGCGGGTGGTAAGCAGTGGGCAGCTTGCCGCCCGGTAAGGACCAGGCCCGAGTCGACAGCGCATTGTGTTTCATGAGCGCCTCAAAGAGATGTCAGCACATGGTGACGGGGTCCAAGAAGGCCAATGCCTCCTGGGTCAGGGTTGCGGGTTGATTAAAAAAGAAACCGTAGCCCTGGCGCATAGGCAAGTGAAGAAACGCGGTAGGTTTTAGTCAGTCAAAATCTGACACGATTTCCGCTCCGCCCAGAGCGGGGAGGTTATTTGATGATTTCCTATCCCAAACAAAGAAAAAAGGCAGTTATTGTAACTCCCATGTAATCTATAATATTTTTACTTACCCCTTAGAGTGAGTATATTTCCACCAGCAGAGCAAAGATCCAGACTCCGGACTGCCACTGAGAAATACCCTATTGAAAAACGTGCAGCATAAACGTGAGTCCTGTTCAACAGAAGCGCTTGCGAATACTGTACCACTACCAACGAGGCATTTCGATGGCAGTAGCATGTGAATATACTGAAAAAAGTAACATTAATGATTATATGCCTGAACAGTAGTATTGTTAGTTTTAAAGTACATCTGTAGTAATAACAAAACTGAGGTCTGTTGGTCAAAAACGAAAAGAAAGTAGGTCACCGTCGAATCAAAGGGGTGGGTCGATGAAACGAAATTTTTCGCTTGCGAACTCACGGGCAGAAGCTCGTAGTTTTATAAACAAAGGCAATTCCCAACAAAAATAACCTCAAATTTATTTTTCCTGCATCGCCATCTTCCTTACAAGGTTGCATACAATAGCTTAGTACCTATATGTTGTTACTCTTGTGTTGTCAATTTTAGTGTGCCTCCCCTCGCCTTTGTTCCTCAATGTTAAAGGCTAAGAACCCCCATTACGGCCCGTAATATGGAAAGACAATGAAGCGCACTGCACGGCTGACCTCTCGACAGGCAAGAATATACTTATTTGCCTTTTATTTTATAGAAAACGGCTCACAAGCCAGGATGTTGGAGCAACAAGAAATGTGCGAGAATCTAGACATGTTGTATCTTTTTGCTTGAAGCCGGATGCATTAATATTAGCACTTTTTATGGTTAAATATCTGTGCAATTTAGACCTAGAAGCAGTCAAGTTTTATAATCTACACGTTTTGCAATTAGAGTTTGAATTTCTAGCTTTTATATTTTACTATCTTGCCCGTTGCTTCGCCCGTGTGAGGGCCGCGGCATTATCCCACGGGTACACATCAAGCTATGAATTTCCAGTTTTAGCTAACCTCGAATTGTGTACGTTTTTCGTTTAATCGGAAGGCAGCTTATAACGGTTAATTATAGCTTGATCTATGCATACTATTGACCTGAAGTATCCTATGTATCCCACGGAATTCATATTTTCTTACGTTTTTTTTATTTGTAGCTTTTTCGATCTAACTATGATTCGAGGCTGTAACAAATATTTATTTATAGTGTTGTAATCTGTAATCATATAAATCATCTTTCTAAAAACATAGCAGCCTATTATTTGTTTATTTAAACTTTTCGCACTTATCGGTACAGAGGCGGACTTAAGGTCGTACCCTCACCAAATGACCTCGAGCATTTGCTCCCTCTTCACCGCGCCCCACCTCTACAATACTTCGCAAAATATTACTAGCGCCGTCTGGCGGACGAAGTACTTACAAATACAAGTTAAATTCATAGACCACAGAAGTATTTAAATTTTAAGTTATTATGTACTCAAACAAATGTTGACGATACTTCATAATAAAAATTCTGCGGTGTTTATTTTTTAACCGACTTCAGAAAAAGGTGGTTCTCAGTTCGATTTATTGTCGCTGATAACTTTAAGGTTAATGAACCTATTTAGACCATTCTTTTTTTATATGAAGGGATATGCTGCCTATGTAATCCCATTGTTACCACGTCAGTGTCGATAATGGAAATTCTGAGAAATTTAGGCCAATTATCGAAAATTGTAGGCACGCTTCGGGTGACAACTTGATACTCGTGTTTATATCGGATGATACTATAAAACCGTGAAGATTTGGGCCTGACCTGATGATGGAGATGACAGAATATCAAGGGAATCCACATCGGAAGCAACTGTCACGTGTTTGGGCTTATTTAATGTGTATTGATTAGACCTTTATAACTAAATATGTTATAACTGTAACTTCAGGGTTGGAAGTTAGTTTTGTAGATTGAAAGTTAGCTAAGTCAGATGGACAAAGGGATAGAAAATCATTCTCCTGCCCTTATCCCAATTTATTTGGGGTCGGCGCAACATGTCTTTTTCTTCCATGCATCCCTATCAGAAACCATCTCGGCAGTCACCCCCTTCTTAGCCATATCATCCTTCACACATTCCATCCATCGTTTCTTTGGTCTTCCCCTACTCTTATAGCCATCAACATTCATAATTAAGACTCTCCTCACGACATTCTCCTCAGTTCTCCGTAACACATGCCCGTACCATGACAACCGATTTCCACACAACTTTTCAGCTACCGGTGCCACTTTCAGACTTCCTCTTATGGATAGAAAAATAATATAATAAAGTTTAATTTATCATTATTTATTATTTTAAGGGAAAACGTAATCAGGGTCAAATAAATTTCTGCAGAACTGACACATTTAAAAAAAAAATCATGTTTTTTTTTGGGACCAGGCAAGACTGTGAAATTATATTATTAACTTCCGAAATTAGTTATTTTTCACTTTGTAGTGGTTTTTGAAGTCGGTTGTTTTTTTGTAAAAAGTTTTTATTTTTATGTTTGTTTGCGGATAACTTCGCCTAAAATTTGGTATTTCGATGAATTTTTGGGTATTTCGACATGGGTGTCGTGATAGGGGTTTTTGGGAGTGCAGATCACGAATATGACGTAATTTTTGAAATCCAAGATGGCCGACACCAATTTTATGATATTTTGACATGGGTGTCGTGAAAGGGGTTTTTGTGGGTGCTAATCACGAAAATGACGTCATTTTGGAAATCCAAGATGGCCGACACCAATTTTATGATATTTTGACATGGGTGTCGTGAAAGGGGTTTTTGTGGGTGCTAATCACGAAAATGACGTCATTTTGGAAATCCAAGATGGCCGACACCAATTTTATGATATTTTGACATGGGTGTCGTGACGGGGGTTTTCGGGGGTGCAGATCACGAAAATGACGTCATTTTTGAAATCCAAGATGGCTGACACCAATTTTATGATATTTTGACATGGGTGTCGTGAAAGGGGTTTTCGCGGGTGCTAATCACGAAAATGACGTCATTTTTGAAATTCAAGGTGGCCGAAATTATATTTCATGATATTTTGACTTGGGTATCGTGACGGGTTTTCGGGGCGCTGATCACGAAAATGACGTCAATTATAAGCTGTGGCATAGCTTCTATTTCTTTATCAAAGTCAAAAATAAAACATCAAATATAGTTTAGTCGCTAAATCGCTACCATTGTTCGCACTCCTTCAATGACGTCACTGGTAAAAAATAAATAAATAAACTACAAAAAAGAAAATACATACTTATACAAATGTATACGTTAATTGGCAAAATAAAAAAAATACTATGTCATAAATAACTAATAAAAAATTTCCTACTAACTACATACTGCGGAACTCGGTGTGCACACCTTTGCGATTTACCCCGCAGCCACGCGCAGGATTGCGTTTTTTATCTGCATTTTCATGCACATCTGCAGCCCTACGCGTGAGCGCAGATTCAATGTATAGTACCATGCGTTTCTCCATACAAAATTTGGTACTAGCGAACATCTATCTTATATATAAAATTCTCGTGTTACAGTTTTCGTTCCTATACTCCTCCGAAACGGCTTGACCGATTCTCATGAAATTTTGTGAGCGTATTGAGTAGGTCTGAGAATCGGCCAACATCTGTTTTTCATCCCCTAAATGTTAGGGGTAGTCCACCCCTACTTGTTTTTTTTATTTTTACACAACATTTTTAGTTTCTATTTTTTTACAACATACAAAAATACATACAATCCTAAATTTTCACCCTTCTACGATCAATCCTTCAAAACTGATCAATCGTCATTTAATTAGTTTTATTCCCATGGGAAATCTAAAAAACGCGATATAACCCAATTCCACGCGGGCGAAGCCGCGGGCGGAAAGCTAGTACTAATATATAAAGCTGAATAGTTTGTTTGTTTGAACGCGCTAATCTCAGGCACTACGGGTCCGATTTGAAAAATTCTTTTTGCGTTGGATAGCTCATTAATCCAGAAAGGCTTAAGGCTATAAAACATCACGCAGCGACTAATAGGAGCAGAGCATTACTAACTCAACGCGAACGAAGTCGCTGGCGGCCGCTAGTATAAAATAGCTTTACCGCGGCAGCCCCGAGTGCCACGTGTTTTTGTTTTATTAGAAAGACGATATCTTCAAGGTAGTCTCATGTTTAGGAAATTAGGGTCTGATGATGGAAGACTAGGTAAATCTAGAAGAAATTTAAAAAATCAAAGGGGCGTCTAGGGCTTTTCTAAGTTTTTTCATTAAGTGTTTTAACGCACTACAATTTAATAAAGTTCGGAGTTGATGATGGAGCCGGGAGACAGCCGAGGGAACTCCTTAACGATTCACATCAGCTGCCTCGTGTTTGTGCTTAATAAATTTGTGTTGATAAGAACTTTACACCTAAATGAGTTGTGATTATCATTAAAGCTCTGATGTTGAAGACAAAGGCCAGTTAAGGGAACTCCTTAAAGGTTTACAATAGTTACCTTATGTTTGGACTTATTTCTGTTCATTTATATTGATGAAAACTTTACACCCATATAAGTAGGTTAAAATGAATGTCTGCAATAGATCTGATGATAGAGCCGAGAGAAATTCGAGGGAACTCCTCAACGATTCACAGCAGCTACCTTGTGTAATATCTTGATTAATTTGTATTGATAAGAGCTTTACACCTAGATGGATTGTTATGATCATTAGGAGTCTGATAATGAAGACGAAGGACAGTCTGTTGCGGGAACTCCTCAAAGGTTTACAGTAGCTGCTTTGTGGTTGGACTTAATTCATTTATATTGATGAGAAATTTGCACCCATATGGGTAAAAATTAAAGTCTGAATTACATCAGCACAAACACGAGGCACCTGATGTGAATCGTTAAAGAGTTCCCTCGGCTGTCTCCCGGCTCCATCATCAACTCCGAACTTTATTAAATTGTAGTGCGTTAAACACTTAATGAAAAAACTTAGAAAAGCCCTAGACGCCCCTTTGATTTTTTAAATTTCTTCTAGATTTACCTAGTCTTCCATCATCAGACCCTAATTTCCTAAACATGAGACTACCTTGAAGATATCGTCTTTCTAATAAAACAAAAACATGTGGCACTCGGGGCTGCCGCGGTAAAGCTATTTTATACTAGCGGCCGCCAGCGACTTCGTTCGCGTTGAGTTAGTAATGCTCTGCTCCTATTAGTCGCAGCGTGATGTTTTATAGCCTTAAGCCTTTCTGGATTAATGAGCTATCCAACGCAAAAAGAATTTTTCAAATCGGACCCGTAGTGCCTGAGATTAGCGCGTTCAAACAAACAAACTCTTCAGCTTTATATATTAGTACTAGCTTTCCGCCCGCGGCTTCGCCCGCGTGGAATTGGGTTATATCGCGTTTTTTAGATTTCCCATGGGAATAAAACTAATTAAATGACGATTGATCAGTTTTGAAGGATTGATCGTAGAAGGGTGAAAGTTTAGGATTGTATGTATTTTTGTATGTTGTAAAAAAATAGAAACTAAAAATGTTGTGTAAAAATAACAGGAAATTTTTTATTAGTTATTTATGACATAGTATTTTTTTTATTTTGCTAATTAACGTATACATTTGTATAAGTATGTATTTTCTTTTTTGTAGTTTATTTATTTATTTATTTTTACCAGTGACGTCATTGAAGGAGTGCGAAAAATGGTGGCGATTTAGCGACTAAACTATATTTGATGTTTTATTTTTGACTTTGATAAAGAAATAGAAGCTATGCCAAAGCTTATAATTGACGTCATTTTCGTGATCAGCGCTCCGAAAACCCGTCACGATACCCAAGTCAAAATATCATAAAATATAATTTCGGCCACCTTGGATTTCAAAAATGACGTCATTTTCGTGATTAGCACCCGCGAAAACCCTTTTCACGACACACATGTCAAAATATCATAAAATTGGTGTCAGCCATCTTGGATTTCAAAAATGACGTCATTTTCGTGATTAGCACCCACAAAAACCCCTTTCACGACACCCATGTCAAAATATCATAAAATTGGTGTCGGCCATCTTGGATTTCCAAAATGACGTCATTTTCGTGATTAGCACCCACAAAAACCCCTTTCACGACACCCATGTCAAAATATCATAAAATTGGTGTCGGCCATCTTGGATTTCCAAAATGACGTCATTTTCGTTATTAGCACCCACAAAAACCCCTTTCACGACACCCATGTCAAAATATCATAAAATTGGTGTCGGCCATCTTGGATTTCCAAAATGACGTCATTTTCGTAATTAGCACCCACAAAAACCCCTTTCACGACACCCATGTCAAAATATCATAAAATTGGTGTCGCCATCTTGGATTTCAAAAATTACGTCATATTCGTGATCTGCACTCCCGAAAACCCCTATCACGACACCCATGTCGAAATACCCAAAAATTCATCGAAATACCAAATTTTAGGCGAAGTTATCCGCAAACAAACATAAAAATAAAAACTTTTTACAAAAAAACAACCGACTTCAAAAACCACTACAAAGTGAAAAATAACTAATTTCGGAAGTTGGTGTCTTTCGTTTGGTATATTCGTTTTAGACACCGAGTTCCGAAATTAGTTATTTTTCACTTTACATAGTGGTTTTTGGAAGTCGGTTGTTTTTTTCTAAAAAAGCTTTTATTTTACATTTTTTAGTTGTTAAAAGTACTATGTATTCAGTTGCATCCGGTCAGACTGGAAGCTGACGCAAATATAGTTGGGAAATGACGTACTTTTGTTTACTTTAATTTTTACCCGTAAGTACCTATTCCCTCAACTGCCTATGGTCTTCATCATTAAATTTACTGTAGACTATTATTTTAACCTAATCGGAGTAAAGGTCTTATTAATATAAATGAATTAAGTCCAACCACAAAGTAGCTACTGGAAACCGTTGAGGAGTTCCCGGAACTGGCCTTTGTCTTCATCATTAGAGCTCTTATGAGAGTCGCAACCCATCTAGGTGTAAAGTTCTTATCAATACAAATTAATCGAGCCCAACCACAAGGTAGCTGCTGTCAATTGTTGAGGAGTTCCTTCGACTGTCTCTCGGCTCCATCATCAGATCTACTCCAGACCTTTATTAAATTGTAGTGCTTTAAAATATTTAATGAAAATGCTAAGAAATGCACTAGTCGCCCCCAATTTTTGAAAGTTCCGCTTGTTTTCTCTGGACTTCCACCATCAAACCTTGATATCCTTATCAAGGGACCACCTTGGGAACGTCTTCCTTCCAACAGAAAAAGAATTATCAAAATCGGTTTATAAATGACGAAGTTATGCGCGAACAAACATAAAAAAAAACATATACGGTCGAATTGAGTAACCTCCTCCTTTTTGAAGTCGGTTAAAAATTGAACATAAAAACATATAATTGAGCAACCTCCTCCTTTTTGAAATCGGTTAAAAAAACGAACACCAAAATAAACATCAATAACAGAGATACTCTAAGATAGTATTATACTCTATGCGACATGCGGTGCGTGAGCGAGCAAACAGATGCTTTCTCGCTCACGCGCCGCCCGCTTATGCTAGCGGAGCGCGCGATGACGAACGACACGGGTTCCCCCTTCGAGAGCTTGTGGCATACTGAATCTCAATAGCCCGAGCAACAGAAATGATGGCGAATGCGCTCAGATTGTTGGACAAAATTTTGATTTTGGTCGTTTTAAAAAAATATTTCTACAATAATGTTCGTCATGAAATTACCTATCCATTAGTGTAAGAACGCAATCTAAATAATGCTTACTTTCCGAGGAGATGCACGTTTATGATAATTATTTCTCTTGTCAGTGGTTTCGTTGTGAAGGAATTATTTAAACATTATACTTAGTAAAATAAAAAAAAAAATCTACAATTTTGAAGCCAAGACTATGGAGAAAATTTACGTATTTTTAATAAGTTGATATTTCTTTTGGATAAAGAGTAGATAGCTCCGGAAAACTACATAAAAACGGCTTGCGGTGGGTTTTTCCTCTGGAGCCGCCTTAATGCCTTAGGCATTCTTTGCCAGTCAACCAAGGGTGATGAAGAGTTTAAATAAGAATGCTTAATTGTTAGAATATTTCATCAAGTATAACATTTCAGACCAATGCTTGTTTCAATGATTATGTATAATTAAAGCCATATATGTTAGAGTCGCCAATCATCTTTTAATCAACCTGACACTGACCTGCAAATTGCGAAAAGGTCAAATAAATTAAAAAAAATAAAATAGAAACGAATTTCGTGGGCTAACTTAGCGCATCCCCTTTCATAATAATGGCCCTGGATTTTCTAGTTCACGAACTAAATTAAATTTAAGTTCAGTGCATCTTTATGTCAGTTTAGACCTGTCAAATTAGTCCGCTCCTGGCGTAAATTGACGTTTTTTCGGTCGCCATGTTTATAATCGCGTCTAAATTGTCTGTCTGGAGTCTCTTAATTTGACAGGATTATACTGAAGAAATGTTATCTTCTATCCTTTTCTTAATGATAAAGAAAGAAAAAGCTGCATTTATTTTAAAATTAGTTTGTGAACAAGAGAATCGGCGCGTATATCTCGTCGTTTCTATCAAAATAAATCTAAATCTTTGTATGCAACTCTCACAGCCTCTCTATTTGCTCTTCAGACAGTGTCAGCAGTAAATCAAGTTGTTTGTATGCAATATTGAACCGTTAAACTGTATCTGTAGTTCAGGAAAGCTTTCATTCCACTTTGTTCGAATGTGGAGCGGGCTGCGCGGGGGGTGGCAATAATTCACGACACGACATGCGCGTGGGCACTGATGGTCGCCACTTTGTGGTCTGTCAGCCATGAAGTAAGGCACAGAGGGTCTGCGAGCGTGACTCTTGATGATAATACGCAGATAAAAATATGCGTTATGTTGAATAAGTGCGGGCCTAAATTATTTGAGGGGTTAATGAAGATCCGTACCTAGGCAATAAAAACTAGAGTTGCTCAATAAATCAATAGTTTTATTGCTGGTTTGCCAGAATTAAGTAGATCTCATTGTTGTTATCGCGGGAAAAACCATGATGAGGTTAGTTTTGGAGTATGGGAATTGGCCTAAGAAAAGAGAGGCCTACGCCGTAACACCTTAATAAAGATTAGCGAAGTATTTGCTGCTTTTGGTATACAGTTTACTTTGTCTGGGTCGATTAATTAAAACTGACTGACTGTCTCGGCAAAAGTCACTTTTTATATAAGGCTGTGGATCGATCTAGAACGGTTTCCTGGAAAACAACCCGGGTCCAGAATATTTCATGCAATTCCAGAAGGTCATATCCGAGAATGTTTTAGTGAATTCCAGCCGAGTCTAGAACATACCAATTACGTCTAGGATGTTCGAGAAAGTTCCAAAAGGTTCCGAGTCTAGAATGTTCCAGAAGTTTCCATCCGAGTCTAGAATGTTCTAGAAAGTTCCCAGCGAATGTGGAACGTTTTCGTCACAAAGGTGTTCCCTATCTAGATTACAACATCTGAATCTTTTTGCAATACGATTTAATAAAAATAAACACGTTTAAAGTAAGTTATACTACATTTTATTTTATTACTTACGGCTGCATTTACGAGTAAAGTACATAATAATATCTACCTATGTTTTACCATTACGATAGTCTAAAGCCTGTAAGTGTGATGGATAATATTTAAACGCAACCAGGTAACATAACAAGCTCATAACTTTGTGATTTTTCATGACAGCTTATTGAAATTTTGTAAATAAATTATTAACATGTAGGTACAAAAAATTACGTTGTAAATCATCTTTGTATCTATGTGCACTTTGTTTTTTTTTTACATTTTTATCATCATCATCATCAACCTTTTTATTGCCCCACTGCTGGGCATAGGTCTCCTCTCATACAGAGAAGGATTATTTTATTGTTGATTTGCCTAAAATATTATCTATGACTAATTTGGCAGAATTAAGTACCTAGATCTCATTGTTGCCATCGCGGGAATTATTATTACATTTTTATCCTGTGAGGTAATTCACATTGACAGTAGTCCAGTAGAATGGTTTTCATTTTGACAGTTCAGAAACTTTCATTGCGTAATATACGAAGCAATGGATTAGTAATATTTGTCAAAATGATGCATATTCTGATTGATAGTGTGTTACGGCCCGAGTTTGTTTCGGCCTTTCCTCCTCATCGACCTCATTTAGTTTTTAAGATACGATTGACTGCAAATTAAATAATTTATTATTTACAATTATTAGCGTGCTTAAAGCCGTTGCTTTTTTTATTGTGTTTATTTTTTAAATCAATGTTCGTCTCGTAATTCTACGATCTAGTTTTTCAAAGCATTCACAGAGATTGTATTTAAACACCAAATAGGCCATAACCTCTATTATACTTGTATTTGTATGTCTATGGTACGTCCCAAAAGGCCCGTTACTATCGCAGTTTCCATCTCAACATCGGGCCACACACAAGAGATCTAACAGTAACTCCTCAATAGGAACTGATTCCATGCAGGTATTAATTAAGCGGAACCGAGAGGGTCGAGGAGTTGTGGGGAGGGGGAAATGCAAATCTCCAATTAGTACCTATCCACCAGAGCGGCCATCCATCAATGTCGATCATTTGTTGCTTTTCTCTAGCAGTTTAGGGTTGTGAATTGAAGATTTTCGCTTTTTAAAGTTGGAAAAGTCTATAAACTTTTTTCTGAAGGTCTTTGGATTTGTTTAAATTTGATAACAGGTTTACCCGTCGTATGGCGAGTTTCCACCCTTACGTTGTTAACACCATTACGATCCGGACGAAGCGTTTCCCTTTCTCTTTTATACCGCGTACATCAAGGGACTGGAATAATTTGCCAGCGACGGTATTGCCGTCACACTACAATTTGAGTTTCTTCAAGGTTAGAGTGAATAGGCTCTTAATAAACTAGCGAGCTGTACCATCAACGATCGCATCACTGCTTACCATCAGGCGGGATTGCGGTCAAGCGCTAGTTTATAATTTATAAAAAATATATAAACATTTTAATAAAGGCAAAACAACTTACGGCAGGCATTGCCTCCCCAAAGACTGGATATATGGGCTTTAATGAACATGTAATAACGCGTAGTTTCTACTGCAAAGAGATGTATTTTCTATAATAGCGCGAATAATAACATATTCGTATGGACGACAGCAGGACAAACTAAACTATCAAATATTTCCAATCAAACTTGAGCCTTCATGCTTGAGCGATAAAGTTGAAAGTCTAGTAAAGAAATTTAACAGATTGCAGTAGCTTGATGTGATGTCGTTTGTACAGACGACAACACATTTTCAACTTTATCCCTAAAGCATTAAGGCTCAAGGTTGATTGGGAATATCTGACAGTTTCGGGTAGCTTGACGTGCTGTCGTCCGTACATGGCATTTTTGTTTGCCATGATTATTATTGATACTAAAAACATGAATAAATAGGTCACATACCAATGTTGCCAACAAAATTTTAAGAGCTCCAATATGTTAGAAATGTCAACTGGAAATAGTTATTTGTTATACAAGAGTGCAAAGTTGCTTTTTAACCGCGTGTTCAATTTTGATGACCGAGCAAGCGAAGGATTCTAAAATTGAATCACGAGCGCAGCGAGTGATTCAAAATTCGAATCCTGAGCGTTAGCGAGGGAATCAAAAGGACACGAGGTGAAAAATCTTTGCACTCGAGTGCAACACGTAACTTTTCATTCCACCTCAGCGAGGAAATGACTAAATGCAATAAAAAAATGTTTACAATCACAAGATAGGTACACTTTTATTTCAGTTTAGGTATTAATTACTACATTATGACAGGTAAGTATTACAGAATAATCTTTAAATTATAATAAAGTAACACAGGGTGGCGCAATAGAACGTGCATATTGCATCATCTTTTTTTGCGGGGTAGAAGGGGCGTGGGCGAGGGGAGACCGATATCGTTGGGTAGCGCGGTTCATGAAGTTTTAGTCACTATGAGTCACTTCGACGAGAAGCGTCGCGCATTTTGCGTGCGCGCATTTTACGAAAACTCTCGTTCGTACGTAGTTGTCAGGCGACTATTTTATTCTGAGTATGGTGTACGGCAAATTAGGCAGGCTCCGAGTGCTAATTTAATTAAAATCTCGATAAAGCGGTTTGAAGAGACTGGATCGACGTTTAAACCACACGCAAAAGGTCATCCACGCACATCTAGGACCGAAGACAATATTGAGAGTGTTAAGCAGTCGGTACGAGAAGATCCACAAATGTCTACTCGCAAGATATCGTCTGTCCTAAACATATCGCGACGAAGTTTGCAACGAATTTTAGATTCGGATCTTAAATTGCATCCATACAAGCTGCAATTAACTCAAGAATTGAAAGACTCTGACTTCATAGCACGGCTCACATTTGCTAATGAAATGCTCAATCGGTTTTCAAATTTTGAAAACATCCTTTTCTCTGATGAGGCACATTTTCATATGAATGGGTTCGTAAACCGCCAAAATTGTCGTTATTGGAATAGTGAGAATCCCAGACTCAAACATCAAAAACCGTTACATAGCCCTAAAGTGACAGTTTGGGCCGCAATCTTTGCCAAAGGAATAATTGATCCTTATTTTTTTGAAAACGCACGGGGGCAAAACATCACTGTTAATACCGAACGCTATGTTGCGATGTTGGAAGGTTTTTTGGCCCCAGAACTTGAAAATTCAAGAATAAAGAACTCTAGGACTTGGTTCCAACAAGACGGACCTACCAGTCACACATCAAATGACTCCATATGAAGCAGATGTTCCCTGGCAAACTGATTTCGAAAAGAGGTGATATCCCATGGCCTCCGCGCAGTCCAGACTTGACGCCTCCTGACTTTTTTTTGTGGGGATACCTCAAACACAAAGTCTACACCAATAATCCGAGAAACATCAGTCAGCTCAAGGAGAATATTCGTGGTGAAATGGCAGCAATCACACCAGCACTACTTAAGAAAGTTTTCGGTAATTTCCGTTTGCGGTTAGAGGAGTGCCAACGTAGAGAGGGTCATCATTTAGATGATGTTATTTTTAAAAAATAAACTTCAGTTATCACTTAATAATTGCTTAGTTTTATTTTAACTATACCTTTTGTATTTATTTTTTAATAATTATTTTAAAAATGCACGTTCTATTGCGCCACCCTGTACTAAAGTATAATTAAGAAAATTTTAAAGTAACGTTGCAACAGTTATTTAAATTGAGTGTAATATTTTTGTTTGGTACTGTAATATTGGTGTTAGTCACTTGTGTACTGTTTTTTGGTAAACTGTCTGTCATACTTAATAGTTGTACCGATTCATCGGATTCCCTTGGCGTGAATGTTGGAGAGAGAGGGAGATGGTTAGGTGTTTCATAACGGCTTATTTTTGATATAGAAGGGCCAGTCCAAGTTTCCGATTGAGGCTCTTTCAGTGTAATGGCTCCTACGATGCCTTCACATATTTTAGACTTATTTTGGATGGAATCCTCTATGTATCCCTCTACAACTGCATTGGTCTTCCAGCCTCCGTGGCGCTTAAGGGACAGGAGATCAGCTCCGGAATCAGCCAAAAGTGTGGCTGAAGTTCGTCGGAAACAATGACCCGTGTACAACAGGGGTTCTGGAAGTTCAAGAAATGTTGCTATTTCTCGTGGGATACTGCCAATTTTATTAGTACCCATAGGCTGTCTAACACACTTTCCATTGCGATACTGTAGAAAAAAACGATTGATTGGAGTGTTAGGCGGCCGTAAGGCTTGATATTTCTCAACAATCGTTACGTATTCCTTGCGAATGACAAAGTTGCGGTCTCTTTTTGTCTTTGTATTAGGTAAATTAATTAATAGTAAGTCATCTGAATGTTTCTCAATGTTTTTGACATTAAGTTGTGTTAGTTCATTAGTTCGACATGCTCCGTTTATTCCAATAATAAGAACAACCTGCAATGTAAAGAGTATTGTAGTAGATAAATGAATAAAATTTATATGAACGCATAATTATGCCTATCAACATTTACTAAGTATAGGTACTATTTAATTGAGATTAATATATGTACTTAAGTAGATACTGAATGTGCAACAGACTTACTTTTGCCGCCAAATATACGGAATCGGGTGCTTCGTTAAGAAACTTTTCAATATCAGATACTGTGAAAACCTTCGATTTTTTTGGATAATGACCAGATGAGGCTCTTTTTAAAAATGCTACTAATTTAGGATAGGTATCGATATGCATGTCTTTTTTCATCTTTATTGTTGCTTTTAGTATCGAATACGTACTCCATAGAGTGCTTGCTTTCTTGTTCTCGGATAATTCTATAAAATATGCCAGCAAAACGTTTTCAGAGAAAGTTTTGGCTCCTTTTGCTAGTCGCCACGTGTTGAACATATCGTACTGTTTTAAATACTTCTCGCGTGATTGTTTAGGTAGAAAGCTCATTTGCGCATTATTAACAGTTTCAGTCAATTCTGTTGGCGTCAAACAAACTTCCTCGTCGCTAGAATCACTCATTTTAGTTTTTCACTTGTTTTCAAGTTTCTTTTTTTTAATATAAGGTTTAACAATGACGTGAAAAAATGCCGCGTAAAGAACCGCGTACAAAGAAAATTGAAAAAAGAACACCAAGAAGGTTCCGAGTCTGAGTTTTTAACAAATTAAAAAAAAGTTGTATGATATATTCGGCACCATAGAGGTAACAGTAAATAGGTTTAATGTTTTTTTTTAATTTACAAACTTAGTGCACACGATGTTCTAAATTCAATTTACTTTATCCTCTAGAGAATAAAAACGGCTTTTCCAGTCAGATATTGAAGATTAAAAATACTCTTTCCTAGATGGTGGGATGAAAAGTATATTTATTATACATTATGATAACTTAACCGTTCAACCCTGTGAAATGCGCATACGCCAATCGTCTGCCACCACTTGTCAATCCCGTGTCCATGTGACGTCATTAAAGCGTTGATTTCCAACATTTGCAACTCATTGTACTGACTGCGGACGAATTCCATACGTTTTTACTTTTATTACTTTGTGCACATCAATGTGAACTTTAATTGGCAGTGGTAGGGTTAATTTTTTTTTTTTTTTGGTTTTGTAAGTAATGTTTACCATACAATGTAAGATGGACATGCGCTTTTTGATGTGAATCATTAATTTTGAAATAGTTTTTAGACTGCCAATTTTATGATTGTTTTCTTTGAAATTCCTTTGTTTGTTTGTCTTTACGCAAACCTCATAATAATAACATCCCGTTTCTGAAAAAGGAATTTAACTGCATACAATGAGTACCTACCTTTATTACAGTTATTGGAAAAGATAAGCGAGCAGGAAAGCTTTAGGCTCTTTATACACAACACGGTTTCTTTACAGTACGGCTTATAATTGCACCGTAGAAAAAATGTGTCTATCAACAAGCTTCCATATTGGTCTATATAATACTAACGACCGTGCCTAACATACACACGGCGAATGAACTGTAATTTTTCACGGCAAGGAAAACGTGTGTGTACAAAACTCTAAAGGTCTTTGTCTCGTTATGTAAATTCCAAAATCAAAATTAGGCCATTCCAAAATTAAAATGGGCATTATAGCCACCTCATTTTGATTTTGGAACGTAAGTACATTTTTTTTTTCTTCGTATCGCGGGTGATTCCGATAACTCCAGCTGAACTGTAATTTTTCACAGCAAGGAAAACGTGTGTGTATAAAACTCTAAAGGTCTTTGTCTCATTATGTAAATTCCAAAATCAAAATTAGGCCATTCCAAAATTAAAATGGGCATTTTAGCCACCTCATTTTGATTTTGGAACGTAAGTACATGTTTTTTTCTTCGTGTCGCGGGTGATTCCGATAACTCCAGTTACAGCGCGCGCTGGCCAGTTCCTTCCATATCTGCCATCAAAATTTCTTAATGAAACACCGTATTCTTATCTCTACGCTCCACAAAACTGTATTTAATCGGTTTCAGGGTAACTTGTCGTACCAGAATTAAAATGCAAAGTGGTATATATGTATAGCTGGCAATATAAAGGCTGTATGTGTATGTATGTAGGTTTGGTGTACGATAGCCTCTTTCGAAGTAGGTCGACTGTTCGCGCTCGAACCTGTTGGCACACTTCCTGGTAGGGTTGCCACATTGTCAATATCCCGGACAAATGCCAAGTTTATAGTTGTTTTATGACTGTCGTGTATTGTTTTGCTGCGTAAGAAGGGATAACAAAGTTTCTTATCATCATCTCAGCGTTAATCCCAGTCGCATCCGCAGCCCTTTCAGCTTTGGAGTCTGGGGTCCGCTTTACCAGTTTAACTGCTGAGTTTGGCTAAACTTCGATATTTTCCGTGAAGCGACTGCCGTCTGACCTCCACAACCCGAAGGCGATATCTAAACATTGCAGTTAGACCAATTGTTAGACTTTTGAGGGTTCCAACAACCCGTAACGCTAACGACTGCCACTAGATGTTCGTATGGCAACCGGGACCAACGGCTTAACGTGCTTTCCGAGGCACGACCAGACCAGTGCAAATATTCATGCATACAAATATTTGCACTGTGCGGGGATCGAACCCGCGCCTCCTTGCGCAACGGCCGCGTTCGCTACCGCTACGCCACAGAGGCTGTCATATAGGATAACAAAGTATCTATTAATCAATAAATATTTACTAATAATCTGTGGAAACACCAGTCGAAGTCGAAAAAAAAAAATTTTTGCTTTTTATAACTTGTGAGGAAGGCTATAATAGCCTATAGCCTTCCTCCGTATAGGGTATATAACATCGCGCTACGCTTCTTAGGAGCCGAGCTAAATGTAAGAAAGAACGTTAGCCTTGCGATCTTAGGGCGATACAAGAAATTTTACGCGGAAGAAATTCCGTACCTACGGAATTATCGACTGCCAACATACTCAAAACACATTAGTCCACAAACTGCTAAGTGTAGACATATTTTTAAACTAAAAGAAATCTGACGACTCATCATTCTCCTGCCCCCATTGGAATTCATTTGGGGTCAGTACAAATTATCATTATAATATTATTAGGGGCTGTCTACTGAAATGACAACTTATGGAGAAGTCTCCATAAGTTATCATTTCAATAGACAGCCCCGTTTTAACCATTTAACATCCACTATTTCCTTGGTCTTCCTCTATTCTTATAGCCATTACTCGATGACCCTACGTGCAGTAAATCCATACGTGGGTGAAGGTTGTAACACTGCGGCCGTCCATTTTCTACACAATAATGTTATCAACACGCTGACCTTTCTAGCAATCCTTGTTTTTAATAAAATGAGCGATTCAAACGCGACTGGACTGTAACGGTTGGATGCCAAACCATTTTTCTTATATGTTGAGTTTTTGACTTTGAAATCAAATTATGCACTCGATTTTAACAAAAGCATAACAATAAAACATAATCAACCTCTAAAATATGAGTGTGCGGGTTCGATTCCAGGTCAGGCAAGTACCAATGTAACTTTTCTAAGTTATACCTATGTACTTTCTAAGTATATCTTGGACACCAATGACTGATTAAAAGGTGAAGGAAAACATATTGAAGAAACCTTGACTTTAAGTCTGAAATCGCCAACCCGCGTTGAGAAAGCGTAGTGATTACGCTCACGGCTCAATCCTTCTTTGTATGAGAGGAGACCTCTGCCCAGCAGTGGGACGATAATAACATCATAACATGCAGTCAGCGTGTTATGTTTTGTTGGTCTACTCTCCGTTTTACGAATTTTCGATCAGGTCACGTGCTCTGACGCGAGCTTAACATATTTTACCCATCCCAAAAAGTGCATCGCCACTAAGAAGTTTTCATTTTAAAAATCTATCTCTTTTTAATTGTCCGCAGTTCCTGGATGAAGTTTAGATTTTGGTCGTCATTAACGACAGTGCCGCCGACAAAAGAATAGCGTTCTTGACAGTAACACCTGTCACTATCATACATCACGAACTAGATATCCATCAAATTTGCAAAACGCGTATTCGTTATACGCGTTTTGCAAATTTGATGGATATAATATAAGCTCCGTATTACAGAACGTTACTCAAGCATTGATATCTGCTTAAGCATTACTTAAAACTAGATTCAACCAATCAAATGGCTTGAAACGAGACTTAAGTAGAGCTTGTGTTTTGAGTGACGTTTTGTAATACGGACCTAAGTTATTTACTAGAAATGTCACACTGACAGGTGTCAATAATGTTTTCTCTTGATGGCCAGAATGTTTTTTTTTATAAATTATAAACTAGCGCTTGACCGCAATTCCGCCTGATGGTTAGTAGTGACGCAATCGATGGTGGTAAAGCGCACTAGTTTATTAAGAGCCTATTTACTCTAGCCTTGAAGACACTCAAATTGTAGTCCGACGGAGACACCGCCGCTGGAAAAATTTTCCAGTCCGTGATGTATTTATTAAAGATGTTGTAGTCCTATTGTCAACTCCCCGAAAAATCAGACAATGTAAAAAAAAAAAAAAAAAACTAGTTTAAACGATAAAAAGTGATCGTCAATTGTCAATAAATTTAGGCAATGACAACTTAACCATCTGTCAAAGCGTAAGAAATTATTCCACAAAGAAGGTGAAATGTAAACGGACAATATCTCTATTAACTATCTCTTTGACTGCAAAACGATATTAATAATGGACCTCGGTTGGTTTCACAAATTGAATGTAATATCCAAATGAAAAATCGTTCACGACGAGACATTTCAACTTATGGCCTTTGCTTCAGAAAGCTCTATTGTGGAGCAACACTTTCGCTTTCCTTTGTCATTTGAAAAATGGTTCAAAAAAAGAAAACGTCTTGTTAGAATTGACGTTCGAAATATGAAGTGTGGACACGGGAAATGATTGATTATGTTTTTATTTGCCTGTGGGCTGTGGCATAACATTGTTGCAAAGTTTTTGCTTATCATATTTCTTTTGTTTTGATAGGAAAGCAGAGAAACCAATGTCTTTATTATATGAATATGTAGGTTATGTAACTTTATTAATCAAAAGTGGTCAGAATAATAGAGTATTCAATGCTTGTAGTTTACAAATGGTATGCAACAGTATGATATAATGGTAGCCTAACACATTCTCTTAGTTGTAGGTACAAACTATTGATCAATCGACACCAAATCTATAAAGTTTACTGATATTGGGTCGATTTATGTAAAGTAACTCGAATAGGCTGCATGCCATAAGCAGTGACAACTTACTTAAGCTTCGCCCACAAGCACCAAACTAACTTAAAGTTATAGATCCTTTAATTGTGTAATATTTTGAGACATACTTACACTTACTTAGCCCACATAATATTGTATGAACTATGAACATATACCTAATGAAAAATGTTATGTTTACACGAATACTTTAGAAATCCTAATAAATCAATTTTACCACGCCTAATAAAAGAACTAAGAAAATTGTTATCATCAAAATGAAGCCAATTTTCGCATTAATTTTATAAAACCCATACCCTCAAAAACTTAAATAACGATGGACATTTTTATTATTAATAAACTTCGCACTTCTAATAATGAAAAAACTTTTTTTATGATGGGGATTATTTTTAAATTTCTCTGCCCTTGCCTGACAGTTGGTTGCCGCAACTAATTTAGGGCATCCGATGCCGAGGTCAGGCTGGCCCTGTGAAGTTGGTCGATTGTATTGAATATTCAAGTAACTTACTTGGCTATTCAGTATTATTAGAAAATTGGAATTATTCGAGTTTGATAAGAGACGCGCAATCATTGTATTGAAGTGTTCTATATTAATATATGTATAACATTCCTACCGCCTGTATGGAACACAGTTCCTCTCTAGAGATTCGAGTGGACAATAATCCGAGATAATGTGGGTTGGTTGTTAGATATCATGTATTTTCGAATTTTCTTTTCGGTCATGCCGGTTTCCTCACAATGTTTTCACCTTTTTCACCGGTTTAAGACCAGTGGTGGTCAAATAATTTACACAAAATTAAACGCTTGTCGTGGTGGTGACCTAGTGGTTAAAACACCATCCTCTCAAGTATGAGTGCGCGGGTTCGATTCCAGATCAGGCAAGTACCAATGTAACTTTTTTAAAGTTATGTGTAGTTTCTAAGCATATCTTGGACACCAATGACTGATTACAAGGTGAAGGAAAACATCTTGAGGAAACCTGGAATCTAAGTCTGAAATCGCCAACCTGTATTGAGCAAGCGTAGTGATTACGTTCAATCCTACTCTGTGTGGGGGGAGAGCTGTGCCCAGCAGTGGGACGATAAAAAGGTTGATGATGAAAGCGCTTGTCAGGGTTACAGCCAACAGTCTACAACTCGTAAGTCGTAAGTGTCACTTTTGCATTAATTTCATTAAAGTGCCTCTTATAGTGTGCCATTACCATCTCAAGCTTAGAAAATGAGGTGACCCATTCTCCACCGGTCAAGTTCGATACTTAGAACCCACGCATGGACCCAAAATGTTAATGTCTACAAGATAGCCAGGTATCGACATGCAATCAATCGAGCAGTGAAAGCAGCGGGCCAGCCCATTGTGCCAATGAAAGTGGTCGAGTTATATCTACATTTGGGTTTACACCTGACTAGCTTTGTTGTTGATCAGTGAGAGTGTGTTTAGCAGAACAACAAGTTAATTGACATGCAAATTGGTGGTCTAATTTGCACATAAACAACGTTGGTTTTTTGTATATGCGAAACCCAAAACACGTGTCCAGTATTTTTTTCTAAGTAAAGAATCTATGTACAAAATTTTAAAAAGATATCATGAAAAACCACAAAGTTATGACCTTGTTATCCTACTTGGTTGTCCCTACAAAAATATGGTCAACGCTCCGTTCGGGCGGGCGAGCGGTGCGTTGACTTCTGGCGTCAGCTGTGTGGAGAGCTCGGTAACCACACTGCAACAATTTCTAAATGTATTTGGGAATAAATATGCTGTAAAAATCGTCATCATCATCAACCTTTTAATCTTCCAACTGCTGATCACAGGTCTCCTTTCATACAGGGAAGGAATTCAGTTGCTTATTCTGAACAAACTATATTCAGCCCCCTAATCGGCGATCACATTTTTGTCAAATGATTGCGACTAGTTGGGATTGTTTGGACCGAACAGACCAATGGGCGGTCCAAACGATCCCAACTGATCCCAACTAGTCGCAATCATTTGACAAAAGTGTGTTCGCCGATTAGGGTTAGGTTAGGGCAGGTTTAGTATAAAGAAAAAATAACGTTGTATAACATTCAGGTTGCATTGTGTTGAAGCCGGTCTGAAAGCTCCCAGAAGAAGTTAACTGTTAGAAAGAAAAACTTCAGCGGCGGATGCTCTCCAGTAGATTTACCTTGCGATGGTGCTCATACGGAAATGTGTTCATCCCTATTTCTGACATCAAAATCCAAAGTACCTAATTTACTCAAATTTGTTACCATCGCTGGTAGAACCTGGATAAGGCTGGCACAGAGGATTACGTTGGTTGCCCCCCACACATCAGCACCCTAATCGGCGAATGATTGCGACTAGTTGGGATCGTTTGGACCGAACGGACCAATGGGCGGGCTGAACGATCCCAACTGATCCCAACTAGTCGCAATCATTTGACAAAAATGTGTTCGCCGATTAGGGGGCTGGTCCCATGTTGGCGCCTCGTAATCACACACGCCTAGACGTCGCCAAAGTCACCTCACTCCTGACCAGAAAAGGTCCGCAGGTCAGTCGGGAGTTGCGGAAGAATGTTATATTCCCGTAACCTTCAGCGTAAGTGTAAGATGGAATGGGTTGGGGCTTTTAGTCAGGGAAAGTCAGACTGACCCCGACGTCCACCTGAGGGCGGCGGACATTTTCCGACCCGGAAAATGGGCCTTGCAGATTGACACAAGAAAGGAGTGGTCTATGTACAGACGACAGCACATCAAGCTACTACAATCTCTCAGATTTCCTTATTAGATTTTCAACTTTATTTCTAAAGCTTTAAGGCTCAAGGTTGATTGGAATATCTGACAGTTTGGGGTAGCTTGTCCTGCTGTCGTCCGTACAGTAGTGTGTAAAGTCGGGCTATGAATGATGATGAAAAGAGTGTCCATGGAGTTTCTTGCACGTTCTTCACCATAGAGATCTACGCTTTGGAACGTGCAATTTAGCTTCACTTTTCTTGGACTGACCGACATTGACTATTGAAAAGCACCAAACGGATGGTTAATTTGAAATAAACAATTTTGATTTGATGATTAGGCTAAGAGTTAGCACTTTTCGAATGCCAAAATTATGAAAGACAGTCCCCTAAAACCACCTAAATGCTCTTCACCACTTCTTAGTACTTTCGATGGGAAAATGTACCCAATAAACTCCCTAGCAGCAAAGCTATCTGTACAGACAAAAAAACTGAAGTAAATAGATTAAAAGTGGGTTGAAGTTGAAGACTGATGCTGAAGTACCTTAGAGGTGAATAAGACATCATGTTTCATAAGCTTTTCTAAAATTTAATGGAATGTATTCTTTGGCAATAAGAAAGTACCATCATCATCATCTCAGCGTTTATCCCGGTTGCATCCGCGGCTTTCGCGTTGGAGCCCGGGGTCCGCTTTCTTATTTAATTTCCTCCATTTCGCACGATCTTTAGCATCCTGTGGTGTGAGATTGTTGGCACGCATGTCATCTCTTACAACGTCAAGCCAACACTTCTTTGGTCTACCCCGCTTGCTCCGGCCCGGCGGAAGCGCCATGGCAAGACATTTGTGACCCACGTAACATACCGGTTTTCGTAAGACGTGACCGTACCAACGTAGGCGACCCTCCTGCAGTTTGTCCGCTATGTCACGGACATGAAGACTGCCACGGATGCGGGAGTTCCTGATGCAGTCCTTCCGCGTAACTCCACACATCCACCGCAGCATATTCATTTCCGTGACACGCAGCTCCTGCTTGTGTCGCTCAAGCACAGGCCACGCCTCACTGCCATAGAGGAGAACAGGTCTAATGATGGTCTTATAGACCTGCCCCTTAAGCTTAACCGGCATTTTGGGGTCACAAATGACACCCGTCACCTCACGCCATTTTGCCCAAGCTGCGGAAATACGTGCCCTGACGTCGCAATCAATGTCGCCGGACGCGTGAAGTACAGACCCCAAGTATTTAAACTGGTCTGTGCACTCGACCTTGTCACCGCCTATGCGCACAGACATAGGGTCTGTCGTGTTGCTAGCCATATACACGGTCTTCGCCACATTGAGTTTCAGACCTCCGTTCTCGAGCGAGTCCTTCCACATATTCACACGCCGCACCAGCCGATTCCTGTCCGCGTCCGCCAGCGCGATATCGTCAGCATACATAAGCAACCAAGGAGGTTGCTCATGTGAATCCCTGATGCTATCCGACAAAACGTCTAATATCACGCTGAACAGAAACGGACTAAGGACGGAACCTTGGTGGACTCCGACGGTGACGGGGAAGGGTTTAGTGTCACCAACAGCGGTCCTAACAACGGAATCGGAATTGAGGTACATATCTCGAATTATGTCAACATAGGCTTCTGGTACCCCTTTGGACCTCAGTGCCCACCAGATCACCCCTCGAGGGACACAGTCGAAGGCCTTCTGCATATCAAGAAACAGCATATGCAGAGGCGTGTTCTTCGATCTGTATCTCTCCATGGCGATCCTTAGTGCAAAGATAGGATCCATGGTTCCGTACCCTGGACGAAACCCATATTGACACTCCGAGACAGCACACTCCTGTCGGATCCGGGAGTCTATAATCCTCTCAAAGATCTTCATGGTGTGGGACATGACCTTTATACCGCGATAGTTGCCACACTCCTGAACCGAGCCCTTGCCTTTGAAGACTGGAGTAATAATACTCAGCCTCCATTGGCTCGGGATTTTGCCGGTCAGGAGCACGCGGTTCAGAAAGCTAGTTAGCATGCCCACACCGCGAGGACCCATCGCCTCATCCAGGCCTCAATGGGGACTCCATCAGCTCCGACGGCTTTCCGATTCGCCATGCGACGAAGAGCCGTATGGACTTCCTCAGGCGTTATCGGGGGCACTAATCCAAGATTTGGAGGGAGTTCCGGAGTCTGCACCTCTTGGTGCTGCTTATTCAGCAGCTCGTGGAAGTACGAGCGCCATCTCTCCTTCACCGCGAGGTCTTCGCATAGCAGGTTGCCAGCAGGGTCTTTTACACAGCGGCACTTGGATATATCCTGTGCCGCTTTGACCCTAGAACGTGCCAACTTGTAAATGAGCTTTTGCCCCTCAGACGATTCCAACTTCTTGTAGAGCGGTTGCAAGTGGTCTCGTCTGGCTCTGGCTACAGCTCTCTTAGTGGCACGCTTGGCAACTTTGTATGCGTCGCGATCTTCAGGGGATCCGGTCGCTTGCCACGTTTTGAAGAGGGCTTTCTTCACCTTAGTCTCCCTCTGGACTGTGTCGTTCCACCACCAGGTCTCCTTGTCACGTTTGCGGCCGCCCTTGGAGACGCCGAGCACTACCCGCGCCGCCCCAGCAATAGCTGCCTGGATCCTGTTCCAGTGTTCTTGAACAGGCTCCCCATCGGTACCGGCGCACTTGTCACCAATAACCGACGCGAAATCCTGGGACCTGTTTTCATCCAGCAGCCACCACCGGATCTGGCGCGGGCAGTGCTCAACACGTCTCCGTTCAGCCTTTACGCAGAGATCCATGACAAGGAGACAGTGTTGTCATCTACCTACCTCGTGAATTTATGCACGTAATGCTGCAATCGCGACGTATGTGCCATTAATGTAAAAAAAAAATAAGGTCATGGAAAAAATAACTTTAACTTCTACATAATAAAGTTCTGTTTACGCTACAACCACAAACATTTGTAAAAAATTTCAAGAATGCTAGTCACTCTAAAATCAACTTAACTACTATCGAAATAAAGTTGATATTTGTTTAACTGACTAACTTGAAATAACATCAATTTGAAACATTTAGAATAGACTTTACCTTATACACTTACTTATTCTTCGTCTGATTAATATGCAATTTAATCTCCACGTACTTTTTCCTGCTTTCTTTTGTCGCATGTCTTGAGTTCATATTGACATTGTTGTAATTTAGATTGACATGTGACAACGATGTCAAATATTGCGTGATCACCGTGACTATCTTATTAATCTAGGGCCGGCCGCAAGTGTGAGGTCCTGGGTTAGATTCTAGAGTCGGACAGAAAATATTTGAATTTCTTTCCCGGTATTCAATAGAAGTTCGGTGTCAGGATTTGTGCTTGCTTAATGACAATGGGCTCGTTTATATTACATGCAACATTAATGGCGACATGTTGTCAGTGTCAATGGTTGACAGCCTCCGTGGCCTAACGGTAGCGGAAGCGGCCGCTGCGCAAGGTGGCGCGGGTTCGATCCCCGCACAGTGCAAATATTTGTATGCATGAATATGAATATTTGCACTGGTCTGGTCGTGCCTCGGAAAGCACGTTAAGCCGTTGGTCCCGGTTGCCATACGAACATCTAATGGCAGTCGTTACGGGTTGTTCGAGCCCTCAAAAGTCCAAGAGTCTAGCTGCAATGCTTCGATGTCGCTTTCGGGTTGTGGAGGGCAGACGGCAGTCGCTTCACGGAAAATGTCGAAGTTTAGCCATATCAGCAGTTAAACTGGTAAACCGGACCCCAGACTCCAGAGCAGAAAAAACTTCGGATGTGACTGGGATTAACGCTGTGATGATGATGATTAATGGCGACATGTGAAAAAAGGAAAGATAGAAAAGCATTTAGGTGACTCGCACAGGGTGTTAAGGGTTCGGCAGAGACGTAGGTACTGAACTACTGTACCTACGACAGATGGGAATTAAGGCAAGATGTTATGTTGCCATGAGGCCCATTGGCCCAATGGGCCTCATACGGTGGCTCAAAGCCACACAAAGGGCGATGGAAAGAGCTATGCTCGGAGTTTCTCTGCGCGGTCGTATCAGAAATGAGGAGATCCGCAGAAGAACCAAAGTCACCGACATACATAGCTCTTCGAACCCTTAGTGGCAGTGGGCGGACAACATTGCTCGTAGAACCGATGTCCGATGGGGCAGTAAGGCTCTGGAATGGCGGCAACGTACCGAAAGACGCAGCGTAGGGAGGCCCTCAACAAGGTGGACCGATAACCCGGTGAAGGTTGAAGCCGATGGATGCGAACAGCAATACCAGTCATCGTGAAAAGCCTTGGGGGAGGCATTTGTCCAACAGTGGACCTCTATAGGCTAAAGAAGAAGAAGTTATGTCACAGTGAAATAGTAGAACCCGAAGAATTTACCCATTAAAGACACAATAAATATACACCGTAACAAAACATGCAAAAACCGGTTAACAACCAATTCTCACACGGAAGTGCTAAACAACAAAAATCGATTTGTTTGAACAAATCAATACTAAGACGAATTTGCTACAGTCTCGGCTGTAAAATCGAACGGCACACAAAAGTGATCGAGTGAATTTGTGAGACAATAGACGATAGTGCTGCACCTTGTGGTATCGATATTTTATCGATTTGTTTTACGATCGATCGTTGGATTCGTCGTGAAAGTCGTAGCCGCGGGCTGTGGCACACTGGGCCGATGAAGGTCAGTTGCATACCTCACTACCAGCGAAAGTTTATAATTGTTGAGACGGTCAAGTGCAAGAGAAGTATGCACGAGCTTTGAGCTTTATCGGTTTGTTCATGATCTGTAATGTATCTACGACAATGAACAATAGAATGGGCGCTTGCGAGCGATGATGCGTTTTTTTTTGTTGTTGAGGTCGGTGGCTTTAGTGCTTACGGCATAAAATAAAAAAGCTACTTCATGAAATGGTGAAAAGTGGGTATAGTACAGACCACACATCAAGCTACTACAATCTTTCAGATTTCGTTATTAGATTTTCCATTTTATGACAGTTTCGGGTAGCTTGACCTGCTGTCGTCCGTACAATTTATTGTTTAATAGATCCAATATCGTTAATATCCATGTTTTGTTCAATCGAATTCATTTAGAATGGAATTACTAATACATTGCTTCAGATGTTAGAAAAAATTATCTGCTCAGTACATACCTAAAGTAATGCAATGAATATTGTTGAATTGTCAAAATGAAAACAATTGCTACTGTTAATGTGCTAGGCAACGCCAGAAGTGTCACGTGAACAAGAGATAAATTATAATTCAATGATGTCATGTCTTCTATAATTAAAAGAAAGATAGTGGTTCTCATATCATTCTATACTATGCATATAAAAATTCTTATAAATAAAACGAACCAATTCTCAACTCCAAAATCAGTCCCTCATTTTGATTTATCGGTTTAATTGACACCTCAAACTACAAATTGGGAACTGAATATCGAACAAGTTATGGAGAATAGTTTATTCGATACGCTTGCTTCTCACGGAAGACCACAGTAATGCCTTAGAGTTTTTGACAATCTCACGGAGGGTCCCTGGATTGCCGAAGTACGCTACCCTGCTACAGGGCAGTTTTGAAACCATATGTTATCCGTCGTTATGATGTCATGTCTTCTATAATTAAAAGAAAGATAGTGGTTCTCATGTCATTCTATACTATGCATATAAAAATCCTTATAAATAAAACGAACCAATTCTCAACTCCAAAATCAGTCCACCATTTTGATTTATCGGTTTAATTGACACCTCAAACTACAAATTGGGAACTGAATATCGAACAAATTATTTTTCAAGATTAGCACATTCCTATAAAGTTCTTACAGTGGGTGTATAAGCGGGCCTTATAAGCCTAGAGACCCAATGTGATAATTTTAACTCAACGGACCGAGAATGCAAGATATTTGGCATCTTAATTGATTGGTTCCTATAAGTTCTTGTTGCTGTATTTACTTGGAATTGAATTAAGATAGTACTGTAAATTTTTGAAATATGTTTGTTATCTGAGAACCTAAATTGTTTAGTATTGTAATTATTTGGTTGCACATTTCTAAATTCATCTTCTTTTTCGGTCTGTATGGGAAATCATCAACTGACCTCTCCTGCTCTGGGCGGAGCGGAGCATGTAAGACTTTGACTGACTAAAACACACCCGTGTTTTTTCGCTTGCCTGTGCGCTAGGGCCATGGTTTTTCTTTTGACCAACCCGCAACCCTGACCCAGGAATCGGTCTTCGTGGACTCGTCACGATGTGCTGACATCTCTTTGAGGCGCACGTGAGACCAACGCGCCTTCGAACCGGGCCTGGTCCTTGACGTAGGACTTCGGTAACTATTTGTCATCGTGGCATTTTAAAAGTTATAGTTTGGATTTCCTATTTTAGTTTTTGTCTTAGGTAAAGTTTCCCGGAGATTTTGACAGGACCTCATGTGTTTAAAAACTGCCCTGTAACAGTGTAGATTACTTCGGCAATCCAGGGACCCTCCGTGAAATTGTCGAAAACTCTAAGGCGTTACTGTGGTCTTCCGTAAGGAGCTGGGGTGGATCAAATAATCTATTATTCCACCATCACAGATGTAAAGTTGCGCACACCAAACCCTACCTTCCGTACGTGATATGTTACATATCGCTAACTGGTATTTCATCCATTAACTTTTCCACCGCTCCAGTTTAAAATCTGTAGCAATTAATACCAATCAGGAAAGTTCGCAATCACTTGCAGTAACAAGCTGCAAGGCCGGAGCAATTAATTTCCATTAAACTAACTCTTACTAAGATAACACTAAGTTTATCTGTATTTACTTCTCAGATCGGTTAACAAATTATTGGCGATAATTTCTTTTGAAGAAAGAGCAATCAATATTGCTAAGGCTGCGTTCTTACTGAGCGAGAAACGTTACGCGCTATTTCTTCTTTGCCATCACCAGTGACTCTTTGTTAGTCCATTATTGTGATTCCACCTACAATACTTTTCAAAACAAATACTTTTTAAACAAGTTTACAAGACAAGTTACCAAAGAACCTCTCTTTGACATTACGTCTTCATGCTCCAACTGACGTTAAATCACTGTCATATTTGGCAGTCAGACTATGTCGTCATTTGTTTCTTTTTAAGCGTCAATTCACACGTACCATAACCACACTACGTCACAGCGACAAAATGTGGTCAAGCTGTGGTTACGTGTAAATAGTGTCGCAGCAGCTTTTTGTAGTTGCGTTGTGGTCCTGACAAAATGTCGATCTCTTGCGTCTTTCATTCACTTTGTCACAACACCACAGTAAACATCAGTTGACTTCGTCTAATTAAAAATACGACTATAGGCGCACGCTGTTGATGACTTCATGTCGTGGCGATGTGGCCGCGGTGTCGCCGTCGGTGGTGGCGTTGCCATCGCGATGTGGTCGTATTACACAGGTGGCCGATAACAACGGAAAATTGTGGTACATGTAAATTGTAATATTCATTTTCAATTCAAAATATACGCCCGACCACGTGGCGTCGTTGTGGTGTGGTTGTGGCCTAGGTGTGGTTATGGTATGTGTAAATTGACACTAAATCTCTTCTCATCGTGCGCAATGCAGCAAAATAACATGAAGTTGCAGGCCAGTAACAAGTTGCCAAGTGTACACACGGCTTTGGTCAACAAGTATAAGTGAAACGACACATTCTCTCCGTAGATACTACTACATTTTTTTGTGTGCTAAGCTTTCACGAGCGTCCCCTGAGATGTTTACAATCCATTCAAAGAAACGCGCCATTAGGGCTGGCGACTACTTTGATATTTTTTATCCGATTAATATTAGAAGGTCGAGAAGAAGAAATTTTAACAAAATTGGACATTTGTATCTTCCAAATCTTAGTCCTCCTTGAGAGGCAAGATATATTCTGGTTAACAATACTGATGTAGGGTAACAACCCTATGTATCATCATCATCAACCTTTTTATCATCCCGCTGCTGGGCACAGGTCTACTCTCATACAGAGAAGGATTGAGCGTAATCATCACGCTTGCTCAATGCGGGTTGGCGATTTCAGACTTAAAGTCCAGGTTTCCTCAAGATGGTTTTCCTTCATCTTCAGTCATGGGTGTCTAAGATATGCTTAGAAAGTACATATAACTTTAGAAAAGTTGCATTGGTACTTGCCTGACCTGGAATCGAACCTGCGCACTCATACTTGAGAGGCTGGTGTTTTAACCACTAGGCCACCATGACTTACTTACCTATGTATATTTTTTAATAATTACATATTGGGTAAAAGAAAATACAGATACTTTTTTAGAGTAAAATGGTAGTCTTTGGAAATCTTTGTGTTTTTTAGTTAGGTATGAAATAACAATCTTAGATTCGTTCACTGACAGACAACGCATAGCCTAAACTAGTGGGTATAGAAGCATACGATTTAGCACAAGTTTTTTTTTTTACATTTTATAAACCAGCGCTTGACCGCAATCCTGCCTGATGGTAAGCAGTGACGCAATCGTTGATGGTAAAGCGCACTAGTTTATTAAGAGCCTATTCACTCTAGCCTTGAAGACACTCAAATTGTAGTCCGACGGAATCACCGCCGCTGGCAAATTGTTCCAGTCCCTCGATGTACGCGGTATAAAGGAGGAGGCGAAACGCTTCGTCCGGATCGTAGTGGTGTTAACAACGTAAGGGTGGAAACCAGCCGTACGACGGGTCGTCCGCTGGTGGATCGGAGATGGGGGAATTAAATCATGCAATTCCCTCGCACACTCCCCGAAATGCATCCTATAGAACACCGAAAGGCTGGCTACTCTACGCCTGTGCTCTAGGCTTTGGAGACCAACTCGAGTTAGATCAGGGTCACCAATCAGCCTCTTTGCACGTCTCTCCACTGAATCCAAAGCGGCCAGGTGACACTTGGCAGCACCAGCCCAAATGTGGCTGCAGTACTCCACACACGAACGGACGTGTGCTTTGTATAACATGTTACTAACATCATTACCAGCTTACAATTCACATCAATCTGCCTGTGGCGCAGCATCGTTGGTCGTGTTATTGGGTCTAACATTGCACCACCTCGCTCAACTGCCGTCTTCCTTCCTATTCACTAAGGTTTTTTAAGTGAATGGGCGTAATAAACTAGCGCGCTTTACCATTAACGATTGCATCACTGCTTATCATCAGGCGGGATTGCAGTCAAGCGCTAGTTAACAATTATTTAAAAAAAAATTGAGGTCGAGTTTCGGTAACTTTCCTCCAGCTGCTTTCAGCCATCCTGAAAAGATCGTCGCTCGTCGTCGCTCTACCAAGCCTGAGGGCGCTGTCGCGGTCGCTCATCAAAATTATTTAACACAGAATACACAAAATACGTGGTGATTACGCTCATTCCTTATTTGTATGGGAGGAGGCCTGTGCCCAGAAGTGGGACGATGAAAAGGTTGATAATGATGACACAAAAAACAAAGTGCGGGTCAAAAAAACGGTGTCGGGTCGGTCACGATCACGCGAAAAGTGAGCTTATAGTGAGTTGGTAATAGTGTCCCCTAACATAAATAAATAAATATATACGGACACATCACACAGATTGAGTTAGCCCCAAAGTAAGTTCGAGACTTCTGTTATGGGATACTAACTCAACGATACTATATATAATAGATACATATATAGATAAACATCCAAGACCCAAGACAATCAGGAAAAGATCGTTTTCCATCATGACCTGGCCGGAGATCGAACCCGGGGCCTCCACGTCGCAGGCAGGCGTGTTGACCGCTGCGCCACGGAGGACATCATTTCATCTTCGTCATTAATTGGAATGGCAGCTCACTCAGTTAGAGAACTTTCAATAAGACTTTTCTAAGTTATATGTACTTAATAGTATATCTTGGACACCAATGACTGATTACAACTTGAAGGAAAACTGGAGCAAGCGTGGTGATTCCCAGCAGTGGGATGATAAAAAGTTAATGATGATATTTTCTGCTTACAATCCACTAACAATTCAATAATTCGGGACCCGCACTGCACTTACTTAAAGAGTGTCCATGGAGTTTCTTGCCCGTTCTTCTCCATAGGTACCTACTCTTTGGAATGGGCGTCTAGCTTCATCTTATTGACTGACCGACCTTCTGACAATTCAAAAGTGCCTGTAACTGGTTTATTTGAAATAAATGCTTTGATTTTGATTTTTGATTTTGATTTACTACATAAAAATGAAACATACTATTATTATCATTTTGAAGCATATTGCTAATACATTGCTCTATATGTTCGAAAAATGTGTTTGCTCATCAACGTAAACAACGCGGTGAATGTTGTTGAACTGTCAAAATGGAACCCGTTGCTACTGATGGTGGACGTAATTACCCCGCTCTAGTGTAATGAGATTTTACTGTATTTTTATACAACACAAAACAAACTCCCACCTATTAATAGAATTGTCAATCAATAATAATGACGTGCATTGATACATCACAAATGGCGTCCCAAGGCAAAGTTACAACTGAAGTGATTTCATGTGACAATTGGTGATATCCCTCTTTTTTTTCTGGGTGGGAAATCCTCATGGATGTCCACCGCCCTGGGGCGGGCGACGGGGTCTGTCAGACTCTTACTGACTAAAAACCTCCTGGGTGTTCCGTCTCACACCTACACCGGGGGCTGCGAGAATTAACACTGCTTCCGCCACCCCCGATTGGTGCTGACCCACCACCGTGGGCCTCCTCGGGTCAGGGGGGGAGTGAGGTGTAGGACTCCCCCCGTGACGTCTAAGAGTGGCGCGCGTGGAACACTTCGCGCCGCTACCTCGGCTCCTGATGTTTGGGGGGCGACAGATGTAATTAAAAAATAATTGGTGACATCCCTAGGTCTACTTTTTATTGTGACAGTGACATCCCTAAGTCCTGCTCAAGGTTGTCACCTCCATCGGCTTTCGTTTGTCCATTTTTAGGGTTCCGTATCTTTCATTTTTGTTTGGGATGGTAAATCATCAAATGACCTCTCCCGCTCTGGGCGGAGCGGAAGCGCGTGTCAGACTTTTACTGACTAAAACCTACCCGTGTTCCTTCACTTCCCTGTAGGCCAGGGCCGCGGTTTCTTTTTTAACCAACCGGCAACCCTGACCCAGGAGGCATCGGTCTCCGTGGATCAAAGGGTATAAACGGGACCCTATTAATCCATAAACGTTTGTCTGTCTGTCACCAGGCTATCTCTCATAAACTTTAATGACTATACTCCATTCGCATGTACCAAGTTGGTATATAAATTTATTATTATCTATAATAAATTCAGCATCATTGTTATTAACTTCTGTCAATTGCTATCGCGAATGTGCTATAGACGGTTGAAATTTTTACAGATTATGTATTTTTGTTGCCGTTATAACAACAAAAACTCTTTAGAGTATACTGAACCATGTGTGTACGAGTCCAACTCGCACTTGACCGGCTTTTACTTCAACGAGCCGTCCGTAGACGCTTACCTTAATTGTATAATTCAATTTAATTGGTTTAATTGGAACCGTCCTCCGTGATTTACACTTTACTGGTTTCTTTATTGTTGTTTATATACCGATGGGCTTTGTTTATGAGATTATGTGACGCATAAAGTTACTTGGTTCAAGGTTGATTGTGAAAATTTTACCTTTTGGGTAGTTTGACCTGTTTGTGTTTGTAGTGTGGAGGTATGAGGAGCATCGTGTAAAGCTCACTCATCCTCCATAGAAAAGGGAGGATCCTCCGACCAGACCATTGTCTGGCGGGGCGCTTGCCCGCCGGTTGATGTCGCGAGCTTGTATATATGCTAGTTGCACGGTAAACTCTGATTGCGAGATGTAGAATTCGTGTGACGTCAGTCTGACGCGTTGTTGATTTGTGGCGTTTGTAGGTTCCTCCGACCAGACGGATGTTATGTCTGGTGGGCACTGGCCCAGTGCTTGAAATTGCAAGTTGTATGTATGGTAGTTGCTCGGTAAACTCTGATTGCGAGATGTAGAATTCGTGTGACGTCAGTATGACGCGTTGTTTGCATGTTGCCTTGTAGGCACCGCTACAGTAGTATCATGCGTGTTTTTTTTTATTTATTTATTTATTTTGACAGTCATCATTTTTAATTTGTCTTTGAAACTTTTTTTTTTATATATTTAAACTAGCGCTTGACTGCAGTCCCGCCTGGTGGTAAGCAGTGATGCAATCGTTGATGGTAAAGCGCGCTGGTTTATTAAGCTCCTCGCCCGCCCGAACGGAGCTTTGACCATATTGTTACTGGACAACCAAGTAGAATAACAAGCTCATAACTTTGTGGTTATTCATGATATCTTTTGAAATTTTGTACATAGATTCTTCCTCAGACCTCTGAAAAAAACGTTGTATACATGACCCTTAAAAACAGATCATAACTTCACTTACCGGTAAATAAATAAATAAAACGACGTTGTAAGAGATGACATGCGTGCCAACAATCTCACACCACAGGATGCTAAAGATCGCGCGAAATGTAGGAGAATGAGCAGGAAAGCAGACCACGGGCTCCAACGCGAAGGCCGCGGTTGCAGCCGGGACTGAACGCTGGGATGATGATGATGATGACGATGACATAACAATCATCTTTATCTATTCATTACTTCTCCTTTTTGTGTCGTATACCGCAGATATATCTATTAAGAAGTCTCACGACCTTTTAGCTTCATACGTGTTAACGATACCGTATAACATGCATAGGCGAAAAAAATAGCAATGTGTATTGTTTAGAGGCTAAACAAATTGTGGAGGTAGATGTGCTGGATTTGCCATCGTCGAGTTGATGACACAACCGTACGCTTTACCATCAACGATTGCATTTGCATCACTGCTTACCATTAGGCGGGATTGCAGTCAAGTACTAGTTTATAATATGTAATGAGAGTATTTAATTAACGGTCCTATTGTGAAAAACATATGTACTTACTCGGTGGTAGGCCATAACATCGGCTGCCGGCAGAAGTTACCACCCGCCAGACAAAGTCTTGCCGTCAAGCGATTAGTCGCCGGAACACACGGCATGATGTCTGGTGAAACCATACGGAGGACAGGTCTGAGCAGTTGTGTTGCGATGTGTGCCGGGTACGATGCGCCAAATGTTATTGTGTCGGGAGTTTGATTGTGGAGGGTCTCCAGATTAATCTCCCTCTGGCGTATCATTGTTGGTCGCGTTATTGGGTTAAACCTTGCATCACCTCGCTCAACTGCCGTCTTCCTTCCTATTCACTTCGCCTCCTATTTGCTTCAGTGTTTCTCTCTACATTGAAGAACGATTTTACGCAATCGTCTAGGGGCCTCTTTTTCGTATTTGAAATTGTCTCTACTCCATCAGAACCCTCTTTAACGACTCTTGTGCTATTTTTTCTTTTAATAATTCCATTATACCTACATATATTTATGGAACTTTTAGGCAAAGATGTCTAAAAGTTCGATAAATATAATTTAAATCTGTGAGTCACACTAAACTTACGTTTGGGATATACTTCTAAATTAAGAAGTCTATCCGCGGCGTATTTGCGTACTAAAATGTCAATAGCTTACATTTTGACAGTTCGACAAACTTCATTGTGTTAATAGCGTTGTTGCAAATTTTTGAAGATTTGTCAATGCATTAGCAATATACTTCAAGATTATTGGGATTGGTAGTTCCGATCAGGTTTTTTTTAATACATTAGCATTGTTAAACATTACCACTAGTGAATATAATTCCTTCGGCCCATCATACATTATCACATCCAGTACTCCCACATCCGTGTCAGTCGAGAAAACAATCTTGATCGTGTTGTCCTCCTTCCGTACAACTGAGTGTGTGACAAGAATCTAACATATTACAAGAAAACAAGAATTCTTACCGCTATCAAACGATACAATAACATTATGCAATGTTTTGTAACACTTGGTATATTGTTATTGTTTACAAAATGGTTAAAAAGCGTGTAAACGAAGTATGTAAACTCCATTTTACATTGTGGAGAAGATCCCGCGTTTAATGTAAATTACTTGTAATATGCATACAATGTAGCGCAAAAAAGGATACAAAGCAGCTATACAAAAACGTTTGCAATTAATATTATGTATATAGTTGCAATTATTACTAATTAATAATGATAGTGTCGTGAAAAAAGATTACAAATAATTCCAGGCCGTATTTATTAATGAACGGATTCAGTTTTACAGTCAAGCGTGCAAAAAATTGTATAGGTAATGAAGTTGTGTGCAATTAATATTACAGGCTCAATTAGTGGAGATTACAATTATCGTGAATGTTAGGCTTGACTAGACAGTGTATACTATGAATTTAAATGTGTCGTATCTCGTATGCGAAGTGTACATCGGTACCTATTGAATCATTATATTTGAAGATATTGAAGTTGAAACCTAAAGGAATATATAAATCATAGAAAACGGAGAAGAAAAAGAGAAAATGTTATGCATAAACAAACATTGTCTGTTAATTGACCGTCTGTACTGGTCTTTTTACCTAACTTATGTAAATAAAGAAAGTACAAGTAATTTAGGAACAGTTATATTGTTATATTTGGATATACTATAATGTCAAACCTCCAATGAGCAAACCTTCAAGATGCCAAGTAAGAAAAAGTACTGGCCAGCGAAACGACACAGGATTTATTTTTTTACCGCAACCAATTTTGATGGCGGAAATTTCAAGGACAGGACTATTAAATCCGTGTGACGTGACATTGGCTAAATGCACAAATCGTGCGCAGCCAAAGAAAAGAAAAACATCCGTGTGCTTTACGATATTTGTATTCACCATCGACTAGATTTCTTTTAATACCTGTTAAAATCCGTGCCCCAATTAAATTTTCCCACCAACACAAAATTGTCACCTCAACATAAATTGTCGCAAATTTATTACAACATACGGCCACACGTTCCCTTCTAGACGTTAACATAGGCTCTTCTTTATAGACACTTGAACTAACGGCTTTGGGAACATTAAACTGTTCCGTTTATTGCGGAGATAGGATCGTTTATAACCTTAAGAGGACAACCGCATTTCCGTGATGCGTGCTTTAGAAATAGAGCGATTCCAGGTTAGATTTGTCTTTGTCTGCGAAAAGGATTGGTCTTCACGCCTGACAATGTTCTTTTATGGCTCTGTGTGAAGTACGTAATGTTTATCGATCGTTTCGATCAGATCTTAATCCAAATAGTTTGTTGGTTAACAATGGACCCGATTCCCCCTGTTGACAAGCTAAACTAAATTTAAGTTCATTGCGTCTTTTTCTATATATTTCATAAAGAAAAGGACAGAAGATAATATTTTGGTTTAGACCTGTCAAATTAGTCCGCACCTGAGTTAAATAGATGTATTATTGGTCGCCATGTTCATAATCGCATCTGAACACAAAAAATGGAGGTTTGGCGGGAATGTCAAGATGAGTGTCACGCTCATTTTTCATTGGACTTTTAAAATTATTTATAGTGTCGTTTACTAAATAAAAACGCGTGATTTATGTAGTAAAAAGTGTATTCAGTGAATAATTCAAAAAGAACAGTGAAATATTGTAGCATAGTGGCCTCATCATGTCTTTATGCTAAACCGCTCCTTATCGTCCAAACGCGTAAAACGAAAGGAGTTAGTTTAGGTTAAGTTATGCTAGGATAAGTTAGGATAAATTAGGATAAGTTAGGATAGATATTTAATGAAGAAAAAATTACTGAAGACTTGGCTGTATGGCGTACTATGCCTTTGCCTTTTCCATTCGCCCGAACGGAAAGAAATGAACCAAAAAAAAAATGTCTATGGAATATCTTAAATTGACAGGATTAAACTAAAATGTCATCTTCTATCCTTTGCTTAATGAAATAGAAAGAAAACGATGCATTTAAAATTAGTTTAGTATGTGAACATTTTTTGGTTTGACATAATTTTTCGTCAACCATCATGCTCCAGTTCCTTTAGTCCTATTTCCTAATACATACGTATATATGTATTTGGGGATAACGTAGCTTTTTTTTTCTTCTTTTTAACTTTTATTGGCATCCATCTTAGTATTCATCCCCTTTCTAACCACACAATCTACATATTCATTGCTTTTTTTAATATCCTTCCTTACCAATTCTAAAAGCCCTCCATATTTCTACTCAACTCTTTCTTCACAATATAATGTTATGATTATTCATATTCAACTTTTTCTATACTATATATTTTTTAAATGATTGATATTTTCTGGCAATCTGACAATACACACTTGATTGTCTTTTGTAGGTCGGGGCCCATGTCCATCTGCGAACATCATTTTATGGACTGATGCTAGAAAAGCGTTCGCCTGAGACATCCATAGACTACTCTTTTGTTAACCGCTATGTAGTTTCATCATTCATTTCGAAAGCGTTACAAACTGTCGTCAATCATGATTTTAGTGCCTGATATGATCTACAAATGGGCTTTATAAAACAATGGGCCGAATAAGCGGTTTTGATTCTTTTTAATCTACATATACTATCCGTTACAAATAATTGTGATGCTATCTATAGTTCCCATAGATATGTTTTCGTGAGAAAATCAATTTGTTCAATCCGCGATTGTTTCTTTTGTATGCAAATATTAACTACAGTTTATCCAATTAGTTTTTGTCTATGAAACAGTATTTCCTTACAGTAAAGCGTCTGTGGTAATGTATAAATAACGGAAATCATATTTCCTGTCTAAAACAATTAAAACAAAGAATAGACAATTAATTTTGTACACTTTAGGCCAAGGTTATTTTTCTTTGCTTTTTTTTCGCAATTTTCGAAATGAGTACATATAACAAGAATGTGATAGCTCATCAAAATTCTTGTAAATTGCATTAATTTAACGTTCTATATGTAAATAGGAGTCATAAGTTTCAAAGACATTATGTCCGTCTTCATTTCTTTTTCTATTAGATTTCTAAATTCACGTACTTGCTTAACTTTATTCAAACTCCTTCATTCTTCTATGCAAGGAAAAATTTCAAGATCGAAATTATTTAAGAACTTACTAATGAAGATTTTTGGGTAACCAAAAAAAGAAACAATTTAGCAAAACTTCTTGTAACACCTAATTATCCAGCTTCAAATTACTGAAGCCACTACAGTAACGGGACACGCAGTAATATCAATAAAATAAGAGAGTGCAGTAGTTTGTAGCTGTGCCTGTGCCGCACTTGTACTGCCGTTATATTGGTCTATGGTCTAAATTGCTAAAATGTTTAAGCTAAATCAGACACTCAAGAAAACAAACGTTGAGTTGAATCAGAGAGATGCGATGCACTTAGCCACGAGATTATTTTGGTAACTTTCAAACTCAATATTTAAACTTTAAAGCATCTAAGGGTGAATCCAGACAGAGCGAGGCTTGCTCTGCAAATTATTACTTTTATACGTTGGAAGCCTCAGCCTGAGGCAGATATTTATATATGTGGCTTACCGTTTGAAGCACATGCCTCGTAAAGTCTGTATCCGCCTTTAGTTAAACGATTGAGTCGCGCCTTTGCCATGTAGTCGATCAGCCAGAAATTTAAAATACATAAGGATAAGACACAATTAAGATCTGAGTACAAAGGTGCTGCTTATTTCTTAAGAAATTTCTTCCAGCAGACCTATGAAAAGAGAAGTAAAACAGAAATGTAGACAATAGTTTGTAAGAACGAGGAGGAAATAAAATATGAATATGATAAATATAAAAGTAATAACATTAAATATACCTAAACATAATTATAATCCAAAAATAATTATATAAGTATACTTAAATAAATACCTACATAATACTAAAATATGTATATTATAATAAGCAAATTCTCACAGTATAGAAGAAAGGTAGTGCTCTTTTAATCGATGTTTAAATATAGAAATAGTGTTTAAATTTCGAATGTTAGGCGGCAGTGAGTTCACAATCTTACAGTATAGACAGAGAAGGAATAAGAATAGTAACTCATTTTATGAGGATGAGATTAGTCAGTCTAAATAGTTAAGTAGTTTAATCAACACTTCACGTGACCAGAGAGAGCTGACTTATATATTGGCCACATAATTAGCATCACCTTACATCATGGCAATGCTGCCAGCCTTTTGGGCACGTTTCCTATTGGCAGCGATGCGGATGAATTTTCTGATACCCTCTAATTATTCCCTTCCTATTTTATGAACTTGTACAATGTATGTACATATTAATATTTTTAAACATTTCACATAGACAAGAACTCGAAACTAAATAATAATCCTGCCAAAAATATCTTGGAAATTCCTTAATGACTATGAGGAATTTCCATTGATAATTCCGGATTAGCGATCCAATTTTATTCATAAGTTGAAGCGATAAAAATAACACCGCCACACCATCTTAACAGTATTTAGACGCTGCGAGTCATTTCCTTCAATTGTACAGTATGCCTTCGGCAAAAAATTTGCGTCACTTTCACGACTATTGCAATGTGAATCCAAAAACGCGTTAGACGATATTGTGTCAGATCCAGGAGATAATGAGGGGTTGAACTTGACAGTTACAGACAAGATTAGTCTACGTTACTCAAGGCCAGGAAGAAGTGGAAGGGAGAAAGCGGGACCTCAGCCCTGCAGTGGCACAACTTAGTATAAAAAATATGCTACCTAACCCTGCTTATCCTTTTACCACAAAACTCACATATCAACAAGAATTTCAAACATCCACTCCATAACTCCACTTCTCGAGTAATCAATCTTTCGATCCTCGGCTGTTATTTTCTAATTAAATGGTAGTTACACATTAAACTCCGCAGTAATTATGTTGTTATGGCTCAACCATAATTATGGCAAGCGAAGATAACGATAGAAATGAGTTAAAACAACTTTGTCCCTATAATTAATGAGCTAAACGAGACATTGATGAAAGATCCTGCGTCTTCTACGAATATTGAGGCACAAAAAATCCATTAGGGTCATTATTTAGGGTTGTAAAAACACATTTTTTGTATATTAAGGGAATTTCGAATTTTGAAAAACGAAAAAACCGAATGACTAATTCAGTTTTTACGAATGCCTATTTCGTACCGCAGTATGTTTAATGAAATACAACGCTTAATACTTTATGGACGCAACTAATTAATTTACCGTAAATTAAATTACTTTCTAACAGTTTCGATTAATCGAGAATTAGATTTGGTTTGAACAGTGAATGGCCTAAAGGTATATACTTGATGAGATCTATTGAAAAGATGCTTAGTTGGTATGAGAAAAACATGTATACTTCAAACACACGTAGATAAAAAAAACAGACACTTCAAGGTACTACAATCTACCAAATATCTTAACAGATTTCAACTTTATAGCTAAAGCATTACGGTACAAGGTTGATTGAGAAAATTGTACAATTTCTGGTAGCTTCATCCAAACATACTTGCTTGCAAAATTCTGCAGACCTGATGGGAATCGATACCCCTGGCGCACAGGAATTTTAACTCTAGTTCCAGACTTAAAGTTTGCGTCATTGGGAACTTTGTCGAGGTTAAGTCAAAGTTCTTAATTCAAAAGTGACAACTTAGTACCGAACTAAGCTGTCATTTTTATATGTATAGAGAACTTCATTTCTATAATGGTTAGTTGCATAATTCAATTCAAAGAGGATTTTTCCAACTTCGGAAAAAACGCCTTTCAACTCCACCTAGAGCGTGAGAGGTCATTTGATGATTTCCCATTCTTAATTAATACTTGAAAAGCTGTTTACTAAAGAAATAAGATTTGAACTACCTTCAATAAATTGATAGGTCGTGAAAATGGCGGTGTTGTATCTAGCAGAAATTTACCGTAGACATTTACTTAAAGCTCCTTGAAAGACATTTCAATGAACCTATTGTGGATTTGACAACTTCGTAATATTCGAGTTAATAGAACAAATCGCATGTTCTATTATTACCCCAGAAATTGTATGTCGTAAAACGCTAATGCCACGCGAAGCTAAGGTATTTTCTCACAAATACCTAAGAGCTTTTGGTCCAATCAGCAGAACACCGTGGGTCATGGGAACGGCCTATGGGGCGCAATCTCCGTGATTGGGACCTACTTGTGAGAACCCTTCTTTACGATATTATCTTGATGAGGTTAGATACGGCTTGTTATCATTGTGAGGTTGCCATTCTATCGACTGTCAGTTCTTTTAAAAATAATATTAACTGCATCAGTACTTGCTGATTCCATGGTAGCGTTTAAATTGTGTATTGTTGTTGTCTTGGTATTATTATGTTATGATGTTGATGTCTTTAGTTGCTCAATGTTTACCACAGACACTGAATGAATAAGGTCTTATAGCGTTCTAAATTCAAACCTCATTTAATATGGCACACATAATTTTCGAAGCGTAATGCACAAACTTAAGTACTTTTACATAACATACTTCCGTAATTTTAATTATGAAAACACTTAAGTACATGTTAAAAGAACCTCCAACTGGATTATTCTATAATAACGAACGCAATTTAAAATAATGAAATCAATTGATTGGTGAAATCAGATCGTTTAGTGGTTGTTAAATCGTAGCGCGTGGAAATTGCTAGCGCTTTTAAAGATATAAAGTTAACGAGAATAACCCAGTTTTTTATGTTCTGTTTTTGGACCTACATTTGTATTATACGTATTTTTATACTACTGACATCGATAGTATTCTGACGGACGTTTGTATGATTTCAATCACTGCTCATTCGAATCTCGACGGAATCTGGTGTCAAGTGCACTCGAGAAGACGCTGATATTGTAATAATAAATTCTATTATTTAAGTCATCATCTCAGCGTTAATCCCAGTCGCATCCGAAATTTTTTTAGCTTTGGAGCTTGAAGTCCGCTTTACCAGTCTAACTGCTGATTGTGGCTAAACTTCGATTTTTCCGTGAAGCGACTGCCGTCTGACCTCCGCAATTCGAAGGCGATATGATATCAAAGCATTGCAGTTAGACCAATAGTTGGACTTTTGAAACGTCCAACGACCCGTAACGACTGCCTAACTGATGTTCGTATGGCAACCGGGACCAACGGCTTAACGTTCTTGTCGAGACACAACCAGACGAGTGCAAATATTCATATTCATGCATACAAATATTTGCACTGCGGGGGGATCGAAACCGCGCCTCCTTGCGCTGCGGCCGCGATCGCTACCGCTACGCCACGGAGGATGTCTAATTCTATTATTTGAGTAATTTTGTTTAATCGTCTACGATTTATTGAAGTCTCTTGTATTGTACTAATTTGCCCAATTACATTGGTTTTACTTGCAATGTGCCGCTGGAAATCTTCTTCAGATCAATAATACTTGCGAATATGACATTCGGAAAAATCTAGTAACACAAATCCATACTAATATTATAAATGCGAAAGTAACTCTGTCTGTCTGTCTGTCTGTTACGCTTTCCCGCTTAAACCTCTCAACCGATTTTGATGAAATTTGGCACAGACAATCTTTAGACCCTGAGAAAGAACATAGGCTACCTTTTATCCCGGAAAAATTTGATATTCTAGAGGGAAATCTAAAAAGCGCGATATAACCGAACTCCATGCGGGCGAAGCCGCGGGCGGAAAACTAGTATAATTTATTAAAAAAACAAAAAAAAATCTAAGCTCGCGCGGGCGGTGAACAGTGGGCAGCTCGCCGCCCGGTAAGGACCAGGCCCGGGTGGACGGCGCTTTGTGGTTTACGCGCGTCTCAAAGAGATGTCAGCACATCGTGACGGGGTCCACAAAGACCGATGCCTCCTGGGTCAGGGTTGCGGGTTGGTTACATGCAAGTGAAAACAAGGGTGGGTTTTAGTCAGTAAAAGTCTAACACGCCCTTCCGCTCCGCCCAGAGCGGGAGAGGTAATTTGACGATTTCACATCCATAACAAAAAAAGGGTAAAATCAACAAATCATATACAAAATGGCTTATTAGTAGGCATACAAACTATAATCACAGTAAACTATAAACAATTGAATGAGCTTATTACCGGTGCTAAGTTACTCGGCGCCGGCGCCATGTTACGGGCGTGGCGTGAAACTATAATGTACTTGGCCGTTCTAAAGAAAAAAATCATTTTTTGAAAGTTTGATGAATCAAAAATGGTCTTTATTAATATTGGACCCAGAAGCGAAGGTTGTATGATTTATTTTCGAGGTAAGACAGGTCAAAAGGGTGTACTGTTCAAGCTAAGGACCATATTGATTGCAGAGCTTTGAAATGAAATCCCTGGAAACGTTATAATAATTTCTTCATTACTCGCACAATTGGATGCCATCTATACATACAAATAAAATTGGAGTTTGTGATATTGAAATTTCCGTTTTAACTACATGCATATGAACGTACACAATAGTAACATTTTTTAAAATTTTTGGCCGTCTGTCTGTCTGTTCCGGTTAATCTCTGAAATGGCTGAACCGATTTTGACAGGACTTTTATTGACAGGTAGCTGATGTAATAAGAAGTAAGTTAGGCTACTTTACTGTGTGCTATTTATCCCGATATTGCCACGAGATCGAAACTTACGCGAGTAAAACCGTGGGGTGTAGCTGGTTACAAATATATAATAATAATAATAATAAAAAACTTATATTTTTTTTTTCCACCACATAATTAAACATAATTTTGACACAAAATTAAGTATATAAGATATAACGATGTAGTGGAAACTGGAGCCTGTACTAGGACGACCTGTGTTACAGGTCTCCAGGCCTCCTGACTACACGGTCGTGTCACAACTAATACAAACGTATACTAGTAATACTAATAGATGACAAAGATTAAGGGATGAAAGAAAATTGATGAAAACACAAAATAAATAATTATGTAATTTAAAAGATACATATATTTACTTACAATGATATTAGATGTTACTTACTTTACTTTGTGTAAATTATTTCATCACCACTGCCCTCAAAACGGTGAAGGAATACATCGTGAGGAAACCGACATGTCCTGGAACCAAAAAAAATAATATATCTAAGACATGTGTCATAATATCTACCAACCCGCACTGGGCCAGCGTTGTAGGCCCACTCCCTCTCACCGAGAGGAGGCCGGTGTCCCAACAGTGGGAACATAGACTGATTAGGTATGTATAATGTGTGTAGATGTTTCATGTTAGTGAATGTTTAAAGGACATTACACGGCTATGTGAATGAAACTTGTATTGTTAATCGTTCAGTCGACTGATCTGATCAACCTCCACATCTATACTAATATACAATATGTAAAGAAAACCCTGTCCGATCCGTGAAGGTATTGTTAGGTATCGATAACTGATTCTACTAATGCCTACAAAGACAGGGTAAACTTAAAAAAAGAATCCCCCTAAAAAAATGAATATTATTTCGCAAAAAGAGGTAACTTAATACATGTGCGGTAAGCAACCCATTCCGCGGGCGGCGTGGGGCAGGGCACGCGGCACCTGTGACGTGTTCGCGTCACTATTCGCTTATAATAGCACCGGTGCTGTCACTTTTTTAAAAATTACCAAATTTCGGGGAAATTGGAATTAATTCCCGGGAAAAAAGGATTATTTCAAAATTCATTAGTATTGTTACTATGATGATTATGTAAAATTTTATATTATATTTGGTCAAGTGTTTACCTAACCTTTATTATCCTTATGGGTCGGACAGGGTTTTCTTTACATATTGTATAAAGCTGAAGAGTTTGTTTGTTTGTTTGATCGCGCTAATCTCAGGAACTACTGGTCCGATTTCAAAAATTATTTTTGCGTTGGATAACCCATTAATCCAGGAAGGCATTAAAGCTGCGAACAAAACGATGTTCGTAGCTCGGTATCTATCATTAAGGGCTAACGTGTGTTTGTTTTTTTATTTGTTGGTTTTATAATTTGTTATGAGTGTCAATTTTGAGTATAATTGGGGTGCTTGTTACGAAAAAGCCATCCTTTTTGATATCCAAAATGGCGGACGTCATTTTTTTTATAATTTGATTTGAGTGTCAATTTTGAGTATAATTGGGGTGCTTGTTAAGAAAAAGCCACTCTTTTTGAAATCCAAGATGGCGGACGCCAATTTAAATGTATATTAATATGATATGGGTGTTAATTCCGAGGTGGATTGGGGTGCTGGTTACGAAAATGCCATCTAAATAACTTAAATCTGTCTCGAGTTGTTCCCTTAGTAAAAATAGCAAAGTAATTAAATATAATATAGCTATCGATGTTGTCCAATAAATAAATAATTTCATAAATATTGTTTATTTGTGACAACCCTGGCCCATGCGTTACTGTCTAGACGATGTCGGCATTTTACACGAGATCAAAGGCGTCGACCTACTGTATGATTTTTATACTGTGGTCATGTCATGTCTATCATATCAGTAATAATTTTCAAGAGCCTATTGCGTAGGCCATTAAAACTATAAAAAAAGTTGTTAGTACTTAATTCTATAAGAGACAGGGTTGGTCTTAATAAGATGTCTTATTATGTAGTGTTCGCAAATCTTCTATACTAATATATAAAGCTGAAGAGTTTGTTTGTTTGAACGCACTAATCTCAGGAACTGCTGGTCCGATTTAGATAGAGGAGCGGGGCATATAAAAAAAAACCGTGTGGCGCTGCTAGTCAGCAATAATTTTCAAGAGCTTTTGCTACTGTCTCGGAATCCGCGGGGTTATTGCGTTATGTAGAGACAAGAACACATCAAGCTACTACAATCTGTCAGATTTCTTTATTACACTTTCAACTTTATCTCTAAAGCATTAAGGCTCGTGGTTGATTGGGAATATTTGACAGTTTCGGGCCTGCTGTCGTCCGTACGTTGACGAGAAGACATAATATATAAATTTAGATTATGATTAAGAGCGTATAGCGATTAGGGTGTTGGTTTCATGTTCGAACGACTTTATCAGAATTGGTCATATTTTTATTGCTCTTTTATTAAAATCCATTGTATAGCAAGACAAATTAGGAAAGCTATCGAAAATAGCAAGTTACTAAATAGCAGATACTAGTTGATGCAATAAAAAAGATCGATCATCTAAAAAAAGGTTGCGTTTTAAAATAAAAATCTTTGTGTGATTTAGTAATGGAGAAGTAGTGTTTGATTTTTAATGAACGCATATTATAAGTAGAAATAATGATCTAATTAAAATTTAAATCGCTTTAAATGTATTCGTGCTAGGCCACCCACTGTTAGGAGATGTATTTTATAAACTAATATATATTTACAATAAGTTGGAAACGAATTTGTCTCATTAAAGAGATTTTTATGTGTCTAGACTTTGATACTGCGGTAGGTAAATCATATCATTTTGCATAGCTTCTGTCTGAGATTTAGTCCGTGTGAAGCGATCAGTGTGGCTACCATGAGTTTGCATTACGAAAGCTCGATCATCGATATCGACCGCGTTTGACTCATTGATTGACCCGCTTCAAGGTTGTAAGAACTCTCAACCAATGAGAGCGCCAAACGCGCTCGATGCGTATGTTCGAGTCTCGTAATCAAAACTCCATATTCATTTTTTTTTTTACATATTATAAACCAGCGCTTGACCGCAATCCTGCCTGATGGTAAGCAGTGACGCAATCGTTGATGGTAAAGCGCACTAGTTTATTAAGAGCCTATTCACTCCAGCCTTGAAGACACTCAAATTGTAGTCCGACGGAAACCCCGCCGCTGACAAATTGTTCCAGTTCCTCGATGTACGCGGTATAAAGGAGGAGGCGAAACGCTTCGTCCGAATCGTAGTGGTGCTAACAACGTAAGGGTGGAAACCAGCCGTACGACGGGTCGTCCGCTGGTGGAACGGAGATGGGGGAATTAAATCATGCAATTCCATCGCACACTCCCCGAAATGCATCCTATAGAACACCGAAAGGCTGGCCACTCTACGCCTGTGCTCTAGGCTTTGGAGACCGACTCGAGTTAGATCAGGGTCACCAATCAGCCTCTTTGCACGTCTCTCCACTGAATCCAAAGTGGCCAGGTGACACTTGGCAGCACCAGCCCAAATGTGGCTGCAGTACTCCACACACGAACGGACCTGTGCTTTGTATAACATTAGAAGCCGCCCAGGTGTGAAGTACTGCCGGACCTTTGCGATAACGCCAAGTTTCCTGGCAGCCACCTTGGCCTTGGACTCAATGAACCGCCCAAAGTTAAGGTTCGAGGAAATCTCAACTCCCAAAAGCTGAAGGCGGTCGAAACACTCCAAGGACACATTTCGAAAAGTAGGAGCCAAGGTGAACGGGCTCCTTTTGGCGGTGAAAAGACACGCCTGTGTTTTGGCGGCATTGAATGCTACAAGACTGGCATTGCCCCATTCGGAGACTGCCTGCAGTGCAACACTCGTTCGCTCAACCATGGCTCTACCATAGCCTCTCTTTCGGACCGGATTGTATCCTTACTAGCCCGAGCTTCCGGCAGGTATCTCTCTACAACTGTGCTGTCATCTGCATACCCATAGATACCGGGCATCAGCAGATCGTTAATATGCAGCAGGAACAGAGTTGCAGAGAGAACAGACCCCTGAGGAACACCGGCATTAGTTGTCATGGGCTCAGAAGAGCATCCGTCTACAACAACTCGGAGGGACCGTTCAGTCAGGAAGTCTTTTACCCAGCCAGTCAGGTTAGGGGAAATGCCGTACGCTGGAAGCTTACTCAAAAGGCCAGCGCGCCATACCCGGTCGAAGGCCTTCGAGACATCAAGGGATACAGCAATCGCTTCCCCATTCTTCTCGAGGGCCTCGCCCCACAAGTGAGTGGCATACACTAGTAGGTCCCCAGTTGACCGATTGCGGCGAAACCCGTACTGTCGGTCACTGAGGTATAAAGATAAAAAGATATAAAGGTAAAGGTAAGGTATAAAGATCTATAGGTGTTACATTACAAAGGTAAGATCATACATGTTTTGCTTATATCTACAGCATGCAAAATTGTTAATAATATGGTTTCTATTCTAAGCATTCCTTAATACTATAAAAAATATTGTCATTTAGCCATTTATACAAGTGAATTTTAAACAATCTGCTATTTAGTAATTTAATCTCACATGGTACTTTCTTATACATTCGGACGGCCATAGCTAAGCAGCTTTTGCTATACTTAGCTGATCGAGGTATTTCCTCTAAAACAAGCCTAAATTGGTCTCGGTGATCTCTAGTGCTTACATCTGCCGCTGTTATAAAAAGACTGGTAGCCACACGGTTGGGGGCCCAACCGATCCCTTCACATGCTATCGCTCTCCGCGCCATTACTTACTCTCGCTTATCGTTATTTCAGTTTAGGGGCCCTAGTCTGCTGTTACAATAGTGACTTAATGGTCAATCAGTGATCTCATAATGATCGATTTTGACAAGTATCGTAATGTACTAACAAAATGGTGTCATTGTGTCTTTCCAGTGGACAATCACTGACGACTACCCACCACCACCACCTGACCACCTGACTGATGTTCAAATCGAGTAATAATTTTTAGAAAACCATTTCTACTAGCGGGTTTTATAATACTTATTGGCAATACCGCAGTCTCATTCTATCACCATTCCATTACGTGACGACGACGGACCGAATTTATCAATCATTATGAATTTAGCAGATTACGAATTTCATAACACAATGACAATGGAATCGTATTGGAATGACAAATTTATAAAAACAACAGACTGGGACCCCTGTTGTGGTTTTACTGGGCTACTGGTTGTTGGGTTATTTTAATTTCTGAATTGTTGTTTTTTTTTTTGTGTTTTCCATAATGGTCGCTCTCAGCGTACAATATATTTCTGCATCGTCGTTCTCACACGGTTGATTTCAACATGAATGATGTAATCAAATATTTGTACCAATAGCTTGATAATTTTAAAAGAGTGGCCATGGAGTTTCTTGCCCGTTCTTCTCCATAGTTACCTACTCTTTGGAATGGGCGACTAGCTTCATCTTACTGGCTGACGGACCTTCTGACAATAATTCAAAAGTGCCTGTACTGGTTTATTTGAAATAAATGCTTTGATTTTCGATTTTGATACTAAGTGTCGCAGAGTAATGTTAAATAGTCGATAACCTTCTTCATCAAATGGGCTATCAAATGCAAAAAGTTGTATTCAAATCCGACCGGTAGTTTCGGAGATTAACCACTAACCACTATGCACAAAAAATAAACAAATCTCTTTATAATACTAGTATAGATTTTATTTGGATGATGACACTAGAATAGACAGAAATAGCGGTTCTTTTACCGTACTTTTTATATCCTCCAAAATTGTTTTCACTATCTCCTTTACAATACTTTGATGCGCTTATTTTAAAAGCTATTGGTTAAACCATTTATCAATTTCCAAATTATTTCATGACAAGAAAAAAAATATTCCACGGTTCTCAGCAATTTTCAATTACGAAAAGTTAAACTAAAAAAGTTTAATAACCGTTAAAGATAAAAAAAAAAAAACGACAATTGTAATAACTTGTCTTTTGCGTACAACAGCAACATTCGATCCGGCAAATTATATTTCACGGGTTTGCAGTTTTTGTGTCATAAAATGATATTTTTCTAATGTTTAAAATTGTATGACGAATTGACAGAGGCTGCGAAATGACTATGTATTTCTGAATTGTTTTTGCATTTCAGTTCGTTTGCTTGCAACTCTTTTCAATCCTATTCATGTATGCTTATGACTTATTTTTGTCTTTTATTACTCTCTTAGAACTCCAGCAGGAAAATTGCGTTACACGCTGACATTAACCAACATTCATTTAGTTTTTCTATTAAAGACTATCCGAAAGGACGTGAGCTCTGAATATTTACTATCAAACTCTAGTCTTTAAAATAACTCAGGACTAGTTAGTTCCTGAGGGCCCGGTGGAGCATACGGTGGAAGTCTGTCCGGCTTGGGTAGAGCACCGCCGTGTCCTCGTGGCGTCGATCGGCGGCGATTTCCCATCCCAAACAAAAAAAAAGGTCTAGTTAGTTACACGATTGGAATTTCTTACATTAAGTTAAAAACAATCTTTAGCATTTGATAGATCAAAAGAAATATTTCATTCTGCCGGTAGACCTTATAAGATCTGTGATTTTTAATTTTTGGGATCCTCAAGGGTGACCAAAGCCCAGATTGTAGGAGAAAAATATATTGATAAAAATATCCCATAGCCACAATTAATCGTGAGGAAAATGATAAAAATAATTGATGATGGCATGCTCAAATGCAATTTGTTTGTAAGATTACATCTTGTAAAAGGAGGGTGTGTAGCCAGGCTAGCAAAGCGATATCTCGATCCATTTGTTTAAAAGCTATTATCTTAGAAATAAATGTGCCTGTGCGCAATCAGACTATTTAGTTTACGTGTATTTTGATATCTTTTAACGGGTAATAGAAGGAAGGATTAGCAGACAAGTCTCGTTCCAGTTAATTGGTTCAGATCTTGTAAACTATAGATTTATTACTCCTTTAGAAAGTTTCATTAAATTGTACAACCTAATTAAATGAATTTATGATGTCCACTGCTGGACAAAGGCCGGGGAGGCGAAGGCTTTCCACGATGACCGGTCTTGTGCTGCCCGCATCCATCGGTTTCCCGCGACCTTCACTAGGTCATCGGTTCACCTTGTTGGGGGCCTCCCTACGCTGCGTCTTCCAGTACGTGTCCGCCACTCCAGAATCACTGCCCCATCGCCCATCGGTTCTACGAGCAATTCTTAGTAAAAGCTTTGTCTTTATTTTATACAGATTGGAATTATTATTCCTGGAAAATATGTAAAGACAATGTTTCAAAGCTTATAAATCCTTATGTTTAGTATCGAAGCTGTACAAAGCAGTGCTATAGAAGGATAAACGTTAGTTTATAGTTCTATGGTTTAACAAGTACAATTCACAAGTACTTACCATTTTGGATTTAAAAGCGAACAAAGCTTCGCGCCGCCAACAAACTGCAAATTAGTACCTACACATGTACCGTCAGAGCTTACCTTTATAAGCTCAAACCATGACACGATGTAAGAGCCAAGACTACGCTGATTCACACAAATCTAGTCTTAGTTTGCCTTCGATTGTTTAACGATAAGATCGACATTCGCAGATCAATGGCAACAATGAATGAATGATGGGTGAACGAACAATACATGTCAGTTGACAGGTCCCGTTCACATCGTGAGGTGGAGTCACGAATTTTCAGCACAAGCTCACGGCGCGCTGTGATCAGCTGTTGTGTGATACTTTGGTCAAAATTGGGCGATTGTTGGTGGCCCACTTACACGATGTATGGTCTGAGTGGCCCACTGACGTTATTTATTAGACGGCCAGCATGCGAGGCTGTTTATTGAGATTAATTTGGACGTGGGTCTGGTTTATTTACATAAAATGGTAGTAACTGGATTGAATTACATTTCTTTTAATAGCCAGAGTCGTATAGACTTGGTCTGTTATTTACATTCTGAGACTTCTGACTTAAAAGTTAGAATTTTCAGTACTGGGAACTGAAAAAAGAAATCAATTCGCTTTCAACGCAAGAATGAGGAAGAATAAGAAAATTGATCAAACGATTACGGTTAAAAGTGTTATGGAATTAGTACTTGCGAAACAGAAAAAGACGAAGTTTATTACAACTCGTCGGAAAGGAAGGGGCTTAAGTGAATTGAGGAAATTTGTACTGTTATTGAATTATGATACCATATTAATTTTAGCGGCGGTGCCCCAGTAGCAGCAGCGGCAGCAACTTAAGTGTTGTTTGCTGTAGGTTCGAACCCAGACAGGTAGATGTATTTTTCCATTTGCACAAAATGTAGGTATTAATACAATTATATCTTTAATACCAACCAGCACTGGGCCCGCGTGGTCACTCTCAGGGCACTGCCCCTCATTGAGAGAAGGCATGTGTCCCAGGAGTGTGGGTACATGATAGGCTGATTATTATCATCATCGTCATCAACCTTTTATTGTCCCACTACTGGGCACAGATCTCCTCTCATACAGAGAAGGATTGAGCGTAATCACCACGCTTGCTCAATGCGGGTTGGCGATTTCAGACTTAAATTCCAGGTTTCCTCAAGATGCTTTCCTTCACCTTTTAATCAGTGATTGGCGTCCAAGATATACTTAGAAAGTACATACAGGGTGTATCTGACATCGTAACGCAAATTTCACGAAAAGGCTACACCGCATGCTACTAATAAAATTATGATAGTCATTAACGACATAAATATGTCGTTATTGAACGGTTACCTACAGAATACACAGTGTTTAAAAAAATGTCGGCTTGGCTTTTGAACGTTGCAAGCGTGCCGCCGTGCGGGTTTGTAGGTATGACGTTGATCCCTGATGATAAGATACGTTTTCGGGTTTTGTTTTCATTGCGCTTTTTTATGTAATTAGAAAATTATTTAATTTTTACTTTAAAATCTTATTGGGTTATAAAAGTATAGCAATTGTGAACAGTTTGAAGTGAAAAAAACTACATATATTTTTTTTAAATCATGAAAAAGCCGACGAAAAATTCCACCACTGCACTGGGGTGTTCAGAAGCATGTACTGGATCCATGGTACTCGTTTGTCCGTCGATGTCGATACACCCTTTATACCTTAGAAAAGGTACATTGGTACTTGCATGACCTAGAATCGAACCACACTCATACATGAGAGGCTGGTGTTTTAACCACTAGGCCACCACGACTTTTGTTAATGTACACGGGCTGATTATGTATATCTATAATTATTTATTAATAAAATTACAGGCGCTTCACTTTGTAAGGAAACCGGCGTCTCCTAGAACCAAAAAATCATCATGTCATGACATGTCACAACTACCAACCCGCGCTAGTCCACGTGGTATATTACAGCTTACTTCGTCTCAGCAAGAAAAGCCCTTTGTTTGAGCAATGGAAACACTGACTTCAAAGTGATCATGAAAATCCTATACTTCTCCTGTTTAACTCACCACATCCAATAGAATCCAGCAAACAGTATAATATTAATAAAGGAGAATTTCAGAATTGAAACTTCACAGCCGTTATAGAGCAATGATCCAATAACAATAATACATAACAATAGGCTTGTCTAATCTTATGACAAACGACATCAGCCTACATAGATCTTCCATTTGTGTTCTATTTAAGATTGCGTGGGCATCTTACTCCTATATTGCCTGGGAAAACCAAAATGTGTGTAGATATACAGTATGTTAAATAACAGAGGGCGTTCCCTTAAACTCGTTAATATATATCATTAATAGATTAAAATAAAAATATCAGCATAGAAAAATAAGCATAAAAAAATCCGAATAAAAAAAATTATAATTGAAAATAAATTTGAAACCTCCTGTTTTAAATCAAAATAGTAGTCGTCATGTATAAATAAATTGAGACGTTGCCGTCTTTCATGTTCGCGTGTACAGTGTGTTTCTTTTACATGTCAATTTAAAATTTTATTGAATATTTTCATATTGGAAAAAATTTTAAAACATTTTGTTTTCGAATGGAAATATTTTTTTAGCATGTATGTATGCTATACTATTTCGGGTTAACGGGAACGCCCTCTGTTAGTTAACATACTGTATATGTACATACACATCCGGATCATTGTGCCTATATCCTTCTCAGATTTACGAGTTGAACAAGGGCTTCTGTGTAAAAGCATTTGTCATCAATATACATACGTTTTTTCTAGTCTGTGTCATCCCTTTTTTTTTTTGGGATGGCAAATTTACCAAATGACTCTCTCTCTCTCTCTCGGGGCGCAAAGGAAGGACGTGACAGTGTTTACTGTCTTAAACCCGGGTGGGTTTTAGACAGTAAACACTGTCACGACGGTAGAGACAACCTCCCCGGCGCCCAAGTGAAACACGGAAACACACCCGTGTTTCCGTGTTTCACCTGTGCGCCAGGGAATTTGTCTCATCCCTCAACGGAGGATGCGGTAGGTAGTCCGTGAACAATTTTTCTTGTCCTTTTACTTTTGATCCGCAGTCAGGTTGTATGTCAAATATGAATCGCGAGCGTGTCAAGAACGTATTTACAGAATTATAATGAATAAAATTATCAACACAACTATCTAATTTCAAATAATCCTTGATTGATTGATATTCCGTGTAGGAAAAGAAAGATGAAAGTAGCACCTATCGCCTTAAAGATCCCAGGTTTCCATTTTCCATAGCGGGAATCTATAATATAGAAGAAGACACATTTCTATTTCCCATTGTTGTTCGTCTACTCTAGACGTTGTTCCTAAGTTCCCGCAACTATACTGTATAATTGTATGTACTTCATGCAAAACTATATTGTTTAGCATGCTTTGCAACCAAGTACTTTTCGAACAGAATCAGTCTTTGTAAAGTAACATCAAAATACTCACAAACTAGTAGGATATTAGAGTCGCTCATTACCTGATCGGTTTATAGCGATAAGACCACAGATCGTGGTATTTGAAATTACTGCTAGAGAATGTTCTCATTATTATCTTTGTACATACAATGGTTTCTTTTGTATTTAATTTTAAAGGAATTATATAATGTGCATAAAGGTCATTGTGAATATCTGCTGAACTATCAACTTTTTCCGTACCAAATTGTAGATTAAACGTCGATAATGATAATGCCTTTGATTGTTTACATAATGGTATATAGATGACGTCAGGACTATCTCCGTAAGACAGAAGATCATCAACGGTTTTCGATCTATCACTGGTCGTTGAGATTCGACTAACAATTAACTATTGTCTCCTAGATGAAACCTATTGTGTGTTCTACACATTATTGGCTATTCTGTCATCGTAACTTGAAAATTTATGGTTCAGTTTCCCTCTTGATCTGTTCACAGTAATAGTGTCTTTTTTGTGGTTGTCGGTGCCTATCGAAAATAGAGTCATGTTTACCAAAGTTTTTCAGACTATCAATGAGTCTTTTACTATCGAAATTTTAAATGGTAAGGAGGAGACTTATGGCTCTTCCATGACGTCTGGTGCAACATTTTCAACATTCAAGCCAAGTTCTAGTGTTTCAAGTAAGCCACATCGGACTGCCCCTGGGATTCCTTGCGTGACGGTAATACGAGTACCTGTACCTACAAAATAATATATTTGACGCACATGCCTATAATTAAGGACACTTGCACACGTGCGGGCCTGCGGGGTTTCTCTCGCAAATTCGACTCTGGTTTAAGCCGGTTTTCGTGACAACTTTCTAGAGATTCCGACCGTCTTAAGTACCCTTAGAAGTGCTAATTTATATTACATATATTATTTTACACTTATTATTATTAGTATGCTGTGTAGGTAACGGTCTTCGGTAGTTGCAGTCAACGGACTTAATTGATTATTTCAAAAGTCGTCTCGTCTGTCTTGTGTTGTTCTGTCTGTGTTCTACATATCTTTTTTTAAATTCAAATACATACTAATATTATAAATGCGAAAGTAACTCTGTCTGTCTGTCTGTCTGTTACGCTTTCCCGCTTAAACCTCTCAACCGATTTTGATGAAATTTGGCACAGACAATCTTTAGACCCTGAGAAAGGACATAGGCTACCTTTTATCCCGGAAAATTTTGATATTCCCAAGGGAAATCTAAAAAGTGCGATATAACCGAACTCCACGCGGGCGAACCCGCGGGCGGAAAGCTAGTATGTAATCTAATAGAATAGAAAAGAAAAGAAACCGTTTATTTATTGTATATAAATCTATATTCATTAGTTACAACTTTTTGTTAAAGAACGCTGGCCGCCAATTAATATTACTGCACATAGTAAAAATTCCAAAATTCTTTATTGACATACTTGTAATATTGATAAATTAATTTTCGTCCTCAAATGAACGTCTAATGAAATATAGCATCCCGGTCTCTTAACAAGTTTCCGAACCTGATCGATACTTAATAATGAATTGCAGTAGATAATGAGTTGTTTTTTTGTCTAAAACGGTGATTTAGAATCGGCGCCGTGGCGCCATATTGCTCAGAGATCGAAGATAGTCGCACGCGCAGCCGCGGCGGAGCTTTTGTTGTTCTCCGATGTTAGAACCTTTGAGAGTACAATTTTGTAATTCTTTCGTGACATTTATTCTTAGTCAAAAGATGCCGACTTATTTCTGTATTAGTAAGCCAAGAATGTTTTATTTTGTTTCTTTTTGAATTTGCCAGACCTCATACATAATCTTGGTCTTGGGCAACATTCGTAATTATTTTTGTCAGGTTCTTGTTTATAAATTTCAAGGAAATTTTCAAATTTTTTGAATAAGTGAATATGTTTTAATCCTCCGTTTCATCGACCCTATTTCTTTCTCTCTACGGCAATAAACACAACTTCGCATGCCAATTTATATCAATTAGCGACTCTCAAACATACAATTCCTTCATTCGATTGTTTGTTCGAGTTAGCTTTAAGTCTAAGCGCGAGCGCCATTATAATCTATCCATCAAGATGGCTATCAGATTCAGATGGTCGTTGAATTTCCCCTTACAATTTATATGGATACTCGAGGACATCGGCAATAAACTAGCGGTCGTCTTTGTTCTTGGTTCCCACATCTACGATATAAGAATCGATTGAACTTTATTCTTACTTGTTTGTTTAATTTGTTAGTTAGTTGTTTAAGCTTTTATTTCGTTTATGATTATTTTAAGAACCACTCTTGCAACTGGATGACATATTTTTATAATACTTACACTAGCAGCCGTCCGCGACTTCGTTCGCGTGTAGTTAGTTATTATGCTCGGCTCCTATTGGTCGCAGCGTGATGCTATATATACTAATGCTATAAATACTACTATTGGCCTAAAGCCTTCCTGGATTAATGGGCTATCAAACGCAAAAAGAATTTGTTATATCGGACTAGTGGTACACACAGAGATTAGCCAGGAAACTAAATGACGGCTGTCGCTAAAAACCACCTCTGGGACTTCGTTGGGCATAAGCATAATGCTAAGCGTTAGCCGTTTTGCGTGGATGTGACGCATGTTTGTTGTTCTTTTTTGCCGTATTTTCTATCTTTTTTTCTTCTTTCTAAATTAGTCATCGGTGCACTTTTTCTATTCAACACTTAGGCAGCACCATATTTACCAAATTAAGCTCAACCTTGAGTCATTTATTTCTTGCTATACATATAAAATTCTGTTAAACTGCCAACATTTTTTTATTGCATCTCTCACCTGCTTTTTCCTCAACGGTTGTTATGTTATATTTTATAGTACATTACGATATTAGTGCGTAATGATGGTTATAACATGCGAGGCGGAATTTCAGCCCGAGCCGAAGGCGAGGGTGTAATTGAGCCGAGCATGTTATAACCAATACGCACGTATATCGTACGACATTTTTTAACACACTTGCGAGGAAACAGAAAAAAAGATATTCAGAATACAAGTACAAAGAAAAGAAAATTTGAGAAAAATGGCGCGAGGTTTATTTTCTGCCGTAGCTGCGTGAAAATGTTGGCAAAGATGCTAGAGCATGCAGTCAGGTTTTTAAATTACCGAATAAACTGTTTTTTTTTTACAAATACTCATTTAAATACAAACAAATACTAATTTGTTTATTTCAAATAGGACATCAGTTAATTTAAATAAACTCAATCTGTGAATGCACACTGTTGCTTTCCCGCCATTAGTATTATTATTTGCCATTTCAAATATGGAACAGCGCGCTGCTCACTGGCTAGAGCCACGCGGCGGCGATCAGTTCCATAATTATTTGAAATGACAAATAATGCTGTTATGGAATTTGTATGGACTATAACTTAACTATTTGCTTTGATAACACACGCGTTTGTTATGGCCCGCTTTACATATTTAAAACCGGTGGGATTACATCAGCTTTACGAGCAAGGGTGTTAAAAAATAACATAAACAAACCACACACACCACTGACATTATGTTTTTGCTTTAAACAATGGTGGAAACCCATACGTAACGTATACTCGCTAAACGTTGTTGCAACTGGTATAATGGCACCAGTTTTAACGGTGGGATGTCAGATATATGCATTGTTTTTGGCCAAATGATAACAGATCTTAGCTAAATGATAACAGATCTTAATATACTTTGCTTGAGTTGGATCATGTTTCTTAATGTCTTTATTCCGGTGTGAAGCTTTAAAGCTTGTTGCTTGATGAATGTGCGTGTGTGTGTGTGTGTGTGTGTGTGTACTTCCTATTTAACACATTATTTATATTTTTTATATAAATAATGTGTTAAATAGGAAGTTGATTGAAACTGGTTTCTATAGAATTTACGGACAATTCGGTGACCCTTTTCTATTATCGTCATGGGGTATTATTATTTAATCAGCAAACTTTTTCTGAGAAAGAGATGATGAATGTTGAAATGTTTGGATTCCAAATAAGAGCTTTTGTAATGGTAAATATTGTTGCTTATCGAAGGTATGGTCACGCGTCTGCCGAAACGTCCGCAAATCAATATATTTTCCATCAAAATCCCGTTGGTAAATCTATTGACAATTTACACATATTAAATAATTTTGGGAATCAATTTTGTTATGTGCAATCAGTACCGCAGGAAGCCGATATAAATAGTCTACAAAATCTATTAATAGTGCATAAAGCTGGTCAAAGACCGCATTTTTGACACAAATTATTTTTCCAGAAATTTGAGTATAAAGAACTAGTAGGTAATGGATTATTCATAATCTAAGTGTTCGTGTTTTACATCGCATTAGCTTTAGACTCAGACGATAATACCGGTTCCATCAACTTCCATGACAAAATAATCTGAATGATCACTGTCGACGAACTCCGATGGCAGCCTGTCATCGGTAAAAACATTTCGACCGGCCACGCTAAACACGATAGTAACGGGTCGATACCTCCATAGTTTTGCTACGAGACTCGCCAATGATATACAAGTTTTCTACTAAAGACTTTTACGAACTTCAATTTCATCGACATGTAATTAAAACTGACACTATTATTGCAACAATTCCAATCACAAAAACTACAGAATACAATAAATGTGGGTCACTATTTGTTATGTAAATAACTGAATGTTAACCATGCTACGATAAAATATCACCGAATAACTTCATCGTATACAGAATTTGGGGTTTATAGGGTAATAGAGAAACTTTGAGCAGAAACGATGGGGTCGCGTTGATCGGTGACCTCCGAACTCGAATGGTTCATTGAGTATAGCAGCTGAGCGGCATCGTCATCCATTCAGCCACCGCTTTCGCCCGTCGCTCAGTGCCGATCCTAAACACGGAACGCGTCACACGCGCCAGCAACGTAGGCTGCGTAACAGTGTGCCTTTGCCTGTTATTTTTTTACGCGCGTTTGGCGGGAAGTTTGACAGATTTTTTTTTATTGAATTAATAAAAAGTGGCAGCCATATGCCATATTGTACGAATTATTTTATAGTGAAATGAGTGTTTGATTGTGAAGCTATAATTTTGCAAAATAAAACAAAGTGTTTCAAGATGATGACATCTGTGTACCATGAGGTGAGTGCACGACATTTCCCACTTGGCATTTAGATGTTTTTGTTGAGTAATTGTCTTCGCAAATTGGACTCCACCTTTGTTTACCATTTAAGTATGTTTTTCTTATTTAGATAATTAAACGTTGTGAGCTCAAATTGCAAAGAATTTTTTAAAGTGAGAATTTTTATTTAATGCTTTAAGTTTAAACACTTAAGTTCAAGTTCATGGCCGAACATAATTTAAATAGGCAAAGTCGTTATTATTCGGCCTAATTAAATATTCCTATTTAAAGTTCGTCGTAATAAAGAACCGTTTAACATTATTCGATCAATATTTTTTGAACACATGTGGTATTCAGATGTGATTTTGTGTGACAAATTAAGTCGTCTCGTATGCGTTGTCACAGTGTGGATGTGACAGAGTAAATATTGATTTAGACACTGCACGCACGGCAGGCGACAAGTTCAAAATTATTTAGCATAGGTATGTTCACATCATGTGTATGCATAAATAATTTATCAAATTCATTAAGATTCTGATAGGATGTAACTAAGTATGAAAAGTTTATGTAATTCCAACCTGTGACGTGCGGAATATATATAGCTTTAACCCACTAACGGATCAAATAAATGCTATCGAAACCAGATAGATAAATAATAAACAAAAAAAAATTGACACGAAATTCCCACAGCATTCTGACCGCCATTCTTATCTTAAAGGGCAACATTACACTTGCATTGGACGACGTTCGTGGAACACTAGACACATAACCGACTTTTTATAACATATTATCATCACGTCATATCATATTCGGCCATTGAAGCATCCTACACGCAAACAGTTCCTGGTGCATACAAGCATATCTTATGACTTCCAAAAGCATGGAGGATCTAATTGGGAAGCGGAAACGTTCATAAATGCAGTTTGTTTATCCAATTTAAACATAAAACAGACCTGCTGCGAGATGCTTTACTGTTTTCTGTCCAAGTTTTTTCCAGGATGTTAAACATAACATAACATTACGACCTTATTGCCCTAAGGAGAAGGCAAATTCTTACCATTTATGTTTTCGTCACTTATTTATTGAATTACACCATGCCAAAAGAAGAACCAATTACATCATGTTCATAATAGATTACTCCTGTGCCCTCAGCGGAAGCACAAATCCATTAACCTACAATGCCCACTTGATGGATTAAGGATGTCCTTTCACAGTACGGATAGCTATGTCCCAGAAGTGGGAACATATGTCTTATTTATCATAGTCTGATTATGGGTATGCTAAGCACAAATAGGTACAGACTTCGTTCAGCTACTGAGAAAGTCCTGACGAAAGATCAATGAATCTTCGTGAACCAAACTTGGAACTCAATCTTCTTCTTCGTATCACCAGTTGGACTGTACTAACCAATCTTGGAACTCAATTGTTTTCTTCTTGATTGTATTTTAAATCTTGTTGGGTCAAAACTTCGCCACTTCCACAGTAACGTTGGTGGCAGCACAGTGTCCCTTTGACTTCAGACAGTCATGTTCCCTTCCAAAATTAACCCGTTTGCCTTCCTCTGTATACTTATTTCTCACCGTAAAAAGGTCGGTGAAGTTAGTTTAGAGTGAGATGTCATTAGTGGCAATCCCTTAGAGAAAGTTGGAATGACATTTCACTCCACCCATGTTTTCATCTTAAGATGGTTTTAGAATTGCAGTGCAGGTATCGTGTGGGTTCATTCCATTAAAGACCTCATCCACCTCTTTACTCTTTGTTGTGGGACACTGGGGTTCAATGCTCAGCGTCAGTAATACAGTCGCATATAAGACCACTAGACCAACGAACAGTAAATATTTTCATCTTCTAACATAATTACCATGTCTGCACTTTATTGTGAATGTTTACTCAGTTCATTATCAATGCTGATCTGTTTGCTTAGCAACGGAAAGCAAGCAACGCAACGTGCTATCCTACCTAGCGTGTTTAATGTTTACTTTATGCAGTTTGTTTACAATCGCCCGAAACTCTTTTGAGATTTCCATCTATGGCCAGTTTCTTTGGGACTTTTGAGTTTGAGTTATCTCTGGCAGCTGCCAAGTCAATTAGTGCGTGGTCGGTGTATGTTTTTGTCCTTTTTTTCTCATGTGTATCATAATTGTGTTAGAATACTTTCGTCACCCCGTTAAGACATAAGTCTAAGAATGAAAATGTCATGTGACGTGTACATATTAAGTATATAACACTGCCAGCAGGACTCATGTCTCCTTTCTGTGGGTTGTAATCCAACACGCGGGCCCCGTACAAATTGTACACGTCACATGACATTTTCATTCTTATTTTTTTAATTTTTTTAATTCTTGTTCTTTTTTAAATTTTCTTATTCTTATTATTTTAAGAAAACATAAATAAATAATCAGCCAATAATGTTATAATTAACATTATTGGCTGATTATTTACTGATGTTTTCTTATGGATCCCAAGTTGGGATCCATAAGAAAACATAAGTAAATATAAATTTTAGGGTTCTAAAAGGGGTCTAATAGCAAATATGGAAAGTCCAAATATTTATGGGTAGATTCGTAAAAGATTTGTCTACAGAGAATAAAACCATAAAGCCATAATAGTAGTAATTTCTGTTATTGCTAAACTGCTTTATTTTTACAGATATTTTTACTCTCATTTACGATATGCGATACGATATTTTATATGATTTTGTTTTTTATCTTATCAGTAGGCAATCTTTCGACCGTTACTAATAAAATATTAGCTTTGCTTATCGACAACGTTTTGCTTTATTGAAAGTAACGGGTAAACTTTGAAAATATTATTAGATACTTTTACCATATTGTACTACGTTCAAAACCACGCGTCCACGTATCACAGAATTATTTTCAGTTTACGCTATAACTTCAAACATTTTAATATCTAGCACTACCAGTGCTAGTCACTGTGCATCATTACGCATTTTTACTATTTACGGTTCTTACCATAAAGAAAATGTATTTCGAATTTCGACACCTTAATTCGCAATCGTCGACACCATAAAAGTAATTTTTTCAGGAGATGCTTAAAAGTGTATTGTTTTTATAAATCACTTAAGGAAAAATCTAAAATACCGTTGTTACATAATATCGTAAGCTAGTATTTTTGATAAAGTAGGCTCCATTATATCTATTAATTAAAATACTACCGTGTTTTTGAAGTTAAACAAAAAAAAACATTTTTTGACTAAATGTAGAGTTGCGAATTAAGGAATCGATTTGTGAAAGTGTGCGTTCTAATATCAAAAGCAATAACCCCTGGAATTAGCAGTTTTATTTTAAATGTTATTTCTCCATTTAATAACCCAATTCTTAAAGTAGGTAATGGTTTTACCAGAAAGATTCACGCGGACGAAAACGCGGCAGATCCAATAGTTCTAAATCATTAACCGTTTAAACCAACCCAAATTTTAACAAAACCATAAGAATATATCGCGATGTTGCATTATGTACGGTCAGCAAAAGTAGATTAACATGACATGATTCGATATGTACTTTTTGGCATTTTATAAATAATAGGTGCTTAGAATTTAAAGACAGAGAGAACCAGTGTTGAGGTTTAATTAAACGTTGCTTCGGTTCCGATTTTAATGAAATATTTTGCTCAGTAATATTAAGGGTTCGAAAACAAAACTGGTGATCGAATTTTGTTGCTGGCTGTACCAGGCTAGTACACTTTGTTAGTGTTGTACAAAGGTAAACGTATAATCAGCAGTTGTAATGATAGATATAATTACTTTCCTTCTATCTTGTACGATCTCAGGCCATTGTAGCCCTTTTTTTCTTTAATTTTTTTGTGCGGTGTGGAAAATGCTCATGAATGTCCGCCGCCCTGGGGTGGGCGACGGGGTTTGTCAGACTCCTACTGGCTAAAAACCACCACAGTGTCTCTCCTCTCACGTGCGCGTGAAGCCACGGGAATCCATGATTTTGCCGCGGCCCCACACCCTCGTGCTGGCCCGGTCTATCCGGGCCTCGCCTCCTGCACGGGGTAGTGAGGTGTTAAACTACCCCGTGCATCGGCTCTGGGGCCGCGCCGCGCCTCCGGGTATTGGTAGCCCTGCAATAGTTCATTACATCAAGAGAAAAACAAATAAACAAAATATTTGGAGATATAATCAACAAACTTAACCGCCGAATAACTGTAGATTTAGATAACTTTCACCGAATGACCGCAAAACAGTGATAATGTGTGCGATACCCGTCATTACATAGTTCATGGGTACTTTATCGCTTTCACTGCTATCATCGTTTTGACCATTATTTTCGTATCAAAAGCCTCGACGGCACAAAGTTCCTACCACCTACCATCTTTAAATTTCTCTTTCGGTATTATGTAAAATGACACAACGACTGTATTACCCCAAGGGTTAAGCAGAGTCCTACATTTCGCTAGTTACATTATTTCATATTATGTTAAGCCCTTCAGAACGTGGATCCACGCGAGATATGATGGCTTTTAAATAGTTTTTTTTTTTTTTGTGATTATGGCGATTGTGATGAGGGCGAGCATACTACCATCAACTAAGTTCAAAACCAGACTGTGGGCTACTACTGTAATATGCTTATTTTTTTTTATTAAGCGAAAATATCACAGTGCTGGGCAAAGGCCACCAGGCTATTCCGACTCTCAGAGCTGCCGAGTACTAATCTTTACCAAAAGATTCTCGAGTCTCTGAGTCGTAAGTTTTGCCCATTGATCGACTGACATGTGGCAGACATGTCCAGCCCAATTCCATTTAAGCGTGACATCACTTATTTTAGAGATAGAACGGATTGTATTCTTAACCCTCAGTATAATTGTGTAATTCAACAACATTCATTGCGACGATCCTTTTTTGAACAAACACATTTTTCGAACTTGTGAAGCAGTGTATTAGCAATGTGCTTGGCGAGGGAAAACATCTAACAAACGCATTGAAGACTGTATCGACGCAAACGCGCGACATCATCGCTAAAATAGTCGCCGTGGGCAAGGGGCCTATGCTCAGCAGTAACTCTACGACCATACCAACTAGACAAGTTATATATAATGTTATGCTAATAACGACTTGACCCCAGTCTAAATTACTTATACTATTCCAATCGGCCGCCATTCAACTTAGATATTAGGATAATATTAGGCACTTTTTATTTGAAATGTTTATTGGTATCGCTCCAAATATCTGATAACGTGTTTTAAATTGTATCTCATGATTTTTATATTTGAAACTCATGGTTTAGAAACCATTTTTTTATAAGATAGAATTAGGTAATACGTGTAAAGTAAAAAGTATAAGTGTGTAGTAAAAAGTATCGATGTTTATGAGTTTATTTTTTTAAATTATACAGTATCTAAAGAAAACCCTGTCCGATCCGTGAAGGTATTGTTAGGTATCGATAACTGATTCTACTAATGGATACAAAGCCGGGCTGAACTTTAAAAAAAAAATTGCAAAAAGAGGTAACTTAATACATGTGCGGGTAGCAACCCTTACGCGGGTGGCGGGGGACAGGGCACGCGGCACCTGTGACGTGGTCGCGTCGCTATTCGCTTATAATAATACTGGAGTTGTCACTTTTTTAAAAATTACCAAATCTCGGGGAAATTGGAATTAATTCCCGGGGAAAAAAGATTATTTCAAAATTCATTAGTATTGTTACTATGATGATTATGTAAAATTTTATATTATATTTGGTCAAGTGTTTACCTAACCTTTATTATCCTTATGGGTCGGACAGGGTTTTCTTTACATATTGTATAGTTTTAAAGTGACGCAATGTTTTACTTTACGATGGAATTCACTCTAAACGTTATCTACCTATCAAGAAACACATATATTATTTTAACCTCAAATGGAAGTAATTACCTACTTGTGCATTGTTTTATGTAAAAAGTCTATTATCTGGTTTTGGTTTAAAATAGTCGAGAGTAATGTACATAAATTAACATATGAAAATACTAGCTGTGCCCCGCGGTTTCACCCGCGTAACCTTCTAGCCGAATGAGCTCAGTTGATATAAAATAAGCGACTGTTAAAATAATGGAAGCAATATGTAGTACATCCGCGTTTGCTCCCGTTTCCGCAACCTTTTTTATTCCTGCTCTGCTCCTATTGGTCATAGCGGGATGTTTTATAGCCTATGTCCTATCACAGGCTCTAGACTATCTGTGTACCAAATTTCATTACAATCGATTTAGTAGTTTTGGTGTGAAAGCCGGACAGACAGACAGACAGAGATACTTTCGCATTTATAATATTCGTATGGATTATTATATGATTTAATGTACGTACAGTACTAAATATTTATTAATTTGGATTCAGGAACTTTGAAATAAAATGTGCATATCATTAGAAATGCAATCGTAAGTCTTGATTTAACGTTCTTTATTCATTATTTTATTTGTTTTATGTTACGTTATACATTTATATAATATAAATATTTTAAATATATGATATAATTTTTTAAAAGATTTTATCTAATAGCTTTGCACGATACATAACATATACCTATGCTATTAAAATATAAGGAAATTGTACATTAATTATAGAAACACAGAGGTGTTTGCAATTGTAGGTTAGTAAGTAGGCGTAACGATTATACTATCGGTAATTAATATATGTGTAATCATTTTATTCATGAACAATGATGTGTTAATTTAAGGTTAATTAACACATCATTGACACACACACATCAAATTAAACACACACATTCACATTCATTACATTCACATTTGATGCAGAGGCTAAGCGATCGAGTGCTGCTCTGCATTTTGCAGGTGTGATTCCCGAACGGAATCATCATCAACCTTTTTAACGTCCCACTGCTGGGCACAGGTCTCCTCTCACACAGAGAAGGATTGAGCGTAATCACCACGCTTGCTCAATGAACGGAACGGAATAAATGTTTGTATTTCCTACAGGTTGTTCTGGGTCTGGCTGTATGTGGATCTAGGCTTAAATAATGCTTACATTCAGTCTTAAAGGAGTAGTAATTCCTAGTATGGGGTAACGTTTTAAAATGCATTAAAATACATTGAGTGTCAAATACCACGTTAATTTTACTGTTTGTTGACAGTTTTATCATAACCACGTTGTCACCAAACATAAAGGAGCACAATAGAAATTAAATGATAATACCAGGAGCTTCTATTTTGTACAATAATACCATTTGTTTTTCTCAAAAGCTGTTTAGCAACTAGGTTTTATTGAAGCTTTCAAATCGACGTTTAACTTTTATATCTTTAAAGTGCATGCTTTACTGTTTGTTTATATTTTAATCCATAAATCTTAACCGTCCTTTAGCATTCCACGCGTGTCCATATTAGCATGTCGTCATGTCAGAAGACTATGGGTTGGTGGCCGTTGAAATGACGTCATTGCGTCGGTGAGTCATTTCGACCAGCCATGTCTGCCTCCCATTCACAAACTTCTTACTAAACATTATTTATAGCAGAATTGGTTCAACGGCAATTAGTGATTAATTTTCGTATACTTTTTGGGTATGGTACTTATTGATAGATATATTAATTTTCGGCTAAATTATGACCACCAATCTTGGCCTTATTTTTGTGGTTTTAAAAATCGTACACGTCAAATTTTCACTTTAGTTTGGATTAGAAAAATCAAAACTCGTTACAATATGGCGTCATGTTCTTTTTAAATTTAAAATAGTCTAATCTATGCTAGCTTAGTTATACTATAAGGTAATTATTTTGTATTGTATGCGTGTTCAGACTTTTTCATTAGTTTTTAACGTAGATATCTGTATGATAACTATTACAAATTCAATTTTTTGTACAGCTCTACAATTACACGTAATTACTTTCAGCATTATTAATTTTTCAAGTCAAGGTTGATAATATTTCTATACAGAAGGTTAGTTATTTGTACAAATATGTATGTATTAATCCGAAGATATTAAGAAAACATAAAAACCAAAGCATTTTGCGGCATGAGAGGTAGCTTCACATGGTGTTGCCAATAATAAATAAGACTTCAGAAATTATGACGAGAATTAAGAATACTTAGGTGATAGCTTTCAGTTACAATTTGGTATAATCCATCATCATCAACCCCTACTCGTCCACTGCTGGACATAGGCCTCCTTCATGGCACGCCAACAAGCTCGATCCTGAGCAGTTCTCCGCCAGCCACTACCAGCCACCTTTTTGATGTCGTCGCTCCATCTCGCCCAAGGGCGTCCCACGCTACGTTAGCCGAGACACAGTCTCCACTCAATGACTCGTTTACCCCAACGGTTGTCGGTCTTACGGCATATGTGACCAGCCCATTAATAAAACGAATATGGATATAATACTAGCCTCATATTGTCCCACTGAAGAGCAAAAGCCTCTTTGTATAAAGAAGGGATCAATACTAGTGCCTCTTTTGAATCAGTACCTACGGAGAAGACACAAGCATTATTAGCTAAGGTCCGTTTTACAGAACCTCACTCAAAACTCAAGCTTTACTTAAATCTCGTTTGAAGCTATTTCATTGCTCATTTTACATTTTACATTGCTCAATTTCAGACTAACATATATTATATGGCCGGCCAGCAATGGGTAACTCCATGCCCGGTGAGTCCGGGCCTGGTCGGCGGCGTGTTGTGTTCCACGCGCGCCTTAAAGAAATGTCCGCACATCGTGGAGTCCACTAGGACTGCTTTCTAGGGCCCTGGGTGTTCGAAAAAGATACCGTGGCCTATGACATAGGCAAATAAACGGGTGGGCTGGCACAGTCGGAGAAGGGGGGAGGTTTTTTAGCGAAATCGAAAGAAAAAGATGCATTTAGCTTAAAATATGTAGTCCAGTTAGTAAAAAGGGACTTTGGGTCAATTCTAAACCTAATATAATAGATAGTAGGAAAGTTTAATTAAAATTACACACGAGTCAACAGACACCACTAATGGAAGCCATTAGTTTTGTTATGACATTTTAACTAACCGAGAATTCCTTTTAACAACATTTCAATGTTTGGGTTAGAAACCTCAATTTGGGAAGCGCATCGCAGCCGGTTTTGTAACATTGATTATAACGTATAAAGCCGGGGTCAGTAGAATTTAGTTACAAATGAAAATTGGGCCCAATGGCTAAAGGTATGAGTCATAATATGTGTTCTATTTAATACAAATGGATATTTAACTTCCCCTTTTTGGCGTTAATTAAGTTGGATAGGGGCGTTTGTATGAGTCCCTTTTATATATTTGCCTTTTATTGTCCCTATTTAAAGCAGTCCTTCTTCGCACGAAAGCTCCCTCATGGGTGCGTGAAGGAATGGGTTCATCACATTCGCCCAGTATTCATTTTATTTTTAGGGTTCTATTACAGATTCCCCTTTCCGTTTCTCTGTCACCAGTAAGTTTCTCGTGAACCGTGATAGCTAGACAGTTAAAATTTTTACTGATTGTGTATTTCTGTTGCCGCTATAATAGCAAGTACTAAACATATGTTTATAAATAAAATAAAAATAAAAATAAAAAAATAAAAAATAAAAAAGCCTTATATTTCCAGTAAACATTAAACATTCTTAAAATACTATAACTTACATATGTTTATATAAGTAGGTAATTGCAGGGAAACTTTGCGCGCGTGTTCTACTTTATCTTGACTGGTTTTTTAAATTAAGTTTATTATATGGTGATCGACTTAAATCTCATCGCACCTTTCGAAATATATATAAATATATTAGAATCACTATAAAATATGAGATAGGTCAATCAAAGACAGAAAACGATTAAGACCCACATTTATACTAATATATGTACATATAAAGCGGAAGAGTTTGTTTGTTTGTTTGAACGCTCTGAACTCAGGAACTACTGGTCCGATTAGAAAAAATCTTTTTTTGTTGGATAACCCATTAATTAAACATATTGGAATAAAAAGTCATCACGTGGTTATGCCAAAAACGCAACATCCCATAAAGGCGCAACTCAATAATTTGCGTATGTACTCCTTTATTTTGGTTGCCATGCATTCATCAGTGATTCACCTCTCAGCCGCGCTCGCAGTTTCGCACTTATTTCCGCTGGCCGTGACTCTGTATTGTAATAATGTCACGGAACAAAAGCAAAACTGTCTCCTCATTCATACATATGAGACTCGTCAACTACTCCCAGGTACCTACTCTTCAATTTATAACATTGTCTTGATTTTTTGCCTCTTTGTATGTCCTTTCGTCACGCCATTCGCGTCTACGAGGTCGAGAGGCCCCCGAATTGTACCATCTATCTTCAATTCATTATATTATTCTTATTTTGTACAATCCAAATGGAAATGTATGACTGAGCATGTTTTTGCAATTTCGGTATTGACTTCCGCATTATTTTTCTTGAAGCAATTATTTTGATGCCTTACAAAACAAGTGCTCGATGATTGCTGCGATTATCCTAGGAAAAAATAGAGGACAAAAAGTTTAGAGCGAAATAATTCGACCAGATCACTCTGTGAGTCATTGAAAGCCAGATAATAATAGTATTGTTGCAGACAAAGTTATGGATCTAATTCGGATAAATATCTCATCTCTATTGAACCAAAATCAGAAGTCTTTGCATTCAATCGAACCCTAACTGGATACTTGACGCAATGCCTATTGAAAACATTGTTGCAAAGCTTCTCTACGCCCCTGACTTTTTCATTATAGATATTGTGTAACGTAAGTTTACCTTTCTGGGAACAAACGGTGAAGATACCGTGGGAGTGCGTCCCTCTTGACGGTTGACTGATGTTACCGATTACAAACAAATTAATGAATTGTTCACCGTGAAGCAATCGGTTTTTAAAAAACCAACCTGCAAACAATGGAACATCATTTGCCTAATTGAGAGGAAGTTCGGGTGGGAACTGAACGAGAAAGCCCACCAATGTTAGGGCTTACGAAAGTTCGGAAGTTATTATGGTCGTCGACGTGACAAATTGAGATAAATATGTATCGCCGTTTATTTGTTTTTCTAGATTATTATCAATGAGCATCTTTGCACCTACTTCGCCCACAAAGTAATCTCGTTCACCTTATTTGATAGGCGAGAAATTTTATAGGCAGCCGAGACCGATTGACCTCGCCCCCGCTGATTAAAAAACAAAATTCTGGGCTCATCGTTCTTCCGGCCGACCGACGCCCACAAATCACAGTTGGGTGATACCGATAATACTTGTTGCGCGGTTTTGATCTTAGAAATTCCAGATGATTAGCATACACGGAGCCGGTTGAGGCGAGGCGATTGAGATAGCCAACGGCTTGCTCTGCCACGGTCCGTCGCCGTCGCCGTGTATCCATTCAAATAAGATCGGTTACAACTTAATTTATTCATGAATTATCTGATATCTCTAAATATCAATATGAATTAAACAATAGCTTATTACGAATGTTGAGAATTTATGTGGTAAACTGTTACGTTCGAGGGAAATTTGATACGGCGTTCATAATCGATTCCGTGGTTTTGGCTTTGCACTTGACCTTGTACGCCATTGACTTGTTACATCACTCGTGCTGATAGAACGTCAACTTTGCATTGAATCACTTCTCAGCTTCGGCAATAGCATAAATATCAATAGAAGAGACAGCTTTGTCTCATGCACTACAATTAATTGATAACCTTCAATATCCATTAGGTTGCATCATTGATAGAACTAGATCAGGCGATATGTTGTTATAAACGTATGGAACAATAACTCACCGCACACTTTCCAATTGACCTTTATTGCAGTTAAATACAAAGGAGTGTGGAAATAGTCCAAGGTTAACCACCGGTAACGGATTTGAGATCCGGTGGTCACGACTCACTCGAGGCTTACTTAAAGATGGGCGGGTGGGTAAAAAATGGGTAGGTAAAAATTGGTAAAAAAGGGTAGAATAGGTAAAAATTAAAAAATACCCATTTTTACCGGGTATTTATAATAAATACCGGGTATAAAATGAGTTGTTATTTAATTGGCTTCGTCATCAATACTACGATCAGGTACTGGAGTGCTTTGGGGTCCTACCACCATCTTTGGGACCCAAGTCAACCCCACCTGCCTGACGGTGCACCCGCTGACTTACGGATGGGGTGCTGACGCCAGTTTTCCCTTCGGAGCTGAGTGGTCTGACAACAGTCGCACTCGTAAAAGCAAAACAAGCCAAACTATTATGAATAGGAAAGGAAGAAATGCACGTGACACAGTTAGGGCGCCGCCGCAAACGGCGCGCAGGAGCTACGCCCGACTCCTGTGACCTGTGGGCTAGGTCTAACGTATCAGAGGCGGATATGGCTGAAGAAGCGAGCCTAAACCAGGAAAATCCGTTGTGCTTTTCCTGGTGTGGTGACGCCGAAAGTATGTTGTTCTGGATCCAGCTCGAAGGACAGTTTCACGGGATACCGTTATCCGCGTTATAGCGTGTGTTTCTGGGTGGTGATTTGAACAGTCATGTGGGTGAGAAGAGTGTCGGGCTTGAGCGTGTTCACGGCGGCTTTGGGTACGGCGGCCGCACCGCAGAAGGATGCGAGAATGTTGTTCATTATCCAAACGTGTGCAGCCGCTAACCTTGCAATCGTGAACACCTACTTCAAAAAGAAGCAGGAGCACATTGTCACGTTTCGCAGCGGGCGAAGCGCTACCCTAATACTTTCTACCGACTACGAGACACAACATCGGCAAAGCAGCCAACTGCAAAGTCATAGCCGGTGAGAGTCTCACTGGACAATACCGCCTCCTTGTCATAGAGCTCTGCGTAACGGCCCATCGTAGACGTGTAGAGCACTGCCGGCACCAGATTTGGTGGCAGCTGCTTGATGAAATAAGTCCTAGGAGTTCGCATCGCTTATTAGAGACAAGTGCGCTGGACCGATGAAGAATATGTCCAAGACCATTGGGGCAGGATCCAGGCAGCTATTATTGGGGCGGCGCGGGTGGTGCTCGGAGTCTCTAAGGGCGGCCGCAAACGTGAAAAGGAGACCTGGTGGTGGGACGACACAGTCCAGACACAGTCCAGTTTCTTCACCCTAGTCTTGCGACTAGGGTGAAGAAAGCCCTCTTTAAAACGTGGCATCCAGATCGCGACGCATATAAGGCTGTCAAACGTGCCACTAAAAGAGTTGTAGCCAGAGCCAGAGCCAGACCACTTGCAAGCGCTTTACGAGAAGTAGGAATCATCTGAGGGGCAAAAGATCTTTTACAAATTGGTATGTTCCAGGGTCAAAGCGGCATAGGATATATCCAAGTGCCGTTGTGTAAAAGACCCTACTGGCAACCTGCTATGCAAAGACCTCACGGTGAAGGAGAGATGGCGCTTGTACTTCCACGAGCTGCTGAATAAGCAGCACCAAGAGGTGCAGACACCGAAATTCATTCCAAATCTTGAATTAGTGCCCCCGATAACGCCCGAGGAAGTCCAAACGACTTTTCGTCACATGGCAAATCGGAAAGCTGTCGGAACTGACGGAGTCCCCATAGAGGCCTGGAAGGCGATGGGTCCTCGCGATGCGGGCATGTTAACTAACCTTCTGAACCGCGTGTTCCTGATCGGCAAAATTTCAAGCCAAAGGGGACTGAGTATTATTACTTCAGTCTTCAAAGGCAAGGGCTCGATCGGCAAAATTTCAAGCCAATGGGGACTGAGTATTATTACGCCAGTCTTCAAAGGCAAGGGCTCGGTACACACCCTGAAGAATTTTGAGAGGATTACAGACTCTCAGATTCGGCAGGAGTATGCTGTCTCGGGAGTGTCAATATGGGTTTCGTCCAGGGTACGGAACCATGGATTCTATATTAACACTAAGGTTCACCATGGAGAGATACAGATTGAAGAACACGCCTCTACATAATGCTCTTTCTATGTAGAAAGAGCATATGCAGTCCCCATACAGGCCTCAGCATCCATGATCCACCTCCCTGGTTGCTCATGTATGCTGAGGCGATATCCTCACTCTGACTGTCCCCTGTCCGCATCGCGCTGGCTGACCCGGACAGTTGGAGCGGCGTGTGAATTAGGCGGCCGACCTGTCCCACCGGACCGGACCCACAGTGGCGGGCCAGCATCAATGGAGGATTGCGGAAGCAGTTTTCGTTCTCGCAACCCCCCGGTGTAGGTGTGAGATGAAACACTGGGGTGGTTTTCAATCATTAAGAGTCCGACAGACCCGTCGCCCGCCCTAGGGCGGCGGATATCGCATGAGGATGTTCCACCCCGGAAACAAAAAAAAAAAGGATTTCGGGACGGCGCCGGCAGCGGCGCGGGAGCCGGGCGGGCATCGAAGACCCGTTCTCGAAACTAGCGGGCAGATCGCGCGTCACTATAGCCGCGTAGTATTGTGTTCACGATTGTGTCGACGAGATATTTGTTTTTATTCGCGAATGAAATGTTTGAACAATGGCGGCAAGAACTTTTTGATTCAAATTTATTCCTAACGCTCGATCACCGCTTGACTTTAAGTCAGACACCGCTCGCTGCCCGCCCGCTGCCCGCAAGATTCGAGGCAGAGGCCTAAAAAGAAACCGTGGCCCTGGCGCACAGGCACACACACGCACAGGCCTAGAGCGGGAGAGGTCATTTGACGATTTCTCATCCAGAACAAAAAAATGGTAGTAGGCTATTTGACAGTATTCATTTTTTGTGATTTTTTGCTTTAATTGCATAAAATGAGGGTTCTTTATGTCATTAACACGAGTTTTAATAAAAAATGCAATAAATGAGTTTGAGTTTGAAAACAATAACAATTAATACATACAAAACACAAAAATATGTTTAGCTTTTTGTTTCTCGAGCCACACATTGTGAAACGATCCGGATTGGCTAATGTCGCGATGACGTCATACGCGCATCAACGCTTGTTTTCGGCAAACTTATAAACTGTGTTTTGGGGTTTTTTATCGATTTATTTGTACAACCCGGTACAGCACACCACTTGTAAACCATTTTATTAGATAACAACAACAAATAGTAAATAAAAACAAACACCACTGTGAACCGAAAGCTCGACGCCATATTGCTGAATAAATCGTTTTCGCGGCTTATTTGAATTTTTATTTGCATATTTCTTACGAAATACGTATTTAAAATTTAAAAAAATACTTTCGGTGAACTTCTTAACCGCAACCAAGTAATTCGAGATAAAAATTATAAATCTGTCAAATAGCCTGTTCCGTAGTGGCAGCCAGTGTAATTCAGATTTTGTCGAATTTTTTGCAATTTACTGGTCAGTGTCAGGTTATAACTTGATCAAAATATGATCTGCGATAATAATAACGATGTTACTACGGATCTACCCTAAATTAAACTGATTATAATTTTTACCCGGTAAAAATTAAAACTGGGTGGGTAAAAATAGGTATAAATGGGTATTTACCCATAGTTCGGGTTTTTACCGGGTAAATGCCCATCTCTAGCGCTTACTTAAATCTTTGATAATTGCTGTCCTGCAACCCCACAAAAGGCTCGTGATATAACTGATATTGAGTATTAATATCCTTGTAGTGTTAGCCTCGTTAAACCGAGACTTACTATGGATATAGGTATGTAGTTTGCAGCAGCATAAAATAGCGTTGAAAGATAGGTTCTGACTTGAAACTCAGCGGTATGACCAAATATTTCATCTAAAATATCATAAACTGTTATTGCATTTATTCGATTAACGGTACATTTAAGTGCAATAGAAAGAAATCTGTTGATAAACAAGAAGAGTAAATCGAAGCAAGTTATCTAGGAAATAATGTTTCAACACAAGATTAGTTCAGCTCATGACATTTCTTACAGAATTTTCACAATTCACCTGGTTGAAAATTTCCGAATATTTCGTTTTCTGAGCGATTGAGCGGTCCACGGTCACGAACATCGTTCGTATGATCGGCCGTTCACCGTAACTAATTACGATTTTATGGAATTGCATAGTGTGAGTCAATCTCTCGTCTTTTCTCGTTGCAAATATTTAACGTACAGTACTTTGTCAACTCTCCCATAACATTGGAAATGATGGTTCGTCATGGTATTTATACGATGTTCAATTTGAACTTGCGTCATAACTGTGTATAGTATGTATACCGTGTAGCCTTTACCTGCATATTTCCATGAACAGACTCCAATTTGTGTTATCGTAGAGTGTTTATAATTTCTCTCCTTTTAAGCGTAGATGCACTGTCTCTTTACGGATACGCCTGTGATGAGATATCAACATACAAGTGTATAATATGCAAATATCTGAAAGCTGTTCGTGTGACCCACAAACGGATCGGGTCTGTAGCTTGGCGGGCTGAAAGCGCACGCGTCGACCCAATCGTACACGATAGTGAATACGAGATAGGCACCGAACACAATGTTTTATTAATCACATCCCCATTGTCTGGACTCTGCTTTGTAAAGCCTTTTGTAGCAGCACACTTGACTATTCATGAAAAAAAAATCGAGTATTCTTGTGGTGTTTCTCAGAAGCCATATATGTATGTAATATATATTGTTATATGACGCCTTTACTTCATTGGTGCATTAATGTAATTATTGTTTGCGGTTATAATTCCTGCTCTTTTTGTCTTCCCATTTCTTTCTGTACAAGAAGTTCTAATAACAGTTGTGTAGATAACTGTACTCGAGTAACTGTATCCGTTTAAATACTGGTGTTGTTTAAAAGGACACTGAATGAATGTCAGGTAAAATGAATGCTATTGTCAAAGTAAATATTTTAGTCTTAAGCTTAACCGGATAACAGACAATAATGGAAATTCCTATGTGTCATCAATGTTTTAACTTAACCAATCTCATAGCTCCAGAATGCTACAGTGGTTAGTGCTGGATAAAAGACTTTTACGAGTAGATAGATGAAAAGGACTTTTCTGGAAGCCATTTTGTTTTGCTTTTAACACTTGTTAAAACCTACCTTTTGCTGCCATCCTTACTCATCATGATCAAGTAAATTACATGATTACACTTTTTTAAATGGTAAATCAGTAAATGGATCAGAAAGTCGTGGCAGATTTTTGCTGACGAAAACCCACCCGTGTTCCCTCATTTGCCTGTGCGCCCTGAGACTACGATAATTCGAACAACCCAGCGGTTCGCGCAAGCCTGTGTCCCCAGGGGGGATCATACAATGGTGACACACTGATGTTTCCTCCCGACGTGTCCGGAACAAGAACCTCCTAAAACGATGAGGGAGTCGTGGCCCCTCTCTTGGCATTCTTAAAAGAGGGAGCTTGTCACCACTATTGTGGTGTGTCCAGACAAATCAAAACAAGACAGAAAAAAAGTCTAATTCAGAATAAGGCTTTGTAATATCTAGCGCGGTGCATCTAGGACCACCGTGTAAGAAAATTTGCATATCGGCTCTCGCTTCATCGCAAACCTGTTGCAGACTGCGTATCTATGTTAATTAACGGTTACCACGTCCTTTTTTCCTAGACTAGCCTTTTATTTAGCGACTTGTTTTGACTGGATTTGAACTTTGTCTCGTGAATGTGTATTTTAGTTTCTGTATTGTTTTTTTTTTTGTTGTTAATTTTGTAATTTTTAATCTTAAGTTCATCCTCATTATTAGTAATCTTAGGACCTTTTACTTTTAAATCATTACTTTTGATTGATATCTAGACTGGAAGCTAACTTCAATATAGTTGGGAAAGGATTAGTTGGATGATAATGATGATGACTATTCTTATCACCGTTTATTCCAGTTATGGATATGGATTTTTTAACAAGTTATATACGCCAAATCTTAAGTTACTTCACCTTTTTTGAGAATTGGAATAGACCTAGTAACTATGTACACTAATTACTGTTCCTGCATAAAAACTTTTATTTCAAAGTAACGTATGATTTTAATGGTTTCTCGTCGACAATATTATTTTCTGCCGACCTGATTTGCTTGACAATGTGTACAGTTGGTACATAAATCTCTATCCATTTATCTCTTTCCTATTATCTCGATGATACACCGTAAGCTCAACCACATGTAACTATAACATTATTACCTATCTTCATGTTCAAGATAATATCTCTCGTCATTATTTTAGTCTCATTCTGTATCGGTCAAAGTATCGTTGAAGAATGGTTATTGAGTTATAATTTCTAAGTTCCATTCTATAATAATTGGCGATAGTTTAGACAAATTCCGTTTTAATGACATCTTAGTATTATCTTAATATTCCATTCTGAATATATCATTAACTTAATCGTGTTGATATCGCTTATAGTTTCCTCTTCCGTTACATGTAGTAATTCATTTTTAATTTCTTTCTTTAAAGTGCTCGCTTCTAATATCTTTGAAAAATACGGTGATAACTTAATTTTATTCAGGCATAAACATTTATCAACGTTCATCGCGACAAATGTTCGTATTCGTAATTTACTTTGTGTAAGACATTACATACATGAACTACAATATTCTAGGCGCTTGTGATACAAAAAATTTGCATTTCAAAACTGGGCAGAGCAAGATGTTACTTATCCTATTAAACGAGTATGAAGCTGTGATATTACTACATAAAGGGTTGATTTAAATATGTTTTAAATGTTGTGTTGAGAAGAATCTCAACAGTATTCCTTGCCATACAATCAGTATTCCTACTGAGTGTATGGCAGCCTTGTAGGAACGAATATCTGAAAACATGTGTAACATGGTGGATTATTCACGCCTGTCTGATACGCAGGCAGTTGATGGCCGTACTAACATTGCATCGCCTACGCCTTCTAGATTAAGAAACTATCTACTGACAAGTCTATTTGTTTGACTGGCGCTGCGTTGTTCGTATGATTAACTAGAAATGAACAGGGCTGTACTTGTAACACTGACGTAGCAGTAAGTTTCTTCGTATCTGGATTGCATATTACATTGTTAATTATTTTAACATGGTCTCTGACTACACTATTCGCGTTTGTGGTCATTGCAAATATAAATTGAAGTACATTGTTTGTCTACTCTCTAGTCACATCATTTACATTGATTAGAAACGTTGTATGAGCGTGATCGATTTTGCTCTCATTTTCATATTTGGTATTACAAAATGCTCTATCAATAGCTAGAAAGTAGGTACCTACATTTATTGCGTGGGATTAACATTTGAAACAAAATTTGGTCACGACTTAAAAGTTTAAATGTTTTTGATCATGTTTTAGGTTTCGTTTTCTACATTGGCATTCTAAGTTAGTCCATTAACAAAAATGTTTATTACATTGGTTCATTTGGTTCGTATGTCACTCTCACTTTCTCCCGCGTAGGCTGTGTCTGTGTCATTAAAATTCTGTCGGCCGCTTCGTGATTATAATGCAGTAAAGCTTGATTGGTTGTTTTTGAACCCGGGATTACTGCAAGTCGTGTTGACAATTCAATCCTTCTTGTATGGTGCTGCAAATAAAATGCGTCTGGTGGGTTGGAATTTATTGGTGCCAGTACGAATTTGAAATAACCGATTAACATTTTCGAACGATTTTTTGTATGTGCTTAACGAGTTTGGATCTTAATTGAAATTTTGAGCATCCACGCGATGCTCCACTTTTTGCTTTCCGGACGCAGTAGGTACTTTTTTGATTTGAAATTGTGCGATAACTCTTTAAATTTAACTGTTATGAATCATTTATTTCATGCTCCGTTTTGCTTCGTAAATCGAGTGTTTTCAACGTTTCTAATAATTTAATTAATTAGCCGCATTGTTTGTAATCAATTACTGTTTTGATTAGGTGTATTAATTTAAATCAATTTACGATCTATTGTTAATGACTTGTATTTCACGATTCACTAGAGATGACAACCCACGCAATTATAGTTCAAAGTACCTCGGAATAATGTTGATTATTGTTTTGAATGTACTCATCGTCCTGTTGTTTTTTAAACCAACTATGGCACCGATCTTTATCAGCTATTGTTGCCTTATTGTTTTAAACAAAATGCAATTAACTTCGTAACATGTTAAATTGAAGACGCTACGGCTAAAATTACAAGCGGATAACGAAATTCAATGGCATTAATTTTCAATATTTACTGTAAAGAGGTCTTTATAAGAGAATGAGCCTTGAATATATGATTTCATGGAAATAAATAATATGTTGTTTTTATAAAAATTTCATTTATGTTGCATCACTTAACCATTGGAGTTCTGGCTGGCAGGGATTTTTAAATGGGATATTTTTAATGTACATATTTTGAAGACGAAATTCATGTTATTTATTTAAAAAGGAAAACATTATTAACCCACCCGTAGTTGTGTATTAAGACATTGCGTCTTACTCTTTGCAATGTTAAGTACTGAGCTAACAGTGCAAACCTATTGTGGTATTATAAGAGATATTTTATATGGTAGTCCTCTTGTCAGAGGTACTTACCTAAATCAGTAAACCACTGATTACTAAATCAACAGTGGTTGCCAAGTGGTATTGGCCCCGACTTAAAAATAGTAGTTGGTCCTAGGATTGAACCCAGAGAACGACATCGTGAGGCAACCGGCATTATCTAAAATCACTGGAAGAATCTCCTCTCTGTCCCAGTACTGGTAATATAATAGGTTCATTATTATGTTGATATTAAGCTGACCTCTTATTCTATTGAAACTCACTACTATGCTCGACAGCTTAAGTTCAAATGCTTAAGGGTCTAGCGTAGTAGTGACTTTCAATAGTTCTTATTCGACTGCAAACCGATGGCAACACTTTGGTGTTACCATCAATTAGCAGACGAATACGAACTGTTTAAAAACCATAATCTGATTGCAAATACTGAATTCTCTTATAACTTGAATTCATCTGCAGTTTACTTCCCATATCACGTGGGAGTCAACGCGACGCCTTGATTGAAGATACGATTACTATTAGCTAACCGCCTACAATTTCTTAACAATAAGTGATCGATGATGCTCCGTTGTGCGAAACATTGCGCTTGCGTTACCATCATTAGCTTCGAATCGAGCTATTGTTGAATCAGTTTATGTTTGTTTAATAGGACCTTATTTACTGTTCGGGCTTTAATGTGCAATGATAGTGCCTCCTTAATGCTTCTTCAATTTCAATGATTAATCTGATGTCATTTCTATATTTTTTTCAAATCGGCTTTACATTTGATAGTCTCTCTTTGTCTATCTACTCGTAAATCCGTAATGAAAGAGTCATCATAAACCTTTTTATCGTCCCACTGCTGGGCACAGGCCTCCTCTCATACAGAGAAGGATTGAGCCTATTCACCACGCTTGCTCAATTCGGGTTGGCGATAATGAAAGAGTAAACAGATATATTTGAAGGAACGGTTGGCGCAATGGTTAAGCTATTGACTGCAGTGCGTGTCTAGGGTTCGTTTCCCGCACGAAACAAATATTTGTGTGACCTACAAGTAGTTCTTCCGGGTCTGGCTGTTTATGTAAATCAGTTTATATATTTATTTGTAAATGCACTCACGATACAGGAGAAATTCCTATTATAGGGCAAGGTATTTATATTAAAATAAAATAAAATCTTTGCACATTCGTTTCAATTTAGCCCATCGCTTTTCATCAGGCGAGATTGGGGTGATAGAATGATCAATAAAGAGTTATAAATATTATCATATTCCTGTTCAAATTTCAGTTCTTTCCTCCTTACTAGCTAAAATTTGGTTCTAGTTTAAATTTTTATCGGTCCCGCTCCCTGGGAGTAAACTCCTACAATAAAAATTGGTCTTTGTAAGCTCTGGACAGAGAGAGGTAGATATAGGAAAGGTGTCCAGTAAGAGCACATTCATGTCTAATAAATAAGTATACCTAGTATTTAATTCTCAATTCATTATAAAAAACATCCTTCAAGACATCATTTCTATTGTTCACTACAAGGTTTTATCTGTATTTAGAAACAGTTTCACAATGGTTAGATCTTCTAGTACTAATATTATACGTTTTAACTTACTGAAGTGCTTATTACACAAAATGATTATCGCCTAAACGCTAGTAGATTGCTAAGCGGTAATCACAAGCCATTTTCAGTACTATACAGGCTGTAAAATCAATTTTAGCGGACAGTTATTCTACCTGTTATAGGTAGACTAGTGATTGGAACTATTTACAAATCGAAGGTGTTTTCCCTTTAATTCACATTCAATTCAATTATAAACAGAAGAAGTTTGAATAGCATGAGCAATGAGCATTGACATAAAAACAGAGAAGGTATACTCATCAATGATTAATAACAAATAATATTTATTTACCAGAAAGTACAGATTAGACATAAGGTGGTGTTAGGTCATACATACAAATTATTTAACTAAATCTATATAACCAAAAATTATACCCTGCCTCTTAAACTAGGGGACCTGTGTCATAGGAGACAGAAAGAAGTTAGACTGTTAATATAAACTGTCATACTGGACCTACATACATACACATACCGTACACACATTCTCATACTGTCCTACAATAACATCACCTAACAAGTCCCGAACATAGTTCAGAATCTAGCTTTCACAAAGATTCTAGCATAAGGTAAATATGTACAAATAAATATGTATTTTTGAACATGCGGACAAGCATTATCGTGTAAGAGAATAATTTTGGCATGTCTAGAGTAGTAATGGGCGCGTTTTTCTTCAACTGTCCTTCTATCTTCATCCAATAATGATTTCGGTATTCCACTACTTTATTTGTCTTCCACATCAAAGTCACAGTTTCTAAATTTTTAAACCTTCTTTTGCTTAAAGCAGCTTCACCATAAGCTTCTACAAGCAATCGATGGGCCTCAGCTGCACTTTCGTCAAATTAAATAAGTAAATCTAAAGTTCCTGCATTTTTTTTTTGTTAATAATTATAAACTAGTGCTTGACTGCAATCTCGCCTGATGGTAAGCAGTTATGCAATCGTTGATGGTAAAGCGCACAAGTTTATTATTAAGCCTATTCACATAAAAATCTTAGTGAGTAGGAAGGAAGACGGCAGTTGAGCGAGGTGATGCAATGTTAAACCCAGCAACACGACCAACGATGCCGCGCCAGAGGGAGGTTAATCTGGAGACCCTCCACGATCAAACTCCCGACACAAGAACATTTGGCGCATCATACACATCACAATACAACTGCTCAGACCCGTCCTCCGTACGGTTCCCACAAATGATGCTTATTCGACACAAAACTTACATTTTTGCACAAAAAGGAATATGTGATACTGATACGAGTCACTAATACCCTAAGTGTATGTTTTTACCAGATGTCCGAACTTACGATATCACATTTTACATCTGACAATTTTAACGTAACCTCTTAGTTAGGACATCTATTGTTAAACGGCGGAGACTTATGTGTACACCAAAGGAAATAAAGGATGTATCTGACATCGACGCACAAACTTGCGTTACGATGTCAGATACACGTACACCCTTTATAGTATAGATACTACTGTTACAATGTACCTTTATGAGAGAAACAAACTGATAATGTCACAGTTTTTTATTAATTATCAAAAAAGATAAAAAAGAAACCCTTTTTCATTACAATACTCAAGAGATAGTATCGACATTTTTTAATTATTCAATTATAATTGATTGGATCATGTAGTTACTATTGAAAAGGTCAAAGTAAAAACCTTGTTCGGAACAATAATAATTAGACTGAATGAGAATTTCTGATGCCAATAAACCTTGCAGCAAACAAAATAAAAGATACTGTGCGCTATCAAATAGATGGCTATCTTGGTCTTATAGCCTGGGGTCCAGATGGCCTCCTACGTCACAACCCCCACATCGATTTTACGACAATCTTTACCCTTGTGCGTTTTAACTAGCCTTAAATTATGGCTATCTTTGTATCAAGGAGTACATGGATATTTGTTGTCTAAATGCCTGTTTTAATAGCTGATGCTATTTAGATTTCTATGGGGGATAATGGTGCCGATACCATGTTTAAAAAATAGTACAGGACTAAACTAATATAAGGTGTATATTAGATTAGTCCTTTACTGTCCTTTTTTAATGAAATAGTTTAGTTTGTGTCCAATTTTCAACCCATTTATATTCTTGTATCTTCCATTTTTAAATATTTTGCTTTTTCCTACGGTTTGATAACAATCATCTTGGTGCATGATTATGTTAATATTATGCTCATATTAATGCCATCTGTATCACCCTCTTATTTCATTCCTTTAATTTTTGAAACCTGTACGTTTTATACATAGCCAGTTTGCCTCATAAGCACCTTATTTGAAATGCTCATTTTAGGCCACCACCTTTAACGGCATTTGGGCTTTTACCAATTTGCGGTAGTCATACACAGTGTACGTACATCGTGAGTTACTTTAATCGGATTACTTCGTGCTCTCGTCACGAGCTGAACCACATTCATGCCAAGGTCCCAAGTGTTTCTCTTATGTGAACTATGACTATGTCACTGAACGTCGTAATTTGCCAGTGTTTTGAGTGCGTGTTTTAGATTTCGTAGATACAGTAAATGGAGTAAGATTGAGTAAGTGCGTGAGGATATCCAAATAGGTACATCGGTAGTTGCAGCTGCCATATGTACGTAAATTATTCAGTAAACAAACACGACTTCTTTTTTTACAAAAACAGTCGGTTGTTGACCTGTATCGTGCCCATCACATCTAACTTAACGAGAACAATTGCAACACAGAAATCATCATTCGAACACGCCTTTCGTGTCGTTCCATTTCCAATCGTGACTTTTCCGATATCGATATTCGACATAAATCTTAATCGATAATCTCGCCGATACGTTGGCGTCTTGCTGGCTCGTTTCGGCAACTCGCTTTCTCCAGCCTACAAAAAAGTCGATACGCAAGTGCGGGACCTGTTCTGCCCATCTATTGATTGTTATTGTACTGCTTGTAAAATTATACACACCTCTATAGCTACACGGCTCGCATTACGCACAGATCGCTAAAGGCAATGTTCTATCGATTTGTGCTTGATTTTATCGATGAATCAAATCTCGATTATTTTCTCAATAGATCCTCAACCAATCTAATAGATTTTTTGCTGATTCGTCAGTATCTGAAGACGGTAACCTACTATTAAGTTAAACAACAGTTTATTTTTCAAACCTGTAATTTATATGCTGATAATATTGATTATGCGAACGCACGACAGACTTCTATCAAAATCAGGTAGGTAATTATGGTGGCTATCAAACTTCCGTTGAATATTAATTGGTACTCTTTCATTCGATATCTATATAGGTTTTCAACGCAGCAAAACGTTTTTTTTAACGATGCAAGAACCACCTGGTGAATTAACTTTTAGTGTCAAAATAAAGTTTCAAATTGTGTACCTACACGTCATATTTTGCAAGATAAACAACTTCGCAATTGTATGTATAGTTTTTTGTGCAAATTTGAGGTAGGTATGAAAGTTTTACAACCGGATGTTGTTTCACTGTCAATCCGTCTATCAAAGGGTAAGGTTCATCAACATTATCGTCTTGAAATAATTCGTCTACTTATTGAACGTCATAACATCAATCAAGTAATTGAGAGAAAGGAGTTACAAAAGTCTAAAGATAAAAGGTTTTGTAGTCGTAAAAGTGAAATTTCTTTTGTTGGGAATATTGAAATTAAAAGACATTTGGTGTACAGTGTTGAGATTGACGGTGAAGATATGCGATCCGAAAGTACGGGGGAAGAAAGCGAAGTAGACTGACATGTAGTACCTACAGATTGCATCAGTTACGGCGATGGTGAAAAGCAACTGAAGATTGTCAGTGTGATGGGTGAAGAGATACCGAAAGATTTATGTCAAAAAGAAAGAGTCGTGAAGAAACACTTGTAGGTATTAATAAATGTCATAATCAACTCCTTTATTTCAAAGCTAGATAACGATCATTCGTGCGTAGTTGACACTACCGAAGAAACTGTGTTATCTAATATCAGTAACATCTATGATGGAAAATTTACCTTAGGTTTTTTCTAACATAAGGCTAATTATGTTTTTCTAAGACGTTGTTGATGAATAACACATATTAGCACTCGTAAAGTTCGTTTGTTTGTCACAATTTTTATAGCTGCCGCACCCCGCATTACCTTATTCTACATCAGCAACGCATTCTTTATAAGGATGAATGTGCAATAAAATAGCAATCGCTTTGTGCTTACTTTGCAAAGACATGCTTGAATTAAGTTTTAGTATCAAATTATATTCCTTTTTGAGTTATCTCTTTGCTACTGTCGGCTGTTTTCTTTATTTTTGTATTCTACGTTTTGCCAGTTGCAAGTGACTTGCTTGAATGCTATTTTATCTTAATGATGTTGACAAATATATAATTTGTTTTGTTAAGGCAGAATGTTCTACAAAATAATCTTATCCTTCAAAATACAATTGGATAAGTTTCCTATTTTCAAAATGCATTGTTTTTTCAATTATACTGTAAAGCTTAACGAAAAATTTAATCCAAAAATAGTGGATAGGTATTAATAATAAACATTCAATTCGGTTACTCTTACAATTACTTTTAATAATAATTCAAATTCATTTGTACTTTTTATCTAACCATTATACCTTTATCATAAATTCTAAAACATCCCCTTGCATTTCGGAACACTTCAGCTAATTGCATAGACATTCCCCGAGGGTGCATATACTATAGCAGATGGATTGCTTCCAAACATCTGCTTGGCACGTGTGCGTGCCTTTGTATGGAAACATCACAAAGACTCAGAATTAGAGTAAAAAATAGCGGTATTTATGAATCTGTGTCCATGTATACTTTCATTTATTATATATACTTAATGATTATTGCTAAAAATACAGCTAATCCAACTGGCAGCTTGATAAAGACTGAGTTGATAACGCCGCCTTATTGACAGCTATTAAATTAATGAAACTAGCTCCAACCAGCAAGAAATCAATAAAATTTAATTTAATGTGCCCATTTGTGTAACAGTTTTTTATTCACTTCTTTATTAATATGTTGTCTACTACATACTAATAAAAGGAGCCTACTATCGTGTTACAGCCTTCGGATTACCATTGAAAGTTAATCTGACACCTCGAAATCAACGTCTGTAACGGTAGTTTTAATGTCGTAAATAATGATAAGGTTGATTGGGATATCGAATTTCGGTATTCATTAACATGATCAGATATAAAACGCTTTACATTTCTACTTTGTAAAGGATTATAACAATGACGAACTGAACTTTTTAATAAATCAGTTTAGTTAACCCTTACTATAAATATACACGCAAATTATAATGTACCATTACGGTTAAACTACAAATAAGGTCTGAGAGGAATGAACCTGGCAAATTGTAAATGCATTACACATTGCTATTCACTATTATTCTCTAAATAATACTAAGAACTGCATTTATTTTACATCCCATTGGCACTATTCCAATATTTGCGACGGTTGTACTTCTTACATGTCTTTATGCTCCTCGGCGGTCCGTATGTCGTTGTAATGTGTCCTGTAAAGATCACTATCGCCTAATTTATGATCATGTTCGTAATGCCACAATCAAACGCCGACGATCCGATCTGGACCTTTAAGATACGGTTTTTACCGCCGTCAAATTTTTATTAGTGAACTAGCTTTCCGCCCGCGGCTTCGCCCGCGTAAATTTCGGTTATATCGTGCTTTTTAGATTTCCCTCGGGAACATCAAATTTTTCCGGGATAAAAGGTAGCCTATGTCCTTTCTCACGGTCTAAGGATTGTGTGCTTTCCGCCCGCGTCTTCGCCCGCGTGGTGTTCGGTTATATCGCGCTTTTTTGATTTCCCTCGGGAATATCAAATTTTTCCGGGATAACAGGTAGCCTATGTTTTTTCTCAGGGTCCAAAGATTGTCTGTGCCAAATTTCATCAAAATCGGTTGAGAGGTTTAGGCGGGAAAGCGTAACAGACAGACAGACAGACAGACAGACAGAGTTACTTTCGCATTTATAATATTAGTATGGATTAAAGGAGTGAAGAAATTGTATTGTGCTCAAATGTCCCAGTAAGCGAGACTCAGTTTAAATTTATTGTGAAATAAAATCTGTTGGTATCGCTTGTCATTCAGATTGCATTACCAATGCAGAATATGACACAGATTTTCAAATACAACATCTGTACTGAATTCTTGAAAACGTTTACGCGGTCCTAAATCTGTTTGCACATTCCCTGATTATTTAAATCGCGTGCACTGCCCCATTTCTGTTTCATTATGACGATGGCAATTAGCGTTTTAAAACCGTTATTACCATTAAAGCGTGGGACGCTATTTAGAGTCGAAACTGGACCTTTTGACGTTTTCGAGAAAGCCTTCAGGGATCAAACAATTACCTAACTAACTAATAAGGAGGAATTCCAAAATTTGTTGGACTGGCAGACAGCCTGGGATTTAGCTGGGGGCAGTTTCAGCCTGTCGCTTACACTTATTATGATGTTAGAATGGAAAGGAATGACCGGTTTGAGGGTTACACGTATTTCTAACTCGCGTGCCCGAACGTGGGAGAACGCCTGAGGTTTCGCAAAAGTTTCGCGAATACTTCTGTTACTCGCTTCGACATGTCATTATCATTTTGGTTAGGACCAGTAATTTGAGTGACTTGACTTTGAGTGTTTGATGTTTTAAGATATGTGATTGATTTGAAATGTTGCTAATTGTGGGAATTTCTTTTTACTACAATTTCTTGTTTCAAAAGTTTCAAGGTCATCGTCTAACGCAAGGATATCATTGTCTTCGCTTTTCTACCTTAGTCTAAGTCAATTCATATCATGACGATATGGAATGACTTCAGTATCCTAATTGCGTAACACACTACTATTCTTCTTCTTTCTTTCTCAGCCTATAGAGGTCCACTGCTGGACAAAGATCTCCCCCAAATCCTATCAATTGGATTTATTTTGATGCATATTGCTCTATATGTTCGAACATATTAAGCAACGATATAAATAATTCACTGGATGTTGTTGAACTGTCAAAATGAAACTCATTGCTCCTGATAGTGTATTACGCAATTACCCTGCAGATCCTAATTCGTAATCATTTCGAGTTTTTCCACATACATCATAGACGTGCCGTGGTACCGGTCCTGCCATATTTGCTATAGCAAATTGCTATACCTTTTTGTTTAGTGTCATGCAAATTTAGATTTTTGCAACCCGGCTGATTAGTCGTGGGCGTGATTTAATGCCACAGGTATTCTTTTCGTAGATAGAGTGATGTAAGACTGAATGTTTATGTTAATTTAACGAACGCAGACCTACATTATCATTTCATACTCCTTTATAGAAATTCATTGAGTCGAGAAACAATATATTAGGTAGTAGGTAATAGAGTTTAATATCCAGTAGCCAATTTATGATGTGAAATCTTAGGTATAATAATATCGTTATATCCATATTTCAAATTGAGAGCATTCTTATGTCACGGTGCTATTTTTGTTTTATTTATGATCTTAGAATATTTTGATATTGTAGTCACTTATTAAAAATATCTTAACCTAACTTTATAAATTTCGATTTTTTAATGTGTATTCTGTTTAGTTTATTTTACGATCCGCATTCCATTCCTAATTATATCCATGTCTGCTATATTCATTATGCAAGAATGATCCTTCAGTTTGCCTGAATTAAATTGAGACTGATACCGCATAAAGTTGTACTGATTAAAGAATCTCACGGTCTTCGTCATCATTTAACCTATCATCAACATCATTTGTTATCCATAATCACCTGTTCTACCGTTATTACTATTAGACCGCCACACAATATATTATAACATCGATTTGTTAACGTCTTCTAGGATCTTGAACATTGTTAGATGCTCCTACAGTATTGCTATATAGTCTCATTAGAGATTAATAATTAGCTTCAACTTTAAATAACGGGCCTTCTGCTTATCTTATTGAGGCCTAGTTTCACTCACGTATATTTAGATCCCGTAGGAATATAGAGATAAAAGTGTCCTATACAAGCCATCATTTCAGCCGAAAGACGTCCACGGACATAGGCCTCCCCCAAGGTTCTCCACGTCGACCGCTCCTGCGCCTCCTGCATCCAGTGGTTTCCCGCGACCTTCACCAGGTCGTCGATCCACCTTGTCGGAGGCCTACCCACGCTACGTCTTCCGATGCGTGGTCGCCACTCGAGAACCCGTCGGCCCCATCGGGCATCGGTCCTACGGGCAATGTGTCCAGCCCACTGCCACTTTAGTGTTGCAATTCTTCGGGCTATGTTGGTTACTTTCGTTCTTCTGCGGATCTCCTCATTCCTGATTCGATCGCGCAGTGAAACCCAAAGCACAACATCCAACTCGGCTGGGCTGCTTTCGGGAAGCTACGTAAAATCTTCTCGTCCGAAATACCGCAGTGTCTCAAGACAAAAGTCTTCGACCATTGTGTGTTGCCAGTGATGACTTATGGAATTGAGACGTGGTCGCTAACAATGTACCTTATAAGAAGGCTCAAAGTCACTCAAATGGCAATGGAGAGGGCTATGCTTGGGGTTTCACTGCGCGATACAAGCCATATGTGTGCCAAATTCAAGTTCAATTCCAAAGTACTTTCGGTATGTAACAAACAAACGAATACGAGTGAATAGGCTCTTAATAAACTTGTGCGCTTTACCATCAACGATTGCGTCACTGCTTACCATCAGGTAGGATTGCGGTCAAGCGCTGGTTTATAATTTGTTAAAAAAAAAAAAAAAAAAAACTTTCTTCCATCAACCAGGATTCAACCGGGATAGGATTCAGTAAAATTAATTCAGTCGTCATCTCAGCGTTAATCCCAGTCGCATCCGAAGCTTTATCAGCTTTGGAGTCTGGGGTCCGTTTTACCAGACTAGCTGCTGATTTTGGCTAAACTTCAATATTTTCCGTGAAGCGACTGCCGTCTGGCCTCCACGACCCGAATGCGATATCGTAGCGTTGCAATTAGACCAATTGTTGGACGTTTGAGGGCTCCAACAACCCGTAACGAGTAAAATTAATTCAGTATTCGGGTTTAGTAAGATAATGTTGAAAACCTCCATAGGTCTTACACATATTACTTTATCTATTTTTTTATCTCCTTTCCTATCTACCGCAAATATACTGGAAGTTATTTCTTTTAAAAGAATCTGTTCCTTCTAGTTTGTTTTTAAGTATGAAGCACTCGCAAAAAATACTGTTAATTTGTAAAAAAAATAGATAAAGATTTAAAAATTCAAATTATTTGACATAGTCAGTCAGTCTTTGAATATACATATTTCAAAAACGTTGAATAATATTAATATATGTATTCAATAATTTATTAATAAGATGAGCAATAAATATAAACACAGATTGATAATTTGACTTTTAATCATTTTTTTTCTCATTTTCGTCATTTGATCAGGCAGATTAGATCAATATTATGTCTATAATCACTTACACGAAATGATATAAATAGAATTATATCGTTTGGTGACAAATCCACAGCTACTGCTTAACGCACTACTGAAGTGACTATATTGAACTAGACCAGACTTGTTCCAGTCTACTTTAATCAAGCTGTGCTCACACACGTAGTTCTTTACAGCAGTATTTTATTTCGAAATTGCTTAGGGGTATTCTGTATTGCTCAACATGAATACATAAACTCGAGCTTTTTTCCAATGGGTGTGGCAGAAATACGGAAAGTCATCTGCTACGATCCTTCACATATTGCAACTTTTGCTTTGTATTAAAGTACGCAATATTAAAGTACGTAAATTAAAACAACGATTAACACAGTGGAATAAAATGTAAGTTTTATAAGGAAATCATAATGATGAGTGTGACAAGAGAATTTTAATCAAATTATATATGACATAACAAAGTCTGTTGCTAAGTTGCTTAGCATAGAGCATGGAGACACATCTTCACACCCGCCGGACTTTTAAGAATTGACTTCTAGACCAATTCTTTCACTTAGGTTTCTTAGGCGTGGTCCGTATAGAGGCTTTGTGAACATGTCAGCAAGTTGTAACTCTGCACAAACTTGCTTTACTTCCAAGACCTTGTTCTGTACACATTCTCTTACGAAGAAATGTTTCAGCTGAATGTGCTTGGTCCTTCTGTGGAATTCGTAGGCGGGGTTCTCTGCCATTTTTATGGCAGACTCATTATCTACGAAAATGGTAGGCATCTTTTCTATTTTTGTCAATTCTTCCAGCAATCCCTTCATCCATATTAATTCTCTGGCTGCTTCAGATAGAGAAACAAGTTCTGCCTCGGTAGAAGAAAGGGCCACTGTTGATTGCTTGATACTTCTCCACATTACGGGACCAGAAAACATCAAAATCATTCCTGATGTCGAGTGTCCGGTTGTAGGGTCACCCCCTAGGTCAGCGTCGCTGAAGCATATCAGCCTTTTTTCCCTGTTCTTTTTAAATGTAAGCCCGTAATTTGAAGTGCCTTTCAGGTATCTCAAGACACGTTTCACTCTTATAATGTCGTGTTTTGTGGGAGAGTCAAGATGCCTTGAGGCAACGCTAACTGCGTAACTGATATCTGGCCTAGTAGCCACCATCAGGTACGCTAGTGCGCCCACAGCTTCTCTGTATGGAAAGTTGTCATCTTCTGAACTTTCTATTTGCTCTTGGCCTATTTTTAAAGCTGGTGTCGGAACTGGTTTGCAGTCACTCATGCCAAACCGTTCTAAAATTTTTTTAGTGTAACTCTTTTGAGTTAATTGAATACTGCCATCTTCTTCAGCTCTGTTAATTTCTAAGCCTAGGAAATAGGACGCCGGTTTGGTGGTAATCTTAAAAGATTTCTGCAGTTCTTTAATAAACTGTTTGCCTGCTTCTTTTGACGTAGTGGCAACCAAGCCGTCGTCGACATAGAGGGCTAGCACGACTTGTTCCCGGATGTATAAGCATGGATCATATTCACTTCGTTTGAAGCCCTTTGATTGTAAAAACTCGGAAATGCAAACATTCCAGCAGAGTGGAGCTTGTTTTAATCCGTAAAGGCTCCTTTTTAGCCTGCATACTTTCTTTGATCCATCTTCGTAACCCTCAGGTTGTGAGATATAAATCTCTTCCTTTACCTTACCATTTAGGAAGGCTGTTGAAACATCAAATTGTTGAAGAATCAAGTTTTCCTGTGCTGCCAAGCCCAGTACAGCTCGTATTGTATTTAGTCTTACAACTGGGCTGAACGTCTTGTCGTAGTCAATCCCTGGTTTTTGAGAAAAACCTTTGACTACCAAGCGTGCTTTGTACCGTTCAACGGTTCCGTCGGGGTTTCTTTTTATTTTAAATACCCATTTGCACGGTAAAATCTTTCGGTTCTTCGGCAAATCCACTAAAGTCCAAGTTCCCATTTCATTAAGTGAATTTATTTCACTTTGCATGGCATCCAGCCATTTTAATTTATCTTTAGACTCAATGGCTTCTTTGTATAATGTAGGTTCGAGATCCTCGCTCTGAAAAGCTTTTTCAATAGCCGCCATAAGGCAATCTTGGAATCGACTGGGTGGAATAATCCTCGATCTATCTCTCAAATCGTATCTGGACCCTGTTTCATGAACCTCCAGATTTTCTGTTGAATTATCACCACTTTCATTTTCAATATCATTGACATTCTCGTTGTGGGCATCATTTTCAATGTCTTCATAGACAGAATCATTTAAATTGTTACCATCAACTAGGTTTTCCGTACTATCAATCATCGGATTTTGAACTGCATCATTATTTGGATTATTAACAATCACAGGATTATTCACGATTTGAATCTCATCGTCATCTCCACTGTCAGTGTCTAGTACCGTTTCAGTATGCAAGTTGTCAATTGGTGTTATGTTATTACCATCATAGAACATCTTCTTTATAATCCGCACATCTTTGGTGATCACAATTTGCTTTTTCGTTGGTACATACACACGGAAGGCTTTAGATGTTTCTGAGTATCCAACAAAGATACCAGTCATGGCTTTAGGAGAAAACTTATGTCCTTGTTTTCCTTTTATCAGAACAAATGCTTTAGTTCCAAAAACATATAAATGGTTTACACATGGCTTTCTGCCCACCCACTTCTCAAAAGGTGTTAAGTTGTGTATGCTCTGATTAATGCTTCTATTAGATAAATAGTTGGAAACAAAAACAGCTTCACCCCACAGGTATTTGGGTGCTTTTGATTCTATCATCATGCATTTAGCCTTTTCAATTAAGGTTCGATTTTTCCTTTCTGCGATGCCATTTTGATGTGGAGTATAAGGTGCAGTTAGTCTTCTAGATATGCCACAGTCTTTGAGAAATTTGTCAAAGTTATGGTTACAGTATTCTGTTCCATTGTCACTTTGTAGGAATTTTATTTTGTTTCCTGTAAAGTTCTCTACTAAGCTTTTGTATTCTTTGAATTTTTCCAGTACCTCAGACTTCTTTTTTATGAAATATACGTAACAATAACGACTGAAGTCATCGATAAAAGTAACCATATATTTATTTCCATTTAATGTGGGCGTTTGTATAGGTCCACAAACGTCACTATGAACGATCTCTAGTTTTTGGCTAGTTCGAGTGCTTTCGCTTGGCTTGCTTGGAGATCTGGTCAGCTTCCCTTTGATACAGGTTTCACATTCTCCTAACGATTGTCTGCTATCAAAATCTAGACCGATTAGGGAATTGTTTTTGAGTGCATATCTCATGTCTCTTTCACACATGTGACCCAGTTTGCTGTGCCAATTTTTTATCTCATTATTCGTATTAAGCTTTTGATTTTTAGTCTCATTTGCGACATTAGCGAAGTTATTTTCTGTTTTCAGGTAATATAAACCATTTTTTGCTCTATGTGCTTCCATATATATTCCTTCACTTTTATTTTTTATTATCGCCTTATCTTGAGTGAATAAGACAGTTTTACCAGTGTCAGTAATCTTTCCAACTGAAAGCAGGTTTGCACACAAGCTTGGTACATATAGGACGTTACCGAGATTTACATTCCCTTGTTTAACTCTGATTCGGGCAGATCCTGAACCCTTAATTTCAGCAGTCTTATCTTTTGAAGCAAGTTTTAAAGTATTTGTCTGTTTTTTCATATTATACAACAGTTTTTCTGTGTATGTCATGTGAGATGTGCACCCACTGTCTAGAATCCATCCTTTTTTATGAGAATTGTTGGTGAGAAGGCACGTGAAGTTATTAAATTCTTCAGAGTTTTTTGATTTGTAATTCAAATTTTTCTTTTTATTTTTGTTTGTGCTTCCCGGTTTTTTATTTTTGTGCCAACATTTTTCTGTCTCATGGCCTTTCTTTTTGCATATTTTACAAAAAGCATAAAAAGCTTCACTATTTTCAGTACTAGTGCTGGATTCGTTATTATTTCGACAGCGTGCATCAGTTTCCTCTATAATTTTGATCTTTAATTTTTCTGGAGTCAACAGATTTTCTTGAGTCTCTATAGCTATGCGAAAATTTTCATAATCAGCGGATAAACTATACAGCATCATTATGGATAATAGTTCAGCATTGATCGAGATATCAAGATCTTTTAATTTGTCTACGGTGTCCATGAAACTAATAAGATGTTCGCGAATATCATCGCCATCTTTAAGTTTAGATAAAACAAGTTTCTTCAAAAGTGTCGCCTTTCTGGCAGGTCCTTTACTCGCGTAAATTGAATTTAGGGTGACCCAGATATCTTTAGCATACTTGCAATTCTTTACCTGCCGTAGCTCTGAAGGTGAAATCAGCAGGAGCAATTCTGACCTTGCTAATTCGTCGTTTTCTAGATCTCCTGCCTCTGGTACACGGCATACATATTGCCAAAGTTTAATCTTTGTTAGATATGCTTTCGCATGAATGACCCAAGTGTCATAGTTTTCTTTACCAAGTGGTTGGATTTTTACTGCCGACATTTGTTTGCCTTTTATTTATTTTCCATCCAACTTACACAACATTTATTTATTCGTTATTTTTTCTCTGCTACCATATTAAAGTACGCAATATTAAAGTACGTAAATTAAAACAACGATTAACACAGTGGAATAAAATGTAAGTTTTATAAGGAAATCATAATGATGAGTGTGACAAGAGAATTTTAATCAAATTATATATGACATAACAAAGTCTGTTGCTAAGTTGCTTAGCATAGAGCATGGAGACACATCTTCACACTTTGTTTATCAATACTTCGTTTATCATATCCATGTTGTTCCATATCTTTATTAATCACTACATAGTATAAAACAAAATCGCTTTCTCTTTCCCAATGTCCCTATGTATAATTAAATCTTTAAAACCGCGCAACGGATTCTGATGTGGTTATTTTAATAGATAGAGTGATTAAAGAGGCAGGTTTATATGTATAATAACATCCATTAAATAGTGGAGAACAAACTGTTATTTTTGAGGTTTCTAATGTGATGTCGTAAATAATTACATTTTTTCCGAGTTTGCAGTGAAACGCAGGCCTACGGAATTTATCAAAATAATATACTAAATATTGTACAAATTGAATAGATCTACAGAAAAGTCCGCGATGTATACATATGTCTATCTCTTATGAATATCCCACCATAAAATTTTTTTGTCATTTACTTTTTACGACAAATATTGGCTAATTTTTAATTGATTGTTTGAAGGGACTATGTCTGGAACTATCTACGCCAGGATTCTTAGATTCCGATCAAAAATTAAAAAGTCCATAGGCGAAAACGAATCACCGGCAGAAGTTCCTTACTACATAAAGTGGGAGGTAAAAACTATTGCTACAGTCTTCGCCTCCAGTTATATAGAATACCATTGCTTCACATGGCTCCATCACATCTGGAGTTTATTGCGGAAAAAATGACTCATGTAAGCGGAGCTTTAGCCTCAACTGGCTGGACTTGGCGTCCCACATCCACTCTCTGGGTGGCGTCCATGATTTATAGAGAGACACCCGCCGACTACACGCCAGTACTTGTTACTGGCGTATTAAACGAAGCTATTTATTACTTTATTAGCAATTACTGTTAGATTGTTTAATTTCAATAATTTTATGGTTGATGCTATGGATTTTTAATAAAGGTATTTTTATTGGACTGGTAATTTCTAAAGATTACCACATTACCATGTTTTTTTTTGTTGGAATGGTATTTCAAAAGATTGTTCCATGTTTTCATATATCTAAGGGTTTTTTTTAATGCATAGTATTTTTTCTGTCATTTAATTGAACTCCATATTCTATCACTTATCGTCAGTCTAGAGCAGGCAATGCTGGGTATAGGCGTTTCTAATAGCACGGCATTCATCTCGATTCTCGACCTACCAGCCACCGTGCGAGTAAGAAAACCCCGATTTTCATCAGTTCTATAGCTAATATGGCCAGTCCATCCTAATTATCCAGTTATTTTAGTCGCACAAGCCTAAAAGACAAATTTGCAAATTTCACTCACCAGATTATATCAATCGATTCTTCACCAAAAAAGCAACTAGTGGTTCTGAACTTCTGAATCAGACCCTATTTTTTACCCACATTTTCTAGTAATTGGAAATAGTCGGTCAAGCTAACGATGGCGGAAATTATCTGTCCTATCGAATGCAGCACGGTAATGCGCATTCGCAATCTTCCGTCGGATACTAGATCAACTGGTTATGGTGTAACCCCCGGCTGTGGAGGAAACGTTATGTAATATATGATGTTAGAGCTAAATATACTAGCCAGTAGCTACGGATCTTTAGTAGTTACAAGTACAATATCTTTTGCTTTTGATGCGGTTGTAACCTATTCCAATTTTCATACACACAAGCACACTCTTTTTTTTCTATCTATACTACTATATAAAGCTGAAGAGTTTGTTTGTATGTTTGTTAGTTTTTTGATTTAATTTTTTTTTTTTGCTTTGGATAGCCCATTAATCCATTAGGCTATATAACATCACACTGCGACCAATGGGAGCGGAGCATAACTAACTCCACGCGAACGAAGTCGCTGGCGGCAGCTAGTAAATTATAAACTAGCACTTGACCACAATCCCGCCTGATGGTAAGCAGTGACGCAATCGTTTATGGTAAAGCGCACTAGTTTATTAAGAGCCTATTCACTCTAGCCTTGAAGACACTCAAATTGTGGTGCGACGGAAACACCGCCGCTGGAAAATTGTTCCAGTCCCTCGATGTACGCGGTATAAAGGAAGAGGCAACACGCTTCATAGTGTGTTAACAACGTAAGGGTGGAAACTCGTCGTATGACGGGTCGTCCGATGACGGAACGGAGATGGGGGAATTAAATTATGCAATACCCTCGCACTTTCACGCATTTTAATTTTCATATTTAAATGCACGCTCGCGCCGTTTTCCACGGGGGTTGACAGAAACTACAAAACGCCACGTGCTACCAATACTAACATACTCTTTGCATCATATACGCTCATACATCAGCAGTATAAGTGCTAGACACTATTAGTAGCAATGGGTTTCATTTCTTTAATAATTATAAATTACTAATTAGTGCTTGACTGCAATCCCGCCTGATGGTAAGCAGTGATGCAATCGTTGATGGTAAAGCGCGCAAGTTTATTAAAAATGTTAGTGAGTAGGAAGGATGAAGGCAGTTGAGCGAGGTGATGCAATGTTAAACCCAACAACACGCCCAACGATGCTGCGCCAGAGGGAGATTAATCTGGAGACCCTCCACGATCAAACTCCCGACACAATAACATTTGGCGCATCGTACCCGAAACACATCGCAACACAACTGCTCAGACCCGTCCTCCGTACGGCTTCACCAGACATCATGCTGAACACGACGAATCGCTTGGCGGCAAGACTTTGTCTGGTGGGTGGTAACTTCTGCCGGCAGCCGATATTATGGCCTACCACCGAGAAAAACATTTTGACAGTTCAAAAATATTCATTTCGTTATTTATGTTATTGGGAAGAAACATTTTTGGAACATATGGAGCAATGGATTTGTACTATGATTCAAATAGATAGTAATATATGATTTTTATACTGTGGTAATAATTAAGAAGGTCATCATGTGTATTATATTGAATAAACTCATATGAACTTAAGGAGGTAAGGGATATGCCATGGATTTGACACCACTGAAACTTGTACTGAGCCTCAAAGTATCCATAACTTCCTGGTTTTGACTTCCCCAAAAATGTTAATGATAGTTGAAAACCTCAACATCCTTCATGCCAATATTACTTGTCCGTTATCATCTCTTCATGATATCTGAAAGCCAATTCTTGTAGCAAAAAAATTAGCGAAAAATATTATCAAAATTAAAAATATTTTGAGAGACATTAGAATGCGAATATTCTTGATAATACGAGAAATGTTCTCCGCTATCCTATTCATTGTGTAGATCGCAAAATAACTAACACCTTACAAGGAACTCATTTCATTTGCCGCTAAACGACACTCCGCATTTCCCCAATACCTAAGTACTGGCTGAATCCCATCTTAACTGTGATACTCCATAAGTGGAGCACTTTCTGTGTTCAGACGGATCTAGACTGGAATGTTAGTCTAGATATTACAATTTATTTATATAACTGTGTCAATCAAGCCATTGACTCGCTGCAATAAAATTAATAGAACTAGTAGAAAGAGGGCACATAATCGTTAAATTTACGACACTATTATCGATATCGATTTTTAAACGAGTGGTCTTTAATCGAATAAGAAATATTGATAAAGACTATCCGGTCAAACGGGAGACAGATTTCTTGTAGGCTGTTCCGCGTGGTAACGAAACAAACAGATGTTGGAGTAAGTGAGAAGATGTTGCGAACTGTTCACCTGCCCATAAAGTGAGACTTTTATTTTGGTTTATTGTTCAAGTTAACGATTGCATCACTGCTTATAATCAGGCGGGGTCGCGCTCAAGCATTAGTTTATTAGTTTTTTTTTTTTAAGTCAAAGTAAAACGTAGCACTTTCTTTACTAGCTCGGCATTCAAACTAAGATCCCATCTTTACATTCTTCAAACCAAAATAATGATAATTCAGACCAGCTGCTCACATGCCTAAAATACCACGGAAATAACCATGTTTTTAAAGTGTTTTTTTTTTTTTATTTTAATTGTATAATACTTATCTTAAAACACCATTAAACTCATTATAAAAAATGTCTGATATATGTTCTTTGCTTAACATTAGACCACGCAGCTAGAGTATACGCCAACTATAAAAGTCGCTATCTCCCACTGACATATGCCACACAAAGACGAAGACTGGTCGTCTGCCTGGCCTTGTCACAGTTAACCCACAAACCTAGACGCCTTTAGACGTTTGAAACTGTCTTCTTAAATATATGTATACATATCAGTTTTTTATAGTTAAAAACATTCTACATCAAAAAGATTTTAATTTTGCCTCGTCAATATTTTTATAGTCTATAGAAAGCTGTATCTCGATCATCATCTCAGCGTTCATCCCAGTCGCATCCGAAGCTTTTTCAGCTTTGGAGTCTGGGGTCCGCTTTACTAGTCTAACTGCTGATTTTGGCTAAACTTCGATATTTTCCGTGTAGCGACTGCCGTCTGACCTCCACAACCTGAAGGCGATATCGAAGCATTGCAGTTAGACCAATTGTTGGACTTTTGAGGGCTCCAACAACCCCTGACGACAGCCACTAGATGTTCGAATGGCAACCGGGACCAAAGGCTTAACGTGCTTGAGAGCTGTATCTTGATACGTAGATAAATATCTCTGCAACCTTCCACTGTCAAATTAATGTATTTGGGATCTACACTGCAAATATTCTTCATTGTATTATCCACTCACTCCCTTTCCAACTATATTATCCTTCACAGCTCTGAGACTGTTAATGGTTTCTTGGTCTTCCCCTTTACTAACGGGGAACTGCTCTGCTTCGAAGCGTACCATATCAGCAGTAATCACAGTACTCATTTTATTGTCTTTCCTGCCATATAATCTTTCACACAATTCATCTATCGTTTCTTTGGACTTCCATTACTCTTGGCACAAAGTTTGGCGATGTAGCGGTATCGACAAACGCACACAGGTTCTACGACTCACAAGCAGAGTTTACCGTGCAACTAGCATACATACAACTTCCCAACATCAACCATTGGGCAAGTGCCCGCCAGGCACAACAACCAAGGTGTAAAGTTCACTTATCCTCCCTTTTCTGTGGAGGATAAGTGGAGTTTACACCCTTTTCCTCGTACTTCCAAAGCGGTTTAGCACGCGTCATCATTCTTTGGAAGCAAAAGTTACCATGACGTGTCAAGATAAACTGGTATATAGACACGACCAAACCTTTCAACGGTTGGCGTGTCACGATTAACCCATCACAGCGGTATCTTGGTATCAAGTGTCTTGTTACCGTGTGTTTGTTTGTCGCAAAATTTATGACCGAAAGCCCATCATGGACGTATAATATTGTCATTATCTTACTTTATGTGGCGTTAAGAAGGTTTCCTCGAAGTTACCTTGTCTGTTAACCCACAAACATGTCTTCCTGTACAAATAGACTTTTGTTTGTGTTGCACATACCTGTCTCTGAGAGTTTGACCGACTGGCACTATTGTCTGTTAACTGCGTTTTGTTCTACGAGTCATTTGTTGAAGCTAGTCTCAGTGCCTTTTTAGTCGAGCCCTTTGCAAGAAGGCTGTTAGGTCGTCTTAAAAGCAATGTTGAATGTCGGTAGCTAGTTATCGTCCTTTTTTTATATATATAAATTATAAACTAGCGCTTGACCGCAATCCCGCCTGATGGTAAGCAGTGATGCGATCGTTGATGGTAAAGCGCGCTAGTTTATTAAGAGCCTATTAACTCTAGCCTTGAAGACACTCAAATTGTAGTGTGACGAAAACACCGCCGCTGGCAAATTGTCCCAGTCCCTCAATGTACGCGGTATGAAAGAGGAAACGAAATGCTTCGTCTAGATATCTAGCGCCGAGAGAGTAGTGGCTATCTAGCGTTTTCCCAACTACGTTGGGTTGGCTTCCAGTCTAACCGGATTTAGCTGAACACCAGTATTTTACATGGAGCGACTGCCTATCTGACCTCCACAACCTGTTACTGGGTAACATGACATCCCTTAATAAGACTGTTTGTCAAACTTTCAGGCTTCAGACTGCCCATAACGACTGTCAAAAATATGCGAACGACAGCTGGTACGAACGGCTTAACGTGCTTGTTGTCAGAAAGTAAAGTTGACCGCCCATTCACAGAACAACCGCGGTAACCATAGCTTAACCGAATCGAGCGAACTATGCAGCTGTTACTTTTTAGCCACGGGTTCCTCGTGTTAGAAAGAAAGAAAAATTGTTTATTCCGCACAAACAGAACGCACATAACAATAATGATACACTTAAATAATAATAAACACGTAATAAAGAAAAAAAGAACAAAGAAATATAACCTACTAAAAAGCCTCTTACTCAAAATAAAAAAAAAATCTGATGTCATAACCCGGGTCAAAGACACACATGTATTTGACAATTAGACATTGACAGTTTAAAAAATCAAAATATCCGTCTGTCACATTGACTTTTAGTATTATGTATTAACGTCAATGATCTGTCACCTGTCACACATGTTGCGCCCGCGAGACGTATGTTAGTTAGTCTAATAGATACAATTATGTACTATGTAGACTACACTTTATTATCAAAAGAGCTACTAGTGTTACTAGCCAATACTAATTACGCTTAGTAGACCTAGAATTTACGAGCAAAATATCAAAGAACAATAAATCAAAACCAATGAGGTATCATGTAGTATACTTTAGCACATAATAAATAATTAAAACCAACTACCATTATAATAATAATTTAATGTGCAAAAACGTCAACCTGTGTGAAGATACCTCATAAAATATATTAGTAAAAACATGCAACAATTATTAATTATGAAGGGAACCTTCCTGCGATAGTATTTTGCAATGCTAGTAGTTACGATCCAATTACATGACGATAGCACAGCAAGAGGCGCCATGTCTGGGGTTGTTAGGAAGTCAGTGGACTGCGAAACAATCGTCTCACAGAAGGAGGCTGCGAAAAGGGAGAGGACGATCCCGTCCACTCACCCTGCCCGCAGCAGGCCCTCCGGGTGTCGGCGGAGGGCGGTTAACTCCCTCTTCCAAGCCTCCTAAATGAGTCCAGGGTTGACAGACTCGGGGATGTCTGTCGCCCCCCCCAAACATCAGGACCCTAGGTGGCGGCGCGAAGTGTTCCACGTGCGCCACTCTTAGAAGTCACGGGGAGGAGTTAAACAGCAAACACCTCACTTCCTTCCCCTGACCCGGGGAGGCCCACAGTGGCAGGCCGGCCGGCCGACCAGTCGGGGGCTGCGGAAGCAGTGTTCGTTCTCTCAATCCTCGATGTAGGTGTGAGATTGAACACCGGGGTGGTTTTTAGTCAGTAAGAGTCTGACAGACCCCGCCGACGACCTGGTGAAGGTTGCGGGAAACCGCTGAATGCGGGAGGCGCAGGACCGGTCGTCGTGGAGAACCTTGAGGAAGGCCTATGTCCAGCACTGGACGTCTTTCGGCTGAAATGATGATGATGATGATGATGCTATAATAAATCATCAAGTCATCATCGTCATCCACCCACTGCTTTGCATAAACCTCTCTTTTCCTAAATTATAAGTAATGAATCCATACTAATATTATAAATTCGAAAGTAACTCTGTCTGTCTGTCTGTCTGTCTGTCTGTTACGCTTTCCCGCTTAAATCTCTTAACCGATTTTGATGAAATTTGGCACAGACAATCTTTAGATCCTGAGAAAGAACATAGGCTACCTTTTATCCCGGAAAAATTTGATGTCTGGAACATCTAAAAAAGGGAAATCTAAAAAGCGCGATATAACCGAACTCCACGCGGGCGAAGCCGCGGGCGGAAAGCTAGTTTTAAATAAATGTTCCCGTTTATGGTTTAATCTGCAACCATTGCTCAAAATTCAAATTAGGGCTTAAAAAAATATACAAATTATAAAATATCTAATATAGGCTAAAAAATCATGAAATTCGTGTGACGTACTTTATGGATGGCCCCTACTGGACATTCCATCTTCTGTGCTCTGTCCGTACTCTCTTCAACATCTATAGTCGTAAGGCACACGTTTTTTATCACCAATTCGCGTCATTCCGTCTGATTGGTTCATTGGCACGTTATTATACAAAGTTTATGTATATTTATTCTGTTTAATTACTTCATCGAAAAAGGTTCCGTTTTGAGTACAATGCAAATGCCGTAGTCGTAGTCGTCCTCCGTGGCGCAGCGGTCAACACGCCTGCCTGCGACGTGGAGGCCCCGGGTTCGGTCCCAGGCCAGGTCATAATGGAAAACGATCTTTTCCTGATTGGCCTGGGTCTTGGATGTTTATCTATATATGTATCTATTATAAAATATAGTATCTTTGAGTTAGTATCCCATAACACAAGTTTCGAACTCACCTTGGGGCTAGCTCAATCTGTGTGATTTGTCCGTATATATTTATTTATTTACTCCGCTCGTATATTTTGGGCGGGACTTATTCCAGTTTCTACTTTACAAGATTTGAACATCCTTTAGAGAACCTGAATCAAACAACGATACGATTCTTTTAAGACAAGCTTTTCAGATTTCCAACTATCGTGCTAAGCGAAGTAAAAACTAAGTATTGGTTTAGTCGGAAATATGTAAAGCTTTACTAAAAGTCAGTACTTTTTCTATAAAACAATCCTAATCAAAATATTTGAGACTTTATTCTAAACTCCCTTTAATGTTTGAATGAATTCCGCGTTAATTTATAGCCGACTATATTAATAATTATTTACACTAAATTAACTACTACAGTCTACGTAAGGTTGCCTTCGGAGGAAAATCTTCACATCAAAAGACAGTAGGAACCAATTTTGTATTCCCTTTTGTTATATATCAATCTATCTAAGTGAGCTATCAATAGTATCATTTCCTTAGATTCAGTTGGAATTCTTACTTACCGAAGTTTTTAACGGTGTCAATTTTTAAAAACATAAATGATGGTTTCTCCAAACTCACTTAAACAAAGTACGTAAAAGAGAGTCTTCGCAGGTATTATGAATTTCACAACCCCGATACGATATTGCCCAAGATGAATAACTTACTCGTAACTATTAACAACAACTTAATTATGAATCAAATATTGCATACGCAATATCTACTAATTAGAATTACATACATTTCTATTGTTCGTAAAGTCCAGATAAGATCTATTTGTTGTAATGCTATAACAGCATTGAAGTGATAAGTAGGAAGAATTATTACAACATGACAGGCAAACAGTATGCAAAATTAAGAGTTTCTTGGTGAAATGAATGATTGAAATAATTAGCCTGGTAAAGCAATTCTTACAAAGCAATTTAAAGATGAAGATACAGTAACCATAAATGGAAATACACAAGAATATATTAAAACAAACGGAGATATAGAAATATATTACACAACCAATGGAATTCCATAAGAGTCCGCTACACGACTTTAATAATGATCTGGCCTAATTTAAACGCAAAGCCCTGATTAATGTCGTCACGAAATCCATATATTTTCCCCATATATCATTGTAACGGTAACACACGCAGATGCACCGAATATTCCAAGTTTGACCTTTTCGTCGTGACCTTTCGATGCGTTGTTGCGTACAAAATGTCAAATCCGTGATCAGATAAATGCAAACGGACTTATTAACTAACGAACGCGTTTAAAAATCGATTTGCTTGGGTCCTTGAGATAATGGTCGGTAAATAAGCAGACTAAACAATTGGTCTTTAGGAAATGTCAATGCGAAGTTTTATTATGTTCTATCAGTAATCTATTTATGATCCGTTGTAGAAAACGGATTTTTCCTCCTTTCGAATTTCATTTATTACATACATATATTACTAGCTTTCCGCCTGCGGCTAGGCCCGCGTGGAGTTCGGTTATATCGCGCTTTTTAGATTTCCCTTGGGAACATCATTTTTTTCCGGGATAAAAGGTAGCCTATATTCTTTCTCAGGGTCTAAAGATTGTCTGTACCCAAATTTCATCAAAATCGGTTGAGAGGTTTAAGCGGGAAAGCGTAACAGACAGACAGACAGAGTTACTTTGGCATTTATAATATCAGTATGGATTTGGCAGTACGGTACCCTCGCATTTGTTACGCAAAATTAAGTCATGTTAATTTAGTGTTGGTTTCTTTGCATATTTTAGCTGATACTTCATGAATTTTGTCTATATGGTTCGGTTACTTTCTCCAAAAAACCACAGTAGTCGTTTCTTTTAGCATTCTCTTTTTAAATTTTAGCATCAAATTCACAAAAATTATAAAACCATAGTCATGTTTGCTGATATTATTATTACCATCACCATGAATTACCATACATACACAATTAGCTTATATTGTTCCCAATGCTGAGACACAGGCCTCCTCCGTGTGAAAGGAAATGGGCCATAATCCACCACGCGGGTTCAGTATGGATTCATAGACATCGCATATCTTTGAATTTTTTTGGATAAAGGACATGCCAGCTTTCTCACGATGTTTTCCATCACCGTTTTCATTATTCTTAACCAAGCTATTGTTACGGGCTAGGGGTACTTAAACGCCGGTTAAGGGTTACGAAGTTTATTGGCAACGAAGGTACAGTTGGTTGTAGGCAATGACAAGTAGAATGTCGCTGACGTTGCACCGAAGTCTTCCCTTATGTCCACGAAGTCCGTGTTGTAAACACACAATGACGCTATAGATGTTACCTCACGTAGTACTCGAAGTTCTCGTTATAATTGTCGCAGTAGGTCTTCTTTAAGATCGCTTCTTAACTGTCGCTGTTTTCGTATCGCTAGTCGAGTGTAGACTGACTCTGAGCCGGCGTCACGGCGCTTTATATAGTCCAGCTGATCGAACATTCCAGATTCCTCTAGACGTAATAATAATAGCACATAACTTCGAGGTCACTCGGAAGTACCTACGGTAATTCCCGGAAACGGGTTTCTAGAAATTTCGATGTCGACACTTTGTTGACAAAACTGTTGAGACCTGTACCATTCGATAGGCCGTCCTAAGTCTAGTAATGCGTTTTATTATTGTACCTGGAAAATGTCTAGATCTGGAGGAATAGGGCTTAAAAGTGACTCACTGCATGTCACGCGATATTGAACCTTATGCCGTCGACATAAGGTCCATTTGTAACATTGCCCCCTTCTTAGTCATGCTCGTCCCGAGCATGATTTGATCCATAATAGCGAGCTAGGCGGTCTACGTGTACGATCTTCAGTTTCCCTCTAGGCCCTTTCTTAATCCTGTAGGTGACATCGTTTATTCTGGTTACTATCGTGTACGGACCCTCCCATTTGGCTTGAAATTTCGGACTCTTTCCTTTTCTCCTTATGGGATTATGTAACCATACCAAAGTTCCCTCTTCAAATCCGGGCACGTTAGCTTTGCGGTCGTATCGGATTTTCATTTTCTCACTGGTTTTGAGACCATTCTCTCTCACTCGCTCATGTATTCCATCTAATTTACGCCGTAGGTCGGCCACATAGTCGACGGCTAGGATAGGAGTATCGGGAGGTGTTCCGGTTAGTGCATCTATGGGTAGTCTAATTTCTCGGCCGAAGTTGACTTTTGCCGGTGTGCAATTTGTACTATCATGTGTTGCAGAGCGGTATGACATTAAGAAGAGTGGAATGTATTGGTCCCAATCCCTCTGGTGTTCTTCCACTACTTTGGCCAAATGATTCTCCAACGTCTGATTGAATCTTTCGACCATTCCATCTGACTGTGGGTGATATGGTGTTGTACGAGTCTTGTGTATCCCGAGCAGTTGGCAAACCTCTCGAAATAGTGAAGACTCGAAGTTTCTACCCTGGTCAGAGTGTAACTCCAAAGGAATGCCAAATCGACAGAACACCTCGTGAACTAGCTTTTTGGCGACTGTATGAGCTTCTTGGTTAGGTACTGCAAAAGCTTCTGGCCATTTGCTGAAATAGTCTTGCATGACGATGATATACCTATTCCCTTCTTTAGTAACAGGGAATGGCCCAGCTATATCGACAGCAACTCTTTCCCATGGTGCACCAACATTGTACACTTTCAGCCGACCTCTGGCTCTCGTTTGCGGTCCCTTTACTGAGGAGCAAGCTACGCATTTTCTACACCAGTCCTCTACGTCTTCGCGGCAATGCACCCAATAGAATCTTTTCCTCACCTTCTCCAGGGTTTTCTTTACCCCTAGATGTCCTCCGGATACTCCGTCGTGCACCTGTCTCAGCACTGACGCGACTTTATTGCAGGGGATAACTATCTGTAAGGTGACCTCCTGTCCACTGGGTGATTCCCATTTCCTCTTGAGAACTCCATTAGCAATTATCAGGCTGTCCCATTGAGCCCAGTAACTTTTTACTGTTGGGCTAAGCGCTGATATTTCACTCCAAGCGGGCCTCTGGCCACGTTGCTTCCACTCGATTACTGCCTTCAGGTCACTGTCTTCCTTTTGTGCGTCTTTCAATGATTGATTATCCCAGTCTTCATCCAAAGCATTCACTTGGATAGTCCGCACGTTCTCTGTCTTTTCCTGTTTGCTTTCTTCACCTCGTTCCTTACTCCCTGAAGTTATCTGGCGGCGGCGGTCCTTCTGCCTTGCCTTTTTCTCGAGGCGCTTCTTCTTACGCGCCTCTTCCTCGACTTCCTTGTCCCGCTTTGCGTCTGCCTCATTCCACGACATTCCGCGCGAGCGCTCTCGCTCTTGCTCTCGCTTTCCGGAACGTTCGTGTTCCCGGTCCTTGACGCATTCCCGCTCTCGTTCAGCGGGTCGCTCGCGGCGCTTGCTCCGATTGCTCCGCTCGCGCCACTCAACGCGCTCGCACGGGCGCTCGGGCTCGACCTTTGCGTCGCGCTTGCGCCACGCCATCACCGCGGCCTCCTCACGTGACCAAGAAGTTCTTCCCTTAGCCTTCCTGGGACAATCAATTCGAATGTGCCCCTTTTCGCCGCACTCATAGCAAGTTGGTCCTCGTCGGGCTTTTATTTGTGCGGTCACTTCTCGAATACGGTCGTGTTGTGGGACATCTTGACGTACTGCTTCCACCTCCAGAGCATGCGTCAAAGCTGCCTTCAGGGTCTGATGGTGACCCAGACGTACAGCAGCCCTGACTTCAGCATCTCGAATCCCATCAGTAAAGAATCGCAGAGTAGTAGCGCCAATCAATCCCGGTGTTGATGCATACGCCTTCCGAACCATACGTTCTATTTCCGTGGCCCATTGTTGCAAACCCTCGCTGCTCTTCTGTGTGCGTTCGCGGAGTTGAGCCCTGTAGACATGTTCCAGGTGTTTCTCTCCATATCTAATCTCCAACGTTTCTAACAGACAGGCTAGGGTATTGCAATCGCCGGAAATATTCTCGAGGATTCGTACGGCATCACCACGCAACGCAAGCATAAGGGCTGTTAGAGCTTGATCGTCGTCCCAATTGTTGCCTTTTGCGACCTTTTCAAACTGTAGACGGAAGGCCACCCATGACGTTGTCCCGTCAAAATGAGGTACCTTGAAAGTCGGCAAAGCACTGGGTACCAGTACCACACCTTTAATAACTCCTTTTTGTACCTTCTCATGCAAAAATTCTACTTCCTTTCCAAACTCCATGATGGTATTGTCTAGTTTATCGAAACGCGCATCATGTTTGTCTATACGGGCGTCTTGCTGGTCTATGCGCGTATCTTGCTGGTCCAGACGGGTATCTTGTTGTGCTGTTTTTATTTTAAGTTCGTTGACCTCTTCTTTGGTTTTTTTCCATTTTTCATTTAATTCTAATACCAGTTGCTGGGATTTTTCTATTTTTGCTTGAGTTGCTGCTTGGGATTGTTTTATTTGTGCCTGGGTTTCTGCCTGGGATTGTTTTATTTGTGCCTGGGTTTCTGCCTGGGATTCTGCTATACTCAGCTTTATTTGCGCCGTCAAGTGAGCCAGTAACGCCGAAAAGTCGGGTCCGCTGGCTCCGGGAGTGGTGGTGGTAGTAGGCGCACTCACATTCGTCGGTGTTACGACGGCCGCATCTTCTACGGGTGCAGGGACACCAAGTGATTCTTCCTCTTGACGCGCCAAATCCATCGCTGCTTGTCGTCGCGTGCGAACTCTTTCGTCTTCCCTTGGCGTGACCGGCATGCCGCTTCTGACACCAATTGTTACGGGCTAGGGGTACTTAAACGCCGGTTAAGGGTTACGAAGTTTATTGGCAACGAAGGTACAGTCGGTTGTAGGCAATGACAAGTAGAATGTCGCTGACGTTGCACCGAAGTCTTCCCTTATGTCCACGAAGTCCGTGTTGTAAACACACAATGACGCTATAGATGTTACCTCACGTAGTACTCGAAGTTCTCGTTATAATTGTCGCAGTAGGTCTTCTTTAAGATCGCTTCTTAACTGTCGCTGTTTTCGTATCGCTAGTCGAGTGTAGACTGACTCTGAGCCGGCGTCACGGCGCTTTATATAGTCCAGCTGATCGAACATTCCAGATTCCTCTAGACGTAATAATAATAGCACATAACTTCGAGGTCACTCGGAAGTACCTACGGTAATTCCCGGAAACGGGTTTCTAAAAATTTCGATGTCGACACTTTGTTGACAAAACTGTTGAAACCTGTACCATTCGATAGGCCGTCCTAAGTCTAGTAATGCGTTTTATTATTGTACCTGGAAAATGTCTAGATCTGGAGGAATAGGGCTTAAAAGTGACTCACTGCATGTCACGCGATATTGAACCTTATGCCGTCGACATAAGGTCCATTTGTAACACTATATTTCACTTTATCTAATTTACATCTTTACTTGTTCCAGGGCAAATCAGTGATCCGTCCGATAGCGTTCAAGCCGCTCGGGGGGCGCCTGTCTGCGGGAGGGGAGAGGTATGGTTCCACTCCGGTGCTAGCTAGCAGGCCACCTTCCCATCTGACGCTCTATGGCAGTGAGTATATCCATCATCATTATCAACAGTATCAAAGGCCAAAAAGTGGTATTTAGCTTATATATTTTTTTTATATTCCCTGATAAAATAAATGATAGTGGAATACGCTTTCCATGACAGCATGAAGGGTTACCTTTTGAGTGAGAGAGATGTCTATAAATACGAGAAAAAATCGGCCAAAAACACGGGGATAACCCAATCATTTAGGTGCCTGAATTCTGACATACAGAAGCGATTTGATTGATAGCGTAACTATTTATGTCATATCAAAATCATAATTGTTTATTTCAAATTAACTTAACCATCCGTTGGTGCTTTTGAATAGTCAATGTTGGTCAGTCCAAGAAAAGTGAAGCTAATTTGCACGTTCCAAAGATCTCTATGGAGAAGAACGTGCAAGAAACTCCATGGACACTCTTTTAAAATCATAATATGGGTTACATTTTTTCGTTACATATTTCTGTTGCTTCTATCTTAGATGATAGTGGAATACGCTTTCCATGACAGCAATGAAGGGTTACCTTTTGAGTGAGAGAGATGTCTGTAAATACCACAAAAAATCGACCAAAAACACGGGGATAACCCAATCATTTAGGTGCCTGAATACTGACATACATTGATTGATAGCGTAAGCTATTTACATATGTCATATCCATATGATATGCGTGATGATCGGGTACTGGCGCGTAGTGTAGCTTTTAAAAAGGCCGTGCTCAGGCTTCTAAACCATCACTGACTTAATAACATGATGGCCTTTTTCCATACAGACAGGCCATTAACTTACCACCTCTGTCTTATTGGCAGGCTCATCAGACGTGCGCGAGGGCCGGTGGTGCGGTTCTCCACAGCCTGCCTCCCTATCTGCTCTGCCGCCCGCCACGCCATCTGCTCCGCTGCATCAGAGGCATCACTCTGCTATTGTGTGAGTTTACTATGGCTTTATTTTCCTACTAGCGGCCGCCTGCGACTTCGTTCGCGTGAAATTAGTTATTTGAGCATTTTAATTTTGACCCAGATCGATCGATTTCTATATGTATACACATTATTACACTTCTAGATATAATACATTTAAAATGTTTGATATGCTCCGCTCCTATTGGTCGCAGCGTGATGTTATATAGCCCAAAGGCAAAGCCTTCCTAGATTAATGGGGTATTCAACGCAAAAAAGATTTTTTCAAATCGGGCCAGTACTTCCTGAGCTTAGCGCGTTCAAACAAACAAACTCTTCAGCTTTATATATTAGTATCGATGATCAAGATGGAGATTGTCAACAGCATACATCAGTGACATCTCTTCAGTAATTTTATCGTGGTTGTTAGTACTTCTGGGATTTATAATTATGATAGTTGGAAAGCAGAAAGGATTTCTTCAATCGCAGAAGGAAGAGAGGAGGCCTTTTGGGTACAGTACCATTAAATATACAAGTATTTACATCAGACGACGGATCACGGATACGAGTTAGTTCTGCTGACAGTTCAGGACTGATTGGCCGTGTTAGCTCCAGTTAACGGCACGAATACCGATATGACCCCTGAAGTGGCATCACAAAACACAATCACAATCTGAATCAATTTGAAGGATAAGTCAATCCATTGGTTCTTAAGTTCCGAAAATTGTCTGCTCAGCAAGGTAAATAATGCAATGTATATTGTTGAAATGTCAAAATGAAAGCTATTGCTAATGGTAGTGTGTTACGCAATTACTCTGCAGGTTCCATAATTTTGTAAAACTCTATAGTAGATGACGAAAATTAACTTTTGTGGTAGTTATTCCTGAATAACGGCTTACAATATTAAGTACTAACGGCCGCCAGCGACTTCGTTCGCGTAGAGTTGGTTATGCTCCGCTCCTATTAGTCGCAGCGTGATGTTATATAGCCTAAAGCCTTTCTCTGTTAATGGGCTATCAAACGCAAAAATAATTTTTCAAATCGTACCAGTGGTTCCTGAGATTAGCGCGTTCAAACAAAAAAGCTCTTCAGCATTTTATATTAGTATAGATTTATGCAAACAGTGTAATACCTATTTAGGTATTAGCAGCTCCTATGATATAATCTCACAAAAATCTCGTCGGTAATGGGCCTCCGAAATCGTATTGTATCGTTTCCGCTAAGCTCTCTGCTCCGCTAAACCAATGACATCACTCCATTGTAAGTTCAATTGTTAGAACTACATAGGTCCAATTGTATCATACTAATTTTAGACACCAGACGCACACAGCCTGTCGTCGTGTCTGTCTGTATGACCGTGTCGTTCTAAAGTTCTAAACTAACCAACTCGATGTATATGTTGTTTATTCACTCTATTCTCATATCATTACCATTCTCATTCAGATTATTCAATCTTTCTATTTCACTCGGTGGTAGACCATAATATCGGTAGTAATATCTGCCGGTAGAAGTTACCACCCACCAGACAAAGTCTTGCCGCCAAGCGATTCGTCGTGTTCCGGCATGGTGTCTGGTGAAGCCGTACGGAGGACGAGTCTGAGCACTAGTGTTGCGATGTGTGCCGGGTACGATGCAGTAAATGTTTTTGTGCCGGGAGATTAGTCGTGGAGGGCTTCCAGATCAATCTCCCTCTGGCGCAGCATCGTTGGTCGTGTTGTTGGGTTTAACATTGCCTCACCTCGCTCAACTGCCGTCTTCCTTCCTATTCACTAACGTTTTTAAGTGAATTGGCTTAATAATTCTAGCGCGCTTTACCATTGATGGTATTGCATCACTGATTACTATCAGGCGGGAAAGCACTAGTTTATAATTATTATAAAAAAAAATATCTAAAAGTCATGTGAAGCTGGGCCTCGTCACTAGTTTAGATGTATTTTGATCGTATCGGACTGCCGCTGTTACATTACATAGTAACTCCATAGTTTATAGTTCCATTGTGTTCCTAAACCACACACCGGAACGTTGTGTTTTGGCCAATTGCACGTTGTTTTTGCAAAAAGCGTAATTGCCAAATAAGTGGTCCTCTCGGTCCTAATCGCTAATATTAATGTCAGCATTTGGTTTGAGCTTAATCATTGTTATTACGAGAAATTTGATGACATTGACACATTTATTGTAATTTCTCATACATATCTACTATTTCTGCGACTTCGCTGGCGTCTTTTTTGCACTTCACTATCTATACTAATATATAAAGTTGAAGAGTTTGTTTGTTTGTTTGAACGCGCTAATCTCAGGAACTACTGGTCCGATTTGAAAAAATTATTTTGCATTGGATAGCCCATTAATCCAGGAAGGCTTTAGGCTATATAACATCACGCTGCGACCAATAGGAGCAGAGCATAACTAACTACAGGCGAACGAAGTCACTGGCGTCCGCTAGTTTTCTAATACATATACCCAGAAGAAAAAGTACCTTATGGCCTTCTTTAGCTGACTGGCTACATTTCTATCATGTTGTGGGTTTCATAGCAATTGATTCAGTAAAGCACTAGAAGGTATAGATGAAGAGACAGTGTAATTTTCGCATATAAGTAATATTATTGTGGACTAAACTCTGCTTTTTAATATGGTAAATTAAAAAGCAGATATTAATTAATTTAATATGGTATGCTTTTTAATTTGGTCGTGGAGAGTCTCCAGATCAATCTCCCTCTAGCGCAGGATCGTTTGGTCGTGTTGGTCTTGGGTTTAACATTGCATCACCTCGCTCAACTGCCGTCATCCTTCCTATTCCTAAGTTTTTTAAGTGAATAGGCTTAATAAACTAGTGCGCTTTACACTCAACGATTGCATCACTGCTTACCATCAGGCGGCAGTCAAGCACTAGTTTATAATTATTAAAAAAAAAAAAAAGTAAACCAAAATAACAGTTCCGATCAACATTTTTTTGTCCACATGACAAAAAGCTTATATAAATTAATACCACGCAGGGATTTAGTGATAACTAAACCATTTTCTAATAAATTATTGAATTGCATGATTTAATTCCCCCATCTCCGTTCCACCATCGGATGACCCGTTGTACGGTGAGTTTCCACCCTTACGTTGTTAACACCACTACGATCCGGACGAAGCGTTTCGCCTCCTCTTTTATACCGCGTATATCGAGGGACTGAAACAATTTGCCAGCGGCGGTGTTTCCGTCGGACTACAATTTGAGTGTCTTCAAGGCTAGAGTGAATAGGCTCTTAATAAACTAGCGCGCTTTACCATCAACGATTGCATCACTGCTTACCATCAGGCGGGATTGCGGTCAAGCAGTAGATAAATAATTTACATAAAAAAAATAATGACTTATTTTTTAATCGTCCGATTCGTGTAATAAAATTGACGTCTTGGCAGTTTTGTCTTGTGAAAAATTAAAAATTATTCCTCCGATAAAGTTATCTGGCCTTGAGAAAATCAGTCCGAAAAGAGATAGACGCTTCTTAAGTGCAGTGATGAGTGCATAGTCAAGCGTAATCGCTTCAACGCAATTTAGGAAAATACCTAATTAACATTTCGAAAGATTTATCTATAATTTAATGTTCGTAATAAACAGATGAAATTAGTTCGTCATCAAATGTAATGAAGTTAATTTTACTGTTCTGACAGAAAGCGTTGTATGATCACGCATTATCGTTTAGGTAATCGTTTTCGTGAAATGAAATCTGTTTTAATAAACACACTTTCCAGTAAAAACAAGGTTTGCTTTCTTCCTGTAGCAAAAGGTCTTGAGTCAAACGCAGTGGCTTACCTACCTGGATATATTTTTGATACTAGGCTTTTTAGGGCTGATTTTCAATTTATAGAACATCATCAACCTTTTTATCGTCCCACTGCTGGGCACAGGTCTCTTCTCATACAAAGAAGGATTGAGCGTAATCATCAAGCTTGCTCAATGCGGGTTGGCGATTTCAGACTTAAATTCCAGGTTTCCTCAAGATATTTTCCTTCACCTTCAGTCATTGAAGTCCAAGATATACTTAGAAAGTACATATAACTTTAGAAAAGTTACATTGGTACTTGCCTGACCTGGAATCGAACCCGCGCACTCATACTTGAGAGGCTGGTGTTTTAACCACTAGGCCACCACGACTAGTTAATTTACAGATAATTCTATTATATTTCTATTCGTGAATTTTGGTCCGACACATTTTGCAAGGAAGAATAGTCTAAAATTCTAAATTATGCCTGGAGGGGCAGGTAGTACAGACGGCAGTACATTAAGCTACTACAATCTGTCATATTTCTTTATTAGATTTTCAACTTTATCTAACGACACAACAACATTTGGCGCATCGTACCCGGTACACATCCCAACATAACTGCTCAGACACGTCCTCCGTACGGCTTCACCAGACATCATACCGGAACACGACGAATTGCTTGGCAGCTAAACTTTGAATTAAATTTCAAACCAAAAAATTAGATTACCTGTGACATCTACCAACCAGCATTGGGCCTGCCTGATGGATTAAGGCCTCTCACCGAAAGGCCTGTATTCCAGTAGGTAATAGGAACATTACAGGCTAAATATACATACAATTATTTTGCTTAACAATTAATTCCCCTGACCAAGTATGACTTTGAGTAGTCCCATACTTTCTATGACGTACCTACCTCTATCATCTTCAATTGACATGTCAATGACACACAAGACGATGCATCTGTTCATTAAACTGAATAATTTATGCAGTTAACATTACTGTGGCGTGATGTTCATGTTGTAGGGAGATAGATGAATAAGGAATTAAACAAAGTGCCTAGTCTACCATTGCATTTTGTTTGTCAAGACTGTTTCTAACTTTTTTTAAGTTACGTTAGCATATTAGCAAGTTTTATAGGAATGAAAACAGTGTAATATACAATCTAATAAGGTAAAAGTCAGACTGGTCTCAAATTTATGGATATCGAGAGCGATAATCTTTAGAACTATCTAAAAAACTCGAAATATTCACAAAGCGGTATTCTATTATTGAAAACTTCACTAGTGTTTATCGAAAGACCCATGGCCCCGGAGGAGACGAGTCCTAGAGTGCACACCGCGTGTCGGCAATAATAATGTAGAAAGCCCCCCAGCTAATTAGCTGTTCAAAAAGATGGCTGGGACAGAGGCCTGTCGAGCAATTGATTGCGGTAGTCCGAGATAAACAATTCACCGGTATATATCCTTGTAAACTAGGATATTATTGTGTTGGATATCGTCTGTGGAGCCTTCATTGGAGATCCGATAAATAATATAAGAGCAGCCGCAGAAGGCTGCTCGCGCGAGAAGAGACCCGTCGAAATCGTGACGAAGGGTCAAGGCCTGGCAGGGGTACCGTAGAATTGGCGGCCTCGGTACCCCGGAAAGGCAAATGACGAACGCTTAGGTGGTTTTTTAGCCGGTAAGAGTGCGGCACACCCCTCCGCGTCCCCGAGCGGAGGATAGATAGTCCATGAGAATTTTTCCACCTTCGGAAAAAAAGGTGTGCGCATTTATTATAAAATAATAAATATTTATTCATTTGTAATAATTAAAGTTTTTTTTTTTTTAATAGGAGTTTATCAAACTGCCAGCACTAGTAATATGTAACTGCAACATGAACATGTTAGTGAATGAGTTAAGAGTTTAGGAGCCGTAAAATGTTACTACTGAACCATTCCGTGGCGTGCTCACACACCAGAACGAACAACGTATAATTTAATAAACAGTAAATAAATACACGTTACGCGTCCGGGTTTTTTAAGAAAGTTTTTTGTATCATAGAGTAAAAGTTAAATACAGTTTGCTTAGAAAACATAATGCTGTGTGGGTTTTAGATGACTGCTTATACACATACTTTACTTCAAGTACTCTCGACCAGCGTCTGTTCCCTTCCATATTTAACCCGTCTGTTTTGAAGGAAGAGTGAACAAGCATCTTCTTGGCACGCTCCTTCCATCTTAGACCTCAGCCATTGCTTTTGATCTGGCATAATTGAGGTTAAGAGCAGGTTCATTCAACAATTTAAAAAAAAACGCATTACAATTCTGTTTTAAGTAGGCATTTTATTTTGAAATTTCCTATCGAAAAAGCATCCGCATACTTAAAAAACCCCAAATAATCGAAAAAAAAGTAACAGACCAATTCCAAAGAAAGTTGCAAAATTGCGTGACACTTTCTTTCAGATAAAATCGCCGCGCAAATACTGACATGCCAACATTACACTTAGTTGCATTCATATTTACCTTTCTTTAAAACCATCTCGTGTAGCATTCATTAAAATAAAGCAAAAACGACATTGTAATACAGTATTTACAAACCCCTTTGCGCGGTTTATTCAGCAATTATTATAACGAAGCAGCAAGTTAGCGGCGCGGCCGGCACGCGCGCACATTCGTGCGTTGAACAGAGTAGCGGCTAGCCGGTGCGCGTACGCAATAAGTATACAGTGTTTATTTATCAAATGGTGATTTTATTCGTGTCTACGTGTTTCAATGGATAAAATGGTGTAGTGGTATTAAAAGTGAGAGTTTTGTGACATGTTTAGGTGAGTTTTGAGGGAAGATACATACCTACTTATTTTAGACTTAGACCTTTTTTGTGTTTTGCAAATCAAGTAACCAATAATTTTAGTATTTTTGAAAGCTACTCCGAATTTTTGGAGGATAATACTCTAATGAGTTATCTAGGATCGAAATACTTGCGATCCGTGCCCATGCTTGCATAAAAAATGGCAATTATTTACTCAGTCCGTAAGCACTTCGTTAGAATCTAATGGTTCAGTATTCCACTAGCTACATTATAACAAAAACAAGCTCTTGTATTTCTTTCTTGTCTAGGTATTTCTATTATTTTGCTTTTTCATAGTCACGGTAGACGGTTTCTCAATGACTGTGGACTAAAAAGAGGCACATATTTGCCACGAAAAAAACTCTACAACAATTGTTGAACGACTCTGATTGAAATATTTTCGTTCCTAGCAATGAACCTATAGTTGAGCCAAATTCGATAAAGAATAGAGGTAAACAAACCGTTGCTAGGCAACGAGTAGTTTACGCCTAAAAGACAGATGTTAACAACCTTTTTTACATAGATGATTTTTATAAAAGTAATAATCCTACTTCCTACTAATCTAAACAGTTTTAGATGTTTATAGGTTCAATTTTTTGATACATATAATTATAATTAGTCCATACTTGAAAGTATTACAATGCATGTGTTATGTAGCAGATTTGAAAGTAATTAAAATACGCAAAATTGTATTGACAAATGCCTCAACTTTATTCATTGGTTGAATTCCACAAAATGTGTTAAACACCTGGATTTCATCCATCTTTCTTTTTTCGTAGGGCTATCACGTAAAATTAATGTCGACTTTTCAATGGTTTTTGGAAATACCAAGTTATTATGCATGTTATTTTAGTGATTCTATTGAAATATGCTGCAATAGGAATTGTTAATAAATAACTAACATGTAAAAGTCGATAATCATGTAAATAACAGGAGATTTGTAAAATGTGAGTTGTGATAACCCTAATTTGGTTTGTTTACCTCTATTCTTTATGGAGCTAGGCGATGGTATAGGAACACTTACGAAGTGTAGACGATTTCTTTATCGTCTGGCTGTCATTATTTCAATGGACATATTAATTGGCCTTCCAATTACTTCAGTTATTAGAGTTACCTACTACAATAAAAGTTGTAAAATGAAATACTTACTCAATATTTTTTTCAATTAAAAAATTAAGTTAGAAATGAGTATACAGCGTTTTGATGCAATACCGCAAAATATATTTATTTTTTTAATCTTTTTTATTAGGGAGTTTTATAATCACAAATCATCCCAACAAAAAAGGGGTAATTCTGGTAAATTTAAGAACGTTCACAGTATAATTATATTACTAAAAAAAATACTTGACACATAATAAATAGGTACTGGCTCCTTCTTATTTCTTCACATCCATTACGATTTTCATCATTAGGGTCGAGGTAATATTTACTGCCATTGAAGCGCAGTTTACTGTCATCAAAATAATATTAATCTAAAATAATCATTGTTATGGCTTCTTTACCATCAATACATGTTTATCTTAAAATATTTCGTGTATGAATATATATCTACGCTTTATATACTCACCATATAAAATTGATATTTACTCAAAGATATGTACAAAAAAGATATTAGAAAATCATCACCCTCTCTTCGTCACCAGAATGAACAATTCTTTTAGAATAATAGCCGCCAGTCATGCTATTCAGAGGTCAATAGATAATGCAGTAGTATTGTCATTATTAAATGATGTCATTAGTATGGGATACAACCATAGATCTTACGAACAAGGGCCCATTCTGCTAATATTTTGCTCAGTCGCCTTCACGACACCGACAAACACGGACTGTAAACGTCAAAGGTGCATGGTATGAGTGTTTGTGGCTGTAAAGACCGCAATAACTATATGGAGAATTGCAGATACCATCAGAATTATATCAAAAATACACCAGGGGGGCAATCGCGCTAAATAAAACAGTAGAAGTCAAACTCTTTGTTCGTATCTAATCCAGTCAAACTTGTGGTTTAGTTTCGATCCCATTTCGTATCGCGCTAAAGTTTTAACTTCGATTCAAGTAAAATGCATGCAATGTATGCATAATACATTTCGTCAGATATAATAATTAAAACTAAATAAATTATAAGTAAATTCAATCGACGAGTCAATAGACGTAAGTTTGACAAATGGCACGGAAAAAGTTAGCTTTATTTTTTTTTTTTATAATTCTGTTTTGGTTGAATTATATTAGCGCGATTGCCCCCCAGTGATTCCTTTAAAATTCGAAAACAGTTAAGCAGCAGTCTAATAAAATAATACAACTAAATATATATTCATATCTATTGTCCGTAATCAACCCTCAAAATATATAAACAGTATTTTATTTGTCACCCTCTGTAATTTTTTCACCCTGCATAGCCCTTTTGTAACAAAATCCGTTGACCTAAACAACATTGTATATTGGAAGCTTCCCTTTGCACAATCTACCGACAGAAGTGGGTTACCTACAGCTGCTGTACCTAGCAATACTAGTGAATGGATGGGAGAATGGGCCATAGTGGAGTGCCTATTGTCCACAGCACGCACCAGCCAAATCAATAAAAACGAAAGTTTTGTTATTTAGTATTTTATGGGTTTGCTAGCTGCGTTTTGTGTATTTGGATTGTATTATTGCTAAGAGTGTCTTAACAATGATTTACTTCTAAAAATAGCTTTATTAATTAAGGTTACAAGGGACATTTTGTTCTATTGAAGACCCTAACAGATACAGGGTTTTGTGTCTACTTTACTCTTTCTGTCATATTTGCGATTTGTATTAAAGATGTAGAAAATTCTCCTTCATTCAGTGTTCGTTGATCAACCCCAAAACTAACAGTTAACCTTCTTAATTTCTAAATCTACAGATAAGATTCCTATATATGGTAGCAATAGTCTCAATACCTTGTAGGTACATGATTCTGGAAGTTTAAATTTTTGTTCTGTATTCCATACACTTTAAACCTTGTAGGTAATGGCACTTTTATGAAACCGCTGACTTTTTTTTTTATAACCATCAAAATATTTCTATGGTCTAGTGCTCTAGTGTTTACAATGAAGCGCTTCATTCATGGTTATAGTTGCGTGTCAACATCCCTGCCACCCTTAAATCGTGCTATAGTAACTTGGATTGTGGAGTCGGTTGCTGCGCCATGTAAAATGCTGGTAGGCAGACTGAAGGCCGACCTCAATATAATTGTGAGGCAATGCTGATGATGATTTTGTGGACTCAAGTATTAAGAGGTATATTAAGAGAAAATTCTTCTCACTTCGTTTGAATATAATTATGTTAAAGAGACTAAAGCCACTAATTCCTAGTGTAGGGCAACGTTTTTACTTATGCATCTGATATCTATGGTTTTTACCAAACTAAAGTCTAAAGTTAGGTCTAAAGGTAAGGTTGTCTTTTGTGACCTCCGTTTAACAGTCAGGCATACGAAAGGCAGTTTAGCGACGGTGAAAAGGCATTACAAAAACAATAAACAATAAATATGCAAGAGAAGAAATGATATAAATGAGCAAGAGAAGAATCTGGTTACAAATATTATTTGATAACAAATTATTGCATTATATTCGCAATCACTCTGCTATTGCCTACTAGTACTATCAGCTTTATTGATAATTTGACTTCCTTTACAGTCATTGGCTTCTTGATAAGAAAAGTGGGATATTAAATTAATAAATATCTATAGTTTGTAGTTATTGTACTCAGTATTCCACCTATCACAAAAAATCTTCATAGATATATATTCAAATCGAGTAGTTACTGAAGATATGGACATTGGACGTATGGACTACCATATCTTCAACAGCCCACATGATATACAACCTCTAAATCTTCGTTAGATCTTTACCATTCTTAGTGGGATGGCGTGTGTCCCTGTGGTGAAGATCTAACGCAAATTTTGCACAGAAAACTGATTGTCTAGTGACACTATTTAAATCTTTTCCTCGACATGGTGGCACATCTCATATAAAAAAATATACAACGTGTAACAAAAAGGGTATATACATACCAAGGGCATGCCATCTTTAGATGATATTAAACGATATCGGAAGCGTTTCAACTCAAAATAAAATACTCAAAAAATTGGTACCAAATTTTCGGTTTCGTGTGTTTCTTAAAATTAGATCATAACAAACGTGGCAACACACTACATGCGTTAATAACTACTCGTTACCCGTCACGTTACTTGCCAAAATCTGATAAATGTCTTCAATATCTCTGTGCGACTAGAATGATAGTAGCCTATGACAGGCGGTGTTTTTCCTCATAACTTCCTAACATAAAGAGATAGGATCAAAAAATCCTCCCAATATCGTTTGATATCATGTAAAAATGCCATGCCTTTGTTATGTATATACCCTTTATGTTACACGTTGTATAGTATGAGAAAATGTAGTATATTCTTTTATAAATCATCACCTTCTTCCAACAACACTATAAAACTTTCGATACCACCAACGCGATTATTACGTTCCACATTGGTAACCGCGTATCCGTATCATCCAGCAGGATGACAACCAGCAGCCTAATCGGCGAACACATTTTTGGCGACCGCAGTTGATATTATTTTTTAGTTAATCTCTTCATCATCATCATCGTCATCATCATCATCCTTTTTATCGTCCCACTGCTGGGCGCAGGTCTCCTCTCTTACAGAGAAGGATTGAGCGTAATCACCACGCTTGCTCAATGGCGATTCAGACTTTTTCCTGAAGATGTTTTCCTTCACCTTTTAATAAGTCACTGGTGTCCAAGATATACTTAAAAAGTACATATAACTTAGAAAAGTTACATTGGTACTGGCCTGACCTGGAATCGAATACTTCAGAGGCTGGTGGTTTAACCACTAGGCCACTACGACTTCTTTTTGTTAATCTCTTACACCGGGTAATATAAATTACTTACGTCGGATCTACGTTGTGTTAAAGCGATAGGAATTGAAGTCGTTAGTTTGACAAGGATAAGTCTCCAGCACCCTAATTGCGTATCATACTACAATGTCACAGTCAATTCGAAAATTTTTGAAGATTTTTGCTAATCCATTGTGCTTTACATTCGAAAAATGCATCTGCTCAACAACGTAAATAACGTAATGAATGTTGTTGAACTGACAAAATGAAACCCGTTGCTACGTATCATACTACAATGTCACAATCAATTCGAAAATTTTTGAAGATTTTTGCTAATCCATTGTGCTTTACATTCGAAAAATGCATCTGCTCAACAACGTAAATAACGTAATGAATGTTGTTGAACTGACAAAATGAAACCCGTTGCTACGTATCATACTACAATGTCACAATCAATTCGAAAATTTTTGAAGATTTTTGCTAATCCATTGTGCTTTACATTCGAAAAATGCATCTGCTCAACAACGTAAATAACGTAATGAATGTTGTTGAACTGACAAAATGAAACCCGTTGCTGCTAATATGATAGTGTCATCATCATCATCTCAGCGTTAGTCCAATCTCATCCGAGCTTTTCAGCTTTAGAGTCTGGGATCCGCTTTACCAGTCTAACTACTGATTTTGGCTAAACTTCGATATTTTCCGTGAAACGACTGCCGTCTGACCTCCACAACCCGAAGGCGATATCAAAGTATTGCAGTTAGACCAATTGTTGGACTTTTGAGGGCTCCAACAACCCGTAACGACTGCCATTAGATGTTCGTATGGCAACCGGGACCAACGGCTTAACGTGCTTTCCGAGGCACAACCAGACCAGTGCAAATATTCATATTCTTGCATACAAATATTTGCAGCGGCCGCGTTCGCCGAACTGTTGCTACTAATAGTCTGTTACGCAATTACCCCGCAGGTTAGTGCAAACGTTCCCATCACTGTCTATCTCATATAGTTTAACGGTGTTTTTAATATCAACAGTAGTTAGTAATATTCCGCTGCTGGATTTGCAAATCTGAGTACCATATTGTGTTGTCTGAAGATATTGCCTATCTCTATTCCATAGCCTATTGTCTGTTACACATATGCCTGGTCTTTATTACTAAAGCGCAGACCTTCTATTTATATCGTGTCAAACTTTATGACGATTCTGAAGTGCAGTCGCTGTGCAATGACTCGTTTCATACTTGAGCCACCATAAAATTTTAAGAATGGGGCTGCACCTTTGTTAATATTCTTCGTCTGATCGTCTTCTCATTCCAATACATATTTTGAATCGTTTACTTGTCATTCAATCATGCTTCTGCTGTCGTGATAACACCTCGCCGATCATACCTGACAGTGGTAGCCGACGTGGTATCTGCTGACCTTGGTGCCTCCTCGAGCTGACATCGCTCATCACCACACTGGCTGCGTGTGACGACCATCTTCGCTGATCTTGGTTCGATGGACCAGAAACTATATTGGCCATTGTAAGCCTATTACATTGGCGGAGGACAGGTCCAGGCTACGTTTTAATAACCTGTCCCCCGCCTTCCGCATCCAGGTCTCCACCATAAGCTTCACCATGATTTCCGTTTCCGTTGGTTATAACAACAGATGATCGTATGCTAATGCAAACTGGCATAAACAACGAAGTAGTCATGCATGATTACCAAGCATGCTGTAACAACTACGTGTGTAGCAGTTTTAACTAAGTTTTCCTTAATGGCGAGTTTCCGTAGTTGCTCTAGAAATAAACGACCTTAGATTTTCTTGATAATAAAGATGAAGAGTGGTTGTGAAACGTTTATTGTTGGTACATACACGTGTTATTATTGTTACTATTAAAATTAGCTAGCACTTAGTTAGTTAATAATTGTTTCAACCTTCACTTTTAAGCCTTAATGTTGTGGTGTTATGATTTTGCGTAACATACCGTGCTTATGCCTGCGAGTCATGTACAGTGCCGAAAGAATATGTTTCGGCCTCCGGAAAAACTGTTATGACTAAGTGTTGTCGCTGTTGTTAACCTGTGGGTAGTCTCAGATAACCTGCGACAAACTGAGTTGGTTTATTGGCTGGAAAAATGGTTTCTCTATAATAGCGGAAAATCAGACGTTTTTCATAACCGTTTTGATGAGCATGAGAGTAACGCTAGGTAAGCGTGAAAAATTACTGCATTTTTTGTAATTCGCGTCTTGCAAATCATATTTTGCTCAACATTCAACCTGAAAGTGTCCTAAAATGTAATAAAAATTCAATTCAAAATCAAAAGTCATTTTTCCAAATTAGGATGAGAATCAGCACTTTTTGAACATCAATATTATCTACATAAGACAGTCCCCCAAAACGCCCACCCATCGCCACTTTCTAGTGCTTTCGCTGGGAAGTAGAAGTGAATTTAGGGAGGTCCCCTGGCGTTTCGTCCGTTAGCTTTTTTTTTAGTCTTCAAAAAAAAATTCCACCCTCTCTTAGAATGAAGATAAAATCTACAAGAGTGAGGTACGTAATATCATTCATGGATAACAAACTGATCAATGACATCACAACTCGTAAGCATCGACCTAACCTTCATTCGATAACGATTCATTAGACTTCCATTCACAATAGAGGCTAAAAAAACAAGAGCATCGATTTACTAGTTTAAGAGTTGTGTTAATAAAAACGACCTTGTAATGCTAGTATGTCTATGTTTGCTTAACCTCTGTAACCAATCTGAACAGAATGAGATGAAGCCCCACAATCATCGCCGATTCGGTAATGACCTGAATATTTTTTTTTCGTAATGCTAACCTTAATTGTTTTTTCGGTAAAGCTTCAGTTAGGTACTTAACTTTTCGTGGCGATCGCGTACCGAAAGACGCAGCGTTGGAATGTCTCCCATAAGTTGGACCGCTGGTTGCTAAAAGCCCGACCCCGAAACCGAACAAAATGGAGATGTTTCGTAGATGCCTATGTCCAGCACTGGACGTCATTTGACCGATATGATGATGATGATGATAAACCAAGATTACAGAAGCACCAAAACCAAACTGACAGGTCCTGCCGTGAGTAAGGTGTTGCTTAGAGATAGTATTTGTCTAGACAAATATAAGTACACTTGCACTGCTAGCAGTGCACGTTTTTTGCATGTAATGTTGCTGACGTGAAATAGTAAGGCCATCCCGCGAACGTAAAAATATCGCGACAGGATTTTATCGCGCATTTCATTCTCTCGGACCAATGACTATTCCAATGACTGAAGGTGAAGGAAAACATCTTGAGGAAACCTGGACTTTAAGTCTGAAATCGCCAACCCGCATTGAGCAAGCGTGGTGATTACGCTCAATCCTTCTCTGTATGAGAGGAGACCTGTGCCCAGCAGTGGGACGATAAAAAAAAGGTTGTTGATGATGATGATTCTCTCGGTGTTGAACCGAATATCGAGAATACAATAGAGCGCATCCCAGCTAGTCAAAAACACGCACTGTTTGAATTTCTACTCTCTGCGCTAAACACAGCGTCTATAATAATACAGTACGTGCGAAATAATCGCCGCTGGAAAAATGCACCAACCACGTAGGTAGTTAATATAAATTTAAAAAACGTGAAAAATTTAATTATACACGTAACTAAAACCTTCGTAAATCCCTAACAATAGGCTTGCGGAGATGAAACCAGGAACCACACACCGTTGCGTTCACATCCACCTCATTAACATGTAGTTATGTAGGTAGGTACAGATTTATAATACAAGTAAATTTATACATACCTATATCAACTTGCCGTTGTATAATCACACAATTATCTAGAAACAGTTGTGTTTTTGATATACAGATAATGGCGCCGATTGTGTTGTTCACATACTAAACTAGTATTGAGTTATGTGCATCTGTGCACAGTTGTGGAGAGATACCTGCCGGAAGCTTGGGCTAGTAAGGAATCAATCCGGTCCGAAAGAGAGGCTATGGTAGAGCGTACGTGTGCTGCACTACAGGCAGTCTCCGAATGGGGCAAAGCCAATCTTGTAGCATTCAATGCCGCCAAAACACAGGCGTGTCTATTCACCGCCAAAAGGAGCACGTTCACCTTGGCTCCTACTTTTCAGAATGTATCCTTGGAGTGCACCCACCGCCTTCAGCTTTTGGGAGTTGAGATTTCCTCGAACCTAAACTTTGGGCGGTTCATTGAGTCCAAGGCCAAAGTGGCTGCCAGAAAACTTGGCGTCATAGCGAAGGTCCGGCGGTACTTCACACCGGGGCAGCTTCTAATGTTGTACAAAGCACAGGTCCGTTCGTGTGTGGAGTACTGCAGCCACATTTGGGCTGGTGCTGCGAAATGTTACCTGGCTACTTTGGATTCAGTGGAGAGGCGTGCGAAGAGGCTAATTGGTGACCCTGATTTAACTCGAGACGGTCTCCAAAGCCACACACGGTCGCACAGGCGTAGAGTAGCCAGCCTTTCGGTGTCCTATAGGATGCATTTTGGGGAGTGTGCGAGGGAATTGCATGATTTAATTCCCCCATCTCCGTTCCACCATCGGACGACCCGTCGTACGGCGAGTTTCCACCCTTACGTTGTTAACACTACTACGATCCGGACGAAGCGTTTCGCCTCCTCCTTTATACCGCGTAGATCAAGGGACTGGAACAACTTGCCGGCGGCGGTGTTTCAGTCGGACTACAATTTGAGTGTCTTCAAGGCTAGAGTGAATAGGCTCTTAATAAACTAGCACGCTTTACCATCAACGATCGCATCGCTACTTACCATCAGGCGGGATTGCGGTCAAGCGCTCGTTTATAAATAATAATAAAAAAAAAATCTTTTTCTTCCATTCCGTTAAGAAAAGGACAGAAGATAAAATGTCAGTTTAGACCTGTCAAATTAGTGCGCTCCTGACGTAGCCTGGCGTATTTTTAGGCGCCATGGTTATAATCGCGTGACATTTGTATGCATGAATATGAATATTTGCACTGGTCTGGTCGTGCCTCAGAAAGCACGTTAAGCCGTTGGTCCCAGTTGCCATACGAACATCTAATGGCAGCCGTTATGAGTTGTTGGAGCTCCCAAAAGTCCAACAATTGGTCTAACTGCAATGCTTCGATATCGCCTTCGGGTTGTGGTCAGACGGCAGGACAAAATCAGCAGTTAGACTGGTAAAAGCGGACCCCAGACTCCAGAGCTGGAAAAGGCTTCGGATGCGACTGGGATTAACCCTGAGATGATGATGATGGTTATAATCGCGTCTAAACTGTCTATTGAGTATCTTAATTTGACAGGATTAAACTAAAATGTTATCTTCTATCCTTTTCTTAACGAATGGAAAGAAAAAGATGCACTTAACTTAAAATTATTTTAGTTTGTGAACAACAGAATCGGCGCCATTGGCATTTAGTTCCTAGTCAATTTGCTTAGCAATTAATTACCCGATTTTACATAATTGAATGACTATATCAGTGGTGCGTGATGTTTAGCAAAACTAACATAGGTATTCCACGTCGTACGGAAACTGGTGGAGCATGAGGAAGTTGGAAATAGTAGTATTTATGGTAAACAGTATCCACTTCCAGCTTAGTCTTTTTGAGAAGTTGGTTCAAGTTGAATTTGGTTTATATTGTGCAATATTATTTCATAACATAATCATACTAATATTATAAATCGGAAAGTGAGTTTGTTTGTTTGTTCCGCTATCACGCTGTAACTACTAAACCGATTGCTTTGAAATTTTGCAGACATGAAGTTAGAAGTTCGGATTAAATAATAGGGTACTTTTTATCCCGGAAAATTTGACATTCCCGTGGGAAATCTAAAAACGCGATATAACCGAACTCCACGCGAGCGAAGCCGGGAGCGGAAAGCTAGTCACCCTATAAAGCACGGGTACACAGGCCTCCGGTCTGCAAGGGACCAGCGCCGTGTAATGGACTCTGGCCCAGTGCGGTTTGATAAATGTCACGACTGTGAATTTTAAGATTACGATGGTTTCCTTCATCGTGGAATATCATTATATCTAATAGATAAGAGATCCGAGGATAATGAAGGCAATTCTATTGCTCAAATTCTTCTCTGTCCTAGATCTCAGAAATCCCTACCCGATACCTACCCGTAATTAAAAAGGTTCAAAATCTAGTCGGCATTTCATGTCAAAAATGTACGGAATTTGCGAACCTTCTCAAATTTCCACCAATTTCTTAAGTATCCGTGATAGATGATTTTTATGATGATGACCAGTTTTTGGCATCTACCCTAATATTACTGAATGGGCTAGGCTTTATTTTTCATTTCAATTAAAAAAAAAAAAAATGCTAGTTTTTTCTACAATTTGCACGTTTAGGTGAATTACCTAATCTAATGATACTTCATGAAACTGTCGATGCTTTAATATACTTATACGCAGGCCTTAATAAATCGATAAAACAATATTTAAAATAAATATATCGAAATATTGCAGGATGTATATAATTAATCTGCGTGGAATGGCGAAACTTTAGCAGTAACTACGAAATTTGACGCACCGTTTCCTATTTTTATTGCGTTATTTATTGTTCCAACAATAATACCCATACTTTAGTGATTATACGTACTACAGTTTCCGGTGTAAAGTGTGTGATAGGCGGACAAAAAAGTACCTATGCATATATCAAGCTAGACGACATTTAGCCCATGTAAGCTAAACGTTCGCGAAGTTTGTACCATTGCAGTGTGGCTACCATGAGTTTTCATTACGAGACTCGATCGTCGATATCGACCGCGTTTGACTCATCGATTGGCCCGCTTCAAGGTTGTAAGAACTCTCAACCAACGTAAGCGCCTAGCGCGGTCGATATCGACGGTCGAGTCTCGAAATGAAAACTCATGGTAGCTATACTGAACACACAAGAGCTCATAGAAAACGGTTGCGCCTATCGTGTTGTAAGACGTCGGGTGGAACCTCCACGGGCACTTTATTTTGTGTAAATTATTCATCACCACTGCTCTCAAAACGGTGAACGAAAACATCGTGACGAAACTAATATGTAATAACCTTGTATTGAAAAATTTAGTATTCCCCAGGGAAATCTAAAGCTAGTTTTAATATATAAATTTTACTTCAAACTCTATTTCTCAAAAGCAAGTTTGCTGGCTGGATCCTTTTTGTGTAACTACATCCAGTTATGTATGAATTCTGATAATTTTAAGAACATTCACAATCTTAATTAAAATTAAGATTGTGAATGTGAATGTCTCATAAATTCCTCTTAATTCCCAAGATTTTGACAAAACTTTGATATTTCTTTGTGGCCGCGACTTGATTTTGAACATATTAAAGTACGAAAATCGGCCTACTGGTTCCAAATAACATCGTAGACGACAAGCCTTTAAAGTTGTGGCTTTTTGCATATTTCTATGTATGTTACTCTATACTTAGCTTCCTACCCATAAGTCGCTTTCCCATATATAAGCCGATCTATAAAATATAGCCCACAGCTTTCATAATCCACTTTCTATCTTCCGCTTGTCTGCCAACACAAGTGGTATTCAATTAATATAATACTTTCATTATTATTACGGATTTGCTGCGCTATTTAAATGCGTACTCCTAGGAATCAAAGTAAGAACAGAGGTAATAAAATAACCGTAGAAAATTTTGCTATCTCTTTGATCTAGTAGTCACAAACGTTACAGCGCAGCTTAAGGTCCAGGTTTGATACCTAGATAAGGAGTACTTAGTTTTATCACATTTATGGAACATAAGATGTTAACTTTCGAAATGTGGGTGTAGGTACATCTTACCTAGACCTAGGAAACGAGGCTTAATGAAAAAAGAAAAAGAAGAATAATGTTATGGTAAAATTAAATTATGAATGCTGGACCAAGTTCACAAACGTTTCTCAGTTTGAAGATGAGTCTATTTTCGCTTTCTAATTAATGCGTATTATTTCCATCTACTTACTTGTACACACCACCAAGATTCAGACACATTACAGACACCAAGCTACTTCACACATCAACCTACTTGAATCTGTCAAATTTCTTTATAAGATTTTCAACTTTATCACTAAAGCCTTATGGCCAGTGATCGGAATAGGTAGAGTGATTTTTGGTACTTGAATCATAAATGATCACAGAAAGAAGAACGTGGATAAGCCATTTTCCCCGAATGTAACTCCGGATCCAAGTAAATATTGTTAAATGTTGGTAGTGACATTATTACTACCCAATTCATTTAAAGGAAGGTAACAAAACTAAACTTATTTATTATTTACTTGTTAAAAAATAAAAACATTCAAATTCCGATCGAAGCATTAATAAATTTCAATATTTTATTTTTAGCCTCTAATGAAGGGTATGGAAATCAATCGCTTTTACGACTTAATATAATTTATATTTTTTTTTTTTAATAATCAGCCAATTCCGTAAATCCGAAGGAATGTCCATATTATAAATGGGAAAGTGAGTTTGTTTGTTCCGCTTTCACGCCGTAACTACTGAACTGATTGCTTTGAAATTTTGCAGACGTAAAGTTAGACGTCCGGGTACTATTTATCCCTAAAAAATTTGATATTCCCGAGGGAAATCTAAAAAGCGCGATATAACCGAACTCCACGCGGGCGAAGCCGCGGGCGGAAAGCTAGTATTAATATATACGTTTCCGATCAATGACCCCAATTCACTCTACCTATTCCGACCTATGCTTATTGCACAAGGTCGAGTGGGAATAGGTATGTGACAGTTTCAGGTAGCGTGACCTGTTGTCGTCCGTACTACTGTATCCATTAAAAGTTTACAAAATACATTCATTAACCGTAACGTTCTACTTTCAAGGGATTTTCTGTAACAGTAAATTAGGTATAATTGTCTGTAATTCATTCAAATTAACAACATCTAGAGCAGAAATCTACGTATCAAGTTATTAATGGACACAGAAAAGGTACGAATTGACGGACATTCGTCAGAAATTATAATTTGCATCCACATTACGTGATTTGGCCAATCTTCTTCTTCTTCTTCAGCCTATAGATGTCCACTGCTGGACAAAGGCCTCCCCCAAGGCTTTCCACGATGACCGGTCTTGTGCTGCCCGCATCCATCGGCTTCCCGCGACCTTCACTAGGACATCGGTCCACCTTGTTGGCGGCCTCCCTACGCTGCGTCTTCCAGTACGTGGCCGCCACTCCAGAAGCTTACTGCCCCATCGGCCATTGGTTCTACGAGCAATGTGCCCTGCCCACTGCCACTTAATTTTAGCGACTCTAAGAGCTATGTCGGTGACTTTGGTTCTTCTGCGGATCTCCTCATTACTGATTCGATCACGCAGAGAAACTCTTTCCATTGCCCTTTGTGTGATTTGGCCAATGTTTTTGTGAAGATACCAAATCTGTATTCTATTTCTCCTGAACTGGGAATCAAGACACCAGAAAAAGCTTGTAATGGATAAGTAGTACCTAAATGATAAACGAAATTCAAGAGCACCAAATCTAGAAAATGGACTTCATAAGGTTTAAGAGTGCTTTTCGCTTGTGTGTGTACTTACAACGATATTAGGTACCTTCATGCATACACACACATAGTTAAATATGGTCGAATCACGAAGTTAGTATAACAGGGGCGAACTGAGCATCAGGTGAGAAAAACATAAGCGCATGAAAATTTGCCCTTTATAAATAATAAAAACTCGGCATCTACGCCAAACAAACGCGACATGCGAACGTTCCTCACTTATGTGCTAATTAGGATTGCTAAAGCAATGATATTTTGGTCAGTAAGGTCTGACAGGCACCGCCGAACATCTATGAGGATTACCACCCTGGTAAAAAGGGTCATATTATACACCACAAGAAAAACTACCTACCATATTATTATCTGAATATATGGTTCATTTCGATAGGCAAATCGAAATAGTCAATATTTTGCCTTTTATGAAATCATAATAACTTTTATTAAGACAGACTTACTGTCACTTCAGAACACTAATTCTATATACCCTTCGGCCCATAACGTTTGACTCCTGACATTGGCACATTGCATCCATAATTAACAGAAGCACAATAGATTCTTAGCTGCACAGACGCAGTTATAGTAACGCTCGGGCAGTGATGCAAGACACGCCACGAAGCGCGACCTGCCTTTCATATTATGAAGGAACGTCGTTAGTGTACTTGTTCTGTGGTAAAGTGGTGGTATTATGGTTAAAGTAAATCTCCCTCGTCGAATCGTAGTGGCCTAGTGGTTAAAACACCAGCCTCTCAAGTATGAGTGCGCGGGTTCGATTCCAGGTCTGTCATCATTTGAACGTCAGTTGGGATCATTTGAACGGAACGGACCAATGGGCGGGCCGAACGATCCCAACTGATCCCAACTAGTCGCAATCATTTGACAAAAATGTGTTCGCCGATTAGGGGCTGGACTTTATAAGTTTGAAATCGCCAACCCGCATTGAGCAAACGTGGTGATTACGCTCAATCCTTCTCTGTATGAGAAGAGACCTGTGCCCAGCAATGGGACGATAAAAGGTTGATGATGAAATCTCCCTCGAGAACAAGGGCAAGCTTTGTGTATGGGAATGTTGAGGATAGGTGTTGGTTTTGGAGGATTTATTACCTACTGCTGAAATTGAATATTGGTCTTGGGTAGAACCTTCTTGCCAAGTTTCAGCTTCTAATTTTTTTTTTTTTATTAGTTATAAACTACAATCCCGCCTGATAGTAAGCAGTAATGCAATCGTTGATGATAAAACGCACTAGCTTATTAAACCTATTCACTTAAAAAAAACTGAGTGAATGAAGAAAGAAGAAGAAGGAAGACGGCAGTTGAGCGAGGTGATGCAATGTTTAACCCAACAACACGACCAACGATGCTGCGCCAGAGGATGATTTGGAGACCCTCCACGACCAAACTCCCGACACAACAACATTAGGCACATAGTACCCGGTACACATCGCAACACAACTGCTCAGACCCGTCCTCCGTACGGCTTCACCAGACATCATGCCGGAACACGACGAATCGCTTGGCGGCAAGACTTTGTCTGGTGGGTGGTAACTTATGCCGGCGGCTGATGTTGTTGCCTACTACCGAGAAACGATAAATTTGGCAAGCAGACACTGGCTCTGATTCCCTGGTTCACAAACTTCAAGTTCAGTGCATCCTTTTTTTGCTTTTTCCTCGAGGCGTCTACTTGAATTGGGCTACGTCTAGTTAGTTATCGACTGCGTGTTGGAGTTAGTTGATTCGCCTTCCATTGTTTTCCGGAAACAGCCAAATACTATTCACAATAAATATAGTTTAAAAAACTAAAAAATCATGCTTTTAATAAATATCAAACTAAAATGTTAAAAATAATTTTAAAAAAAGCGTGAGGCGTTTTTTAAAATTATTTTTGACTTTTAAGTTTGATATTTTTTAAAAGCATGTTTTTTTAGTTTTTTAAACTAAGTATATTTATTTTCAACTTTTTATTTCGATATCCTTTTAAAAAAAAACGAACGAACGAACTTATTGAAAACGGTGGGACATTTTACAGTAATGAGCCGCTCACTCGTAGTCCAAAGAGTTAGAGACGGACAAACAAACAAACAAACAAGCAAACAGCGAGCAAACAAGCAAGCAAGCAAACATGCAAGTGAAGCTAATAAAAAGCATGTAAAAATATTTGGAAGCAACCAACTTGCTTTCTCGGAGACATTATTTATTTGTTAGTTTTTATATACTTTATTGTATACCACAAAATACTTAAACACACATTACCCATATTATACAACATGTAAAGAAAACCCTGTCCAATCCGTGAAGGTATTGTTAGGTATCGATAACTGATTCTAATAATGCCCACAAAGACAGGCAAAACTTAAAAAAAAAATCCCCCTAAAAAAATAAATATTATTTCGCAAAAAGAGGTAACTTAATACATGTGCTGTATGCAACCCCTTTCGCGGGCGGCGGCGGGGGGCAGGGCACGCGGCACCTGTGACGTGGTCGCGTCGCTATTCGCTTATGATAATATCGGTGTTGTCACTTTTTTAAAAATTACCAGATTTCCGGGAAATTGGAATTAATTCCCGGGAAAAAAGGATTATTTCAAAATTCATTAGTATTGTTACTATGATAATTATGTAAAATTTTATATTATATTTGGTCAAGTGTTTACCTAACCTTTATTATCCTTACGGGTCGGACAGGGTTTTCTTTACATATTGTATAAACATCGCATTCATTGGCACTATACCCAAAAGCAAAAATGGAAACCACACAGAAAAGAAAGTTACTGATTGTTATTGACCGAAGTTGTATCTCCATAGCAGACTTCATAATAACAATTAAAGACGCACTTACATAACTCAAACAACCACAAAAACTCAACAAAAGTATTAATCAAAATACATCAATCTTCGTTAGTACGATTTCATTCATACAATCGTAATAACAAATGAATATTACATAAAACGTGGCGCCATTTATTTTGAAAGGTAATGACAGACATTTTGTACTGATAGGTAAACAAACTATTAATTGTGCTTTTTGAAAAATAAACCTGCTGTTATTGGCATACTACATATTTAGAATCTCCCAAGAATATGCCCGCTACTGGGACAGAGGAGTTCTCTTTATGAGAGCGAGTGGACCACTCAGATCGAGTGTCGATTTGACTTCTAAACGTGGTGAAAAAAATCTTAAGAAAACCCCACCATGCCCTAGAATTGGGGTGTATCCTAAAAATAATTTAATGGCCATCAGATAGATTTATAAAAAACTAGCGGCCGCCAGCGACTTCGTTCGCGTGGAGTTGGATATGCTCCGCTCCTATCGGTCGCAGCGTGATGTTATATAGCCTAAAGCCTTCCTGGATTAACGGGCTATCCAACGCAAAAATAATTTTTCAAATCGGACCAGCAGTTCCCGAGATTAGCGCGCTCAAACAAACAAACAAACTCTTCAGCTTTATACAACGTGTAACAAAAAGGGTAATATACATACCAAGGGCATGGCATCTTTAGATGATATCAAACGATATCGGAAGGGTTTCAACTCAAAATAAAATACTCAAAAAATTGGTACCAAATTTTCGGTTTCGTGTGTTTCTTAAAATAAATTCATAACAAACGTGGCAGCACACTACATATGTTAATAACTACTCGTTACCCGTCACGTTACTTGCCAAAATCCGATAAATGTCTTCAATATCTACGTGCGACTAGTATGATAGTAGCCTATCACAGGCGGTGTTTTTCCTCACAACTTCCTAACATAAAGTGATAGAATTAAAAAACCCTTCCAATATCGTTTGATATCATGTAAAGATGCCATGCCTTTATTATGTATATACCCTTTATGTTACACGTTGTATATTAGTATAGATATTGAACACATATTTTTTATTTTTTCTTTCATTCAAATACTTAGGAAGATATATTGATTTGAAATGTCACATGACGTCACACCGTGGTACAAAATATACCACGGCGTGACGTAATTAGCCTCTATTCTGTAACTTTAATACGCTATATCTCAGTAGTTTTTGGTAATTTCGACAAAATAAAAAATACGGGTCTTAATTTTTTTTATCCATACTATACTAATATTATAAATGCGAAAGTAACTCTGTCTGTCTGTCTGTCTGTCTGTCGGTCTGTCTGGCTGTCTGTCTGTCTGTCTGTCTGTCTGTCTGTCTGTCTGTCTGTCTGTCTGTCTGTCTGTCTGTTACGCTTTCCCGCTTAAACCTCTGAACCGATTTTGAATCTCCCAAGAATATGCCCGCTACTGGGACAGAGGAGTTCTCTTTATGAGAGCGAGTGGACCACTCAGATCGAGTGTCGATTTGACTTCTAAACGTGGTGAAAAAAATCTTAAGAAAACCCCACCATGCCCTAGAATTGGGGTGTATCCTAAAAATAATTTAATGGCCATCAGATAGATTTATAAAAAACTAGCGGCCGCCAGCGACTTCGTTCGCGTGGAGTTGGATATGCTCCGCTCCTATCGGTCGCAGCGTGATGTTATATAGCCTAAAGCCTTCCTGGATTAACGGGCTATCCAACGCAAAAATAATTTTTCAAATCGGACCAGCAGTTCCCGAGATTAGCGCGCTCAAACAAACAAACAAACTCTTCAGCTTTATACAACGTGTAACAAAAAGGGTAATATACATACCAAGGGCATGGCATCTTTAGATGATATCAAACGATATCGGAAGGGTTTCAACTCAAAATAAAATACTCAAAAAATTGGTACCAAATTTTCGGTTTCGTGTGTTTCTTAAAATAAATTCATAACAAACGTGGCAGCACACTACATATGTTAATAACTACTCGTTACCCGTCACGTTACTTGCCAAAATCCGATAAATGTCTTCAATATCTACGTGCGACTAGTATGATAGTAGCCTATCACAGGCGGTGTTTTTCCTCACAACTTCCTAACATAAAGTGATAGAATTAAAAAACCCTTCCAATATCGTTTGATATCATGTAAAGATGCCATGCCTTTATTATGTATATACCCTTTATGTTACACGTTGTATATTAGTATAGATATTGAACACATATTTTTTATTTTTTCTTTCATTCAAATACTTAGGAAGATATATTGATTTGAAATGTCACATGACGTCACACCGTGGTACAAAATATACCACGGCGTGACGTAATTAGCCTCTATTCTGTAACTTTAATACGCTATATCTCAGTAGTTTTTGGTAATTTCGACAAAATAAAAAATACGGGTCTTAATTTTTTTTATCCATACTATACTAATATTATAAATGCGAAAGTAACTCTGTCTGTCTGTCTGTCTGTCTGTCGGTCTGTCTGGCTGTCTGTCTGTCTGTCTGTCTGTCTGTCTGTCTGTTACGCTTTCCCGCTTAAACCTCTGAACCGATTTTGATGAAATTTGGCACAGACAATCTTTAGACCCTGAGAAAGAACATAGGCTACCTTCTATCCCGGAAAAAAATGATATTCCCGAGGGAAATATAAAAAGCGCGATATAACCGAACTCCACGCGGGCGAAGCCGCGGGCGGAAAGCTAGTTATCTATAAGACGGACTAATTATTTTTTGATTTTCATACCTTGGATACATCCCTATTGTGCACACACACAACAGGTGGCTTCTGCCATCCCACGCACCAAGTCCCTTTCACAGACAGGCCTGATTCCCAGCAGTGGGAACATAACCCGATTAAGTATTTAAGTTAAGCACCAAAAAGTAAACAAGCTATACTGTATCACCCGTTTTACAAAGATCAACTACCACAATCCGGTCCCAATTGACCAGATTACGAAACTAGGTATTCAGGCAACTTCGACCTTCGAACAGGTTGTAAATATAGTAATAAAATATCAAACGCCTTTACGGCTTTTACCGTTCGATGGCAATTGCTTTATCTGTATAGGTACGCACGACGAAACTTGAAAGTCTTACATCGACAAAATTTGTTGTAAAATTATAAGTTACTAGATTTCCACCAGATAATAGATAGATTTCTCTATAGAACGTTTGGTCGTCCAGGGCAGAGTGGAGGGGAACAGACCTCGTGGAAGTTCACCGATGAGGTGGACCGACCAAATCAAGGCGGCAGTGGGGGGACCTGTTAATAAATGCTCCAGACTGTCGTCCAACAGGGATAGATGGAGAGAGATCGCACGGCGTGTAACATCAGCGTCTCGGAGTCAGTCATAGTGACCACGACCGTTCTGTCAAGAGCGAAACGAAGAAGAAGAAGAAGAAGAAGAGATTTCCACCCGCAGTTTTGCCCGGGTGGAGTTTGGTTACATCGCGCTTTTTAGATTTCCCCTCGGGAACATCAAATTTTTTCGGGATAAAAGGTAGCCTATGTCCTTTCTCAGGATCAAAAGATTGTCTGTGCCAAATTTCATCAAAATGGGTTGGAAGGTTTAAGCGGGAAAGCGTAACAGACAGACAAACAGACAGATAGACAGACAGACAGAGTTACTTTCGCATTTATAATATTAGTATGGATTAGTATGGGTAAAGCAAAAGCGAATTGGCTTCAAATGAACTGCCGCAGCTAAGAGATATGACTCGAGAATGGATCGATAACCATGAAACTTGTCTAACTATTTCATTTCAAACATCGATGAGACCTCTAAATTGAGTGCACAGTTCAATACTAAATGCAGTTCGCACTTATAAGTCAAATTGCAATAATTGAGGAGTTATTAAGTCATTTGCGGAGCACAAGCCCGAGATAATAACATACATAAAACGATAAATGCAAGGTAAATGTGTTAAATCATAAGCAGTAAATAAAATTAAGGGTTTAATTGATGCCGATTTGCGATTGATGTAGTCACTAACATAAATATATGTATGTATGCTATAATCATGCAATATTATATGTCTCGTTATATAGAGATCGTAATAAAACTACGTTTTAAATGTATATCATGCACCTGTTATTATTGTGTTATGTGAATTTTTAATATTTGAGGGACACAAAGCTATGTAATGAGTCAAGTCTTAGGTCCATACTCCAGAAGGAAACTCAAGCATTGATCTCTGCTTAAGCATTACTTAAAACTAGTTTCAACCAATCAAAAGGCTTCAAACGAGACTTAAGTAGTGCTTGAGTTTTGAGTGACGTTCTGTAATACGCACCTTAGAAAGAATCGCTGTTTCGTTTTATACATGTCATGGTCTAGTTTTTCCTTATATCCCAAGATGCAAGACCCGACATATCATTAAGTATATGCTATTAATATGACCACGAGCAGTATTCCATCAATACACAATATAATTAGTTTGGCTAGAACTCAAAGTCTCCCAATTGTCCACCTCTTGGATTTTTTGTACCCTGCGTTACAAGACCTAATGCTTCTTCAGTAATGTCAGGGCTATGAATTATAAGTATTGTACACACTACAATGTCTTTTGTTTCTCTATTCCAGCACAAAATCGAGTTCTGTCCTGAGCGGTGCGGACAAGGAACCGGTGCCGGCGCCTTCACCCGCAGATTCCGGAGTCGCCGAGCTGGAGAGAGATCAGCATGACTATGGGTAAGCACTGATTTACATGCTACGTAGACAAATATCTTTATCCAGTGCGTCCTACCCGTCATGACTTACGGAGCCGAGACGTGGACACTAACGGTCAGACTAGTCCATAAGTTTAAAGTCGCTCAGCAAGCTATGGAGCGGGCTATGTTAGGCGTCTCTCTGAAGGACCGGATCAGAAATGAGGTGATCAGACAGAGGACCAGAGTCACCGACATAGCTGAGAGGATTAGCAAGCTCAAGTGGCAATGGGCTGGTCACATATGCCGCAGGACCGACAACCGTTGGGGTAAACGAGTCCTCGAGTGGAGACCGCGGTTTAGTTTCTTAATATTTGAAGCCTATTATTGCTCCACTGTACATAAAACAGACATTTTTTTTTTTTTTGTGATTAATACTTATGCTTTCTCTATAGAGAAAGCATAAGTATTAATCACCGTGCTTTGTCAATTCACACTTATAGGTATCTAGACTTCATCCTACCTACTTCATCAAAATCTAATTGAAATCTATAAACATTCCAGCACAACAGAAAGAGTCCGCAGTCATGAGGTACGCGTTCGTGCCGCCCGAGGTCTGATGATGCAGAGCTTCGGGCGCTCCCGAGACGAGCGGGATGCAGAGCTAGCGCGAGTGAGGAGAGATCGCGCCTTGTTACGTCAGCGGCTGGAGGACACTGAGTGGAGTCTTTGCCAGAGAGCCGGCGAGATCGCGCTGTTGAAGACACAGCTTAAAGATGCTCAGGTTGGTAGAAGACTTTAGGAGTTCTGTCAAAGACAGCAAGTGAATTAAGTGATTTAGAATTACGATTAACTTGATTGAGGCTGTGCTTAGTGGCTGATCTTGCTCGGCTCCTGACTGTAATATCACTCGTGTTAGGAAAAACACGAAGCCTATTATCCACCACTGGCTCTGAGGGGGCTTAGTACCTATGTCACAACCTTATTAATTCTGACAACGTCTCATACAAATTCTTTATCTGCTTTATTCTGCTGTATTTACTGGACTTTCAATTCAACAGGAGCATTCAAAAACTTATTACAAAGAATGTTTTAATTAAGGTGGTAAACGTTTTTGTCACTCAGCCATTTCAGCAATTTATTTATTATCACTCTATTAAGTTCTTCGGGTATTTTACATTCTGTACTTATATGTGAGGAAGTGAGGATATGGAAGCCCTAATAGACAAAGTTTCTATAAACATTAGCTCGCAGGACTATTCAATCTATAACTAATATGTTTTTGTGTATGATTCCAGAATGAACAAACAGCAAAGGGACACGAATACCTGACACTAAAGGCTGACTGCCGCCAACTGAGGGAAGTCCTCGACAAGAAAGAGAAAGAAATCATGAGGCTCCGAGCAGAAACGGACGAAAAAGAAAAATCCATCAATCGACTTCAAACAGAAGTTGACAGGCTCACCAACGACCTCATGGTGAGCGTCTCAGACCTCACCAAGACCAAGGAGTCCAGCAAAAATGAAATCGAAAGACTAAAAACTGAACTGAAGGAGTTGCGACAAGAACTGTCTGATATTTCTCTCAGTGGATACGAAGGCATCGAGTGCGGGAGAACCATGAGAGGTATCTACGACGTCTGCAAAACAAACGAATACCACTGGAACTCCAGTGATAGCGCCCTTGAAGATGCTGAAGTTCAAAGACTGAATGGAGAGCTCCCAGACTCTTGCCACGAACCTTGTGCTGCCACTGCCATCGTCGATAGACTCAAGTGCGAGCTCGAAGCTAAAGAAACCCAGTTCAACAGCGAAAGGAGAAAATGGTCAGAAGAAAAGGACAAAGTACTTCGGTACCAGAAACAGTTACAGCTGAACTACGTCCAAATGTTCAAGAGATCTCGTACTTTAGAAGCAGAGGTAGACGGCCTCAGGCTGGAACTAGAATTATGCAACAAGAACATGAAAAACCTGAATAAACATGGCAAGACAATCGAGCTATAAACATTACCAAATTCAATAATTTAATATTTATATTTAAATGGCTATTTTTCTAATGTAAATATAAATTAAGAGAAAGAGGGAGAGATGGCTTGTTAGATAATAATATTAACAAAGTCAGACACCAGTGACGAGGAGGAAGAGGAACAAATATGGCAGATCGTGGTTTGAGGAAAGTAAACTGTGACGAAATCTTGCCTTATAGTTGACAATATGATACTGTAGTTGAGTTTATCAAAGTTATGTTAGATTATTGCCGTCATAATACTCAACTAGCAGAATTAGGAAAGGGACGCGTGTGTGAACCAAGTGTTTTCAAACGTACAGAAACGCACATCAAGCTACTACAATCTGTCAGATTTCTTTATTAGATTTTCAACTTTATTGCTAAAGCTTAAAGGCTCAAAGTTGATTGCAAATTTTTGACAGTTTCGAGTAGCTTGACCTGCTGACGTCCGTACCTACGCAAACTCGGATACTGCAGACTGCACTCTAATTGCGTAAAACACAAAACTATGTAGTGACAATTCATAGTATAGTAGCTTGGAAATATAGGTACGCTCAGCGACAGAAAAGCCATTATCCCAATAGTGTGTTAGTGTGTAATCACCCCGCTGGTTGGAAGTAACGAAGAACTGTTGAAGATCTATTTAATGGCTTTAGGGATAACCTATATTGTTTTTGAAAGTATCCCTCCTCCCGTTTCGTGGGACTTGGTCGTAATTCAGCACACTAAGTAAGAATAACAATCTCCGCAGTTCAAAATATTTGCCAACCAAATAAGTTTATCTTCGAATACAGTTGGCAACACAAATCACAAAAATAATATGTATAATCTGAAGTCACTAAAATTCAAATGGTCACTAAAATGATAATGTAATTTCTGCAAACACTGAACAGATGGCGCTAGTTTTATTATTTAATTTCTGTAAACAGTCAACAGATGGCGCCAGTGTTATCTAAAATTGTCACTTCTTCGTAATAACCGCATCATCGTAAGACGTAATCTTTCCATACGTGCGTCATCGACAAAATAGCTTAAATGGTATTGTATACAATTGGTTCACACTCCCACGTCCATTGTACATTGTATTAGAGTTATGTTGATCGTACTTTTGTAACGTAGCCCGTTAAGTTATTATAATAAACTTCTTTAAAATATTATGCTTTTTGTTTTTATAATAAACAGTGATAGAATCAAACAGGTTTTTGTAGGAAACATCTTCAAGAACCTCAATTACTTGTCCATCTGCTCTTGACTTCGTTAGATAATTATAGAAAAAAGAGACTAGGCCTATGATGGCACGAGCGTGCCCAGGAGAAACCTGTTCACTCTTGGGTTACATGTAGAAGGGAATCCGGACGCTGTATGAGAATTCAACACTTTCTCGGGGACAATGCAACTTCTTAATGGCTTATGTTTAACTTACCACCAGATATAGTAACAAATAGCAGACAAAAATAGTAAATGATCACCAAAATGAAACTCGCATTTTAATGTAAAATTATAACCAAAGTTTTAACACTTTGTTATCCTACTTAGGTAAAATGACTCCAAGTAAATCATGAGTAACCCCAAAATAGTAAATGATCACCAAAATTATACCAGCGTTTTAATATAAAATTATAACCAAAGTTTTTAAATTCTGCTATCCAATAAATCATTGTTATCCCAAAAGTAGTAAATGATCACCAAAATTATACTAGCGTTTTAATTGGCGCTTCGCCGGCCGCTGCCGCGGCACGCTCGCTACGCTCGCTCGGCTGGCGCGCTGTTTTGGTCACACTCACAGTTCCTACCAGTCAACCTATGGGTGGACAAACGATGACTGACGTGTCATTTTATGTTTCGTTTTCTGATTTTATGGCAATCACAGTGATTTATTTAGGCAAAAATAATACATTAATTTGGTCGTCAAGATTTGGTGATCATTTACTAAATTTGGTGGTCGAAATCAATTTAAAGTGGAGTCGTGACTAAAATAGCTGGTACTATTGTATTTTTAGACTTTATTTTTCTGGTGTTAAGTAGATATTTTTGGTTACACAACTAAGGGTATCAAAGCATTTTATGGTGGTAATTATATTTATCCCCCTTCTTAATTGGCACCTTGGGCTTGGACACACTGACACACAATACAAAACAGTTTTTGGTGAAAGCATTTTTAAGCTGTTATTACAGCTCAAAAATTTTAATATTTTATTTCGAAAGGAATACGGCAAATGCAATAAATCTAATTATTTATTCGAACTGTTTTTATAAGCCCCGCACGATGATATTGCGATGGAACCTTGTCACAATAACAGCGTTGTGACGTCATCTGTCACACAAAAGGACAGCTAGCAAAAGAATGTTAAATGCAAAATTAATATTAGGGTTAAGGGTTTATTTGTATTTTATAATTTTATTACACTCTTTATAAAGAGTGTATGTATAAATTAATATTAGCGTTAATATTAATTTTGCATTTAACATTCTTTCGTAGGTATACCTACTCATCCATATTCTGACAAATAAACTTTCATTATTAAAAATTTCAAGGAAATAATTTTTGTAGACTTAAGAAAAATATACTTATTCGTATATCTTTCTTACATGTATACTATTTTTTTCTAACTACATTTCTGTTAATTTGCGAGCGGGAATTGAACCAGAGTCCACTGTGTAGCAGTCATGTTTTAATTACTACCTACATCTATCAGCTTATAAATAAAACCACGATAATATGTAAAAAAATGTATATAGTCTTCCGAATCAGAACTGCTTTCTGTGTCTGTCGTTTCCGATTCACTGTCGTCGCCGTATTTATGACAAATAACCCGTCAGTTATTCGATCTTTATTCCAATATTCCTCTTCATGCCGTTTAACATGATTGACTTCCTTTCGCCAGTCATCTGGAGTTATTGACGCCAACGCCTCCAACGTCAGAGCTTCAATGCGACTTTCCAACTGCTCCACATTCTTTTCTGACACCCTCATCTTTACCAGGTTCCAGATGTACTCAATGGGGTTGAGGTCGCAGTTGTAAGGTGGTAATCTAACGACTTCATGGCCATTGCCAGCTAATAAATTATCAATTTTATAATTTTTCGGCGGTCTGTGCCGTTTAATTAATAAATACAGTTCAGGTTTTGTACTGTCGTTGGGAAAGTCGATGTTGTGAGCTTGTAGCCACTCAACAATCAACTGTTTTTTATGGTTCATACTTGGTGGCCTATTCTCATCCCTACTGTGATAAGGGGCGTTGTCCATCACAATTTTGGAGTTGCGTGGTATGTTGGGTACTAATTTTTCTGTAAGCCACTTGGTGAAATTCTCAGCATTCATTTGATCATAGTAATCCCCCGTTTTGGTGTCTGCTTTAAACATTAAAAGGGCATTGTCAACAAAAACGCTTTAACTTCCCGCGGCCGGGGCTGTCGTTCCGTCTCACTCCATCGGTTGCTGTTTGCCAACATTTTTCTACCGTGTAGTGTGCGTGTATCCACGTTTCGTCGAGATAAATAACGGGTCTTTTGTTATTACCAAGCGAGTCATTTTCTTTCATACGTCGTAAATATTTAGCCCTCCACGCTTGAATTTGGGGTCTTTGAATTAGGGCCAGTCTTTTTGGTAGCATCGTTTAAATTGGTAGCCTAAATCACATTTAATTATTTATCTTAATGTAGTTTCACTACCAGTATAATTAAGGTCTACTTTTGAAGCCGCCAAGATTTTGCGCATTGTGGGCATTTCTCTCCTCACCGTATACATTGAATCTATAATATTTCTTAAAGCTGTTAAGGAAAACCCGTCGAAATATTTCTTCTTTGGTCTTTTTCCTTTAGTAGGAGTTTTCATTTTGCTGCCACTGGCTGTTGCTGACTCATGCTCTCGTCTCAATTTCGTCACAGTATTTTTTGCAAAGCCTGTGGCACATGCCACACACTCCGTGACTTTGATAGAATTTTGCAAAATATTTTTAATAACTGTAAGCAGTTGCTTCGGTATTAAAATGTCCGAAGCACTTTTTATAGCACGGTTTATACTTTCAAGAACTAACTTATAATCCTCTTTCTCTTCAACAAAATAATTGTCCACTTTAATTATAATTTCGCGAGCACGACTATTAATTAATTTCTTACTCATTTTAACGAGTAACAGCTAACAAAACTAAACAACAAAACTCAAGAACAACAATAAAACAGGATAACAAAAACAAAAAGCTAACAAAAATATTCGATGTGCGTAAGTGGGTAAGCGCGGACTGAACTTGCGAACGGTACCGACGCACAGTGTGAGATTTCGGCAATCTAGGGGAATTTTATTAGATTTTCCAACTGTGTGATTTTTTTCACTAACCCTGGTATTCAAGCAGCTAAATATCCCAGTCGAAAGGAAACGTGGCTTACTTGCACTTTAGTCAACCGCAGTACAGGTATAATGGATCTTAAAACTTGTATAGGCAAGCACGCGCTCGGATCCCCGCGAGAGCCGTCCAGCTTAGGGCATGTTTATACGATTGCTGTGTCGCTGTGTCTCGGCTAAGTGGTCAGTGCTGTTTTTCTACAATATTGCCCATATCTACAGGTAAGATCCCGCATTTTATTTTAAATATTTGCTAAATAATTACATAGAAAACATTTGTTTAAAAAAATGGTGTTTTCTTTATTGATAAAAAGTAGGTTTTGGTTTTTATGAAGAGTTTTAATTATGTGTTCCAAAGTGTTCCACCCTAAAACTTGATTCTACCTTCTTCTTCCTTCTTCCTCAGCCTATAGATGTCCACTGCTGGACAAAGGCCTCCCCCAAGGCTTTCCACGATGACCGGTCTTGTGCTGCCCGCATCCATCGGCTTCCCGCGACCTTCACCAGGTCATCGGTCCACCTTGTTGGGGGTCTCCCTACGCTGCGTCTTCCAGTACGTGGCCGCCACTCCAGAACCTTGCTGCCCCATCGGCCATCGGTTCTACGAGCAATGTGCCCTGCCCACTGCCACTTGAGTTTAGCGACTCGCAGAGCTATGTCTGTGACTTTGGTTCTTCTGCGGATCTCCTCATTTCTGATTCGATCACGCAGAGAAACTCCTAGCATAGCTCTTTCCATTGCCCTTTGTGTGACTCTGAGCCTTCGTATGAGGCCCATTGTGAGCGACCACGTTTCAGTTCCGTAAGTCATCACTGGCAACACACACTGGTCAAAGACTTTCGTCTTGAGACACTGTGGTATCTTGGACGACGAGAAGATGTAGCGTAGCTTCCCGAACGCTGCCCAACCGAGCTGGATTCGCCGAGACACCTCTTTCTCGAAGTTGGACCTACCTAGTTGGACTTTCTGTCCCAGGTATATATACTCGTCAACAACTTCGAGTGCAGAGCAACCAACTACAATTGGAGTGGGTGCGACATGAGAGTTCGACATGATCTTCGTCTTATCCATGTTCATTTTTAGACCCACTTGTTGGGAAGCTCTGCTGAGGTCATTGAGCATTTTGCCCAAGTCTTCCAGGGTCTCAGCCATGACCACGATATCATCTGCGAAACGGAGATTAGTGATGTACTCGCCGTTGATGTTGATGCCAAGTCCTTTCCAGTCCAGGAGCTTGAAGACATCTTCCAACGCAGCAGTGAACAATTTAGGAGATATGACATCTCCTTGTCTCACTCCACGCTGCAGTTGGATCGGTTTCGAGTCCTGATCCTGGAGACGGACTGACATGGTGGCGTTTTTGTACAAACACTTTATCACCTCAATGTATCGATGGTCAATTTGGCACCGCTGGAGAGACTGTAGCACCGCCCAAGTCTCAATCGAATCGAAGGCCTTCTCATAGTCCACAAACGCCAAGCATAGTGGTTTGTTATACTCCTCGGACTTCTGTATAACTTGCCGCAGCGTATGAATGTGGTCTATGGTGCTAAAGCCTTTTCGGAAGCCTGCTTGTTCGGGAGGCTGGAAGTCGTCAAACCTGCGAGCGAGACGATTCGTGATGACCCTAGAAAACAGCTTGTAGACATGGCTCAGGAGGGATATCGGTCTGTAGTTTTTCAGGAGGGTATTGTCACCTTTTTTGAAAAACAAAACCACCACGCTCCTGTGCCACGCCTTAGGCGTTTCGCCTTTAAGAATGACGGAATTAAATAGCTTCTGAAGCGCTTTAAGAACCGGTTTGCCACCCACTTTCAGAAGCTCAGCCGTAATTCCATCATCTCCAGCCGCCTTATCGTTCTTGAGCTGTTTCAGGGCCATACCAATCTCGTACAGGCTGACGTCCGGGATATCGTCGGTGTAGTGTCGGGTTAGTCTGGCTCTAGGATCATTAGCCAGGCTTACAACAGGTGCGTGTGTTGATGTGTATAACTCTCCGTAGAATTTCTCGATCTCACCCAAAAGCTCGGGCTTGGAAGTGACGATCCTACCATCCCCAGTCTTCAGCTTCGCAAGTAGACTCTGTCCAACAGACAATTCTCGTGCGAACACTTTGGAGCCTTTGTTCCGCTCGATAGCCTCTTTAATACAATTTGTATTAAATTGGCGTATATCGCGAGTCAGAGACTTTGAGATCTGTCTGTTAAGGCATCTGATGCGCGAAGCGTCATCAGGGGATTTTAAGATCACCTCCCGTCTTTCTTCCATTAGCCGGCGGTTGGGACCGGAGATCTTCTTCTGTCCTTTTGAACGGAGGGTTTTGTAGAACTTAGACCCTTCCGTTTGGAGAGTTTCCACAAACCTGTTGTTGTAGTCGTCCACATCTACGCATTCACCGAGGCATTCGAAGCGGTTTTGTAGTTCGATCTGAAAGCTCTCGGGGTTTTGGAGTTGTGTTGACGCTGGACGGAGCGTAGACTTCATAAGTCGAGAGCGTTCGAGCCTAATGTTGAGGTTCAAGATGCCTCTAACAATACGGTGATCACTCCCGGTTTTTACCGCATGGATCACGGAGACATCGTTGAACACTTGCCTTCTCGTTGACATTATGAAGTCTATCTCGTTTTTGGTCTGACCATCGGGGCTGAGCCAGGTCCACTTGCGGTGCAATGGTTTCCTGAAAAAAGAATTCATCGCAAAGAGTCCTTCCCTTTCCATGAAATCCATTAGCATCTGACCTCTGGGATTCCGATTTCCAACTCCAAATTGCCCCACTTTCGTCTCGTCCGCCTCTCGCATGCCCAGTTTTGCGTTAAAGTCCCCCATGACAACGGTGTAGTGGGTTTTGGAGGAATGTATGGCTCTACTGACGTCCTCATACATGGCCTCCACCTCATCGTCAGAGTGTTTAGACGTCGGGGCGTAGACCTGTATAACCTTTAACGAATATCGTTTTGTTATTTTCAGTACAAGGTACGCCACCCGAGTCGAAAGGCTCCCGACTTTAACCACGTTGTTCACGAGGGACTACCTGTAGCTTATTTATTGTACTAGCCAAAATATTTAAAAAAACTTGCGCATGTTTGCGCGATTACGTTAAATCGTATTTTTTCAGAAAATGGCACACATGTTTACATGGCGAGCATTATTCGATGTGTGGGCCTAACCTCATTCAAACAAGTTGGAGGTTGTTTCAAACTTCATAATGGAACAAACAGGAGTCAGACAGATGTCTTCTAATACAAAGGCCAAAATACGGAAATGTGTGCATAGCATACAGGCTAAATGGCACAAAGATAATCGCCACCGAACGAGATTTTTAACTGACAACGCAGCGTGGTTGGACGAGCAGGTCTCGTTCGACTTTGCGCCCGATCCTTCGGTAAAACAAAATACAAGCGGTAGACCTAAAAAGCCGTTTGAAGAGTTCTCTTCGAAAGTCCAGACTAGAAAAATCAAAGGGCTTGTCGAATCAACAAACCCTGAAGAGCTGTTGAGCTTCAATTACGCAACGCAGGAAAACGCGACTCGGCTGCGATCGTAAAGGAACTTTGTGTTTCTTCTCCTACAAGGGGCACCAAAATAAAGAAAGCTCGAAATGCGTCACTCGATAAAGCGTCAAAATTATCAGCAGACGAAGCGTTAGCTATGATAGTTGATGCAAGTCTTTCGACGAACCAATACAATATTATAAAATTGTCTGTAAGTCCACAAGATCCTGTTTCACGGAAAAGAAATCATAGACGCAAACATTTTACCTATAGGCCAGTTATCAGAGCAGGCCCAAGAGGTCAGAAATAAGGACAACCGAAAATATAAGGAACTGTTTACCAGAAAATTATCCAGGATTCTTACCAACACTGACCTTGTTCATCGATTGTTAATTACATCTGACCCTTATGTCACTAGTCTTCGTGCTAGTCCCAGAACTAAACATTCAAAGATATTGCCAGAAGTTTTAGAAATGTTAATGAAGCCTGTTGTAAAATCTGTTCACTCTAATAGCAACAGCAATATTGAGACAGATGAATAATACGTTTTTCTTTTCTTTCTTGTCACTGGTTTTTATTTTTTGAAACCAAAAAACGTTTGGTTAATTATTTAAAAAATTTCTGTGAGTTTAGCGGGCTAAATTAGAAGCCATGAGAATAAATGTCTTTTTATATTTGACGGCAACACTTAAGTAAAAGTATGTACGTACTAAAAACAATGTTTTTTTGAACAATAAACAACATGCAAAACGTTTAAAACCTCTTATTGTTTATTTAAACGTTTATCCTGATTAAAATATCAATTAGAATCGGCTAAATGCCATTTTATTTTCTTCAGTGAATAAAGTTCCCCTAGATTGCCGAAATCTCACACTGTGCGACGATGCGAGTTCGACTACGTCACCAAGATGGCCGCCAATCGCAATATCATCGTGCGGGGCTTGTAATGTGAATTTTCACGTTCCGAATATTAAACGCTACTGGCAACGCCATCTATCGGCCTTTTTTGAACAACATTTTACCTTAGTATTTTCTAGAAGTATTATCATTCGCGATGCGTCAACATGAAGTTATTTCGTGTAGGAAATACTTCGTGTACCTATTAACTGGCATTTATTTCATTTTTATAGGTTGAAAGCGAGACGCTGGTTGAAATGAAATGACACTTTGTTACCACAGTAAGTACATGTTTATATGTTTTAAAATAAGTACGTAATAAAGTACCTATATATCATACTATAGTAACAGAAATATACCTATATATTTTTTTTTATATATTATAAAGTAGCGCTTGACCGCAATCCCGCCTGATGGTAAGCAGTGACGCAATCGTTGATGGTAAAGCGCACTATTAAACTGTTGACAGTTTTTGTTTTTTTTTATTTAGTGGTTATTTTTAAAGGGATATTGCGCCACAGCATAATGTTCGTCACCTAAAACCATGTTGTTACTTAATTTTGTGTCTGATTATGGCTGAATTTATGTCAAAAAAAAATCGCAACAAAATTATTATTTTTTTTTATTCTTTTTTCTTGCTTTGAAGCAATGCATACAAATATTTGAAGGCGCGAAGCCCCTTCTATGCTGCCTCTGGCCAAAGCTATTGTCACAGGATAGGATGGGCGAAAACTAGTCTACAATAAAAACACAAAAACGTGCCACGTGTTTATTGCAGACACACTTGCATACATTGGAGCAGAACTATTCAATTATTCTTTAAAAAATGAGATCAGTGAACACATGGAAAATACCGTAATACCTAAAGATGTTTAAGGAACATTGTTATTTTAAAACTTGGGCTTAAAGTTAATACCCAAGTTCCTTCCTCTAAAGTTAAAACCTTCGTCTTGCTTGTCAACGTTGTTTCGAGATGATTTTGCTGGTTCCACCTGAAAATAATTTTAGTAAGTCACTTCATCATCAACCTTTTTTTTGTTCCACTGCTGGGCACAAGCTTCCTCTCATACAGAGAAGGATTGAGCCTAATCACCACGCTTGCTCAATGCGGGTTGGATTATCTTAGTAAGTCACTTATTTTTTAGGTATTCAATAAAGACCTTTCTGATTATAAACACAGAAAGATGACGCTAGTGAGCGTACGAACTCTAATAACTGTTTTTTTTTATCATATCTAGAAGTTGACCACGATCCCGCCTGATGGTGCAGTGATGCAATCGTTGACGGTAAAGCGCACTAGTTTATTAAGAGTTTATTCAACCAATGCAGCCGACACGAATGTATAAGTACAAAAATGAACCTTATTACTACCACACCTGAGTAATATGACCAGCATCTCCAACAACAGGCCTCTTTCTCCACTTGTACCACCAGTACTCCACACCAAGAGTGACGCAGGCCAGTCCGATGCCCATGAAGATCACGATGAACACCCCTCCAATGTTCTGGATGGAGATCCCGTCAGATTGGTCGTCCTGTTTCTCGCATTTCATTGAATCTGGGTTGTTATTCCACCAGATTTCTTTGAGCTTCTCTAGCTTGCGTTTGTTTAGGAGTTGCAGGATTCTGTAACGTAAATGATTTTTAAAAATTAAATTCAGTGGTTTTTGGGCAGTCTCTGTTTAAAAGAAAAGCTTGATATGTAATTGAATTATCAAGCCCTTTTCCTGTTTAGAGAGAAGAAGATAAGAGAAGGGCTTGATAGTTAATTTAGTTAGAGAACTATTTCATTAAGAAAAGGATAGGAGTTAACATATTAATTTAGTCCTGTCAAATTAAGATACACCATAGACATTTTTTTTTGGTTCAATTCTTTCCGTTCTTCTGAACGGAAAAGGCAAAGGCATAGTAGTAGGCATATACAGCCTAGTCTTCAGTAAATATATTCTTGAGTAAACTTCTATCCTAACTTATCCTAATTAATCCTAACTTATCCTAGCTTATCCTAAACTTATCCTAACTAATCTAACTCCGTTTCCCGCGTTTGGACGATAAGGAGCGGTTTAGCCTAAAGACATGATGCGGCCACTATGCTACAATATTTCACTGTTCTTTTTGAATTATTCACTGAATGCACTTTTTACTACATAAATCACGCGTTTTTATTTAGTAAACGACACTATAAATAATTTTAGAAGTCCAATGAAAAATGAGCGTGACACTCATCTTGACATTCCCGCCAAACCCCACACCATAGACAGTTTAGACGTGATTAAAAACATGGCGTCCTGGCGAGCCATGGCGAATGAATAATTATGAATATTTGCACTAACCCGTAACGACTGCCATTAGATGTTATATGGCAGTCGTTACGGGTTGTTGGAGCCCTCAAAAATCCAACAATTGATCTAACTGCAATGCTTCGATATCGTCTTCGGGTTGTGGAGGTCAGACGGCAGTTGACAAAATTAGCAGTTAGACACCAGACTCCAAAGCTGAAAAGCTTCGGATGCGACTGGGATTAACGCTGAGATGATGATGATGAAGATTATTAGTAGGATTTGTCTTGATATGTACAGAGGACAGCACATCAAGCTACTAGAATCTGTTAGATTTCCTTATTATGTTTTCAACTTTATCTGTAAAGCATTAAGGCCCAAGGTTGATTGGCAATATTTGACAGTTTTGGGTAGCGTAGCCTGCTGTCGTCCGTTCGTAATTATGTTGCCATTGGAGCCTTGGAATCTGGGGTCCGCTTTACAGATCCTACTAATATTATGAATGCAAAAGTTGAACAAACGAAAAATAATTTTACTTTTGCCATGGCTCTAGAAGACGGTGTCTCGAGGTTTCTGTTTAACTCGCCACCGACTTCTAGAGCCACGACAAAAGGAAAAATAAGTCGGTTTTGTTTTAGTTTTTAACCGACTTCAAAAAGGAGGAGGTTACTCAATTCGACCGTATATATGTTTTTTTTGTTATGTTTGTTCGCGCATAACTTCGTCGTTTATGAACCGATTTTGATAATTCTGTTGGAAAGAAGACGTTCCCAAGGTGGTCCGGATATCAGGGTTTGATGGTGGAAGACCAGAGAAAACAAGGGAAACTTTCAAAAATTGCAGGGGCGACTAGTGTATTTCTTAGCATTTTCATTAAGTATTTTAAAGCACTACAATTTAATAAAGGTCTGGAGTAGATGTGATGATGGAGCCGGGAGACAGTCGAAAGAACTCCTCAACAATTCACAGCAGCTACCTTGCGTTTGTGCTTGAATAATTTGTATTGACAAGAAGAACCTTACACCTAGATGTGTGGTGACTGTCATTAGGGTGCTGATGATGATGGCAAAGGTCAGTTCAGGAAACTCCTAAACCATTTACAGTAGCTACCTTGTATTTGGACTCAATTCATTTATATTGATGAGATCTTTGCACCCATTGGGTTAAAATAATGGTCTACAGTAAATTTGATGATGAAGACCATAGGCAGTTGAGGGAATACAAAGGTAAAAATTAAAGTAAACAAAATTACGTCGTTTCCCAACTATATTTGCGTCAGCTTCCAGTCTGACCGGATGCAACTGAATACATAGTACTTTTAACAACTAAAAAGAGTAAAATAAAAACTTTTTTACAAAAAAAAACAACCGACTTCCAAAAACCACTACAAAGGAAAAATAACTAATTTCTGAAGTCGGTGTCAAAAATAAATATTCAAAACCAAAGACACCGATTTCCGAAATTAGTTATTTTTCCCTTTGTATTGGTTTTTGGAAGTCGGTGGTTTTTTTGTAAACAAGTTTTTTTTTTCCTAATTACCTTTAGCAATGATTGAGTGGTTTGTGTGTATATGAGTGTCTCATTTCTATTATGAGTGAGTGATAATGGAATTAAAATCTTTTATTTTTTTTTTTAATTAAAAGAAGTGGTTTATGTTCCAAAATTAAAACCTATACGATATTTCCCGGTCATAGAATAAAGAGGGGAAGTAGGTTATCTCCGACCCAATGCGCGATTTAATTGCCTACTGTCTTAGGGTTGACGACTGTCCGCGCTTCGTCGGTTACGGTTGTCGCCCAAACCGCTAACAAATATTTATAGACTAAGAACTTATGTTTAAATTATTTTCTTAGTATTTAGTTTACTTACATATACTACTTAGTCAGTCTTATTAGTAATTTTTATTTTCAGTTTTGTACACATAAAGAACCATATAATACAAACATAATATCTATTGAATCACACATTTAATACAAAATTACAAATTAGCTACAGAAATATACCTACTTTCTTCGGTTTCGACTATTACGAAACGCGTTGTTATTAAACTTTAATGTGTAATAAATCCGTGTCCTTGTAAATAACTTTTAGAAATATAATTGAAAAATATAAATCTTTTATTTGTTCATAAATATGACATACCAACTTTGCAGTTTATGTGATCATTTTTAAATGCTTTTGGGAACATCTGCTCCATCCTCTTAATAATATTTTCTACAAAGTCGTCAGGTGGAACCACTAATAAAATTTGGTTTCTAGAATAATTTTTGTAGTGAAGATACCTAGATTCTGCACTTAAATTGCAAACTTGCTGATTAGCATTTAAATACGATTTAAGTTGTTCGCAATCCTCGTGACGATCCATGCATTTTTTTAACAAGAACACGTGACGCGCGAACCTCGTCCGGTGCTAGCCGCGACTAGCGCACTGATAGCGCACTGATAGCACTCTAATATTGTGACTGTTTAGGTGTGCGTGCGGCGACCCATAGATACTAAGGCGCAAACATACAAGCCGCGCGCGGTCCGTTTGTATGAAGATAGCCTACTCTGGCCCTCTTTATACTATGTCCCGGTCAAGGAAAATATCCGATTTTCCTTACATACAGTTCCTAACAGTAAATTTGTAGTTACAAATGTACTTTGCATGGAACCCTGGATATTATGCTAGTCCGAACCGTAGTTGTTTGATTTTTTATTTCTTGACATGCATGAAATCTCCAAAATAATTAGACAGTTAGCTACCGAAACAGTGAGTACAACAAACTATAAAAATTAGGCACACAATCGTATATATCTACTATTATATTTTCATAAGTCAACCATCCAGTCAATTATTAAAACAAGGTGCAAGGTCCTTAGTTTAATATTATATCAATGGTGTTTAGACGATACATTTCGCAAATACTTATGACTTATGAGTCTTATGACAATAATTACGATGTGGTCAAGCTGCATTATAAATTTATACAGGGAATCGACAAAATAATAAATTATCTTTATTTTAGTTTTTTTTTTTTTTTTTTTTTGTAGTGTGGCACTAGTTATGACTTTGTGCCAATGTCAAGTAAAATAAAAATCTTCAAAAGTTCTTCTTTCTTTCTCTTATGGCTTCGCACGGTTTGTGCATTTAGCCAATGTCACGTAATGAATTATTCATGTCGAAAAAGACGGCCGCGCGGACCGAACACGGAGGATGATTTGGTTCAAAGCCATGATGTGGCCACTATGCTACAATATTTCACTGTTCTTTATGAATTATTCACTGAATGCACTTTTTACTACATAAATCACTCGTTTTTATTTAGTAAACGACACTATAAATAATTTAAAAGTCCAATGAAAAATGAGCGTGGCACTCATCTTAGCTTCCCGCCAAAACTCTTTATTTTAGTTTAGACAAACGTCCATAACAAAGAGTTTATGGTAAGGTCTATGGCATAGACTATAGAGCAACACAGACCACCGGCGGACCGGTGGTGCTCTATGGTCCATACACATAAGCATGGAAAATCTTTAGTAGGGATGTTAATAATACACACAAAACAAGAATACAAAAGGTGTTAGTCATTTATTAGTCAAGATAACAAGTTTTGCAATAAATAAATGTCAACGGTCACCTTTAGCTACAATAGGCTATTTGACAGTATGTTTTTTTTTGTGATTATTTGCTTTAAATGCATAAAATGAGGGTTCTTTATGTCATTTACATGAGTTTTAATAAAAATAATAACAATTAATATATCCAAAAACACAAAAATATGTTTGACTTTTTGTATCTCGCGCCACATATTGTGAAATGATCTGGATTCGCTAATGTCACGATGACGTCATACGCGCGTCAGCACTTGTGGTTGTTCTGTGTTCTCGGGTGTTTTATCGATGTATTTGTACAAGCTGGTACAGCACACCACTTGTAAACCATTTTATTAGATAAACAACAACAAATAACAGATAAATACAAACACCACTGCGGAACCAAAAATCGTTTATAAAAGCTTGTGACGTCACTTACTAGGCACACCGCCATATTGTTGAATAAAGCGTTTCGGCGCCTTATTTGAATTTTGAATTTTTATTTGCATGTTTCTTACTAAATACGTATTTAAAATAAAAAAAATACTTTCGGTGAACTTCTTAACCGCAACCAAGTAATTCAAGATAGAAATTATAAATCTGTCAAATAGCCTATTGTGTAGTGTAGGACATTGGTGCTGTTTCCCTGATTCACAAACCAAATTTAATTTTAGTCCATCTTATTCTTTCTATTTCACAAAGAAGATAAATATTAGTTTAGTCCTGTCAAATTAGTCAGTGCCTGACGTAAACATAAGTATATAGACGCCATGTTTTTAATCACGTTTAAACTGTCTATGGAATATCATTTTAAATATGGAGGACGGGTCTGCGCAGTTGTGTTGCGCTGTGTGGCGGGTTCGATGCGCCAAATGTTGTTGTGTCGGGAGTTTGGTCGTGGAAAGTCTCCAAATCAATCTCCCTCTAGCGCAGCATCGTTTGGTCGTGTTGGTCTTGGGTTTAACATTGCATCACCTCGCTCAACTGCCGTCATCCTTCCTATATTATTCCTTAGTTTTTTTAAGTGAATAGGCTTAATAAACTAGTGCGCTTTACCATCAACGATTGCATCACTGCTTAACATCAGGCGGATTACAATCATGAATCAAGCACTAGTTTAAAATTATTTAAAAAAAAAAAAAACATATGTTTATAGACGTCATGTTTTTAATCACTTCTAAACTGTCTATGGAATATCATTTTAAATATATTATGTATATTATTTCTCAAGGACTTTTTATTTGTCGGTACGTCATAACTTCCTCCATACTTTATCAATATACATAAATGGGGCATCATTTTAAAGCTATTCTGACCGCTCGCGCTACCCCGAAACAATACACAAATTACTCACACTACAGTGTTTTTCGATTTTTTCTTATTGAAAAGCGGTTTATGGGTTTATGTTTTGCAATTTTCTTATTGCAATAGAAGGAAAAACCAGCTAGTTGAACAAAATACCGAGAAAAGATAATGTGGATTTTAACAACGAACGCCTTTGTGTAAAATATTTTAAGTTTTTGTATATTTGTACCTACATAAATGTTAGGTTACCTTCAAAATACCTTGTTACACGCCATCTGGTGGTGTTTTAAGAAATATTTAGAAACAAAACCTATAGTGGCATACATATTAATTACATGTACCGAAAGGCATATCCATATTTTTCTTTCATCAAATCAAGTTTAGGTATTTAAGCACCGGAATACCCCATCTTTAATTATGATATTTCTATAGTCCCTTTATGATTTAAAGCATCTTGAATTTCCTTTCGATCTCTGGACGAAACTAAGCAAGACTTTGCAAAACTGGGGACCTACTAGTGTATGCCAGTATGCCACTCACTAACGCCGTACGGCATTTCCCCTAGCTTGCTTTGGCTGGGTAAAAGACTTTCTGACTGAACGGCCCCTTCGAGTTGTTGTCGATGGATGCTCATCGGAGCCCATGTTGCGTAATATGCCGGTGTTCCTTTTTTTTTTTATCTATATTATAAACTAGCGCTTGACCGGACGACTCGTAGTACGGCAATTATCCACCCTTATGTTGTTGACATCACTGCGATCCGGACAAAGCGATTCACCTCGTCTTTTATACCGCTTACATCGAGGGCTAGACCAATTTGCCAGTGACAGTGTTTCCGTCTGACTACAATTTAAGTGTCTTGAAGCCTAGTGTGAATAAGCTCTTAATATACATACTAGCGCGCTTTACCATCAACGATTGCATCACTACTTACCATCAGGCGGGACTGCGGCCAAGCACTAGTTTATAATTGCAAAAAAGAAACTTCTTAAATATCACGGCGATTTCTACTCAAAATATACAAAAGGACATAACAAAAACGTAAAGTTCGTAAGTACATTATAATGACGTGTCCAGTCTGCTAAAAAAAACTGCTAAAAATATCCTCTAGTTGAGTCACTCCGAATAAATAGTCAAAGTTTGGCAAAACCCACAGTGGTACGGACGACAGCAGGTCAAGCTACCCTAAACTCTCAAATATTCCCAATCAACCTTGAGCCTTAATGCTTTACAGATAAAGTTGAAAAGCTAATAAAGAAATCTGACAGATTGTTGTAGCTTGATGTGCATCAGCAATGTGATTCCGTGACCATCTCACTGTGGAAACCACAGAACAGATGAATGTATTTGTCTATTCCGTGGTGGAAACTTCCGTGAAGTGACCGTGGAATGAGTTGTCATTCCAGCTAGTGCTAAGAGATTGACAGTATTGACAGATCACTATAAGCCCACTTTGCATTACTTTTTACGGTGACATGTTTATACCTTTTCTTTTTTTGGTTACGGGGTGGAAAATCCTCATGGATGTCCGCCGCCCTGGGGTGTGCGACGGAGTCTGTCAGACTTTTAGTGACTAAAAACCACCCCGGTGTGTATCCTCTCACGTGCGCGCGGGACACAGTATCCATCGGCTGTATGTACTATTTTCTTTTTTTTTTTTTGGAAGGAATCACTTTTTCCTGATTTATATATTTATATATAGTAAGTGTTTTCATAAATTGTCATCTCCACGTTGCAGTGGCGAAGAGTCCATACAAGCCGATTCCCACCGGGTTACCTTTCAAAAATCAGTTCCATATTCATACAAAAGTATTTACATTCTATTTCATTAACAAAGTATTATTAATCAAATGCCTGCGCGATTTACAATAGCAATAGTAATTCTTAGCAATACCCTAAGTATCACATTTCATTTTATAGTCGTAAATTAATCAGCGCTTCAATTTTTCGTACATTACATTGAAGGCAACTCGACGAATTACAGCCTACCTCGGTCAAACGTTTTACTATGAGGCGAAAAGAGACAGAGCGTGTCAGACCATCTCTTTCTAATGCTCGCTAACCGTCCGTAAAACTTGAGAAAAGATAGGCTAATGCCAACCGGCTTGCAGTTCTCTCCTCTCCTCTATTAGAAGGAGACAAAGAAACCACGCCACTACAGAAAGGAAACACGACAAAATTAAAAAGAATTAGCGTTATAATGAAATCCTTCGCAAGTCATATTCTTTTTATTTTGGCATATTTTCGTGTTCCATTTCGTTTGGTTGAAAATAAATTATTGTTAGTATGTGACATGTGTTCGTTTTTCATGTTTTTCGTTTTTCGTTTGTTATATTTTAATATTTGTGTTATTTAAACTGTGACTGATTCTGTAAGGTAATTTAATCGCAGATTTGGTTAAATACTGTGGATTTTGTTTGTTATTATGGCTTTAATTCATATAGAGTGCTGCTCAACAGACTACCTGCTGAATGAACTTAAAGTCTTACGTCAGCGTCGTTAAATAAATTGGACACCTATGAGCTTTTTTTACAGCTCCAGAATACGTCTTTAAAAGACGCATTTTCTCAAGTTTCGACTCTTTGCAGTTTAATTCTGACCCTCCCCATTTCAGTAGCTTCAGCTGAGCGGTCATTTTCTGCTTTAAAACGCATTCACACGTATGTGCGAAACTGCCAAAAAGAGCAGAGATTGTCCGATTTGGCTATCATGTCAATTGAAAAAAATTTGCTTAATAAAATGAAAAGTAATCCGAATTTTTATAACAACATTTTAGCTCATTTTGTTAAAAAAAACAGACGCATTGCATTACAATATAAATAACGTTGTGATTGTGTATAATTTGCTTTATTTTTGCTTAATATTTTTGTTGGTTTTGGATCGGTGTTTGTGTGGTTCGGTTTTTAACACTTTATTATTTTTGTAATTTTTTATTTTATTTTTTCTTGACTCTTATTCCCTAACAATAGGTACTTAACTTAGTACTTACTAACAAGCATGCATGTGTGGTATGGAGATGCACGTCGAAAAAGGCTTTTCTCAAAGCCGCTTTTATCATACTTGAAAGACACTGTTATTAAATCATCAGTCCTTTTTTGAATGGTGAAGGTGGGGCTTTTAATATTATTCTTATCTGAAGACCTCCTCCAAGATATCCTGCAGTAGGTAAGTGTTTAAGTGTTTATTTTTTTGGACCGGCTTCCCTTTGTCAAAATTTCACCCTTCGCCACTGCCACGTTGTTATAATACTGCAACACTTGAAGAATAAACTAGACACACAAACAACGTGGCGAAGACCGTGTACTTGGCCAGCAACACGACAGACCCCATGTCTGTGCGCATAGGCGGAGACATGGTCGAGTGCACGGACCAGTTTAAATACTTGGGGTCTGTGCTTCACGCGTCCGGCGACATTGATTGCGACGTCAAGGCACGTACTTCTGCAGCTTGGGCGAAATGGCATGAGGTGACAGGTGTCATTTGTGACCCCAAAATGCCGGTTACGCTTAAGGGGCAGGTCTATAAAACCATCATTAGACCTGTTCTCCTGTATGTCTTGCCATGGCGCCTCCGCCGGGCCGGAACAAGCGGGGTAGACCAAAGAAGTGCTGGCTTGACGTTGTGTGAGATGACCTGCGTGCCAACAAGCTCTTACCACAGGATGCTAAAGATCGTGCGAAATGAAGGAGAATGTGCAGGAAAGCGAACCCCGGGCTCCAACGAGAAAGCCGCGGATGCAACTGGGATAAACGCTGAGATGATGATGATAACTTGAAGAATAAACTAGAAGTTGTAGAAGAAAGAAAGGAACCATTGCAATACGTTCCTTTGCCAACACCCTAAATGCGTAACACACTATTAATCGAAATCTGCATCATTTTGAAGCAACTTTCTAAACCATTGCTTCATAAGTCCGATAAATGTGTCTGCTCAACACGTAAATAACGCAATGAATTTTATTGAACTGTCAAAATGAAACCGATTCCGATTCATGTGTTGCGTAATTGCCCCGCTGATCATATCAAAAAAGGCGGGAAGTCGTGAAATAAAAGGTCATTGACCGAAAATAATTAAACGCGTTAGGTACAATATATAAGGCTATGTAAACTGAATCCAGCCACGATCTACAAAGATACTGAAGTCTGTTTATTTAGTCGAAATATGGTTCAATGAACAAAACTGAAAAACGTCTACAAATAAATGTGTGCAAATATTATACATTGAATAAGGCAATAAAGAATTTACATTACTAATGAATTTGTACCGTACGAATTTGCATTACAGTGAAACAAAAAGGCCCCCAATATAAATTAGGTATAAAAAGACGAAGAAAGAAAGAAAACACATTTACGGCAAACATGACGCATAAAATAGAACACAAAAAAGTAACAGACTGGGTTTGGGTAAACATTTTTTTTTATTAGTTTTAAACTAGTGCTTGACTGCAATCCAGCCTGATGGTAAGCAGTGATGCAATCGTTGATGGTAAAACGCACTAGCTTATTAAGCCTTTTCACTTAAAAAAAACTGAGTGAATAGGAAGGAAGACGGCAGTTGAGCGAGGTGATGCAATGTTTAACCCAACAACACGACCAATGATGCTGCACCAGAGGATGATCTGGAGACCCTCCACGACCAAACTCCCGACACAACAACATTAGGCACATCGTACCCGGTACACAGCGCAACACAACTGCTCAGACCCGTCCTCCGTACGGCTTCACCAGACATCATGCCGGAACACAACGAATCGCTTGGCGGCAAGACTTTGTCTGGTGGGTGGTAACTTATGCCGGCGGCTGATGTTGTTGCCTAACACCCAGAAAAAACATGCATCACATGCGTCGCATCCGTCCAAAACGGCTATCACTCAGCATAATGCTAAGATCCTACATCAGACAGAGCTTCAGCGGTTTCGCTGACAAAGATTTCTTTCTATTTGAGCAAGGTGTTCTGCTATCATTATCTATACTAGATACTAAAACAGCATCGATCAAAGTCATCTAGATTTGTATATCTATATTTAAGGCACGCAATAAGTTCATAATTATTCATTCTTGCTTCTTACACAGGACTTCAAATAGACTATTTAAAAAAAAGTGATTGGTACTCACGCATTATTAAACTGGTCTTTCAAAGGAGAACCCTGCTGCACGGCAATCGCATAGGGCTTCCTCGAGAACTCGTCTCCAACTGACTGCAGGTCGCAGCTAGTCATCACATGGTACTTCACATCAGTAGCATCTCCCAGCCAGGCGAAACCTTCACTGGAGCTCTTGGAATCCCTCACTCTCTGTAAAGCTTCTTCTATAGTGTTGGGGAGAACTGCCTCTTCCATAGCTTGCCACATTTTGGAATATTTGTCGCTGACTGGGTAGTCCCATACTGCTAGTTTAGCGCGCTCCACCTCCTTTAGACTGTCGTTTAAGCTCATTTCTTTCCATATCCTGGAATTAAAGTATTTTCATTCAGAATATAGTCAGGCAGTAAATACTTACTGCCAGCGCCAAAAACAAGTAGACAATTTGTAAATACATAGATAGACAGTTTAATTTGTATCTTTTTCATGTATACAATATGTAAAGAAAACCGATCCGTGAAGGTATTGTTAGGTATCGATAACTGATTCTACTAATGCCGACAAAGCCGGACTAAAGTTTAAAAAAAAATCCCCCTAAAAAAATTAATATTATTTTGCAAAAAGAGGTAACTTAATACATGTGCGGTAGGACACCCTTCCGCGGGCGACGGGGGGCAGGGCACGCGACGCGTGGTCGAATCGCATAAGCGTACCGTCAAAATGGTGTTGTCACTTTTTTTAAAATTACCATATTTCGGGGAAGTTGGAATTAATTCGCGGGAAAAAAAGATTATTTTAAAATTCATTAGTATTGTTACTATGATGATAACGTAAAATTTTATATTATATTTAGTCATGTGTTTACCTAACCTTTATTATCCTTATCGGTCGAACAGGGTTTTCTTTACATATTGTACTATATATGTATATAGTTTTGATATGCACTAATTTCGACAATATCACCACACCGTATGTGCACTGTTCGAAGTCGCTTGCAATAATGACTACGTTTTAGATCAAACGATAAAGTGCATAGTAATTCATGTTGACTCATTATCATTAAAGTTCATTACACCTGATCGAAAATATCTGAGCTCAAATGACAGTACACTATGAGACGATACCCCGTCAGCCCAACTGCATTAATATTCATCATTTGTATACAAAATAAAAATTAAAGAATGGCTTTCTTCAAAGATCCATCTTTCATCTTCCATCATCCATCTTTCAATGGACGTCAAAATAGAGCCATTACTATTTACCTACATATAGCAAACGATAACGTGATAGCAAAGTTTCTTGAAAATTTTAAGATGCTCATTGTTATGAGTTTCACAAAATTCACATTGTACTTTATTTGAAAAAACGTACAGTGTGTGTTTCCAAGAAAAAAAGAAGACGGGTAATAACCTCATGACCAAAACTACGTCATTTAGTACATAATCTCACGGTTTGATAATTTTAGGATATACTTAAAAAACGCTCTTAATATTTCGTACTGCATAAACTTCTCTGAATTATTTAGCGACATGTAATGAAGATTTTATGATCCTGCACTGAGTCTAAATGGCTCACAAAATTTTCATTCACAAGCGACTTGGGATTTATAAGAGAAAAATATATAATAAGAAATTAGTATAGACGACAGTACATCAAGCTACTACAGTCTATCAGATTTCCTTATTAGATTTTCAACTTTATCTCTAAAGCTTTAAGGCTCAAGGTTCATTGGGAATGTCTGACAGTTTGGGGTAGCTTGACATGCTGTCGTCCGTACATAAGAGAAAGTTTGAGAACGAGTATCCGTGTGGGAAGCTGTGATGGTATATGGTGGAATGAGGAAAACGCTATGAGAAAAGGTTTGCGTATGATAGCCAATGATGTGACAATTAAAGAAACAATGGATGGTCTGTGTAAATGGTAATATTATGGTTAGAATGAAGTTAATTACCGAGATGACGCACGGCTAAAAGGAAGATGTAGAAGAAAAGACATGTTACGCCTTCTCCAAACAAATTAGAATAAAGATTAGAGGACAATATTTAATGATGAAGCGCAGCAGTATAAAAATACGATATGAAGAAACTCGTATTTAAGTAAGTATTATATTATTTAGACGTAGATACACAATGTTGTGGATCTGCGTATCTTCTGGTCCCGGTTGTCATACGAACATCTAATGGCAGTCGTTACGGGTTGTTGGAGCCCTCAAAAGTCCAACAATTGGTCTAACTGCAATACTTCGATATCGGAAGTCCGAGGTAGCTGAGGTCAGACGGCAGTCGCTTCACGGAAAATATCGAAGTTTAGCCAAAATCAGCAGTTAGACTGGTAAAGCGCACCCCAGACTCCAAAGCTGAAAAAGCTTCAGATGCGACTGGGATTAACGCTGAGATGATGATGATGGCTAAAAGAAAGATGTAGAAGAAAAGACATGTTACGCCTACCCCAAACAAATTAGAATAAAGACCTATAATGAATGATGAAGCGCAGGAGAAGAAAAATGCGATGAGCAGAAACTCGTAATTACGATAACAATGTTGTCTAAAACGCAATGAGGTGAGTGTCGAGGTGGTATTGATTCGTGCACTACCTATATTTTTAAGATTTCGTTCTATGCATTCAATACAAGAATAGGAATAGGGGGACCTTGACCGGCAGCTGACTAACTTCGCTTGGATGAGATGCACGTTCTAAAATAATCTTCCCAAATGTAATTCAACTGAACTTAGTCTGGACGTCTATTTTTTATTTTAAACTATTTTTAAAAAATATAGTAAAACTAAACGTATTATCATCATCATCAGCCTCTACTTGTCTACTGCTGGACATAGACCTCCTCCATGGCACGCCAACAAGCTCGATCCTGAGCAGTTCTCCGCCACTACCACGTATTATAACGTATTATACATAATCAGTAATTACCAACCCGGACTGAGCCCGCGTGGTAGATTACGGCCCACTCCCACTCACCGAGAGGAGACCAGTGTCCAGGAGTGGGAACATTGCTGATTATGTTAAATCGCAGGTATTTTTTGTTATGTTTATAAAACAGATTTATTGCTTCATATTTTCATATTACACGCTTATTTTCGCTTTATGATAGGCAGAACTTGAATTAAGATTACCTTGGTGGGAACTTGTAGCCAAAGTAGATGTCTTGAGTGTTTCTTAAACAAAGGCCAAGGTAAGCCACATAGTTCAACATCCATGATGACTGTCAAAAGTGGCTGAAGTGAGCCAGTTATGTCCTTGTCAAATAAGCATCGATTGATCGTTATCAATCGATGATTACATTCGCATGGCTTTGCATTCGATGGTTGTGGCGTTCCACAACCAGCTGTAAAACGACTCGATCGTAATTCCCTCCAAATATCAATAAATAACATGACATCATGCGTGTTTTTCCGAAGCGTTGGGCAAAGACGCAATACAATTATAATATAGGTTTTAAGTAATATATCTTTAGGCACATCACCATCATAATTCATTATATAGGTAATTTGATTTTTTACAATGCATAAATATGTGAGCTGTCACGCCCTTTACACCTGGGACTTTTATTTAGGTAATAAGTTTCTACTTATTTATGTACATTTCCATTTTAATGATGTTTTATTTTTTGATTTGCTGGTATTTTGGCGTGTCTAGCTGGCATATGGTAAATAATTTCATCGTGTATTGTATAAAGTCATGTGTTTTTTTTTTTATTGAACAGACAGCTGTCCTAATGGGGAGTTTGTTCCACCACTTCTTCTTCCCAGCGTAAGCTCTAGGAAGGGACTGTCTTATGTAATACTAGCTTTCCGCCCGCGGCTTCGCCCGCGTGGAGTTCGGTTATATCGCGCTTTTTAGATTTCCCACGGGAACATCAAATTTTTCCGGGATAAAAAGTAGCCTATGTTCTTTCTCAGGGTCTAAAGATTGTCTGTGCCAAATTTCATCAAAATCGGTTGAGAGGTTTAAGCGGGAAAGCGTAACAGACAGACAGACAGACAGACAGACAGACAGACAGACAGACAGACAGACAGACAGACAGACAGACAGACAGACAGACAGACAGACCGACAGACAGACAGAGTTACTTTCGCATTTATAATATTAGTATGGATTAACATTCAAAAAGTGCTCAGCCTGATTTGAATAAATGACTTTTGATTTATTAACCCTTTAACTATCAAGTACGATAATAGGCTCTCAAGTAGTAGGTAGGTATAACCACTACACATGTCTAAACTAATATTAATCTTCTGCCATTCAAACTGATATTTAGTTTAGTTTACAATGGAATCAGCAGCATTAGGTACGTTATTAAGTTTAGGTGTCCATCAGAGAGTGCAGTAAGTAGATTTTCTTCATAAACTATAACAACGTCTTTCAATAGAATAATAGAAACCAACTCAGTCGCTTATGTTATTATATATCTATCTGGCAAGCCGTAAGAACAAGAGAAGTAGGTCACTGGGACTGTAGTCCCACACGTGAGCGATAAACTGGCCCTATCACTGGTTGCGGTATATCGTAATCACAGAATGTGTTACGTCATATACGTTAGGGCTAACTCTCGCCAATAGAAAAAAATACTTTTACAAAAGCATTCATATCTTTGGAAAGGTGCGGATTTTATTTAGCACTAGCTTTCCGCCCGCGGCTTCGCCCGCGTAGAGTTCGGTTATATCGCGCTTTTTAGATTTCCCTCGGGAACATCATATTTTTCCGGGATAAAAGGTAGCCTATGTTCTTTCTCAGGGTCCAAAGATTGTCTGTGCCAAATTTCATCAAAATCGGTTGAGAGGTTTAAGCGGGAAAGCGTAACAGACAGACAGACAGACAGACAGACAGACAGACAGACAGAGTTACTTTCGCATTTATAATATTAGTATGGATAATGTACAGAATAGCACATTAAGCTACTACAATCTGTCAGATTTCGTTATTGGCTCAAGGTTGATTGGGAATATTTGAGTTTCGGGTAGCTTGACCTGCTGTCGTCCGTACAGCGATCACTCAATGTTAAGACAGAACTGAAAGATCCGATTCAAAGACTTTATGGTCCGTATTACAGAACGTCACTCAAAACTCAAGCTCTACTTATGTCTCGTTTCAAGCCATTTGATTGGTTGAAACTAGTTTTAAGTAATGCTTAAGCAGAGATCAATGCTTGAGTTTCCTTCTGGAATACGCACCTAAAACTTTACTTATTATTTTCTTTGCTTCTATTATTGTTTATTCACGATCTATCAATCAGAAACAAAATTTTAAGATTTAAACCTATTTTATAAAGCCTCCTAATCTAAATAGTATACTTAGTAATAACAGGCTGTTCTCGCTATACTGGCAACTTTGGCACCCCAGACCCATTGTTCGAAAAAAAAAATTAAGTTCAGTGCATCTTTTTCTTTCTATTTCATGAAGAAAAGGACAGAAGATAAAATGTCAGTATAGACCTGTCAAATTAGCCCGCACCAGACAAATTGATGTATTTTTGGTCGCCATGTTTATAATCGCGTCTAGAGTGTCTATGGAATATCTTAATTTAACAGGATTAGAACAGAGGAGAACAGTATACAAATACTGTTCTTCGTGTGTTAAGTCTGACCGGTTGCTTTGCTAATGAGCACATGACCAGCTCCTTTAGCCGTGACCTGACTATCTTTTTGGCGTTACGCGCAACGAGTTCGACCTTCGTGACGTCCAGTGCAACCAGTAATCGAGTGTAGTACTATGCAGAAATATGCCGCCGTTTACATTACGAAACCTTTGTGTACTGAGTACCTAGCTAAAAAATTGTCATAAATTATTTACAACCTGTCAATTTCTCTAATAGATTTTTTAACTTTTTCTCCAAAGCATGAAGTTTCAAGACATTGGGAAAAATTTTCAGTTCGGAATACCTAAGGCTGTAATCATTTTTTTTTTTTCTTTTTCTTATGGCTTCGCACGGTTTGTGCATTTAGCCAATGTCACGTAATGAATTATTCATGTCGAAAAAGACGGCCGCGAGTACCGAACACTCAAGAGGAAGTTTTGATACAAAGCCATCACTGAATGCACTTTTTACTACATAAATCACGCGTTTTAATTTAGTAAACGACACTATAAATAATTTAAAAGTCCAATGAAAAATGAGCGTGGCACTCATCTTAGCTTCCCGGCAAAACCTCGGCTGTAATCATTACACGCTATTCTAATTTTCAAATTTAACATTTTCCTTCCTTCAAAAGCGCGGGAACGCTAACCGGTCAAGATTGCGGGATCCGTATAAATGTTGCCCGTATAAAAAAAAAACTTGGTGCGATTAACAGAATCATTTAATTTTTTCGTTCGATTTTTTTAGCATCCATCCTTTATCAAGTATCGTTAAATGTTGTAATAGGTATTTAATTGGCTCTTTATAACATTTTGACGTGCTCTTGTGACTGCCTATGTCAAGTCCATCTATAAACAGCCTTGATGATAATTACTACACCGTTGACATGGGTATTACAGGTAGGCAACTATTTTCCACATATGCCGCAGGACCGACAACCGTTGGGGTAAAAGAGTCCTCGAGTGGAGACCGCGTCTCGGCAAACGTAGCGTAGGACGCCCTTAGGTGAGATGGAGCGACGACATCAAAAAGGTGGCTGGTAGTGGCTGGCGGAGAACTGCTCAGGATCGAGCTTGTTGGCGTGCCATGAAAGAGGCCTATGTCCAGCAGTAGACGAGTAGAGGCTGATGATGATGATGAACTATTTTTCATACAACATTATATTTATCATCTTACACAAGTCTAGATACTGGCAATTAATACATTATAAGAAAGGTCTATAAAAACGAGGCTTGTAAAGAAGCAGAAGTGTCTTAAATGTAAAAATGCCCTCCGAGTTCAAACAAAAATGTCCCAACTTCAAAATCTGTGAAGTAACAAGGAAGAAATGGCGATCAAACATGTTGGGCGTGCTTATCGTGTTGCCTGAGCTCGATAAGCAGTAAAGTGCATCAGGTCTGAACGATAATAAAGTGGAAAATACAGTTAATTAGTTGATTACGTGCCCCTGAACATGTAAATCAACAGCGTAGAACATATATACGGTCGACAGCTGCAGGTCAAGCTACTCAAAACGGTCAAATATTGCCAATCAACCTTGAACCTTAATGCTTTAACGATAAAGTTTGATGTGCTGTTGTCTGAACATTAATTAACATGAAAGACGAACTGTGCCAAAGTTCCACTCGTAAATTTTTCGCCTTCCTGCCTCTAAATAGAATAAAGGTGATAATTTTAACAATCGAGTTGAATGACACTTTGTTTGATAGGAGATTGAGATCGGAATAACAATGATAATAAAAAGACACTCCTTATCTCAGTCACATTAAACGAAAGTGCCATTTGACCGATAACAAACGATAACTTAAAAACTTTTAGCAGATGTACTGTGCGTACAACTGGACAAATAAAAGATTATGAGGAATTTTAAACGGGAATACCTATCCAAAAAAGTCTAAGGAATTCTAAACGGGAATAACTATACAACGTCATATTTTCTTTATAAGAAACCTGAATATACTTTGTTCAGAAAAAACAAATGAATCTATAGCAACAATTTTTACACCATGTTAGATTTTTTCCCGAACATATTTAAAAATGTTGCAGTGCAGCCCCCGCCGCGTCGCGACGCTTCAGGCGCGAGAGGACGAGCTGCGCGTTGACCATATTTGTAAGGACAACCAAGTAACATAACAAGCTCATAACTTTGTGATTTTTCATGATAGCTTTTGACCTGCTGTCGTTCGTACATAAATTCTTTACATAAAAATACTAGACATGTATTTCGGGTTGGGCAATGCGCATATACAATACGTAAAGAAAACCCTGTCCGAACCATAAGGATAATAAAGGTTATGTAATCACTTGACCAAATGTGATATAAAATTTTACATAATCATCATAGTAAATCCTTTTTTCCCGGGAATTAATTACAATTTCCCCGAAATTTGGTAGTTTTTAAAAAAGTGACAACACCGGTATTATTATAAGCGAATAGCGACGCTACCACGTCACAGGTGCCGCGCGCCCTGCCCCCCGCCGCCAGCGGAAGGGGTTGCTTAGCGCGCATGTATTAAGTTACCTCTTTTTGCGAAATAATATTTATTTTTTTAGGGGGATTTTTTTTTTAAGTTTAGCCTGACTTTGTGGGTATTAGTAGAATCAGTCATCGATACCTAACAATACCTTCACGGATCGGACAGGGTTTTCTTTACATATTGTACATACATCAAAAACTAATGTTGTATATTGCATCTGGGACATTCTATGGGAAAAGTTTTCACACGTGAGTATTTTCCTCATGTATAAAATTGCTGAGGAGCTGAAATTATGTATTCTGAGGTAAGAGGATTTTTGGCACCGTTCATCTCTCTAAAAAAAATAATAGTATTTCTCCACCATTTAATGGATGTTATTATAGATAAAAACCTTCCTCTTTAATCACTATCTATTTAAAAAAACCGCATCAAAATCCGTTGCGTAGTTTTAAAGATTTAATCATACAAAAGGACATAGGGAAAGAAAAAGTGCCTTCACTACATATTATAAAAGAAAGTCACTTTTTCTTTCCCTATGTCCCTTTGTATGATTTGATGCGGTTTTTTGATGGTGATTAAAGAGGAAGATTTATATGTATAATAATCCATCAAATTGTGGAGAAATACTATTATTTTTGAGGTTTCTAATGTAATGTCGTAAATAATTCTTTTTTTCCGTGTTTCCAGTGAAACGCAGGCTGTACGAGATTTATTAAAATAATGGACTAACTATTGTACACATTGAAAAGATCTACAAAAGAGTCCGTGATGGTATATGTCTTTCTCTTATGGATATCCAGCAATAACATTTTTTGTCATTTATTTTTTATGACAAATACCGGCTAATATTCGAAGCGATTTTAACCAATACAGCATTAATGCTTATCCAATTTAATACCTTAAATAAATAGTTGATTTAATATAGATCTATGTTACCCTTTACATTATGTGATTTAAATGAATATTTTCGACGATATTACAGATTTAAAAATTGCGGACAGAAACGGCCAGCCAGGGCAGCATCGGCAGGAGCGGCGGCGGCGGGCCGCTGTTTGTTATAAATTCACAGTTTTTCTTTTTCTGTAGTATATTTAGTATTAGAATTGCACCCATGCGAAGCCGGGGCGGGTAGCTAGTTTGAAAATAAAAACAAACATAAATATAAAATAAAAACAAACAATAACAAATATAAACTGGATAATGAAACACGGAAAAAAAACAAGTAAGATTTCCTTCACAAAAATCAATCGACAAATAAATGACAATCGCACATACGTATTTTGCCGAACGGTGAATGAAAAAATCGTAAGGAAACCGGGACGTCTTATAGCCAAAAAGAAATCGAAGACATGTGACATCTACCAACCCGCACTGGGCCCGCGTGGTAAAATACGGCCCACTCCCTCTCACCGAGAGGAGGCCTGTGTCTCAAGAATGAGAACATTGTAGGCTGATTATGTTGTTATTTTAGCTTCATTATAATCCAACAAAATTAAAAAAAAAAATACTCTGCTGCCATAACATACGGCCTTATTAGGAAACGTTTCAGATTTAACCATATATCCAAGCCTTATATGTACCCACAGACGCCAGCACATCTGTCAAGTTACTGTAATCTGTCAATAAATTTTCAACTTTATAGCGGAAGCGTTAGGTACAAATTTGATTATGCAACTAGAATACGTTGAATCGCCTATATTATGTTTTAGGTAAGTATTTATAAATTAGTCAGCAAACCATCTACACGATCTTTTCTTCACATTTTTGAAAATAGTCATAATAAAATTACCAAGTTCGCCACCACTGTTCGTTTCAGTACCTACATACTTCCCAATTTTCCTTTTCCTTACACCAATGTTCCAGAAAAATATACATCAAAATTCTAGGAATACTCACTCATAGAACTTCTCCTCTATATTAGCCATCCTCTGGAAGTAAGTCATGGCCGCAGACCCATTGAGAGGAGCATACTGTATTTTGTATTGTTTAGACAAGTCATCCAGAGACTCAATGGGAGTGTCCAGGCGGGAAACTGTCAGAAACGCAGCCAGGTTCGCTGTGTACGATGCGATTATGATGAAACTGTGGAAGAAACATGATTTAATGGGGGTTTACAAAAAGAACCTGGCACCTGCACATCACTATCACTACATAGTATAAAACAAATTCGCTTTCTCTTTCCCTATGTCCCTACGTATGATTAGATTTTTAAAACTTTGCAACCGATTTTGTTGTGGTTTTTTTTTATCGATAGGGTGATTAAAGAGGAAGGCTTATATGAATAATAACATCCATTAAATAGTGGAGAAATACTATTATTTCTGAAGTCGTAAATAATTCAATTTTTTCCGCGTTTGCTGTGAATCGCAGGCTGAACCCTATGAACAGAAAAGTCCGCGATGGTATAATGTCTATTACTTATGGATATCCCACAATATTTTATTTGGTTATTTACTTTTTACGACAAATACTGGATACAGCATTAATCCTTATTCAATTTAATACATTGATACCAATGTTGATTTAATATAGATCTATATCGTATTACATATCAATATTTTCGAAGATATTTCAGATTTAAAAACTGCGGGACGTCGCGTTTGTGGCGATACCGACCGGCCGGAGTTGCAGGCCGCTATGTTGTTTATACCTACAAAGTCCACAGTTTTTCTGTAGTGTATTTAGTATCAGCATTGCACCCGTGCGAAGCCAGGGTGGATCGCTAGTTGGTAATAAAATTATCTTAATTTAAAATGTTCAAAAACTGGTCGCAGTCACATCCGGCGACAAACAGATATCAAAAACTTGTCAAAATGTTGGGAAATTAGAAGTATTTTTGACAGATTGAGACTGAAATCAGACCCGTCAGATTATAGGCAAATGTGATTCTGATCAGGATAAAGAAAGTTCTTGACAACTCAAAGAAAAGATCCTTCGTCAAATATTCAGGTAAAAACTGACTATCCAAAAATCAAAATTTTTAAAATGGGTAATATTTGAATTGTCTCTCCTCTATACTCTCACGGAAACATGCTTTCAATAATGGTAAGTATGGAACATTTTTCTCCAACGAATAAATGTTGTAATAGGTAAGGCTCACCCAAAAAGCCACCACGTAGCTGCCAACAGTCGTCCAGACAAGTTTTTTGGCGCCTCACCACCTCCTTGAGGAGTCAGTGACGTCATACAAAACCATAGACACTCCTTCAAAGTAAACTCCCTCTTCTCCTCATCTTCTTTATACTTCTCTCTATTATTTTGATAGCTGTATGGACTCCATTTGTCAAACACCCACATTAAAAAACTGAAAGGAAACTGAGTTACAATATTTTAAGCATCGGTAATATTCAGCACGTTTACCATAGCTAATAATGTTTGTTTTACATAAATAAGGAAGAAGTTCAGTGGATAACATTGATATAATATTAAACTAAGGTAGATATGTCACTAGCGCACTGAAAATGAAGCGTATAAAAGAAGGTAAGTCCTGTATCTCGCTTTAGTCACTCTCGATACTCTCGTTCCGTACGCGCGTCTGTCCTCGGTGGCTAAGAAAATCTTTTCCGCATTCAAAATGGCGTTTTGTGTAATGCGTAAATGCACGAATTATTTTAGAAAAACCAACAAAAGTCATGGAATCACATATCCTATGTAATTATTTCAAAATATTTAGATGAATAATATAGTTTCGATTATTTTATCAAACATTCTTACAAATGATGCTTAGGTTGCCATAGTAAGTAAAAAAAGAAAGAGCTAATTGGATTTCTTGCGAGTGTGAAAAAGACGCGAAGGCATTAGACATAGATTAGTTGCACAGAAGCGATAATTTTTATGGTGACTTTTATACCTACAATTATAGTTCTGTTTAATATTATTTATGAAAATCTTATTGCAACAGTTAAGTAAACCATTTATAAAATTACGTGTTTATTTTGCGTTGCTAAATAATAGAGTCAAATGACATGAAATTATAAAATGGGAAAGTGTGAGTCGATATTAAATGAACATGAAGTATCGATGATCGTACAACCAAAATGTATTTTACACATGGAATGATATCGGACATATTATGTTAAAAACTTCCGTCCAAAACTACTAATATATTGCTAGAAATGAATTACTAAACTCAACTACTTCAAACAATAAGGCATAGTTTAAATCCAAATGGATTCAAATAGGAAAACGTGAGTCTTTCTAGCCTAAACAAACGTGATTCCACATAATGTATAAATTATGTAGTAGGTACCTATATCCGCTAGCCGACAAAGTTATAATTATTTGTGTCAGATACAAAATATTGTATAGTCGTATATGTATATTATACATATTATCAGCAAACGTACATAATAATAATAAACAAGCGTGTGTGGTTTTCAGTCCCGTTAAGTTTGTGTGAAATCATGTGTGGAGACAAAAATAGCAAATATTTAGGTCGACTTTTCCCCGTTCAACTAGCACAGATTACTTAACCATTCGTTACGCCACAGTTCTCGTAATACAGTGTACCTGCCAGTTAATATAACCATAGAATGCTATAACCTCTTTGCTGTTGTTGTTTTTTATTTTTTTTTGTTTTTAAGTGTTCAAATTGGAGTTCTCGTTTCAAATTCAATTGTGCAGTTTATTCATTTTTTATTTTTTTTTTGGCTATGACCGATGTCTTTAGCCCAGTTTATTTTATTCATTACACATTTTTCTTTTTAGGTACATCAATTTCTTTTTTTTTTTTTTGTTTCATGGCGCATATCGAAAATACATTCATATTCAGAATATCACTGTAATGTTCTTCAGTATGTGAGAATAATGTACAATATAGGTACGTAACTATGTACACGCCTACGTGCATGTGTTTTAGCGCGATATGTAGTACCTAACATAGATACATAAATTGCTGGTAAATTCGTATTGAAACACAAATTTTCATTCCTAATCCTACAGCTTTAAGGTTGAAAATTGTAAAGCTGGATTTTAGGAAAAACTTGTTGCTATGCGTATTCATTCTAATTTAGTATTTCATTGAAACTGTGACCAATTTTTGGACGTCTACCGAGCAAAGCAAAAAAGATCGTTGTGCTTCGGAAATTCAATTATCTTTGGAATTTTTATGTATTTTTGTGTTAGAACGCAGGAAAATAAATTTCAAGTGGTATTTGTTTCATTTCGCAAAAAATTTCAGTGTTATAACCAAACGTAGCACGTAGGTAGGTATTCTTATATATGTCGTACTTATCATCATCATCTCAGCGTTAATCCCAGTCGTATCTGAAGCTTTTTTTCAGCTTTGGAGTCTGGGGTCCGCTTTACCGGTCTAACTGCTGGTTTGGCTAAACTTCGATATTATCCGTGAAGCGACTGCCGTCTGACCTCCACAACCCGAAGGCGATATCGTAGCATTGCAGGACTTTTGAGGGTTCCAACAACCCGTAACGACTGCCATTAGATGTTCGTATGGCAACCGGGACCAACGGCTTCGAGTGCTTTCCGAGACACGACCAGACCAGTGCAAATATTTGCACTGCGCGGGATCGAACCCGCGGTTCCATGCGCAACGGCTGCGTTCGCTACCGCTACGCTACAGTGGCTGTCACCTTATATTTGTCGTACTTATAGCTGTTGTTATTATTCAACCATTTAATTATCAGCTAATCAAATCAAACTCAACTGCAGTTAAGTATGAAATCAAGATATGCGATTATTACCTAATAAAAAAGTAAATACAGACGACAGCACATCAAGCTACTACAATCGATCAGATTTCCTTATTAGATTTTCAACTTTATCTCTAAAGCATTAAGGCTTAAGGTTAATTGGGAAAATCTGACAGTTTGGGGTAGCTTGACCTGCTGTCGCCCGTACTTACCTAATTAAGTAAAAGTGCTTGCAACATTGTAAAAAGCTATGGCCTCTGAATAAATAGTCCAAGTCTTAAGCACTTCCTACTATATCTAAGCACTCTAAGCAGTCATTAAGAACCATACCCTTAAACACTCACTCATTACTCTCCCTTTCAGAAAGAGGCCTGTGTCCCAACAGTGGGAACGGTATTGGCTGATTATGCTAAGTATTCATAACTAAGACTAAAATACTTTGATCGATTCCTTTTTAGTGTACGGAACCTTGAACCTTAATGTTTCAGCAATAAAGTTGAAAATCGAATTTAAACAATCTGAAAGATTGTAGTAGCTTGATATGCTGTCGTCTGTACCATAAACCTACAAAAACTTGAAATCATATCATTAATATTTATCACTAATATCTTACTAACTAGATACGTTAATTACTAATGTACAGACTACATTAACGACGACGACAGACTATATTAAGCTACCCGAAACTGTCAAATATTCCCAATCAACCTTGAGCCTTAACGCTTTAAAGATAAAGTTCAAAATCAAATAAAAAAATAACAGAGTGTAGTAGCTTGATGTGTTGTTGTGTGTACAAGACCTAAGGTCTAATTAATCAGGACTCCCTTGCCTCGTGCAATGGTAGCCATATTCATAAATAAATAGTAACACTACCACATGGAGGTGTTAGGTCCATCATTTGACCTCGTTCCATAAAATCAGATAAGAAATAATGGAAACAGGTGGGCACTGCCCCATCGATCGATTGTATGTCGTAATAAATGTCAAAATGTCACGGATGAACGCCCGTTTTCAGATTATATACGCCACATCGCTTTATAACCGCTATATTAAAATACAGGTTCCAAACTAAATACGCACACCATCTCTCTCTTTCACGCAAAAAGGACAGGGATAAAAAATAAGGTCACCTGCAAAGAATTCGGAAATTTAAAATATTGTGGAGCACAGTTGTGCTGGCCGTGCTGGGAACAGGTTTCTGAGCGAATGATGTCATTGCATTGGATTACCTGGTAAAGAAATATGCAGCTAGTATAGATAGCCAAACGTCATTCTCCAGAACAGTTAGGAATTTGAACAGGGATGTCGGAGTTCTCGGCAGTTTCATCATTATTGTAATCCCGACCAAGTCGTAGTACGGTACAGTGAAGTCAACGACATTTTCTCTTTCAGCCATGACGGACAGCGAAGACAGACCTATGTCCGCTTTCTTATCTACGAGCTCTTTTATAATTCCATTCCAGTTTCCATTCTCATCCATTATGCCGAAGTTACCGTCCGGAGCCAAAGATATTTCGTAATCGAATTTAACGATTTGCCGAATCTCCTCAATAAGGTCGATACAATAGCCTTTGTAGCCTTTAGGTGCTTCGTCGTCGCGTATTATAAACGGCTTTTGCTAGAATAAAATGGGTTTTATTACGACGAGGTTCTTATCAAAATTCCAGACGAACCAAAGACGAGAGTGACACTTGTTTGAACAGTTGTTGGTAGGTAAACTGACAAATTATTATCAAGTTGCCAACAGAATTTTAAACAATAGTGGAGTTCGTTTACCTACCTCGACTGTGACGATTCTGTAGACTAGCTGCGCGGAGTAATTGCTCATATTATTAGGGTCAGTCAAGGTTAGGTTGGAGGAGAGGCCAGCTTTCCAGGAACCCAGCGAGTGGCTACTTATAGAAGCTCCATCTTTGACCGTGATAGCGAGCAGATCGGTACTAAATTCCATGTAGCTTCTGCCGTTCATGGGGTCATCTTGTGGAATAAAAAACGGAGCATATGTAGGCGTCTCCTTTATCTGTAAAAAAACAGTGACTCGTACTATAGACGGCAGTAATGGGAAGTCAACATCTTTGACAACATCAAAACATTTTTCAGCCTATGTCAACGCACCTCTTGGAAAGCCGTTTTAAGATCCAAGGTCCTATTTGGTGTATTCTTGCCGTCGTAGTCGTCACATGTAATATATTTCATGTCGTTTGGCCACTTGCCAGAGTCCAGTAGTGATCTGGAAATTCATAAGCGTGAACTCTCATGGAATAAGCCAGGATATATTTAGACAAACCACGTTGCACGTGGTGTACTAAATTAAAAACTGGTACACTTGAACAGGAAAGGTCATTACTTGATAGTTAAAAACGTTCTCAGAGACAGGTCGAAGTAGAAGGCGGATGTGATTTCTGGCTCGCCGTTCATGCTGTATGTGGTTTTAATCTTTCCCAATCGGTCTCTGCTGTTGGCGTCGGGTGTCGGCCGCATGTGCACTATTGTAGCATTTTTACAACCGCAGCTAATATCGCCCTTCTCCAATGATAAAGCGAACCATGCAGTTTTCCTTCCAAAATACTGATTCTTATCTGCGGCATCTAGAACATTCTTTATCGTTCTCAGACTCCCAACTATAAAGAAGTTCACGATATCTAAATTCCGAAGACTTTCCAATTGGGTTTTAATTTCGTTTGAATCAAAACTCTTCACTGGCGTAATCACGTGTCGTGTCGGGATGTTTTGTAGCAGAGACTTGTATTTGTGGTCCATAACTGTAAACAAACAGATTTTATTATCATGAACAGTTAAAATGACTTGGTAACCAACAATAAATTTAATAATTAACGGATAAAGTTATGCGGGCGCTATCTAAACAGTTTTGAACTGGGGGGCCTTGAATGCCTTAACTTAAACGCAATACACGAATTTCAGGCTTCATGTAAAAAAACATGTCATTATTAATTAATATGATAAAATTGAATTTAAAACGATAATTTTGCTTTAGACCCACCAAAAAATTCATCGAAAATAATGGCAGCATTTGTTATATCTTGCTTGGTGACGACAGCTCTGATAGCTTCTGGTAAAATATCAGCTGGGGGCATGACTTGCAGTAGGAACCTTGTTTGATTAGCATTCAGAGTCCTCCATTGCCTTAGATCGCCAACTTGACCAAACGAACCGGATATGGTTGGCAATCCCAAAGCTTCTGTGAACGATTTAATGGTTTCCGAACCCACGCCAGTCATCGTGAAGTCGAGAACAACGTGAGGAGTCTTTTTCGCCAAGAGCATGTCATTGTACTTTCTGCAAACTAAAAATGGTTGATTCATTAATAATCTCTTTAATTTAAGATTGTTTATCGGCTATTTCAATCAATGTCAATGCTCTAACTGGCGAGATAAACTTATTTGTGATGCGTACCAGTTTGTATGTGTTTATCACAGCAATTGACACTCCACGAATGCTACAAAACTACAAAAATGGCAACACAACAAACGTTATAAAGCAAGGTGAAAATTTAAAATACATGTACCTAGGTAAGATGATAGAAAGGTCAAAGATTTAGAAATTTTCTTACCATTCTCCAAAAAAGTCTTCGCATCCGTTCTGTTTCCAACAACAACAACGGGATCCACAGCGAGACCCAAGGTCGGGTTACGTCTCACATACTCCTTCGCTACTTCAAAAGCTTTTTCAGCCAAAGCATTACTTTCCTCGTTAATTAGTACTGGGGAAGCAACGGAGAATTGTTATATGAATACGATGTCTATTTTAAAAACAATTTCTTTCCATACGTCTCTCTGCTACGTATTTCTTCATCAATTTGTTTATTTAAGAGGAGAATGATTCATACTGCGTAAGTATGAAAAACGTACGGCTGTGAAGCCAGAAACGACACAAAGAAAACTATAGATCCGCTTAGACTAAGTAAATTTCATCGTGTCAATGCAATTAAGAAAATAATTTATTTCACATTACTTACAAACGTTAATATTTTGCGTAGTTTGTCCAAAAACGAAGCGACCCGAATAGAAAAGAAGAATAAATGTAAACGCTGACATGTTCGCTCCCATCACGGTTTCATGTCGCGCATCGTCACTAGTCCCTCAATAACCCACGGACTGATCGCCGAGCTATCTGACCATCGAATGAGGGTGGTTCACCTACTTACTCTGTTTACCGTACAGTTTCCACGGCAATGCCCGACCTTGAATCGGCTTGTCCTATGTATTGGTCATCAATACAAATGTTGTCCAAGAACACAAACAAACATGTTCAATATTACATACAAGTACCTACTAGGTACTAGATACTACGGTACCTATATAGCTCACTACATAGTTACCTACTTGTACCTATAACATATTATACAAGAGTCTATGATCTAGACCTATAATCATTAGGTTGTCTCGTCGTCTAATACCATTTAACTGTCCGATTACGTCATAGCAGACGTTTATGTGACATGCCCTTTATAAAATTATCCTTGGTGGCAGAGTAGGAAGGCTATATATACTAATCAACATTCAGCACTAACTGCAGATACTGTAGGTACCTATAGTCATATGAAACAATACATGCGAAAACAACTCATTTCCTACAGTCAGTTATTCAAATAATAAGTTAGGTAGGTAGGTAGTTACTGCTTTATAACTTAGGCAAGTTCATGTTTATATAGCCTAAAATACTAGAATGCGTTTTCTAGGTGCCTCATGCCTGCCTACTATAATAACATTAAATAGGCTTGCCAAACATTGCGAGTCAATTGAATCAAACTTTAGAAAAAAATCACGAGTGCACATCTTAAAATAAACCTTCTAAAAAAGTATCCTTTCATCTACTTTCAAATTAATGTCAACATTGCTAAAGAGGTTTTTAGTTAAAAGTGAGGAAAATCTCAATACCAAAATCACGCCCTTAAATAAATGTATCAAATGAAGGATTTATAATCTGAAAGTGATTAGTTCACTTTAATTTGAATGTCATTTTATCACTAATTGACATGTTGTTTTTACATCACAACTATATTTCGATAAGAAACCAAGATGGCGCATAACAAAAGTAACGATTTTATAATCTCTCCTATACGTCGATAAAGATGTTTCACTTCAATAAATTAGGTATACGTAGCTTAAACAAAACAATATGTTATTTTGATTGGACTATTTTATTGCCAGAAATGTTTTACAAACACTAACTCCATGGTTAAGAGAAGTGTAAACTGTACACACTACTTTAAATCTAATACTAAATGTACTTTGAATCAAAAATTATTATTTAAATTGTAAGATATAATCTGTAAGAGTTAGTCACAACTTTAATACGATATTATATCATAGCAAGAACACACAAGTGTGACTCGACAATATTATGAAGATTCGTTTCCACAAGGGTTATCTTACATTCGAGGTCTGTTACTATCACAATATAAGAAAATAAATTAGAAAAACAGGATATAAGAAAAATAAAGTTGTCCATAGAATTACAAACAAAAAAATAGCACACAAAAGTTAGTTATGTCAATATGAACTATCATCTTATTTGTCAACTTTGAACTTTTAATTAAATTCCAAATTCTTAAAATTAGTGTTACAATGTGAACAATTATTTTAAAAAACGGGCCTCTTAGCGCGCCGGTTGGAATTCACAAGCGTAAAACGATACAGTTACATGAATCAGTTGTTTGTAGGCTAAAAGCAAACTCCATCCAACTTGTTAGGAAGTTGCTTGTTCACACTGCAAACCGTAACCAAAATGTCAAAGGAATGTTCAAATGGTTAAGTAATAATGCCTATGAAATACAAAAATGTGCGTTATCTGCTAACTTAAATTTATAACTGAATTATCTAAACGTTTAATTAATCTTTATCTAAAATCCTTGTTTTTCGGAAGCTGTTGTATAAAACGCGTCGTTCACAGAACGGATTGTGAATTGATTTCACACTTTGTGAATTACTTTGGCAGTACATTACTGGCGTAATATGTAAAACAGTACATATTACCTTCATCAATTCAATAATCCATTGCTACTAGTCCGTTGAGATAGACACCAATACTCAAAAACAGCATACAACACCTAAACCGACTCATGAATAATGTTCAGTTCACTGCGATGCAAACTGGTTGCCATTGACAGTAACATTAAATTTACAATTTACAGGTACTTGACAGGTAGATTTAATACACAATGTATTATAAACCTAAACATAAGTGCAGTCACAAAAGAGCCCAACTCTTTAGTGTATAATCAGCATAATATAAACTGTAAATAGGAACAACTAAGACTTCCTAAGTGTCAGGTGTCTAAAAGTTTGTAACTATCTACACACAACATAATACCTGTATGTGTTTGGGGAAATTCTATTGTATGTTGTCTGTCTGTAAATTTTGGCAAGTTAGGAAGTCCAAGTAGTTTATGTATTGTATTATAAATGTAGATATGTATCTGGTTTGAGTTGAGCCCTAATGAACATGGTTGCATTGCAGTAAACCAAGCGAGGTAGTTTGGTAATAAATTTTAAGCAGCCGCCTCCTCTACTTCTGCTGGGGGCGCCTCTTCTGCTACTTTCGCTTTCTTCTCTGGCGTGGTCTTCTCCGCGTCGCCGTTGTCGACGGAAACAGATTTCCTCTTCACACCAACATCCTTCTTTTCTGTAATACAAAGTTGAACCGTTAAAGAAACCATTGCGGAACATACCTGTAGGAGGAAATATATTTTTTACATTTTTAGTTGTACATAAATGTTGTGTTTACCTGTGGCATCACCATTCTCGGTGGCGTCATTGCTCTCCTCAGCGTCACCATTCTCAGCGGGCGCATCCTCGGACGCTGCTTCGGTGCCATTCTCCGCCTTGCCGTTGCCGTTGCTCTCGGCGGCTTCCGCCACCTTTTTGGCGGGAGATTTTTTCACTGGAGACTCCTTCACTTCAGTTGAGGATACCTCCTCAGCTACGACGTCCCTGAAAGCATCAATTTTAGTGTTATTTATTATGCAAGCAATAACATTTCCGCCCCACATTAACATAGATATAGTATTAGTAAACTGAGTAAGATATTTATCGATTTATAGGTGTATAAATGGCACTGAACGTTGAAAATCTTTAATCTGAATACCTACGCACCGTGGCTAATGCGAAGTGAGCGACTCAGTAACGGAACATAACAATGCAACAGTTCCACACGCGGGCAATGCTCAGCGGTTAAGTGGGGCGGCATAAAAGGAAAAGTCTGCCGGAACAAAAACAAGTGGCTGTTGCGCAAGGCTGCATGTGGGAAAGTTGCAACAGGAAACTGAACGTAACCATGATCACCTTTGCTGAATGAATAAGTTACTCGCTTCAGTGGGCCACACTTCACGGAGAGCCGTAAAGCGTTAAAAATAACTAATGACAACACGCGTCGCCCGCGATAACGTAACCGAACAGCAACCTGCCTGAGTTGCAAAACTCGAGGTCTCGGCGAATTCAAACGAGCGCGCGCCGGCGTCCGGTGACGCTACGCGCCGGCACGCCGCGCACGCAGCGCCATCTTGGATAAAACAAGCGGCCCCGCACCCGCCGCCCGGCGTGCTTTTAACTTTTCCACTTAGATAAAATACGCTATAACAGGAAAAACGGTCAAATCTAATCGACACTTCGCATTCTCCAACAAACGATGCGCTTTGAACATTCATCCTGATATTTAGAAATCCACTTTAATCGTTTATCAGTAAAATAACATTTTCCCGCGTGTCATATCTTTGGCGGCGTTTACAAAATAAGCATCACCAAACTATCAATATATTTCAAAACAATATTTTTGAAACTATAGCACAATTAAAACAATCTGATATTAATGTTTAAACACCATTGAAACACTAAATTCACAGAAAACACGAATTTCACACATAAATAGGAAGCCATTTTGATCACATTTTCAAAGCCGCCAAAAATATTAAACTGCAAAACTTACTATAATTTAATTATTTTAACGAAAAAAACTTACTTCTTTTCGACGGCTGCGTCTGCCATTATGATATTTTAGTTTTAGGAGTTACTGTTAAATTATAAAGAAATAATTATAAGCACGTGTTACGCACAACGTACAACAATGTTCACCGCACAAACACCGACGACCAAATGAAGGAGGAAGAAGGAAAAAATATAATGCGCGACGCCTCGTAGGGACTCGTACAGCGTACTCGATGTGAAGCTAGCTGCGTCTACTTCAAGATGATGAAACAACGAGCCGCAATTTAAGCATGTTAGAGAGAGACAGTTATAGATTTTACGTTCATCTTCAGACAACCTTGAAATTACACTAGAAACAACACTGGCAAGCAACACTATACCTTTCTCTTTCTTGCCTGTTTAAAAAAATATAATCGTTATTGTTCCAACAAGACAAAATAATAAATGGGTATTCTTTTGAAAGATTAAATAACAATATAGCCATTTCACATTTAGTTAGACCGTGAATAATTAGCACTCTTTTACTATTACTTACTTCTAAACCAACTTAATTAAATAACAGTATCAAAAACTTGGCTAAAAACTCAAACTAGGCAGAAGACGTTTAATCTTAGATATTAAAAAAAGAACACTTAATTCACCTGTCTTGGATGGGTACAGTTTTTCAAACGAGTTTAATAGTCTAATAAACACTAGCTTTGTTGGATAATCAAATTCCACGCACCTTACGTACCTACCTATTTTATAACACAATATGCGTTCCTACAGGTCGATTGAATGTAATATAAAAATAAAATAAAAATTGTATTAAACTAATATTAACTATTAAACTAATTGATATAGGTAATATTATATCAATGGACCAGAGTAATTTATGACAGCAACTGTTTGTACCTACCAATCTATGAAAGGCACTGGCATTTTTCATTCAAGTGTGTAGTACATAGTGGCGCGAACGCGAAAGGTACCTACCTACTAGGCTAAAAAGAACTGGTAGGTAGGTACCCTTCTTTACGCTCTTGTTCCGTTCTTGTGTGTGTTGACTCAGGTAGTCAGTCATTAACTTTTTAATTTACAGACCCTACATAACCAATCAGCCTATAATAATAATAATCACACAGGATTGCGAGTGGGTCACAATCTACAACGCTGATAAATGTCATAATATTCTTAGTTCTAGGACATGACCCCACTATATCACAAATCGGGTTATAGGATTTATCTTTATTAGGAAATTAAATATATTGAATAACTACCTAGGTAAGTACCTATCTTAATAATAAAAGGTAAGTGTTACGTAAATTAAGTGTCCGTCAAAAACAACTCGTGTGGTTTTGAGTTCAATGCCCGATTGTCTCGTCAACCTACTTGTTTTTTTATAGTATGTAGGTAGGTAACTAGGATTTTTACGACAGATAATAGGCAAAAAATACCGGTATACCTTCGTATCATTTCATTTTTACTCACATTTAATTAAAGAATCTGCTAATTACGTGATCAATTCACCACGTTGCAATGAGAACGTGTTTATTTCCCGCCAACCACACAGTTTGCTTGTGCCAGAAAAGCGTAAGTTCGACCGTCGGAGTCGTCCGAATGACTCCTAATGCCAACTTCAGAAGGAATTTACGAAACATCGTGCTGCGATATTTTATTCCTTATGTCAATTATTATAAGGAACATGGTGAGTTCAACCGGACGCAAAATATAACGTAGTCCCGTGATAGGTCGATGGCTTTTTAAAAGAAATCTTGGCACTACTTGGTGATTTCGTCAGAATATGAATTCGTCACGCAGAACAGTTCGTGATCCGATGTATCCACGTGCCTTAGTGATACCTAGGTCGTTTTTACAGGGTTTACGGTCCCACCTACCTACGATAGGTACCTACCTAAAATCATGTTGCCATGACTTTGTATGGCAAATTATTTGCAATTCCATACTATTCCAACAAGAAGGCCGGAATAAAAGAAAAGTTTTGATGATGATCAAAAATGCGATTTTATTACGTAATTGTTTGAATATAAACATTGATTAGGTACAAGAAGGCCGGAATAAAAGAAATGTTTTGATGATTATCAAAAATGCGATTTTATTACGTAAGTATTGTTTGAATATAAACATTGATTCCGATAAATAGATATAACCTATTACAGAATGGGGCCGCTACAAGCTACCTACGACTTCGACACCGGGGATACCGATGTTTTTGTTACTGGCCACTTGGCATTTTTATAAATATTTTTAAAAATATATATGCCCGTCTTCACTAACACTAGGAAACATCTGAATAACCGCTTAAATGTGGCTGTTGAATTTTCAACTCTCGATTCAGGATTGAATGTTGAAAATTCAACAATGCATTAATTTAGGTATAGCTCAGCGTTAATAAAAATAAGCATTAGAATTTTTAGATTTTAGAAACAAGCTCTGTTCTGATGAATTCAAGAGTTGCGTTAGCAGTACTATTTTAAACTTTATGTAGTTGTTACAAAGAACACATTTATTTGTTTGACTTTGTGTGATGAGATGTTCTGGCAAGCAGTCTGGGTTATCGATCTAGAAGTAACTTTAAACATTTTCGACCTTACTACATACGGAATAAAGTTTAGAGTTGGTTGAATGTTATTTACGATACTTTCGGAACTTAAAAAACAAAGTATGAAGGTTCGTCCCTCTATGTAGCATGTATAGTATGTACCTGTGCCCACACACGGATTGGGATGAGATGCGCCACTTCTTTGCGTCTTATCCTTGGCAGCAGGTCTGCTTCTCCTCTGACAATCCTTCGAGCTGTGCGGACGCTATAACCGATGTGGTGCGTCAAGCTATGGAGTATTTTATCCCATTCAATGACGTGCCCGTCGGTGGCTCGGCTCGCCCATGGTTCAATGCCGATTGTGTCCAAGCTGAACAGCGTAAGCACACGGCATTTCTCGCCTGGGTTGACGCTCGTGACCGCGGAGCTCCGGATCTAAGCTCAAAGAAGAGAGCCTTTAACCGTGCTGCCAAGTCCTACAAGAAGGCGCTCAAGAAGGCTCGCTTCGACCGCATTACCCATATTGGCAACAAGTTATCTGCGCAGCCATCCGGTAGCAGATCTTTTTGGTCCCTTGCCAAATCGGTTGAGGCGAACTTCTGTCGGCCCTCACTGCCTCCGCTGGTTAGGCCTGATGGAACACTGGCTCATACGGCGAGAGAGAAAGCAGGTCTCTTTGCATCTCTCTTTGCCCATAATTCGCGTCTTGATACTGGCAGTGCTACTCCACCTAATTTACCTCATTGCGGAGCTTCAATGCCTGAGGTTCGCATTAGAAACAAGGAGGTTCTGAGAGTACTGTGTCGTCTGGACGTGAATAAGGCTAGTGGTCCGGATGGTATACCAGCGATTGTTCTTAAAGCATGTGCGCCCGAGTTGTCTCCTGTATTGACGCGCTTGTATCGCCTCTCATTTAGGACTGGTATAGTGCCCAAGTCCTGGAAGCTTGCTAACGTGCAGCCTGTGCCCAAGAAGGGTAGTCGTGCCGATCCTGCCAACTATCGGCCGATTTCGATCACCTCCATACTTTGCAAAATTATGGAGCGTGTATTGAACTCGCGCCTCTTGGCATACCTGGAAGGTAACGATCTCCTCAGTGACCGACAGTACGGGTTTCGCCGCAATCGGTCAACTGGGGACCTACTAGTGTATGCCACTCACTTGTGGGGCGAGGCCCTCGAGAAGAATGGGGAAGCGATTGCTGTCTCCCTTGATGTCTCGAAGGCCTTCGACCGGGTTTGGCACGCTGGCCTTTTGAGTAAGCTTCCAGCGTACGGCATTTCCCCTAGCCTGACTGGCTGGGTAAAAGACTTCCTGACTGAACGGTCCCTCCGAGTTGTTGTCGACGGATGCTCTTCTGAGCCCATGTCAACTAATGCCGGTGTTCCTCAGGGGTCTGTTCTCTCTGCAACTCTGTTTCTGCTGCATACTAACGATCTGCTGATGCCTGGTATCTATGGGTATGCAGATGACAGCACAGTTGTAGAGAGATACCTGCCGGATGCCCGGGCTAGTAGGGAATCAATCCGGTCCGAAAGAAAGGCCATGGTTGAGCGAACGAGTGTTGCACTGCAGGCAGTCTCCGAATGGGGCAATGCCAATCTTGTAGCATTCAATGCCGCCAAAACACAGGCGTGTCTTTTCACCGCCAAAAGGAGCCCGTTCACCTTGGCCCCTACTTTTCGGAATGTGTCCTTGGAGTGTTCCGACCGCCTTCAGCTTTTGGGAGTTGAGATTTCCTCGAACCTTAACTTTGGGCGGTTCATTGAGTCCAAGGCCAAGGTGGCTGCCAGGAAACTTGGCGTTATCGCAAAGGTCCGGCAGTACTTCACACCTGGGCAGCTTCTAATGTTATACAAAGCACAGGTCCGTTCGTGTGTGGAGTACTGCAGCCACATTTGGGCTGGTGCTGCCAAGTGTCACCTGGCCACTTTGGATTCAGTGGAGAGACGTGCAAAGAGGCTGATTGGTGACCCTGATCTAACTCGAGTTGGTCTCCAAAGCCTAGAGCACAGGCGTAGAGTAGCCAGCCTTTCGGTGTTCTATAGGATGCATTTCGGGGAGTGTGCGAGGGAATTGCATGATTTAATTCCCCCATCTCCGTTCCACCAGCGGACGACCCGTCGTACGGCTGGTTTCCACCCTTACGTTGTTAACACCACTACGATCCGGACGAAGCGCTTCGCCTCCTCCTTTATACCGCGTACATCGAGGGACTGGAACAATTTGCCCGCGGCGGTGTTTCCGTCGGACTACAATTTGAGTGTCTTCAAGGCTAGAGTGAATAGGCTCTTAATAAACTAGTGCGCTTTACCATCAACGATTGCGTCACTGCTTACCATCAGGCAGGATTGCGGTCAAGCGCTGGTTGATAATTTGTAAAAAAAAAAACACACGTGTCGTAAGCTTATATTGTTACAATATCTTTTATTTTTATACCCAGAATATTTATTATTCTAATTAGCTCAGCTACGAAACTTAAAATTATTAGTTCGAAATTTGACTATTTTCCATTGTTTGTGTAGGTTGGTATCTACTCAGGGCGAAACGCCGCGTCATCTTTTATCAACGGCCTTTGCTTGTAAGTTGTACTACTGTCATTGAGTAGTAGGTAGGTAGAATAAGTTAGGTAGGTAGACATCAAATAGAGTGATGAACGAACATGATTGGAGTGCGAAAGTGAACGTGTGTAGACATAGCGTGTGTACTTCCTTGTCTAGATTGGAAAAAAGCAGTAGTGTTGCGGTACGGTACGAAGTAAAATGATGTCATAGTATATCATAGTATGTACCTATATGTCATAGTAGGTAAAAGAGTAGTACTCGTAGTACTTAGGTACTTTATAGATTATGACAGCATTTCTATTTATAATGTCATGTCAGAATGATTTTTAGGGTTGTATAAAATGACATCATTCTAATTTAAACTTTACTACCATTGAGTTTTGCGTTAAATAAAATATCGTGAGTTTGGTCAATAAAAGTGATTTTATTATTTAGGAAGTGGTAGGTACGTAATCTTCAGGGTAACTACGTAATACTGTTACGGGCTAGGGGTACTTAAACGCCGGTTAAGGGTTACGAAGTTTATTGGCAACGAAGGTACAGTCGATTGTAGGCAATGACAAGTAGAATGTCGCTGACGTTGCACCGAAGTCTTCCCTTATGTTCACGAAGTCCGTGTTGTAAACACACAATAACGCTACAGATATTACTTCCCGTAGTACTCACAGTTCTCGTTACAGTTGTCGCAGTAGGTATTCTCGAAGATCGCTTCTTAACTGTCGCTGTTTTCGTTTCGCTAGTCGAGTGTAGACTGACTCTGAGCCGGCGTCACGGCGCTTTATATAGTCCAGCTGATCGAACATTCCAGATTCCTCTAGACGTAATAATAATAGCACATAACTTCGAGGTCACTCGGAAGTACCTACGGTAATTCCCGGAAACTGGTTTCTAGAAATTTCGATGTCGACACTTTGTTGACAAAACTGTTGAGACCTGTACCGTTCGATAGGCCATCCTAAGTCTAGTAATGCGTTTTTACATTGTGCCTGGAAAATGTCTAGATCTGGAGAAATAATACTTAAAAGTGACACACTGCATGTCACGCGATATTGCACCTTATGCCATCGACATAAGGTCCATTCGTAACATTGCCCCCTTCTTAGTCATGCTCGTCCCGAGCATGATTTGATCCATAATAGCGAGCTAGGCGGTCTACGTGTACGATCTTCAGCTTCCCTCTAGGCCCTTTCTTAATCCTGTAGGTGGCATCGTTTATTCTGGTTACTATCGTGTACGGACCCTCCCATTTGGCTTGAAATTTCGGACTCTTTCCTTTTCTCCTTATGGGATTATGTAACCATACCAAAGTTCCCTCTTCAAGTCCGGGCACGTTAGCTTTGCGGTCGTATCGGATTTTCATTTTCTCACTGGTTTTCAGACCATTCTCTCTCACTAGCTCATGTATTCCATCTAATTTACGCCGTAGGTCGGCCACATAGTCGACGGCTAGGATAGGAGTATCGGGAGGTGTTCCGGTTAGTGCATCTATGGGTAGTCTAATTTCTCGGCCGAAGTTGACTTTCGCCGGTGTGCAATTTGTGCTATCATGTGTTGCAGAGCGGTATGACATTAAGAAGAGGGGAATGTATTGGTCCCAATCCCTCTGGTGTTCTTCTACTACTTTGGCCAAATGATTCTCTAGCGTCTGGTTAAATCTTTCGACCATTCCATCTGACTGTGGGTGATACGGTGTTGTACGAGTCTTATGTATCCCGAGTAGTTGGCAAACCTCTTGAAATAGTGAAGACTCGAAGTTTCTACCCTGGTCAGAGTGTAACTCCAAGGGAACGCCAAATCGACAGAACACCTCGTGAACTAGCTTTTTGGCGACTGTATGAGCTTCCTGGTTAGGCACTGCAAAAGCTTCTGGCCATTTGCTGAAATAGTCTTGCATGACGATGATATACCTATTCCCTTCTTCAGTAACAGGGAATGGCCCAGCTATATCGACAGCAACTCTTTCCCATGGTGCACCAACATTGTTCACTTTCAGCCGACCTCTGGCCCTCGTTTGCGGTCCCTTTACTGAGGAGCAGGCTACACATTTTCTACACCAGTCCTCTACGTCTTCGCGGCAATGCACCCAGTAGAATCTTTTCCTCACCTTCTCCAGGGTTTTCTTTACTCCTAGATGTCCTCCGGATACTCCGTCGTGCACCTGTCTTAGCACTGACGCGACTTTATCGCAGGGGATAACTATCTGTAAGGTGACCTCCTGTCCACTGGGTGATTCCCATTTCCTCTTGAGAACTCCATTATCAATTATCAGGCTGTCCCATTGAGCCCAGTAACTTTTTGCTGTTGGGCTAAGCGCTGATATTTCACTCCAAGTGGGTCTTTGGCCACGTTCCTTCCATTCAATTACTGTCTTCAAGTCACTATCTTCCTTCTGTGCATCTTCCAATGATTGATTATCCCAGTCTTTATCCAAAGCGTTCACCTGGATAATCCGTACGTTCTCTTTCTTTTCCTGTTTGTCACAATGTCGGCCCTTACTTCCTGAAGTAACCTGGCGACGGCGATCCTTTTGTCTTGCCTTTTTCTCGAGGCGCTTCTTCTTACGCGCCTCGTCCTCGACTTCCTTGTCCCGCCGTGCGTCTGCGTCACTCCACGACCTTCCGCGCGACCGCTCGCGCTCGTGTTCTCGGTTGCCGGGACGTTCGCGTTCCCGGTCTCGCTCCAGGTCCTTGACGCGTTCCCGCTCTCGTTCAGCGGGTCGCTCGCGGTGCCCGCTCCGGTCGCTCCGCTCACGCCACTCGACTCGCTCGCACGGGCGCTCGGGCTGGACCTTCGCATCGCGCTTGCGCCACGCCATCACCGGGACCTCCTCACGTGACCAAGAAGTTCTTCTTCCCTTGGCCTTCCTGGGACAATCAATTCGAATGTGCCCCTTTTTGCCACACTCATAGCAAGTTGGTCCTCGTCGGGCTTTTATTTGTGCGGTCACTTCTCGAATACGGTGGTGTTGTGGGCCATCTTGACGTACTGCTTCCACCTCCAGAGCATGCGTCAAAGCTGCCTTCAGGGTCTGATGGTGACCCAGACGTACTGCGGCCCTGACTTCTGCATCTCGAATCCCATCAGTAAAAAATCGTAGAGTAGTAGCGCCAATCAATCCCGGTGTTGATGCATACGCCTTCCGAACCATACGTTCTATTTCCGTGGCCCATTGTTGCAAACCCTCGCCGCTCTTCTGTGTGCGTTCGCGGAGTTGAGCCCTGTAGACATGTTCCAGGTGTTTCTCTCCATATCTAGTCTCCAACGCTTCTAACAGACAGGCTAGGGTATTGCAATCGCCGGAAATATTTTCGAGGATTCGTACGGCATCACCACGCAAAGCAAGCATAAGGGCCGTTAGAGCTTGATCGTCGTCCCAATTGTTGCCTTTTGCGACTTTTTCAAACTGTAGACGGAAGGCCACCCATGACGTTGTTCCATCAAAATGAGGTACTTGGAACGTCGGCAAAGCACTAGGTATCACCCCTTTGATGCCTCCTTTCTGTACCTTATCATGGAGGAATTTTATTTCTTTCTCACACTCCATGATGGTGCTGTCTAGTGTCTCGAAACGCGCATCATGTTTGTCTATACGAGCATCCTGTTTGTCTATACGCGTATCCTGGTGGTCCATACGCGCTTCTTGTTTGTCTATGCGCGTATCTTGCTGGTCCATACGTGCATCTTGTTGTGTTGCTTTTATTTTGAGCTCGTTGACCTCTTCTTTAGTTTTTTTCCACTTTCCGTTTAGTTCCAATACTAGTTGCTGGGATTTTGCCTGGGATTCTGCTACATTTTTAATTTGTGCCTGGGTTTCTGCCTGGGATTGTTTTATTTGAGCCTGGGTTGCTGCCTGGGATTTATCTATTTTTGCCTGGATTTCTGCCTGGGATTTTGCCTGGGATTCTGCCATACCTTTTATTTGCATCGTTAATTGAGCCAGCAACGCCGATAAATCGAATCCAGTGCTTCCGGAAACAGTGGTGGTAGTAGGCGCACTTATAGGTGTTACGATGGCCGCTTCTACTACGGGTGCAGGGACACTAAGCGATTCTTCCTCTTGACGCGCCAAATCCATCGCTGCTTGTCGTCGCGTGCGAACTTTCTCGTCTTCCCTTGGCGTGATCGGCATTTCGCTTCTGACACCAGTTGTTACGGGCTAGGGGTAGGTACTTAAACGCCGGTTAAGGGTTACGAAGTTTATTGGCAACGAAGGTACAGTCGATTGTAAGCAATGACAAGTAGAATGTCGCTGACGTTGCACCGAAGTCTTCCCTTATGTTCACGAAGTCCGTGTTGTAAACACACAATAACGCTACAGATATTACTTCCCGTAGTACTCACAGTTCTCGTTACAGTTGTCGCAGTAGGTATTCTCGAAGATCGCTTCTTAACTGTCGCTGTTTTCGTTTCGCTAGTCGAGTGTAGACTGCTGTGCGCTGGCGTCGCGGCGCCTTATATAGCCCAGCTGATCGAACATTCCAGATTCCTCTAGACGTAATAATAATAGCACATAACTTCGAGGTCACTCGGAAGTACCTACGGTAATTCCCGGAAACGGGTTTCTAGAAATTTCGATGTCGACACTTTGTTGACAAAACTGTTGAGACCTGTACCGTTCGATAGGCCATCCTAAGTCTAGTAATGCGTTTTTACATTGTGCCTGGAAAATGTCTAGATCTGGAGAAATAATACTTAAAAGTGACACACTGCATGTCACGCGATATTGAACCTTATGCCATCGACATAAGGTCCATTCGTAACAATACATTAGAAGGCAAGCAATAGCTTTAATTTTGTCAATTCAACAACATTCATTGCGTTATTTAACTGAGAACATTGATTACACTATATGAAGCAATGGATTAGCAATGTACGGACGACAGCAGGCAAAGCTACTCGAAACTGTCAAATATTCTCAATCAACCTTGAGCCTTATCGCTTTAGAGATAAAGTTGAAAATCTAATAAACAAATCTGATCGATTGTAGTAGCACGATGTGCTGTCTGTACGTTTTAGGTTACATAATAACGTTGAATTCTTTATAGCTAGGTACTCTCCTACCCCTTCACATTTTTTTCTTTTTGTCTATTCCCCTCGGCTCTCCATACGAAAAGAAGATGAATCTAAAATTAATTAGGTAGGTACCTATATTTTTTTGCACATTTTGAGGTCTAGGCACGTTAGGTGCTATTTATTTGCCGACTGCCCTCTTCCTGCCTATTCACTTAGTTTATTGCATCGCTGCTTGCCATCTGGCGGGATTACGGTCAAGGACTAGTTTATAATTAAGTATTAAAAAAAGGCTTGCTTTTTTTTATATATATATTATTATAAACTAGCGCTTGACCGCAATCCTGCCTGATGGTAAAGCGCACTAGTTAATTAAGAGCCTATTCACTCTAGCCTTGAAGACACTCAAATTGTAGTCCGACGGAACACCGCCGCTGGCAAATTGTTCCAGTCCCTCGATGTACGCGGTATAAAGGAGGAGGCGAAACGCTTCGTCCGGATCGTAGTGGTGTTAACAACGTAAGGGTGGAAACTCGCCGTACGACGGGACGTCCGATGGTGGAATTAAATCATGCAATTCCCTCGCACACTCCCCAAAATGTAGTTTTAACCAGTTGTCAATCTTAAAGCAAGAAGAATATCATAATCAGCCTATAATGTTCCCACTTCTGGGAACAGGCCTCCTCTCGGTGAGAAGGAGTGGACCGAAATCTACCACGAGGGCCCAGTGCGGGTTGGTACTGTTGGTAGATGTCACATGTCTTCGAAATTTTTGGCTCAAGGAGTTAGGACATGCCGGTTTCCTCACGATGTTTTCCGTGACCGTTTTGAGAGCAGTGGGGATGAAATAATTTACATAAAGTAAAGCGCCTGATGGGGAACCTACAACTTGTTAGTCGCGGCTAGGGTTGCCATCTCTAAAATTTGGAAAACAGGACAAGACGCGTGAAAACCCCGGATTTTAGAGTCCGAAAGCCCAGTCCGAAAAACGAACAAACGGCGGACCGTGGCAACCGTGACTGGAGGGGTGGGGGAACGATGAATATGGTTCGACGGTTGATCGTGGTGTGCGAGCATAGTGCGTGTCTCGCGGGCGACCCTAATTTTTTTATTTATTTATTTTTTAAAACTCGGTCTACAAATGAAACCTTCCCCGGACGCTCCCCGGACGCCCTCTAAACTAGGACAAATCCGGGGAAACCCGGACGGATGGCAACCCTAGTCGCGGCTCACTCGCGGCCGATGCCACTGAAAACTTCAAACAACGTTCATGAATAGGAGGAAGGTGTCTATAGTGAAAGAGAAAGCTAAAGAAACGAAGGGACTGTGTACCTATACAGTTATACACATACAATACGTTGAATGTTGATGATGGTGATGCAATATGTTCACGACCGTCTTCGGTTCGCCGCGCCGCCGCGCCGTAGCGGACAGCACTCGGTGATTTACTGAGTGCAAAACCGCTAAAATGTAGAACGTTGCGGTTTTGTACGAAGCGGCGCCGTCTAGAACATTCCGGAAGTTGCTGGTAAAATGGAAAATGCTGCTTCCCTCTTTAGAAAGGGATAAATTCATGCAAATTGCTGGGCCGGAATGAACTTAAAAATAGAACTGCTGTCAGTTGTGAAGAGCTTTATGAAAAAAAAATGCTGCATGTGATTTTCTAAACAGCCAGTGTGAACTTAGCGCAACTTTCTTTGAGCAAAATTACGCCGTGAGTTCCATAATTTTATAATTTAAAAAGTCGACAAGTTAGTGGGATACTAATCTGATAAAAGTATCTGTAATGAACATATAGTTTTATTTTCCTGATACCTATTTGAAATGAGATGTAGACTGTTAACACGGGCAAAATAATCTTCTTCTTTTTTCAAGGTGAGATTCAACCTCATCTCTTCATCAATGGCCTCTGTGGAATAGATACTTACCACAATTTTGCCAATAACACCGTGTGTAACAAATTACAGAAATTCTTTGAAAATGTTACTTCACAATGCTGACGGATATCGCGTGATCCGTCTATGCTCCCGGTTTGAGGGGAAGTCAGGATGTGACCACTATGCTGCGATATTTCAATGTTCTTTATGAATTACTAGCTACGCCGCGCTGTTTCACCAGCGTAGGTTCGATTTGTTTTTTTTTTTTTTTTTTTTTAATATGTCCGGTCCTATTGGTCGCAGCGTGATGTTATATACCCTAAAGCCTTCCTGGATTAATGATCTATCCAACGCAAAAAGATTTATCAAATCGGACCAATAGTTCCTGAGATTACGGCGTTCAAACAAACAAACAAACTCTTCAGCTTTATAAATATACAATTAGTATAGATTTATTGAATGCACTTTTTCCTACATAAATCACGCGCTTTTATTTAGTAAACAACACTATAAATAATTAATTTTAAAAGTCCAATGAAAAATACGCGTGACACACATCTTAGCTTTCCCGCCAAAAACCGACCTGGTCTGGTATTAGAATCAATTCCTACTCGGAATATAGCCGCCTTCGCGGGAATTGATCCTTTCGACCCTAGGTTAACAATCTACTGTTTTATATGTTGACTTTGTTTTATTTGAAGTGAAAACTTTTTAAGCGAATTTAGTGGACGAAACTTGACTATCACGCCCGTTGGAGAATCGGGTATCCTCGGCTTCGGTCGGGTCGGCGTCGCTGAATCGCTTACACTCGGCGCTGAATCGCGGATATTCGGCTCCACAGGACCCACCCTCTTTATTCTCTATTAAATTAATTGTGCTTGTGTTGTGTCATTTCTTTTGCGTGCCCTAAATAAGTACCTACTTTATCTATCTATATATTATGTATTTTATTATACTATAACTAAATATAGCCGTAAGTTTTTGGTAGCAATGAATAAGCCAAAGAAAAGTGCTGTTGCGACCAGAGAATAGATATACCTATTAAGTATAAGAGGATCTGTAAAAAGACATCCCAACCCTAAAATTGTAATTTATCTCTAAAGCATTAAGGTTTAAGGTTGATTGTTAAAAAAATCCAATTTCGGATAGCTTGACCTTGGCGTCTGTACAGACGACAGCACATCATGCACTACGATCTGTCAAAATTCTTTATTACATTTTCAACTTTATCGCTAAGTGTTAAGGCTCAAAATTGATTGGGAATATTGGACAGTTTCGAGTAGTTTGACCTGCCGCACGTACGTTCTTCCCCGCCCCAATCTATTTAGATTTGATACAGGGTGCGTACGACATGACGTGCGAAACGCATCAGCAAGGGCTGCGAACGACAGATCCATAGACGAATGTATAGGTACATTACATAGGTACAGATTTTACTGACGGTTTATACAGAAAATACAAAAGATTTTATTGTGTATCTGTGGGCGAAACAACACGTGTGTCTTAATATAGGTATTTTGAGGGGTTCGTGACTACGTCGGTGGCAACGCTTTCCAGGGTCGCTTCGTGGATTGGTAACCGATATAGGCCCTGGATATAGTTCCCTGCTGTCATTCGTAGACCTTTGGCAATCGTTAAGAGCTGTCAGAAGCCTGACAGTCTGACCATCAACCTTATCAAGGTCGTAACTAGGTACACTACAAAGTGAAAAATAGCTGATTTCGAAAGTCTGTGGCAAAAATACGAAAACCCAAACAGTCGGTTCGAGAAGCGAAGACAGTTCTTTGTTTTTGTAAAAAATCTTCTTTTTGGCGTCGCGTTCGCGGCGGTACCAATCGGCCGGGCGGCGGGAGCGGTGAGCCGCTGTTTTTTATACAACGATCACAGTTTGTGACAGTTATTCGGTAGTGTATTTTTTATCAGCATTGCAGCCGTGCGAAGCCGGGGCGGGCCGCTAGTTAGTACCTAATAAGTAGGATACAGCAAAGTATCAACATTCAGAACACCACACTGGAAGTAGCTATTCATACAGGATAAGCGTAATTTAAACCAATATCACAATATGGAGTGCCTTGACACCTGCGCGTTTGACGTCGCAAATGACAATAGTACAGACGACAGCAGGTAATTTTACCCGAAACTGTCAAATTTTGCCAATCAAAACTGAACCGTACTTATTTAACTATAAAGTTGAAAACCTGTTACTGTTTATCAGACTGTAGTAGCGGTGATGTGCTGGCGTCTGTACCTACTAGGTAGATAAGTACAGACGCTACAAGCTACTACAATCTGTCAGATTTCTTTATTAGATTTTCAACTTTATCCCTAAGGTATTAAGGTTTAAGATTGATTGGGAATATTTGTCAGTTTAAGGTAGCTTGACCTGCTGTAATCCGTACGTAGATATAACGTATGCGATGTGGACATAGTGCGTAAGTGTTAATAAGCAGCTCACCTATCATGTGACTATAGCATAATAGGCTATTTGACAGTATTCAATTATTTGTGATTTTTTGCTTTAATTGCATAAAATGAGGGTTCTTTATATCATTTACAAGAGTTTTAATAAAAAAGAATAACAATTAATATATCCAAAACACAAAAATATGTTTGGCTTTTTGTTTCTCGCGCCACACATTGTGAAACGATCCGGATTGGCTAATGTCGCGATGACGTCATACGCGCATCATCGCTTGTTTTCGGCAAACTTATAAACGGTTTTTCGGGGGTTTTTTATCGATTTATTTGTACAACCCAGTACAGCACACCACTTGTAAACCATTTTATTAGATAACAACAGCAAATAATAATTACAAACAAACACCACTGAGAACTGAAAACCGCTTGTGACGTCACTTACCAGGCGCAACGCCATATTGCTAATTATATCGTTTTCGCGGCTTATTTGAATTTTGAATTTTTATTTGCATATTTCTTACGAAATACGTATTTAAAATTAAAAAAAATACTTTGGGTGAACTTCTTAACCGCAACCAAGTAATTCAAGATAAAAATTATAAATCTGTCAAATAGCCTATTTAAGCCATTAAGGTCATTATGTGGACTATTTATGGTACAGTCCTTCTCACGTACAAATTTTTTTGTGTATCGTCCTAAAAGGCTCGGGTGGTTACAATTTTTTCGACAAGTTTAAAGTATAGACGGTATGCTACAATTGATTTTCAACTTTATTTTTAAAGCATTAAGATTTAATGTTGACTGAGAAAGTTTGACAGTTTCTAGTAGCTTTACCTGCTGGCATTTGCAAGTATTTTATCTCACAAAGCTACGCGCGTTTTTTTTTTGTGGCTACCAAAGGTACAATGGCTACAAATTAAGCCAATTTTAACTGATCTCGCCATGTACAGGTTCTTCGTACAATCAGATGTCAGCTTATACTGGTTATCATCAGCTTATTGCGTAGTCGTGCGTACAATATCAAAGACTCACACATTCAGCGAGTCTGTACAGACGGCAGCACATAAAGCTACTACAATCTGTCTGATTTCTTTATTAGATTTTGAACTTTATCTCTAAAGCATTAAGGCTCAAAGTTGTTTGGGATATTTGACAGTTTCGGGTGGCTTGATCCTGCTGTCGTCCGTACACTTCGTTATGACAAGTGGATAAACAAATGCGTAAATATTCATACCGACAACGGAATATTTTATCTGTGGTTTCACTGTTCGTGGTACTACAAGTACAGACGACAGTACATCAAGCTACTGCAATCTGTCAGATTTATTTGTTAGATTTTCAACTTTATCGCTAAAGAATTAAGGCTCAAGGTTTTTTTTTTTTAATAATTATAAACTAGTGCTTGGCTGCAATCCCGCCTGATGGTAAGCAGTGATGCAATCGTTGATGGTAAAGGGCACCAATTTATTAAGCCTATTCACTTTAAAAACTTAGGAATAGGAAGGCTGACGGCAGTTGAGCGAGGTGATGCAATGTTAAACCCAAGACCATTGATAAAATATTAAACTAAGGTAGATATGTCACTAGCGCACTAAAAATGAAGCGTACAAAAGGAGGTAAGTCCTGTATCTCGCTTTAGTCACTCTCGATACACTCGTAAAAACAAACGACAAACACTAACAGCGCAAACGACAAACACTAGCCATCTTTTTCTTCTCTATGCTTTAGATTGCGCCCCTTCTCACTCACACTGTACCAATGTATGCCGAATAAAAATATGCATGAGTGCTGCTGCTGTGTTCGGCACATTTTTTTTTCAGTTTGTTAGAATATATCGTATCTGTTTAATATTTTATCAATGCCCAAGACCAACACGACCAAACGATGCTGCGCTAGAGGGAGATTGATCTGGAGACGCTCCACGACCAAACTCCCGACACAACAACATTTGGCGCATCGTACCCGCCATACATCGCAAATTCGCAACACAACTGCTCAGGCCCGTCCTCCGTACGACTTCACCAGACATCATGCCGGAACACGACGAATCGCTTAGCGGCAAGACTTTGTCTGGTGGGTGGTAACTTCTGCCGGCAGCCGATGTTATGGCCTTACCACCGGGAAATTTGGTTGATCGTCGTGTTACATTTGATACATTCGGGTAGCTTGATCTGCTGTCGTTTGTACTTGGCTGGTTTTTTAGAGTTCCGTATGTAAAGGGTAAAATCGGGAACCTCAGGCCATCTGTCTGTCTGTCAAATCACATAAAAACAAATGTTTATATGAATTCAAGGTAATTGAATATTTTTTACGCCTTTTATGCCTGGAGGATTTTATTTAGGCAATAAGTTTTTACTTAATTACAGTTCTATTTTTAATGTTTTTTTTTTTATTTGCTTTGCTGGTACCTATATTGGGTTGGCTAACTGGCATATGGTAAATGATGAGATTTAATGTTGGGTGTGTTCATGTGATAGTTACTATAAGTATACAAGTGTTGTATATAGCCATGTGTTTTTAACTGAACAGACAGCTATGTTGCTGAGGAGTTTATTCCGCCATTTCTTCTTCCCAGCGAAAGCACTAGGAAATGGCGAAGGGCGGGCGCTTTGGGGTCTGTCTTATGTAATCATTGATATAAACTATCATTATATCAATGTATGTGTTGACGCTTCCTGGAAGAGTCGCTGCATTCTCCTATCAACCCCAGGGTCTCAAAGCAGGGAAACAAACATGCAAAGCACTAACCTGGCTCCAGTTGGACAGGACAGAGAGGAATCACCAACGGCGGGTCAGACGCCGACCGATCAGTTATCTTCTTGACGTGGACTTGATGCTGTTTGCTCACTGCCTACACTCGTCAAGCACAGACACATCACTAATATGGACACTGAGGGTTTATTAGGCCAGCGAAGCTCTTAGGAAGTCAGATATTCGATTTTATTTAGAGTACACGCGGTGTCGAATGCGCTGAGATCGCCATCTTCTTTCGTACTACTTCTTTTTCTTCCGTTCGCCCAAATGGACCAGGCGAAGGCATAGCACGCCATACAGCCAAGTTTATTTTTATCGTCGTTGACGCAACAAGGATGGGGAATGGAAATGCATGGATAAATGATTAGGATAGTTAATGTTCACACATTTCCCCCCACCTGAAATCCACAAGGGTTTCAAGAAGAATGCGAAAAATTAAGAGTGAAATCAGCAATAGCTGGACTATGAGCTACTGCCGAAAAAATGCATAGAATTCTAGTTAATAAGGGTAAATAATTGGTGATTTATTTTAAATAACCTAAAGACAGTGTGTACTTATACTCTAGTTAGGTATATAAAAGGAGAATAAACTAATTATTTGGTAAGGGACAAACTTTTACCACCGGCCTACGAAACGTCTTTCCGTTAGCAGTTTGGAGAGTAACGACTCTAACTACCTGGTCTGAACCTGCATGCACTTGCACGATACGAGCCATTTTCCAAAACATCGGCGGAGTATTAGGTTCATTTTTACGCACCCGGTCAACTTCCGAAGTCATGTAATTATCTTGACGGAATTTAACCAGCACTTTCGTTGCTTTTTCAAGCTCAGCACCACTAAGAGGAGAGAGATTTCGGTCTTGCCTGGCCGTTTTAGAGTTAGAAACAGAACGATTACACCATGCTATCATTCTTTGAATTTTTGTAAATGAATAATGTTTAGACATTAAGTTCAACAGTGTAGTTTTAAGATCGACTGGACTAGCAGTCGCAATCGACTGGACTAGCAGTCGCGATCAATTGGACTAGTAGTCGCGATCGACTGGACTAGCAGTCGCGATCGACTGGACTAGCAGTCGCGACCGACTGGACTAGCAGTCGCGATTGACTGGACTAGCAGTCGCGATCGACTGGACTAGCAGTCGCGATCGACTGGACTAGCAGTCGCGATCGACTGGACTAGCAGTCGCGATCGACTGGACTAGCGCGATCGACTGGACTAGCAGTCGCGATCGACTGGACTAGCAGTCGCGATCGACTGGACTAGCAGTCGCGATCGACTGGACTAGCAGTCGCGATCGACTGGACTAGCAGTCTAAATAAGCTGTTGCAAGAATACGCTTGTTGTCATATCTGTCCAGTAAAGTTGCAAAAACCACTGAATAATTTGCCGATGTCACAGGCACGCCCTTGGCTAATGTCAGTGCATAGCCAGATAAACATGACAGCAAATAGTGAAATTTCTCAGTGTCGAATAATGAACTATTATTATGAACAAGTGCTGTAAAACTATCTTTAAATGTTTGCCACTTTTCTATATTACCATCAAACTTTGGGAGTTCTAGTTTCGGTAGCTTCACCTGCGAACGCACGTGACCTTGACCTAATTCCGGGCGACAGTCGCTACCCGCGCTCGCATCGAGAGAATCCGCAAACTCGATAACACAGTAATACAATTCATCGAATGACAGTAACACTTTATGATCGATAACAAACGAAGGTTTAAGCTTTAATTGCAACCGGTTAACATCCTCGTTGCATTCTAAAAATCTATTACGAATTTCATCAATCTTTTTGTACCTAGCTCGAAAAGCTGCAAATTTAGTTTTAGTTTCTTTAACTGTATTGGCTAAATCGTAAAGTACCTGCATACTTGTAAACTCATATTCCCGCCTTTTAATAGCGGTTATTAATTCCACTTCGCTCATAGTTAACTCAAAAAGATAAAAGTTATAAAAGTAGGTAAAACGGAAAAAACGTCAGCCGGTAGGTAGGCAGCTATGCACGCGCGAACGTATTGAATGAAATACACACGTCTCAAGGTTATTTGTTAGAGTATAAGTTTTGACTTTGAGGTAGGTCAAACTGGACTAGCAGTCGCGATCGACTGACTAGCAGTCGCGATCGACTGGACTAGCAGTCGCGATCGACTGGACTAGCAGTCGCGATCGACTGGACTAGCAGTCGCGATCGACTGGACTAGCAGTCGCGATCGACTGGACTAGCAGTCGCGATCGACTGGACTAGCAGTCGCGATCGACTGGACTAGCAGTCGCGATCGACTGGACTAGCAGTCGCGATCGATTTCCCTATTAACAAACTGGTCATGGTTACATTGATTATTATTTTATTACTGATAGATCTCGTACTTATAACATGACATAAAACATTAAGTAAATAATTATCTTCCGTCATAAAACTTTTATGAATTTAATTCAATAATTGTATAATAATAATTGTTAAATAATTTTGTACTATTATCACAATTTCAGAATATATAATAAATAAAATGTTATTATCCTCTTAAAATATGCTTTGGTTTTAAAATATTATTTCTCAATAAGTTAAAATTGACCTATTTTCACTAGCAAGTCTTTTTTTTCAATTTAGAAAACGATTAAACGCTTGTTGATATGATTTTCCTAAGGCTGGAGCATCATCTTTAAGCATAATTGGGACAACATAACGCCCATCGGAGGTGCGATGCGTGCCTTCTTTATATTTTTGTTCGCATTTTTCATCTTCGGGGCCGGAAATTTTACATTTCGGCGGCTCCTCGGACTCCCGAAACCGTTGAACGATCCCGTCGAGAAGGCGCGACGAGGAGCGTAACGGGTGTAGCCGGAGTTTTAGCTACCACGTTTTGAAGAAACTGACCACTTATCACCCAGCCGAATACACTAGAGAGTGCGCATGGAAAGCCCGGGCCTGGACTGAAACGTGAGCCAGTATATATCTGGTCAAAACAGTCTACTCCTAACAACAGATCGATCGGACCGGATTTATCAAAGTCCTTGTCGGCGAGATCTAGATGTGTAAACTTATCCTTGACGATTGTCGGCAACGACATCGAAGGAATCATGGATGTGATTTTAGGTAGAACCACTAATTGAATGTCAAACTGAGGAGTGTCACTCAATCGAGGTCTTATTGAACCGAAGGTGTGACCTTGAATGCTACACCCATAATTTTGACCGATGCCACTTACATTTAATTTACATTTCTTGATATGTAAACCTAATTGTCGCGCACAGCTACTTGTAATGAATGAATCCATCGAGCCACTGTCAATAATTGCGCGGACATACTGCCACGAACCATCCGCTCGCTTCACACGAACTACTGCTGTACCCAGGATTTTTTTGCTAATAGGTTGATTCGAAATGTTTGACTGGGTAGCACCAGTTAGAGTAGTGTTCATATCGGGATGCTGGGATGAATCCAGTTCACTAGTATGAGACAGTAAACTCTGATGCTCTTCATGTAACAAGGTATTATGTTTCGCATTACAAATGAAACATGTTGACTTAGATTTACAATCGGTAACAGTGTGACCCGGCCTTAAGCAGTTTTTACATAATTTTAAATCTTTAAGTAATTGTTGTCGCTGTGTCATATTCATAGAATGCAATTTACTACAACGGTAGATTGAATGATTTTCATTACAACACACACAAACAAACTGATTAACTTTATTATTATTGTTGGAAGAAATTAGAGATGAATTTGGTTGACGCGATAAATAATCTTTATTTGTATTAGGCTGAATTTGTTTACTTGTAGAATTTGATGATGGAATATTAACTGGTTGGCTAACTTCTAATACTTTTAGGTAATTTTGTAAATAAGTAATGAAGTTATTAAATTTAGGAATTTCTTCAGTGTTTTGTAATTCAAACCTTTTTTTTTGTTTCTGTATCTAGAGGTCTAGACGCAATGTAGAATAAAATAAATTCGCATAAATCATCAATACACAAACCGCGCAAGGCACTAACGCATTCATAAAGTGTGTTAGATAACTCAGATAAGTTAGATAATGATGGTTTTTGTATGGGATTAATTTTAATTATTTTATCTAAATAAGCTGTTGCAAGAATACGCTTGTTGTCATATCTGTCCAGTAAAGTTGCAAAAACCACTGAATAATTTGCCGATGTCACAGGCACGCCCTTGGCTAATGTCAGTGCATAACCAGATAAACATGACAGCAAATAGTGAAATTTCTCAGTGTTGGATAATGAACTATTATTATGAACAAGTGCTGTAAAACTATCTTTAAATGTTTGCCACTTTTCTATATTACCATCAAACTTTGGGAGTTCTAGTTTCGGTAGCTTCACCTGCGAACGCACGTGACCTTGACCTAATTCCGGGCGACAGTCGCTACCTGCGCTCGCATCGAGAGAATCCGCAAACTCGATAACACAGTAATACAATTCATCGAATGACAGTAACACTTTATGATCGATAACAAACGAAGGTTTAAGCTTTAATTGCAACCGGTTAACATCCTCGTTGCATTCTAAAAATCTATTACGAATTTCATCAATCTTTTTGTACCTAGCTCGAAAAGCTGCAAATTTAGTTTTAGTTTCTTTAACTGTTTTGGCTAAATCGTAAAGTATCTGCATACTTGTAAACTCATATTCCCGCCTTTTAATAGCGGTTATTAATTCCACTTCGCTCATAGTTCACTTGGTATACGATATCCGCACGCTCAAAAAGATAAAAGTTATAAAAGTAGGTAAAACGGAAAAAACGTCAGCCGGTAGGTAGGCAGCTATGCACGCGCGAACGTATTGAATGAAATACACACGTCTCAAGGTTATTTGTTAGAGTATAAGTTTTGACTTTGAGGTAGGTCAAAGCTAATTTCTCCCGCCGGAGATAAGTACGACGAGTGTCGGTACCTCGGTACTAAATTCGAGAAACTTCGAACTCACGTTTTTTAAAAGTAATTTATGCAATTTGTTATTTAATACAAATAAACGAAAAACGGGAATTAACGAGGTATGAATGTACGATTGAATAGTCAATCGGTCTCAAATAAGAAACAATAACTAGGTATCATGGGATGACCTAGGTTTTATTTAGAAACTTGAAAGGCAAATTGAAATTGCCTTAAGTAGGTAAGTATACGAATAAATTAGAATTGGGATTACGTATTTAACGTAATAACGAGAATGGAAAGATTTAATTTCCGATAGTAGGTAATTTTGAAATAATTACGCGAGAAAGATTCCTCACAGGAGGCACCATAATTAATGTTGACGCTTCCTGGAAGAGTCGCTGCATTCTCCTATCAACCCCAGGGTCTCAAAGCAGGGAAACAAACATGCAAAGCACTAACCTGGCTCCAGTTGGACAGGACAGAGAGGAATCACCAACGGCGGGTCAGACGCCGACCGATCAGTTATCTTCTTGACGTGGACTTGATGCTGTTTGCTCACTGCCTACACTCGTCAAGCACAGACACATCACTAATATGGACACTGAGGGTTTATTAGGCCAGCGAAGCTCTTAGGAAGTCAGATATTCGATTTTATTTAGAGTACACGCGGTGTCGAATGCGCTGAGATCGCCATCTTCTTTCGTACTACTTCTTTTTCTTCCGTTCGCCCAAATGGACCAGGCGAAGGCATAGCACGCCATACAGCCAAGTTTATTTTTATCGTCGTTGACGCAACAAGGATGGGGAATGGAAATGCATGGATAAATGATTAGGATAGTTAATGTTCACACAGTATGTAATAATATTGATGTATGTAGTAAGATTTCTGGGAAGTATTTTATTAGAATCATGTTAAAAAATAAAACAGGGATTCATCTGAATAGGGTGAAAATGTAGAGTTGTATGTATTTTTAATGCAACATTATAAAAAAATGTCTTAAAAATAAGAAAGGTTAGGGGTGGACAAACAACCCTTATCACATAAGGGTATGAAAAATGGATAGTTGTCGATTCTTAGACCTTGCTTACCTAATATGCATCTAAAATTTCATAATAATCGGTCAAGCCGTTTCGGAGCGCCATGGTGACTAACATGACACTAGAATTTTATACAAAAAGATTTTTTTTCTCGGTGTTAGGTCATAACATCGGTTGCCCACCACCCACCAGACAAAGTCTTACTGCCAAGCAATTCGTCGTGTTCTGGTGATGTCTGGTGAAACCATACGGACGGAGGACGGGTCTAAGCAGTTGTGTTGCGATGTGTGCCAGGCACGATGCGCCAAATGTTGTTGTGTCGTGAATTTCGTCGTGGGGGGTCTCCAGATTAATCTTCCACTGGTGCTGGTCGTTGATCGTGTTGTTGGGTTTAACATTGCATCACCTCGCTCAACTGCCGTCTTCCTTCAATTCACTCATTCTTGTTAGTGAATAGGTTCGTAATAAACTGGCGCGCTTTACCACCAACGATTGCATCACTCCTTACCATCAGGGGGGATTGCGGTCAAGTACTAGTTTATAAGTCATGACGGGTAGGACGCACTGGTTAAGCAGTTACGGAGCCGAGACGTGGACACCAACGGTCAGACTAGTCCATAAGTTTAAAGCCGGTCAGCGAGCTATGGAGCGGGCTTTGTTGAGCGTCTCTCTGAAGGACCGCATCAGAAATGAGGTAATCCGATAGATGCCACATACGACATAGCTGAGAGGATTGGCTGAAGTGGCAATGGGCTGGTCATATATGCCGCAGGGCCGATAACCGTTGGGATAAACGAGTCCTCAAGTGGAGACCGCGTCTCGGCAAACGTAGCGTAGGACGCCCTTGGACGAGATGGAGCGACGACGTCAAAAAGGTGACTGTTAGTGGCTGGCGGAGAACTGCTCAGGAGCGAGCTTGTTGGCGTGCCATAGAAGAGGCCTATGTCTAGCAGTGGACGAGTAGAGGCTGATGATGATGATGACTAGTTTATAATTAAGTATAAAAAAATATATGCAGGTACGGAACACTTCTTACGAGAGTCCGACTTGCATTTGGCCAGGTTTTTTGAATATTTCTTATCAATTTTAACTAGTAATAATAATAATAATAAAAAATCAAAAAAAATTTTATTGATGTACTCTTTCGGCATACTCAAATGGACTCAAACTGAACTTGACGCCCTGGATCAGAGGGTCCGTACGCTGCTGACTGCAAATCGATTGCATCACCCACGGTCTTCGGTTATGAGGCTGTATATCCCGCGAAAATGTGGAGGTCGTGGCTTTTTAAACGCCAAGACCCTCCACAATCGCGAGGTATGCAGTCTCAGGGACTATTTCCTAGTGACCGACGTGGGGATGCATCGAGATGTGGTCGCGGCTGACAAGGGCCTCACTCCGCTCTCCTTGGCTAAAGAGAACTGGCGTAAACCAGTAGTGCTTGACACAAATGATCGCATGGAGGTATGGAAGAGCAAAGAGCTTCACGGCCGCTTTTTCCGAGCCCTTCACGGGCCCGATGTAGACTTAAAAGCGTCCGTAGCCTGGCTACGATTCGGTGACCTTTTTGGGGAAACCGAAGGTTTTGTATGTGCAATTATGGACGAAGTTATGATGACGAGAGATTTATTGTGAAAGACGGCACAGTTGACATCTGTCGGGCATGTCACCGGCCGGGGGAATCAATAAGGCATATTATCTCCGGGTGTTCTCGTCTAGCTAACGGAGAGTACTTGCATAGACACAACCTTGTAGCCAGGATCATTCATCAGCAACTTGCTCTTAAATACAACCTTGTGGAATCGGAGGTGCCGTACTACAGGTATACGCCCGACCCAGTTCTCGAAAATGGCTATATCACATTGTACTGGGATCGATCCATCATCACTGACAGGACTATTGTTGCCAATAAGCCTGATATAGTGATGGTGGATCGATCAGAGCGGCGTGCAATGATTGTTGACATAACCATCCCGCATGATGAGAACCTCGTGAAAGCCGAGAAAGATAAACAAATCAAGTATCTTGACTTGGCTCACGAGGTTGTCGACATGTGGGAAGTGGATTCAGCAATCATTGTACCGATAGTCGTGACAGCCAATGGCTTAATAGCCAAGAGCCTCGACCAACACCTCAGGAGGCTCTCGTTAGGCAGCTGGATCAAGGGCTTGATTCAGAAAGCGGTACTGCTGGACACGGCTCGCATCGTCAGGAAGTTCCTCTCTCTGGAGCCCTGACCGCCGGTAGCTTGGACCCTGTTCCCGATACCGGTGGGCTACTATTTTTTATATTTTTAAATGTTTTTTATGTAGAAATATTTAAAAATGTAATTTATATGTATATACTATGAAATAAAGGATAATAATAATAATACATAGCCCTCACACAGACAGATTACACTCACAGGCACAACCAGATTGCGAACATCATCCATCAAAAACTAGCACTTAAACACAGACTCATACAAAACACTAACACTCCCTATTATAAGTACACACCACACTCTGTCCTAGAAAATGACTCATATAAATTATATTATGACCGTGCCATACTTACAGATAGGACTATCCATTACAATAGACCAGACATAACCCTACAGGATAAAGTAAGAAAAATTACTTATTTAATAGACATTGCAGTTCCCAACACCCATAACCTACAAAAAACAATAACAGAAAAAATTAGCAAATACACTGAACTTAAAGAAGAAATAATAAGAATATGGAGACAAGAAAAAGTTTATGTCGTCCCTATCGTCCTTTCCACAACAGGTGTTATCCCCAACCATCTCCTCTGTAGCCTAAAACTTATAGACTTAGAAGAATCCACCTATATCGACATGCAGAAAGCAGCCATCCTAAACACCTGTAGAATAGTGAGAAAGTTCATGCAGTTAGAAGAAAATACAACACCATAAAATACACCACACTGCTACATTTACTTGGCTTTGGCCCGTAAATGCAGCTAAAACCAGCATTAAAGCTGAGGAAAAAGAACTGTAAAAAAAAATAATAATAATATTTATTTCATCAAGAAAGGATCAGATTTCACATAGTTATAAAGGTTTATGTAAACAAATAACTGATCTATACACCAAAAGAGGAAACAAACTCAAACTAGGCGGTAGCCTGTATCTTGAGAGACAGTGATTCGTTGCTTTAACTAATGATTAATACTAAAGTGGACTGGGTCGTACAAGATTAATGATTGGTCGTGATAATGCCAAAAATTTCAATTTCTTACGCTACATTGTGAATGTGTGTGTGCGTGAGTGTGTGTGTGTGAGAGAGAGGGTGTGTGTGTAGTGTGTGTGGGTGAGTGTAATGGAGAAATTTAGGAAGTTAGGTGACATACTTGAGTAAGGATTCAGTTTCCAGATAGTCACGCTCCAGAAGCCATTCCATCAATTTTGATTTTATTTCATATTTATTTAGATTGACAATATTTAAATTTTTGTGAACTTGTTTGTATATGTGTGTGCTTAAAGTATAGTATTGGTGTTGTGCAAAGGTAGTATTATGTGGGGTACCTATCGGTAATTGCTTTCTTTTTGTGGGGTCAGCTTGGGGAACGCTAGGATGTTTCCTAATGGTAGACCGCAGTACATAGAGTTGGCGCACGGAAAGTACTTTGCAGTCAGCGTAAAGTTGAGTTGTAGGATACCGAAAAGGTTTGCGTGACATCACCTTCAGCACGCCCCTCTGCGCTCTCTCAATCTTTAAAAGACTGGTTTTATTTGCTCCACCCCATACCGTTATGCAATATCCAATAACAGATTGACATAAGGCATAATAAACCATCTTCAGCGTTTCGGGAGCAGCCGATTCTCTAAGGGATTTGAAAATATGGAGTAGATTAATAGCTCTAGAAGAAATGGCGTCAACTTGTTTATCCCATCGTAGTCCACTGTCTATTTGGACACCCAGGTATTTTATATGGTCAGCTTTTCTAATTGTCGGACATGAGCAAGGTGCAGATTGATTGGAGCAGTTATGAGCTTTCAGGGAGAAACATTTTTCGGGTAAGTTGTTGCATCGGATAGCGAATGGGATGAAAGTTGTTTTATCGCAGTTGAGAGTGAGCAGGTTTTGGTTGAGCCATTGCATTATATTTGTTACTGCTGCCTCTGCATAAAGCTTAACAATATCCCAATTTGGCCCATAGACTATGACTGAGGTATCATCTGCATACGTAAAGATCTTAGCATTGGGGATGGTCATTCTGCACAGCTCATTGACGTATATTTGGAAAAGAGTTGGCCCAAGAATGCTTCCCTGAGGAACACCATAGGTAGTTACTACTTCGTCACTTATATGCTCTCCTATTTTAACTCGCAGGGTCCGGTTGTTAAGATAATCTTTAAAGATCTCTAGGATGTTTCCACATACACCTAGGACTTCCATTTTGGAGATAAGTTTGGGAACAGACACTGTGTCAAACGCTTTGGAGAGATCTAGGAAGATCCCTAGACATTTGATTCTACTGTCCAGTTTTCTAGCAATGAATTGTGTCAGGTCAAGAACTGCATCTTCTGTTGAGATCCCTGTGCGAAAACCATACTGATTATCAGCAATGAGTCGATGTTTGCTCAGAAATTTTATTAGACCGTTAGAAAGGATCCTTTCTAGTAATTTAGAGAGTGCTGATAGGACCGATATGGGTCTGTAGTTGTTGACACAGTTTCTGCTCCCTCCCTTATATATCGGATGGACGATGGCTTTTTTAAGCGCATCAGGAAAAACACCTTTCTGCAGGCAACAGTTAAAGATATACGTCAATGGTGGCGTTAAGGTTCGACGGCAACTCTTTAGTACAAAGGGAGATATGCCATCCCAACCTATTGCACAGTCATCTCGAAGTTGCATAATATGGGACTCCACCTCCGATTCATCAATTTCAAGTATCACTAAAGAGTCGGTAGTGCTGAGTGACACATTAAGGCATGATCTCATAGGTGGGTTTGTGGGTTGGGGAGATTGGGACATGATTTTTTCTGCCAAGTTAGTGCCTATGTTACTAAAAAATCTGCACACTTCGTTAACGGATGATTTTGCGTTATCACAAATGTTTAGTAGTTCAATCGGGCTAGTTTTCTTTTTGCTGGTATTGGTGATTTGTTTTATCGTTTCCCAGAGTGCTTTTGGGTTGTAGCGGGATTTTTCCAGTTCACTTTTTTCATAGGCTATTTTTAGTTTACGGATGAGATTATTACAAAAGTTCCGGTATCGCTTATAGGTCGTATTCAGAATAAGATTTTCAGGGTAATATTAGTAGAATGTATGTATTTGTTACAGTAGATTTATTTTTAGGCCAAGATAAGTATCGGGAAATCCAACTGATTAAAATTTACGTTATTTCTAGCGCAATGGTACGCTTTAAAAAATTAGTATTTGCATAACTGAAGTGTTCTGAGGGACTATTAATCTATACTAATATATAAAGCTGAAGAGTTTGTTTGTTTGTTTGAACGCGCTAATCTCAGGAACTATTGGTCCGATTTAATCCAGTAAGGTTTTATATAACATCACGCTGCGACCAATAGGAGCGAGGCATAAAAAAAAAACATATTACATACAATATGTAAAATAAACCCTGTCCGATCCGTGAAGGTATTGCTAGGTATCGATAACTGATTCTACCAAAGAGATTTAAGATAATTTTAATGTCTTTGGATTCTACTAATGGATACAAAGCCGGGCGAAACTTAAAAAAAATCTCCCTAAAAAAATAAATATTATTTCGCCAAAAGAGGTAGTTTAATACATGTGCGGTAAACAACGCTTCCGAGGGCGGCGGGGGGCAGGGCACGCGGCACGTGGTGTCGTGGTCGCATCGCTATTTGCTGAACAACAATACCGGTGTTGTCCCTTTTTTAAAAATTACCAAATTTCCGGGAAGTTGGAATTAATTCGCGGGAAAAAAAGATTATTTCAAAATTTTTTTTGTTGTTACTATGATGATTACGTAAAATTTTATATTATATTTGGTCAAGTGTTTACCTAACCTTTATTATCCTTATGGGTCGGACAGGGTTTTCTTTACATATTGTAGGTATATCGAAAACTACGCGGGTGAGACCGCGCGGCGCTATTAATAAAACTGTGAAGAAGTATGTTATGTATGGTTGTATGGATTTGTTACTCTTTCATGCAAAAACGGACGGATTTGGATGAAAATTGGCATCGTCGACCGTAATCTAAATTGGCGTAAGGGACATTTTGCCAAAATTAACTATGAATGTTTTTTTTTTAATATAAATTATAAACTAGCGCTTGACCGCAATCCCGCCTGATGGTAAGCAGTGACGCAATCGTTGATGGTAAAGCGCACTAGTTTATTAAAAGCCTATTCACTCTAGTCTTGAAGACACTCAAAATTGTAGTCCGACGGAAACACTGCCGCTGGCAAATTGTTCCAGTCCCGCGATGTACGCGGTATAAAGGAGGAGGCGAAACGCTTCGTAGCGTAAGGGTGGAAACTAGCCGTACGACGGGTCGTCCGATGGTGGAACGGAGACGGGGGAATTAAATCATGCAATTCCCTCGCACACTCGAATGTAGTTCGATGCAGTTTTTGAGCTCTTTCGAAGGGTCAGATACTGCATTTTAGAAACTTAAAAAAAAGTTCGATACGCCATAGAAAACTCATGATTTTAAATCATTTTTTTCATACTAAAATTACGTAGGTATTGGACAAAAGTAAATGTGCTCCTGTATAGTTCCTTACGCTTATCTCGAATACGGTCGATGATAAAGAATAGTTTTTATTCGGATATTCCCACGTGATTGAAACTTATGCGGGCGAAACCACAGGGCATACCTAGTAATAAATACAGGGAATTTGTCGCATAGCCCCTTGGTGCTCCTGTTTATTATACGTCTAGTTAGCTAATTACGTTAATGTAAGCACCAGTAGGTTGCTTCACAACTACACACCTATCCAACATACTTTATCGCGTTTACAATTTCAATGATTCTAGCCAATACACGTTAACTTTAAGAGAATCTCTACCTTAAACTCCTTAATACAAGATTGATTATCACGTGGAAGTAAAATCCCTTATGATTGCAAATAGCCAATACGAACTGCTAGCATTACGAGAATATCAGCCTTATCATGTACGTATAAGATTGATTATCAAGTGAACGTGAACTCTCTCACGCTTGCAAAGGGCGGCTACCTTGTCTATCTTTAGTTGTTGTGTGCCGATTGTAATAATAACTGTGACACTGACATAGTGGCTACAAAATTAAAGCTGATTAATGATAATTTCCATAACTTTATTTAAAGAATGCGGTTGAGAACAATACGTTAAGAAACCATTAGTCAGTTCTCACTGTTCTAGTCCGCTAATGTAAAATGCTATAGAGAACGTACCTTTAGAACGCACACGTGTTTCTGATTAATAGATCCCCTTCTCCCTCAAGCATTTCCCTCCCCAGTGTGTGCCCCAGTATAAATTTTGCAATTACAGACGACAGCACATGAAGCTACTACAATCTGTCCGATATCCTTATTAGATTTTAAACTTTGTTTCTAAAGCATTAAGGCTCAAGGTTGATTGGGAATATCTGACAGTTTTGGGTAGCTTGACCTGCTGTCGTCCGTACATAGATGACTGTGCTGTTCAAAAACAAAATATCAAACGTGAATAAAATTTAGTTCCATATATCACCGCCTTCTACGATATACTGGGCGCACTGTATTGAACGAGGGACCGCCCGGCCCGCGCCCGGATATACGCCTCCGCGTCGCGCCTTGCATTCGGGTTTTGAAAAATTGTAGATTGGTTCTAATTTATGTTTCCCAAAAACCATCACTTGGCAAGTGAAGCAACCTTTTTTTGTAGAATCTAAACGTCGATAGCCGAATTTTTCGGACGCAATTCGCCGAGTCGATGCTATCTATAGCGTACATGCCATTGATGTCTACATCAATGGCATGTAGTATGGGCGTATGGCTCACTTGTTTGTAAAAAACATCTTTGTAACGATAACGAAAACCTGTCTAGGCGCCGCGCCGGCCATTTTTTATGGCATTGTGTGCTCTACAGGCTCTACTACTTCCTCGATTTTTGTTTGTTAAGCATTTAGTGAGTTAGTAGTAGTTTAGCTTAGTAACAAGTAACAGACTTCCATTGCAGCATTGGCTGATTCGAACGAAATTACTCGCCAAAAACGGTGGCCGAATGGAATAAACAGATACTTAAAAAAAAATATAATAGCGGGTAGTCGATTCTGTAATAGTGTCACTGTAAAACGCTTGGTGAACTGAGCTTGAAAAAGCTCACAGTCTTCTGTAAATAAAACTCACGTGAGTTGTTTACAGATCGGCTGTCAATACTGTCGCCCATTCCGGGCGGGTAAAATCTACCATTATGCTATTTAAACGTCGCGGCGTAGGCCGTAGACTGAGAGCATCGACATATACTAATGGACATGCCGTACGCGTATAATCTGCAGTATTTTTTTTTGTTTGAAAAGAGTGAGAGAGATGGCCCATGCTTTCGGTCTAGCACTATCTCTTTTCTCATAGATGATTGATGATTTTGAGGGAGATAAAGATAGACGAAGCTTCGTTTCCTCTCTTTCTTTCGAATTGCCACAATTCTCATCTTTAAGGCAGGTCCATTAGTATTATATGTTGTCCATTAGTATTATGTGCCTGAGAGTACTTTATATTTTTTAAGCACGTCAACGGTCAACCCCTCTTACCAGCCCCGGATCTTCAATTTTTTTTAGGCGGGGCAAAAACTGAAAAATGCCACCCCGCCTACCTTAAACTTATGTTTATTTTCACATTTATCATCCTTAAAATTTCAGCTGTCAATATGTAGGATATATATTTAACAGGGTAGAGTTTAAAATAAAAATAATAATAAAAATCAAATATATTATTAAATTAGTGAATTGAAATTACAATTTTACTTTTCGAGCTTCTGTTCTGCAAATAAATCTAAGTATAGCCTTGTCATAATTTAACTCGTGTGCAATACGTTTATAATAATTTTAAAGTAATTTTCTATCGCTAAGATTGCAAGATCCGATAAGCGTTCCTGGCTCATAGAAGATCGCAAATAATTTTTAATCAGTTTTAGTTTGCTAAAACTTCGCTCGCAGCTTGCGGACGTAGTAGGAAGCGTAGAGTAAATTCGCAGAGCAATACAAATATTAGAAAAGCATCCTGCAAATCATGCGCATAGATTTGTTGCAAGAGATAAAAACTGTTAGCATTTTCTAGGTATATCACTAAATAAAACCGGAGCTTGCTCTTTAAAAGCATGAAGTTCCTGGCAGATTTCAACGGCACTTAAATCTCGCTCGTATTTTCGAGCCAAATCTGCTCCATACTTTTGTAATTCTTCATTTGACATTTTCAAAATGTTAGTACCATTAAGAAAAGCAAAATTCAAATTCAGCATGGTGGCACAATCAAATCTCTTTTTAATTTCTGATATGATTCGATCAAATAACATCATTATTTCTTTAGAAAAAAGTTGAACAGGTTGGAGTGTTGGCAATTCGTCTTCACACATCTCGTCGATGTTTTTTTTTACGTTTCGGAATTCGTTTGTTTTGCAAAATAGGGTCAACACCACATTTTCATCTACTTCGCCAGCTTCTTTTATCCAATATTCCATTGGATTTTGTCTCATTTTTTGCAAAGTTTTGAGCAGACCATCCATTAGTGCGACGGAACGGGCAAGGATAATATCTTCTTTCTGAATTTCTATATTCACTCGATTAATTTCGCAGAGAATATTCGCCCAAATAGTTAAATTAAGAATAAATTTAAAATCCTTTATAGCAGTTGTCCATGAAATTGCTGTACTTGTGCTATTATTTATTCCATGGTTAAAGTAAATAAATGATGAGTTGTCCATTGGTCAGTGAAGTGTGAATTTGGCCGCCCCCTGATTTTGCCGCCCGGGGCATAGGCTACTGTTTTCTACTGTTCGCGTCATATCACTATAGCCGTTAGCGACTCTTGATTTTCGATTCTGTAACCATAAGAAGATTACAGAATTTGTACGAAAATCGATGAATAATTATCGATTATGTGCAAAAGACATCGTGAAAATTAAGGTGAGGTGACCTGCCATTCCAATGATGTTAAGGGATTCAGGATTGACACTAATAATAGCTCTCTTCACCCAACTTTTCACGATGTGTTTTGTACAGAATCGATCGGCTGTATGCCACACTTACCTTGACATAGTTAAAGGTATTAATCAATTTGTTATACTACATGTGAGGGATAGGGCCCCTTTTGAGACCGTTGAATAATATAGGTGCCTGTATTGTCAGTAGGTAATACACGGCTGTTTATTAGACCATAGGTTGTTCTATTTATCCTATGTCATCCTTTTTTTTTGGGATGGGAAATCATCAAATGACATCTCCCGCTCTGGGGGGGCTTTGGCGGGAAAGCGAAGATGAGTGCCACGCTCATTTTTCATTGGACTTTTAAATTACCTATTTATAGTGTCGTTTACTAAATAAACGACACTATAACGATACGATTACACACTATACGATTTATGTAGTAAAAAGTGCATTCAGTGAATAATTTGTGAGAGACTGTGAAATATTGTTGCACATCACATCATGTCTTTACGCTAAACTCCTCCTAATCGGCCTCACGCGGGAAACGAAAGGAGTTACTCTCCAGCTCTGGGCGGAGCGGAAGGGCGTGTCAGACTTTTTCTACGCCACGGTTTCTTGTTTAACCAACCCTCAATCCTGACCCGGGAGGCGTCGGTCTTCGTGGACCCCGTCACGATGTGCTGACATCTTTTTGGGGCGCGCGTGAAACACAACGCGCCGTCGTCGACTCGGGCCTGGTTCTTACCGGACGGCGAGCTGACCACTGCTCACCGCCCGCAGGCCCGTTCTGTGTCATCCTTAGGTACTAATATTATAAATATAAAAGTGAGTTTGTTTGTTCAGCTTTCACACCTTAACTACAGAACGGATTTGGATTAAATTTAACACTCAGATGGGTGTAACCAGAAATAACACACAACGTACTTGTATGTGTTACTAGCTTTCCGCCCGCGTCTTCGCCCGCGTGGAGTTCGGTTATATCGCGCTTTTTAGATTTCCCTCGGGAATATCAATTTTTCCGGAATAAAAAGTACCCTATTATTAATTAATCCAGACTTCTAACTTTACGTCTGCAAAATTTCAAAGCTATCGGTTCAGTCGTTACGGCGTGAAAGCTTAACAAACAAACTCACTTTCCCATTTATTATATAGTAAGGACAAGGAAGTAAGAATTCCTTGTTATAACTCAGTTTTAGTGAGTTGTGCTTTATTGTAAGTATTTGTTGTAACAGCGGCAACAGAAATACCTACATCATCAGTGAACATTTTAATTATCTAGCTATCACGGTTCATGAGCCTGGAGACAGACAGATAGACAGATAATGGAGTTTAGTAATAGGGTCGTTTTTACGCTTTGGGTGCGTAACCCTAAAAACAATGCACTACTTGTATCAAAGAGGTTCATTGAAACAGGCATACTTCGATAAATCATAGACAGTTTAGACGCGATTATAAACATGGCGACCATAAATACGTCAGGAGCGGACTAATTTGATAGATCTAAACTAACATTTTATCTTCTGTCCTTTTCTTAACGAAAGAGAAAGATGCACATAACTTAATCATAAATTAGTTTGTGAACTTGGGAATCGGGGCCAATGTATACTTAGTCAACCTATAAAGTTTTCACTATTGGGACACAGTAGGCCTAGTATGAATTTTCATTACTAGACTCGATAGTCGATATCGAGCGCGATTGATTCATCGATTGGCCCGCTTCATGGTTATAAGAACTCTCAACCAATGAGAGCGCCAAACGCGCTCGATATCAACGATCGAGTCTCGTAATGAAAACTCATACTAGGCATACAGTGTAGCTACCATGAGTTTAGTTTACATTACGAGACTCGATCGTCGATATCGACCGTGTTTGACTCATCGATTGTCCCGTTTCAAGGTTGTAAGAACTCTCAACCAATGAGAGCGACAAACGCGCTCGATATCGACGATCGAGTCTAGTAATGAAAACTCATACTACGCATACAGTGTAGCTACCATGAGTTTACATTAGGGTTGTAACGGAGGCTTGTTAGCGGAGGCGGAGGCGGATGCGGAGGCGACGAGTCTCACCTCCGCGGAAGCGGAGGTTAACGGAGGCGGAGGCGGAGGTGAAAGTACATATAGAAAAAATTGAAATTTATGGTTAATTAAAACAATTTTTTTTTATTTTAAATACGTACCTTAATAGTACAATATACTTGGTAAAAAAATATTAACCTCTTGTAATGAAAATTAAGGAGAAACAAATTGTGTTTGCCGCATTCTTGCCTCGCACTAGTTGATTCTTGACCATTCCGCGCTCAAACGCGGCTGGACGGTTGTCGAGCGCAGCTTGCGCATATTGCGCCAAACGCCCTCGATATCGACGATCGAGTCTTGTAATGCAAACTCGTGGTAGCTACACGCTACACAGGCCGCTTCTCTGTGAGAGGCTGAGAGCGAGTGGGTTGTAATCAACCACACGGGCTCAGTGCGTTCGTACTTCGTGTAGGTATCTCATGTCTTAGAATGTTTGCTTTTAGTATACATTTGCATGCATGCTAGTTTCCTTTATCGTTATGATAGTAGTGGCTATGAAATGAATCAACAGCATAAGGCGCTGCTTGAGGTTGAACCCATGATGTATTATAATACCTAACTTCTAAGTCGGGGCTGTCTTGTAATTTACAAAATCTTAAAACAGCAGGCTGTTTTAATGCAACTAACGCCGCCACCTCGTTTTTTTTTAAAATGTGTATGTCACAATACATAAGTAGGTATATTATATTGCATTAGTGCGCACATAAATGTTTACCTACAGCGCCATCTGTCGTCGTTAGAACCAAAGAATCCTTGTGGCCGAGTAGGAGTAATAAGCTACCTAGTGTAATATACATATTACCAAATTACAAAGAAACCAACAAAATGATAAAAAACAAAACCTTTTGTATTTTTTTGTTTGTAATAAAAACTGAATGCTTTATGAGGCATTAATTAAGTATAGGATTCATGTATATTCCAGTTGCTACGCTGCTTCGTCAAGGTTGTCTGCTCTCGTGGCTGTAATAATAATAAAATTAATTTTGCAACTGAGCTCTGTGCAGACTCGCCTATACTATGGATTGTGGATTTCAAGGAAAATATTGTGAGATTACCGTAACGAATCTTGTCATGTAAAGCTGTTTTGTTTGGCTAGTAACTGGATTTAAATATTAATATTATTTTTGAATTGTTGACTTCGTTTATCAACACTACATCAGTGGTTTGGTTATGGAAATTAACATGCACTTCAAGTCTTCAACTAACAGCGACTTTATGTCGAAGCAGAAAGGGTGATATTCGTCATGTTACTATTGTGCGGTTGACTATCAAATAACACACACAATACTGTTGCTTCATTCTTGGAATGTTAATCTTATTATGAATAAATCAAATAAAGCCCATAAGCCTACACCTTCACGCACTGTTGTTTTCCATTGAAATGCTTGACAAATAACATTTAAATAGGATAGGGTACTCTAACAAATGTGAAGTTGCACAGTTTGTAAACCATAAAGGCACAAAATATTCAGAGACTGGCAAAGAAAAAAAATATCGATTAAAATTAGTTATGCAACATGCCGCTGTGGCAGACTTTGGCAGCACAATCATGAAATACCACCACACTCCACAGCTCTACAGAAATTGTAAAGTGTAAAGAAAGTGCTGCCACCTATGAGCAATGCGAGAAAGTTAAAATTATGTTGCCACAAAAACGCAGTTAATAACCAAATGGTAGATATTTGAAGATATATGAAACACAAATGGATGTTTTCATAATGTATTATTGTACATGTATATTATTATTTCAAACAAGTCTTGGCAACTTGACTAAGGATAGTAAGGAGAGAGAGTAAGGATTTTGATTCAAGATCAGTAATTAATTTACCAACTTATAATAAAAACATTAATGTGGAATATTTTTTTTCTTTTCGAGTCACCATGAGCGAATATGGATTAAATTAATAATCAGTGAGCAGGAGGCTAGAGTAGATGACTGTCCAAGGTTTACCAAACTCAATTATGTACCACACCGTAATAGTGAACTTTAAGTAATTTAAGTCCTTATTCCAGAAGGAAACTCAAGCATTGATCTCTGTTTAAGCATTACTTGAAACGAGTTTCAACCAATCAAAAGGCTTCACACGAGACTTAAGTAGAGCTTGAGTTTTGAGTGACGGTCTGTAATACGCACCTTAGATCTAATGCATACTATAATATTAAGCCTGACTGCTGTACCTCTGAGTCTTACCTTACCGTTGCATGTGATCCCAATCCTCGAACTGACTTCACTTAATGATCTCTGGGATCTAACGAACGATCTGTTTGCGGATACATGGACAAACATTTTACAAGCATGTCAGAATTACTATGAATGGATTTAAAAAAGTGTTTTTTAATGAATTCCCGTACAGAATCGTTCATTTTGCTATAGATTGTTTTTTATACTGTGGACATTTATAGTTGATATTTAATAAATCCTACCGGTTGTGACAGTCACAAAACGTGATTTTATATTTAACCTTTATAACTTTTCACTACATTAATAATAAAAAAAAACCTCACGATACCATACAACGCAATTATGCTCTTTCCACTGTTATTGTTGTGTTAGTTGTTCTTACAACCGATTTTCCTAAATAAACTGAAAGTTTTGATTTAGCTGTTCTTCGATTTGTTCAAGAGCCGGCAGAAGTTACTACGCGCCAGACAAGGTCTTGTCGCCAAGCGAGTCGTCGTGTTCCGGCATGATTTCTCGTGAAGCCGTACGGGTCTGAGTAGTTGTGTTCCGATGTGTACCGGGTACGATGCGCCAAATGTTGTTGCTTTACCATCAACGATTGCATCACTGCTTACCATCAGGCGGGAATGCAGTCAAACACTAGTTTATAATTATAAAAAAAATGAGCAGCAGAACATGATTATTTTTTTTTTTTTTTTTAGCCGAAAACGAAAATTGAAGAAAATACATATTTATGTTTGCCAATTTTTTCTAAAATCTAAAAACTAAAATGAAACTCTCTAACAGGGTATCGTATCGAAAATGACACGTATCTGTAAGCTGGTTTACTTTGTGAATCACGAGGACTATTTTACACTAATTATTAGACCATTGATTTATTTTCGATAGGGTATCGACTACACTACTGGTTGTGAATAGCTATGCAAGTTAGTATGTATGTGATGTGGTATTTCGAATGTTTCTGTATCATAAATCCCTAGTATAGTATAAATAAGATAAGTATAAGTATAGTATAATTATGAGATGTTTTTTTAGTTAGTGTAGTTTTTACATTGTGGAATTAGTAGTTCTTATAATAGTAGTTTTCTCAACACTTTGGGAGATTTTTTGTTGTGAGTTGGCAACATTATTTTAATTGACCGCCACCCGTGAGCGAATCGTCGCTCGATCTCGCTCTGTCGATCGAGTCCGGTTGTGGAAGCCATTTTATTCTTGTGAATGTGACAAAGTATTTTTTGTGAATTTCCGTACAAGGAATCGTGTCAATGTGTACCTGTATTGAGTGTATTTCGTGACGTGTGATCGTGATATCAAAATTGAGAATGTACGTGTTTCAAATTGGTTTGTGTTGACCTGCCCCGTTTCTTACGCGGTCGCACAGCAGGCATCGATTAGTGCAGTAAAGCGGCCTCTAATAACGGCGAATCGAGGGTGTAGGACCAGTTTGTGGGGTGCGCCATGGGCAACAATGCTCCCAGCGCTAATAAAAAGGTGGACGCCGCCGAAAGCGTCAAGGAGTTCCTCGATCAGGCCAAAGAGGATTTCGAGGAGAAATGGAAGAAGAATCCTACCAACACCGCCGGACTGAACGATTTCGAGCGAATAAAAACATTAGGTACAGGCTCGTTTGGTCGAGTTATGATAGTTCAACATAAACCTACGAAAGAATATTATGCTATGAAAATATTAGATAAACAGAAAGTGGTAAAATTGAAGCAGGTTGAGCATACGTTAAATGAAAAACGAATTCTTCAAGCTATTAACTTCCCTTTCCTGGTAAGCCTCAAGTTCCATTTCAAGGACAACTCGAACTTGTACATGGTGTTGGAGTATGTTCCTGGCGGTGAGATGTTCTCGCATCTGCGCAAGGTGGGGCGCTTTTCTGAGCCGCACTCGCGCTTCTATGCGGCGCAGATCGTGCTCGCGTTCGAGTACCTTCACTACCTGGACCTCATCTATCGGGATCTCAAACCCGAGAACCTCCTTATCGACTCGCAAGGATACCTCAAAGTCACAGATTTTGGTTTCGCGAAGCGCGTCAAGGGCCGTACGTGGACGCTGTGCGGCACGCCCGAGTACCTCGCGCCGGAAATCATCCTTTCCAAAGGATATAATAAAGCCGTCGATTGGTGGGCCCTCGGCGTCTTAGTATACGAAATGGCGGCTGGTTACCCGCCGTTCTTCGCCGACCAGCCCATCCAGATTTACGAAAAAATCGTTTCGGGTAAGGTCCGTTTCCCCTCGCACTTTGGCTCTGATCTGAAGGATCTGCTCCGTAATCTATTGCAAGTCGATCTGACTAAACGTTACGGTAACCTCAAGGCCGGTGTGAATGACATAAAGGGCCATAAATGGTTCGCAAGTACCGACTGGATCGCCGTCTTCCAGAAGAAGATTGAGGCCCCGTTCATCCCGCGCTGCAAGGGCCCGGGTGACACCAGCAACTTCGACGACTACGAGGAGGAGGCTTTACGTATCTCATCGACTGAGAAGTGTGCGAAGGAGTTTGCCGAGTTCTGAGCGCGTAGTTGGTGCCTGCGAGCGGACACTGCCGTGAGTAGGTGTTTTTAGTGAATCTTCCGTGACATTGTGGTCGTGGAACGGTGACAAGTGCGTCTCTTTGCCACAGCTTTGGGTGATTATAGACGCTGAGGCGGCCCCTGGCTGGCACACCATGTGGATCAAATTTGGAGTGTAGGCAAGATGATAGTAGAACTGATTTCCGATATTTCGGTGGCGTTCATTTGCTTAGTGCCCTTTCAAGTTGACATAACATAGAGCAGGTAGACGTGCTGAAGTGATCCTTGTTCTGGTGATATCCTGAGTGTTACCACTGACACCCTGTACCCGCAGCATCTCGCACAGCACTCAATATCTTGCTACCTGGTTGATCATATGGTACATGGTAGTTTGCTGTCGGTAGCATTGGGATGTGGTGAGCTTTATTATTATATAATATTTTTTATTGTTTTTACAAAATCAAGAATACAATTTTGTAATATGTAATTATGATCAAAATTTTCTTGTTGCTTTTAAGAATTCACGGTCGAACTTCTCAATTTCGATTTTATCTAATTACATCACTACACCATCAACTTAGAGCTAATTCAATGACCATCTCTAATACTTTAGTAGATTACTGAATTGAATTTCCTAAAACTATGTATTACTTATCTTGATGGAATGTTATAATTAATTATGTATAGGTTCTAATTAATTGACATTTCGTTATTGGTTTTATTTATAGTGTTTATATTGTTGCATCAGTTGATATTTTTAACTAAGAAACTATAACTATAATACATCAAATTATTGAAGAGATTAATTTATTGTATATGTATTCATTGTAGTTGTGTTCACATGTGCAATTTGACCTGTGTTTGTGATCTGATGTGAGGTTTCTTTTGAATTTAAACGTATTTTGTATTAGTTCCTTATTTTGTAGTTTTAAGAGTAGTTATGTTAACTGTGGAGTCAAACAATACAGAATGTGCATGAATACATCTATATATATTCTAAACTCAGCCCCTCAACAAACTGTGCTATGTGACCTGGCCTTATTGCTAGCATCAGTTAATATTAAAAGCAATAAATGTTGTTCATTTAAACATATTCCAATTTGCAACAATATATCTGTCCTGTTAAATGTTTATAGTTTTATACATTACAACTTGGTATTCAGCACAAAATAAGACATGAGAGAATTTTTATATAATTATGAGATATTGTTTTCATTAAGAATAGGAATATGTTTAAAGGTACTTAGAGTTAGATCATTGAAGCGCGGCCTCTAGTCGCGTTGATATCTTGTCATGGAGACTGATGTTATCAATAAGCATGTGTATAATGAGAACAATATCATTATAATCAGGTTGGGCTATTAATTTTGGTCCCACCATTCTCAGGAGTGTGTGATACAGCAATGATTAATTGGCAAAGTTTACTATAACATTTGTTAGCTATTAGACGTAGGACTTTGAATCCAGGCTGTACAAATAAATATCTAGTAATTCGTAGTGCATTTTACATTGTGTACATTGTGAGAGTCTGTGGTAATAGTTATTAGGTTGAAATCATGGGAAGGTTACTTAACCGCTCTGTGCACATTCATATTTATTATAAAATGTTACTGATGTGACTTGAGCTATGTCTGATGCATGCATATGATTGTCGTCTTTGAGTTAGTACTGTCCTCGTTCTCAATTGGAACTGGTCAAGTTATGATAATAACTACTTGTAAAATCATATCAAATTGTACACTAAATTAATCATTTTGGGTCAATGTATATTGTAAATTATGCATTCTCAATCTTTTCTATGATCATTCAATGTCAAACTTCAATTATGAATTTGTATTCAAATTGCTTATACTTTTTTTTACTAAGCACTGCTATATAAACAATGTCTTGTGGTGAAATGTCCATTGAAAAATCTTTAAACTTTGAAAACATATATGTATATATTTCTTTTATTCTAATGATTTAGTTTTTAAATCAAGACCTATATTAATTTTATTGGTGCCATAATTATTATTTTGGAAATGGTCCTGCTGTGTAAATATTTAGATTAAATTGTTAATATTTTTTATTCTCTTAATAATTAAATTCATTGCCTAGTTCTTTACAACAATATTATGTATTTGTTGTGCTAAATCTGTACTCTTATTGCATATTATGTCAATATTAAATTTTGCACATTTTATGTAAGTCTCGAAAGTATCAGTGAATAGTAGAACAATAGTAGCTAGTCACTTCTTACTTGTTAATTTTGTAAACTACTTGCAATTTCTGAAGTGGAAATGTTGAAAGCTTGGTGTCCAAACACTTAGATATTTATTAAGAATTAGCTAGTAGAATTTATAGAATAGTTTATTTCTAAATTTTTGGAAGTGAGAGTAAACCAATTCTTCTAAAAACACACTGAGTCCCATCTGGCGCCATTGAATCGAAAGCAAACTAATAATGAATAATTCTCAGATTGCTTTCGAGACATTGTTCTGAGTGACAGTTTAGTGCGAGAGGTTTTATCTATTGTCTGAGCAATTTGTCTTTGGACTAATTAGTTATTTGCAACTTTATAAAAAAGCGACATTCACCAATTAGACATTGTTTAACGATTCTAATGTTTCAAAAATTTGCGTAATCTAACTCCAGCAGTTTGTAGTGTCAATGCAGTGTTTAATTTAAAAAAAATATTGTATTGACTAAATAAGAGTATCTGATGTGTACCCTTCGTTACAGTCATTGTATATAACTGTAGAGTGGTCGTATCCCCAGTAATTAGGCGAATTGGTATCAGCTTAGATATCCGCAGTGTTTCATTCCAATTAGCTTCACAACTTGCTCATCGACACAATATGAACGTTCTAATGTGAACATTTTAAGCCATTTTGGATATTATAAACATTAGTGTGACCGTATGTGTATTTGCGAACCGTCTTTTTATATCTGTGCGTATTAAATATTCAAATGTTCACATCTAGATCTATTATATCGAGTGCCTATAGCATTGAAAGTTCAAGTGTAAAAAGTCAGTTAATTTCAGTAATTATTTGTCACCATGTATTGATCTTCCATAAAATTACGATGAAATTAAAATATCGATGTAACAGTAAAAAATGGTTTGATTTTTAATGTCGTACAGGTGTTCTATTCCAGTGTTGGTAACACGATACGTGTATTTGGCACATCTGCTTTCCGACGTATGTTCGTTAGCTTGGTAGCTGGTACGTGAAAGATAAAGTATCCGCCTGGGTATAAGTATGTTGTATTGTTTCTCGTTGCGCGTTTGGAGGAGCACGGCTGTGGCACGTGGGGCGAACGAGCCGGTTTAATACGTGGCTTCCTAATAAAGCGGAATGCTCCGCCGCCTGTACGCTCTTCATCATTCCCAGACAGATAAAGATTTGTTTTATCGCCCAATGTTTCTATACTAGATGCAATAATTCACACTTATTTTCGTACTACTGTCATGCAACACCCATTTCTCAGTAATTAAACAACGCCTCTGATTTTTTTCTGCTATCAATCATATGATTCTATTTGTCTCCTCTGTTATTGTTTACTTCAAATACTTATTATTTTTAACTCTGATAGGTCTCTTATGTATGTGTTAAACGTTATTTAAATGATAAAAATAATATTTTTGAGCGTTCGTAATTATTTTTAACTCATCACGTTTTTTTGTAAATAAGAAAAACAAGATCTGGATCCGTTGATTCTGTAGGTAGAGAAATTCCCTAAAACGAATTTTCAATTTTCCACACAGCAAAATCATTTATTTTAAACAAAATGTGCTGAAATTCACATTTTACGATTGTTTGAAATTCTGTTGCTAATGCTATGATAATGCTACGATGTGACGCAGACATCATTTAACACATGAATGACACGGTATTATTAAAACCTTTTGCCTGTAATGAGGTATCTTCATGAAATTTTCCCATTATGTGTACGTTACTTAGGTACTGATTACTGATTTAGGTAGTTGTGAATCACGCACATTGGCTGGCATTGAGGTAAAACACAGCAAAACTTGTGATTTTAGTATAACGCTGTACTTACTGTTTTAATAAACCAACTAGTTTGTGTAATGTCCTATGTACTATTTGGTTGTTTGTTAAAATGTTATCTTCCAGCCTTATCAGTATGAACACACAAAAATATTCTTAGTTCATTAATTATAGTGTGGAATACAATGGCCCCGAATATTTATTTTCTAATGAAATATAAAGAAAAAGATATTGATCTTTAATCTAGGTTGAGAACAAGAGAAATGGCGCTTATCTGTCCCCTGTTCGTCCCATTCTTACATCATAAAGAAACTGGGCAAAAGCGTTCTAAGGTTTAATAGCGATATGCAGGGTAATTGCGTAACACATCAGTAGCAATGGATTTCATTTTGACAGTTCAACAGCATTCATTGCGTTGCTTACGTTATTGAGCATACATTTTCGACCATAGAGAGCAATGGAATAGCAATAAGCCTTAAAATGATTCCAACTGATAGTAATGAAGTGTTACGCAATTAGGGTGATGGTTTTGATATTTGAATAGAGATTCTTTAAAACAGTCCCTTTTACTAGGTATCCACTATCATCATCATCCCAGCGTTAATCCCAGTCGCATCCGAAGCCTTTTCAGCTTTGGAGTCTGGGGTCCGCTTTACCAGTCGCAACTGCTGATATGGCTAAACTTCGACATTTTCCGTGAAGCGACTGCCGTCTGACCTTCACAACCCGAAGGCGACATCGAAGCATTGCAGTTAGACCAATTGTTGGACTTTTGAGGGCTCCAACAACCCGTAACGACTGCCACTAGATGTTCCTATGGCAACCGAGACTAACGGCTTAACGTGCTTTCCGAGGCACAATTAGCCCAGTGCAAATATTCATATTCATGCATACAAATATTTGCACTGTGCGGGGATCGAACCCGCGCCACCTTGCGCAGCGGCCGCGTCCGCTACCGCTACGCCACGGAGGCTGTCGTTTTTACTAACCACTACGTATCACAAAAAATGCAAAATAGGAATGTAAAATTAGTTACTTTCTGTAAAGTTAAATTCGTGGCTTTTGTGATTCTCCCGGCCTAAAGTTGCTTAGTGAACATCTTAAAATTGCTTTTTTCCAGTTTAATTTTAAGTCATAGTTATATTTACTCAGATTTATTAAAAAAACATTGTGAGGAAACGTGGCTAATCCGTATGAGAGGGCTGCTTTCCAGCAGAGCAGACTGAACATTATGGGCTGATTACGCTTATGCAGTTCTAAAGAAATGTACAACCTACTATGAATTATTATTGTTCTATAAATATAATATTCTGTGTATCCTCGCTAAGCTCTTCTATGTGTGTATCTTTACATAAGCAAAGATATAGCAAAATCATCTAAGTAACAACATTGGTATAGTACTTAGGATAAGTTCTGATTTGACATGCGATCCGCGCTGTGGGAAGTAGGATCATTATCAATGCACACAATAGATGTTTAGTTGGAAACATGGGCTCAGTGTCACGTGCCAAACGAGCACTGCCCAGAAACAATTAATTTTCTACTTGCAAATGCACCATCCTTTGGCAGTACGTTATTATCTTTGCCTTTTAAAGTTGAGTATCTGCATTGTCTTTGGTGCAGGACATGTATTTCAGTAGAATACATATTCGAAATTCAAATATTGTTTTTGATGCGAAAGAACACCCTACCTATATGTAGGTATAGGTAGCGTTTTTTTATAATTTATAATTTCTTACAGTAATGTTCCTTTCAGTACGAGTGATGTATTCGATATTTCGTAGGTATCAACTATCAATAATTCTGTCTCCATTACTTCAGAACACTGACAAGTGGCCGTGCTTCGCTAAAGTTCCTTTAATGTGTCAAATATTGATCGGTTCTAAGTGGAACACATATAATAGACCTGTCGGCTGTGTCGGCACTCATGTAGCATTTTGCGCTTGCGAATAAGTAGGTAGGTGTTACCTATAAGGCTGGTTCGCTCTCGCAACCGACTATTGCAACCTTGAGGCCTGAGAAAGCACATGTTACGTATACCCACCGGTGTATACGCGGCTCGACATTGCGGAATAATCTTTGGTTACGAGCAGGCATCGCTTACAATTACAATATTGGCGCCGATTCTATTACAAACTACATAATTTAAAGTTCGCTGCATCTTTTCCTTTCTGTTTCATTAAGAAAAGGATAGAAAATAACATTTTATTTTAGTCCTGTCAAATTAAGATACTCCATAGACAAGTTAGACGCAATTATAAATATGGCGACCAAAAATACTTTAATTACGTCAGGTGCGGACTAATTTGACAGGTCTAAACTAGCATTTTGTCTTGTCTTCGTAATGAAATAGATTTTTTTTTTGACGGGAAGCTAAAATGAGTGTCACGCGCATTTTTCATTGGACTTTTTAAATTATTTAGTGTCGTTTACTAAATAAAAGCGCGGGATTTATGTAGTAAAAAGTGCATTCAGTAAATAATGAATAAAGAAAATTGAAATATCGCAGCATAGTGGCCACATAATGGCTTTGTATCAAATCTCCTCTTAGTCGGCTAACGCGGCCGTTTTTTCAACTGTCATTGGCGATATCCGCCATTATTATGAAATATTTTTTTAACAAATTTCTATAATTTGTTACACGTGCTATTGCATTGATAAAATATTAAACAGATACGATATATTCTAACAAACTGACCAAAAAAAATGTGCCGAACACAGCAGCAGCACATAAGCATATTTTTATTCGGCATACATTGGTACAGTGTGAGTGAGATGGGGCACAATCTAAAGCATAGAGAAGAAAAAGATGGCTAGTGTTTGTCGTTTGCGCTGTTAGTGTTTGTCGTTTGTTTTTACGAGTATATCGAGAAGGCGAGATGCAGGACTTTCCTTCCTTTTGTACGCTTCATTTTCAGTGCGCTAATGACAGATCTACCTAGTAGTTTAATATTTTATCAATGTGTTATTGGCAAAATTGTGGTATCTAACCACAGAGGCCATTGAAGAGTTGAAGTAGTATTCACTCTAACGAAAAGAAGAAGAAATGGAAAGAAAAACATGCACTGAACTTAAATTTAATTTAGTTTGTGACCAAAAGAGAATCGGGGCCATTATCCTCTTTAATTTCGATAACAAACAAGCGAGTTAGTTTAAGGTAAATGTCGACTTTTCTATTTTTAAAACCAGTTTCAAACTGCGACATGTTGACGAAAAATATCCTTGAATTTAAATATGTATGTTATTATCAGTCAACACGGGCTCTCACACTGTTACGAATTGATTTGACTTGATTAACGTTGTGAACAGCTTGTGTTTTTTATTCGGGGACGTCTGGGAGGCAGAATGGAACGGTCCATTGCCCATTTTGTGATTGGCACTTATTTTCAGTCGGGGTCCGTAGTTATTCCTGTTTGCTCGATGTAGTAAAAGCTAGGGATCAATTCCGTCGCATCGTGTTTGTTCGCCAGATGTCCGTTTTCCATTCGACATAGTTTGTAACGTCATCGGTACCTACACACATGCTAATTTTCACATTCAAACATCATCCAAGGTTTGAGGCGGTATAGCTTCATCTCGCTCTTGTTGCGAGAGTAGATAGCAACTATAATCACGTAGTGTTAACTGGGTTTTCCCACGTTGTAAGTTTTTTATTCTTCTTTGATGGCGAATTTTAGCGTAATTAACAACTCTTTTTCACCTCCATTCCTCATAATGGCTTCGAAAAGTTCTAAAACATCTTTTAATATAGATTTATGCTTTTCTTAACTGTGCGAGATATTCGCCCCGATCACTTGTCTAAAAAATAGAAAATAAACATTAATCATAATAAAAGTGGGCTTCAGAGGTATTCCAATTATTCATGAAATAACAACTTTTCTTTTAGATACGTGCTACACTTATAAAAAGATAAAAACGGGTTTGGAAAACAATAACTTCTGTTTAGCGATTTGTAAAAGGGCTCGGCGCAACTTGGCAATGTTGCCTAAATACGTTTATTACAAAATTGGTGGGTGTAATGTATTTTTTGTAATATTCATAGCAGTAAAGCGGGGTGCTTACAAAGAGACCGTTTTACGACGGTAAGGTCGGCAGACCCGTCCAAGGTTTATAGGAAACGGTCTAAGAACGTTTTGTGTCAGCATTCTCTTTATAATTCAGATTCTTTTAATGTGAACCTTTGAAATTTGCTTTTCGTCTGATGGGACAGATATTGCGCAGCTTCCGTTTGAATCATTCTGCCTTTGAAACTTTTTATGGACCACTATAAAATACTAGTGTAAGGTAAATATTTATTTTAAATTCTTTTTCGGGAATCAGTATCATTCTCCGGTGTATTATCTTTCTTAATCCGGGAATAGACGTATGTAATAGATTTTGCGTATCCAAAAATAAAGCAAATTGTACAGGAGCCTCGTTCATATGCCTCATCATGAATGAGTCTTTATTTACTGTATGTCACGTGAAATACATTACCTTTTCCACTGCCTAACACACCGCTATCTATTGCACGGTCTCCGCTGAGGCGACGAGCCTCCTTGCCGGATTGCCACTATGGCATCTGGAGGCCAAAATCCTCGCCCATACATGGGAGTGGCGAGAGGGCGCGAAACACCGAGACTCGACTAGCTGCCGCGCGAAATAACGGTACAGCGGACAGAGGATCTCATGGCTGTAGGGAGAGTGCGATTGTCGCACCTCACAATAAATAACGGCGATAAGTCCCCTCTCTGAGGAGCTAGAGAGATTCCCGACGCCCTCAGTGTTCGGGAGAATCCTGAATCCTGTTCAAGATAAGGCGGGAGGAAACGCCGCCTCTTTCTTGGATCGCCCTGAAGATACTGTGGAGCATACTGTGGAAGATTGCCTGGCTTGGGCGGAGCACCGCCGTGTCCTCGTGGAGGCAAATAATGGGTAGTTTGCCGGCCAGTAAGAATCAGGCCCGGGTCGACCGGGATTGTGTTCCATGTACACCTCAAAGAGATGTAAGCACATCGTGACGGGGTCCACGAAGTCCGATGCCTGCTAGTTCTGCGGATTGTTGGAGAGGAAAACTGGTGGGTTTTAGTCGGCAAAAGTCTTAACAAGCCCTTCCGGTCCGCTGAGAATGGGCGAGATCATTTAATGATTTCCCTCCTAAAAAAAGGATCTTTTGCTATACTTACACTCGTTGTGGTTAATCAGTCTATCTCCCTTCGATTAAATGACTTCCTACTCACAAAACACTTGTATTAACTTAATTATACATTTGATTCCGATAAGATTGATACGGTAAGGTCGTGTGCAATAAAATCGTTACCTTGGCGACGCATATAAGGAGACAAATTAATGTAATGATGATTGGGTGTTCAGCTTTATTGTTAAATTAATATTAGTGAGAATGTGGCGCCCAACTTTCACTAACGAAAAACGACTGAATCTATTGAATTTTCCGAACGATCCTTATTGTACGGACGTCAGCAGGTCAAGCTACCCAAAACTGTCAAATATTTCCAATTAACCTTCAGCCTTAATGCTATAAAGATAAAAGTTTATGATGTAATATAGAAATCTGACAGATTTATAGCAGCTTTTTGTGCTGTCGTCTGTACCTAGGTAATATTTAATATGTCGCCTATCAAGCTGTTGTCGTCAACTTTTCCTTATCATAATTGATTTTATAACAATATTATATCGCTGAATACTGTTGTGCGATTTAGTTATCATCTCACCGTGATACTATGGTGAAGTGACACTATTGACTATTGCAAGCTCACCTAACTTTTCGGTTACAGAATCACATTGCTGCCCATCACACTTATTTCAATCTGTGTGGCCATGAGCGTAGCTACAGTGGGGAAGCTGGGACGCTTGTCCCACCCTGGCTCTGATCTATAAGGTACCGAATTCAACAAAAAAAAAAAAAAACCGGGAGAGGGGGTGTGGGGATAGGTTGACTGCTGCCCCGCCTTGAGCCCAAGGCTGGCTACGTCCATGTGTGTGGCTAACATGAGTTTTCAGTTCGATACTCGATCATAATCTCTTTCTTTGAGAGTTCTAACAACCTTGAAGAGGGCCAATCGCGCGTTTGTCTCAAAACGCGGTCGATATCGATGATCGAGTCTTTATATTGAAAACTTATAGTACCCACACAGGTCTCCTAAATACAGGAGCCTCCTAGTTTGGGATCGCCGCGTAATTATGCAAAATGTCGATCTCTGACAGACCGATCGACGTTAAGTTTATTGAAGGGTAAGTACCTACTGATCTGATTATAGCATTACTCAATATTTTTTTTAACGTCCCAAACTAGCAATTTCTCCTGTATTGTGGGTACGTTTATAAACATTTAAACTCATATACACAAACAGCCAGACCCGGAACTACTCAAACTCAAACTCAAACTCATTTATTGCGAAAATGGGTAATTCAGATTTAACATTGATATATAAGATAGTTTGGCATCTCCATAATCCGCCAGAAGGCATGCAATTTTAATTGGTGTTTGTCTCTACTACATTACTAATTATACATTTTATAAATTCATTCAAAATAAAATAAAAAAGGGAAAAAGATGTCATTAAAATAATAAATGATAAATGTCAAGAAACTTTGTCATGGACAGGTCAATTCAGAATTCATAAATATGTCAAACAATAATTAAAACAAGTCAACTCAATTAGTAAAGTACCAAATACAATAATGTTATCTATTATTATTAAATTGCATGTCATTTATGAATTCATTTACACTATAATAGGCCTTTTCCACGAGAAATTTTTTAACTTTTTGTTTAAATATATTACAGCTTTTGCATTCTAACAATTGTTTTGGTAGATTGTTGTAAACGCGTGGCGCCATACAGAGTACGCTATTTTTCATTAATGCACTTTTGTGTTGAGGACAATTAACTTTTAAATTGTTACGTTTACTTTTATAAGTTTCGTACATCGTTAAATTACTTCTGACAAATATCGCCAACTCATATATGTACAGACACGGTACTGTCAATATTTTTAGTTTTTGAAAGTATGGTCTACAACTGTCCATTTGACCTAGCTTGCACATTGCCCTTATGCACTTTTTTTGTGCTTTAAATATTTTCTCTTTTTCAGTACAGTTTCCCCAAAATATGATTCCGTATCTTAATATACTTTCAACATTCCCATAATATGCCGTCAGAACTGCGACCTCGTTAAGTTTTTTTGTGAGCATATACAATGCATAAGATTGAGTACTCAACTTTGCACAAAGGATCTCTGCGTGTGCTTTCCAATTTAAGCCACCATCTACATTAAGTCCTAAAAATTTTGTTGTATCTACTTCACTAATAGTTTCGTCATTATAAATAATTTTAATATTTGTCATTAGGGGAATTCTATTTTTAAATGTCATTAGGTGAGTTTTACATAAATTAATTTTTAGATTATTTAATGTCAGCCATTGTATTATATTATTAAGGGTGTCAAAAATGTCAGATTCAATAAGAGTTTTATCTTTACCTGTAAAAACAATTGTACTGTCGTCCGCGAACATAATAGTCGGATGTTTTGTTATTTTCGGAAGGTCGTTAATATACATATTAAATAAAAGTGGCCCTATTACACTTCCTTGTGGTATACCCAGATTAGTTTCCCTATAATCTGACGTAAAATGGGTTTCAATTTTATGTTTAGGGCATAAGCGTGTTATTTGGGTACACTGTTTCCTTCTTGTAAGATAGGATTCAATTAGATCTAAGGCATTACCTCTTATCCCATAAGCGTTTAATTTTCTTAGCAATAGTTCATGATCTACACAGTCAAACGCTTTTGTGAGGTCCATGTAGAGTGCACAAACGGGAACCTTCTTATCTACACTATCTATCACCACATTTAAAAAGTTATAAATGGCCATATTTATACATTTGCCTTGCCTAAAACCAACTTGTTCTTTTGCAAAAAGATTGTATTTTTCTAAAAAATGGTATATTCTATCGTATAGGACCTTTTCAAAAATTTTTGAAATTGTCGGTATTAAAGCGATAGGTCGATAACATGTCATGCAACATGGATCACCCTTTTCAAATATTGGTTTGATTATAGTTAATTTCAATTTGTCAGGAAAGATGCCACCGCTGATACACAAGTTAATAGCGTGACTTAAAACATTACATATCTTTACCGAGACTCGTTTCAGTATTATTGTGGATATATCATCATACCCAGTACTCCTGGTATTTTTCAAATTTGTTATAATAGAACATATTTCTGTAGGTGTAGTAGGATTAATAAATATTGAATTTGGCAAATGTGCTGGCATAGTTAAATTGTTGGATTGATTATCTTTTTTAACCTGATCAATAAAAAAATTATTAAAAGATTTAGCTATCAACAATGGATCTTTAACAGAGATAGAGTCGTTGATTTTAATGCTATGTATTTCCTCCTTAGGAACAACGTGTTTTGCATTATTAATTAAAGTCCAAGTAGCTTTACACGTATTACTTGCAGTCCGTATGTAATGCTCATTTTGAGCTCTTTTTGTTAGCTTAATTATGCGTTTGAGTCTTAAAGATAATGCATTAAAACTGTCCCTATTTTTCACTGTACGATTTTTACGATATTGCCATAACAGACTTCTTTTGCGTCTGCAGCATAACCTTACACCATTTGAGATCCATTTTTGTCTTTTTTGTACACTTATTCTGAATTTAATTATAGGAAAGCATAAACGGTAGAACAAATGAAACGTGTCATAAAAGTAATTAAATGATTCATCGGGATCGTTACTCTTAAAACATTGCGTGAAACTTAGTGAGTTTATGCAATCTTGGAACTTTTTAATATTTTCCTCGTGAAGATCCCGTTTTTTAACATACCAATACCTATGAACAATACTGGCCTTCACTGGACATGTTAGTATTTGTGCTGTATGGTCAGATAATGCTAATTCAACAATTCTAGACTTGCATTTTGAAACATTGTATATGAAGTTGTCAAGGCATGTACCGCTAATTATACGTGTGGGTTCGTTAAATGCATATTTTAAATTATGGCTACATAATATGTTTAAAAAGTCCTTTGATAGTTTTGTTTTAGTCATAATATTTATATTAAAGTCACCACACAGTACAACTTTACATTTAGAAAGACAATACTTAGTGAGCAAGGATGTGAATTTCATAAAGAATATATTAATGTCTTCCTGTATTAGTTTAGGTGGCCTATATATACAAAACACATATAATTTTTGATCAACTAGTTCTATTCCTGATACTTCAATTATACCCTCTACGCAAAAACCACTCAATCCGATGATTTGTTTGTACTTATAACTATTACGGATAAGAATACATGCACCGCCTCGACGGCACTTACGGAAAAAACACGATCCTATTGTGAAGCTAGGAATATCAATGGATTGAGTATCACTACGAATCATATTATGCTCTGTAACACATAGAATATCCACAGATTTTCCCTCCTTTTCTAGTAGGTCTAACGATAATAACAATAGGTCAGATTTGTTGTTAAGACCATTTATATTTTGGTGTAAAATATTTATTTCTTTAAACACGAAAAAAGTCATTCGATCTAGTTAGGAGGCCTGATTCTGATACTACATTACCACTCAACATATTTTCGGAACTTGTGTCGATTACCACACTACTGTTACACTGCGCATCTGTTTGAGTAGACTTGTCTACTACTTGTGTACTACTTGTAGGTTGTACAAATATTTGTTCCGTGCTGGAATCGAACCCGCAACACGCTGCGCAGCAGTCGATCGCTCAGCCACTGCACCAACCAAACCAAGCCAAGGACTAAACTAATATCTTACCTTCTATCCTTTTCAATCCGGTCCGAAAGAGAGGCTATGGTAGAGCATACGAATGTTGCACTACAGACAGTCTCCAAATGGGGTAATGCCAATCTTGTAGCATTCAATGCCGCCAAAACACAGGCGTGTCTTTTCACCGCCAAAAGGGGCCACCTTGTATGGAGAACATCTGTGGAGCCACAGTTCACCTTGGCTCCTACTTTTTGAAATGAACCCCTGGAGTGTACCGACCGCCTTCAGCTTTTGGTAGTTGAGATTTCCTCGAACCTAAACTTTAGGCGGTTCATTGGTTCCAAGGCCAAGGTGGCTGCCAGGAAACTTGGCGTTAAAACTGAACTTAAATTCCGTTTAATTTATGAACAAGTGTAAAGGGGCAACTTATAAGATTCAACAAAATATGATTCGCCGACCGTAACAAGTATGTACTTTCTTTTGAATTACAATATAATCATCAATCTCTCACTGCCGCGCATTACTCACTTAGTAATAACCACGGAATAGTCAATCATCTTTTCATTCTTACTTCAGTTTACAGGATATTTACCTACTTTCTTTAAAAATAAAGTCGGTTTTTAAACACTAAAATTGCGACATAGATCTGCATTTCAGCAGTTTACGGCATCTAAAAAAAAAATGTGTCGTACATCTACGTTTCGGCAGTTGAAAGGTTAAAATCATCAACTACCCTCTGTTTGTCAGTTCAAATACTTAACAATCTATGTATATTCAATAGCTTGGTAAATACAAGTGTCTGTAGACCAGTATGACTATGTAAGTAGCCACACTATTATACTAACCTGCTAGTCCCCCAAGCTACAGTACCGAAGCGACGTGTGTAAGAATAAAACGAACAATTTCACGCAAAATGTCAAATTCTTAATGCTGAGGCCAAGAAGTTGCGTAAAACGGGACCCCAACAAATGTTAATAAAAAACCCCTTTATCACTACTTCTTTTAGCAAGTTATACCCAAAGAAAGTAAGACGTCGAAAGCCTTCGTGGCGTAACGGTAGCGAACGCGGCCGCTGCGCAAGGAGGCGCGGTTTCGATCCCCGCGCAGTGCAAATATTTGTATGCATGAATATGAATATTTGCACTGGTCTGATCGTCCCTCGGCGTTGGTCCCGGTTGCCATACGCACATCTAGTGGCAGTCGTTACGGGTTGTTAGAGACCTCAAAAGTCCAACAATTGGTCTAACTGCAATGCTTCGATGTCGCCTTCGGGTTGTGGAGGTCAGACGGCATGCGCTTCATGGAAAATTTCAAAGTTTAGTCAAAAATCAGCAAATTAGACTGGTAAAGCCGAAAGCGGACCCCAGTCTCAAAAGCTGAAAAAGCTTCGGATTCGACTGGGATTAACGCTGAGATGATGATGATGACCCAAAAAAGGAAAACGCTCTCAAGCTAAGCTTAGCTGTCTAAGCTTGACTTTTATGGCCAAGAAAAGAAGAACAAGGAAACCGGTTTTAGCCTCTATACTTCTTCCACAGTGGTCAATGAAACAGAGAAGATAATGTAACCTATTTCTACCATCAACCATCACTCACAGTCACAGCAAATACATGAGCAAGACTATGTATCACACGAATGGAATTGAATGCTTCCAACTCATTTCCCTCAGGAAAAATAAACGGTTAGGTACGTTTGTAAAAGCTACTACAATCGATCAAATTTCTTTATTAGATTTTCAACTTTATCTCTAAAGCTTTAAGGCTCAAAGTTGATTTTGAATATTTGATCGTTTCGGATAGCTTTACTTGCTGTCGTCCGTACATATGTATTTGTTATTAGTTTCGGTTTTCCACTGTGCTTTGTTCTTTTTACTCCGATTCGCATGATATTATATCTCTTACAACATTTCCTTTACAAATCCAATCAATCAGCGGGTACTCTGTAGGTAGGTATGTGTTTTGAACACGAAATACTTATTTTACTAATAGGTATTCGTTTTCATGTTCTATTCACGTGTTTTAACTAGTACAATTATGTATTAACAAAGTAAATGAGCGGAAACCGTAAAGAATACACATATAATTATGTACCACGCAGTGGAAAGTAATGGAGTTTGGAGTATATATTTAAATAAACAGTTTGAATTGGAACGAACAGTATTTATTTGTGAACTAATTTGATTGTGGGCGAAGGACAGACAAACAGTGGAAAATCAGCGGTGACATTACCATAGCAACGTGTACCTACGTAAATAGAGTTCGAAATTGCTTGACGCATACCAATGAATGTTTCGCGGTCCGAACATAAAAATGGAACGGCGGAAAAATAAAACAGTTTTTCTTCCAACGGAAATATAATACGCAGTTTTCATTTTCAAGTTCATCAATGATTTTATTATGTTCTACAAACATTACTCATCGTAGGAACGGACCTTCGTCGTGCCCTTGCTTCGCAGCTATGTAAATTACTGAGGATTCAAGTTGAATGTACGAATGTCAGATAAGCGTACGAAACTCTAAGACTTATCTTTGGCTCCTTGTCTAAAGACTGCGTATCTTATCGTAGTCGATAAAGTGCTGAACGGTTGCTTACAAAAGGTATAGGATGAGGTCGCGACTCTGCTTGTTTTGTTTACCTTCCTGAGGTGGAAAATCCATCCTCAGGACACGGAGGTTTGCACGGTTTGGACGGAGCACCGCCGCGGCGGCGATCGGCGGCGATCTCTCGCGCCTGGCCCTAGTCCAGTGTTTCTACTATGAGTTTTCATTACGAAGACTCGATCTTCGATATCGACCGCGTTTGACTCATCGATTGACCCGCTTCAAGGTTGTAAGAACTCAACTAATGAGAGAGCCAAACGCGGTCGATGCGTATGATCGAGTCTCGAGATGAAATCCCATGGTAGCCACACTGGCCATGGTCCAGAGCGGGTCCCCGCTCAGCGGGAGTGGTTATTTGATGATTCCCCATCCGAACGAACATAGTAACGAATTGGTTAGTCAAATTATTTATTTCAAATAGACACCTAAAAGGCAACTTGAAATAAAAAAAAAAGTTCCAGGTGTCTCTTCCAAATGTAGTCGTATGGAGAATGGGCAAGAAATTTGACAGTTACTCTGTTTTTTTTTCTAGTGTGGCACTAGTTATGACTTTGTGCCAATTTCAAGTAAAAAGTAAAGATTTTTTCTTAAGTAATCAAGAGTTTCTTTCTTTCTTTTTTGGCTTCGCACGGTTTGTGATAATGAGATATACATGACGAAAAAGACGGCCACGTGAACCGTCTACGAGGGAGGTTTGAGGCAAAGGTATGATGAGGCCACTATGCTGCGATATCTCAATGTTCTTGATGAATTATTTGCGGGTGCACTTTTTACTACATAAATCACGTACTTTTATTTAGTTAACAACACTATAAATAATTTAAAAAGTCTAATGTAAAATGAGCGTGACACAACTTAACTTTCCCGCCAAAACTCCCTAGTTACTCTGTTAAAATGTTTTACAAAATTTATGAAATAAATACTTGTTAATTCTACCGTTTAGGACGATGGTGTTATGAATTGATTCACGAGTAATTTCTTTTCTGGGAAGGAAAAACAAACAGGAAAAATACATTATTTTAATTGTATCGTTAGAAGGTTACGTAATTGGGCTCTCTTTTCCAATAACAATGTGAATCATATATAATTTTCTTTTTAATAATTATAAATTAGTGCTTGACTGCAATCCCACCTGATGGTAAGCACTGATGCAATCGTTGATGGTAAAGCGCGCTAGTTTATTAATCCCATTCACTTAAAAAAAAACTTAGTGAATAGGAAGGGAGACGGCAGTTGAGCGAGGTGGTGCAATGTTAAACCCAACAACACGACCAACGATGCTGCGCTAGAGGGAGATTGATGTGGAGACCCTCCACGACCAAACTGCCGACACAACAACATTTGACGCATCGTACCCGGCACCCATCGCAACACAACTGCTCAGACCCGTCCTCTGTACGCCTTCACCAGACATCATGCCGGAACACAACGAATCGCTTGGCGGCAAGACTTTGTCTGGTGGGTGGTAACTTCTGCCGACAGCCGATGTTATGGCCTACCACCGAGAAATATAATATACTTAGAAAGAATCCAATGCTACAAGTGTTAAAAAAAATCTTCTCAACAACGAAGGTACCTTAATCATCATCATCATCTCAGCGTTAATCCCAGTCGCATCCGAAGCTTTTCAGCTTTGGAGTCTGGGGTCCGCTTTACCAGCCTAACTGCTGATTTTGTCTAAACTTCCATATTTTCCGTGAACCTCCACAACCCGAGGACTTGTGATATGCAGTAAACCCGCCAATAAGCCAAAACAGGGAGAAAATTGTGTTAACTTTAGCTAACCCGCGGTTTTAACCGCACAAGGTTCGATCCCGTTGGGATATCAGGATATACAGTAGGTGTCCTAACACATAGGATACCTACACATTCAGGTTGTCAACTAAGTCCATACCAAATTTCATAAAAATTGGTCCAGCCATTTAGCGTGAAATGGTAACAAACATACAACTCACACTCACTCGTAAACTTTCGGCTTTATAAATATTAGCGTGATGTTAATACAGACCACAACACATCGAGCTACTACAATTTGTCAGATTACTTTAGTAGATTTTCAACTTTATCTTTCCTCTCCAGAATTATTTGTGGCGCTGATGATATTTATCCGCCACAATAATATAAAATAATTTGCTTCCTCAAATATTTTACATTGGGATCCACATCTCAACATAAAATATTTGAGGAAGTAAATTATAATTGTTAGAGCGTCAAATACACATATATTTAATAGTGGTATTATGCACTAATAATTAGTAATTAGTATTTCATGTTCTAACAATTATAATTTATTTATTTTTATCTTTTATATCATCTCATCTCAGCGTTAATCCCAGTCGCATCCGCAGCTCTTTCAGCTTTGGAGTCTGGGGTCCGCCTTACCAGTCTAACTGCTGATATTGGCTAAACTTCGATATTTTCCGTGAAGCGACTGCCGTCTGACTTCTACAACCCGAAGGTGATATTTAAGCCTTGCAGTTAGACCAATTGTTGGATATTTGAGGGCACCAACAACCCGCAACGGCTGCCACTAGATGTTCGTATAGCAACCGGGACCAACGGCTTAACGTGCTTTCCGAGGCACGACCAGACCAGTGCAAATTTTCATATTCATGCATACAAATACTTGCACTGTGCGGGGATTGAACCCGCGGCACCTTGCACAGCGGCCACGTCCGCTACCGCTACGCCACGGAGGCTGTCTGATTTGAAATTGAACTTATGTGATGCATAGTGCATACCCTTATAATATTACAGATGATATCATTGCGCGTGGTTCAGTGTAGGTAATATTTATCATCAACCCACTCTTATTATTATGAGAAAGTGTAAACTACGGAGGACTGTCAGGTCCATCAATTGCAGGCGGGCGTGGCGGATGTCGAGACAGGCTGGAGTGACGTCATGCGCGCGAAAAATAACACCAATCTATTATTGGACTCGTTATAAAGGTACATCTATCTTCGAGTTGAGGCAGTTCTTCGGTTCTTCGCTCTCCGAGTGTGTAGCTTGGGAGGAGCAGCGCCGTGTCCTCAAAAATGAAGTAGGAGGCGACCTGACGCTGCCGGCAGTAGTGCGGAGGATGGTCGGTAGCACAGAGTCGTGGGACGCGGTGGTGTCCTTCTGCGAGGACGTGATGTCGCAGAAGAAAGCTGCGGAACGGGAGCGCACCGTTCGCCGAGGAAGGGCGGAAAACGCCCTCTTCCAGCTCACATGAACGGGTCCAGGGGCGAGGGAAATGGGGAATTTCCCGCCCCCTTATTCATTGGACCCCGAGGCGGAGGCGCGCGCGTGTGTCGGCGTGCGCCTCAGAGGCGATGCACGGTGGCGAGGCCCGGACAGACCGGGCCGGCACGACAGTGTGGGGCCGCGGCACAATCAAGGACTCCCGCGGCTCCGCGCGCACGTGACCAGAGAGACACCGGGGTGGTTTTTAATCAGTAGGAGTCTGACGGACCCCGTCGCCCACCCCAGGGCGGCGGACATCCATTGACGATTTTCCACACCGGAACAAAAAAAAGTTCTTCGGTTCTTACATCCAATTAAAGGTACCCACAAACAATTGGAAGCAAGCAATGTTATTTTGGCGAGAAGTTATCGAGTGGATTTTGTTTGTTGATGAATGCGATAACGTCCCCGTTTGCCTCGATTTGAATGAATTAAACACCTCGGTCTTGTGATAATATTGTTCTTGGAGTACTTTTGAAGATCCTGAAGTGGTCCTTGCTCGATCTAGCTGGCTGTGTGTCTCTCAAGGTGGGGAGTAGCTGAGGGGTTTGATAGAGACTATCCCCCTTATTCATAAACGTTACTTAAAGTTAACTAGTGATTAGCGATTCTTTAACTATACATTTTTGACCTTTTAACGTCACTTAACTTTGATCAACGTTTATGAATAAACACCATTGTTTAAGGGGTTTATTCATAAACGATGAGTAAAGTTAAGTGACGTGCAAACGTCTATAATGTATGGTTAAACAATCGCTAATCACTAGTTAACTTTAAGCAACGTTTATGAATAAGGGCCTAAGGGGGTATATGTATACAAGCCGTATTTAACTGTTATGTTATCATATCAGAATTAGGAAAAAAACTTTTTTACAAAAAAACAACCGACTTCCAAAAACCACTACAAAGGGAAAAATAACTAATTTCGGAAGTCGGTGTCTTTGGTTTTGTATAATTTTTGACCCCGACTTCCGAAATTAGTTATTTTTCCCTTTGTAGTGGTTTTTGGAAGTCGGTTGTTTTTTTGTAATAAAGTTTTTATTTTACAATTTTTAGTTGTTAAAAGTACTATGTATTCAGTTGCATCCGGTCAGACTGGAAGCTGACGCAAATATAGTTAGGAAACGACATAATTTTGTTTACTTTAATTTTTACCCGTAAGTATTCCCTCAACTGCCTATGGTCTTCATCGTCAAATTTACTGCAGACCATTATTTTAACCCAATGGGTGCAAAGGTCTCATCAATATAAATGAATTAAGTCCAAATATAAGGTAGCTACTGTAAATCGTTTAGGAGTTTCCTGAACTGACCTTTGTCATCATCATCAGCACCTTAATGACAGTTACCACCCATCTAGGTGTAAGGTTCTTGTCAATACAAATTATTCAAGCACAAGGTAGCTGCTGTGAATTATTGAGGAGTTCCTTCGACTGTCTCCCGCCTCCATCATCACATCTACTCCAGACCTTTATTAAATTGTAGTGCTTTAGAATACTTAATGAAAATGCTAAGAAATGCACTAGTCGCCCCTGCAATTTTTGAAAGTTTCCCTTGTTTTCTCTGGTCTTCCACCATCAAACCCTGGTATCCTTATCATGGGACCACCTTGGGAACGTCTTCTTTCCAACAGAAAAAGAATTATCAAAATCGGTTCATAAACGACGAAGTTATGCGCGAACAAACATAGAAAAAAAAGCATATATACGGTCGAATTGAGTAACCTCCTCCTTTTTGAAGTCGGTTAAAAAGGAAAATTTTATCAGCCTAAGGTGATTTTGGTATAGTCAGATGTGGTGCCGTGACTGTTTTTGTTTATGCTAAACACGAAACACGTGTCGAGTATTTTTAAGTAAAGAATCTATGTACAAAATTTCAAAAAGATATAATGAAAAACCACCAAGTTATAAGCTTGTTATCCTACTTGGTTGTCCCAACAAAAATATAGTCAACGCTCCGCTCGATCGGTGCGTTGACCTGCGGCGTCAGCTGTTACACGTACTATGATCTACCGTAAGCTGCGTGGCGCGCTCGGTAACCATACTGCAACAATTTCTAAATGTATTTGGGAAAAAATATAACATGGTGTAAAAATTGTTGAAATCGATTCAGTTGCTTATTCAGGTTTCGTAAAAAGAAAAAATAACGTTGTATATGATTGGGTCTTTGTAAATGTTCCACAAATATGAATACAAAGCACCTAAAGTCTATTAAAACTTGTTTCAAATGAAAGAAATTTCAACTTTATTATAATATTAATTAAGTTAATTTCAGAGTGACTCGCATAATTAAAAAAGTTATAAAAAGCGTTTGGAGTTTTAGCGTAAACCATTGATATAATATTAAACTAAGCGTACAAAAGGAGGTAAGTCCAGCAAGTCGCTTCAGTTTTCGCCGATTCTATTTAAGCGCAAACGACATTAGCCATCTTTTTCTTCTCTATTCTTTAGATTGCGCCCCATCTCACTCACACTGTGCCAACGTGTGAAATGTATGCAGAATAAAAAAATTGCATGTGTGTGCTGCTGCTTCGATCGGCACATTTATTTTGGTTAATTTGTTAGAGCATATCATATCTGTTTAATATTATATCAATGGCGTAAACTGTATCATCGTCCCGATTCCTTTGTTCACAAATTAAACTAAATTTAAGTTCATCCATCCTTTTCTTTCAAGGACAGAAGATAAAATGTCAGTTTAGACCTGTCAAATTAGTTTTCTCCTGACGTAAATTCATGTATTTTTGGACATCGTCATCATCAACAACCTTTTTATCGTCCCACTGCTGGGCACAGGTCTCCTCTCATACCGAGAAGGATTGAGTGTAATCACCACGCTTGCTCAATGCGGGTTGGCGATTTCAGACTTATAAAGTCCAGGTCTCCTCAAGATGTTTTCCTTCACCTTCAGTCATTGGTGTCCAAGATATACTTAAAAAGTACATATAACTTTAGAAAAGTTACATTGGTACTTGCCTCTCAATCAAACCCGCGCACTCATACTTGAGAGGCTGGTGTTTTAATCACTAGGCCACGTACACGTTATATGTACTTTCTAAGTATATCTTGGACACCAATGACTGATTACAAGGTGACGAAAAACATCTTGAGGAAACCGTTACTTAAAGTCTGAAATCGCCAACCCGCACTGAGCAAGCGTGGTGATTACGCTCAATCCTTCTCTGTATGAGAGGAGACCTGTACCCAGCAGTGGGACGATAAAGAGGTTAATGATGATGATGATTATGTAGGAAAGGAAATTAAGTTATTTTTCCATTTGTTTACATTTTTGGCAGATAAATCGTGAATGCAGTATGGAAACTAGCATGTCTGAATCAGTATATTAATTTAATGCTTCAGGTCTTATCAGCTAACTACTAGAGATATGGGTTACCGGGGAGTTTGCATATGTCGTGCGAATGTCAAAGATATCATTGTCATACCTAGACTTATCAGAGTTTAACTTTCTTGCCGTTTTATACAAAATCTCTTTTCTCATCTTCTCTCTACACAAAATGTCTACCTTTTCTCTCTCCTCCAATAGGAGCGGAGCATAACTAAACCACGCAATTGAAGTCGCTGGCGGCCGCGGCTAGTAAAACATATTTGTTTTTGCCAAAATGTACACCGAAATAATACACGATTGGTGCAGTGGCTGAGCGATCGGCAACTGCGCCGCGTGTCGCGGGTTCGATCCCCTCACGGAACAAATTTTTGAATGGTCTATAATTAGTTGTTCCGGGTTTGGCTGTTTGTGTATGTGAGTTATAGGTATTTCTAGTGAGTAAATTTCTAGTGAGGGGCAACATTAAAAAAAAAAAAATGATGAAAGTTCGAATTTATTGATGGTTGTGCTGTTAGCAAAAGGTCGTATAAGGTCACTATGTCAGTGACCAACGATTGAAGCGAAATAAATACTTTATCACGACTGATTTATTATTGGAATAAGTATATTATTGCGTGTAATCAGTTATATATATTTAATTTTAGTTTTGCTTACATTTTGTGCGTATTATTATGGTTTTATGAGCGCTGATTTAATACCTAAGTTAATTATTGCGTGTAATCAGTTAAATGTATTTAATTTTAGTTTGCTTACATTTTGTGTGTATTATTATGGTTTTATGAGCGCTGATTTAATACCTAAGTTAATTATTGCGTGTAATCAGTTAAATGTATTTAATTTTAGTTTTGCTTACATTTTGTGTGTATTATTATGGTTTTATGAGCGCTGATTTAATACCCTCGGGAGAGTACCCAGTGACTTATTTGCGTAACCCGCTATCAATCATAATCGGAGTGATTGAGAAGGATATTACTGATCGATTGCTACATATGTATGTTCGAATGATCTGCTTAACGATGTAAGTAACGCAATGAATATCGTTAAACTCATCATCATCATCATCTCAGCGTTTAACCCCGGTCGCATGCGTGGCTTTCGCGTTGGAGCCCATGGTCCGCTTTCCTACACTTACTCCTCCATTTCGCACGATCTCTAGCATCCCGTGGTGTGAAATTGTTGGCACGCATGTCATCTTTTACAACGTCATGCCAGCACTTTTTTGGTTTACCTCGCTTGTACCGGCCCGGCGGGGGCGCCATGGCAAGACATTTGTTTTTGTTACCCACGTAACATGCCGTTTTTCGTAAGACGTGACCGTACCAGCGTAGGCGACCCTCTTGCAATTTGTCTGCTATGTCACGGACACGAAGACTGCCACGGATGCGGGAGTTCCTGATGCGGTCTTTCTGCGTAATTCCACACATCCATTACAGCATATTCATCTCCGTGACACGCAGCTCCTGCTTGTATTTCTCAAGCACAGGCCACGCCTCACTGCCATACGAAGAAGAAGCAGAGAAGCATAGAAGAACAGGTCTAATGATAATCTTATAGTCCCTTAAGCTTAACCGGCATTTTGGAGTCACAAATGACACCTAGGTCACCTCACGCAATGAAAGTCGTTGAACTGTCAAACTGAAATCCATTGCTACTGATAGTCAGTCTTTTATGCAGGAGTGGTAGTTAAGTTCAGGGAAGAGGCAAGCTGGATATAATATCCACCGACCTCCGCTATGGCAAAATCACAATGACTCACTTGCAAATTCATCATTCATCACCTTTTTTATCGCCCCACTGCTGGGCACAGGTCTCCTCTGATACAGAGAAAGATTGAGCGTAATTACCACGTTTGCTCAGTACGAGTTGGCGATTTCAGACTTAAAGTCCAGGTTTCCTCAAGATGTTTTCGTGCACCTTGTAATCAGTCATTGGTGTCCATGATATACTTCTTCTTCTTCAGCCTATAGATGTATACTGCTGGACAAAGGCCTCCCCCAAGGCTTTCCACGCTGACCGGTCTTGTGCTGCCCGCATCCACCGGCTTCCCGCGACCTTCACCAGGTCATCGGTCCACCTTGTTGGGGGCCTCCCTACGCTGCGTCTTCTAGTACGCGGCCGCTACTCCAGAACTTTACTGCCCCATCGGCCATCGGTTCTACGCGCAATGTGCCCTGCCCACTGCCACTTAAGTTTAGCGACTCGCAGAGCTATATCGGTGACTTTGATTCTTCTGCGGATCTCCTCATTTCTGATTCGATCACGCAGAGAAACTCCGAGCATAGCTCTTTCCATTGTAAATATAACATATAAAAGTTACATGTGTTACTCATACTTGAGAGGCTGGTGTATTAACCACTAGGCCACCATGAATACTACTTGAAAATTGCAGAAACCAAACTCTCTAATATAGTATGTACTGATTTTAAGTTTTCCAAAACACGGCTATGTAAATGAAACCCAAGTAATGTTTGCACTTAACCTCTAATTCTGTGTCACGAAATAAAAGGTCGTGCCCAGTCCGAAGTGGTGTACTAATTACGTATGTAAATGTTTCAATTTTTTAAATGCGTGACGTGACTTGAAGGGACCGACGTATGGGGCACGCTTTTTATTAGCGCCCGACGGGTGTAATGTAACGCGATAAACACAATTAACTCTGCACACAATGGCCCCAATCCCCTGGTTTACAAACTAAATTTAAGAGTAGTGTATCTTCTTCTTTTTCACAAGGTGATATTCAACCTCAAATCTTGATCAATGGCCTCTGTAGAAAAGATACCACAATTTTGCCAATAATACCTACGTGTAACAAATTATAGAAATTCTTTGAAAATTTTATTTAACAATAATGGCGGATATTGCCAATGACAGTTGAAATTATAAAACTAAAAAAACATGCATTTAAAAAATAACAAACTAAATAATTTAAAAAAAAAGCGTGAGGCGCTTTGTGCCAAAAATTTTGTATATTACGCGCCTCACGCTTTTTTTTTTAAATCATTTTTAACTTTTTAGTTTGATATTCTTTAAAAGCATGTTTTTTAGTTTCTTAAACTATATTTATTTTCAACTTCTTAGTTTGATATTCCTTTAAAAAAAAAAAAAGAAATGAACGGGCGAACGTATTGAAAACGGCGGGACATTTTACAGTAATGACCCGCTCACTCGTAGTCCAAAGACCAGAGAGTCCAGACACGGACAAACAAACAAGCAAGCAAGCAAACATACAAGTGAAGCTAATAAAAAGCATGTAACATACAAGTGAAGCTAATAAAAGCATGTAAAAAGACGGCCGCGTGAACCGTCTATGAGGGAGGTTTGAGGCTAACTCATGATGTAGCCACTATGCTGCGATATTTCAATGTTCTTTATGAATTATTTACTGAATGCACTTTTTACTACATAAATCGCGCGCTTTTATTTAGTAAACAACATTATAAGTGATTTTAAAAAGCCAACGAAAAATGCGCGTGACACTCATCTTAGCTTTCCCGTCAAAAACTCCCAGTGCATCTTTTTCTTTCCATTTCGTTATGAAAAGGACAGAAGATAAAATGTCAGTTTAGACCTGTCAAATTAGTGCGCTCCTGGCGTTAACTGGCGTATTTTTAGTCGCCATGTTTATAATCGCGTCTAAACTGTCTATGGAGTATCTTAATTTGACAGGATTAAACTAAAATGTTATCTTCTATCCTTTTTTTAACAAAATTTAACTTAGTTTGTGAACAAGAGTATTAGCGCCATAGTCTTTCGTGCCGTGCGGAAGAGTAAAACATTGAGTTATACTACAACAAACAAGCTACCCGAAACTGCCAAATATTCTCTATCAACCTTGAGCCTTAATAAATAAATAAATAATAAACTCTTTATTCAAGTAACCATGACTCAGTTATGTTAGAAATAGTTAAAATTATGTTAGTAACATTTAACAGTTTAAATTACAATATACAAACGTAAATACATAAAAAAAAAAAAATAATAATAATAAATAAACAAAAAATAAACAATAAACAAACAACTCACACGAGTCACCGCTGCTTCACCCCATGAGATATGGCACAACAATGATTGACGTAAGAGCAGTCCAGACGCCCAGCAATCATACTCAGGACACTGTTGGAGCTGTCCCGCACCCTGCGCACCAGAGAAGCACACCTCTTCCGCATAGTCGCATAAAAGCAATCTACGTGTGCGTCAGCAAACATCCCCGATGCGCTACAGAAGCGAGGCAGCCCCACCAGTACCCTAAACGCATTATTGTATTGAACTCTGAGAGCGCTGTACGACTTTTGGGTATATCTAGCCCAAAGGCTACACGTGTAGAAAGAGGTACAGTAAGCTCGGAAGAGTGTGATCTTCACCTGAAGGGAACAACGTGCAAACCTACGGGCCAGCATGTTCGCTCGAATCGACAACGCTCTCCGCTCCCGTTCAATGTCTTCATTGTCCTGGAGGTCGGGGGTCAATAAGTAGCCCAGATATTTAAACTTATACACTCTCTTCAATGGCATTCCATTGAGTGCAACAGGTGGTATAGCACCAGTGTTTTTTCCCCCAACCTCAAAAACCATGATTTCCGACTTTTTGGAATTATACGCCAGGCCATGTTGTTCTGCGTATCTTTCACAATGGGCCACAAGTTTTCTCAACCCACAGAGCGACGCACTTAACAGCACCATATCGTCTGCGTAACTAATATTATTGAGGCAGACACCATCTACATGGCAACCGACTCTGGTGCTGCCAAGCTCCTCAATCAGCTCATTCACATAAAGGTTAAAAAGCGCGCTTTTAATGCTTTAGAGATAAAGTTGAAAATCTAATAAAGAAACCTGACAGATTGTAGTAGCTTGATGTACTGTCGTCTGTACGTAGTACATTACCAAAATTACCAAAGAATGTTTCTACATTGAGTTATAATGTACGTAGTACGTTATAACTTAATGGAGTAAAAGAGACAGCAACATGCTTAATCAAATGAAACTCGTTTTCCATTTACGAAAAATTACTAAAATTATTTTAATAAAAAAATGACAGTGTGGAAACTGAAATTGTTGTTAGCTGTTATCAACACATTATTTCATCACTAGAATTTGGCGTAGGTGCGATTTAGTGGGTGTGACGTCGAATGTTATTAATATACTATTTCACACCATAGAACAAGGGGTTCCATAAATAAACGGCTTTATCCCGGGTCAAAATATAGCCAGAATTAGCACGGCCGAATAATTTGTTATTCGCCTTTTGTAAACTTCGTGGTTGACGTAATAAACATTGGAGGGATATACCTTCGCGGACAATGGCGCCGATTCTTCACAACTACACATCATCAGCCTCTACTCGTCCACTGCTGGACATAAGCCTCTTCCATGACACGCCAACAAGCTTGATCCTGAGCAGTTCTCCGCCAGCCACTACCAGCCACCTTTTTGATGTCGTCGCTCCATCTCGCCCAAGGGCGTCCTACCCTACGTTTTCCGAGACGCGGTCTCCACTCGAGAACTCGTCACAACTACACAAACTAAATTAATTTTAAGTACAGTGCATTTTTTTTTTACTTAGCAATTTTAGTAGATAAGTAGATAATAGATATCGATCTTAAGTAAGATTGAATGGGGCGGAGGCGGTTTAATTAATTATAAAATTATTTTTGCTAACGTAGGGGGAGGGCATCAGAAAGTAGTCAAAATCGTTTTATGTAATAATAAATGAACAGCTTAATGGTGAAAAGTGTTCGAACACCATTGTTCACGGTTGTACCTATGTACAGTCAGTGACAAAAGTCGATTAACACTGTATTTTGTCTAGATACTGTTGTTTAGTCTGTAGTAAATAACACTTTATTTGTCGAAATTTTTATTAGTCGAAATAAAGTAAGGAAAGTAAATATCTAAGTTTTTGTTGGCCTAAACTTCCCTCCCCCACTTCATGGCGTCCTCGGTGGCAAGTAGAGGTCACTTTGACTATAAGTTTCGGGACGTCGAGCAGGAAATAATAGAATGTATACAATATAAATTACAGAATATAAATATGAAGAATTTACAAAGGGAGGGGATGGAAGTCTTAGTGGCCTTGTGGTTAAAACACCAGCCTCTCAACTATGAGTGTGCGGGTTCGATTAAAGCTCAGGAAAGTACGAATGTAACTTTTCTATGTTATATTATATGTACTTTCTAAATATATCTTGGAAACCAATGATTGATTACGAGCTTAAGGAAAACATCTTCAGGAAACCTAGACTTTAAATCCGAAATCGCCAACCCGCATTGAGCAAGCGTGGTGATTACGCTCAATCCTTCTTTGTATGAGAGGAGACCTGTGTCCAGCAGTGGGCCGATAAGAGGTTGATCATGATGATGATAATGATACAATGGGTGATCTTATCGCTAGGAGCGATCTTTTAGACAATCTTTAAGAAGCATTACATTCTATGATATATGTATGTTTATTGTATATACAATATGTAAAGAAAACCCTGTCCGACCCATAAGGATAATAAAGGTTAGGTAAACACTTGACCAAATATAATATAAAACTTTCCATAATCATCATAGTAACAATACTAATGAATTTTGAAATAATCCTTTTTTCCCGGGAATTAATTTCAACTGCCCGAAATTTGGTAATTTTAAAAAAAGTGACAACACCGGTATTATTATAATAAGCGAATAGCGACGCGACCACGTCACAGGTGCCGCGTGCCCTGCCCCCCGCCGCCCGCGGAAGGGGTTGCGTACCGCACATGTATTAAGTTACCTCTTTTTGCGAAATAATATTTATTTTTTAGGGGGATTTTTTTTAAAGTGTAGCCTGTCTTTGTGGGCATTAGTAGAATCCGTTATCGATACCTAACAATACCTTCACGGATCGGACAGGGTTTTCTTTACATATTGTATAATCAGACTATATTGTTCCCACTGATGGGACACACGCCTCCTCTCGATGAGAGGGAGTGGGCCGTAATCTACACCTGAGATATTTTATAAGTAAAGAGACACCCACAATATTTATATTGTGGGTGTCTCTTTACTTATAAAATAAAGAAGCGAAAGAAGTTCAGGATAAGAGGCTTATTATTATTATTCTAGGCCCTTAGTACAATGGCCGCCGTTTCGTGAAAGGTGGTTAACTAAACGACTTAAATTAGCCAGTTTAGTGTGTTATGTACAGACAACAGCAGCCAACAACAGTTCAACTTTGAGCCTTAATAATATAGCGATAAAGTTGAAAATTTAATTTAAAAAATTGGCAGATTGTAGCTTGATGTGCTGTTGTACATAATAGAAATTAGAATTTCAATATGAATATACAATATGTAAAGAACACCCCGTCCGACCCAAAAGCCCAAATAAAATATGAAATTTTACATAATCGTCATAGTAACAATACTAATGAATTTTGAAATAATCTTTTTTCCCCCGAATTAATTCCAACTTCCCCATAATAAGGTATTTTCTAAAAAAGTACCAGCACCATTTTGTACAGTATTATTATGAGTGATGCGACCACGTGCCGAGTGCCCTGCTCCCCTTCACCTGCGCATGTATGCCTACCGTGTTACCTAACGCACATGTATTTTAATATACCTCGCTTTTTCGAAATAATATTTATTTTTAAGGGGACTTTTTTTAAGTTTAGCCGGGCTTTGTAGGCATTATTAGAATCAGTTAACGATACCAAACAATACCTTCACGGATCGGACAGGGTTTTCTTTACATATTGTATATTTTTTAACCGAGGAATCCAAAAGAGGAAGTTCAGTTTTTTTTTTAAACTATATCCCATTTATAACTGTATATAGGTTAGAGAGTAGTCCGATTTTTTATTAACAAAACAGTAGTAACATTTCCATATCATCAATATGAAACAACCGCTCATTAATAATTAATTAGCATCAAGTAACATATCAATATTCATACCGTCGCACATCACTTACGTAAACGTCGGGCAGTGAGCAGAAAACAAAAAACATCAATACATACAAAAAGCTAAACGAAGAAACGTGCAGTGTTGCCAAGTTTTACATAAACGAATTACCTTTTTTTTTCACAAATTGGCATAACGGTGCTCTGACATTGTTGGAGTATTTTTATCCGGTATCTTCGCCGAGTGGTTGGCAGCAATTCAACGTTGCCTCAATGACGACTGGTTGTCTATTCTTGTACGACATTGCTCTTGGTGTTAGGCCACTGCAAGGACAGACTGGCCGTGCTCTTACGATAGGAAATTGCGTAACACAATATCAATAGCAATGGGTTTAGTTTTGACAGTTCAACACCATTCATTGCGTTATTTACACTGTTGAGTATATTTTGTATATGTTTATGTATATCTGTATACAATATGTAAAGAAAACCCTGTCCGATCCGTGAAGGTATTGTTAGGTATCGATAGTTGTTTTCTACTAATGCCTACAAAGCTGTAACCTAAAGTTACCTAAGGTAAAAGTAAAGTTGAAGAAAAAAGTCCCACTAAAAAAAATAAATATTATTTCGCAAAAAGAGGTAATTTAATATATGTGCGGTTGGCATCCACGCGGCATGCAGTCGCATCGCTCATAATAATACCGTCAAAACCGTCTTGTATTTTTTTTTAAATTACCAAATTTTGGGCGAAGTTAAATTTAACTAAATAGTTAGAATTAATTCGCGGAAAACAAAGATTATTTCAAAATTAATTAGTATTGTTACTACGATAATTATGTTAAATTTTATATTATATTTGGTCATGTGTTTCAAAGGCCCGCCCACCTGCTGCCATCACATACAACTACGTCGACGGCGTGCTTACGTGCCCTCACTGTGCACGAAGTTTCGCCGCCAAGATAGGCTACATAAGCCATCTTCGGGCGCATGAGCGCCAAATCAGCGGCTAGGAGTTGAAGTGGTCGCCGTGGGTTAAATCGGTCGGGAACATCATCATCATTATCCTTATGGCTTGGGCAGGGTTTTCTTTACATATTGTAAAAATTAGTATCTATTTGCCTGCCGGTGATCACGATGTTCCTTTAAACTCCACAACTTATTTTGAGGCAGTTTTCAATATTATTTACACAAGTAATTTATTCAGTAAATCGTAGTAATCTAGTAAAAAATCTCATAACTGATCGGCTTATCACCAGTCAATACCCGGCTTAACAAAGTAAATCCCGTGCTGAAACTTTTTCTTCTTCTTCAGCCTATAGAGGTCCACTGCTGGACAAAGGCCTTTCCCAAGGCTTTCCACGATGACCGGTCTTGTGTTGCTCGCATCCATCGGTTTCCTGCGACCTTCACCAGGTCATCGGTCCACCTTGTTGGCGACATCCCTACGCTGCGTCTTCCGGCAGCCGACCCCTAATGACATAATTATGCTATTATGAGATGTGAAAACTGAAACATGTACGGACGACAGCAGGTCAACCTACCCCAAACTATCAGATATTCCCAATCAACCTTGAGCCTTAATGCTTTAGAGATAAAGTTGAAAATATACTAAGCAAATCTGACAGTTTGTAGTAGCTTGATGTGTTGTTGTATGTACAAAAAAGTTATAGCGGTGATCATACTTAAACAGTCATCATCATCATCATCTCAGCGTTTGTCCCGGTTGCTTCCGCGGCTTGTTGGAGCCCGGGGTCCGCTTTCCTGCACATTCTCCTCCATTTCGCGCGATCTTTAGCATCCTGTGGTGAGAGATTTTTGGCATGCATGTCATCTCTTACAACCTCAAGCCAGCACTTCTTTGGTCTACCCCGCTTGTTCCGGCCCGGCGGAGGCGCCATGATAAGACATTTGTTACCCACGTAACATGCCGGTTTGCGTAAGACGTGGCCGTACCAGTGTAGGCGACCCTCCTGCAGTTTGTCTGCTATGTCACGGACACGAAGACTGCCCCGGATGCGGGAGTTCCTGATGCGGTGAATCTGCGTGACTCCACACATCCACCGCAGATTATTCATCTCCATGACATGCAGCTCCTGCTTGTGTCGCTCAAGCACAGGCCACGCCTCACTGCCATACAGAAGGATATGCTTACACAGTATACGTAGGTATGTATATCTCGCTGTAACGATCTTGGTGTCGGGTCGGTCGGCTCACGTGAATTCAATGCTTTCCCCCCATCCAACAAAAGTGTTTAACGTCGGTAAAGAATTTTTATTTCAATAAATAAATCTAGATGTTTTGTCAAGGCATAACAACAGTAAAAGAGGGGCGTATAGTGTATAAATAAGTAATTGATATCGACTCGATAATTATAAACTCCTGAGTGTGACGTAACGCTTGAAGATGGTTTGGACTTTGAGATATCTGTTTATTTACTATTGGCCCCGATATTTTTATCTACATATTACTACGCCTTTAATTTCTCAGTAAACGAGTAGAGAGATCAAGAATAGATGGATTGTTTGATTTGTTGATGCAAAAAGCTTTTTTTTTTCTTAATCATCGTTATTTAAAGTCGAAGGTTCTTCCCTTTTTTTTGGTTCTGGATGGGAAATCTTCAAATGATCTCCCCCGCTCTGGGCGGAGCGGAAGGACGTGTCAGACTTTGAGTGACTAAAACCACAGTAGAGACAGAACAGTAGATTATCTAAGGCCGCCCGCAGAGTTATTTGCCTACTCTTGCGTTGAACCACAGCCCGTCCTGCCCCTATGTTATTCCAAGCTATATTATGCAATCATTCAAACCGAGAGCGGCTCGTTTCTATGAAGATGTTTTACTGTCTGTCTACTGTGCTAAAACCCACCTGTGTTCCTTCACTTGCCTGTGCGCCATGCTTACGGCCTTTGCGGCCATGGTTTATTTTTTAACCAACCCGCAACAATGACAAAGGAGGCGTCGGTCTTCGTGGACCCCGTCACGATGTGTTGACATCTTTTTGAGGCGTACGTGAAACATAACGCGCCGACGACCCGGGCCTGTGCTGTGCCTACCATGAGTTTACATTACGAGACTCGATCGGCGATATCGAGCGCGTTTGACTCATAGATTGGCTCGCTTCAAGGTTGTAAGAACTCTTAATCAATGAGAGCGCCAAATGCGCTCGATAACGAAGATCGAGTCTAGTAATGAAAACTTATGGTAGCTATACTGGTCCTTACCAGGCGGCGAGCTGCCCGATAAATAATTCACTATAAATATTTGTCTTTCGAATGCCGAACAAAATGCAGCGTGCACTGTAGTGCGGTTCTTTACCCAACTCACTGTAAAAATTTTGGTGAAATGAGCGTGAAGTGAGATGTTATTCGCTAATAAACGCTAGCAAAATCTCAATTATCCAATTTAACGTTGCGGTCGGCTTCTTTCGTCACTCAGCCGTTTCTAAGTTTATCTACACAATCTGCAGTCAGGTGATTAGTTCTGTAAAAATCTCATGGAAAGGAAGGTAAAGTGAAACTTGAACTTTTGAGTGAGACGTCATGTCAATCCCTAGCTTTAGTTGGAATGCTTCCCACTTCACGTACCTTTTCACAGAGATGTGGTGACAGATTGACACTACATCTGGTCGATTCTGTATATACAGAGTGGTGCTGACAATACTCACTACATTCTCAGTCTACCCATAAAAGTCATATAAATAAAATATGTCCATTAGTTTAATCCCAGGACATTATTTTTCACATTTTCTACATGATGTACATGTTGATAAGGAAGCACTTACAGGTTAATGACCGCCGCATCCTGCGGTACCAAACTTTAATAATAATGGCGCGAAAAAAGCAAGTCGATACAGGATCGCGCTGTCGCCGATTGGAGGTCAGTGAACCAATATTTTTAAAGGATGTTCTATTCCGTTTGCAATTTTATGCGATTTAGTTTGTTTGAAATTTTATTTTTTTTATTTTTGATTCTAGGTGTTTTTCTATGGTTTAGGATTATTCCTATGAACCAGCATTGTTCGTGTTTTCATTTACTGTTGTATTGTCAGTACCACTCTGTATATCACACCGTGACAAGATAACTATGCCCGGCTCTATTTTTACATACTTTTTATTAGCTTCACTTGTATGTTTGCTTGCTTGCTTGTTTGTTTGTCCGTGTCTAACTCTTTGGACTACGAGTGAGCGGTTCATTACTGTAAAATGTCCCACCGTTTTCAATACGTTCCTGCGTTCGTTTTTTTTAAAGAATATCCAACTAAAAAGTTGAAAATAAATATAGTTTAAAAATCTAAAAAAACATGCTTTTAAAAAATATCAAACTAAAAAGTTAAAAATAATTTTTAAAAAGCGTGAGGCGCTTTGTGCCATATTTTTTGTATATGTATTAAGCGCCTCACGCTTTTTTAAAAAATATTAAAGCATGTTTTTTTAGTTTTTTAAACTATATTTTTTGGTTGTTTTTAAAGTAAATAACTCATCTATAAATACTTCTTTTTTATTTCTGGTCATCATCAGCCTTCAGCAGTTCACTGCCACTCCTATTCAACGCTGTTCAACTCGATTTTTAAGTAACTGCTTCCAGTCATTCTGGGAAGATCGTCGCTCCACCTGGCCTGAGGGCATTCCATCTTACATTTACAAAATCGCTGTTTTACGAAAGATGCCTTCGTTACGAGTAGTCAGAAGCTTAAAAGTCTGACAACTAACTCTTACCAATGAGTATGGCTAGAGTATGATTATGGGTTGTGGAGTTCGGAAAGGCAGTCGCTGTAAAATCATCATCATCGTTATCATCATCAGCCTCTACTCGTCCACTGCTGGACATAGGCCTCTTCCATGGCACGCCAACAAGCTCGATCCTGAGCAGTTCTCCGCCAGCCACTACCAGCCACCTTTTTGATGTCGTCGCTCCATCTCGCCCAAGGGCGTCCTACGCAACGTTTGCCGAGACGAGGTCTCCACTCGAGGACTCGTTTACCCCAACGGTTGTCGGCCCTGTGGCATATGTGACCAGCCCATTGCCACTTGCTAATCCTCTCAGCTATGTCGGTCGACTTTAGTCGACCCTAAAATAATTCGAAATGGCTACTCTAGCCTAGGGTTTTTTTTTAATTATACAAGTTTTGCCCTCACTATGGACTACTCCATCCACATATACAAACATCCAAAACTTTTTTTAATAATTATAAATTAGTGCTTGACCGCAATCCCGCCTGATGGTAAGCACTGATGCAATCGTTGATGGTAAAGCGCGCTAGTTTATTAAGAGCCTATTCACTCTTTTTTTTTGAGTGAAGAAGGAAGACCGCAGTTGAGCGAGGCGAAACCCAACAACGATCTACCCACTAACGAACTAACGATGCTACGACGGAGGGAGATTGATCTGGAGATCCTCTACGACCAATTTCCCGACAACAACATTTGGCGCATCGTACCCGGCACACGTCGCAACACAACTGCTCCGACCCGTCCTCCGTACGGCTACACCAGACATCGACAGACACGACGAATCGCTTGGCGGCACGACTTTGTCTGGTGGGTGGTGATACCCGAACAATTATTAGTAGACCATACAAATATGTATGTAGTTGTTCCGTAGGGGAATCTAAACCGCGACACGCAGCGCAACTGTCGTTTTCTCAGCCTCTGCGCTTCCCGTGTCGTCAGATTGTTCTAGAAGGTTGTCTACCTCACTATTAGTAAATTGGAGGATTTTGCTTGCGTCCAGTTCCTAGTATCTATGGACACACCCCTGTGGTCAGTTCCTAGTATAGTATCTATGGACACACCCCTGTGGTCAGTTCCTAGTATAGTATCTATGGACACACCCCTGTGGTGACATTGTCTAAGAAAAATTGATCAAGATTATGTTTCTGGGAAAAACCTATATGTAGAAAATATTAACCGATAATGTACGTATCACAATACATAGATAAAAACTTAATTCTTGGAAATATGTGAGCATAATTCTTTGGGATATTTTACGATAAACTCTTACCTTCGTTTCTCTTGATCAATCCCAGTAAGTAGTGATGTGACGTCGATAGTCGATAGTCATATTCATCGATAATCAAGAACTGCTGTTTCCAGCGTTTGTCTTCATTGAACGTATGACACAAAGGTGTTTGGAAAGACCGACTATAAATATTTAGAGTTTGAAGTTGTTATCATGTATGTACATGTAGATATGTATGTACCTATATTGTATAGATAAGAAAAGTAACGCGATGAAAGACAGCAATTATTACGTAATTTCATTGTTTTATGTAATATTATGATATGATACGATGTTTTGAATATATTGGGAATTATTCTTGAGCGTTTTGCAGACACTTGGTTTCCATTGCTTTGTTTTTTTTAAACAAATGGTCGTGTCTGGATTTTGTTACTCAGCGCTTACAAGCTGTTTATAAAACATACCTATATGTCTATCAAACCATAATTTTTCATATAGCAGGCTAGGTTGGAGGTTCTATAGTTTCAAGGCACCAAAATGCCAGTAAAAAAGAAGAAAATATTGTCTTCAACATGTTGACATCCAGACAACAAACACAATAATGATAGGCCATAACATCGGCTGCCAGCAGAAGTTACCACCCACCAGACAAAGTCTTGCCGCCAAACGATTCGTCTTGTTCCGGCATGATGTCTAGTGAAGCCGTATGGAGGACGGGTCTGAGCAGTTGTGTTGCGATGTATGCTGGGTACGATGCGCCAAATGTTGGGAATTTGGTCGTAGAGGGTCTCCAGATCAATCTCCCTCTGGCGCAGTATCGTTGGTCGTGTTCTTGGGTTTAACATTGCATCACCTCGCTCAACTGCCGTCTTCCTTCCTATGCACTCAGTTTTTTTTTTGAGTGGATAGGCTCTTAATAAACTAGCGCGCTTTACCATTAACGATTGTATCACTGCTTACCATTAGGCGGGATAGTGGTCAAGGTGGACTAGTTTATAATTATAAAAAAAAAATAGTGAATCTAATGGTGGCAGTCACCGGTGACCGCAGTGGCAGTCACTCCCTTAGCCTTTAAGTCGTAGGTAATTGCGAAACACATTAACAGTGGTAATGGGTTTCATTTTGACACCTCAAAGGCCGCTCAACTTAAGTGGAACTGGGCAGGCATGTCTGCCGCTTGCCGGATAAACAATGAGCCCAACTATCACGGAATTGGTGCCTTGAGAGTTTGAGACAGCGAAGCCAGGTGGTGGCAGACCACGTAGGAGTTTGTGGGACGAGCTGAATGGGTTCATGTCAAAATTGGAAGGAGGACGTTCGGGCTCGTGAAAGATGGACGGAGTGGAGGGAGGCTATTACCCAGTAGCAGGATATTGTAGGCTAGCATAAAACATTGTTTGAGCCTTTGTTGGACATCTGTAATAGCAGAGCGATTCTATATGCCTAGCCACTGGCTGATTATGCTAATGGGAAGAATAAAATAGAATATACTTTATTATGCACACCGTATAAATTACAGAGCATAAATATGAAGATTTTACAATGGGTGACACTATAGAAATATCTCTGTGGGTGAATCAATGTAGTCTTGTCGCTAAGAGCGATCTTTTTGAGACAACTTTTGGATGCGTGAACCCGTGTCCCTTCACTTGCCTGTGCGCCAGGGCCATGGTTTCTTTTTTAACCAACCCGCAACCCTGACCCAGGAGGCATCGGTCCTCGTAGACCCCGTCACGGTGTGCTGACATCTCTTTGAAGCGCGCGTGAAACGCAATCCGCCGTCGACTCGGGCCTGGTTCTTAGCGACGGCGACGGCTGCCCATCGCTCGCCACCCGCAAGCCCGTCACTACGGTGGTTGGGGGTCTCCTGCGGTGGCGGCGTGACCGACCTAACACCGGGATAGCTACAGCGAGATATACATACATATGTATTCTCTATGTATAGTGTAAACAATGGTATTGATTGCGTCACCGTTATAACTTTTTTGCTATCACTTCTGTCGGTCAGTCCCATGACTGCCTTATTTTTCTTTAAAAGCGGGCATCGTCTATTGTTTCTAATAAAAGCCATTAGGGATGTGTCCAAGGTATGAAAATAAAAAAAATAATTAGTCCGTCTTATCCATACCTACTAATATTATAAATGCGAAAGTAACTCTGTCTGTCTGTCTGTTACGCTTCCCCGCTAAAACTTCTCAACCGATTTTGATGAAATTTGGCACAGGCAATCTTTGGACCCCGAGAAAGGACATAGGCTACCTTATATTGAAAAACAATTGAGATTCCCGAGGAAAATCTAAAAAGCGCGATATGACTAATTCTATGCGGGTGAAGCCGCGGGCGGAAAGCTAGTAGATAATTAAAAAAATTAAGACCGTAGTTTTCATTAAATTTACGGAGTGGAGGCTAATTACGTTGTACCACGGCGTGACGTCATGCGACATTTCAAATCAATATATCTTTCTAAGTATTTGAATGAAAGAAAAAATAAAAAATACTTGTTCAATATTTTTTATAAATCCATCTGATGGACATTAAATTATTTTTTAGGATACAACCCATTTGTATCCTGGCCCTGGGCTGTAGACTAAAAACATCCGCCCCTGCTACCGAAACAACTTTATATTGTCGCTGTTAGATTTCATTCCCCGTCAGTCGCCTCTACTCGACACGTTATTATCATGTAATGCAAGTCATGCCATATAATTTGACTTAGCGAGCGACGCCGGCGCCATTTTTAGACAAGTCTCGTATGTAAATGTGATTTATTTGATGCAAATAGTATCTTGGGACGGTTCAGGGTTGGGTGGGAGGGGATTGACACTGAAATATAATTTGATTTGATGTGGGTAGTGAAAGTTTTAATAGGACAAAGGAAAATAATTGTGTTTATTTTTTAGGAAACGAATTTTAAAGATTCATTTAGAAAAATCGTTGCTTTAGTTGGTAATCGATATATTTTTGTGTCCCATCTCTATGTGTCCTATCTTTTTCCTGCACCCTAATTACGTAACATACCATTACTATCAGTTGGAATCATTTCGAAGCTTATTACTAATCCATTGCTCCATGAGTCCGAAAACGTGTCTGCTCAACAACGTAAATAACGCAATGAATGTTGTTGAACTGTCAAAATGAAACCCATTGCTATTGATAGTGTGTTACGCAATTTTGTTGATTGCCATGGTGCGGACTGCGGACATTGTAAATGTCTCAAAATAGTCGAATCTAACTAAAATAAAGATCTAAAGAACTGTAGTGCTAAAAGACTACTTACAGAGATTTTGCCTTTTACATAACACTTATTAGTAGCAATGGGTTTCATTTTGCCATTTAATCAACATTCATAGCGTAATTTAGGTTGTCGAGTCGATAAATTTATTAGAACACTAGCAGCCGCCAGCGACTTCGTTCGCGTGGTTTAGTTGTACTCCGCTCCTGTTGGTCGCAGCGTAATGTTATATAGCCTAAAGCCTTCCTGGATTAATGGGCTATCCTACGCAAAAAGAATTTTTCAAATCGGACCAGTAGTTCCCGAGATTAGCGCGAACAAACAAAGAAACAAACAAACAAACTCTTCAGCTTTATATATTAGTATAGATAATTATGAGGGAATGTATTAGCAATATCCTTCAAAATGATAAAGTTTGGGATTTATAGTGAATGTATTATGAAATTAGGATGCTGTATGTTGGCAGCGATATAGAGAGTTTAAACATAACAATTTATATTGACAACATTTGGAACTAAAAGTGTAGGTAAATTATTAAAATAATGAATGAATTCATCATCATCCCAGCGTTAATCCCAGTCGCATCCGAAGCCTTTTCAGCTTTGTAGTCTGGGGTCCGCTTTACCAGTCCAACTGCTGACATGGCTAAACTTCGACATTTTCCGTGAAGCGACTGCCGTCTGACCTCCACAACCCGAAGGCGACATCGAAGCATTGCAGTTAGACCAATGGACTTTTGAGGGCTCCAACAACCCGTAACGACTGCCACTAGATGTTCGTATGGCAACCGGGACCAACGGCTTAACGTGCTTTCCGAGGCACGACCAGACCAGACCAGAGCAAATATAATGTATTTATTATTGCTTACAAAGTGACCTACCTTTAAATTAAATATTTTTTATTGCACAAGATTTAAAAACAACACCCGTACTCTTCAAAGCAGATGCAATATTTATGTCTTCTTTTTTAATTAAAACAAATCTTCATGGACCAAAAGGCGACGCCCAGACCGTGTTTATCATATTTCTTCATTTTGACATTTCAGCTTTCAAAACTAGATAACAGGGTTTTTATTAAAACTACGTAAAATATCCGGATAGTGCAAAAGTCGTGTTATTTTTAACGTCTGACTATTCAGTTATTTTTAGCTCAGACGGAACATAATTATGCTGAATTTATGACGAGTTGATTGAAGCTGATAGTCGATAGAACCGGCTGGTGGATCCTTTGCTCGAGTCTTACTCACAATTTATAAACTCGGTGGTAGGCAACAACAACAGCCGCCGGCATAAGTTACCACCCACCAGACAAAGTCTTGCCGCCAAGCGATTCGTCGTGTTCCGGCATGATGTCTGGTGAAGCCGTACGGAGGACGGGTCTGAGCAGTTGTGTTGCGATGTGTGCCGGGTACGATGTGCCTAATGTTGTTGTGTCGGGAGTTTGGTCGTGGAGGGTCTCCAGATCATCCTCTGGCGCAGCATCGTTGGTCGTGTTGTTGGGTTAAACATTGCATCACCTCGCTCAACTGCCGTCTTCCTTCCTATTCAATCAGTTTTTTTGAGTGAATAGGCTTAATAAGCTAGTGCGCTTTACCATCAACGATTGCATCATTGTTTACCATCAGGCGGGATTGCAGTCAAGCACTAGTTTATAACTAATAAAAAAAAAAAGAAAAAACAAGTTTCAGGCACTAAAATTAAAGCACAGGCTCCGTTCACACAGCGCTGATAAGTACGATATTTTACATACACATCATCATCATCAACCTTTTATCGTCCCACTGCTGGGCACAGGTCTCCTCTCATACAGAGAAGGATTGAGCGTAATCACCACGCTTGCTCAATGCGGGTTGGCGATTTCAGACTTATAAAGTCCAGGTTTCCTCAAGATGTTTTTCCTTCACCTTCAGCCATTGGTGTCCAAGATATACTTTTTTTTTTTTCATATTATAAACCAGCGCTTGACCGCAATCCTGCCTGATGGTAAGCAGTGACGCAATCGTTGATGGTAAAGCGCACTAGTTTATTAAGAGCCTATTCACTCTAGCCTTGAAGACACTCAAATTGTAGTCCGACGGAAACACCGCCGCTGGCAAATTGTTCCAGTCCCTCGATGTACGCGGTATAAAGGAGGAGGCGAAACGCTTCGTCCGGATCGTAGTGGTGTTAACAACGTAAGGGTGGAAACCAGCCGTACGACGGGTCGTCCGCTGGTGGAACGGAGATGGGGGAATTAAATCATGCAATTCCCTCGCACACTCCCCGAAATGCATCCTATAGAACACCGCAAGGCTGGCTACTCTACGCCTGTGCTCTAGGCTTTGGAGACCAACTCGAGTTAGATCAGGGTCACCAATCAGCCTCTTTGCACGTCTCTCCACTGAATCCAAAGTGGCCAGGTGACACTTGGCAGCACCAGCCCAAATGTGGCTGCAGTACTCCACACACGAACGGACCTGTGCTTTTTTATATAACATTAGAAGCTGCCCAGGTGTGAAGTACTGCCGGACCTTTGCGATAACGCCAAGTTTCCTGGCAGCCACCCTGGCATTGGACCTAACCCTGCCCTGCCCTGGCCTGGATATAACTTTAGAAAAGTTACATTGGTACTTGCCTGACCTGGAATCGAACCCGCACACTCAAACTTGAGAGGCTGGTGTTTTAACCACTAGGCCACGACGACTTTACATACACATAGCTCATAATAAACTAATGCGCTTTACCACTACGATCCGGATGAATTGTTTCGCCTTGTCTTTTCTACCGCGTACATCGAGGGAATGGGACAATTTGCCAGCGGGGGTGTTTCCGTCTGACTACAATTTAAGTGCCTTCAAGGCTGCAGTGAATAGGGCCTTAATAAAGTAGGGACTTTACTATCAACGATTGCATTACTGCTTACCATCAGGCGGGACTGCGGTCAAGCTCTAGTTTATAATCATACTTTAAAAAAAATCAATGATTGCATCACTACTTACTGTCAGGCGGGTTCGCTAGTTTCCCTATAGCATAAAAAAAAATGGTAGTTTCATACAGTATTTTTGTATTTACCGCATGAATGTTCGTTTACCGTGCGAACGGCACTTGACAGGTCCGTTGCTGAATGTTTTCACTCATAATCATCACAGCGTTAATCCCAATCGCATCCGAAGCCTTTCCAGCTTTGGAGTCTGGGGTCCGCTTTACCAGTCCAACTGCTGAAATGGCTAAACTTTGACATTTTCAGTGAAGCGACTGCCGTCTGACCTCCACAACCCGAAGGCGACATCGAAGCATTGCAGTTAGACCAATTGTTGGACTTTTGAGGGCTCCAACAACCCGTAACGACTGCCACTATAACCATCGCCTAGCTCCATAAAGAATAGAGGTAAACGAACCAATTTAGGGTTATCACAACTCACGTTTTACAAATGTCCTGTTATTTACATGATTATCGACTCTTACATGCTAGCTATTTATGAACAATTCCTATTGCAATATATTTAAATAGAATCACTAAAATAACATGCGGAATAGCTTGGTATTACAAAAAACCATTAAAAAGTCGACATAAATTTTACGTGATAGCCCTACAAAAAAGAGAAAGATGGATGAAATCCAGGTATTAAACACATTTTGTGGAATTCAACCAATGAATAAAGTTGAGACATTTATCAATACAATTTTATGTATTTTAATTACTTTCAAATCAACTACATAACACATGCATTGTAATACTTTCAAGTATGGACTAATTATAATATACAGTATGTTAAATAACAGAGGGCGTTCCCTTAAACTCGTTAATATATATCATTAATAGATTAAAATAAAAATATCAGCTTAGAAAAATAAGAATAAAAAAACCGAATAAAAAAAAATTCTAATTGGAAATAAATTTGAAACCTCCTGTTTTATATCAAAATAGTAGTCGTCATGTATAAATAAATTGCAACGTTGCCGTCTTTCATGTTCGCGTGTACAGTGTGTTTCTTTTACATGTCAATTTAAAATTTTTATTGAATATTTTCTTATTGGAAAAAAAATTAAAACATTTTGTTTTCGAATGGAAATATTTTTTTTAGCATGTATGTATGCTATACTATTTCGGGTTAACGGGAACGCCCTCTGTTAGTTAACATACTGTATATGTATCAAAAAATTTAACATATTAGGAAATTAGCTTACATGTGTGTCATATTTCATTCAAATCGGTTAAGTGTTATGCAAATCATAAATATCTAAACACAAATACACTGTTTAGATTAATAGGAAGTAGGATTATTATTTTTATGAAAATCATCCATGTAGAAAAGGTTGTTAACATCTGTCTTTTAGGCGTAAACTACTCGTTGCCTAGCAACGGTTTGTTTAACTCTTTTCTTTATCGAATTTGGCCCAACTATAGATGTTTGTATGGCAACCGGGACCAACGGCTTAACGTGCTTTCCGAGGCACGACCAGACCAGTGCAAGTATCATATTCATGCATACAAATACTTGTACTGTGCGGCAGAATCTTTTCACTAACCGCACTAAATGTTGGTAGGTGCGGTTCGGTGAAACAGCTTATCAATATAATTTTTATTCCCCGAACGGCACCTACGTAAACAATGTTTGTAGAAAAGAAATGTATTTTTTTGTTGAAGTCATTAGTTCCTAGGCCCTTTTCGTAAAGGTTAGTTAGATGTGAGAAGTTCTAATAACCAATCACCAAGGAGCCATAACTTTGGCTGCCGGCAGAAGTCACCAACCACCAGACAATGTCTTGCCGCCAAGCGATTCGTCGTGTACCAGCATGATGTCTGTGAAGCCGTACGGAGGACGGGTCTGAGCAGTTGTGTTGCGATGTGTGCCGGGTACGATGCACCAAATGTTGTTGTCGGTAGTTTGGTCGTGGATGATCTCCAGATCAATCTCCCTCTGGCGCAGCATCGTTGGTCGTGTTGTTGGGTGTAACATTCAAATCAAATCAAATCATTTATTTCAAATAAACCAGTTACATGCACTTTTGAATTGTCAGAAGGTCGGTCAGTCAGTAAGATGAAGCTAGTCGCCCATTCCAAAGAGTAGGTACCTATGGAGAAGAACGGGCAAGAAACTCCATGGACACTCTTTTAAATTTTCAAACTATTGTTACAAGTAAGTATTTGATTGCATCACTTCGCTCCACAGCCGTCTTCTTTCCTATTCAGTCAGGTTTTCGAGTGAATAGGCTCTTAATAAACTAGCGCGCTTTACCATCAACGATTGCATCACTGCTTACCATCAGGCGGGATTGCAGTCAAGCACTCTTTAAATGTTTGAAAAATTTAAAACAAAATTTAAATTTTTGCATTGTAAATGGATTAGTAAGAATGTTAAGATGGAAGCGTATACTGTACTACGCAATTAGTATCTTTCCCCTCGCTCCATGCCTGGTGATCAGCTGCATCCAGTTAGAATGAAATCTGACTCTAAATAACAAGGTGAGACAAGGTCAGGCTGAAGATGAGTATCTTTCCATTACATAATTCAAATTATAACAACTTTATAACTTCTAATTTGCCATAAATTTAACAAAACATTTACCACGGACAGTTGCCTGTCTGTAAATAACTGAATATCTCTGGCCAAGAGCTGGAACAATGCCGAGAGCTCGAGACTCTTCCGCGTTGCAATACTTTCGTCGACGTGTTGGAAGGCCGGCTTATCAATTGTTATTACAATATTAAATCATTTGCTTGGCCTTGGAGTTGTCGTGAATAAAGTAAGTATCGTCAATTCTAGTTTTAGGTTTGAACAGGCGGCTGCACATTACTGTATTAAATTTTCAACGTTATGGCTAAGGTATTAAGGTTCAATTTTGATTGGGAATATTTGATAGTTTCGGGTAGCTTGACCTGCTGTCGGTTGTACATAAAAAGTATTTTGTATAATTATAGAGTAAATAAATTATCAACCAAAATATCACGTGACGGGTTATGAGAGCAGCGGTGGTCTAGTGGTGTCGGTCTCGACTTACAAGAAGGTCGTAGGTTCGAACCTCGTTAGGCGCTATTCATCATCATCATCATTATTTCTGCCGTCCACTGCTGGACATAGGCCTCCCACAAGGATCTCCAGGTGCTATTACTTTGGGTAAATTATTTCATCACCACTGCTCTCAAAACGGTGATGAAAAACATTGTGAGGAAACCGGCATGTCCTAGAGCCAAAACTTCGGAGACATGTGATATCTACCAACGATTACGGCCCACTCCCTCTCACCGAGAGGAGGCCTGTGTTCCAGGAGTTTGATAGGCTGATTATGATGGGTTATTTATCTTCTTCTTCAGCCCATAGAGGTCCACTGCTGGACAAAAGCCTCCCCCGAGGCCTACACGGCTTTAGGAAGGGTTTGCCATAATCGCCCACCCACGCTTGGCAGGCGGGTTGGGGATCGCAGTAATTTGATATTCCACAGGAGAAGCGCTGCTGCCCGCTTCCCTGGTGAGAGTTCCCTTAGTCGCCTCTTACGACACCCATGGGATGATATGGGTTGGTACTATTCTAAGCCCGGTACCACATGGGTTCCTATAATAATTCCAGTGCTGAGACACAGGCGTCCTCTTTTTTTTTGAAGGAGTGTCTACTGTGTATCTACTTCCGCGCCGGCAGGGTTAGTTGATGTAGAGAGATGTTGGTGGAGAATGAGTGTTTGAATTTTGGAATTCAGAACAATCTATTGGCTAATTACGTAACACACTGTCAGTAGCAATGGGTTTCATTTTTTTTTGTGTGGCACTAGTTATTACTTTGTGCCAATTTCAAGTAAAATAAAATTCTTCAAAAATTCTTCTTTCTTTCTCTTCGCACGGTTTGTGCATTTAGCCAATGTCACGTAATAAATTATTCATGTCGATAAAGACGGCTGCGCGAACCGAACACTCTGAGGAAGATTTGGTACAAAGCCATGATGTGGCCACTATGCTACAATATTTCACTGTTCTTTATGAATTATTCACTGAATACATTTTTTACTACATAAATCACGCGATTTTATTTAGTAAACGACACTTTAAATAATTAAAAATCCAATGAGAAATAAGCGTGGCACTCATCTTAGCTTCCCGCCAAAACCTCTCATGGGTTTCATTTTGACAGTTTTACAATATTCATTGCGTCATGTCGTTGAGTAGACACATTTTTTAGATATATGGAGCAATGGATCAGCAATTTGATTCAAAATGATTCCAATTGATAATAAGTGTGATATTCGATTAGGGTGTAGGTTTTCCTAGGATTATAAATCAATCTACTTGCTCTTGGGATATTTTCAAAGTAAGAGTGCATATTACCGTAACAGTAACAGTTGCGTAGATGTGACGCATGTTCCCTCAACCATTTCTTTTTTTTTGTGTTTTCGTAACTTTTTGCGTCATGTTTATCGCAAATAATCGTCTTCTTATTTTCTTTCTATTAGGTGCAGTGTAGCTACAATGAGATTACATTACAAAACTCGATCGTCGATATCGAGCGCGTTTGGAGCTCTCATTGGTTGAGAGTTGCACCCTTGAAGCGGGCCAATCGATGAATCAAACGCGTTCGATGTCGACGATCGAGTCGCGTAATGTAAACTTTTGGTAGCTACACAGGACTGGACTTTTCATGACGATATATACCAATGTTTTACAACATAGTTTTATGAAGGACAGCTGAAAAACATACCTATATGTTGAGACATAAATCACTCAGATTTCCAACTGTCGTCTAATTAATTATTCATTCAACGTCTCATATTTTTTCTTATAAGGAAAATTTTATGGAAACCTTTGAAAGGGTAACGAGGTGAGTTTGTATTGTTTGCAGCAGATAAAGATCGTTAATTGGCTAAAACGGACATGTTGATAATGTTAAGGACTAAAGGACGTCCCTATAGACACTTACATTACATATAGGGCAATCCCTATATGTAATGTAAGTGTCTAGGACGTCTAAGAATGCTATTTTTTTTTAATTACCTTCTACTGTCAGACTGTACATTGGTACAGTCTGACAGTAGAAGGTAATTAAAAAAAAATAGCAGTCTTAGGACTGATCATGGACATATGTATACAGTATAGGTACTAATGGACATGCCTTAGAAATGAGCATTGTGGCACTCCGAAAGAAAGAGAGGAAACGAAATTTCGTCTATCTTTATGTCTCTCAAAATCAACAATCATCTATGAGGAGAGATAGTGCTAGAGCGAAAGCATAGGCCATCTCTCTCACTCTTTTCAAACAAAAAAATTACTGCAGATTATACGCGTAGATGTCCATTAGTATATGTCTATGGCATTGATCGACAGAAGCGAAAACTGAAATGCACACAGAATATACAAAAGGGGAGTTTTGACGAGAAAGCTAAAACGAGTGTCACGCGCATTTTTCATATTTTCATAAATAAAAGCGCGTAATGTACCTATGTAGTAAAAAGTGCATTCAGTAAATAATTCATAAAGAACATTGAAATATCGCAGCATAGTGGCCACAACATGACTTTGCCTCAAACCTCCCTCATAGACGGTTTACGGGGCCGTCTTTTTCAACTGTCATTGGCGATATCCGCCATTATTTTGAAATAAAATTTTCAAAGAATTTCTATTATTTGTTACACGTGTTATTGGCAAAATTGTGGTATCTATTCCACAGAGGCAATTGATGAAGAGCAGAGGTTGAATCTCACCTTGAAAAAAAAAGAAAAGAATTTACAAAAAGTAAAAAAAAAACAATCACTTTACTTACTGTACAGTAACAGGTGCGCATGTTCCCTCAACCATTTCTTTTTTTTTGTGTTTTCGTAACTTTTTGCGTCATGTTTATCGCAAATAATCGTCTTCTTATTTAGCTTATTTGTAGCTTTCCGCCCGCGGCTTCACCCACGTGGAGTTCGGTTGTATCGCGCTTTTTAGATTTCCCTCGGGAACGTCATATTTTTCTGGGATAAAAGGTAGCCTATGTTCTTTCTCAGGGTCCAAAGATTGTCTGTGCCAAATTTCATCAAAATCGGTTGAGAGGTTTAAGCGGGAAAGCGTAACAGACAGACAGACAGACAGACAGACAGACAGACAGACAGACAGACAGACAGACCGACAGATAGAGTTACTTTCGCATTTATAATATTAGTATGGATATACTGTACTTTTACCCTATCCAACAAAAGTCTTCAACATCGCTAAAGAAGTTTTTCGTAAAACACGTACCTATTCATCATCAACCTTTTTATCGTCCCACTGCGGGGCACAGGCCTCCTCCCATATAGAGAAGGATTGAGCGTAATCACCACGCTTTCTCAGTGCGGGTTGGCGATTTCAGGCTTGAAGTCCAAGTTTCCTCAAGATGTTTTCCTTCACCTTTTAATCAGTCATTGGTGTCCAAGATATATTATACTTACCTATTCATTTGCGCGAAACTGACACGTGTCAAGAATGCATTCTCTGGATGCCAGACTATTAGCAAATTGAGGATCTACGTCAGCAGTGAGATTCTGTAATCACCTAACCGTCAAAACACAGCTCTCATTCTTGAATCATCATCATCATCAGCCTCTACTCGTCCACTGCTGGACATAGGCCTCTTCCATGGTACGCCATTGCATGATAATTGCAATTGATATAAACACAGCAAACAGCCGATCCACAGACAGCCTCCGTAGCGTAGCGGTAGCGAATGCGGCCGTTGCGCAAGGAGGCGCGGGTTCGATCCCCGCACAGTGCAAATATTTGTATGCATGAATGTGAATATTTGCACCGGTCTGGTCGTGCCTCGGAAAGCACGTTAAGCCGTTGGTCCCGGTTGCCATATGAACATCTAGCGGCAGTCGGGTTGTTGGAGCCCTCTAAAGTCCAACAATTGGTCTAACTGCAATGCTTCGATGTCGCCTTCGGGTTGTGGAGGTCAGACGGCAGTCGCTTCACGGAAAATATCAAAGTTTAGCCAAAAATCAGCAGTTGGACTGATAAAGCGGACCCCAGACTCCAAAGCTGAAAGGCTACGGATGCGACTGGGATTAACGCTGAGTTGATGATGATGACAGCAAACAGCCGATCGTTATGAGCGCAGCAGAACACACCAAATAGTCGGTAGTGAGCTGTCATTCTAACTATTGTTATGGGATTGAGGCTACGGTTACGCCACAATAGCGACGGTAAGTCGTCCGTCTTACCGTCGCTATTGTGGCGTAACCTCTAGCCAGTCCTCAAAGAGGGGTCTTTGAGGAGTGGGTAGAGAGGCGCCACGGCGCCCTCGCCTTCCGCCTGACGCAGGTTCTCATCAGACACGGTTTGTTTGTTGTTGTTCTTGTTTCAGGAAGTTCCTGTTCCAGATAAGGCGGTAGGAAACGCCAGGGTGACACGGTAGAGCATACGGTGGAGGTCTGCCCGGCTTGGGTAGGGCACCGCCGTGTTCTCGTGGCGGCGATCGGCGGCGGGAACCCCAGCGCCCTCACGCCTCTAATTACTGCAGGAGACGCCGTGGTCGGGAGACAACATCGAACTCCCAGACATCGTAAGCGCGGGGTTGCGTGCGGCGAGCAGTGGGGAGCTCGCCCGGTAAGGATCACGCCCGGGTCGACGGCGTGTTTTGTTTTACGCGCACCTCAAAGAGATGTCAGCACACCGTGACGGGGTTCACGAAGACCGATGCCTCATGGGTTTGGGTTGGTTAAAACGTAAACCGCGGCGCTGGCGCACAGGCAAATGGAGGAAAACGGGTAGGTTTTAGTAAGGAGAAGTCTGACACGCCCTTCTACTCCGCCCAGAGCGGGATAGGTCATTTGATGATTTCCCATCCACAGTAAAAAAAAGGGACTGACGCTATGGATAACACACTCTAGCTCACTTTAGTCAACTTTGCAAGGTAGGATTTTTAAGGAATCGATCGGATATCGTGGGGCTCTCCCACTTTACAAATAATTTCTCTGAAGAAACTAGAATAGGGATTAGAAGGTCCTCATAAAATGGCAAGGAGAATAGATAAGCGGTGCTGGAAAGATGCTACGTACATCGAAAAAGGTGACAGTATTATTTTAATCGTCTGCTAAATTCTACGCGGTGGTGAGAGACGCGCTGGATCGAAACCGATGGAGGCAGATCATCCGCTCGAAATGCTGCCCCAATGCTGACCACGGTCCTCAGACATGAGGGACCGACTGCAGAGAGAGATTATTTTAATGGAGGAAGGAGAAAAACAAATTATGAGTCACCCGCATAAGTTATCATGAAGTATTCTATGTTTCTGTGTGCTGAATCCTAGTTATATTATATACCTGTGTGCCAAATTTAATCAAAACTGGTTCAGTCGTTTGTGTGTGAAGTAGTAACAAACATAGACAGTGTGTTCAAAAAATAGTTTATGGTTCTTTGTAATTTCGGATAAAAGGACTAGTTTCCAAGTTTTTTACTTTGCGTTCTTACTTTGACAAGAAAGTAAACAACTTTATGCAATATAAGGGACTGTCGTCTAAGAAAAGGGGCGAATGAAATTGGATAGGGTACAGTTAGTGGAAGGGAACACGTGATGAGGGTTGTGGGTGATCTTAGGGCGTCTTCAAATTAGAACCGTGAGGACGCGCTACAGTGGCGCCACAGTCGCGCACTAGCCGCGCCCGTATTTGTTTTCATACATTTTCTAGAAACGGGCGAACGCTTTATTAAATTGCTCAGTATGGGAGCAATTTAAAAGGAAACTTTACCTACTGACTTTAACTTTATTTAAAACTTTACTCTGCATGTTAATCTGGGCTTTAAGTTTATCACTGTAACAGGTCTTTGATGCAGCTGAACTTAATCTAACTCATTGAAAAGCAAGTCCTAACTTTAGTAGAGACACCAGCACACGACGACAGGTACTAAAATCTGTCAAATTTTTAGTTTTATAATTCTAGATTTAGATTTTTTTACTTTATCACTGAATTTCTCAAATATCTAGGTGTAGCGGTACCTACAAACGCCACATGGAACAACGCGTCATAGTGACGTCACACGAATTCTACATCTCGCAATCAGAGTTTACCGTGCAACTAGCATACATACAACTTCCCAATTTCAAGCATTGGGCAAGTGCCCACCAGACGTAACACCCGTCTGGTAGGAGGATCCTCCCTTTTCTATGAAGCATGAATGAACTTTATTCCCTGGGGAAAATTGCCAGATTCGGGTAGCTTGACCTGCTAGCATCTATATATACTGTAAGTTTAAACCTTCCATAGGCAGTTTATGAGCTTTATATCAATTGAGATCACACAATACCTAATTATAAACCCTGAATGTTAAAAAAAAACCGAAGGTACCGACAAATAATAAAAAAAATCGTAATAAAAATAGCTCGTTAAATTGCTTCTTTTATAATAAAGCTCAATTTGGTTCGGAACAAACTAAAATGGACCTTAATTGAATGATGATAATAAAAGTGCCTATAAATTCCACAATTACTGCAATATTCTCGAGTAAAATTTAAACTATCCTTAAGTGAATCAGCTTGGCTAATAAATGGAACCATGTGTCTTAGTCAGCTTGAGGCGAACGTGAAGAGAGTAACAATAGCTTAGCAAGTAAGTAATCTGCATTCACGACATACTCGCCAAAAATTTAAATAAGATAGACTAAGGGAACTCCCACCGGGGAAGCGGGCAGCAGCGCTTTTCCTGTGGAATATCATATTATTGCGATCCCCAACCCGCCTGCCAAGCGTGGGGATTATGGCAAAACCCCCAATGGAATGGAGGGCCATGAGGGAGGCCTTTGTCCAGTAGTGGACTTCTATAAGCTGAGAAGAAGAAGATGAGCTTATGGAAATATAACGAACTAGCGGCCGCCAGCGACTTCGTTCGCGTGGAATTAGTTATGCTCAGCTCCTATTGGTCGCAGCGTGATGTTATGTAGCCTAAAGCCTTCCTGAATTAATGGGCTATCCAACGCAAAAAGAATTTTTCAAATCGGACCAGTAGTTCCCGAGATTAGCGCGAACGAACAAACAAACAAACAAACTCTTCAGCTTTATATATAAGTATAGATTAATTCCAACATAATAAAGGTCAGTCTTGGATACTTCAATGAGTTTATAAAAAAACTAACTTCCGCCTGCGGCTTTGTCCGCGTGGAATTGGGATATATCGCGCTTTTTGGATTTCCCTCCGGAATATCAATTTTTCTGGGATAAAAAGTACCTTATTATCTAATCCGGACTTCTAACTTTACGTCTGCAAAATTTCAAAGCAATCGGTTCAGTAGTTACGGCGTGAAAGCGGAACAAACAAACAAACAAACTCACTTATTATGATAACGAACTAATTCCAACATAATAAAGTGCAGTCTCCACTACTTCAAGTGTTTTAATAAGATTTTCAAGTGTGGTGGTCAAGCTGAAGTCAACTTAATTAACATAAAAATAAAGTTGATATTTGTTTAACATGAAATAATATCAAAATTAAATAGTTGGGATAGACTTACTTTCCTTAAATGGAAAACTCTGGAAGCTTCTATTTTCCTATCTCTTATTTGAAGACTATAAGGTCTTCAACCAGTGCGTCCTCCCCTCATGACATAATGGCACTGAAACGTGGATACTTACGGTCGGTATTTTTTAAAATTACTTAGTTATATGGCGAACTATGATTGGTCAGCGAGTAATCCTTACTATATATAATCTATACTAATATATGTATAAAGCTGAAGAGTTTGTTTGTTTGTTTGTTTGTGAGCGCTAATCTCGGGAACTACTGGTCCGATTTGAAAAATTCTTTTTGCGTTGGATAGCCCATTAATCCAGGAAGGCTTTAGGCTATATAACATCACGCTGCGACCACTAGGAGCGGAGCATAATTAATTCCACGCGAACGAAGTCGCTGGCGGCTGCTAGTATAGTATATGTATAATACATATTATAAATCGGAAAGTGAGTTTGTTTATTGGTTTGTTCCGCTTTCACGCCGTAACTACTGAATCGATTGCTTTGAATTTTTTCAAACGTAAAGTAAAAGTCCGGATTAAATAATAGAGTACTTTTTATCCCGAAAAAAATGATATTCCGATCTCAACTAAAATATATCCATACTATTATATATCCTTAAAATAATCCATACTAATATTATAAATGCGAAAGTAACTCAGTCTGTCTGTCTGTTACGCTTTCCCGTTTAAACTTCTCAACCGATTTTGATAATTTGGCACAGAGAATCTTTAGACCCTGAGAAAGGACATAGGCTACCTTTTAATGAAAAAAAAAAAATATTGTTCCCGAAGGATATTTAAAAAGCGCGATATAACCGAATTCCACGCGGACGAAGCCGCGGGCGGAAAGCTAGTATAACATAAAATATCTTTATTTATGTTATTTTTTTTTTATGTTAAGTACATACATAGACATTTTATTTATTTTCACGTAAGTAAGTTACTTACGTTTCTAATCCCCGAAGGCTTTCAGACTGATTCGATAGAGTGAGAACACGAGTATTAGCTTACAGATCTATATATATAACAAAATATGTATGTAAACACAAAGGAATTTTGTCTATTTGTCTGTATGTCTGGATGTATATGTACCTATATGAACATTCTGATTTGAATTGGACAGCCTCTGTGGCGTAGCGGTAGCGAACGCGGCCGTTGCGCAAGGAGGCGCGGGTTCGATCCCCGCACAGTGCAAATATTTGTATGCATGAATATGAATATTTGCACTGGTCTGGTCGTGCCTCGGAAAGCACGTTAAGCCGTTGGTCCCGGTTGCCATATGAACATCTAGCGGCAGTCGTTACGGGTTGTTGGAATCCTCAAAAGTCTAACAATTGGTCTAACGGCAATGCTTCGATATCGCCTTCGGGTTGTGGAGGTCAGACGGCAGTCGCTTCACGGAAAAGTTTAGCCAAAATCAGCAGTTAGACTGGTAAAAGCGGACCCCAGACTCCAAAGCTGAAAAGCTGCGGATGCGACTGGGATTAACGCTGAGATGATGATGATGAACATTCTGAATTGGTTCTGAATAATACTAAGGATTTGGATTTGCACACAGATAGTTTATAACCACTACTCTTGCGTAAGACACTCATCATCATCCTCTACTCGTCCACTGCTAGACATAGGCCTCTTCCATGGCACGCCAACAAGCTTGATCCTGAGCAGTTCTCCGTCAGCCACTACCAGCCACCTTTTTAATGTCGTCGCTCCATCTTGCCCAAGGGCGTCCTACGCTACGTTTGCCGAGACGCGGTCTCCACTCGAGGACTCGTTTACCCCAATGGTTATCGGTCCTGCGGCATATGTGACCAGCCCATTGCCACTTTAGCTGGCTAATCCTCTCAGCTATGTCGGTGATACTGGTCCTCTGTCGAATCACCTCATTTCTGATGCGGTCCTTGAGAGAGACGCCCAATATAGCCCGCTCCATAGCTCGCTGAGCGGCTTTAAGCTCGCTGAGCGACTTTAAGCTCGCTGAGCGGCTTTAAGCTCGCTGAGCGGCTTTAAGCTCGCTGAGCGGCTTTAAGCTCGCTGAGCGGCTTTAAGCTCGCTGAGCGGCTTTAAGCTCGCTGAGCGGCTTTAAGCTCGCTGAGCGGCTTTAAGCTCGCTGAGCGGCTTTAAGCTCGCTGAGCGGCTTTAAGCTCGCTGAGCGGCTTTAAGCTCGCTGAGCGGCTTTAAGCTCGCTGAGCGGCTTTAAGCTCGCTGAGCGGCTTTAAGCTAATTTTACTCTCAATTGTAATAATTTTTAGGCATATTGCTAATCCATTCCTAGTATACAATATATAAAGAAAACCCCGTCCGACCCATAAGGATAATAAAGGTTAGGTAAACACATGACCAAATAAAATAGGAAAACATAATCATCATAGTAACAATACTAATGAATTTTGAAACAATCTTTTTTTTCCGCGATTAAATGCAACTTCCCTAAAATTTGGTAATTTTTTAAAAAGAGACTACACCATTTTTGACGGTATTATTATGAGCGAATAGCGATGAGGCCGCGTGCCGCGTGCCGTGACCCCCTTCGCCCGCACATGTGTTGCCTACCGCTCATGTATTAAGTTACATCTTTTTACGAAATACTATTTATTTTTTTAGAGGGATTTTTTTTAGTTTAGCCGGACTTTGTAGGCATTATTAGAATCAGTTATCGATACCTAACAATACCTTCACGGATCGGACAGGGTTTTCTTTAGATATTGTATGTTCAAAGATGTGTCTAACAACGCAATCAATGTTGTTGAACTTACAAAATGAAACCCATAGCGTGTTACGTAATTACCCTGCTGGTTAATTGTGAAACCACGGGCGTCCATAATACCTTCTTTTTTAGCCTATAGAGGCCCACTGCTGGACAAAGATCTCCCCCAAGGCTTTCCACAATGACTGGTCTTGTGACGCCCGCATTTATCGGCTTCCAGGCATCGGTCCACCTTGTTGGGGGCCTCCCTACACTGCGTCTTCCACTACGTGGCCGATACTCCAGAACCTTACTGTCCCACCGACCATCGCCCATGTGCCCCGCCCACTGCCACTTAATTTAATCGACCTTCGGTTCTTCTGCGGATCTTCTCATTTCTGATTCGATCGCGCAGAGAAACTCCGAGCATAGCTCGTTCATAATACCTACTGCTTTAAAATACCCGCAAACAATAGTGAAATCATGGTCATAGATCACTTAGTCGTGGTCTTCACACGACTTGCACAATCGCACAATGCCATCTAACTGAACTAACAAGACTTAATTAGCATTAAGTTATTATAATTGTCAAGGTGTAAATTATGCCAGTGTGACATGACTAGCAAGTACCGAAATATTGCGATATATTCGGCAAAAATATAAATTAATGGAAACATTGCGATAGAATATATTTGCCAAAAATATAAATTAATGGTTAAATTGCGATATATTCGCCAAAAATACACGCTGGAATTTTAATGGTTGTTTTCCCGCGGCAAAACGATTTGCTTTAAGGAGTACTTTCGATGAATAGAGTAAACAACAAAAAATGTTTGTATTAAAAAAAAATTAAAAAAGTAAATAAAAAAAATCATCAACTCGAAAAAGTGGGAAAAGTTAATTACGCTAGATACAACTTGTAGGTACTACCCGTACTACTCGGAATGTACATGAAACCGCCTCAAAGGAAAGCAATGTATTTAATGTTCAAACCATAATAAGCTCCCGTGGGTTTTTTTATCACTATGTTAAATCTGCCATTTCAAGTTTCTAATATTTAATTTCATGATGAAACGATTGTATTACTAAGACAAAACCGTTTCGCTGCGGGAAAACAACCATTAAAATTCCACGCTGTATAAATTAATGGAAAAATTGCGATACATTCGCCAAAAATAATAATTAAGGGAAAAATTGCGATATAATCGCCAAAAATGTAAATTAATCTAAAAATTGCGATATATTCGAAAAATATAAATTAATGAAAAAATAACTTTAATTCCTACGCAATAATATTCAGTTTACGCTGAAAACTTCAATAAAATTTATAACTTTTTCAAGTCCTAGTCACACTGAAATCAACTTAATTGCGATTGAGATAAGGTTGATAATTGTTTAGCTTGAAACAGGGTGGGGGTGTTCAGCTCAAGCCCTCCTTCAATCAGTCGTACCTTATGTTAGACGTTGGAACATGTGACTAAATAGAAAGAAAATGTAGTTTATTGCACATTATTCATTTATCTTAAAGGCGTAGCTATGAATCAATGTGATACCTTATTCAAATTAATATAGCTTTGATGGTTTACCAGAGTCTTTGCCAGTCCATCTTCTTATATTGTATCCCAGCTTGGGGTGGAACCTACAAAACCTCCTTACTTAAAATCGAAAGCGCGCAAAGGGCTATTTTAAAAGTCATCCTCTTTAAACGCAGGGATTTTCCCACCATCGAACTTTATTCAGAGGCCAAAGTGCTGACAGTGAGGCAGCTTTTTGTGCTTTGCGCTACGTTGCGGAAACACTCCACCCTAAATCTAGATCTCACTAAACTTAAAAGGCGAAAAGGCACTCCTGTATGCGATATAGTCCAATGCCGTTCCATGTTTGCCAGCCGACAGTATGCAGCGACTAGTTCTCGATTGTATAATAAAATTCATAAATGTATAACCATGTACCTACTCCCTGACTAAACGGGATGTTAAACTGAAACTTACAGATTGGTTGCAGAAGTTAACGTACGACGAAACCGCGAATCTTGTTACTATTGTCTCTTAAAGTATCAATCCAATACTGTATTTTATTTAAGGCGTAGTATGTAAGGCGTTTTTGTATTATTATTATTATTTTGTATTTACATTATCTGTATTTGTGTTCATGTACTTGCACGTCACCTTATACCATTTGCGTGTCATACCTTGAGGAACCCTGGCTCCTAAAACACAGGCTTTTGTCCTAGTTTAGGAGGCAACAGTTCGCCTTCTATAGTGACTCTCTGTACAGACGTTTTTGATCCTGTGTACTTATGTGTGTTTTTAAAGTGTACAAATAAATTATTATGAAATGAAAAAAATTTTTTCGCATAAATTATGTGTATAAATAGCCATGTAATGTTGGTAAATGTAAAACTAAGCCTAATGTTAGTAATAAATTTAACTAAAGTGCCTCTGGACTCTTATCGACCCATGTACGGACGACAGCAGGTCAAGCTAGCCTAAAGTGTCAGATATTCCCAATCAACATTGAGCCTTAATGATTTAGAGATAAAGTTGAAAATCTAATAAGGAAATCTGACAGATTGTCGTAGCTTGATGTGCTGTTGTCTGTACGTAAGAGGGGAGATTCCCACCGGTCTGAAAACACATTATACCTACTAAGCGGATCCCGGCCTCCAACGCGAGAGCCGCTGATGCAACCGGTATTATACGCTATGATGATGATGATGACCATACTTACTGCATGTTGCGAGGTTGTATGCTAGTGACAGTGATCTTGACCTGGGTCAGCATGCAATAGAATAAGAGGTGAGTCATAATTATCATCATCTCAGTGTATAATCCCGGTTGCATCCGCGGCTTTCGCGTTGGAGCCCAGGGTCCGCTTTCCTACTAATACGCCTCCATTTGGCATGATCTCTGGCATCCCGTGGTGTGAGATCGTTGGCAGGCATGTCATCTGTTACAACGTCAAGCCAGCACTTCTTTGGTCTACCTCGCTTGTTCCGGCCCGGCAGAGGCGCAATGGCAAGACATTTGTTACCCACGTAACATGTCGGTTTTCGTAATATTTAACCGTACCAGCGTAGGCGACTCTCTTGTGTGTCACGTCACGGACACGGAGACTGCCACGGATGCGGGAGTTCCTGATGCGGTCTTTCCGCGTAACTCTACACATAAGAAGTCAGTTTCTACTGGTTTTATCACAGTTTAGCCTACAGTACTGCTTTTTTCTAGTACTAAAGCACTAACCATGGGATGTCCTCAGGGTTCAGTTGTCGGTCCTTATTTATGGAATTTGGGTTTTGATGATTTCCTCGCGATCCCACTTCCTTGCGGCTGTTTACTTACTGGTTACGCGGACGATGGCCTACTGCTCATTCAGTCAAGTACCCGAGCTGGACTTGAGAACTTGGCCCATACTTGCCTAAATCTAATATCTCAGTGGGGTGATCGTAACCGCCTAGCGTTTGCGCCGCATAAAACCTATCAACTAAAAGGTAATCTTAAATCATTGCCTACTATTAAATTGAATAACGTTCCCGTTAAAAAACAGCAATCCGTATGCTACCTTAGTATGGTCTTATAAAGGAATTTTTCATTTATCGAACATATAAAAATAGTTGGCGAAAAAGCTAAAAGGAACTTTTATGCCCTAACTAGAATATCCAAAGCAACTTGGGGTCTATCATTCCTAACTTTAAAAACTATATATGGAGCTACCTACTTAGGATGTATGTGCTACGGTGCACCTGCTTGGGCCGATAGGGCCAGCATAAGGGCGGCGCGACGTAAACTGCTTCAAAGCCAACGTTTGGCATTCATATTTTTATGCAAGGCGTATAGAACAGTCAGTACTGAAGCCTTACCCGTTCTGGCAGGTGTACTTCCAGTCGATCTTGAAGTACAGCGACGTGCTTCAATGTACCTACTACTCCGCGAGGGGGGAGGCCATGGACACTAACTTTGTTACACAATGCGACCTCAATAGAATTTCTAGATTATTTAAACCTCAGACTGACGTCTGGGAGGACCTCTTATCCGAATGGCAAAGTAGGTGGGATAATTCCATCAAGGGCCGGCACCTCCATCTGTTCTTTCCATCCGTTGGCGATCGGCTGGCTAAGACATGGCTGGAGGTTGACCACTGCGTTGCCCAATTTCTCACAGGTCATGGCAACTTTAAAAGTAAACTGTATTCTTTTAAACTTGTTCCTTCGCCTTTGTGTCAATGTTCTACATCGAACTGTGAATTTGAACAGTCCGCACATCACATCTTGTGGGAGTGTATTCTTTGGCAGAATGAACGCAATATTATGTTGGATAGTGTACAAGTTACATCCGGAGTTGTTTATTATACGGACCTTGTAGAAACTAGAACTAATTTCCGTGCGTTCAGGCGCTTTTGCCATACCTATTGTAACAGCATTGGCATCAATTGTAACAGCAAATACCTAATTAGAACCCATTAACTTAATCAAATGTTATTCCGTGGTGCTTGGCAATCTGGGCTTCTCCCAGTTGCAATAATGTCCCTTTGTGCCGATTGGCCTAGTTCTGTTTTGTCTCCTGCTTATTATGGAGGGAAGTGGAAAAAATATCTTTTTCTTACTCCTCCGCTATTCTTTTCTGAATAATTTCGTTGTGGGACCCAAGACAGTTGAATCGTTTCTCCGGGACTCGTCGAGCTTCATTGCTCGGCGTTTTTCTGGCGGTCTCCACTGTTGATTCTGGCTTTCAGGAGTTGCAGTGGGTTGGGAACAGTGTGGCGGGTTTTGTCCAAAAAAAAAAAAAAGTACTGCTTTACTAGTGTGCCTAAAAATGTCCAAGTTCGCGATATTTTCAGAATCTAAAGAGAAAGTTCATCCCAATGGATGGACGACCTGAAGAAGGCTGCAGAGAGATACTGGATGCGCAAGGCAGAGGACAGGATGTTGTAGAGCAGCCTGGAATCATCTTCATAGTTCATTCATCATCAGCATTTAAGCCGAAAGACGTCTATTGCTGGGCATAAGCCTCCCCCAAGGATTTCCACGACGACCGGTCCTGCGCCTACCGCATCCAGTGCTTTCCCGCGGCCTTCACCAGGTCATCGGTCTACCTTGTCGGGGGCCTACCCACGCTGCGTCTTTCGGTGTGTGGTCGCCACTCGACTGGAATACGCACAATTGATTACTTGTCTATGCTCTGAATGTCAGAACCACACACTATAGTTCATTCGCGGTCTAAATCCAACATAAATAATGCCAGACTTCAACATGGTCCTGCCAGGGCAGCGGGTTGTTAAGTACCGTAAGATACCGTGGCCCTGGTGCACAGGCAAGTGAAGGAACACGGATGGGTTTCAGTCAGTAAAAGTCTGACACACACTCCCGCTTCGCCCAGAGCGGAAGAGGTCATTTGAAGATTTACTATCCCAAACAAAATAAGTGTACTTAGTTAGTTTTTTTATTTGCTAATATATTCTGCAGGAATCGAACCAGCTACACGCAGCCAAGCAGTCAATCACTTAACCCTGCGCCAAACGTGTCGTCAAATTTTAATTATGCTTATTATATCTATATCTATACTAATATATAAAGCTGAAGAGTTTGTTTGTTCGCGCTAATCTCGGGAACTACTGGTCCGATTTGAATTTTTTTTTTGCGTTGGATAGCCCATTAATCCAGGAAGGCTTTAGGTTACATAACATCATGCCCGACCAATAGGAGCTGAGCATAACTAATTCCACGCGAACAAAGTCGCTGGCGGATGCTAGTTTATCATATTATCATTTATTATATTATCAGAATAAATATTTGTATGACCGACAAGTAAGTGTTCCGGATCCAGCTAATTGTGTATGTCTGTTTGAATGTTTGTTAACCCCCCTTCTTCTTCCCAGCGAAAGCACTAGGAAGTGGCGAAGGGCGGGCGTTTTTGGGTGGACTGTCTTATGTCATATTGACGTTCAAAAAATGCTGATTCTCAGCCTAATTTGCCCATTTTAAAATTAATTATGCTCATTGCCTTTTGTATTTTCATCAGTGTCGAAATCTTTAAGAATAAGTATATTCTTTTCTAAAAATGTTCTCACTACAACTAACATCAAAGTACTTAGGCGAGTAGGAAAGTTTTACAGACTAACATTTTAAAAATTCCCGCTTACAGTTTCCCAGCGAGTTGTTTCAGCTTTCACACACTCAGTGATCGCAGCATCTCACGAGCTCTCGAGATCTGAAACAGACTCAATACTATATGCATTAGCTCTGTTTTCACTCTATTTGGCAATATGGCGGAGTTTTTACGTTGAAGGTTATAAAAGGGCAAAGGGATTCAATATAAGTAATCTTAAACGTAAAGCACGAAGAAGTAGGTAATCATCATCATCATCTCAGCGTTAATCCCAGTCGCATCCGAAGCTTTTTCAGCTTTAGGGTCTGGGGTCCGCTTTACTAGTCTAACTGCTGATATGGCTAAACTTCGACATTTTCCGTGAAGCAACTGCCGTCTGACCTCCACAACCCGAAGGCGACATCGAAGCATTGCAGTTAGACCAATTGTTGGACTTTTGAGGGCTCTAACAACCAGTAACGACTGCCATTAGATGTACGTATGGCAACCGGGACCAACGGCTTAACGTGCCTCGGAAGGTACGACCAGTGCAAATATTCATATTCATGAATCTTTGCACTGGTCATCGAACCCGCGCCTCGCGGGCCCTCCGCTACCGCTACGCCACGGAGGCTGTCATGAAGAAGTAGGTAATATAAAAGCAATTATCAAGTACATTAACCTTTCCATTAACCATTGGTTGAAATGTAACACTTTTTTGCTTATGATTTTGTGCTATATTCATGATAATAATAAAATTCACAGTAGACGCATCGAAATTATAAACTCGCGTGCTAAAAAGACATGAATCCAATCATGTTGGGTTTGTTACATATGAAAATACCAGCGTTGTGATATTGACTTTTTTAAATTTCGAAGCATTATGCTAAGATAGGAGCCTGCTCGCCTCGTATAGGATTTAATTTTCTCGGCTGCCGGCAGAAGTTACCACCAGACAAAGACTTGCCGCCAAGCTATTCGTCGTGTTCCGGCATGAAGTCTGGTGAAGCCGTACGGAGGACGGGTCTGAGCAGTTGTGTTGCGATGTGTACCGGGTACGATGCGCCAAATGTTGTTGTGTCGGGAGTTTGGTCGTGGAGGGTCTCCGGATCAGTTTCCTTCTGGCGCAGCATCGTTGGTCGTGTTGTTGAGTTTAGCATTGCGTCATCTTGCTCAACTACCGTCTTCCTTTCAATTCCCTAAAATTTTTGAGTGAATAGGTTCTTAATAAACTAGCGCGCTTTATCATCAATGATTGCATTACTGCTTAGGATCCGACGGGATTGCGGTGAAGCAATAGTTTATAAATATAAAACGGGCCTTCATCAGACATCATACCGGAACACGACAAATCGCTTGGCGGAAAGACTTTTTTCTGATGGGTGGTAACTTCTACCGGCAGCCGATGTTAGGGACTACCACCGAGTAACTAACTAAAATCTAAACAAGAGAAAAGCCATGTCTCAGATACTCTACAACGTAATTTTTTGTTTTTGGGAAACCTGAATATAGTTTGTTCAGAATAAGCAACTGAATCGGTTCCAATCATTTTTACACCATGTTATATTTGTCCCAAATACATTTAGAGTGAGACCGCAGAGTGGTTACCGAGAGGTTACGATAGATCATAGTACTTGCACCCCGTGCGACAGCTGACGCAGATATCAACTCCCTTTGTTTTTTTTTTGATACCTACGGCATCTGTGTACGAGAGTGCGTAAATTAATATACATTTTCAAAAACCTACGACACATAGCGGACTATCAGTTAATAAAACAAGTCTATTTAGCTTTGTGCCAATCTGTTATCACCTACTGTATTACTTCTTGGGGTGGTGCCGCAAATACCATACTGCTGCCTCTAGAACGTGCTCAAAGAGCTATTCTAAAGGTGGCAACCTTCCGTCCTTTCAGATTTCCCACCCACCAGCTTCATGTGGAATGCAAGGTTCTAACCGTACGTCAACTATTTATCTTGCATACCGTACTTCATCAGCACTCTGAGCTTCCTTTTGACCCAGTACCTTCAACCAGGAGGAGAAAAGATATAGTTTGCACAAAACCACAGACGAGACACGCTTATGCCTATAGATTTTATGTATTTTTAGGCCCTTTCTTATATAACAAGCTTAACAAACTATTAGATATATACAGTATAAATTATAAAAAATGTAGTCAAGTAATATCGGAATACCTATTGATTCTCAATTACACAGACACAGAAAAGCTTCTGGAAGTTATAGTGTGATAGTAAATAGTTTACAGATAAAATTTAGATAAGATATAAAATTAAATAGTACATAAGATAGCATAATAAATAACTAACGTTTTTGTTTATTGAATTCCTAGTCCATAACGTTGCATAATTGAATATTACGGACTTATTGATATATTGTGATGTAAAGTGAGCGCCTGAAACACAGGTTTAATAAACCTAGCTCGGGCATGTCGCTAATTTTACATGATTCTCTGTATAATAATACGTTCTGTATGACCTTACGTATATTTTTAGTCACACATAATACCTAGCTGTTATTTAGGCAATAAGATATGTATGTAATTGTATAAGAATATTTTTGTAGCTTTGGTTTTACAATGTTGTGTAAGTTTTATGAATAAAGATTATTATTATTATCTCGTAGTTGACCATTAGAGGCCGTGACTACTTAACCGGACTTTCCTATGGATGCCTTAATTAAAATTAAAGCCTCCAGCCAGGGGGGTCAACTCCGGCGCTCGCCCGCCCGTACGGACTTTTGGCGATATTTTTGTTGGGACAACCGAGTACAATAGCAAGCTCATAACTTGGTGGTTTTTCATGATATCTTTTTGAAATTTTGTACATAGATTCTTTACTTAACTGGACACGTGTTTCGGGTTTGGCATAAATTAAAAATAATATTGTATATGAATGTCTATTCAATCCACAATTCCGTATGGCACGGATGGCGACGTTGATTTTCTAGTGTTCACTAACTTAGTGCTACTAACAGACTATACAATATGTAAAGAAAACCCTGTCCGATCCGTGAAGGTATTGTTGGGTATCGATAACTGATTCTACTAATGCCCACAAAGACAGGCTATACTTAAAAAAAAATCCCCCTAAAAAAATAAATATTATTTCGTAAAAAGAGGTAACTTAATACATGTGCGGTAAGCAACCCCATTCCGCGGGCGGCGGGGGGCAGGGCACGCGGCACCTGTGACGTGGTCGCGTCGCTATTTGCTTATAATAATACCGGTGTTGTCACTTTTTTAAAATTACCAAATTCCGGGGAAAATTACCAAATTCCGGGGAAATTGGAATTAATTCCCGGGAAAAAAGGATTATTTCAAAATTCATTAGTATTGTTACTATGATGATTATGTAAAATTTTATATTATATTTGATCAAGTGTTTACCTAACCTTTACTATCCTTACGGGTCGGACAGGGTTTTCTTAACATATTGTATATGCGTGCCAACAATCTCACACCACGGGATGCCAGAGATCGTGCGAAATGGAGGCGTTTTTGTAGGAAAGCGGTCCCCGGGCTCCAACGCGAAAGCCACGGATGCGACCGGGATTATACGCTGAGATGATGATGATGATTAATCTATATAAGACTATTAAAAAAAGTCGACATAAATTGGCGGGATACTAATCTGTTATATGTCTGTGACGATATAAAAAAAATAGATTTGAAACCTCAACCCATTGGCATTTCGCCGCGCATCAGGTACCTAGCTCTCCATCTTTGTCTCGTCAAAATGCAATTTTCTTCGCACGAACTTCTCAAAATATATTGCTTTCCTTCCCTTGCAAGGCACGTATGTTTTCTCTCCCATTCTCATAACACCAAAATAATATTTGCGGAGACTACGTGCGACCTAGATTCCTTCAGGATGCTGTAATGTTCCTGTCGGAATAGCCTGAACATCTGATTAAATGTTACTATCAGGCGACGCTGACAAGACAGAATCTGGGGCGAAAAAATTAGATTAAAAGATTTAATGTAATCTAATTTGTTCGTCCCAGATTCTGTTTGGGTACTTTGTCGCTGACGTTTCGTTTGGACATATTTCTGGATTATTTGGCGTTTTCTTTGGTTGTAATCAGTAGAATGGAGATAAATATTGTGCTAGCAATGAATCTCTGAAGTCTGTATAATCAGCCTATAATGTTTCTCCATTGCTGGGACGTAGAAATTCTCTCAAAGAGACAATCCATACTAATATTATAGATGCGAAAGTAACTCTGTCTGTCTGTTACGCTTTCTTGCTTAAACCTCTCAACCGATTTTGATGAAATTTGGCACAGACAATCTTTAGACCCTGAGAAAGTACATACGCTACCTTTTAGTTTGATATTCCTGAGGGAAATTTAAAAGCGCACTAAGTTTTTTTTAAGTGATTGGGCTTAATAAACTAGTGCGCTTTACCATCAGAGATTGCATCACTGCTTACCATCAGGCGGGATTGCAGTCAAGGGCTAGTTTATAATTATTTAAAAAAAATATTAATATTACTATTACTTACTATGGAGAACATATTCCAGATTAGGCCCCAGTGCAAATTTCAGGCCAGGGAAAGTACTTTTCGTTCTTCTATGAAGATTTTTTTAGCAACGCGAAGTCTGGATATTCCAAACTTAAAAATATCTGGTGAAATGAGGGCATGAGTACACCTCTGAACCTTCGAAGTACACCTCTAAACCTTCGAAGAGCACACATGAAACAAAAATCAGTTAATCAGTAGAAAGAAAAAATAAACATAGTTTATTCCTTGACAGCCTCCGTGGCGTAGCGGTAGCGAACGCGGCCGTTGCGCAAGGAGGCACGGGTTCGATCCCCGCACAGTGCAAATATTTGTATGCATGAATATGAATATTGGCACTGGTCTGGTCGTGCCTCGGAAAGCACGTTAAGCCGTTGGTCCCGGTTGCCATACGAACATCTAATGGCAGCCGTTACGGCTTGTTGGAGCCCTCAAAAGTTCAACAATCGGTCTAACTGCAATACTTCGATATCGCCTTCGGGTTGTGGAGGTCAGACGGCAGTCGTTTCACGGAAAATATCGAAGTTTAGCCAAAATTAGCAGTTAGGCTGGTAAAGCGGACCCCAGACTCCAAAGTTGAAAAAGTTTTGGATGCGGCTGGCATTTAACGCTGAGATGATGATGATGAGTTTATTCCTCACAAACGAAACGCACATTAGGTATAAATACATACCTGCTTGCAGACATTTTCTTCAGATAGAAAACATCAAGGTTTTGTAATGGAGCTGAATGAAATGCCGTATCAAGTTGCACTAGTTATAATTGAAAATCTCCGAGATCAATTGCTTATCCGAGTATCCGTCAATATTACGTCATATTAAGTTATAGGCCATTACTAAACTCTTGTCGATTTTTGTCGCCAGCTCTTGGACTATTCGTACTAATGCGATAAGCAATAGCACACATTTATCCGAATCATCATCATCATCCCAGCGTTAATCCCAGTCGCATCCGAAGCCTTTTCAGCTTTGGAGTCTGGGGTCCGCTTTACCAGTCCAACTGCTGATATGGCTAAACTTCGTCATTTTCCGTGAAGCGACTGCCGTCTGACCTCCACAACCCGAAGGCGACATCGAAGCATTGCAGTTAGACCAATTGTTGGATTTTTGAGGGCTCCAACAGCCCGTAACGACTGCCACTAGATGTTCGTATGGCAACCGGGACCAACGGCTTAACGTGCTTTCCGAGGCACGACCAGACCAGTGCAAATATTCATATTCATGCATACAAATATTTGCACTGTGCGGGGATCGAACCCGCACCACCTTGCGCAGCGGCCGCGTCCGCTACCGCTACGCCACGGAGGCTGTCAACATTTATCCGAATAAAAGAGTGCTATTTGGATTTAGGTGGTAGGACATAACATCGGCTGTCGGCAGAAGACCAGAAGTTACCACTCAACAGAGAAAGTCTTGCCGCCAAGCGATTCGTCGTGAAGTCTGATGAAGCCGTACGGGGGATGGGTCTGAGCAGTTGTGTTTGCGATGTGTGCTGGGTATGATGCGCCAAATGTTGTTGTGTCGGGAGTATAGTCGTGGAGGGTCTCCACACCAATCTCCCTCTGTCGCAGCATCGTTGGTCGTGTTGTTGGATTTAAAACAGTGCATCACCTCGCTCAGCTGCCATCTTATTTCCTATTTACTCAATTTTTTTAGTGAATAGGCTCTTAATAGACTACCACGCTGTACTATTAACGCTTGTATCACTGTTTACCATCAGGCGGCATTGCAGTCAAGCACTAGTTTACAATTATATATAAAAAATACGAATCGACCATTATAATTTTATCCCTTTTCCCTTCATTTCAGTTGTTTTCAAGTTTGTGCCATTCCGTATCTAAGTTTGTGTATTGTTTAGTTTGATAGCTTTCCTTGTATGTTATCTAAGTTTACTGCGTTCGGATATTTTAGATTGGAGTTCCAATCTAAAATATCCGAACGCAGTGCGGTGGTGCTGGTGGCGCCTGGTGAGCGCTTGGTGATTTTCGCTTAAAATCTTTTCTAGTTAGAAAAGATTTTAAGCGAAAATCATTTCATAATTTTGTAGGTAACTTCGATCTTAAAAATTCTAACATTTTTGTTTGCTGGGAAATTTGTGGAAAGAGCTATGCTCGGTGTTTCTCTGCTCGTTCGAATCAGAGATGAGGAGATCCGCAGAAGAGCCAAAGTCACCGATGTAACTCTTGGAGTCGGTAAAATAAGTGGTAGCCACTGGTTCTACGAGGAATGTGTGCATAGGGCAGTAAGGTTCTGGAGTGGAGGCTACCGAGGTGGACCTATGATCCGGTGAAGATCGCGGGAAGCTGATGGATGCAGGCTGCACAGCATTATGAAAAGCCTTGGGATAGGCCTTTGTCCATCAGTGGACCTCTATGGGCTGGCTTCAGAATGATTCCAATTGATAGTAATACATAGTGTTACGTAATTAGGGTGAAGGTTCTGTAACTTGACGCAAGTCGTTCGAAAATGCGTACAAGGCAAGTGAAAAACACGGGCGGGTTTTAGTCATACTAAAACATCGAACGTCTGACACACCCTTAATCTCCACCTAGAGCGGGAAAGCTCATTTGATGATTTTTCGTAAAAAAGGTACAGTAGCGTTTTTTTTTAAATCAGACTCAGTAAAAAAAGTTTGACCCAAAACATAGAAACGAAGCAACTATTAAGTTCATATGATGAAAAAAAAGGGATTTTTGATTGTGTTACAGACACAGATGAATACCTTTAACACTAGAAGTTAAGTAAAATTGTTACAAAACCGTATCTGAAATAAAAGTATTTTACTCTTCTATTACATTTTTACGAGTAAATAAAATAACCAATCTTTTTTCCCAGCAAACTGTACGAGTACCCAGTAACTAATTAACTAAACAGCCTAGGTGCCTGCCAACAATCTCTCCCGGTTTAGTGCCGACCAAGCTCTCAAGCTACAATCTTCTTTTACGTTATTAATGAACAAGTCAAAGTTATTTACTGAGTAGCTGTTTTGTTTATTTTCTTTTAAACGATTAGGAAAATTGTAGGTTGTCCGTCAGATTGACAGTGGTGGGTTTTTAGACACTATAATAGAGGTCTTACCACAAAAACTTTAACACTTGGGTGTTTTGTAGTCACGAGCATTTTTCATTGGACTTTTAACCATTATGGTATTGATATTATTTGTATAACCGAACATTGGCTAAAATGTCACCAGTTCTTGTTCAATTTTAAGAATCACCAGGTTGGTAGTTCGTTTAGCAGAATAAATGCTATACATGGTGGCTCATTAATTTTAGTTAGTAACATGCTCAAATTTAAAAATCGTAAAGACATTGTGAGCCTGTCTGTTGAACGCACAGCTGAAATTGCTTGTATAGAGTTGGAGGGCTTCATTGTGTTAAGTGTGTACAGACCCCCTTCAGGATTGTATGACTGCTTTGAAAAGGTAATGGATGAAGTTTTACACAAGATTTGTGTTTCAAGCAAAGCCATTATCGTTTGCGGTGATTTTAATGTTAATTTATTAGAGAACTCTGGTTATTGTAATAAAATTATAAGTCTATTTCAGTCCTACAATCTTGTAAACCTATTTTTGGAGCCCACGAGAATAACACCTACTTGTGCCACGTGCCTAGATAATATTTTTACAAACATAATACCAAGCCACAAAGAAGTTGTAAATTTACTTGATTCTGATCACTGCGGACAAAGGATTACTATTCCAAACCATAGTAAAAAAGTGGCCAAAAAGGATATCACTGTTAACCCCAAAACTGAAAGCCGCTTGGAGGTTTTTAGATTTAATCTCATTAATAAATTGCCAGTCTTATCCAGTGCTGTTAATGCTGATCTAAATCATCTCTATGACAATTTTTTTAATATATACTGTAAGCTATTTGATTCCACCTTTGTTCCCAAGACTATCTCTGTTAATAGTAACGCATCTTTCTCTGATTGGGCTACCATCCGTATTCATAAAAGTAGAACTCGGCTTTATGAACTGTATAATGAGAGAATTTATATTAACACTGAAAATATTTAAAATTATTTAAACAAGTTTGTTATATGGCCAAGTCACGTTACTTGAGTTCAAAGATAAAAAACAGTGGCAATGTAATTAAAACGACTTGGAAAATTATTAATAGTGAAACGGGAAGGTCCAGTGATAGAAATACTGACTATAGCCTGTCTATTAATGACAACATAATTAAATCAGACTCGCAAGTCTCTGAGGCATTTGAAAATTTCTTTTAAAAATATGAATTTACTTAATGTTATTTATTAATTTATTAAGAATTTCTTTTAATTTATTTTAATTTCATTCAATTCTCGTAATGTTATAATTTAAAAATTCACAATTTTTTGCTTGTTTAATTTTTATTCGGAATTTCGTACCAATGTTAAAATTTTACCAATATTAGCGCTTATTGTTAAGTAAGTTAGCTTCACCATCACCATCTTAGCGTTAATCCCAGTCGCATCGGAAGCTTTGTTAGCTTTGGAGTCTGGGGTCCGCTTTTACCAGTCTAACTGCTGATATAGCTAAACTTCGACATTTTCCGTGAAGCGTCTGCTTCCGCCGTCTGACCTTCACAACCCGAAGGCGACATCGAAGCATTGCAGTTAGACCAATTGTTGGACTTTTGAGGGCTCCAACAACCCGTAACGACTGCCGCTAGATATTCGTATGGCAACCGGGACCAAGGGCTTAACGTGCTTTCCGACGCACTACCAGACCAGTGCAAATATTCATATTCATGCATACAAATATTTGCACTGTGCGGGGATCGAACCCGCGCCTCCTTGCGCAGCGGCCGCGTCCGCTACCGCTACGCCACGGAGGCTGTCTAGTTGTTAAGTAGGTAAGTTAGTTTCTTCTCCATAATTATTTTTTTGTATGCATGTTGTGTTTACCTATAAGTAATTGATTCACTGTTATTTTACCTCTCTGTGTGATGCATTATTTGATTCATCATCATCTCAGCGTTAATCCCAGTCGCATCCGCAGCTTTTTCAGCTTTGGAGTCTGGGGTCCACTTTACCAGTCTAACTGCAGATTTTGGCTAAACTTCGATATTTTCCGTGAAGCGACTGCCGTCTGACCTCCACAACCCGAAGGCGATATCTAAGCATTGCAGTTAGACCAATTGTTAGACTTTTGAGGGCTCCAACAACCCGTAACGACTGCCACTAGATGTTCGTATGGTAACCGGGACCAACAGCTTAACGTGCTTTTTGAGGCACGACCAGACCAGTGCAAATATTTATATTCATGCATACAAATATTTGCACTGTGCGGGGATCGAACCCGCGCCTCCTTGCGCAACGGCCGCGTTCGCTACCGCTACGCCACGGAGGCTGTCTGTTGTCTGTGTGATGTATTATTTGATTGTTAATGTGTAATTAATTGTTGGTGGAACCTAATAAAATAAAATCACCTTGACCGACCGACCTTTTACTTTCGAAAGTGCGAAGATGTGTGTCACCTATCCAAATACTGACCTCGGCAAGGTTACCTTTACCTTGCAGATCGATCGATTCTTATGTCGTTGCGAGGCCCTCTAATACAATGACGTATAAGAAACCGTAATTTATCGTATATTTTGGCATATAGTGATGAATAGATTGATGTTTTCCGTAGCGTGATGTGTTGTATAATTTTATAAAATTTATGCGGTTCTAAATACTGACGTTTTATTTACTGTAAGTATGCTAAATCATCTTTATGTTTCCCGTATTTCGTAGGGGAAAAATGAAGATAGTATCCTTAAGTTTGATACACACCAGGCCTTATCAGAATACCAGCGCTGCGACATTTATATTTTTAAACGTCGAGGCATTCATTTCATTTCATTTCATTTCATTATGCTGAGATAGGAGCTTTTTTGCCTTTCTGAATTTTTGTTATTTTTTTAAAATATAATATTATAATAGGGATTTTCATACCTTGGATACATCCAAGGTATGAAAATCAAAAAAATAATTAGTGCGTCTTATAGATAATAAAAAAAAAAATTAAGACTCGTATTTTTTATTTTGTTGGAATTACCAAATACTACTGAGATATAACGTATTAAAGTTACGGAGTGGGGCTAATTACGTTGGTACAAAATATACCACGGCGTGACGTCATGCAACATTTCAAACCAATATATCTTCCTAAGTATTTGAATGAAAGTAAAAATTAAAAATATGTGTATATTTTTTATAAATGTATCTGATGGACATTAAATTATTTTTTGGGATACAACCAAATTGTCAGTTTGGATATTAAATATTTTCAAAGTTAGTCATTTGCAGAACCACGGCTGGAAATGGCTGGCAGGTTTATGTCCTGGAAATTAGAAACGAAGAAAAAAGAAATATTTGCTTAGCACAGACTAAAAGACACACAATACACCTGAAATAAACATATATCAGGTAGCAACAAATAAAAATCAAATAGAAAGTATAATAGCCTATATAAAAAATAGCAGGAAAGTGTGCCTCAAGAGTGCACCAAAAAGGTTCAGTTCAGTAAAGATCAGAGAGACAGCTAGTGCCTTTTTTTTTTCGGTGTGGTAATCCTCATAGGATGTCCGCCGCCCTAGGGTGGGCGACGGGGTCTGTCAGACTTTTACTGACTAAAACTACCCCGGTGTCTCTTCTATCACGAGCGCGGGTGGGACCGCGGGAGTCTAAATTCTTCCGCAGCCCCACACTCTCGTGCTGGCCTGATCTGTCCGGGCCTCGTCTCCTGTACGGGGTAGTGGGGTGTTAAGCTACCCCGTGCATCGCTACAGAGGCGCGCGCTGGGGTCGGGCCCGCGCGCGCCTCGGGGTCCATCGAATAGGGGACGGGGACTTCCCCATGTCCCTCGCCCCTGGACCCATTCATGGGGGGCGGAAGAGGGCGTCGTCCGCCCTTCCTCGGCGCCCGGTGCGTCTTCTGCGGCCCTCGAAGGGAGTTGAGATCTCCCTCTCCCGTTCCGCAGCTTCCTTCTGCGACATCACGTCCTCGCAGAAGGACACCACCGCGTCCCACGACTCTGCGCTGCCGGCCATCCTCCGCACTACTGCCGGCAGCGTCAGGTCGCCTCCTACTTCATTTGTAAAGACACGGCGCTGCTCCTCCCAAGCTACACACTCGGAGAGCGTGTGCTGCGCCGTGTCCTCTCCGCAGTGGACGCAGTGGTGGCACCGAGCGTCGGGTTCCCTGCCTAGGCGACACAGGTACTTGCCGAAGCAGCCGTGCCCCGACAGCACCTGCGTCACCCTGAACGACAGGGAGTCGTGCCTTCTCCCGAGGCAATCGGCGAGGAGCTAGTGCCTGACGCAGGTTTTCAACTGAACCCGATCTGAGAGGTAACGGATGTAAATCCGTTTTACACATTCATATACTTTTTAATCCGGTATCCTGGTAACATGGTCGTGTGATAATTTCTTTCTCCCATTCGAATGAATCCACGCGTAGTAAAAAACCACAAGCTCATATTATATACCTATAACTAACAGTCTGTGTGAACCGCTGATAGCAAATGGCAGGGATCTTGCTCACCGTCTCTGGACATCTGTTCTGTTACCTGGAATCAACGGTTTATGCTAAACGTTGTTTATCCTAAATATCGTTTATATCGAACTAGCGGCCACCAGCGACTTCGTTTGCGTGGAGTTAGCTATGCTCCGCTCCTATTGGTCGCAGCATGATGTTGTATAGCCTAAAGCCTGCGTCGGCAGTGGATTATTTATTTATTTATATATAGTTTTCACAATGAAATGGTTTCAGAATCTCGCTACAGGATAGGTTCTAAGGGCTGTGATATCTTCCTTAATTCGATATAAACGATCTTCTCAGCGTTAATCCCAGTCGCATCCGCAGCTTTTTCAGCTTTGGAGTCTGGAGTCCGCTTTACCAGTTTAACTGTTGATTTTGGCTAAACTTCGATATTTTCCGTGAAGGGACTGTCGTCTGACCTCTACAACCCGAAAGCGATTTCTAAGCATTGCAATTAGACCAATTGTTTGATTTTTGAGGGCTCCAACGAGCCGTAACGACTGCCATTAGATGTTCGTATGACAACCGGGACCAACGGCTTAACGTGCTTTCTGAGGCACGACCAGACCAGTGCAAATATTCATATGCATGCATACAAATATTTGCACTGTGTGGGGATTGAACCCGTGCCTCCTTGCGCAACGGCCGCGTTCGCTACCACTACGCCACGGAGGCTGTCACAAAAAGCCAGCTTCCTACTATCAATTAATATATCTTCATTTATCTAACGCGACATCTGTGCGTCTGTGTGTCTGTAAATAACCGTACCTTTGAGTTGGTCACATTAAGACACATGTCACATGATGTCTGGACCATGTATCCGGATTGTGATGGTATTTTTAGATGGATCAGACACGGATGAAATAAAACCTGTAATTGGAAGGGTAGACAGAGGTGGTGAGACTAAAATAGAAAGGTAAAAAACATGTCCTTTACTGAAAAATAAAGCAGAATCATTGTAAGTACGACTGTACTTTTCTTCTGTATCAATAAAACAAAAAAACAAATTTAAATATATGTATTAAGTAAAGAAACCAATGAAAGTTTTCTAATCACATTTGATAAATGAACTTATATGTTTTCTATTAATTATATTAAAATTTATTCGTAAATATCCAACGATTTCATAACATAATTTAAACTTTATCCTCGACCTTGATTGGTTATCTCTTTTGGTGATAGTTCATATAAAACGACAGGAAAGACTTTACTAAAATGAGTTCATTATTACATTTCAATATGATAAAGAAAAATATGATATTTTGTACTTTTGTTTGCCGAACTTGGTAGACCATGAAATGCTTCATCATCATCAGCAACCTTTTATCATCCCACTGCTGGGTACAGGTCTCCTCTCATATAGAGAAGGATTGAGTGTAATCACCACGCTTGCTCAGTACGGGTTGGCGATTTCAGACTTAAAAGTCCATGTTTCCTCAAGATGTTTTCCTTCACGTTTTAATCAGTCATTGGTGTCCAAGATATACTTAGAAAGTACAAATACTTAGAAAAGTTACAATGGTACTTGCCTGACTTGGAATCTTGCTTGACCACGACTTTTATGCGACTATTTAATGCGACTTTATTAAGGTTGAAATGGAATTCTTGGGACCGGTATAATCCATTGTCCACGGGTAATATGCTATCGGACAGAATATCTAGAGAAATCTAACATATCTTTCTTCATTCTCCACGTGAAGAATTTCCACAAGATAAAATGGCACTCATTACTTCGTATTCCTACTACTTACTACTTCGTATTTGGACTAGTTGAATACCCGACATAGCTCTTCGAGTCGCTAAACTTAAGTGGCAATGGACAGGGCACATTGCTCGTAGAACCGATGGCCGATGGGGCAGTAAGGTTCTGGAGTGGCGGCCACGTACTGGAAGACGCAGCGTAGGGAGGCCCCCAACAGGCTGGACCGATGACCTGGTGAAGGTCGCGGGGGGCCGATGAATGCGGGCAGCACAAGACCGTTCATCGTGGAAAGCCTTGGGGGAGGCCTTTGTCCAGCAGTGGACATCTATAGGCTGAAGAAGAAGAAGAAGGTCGTAGGTTCGAACTCCGTCAGGCGATTTACTTTGTGTAAATTATTTCATCAGCACTGCTCTCAAAACGGTGAAGGAAAGCATTGTGACGAAACCGGCATGTCCTATAGTCAAAACTTCGAAGACTTGTGACATCTACCAACCCGCCCGGGCCCGCGTGGTAGATTACGGCCCACTCCCTCTCACTGAGAGGAGACCTGTGTCCTAGGAGTAACAGCATAAAACATTATAGGTTGATGATGATGGTATGCCACCGACGACAAAATCGTATAGGGCAGAAACACCCTTATTACCATAGGTCGGAATAGGTAGAGTGAATTGGGGTCATTGATCGGAAACGTATATATTAATATGGACATTCCTCCGGATTTACGGAATTGCTTGATTATTTAAAAAAAATATGTAGGTATAAATTATATTAATTAAGTCGTAAAACCGCTTGATTTCGCCATACCCTTCATTAGAGGCTAAAAATAAAATATTGAAATGTAATAATTAATACTTCGATCGGAATTTGATTGTTTTTATTTTTTAACAAGTAAATAATAAATAACTTTAGTTTTGTTACCTTCCTTTAAATGAATTGAGTAGTAATAATGTCATTACCAACATTAACAATATTTACTTGGATCCGGTATTACGTTCCGGGAAAATGGCTTGTCCCCGTTTATCTTTTTATGAACATTTATGATACAAGTACCAAAAATCAGTCTACCTATTCCGAACTATGCTTATTACACACTACCAACCTCCATTTTAATCATTTTGGAGATTATAGCTTTTTTTTTTGTTTGGGACGGGAAATATCATCAAATGACCTCACCCGCACTGGGCGGAGCGGAAGGGCGTGTCAGACTTTTACTGACAAAAATCCACCCGTGTTTCTTCACTTGCCTAAGCGCCAGGGCCACGGTTTCTAGAAGAATATAGCTAAACCATTGATCCATATTAAAAATAGAGGATTGTCTTCTTCTTTTTTCAAGGTGAGATTCAACCTCAACTCTTGATCAAAGGCCTCTGTGGAATAGATACCACAATTTTGCCAATAACACGTGTAACAAATTATAGGTACAAGTTCTTTAAAAAAAAATATTTCACAATAATGGCGGATATCGCCAATGGCAGTTGAAAAAGACGGCCGCGTGAACCGTATATGAGGAACGTTTGAGATTAAGTCATGCTGTGGCCACTATGCTGCGATATTTCAATGTTCTTTGTGAATTATTTACTGAAAGCACTTTTTACTACATAACTCTCGCGCTTTTATTTAGTAAACGACACTATAAATGACTTTAAAAGCCCATAGAAAAATGCACGTGAACTCATCTTAGCTTTCCCGTCAAAACTCCCCATTAGAATTCTCAAAAATATAAATAACCAATGAATGTTGTTGAATTGTCAAAGTGGTAGCCATTCCGACTGTCAGTATGATTGACAGCCTCCGTGACGTAGCGGTAGCGAATGCGGCCCTTGCACAAGGAGGCACGGTTTCAATCCCCGCACAGTGCAAATATTTGTATGCATGAATATGAATATTTGCACTGGTCTGGTCGTGCCTCGGAAAGCACGTTAAGCCGTTGGTCCCGGTTGCCATACGAACATCTAGTGGCAGTCGTTACGGGTTGTTGGAACCCTCAAAAGTGTAACAATTGATCTAACTGCAATGCTTAGATATCGCCTTCGGGATGTGGAGGTCAGACGGTAGTCGAGTCGCTTCACGGAAAATATCGAAGTTTAGCCAAAATCAGCAGTTCGACTGGTAAAGCGGACCCCAGACTCCAAAGCTGAAAAAAGCTGCTCTTGCGACTGGGATTAACGCTGAGATGATGATGAGTATGATTAATACACAATTACCGCACTGATTTAAAGTTCAGCAACTATTTTCGAACACAATAATTATAAGCTGAGCTGTTTGGTGAACGCAAGTTTGTAAGAAACAGGGCAGCCATTGTTATTATTTCAGAGATTTATATACCAGAAACAACGCGTGGCCTCTACTCGTCTCCGAAAATAAGAAGTCGTTAAATATACGGCGAAATAATTCAAAGTATTCACAGTTTGGGCCAATGAGTCCTAATAATCTGCGTGGATAACGAGCTGATATAATAATTCATAGTCATAGAATAAAGAGAGGGAAGTACGTTATCTTCATACAAACGGACCGCGCGCGGCTTGTATGTGTGCGCCATAGTATCTATGCGTCGCCGCACGCACACCTAAACACAATATTAGAGTGCCTATGACTGCGCTAGCCGCGGCTAGCACGGAACGAGGTTCGCGCGTCACGGGCACGGCTTTTCGGCACATTAGCTTTTAAAAAATGATCACATAAACTGCAAAGTTGGTATGTCTATTTATGAACAAATAAAAGACTTATATTTTTCAAATTATATTTCTAAAAGTTATTTACAAGGATACGGATATATTACACATTAAAGTTTAATAACAACGCGTTTCGTAATAGTCGAAACCGAAGAAAGTAGGTATTTTTCTGTAGCTAATTTGTAATTTTGTATTAAATGTGTGATTCAATAGATGTTATGTTTGTATTATTTATATTTGTATTAATTAAAAATAAAAATAAATATGGTTCTTTATGTGTACAAAACTAAAAAAAAAATTACAAAAAACAAAACTGACTAGTATATGTAAACTAAATACTTAGCAAATAATTTAAACATAAGCTCTTAGTCTATAAATATTTGTTAGCGGTTTGGGCGACAACCGTAACCGACGAACAGTCGTCAACCCTAAGACAGTAGGCAATTAAATCGCGGATTGGGTCGCAGTTAACCTACTTCCCCTCTTTATTCTATGTCATAGTGTTTTATGCTGTGAAACTTTGTTATACAGTATGTTAAATAACAGAGGGCGTTCCCTTAAACTCGTTAATATATATCATTAATAGATTAAAATAAAATTATCAGCATAGAAAAATAAGCATAAAAAAATCCGAATAAAAAAAATTCTAATTGGAAATAAATTTGAAACCTCCTGTTTTAAATCAAAATAGTAGTCGTCATGTATAAATAAATTGCGACGTTGCCATCTTTCATGTTCGCGTGTACAGTGTGTTTCTTTTACATGTCAATTTAAAATTTTTATTGAATATTTTCTTATTGGAAAAATTTTAAAAACATTTTGTTTTCGAATGGAATTTTTTTTTTCGCATGTATGTATGCTATACTATTTCGGGTTAACGGGAACGCCCTCTGTTAGTTAACATACTGTAAAATGTGTTTTGTTATAAAGAGCACTCTAATTATGTCACATGCTGTAATTCTCAATTAGTGGGTCATTTCAAATCAAATTAAATCAATTCCAAAGTCATTATTTATTATTATTATTTATTTTTATTGACTTGATTGTGCTCTGGCTGTTGAGAGTATGTCATGCTCACTCAAATGTCTCGCTGGTGGTGGCGTGTGTGTTGGGTCATTGGGTACCTTTCAATATGGTTGAGCTGAATGATGCTAATCCATACGTCATGTTCGTGAACGGACGCCGTCAGAGGGGACTGGTCATCTCTTAGCTGCCACGGCGTATTTTAATTTCTGAATTGATTTTTGTGTGGTTGCCATAATGGACGCTCTCAGCGTACAATATATTTCTGCATCGTTCTCACACGGTTGATTTCAACATGAATGATGTAATCAAATATTTGTAACAATAGCTTGAAAATTTAAAAGAGTGTCCATGGAGGTTCTTGCCCGTTCTTCTCCATAGGTACCTACCAGTGGCGAAGAGTCCATACAAGCCGATTCCCACCGGGTTACCTTTCAAAAATCAGTTCCATATTCATACAAAAGTATTTACATTCTATTTCATTAACAAAGTATTATTAATCAAATGCCTGCGCGATTTACAATAGCAATAGTAATTCTTAGCAATACCCTAAGTATCACATTTCATTTTATAGCCGTAAATTAATCAGCGCTTAAATTTTTCGTACATTACATTGAATGCAACTCGACGAATTACAGCCTACCTCGGTCAAACGTTTTACTATGAGGCGAAAAGAGACAGAGCGTGTCAGACATCTCTTTCTAATGATCGCTAACCGTCCGTAATTTTTGAGAAAAGATAGGCTGATGCCGACCGGCTTGCAGTTCTCTCCTCTCCTCTATTAGAATGAGACAAAGAAACGTTATAATGAAATCCTTCGCAAGTCATATTCTTTTTATTTTGGCATATTTTCGTGTTCCATTTCGTTTGGTTGAAAATAAATTATTGTTAGTATGTGACATGTGTTCGTTTTTCGTGTTTTTCGTTTGTTATATTTTAATATTTGTGGTATTTAAACTGTGACTGATTCTGTAAGGTAATTTAATCGCAGATTTGGTTAAATACTGTGTATTTTGTTTGTTATTATGGCTTTAATTCATATAGAGTGCTGCTCAACTGACTACCTGCTGAATGAACTTAAAGTCTTACGTCAGCGTCGTTAAATAAATTGGACACCTATGAGCTTTTTTTACAGCTCCAGAATACTTCTTTGAAAGACGCATTTTCTCAAGTTTCGACTCTTTGCAGTTTAATTCTGACCCTCCCCATTTCAGTAGCTTCAGCTGAGCGGTCATTTTCTGCTTTAAAACGCATTCACACATATGTGCGAAACTGCCAAAAAGAGCAGAGATTGTCCGATTTGGCTATCATGTCAATTAAAAAAAATTTGCTTAATAAAATGAAAAGTAATCCGAATTTTTATAACATCATTTTAGCTCATTTTGTTAAAAAAAAACAGACGCATTGCATTACAATATAAATAACGTTGTGATTGTGTATAATTTGCTTTATTTTTGCTTAATATTTTTGTTGGTTTTGGATCGGTGTTTGTGTCGTTCGGTTTTTAACACTATTATTTTTGTAATTTTTTATTTTATTTTTTCTTGACTCTTATTCCCTAACAATAGGTACTTAACTTAGTACTTACTAACAAGCATGCATGTGTGGTATGGAGATGCACGTCGAAAAAGGCTTTTTTTTTCTTTTGCTGCCGCTTTTATCATACTTGAAAGACACTGTTATCAAATCATCAGTCCTTTTTTGTATGGTGAAGGTGGGGCTTTTAATACTATTCTTATCTGAAGACCTCCTCCAAGATATCCTGCAGTAGGTAAGTGTTTAAGTGTTTATTTTTTTGGACCGGCTTCCCTTTGTCAAAATTTCACCCTTCGCCACTGTACCTACTCTTTGTAATGGGCGACTAGCTTCAACTTATTGACTGACCGACCGTCTGAGAATTCAAAAGTGCCTGTAACTGGTTTATTTGAAATAAATGCTTTGATTTGATTTATTCAATTTAGGCTGAGAATCAGCACTTTTTGAACATCAATATTATTAGGTACGACAGTCCCCCCAAAACCGCCCGCCTTTCGCCACTTCCTAGTGCTTTCGCTTGGAAGAAGTGGCGGAACAAACTCTCCAGCAGCGCAGCTGTCTATTATTTATTTTTATTAAAAGAACTCTTTAAAGATTTCAAAACTAATATTTTACCAATTTTGATTCTAAATAAATGTTTATTACTTACTTATTTTTAATTTAGGTATGCGTCAACACAATAGTGCATTACGTAATTTGCCATTCTGATCAATTTACGTTAGTGATTTTTTTTTTTGTTTTAAATAGTAAATTAGCAAATGACCCTGTAGTGTTATTTTATTAACCGACATATACTTACTTCTTCATACTCATATATCATTCATTTCTGCAGGTCATAATAAGCATTCCAGTATTATGAGGCGCTGTTCTGATAATATTTTACTACACCAAGACTCATTATTCTGATTACAGACATGGTCCTCAACTTCAAGCCTAAGTTTCGGCGACTTGGCGATAACTAGGCGTAAGAAGTTGTACCTGTGCTATGCCGTATTCATTTTTCCTACACAACACAACGCTATAATTTAATATTAAACTTGTATTTACATATTTACAATAATATTTTCATTGTTATGACAGTTTTTGACAACGCTGTTGATTATGTCTCTATGACAACCCTTTTTCTTCTAAATTCTTAACTGTCCGCTATCTTTCTATCGGATTTGTTATGCCGAACTCCTTTACGGTATTTTATATTACTTTTAAATATTCAAATATTCAAAATTTTGTGGAACTCCTATGACTAGAAAACGTAATAGGTTCATTTTAGTAATTAATTGCATCTTTACTAAATATACTTTGATTTTCCCTCTAAAACAGGCGACTGCATCTAATATAATTAATATTATGGAAAATTCTGTTTTTCTAGTTCATGGAGTTCCACACCGTGGAAATGAATGATACATATATAAGTATGAATATGAGTATAAATAATATGTGTAAGTATATCTGAATATGAACATAACATTACATTTTCCCCCCGACCCTGGAAAAATTTTCAACTGTAGAAAATTTTCTAATAAGATTTCAAGTAGGGACTGTAAAACAACACTTCACACATTCATCCACATTATTCATTTTTATACTTCCATCTTGTCTTTAAATGTCTGTATACTTAATAAATACTGTCTCCCTCTATAGTCTTTTCTTGTCGTTACACGACAACCCCTCCCCCTCTACGCTGACCGGAAGGGCGTGTCAGACTTTTACTGACTAAAACCCACCCGTGTTTCTTCACTTGCCTGTGCACCAGGGCCACGGTTTCTTACATACGCGATCCTCTAACCCTATTTCTGTAATTGTTTACAATATTATCGGAGATCATCTAACCATATATTTCTAGTATCATATAAAATATGACAACGTCTAAATACCAAGTAATGCGGATACATAATGCAATGCTATATGTAGGAAAATCTAATAAATGGATGTGACACGCAAAAATTGTTCTAATTGTCGAAATAGTCGCACGGGAAAGTGCGTGCGTGCGAGATATTGTAGGAATGTACGAAATGATGGACGGACTTTACGAACGAGTTACTATCGAGTGGATAATAAATATAATGAGAAATCTTTAATCAGCTAAGGTCCTTAAAAAAGGTAGGTATCATAAAAATTTAAAAATAGAAGCTATGAAGTGGTTAAAGTTTGGAAGAAGAGTTTGACTTCTAATTGTTGACGAGTATTGACGACTTTTTTTTTTATTAACCAGTGATAAACCTGAAAGCAAGTCGTGGTGGCCTAGTGGTTAAAACACCAGCCTCTGAAGTATGAGTGCGCGGGTTCGATTCCAGGTCAGGCAAGTACCAATGTAACTTTTTTAAAGTTATATGTACTTTCTAAGTATATCTTGGACACCAATGACTCAAGGTGAAGGAAAATCTTGAGGAAACCTGGACTTTAAATCTGAAATCGCCAACCCGCATTGAGCCAGCGTGGTGATTACGCTCAATCCTTCTCTGTATGAGAGGAGACCTGCGCCCAGCAGTGGGACGATAAAAAGGTTGATAATGATGGTGATGATGATGAAACCCGAAAGCGATTATTTTAACTATACCTATTTTCTGATATAATAGGAATTAACGAATCATTACAGCACCCTAATTACGCAACACACTATTACTCATCATCATCCCAGCGTTAATCCCAGTCGCATCCGAAGCCTTTTCAGCTTTTGGAGTCTGGGGTCCGCTTTACCAGTCTAACTGCTGATATAGCTAAATTAAGACATTTTCCGTGAAGCGACTGCCGCCTGACCTCCACAACCCGAAGGCGACATCGAAGCATTGCAGCTAGACCAATTGTTGGACTTTTGAGGGCTCCAACAACCAGTAACGACTGCCACTAGATGTTCGTATGGTAACCGGGACCAACGGATTAACGTGCTTTCCGAGGCACGACCAGACCAGTGCAAATATTCATATTCATGCATACAAATACTTGCACTGTGCGGGGATCGAACCCGCGCCACCTTGCGCAGCGGCCGCGTCCGCTACCGCTACGACACGGAGTCTGTCAATACGCAACACACTATTACATATCAGTTGGAATCATTTCGAAGCATATTGCTAATTCATTGCTCCTTGTGTTCGAAAAGTGTGTCTGCTCAACAACGTAAAGAACGCAATGAATATTGTTGAACTGTCAAAATAGTAGTTAGGTACTCTGCAGGATGGATAAAGGCGGCATACATTGGGCCGAGCACATTGCTCGTAGAATCGATGGCCGATGGGCGGTAAGGTTCTGGAGTGGCGGCCACGTACCGGAAGATGCAGCGTAGGGAGGCCCCCAACAAGGTGGACCGATGACCTAGTGAAGGTCGCGGGCAGCCGATGGATGCGGGCAGCACAAGACCGGTCATTGTGGAAAGCCTTGAGGGAGGCCTTTCTCCAGCAGTGGACTCTAAAGGCTGAAGAATAAATAAATAAATAAATAAATACGGATAAATCACACAGATTGAGCTAGCCCCAAAGTAAGTTCGAGACTTGTGTCATGGGATACGAACTCAACGATACTATATTTATAATAGAAACATATATAGATAAACATCCAAGACCCAGGCCAATCAGGAAAAGATCGTTTTCCATTATGACCTGGCCGGGGATCGAAAGATGTTTGAACAAAATGGCCAAAATACTCATAAAAAGGCACTACAGAAAATCAAGAATTATCTGTCTAGCCTATTCCTTACTACATATGTTGGGATGACGGCTTATCTCTATTTTCAGGGGATATAATATCCTCTTAGTAATGATGATGTCTGGTGAAGCCGTACGGAGGACGGGGCTGAGCAGTTGTGTTGCGTTGTGTGGCGGGTACGATGCGCCAAATGTTGTTGTGTCGGGAGTTTGGTCGTGGAGAGTCTCCAGATCAATCTTCCTCTAGCGCAGCATCGTTTGCTCGTGTTGGTCTTGGGTTTAACATTGCTTCACCTCGCTCAACTGCCATCATCCTTCCTATTCCTAAGTTTTTTAAGTGAAGAGGCTTAATAAACTAGTGCGCAGCCTTTACCATCAACGATTGCATCACTGCTTAGCATCAGGCGGGATTGTAGTCAAGCACTAGTTTATGATTATTCAATAAAAAAAAAGACTGACTTCTGACAACCAGTCAATCACAATCAATAACCAAAAGTAAAGCGCGCGTCGACGCGTGAGACAATAGAAAATGTAAATAATAGATCTTTTTAATATGAAAAGAAACACACCACAAGGGTCAAGTTCATTTATTTTCCGAATAACCGTTTGCACGTGGACTGTGGAGGTTTGATAGAATCATAAATAAAAATAACGTTCACGTTCTATTTTTAAACCGCTTTTATTCGTTTTCATTCCAAATACAAGACCGTTTCCGAATAATATCGCGTTTCGATAGATGGACTCCATTGCCAAAGAATAGACTGTTTATATTTCATATTTATATCGATTTTATCAATCTAGGAGTATACAACGTTATTTTTTCATTATACGAAGCCTGAATACAGTTTTTTCAGTATAAGCAACTGAATCATTTTTACACCATGTTGTAATTTTTCTGAAATATATTTATAAACTGTTGCAGGATAGTTACCGAGCGCAGAACTCAGTTCACGGCAGATCATAGAGGTACAAGGGGCGTGCGCACAGCGGGACGGGGTCTCCGTCTTGTTGTGCAGGGGTACAATACGTTCTAAGTAAATTAACATGTTTTATGTAAATTATATTACATTTTATTTTATCACTTACGGCTACATTTACGAGTAAAGTACATGGCTACTACTCTAGATATTTTATCTATTCTGTGGTTAAAACAGTCTAAAGCCTGTGCTCAATGCTACCTTTGAACATTGATTCAGCATTTCCACTCATCATCTCAGCGTTAATCCCAGTCGCATCCGAAGCTTTTTCAGCATTGGAGTCTGGGGTCCGCTTTACCAGTCTAACTGCTGATTTTGGCTAAACTTCGATATTTTCCGTGAAACGACTGCCGTCAGACCTCCACAACCCGAAGGCGATATCTAAGCATTGCAGTTAGATCAATTGTTAGAATTTTGAGGGCTCCAACAACCCGTAACGACCGCCATTAGATGTTCGTATGGCAACCGGGATCGCACCAACGGCTTAACGTGCTGTCCGAGGCACGACCAGACCAGTGCAAATATTCATATTCATGCATACAAATATTTGCACTGTGCGGGGATCGAAACCGCGCCTCCTTGCGCAACGGCCGCGTTCGCTACCGCTACGCCACGGAGGCTGTCAATCGATTCAGAGAAAGGAGAATGTCAAGTGATTCAGCATTTCCACTGTCTTTTAAGATACAGGTTTCCCTAGTGTAAGAGACAGGGTTTACATTGTCTGCGCTTATATTTAAGTAATCTAGATTTAAGTTCCACAGATATGTATATGTTTTCTTTTCTTTTCTCCTTGTAAGTTTTGTGAAATAGACGTATTATTATTATTTCAGCAGCTGGCGCGCGGCCTACTTCAAGTATTGTTAAAATTGCAGATTTCACGAATAGAATACCAAGACGTTTGTACATTTGTGTGTGTTGGGAAAAAGTAGTATATAAGCTGTAATATTGTGTAAATAAATCTGATTAGAATGTATTCTTGTCTCATTACCACCCCTCACTGTGGCCAAGACACTTTTAGCCATCTCTGATCAGTCCTGTGAGTCTGCTGGACTGGCAGTGAGTTCACCCTTACCTGGAAATCCTACCCACTATCCGTCTGTTACCTTAGGTCTCTTGGTGCAGACATCCCGCACTTATTTATTGCAAACTACATGGTAGGTCAGGGCTGTAGGGCTTATAGGACTTAGTGTCGTGGGGACTGTAGGGCTTATAGGTTTAGTTTTTTTTTATTTGTTGCCGTCTTCTTTCCTTCTTGCATGGCAAGAATCGTTTTTTACTATTTTTACCCGACTACGGCAAAGCAAAAGGAGGGTTATGATTTTGACAGGCTATGTATGTATGTATGTATGTATGTATGTATGTATGTATGTATGTATGTATGTATGTTCATCTGTTCCCACGTAACTTCTAAACTACTCATTCGAATTCAATAAATGACATATCATTAGAAGCGTCTTAATTGTCTGCTGGTTATAGGCTATATGGAGTTTCACAAAATCTAACGTGGCGCCCTCTAGCGGACAAAATATATAGAGTAAAAAAATAAAGTTAAGATAAATATGCCGTGTTTGGTATCATTTGAAAGGGCTTAACTTGTACATTTTGAATATATATATATATTACTAGCATTTGCTTGTGACTTTACCTGTATTCATGGGCTGATTGCATATAATTCACATCTTTTCGTTCACAGCTTCTTTACTACTTATCAGAATAAGACCACTGCAGTACTATTAGAAGGGTCTTGATATTCTTTTGGTTATGAGCTATAAAGCTTGTCACCAAATTTAGTATTGCGCCCTCCAGCGGACAAAAAGTTCTATGTTAATATAAAATTAAAATAAATATACCGTGTTTGGTATCACTTGAAAGAGCTTTACGAGTACTTTATGCTTGTACATAATTACAAGAATGCTTTTTAGTTCATCAATTTAACTTTTGTTAATATTATGCGCCACAAATACACTTTAACACCAAAATAATACAAATAATAAAAAGTAAAAAAACTAAAACCCAACTACGACAAAAAACGACGCTGAAAAAGTATAAAACAAGATTTTCAGAATACTGAACGAACAAAGTTGCTAATGTAGTTGCAAGTAAATGGACATAGTTAAGATGCTTTCGTTGTAAATTGACAATAATGTCATACAATACCATTCTGAAGTATGCAATATTCACTATGTAGAGATAAATTTTCATGTTTGGAAAGGCGTAGTCACACGTTACATATACCTACCTACCGTAGCACTTAGACGTGTGACTGCGGTTTTCCAAACATGAAAATTTATCTCTACATAGTGAATATTGCATACTTCAGATTAGTATTGTATGACATTATTGTCAATTTACAACGAAGGCATCTTGGTAGAGTCTACTGTGTCTATTTACTTGCAACTACATTAGCAACTTTGTTCAGTTCAGTATTCTGAAAATCTTGTTTTATACTTTTTCAGCGTCGTTTTTTGTCGTAGTTGGGTTTTAGTTCTTTTACTTTTGTTATTTACTTTTCTTTATGTTTTTTAGTTAGCTGTTTCTTCGTGTATTTCGGCTTGTGCTTTTTTGGGCTGCTCTTTTCCCTTATTCTTTTGTCTCATTTACGTTTTCTTAGTTACTATTTACATCTTGCTTTTATTACATTCTCTTGTGACATATATAGGTCTTAGTTTGAGTTCTGTTAATTTGCCATATAGGCGCATGTACTACCGCTACCTTTATTAAGTGGTCGTATAGTCTGCAAGTGTGATGGAAAATTTTATCACTAGTTAATTACAATACAAACAGAAATTAATAAATAAAGGCGACACGTCACACGACGCGACGCTTCGACGTTGCAGAAGCGGACGGGTGAGAAGCGCGTTGGCCATATTTTTGTAGGGACAACCAGGTATCATAACAAGCTCATAACTTTGTGATTTACCATGATAGATTTTGTTTTTTTAATTTGTAAACAGATTATTTACTTCAAAATACTGGACACGAATTTCGGGTCTCGCATATACAAAAAATAATGTTGTATAAATAAATACGAAAGTTTGTGAAGATCTATGTTTGGATGGTTGTTAAAATTTTATGCAAAAACTACATAAAATTATACACAGATGAAATTTGCCACACAGATGTATGATATACAGTATGTTAAATAACAGAGGGCGTTCCCTTAAACTCGTTAATATATATCATTAATAGATTAAAATAAAATTATCAGCATAGAAAAATAAGCATAAAAAATCCGAATAAAAAAAATTCTAATTGGAAATAAATTTGAAACCTCCTGTTTTAAATCAAAATAGTAGTCGTCATGTATAAATAAATTGCGACGTTGCCATCTTTCATGTTCGCGTGTACAGTGTGTTTCTTTTACATGTCAATTTAAAATTTTTATTGATTATTTTCATATTGGAAAAATTTTTAAAACATTTTGTTTTCGAATGGAAATATTTTTTTCATCCCACCATCTCGGAAAGAGTATTTTTAATCTTCAATATCTGACTGGAAAAGCCGATTTTATTCTCTAGAGGATAAAGTAAATTGAATTTAGAACATCGTGTGCACTAAGTTTGTAAATTAAAAAAAAAACATTAAACCTATTTACTGTTACCTTTATGGTGCCGAATATATCATACAACTTTTTTTTAATTTGTTAAAAACTCAGACTCGGAACCTTCTTGGTGTTCTTTTTCAATTTTCTTTGTACGCGGTTCTTTACGCGGCATTTTTTCACGTCATTGTTAAACCTTATATTAAAAAAAAGAAACTTGAAAACAAGTGAAAAACTAAAATGAGTGATTCTAGCGACGAGTCTAGTTAAGTTTGTTTGACGCCAACAGAATTGACTGAAACTGTTAATAATGCGCAAATGAGCATTCTACCTCAACAATCACGCGAGAAGTATTTAAAACAGTACGATATGTTCAACACGTGGCGACTAGCAAAAGGAGCCAAAACTTTCTCAGAAAACGTTTTGCTGGCATATTTTATAGAATTATCTGAGAACAAGAAAGCAAGCACTCTATGGAGTACGTATTCGATGCTAAAAGCAACAATAAAGATGAAAAAAGACATACATATCGATACCTATCCTAAATTAGTAGCATTTTTAAAAAGAGCCTCATCTGGTCATCATCCAAAAAATCGAAGGTTTTCACAGTATCTGATATTGAAAAGTTTCTTAACGAAGCACCCGATTCCGTATATTTGGCGGCAAAAGTAAGTCAGTTGCACATTCAGTATCTACTTAAGTACATATATTAATCTCAGTTAAATAGTATACTTAGTAAATGTTGATAGGCATAATTATGCGTTCATATAAATTTTATTCATTTATCTACTACAATACTCTTTACATTGCAGGTTGTTCTTATTATTGGAATAAACGGAGCATGTTGAACTAATGAACTAACACAACTTAATGTCAAAAACATTGAGAAACATTCAGATGACTTATTATTAATTAATTTACCTAATACAAAGACAAAAAGAGACCGCAACTTTGTCATTCGCAAGGAATACGTAACGATTGTTGAGAAATATCAAGCCTTACGGCCGCCTAACACTCCAATCAATCGTTTTTTCTACAGTATCGCAATGGAAAGTGTGTTAGACAGCCTATGGGTACTAATAAAATTGGCAGTATCCCACGAGAAATAGCAACATTTCTTGAACTTTCAGAACCCCTGTTGTACACGGGTCATTGTTTCCGACGAACTTCAGCCACACTTTTGGCTGATTCCGGAGCTGATCTCCTGTCCCTTAAGCGCCACGGAGGCTGGAAGACCAATACAGTTGTAGAGGGATACATAGAGGATTCCATCCAAAATAAGTCTAAAATATGTGAAGGCATCGTAGGAGCCATTACACTGAAAGAGCCTCAATCGGAAATTTGGACTGGCCCTTCTACATCAAAAATAAGCCGTTATGAAACACCTAACCATCTCCTCTCTCCAACATTCACGCCAAGGGAATCCGATGAATCGGTACAACTATTAAGTATGACAGACAGTTTACCGAAAAACAGTACACAAGTGACTAACACCAATATTACAGTACCAAACAAAAATATTACACTCAATTTAAATAACTGATGCAACGTTACTTTAAAATTTTCTTAATTATACTTTAGTATTATTTTATTATAATTTAAAGATTATTCTGTAATACTTACCTGCCATAATGTAGTAATTAATACCTAAACTGAAATAAAAGTGTACCTATCTTGTGATTGTAAACATTTTTTTATTGCATTTAGTCATTTCCTCGCTGAGGTGGAATGAAAAGTTACGTGTTGCACTCGAGTGCAAAGATTTTTCACCTCGTGTCCTTTTGATTCCCTCGCTAACGCTCACGCGCTTCGCTTGCTCGGTCATCAAAATTGAACACGCGGTTAAAAAGCAACTTTGCACTCTTGTATAACAAATAACTATTTTAGCATGTATGTATGCTATACTATTTCGGGTTAACGGGAACGCCCTCTGTTAGTTAACATACTGTATACAATATGTAAAGAAAACCCTGTCCGACCCATAAGGATAATAAAGGTTAGGTAAACACTTGACTAAATATAATATAAAATTTTACATAATCATCATAGTAACAATACTAATGAATTTTGAAATAATCCTTTTTTCCCGGGAATTAATTCCAATTTCCCCGAAATTTGGTAATTTTTAAAAAAGTGACAACATCGGTATTATTATAAGCGAATAGCGACGCGACCACGTCACAGGTGCCGCGTGCCCTGCCCCCCGCCGCCCGCGGAAGGGGTTGCGTACCGCACATGTATTATGTTACCTCTTTTTGCGAAATAATATTTATTATTTTAGGGGGATTTTTTTTTAAGTTTACCCTGTCTTTGTGGGCATTAGTAGAATCAGTTATCGATACCTAACAATACCTTCACGTATTGGACAGCGTTTTATTTACATATTGTATAGATGATGATGTATGATATTTTTTATACCGATATTCCCACGGTATCATAACGCGGGTGAAACTGCGGGGCGAAGCTAGTAAGTACTAATAATAAAGTTAAAGAGTGTTTTTTAGCCAATCTCTGGAACGAAAGGTTGGATTAAAAAAATTATTTTACATTTGATAGTCCTATTCTTAAAAAAAGAAAGATTTTAAAAAAGGAAAAACCGGCAAAGAGCGGGGCGGACCACGCTCAGTTTAGGGTTCAGTAGTTTACCGTCACAATTAAAAAAAGTTGGCCTCATTGTTACATTGAGTTGACATACTAAGTTCGAAATCCTAAAAACGGGCTCACGAAGGATGGTTATACTTATAACTAAAGAAAGATGATGATTAATTCTCGGTGCATTTCTCAAAAGGAAAAACGGAACTCTTATAAGTTCACTTTATTGTTCGTCTGTCAAAACCCTTTAACTCAGGAAGCAATGAACAACTCAAGATACTGCAATCAAAAGATAAGAGCGTTATTGTTCCGTTTATGCCGCATATTTGGACACTCGCTAAATAATCAAAAGACGTCATGTAGCATAAGTAACGGAAATATCCGAAAACCTTAAATATGTAGTTACATATATATGTACGGAACATACAAATTAGTACGGAACTCTCGGTACACGATTCTCAAGACCGTTTTTTTTAAAATCTAGTTAGACTAATTACTCTGGCCAGTAAAAAAAAAAATGTCTCTATGTATTCTAATTTTAAATTCAAATTGACATTCTATTGTGTGTAAATATTGTAGTGTATCATTAGATTTGTTTTTCTGACTGTTGCACATGTTTATGTTCTGGTTTTTGCTGAGTTATTAAATATTTATATTATCTCGTGTTAAATTTTATCCAAATCTGTTCAGAAACTTTATGCCAACCCGGAACATATCTACATCTAGCTAGCCAATTGGACAACGGTTCTTAGTAACTAAGTTATATTATCTATAACGTGTGAGCGGGAAAACGTATTTATTCTGTCGTAAAAATAACACGGACCACAATAAAAACATGTTTTTCGCATACACAAGCAAATTCCGAACTATTTTTTGTTCTTATTTCTTGGTATAAAAGTAACAAAAATAACGTATTAGTGTATGTAGACCGATGAATTAAGGATGAACGAGCAGTGTACAATTGAATGAATTACATTGAGTGAATGAGCGACTGAACTAATTACAAAGAATGAAAATAATTACTGATACGTCCTCGGTATAGTTACGACAACGTTTTACTTTGAATTTAATTACAAGATACTTTTAATAGAACTGTTATCTTATCGAATAACAAGGCAACTAATACATATTTAACTAATTACTGTTAGTGATCAAATATTGTTTATTGAATATCGAATCATTCCATTAAAAAGGTATAACATTAAAAATGGCTATTAATTTCTAATTAACGGTAATTTACTTTTATTAATATTGAATTTTCTTTTAATAGTTGTTTTTCTTTGAGTTGCTAGGTCAATAACCTAAAAAAGAATTGAAGGAATCTTAATTGTAATGGAAATCAATAAAGGCCAAGGTTGCGTTTATGTCTGAATTGAAACAAGCAAATCAATCTGCTTATTCTTTTTCCAATAAATTGAGGTTGGCTTCCCATCTAACCGGATGTAATTACACCAATACATATTTTCTTCTTCTTCTTTAGCCTATAGATGTCCACTGCTGGACAAAGGCCTCTCCCAAGGCTTTCCACGCCGACCGGTCTCGTGCTGCCCGCATCCATCGGCTTCCCGCGACCTTCACCAGGTCATCGGTCCACCTTGTTGGGGGCCTCCCTGCACTGGGTCTTCCAGTACGTGGCCGCAACTCCAGAACCTTACTGACCCATCGGCCATCGGTTCTATGAGCAATGTGCCCTGCCCACTGCCACTTAAGTTTAGCAACTCGCAGAGCTATGTCGGTGACTTTACACCAGTACATATAATATGGAGTATCTTAATTTGACAGAATTGAACTGATTGTCAGTTCAATTCGGTCAAATTAAGATATCTTCTATCCTTTTCTAAATAAAATAGAAAGAAAAAGATTTAGTCATTGAACGAGGGCATCGGCGCCAGTTTCGATCAACCTTTTTGATCAAAGGACGCCAGTGTTTATTAATTATATAGAAGCTGGTTTCGATGCCCTGCAGGAATGTAGAGAAATCATTTCCTGAATTCTCATCCAAAAAAGGTGCCGGTGTCTGAACAGACAAGATAAGCATAGTAACGAAAATAGTGTCCATGGAGTTTCTTGCCCGTTCTTCTCCATAGGTAAGTACCCACTCTTTGGAATTTGCGACTAGCTTCACCTTACTGACTGACGGACCTTCTGATAATTCAAAAGTGCCTGTACTGGTTTATTTGAAACTAGCAGCCGCCAACGACTTAGTTCGCGTGGAATTAATTATGCTCCGCTCTTATGGGTCGCAGCGTGATGTTATATAGCCAGCCTTTCTGGATTAATGGGCTATCCAACGCAAAAAGAATTTTTCAAATCGGTCCAGTAGTTTCCGAGATTAGCGCGAACAAACAAACATACAAACAAACTCTTCAGCTTCATATATTAGTATAGATTTGATTTGATTGAATTTGAAATTTGAAATAAATGCTTTGATATTGAACGCTATAGTCGGAGAGCTGGCGACAAAAATCAAAAAGAGTTTATTAATCCCTACTAATATTACAAATGCGAAAGTAACTCTGTCTGTCTGTCTGTTACGCTTTCACGTCTAAACCACTGAACTGATTTTATTGAAATTTAGTACAAAGATAGAGTTGACCTTGAGAAATAACACGGGGTAGTTTTGATTCCGGACTTTTGAAGAGTTTGCTTGGAAACGCGATATAACCGAACTCCACGCGGGCGAAGCCGCGGTTGGAAAGCTAGTGGCCCATAATTTAATAAGATGTAATACACCTGGCCTCGGAACACTTGTAGAGCATGGTGCAATTTTACATACATCAAAGAGTGCCGACGCCAGGTGTTCCACTGCCTGACCTTACTTAGATTATTGGGTGCTGACTCATGTACACCGTCAATGTTACGTCATATTAAGTTATGGGCCATTACTAAACTCTTGTCGATTTTTGTCGCCAGCTCTTGGACTATTAGTACCTAATAATCAATAGCATTAAAAGAGTGCTATTGAGATTTGAGTGGTAGGCCATAACATCGGCTGTCGGCAGAAGTTACCACTCACCAGACAAAGTCTTGCCGCCAAGCGATTCGTCGTGTTCCGGCATGATGTCTGGTGAAGCCGTACGGAGGAAGGATCTGAGCAGTTGTGTTGCGATGTGTGCCGGGTACGATGCACCAATTGTTGTTGTGTCGGGATTTTGGTCGTGGAGGGTCTCCAGATCAATCTCTCTTTGGTGCAGCATCGTTGGTGGGGTTGTTGGGTTTAACAGTGCACTACCTTGCTCAACTGCCGTCTTACTTTCTATTCACTCAGTTTTTTTGAGTGAATAGGCTTAATAAACTAGGCGCTTTACCATAAATGATTGCATCACTTACCATCTGGTGGGATTACGGTCAAGCACTTGGTTATAATTATTAAAAAAAAGTGCGATAATGACGTTAATAGATGTCAATGACATTGACATAAAAATATTAGCCGCTTAATATGTTTATGACGTAAATTAGACAACAGGAATGTTTATTTCGTTCGGGTAATATACATGTTAGGTAATATACAATATGTAAAGAAAACCCTGTCCGATCCGTGAAGGTATTGTTAGGTATCGATAACTGATTCTACTAATGCCCACAAAGACAAGCTAAACTTAAAAAAAAATCCCCCTGAAAAAAATAACATTATTTCGTAAAAAGAGGTAACTTAATACATGTGCGGTAAGCAACCCCATTCCGCGGGCGGCGGGGGGCAGGGCACGCAGCATCTGTGACGTGGTTGCGTCGCTATTCGCTTATAATAATACCTTTGTTGTCCCTTTTTTAAAAATTACCAAATTTCGGGGAAATTGGAATTAATTCCCGGGAAAAAAGGATTATTTCAAAATTCATTAGTATTGTTACTATGATGATTATGTAAAATTTTATATTATTATTTGGTCAAGTGTTTACCTAACCTTTATTATCCTTATGGGTCGGACAGGGTTTTCTTTACTTATTGTATACAATTAAACATACCTAATATGCATATCACACGGGTGAAATAATCGTCGCACGTTTTTATTTTTAGAATGGTATAATTGAACTAACTTTATTTAAGTTTAGGTTAAATTGAACACAAAATTAACAACCTCTTTTCAGAATCTGCTGTTGTATTTAGAAGTAGATGTATGTAGAGTACGGAGAGGTATGTAGAGCTGTTAAGTCGTCCTCCGTGGCGCAGTGGTCAACACGCCTGCCTGCGACCGACATAGAGGCCCGGGCTCTATACCCGGCCAGGTCATGATGGAAAACAATCTTTTCCTGATTGGCCTGGGTCTTGGATGTTTATCTTTATATGTATGTATTATAAATATAGCATCGTTGAGTTAGTATCCCATAACACAAGTCTCGAACTTACTTTAGGGCTAGCTCAATCTGTGTGATTTGTCCGTATATATTTATTATTTATTTACAGATTATGAGAGCAGTGGTGGCCTAATGGTATCGATCGCTACTTGCAAGTTGTAGGTCGTAGGTTCGAACCCCATAAGACTCTTTACTTTGTGTAAATTGTTTCTTCACCACTGCTCTTAAAACCTTGAAGGAAAACATCATCATGAAACCGACCCAAAACTTCTCCTAGAGTCAAAACTTCGAAGACATGTGATATCTACCGACCCGCACTAGGCCCACGTGGTAGATTACGGCCCACTCCCTCTCACTGAGAGGAGGCCAATGTCCCAGGAGTAGGATCATTATAGGCTGATTATATTATGAGTATGTATAGGATGTATCTGACATCGTAACGCAAACTTCGCGAATAGGCTACACTACATGCCACTAATAAAAATGTGTCTGCCCGACTTTTGAAAGTTGCAAGCGTGCCGCCGCGCGTGTTTGTGGGTATGACGTTGACCCCGTGCTGTAAACTCTATTAAATCAGTTGATAGGATAGTTTTTCGAGTTTTGTTTACATTGCGATTTTTAGTGTAATTAGCGAATTAATTAATTTTTCCTTTAAATCTTATTGGGTTATAAAAGTATAGCAATTATGAACGGTTTAAAGTATAAAAAACTGCATTTTTTTTTTAAATCAGGAAAGAACCGACGAATAATTCCACCAATGGGGGGTTCAGAATCGAGTAGGTGTTGGATCCATGGTACTCGTTTGTGCGTAGATGTCAGAGACTCCCTTTATACAGACTATAAACTAGTGGTAACTGACATTATCCAAAGAGTAACCTTACTTAGTGCCAGTGAGCAGGGCTTGATGCTCACAGAACTGATGGCCGATGGGGCTGAATGGTTCTGGGGAGTAGAGTTGGATTGGAAGGCCTCCTACAAAGTCGACCGAAGAACATGCGAAGGTCGCAGGAATCGGCTGGATGCGGGAAGCGTATAACAGCACCCTAATTGCGTAACATACTATCATACTACTATAATCAATTGGATTTTTTTTTGGCCAACTCATACTGGTTTAGTTAAAATGTGATGAATGTTGATCAATGGCCTCTGTGGAATAGATACCACATTTTTGCCAATAACACGTGTAACAAATTATAGAAATTCTTTGAAAATTTTATTTCACAATAATGGCGGATATCGCCAATGACAGTTAAAAAAGACGGCCGCGTAAACCGTCTATGAGGGAGGTTTGAGGCAAAATCATGATGTGGCCACTATGCTGCGATATTTCAATATTCTTTAATTACTTTTTACTACATAAATCACGCGGTTTTATTTAGTAAACGACATTATAATTAATTTTTAAAGTCCAATGAAAAATGCGCGTGACGCTCATCTTAGCTATGTCATAAAAAAAAAGAAGCAAAAAAACTAGTTAAAATGTCAACGAGTGGTCAACGGAAAGTTATCAGACGTTCAATGTTTATGTCAATTGTATGACAGTTTTGCTAAAGCAATAAAGAAAGCCTCTGTATTTATCAAAATAATATTATTTCTTATCTTTACACTTTTGCTGATACACAGGGCTACATATCATTCTACAAACGTTATTAGTGTATTAGTTATTTTCAATCCAGTCTAGTCAGAATAGAAGCATACATTGATAAAATTACAAAGAGCACTTAGCATGCGGTGTTTGCCTGTAACTAGATGCATTTAGATTTAAGACACAATAATTTGTATGTATTTATAATGTGTATAATATCTGTAGCAACTGTTGGTGAGCCTTAATTAAATAAATAAAATAAAACGCGGGGTGCAGTTAGTCTGTCAAATTTCATTAACAGATTTTTAAATTTATCACCAAAGCATTAACGTTCAAAGTTGATTGGAATTTTCGCTGCTGACGTCTTCACTATGACATTCTGACGTCGGGTTATTAACACAGGAATGAGTACTGTTAACGTCAGTAAAGATTTGATCACGCGTTATCAGCGCTATCAGCTAATCTACGATTATCGCAATATTCTACGTGCATTACACATACGAGTAATGTAGGATATTGATAATAGTCAGTTCGTATCCTAGTAAATAGACGTCGGTATTTTTGTTAACTATAGTTTTTCATAACTACATTTAGTAGTTTTCTTTTTAGTTACATTTACTTAAACTTTTTGCACAAAAAGTTACCAAGGCCGACTTAATAACTTTTTTTGAGGATGGGAATTGATCAAATGACCACTCCCGCTATGGGCGCAGCGGAAGGCTCTTTTAGACTTTTACTGACTAAAACTCACACGTGTTTATCTTAAACATGTGTAATAAAACGCGGCTCTGGCAGGCATTGGTCTTCGTGGAGTCCGTCACGATGTGCTGACATCTCTTTGAGCTAGGGGATATTGCCTCAGGCATTCTTTAACAGTCAACCAACGATGGTGAAGAAATTATATATGGAGTCAGACCGAAATCGACGCCCGACGATCGATGGGTAGGAGGGTTCATACGTTATGTTTTTTTACCCGACTACGGCAAAGCAAAAGGAGGGTTATGATTTTGACAGGCTATGTATGTATGTACGTATGTACGTATGTATGAATGTACGTATGTACGTATGTACGTATGTACGTATGTATGTATGTATGTATGTATGTACGTATGTACGTATGTACGTATGTACGTATGTATGTATGTATGTATGTACGTATGTACATTGTCAAGGCGCTACGGTAGGTAGGTATATGTAACGTGTGACTACGCCTTTCCAAACATGAAAATTTATCTCTACATAGTGAATATTGCATACTTCAGAATAGTATTGTATGACGTTACTACTGTGTCCATTTACTTGCTACTACATTAGCAACTTCGTTCAGTTCAGTATTCTGAAAATCTTGTTTTATACTTTTTCGGCGTCGTTTTTTGTCGTAGTTGGGTTTTAGTTTTTTTTACTTTTTTATTCTTTTTTTTTTTTTTGTTGCTACATGATGTGCATGTATGCCGTGTAAATCAGTCTTTACTTGCGTTACCGTTTGCTCTACGGTCACTTTACGGTTACCTTTCAGGGTGAGTTAACTGCACGCTGCAGCTAAATAATATTATTTTGCACATGTATTGGCGGGGAACAAACACAATGTATTTTATTACAAATACATTATTATGGTATTTACCTTAAATTAAACTTAGCAGGGTTTTTCCTGCGTTCTCGAGTCGTATGACTTGTCCGACTAAAATGTCACTTATTTTTGAGAACATGATATTTCAGCATCATCATCAGCCTCTACTCGTCCACTGCTGGACATAGGCCTCCTCCATGGCACGCCAACAAGCTCGATCCTGAGCAGTTCTCCGCCAGCCACTACCAGCCACCTTTTTGATGTCGTCGCTTCATCTCGCCCAAGGGCGATAATCCTTTTTTTGTTATAATGAAAAACAACTTGATATAGTTTGAAACCCAATCTTACTAAAGATATCATATCATATTGCTCAGTGATTGGGTTTTGAGGGTCAGATAGGCAGACGCTCCATGTATATTGAGCTGCATCCGGTTAGATTGGAAGCTTTGCATTGACTTCGAAAAGCTATATGGTGGACATTTTTAAGTAAAATAAATTTACATTTTCCTTGTAACAAAATTAGCGTTATTTTTAAATTTTTTCATAATTTCATAATCAGTCTCAAAATTACATATTGAAATCACCATTATTACACCTAATTCACATCTCCGACAGGTTCTCGAGTGGCGGCCATGCACCGGAAGATTTGGTCGTCGTGGAGATCCTTGGAACCTTTGGTCTATGCCTAGAATGGACGTCTTTCGGCTGAAATGATGATGATGATTCAAATTTACTAGAGTAAAACAGTTTAGTGAAATTATTACATTTGTAAGATTTGACACTGCTCTCACAACGGTGAAGTATTTTTTTTACACTGTGAGAAAACACACACTCACACACTGTGTGTGTTTTCTAGATCCAAAAACTTCAATGACAAGTGACGTCTACCGTACTGGGCCGCACTGGGCCTGCATAGATTACGGCCCACCGAGAGGACGCCTGTGTCCCAACTGCGGGGGGAACATTATAGGCTCATCATCAGTCTGTAATGTTTATGGTTTATGTGAAAGATTTTTCATCATCATTATCATCATCAGCCCCTACTCGTTTACTGCTGGACATAGGCCTCCTTCATGGCACGCCAACAAGCTCGATCCTAAGCAGTTCTCCAGCAGCCACTACCAGCCACCTTTTTGATGTCGTCGTTCCATCTCGCCCAAGGGCGTCCTACGCTACGTTTGCCGAAAGATTTTTAAATATCATTTTTCTAGCATGAAAATCAGGTGTCTCGGAATTTCAATAACAAATCTTAATGAGATGTATCATTATAACGTAGCACCTAATTCAGCGGCACTTTCAGACATTTTCAGGGTTATCTCGTCAACTCAGATCGCTGATAACGCAGGCTCGCCGCGCCGTGAGCAAACTGTTTCGGGGTTTGCCTACATGTGATATAATTATAACGTGTGCAAATATTTGGAGAAAAACATTTTTAATAAGCGTTTTTAACAGTTTAGCGAGCATTTTATAGGAATTTACAAAGTTACATCATTTGAAGTAAGAACATAAAAAATCGTCTTTCTTTTTTTTTCAAGGTGAGATTCGACCAATGTCTCTTGATCAATGGCCTCTGTGAAATAGATATAAAATGTTTGTGCCTCTGTGGAATAGAGATAGAATTTTGCCAATAACACGTGTAACAAATGACTAAAATTCTTTGAAAATTTCATTTGTTTTAGTTGAAAAAGACGGCCGCGTGAACTGTCTATGAGGGAGGTTTGAGGCAAAGTGATGATGTGGCCATAGTGGCCACAGTGGCTGTGATATTTCAATATTCTTTATGAATTATTTAATTAATGCACTTTTTACTACATAAATCACGCACTTTTATTTAGTAAACGACACTATAAATAATTTTAAAAGTCCAATGAGAAATGCGCGTGACACTCATCTTAGCTTTCCCGTCAAAAACTCCATAAAAAACGGCTGTCAGTTGACATTAGTGACAACTACGTCACTACTGATATGCATGATAAAATGCTTATTTAGCCTAGTGTTAACCCCACGAGATCAACCGTATCATCGAAGATTTTTATCGCTCGACGTTTTTTGTTTTTTAATCTACAATGCACACTTTCTTTTCCAATTCACTTTAGACATTTGCACAATGGTCGAAATCTGCTTTGATAGCCATAATAAAAATAGAATAGAGATACTTAATGTTTCCATATCTATTTAAAAGACTACCATTAGAAAGTTCAATCGATCAGAGCATAGACACTATAAATTGAGGAACATTGTGAAGATGGAAAGTGACAGCCTCCGTGGCGTAGCGGCAGCGAACACGGCCGCTGCGCAAGCAGGCTCAAGTTCGATCCCCGCGCAGTATTTATGAATATTTGCACTGGTCTGGTCGTGCCTCGGAAAGCACGTTAAACCGTTGGTCCCGGTTGCCATACGAACATCTCGTAGTAGTCGTTACGGGTTGTTGGAGCCCTCAAAATTCCACAATAGGTGTAACTGGAATGCTTCGATATCGCTTTAGGGTTGTGTAAGTCAGACGGCAGTCGCTTCACGGAAAATATCGAAGTTTAGCCAAAATCAGCACTTAGATTGGTAAAGCGGACCCCAGAGTCCAAAGCTAAAAAAGCTTCGGATGCGACTGGGATTAACACTGAGATGATGATGATTGAGAAGATTGAAAGTGATACCGGTTTAATAAGATTTTTTTTTCGAACTTTTTGTAAGTAGTAGAAGCATCCTTTAATTTACCAAAATAGTTGAAACCATGTGTTCTTGAAGGTCTAAGTTTAAACAACTGTCATTTTTAAGCTGACCTACAATAAGCGGTCACTAAAAGACTAGATATTTTAAGCAATAGATCAATAAAGCTTGACATTATCGCCTAGGGGACAATAAGGTTATTTATTGAACTTTACATAACCATAATGTATCTACCAACTGTCACAGTTTCATTAAGGCTAGGTCCACAAGACTGATCTATTGTTTTTAATTGCAAATTTGACCTTTCTAAGTAATTATTTGCAGAAAAATTACTTTTGTACACCTGAAGATCCTGTTTGTTTATGCTGGCTTGTGGTCTTAAGAAACATTTGGTATTTAATATAAAGGTTACGAACTGTGCCCACAACTCATTAACATTGTTGGAAGAATGTAGTAATTCCATTTTTTTTCAGTGATGCAATCGTTGATGGTAAAACGCGTTAGTTTATTAAGAGCCTATTCACTCAAAAAAAAAAAACTAATTGAATAGGAAGGAAGACGGCAGTTGAGCGAGGTGATGCAATGTTAAACCCAACAACACGACCAATGATGCTGCGCCACAGCGAGATTAATCTAGAAACCCTCCACGACCAAATTCCCAAAACTACAACATTTGGCGCATCGTACCCGGCATACATCGCATCGCAACACAACTGCTCAGATCCGTTCTCCGTAGGCCTTCACCAGACATCATGGCGGAACATGATCAATCGCTTGGCGGCAGCAGCTTCGGCGGCCTGGCGGCTATGTCGTTTACATTGGTTTTTCATGGAACTCTTTCTGATTCGATAACCAAAGCCATCTCCAAGCTTAGCACTCGCCCTTTGTCCTTCAAATTAGTTATTTCTTCATATTAGTTGTTGTTGTCCTTTTGATTTATGGAAGTTTTGTAACATGGACTTTTAATGAAACTCTGTAAACACATAGGGGTTGATTCATAAACAATGATTAAAGAGATGTTTTTTTTTTATAAATTAGAAACTAGCGCTTGACCGCAATCCCGCCTGATGGTAAGCAGTGACGCAATCGTTGATGGTGAAGCGCACTAGTTTATTAAGAGCCTATTCACTCTAGCCTTGAAGACACTCAAATTGTAGTCCGACGGAAACACCGCCGCTGGCAAATTGTTCCAGTCCCGCGATGCACGCGGGATAAAGGAGGAGGCGAAACGCTTCGTCCGGATCGTAGTGGTGTTAATAACGTAAGGGTGGAAACTAGCCGTACGACGGGTCGTCCGATGGTGGAACGGAGATGGGGGCATTAAATCATTAAACGTCAAATATGTTTTTTTTTTTTTTTTATAAACTAGCGCTTGATTGAATCCCGCCTGACGGTAAGCAGTGATGCGATTGTTGATTTTAAAGCGCGCTAGTTTATTAAGAGCCTATTAACTCTAGCCTTGTATGGCTTAACAGTCGCTAATTACCTACTAGTTAACTTTAAGCAACATTTATGAATAATGGAGATAATTACTTTTATTGAGACACGTATAATCTATACAAAGGTTATTGCTCGACTGGCTCTATAAATCTATCGGTAATCGAGTAACGTGAGTCTTGTGATCTCATGACACTAAAAAAGGAAATGTGTCGCAGGCACATTGGTATAACAAAACTGTATGGACATTTGGACAAGTCGGTTGCCTTATCATCATCATCATCATCATCATCTCAGCTACATGAAGTCCACTGCTGGACATAATCCTCCGCCAAGGATTCCTAAAAAGAATGGTTGAACGCGGCCTGCATCCAACGCTTCCCCGTGATTTCGGTCAGGTCTTCCGACCACCTAGTCGGTGGGTGTCCAACGCTGCGCTTGGCGGTACGTGGTCGCCATTCAAGAGCCTTTCTGCCTCATCGGTCATCCGCTCTTTGTGCTATGTGCCCCACCCATTTCCACTTTAAGAGCCTCGGTACGATGGACGTCGGTTGCCTCATTTCTGTGCAAGTACAAAATGAACATTTCGGAAACATTAATTTCTAAATTTTATAAAAATGTATCCAGAACGATAAATGATGAATTGTGCCAAAATTTTAAAGGTTCTAACATTTGTTCTTGTTTAATGCGTAAATACCTCAAATAAGAAAACTTCGCTTGTGTCACATTACAGATAAATTTGCCGAAGAATCACTTGGCACAATATTGCTTTTTTTCTGTTTCCCTTTTTGTTTATTTATTTCCCTATTATATTACAACATGGAAGTCTTATAACTAAACAAAACACACAAAAACGCAAGACTACAGAAAGCTGAATGTCACCTGGCTACTTTGGATTCAGTGGAGAGGCGTGCGAAGAGGCTGATTGGCGACCCCGACTTAACTCGAAACGGTCTCCAAAGCCTGGAGCATAGGCGTAGAGTAGCCAGCCTTTCGGTCTTCTATAGGTTGCATTCTGGTGAGTGTGCAAGGGAATTGGATGATTTAATTCCTCCATCTCCGTTCCACCATTGGACGACCCGTCGTACGGCGAGTTTCCACCCTTACGTTGTTGATACCACTGCGACCCGGACGAAGCGTTTCGCTTCCTCTTTTATACCGCGTACATCGAGGGACTGGAACAATTTGCCAGCGACGGTGTTTCCGTCACATTACAATTTGAGTGTCTTCAAGGCTAGAGTGAGTGAATAGGCTCTTAATAAACTAGCGCGCTTTACCACCAATGATCGCATCACTGCTTACCATCAGGCGGGATTGCGGTCAAGCGCTAGTTTATAACTTATAAAAAAAGAAGCTAAATACAAGTCTTCGTATTTAGACTTATAGTGGTACACATTTTTTTAATTTGTGACACACATGAATATGACATGAAGCAACAGCTTATATCGATTATTGACGAATTTTTTGTGCTAATTTCCTTAGTGGACCTTCTCAATCTTTTCTCTTAAACCTATAAGTATCCAGTCACAACAGTTTTTGAGTTCAATGGCTCCAATTTACGTCCGTCATAACTTTGACTGAGAAAAATAATAATATATGTTTAGGTATGTCTCAGATATGCAGTTGTCCATAAAAGGTGTTTTAACGAGCATTTCACTCGCTTTTGTATTGCAGTTATCCCGTTATCCATAATAACGATAAAACTGCTATTTTTCTTTGAGGCGACAAATATGGCGTTAAATAGGTGTTGAAATAAATTTAAACAGAAGAAAATATCATGTTGCGATCAGCACAATTTAAGTGTATTCAAGACTAGAGTCAATGGGCTCTTAATAAACTAGCCCTATTAAGTGGCAATGGGCAGGGAACATTGCTTGTAGAACCGATGGCTGATGGGGCAGTAACGTTCTGGAGCGGCAGCCACGTACCGGAAGACGCAGCGTAGGGAGACCCCCAACAAGGTGGACCCCCCTATAACCTGGTGAAGGTCGCGGGAAGTCGATGGAGGCGGGCAGCACAAGAACGGTCATCTTGGAAAGCCTTCGGGGAGACCTTTAGGAAACTAACGCGTTTTAACATCAACGAGTGCACAGCTTACCATCAGGCAGGGAAGCACTGGTTTATAAATATAAAAAAACAGCATGAAATGATTAATTAGGTGGTAGGCAACAATATCAGCCGCCGGCATAAGTTACCACCCACCAGACAAAGTCTTGCCGCCAAGCGATTCGTCGTGTTCCGGCATGATGTCTGGTGAAGCCGTACGGAGAACGGGTCTGAGCAGTTGTGTTGCGATGTGTGCCGGGTACGATGTGCCTAATGTTGTCGTGTCGGGAGTTTGGTCGTGGAGGGTCTCCAAATCATCCTCTGGCGCAGTATCGTTGGTCGTGTTGTTGGGTTAAACATTGCATCACCTCGCTCAACTGCCGTCTTACTATATATAACTTATATAACTACTAGTCTTACTATGTATAAGCTAGTGCGCTTTACCATCAACGATTGCATCACTGCTTACCATCAGGCCGGATTGCAGTCAAGCACTAGTTTATAACTAATAATAAAAAAAAAATATTAGATAGTGTGCTTTTTGACATTTTATAATAGAATAGAAGAGAATACTCTTTATTATGTACGCCATATAAATTACAGAATATAAGTATAAAGATTTTACAAAGGGTGACACAATGGGCGGTCTTATCGCTAAGAGCGATGTTTTACAGACAACCTTTAAGCAAGAACCTTTAAGAAGCTCAATATTCAAGAAAGAATCAGAGTGCTATTCTTTAATTAAAAGCCACTTCAGATTCGATTTATAAAAATATTTTGCTCAGATTTCGAATAAGTTTTTTTTTTTTATAAAATTATAAATCAGCGCTTGACCGCAATCCCGCCTGATGGTAAGCAGTGACGCAATCGTTGATGTTAAAGCGCACTAGTTTATTAAGAGCCTATTCACTCTAGCCTTGAAGACATTCAAGTTGTAGTCCGACGGAAACACCGCCGCCGGCAAGTTCCCTCGATGCACGCGGTATAAAGGAGGAGGCGAAACGCTTCGTCCGGATCGTAGTGGTGTTAACAACGTAAGGGTGGAACGGAGATGAGGGAAAATAGACTATTATTGCTGGCTGTAAATCACGATGATCCTCTAAAGAAGATGCATAGACATGGAAGGCCGTGGCCAGAGACGTTTTGATACTGACGCCGATTCTCTTGTTCACAAACTAAACTAATTTTAGGTTCATTGCATCCTTTCCTTTCTATTTCATTAAGAAAAAGACAGAAGATAACATTTTAGTTTAATCCTGTCAAATTAAGATATTCCATAGACATTTTTTTTTTGGTTCAATTCTTTCCGTTCTTCTGAACGGAAAAGGCAAAGGCATAGTACGCCATACAGCCTAGTCTTTAGTAAATATATTCTTGAGTAAACTTCTATCCTAACTTATCCTAGCTTATCCTAAACTTATCCTAACTAATCTAACTCCTTTCGTTTCCCGCGTTTGGACGATAAGGAGCGGTTTAGCGTAAAGACATGATGCGGCCACCATGCTACAATATTTCACTGTTCTTTTTGAATTAGTCACTGAATGCACTTTTTACTACATAAATCACACGGTTTTATTTAGTGAACGACACTATAAATAATTTTAAAAGTCCATTGAAAAATGAGCGTGACACTCATCTTGACATTCCCGCCAAAACCTCACTCCATAGACAGTTTAGACACGATTATAAACATGGCGACCAAAAATACGTCAATTTACGTCAGAAGCGGACTAATTTGACTAATTGGACTAAACTAACATTTTATCTTCTGTCCCTTTCTTAATGAAATATAAAGAAAAACATGCACTGAACTTAAATTTAGTTTGACGTGAATAAGGGCCTAGTGGCCTAGTGGTTAAAACACCAGCCTCTCAAGTATGAGTGCGCGGGTTCGATTCCAGGTCAGACAAGTACCAATGTAACTTTACTAAAGTTATATGTACTTTCTAAGTATATCTTGGACACCAATGACTGAAGGTGAAGGTAAACATCTTGAGGAAACCTGGACTTTAAGTCTGAAATCGCCAACCCGCATTGAGCTAGCGTGGTGATTACGCTCAATCCTTCCCTGTATGAGAGGAGACCTGTGCCCAGCAGTGGGACGATTAAAAGGTTGATAATGAAGGGAATTGGGGCCACTGCTTTATTATACGGGAGAACTTTTATGTATGTGCAGGTATTGTATTCAATAATACGTCGCAGCCAGCTTCGTGAAGTGCCATCTGTCATTGGTGGATCTTTGACCGTCGTCAAGGGGTGTTCAGAAGCCTGAAGGTTTCACAACCAGTCTGAACCAAGGGGTATGGATGGTAATTGGGTTGTAGAGGTCAGGTAGGTAGTTACTCCGTTAAAATAGCAAGAGGTATTCAGCTTCATCCCGTTAAATTGGAAGTCAACAAAAAGATACGTCCGATCAGAAAGATAATACATATGTAAAAGTCCGTTGTGAAAAGTAGCCACGACCAACCACAACCCATACTTATGTTTTTTTTTAATAATTATAAACCTAGTCTTCTACTCTTCTAACATAATGCTTGACCGTAATCCTGCTTGATGGTAAGCAGTGATGTAATCGTTGACGGCAAAGCGCGCTAATTCAGGTTATTCACTCAAAAATACTGAGGGAATAGGAAGGAAGATGGCAGTTAAGCGAGGTGATGCAATGTTAAACCCTACAATACGGAGGTGATTGATCTGGAGACCATCCACCACCAAACCCCCGACACAACAACATTTAGCACATCATATCCGGCACGCATCGCAACATAACTCAGACTTGTCCTCCGTACGGCTTCACCAGACATCATGCCGGATCACGGCGAATCGCTTGGCTGCAAGACTTTGTCTGGTCGGTGGTAACTTCTGCCAGCACCCGATGTTATGGCCTACCACCGAGACTGTGCGCAACTGTTATGGACATACATAATTATTTTCAAATACTATCAATGATATTGACACAAAAAATATCTAATTTCGTGTACTTAATTCATCATCATCATCAGCTCAGCGTTAATCCCAGTCGCATCCGCAGCTTTTTCAGCATTGGAGTCTGGGGTCCGCTTTACCAGTCTAACTGCCGAATTTCGTGTACCTATTTACCCTAAGAAAAAAACCGAATTGATTTAAAAACGGGAAACTTACCAAGAATGTTTAAACGTTCCTGATTTTATCCACGAATCGTGACATGGTTCTCGGTTTCTACTTGATACGTTTGCAGAAACAATAGAAAATAAAAGAGAAATAGCACTTGAAACAGACACAGTGTCACCAACAGTACACAGCCAGTGATCCGATGTCCTGAAGTATTTTATGTGCGTTTCATTGGTTCAGCGAAAGAATCCCGTGTCATGTCGTGTATTATACAATGGTCAATAAATCATATAGGTACTACAAAAAAAAAAAAGAAAAGGTAAACAGAAAAGATCAAGTAAATATTATAAAGTTCGATGGCATTCGCTCCATGTTAAATACACCCGGTGTTGGTGTAGTGTAGGTGTGCAACTGCAGCGGTGGCCTAGTGGTATCGCCCGCAATTTCTCTCGGTGGTAGGCTATAACATCGGCTGCCGGTAGAAGTTACCACCCACCAGACAAAGACTTGTCGCCAAGCGATTCGTCGTGTTCCGGCATGATGTCTGGTGAAGCCGTACGGAGGATGGGTCTAAGCAGTTTTGTTGCGATGTGCGCCGATGATGCATACATCATCGGCAGTTTGGGTACGATGCGCCAAATGTTGTTGTGTCGGGAGTTTGCTCATTGAGGTTCTCCAGACCAATCTTCCTCTGGCGCAGCATTGGTGGTCGTATTGTTGTATACATTGCATCACCTCGTTCAACTGCCGTCTTCCCTCCTATTCTAGGCTCTTAATAAACTAGTGCGCTTTACCATCATCGATGGCATCACTGCTTACCATCAGGCAGGATTGCAGTCAAGCACTAGTTTAAAAATGTTTAAAAAAGGCGTCGTCAAACTCATGTTCGAGACGATCGTGCGATCGCGCTCGTGCGATCTTTGCCAATTAGTAAGACGCCTGGATAATTGTGTAAATTAAGGAAGGCATAAGTTACCACCCACCAGACAAAGTCTTGCCGCCAAGCGATTCGTCGTGTTCCGGCATGATGTCTGGTGAAGCCGTACGGTGGACGGGTCTGAGCAGTTGTGTTGCGATGTGTGCCGAGTACGATATGCCTAATGTTGTTGTGTCGGGAGTTTGGTCGTGGAGGGTCTCCAGATCATCCTCTGGCGCAGCATCGTTGGTCGTGTTGTTGGGTTAAACATAGCATCACCTAGCTCAACTGCTGTCTTCCTTCCTATTCACTCAGTTTTTTTGAGTGAATAGGCTTAATAAGCTAGTGCGCTTTACCATCAACGATTGCATCACTGCTTACCATCAGGCGGGATTGCAGTCAAGCGCTAGTTTATAACTATTAAAAAAAAGATATTATTTCATCACCACTGCTCTCAAAACGGTGAAGGAAAATATCGCGAGGAAACAAGGCATGTCTTAGAGGCAAAACATCGAAGACACGTGGCATCTACCAACCGGCACTGGCCTGCGTGATATATTATGGCCCACTCCCCCTGACCGAGAGGAAGCCAATGTCCCAGGAATGTGAATACTACAGGCTGCTTGTGTTCAACTGCATTCAATTAAAGTAGAAGGCAATCTTAACAAAGCTGGAGAACTAAAGTTTAAGTTATTTGTGTTTTTTAATAATTATACACTAGCGCTTGACTGCAATCCCGCCTGATGGTAAGCAGTGATGCAATCGTTGATGGTAAAGCGCGCTAGTTTATTAAGCCCATTAATAAAAAAAAACTTAGTGAATAGGAGGGAAGACGGCAGTTGAGCGAGGTGGTGCAATGTTAGATCCAATAACACGACCAACTATGCTGCGTCAGAGGGAGATGAGGTGGAGACCCTCCCCGACCAAACTCCCGACACAACAACATTTGACGCTTCGTACCCGGCACACATCGCAACACAACTGCTCAGACCCGTCCTGCGTACGACTTCACCAGACAACAGACAACATCACAAGACTTTATCTGATGGGTGGTATCTTCTGCCGGCAGCCGATGTTATGGCCTACCACCTCTAAATTTCGTTTGTCGAAGGAATATTTTTGGGTCTTCCTCCAAATACCAAAAGACAACAGGAAAACAGTTTGTCATGGCGTTGAGTTCGCCAAGGGTTCGCCAACCTCAAAGCATTACAGAAAATAAAACTTCCGGTTCCAAACACACAGTAAGGAAATAAAAGAAAATTAACCCTCTGCAGATGGTAGATTTCCCAAAGGTTTAATATTGATTAAAGGCGTCGGTTATTTTCTTTCTTAAATTCTTTTTGTTTCTTTTTAGGGTTCCGTACCTAATGGGTAAAACGGAACCCAATTCATGAGACTTCGCTGTCCGTCTGTCTGTCACCAGGCTGTATCTCATGAACCGTAATAGCTAGACAGTTGAAATTTTCAGAGATTATGTATTTCTGCTATAACAACAAATACTAAAAATAAGCAGCACCTTTGTACTTAGATCTTAATGTTGTCGTATCTTTATATATTTTATTGTGTGTACATAAATAATAAAATAAAAAAAAGAATAAAATATTTAAAGCGGGCTCCCATTCAACAAACGTGATTTTTTTCTTTGCTGTTTTTAAAGACAATGGTACGGAGTCCGACTCGTACTTGGCCGGTTTTTAAGTTGTTATTACAGGCCTAGGATAAAAAATGTAACAGAAGTTTATTACTATATTTTTATTTTTGTAGAAGAGTACTGCATCCACATTTGGGGGGGTGCTGCAAAATTCCATCTGGCAACTTTGGATTTGGTGGAGAGGCATACGAAGAGGCTAATTGGCGACCCAGATTTGGTTCAAAACGGTCACCAAAGACGAAGAGTAGCCAGCAGATGCATTTTGATGAGTGTGCAAGAGAATTGCATGATTTAATTCCTCCATCTCCGTTCCATCATCGGACGACCGGTCGTACGGGAAGTATCAACCCTTACGTTGTTGACACCATTGCGATCCGCACAAAGCGTTAATCCTCATCTTTTATACCGCGTACATCGAGGGTCTGGAACTATTTCCGTCACACTACAATTTGAGTGTCTTCAAGGCTAGAGTGAATAGGCTCTTAATAAACTAACGCGCTTTACCATCAACGATCGCATTACTGCTTACCATCAGGCGGGATTGCGATCAAGCGCTAGTTTATAACTTATAAAAAAAACATACATAAAATTAATACTTAGCGTGGAGCCGTATCCACCTATGCAACATGTGAGAATCCCACCGATCCGCGAATATACTATTACATACTACATACGCGAGAATACTATTGTTATTGCCTCGAACACGCGTCATCAGGGATGCGCATCTTTTCCTAATAGGTAATGGCAGTAAAACCTTTAATATTATTATCCAGAAACATCCTGACGCTCTTCAACGCCACGGCAGCCACAACAGTGGCTCCGCTGCCGCGAGAAATTGCCCTACAGCGGACAGAGCTCCGGCGGGATCTCATGATGACATAGAGAGTGCGACTGTCGTAACCCAGTGCTGGGCACGCCACTTCTCAAAGAGCTGTCAGCATATCTTGACGGGGTCCACGAAGAGCGATGCCTCCGGGTCAGGGTTGCGGGTTGGTTAAAAAAAAACCGTGGCCCTGGGGCATAGGCGTGGATATGACGCAGTTTCCCTCAACTATTTCTTATTTTTATGAGTTTGGTAAACTTTTGCGTCATGTTTACTGCAAATAAACGTTTTTTTCCACCCACTAAAGGCACCGGCAGAAGTTATCACCCACCAGTCTTGCCGCCAAGAGATTTCTAAATGTTCCGGCATGATGTATGGTGTCCCAACTAAGATGGTGTCAGCAGGTAAATTTAATGTACCAAGAGTTAGTAATTATTTTGGCGACCGAACGCTGGACAAAAGAGTACCATACTGGCTCAACCAATTGCCTGCTGACATAAGAGGTCAGAAAACAAAAAGAAAACTTGCCAGAGCACTTGAAATGTTCTTACTCAGTAGTCTGTAAGCAATTTTGTAAGACCTGATATTGTTAACGTAACTTTTTTGTAATATTGTTGCATATTTAATTATTGCTGATGCACTGTTTGTTCCGTTCCCGCAGACAAACCGCGAAAACGGTTTTGCGGGGCATAGCATTTATCCTAATGCATTGTACACGTGGAGATTAAGAAAATAATAATAATAAGCCGTACGGAGGACGTGTCTGAGCAGTTGTGTTGTAATGTGTGCCAGGTTCGATGCACCAAATATTGTTGTGTTGGGAGTTTGGTAGTGGAGAGTCTCCAGATCAATCTTCCTCTGGCGCGCTATCGTTGGTCGTGTTGTTGGGTTTAACATTGCATCCTAGCTCGCTCAGGCCTGCCGCCTTTCTTTCTATTTACTCAGTTTGTTTTAGTGAATAGGACCTTAATGAACTAGTGCCTTTTACCACAACGATTACATCACTGCTTACCATCAGGTGGGATTGCGGTCAAGTACTAGTTTTAATTATAGAAAAAAAAGCACCCTCAGTGTGTTATTATATTGACCACATTTTTATTGTCGCTTTTTCGTTTCATTGAGTTTCAAATCACAATGATGATAAAGAAGTTTTCACTTCAAAAAATTAAACTTAAGCGGGTGAAACCGCGTGGCGTAACTAATAGCTTCTTAATACAAAGAAGCAAAGAAATTCACTAAAATATCAAAGAATGAATCGAATTGTCTGTTTTCCGTTCATTCATGTATGTGCGGTGGTTATTATGGCCCCAGGCGATGCGAATTTGAGACAAAAGGACCTATGGCGGCGTCGCCATTTTGTTTCCAAAAATTATCCTCGCGCATAAGGAGACATAATAAAGGTGTTGTTTCTAAGATACATTAACAGCTAATTACGTGTAGTTAGTTGGCCCTCGATTGAACATGATACCAGACTAGGCTATTATTTAGTACTGAATATTCAGGTGATCATGATGGCGACTTTCAATCGGGTTATACGGACTTCCCTGTTGTGTATCTTTGTAAGTAATCTTTAGTCAATGTCAAATTGATTCTCTTAGAAAGTGATTCTCTTAGAGAAAAGTTCAAAGAGGTGAACATTCTGACTGTAGCTTCACAATACAGTATATTTGAAAATCTTATGTATGTTCATAAAAATATCTCGAATTTTAAGAAAATAAGTGATATTCATAATATAAATATTCTGGAACAAAAACAATCTTGCTGTACATCACACTCGTCTCCACAGAGTAGGCAACTCGTTCATGGGTCAATGTATACACTTTTACAACAAGCTTCCCATGGACATTCGAAACTTACCCATTAAACGATTTAAGAACCATATAAAGGCCAAACTTTGCAAAAAGTGGTATTATAAAATCACAGATTATTTAGAAGACAAAAAAGCTTGGGACTGAGCTGCTCGCTCTGTTAAGCATTGTTATTAAGCAATATGCGTAATTATAAGGTAAATTATTGTAAACATTTTCATTTTTAATGTCTGGACTTGAAATAAAAAGTTAAAAAACTAAAACCCAACTACGACAAAAAACGACGCTGAAAAAGTATAAAACAAGATTTTCAGAATACTGAACTGAACAAAGTTGCTAATATAGTTGCAAGTAAATGGACAAAGTAGACTCTACCAAGATGCTTCGTTGTAAATTGACAATAATGTCTTACGATACTATTCTGAAGTATGCAATATTCACTATTTTCATGTTTGGAAAACCGCAGTCACACGTTATGAAAGTGCTACGGTAGGTATATGTAACGTGTGACAACGAAGGCATCTTGGTAGAGTCTACTGTCTACTGTGTCATTTACTTGCAACTACATTAGCAACTTTGTTCAGTTCAGTATTCTGAAAATCTTGTTTTATACTTTTTCAGCGTCGTTTTTTGGCGTAGTTGGGTTTTAGTTTTTTAACTTTTTATTATTTGTACTATTTTGGTGTTAAAGTGTATTTGTGGCGCATAATATTAATAAAAGTTAAATTGACGAACTAAAAACTAAGTAGTTAACATACGACATCTCTTTTGACTTATGTATCGGCGTATAGTAATATGTAGAGATGTCCTATTTTACTATTTCGTAGCGCTTGAAGCGTAGCGCGTATAGCAACTGTTTCACCGTATGAAGCTCCCGGTTTTTCGTAGTAGCGACGCACATTTGCGTCGATGGCACCGAATGGGTCATGAATTAGTGGATGAGGCCGTTAGTATAAATAGATTGGATGTTTTTCTAACGGTGGTAGGCCATAACATCGGCTGCCGGCAGAAGTTACCACCCACCAGACAAAGTCTTGCCGCCAAGCGATTCGTCGTGTTCCACCATGATGTCTGGTGAAGCCGTACGGAGGACGCGTCTGAGCACTTTGTGTTGCGTTGTGTGGCGAGTACGATGCGCCAAATGTTGTTGTGTCGGGAGTTTGGTCGTGGAGAGTCTCCAGATCAATTTCCCTCTGGCGCAGCATGGTTGGTCGTGTTGCTCTTGGATTTAACATTGCATCACCTGGCTCAACGGCCGTCATCCTTGCTATTCCTAAGTTTTTTAAGTGAATAGGCTTAATAAACTAGTGCGCAGGCATCAAGGATTGCGTCACTGCTTACCATCAGACGGGATTGCAGTCAAGCGCTAGTTTATAATTATTAAAAAAAAAACTTATATTAAGAGGACCTGGGAAGATTTCTTAATCTATCTAATTCTGCTAACGATCGACTGTCATGTGGATTTTTAAGTAATTTATTATGATCCAAGGCACTTATAAATAATCCCTCTATGGTTTTAACTCTACTGAGAGCGACATAGGCCTGTCCTTTGGCAAACAATGACTTTCCTAGATCTGTAACTTTTTTATCTAGAGTACAACCTTGTAATTTATGTACAGTACAACCCCAAGAAAGAATCAGCGGGAGCATTTTACGCTGAATTTGCCCAGAACCCCTCAAGCCATCAAATTCAGTGAGGCAAGGCTCGATTTTGATAAGTCCGTTAGTATCTGCTTTTATGGATGCGTCGTCAAATTGTATGAGAGCAGCGCTTGGCTGTTCTCCTGTTCCAACTGATCGCGCCGAAGAGCAGGCCATTCGAAGGCCTTCACCACTCCCATCGCTCCGTTTACCAAACCCTGGTTTACATTCAAATTTCTACGAAGCATTACTAGGGATTATGTACAAACATAAAGTACTCGTGAAGCTCTTTCAGATGATACCAAATACGGTATATTTATTTTAATTTTGTATTAACATAGAACTTTTTGTCCGCTAGAGGGCGTAATACTAAATTTGGTGACAAGCTTTATAGCTCATAACCAACAGAATATCAAGGCCCTTCTAATGGTTCTGCAGTGGTCTTATTCTGATAAGTAGTAAAGAAGCTATCTATGAACGAAAAGATGTGAATTATATGCAATCAGCCCATGAATACAGGTAAAGTCACAAGCAAATGCTAGTAATATATACATATTTAAAATGTACAAGTTAAGCCCTTTCAAATGATACCAAACACGGTATATTTATCTTAACTTTATTTTTTTTACTCTGTATATTTTGTCCGCTAGAGGGCGCCACGTTAGATTTTGTGAAACTCCATATAGCCTATAACCAGCAGACAATTAAGACGCTTCTAATGATATATCATTTATCGAATTCGAATAAGTAGTTTAGAAGTTACGAGGGAATAGATGAACATACATACATACATACATACGTACATACATACATACATACATAGCCTGTCAAAATCATAACCCTCCTTTTGCTTTGCCGTAGTCGGGTAAAAAGACGATGATCCCTGAGTTTGTTTCGGCTATTTCTTCTCAGAGGTAGTCAGTTAGGAAATGCCGGCTTCATCTAGTTAAAAAAATAAAGTAAAAAATAAACATGACGTGTAAAAGTGATCAGTGATCCTACTTGCTTGATAAACGATTTCATTTCATTTCATTTCAAGGCGACACGATTGACGCAGTGGCTGATCGCCTGCGTTGCGCGTCACAGGTTCGATTCCCGCACGGAAAAAAATATTTGTATGGCCTAAATTAGTTGTAACGGGTTTGGCTATTTGTCTAAGTGACTTTTATGTTTGTAAACGCACCCACGATACAGGAGAAATTCCCGGTGTGAAGCAACGTTTAATTAAAAAATTAAAAATAAAAGGCTAGAGTGAATAGGCTAATGATGAACTAGTGCGTTTTACCATCAAATTTTGGATCACTCTTTACCATCAGGCGGGATTGCGATCAAGCAATAGTAGTATATAAAATAAATATGAATTATTTACTTACCTTTGGGATTAATCGTACCACTATTTCTTTTTTACCATTGATAAAATATTAAACTAAGGTAGATATGTCACTAGCGCACTAAAAATGAAGCGTACAAAAGGAAGTAAGTCCTGTATCTCGCTTTAGTCACTCTCGATACACTCGTAAAACAAACGACAAACACTAACAGCGCAAACGACAAACACTAGCCATCTTTTTCTTCTCTATGTTTTAGATTGCGCCCCATCTCACTCACACTGTACCAATGTATGCCGAATAAAAATATGCATGTGTGCTGCTGCTGTGTTCGGCACATTTTTTTTGGTCAGTTTGTTAGAATATATCGTATCTGTTTAATATTTTATCAATGTTTTTTACTCAATTTCTTGGAAGCTAAACTGCAGAGTAGGAGTGGCGGCCATTTAGTGTAAGACGCAGCGTAGGGAGCCCCTAACAAGGCGGACCGATGACCTGGTGAAGGTCGCGGGAACCCGATGGATGCGGGCAGCACAAGACCGGTCATCGTGGAAAGCATTGGGGAGACCTCTGTTCAGTAGTGGACCTCTATAGGCTGAAGATGAAACTGCAGAGCGATTCTGAAACTTATCATAGGCTATATAGTCACACGTTGTCAAGGTGCTACGGTAGGTAGGTATATGTAACGTGTGACTACGCCTTTCCAAACATGAAAATTTATCTCTACATAGTGAATATTACATACTTCAGAATAGTATTGTATGACATTACTACTGTGTCCATTTACTTGCAACTACATTAGCAACTTTGTTCAGTTCAGTATTCTGAAAATCTTGTTTTATACTTTTTCAGCGTCGTTTTTTGTCGTAGTTGGGTTTTAGTTTTTTAACTTTTTTTTATATGAAAGGGACGCGATAGAGATAAATGTTTGCGCCCCCCGTCTGCGTCTTACGTTTTTTCTGTGTGACCAGCGCCTAAGCTCACTTCACTCGACTTTGTACAAAATCGGCTGGCAGGTATTTTTTACCCGACTACGGCAAAGCAAACGGAGGGTTATGATTTTGACAGGCTATGTATGTATGTATGTATGTTCATCTGTTCCCTCGTAACTTCTAAACTACTTATCAGAATTGGACAAATGACATATCATTAGAAGCGTCTTAATTGTCCGCTGGTTATAGGCTATATGAGGTTTCACAAAATCTAATGTGGCGCCCTCTAGCGGACAAAACATACAGAATAATAAAATAAAGTTAAGATAAATATGCCGTGTTTGGTATCATAATAAATTTTCATGTTTGGAAAGGCGTAGTCACACGTTGTCAAGGTGCTACGATAGGTAGGTAAATGTAACGTGTAACTACGCCTTTCCAAACATGAAAATTTATCTCTACATAGTGAATATTGCATACTTCAGAATAGTATTGTATGACATTATTGTCAATTTACAACGAAGGCATCTTGGTAGAGTCTACTGTGTCCATTTACTTGCAACTACATTAGCAACTTTGTTCAGTTCAGCATTCTGAAAATCTTGTTTTATACTTTTTCAGCGTCGTTTTTTGTCGTAGTTGGGTTTTAGTTTATTTACTTTTTATTATAAATGTTATAATTAGACTTGGGACTAAGTGCTTAAAAGTAAAAAAAACAGTTATGCTTTTTACTTATTTCAAAAAGCAGTTTTGGTTAACTGCTTATTTGCTTATAAACTTTGAAAGCAATTTCTAGTGCAAAAAGTATATGTTAATTATTGCTGTTTGCTATTTTATTTATGCTTTTTTTTATTAAACACGAATGTTGGTAAGTGACGATTTATACGAAAAAGATTTTTTACAAAAATTACATTCCGCGACTTTGTCAGAAAGTGAATATTTTTAGTTATGTTTATTTTTAGTTTAAAAAATTGTATGACATTTTCTAAAAGTCTAAATGAAATAATATTTTTCCAAAGTATTTTACGCTTAACCTAAAAATGCACGAAATATTTTAATTAAAGTCTACTCAATTAATACCTATAGTCTTTCACAATTTAAAAACACACTATTGTCACAAAACAATAACAAAACGCGTATCAATACTGGCATCCAATTTAAAAAAAAAAAAACTAATTCAATAAGTTGAACTGATTCGAAGAATCTGCCAAATCAGAAAAGCAAAAGCAACTAAATAAATAAGCATGAAGCATAAGTGAAAGAAAAGTTAAGTATACGAAACTACGAAAAAGTTGCTCCGCAAAAGCACTTTACGACTTAATAAGTCGTATATAATATTGGTAGGATTACCATCACAAAAAGTTGAATCTGGGTTTTTAAAAAAGCAACTTATTTTGCTTTTTTATCGCTTTATACTTTTTTATCATCTCTAGTTATAATAATTCCTATATATCAAGACATTCATTCGAAACTTACCCATTAAACGATTTAAAAACTATATTAGAGGCCAAACTTTGCAAAAAGGGATATTATAAAATCACAGATTATTTAGAAGACAATAAAGCTTGGGACTGAGCTGCTCGCTCTGTTAAGCATTGTTATTAAGCAATATGCGTAATTATAACCTAAATTACTGTAAACATTTTCAGTTTTAATGTTTGGACTTGAAAAAAAAAAGCGATGATCCCGCGTTTGTTTCGGCTTTTTCTTCTCAGAGGTAGTCAGTTAGGAAATGCCGGCTCCATCTAGTTTAAAAAAATATGACGTGTAAAAGTGATCAGTAATCCTACTTGCATAATAAACGATTTCATTTCATTTTATTTTTAATGTTCTCTACAAACACACTATGATATACTGTATCGGCAACGATTGAATGCGTTCTACGGCTCATGAATAAGGATTTTCCTTGATCATCAGACTTCTACTCAAAAAGATAACCAATTTATTTTTTTTATAATTATGAACGGGTGCTTGACCGCAATTCCGCCTGATGGTAAGCAGTGATGTAATCATTGATGGTGAAGCGCGCTAGTTGATTAAAACCCTATTCACTAAAAGAATGCTTTGGGAAATGTTAGGTTAGGTTAATTGTTCTAAATTTAAATTCACTTTGCTAGTGAATTTAAATTTAGAACAATTATGAAAAAAAAAATGAAAGGTTAGAATTAAAGGATTCTCTCAAATGTTCTACTTTATTCTGGAATAGTTTTCTCTCAAGCGAAACTTTCCTTTGTAAGAGCGAAAAATATGCAGTTCTTGGAAGCGTTGAATGCATAATGAATTATAAGCTGGTATGCAAACAACTGTATTTGTTTATGAACTTACTAAAATGTATAGATGGTGATATCGGTATTGCAGTAGTTTACTAACAGTTAGAAAATAGTGATAACTAATTCTAAAGTTTAGATAAAGCGGTGATAACTTTGCACTCAGTGGTAAATTCGTGTACTGGGTACTTTTTAATACAATTTGATATATAACATTTCAAGTGTTCTCGCGAGGTATCTACATATCTTAATGCTGTGTCAACAGAAATCTTGCTGCCTTCTAATCAGTGTTTTACATGTTAGCAAATAAATAAATTGGAGGCATTCTACTGTTTTATAGAATATAATACTCTTTATATGTACACTACGAGCACCGGCGTAGAGTAGCCAGCCTTTCGGTGTTCTATAGGATGCATTTTGGGGAGTGTGCGAGGGAATTGCATGATTTAATTCCCCCATCTCCGTTCCACCATCGGACGACCCGTCGTACGGCAAGTTTCCACCCTTAGGTACGTTGTTAAAACCACTACGATCCGGACGATGCGTTTCGCCTCCTCCTTTATACCGCGTACATCGAGGGACTGGAACAGTTTGCCAGCGGCGGTGTTTCCGTCGGACTACAATTTGAGTGTCTTCAAGGCTAGAGTGAATAGGCTCTTAATAAAATAGTGCGCTTTACCATCAACTACTGCGTCACCATCAGGCGGGATTGCGGTCAAGCGCTAGTTTATAATTTAATAAAAAAAAAAATATTACAAAGTACGATCTTATTTAGGAAGAAAATTAATGAGTTAGTTAATCTTAGGCTTAGTTCTCAAGAAAATTAGACAAGCCAGCATCCTAAAAGCGTAACACTTTGACTAATTTTGAAGTATATTTATTGCTAATCGATTACTCTTTGCATACAAAAATGTATCTGCTCAACTACGCAAATAACGCAATCAAAGTTGTTGAACTGTCAAAATAAAATCCATTGCTACTGATAGTGTGTTAAGCAATTACCCTGTTGCACAGAAGCTAAAATGTCTTCTGATGTTTTGCGAAATGTCAAAAGATGTTCGTTATTTGCAGTTAAGTATTCATTTAATTTAGTGTGTGTAGTGTATTAGCAGAAGTACGAAAGTCATCGACATAGCTCTTAGGGTCGCTAAACTTCAGTTTGCCGCCCGGTAAGGACCAGGCCCGAGTCGACGGCGCGTTGTGTTGCACGCGCGCCTCAAACAGATGTCAGCACATCGTGACGGGGTCCACGAAGACCGATGCCTCCTGAGTCAGGGTTGCGGGTTGGTTAAAAAAGAAACCGTGGCCCCGGCCGTCGTACAGGCAAGTGAAGAAACACGAGTGGGTTTTAGTCAGTAAAAGTCAGATACGCCCTTTCGCTCCACCCATTGCGGGAGAATTCATTTGATGATTTCCCATCGCAACAAAAAAAAAAAAAAAAACGGGGCGCTAAACTTAAGTGGTAGTGGGCGGGGCACATTGCTCCTAGCACCGACGGCCGATGGGGGAGTTAGGTTCTAAGTAGACTGGAAAGACGCCGCTTAGGGTGGCTCCCAAGAAGGTCGACGGATGACCTGGTGAAGATCGTGGAAAACCGATGGATGCGGGCAGCGCAAGACCGGTCATTGTGGAAAGCCTAGGAGAAGGCCTTTGTCCAGTAGTACATCTCTATAGGCTGAAAAAGAAGAAGTATAACAGTTGCTTTATGTAATGAAAATATTCAAATATCTTATATTTATATCAACAGGCTTAACACTCTTTATATTTTGACGCTGATATTAAAACAAGAAACGTAATAAATAGTCTTATACCCAGACATGTTCCTTGTTCTGTAATTATGAACCATCTCACCGCGAAAACTTAAGTGAAATAAGCGTGGAGTGAGTTGTGATTCCAACTATTCCTAATTTACACTATTGACAGTTCATTCCAAATTTAAATTCACTAGAGCTTCACCTAACTAATCACGATTGCATTTTTGCAAAATCGATTAGGTATTGTTTTAGTATAATAGGGTATTTGACTAAAAAAACTAATTAGTCCGTCTGACGCGTCTCACTGACGCGTCAGTCAGAATTCCAAAAAAGACTCGACACGTATTTTTTCTTTTTTCGTATAAACAAAAAATGAAGACGACACAGCGCGTTGAAAACTCGTGTGACGTCACGGCTCGCTACACTTTTTAGCGGCCAGTGACGTCACCAGCCACCACTACCTTTAATATTTGTCAATTTTGATTGATTTAATAAAACAAAATATACGTATCCAATATTTTTCTCTAATCTGAACGACGGACTAAATAGAATATTTTTTTTTTTACCCAGGAAACATCCCTATTATTGTGTTATTTTACGACTTCGACGGGAACGAATTCAAGGTACGAAGCTAGTTAAATCATAAGTCCTGTATTAAAAAAGAATGTTTCCTAATCCTATAATATGAAAAATATAAACAAACTGCTTACAAAATTATAACGTCAGTGCTAATTCCCAACATAAGATTGTCTCACTTCCCACAAGTCGTGTGGTCACGTTTCTCCGTAGACTATAGGTACGTCACCGAAACGCATGATAACCGGTAATACCTGTACAAACTGGTGTACTTTATTAGTTCGCAGTTTTTTTTTTATACTCGAAGTGTAACACAACATGTGATATTTTGGTAGTTGCGTGAAAGAATGTTTAAGCAGGTTTATTACGGGGAGGCAATTATTTTAGTCTAAAAAAAATTACGCACAATATATTAACGCAACTATTTACACTAAACACGAACTTATTACTCAGGATGACTCACTAATTATAAATAATTAAGTCATCGAAGTTCCTTTTCAATCTGGGAATAACGAGGAGGGCTATTTTTTTTTTTTTTTTTATTAGTTATAAACTAGTGCTTGACTGCAATCCCGCCTGATGGTAAGCAGTGATGCAATCGTTGATGGTAAAACGCACTGGCTTATTAAGCCTATTCACTCAAAAAAACTGAGTGAATAGGAAGGAAGACGGCAGTTGAGCGAGGTGATGCAATGTTTAACCCAACAACACGACCAACGATGCAAGCCAGAGGATGATCTGGAGACCCTCCACGACCAAACTCCCGACACAACAACATTAGGCACATCGTACCCGGTACACATCGCAACACACCTGCTCAGACCCGTCCTCCGTACGGCTTCACCAGACATCATGCCGGAACACGACGAATCGCTTGGCGGCACGACTTTGTCTGGTGGGTGGTAACCTATGTCGGACTCCTACCGACTAAAACTCCAATATTGCTTCCAGTATCATAAGCCAGGGGCCCGGGAGATACTAGTACATTCGTCAAACCCCCGACTGGTATCAGCCCGTCATTACTTCCGCATCCCCCTTAAAAGGGAACTCTAGTGGTGTTTTCTTTATACAAACGTATTCCGCTGTTTTTTTCGTGGATAGCTTTTAGAGCAATTATTTTTCATTTAATTTTTTCCGAAACTTGATTAATAAAAGTAATACGATACTTCAAAATCGCGAAAAATAACCCATTTTTACCGTAAGGTTCAGATGACTATTAGACAAACGTGATAATTTTTTGACAAAAAAGAAAATAATAGAAACATAGATATACTTTTCCTCTAAATTTTGATATAAAAATAATTGAGATATATAGTCGTGTTTTGAAAAAGAAAACAGCGGAATACGAAACGTCTTTTGGTCAACGTTTTTGTAGGTAAAATCAGCCTGAGCTGCAACTGTCCTTTTCGCACTTTACCGGGAGAGGTTGGAAGCAGCGCGACGGGACTAGTTTCTTCAAATATCTATTTTACAAATTCCTCGGCACTAGAGTCCCCTCTTAAGCCTGAGTACTCAAGAGACACACGGCCCCAATTCTTGTGGTGGCCGGAGATCGTTAAGCGCCTATCGACTCCCGGCTGCTATTCTGGTGCAGGTGGAATTAAAGGTATGCTCTCTCTTCTTCTCCGCCGCCTCATGTGCATGCATCACCTCCTCGCTAAAAAGGGCTCCAATATCATATGCTTCTTCGCTTTCCACCATAAACTGTACCACGACTGGAAGTTACAGACTACTCCACCAAGGGTTTCGATAAGCAAACAGCGCTGTTGGGCCCAAGCTGATCTCTCCTCTAGCATATGTTGCGCCCTGTCCCCGTAGCAAGTACATGCAGTGTTGAAAAACGGGTCATGCAGTCGAAAACTGAGGCCACCATGCTGCCTCTCCACTTCCCCAGCCATTCTTTCACACAGGTCTTAATGCCATTATTACGTCGAGCCTCTGCCTGAAAGTCATCGAAGTACCTACTCGTTCGTAATGCTGTCATCCGGAAGCGTACCCAGATATCTGGCAGCAATGCGAGGGGCACGTTGGCCATTGTAAATGCATGTGTTGGTTTTTGGAGCCGTCATTTCGTTTTCGTTGACGGTGTCGGTGGACAAACTACCTTACACTACTTTTGATGTCTTTTTTGAAGCTTGAAACTATGTATATCCTTAACTCAATAATTTAGAAAGCTAATGCTAATCCTAATCCATTGCTTTTTGCAACATCGTAAATAACGAATATAATGTTGTTGAATCATCAAAATATAAGCTTTAGTTACTGCTAGTGAGTTACGTAATTATCCCGCTGTTTGTCTTTATTCAAACCACATGTTCATCTATTTATTTTCCTCTTGGTAAAATATTGTCGATGGCTGGTCTGTCTAAATACTTTTTGTGCAGAATCTTTTTATTTTCTTCGACCTTAGAAAAGAGGATTGTTTTTTAAATAAAAAAAGGCTTCTTAATCATCATCAATCATCCCAGCGTTAATCCCAGTCGCATCCGAAGCCTTTTCAGCTTTGGAGTCTGGGGTCCGCTTTACCAGTCCAGCTGCTGATATGGCTAAACTTCGACATTTTTGTTGTTTATTATACGGACCTTGTAGGAACTAGAACTAATTTTCGTGCGTTCAGGCGCTTTTGCCATACCTATTATTGGAATCAATTGTAACAGCACATACCTACTTAGGACCCATTAATTTAATCAAATGTTATTCCGTGGTGCTTGGCAATCTGGGCTTCTCCCAGTTGCAATAATGTCCCGTTGTGCCGATTGGCCTAGTTCTGTTCTGTCTCCTGCTTATTATGGAGGGAAGTGGAAAAAATATCTTTTTTCTTACTCCTCCGCTATTCTTTTCTGATTAATTTCGTTGCGGGACCCAAGACAGTTGAATCGTTTCTCCGGGACTCGTCGAGCTTCATTGCTCGGCGTTTTTCTGGCGGTCTCCACTGTTGATTCTGGCTTTCAGGAGTTGCAGTGGGTTGGGAACAGTGTGGCGGGTTGCCGTCTGACCTCCACAACCTGAAGGCGACATCGAAGCATTGCAGTTAGACCAATTGTTGGACTTTTAAGGGCTCCAACAACCCGTAACGAAAAACGCTTCTTAATATGGAGTATTTATTTTAGTAATATATTTCTGCCATCAGTCTGATAGATTAGTCATGAAAACTTACAAAGAGAACATATAGAATGTTTATGATCCTAACATAACAACCTATAAATATTTGACATCCATTAACATATTGTATAGTTAGTAAACGGGATCAGAATAACATTATCTACGAACATTTGGTCGTTGGCCAAGTTATCAATCTTGCAGTTTTTGGGGCATTGACAGTAAAGCTTTGAGAGCCGAAATAAATGTAGGCAGATAAATAATTGTGTGCCTAAATTGTTTTCCGTGTACTTTTTTATGTGATGAGTATGAAACACTTTATAATGCTCAGCGACAGCCATTTTGCGTTAATGTGACGCTTGTTCCCTCAACCTTTTCTTATTTTTTGTGTTTTTTTTGCGTCATGTTTACCGCAAATATATGTAACTAGCGGCCGCCAGCGACTTCGTTCGCGTGGTTTAATTATGCTCCGCTCCTATTGGTCGCAGTGTGATGTTATATAGCCTAAAGCCTTCCTGGATTAATGGGCTATCCAACGCAAAAAGAATTTTTCAAATCGGACCAGTAGTTCCCGAGATTGGCGCGAACAAACAAACATACAAACAAAATCTTCAGCTTTATATATTAGGATAGAGTATACATTTCTTTCTTTCTTTATGAAGAGCACTCTAAGTGTGTAACACTTTCAATCACATTGTAAAGGTTCTGTGGGAAATTACTAATCCATTGCGTTAGAGGTTTGCTCAATGAAGTAACATAATATAAGTGGACGTGGCTGGACCGTCAAAACGAAAGAAAATGTGATCGATTACGGTTTATGTGAGGTAGGCCATTACTCCGCTGTTTTTGTTATAGAAAAGTTGCCGTTGTAGGTACCTACCTATTGTAACTAAGTTAGCCACCTACTTACTGCCAGAAGACTGGCCAGTTCTGTGGCCGTGCCTGAATTTTTATTTTTTATGCTTTACTAGCTTTCCGACCGCGGCTTCGCCCGCGTGGAGTTCGGTTATATCGCGCTTTTTAGATTTCCCTTGGGAATATCAAATTTTTCCGGGATAAAAGGTAGCCAATGTTTTTCCTCAGGATCTAAAGATTGTATGTGCCAAATTTCATCAACATCGGTTGAGAGGTTTAGGCGGGAAAGCGTAACAGACAGACAGACAAACAGATAAACAGACAGACAGACAGACAGACAGACAGAGTTACTTTCGCATTTATAATATTAGTATGGATGACTATTTTTTTGTTGTTTTTGTACATGTAAATATTATTATGATAAATATTAACTTACTAGCTTTCCGCCCGCGTGAAATTCGGTTATATCGCGCTTTTTATATTTCCCTCGGGAATATCAACTTTTTCCGGGATAAAAAGTACCCTATTATTTGATCTGGACTTCTAACTTTACGTCTGCAAAATTGTAATGCAATCGGTTTAGTAGTTACGGCATGAAAGCGGAACAAACAAACAAACAAACTCACTTTCAGATTTATATTATTACTAGCTTTCCGCCCGCAGCTTCGCCCGCGTGGAGTTCGGTTATATCGCGCTTTTTAGATTTCCCTCGGGAACATCAAATTTTTCCGGGATAAAAGGTAGCCTATGTTCTTTCTCAGGGTCTAAAGATTGTCTGTGCCAAATTTCATCAAAATCGGTTGAGAGGTTTAGCGGGAAAGCGTAACAGACAGACAGACAGACAGACAGACAGACAGATAGACAGACAGACAGACAGAGTTACTTTCGCATTTATAATATTAGTATGGATAGTAAGGATACATTGTAAATATTAGTTTGATTAAGTAAATATGTTTTTTTTTTATTAAATACTAGCTTTCCGCCCGCGGCTTCGCCCGCGTGGAGTTCGGTTATATCGCGCTTTTTAGATTTCCCTCGGGAACATCAAACTTTTCCGGGATAAAAGGCAGCCTATGTTCTTTCTCAGGGTCTAAAGATTGTCTGTGCCAAATTTCATCAAAATCGGTTGAGAGGTTTAAGCGGGAAAGCGTAACAGACAGACAGATAGACAGACAGACAGACAGAGTTACTTTCGCATTTATAATATTAGTATGGATTAAATTAATAGAAATTTAAACATGTGAAAACATAATATGTAACTTTATACCAATATAAAACACAAAATCTATAACATCATACATATATGTATAGCTTTAATTCTTCTTCTTTTTCTCATCCTATAGAGGTCCAAAGAGGTATAAAGGCCTCACCCAAGGCTTTCCACAATGACCAATCCTGTACTGCTCACATCCATCGTTTCCCCGCGACCTTCACCAGGTCATCGGTCCACCTTGCTACGCTGCGTCTTCCAGTACGTGGCCGCAACTCCAGAACCTTAGTACTCCATCAGTCTCAGTTCTACCTACATGCAACGTGCCCGTCCACTGCCACGTCAATTTAGCGACTCGAAGATCTATGTCGGTGGATTTATTTCTTATGCGGAACTCCTCATTTTTGATTGGATGGCGCAGAGAAACTCCGAGCACAGCTCTTTCCATCGCCCTTTGTGTGACCTTGAGCCTTCGTATGAGGCCCATTGTGAGCGTCCACGTTTCAGTTCCGTAAGTTATCAATGGCAACACACACTGATCAAAGACATTAGCCTTGAGACACTGTGGTACCTTGGACGACGAGAGGATGTAGCGTAGCTTCCCGAACGCTACCCCACCGAGTTGGATTCGACGAGACACCTCTTTACATTCCGAAACATCATCTCGAGAAGTTCTGGCCGAAAGGTGTTGTGTACCGCCGGTTTCGTGGCCAGCTACGTGACACCAGTCAGCGAAACGCGACGCCGACACTTCGTGTACATTAGGTGTAGTCAATTATGTTATATGTATTTATAGTATATAGTACGTATTTTAAGTTTTTATGTTAATATAGTATTGTATATGTTTATATGGGCCTTGATGCCAGAAATAAATGGATAAATAAATAAATCAAATAGATAGCTCGTCCACAACTTATTTATATCTACTAATATACAGTATGTTAAATAACAGAGGGCGTTCCCTTAAACTCGTTAATATATATCATTAATAGATTAAAATAAAAATATCAGCATAGAAAAATAAGCATAAAAAAAATCCGAATTAAAAAAAATCTAATTGGAAATAAATGTGAAACCTCCTGTTTTAAATCAAAATAGTAGTCGTCATGTATAAATAAGTTGCGACGTTGCCGTCTTTCATGTTCGCGTGTACAGTGTGTTTCTTTTACATGTCAATTTAAAATTCTAATGGAATATTTTCTTATTGGAAAAAATTTTAAAACATTTTGTTTTCGAATGGAAATATTTTTTTTAACATGTATGTATGCTATACTATTTCGGGTTAACGGGAACGCCCTCTGTTAGTTAACATACTGTATAAAGCTGAAGAGTTGGTTTGTTTGTTTGTTTGAACGCGCTAAACTCAGGAACTACTAGACCGACTTGAAAAATTCTTTTTGCGTTGGATAGCCCATTAATCCAGAAAGGCTTTAGGTTATATTACATCAAGCTGAGATCAATAGGAGCGGAGCATAACTAACTCCACGCGAACGAAGTCGCTGGCGTCGGCTAGTGTCTTATACTTTCGTACCTACTATATATGTTTTATCTATGTACTTGACACACGTACATAGATAAAAGTTCTGAGATAAAACCGTTTACTGGTAGTTTTTACCCGTCGTAAATTTTCTATGCCTTGTGAATACACAATATTAATGACTAGCTGTGCCTTCAGCCAATAGGCATTCAAATCTAACATGTATAAATAAGTATAAAAATCACGGAAAAATTAGGTATCTGTAAACCAATTAAGTACCAACCCGCTCTGGGCCACCGTCACATTTTATGGACAAAAATGTCGTTGCGTTAGACATTATAAAACTAAAACCCAACTACGACAAAAAACGACGCTGAAAAAGTATAAAACAAGATTTTCAGAATACTCAACTGAACAAAGTTGCTAATGTAGTTGCAAGTAAATGGACACAGTAGACTCTACCAAGATGCCTTTGTTGTAAATTGACAATAATGTCATACAATACTATTCTGAAGTATGCAATATTCACTATGTAGAGATAAATTTTCATGTTTGGAAAACCGCAGTCACACGTTATCCAAATCCAAACGGTAGGTATGTAACGTGTGACTACGCCTTTCCAAACATGAAAATTTATCTCTACATAGTGAATATTGCATACTTCAGAATAGTATTGTATGAAATTATTGTCAATTTACAACAAAGGCATCTTGGTAGTCTACTGTGTCCATTTACTTGCAACTACATTAGCAACTTTGTTCAGTTGAGTATTCTGAAAATCTTGTTTTATACTTTTTCAGCGTCGTTTTTTGTCGTAGTTGGGTTTTAGTTTTTTTACTTTTTATTATTTGTACTATTTTGGTGTTAAAGTGTATTTGTGACGCATAATATTAACAAAAGTTAAATTGACGAACTAAAAACTAGATAGTTAACATACTATCTAGTTTAGTTATATGTAGAGATATCCTATTTTACTATTATTTTCTTAGCGCGTGGATCGTAGCACGTATAGCAACGGTTTCCCCGTATGAAGCTCCCGGTTTTTCGTAGTAGCGACGCACATTTACGTCGATGGCAGCGAATAGGTCATGAATTAGTGGATGAGGTCGTTAGTATAAATAGATTGGATGTTTCATATATTAAGAGGACCTGGGAAGATTTCTTAATCTATCTAATTCTGCTAACGATCGACTGTCATGTGGATTTTTAAGTAATTTATTATGATCCAAGGCACTTATAAATAATCCCTCTATGGTTTTGACTCTACTAAGAGCGACATAGGCCTGTACTTTAGCGAACAATGACTTTCCTAGATCGATAACTTTTTTACCTAGAGTACAACCTTGTAATTTATGTACAGTACAACCCCAAGAAAGAATCAGCGGGAGCATTTTACGCTGAATTTGCCCAGACCCCCTCAAGCCATCAAATTCAGTGAGGCAAGGCTCGATTTTGATAAGTCCGTTAATATCTGCTTTTAAGGATGCGTCGTCAAATTGTACGAGAACAGCGCTTGGCTGTTCACCTGTTCCAACGGATCGAACCGAAGAGCAGGTCATTCGAAGGCCTTCACCACTCCCATCGCTCCGTTTACCAAACCCTGGTTTACATTCAAAATTCTACGAAGAATTACTCGGGATTATGTACAAACATAAAGTACTCGTGAAGCTCTTTCAAAAGATACCAAATACGGTATATTTATTTTAATTTTATATTAACATAGAACTTTTTGTCCTCTAGAGGGCGTAATACTAAATTTGGTGACAAGCTTTATAGCTCATAACCAACAAAATATCAAGGCCCTTCTAATGGTTCTGCAGTGGTCTTATTCTGATAAGTAGTAAAGAAGCTATCCATGAACGAAAAGATGTGAATTATATGCAATCAGCCCATGAATACAGGTAAAGTCACAAGCAAATGCTACTAATATATATATATTCAAAATGTACAAGTAAAGCGCTTTCAAATGATACCAAACATGGCATATTTATCTTAACTTTATTTTTTTACTCTGTATGTTTTGTCCGCTAGAGGGCGCCACATTAGATTTTGTGAAACTCCATATAGCCTATAACCAGCAGACAATTAAGACGCTTCTAATGATATGCCATTTGTCGAATTCGAATAAGTAGTTTAGAAGTTACGAGGGAACAGATGAACATACATACATACATACATACATACATACATAGCCTGTCAAAATCATAACCCTCCTTTTGCTTTGCCGTAGTCGGGTAAAAAGCACACAATATGTTGTGTTCACTTATCCAGCCAATACTCGCGGAAAAAGCAGATTTGCGACACAAAATACTGTCGATCCTCGGCATAATTTATAGGCCATTGTTACTGTTATAACACAATTACTTCCACAGCTCGCCAATTACGGAATTTCCGCTGAGTCGATATGACAAACCGATTTTACTAATAAAATCGGTTTGTCATATCGACAAACCGATTCTTCTGTTTTCATTGTACAATCAAAATGAAACAATAATACGATGAAAGGAATTATCGTTTATGTTGAAGTTTCTTTTGCATTCACATTTTCCCGATAGTCAATTTATTGGTTCAGATCAACAATCGCGCTGGGATGCCAAATGTGGGAAGACTGACTCTCTTGGGCGATTCAAAATGGCCTTGCTTGTCCATACCTATTCAGATTTCGCACAAACCAGTAGACTGAGATTAATCAAGGCCGTCCACCCGTTGCCCATCCCTTTATTTCCGTCCTTTAAACCATATTAAAAGTTTATTGTAAAGTATGCTTTATTTGTGTGATGTTATCGACACTAACATTATAAAGGCGAAATTTTGTAAGTGAGTGGATCAATTGTGTTATAATTTGACACACAGATTGTTTATGATCAGGATTAAAACATATCATACTTTTTATTCTGATATTTCGTCAAGATCGAAGCTTATGCGGGTATAACTGCGCAGCGTGGCTAGTTTAATATTATGAGACTGTTAAGACAAAGATACTAAGAACACAGCTCATAAATTCGCCATCTGTTCTAATAATTAACCAATTTCAACCGAATGCTGGCACTTAATGCACGTTTAGCTTCAGAATCCAAATAGACACACACAAATCTTCATTGTAATAAGAGCACTGGCCACAAATCACAATAAGAAAAAAAAAAAAAACCGGCTGAGTTTAGAATACTATGAACGTGTTTTGAAAATGTATAAAATAAAAGAAACACGATTTTTGAATCGAATTTATTTTTTTAATTTAGAATTGACTTTCATTTATTGCTTTAGAAGTTATATCTACGTGTGATAGACGAACGTACGGACGGTCAGCAAAGCCTTGGTTAAAGGATCCCGTAAGCAAACGTTGGGCACGGAACTCTAAAAAATTATTCCAAAATGACCTTATCTGTTACTTTACCGTATTTGAAATACAACTAAGTAAATCTAAAGAAGATCACGAGACAGCAAACAATGAATGACGTTGTCAAACAAATGCTCTGATTCTTTGTTGTAAGAACACTATAATTATGTAGTTTTAAATACAAAGCTACCGATTCATTCTCAAAGATCTTACCGTGTTACTAATGTAAGGGTAAAGTGAGCGTAAAGTGACCTATTTTTTTTATTACAAGTGGAAATGCATTACGCACCGTACCCGCCGCTAGCTAGGCGACAGGCGCGTGTGGGGCTTGCCCAGCCGGAGCCGTGAATACCCACTAAAACCATTCGGTTCCCCTCGAGGCCTGCGTTGAGAGTGACACGGGATCGGCTCGAAGACAAACTCCGTGCCACTCTCAGGGCTTACCGGCCTAATTTTGGCCGGTTTCCGCGCCAAGGGAGGATTACCCGGGTACCGGAGTAATCCTCAGACGTGATGACCAGTGCAATGCGCGTGCGGGAGCTAACCACACATGCTGGTCACACTCGGGGGCTAAAGGAGATGGGGGTTCGTCCCCCGCCTTCTTCGCCCCGCCCGTCTACGCCGGAGGGGAGCGGCAAGAGCATCCTCTTCCCGCTCCCTCTCCGCTGCTTCCTTCTGCAAGAGGACGGTCTCGCAGAAGGAGGCGGCAGCCTCCCATGCACTCTCGCTTTCAACCATGGAGCGTAAAGTGACCTGACTCAACCCACCCGTGTTTCTTCACTTGCCTGTGCGACGGCCAGGGCTACGGTTTCTTGTTTAACCAACCCGCAACCCTGACCCAGGAGGCATCGGTCTTCGTGGACCACGTCACGATGTGCTGATACCTCTTTGAGGCGCGCGTGAACCACGATGCGCGCCGTCCACTCGGGCCTGGTCCTTACCGGGCGGCGAGCTGCCCACTGCTCACCGCTCGCAGGCCCGCGCGTACGGTGGCTGGGAGTTCGGTGTCGTCTCCCGACCAGGGCGTCTCCTGCGGCAGCTAGTGGTTTAGAGTGACCTGACAATAGTCTGCCCAAGAAACAGACTAATTGCCAAGTTTTAGTCTAGTCTAAACCTAGCTCTAGCCAAATTAGCTGTAGGATATTAATACAATAGTCCACTCATGTCGTCTTCACCTGCTGTTAACATGTGAATCTTTCTTTTTTTTTTCGGGGCAAACCTTCTAAAGGTCGACTTTTGAGGACCGACGTCGGGGAGTACGGGATTTTCACATCACTAAAACCACCCAGGTAATCACCATCTGCACATAGTGGTGGTTCTGGTTCCTCTTAAAAGACCAATTTCGGCTTTTTCTTTCTTAATAATTATAAACTAGTGCTTGACTGCAATCCCGCCTGATGGTAAGCAGTGACGCAATAGTTGATGGTAAAGCGCATTAGTTTATTAAGCCTATTCACTTAAAAAACTTAGGAATAGGAAGGATGACGGCAGTTGAGCCAGGTGATGCAATGTTTCCGTGCGCAGTTTCTGGCCTGCCATCGGACGCGTCCCCAGGTGGCGGATAGGGGAACGGCCCCCAGATATGGGGGTTACCGGTTTACTGGCGCGGACCAAAACCAGAAGTGGGGACCGCTTCGGCGGTCACATGTGCGGCGGGTCGGCCATCACTCCAGGTGGCTGACGTGACCCGAACTCCGGGTCACCGTCGGGCAACCCGGTCTCCTCATTGAGTGGAGCTGGGGGCCCCGTTTGCCTCCGGGCAAACGAGTGGGGCTAAGAGGAAGGCCACCTCGCTAAAAAACCCTTGGATGCTGCGTCTTCTCGCACTAGAAGACGTACCCAGTCCGGCCCCTCCTTATGGGGGACCATTGTGGGCCCGCCTTCTGGCGGGAATCGCCGGCGGGGGATTGGTTGTTCAGGCTGTGCCGATTTCCCATGACCTCGCCACTCAGGCGATGTCGTTGTGCCGCTGTGGGTTTAGTGGGTATTCCCGGCTTCGGCTGGGCGAGTCCCACACACGCCCTTCGGGGTACGGTGCGTAAATGCATTACCACAGCGTCAAAAAAAAAGGTGATGCAATGTTAAACCCAAGACCAACACGACCAATGATGCTGCGCCAAAGGGAGATTGATCTGGAGACTCTCCACGACCAAACTCCCGACACAACAACATTGGGCGCATCGTACCCGGCACACATCGCAACACAATTACTGCTCAGACCCTTACGGCTTCACCAGACATCATGCCGGAACACGACGAATCGCTTGACGGCAAGACTTTGTCTGGTGGGTGGTAACTTCTGCCGGAGGCGATGTTATGGCCTACCTACCACCGAGAAAAAGGCTGGCTTACTAGACAATACATATTATTCTATTTCTATCAGTGTCAATTCCTTTCTTTTTCGTTCTCAATGGGAAATCATCAAATGAGAGGTCATTTGATGATCCTCTTCTTTGCTAGACTTGCCTTATAATGCGTTTCAAGTACAAGTACAATTTAACCTCCCTTTAAAGGCATACTCATATAAGCTGTCAGCAAGCTAATTCTCTTTCTCTATTTCTCTTTTTTTTTTCTCTTTACCTCACACTAGGAATTACTTACTCCTGTATCGTGGTTGCGTTTACAAATATTTAAACTCACATACACAAACAGTCAGACCCAGAACAACTACCTGTAGGCCATATAAATATTTGTTTTGTGCGAGAAACGAACTTGCGACTTGCAGTAAAGCAGTCGATCGCTCATCCACTGCACCAACCATGTCGTCGTTTATGGAGAAAGGAAAACAAACATTGGTCCCGATTCCCTTGTCCACAAACTCGTAACTTGATGTAGTTTTTCATTCTATTTCATTAAGAAGTTTAGACCTGTCAAATTAGTCCGCGCTTGACGTAAATTGATGTAGTTTTTCATTCTATTTCATTAAGAAGTTTAGACCTGTCAAATTAGTCCGCGCTTGACGTAAATTGATGTATTTTTTCATTCTATTTCATTAAGAAGTTTAGACTTGTCAAATTAGTCCGCGCTTGACGTAAATTGATGTATTTTTTCATTCTATTTCATTAAGAAGTTTAGACCTGTCAAATTAGTCCGCGCTTGACGTAAATTGATGTATTTTTTCATTCTATTTCATTAAGAAGTTTAGACCTGTCAAATTAGTCCGCGCTTGACGTAAATTGATGTAGTTTTTCATTCTATTTCATTAAGAAGTTTAGACCTGTCAAATTAGTCCGCGCTTGACGTAAATTGATGTAGTTTTTCATTCTATTTCATTAAGAAGTTTAGACCTGTCAAATTAGTCCGCGCTTGACGTAAATTGATGTAGTTTTTCATTCTATTTCATTAAGAAGTTTAGACCTGTCAAATTAGTCCGCGCTTGACGTAAATTGATGTATTTTTTCATTCTATTTCATTAAGAAGTTTTTTTTTTTTTTTTTTTTATATTGGCAGGAGTGGGAAATCCTCATGGACGCCCAGGCTGCCTCACTAGTGAGCCAGTCTGGGCAGTGCCGGACTCTTACCGGCTAAAACCACACTCCTGCCCCAAGACACGGTTCTCTCCGATATTGCGGTCGGAGGTTTATTTTTCTTAAATCCTTCTTCTGCCGATGTTTGGCGGTATCTTGAAAGTCATTGACTTGAGTTTTTTTTTTTTTAGCCTATTATATTTGACATTCTTACTTATTAATATATGTATTTTTTTTTCTGTTTTCTCTTTATTGCATTCTTTTTTTCTTCTTTGTTTTATTTTTTTTATTTTATTTTTTTTTTACTTTTTATCTTCATTTTTGCATTAACACTCAATACAATATATCTTACTATATTTACGGTGTTAATTTTCTTAGGCTACGTTTTATTTCTATCTATAACAGTTCTTATAATACTTATACAAAAATTTAAAAATTTGCTTTGGATGTCTTTTCTCAACATTATCCCATATATATTACTCTTACACAATTTAATGTCTATTTCATTTTCCAGATTAAATCTTGCAAGCCCGAACACTGGACACTCGACTATTAAGTGCAAGATTGATTCTTCCGCGACTGGGTCGCAAACACAAGCAGGTGAGTCCTTCTTTTTAAACCTGTTGAGGTATTGGGAGAAGCCCCCGTGCCCTGTGAAAAGTTGTGTGTGTAGGTGAGTCATTTGTATCCCCCTGCTTATTTTGTAGGCTTTTGTAGCTGAGGGGAAGAATATTTTAGTGACACTGGCCTGGGTCCCTCTCTGATACCTGTCCTCCCATCTGTCAATCGATCCACTTCTAATGGTTCGCTTGACAAACGAGATTGGACATCTATCGAAATCTGGTCTGTTGGATTCTAATGCTGCATTTTTTGCCAGTTCATCTGCCCTTTCGTTCCCCTGTATCCCGACATGGGCTTTAACCCAGTAAAGTTGAACGTTTTTACCGGCATTCTTCAATAGTTTGACTTTCTTTCTTATTTCCAGGACGAATGGGTTGCAGGTTTCACAGTTTCTCAATAACTCCAGGGTTGACCTGGAGTCACTGAAAATGCTGAACTCCTCCTCCGGGCTATGCGCGATCATCTCCACAGCTTTATATAGTGCATACAGCTCAGCTTGAAAGACGGTACAGTACTCTTCGAGTTTGTATTTTTTGGTTTTAGTTTCGCCTGCACCATTCCACCAGGATAGGGCAGCACCAACTTTTCCCTCAATTTTACTTCCGTCTGTAAATATCTGTACTGCACCCTCCCTCACGCTCTGCTGCACCTCCGTATCGCTCTCCAAACATTGGAAACCGAGCTCTTCCTCGTCAGCTGGATGAGGCCTCTCCAGAAAGCTCACTTTTATCTCCACAGGACGGTCTCTCAAAAATGGCTGTGGCGTTCCTCTCTTAGCCTCGTAGAGGGATGCTGCTTCCTTGACTCTCAGGTCAAGTGGCAGCAGTCCTGTCAAAATTAGGGCCGAATTCAGTGACACCGTCCTATATGCCTTGCTTATTTTTTGGGCGAAGCCCCTCAAAACTGTGTTGAGTTGTTTTTGGATGTAGATCCTATCCGTCGCTTTGACCCATACACTAGCTGCGTAGAGGATAATCGGCTCCACAACCGCAGTGTAGATAATCCTCACTACTTCTGGGTTTAGTCCCCAGGTTACCCTCGCTGCGGCGGACAGCTGCCTGAAGATGTTTATGGCTTTTTTGCAGACATATGTGACATGGCTCCTAAAGGTCATCTTACGATCAATTATTAGACCTAGGAGTTTGATTTCCTCAACAAGCGGAATTTCCACCACGCCCATGCGCAGCCGTGGTGTTTCGAATTTTAATTTTTTAGTAAGCAGCATAGCGTGAGTTTTGTGTGGCGCGAACTTAAGCTTGTTACGAGTACCCCACCGCTGCACATGTGCCAGGCTGGCGTTAGCTTCACTCTCTAAGTCCAGGGTCGTTTTACTGGAGAATATAAGGACCACGTCGTCTGCAAATGCCTGGCAATATGTGTTTCTGTCTTCTAGTTGGTCAAGCAGCGGGTTCAGGAGGAGATTCCAGAACGTGGGCCCTGCGATCGACCCTTGTACGCACCCTTTTGAGGTCCCTTTTTTATGTTCAGCACCAGCGTATCTCACCACTACTCTTCTATTTCTTAGGTAGTTTCCTACCAGTCTTCGGAGGTTTAGTGGACAGTGTTTTTCCGCCATACGAGTTTTAATTGCAGGCCACCACGCACCGTCAAAAGCCCCCTCTATGTCCAGCGAGACGACTACTACCAGGTTCTTCTCCTTCAACTTCAAGTCTATATGTTGTATCATGTCGTACAGAGCGTCCTCAGTGCTTCTCTGCGGCACGAATCCGTACTGCCTCGGGTTCTTTTGTGGAAGCATATGCCACCTGAGTCTCCGCACTAGCATCTTCTCCAGGATTTTTCCGAGGATAGGCAGGAGTCCAATTGGTCGGTAGGATTTCGGATGGGTATAATTGTCCTTTCCAGGTTTCCTTAGAACTACAACTGCCGCTTCCTTCCACTTTTCCGGGAAACAGGACAGCTCGAGGCATCTGTTTGTTATGGCTAGAAAGACTTGTTCATTATTACTAATGGCGGCCGTGCAGATATCAGCAGTGAAGCCGTCAGGGCCCGGCGCCTTCTTCGGGTTAAAACTCCTTGATGCGTATCTGAGTTCGGCAAGGGTGAATGCCGGATCCATTTTGTCGTCAGTTAAGCCTTCCTCTGAACGTGCCGCGGCTTCTCTTGTCTTAGTGTGGTCGGTGTTTTCCTCCCTTTCGTCATCGTCTGGGAAGAAGGTTTCCGCCAGGACCCTGGCGGACTCCTCCGGGTCTAACGCCTCGCCATTTAGGACTATTGGCAGATCTTCATGCCTCTTTTTAGTCTTTCGGATGACCCTATAAATGCCATCCCAAACGCTCTCCCTGTCCTGTCTCCCGCAAAAGCTTTTCCAGCTATCAGTTTGTGCTTTGCGTGCTTGAGACTCATACTCTTCCTTTGCTTTCAGATATTCCGTCACGACCCATTCCCGACGACATGGCGCTGCGCAACGGATTCTTCGCTTCTTTGTGCACATGGATTTTTTGAGCTGATCGAGTTGTTCGTTCCACCACGGCAAGTACGTTTTATTTACTTTCTTTATTTTAGGTATCGTCTTGTCGCAAGTTATTGTAATACATTTTGTTAGTTCTTCTATACATCTTTCTAATCCTTCTATGGTATTAATTTTTTCTATGTATGTTTTATCAATTTTCTTTTCGAGCAATGCTTTTGTCAATTCTTTCCGAAACTCCTTCCAATCTGCTTTTTTAGTATTATATATCCTTGTATTACTATATTTAATTTTGTTATCAATACCTTTTTTTGTTGTAATTGTGAGTACTATCGCATTGTGGTCCGAGCTTGTCATTGCTGTCTCTACTCTCCATTCTTCTACATGTCTAAACATGTCGTCTGAACAGGCCGTGACATCTACAGTGCTCTTATACCTTTTTCCCCCTCGAATGGTATCAAATGTTGGGGTGTTTCCACAGTTCAGCACATGGAGGTTGAGTTCATTAAGGGTTCCTGATAAAAGTATTCCCCTTTCATTCTCTTTCTCGCTTCCCCACCATGTACTCCATGCGTTTACATCCCCTCCCACCAGTAATCTTGCTCCTTTAGTCTTTGTCACTATTTTCCTCAGCTGTTCGAGGTATGGTTCAATTTCGAGGTGGTCCTCGAAGTAGACGGATGCTACCACGGTGGTAGTGTCCTCCACCGTTAGCCTCGCAACCGCTATGTTCTCGGTTGTTAATGTCGGACACATCAATATGCCCACATCATCATCGAAAATGACTATAGCAGCTTTAATGGGTTTATCTCCCAGTTTCGGTGCTTGCACCATTCTTGTCCCGGGGTAGGTCTTCATTTCACCCCTCGCTCCAACATAGGGTTCCTGTATGAGCGCGTACGTAATTTTTCTGCGCCCGGCTTCGAGTATGAGTTCATCGGTGGCCAGTTTCTTTTTTTGGAGGTTCGCCTGCACGACACGATACTTAACTCTGTTATTTTCATCTCCTGTCTCCGCCACAACATTAGCAGTACGCTATAGCCGACCTAGCCAGTGCATCCCACTTTTTCCTTGTAGGACATTCGCTATCCAAGGCATTATGCGCTGCGTCCTTCTTATTTTGGCTACAGTTTCTGCATTTTGGTGGTTCATTGAAGGTGAACCCAGGACATTCTGCTCTAATGTGCGGTTCACCGCAGTGGCTGCAGAGGACTGCTGGTTCTGTACAGTATTTTCTACTGTGTCCGTATCCGAGGCACTTTGTGCATTGGATAAGCGGACTCTGGTCTCTTACAGTTACCCTCTGCAGGTCCACGTGGAGTTTGCCCGCCGAGGTCAGTCGTTGCCAAATCAGTGGCTTCACACGTAGCACCACGTGACTCGTCAGCGGGTTTCTCGCCCGTCGTCTATACATAATACGGATGTCACCCTGTCCGATTTCCGCTCCCTCCAGGAGGTGTCCGTTCTGGGATCTTATTGCCGTCATCAAGTCGTCGTCAGACATGTAATTCATCACATCTCTGACGACTACGAGCGGGTTCTTGTTGATTGCCTCCTCAACTTTCAGATCCCCCCTGGAATTCTTGAGCTTTGCAGATACTTTTCCTATTTCCTCTTTTTCCGAGCAACTTATGACCACCGACTGGTTCTTTGCTCTGCGCAGATGGTCAATCTTCAATCCTGTGCTTTTTGCATCGACAGTTGCACGGATTTTATTGACTACAGTGTCAGATGTATCACTCTCGAGTGATGATGACACTATGATCGAGTGCATATTTTTCCTTGCCGGTAGCTGGGGCGGCAACGCTGTAACTTGGGCGTACGTGCTGGTGCTTCCCATTCGGGCCTCTGCTTGTTCAGCCTGTATCTTGGACACCGCCTTTAGTTCTTTTATTTCTACCATCTGCGCATCAATCCTGTTACTAAGCTCCACTTTTGATCTTTCTATTTTGGCAGGGAGTTCTTCCTTTTCATTTCTCTTCAGAATTTCTTTAACTTCCAGAATTTCTTTTAGTATTCTTAAGCTGTTATCTCCATATTCCCCCAGCTGCTTAGTTTCTTCCTCTTCGTTGCTTTTTTCTTCTGTCGTCTGCGGTGTATTCGTTCTCTTAACAATTTCATACAGCGCCTTCAGACAGTCCGTCACTGTCTGTTTTATTGTAGCCTTCATATTGCTTGACATCTCCAACTGTGCTTTTGCCTTCAGCAAAAGGGCGCGCGCCTCAGCGACCGGTGCAGAGAGTTTCGGCTTTTGTTTTTGAGGTGATCTCGTTTTTGCCTCGATGTCACTAATGCTCTGTCGTACATGAGTGTTTTTTGAGGGGTCCGCCCTCGCCCCGTTTTTGCCTGCTGGCGATACATCAGACTGTGTCGGTGCACGTATCATTTTCAGAATAATTTAATCGTGTCCTAATAATAATAAATGTGGATGAAACAGTATCCACACTGTAGTCTTAATCTAGTAGCTATAGCTCAATAAAGCTATAGTTATCATTAAAGTAGGTCGCAGACCCCTAGTCCTAATAGCTAATGTACCAGGTCTCAGACTTTTAGTCTATATCTCCCACTGTGACCTGTTGTCCTAATGTTGTAATTTTTTTTTTTTTTTTTTTTTTTGTCAAGTTGGTTTGGGTTCTTAGTTTTCCCGTAGCCAAAGAAAAAGAAGGGTCATACCTGGTGTAGGATTTTTTCCGAAAAATCCCGTGTCGCGAGCAGTCCGTGCAACTCCCGGAAAACAGTAATCAACTGAGTCCGAGCTTTCGTGACGTATCACGTAACCAGAGTACAAGAAGGCAGTTCAGTGTCGTAACTTCCGCGGGAAAATAAATTAAACGTAATGTAAACCAAATTTTTACTTTTTTGAGCAATTAAGTGAAACGTTGTTAGTACGAAATCAGTGTTTTCATGGATTATATAAAATTTACTGAGTAGACAATTTTTACTATTCTGTGACGCTATTTATGCAGTAGATTATAATTATAGTCTTTAAATTATTATTTTTTAACATATTGTAGAACTAATATTGTTAAGACTGATTTCGGCACTAAATAAATGGTAATGATAACACAAATATACGATAACGTTGATTACACACCAAGTACATACAACTTTTTGGGTATCTATGATTTATAAATTGTCAGTATCTCTATGCCCAAATAACGACTAATTATATAAAAAATCCAAAAATAACCCAGAAAAATAAATCCAGAATTTCCACACAGAGTTTTCCCTACATAAACTATTTTATGCACAAATCTGGTTTAGCTGTGCACGACAACGCTGGCAAAGAAAACCGCAACTCGATACGACTTTTCTGTCAGAAGTTATAGCAAGTTTAAATTTTTCAATATGGCCGACAAGATGGCCGCCGTTCATATAACTCCTCTTGTTTTTAATCTAGTCTACCCGTGTTTGGGCTCGTTAGATCGGGCTCAATGAGCGAAAAGCGTTGCGCACCTCAGTTAAATTTTAGGTACAACCCCCGATTTAATATTCCTTAAAAACTACAATTATTTTACAAAAAAATCACTAAAAATTATAATATTCACTAAAAAATTTCAGAAAAATTCAGACAATATAACTAATTATTAAATATTTTTTCTAAAAAAGAACTAACAACCTGGAGCCAGGTTTAGGGGTAGCATATGTGCACCCCTAAGTTGAAAAAAAATATATTTTAAAAACGGTTAAACCGAAAATTTTCAAATTTGGTATATTCTTACAACTAAATTAACACTATCAGAATCTACAATAAAAATGGTATGTCATCGATCGCTATAAAAAAATATATTTTTTTCAAAATTTGCCAAATATATAAAATTGAATAACTCTATGAAAACTTAAGTTTTTTAATTTCTCTAAACGGGGTCCCGCTTCTCTCAATGCCCCTCAACTTTCGAGGCAGAATCCTCACGCCTGGCAGCCCTGGATCACGTAGCACGTGGCCACGTGGTTTCCGGTTTTTCCTCAATTTCCACGCGCGCGAGCACAGGAAAAATCTGGTTAATGGCTTAATTAATGGAGTCCGTTTAGGTGCTTATTTTGGTATAATAAAAATAATATGTTGTCGATCGCTTTCCGTCAGCGTTTCAATTTTAAGGTTCAAAAAACACAATTTTTTGAATTTTTCACTGGTTTTCACTGAAAATCACTGTTTTTCACTGCAATCCTTGACAACACTTTACACAATTTTATGCACCTCACTTTTCTGCTTCTTTTGATAGATCGCACGGTACAATCGGACTAACTTTTCCTATTTTCTGGATTTTTTGAGTGCGGAGACGCCTCAGAAACGATGCGGTCGAGTCAGCCAACGGTTCCAAAAAACCATTAAGAAGTTTAGACCTGTCAAATTAGTCCGCGCTTGACGTAAATTGATGTATTTTTTCATTCTATTTCATTAAGAAGTTTAGACCTGTCAAATTAGTCCGCGCTTGACGTAAATTGATGTATTTTTTCATTCTATTTCATTAAGAAGTTTAGACCTGTCAAATTAGTCCGCGCTTGACGTAAATTGATGTATTTTTTCATTCTATTTCATTAAGAAGTTTAGACCTGTCAAATTAGGCCCCCGCGCTTGACGTAAATTGATGTATTTTTTCATTCTATTTCATTAAGAAGTTTAGACCTGTCAAATTAGTCCGCGCTTGACGTAAATTGATGTAGTTTTTCATTCTATTTCATTAAGAAGTTTAGACCTATCAAATTAGTCCGCGCTTGACGTAAATTGATGTAGTTTTTCATTCTATTTCATTAAGAAGTTTAGACCTGTCAAATTAGTCCGCGCTTGACGTAAATTGATGTAGTTTTTCATTCTATTTCATTAAGAAGTTTAGACCTGTCAAATTAGTCCGCGCTTGACGTAAATTGATGTATTTTTTCATTCTATTTCATTAAGAAGTTTAGACCTGTCAAATTAGTCCGCGCTTGACGTAAATTGATGTAGTTTTTCATTCTATTTCATTAAGAAGTTTAGACCTGTCAAATTAGTCCGCGCTTGACGTAAATTGATGTAGTTTTTCATTCTATTTCATTAAGAAGTTTAGACCTGTCAAATTAGTCCGCGCTTGACGTAAATTGATGTATTTTTTCATTCTATTTCATTAAGAAGTTTAGACCTGTCAAATTAGTCCGCGCTTGACGTAAATTGATGTATTTTTTCATTCTATTTCATTAAGAAGTTTAGACCTGTCAAATTAGTCCGCGCTTGACGTAAATTGATGTAGTTTTTCATTCTATTTCATTAAGAAGTTTAGACCTGTCAAATTAGTCCGCGCTTGACGTAAATTGATGTAGTTTTTCATTCTATTTCATTAAGAAGTTTAGACCTGTCAAATTAGTCCGCGCTTGACGTAAATTGATGTAGTTTTTCATTCTATTTCATTAAGAAGTTTAGACCTGTCAAATTAGTCCGCGCTTGACGTAAATTGATGTAGTTTTTCATTCTATTTCATTAAGAAGTTTAGACCTGTCAAATTAGTCCGCGCTTGACGTAAATTGATGTAGTTTTTCATTCTATTTCATTAAGAAGTTTAGACCTGTCAAATTAGTCCGCGCTTGACGTAAATTGATGTAGTTTTTCATTCTATTTCATTAAGAAGTTTAGACCTGTCAAATTAGTCCGAAGTTTAGACCTGTCAAATTAGTCCGCGCTTGACGTAAATTGATGTAGTTTTTCATTCTATTTCATTAAGAAGTTTAGACCTGTCAAATTAGTCCGCGCTTGACGTAAATTGATGTAGTTTTTCATTCTATTTCATTAAGAAGTTTAGACCTGTCAAATTAGTCCGCGCTTGACGTAAATTGATGTAGTTTTTCATTCTATTTCATTAAGAAGTTTAGACCTGTCAAATTAGTCCGCGCTTGACGTAAATTGATGTAGTTTTTCATTCTATTTCATTAAGAAGTTTAGACCTGTCAAATTAGTCCGCGCTTGACGTAAATTGATGTAGTTTTTCATTCTATTTCTGTACAATACTTGAAAAATCGACTTCTTAAACTTGCAAAATCGACTGGGATGAACGCTTACCCAACGACCTCACTACTGAATGGGAGGCTATGAGAAAAGATATTCCTTTTCTAAACAAACTTTCCGTACCGCGATGGTTGCAATGTCAAGAAAACAATATAGAGATTCACGGGTTTTGCGACGCCAGCGAAAAAGCTTACGCCTGCGTCATTTATAGTCGAGTAAAAAATGAAATCGGTGAATACAAGACTACGCAAATTACGGCAAAAACAAAGGTTGCGCCAATCAGTAATAGGGTAACTGTACCTAAAATGGAACTTTGTGGCGCACTTTTACTAGCCAAACTAATAGAAAAAGTACAAACCACTCTTTGCAACAAGAACCTACAGTTAAGGTGCTGGAGTGACTCCAAGGTCGTCTTAGCCTGGATACAGGGAGATATAAACCGATGGGAGAAATATATAGCTAACAGAGTGAAACAAATAAACACCGTTACTTCTGCAAACTGCTGGAGTTATGTGAAGTCAGAGGAAAATCCTGCTGACTGTGCAACTCGAGGGCTCACACCATTCCAACTCCTCGATTTTAAACTTTGGTGGAATGGACCAGATTGGTTAAAAATAAACTGTATACCAAAAACTCATGAAGACTATTACTTGACCTACAGAACAAATACTGAGTTGCAAGAAATAAACTGCTGCTCAGTCACATACAAAAAATGTGAAATAATCGAAACATTACTGAATAAAAACAGTAATTATAAACGCGTAATACGAGTGTTGGCGTGGATTCTACGACTTAGCAACATTCGTAAGCAAAATCGCTCGCTACGCTCAACTAATAACTTAACCGACAATAACAAAAAGGTAGTTGTGTGTTTGTCACCACAAGATATTATGGGAGCTACTGAATTGGTAATCAAGAACGTGCAAAACGAATACTATGGGGATGAAATTGAATGTTTAAAGAAAAATCAACCGATTACAACAAGAAGCAAGCTGTTGAAGTTAACCCCATTTCTCGACGATACAGGACTACTGCGCGTGAAGGGGCGACTAGACTACTCAACTTTATCTCCTGAAGCTAAGCATCCTATTATCCTTCCAGCAACAGGAAGACTAACAACGCTTATTATTCAAGAAGCTCATCGTGACACTCTCCACGGGGGTGCCCGGCTAACGTTGGCCCATTTACGTCAAAAGTATTGGGTTATTGGAGGTAGCAGAACAGTCAAGAAGGAGCTACGGCAATGCGTCCGATGTCATCGTTTCAAACCAAACCGAAACGTACAACTCATGGCAGACTTGCCTAAGGAGCGTGTAACTCCATCAAGGCCATTCACAAACACAGGCGTCGACTATACCGGACATGTTGATGTGAAAATCAACAAAGGAAGAGGCGTCAAAACATGTAAGGCTTACATAGCAATTTTCATATGCATGGTGACCAAAGCTGTGCATTTGGAATTGGTATCGGATCTAACTACGCAAACGTTCCTCGCTGCATTTAAAAGGATGTGTGCCCGCAGAGGTACACCCCGACACGTTTTTTCAGACAACGGAACGAATTTTGTGGGCGCAGCAAAACTACTACAACAAGAATTTGAACAATGCAAGACGTTCAAGACTTCGGAATTCTTCGATGAGATGAGCCACTTACAAATTAAGTGGCATTTTAATGCTCCACTTTGGCCAACAGCTGGAGGCTTGTGGGAAGCTGCCGTCAAAGCCATGAAATATCACCTACATCGAGTACTGGGGGAGCAGAAGCTTACGTTCGAGCAATTCACAACCTTATTAAGTCAAATCGAAGCATGTCTCAACTCTCGGCCATTGTGCCCATTAACAGAGGATGTCGAAGACCTGGAATATCTGACACCGGGTCACTTCCTTATTGGCGGCCCTCTACTGTCTCTACCACAAGGAGAAAAGGATTTCGCTGAACACGACCTAAGAAACAGATGGAGGCTAGTGGAACAAATGAACGTGCACATCTGGAAGCGCTGGTCAAATGAGTATCTGCATCAACTGCAAATTCGAAGCAAATGGCAGCACCCAAGAGAAAACTTAAAAGAAGGAAGCCTAGTATTGGTGAAAGATGAACATTTACCTCCAGGTCGTTGGTCTCTAGGAAGAGTCCAGGAACTTCATCCAGGGATCGATGGTCGAGTACGAGTAGTAACTTTGAAAACTAGGAAAGGTTTGCTCAAACGACCGATAACAAAGCTGTCACCATTGCCGCTGAAACATGAAGAACCAGAAGTTAACAAAATGTTATAAAAAGAAACACTGCCTTCATAGATAAACAATTCGAGAAATTACGCGCATACATGGATAAAACTTGCAGCGTAATCACTAAAATAGAGAATAAGGCGCATATGTTATTTACAATGAATGACATAAATTCCGCTGCCGTGACGTCAACTCTTATTTTAAGCGATTTAAATCGAATATTGCAAATGCTGATAAATGCTCTCGCCAATATTGACAGAGGACATTTGGATACACATCTATTTCCAGCTAATCAATTGATCGAACAACTAAACATTATATCCGGGAGGTTGCCACAGGGATTGTCGTTACCGGTAAAGGATATCCAAAGGGATTTGAAAAATATCTATGACCTCATCCATGTGAAGGCTCGTATTACAAACAACTATATGCTATTCGAAATACACATCCCTTTGCTGTGCGATGAAGACTACAAGATATATAGAGTTATACCAATACCGTTTCTTAGACAAGGACATTTAAAACTGGTACAATCAAGTTCAAGCTTTATCGCCATCAACTTTGAAAAAAATTCCTATATAACAATGGAAGACCAAGATATGCGCCAATGCACTTCCTACGGAGAAGACGAATTCATTTGTTACTCACGTCAACCTGTCTACAACATGCACGATAGAGATGCCCCATGTGAGGCTCAAGTCTTCAATCAACAGGAATCGCTATCATGCGTCCTCAGTGACATAACATGCAAAGAAACTTGGACAAAGCTTCATAAAACGAACATGTGGCTATTTACATTGTGCAGCAAACAGCTGATGCGCGTCATATGTAGCGATCAAGTTACGCCAGCGGTCATTGACGGGACTGGAGTAATTGCTTTAAAATCAAAATGCTTACTACAGAAAAAGGACGCCACAATATTTACACACAATCAGCTGGGAAGTAGCGTGAACATGAAACCTGATATAGAAATACCAACTATAAATTCAACAATCAACAATATCTTTGAACTTGGCTGGAAAAATGCGAAATTAAACATTACGGAACAGGAAATGCCGTCTACAGTAGAAATGAGTAAAATAGACCAGCAATTGGAATTCCAGAAGAATAGAGAAATATTACCGAGGGCGTCTGACTTGTCAACTCACGATATCTATCTATATTCGGTCACTTCTCTCTTGTTGGGAGGAATCGCTGTACTTGCCCTCTATATCATAATAAAACAATGGCGCCAAACAAAGAAAGGCGTCCAAACAAGAGGAATACCTAGAGGAAGAGAGAACTTCGGTGGGGACATCGAGTTACAAGAAATACACGATTCGACCCATGCGAAGCCCGCTTACAGCGAAGCCAGACAGCCAAAGAAAATATTCCACTTTGAGGACTTAAACTGAGATTGTATTTCTATATCCATACTTTAACACATTCACTATTTCTGTACATTTCATTCTTTACCTTACACTTTTCTTACGTTATAACTATTCTTAGTTTGTAATGGATGCTCATCCCATTTTTCCCTCGGGAGCATGTACGGTTCCGTACAGGCATTATTTGCTTATGTCGCGACCTACTTTGCGATTCGTATTATTTACGTTAATATTAATACTTAGTTAGTTGACCAATAGCTGCCGTAGCGCTATAACCGCGGATTAGCATCCAAACTACTTTCGTGTACTTTTACGAATAAACTTAATTATTGTGAAGTCTGTGGTTTTCGTCAACTCATCTTCAACTATCTCTGAACCATACAATTTCATTAAGAAGTTTAGACCTGTCAAATTAGTCCGCGCTTGACGTAAATTGATGTAGTTTTTCATTCTATTTCATTAAGAAGTTTAGACCTGTCAAATTAGTCCGCGCTTGACGTAAATTGATGTATTTTTGGTCGACATGTTTATAGTCGCGTCTAAACTTATGATATATTATAATGTGTGGGTACTTCTTTCACGAATGTAAGTCAGTCTGCGACCAGCCATTAAACTGTGCAACGACGCTCCTTGTTTTATTTAAATATTATCCAAGAATACCACATATTGGCGACGAGGCGATATTCACGCGAGCAAGAAGGAATATTTTGACATAATAGGTGTTGAAAATATAATGGCTCAAGGAAGAATTATGTTTGGAGGACATATTACGTTCGACCATCACGTGCAGGAATGGAGGATTTTTAAAAGTCGTTTCACTCAGTTTTGTTTGGTGAACGGCATTCAACATTTAACAACCGCTCCATATCATCCGGCATCAAATGGCCAGGCAGAAAATACTGTCAAAACGGTTAAACGGGGTTTGAAATTAATGTTGAATGAAAGTTGTAATCTAAAAGTAATACAACACCAGCTTAATGACTTTCTGCTGAATTATAGGAATTCAAAACATTGTACGACGGGTTTTTCGCCGGCTCAGTTGTTGTTCGGTCGCTCATTACGCAGTAGGCTCGATTTGTTGGAAGTAACATCCGATACTGCACATTCCAAAGAAATGAGTCATACTGATAACGCATCAGCTGTGTCGTACGCATCCGCTGCTAAGAATAATGTTGTTCAAAAACAGACCTTGCAGCTTAAACATTACGGAGGCAGTCGTAATAGTGAATGGAGTTATAACGATCAAGTTTTAATTAAACATTTTTATAATAATGGAACAAAACATAAATGGCTTTATGGTGTTGTAAGACATAAAATAGGAAATAGACTGTATGGTATTTACGTTCCAGTGCTAAAAACTGTTCTAAAAAAACATTTAGACCATATTGTAAGCTACAAAGGGACACAATCGCAATCATCTGAGTGCGAGGAGGTAGGCGATTTCCTACCACATGGACTAACTGATCCCGCTGATACGCCCGTGGAACATGACCCCACGGCCCAAGTTGACTTGGAGGGAGAGGAGAGTGATACTTCGTTTTGTTCTGTTCCTGAGACTCCACCTACGATACAGCAAACAGATCAGACGTCAAATAATAATTCCGAAGAAGAAGGGAGAAAGGATTGCGAAAGGATCGATATACCTTTGGTGACTGATCAACCTCAGCAACCAAGCACGGAGCCACTGAGTACATACCAAAGGCCAGTTAGGGCAGCTAGGAACAAAAATGTAAATTATAAATGTTAAGACTTAGTTTTTTAAGAGTTATATGTTTGAATTATTGGTGGAGGGATTATGATATATTATAATGTGTGGGTACTTCTTTCACGAATGTAAGTCAGTCTGCGACCAGCCATTAAACTGTGCAACGACGCTCCTTGTTTTATTTAAATATTATCCAAGAATACCACAAAACTATTTATGGAATATACTTGCTTTCCGCCCGCGGCTTCGCCCGCGTGGAGTTCGGTTATATCGCGCTTTTTAGACTTCCCTCGGGAATATTAAATTTTTCCGGGTTAAAAGGTAACCTATGTTCTTTCTCAGGGTCTAAAGATTGTCAATGCCAAATTTCATCAAAATCGGTTGGGAGGTTTAAGCGAGAAAGCGTAACAGACAGACAGACAGACAGATAGACAGATAGACAGACAGACAGACAGACAGAGTTACTTTCGCATTTATAATATTAGTATGGATCAATTTGACAGGATTAAACTAAAATGTTATCTTCTATCCTTTTCTCAATGAAATAGAAATAAAAAGATGGACTTAACTAAAAATTAGTTTAGTTTGTGAACAAGAGAAACGGCGCCAATGTCTTTATAATAGTTAACTAGCGGCCGCCAGCGACTTCGTTCGCGTTAAGTTAGTTATGCTCCGCTCCCATTGGTCGCAGCGTGATGTTATATAGCCTAAAACCTTCCTGGATTAATAAGCTATCCAACGCAAAAAGAATTTTTCAAATCGGACCAGTAGTCCCTGAGATTAACGCGTTCAAACAAACTCTTCAGCTTTTTATATTAGTACTAGCAGCCGCCAGCGACTTCGTTCGCGTGGAATTAATTATGCTCCGCTCCTATTGGTCACAGCGTGATGTTATATAGCCTAAAGCCTTCCTGGATTAATGGGCTATTCAACGCAAAAAGAATTTTTCAAATCGGACCAGTAGTTTCTGCGATTAGCGCGCACAAACAAACAAACAAACATACAAACAAACAAACTCTTCAGCTTTATATATTAGTATAGAGTATAGATAAGAGCTACCGAATATTCTTATCGTTTAAATAGTCTTTGATAGAGAAATAGAGAAAGAGAATTAGCTTGCTGACAGCTTATATGATAACATTTCAAAAGTAAACAGCACTTTGAATAAATGATTTTGTTTTTACTTAAACTTACCTGGTGAATTTGAATATGAAAAAAAAATTGATTCTGTTTAGTCCCTCATTCAGATTATAGAAAAATATTGGATACGTATTTTGTTTTATCAAATAAATAAAAATTGACAAATATAAAAGGCATCAAAGATCAGGAGTGGTGGCTGGTGACGTCACTGCTTGCTAAAAAGTGTAGCGTGCAGTGACGTCACACGAGTTTTCAACGCACTGTGTCGGCTTCATTTTTTGTTTATATGAAAAAAGAAAAAATACGTGTCTAGTATTCTTTGGAAATCTGGCTGACGGACTAATTAGTTTTTTTTTAGTCAACTACCCTATTGTGGGTGTACTATAAGCACATCTCTGCCTATCCCTGTGAGGTTAAAAGACGTGATGTTATACGTCATGTAATCAGTGTTATGCTGCCTATCAAAACAATAGAGCATCTTAAAGATACCATTCACTGGTCTCATCAATATTGTTACCACAAAGACGTAGACGACATATCTCCAGTTCTAAACCCACACTTAAAATTCTTGCTTAAAACTCCCAGCGAGCCCTTGAATGGATGCATATAAAACCACGCCAACGGAATCTTGGTGGTTCGCAGACTGTGTTGAATCATATTCTGCTTACCTACGCGATTATTAAGCAGGGCACAGACAAAACGGTCGCCGATGCGATTTTGTTTTTGTAAGCTAAAAATTTTTAGAACGGTAATGGCATATTCCAGGAACGTTAACATTTTGATCTTAGTATTCAAATGTAAAAAAACCGGCCAAGTGCGAGTGGAACTCGCGCACGAAGGGTTCCGTACCATTATTATCTTTAAAAACGGACAAAAATCACGTTTGTTGTATGGAAGCCATTCATTATTTATTTTATTTTAATTTAATTATTATTTGTTGTCATAGCGGAAACAAAAATACATAATCTCTGAAAATTTTAACTGTCTAGCTATTACGGTTAATGAGATACAGCCAGGTGACAGACGGACAGGCTGACAGGGAAGTCTCATGAATAGTGTTCCGTTTTCCCTTTTAGGTACGGAACCCTAAAAAAAGCGTCCGGTCTTTATGCACTGTTGAGCAGTATTGACCGTATTCTTTCCATGTGCCAATCGCCAGATTTCTCTGCCAGCCTAATCCAGGTTTTACCTTATCCGCAATGTCTACCCATGATGAATCACGGCAATGTCTTCCATCCATATAGAAAAAGATAATCAAATTCGATCGCTAAAATGACGCCAAATTTTTACCTATGTTTCGTTTAGTACACGCAACTCTTGCATGGTTCCTAAAAATGGGAATAAAACCACTGGCCGATAACTTCGCAACCTAAACAGCATTGACCGATACGTGACGTCATCACTGAAAGGGTATGATTCATTCCGATACCTGTTATCCACAAATCAGCGTTCAAGATAGTAAAAAGTATTGCAGGTATGTTTTAATTGAACTATTTGTTTGGGTATCCATGCTCCGTTCTTTTTGTGGAAACAAAATTTTTACCTGTGTCTTCATATCTAAATTTATTCGGCACCAGCTGTGTTGCAGATAAAATTTCTATTAAAATTTTGATCTAAAATCTATTACAATTTACGTGTAATGTGTCTCCAGAACCTTAATTTGATCACTAGTCTTTCATGCCTGCTTCCTGTTTGATGGTTTACCTCCTTAGTAATATTATAAATCGGAAATTGAGCTTGGTTGTATGTTTGTTCCGCTTTCACGCCGTAACTACTGAATCGATTGCTTTGAAATTTTGCAGACGTAAAGTTAGAAGTCTAGATTAAATAATAGGGTACTTTTTATACAGGAACAATTTTATATTCCCAAGGGAAATCTAAAAAGCGACTTCACCGAATTCTACGCGGACGAAGCCGCGGGCGGAAAGCTAGTGAATTAATAAATAATGATCATAAAACAGGTCTAAGTCCTCTACATCAATTTGCAGAAAACAACCCTCCTAAACACATATTAGAATGGGTAGGAAAATCATGCAGTTAGACGAAAGTACACTTTGATCGTAAAATTCACCACATCCTGTATTTACTTGGCTTTGGTCCATAAATGTCGCTTTGCGTCGCAGAAGGAAGCTGCGGAATGGGAGAGGGAGATCTCAACTCCCTTCCCGGGCCACAGAAGACGCACCGGGCGCCGAAGAAGGGCGGATAACGCCCTCTTCCGCCCCCCATGAATGGGTCCAGGGGCGAGGGACATGGGGAAGTCCCCGCCCCCTATTCGATGGACCCCGAGGCGGAGGCGCGTGCGAGTGTCGGCGCGCGCCTCTGATGCACGGGGTAGTTTAACACCCCACTACCCCGTACAGGAGACGAGGCCCGGACAGACCGGGCCAGCACGAGAGGGTGGGGCCGTGGAAGAATTTAAACTCCCGCGGCTCCACGCGCGCTCGTGATAGAAGAGATACTGGGGTGGTTTTAGTCAGTAAAAGTCTGACAGACCCCGTCGCCCACCCCAGGGCGGCGGACATCCTATGAGGATTTAAACCCCGAAAAAAATAAAATAAAAAATGGTCCAAAAATGTAGCTAAAACGCAAACTGAACCGAGTCTCGGCGGATCAACCCTCGCCAAGGGAGATCTAAACCCCATTGCTGATGGCTTGGACTGTTGCGCTTTGGGTAAATTTACTAATACAGTCACCTATAGAATTACCTATGGTAACATCCTTTTCCTTGAGGACTCCTTCCGATGTTCCATGTATTACTAAATAAAAGTTTACACTTAAAGCTCTTTATTTGATTACGTAGTTTAATAGTTATTTGTTATACAAGAGTGCAAAGTTGCTTTTTAACCGCGTGTTCAATTTTGATGACGGAGCAAGCGAAGGATTCTAAAATTGAATCACGAGCGCAGCGAGTGATTCAAAATTAGAATCCTGAGCGTTAGCGAGGGAATCAAAAGGACACGAGGTGAAAAATCTTTGCACTCGAGTGCAACACGTAACTTTTCATTCCACCTCAGCGGGGAAATGACTAAATGCAATAAAAAAATGTTTACAATCACAAGATAGGTACACTTTTATTTCAGTTTAGGTATTAATTACTACATTATGACAGGTAAGCATTACAGAATAATCTTTAAATTATAATAAAATAATACTAAAGTATAATTAAGAAAATTTTAAAGTAACGTTGCAACAGTTATTTAAATTGAGTGTAATATTTTTGTTTGGTACTGTAATATTGGTGTTAGTCACTTGTGTACTGTTTTTCGGTAAACTGTCTGTCATACTTAATAGTTGTACCGATTCATCGGATTCCCTTGGCGTGAATGTTGGAGAGAGAGGGAGATGGTTAGGTGTTTCATAACGGCTTATTTTTGATGTAGAAGGGCCAGTCCAAGTTTCCGATTGAGGCTCTTTCAGTGTAATGGCTCCTACGATGCCTTCACATATTTTAGACTTATTTTGGATGGAATCCTCTATGTATCCCTCTACAACTGCATTGGTCTTCCAGCCTCCGTGGCGCTTAAGGGACAGGAGATCAGCTCCGGAATCAGCCAAAAGTGTGGCTGAAGTTCGTCGGAAACAATGACCCGTGTACAACAGGGGTTCTGGAAGTTCAAGAAATGTTGCTATTTCTCGTGGGATACTGCCAATTTTATTAGTACCCATAGGCTGTCTAACACACTTTCCATTGCGATACTGTAGAAAAAAACGATTGATTGGAGTGTTAGGCGGCCGTAAGGCTTGATATTTCTCAACAATCGTTACGTATTCCTTGCGAATGACAAAGTTGCGGTCTCTTTTTGTCTTTGTATTAGGTAAATTAATTAATAGTAAGTCATCTGAATGTTTCTCAATGTTTTTGACATTAAGTTGTGTTAGTTCATTAGTTCGACATGCTCCGTTTATTCCAATAATAAGAACAACCTGCAATGTAAAGAGTATTGTAGTAGATAAATGAATAAAATTTATATGAACGCATAATTATGCCTATCAACATTTACTAAGTATACTGTTTAATTGAGATTAATATATGTACTTAACTAGATACTGAATGTGCAACTGACTTACTTTTGCCGCCAAATATACGGAATCGGGTGATTCGTTAAGAAACTTTTCAATATCAGATACTGTGAAAACCTTCGATTTTTTTTGGCTGATGACCAGATGAGGCTCTTTTTAAAAATGCTACTAATTTAGGATAGGTATCGATATGTATGTCTTTTTTCATCTTTATTGTTGCTTTTAGCATCGAATACGTACTCCATAGAGTGCTTGCTTTCTTGTTCTCGGATATTCTACGTTTTGCTGGATATGCCAGCAAAACGTTTTCTGAGAAAGTTTTGGCTCCTTTTGCTATTTGCCACATGTTGAACATATCGTACTGTTTTAAATACTTCTCGCGTGATTGTTGAGGTAGAAAGCTCATTTGCGCATTATTAACAGTTTCAGTCAATTCTGTTGACGTCAAACAAACTTCCACGTCGCTAGAATCACTCATTTTAGTTTTTCACTTGTTTTCAAGTTTATTTTTGAAAAAGCGCGGGAAATTTCGGTCGGACCGGGTGTTTTTTTTTGCGGCAAATTTTTTATATTTTAAATTTAACTAAAAATAGGTTCAGATAAGGTTTTTATCTTCTTTATATATATAATTCTGCTGTACGTGTGTATGTCATTGAACTCCTCCTAAACGGCTTGACCGATTTTAATGAATTTTTCTGTATGCGTTTGAGTGGTGACCTGGATAGTTTAGATTCACAAATCAGCCCGGCAGATGGCGCTGATCGCTTGAAGAAGCATGTGATCTCGGAAACGGCCCTAACGATTTCGCTGAAATTTAATATGTGGAGGTTTTCGGGGAAGAGAAATCGATCTAGCTCAGTCTTATGTCTGGGGAAGTGCATGTTTTCGAGTTTTCTCTTTCGCAATATTTCACTCATAATATGGGCGCTAATTTCGCGTGGCTTGACATAGCGGCTGTAGCGTAGGCGATAGTGGTATGGTCTACTCGCGATGGCTGGTGTTCCTCGGTTCAAACCCGGCCAATCACGAGTTTTTTTTTTATTTGTTTTTGACAAGTTTATAGTTTTTTTTTAATTTTTGTAGTTACTTAAAAAGAAAATTGTACATAAAAACCAAAAGCGGAAAAAATAAAAAAAATATGTTAATTTTTTTTATTTAACTAAAATTGTACTTAAGAACTAAAAGAGAAAAAATAAGTAGAAATAAATAAATGTTTAAGATTTTTTATTTAACTTAAAGAGACTGACACAAGAGCTCTAGGGTAGAGAGAGGCATAATATCTTTGTTACAAATGCAGATGACAATGCTTTCTATGGGTATATTCCTAAATCTGCTGTACGTGTGTACGCATTGTGTACGTCACTGAATTCCTCCTAAAGGGCTGGTCCGATTTGAATGAAGTCTATCTATATAAATGAAAGTCGTGTTAGTTACTCTATTTATAACTCAAGAACCGCTTAACCAGTATGGCTCAAAATTGTTAGGGAGGTAGATAAGAACTGGGAGAAGGACATATCACATAGGATACTTTTTATCCCGTTCCCGTTGTTCCAACAACAACAAACGCAACTGACATGGAATAACAAAACAACTCAATCAAAATATAAGTTAGCGGTTCATTTGCTAAAAATGGTACAAACACACTGCTGCACTACTCAGCATATTAAAAAAAAGTCTTACCGGTTGAATGTTGATGCATTCATTTAAAGCAAGGAATATAAATACTCTCTCTATCTCTCTAAATACTCTCTGGTTTAATTTTTTTAATAAAAGCCCCAAAGCAAACTTCAACTTCAAAATTTCTAATATTGTATTGCTGTGCCATTTAACACTTCACTACATACTATAAAACAAAGTTACTTTCTCTTTCCCTATGTCCTTTTCTATGATTAAATCTTTAAAACTGCGAAACAGATTTTGCTGAGGTTTTTTTTTTAATAGATAGAGTAATTAAAAAGAAACTTTTATATGTATAATAACACCCATTAAATTGTGGAGAAACACTATCCCTCGCCCACATGTGGGAGTGACGAGAGGAGGCATAACTCCGTTGCCGCGAAAAATTGCAGTACAGCAGACAGAGACATGGAAAGTGTGATTGTCGCAATCCAGCACTGAGCACGCCACAAACATCAAAATCCTCTCTTTGAGGAGTAGCTAGAGAGGCGCCACGGCGTCCTCACCTTCCGACTGACGTAGGTCCTCACCGGACACGGCTGTTTCGGGAGGTTCCTGTTCCGTATCAGGCGGGAGGGTGCGCCACACGCCAGGGTGACCACTGTGTGCATCGCCCTGAGGACACGGTGGAGCAAATGGTGGAGGTCTGCCCGGCTTGGGTAAAGCACAGCCGTGTCCTCGTGGTGGCGATCGGCTGCGATCTCTCGCGTCCGACCCTGGTCCAGGCCATCGTCCGGAGCAAGAGTGCATGGCAAGCTTTCACCTCCTTCTGTGAAGCAGTGATGCTGGCAAAGGAGGAGGCGGAACGCGTGAGGGAGCGGAAATCCCACTACCCTCATGCCTGAAACCGCCGCAGGAAGCGCCCTGGTCAGGAGGCAACATCGGACTCCCGACCACCGTAGGCGCGGGCTTGCGGGCGGCGAGCGATAGGCAGCCTAGCCTCCTGGTAAGAACCAGGCCCGGGTTGACGGCGCGTTGTGTTTCACACGCGCCTCAAAGAGATGTCAGCACACCTTGACGGGGTCCACGAGGACTGGTCCACAGGGTTGCGGGTTAGTTAAAAAAGAAACCATGGCACTGGTCGTTGCATAGGCAAGTGAAGGAACACGGGTGGATTTTAGTCAATAAAAGTCTGACACGCTCTTCCGCTCCGCCCAAAGCGGGAGAGGTCATTTGATGATTTCCCATCCAAAACAAAAAAAAAGAACTGAAGAAGAGCAAGAAATTGCACTTGAAGAGCGCCTGTAGCCTGAGCCTTAGTATGGCTCGACTTCGTGCTTCTCACTCACCAGAGCAAAGGGAGGCAGCCCGTGAAACGGCTCGGTTGGCAATGCGAAATCGTCGAGCAAACCTCAGAGATCAAGCGCTAGATAATTTACGAAGCACAAGAAGAAATTCATCAAATACTGATTTGAATCAGGCAGCGTTTCAATACGCATATAATATAGCGCAATGGCGTTCGCATTGGGCCAATGGATGTTGTTTGCGAGTATTGTAGCACATTAAAGATTTCCGGAGAACCGCCAGGATTGTGCTCCCAAATAAAGAATCATTGAATAATAATATTTATTTATTTAAAATTATCCTAATTTAAAAAGTAGTCATGTGCCTTTAAGGCGGAACGAAGTTCGCCGGGTCAGCTAGTGTAATTATATTTTCTTTTTGGTGTAAATAATATATATTTCTGTAGATAGTTCCTGTATATAGGTAAGTTTTTGTACTTATTTATAAAATAGTGAAGACGAATCCCGGGTCGTATGAACGACCCGCCTATAATTGACTTGGGGGATTTAGGCCCTGGCTTAAGTCCCCCTGTTAGCAACTATGTTACTATATCTGCAGCGAATACAGATATCATGAGTGGTATGGACACAGATGGGTCTGTAGCCACAGCAAGCGACGCGTCAGCCTCCCGTAAAATTAGTGCTGCCCGTAAGAGGCGCTCACTCAAACATAAAGTTTGTAAAAAGTGCAACAAAATTAAAAAAAGTAGGCAGGGGATCATTCCTGAGGGAACTCCTCTTGAGACTGATTGTTCATGCACTTTCAATATAGAATCTCAAAATAATCATGAAACAGTTCCAAAATTTAAACCTGCTGAAATTGCTGACTCTTCATACTCACAGCTAGATCGACCTGTAACACATACTGGTCAACCAGTAGGTAGGAACGAATACATTGGTTCTGATTCAGGGCCCTATTTAGTTCATGTGCAACGCATAACTGATACTGCAAACAGTGGCACCATTTTGCACCCTATTGCCTTTGGAAATTTCCTGAAAAATAGCAAATTTGAAAATATTGTTTCTGGTAGTGTAAAAAGAATTGGCAGAAATAAATGTGTAGTGGCATTCACTAATCCAATGGCTGCTAACTTATTTTTGAAGAGTAATCTATTGTCAATAAACAGATTTAAAGCTTTTCTTCCCACATACAATGTCACTCGGATGGGCCTAGTTAGAGGTGTCCCATCAGAATGGAGTGAAGAAGAAATTAAAGAAAATATAACTACTCCCATAGGTACTGGCACAGTATTAAAAGTTAGGCGGCTAAATTATAAAGTTCAAGTGAATGGGTCATCTACTTGGAAACCTTCCCAAACTGTGGTCATCACTTTTGATGGCCAAGTGTTGCCTAAACGTATCTATGTATGCTATAATGCATTAACTGTGGAGATTTATGTATACCCAACCATTCAATGTTTCCGGTGCTGCCGTTATGGTCATACTAAAATCCAATGTCGATCTGCTACACCTAGATGTTTTAAATGCGGTCAAAACCACTTAGCTGAAACATGTGTTGTTGAAGAAGATTCCGCATTCTGTATAAATTGTTCCGGATTGCATTATGCAACAAATAAGACTTGCCCTGAATTTCAGAGACAAAAAAACATAAAATATACAATGGCTCACTCGTGTGTTTCATATGCAGAGGCAAGCAAAACACAACCAGCCGTCTCAAAATCATATGCAAATATTGTCAGTACAGGTGCTTCTTCAGGTGTTCATAACGGAAATAATTACTACAGTTCACAAGCTATAGCATCAACTTCTCCATCACACAAAAAGACTGTCTTTCTTAAACCAAGAACTCCTCCCAAGTCACCATTGGGGTATGACAGAGCGGCTCATAATGCTCTTTTTAAGGAGTTTCAACCCCCATCTCCTGCCAATGGGTGTGCTTTGCCTAAGGAACCCGAGAATGAGCAAGTTGTTGATATTATTATAAACTTAATTAAAATGTTATTATCTAAAAACATATCTTTAGAACCGTACGACGTAGAGCGCATATGTAGTTTTTTATCAATTAATAAAAACCGAAACGATGGGCACAATAGTTCAATGGAACTGCCGATCAGTAATTCATAAAAAACCTGACTTATTTCTATGCATTATGTGAAACCAGGATTAAAAACAGGTTATGTTTGTTTATTGTTTACGCATTGATTATGACAGATCACAGAGCTGACGGTTAAGGCGGTGTGGCCATACTGGTTACAACTTGATATCTGTATTCTTGCTTGAAAATAATAGTGTAATTTTATAGTGTATTTATTACTGACTTCTATACTTATGTATTTATTTTTGGTATCCTTTTTTACCCGTATGAAAATAAATCATTTCCTTTTCTGAACCTTTCAAAATTCCTAATTTTCCGATACTTCCTTATAAACTTTTCCCTACCTTTTACCTGAAATTGGTACAAAGTCATAACTAGTGCCACACAACAAAAAAAAAAAAAAAGTTTATTTTTTTTAATATAAGGTTTAACAATGACGTGAAAAAATGCCGCGTAAAGAACCGCGTACAAAGAAAATTGAAAAAAGAACACCAAGAAGGTTCCGAGTCTGAGTTTTTAACAAATTAAAAAAACTTGTATGATATATTCGGCACCATAGAGGTAACAGTAAATAGGTTTAATGTTTTTTTTTTTTAATTTACAAATTTAGTGCACACGATGTTCTAAATTCAATTTACTTTATCCTCTAGAGAATAAAAACGGCTTTTCCAGTCAGATATTGAAGATTAAAAATACTCTTTCCGAGATGGTGGGATGAAAAAAGTATTAATATAGTAAGATGTACGCACGATAGCAGATCAAGCTGTCCCAAAACTGTCAAATATTCCCAATCAACCTTAAGCCTTAAGGCTTAAGGTGCTTTAGAGATAAAATTGAAAAACTAATAAAGAAATCTGAAAGATAGAAGTAGCTTGTCTGTACAAATTTATAAAAACGGAAGTAATATAGCTACTTCAAGAAACAATATAGATACTGACCAAAAACGAACACAAAACAAATCTCTGTTCTAAAATCATAAGCACTAACGTTTCGTCGTTTATTTCGTATCCTGTCTAGACTGATTTTATATAACAGTTACCTCTCAGACTCAAAGGGAGAGGATAATACGATTTCAGGATTTCAGTATTTGTCGGGATTTCCAGTCAGCCGTAGATGGTTTTTACAAGTTTTCTAGAAAGCAGCAAACCTGTTTTTCTGTAATTCTTTTACCATTTTTATTATTCTTTGATTATAACGATAAAGATAAATATAATATTCAGTATCAGTCAGTCATTTAGTTTTATCTCCAATTCCTATTTTATTATACACTGTAAACATTAATACACCCATTAAAACAATAGTCTGCTACTACATAAGGTTTAATCGTTTACTAAATTGGTAATCAAATTTCATACGAGAGGCGTTCTAATATCTATTAATATCTCACACGTCTTCGAAAACACAAAACTCATTATAACAAAGCATTTCTACAACAAAGAGCAAACCCGTCTTATCAAGCGCTTCCAGCGCTTCGCATCGACACATATTCATCTGAAACTCCCTAGAGATTACTCCGCGTATGAAATTTTAACAAGACCCACCATATCCGTCGCTTTAGACATACGAATGAACGTAAAAGGAGTCTGTTTGCGGCCGCAGAGTTCATTTTAAACTCAAAATAGAACCGGTTTGAGCCGGTTTCAGCTGGATTCAACCGCATTTTCGGGTCTTTGTAAAGTGTTGTTATTATTGTAGGGTATACTCGTTAGTTGGTTTCTTTTGAGCGGTTTCATATTTATCTTTTCCTTTCTTTGGATAAACAGTGTTCTTGTCTGTGTGAACATCGTTAGGTTTTATGCTGCTTTGTAGATTTTGCAATGGTTTCAGTCGCGCAGACGCGAATGCTGTAGGTACGTTTTACCGCACTATCAATTTTAGGATTATGAGTGCTGATATCTAAGAGATACCAAGTTCACTTTGTCTCGAATATCATAAGAGGTAGGATTAGATATATTGAATGCATTGGCTTAGGGTGCTACAAACTCCCTACATGTCACGATATACATAAAACACACGGTGCAGACGACAATACATAAATTGAACTGATATCTCACGACTCACGAGGTTTCTTCTGCATACAAAAATTCTATTCAAAACATTGTATAGTTTTCATCAGTATTCAAGTGCTAGTTAAGTTTGGTAAAATTCATAGTCGACATATCGAGGTTTCCGGCGACTGGGACCGCAGTCCTAGTTAAGACCGCGGTCCCAGTCGGCCAGTCGCCGGATGTATTTATTATTGACCCTCCAAATGCAAAAATGAATAGAATATATTCAAAAGGACTTAAATATTCCTGCTACTGAAGCGTATGAAAACAATATGGAAGTTCTGAAAGACCCGGGATTAGATACAGTTTGCTACAGAATTACCACATTTTCACAACATGGAAAAGCGTACCGGGCCTTGAGACTCCAGTTAGAACAGGATAGTAATATACAATCATACAATGCCTTTGTGTGTGTTTAACTGCATTTGTGAATTATGTAAAAACGGGCTAGCTTAACCTATTGCCTACTAAGCCCATAGGATAAAATCATGTCTAGAACGAGTCAATAATATTAATATAAATAATTTATATTTTTTTTCGTGTGACTGTACTGATTTTGGCTTGTGTAGCAGATTTTTTTAAGTTACCTATGAGTGGTCCCAGTCGCCGGAAGAAAATTATTTAATTTTTATGGATTTGGCGACTGGGACCGCGGCCCGAGTTAATTGCGGTCCCACTCGCCGGAAACCTCGACACATCAATAGTTTGTTTTAATTTTTTTTTAAAATTATTTTGATGCTAGTTTGGATATCTCTGATAAGTTCAAAGAATATTGATAAAACTCAAAACAAAGCTTTATTTACAGTTACTTTCGAATCTGTCAAGAAGTTGGTCAGTCAGAAAAGTTTTTGTAATTTTGCAAAAGTATTGGTCACAGCACACCAAGCTACTACAATCTGTCAGATTTCTTTATTAGGTTTTCAACTTTATCTATAAAGCATTAAGAGTCAAGGTTGATTGGGAATATTTGACAGTTTCGAGTAGCTTGACCTGCTGTCGTCCGTACATTATAGTATTGAAAATTGTATCTATTGTTGTCTCCATATTGTATATACTTGATTCGAGAGACGCAAGATATTTGTATTGTTTACAGTTTATTGACGCACGCTCTGTACATAAACTTTGAAATAAAACAAAGTTGCTATCGTGAACTGTGTTGATAACGCGAAGAGGTCATGTTTCGAATTCGGACAGCTTGAACTCTTGACCTCAGTTTTGGACAATTCTCAAATATATACGTGAGTCAAAGCGTAAATAAATAATATAGAATATTTTCCCTATGTTTTTCTTGGTGTAGGTATGATTATTACCCGTGCGTGCATATGGCTTAAATCACTCATAGAGTAAAGGGTTATTGTTAGGGCTTCTGGTATTTAACTTTGAACATAAAAAGCTTAAAGGTTTTTTTTTTAATTAAATTATAAACTAGCGCTTGACCGCAATCCCGCGCCAGCAGTGACGCAATCGTTGATGGTAAAGCGCACTAGTTTATTAAGAGCCTATTCACTCTAGCCTTGAAGACACTCAAATTGTAGTCCGATGGAAACACTACCGCTGGCAAATTGTTCCAGTCCCTCGATGTACGCGGTATAAAGGAGGAGGCGAAACTCTTCGTACGGATCGTAGTGGTGTTAACAACGTAAGGGTGGAAACTCGCCGTACGATGGGTCGTCCGATGGTGGAATGGAGATGGGGGAATTAGATCATGTAATTCCCTCGCACACTCCCCAAAATGCATCCTATAGAACGCCGAAAGGCTGGCTACTCTATGCCTGTGCTCTAGGCTTTGGAGACCGTCTTGAGTTAAGTCAGGGTCACCAATCAGTCTCTTCGCCCGCCTCTCCACCGAATCCAAAGTGGCCAGGTGACACTTAGCAGCACCAGCCCAAATGTGGCTACATTACTCCACACACGAACGGACCTGTGCTTTGTACATCATTAGAAGCTGCCCTCGTGTGAAGTACTGCCGGACCTTTGCGATAACGCCAAGTTTCCCGGCAGCCATCTTGGCCTTGGACTCAATGAACCGCCCAAAGTTTAGGTTCGAGGAAATCTCAACTCCCAAAAGCTGAAGGCGGTCGGTACACTCCAAGGAAACATTTCGAAAAGTGGGAGCCAAGGTGAACGGGCTCCTTTTGGCGGTGAAAAGACACGCCTGTGTATATTGCGGCGGTATTGAATGCTACAAGATTGGCATTGCCCCATTCGGAGACAGCCTGTATGCACTACAGGCTGTCTCCGAATGGGGCAATGAATACATTATGAATACATTCGTTCGCTCTACCATGGCCTCTCTTTCGGACCGGATTGATTCCCTACTAGCCCGAGCATCCGGCAGGTATCTCTCCACAAGTGTGCTAACGTTTGTACGTAACGTGTGTACGTAAAGCGTAACTTTACGTAAAAGTTAATGTTTAACGTTGATGGTAAAGCGCGCTAATTTATTAAGATCCTATTCACTCAAAAAACTGAGCGATTAGGAAGGAGGACGGCAGCTGAGCGAGGTCAGAGGTGATGCAATGTTAAACCCAACAACACGACCAACGATGCTGCGACCGAGGGAGATTGATGGAGACCCTCCACGGCTACACTCCCGACACAACAACAATTAGTGCATTCGTACCCGGCTCACATCGCAACACAACTGCTCAGACCCGCCCTCCCTACGGCTGACCAGACATCATGCTGGAACATGACGATTCGCTTGGCGGCAAGACTTTGTTTGGTGGGTGTTAACTTTTGCTGGCAGCGGATGTTATGGCCTACCATTTAGAATTAGAATGTTAAAAATAATTTTATTAACATGAAAACAAAGCTACTACCCGCCGATGACCTGGTGAAGGTCGCGGGAAGCCGATGGATGCGGGCAGCACAAGACCGGTCAGCGTGGAAAGCCTTGGGGGAGGCCTTTGTCCAGCAGTGAAGAAAGCTACTACAATACATATAGGACTATTAACCTATGGGAAAAGCCTATATATATGGTGTAAATGCCTACTAAACTAGGGCACCCCAACCCTACCCTGCTGAAAGCGATTGAGATATAATGGATGACTTTCGGTACTGTTCTTTTTTTTTAAATGTTACCCCCACACTAGGAATTAGTCTGTATCATGACTGCCTTTACAAACATTAAAACTCAGATACACAAACAAATTTTTGGTTCTTTTGGGGAATCGATCCCGCGATTCGCTGCACAAAATCAAAGATCAAAAGTCATTTATTCAAATTAGGCTAAAAATCAGCACTTTTTGAACGTTAATATTACTTAAGACAGTCCCCCAAAATGCCCATCTATCGACATTTCCTAGTGCTTTCGCTGGGAAGAAGACGAACGTGATCGAAACGAATTCGAGAAGTGACGGAACAAACTCCCCAGCAGCACAGCTGTATGTTCATTAAAAAAAACACATTAACTTATACAATACTATGTAGGTACACCAACTATATCATTTGGTGCAGCGGCTGAGTAATCGACTGGTGTAGTATCTGCCTTTTACCAACTATGATGGGGTCAGTTTCCAGTCTAACCGGATTCAGCTGAATACCAGTATTATAAATGAAGCGACGGCCTATCTGACCTCACAACCCACTTACTGGGTTATACGATTCTACTTGGCCACTGACTGGAGGTCAGACTTTCGGACTACTGAAGGCCAGTAACGGCTTTCGGGGAATACATAATATGTCAAATTACCAAACCATAATGTGGACAAAATACAGGTTCATATACCAAGCATACCACAAGGATGACAAAATGATATAGTGTAATATAAGATATAGCGGTGTTCTATAGAATGCATTTTAGAGAGTGTCCTTCGTACGGCGTTTCCACCCTTACATTGTTGACACCACTACGATCCGGACGAAGCGTTTGGCCTCGTCTTTTATACCGAGGGACTTGAACAATTTGTCAGTGGCGGTGTTTCCGTCCGACTACAATTTATTTGTCTTTAAGGCTAGAGTGAATAGGCTCTTAATAAATTAGCGCGCTTTACCATCAACGATTGCATCACTGCTTACCATCCGCCGTGATTGCGGTCAAGCACTAGTTTATAATTACATAATAATTATTTATAAAAAGAAAAAAATAAACTCATAATTCTATGTAATCACTCTAGGTATTAAAGGCCGTTGACCCCTGCTGTCAGCTGCTGTTTATAATTTTTGTTTTATCGTCGTTAGATATCGATACACTTGAAGTCGGCGGAGTTTAGTGCCAAATTTAATATGATCATGTATTAAACAGTGCCATATTCGTGGCACCAAATGGATTTGTAATAGCAAAGAGCCCCGACCGAGCTCTCGTTTGGCAGCTGGATCAAGGGTTTGATCCAGAAAACGGTAGTTCTCAGAGCAACTCGCATCGTTAGGACGTTTTTTTGGCTCTGCTGAGTCTTTGGGGCCCCTGAATTACCCTGGATCCTGTTACAGATACCGATGGGCTATTGTAGTACAGGATATGTTTTGAAGAAGTGGCCAAACTGTAACCATGAACACAACATGATTCCAGAAATAAAAATACAGCGTAAAGCGTAGATGCAATTTTTCAGTTAAAAAATGCAAAAGCATGTCAAGCTACCCAAAACTGTCAAATATTCCCAATCAACCTTGAGCCTTAATAATTTAGAGATAAAGTTGAAAATCTAATAAAGAAATCTGACAGATTGTAGTACCTTGATGTGTTGTCTGTACAAACCTATGTATACACTTACAGAAAATAAACCAATTATAATTTACATTCATAAACTTAAGTGGTTACATATCGATGTAGATAAACTTATCATAGTAGCATTAATTAATCTCAGCGACATTAAGGTTCATTGCTATTATGTATATCTATTGTTCAGCTGACTCATAATGATCAGCTGATTATAAATACTTTGTTTTTTCCTCTATCTTACTACGACTCGGTGGTTCTAAGTAAAAACTGTGGTAGTAATAAACTATTTTTATATGTAAAAGGTGGTGGCTAGGTGGTAGGTGGTGGCAGAAGTTATCACCTACCAGAGAAAGACGCAGCGTAGGGAGGCCCCCAACAAGGTGGACCGATGACCTGGTGAAGGTTGCGGGAAGCCGATGGATGCGGGCAGCACAAGACCGGTCTGCGTGGAAAGCCTTGGGGGAGGCCTTTGTCCAGCAGTGGACATCTATAGGCTAAAGAAGAAGAAGAAGAAGAGAAAGACATGCCGCCGAGCTGTTCGTCGTGTTCCGGCATGATGTCAGGTGAAGCCGTACGGAGGACAGGTCTGACTGAGCAGTTGTGTTGCGATGTGTGCCGGGTACGATGCGCCAATTGTTGTTGTATCCGGTGTTTGGTCGTGGAGGGTCTCCAGATCAACCTCTCTCTCGTGCAGCATCGATGGTCGTGTTGTTAGGTTTAACATTGCATCACCTCGCTCAACTGCCGTCTTTCTTTCTATTCACTCAGTCTTTTTTGAGTGAATATGCTCTTAATCATCCACCACCAACGATCCACCACCAACGATTGCATCACTGCTTACCATCAGGCGGGATTGGGGTTAAAATGAGGTCAAAATGGGGATCATTACGCAAAACTATGTGCAGAGGGCGCCACAAGCACACATAGTAAAAAAACCGCCATATTGCACATTCTCGTCTCGTCTTGTCGTACTGAGTTAATTAAATGTAACAACTGGGTATTCACTCATCATCATCTCAGCGTTAATCCCAGTCGCATCTGCAGCTTTTCAGCTTTGGAGTCTGGGGTCCGCTTTACCAGTCTAACTGCTGAGTATTCACTATCTGTGATAAATATATATTCTTTCATTCTTTTTCTTTTATGATAAACTTAAAAGCAATGTTTACATTATCCAATATCGATTTACATGTATATATGTAATTATCTTTTAAATAAACCCTTCATCGCATAAAGTTATAACAAATGAATATCATATCAAAATTATGATGTTTGAAAAGTGTTTGTTCTCAGCCTAATTTGAATAAATGACTTGTGATTTGTCAGATCATTACATATTTCAAGGATTCCTTCGCGTATAATGCAGCTCCGTCTATATTTTATACTAGATCCAAGATAGCGCTGCTATGTAGTGCTAAATTATTCGCCTCGTTCCAGTTTCCAGCGTTCATTAGTAATTCTGCTGCATAATAGGTACTGAAATTATTGTTGGCACCAGATCTTGTGTTAAAATGCCATGTCAACTGGTTTTCTTCTCATAAAATGTGGGAAAGAAGCTGGGAAAATTGTTACTGGTTTTTTTTGTAACTTTACCCGATAAGCTAGGGGTCTCACTCTCTATATACGAACGCCATATATGAACAACGCGTCATGCTGACGTCATACAAATTCTACATATCGCAAGCAGAGTTTACCGTGCGACTAGCACAATGCGTGACACAATCATCATCATCATCATCATCTCAGCGTTAATCCCAGTCGCATCCAAAGCTTTTTCAGCATTGGAGTCTGGGGTCCGCTTTACCAGTCTAACTGCCGATATGGCTAAACTTCGATATTTGCCGTGAAGCGACTGCCGTCTGACCTCCACAACCCGAAGGCGACATCGAAGCATTGCAGCTAGACCAATTGTTGGACTTTTGAGGGATCCAAAAACCCGTAACGACTGCCACTAGATGTTCGTATGGCAACCGGGACGGCTTCACGTGCTTTCCGAGGCACGACCAGACCAGTGCAAATACTCATATTCATGCATACAAATATTTGCACTATGAGGGGATCGAACCCGCGCCTCCTTGTGCAACGGCCGCATTCGCTTCCGCTACGCCACGCTACGCCACGCCGGTAGATGTTACCACCCAGCAGACAAAGTCTTACCGCCAAGCGATTCGTCGTGTTCCAGTATGATGTCTGGTGAAGCCGTACGGAGAACGGTGAGCAGCTGTGTTGCGATGTGTGCCGGTCGTGTTGTTAGGTTTAATATTGCATCACCTCGCTCAACTGCCGTCTTCCTTCCTATTCTCTAAGTCTTTTAAGTGAATAGGCTTAATAAACTAGCGCGATTTACTATTGACAGGTAAAAACCAATCTAGTTCATATCTGTCATTATCTGTTTAACTTCATTCTTGTTGTTTTGGATTGATATGTGAACAATTTAGCAAATTATCTGGCCGTTTAAAGGTTGACTTGTGCAGCTACACCTTCGTATCTTATCTTTTGATAGTAGTTTCATATAAGAGTGTTACAATAAAACACTAGTCTAATCGGAATATACCTACCACTAAAAGGAGGGGTAAGTATACAATAGTATGAAGTACTCTAAATCACTTAATTATTTCCAGACTAGCTTTCCGCCCGCGGCTTCGCCCGCGTGTAGGTCGTTTATATCGCGCTTTTTAGATTTCCCTCAGGAATATCATTTTTTCCGGGATAAACAGTACCCTATTATTTAATCCGTTTAAAACCTATCCTATTTTTATTTATGACACGGAAAGGGAACTGTTCAAAATCTAGCAGTCTCATATTGATGTCAAGCATATTTCAAAAACTTTTTCAGAATATATTAGCTTATAGATAATTTTTGCAGATTGAGATTGAGATTTGATTGCAAACGTTCATAAAATAAAGAGAATTGTCTTTCTGGAATTCCTGACTTTTGGAAAGCGCATGAGGGGCTGAAGACAACTCGCAGAAGCCTATTATAGACGTTTTTAATAAAATGAGGCACTATATTATTATTATTTAAGAGGCTATTCGAAAAAACTGGCTACAAATGGTTCACGATGGACAAGCTTCAACAGACACTACTGTAGTCACAGGATATGCTTTTTTCCACTTTGGAAGCGTCTGTCACGCAAACTATTCGGTTTAGAAAAAAAATATTATAGAAACCTCGATATCATTTTTCATTATCATCATATATTATACAGTATGTTAAATAACAGAGGGCGTTCCCTTAAACTCGTTAATATATATCATTAATAGATTAAAATAAAAATATCAGCATAGAAAAATAAGCATAAAAAATCCGAATAAAAAAAATTCTAATTGGAAATAAATTTGAAACCTCCTGTTTTAAATCAAAATAGTAGTCGTCATGTATAAATAAATTGCGACGTTGCCGTCTTTCATGTTCGCGTGTACAGTGTGTTTCTTTTACATGTCAATTTAAAATTTTTATTGTATATTTTCTTATTGGAAAAAATTTTAAAACATTTTGTTTTCGAATGAAAATATTTTTTTTAACATGCATGTATGCTATACTATTTCGGGTTAACGGGAACGCCCTCTGTTAGTTAACATACTGTATATTCATCTTAATTATTGTTAAAGCGAAGAGAAAGTTCATGAATATTATCTAAAGATATAAAATCGTTCTCAGTCTAAAATTGGTTAATATGCCATTTAGAGATTAAAGTAATAAACTAAATATACTAATTTGGAAGACAACAGTGCCGAAGTCGATGATATAGAATATAATGACCTTGCCTTTGTGAATGTCCACATACCTAAATTAGGCTAACGATTTAGTGGGACCATTTAGGTAATAAGCGAACGATTAATGAAAATGATTAATTAAGCTAAATGTCTACGACATATTAGTCAATATTAGTGTTGTCTGTTTGACTAACAATACAAACATATACTTTAGAACGACAACGTGACGTAAATTCAAACGAATTTTGGATCGAATTTTCGATCCAAAAATACACAGGAAAATGTGCAGTTTTATATTCTCATCTAATTCAAGGAAGCTCTGAAAGCCATAAAAAAGAGGGTATTTGACTACCTAAAAGAAATAATTAGTCCGTCAGTCAGATTTCCAAAAAATGCTAGACACATATTTTTTCCTTTTTCATAGAAACAAAAAATGAAGATGACACTGCGTTGAAAACTCGTGTGACGTCACACGAGTTTTCACTCCTGATCTTTGATGCCTTTTATATTTGTAAATTTTTATTGATTTGATAAAACAAAATATACGTATCCAATATTTTTCTATAATCTGAATGACGGACTAAATAGAATCAATTTTTTCTTACCCAGGAAACCTCCCTATTCCTAGGGCGGGTTGTTTCAAACGGTTGGTTATCGTAACATACGTACGTCAAAAAGTTACGTCCGTTAACGTAACTTTGATGATGTTTAACGTTCGTTAAATGCCGGGGCTACATTAGCAGGCGAAGATTCGTGTCGCGTTGGCGCGCAAAATATCTGTTGTCCTTGTCAGACATACACGATGTTCTTCTCATTGGCGGGCGAAGATTCAGAAATCGGCCTACGGCTAATATTCGCTGTTTAGTTGTGCGGCCGAGACGATGGAGGAAGCAGTGGCTTTGCATTATATGTCAATAAATTATTATTTATTACATGTTTACACAACAAATAAAACAAAAACAATGTAAAAAATATGCAAAAAGAACGTCAGTCCTAGTTCAAAGTCTGGACGACACTGAAGTGACGTAGGTGTGACTACTCCAGCGAATATTGTCGCGACAAGTCCTTTGAAGCGCGCCACTTTACCGACAGCGCCCCGATGCTACATCGTCTGCGCACGAATACATTGCGTTGCAACGATGTACCCGGCCACATACATCGCCCCAGCAAATTTTATCTAGGCGACTGTCATGTGCTGTAGTTTATCTAACTTTCTTGGTATTATTGTTTATTGTTGTGGGAAATAACTTCGTGCCATTTTATAAATTAAGTCCGTTTATACTAGAAAACTGTGTACCTGGCTATAGAAAAGCTATACTTTGACGAAAAATGGATACATTTTATTTTTATTTTATATATTTGGGACAAAAAACAATTATATGTTACAATATTAATAGCCGGCTAAGGTATAATACATAGTAACCAAACATAAACATTGTCGTCCTCCGTGGCGCAGCGGTCAACACGCCTGCTTGCGACGTGGAGGCCCCGGGTTCGAACCCCGGCCAGGTCATGATGGAAAACGATCATTTCCTGATTGGCCTGGGCCTTGGATGTTTATCTATATATGTATCTATTATAAATATAGTATCGTTGAGTTAGTATCCCATAACACAAGTCTCAATCTTACTTTGGGACTAGCTCAATCTGTGTGATTTGTCCGTATATATTTATTTATTATTTATATAACCCCCACCATACACACCAAAGTAAGTAAATTACTACACTCACTCATACTACTACATACACTTAAACATAGTTCCTATGTTTAAGGCCTTAATAAGTAGGTATATGTTAAACATTGCAATCTAACAAAACACGTATATTCTATAATGTAAACATATTTTTTTTTAGAGAACGGAAAAAAAATAAAACATGACGTGTAAAAGTGATCAGTGATCCTACTTGCTTAATAAACGATTTCATTTCACTAACTTCACAAACAATGAGAAAGATCGCTTTCAATCTTCGCTTGAAAAATATAAAGATGTGTTGTTCTGTAAAGAAACAGACAACAACAGTAATATAAAAAAAAACAGAACTTGGGCTGCTAAACACCTTTCTTTTTCTTTTTACGGTACTTGTATCATCATCAGATGAACTACCTACTATCGTCAATTAGAGACCAAACTCGCGAATACAAAAGGGAGTTTATGTTGTTTTCACTAATTGACACCACGGCGGACTAAACACAACTTGACATAAGTTACGTTAACCAGTGCTCAGAGCATCGGTTAAAGTAATCGTATTTTTTTGCGTGCGTTGACGTTTACGTATTGTGAAACAACTCATTTTTTGACTTGACGATGGTTAGCACCATTTTTAACTTTTACGCATGCGTTAAGTGAACGTGAAACAACCCGTCAGTTATCGTAATCGTATCTTTTTTTGCGTGCGTTAACGTTTACGTATTGTGAAACAACTCATTTTTTGACTTGACGATGGTTAGCACCATTTTTAACTTTTACGCATGCGTTAAGTGAACGTGAAACAACCCGCCCCTAGTGTGTCTATTTTTAACCGACTTCAAAAAGGAGGAGGTTACTCAATTCGACCATATATATGCTTTTTTTATGTTTGTTCGCGCATAACTTCGTCGTTTATGAACCGATTTTGATAATTCTTTTTCTTTTGGAAAGAAGACGTTCCCAAGATGGTCCCATGATAAGGATATCAGGGTTTGATGCTGGAAGACCAGAGAAAACAAGGGGAACTTTAAAAATTGCAGGGGCGACTAGTTCATTTCTTAGCATTTTCAATAAGTATTTTGAAGCACCACTATTTAATAAAGGTCTGGAGTAGATCTGATGATGGAGCCTGGAGACAGTCGAAAGAACTCCTCAACCGTTCACAGCAGCTACCTTGTGTTTGTGCTTGAATAATTTGTATTGACAAGAACCTTACACCTATATGGGTGGTGACTGTCATTAGGGAGCTGATGATGATGTCAAAGGTCAGTTCAGGGAACTCCTAAACGATTTACAGTAGCTACCTTGTATTTGGACTCAATTCATTTAAATTGATGAGACCTCTGCATTCATTGGGTTAAAATATGGTCTGCAGTAAATTTGATTATGAAGACCATAGGCAGTTGAGGGAATACTTATGGGTAAAAATTAAAGTAAACAAAATTACGTCGTTTTCCATTTTTCCATTTCCATTAATTTTTTATATATATGAAAAAAGAAAAAAATACGTGTGTAGTATTTTTTGGAAGTCTAACTGACGGACTAATTAGTTTTTTTTAGTCAAATACCGTATTACTTCTGTATCGTGGGTGAATTTACAAACATTAAAACTCATAACAACTACCTGCATTCCATACAAATATTTGTTCCGTGAGGGAATCGGACCCGCGACACGCAGCACAGCAGCCGATCGCCCAACCACTGCGCCAACCGTGTCGGCTCGTGTTTTACTTATTAGATTTTAAATTTTATTGCTAAAGCGTTAAGGTTCAAGGTTGATTGGGAAAATTTTACATTTTCAGGTAGCTTGATGTGCTGGCGACTGTACTTTGCTCTGGCGTCTATAACATCTTAAAACATCATTTAATTAAATACTAATTTCATAAACAATCTAATATTAGACGCTCTCTATTGACTTTGTACTAAGATTTATACCATCCGACCTCCTGAGTTGCGATCTATTTGCATTCATAATTACTTTGGCAGAATACTAGATTCCTTAGTCATTACACCAGTTGAAAACGTTTAATTATGGCGGCAATAAAGAGAAAACTTTAACAAATTAATGCTTGATACGTAATCTTGATGCATGTAATCCCTGAACGATTATAACAACGGGCGAGGATTAGCATAAATATTTTTATCAACAAAAAAACGCAACGTTGAAATTAAATTGGTCCCTTGGTTGTTTTTTTTTTGGAATTTGCCTCTGGCCATTTGACATACCCAACGGGGTAATTACGCAAAATATAAAACAGTGACAGCAAATAAAAATAAATGACTTACATTATGACAGATCAACAACATTCATTGCGTTATTTACGTTGTTGAGCAGTTGTTTTTTTTATATTTATTAGGCAATTAATTAGCAATATCCTTCAAAATTATTCAGATTATAATTGGATGTTTGTTACGGAGATTTTGGCGGGAAAGTCAAGCTGAGTGTCAGGCTCGTTTTTCATTGGACTTTTAAAGTTATTTATAGTATTGTTTACTAAATAAAAGTGCGTGATTTATGTAGTAAAAAGTGCATTTAGTAAATAATTCATAAAGAACAGTGAAATATCGCACTATAGTGGCCACATCATGACTTAAGTCCCAAACCTCCCTCGTAAGACGGTTCACGCGGCAGTCTTTTTCGACATGAATAATTCATAATTACGTGACACTGGCTAAATGCACAAACCGTGAGAAGCCAAAAAATAAAGAAAGGAAAAAGATGTTTGTTATGCAATCAGGGTGCAGATCTGTCTGCAATTAGTGTGTGTTGGAACTAGGCTATAAAAGATAATGTAAGGAGCACGGGCAAATGAAGGAATACTGGTGGGTTTTAGTCAGTAAAAGTCTGACACGGCGTTCCGCTCCACCGTGAGAGGTCCTTTAATGATTTTCCATCCAAAAAAAGTAGTGAATCAAAATGTCTTTTGAGTTTTCTAAATCCCTACTAATATTATAAATGCGAAAGTAACTCTGTCTGCCTGTCTGTCTATTACGCTTTCACGTCTAAACCACTGAACTTGAAGGTTTTTTGGCGGGAAGCTAAGATGAGTGCCACGCTCATTTTTCATTGGACTTTTAAATTATTTATAGTGTCGTTTACTAAATAAAAACGCGTGATTTATGTAGTAAAAAGTGCATTCAGTGAATAATTCATAAAGAACAGTGAAATTTTGTAGCATAGTGGCTACATCATGGCTTTGAACCAAATCTTCCTCCGTGTTCGGTCCGCGCGGCCGTCTTTTTTGACATGAATAATTTATTACGTGACATTGGCTAAATGCACAAACCGTGTGAAGCCATAAGAGAAAGAAAAAAGAAAAGAACCACTGAACTGATTTTATTGAAATTTGGTAAAAAGATAGAGTTGACCTTGAGAAATAACAGGATAGTTTTAATTCCGGAATTTTGAAGAGTTCTCTTGGAAAGGCGATATAACCGAACACCATGCGGGCGAAGCCGCGGGCGGAAAGCTAGTACCCAATATAACTGTGATTATTGCAGTCTGCTTGGTTACTAAAGTAATACATTGATATAATATTAAACTAAGGTAGATACGTCACTAGCGCACTGAAAATGAAGCGTACAAAAGGAGGTAAGTCCAGCAAGTCGCTTTAGTTTTCGTCGATTCTATTTAAGCGCAAACGACAAACACTAGCCATCTTTTTCTTCTCTATGCTTTAGATTGCGCCCCATCTCACTCACACTGTGCCAACGTGTGAAATGTACGCAGAATAAATAATTAATAACATAATAAAAAATTGCATGTGTGTGCTGCTGCTCCGATCGGCACATTTATTATGGTTAATTTGTTAGAGCATATCATATCTGTTTAATATTATACCAATGTTCAAGCTGGGAATATGAAAATATTTACGTTGTTGCGCTGTTTTTCTGATATTACGCGTAGATTATGAGTCGTTTATGTTTTTGTTATTCAATATCGTCAACTGTTTATTTTAGTAATGTTTGGATTTTGTGCGTAGATCGTTTTGCGTAGATGTTTCCGGGAGTTCATTAAGATTAGTTCGGAGATTATTTTGACGGTAAATTTGACGTCACTACCTATTATATTGTGTGTGAGCCCTGTTCACATTGAAAATATAATTATATTGTGATTCGAATGAGCTATCAGAGGAAAAATAAAGTGGAATGAGACAGGAACAGGCCAGATTTTGTTTAGCTCATAATATTTCAAGAATGAGGAAATCCGCAGAAGAACCAAATTCACCGACATAGCTCTTCGAGTTTTTAGGGCACATTGCTCGTAGAACCGATCGCCGATGGGGCAGTAAGGTTCTGGAGTGGCGGCCATGTATCGGAAGAAGCAACATAGGGACGCCCCCAACAAGGTGGACTGATGACCTAGTGAAGGTCCCGGGAAGTCGATGGATGCGGGCAGCCCAAGACCGGTCATCGCGGAAAGCCTTGGGGGAGGCATTTGTCCAGCAGTGGACCTCTATAGGCTGCGAAGAAGAAGAAGAAGTATTTTAATGGTAAACAACATTGGAACGTTGTTATTCTAAAGGGTGTCATTTTAATGATAGGTCTGTAATAATATTTTACCGTACACCATATTACAAATTAAATTAGCAGTCGTGGGACTGATTGTCGATCAGTCCCACGACTGCTAATTTAATTTTTGGTGGGAAAGTGTGTGCATCAAGTGGAAACTTATATCAATAAAAAACCAGCCCGGAGCGTGTCACGCCTCGCTCAGTGTTGGGTTTCGTTTCCCGTCCTTCACAATAAGTGCCTCCAGTCCTCCACTTAAGATTTTAAAAAATCGGCTACTTCTTATATTGAGTTGACATACTAAGTACGAAATCCTTAAAACGGGCCCACAAAGGACGATGATAACTAAAGCAAGAATTATAAATTTCAAAATTGTATAGCTCATATCCGTCCTGACCCCATTAAAACCGCGAAGTAGCCCAAAGTGCAGCGCCATCTCTCGAGAAATTAGGTCATTAATTTATACAAATTAGACGAGTTATGTATGTAGGATTTTGGGTGGTAAATTTGGATGGCGTGAACCGATTTTAATATGAAATTCATTTGAATTTGAAAGCAGATACGTTCAGTATAATAAAATATGTAAACTAATATAAAACAATGCTTACATAATATGCGGTTTAACTACAAACTTAGTTCAGAATTCTTTTTGTTAATTTTCCTAGATAATCTTTATAAAGTTCTTCTTTTGAGGTTTTTTTTTTCATATTTTTAATTAAATTAATTAAATTTATAATTCAAAAGTTAGAGGACGCATTTCTTTTTACTTTTGGAGAGACTATTTCCAAAAATATTAACTCCATCAAAAAATACTTTAGTAAACCCCCTCAACCCATTCATTTTTAAATAACTGTCCAACAAGACATCACAAGTTAGGGTTGAAAAGAAAAAAATCTCTCACCACTTTACGTGTATCGTCGGTTTACATGTTGGTGCCAACTTTCTAGTGCTAACGGTCTCTGAGATTATCTGATATTTACTGCGGAACCCTAAAACCAGAATACACAAAAAGTAAAAAAAAACGATCACGGTGTCGCGATCGGGTCGATCACGCTCACGCGAATTCAGTGCAACAAATTCCCCATCCAACAAAAGTGTAAAGCACTTTTGTCGGATGGGGAATTTCGTCGCAAAAGAAATATTTACTTCAAGTATTATCTTAAACAATAAATTTGTTGACAATAAAATACATAATCTTGCTAAATCTATCCATAGATTAACTCTTTTCTTCTTCAAGATAAGTTCATATCGGTTTTATGCGCTTTACACACGCACGTGCACGCCACAGGGACCTGCGTCGTTTTTTTTTTTCCTTTGGTGGCATGGCTCCTTGTCCTTTGGGCCATTGCTTCATTTATGATCTACGTCGCGCAAAAAGGCTAGGATTGCAATTTTCTTGCCATTAGACATTTTCTAGCCAAAGAGGTATTATGATTGCTCGAAAACCTCTTTTGTTTCTAAAATACGGTTTCCGATTTGCACAGTCATGCTGGCAGCATTGTAAGGTTGTTATAATGTATGTAAATAAGTCCGGAGCGTTTATGCTTCTCATTGAGATCAGGAGACTGGCCATTGTGGAATAATTGTGAATTTCACGGGCACCGTGTCGTTGTTAACATATGTTTTGTAATAATGATGTCGTCTATTTTATTTATTATGTTAGGTGTTGCTTGTAAAAATCCACATAAACGTTCATTGGGTCCAAGGCCAATGTGCAAGTCAAGCATTAGTTTTTAATTATTTAAAAAAAAGCGCTTGACTGCAATCCCGCCTGGTGGTAAGCAGTGATGCAATCGTTGATGGTAAAGCGCGCTAGTTTATTAAGCCCGTTCACTTAAAAAACCTTAGTGAATAGGAAGGAAGACGGCAGTTGAGCGAGGTGGTGCAACGTTAAACCCAACAACACGACCAACGATGCTGCGCCAAAATTAGATTAATCTGGAGACCCTCCACGACCAAACTCCCGACACAACAACCATACATCATGCCGGAACACGACGAATCGCTTGGCGGTAAGACTTTGTCCGGTGGGTGGTAACTTCTGCCGGTAGCCGCTGTTGTGGCACAGTTATGTCCTACCACCGAGAAAATTTGTTGAAATATCTACCTACTGAAAGAAAAAGATAGCATAATATATGTATTTTTATAATTGTATTGATAAGACTATTTCGAGAAGGTGAAGATTGAGTTATCTGATAAGAATGAGATATTCATGTCAGTCTGTACACATTGCACCATAATTACGAATGCAGAAATGCTCTGTATAAGAAACTACTTGCGACACGCGGTTTCATCCGCGTAGGTTTCGATATGCTCCGCTCCTATTGGTCGCACCGTTATGTTATATAACCTAAAGCCTTTCTGGATGAAGGGGCTATCCAACGCAAATAATTTTTCAAATAGGACCAGTAGCTCCTTAGATTAGCGCTTTCAAACAAACAAACTCGTCAGCTTTTATATTAGTATAGATGAGGTGGTAGTAGGTAAATCGTTTTTCTTCTCTATTTTTGCATGTTATTCTATTTACCCGACTACGGCAAAGCAAAAGGAGGGTTATGATTTTGACAGGCTATGTATGTATGTATGTATGTATGTATGTATGTATGTATGTATGTATGTATGTATGTGTATGTATGTATGTTCATCTGTTCCCTCGTAACTTCTAAACTACTTATTCGAATTCGATAAATGACATATCATTAGAAGCGTCTTAATTGTCTGCTGGTTATAGGCTATATGGAGTTTCACAAAATCTAACGTGGCGCCCTCTAGCGGACAAAATATACAGAGTAAAAAAATAAAGTTAAGATAAATATGCCGTGTTTGGTATCATTTGAAAGGGCTTAACTTGTACATTTTGAATATATATATATTACTAGCATTTGCTTGTGACTTTACCTGTATTCATGGGCTGATTGCATATAATTCACATCTTTTCGTTCATAGATAGCTTCTTTACTACTTATCAGAATAAGACCACTGCAGAACCATTAGAAGGGCCTTGATATTCTGTTGGTTTTGAGCTATAAAGCTTGTCATAAAATTTAGTATTACGCCCTCTAGCGGACAAAAAGTTCTATGTTAATACAAAATTAAAATAAATATACCGTATTTGGTATCATCTGAAAGAGCTTCACGAGTACTTTATGTATGTACATAATCCCTAGTAATGCTTCGTAGAAATTTGAATGTAAACCAGGGTTTGGTAAACGGAGCGATGGGAGTGGTGAAGGCCTTCGAATGGCCTGCTCTTCGGCGCGATCAGTTGGAACAGGAGAACAGTCAAGCACTGTTCTCATACAATTTGACGACGCATCCATAAAAGCAGATACTAACGGACTTATCAAAATCGAGCCTTGCCTCACTGAATTTGACGGCTTGAGGGGTTCTGGGCAAATTCAGCGTAAAATGCTCCCGCTGATTCTTTCTTGGGGTTGTACTGTACATAAACTTCAAGGTTGTACTCTAGATAAAAAAGTTACAGATCAAGGAAAGTCATTGTTTGCTAAAGGACAGGCCTATGTCGCTCTCAGTAGAGTTAAAACCATACAGGGATTATTTATAAGTGCCTTGGATCATAATAAATTACTTAAAAATCCACATGACAGTCGATCGTTAGCAGAATTAGATACATTAAGAAATCTTCCCAGGTCCTCTTAATATAAGTTTTTTTTTTTAATAATTATAAACTAGCGCTTGACTGCAATCCCGCCTGATGGTAAGCAGTGACGCAATCCTTGATGCCTGCGCACTAGTTTATTAAGCCTATTCACTTAAAAAACTTAGGAATAGCAAGGATGACGGCGGTTGAGCCAGGTGATGCAATGTTAAATCCAAGACCAACACGACCAACCATGCTGCGCCAGAGGGAGATTGATCTGGAAACTCTCCACGACCAAACTCCCGACACAACAACATTTGGCGCATCGTACTCGCCACACAATGCAACACAAAGTGCTCAGACGCGTCCTCCGTACGGCTTCACCAGACATCATGCTGGAACACGACGAATCGCTTGGCGGCAAGACTTTGTCTGTTGGGTGGTAACTTCTGCCGGCAGCCGATGTTATGGCCTACCACCGTTAGAAAAACATCCAATCTATTTATACTAACGGCCTCATCCACTAATTCATGACCCATTCGGTGCCATCGACGCAAATGTGCGTCGCTACTACGAAAAACCGGGAGCTTCATACGGGAAACCGTTGCTATACGCGCTACGCTCCAAGCGCTACGAAATAGTAAAATAGGACATCTCTACATATTACTATACGCCGATACATAAGTCAAAAGAGATGTCGTATGTTAACTACCTAGTTTTTAGTTCGTCAATTTAACTTTTATTAATATTATGCGCCAGAAATACATTTTAACACCAAAATAGTACAAATAATAAAAAGTTAAAAAACTAAAACCCAACTACGACAAAAAACGACGCTGAAAAAGTATAAAACAAGATTTTCAGAATACTGAACTGAACAAAGTTGCTAATATAGTTGCAAGTAAATGGACACAGTAGACTCTACCAAGATGCCTTCGTTGTAAATTTTCATGTTTAGAAAGGCGTAGTCACACGTTACATATACCTACCGTAGCACTTTCATAACGTGTGACTGCGGTTTTCCAAACATGAAAATTTATCTCTAAATAGTGAATATTGCATACTTCAGAATAGTATCGTAAGACATTATTGTCAATTTACAACGAAGGCATCTTGGTAGAGTCTACTGTGTCCATTTACTTGCAACTATATTAGCAACTTTGTTCAGTTCAGTATTCTGAAAATCTTGTTTTATACTTTTTCAGCGTCGTTTTTTGTCGTAGTTGGGTTTTAGTTTTTTAACTTTTTATTTACCATTTATGGAAGAAAATAAGTACATGCGGAGGCATGAGGAACAGGGAGTATAGATCACTCATCCTTCATAGAAACAGGAGGATCCTCCTACCAGACGGGTGTTGTGTCTGGCAGGCGCTTGCCCAACGGTTGAAGTTGGGAAGTTGTATGTATGCTAGTTGCACGGTAAACTCTGATTGCGAGATGTAGAATTCGTATGACGTCAGTATGTCGCGTTGTTCCATGTGGCGTTTGTAGGTACCGCTACATCATACAAAACATACATAGTTTCAGTAAAATTATTTTGATGTGTTTTTTTGAATCATCGTCATCAATTGCGTAGCCTTTTACGAACCGTGTTCAGTGTAGCTACCATAAGTTTACATTACGAGACTCGATCGTCGATTTCGAGCGCGTTTGGCGCTCTCATTGGTTGGGAGTTCTAACAAGCTTGTTGGGGACCAGTCGATGCTGAGCTACACAGGTATCATCATCATCAAAAAGGGTTGATGTTGATGATGATTAACGCATTATATACAACGTTATTTTTGGTTTCTGCGAAACCTGAAACACGTGTCCAGTATTTTTAAGGAAGTAAAGTTGCCATGAACTGTATTGTGCGCTCGGTAACCACACTGCACAATTTCTAAATATCATCATCATCATCACAGCGTTATTCCCAGCCGCATCCGAAGCTTTTTCAGCATTGGATTCTGGGGTCCGCTTTACCAGTCTAACTGCTGATATGGCTAAACTTCGACATTTTCCACAACTGCAAAACTGCACAATTTCTAAATATGTTTGGGAAAAAATATAACATGGTGTAAAAATGATTGGAATCGACTCTGTTGCTTATTCTGAATAAACTGTATTCAGGTTTCGTATAAAAGCGGCTAAATTGATGAGTACCATGCATTAAATCCGTAGCCATGTAGATATATGTATATGATCTCTAGGCATTTCAATAAAACACATAGTATCAAACGCTTATCAATTGTAGTGAAAGATAAGGTTGACCAAGCAACACGCCTTTTTATGTAAGTACCGCTAATTGTTCTGCTTACCTACTGAGGTATCTAGCGTGAATTATGCTCTGTATTTAGTCAAATTACATGTTTTGTGTTACGTTGCTTCCTTATTAGCAACCGTTTTAATAATTGGTTCACTGTCACACTGACCATGATACCACAGTATAAAAATCATACAGTAGGTCGACGCCTTTGATCTCGTGTAAAATTTCGACATCGTCTAAACAGTAACGCATCGGCCAGGGTTGTCACAAATAAACAATATTTATGAAATTATTTATTTATTGCAGATCAACATCGATAGCTGTATTATATTTAATTAATTAGCTATTTTTACTAAGGGAACAACTAAGGACAGATTTAAGTTATTTAGATGGCATTTTCGTAACCAGCACCCCAATCCACCTCGGAATTAACACCCATATCATATTAATATACATTTAAATTGGCGTCCGCCATCTTGGATTTCAAAAAGGGTGGCTTTTTCGTAACAAGCACCCCAATTATACTCAAAATTGACACTCTTAACAAATTATAAAAAACGACGTCCGCCATTTTGGATGTCAAAAAGGATGGCTTTTTCGTAACAAGCACCCCAATTATACTCAAAATTGACACTCATATCAAATTATAAAACAAACAAATAAAAAAACAAACATGCGTTAGCCCTTAATATTAGATACCCAGCTACGAACATCGTTTTGTTCGCAGCTCGGGTGCCGCTTACCCGCGTCTCGTCCCTCACACCCTGCACGCTTGCTCTGTCTAGACGTCTTCGTCGGACGACTGTATGATTTTTAGACTGTGATGATACTGTGGATCTACTATGTATCTATTTCGTTGATGCCTCTGCCTATACCAGGTCACTCAGAAAGTATTGCGACAAAAATTTGTATGTATGAGAATCTGGCCAGTTTTTTTTTGTAGTGTGGCACTAGTTATGACTTTATGCCAATTTTAACTAAAATAAAAATCTTCAAAAGTTCTTCTTTCTTTCTTTTTTGGCTTCGCGCGGTTTGTGCATTTAGCCACTGTCACGTAATGAATTATTGATGTGGATAAAGACGGCCGCGTGAACCGTCTTACGAGGGAATTTTGAGACAAAGTCATGATGTAGGCACTATGCTGCGATATTTCACTGTTCTTATGAATTACTAGCTTTCCGCCCGCGGCGTTGCCCGCGTGGAATTCGGTTATATCGTGCTTTTTAGATTTCCCTCGGGAATGTATTTTTTTTTTTTCAATAAAAGGTAGCTTATGTCCTTTCTCAGGATCTAAAGATTTTCTGTGCCAAATTTCAACAAAATCGGTTGAGAGGTTTAAGCGGGAAAGCATAACAGACAGACAGAGTTACTTTCGCATTTATAATATTAGTATGGCTTTACTGAATGCACTTTTTAGTACATAAATCACGCACTTTTATTTAGTTAACAACACTATAAATAATTTTAAAAGTCCAATGAATAATGAGCGTGACACTCAGCTTGACTTTCCCGCCAAAAACACAACTGGCCAGTTATAATTTATTTAACTAATAAATAGGTACGTTCTAAATTCCAAATACCTTCACATTTATTGCGAGCTAATTAAAATAATGATCTTGTTTCTTTGAAAAACGGATTTGCCTCGAGCGCGACCATTTTCGCGCTATGATTTTTATGATTTCAAATTAATGTCACCTGAAACTAGACGAATGGTACGATAGACTTCAAAACTCATTCATGGATTCATTCATAGATGAAGGCAGGATTTGATTTTAATACATACATTAGGTGTGGTATCAGGCTTAGAATAGTACCAACTCATATCCTCCCTTGGGTTTCGTAAGAGGCGACTAAGAGAGCTCCCACTAGTGAAGCGGGCAGCAGCGCTTCTCCTGTGGAATCTCAAATATGCGATCCCCAACCTGCCTGCTAAGCGTGGGGATTATGGCACACGGTCTGGGTGGAGTGGAATTGAGACTTTTACTGACTAAAACATAACTGTGTTCACGTATTAAGGGGCCATGGTATTTCAGTCGAAAACTGCGACCCTGGCCAGCAGCTTCGTGGACGCCGTTACATATTTTTTTGCTGAAGCGTGGTTTGTTTATCATCATCATAATCATCAACCTTTTTTTATCGTCCCACTGCTGGGCACAGGCCTCCTCTCATAGAGTTTATAATACTTCAAAAAAAATATAATAGCAATTCACCTGCAATCTCTATTTATATTTAGTCATCTGCAGTACCAATACCATTACGTAACATATAACTAGTAGTAATTTTGAACGTTAAACAACATTCATTGCGGCATTTAAGTTGTTGAGTTGACAGCCTCCGTGGCGTAGCGGTAGCAGACGCGGCCGCTGCGCAAAGTGGCGCCGGTTCGATCCCCGCACAGTGCAAGTATTTGTATGCATGAATATGAATATTTGCACTGGTCTGGTCGTGCCTCGGATAGCACGTTAAGCCGTTGGTCCCGATTGCCATACGAACATCTATTGGCAGTCGTTACGGGTTGTTGGAGCCCTCAAAAGTCCAACAATTGGTCTAACTGCAATGCTTCGATGTCGCCTTCGGGTTGTGGAGGTCAGACGGCAAGTTTAGCCATATCAGCAGTTGGACTGGTAAAGCGGACCCCAGACTCCAAAAGCTGAAAAGCTGGCTTCGGATGCGACTGGGATTAACGCTGGGATGATGATGATGATGATTTAAGTTGTTGAGTAGACACATTTTTCGTAACTAATGTACTAACAGTATTCTTCAATTGTTTCAGATTGCGTTTGATTCTGAGCTATGCAATTAGGGTGCAACTTTGTAATGGTCTCACTTTGTATGGAAATCCTGAAAAACTCACAATGGCGAGACTAATGACACCGTTTATAAGTAGACTTGGCCTCCAGACTACACTGGGGCGTTGACTTTCCATGAATGCTAAAATTTCTCATATTAATTTTTCCTTTATTTACTCTAATAATGTTAAAATAATAATATCTTTACCTATTTTTTTTAAATAATTATAAAACAGTGCTTGATCGCAATCCTGCCTGATGGTAAGCAGTGATGCAATCGCTGGTGGTAAAGCGCGTTAGTTTGATAAGCCCATTCACTCAAAAAACTAAGTGATTAAGAAGGAAGACGGCAGTTGAGCGAGGTGATGCAATGTTTAACCCAGAGGGAGATTGATCTGGAGACCCTCTACGACCAAACTCCCGACACAATAACATTTGGTGCATCGTACCCGGCACACATCGCAACACAACTGCTCAGACCCGTGCTTCGTACGGCTTCGCCAGACATCATGTCGGAACACGACGAATCGCTTGCTTTTTTTTGCCCCACCCTATGAATTATTCCTGTGTCATGGGTGCGTTTACAAACCACAAGCAGCCAGACTCGGAACAACTATCTCTAGGCCATACAAATAATTATTCCGTGCGAGAATCAAACCCGCGACACGCAGCAGTCGATCGCTTAGCCACTGCACCAATTGTATCACGGATCGTCACGGATTGGTTTTGGTATGAATATTACCCATTCCATGGACCTCAACCTGATCTATCGACCCATCCCAAGCCACTTCCCCTCTCGGATCAAGCTAAGTAATTTGTTCAATTCTAATCTCCATAAAACATCATCCGTAGAAACAACATAATATCCCACACACGTGACTGACTGCTTTATTATGTATGTGAAAGTATATAAAGGTGAGAAAAATTTCCCCTGAGTACAACATGCGACGAGATGGAGGGTATTCATCAAATTACACGGGAGACTTATGACACTAGAACAGCCTTTTCTTTTGTTTTTCTGGGGTCATTTATATCCATTGATGTCCGAATTTATCAAAAGTAAAATATGTTTTTGTAGTCTGTGATAAGCTTATTTAGTAAAAATTGTATTGGTGTGAAGGAAAACATCTTGAGGAAACCTGGACTTTACCAGGCTGAAAAGCTGTTTTGAGCAAGCGTGGTGATTACGCTCAATCCTTTTCTGAATGAGAGGAGATCTGTGCCCAGCAGTGGGACGGCTTTCCTAGTGCTGAGGCATAAGCGCTTTCCCACATAAAGGGAAAAGGCGAGGTTAAAGAACCAGACGTATTGGTAGTGGTACTTTTCAATAGGGTTGACAGGCTCCTTGGCGTAGCGGTAGCGAACGCGGCCGCTACGCAAGGAGGCGCGGGTTCGATCCCCGCGCAGTGCAAATATTTGTATGCATGAATATGAATATTTGCACTAGTCTGGTCGTGCCTCGGAAAGCACGTTAAGCCGTTGGTCCGAGCTGCTATACGAACATCTAATGGCAGTCGTTACAAGTTGTTGTAGCCTTCAAAAGTCCAACAATTGGTCTAATTGCAATGCTTCGATATCGCCTTCGGGTTGTGGAGATCAGACGGCAGTCGCTTTACGGCAAATATCGAAGTTTAGCCAAAATCAACAGTAAGACTGGTAAAGCGGACCCCAGACTCCAAAGCTGAAAAAGCTTCGGATGCGACTGGGATTAACGCTGAGATGATGATGATGACTTTTCAATAGGTTTGAATAAACGATCTTCAAAGAAAGCCCACGTTATCCGTGACATGTTGTAGGCGAATCTGCGGAGTAAGCACATTTTTCATAGGAGACACGAGCCATACCTTAAGATAGTCATTTTATTCTCCAAAAAAAGAAGAAGAAACGACATGATATCATTATGAAAGCAGAAAAGTTATCTAAAATATCTATGTACACGCTTTTAATCACAATCATCACCATTTCAGCTTGAAAACGTTCACATTATCCTCTCCCAAGCGTGGTCCCATTGCCCGGTTCCGTGCCTTTCGCATCCAGCGTATTCCTACGACAACGTCTTTAATAATCAAAAAAGTTTTTTTTTTATTTCCGGCGGAGGCATGTTCTGGCAATTTGTAAGAAATGTAAGAATAAGTAAGTTTTCTCATGTGGTATCGGGCATAGAATAGTACCAATCCATATCCTCCCGTGGGTGTCGTAACTGTCGTAACGGTGAGTAACAGAACTCTCACCAAGGAAGCGGACAGCAGTGCTTCTCAAGCGTGGGGATTATGAGCCCCAATGGAATGAAAGCCTTGGCCTCTCCCTTTTCTTTCTTTGCCTTTGTCCAGCAGTGGACCTCTATAGTATGAGAAGAAGTAAAATTAAGAAAACTCTCAAAACATCCCCAATTTGCGTCAACTTTATTAAAATTTTTAGTGCCTATTGACTCGAAGGATTGCAACACCTAAATGGCTGTGGGCAGGAAACATTGCCCGTAGCACCGATATCCGATGGGGCTGACGGGTTCTCGAGTGGCGACCATGCACCGGAAGACGAAGCGTAGGTAGGCCCCCGACAAGGTGGATCGAAGACCTGGTTAATGTCGCGAGAAACCACTGCATGAGGGAGGCGCAGGACCGGTCGTCGTAGAGATCCTTGGGGGAGGTCTATGTCCAGCAGTGGGCGTCTTTCGGCTGAAATGAATGAATGATTGAATTAATGAGTCCCTATTGCGGGCAGGTCACATGTCTGGAATTTAAGCAACGTATTCAAATTCCCTTGAAACATTTCAGTTAGAATTTGGGTATGGGAACATTCACGATGGTAGCTGTTAGATCGAAAATTGAATAAAAAAGGCCTCGAAAGGTCCACCGCTCGAGTCGGAGTGTTCTTAGAGGCGACAGATAATTAATTGAAAGATTCTGCGGTTTTAATTAAGGTGAAGAACGTGTTTTTGTTAAATTAATGGCGCGTTTGCGTGGTCCTGTCTCTTTACTCATAATTGTTCATAGATTGAAATTCTCACTACTGAATGGTTTGACAAGGCATTTGCGTCATAATGCCCATGAAGACCATATATATCCATACTAATATTATAAATGCGAAAGTAACTCTGTCTGTCTGTCTGTCAGTCGGTCTGTCTGTCTGTCTGTCTGTCTGTTACGCTTTCCCGCTTAAACCTCTCAACCGATTTTGATGAAATTTGTCACAGACAATCTTTAGACCCTGAGAAAGGACATAGGCTACCTTTTATCCCGGAAAAATTTGATGTTCCCGAGGGAAATTTAAAAAACGCGATATAACCGAACTCCACGCGGGCGATGCCGCGGGCGGAAAGCTAGTACTAATATATAGAGCAGAAGAGTTTGTTTGTTTGTTTGAACGCACTAATCTCAGGAACTACTGGTCCGATTTGAATAATTATTTTTGCGTTGGATAGCCCATTAATTCAGAAAGGCTTAAGGTTATACAACATCACGCTGCGACCAATAGGAGCGGAGCATAACTAACTCCACGCGAACGAAGCTGGCGGCCGCTAGTTTGTAATAAAATGTTTGATAGAATATATTTTAGCTGGCTATGTACTAGATCGAAGGTAGGGAGATAGGTATCTTGTACCTTTACCCAGCCAAAATAGTTAAAACTCAGACTTCGATCAACCCTTCTACGTTTCTTTCAAGCAAGATCCTCCAGCATGATAATAGGGATGTTTCCTGAGTAAAAAAAAATATTCTATTTAGTCCGTCATTCAGATTATAGAAAAACATTGGATACGTTTATTTTGTTTTATCAAATCAATAAAAATTGACAAATATAAAAGGCATCAAAGATCAGGAGTGGTGGCTCGTGACGTCTCTGGTCGCTAAAAAGTGTAGCGTGCAGTGACGTCACACGAGTTTTCAACGCGCTGTGTCGTCTTCATTTTTTATTTATATGAAAAAATAAAAAATACGTGTCTAGTATTTTTAGGAAATCTGACTGACGGACTAATTAGTTTTTTAATCAAATACCCTATTGCGTAAAATTCTTGGTTCGCACAATATGACATGTTTTACATCAACTTATTCATATGATACGATACAGTCGACAGCCTCCGTGGGGTAGCGGTAGCGGACGCGGCCGCTGCGCAAGGTGGCGCGGGTTCGATCCCCGCACAGTGCAAGTATTTGTATGCATGAATATCAATATTTGCACTGGTCTGGTCGTGCCTCGGAAAAGCACGTTAAGCCGTTGGTCCCGGTTGCCATACGAACATCTAGTGGCAGTCGTTACGGGTTGTTGGAGCCCTCAAAAGTCCAACAATTGGTCTAACTGCAATGCTTCGATGTCACCTTCGGGTTGTGGAGGTCAGACGGCACTCGCTTCACGGAAAATGTCGATGTTTAGCCATATCAGCAGTTGGACTGGTAAAGCGGACCCCAGACTCCAAAGCTGAAAAGGCTGCGGATGCGACTGGGATTAACGCTGGGATGATGATGATGATGACCCTATTGCGTATCATAGGTACTATCGGTAGCAATGGATTCCATTTTGACAATGCAACAACATTCATTGCGTATTTTACCTATAACGTATTAAAAAAAATACCTTGACAGAATTGTGTAGTAAGCCTTTATAATACTATTCATTTGTTTTACGTTTTTACGATTCTTCCAGTCATCCGTCTAACGGTCAATATGAAACTAATTGCTACCAACGAGACAGTTGCGCGTGTTCCAAGGTGAGCTGTGACCGACCACCAGTTATTATGATTATTATTGGCGTTATTGTCAAAGATAATTAAATATTATTTAACACCGATCTCCTTATGCGATCTAGAGGGGACTCTAGTGGTGCTTTCTCTATACAAACGTATCCCGCTGTTTTCTTCACGGATAACGCTTTTCGAGCAATTTTTTTTTCTACAATTTAACACCGTGATTATACGTGCCTCTATCATTTGATTTATTCCGAAACTTATTTAATAAAAGAAATATTATACTTCGAAATCTTCGAATCTTCTTCTTTCTTATCTCTTCACTACCTGGGGTTGACTGGTAGAGAATGCCTAAGGCATTAAGTCCGCCTCTGGACATGTCATGTGTGCGAAAGAATAAATAAATAAATAAATCTCGAAAAATAACCTATTTTTACCGCGATGTTCATACGACTATTAGACAAACGTGATAAGTTTTTGACAAAAAAACTAAAATAATAGAAGCATAGGTATGCTTTTCTTCTAAATTATTGAGATCAGTCGTGTTTTGAAAAAGAAAACAGCGGAATACGAAACGATTTTTGCTCAACTTTTTTGTAGGTAAAAGCAGCCTGAGCTGCAACTGTCCTTTTCGCACATTACCGGCAGAGGTTGGAAGCAGAGCGACGGCAATAGTTTCTCCAAATACCTGACAGTAAAGTCCCCTCGACGACCTGTCGGAGTTCTACAGGATGCATTTTGGAGAGTGTACGAGAGAATTGCATGATTTGATTCCCCATCTCAGTACCATCATCGGACGATCCGTCGTACGGCGAGTTTTTTTACGATGTTGACACCGCAACGATCCGAACAAAGCGTTTTGCCTCGCTTTTTATATCGTACGTCGCGTACATCGAAGGACTGGAACAACTTGCCAGCGGCGGTTCATTGAAATCATATACGGTAAAAGTAAAAATATAGTAAATTAATAGACCTCATAAAAAAATGTATAATTATAAACTAGTGCTTGACCGCAATCGTGTCTGAGGGTAAGCAGTGATGCAATCATCGATGGTAAAGCGCGCTAGTTTATTAAGAGCCTATTCCCTCAACAAAACTGAGTGAATGGGAAGACGGCTGTTGGTGGAGGTGATGCAATGTTAAACCCATCAACACGACCAACGATGCTGCGCCAGACGGAGATTGATCTATAGATCCCCCACGACCAAACTCCCGACACAACATAATTTGAACCGTCCTCCGCACTGCTTCACCAGACATCATGCCGGAACACGACAAATCACTTGGTGGCAAGAATTTGTCTGGTGGTCGGTAACTTCTGCCGGCAGGCGATGTTATGGCCTTCCACCGAGAAAAAAATTAATATGACAATCTGCATCATGTAAATAAGAATCAAGTAATCTGCATTATGTAAGCAGCGCCCATTATTGGGTGGTTAAGGATTTTAGGCGTTAAAGCCAAAAATGCTTAGCCATCCCAATGCCATAAGTTATACATTAACTTCATGGCAATAAAGTAGAAATTTCAATGATATATAATCGTAGTAACAAAAATACCGCTTTGATAAGCTTCTACAGCATAGGCAGCTGTGAGGATGCTTCAGGATTCTTCGTTACGCCGTCGCCCGCCCTGGCTCTGGTGCCGAGGCAACAATCGTAGGTAGCTCGGCATGCATAAGGACTCCTCGTCATCCCTAAGAATGTTGTAGCATTACAACGTTCTTAGGAATGACGAGGAGTCCTTGAGCACACCGAGCTACCTACGAGGGATGTCGGAAACTATGCCATATACAACGTGTAACATAAAGGGTATATACATAACAAAGGCATGGCATCTTTACATGATATCAAACGATATTGGAAGGGTTTTTTAATCCTATCTCTTTATGTTAGGAAGTTATGAGGAAAAACACCGCCTGTGATAGGCTACTATCATACTAGTCGCACAGAGATATTGAAGACATTTGTCGGATTTTGGCAAGTAACGTGACGGGTAACGAGTAGTTATTAACGTACCTATGTAGTGTGCTGCCACGTTTGTTATGATTTAATTTTAAGAAACACTCGAAACCGAAAATTTGGTACCAATTTTTTGAGTATTTTATTTTGAGTTGAAACCCTTCCGATATCGTTTGCTATCATCTCCAGATGTCATGCCCTTGGTATGTATAGTACATACCCTTTTTGTTACACGTTGTATAGTGTGCGTTTGCATGTAAGGATGCCGAAGGATCCTTTTATTTGTCAATGCCGAGGCCTTAGAGGGGGAGAGAATTGTAATCCATGCAGGCACAGCAGGTTTATTGCGTAACACACAGTGCAAGAACATCCATTGCGTTATTTACGTTCTTGAACAGACACATTCTTCTAATATACGGAGCAATGGAGTAACAATATGCTTCGAAATGATTTAAATTGTTAGTAATAGTGTGTAATTAAGATTCAGGTTACCGTGGAGGTTGCTAAATGTCTCTTGTATTCGAATTTCATCGATCATCACAATGATGGTGCACGATCATATACAATATGTAAAGAAAACCCTGTCCGATCCGTGAAGGTATTGTTAGGTATCGATAACTGATTCTAATAATGCCCACAAAGACAGGCAAACTTAAAAAAAAATCCCCCTAAAACAATAAATATTATTTCGCAAAAAGAGGTAACTTAATACATGTGCGGTATGCAACCCCTTCCTCGGGCGGCGGGGGGCGGGGCACGCGGCACCTGTGACGTGGTCGCGTCGCTATTCGCTTATAATAATACTGGTGTTGTCACTTTTTTAAAAATTACCAAATTTCGGGAATATTGGAATTAATTCCCCGGAAAAAAGGATTATTTCAAAATTCATTAGTATTGTTACTATGATGATTATGTAAAATTTTATATTATATTTGGTCATGTGTTTACCGAACCTTTATTATCCTTATGGGTCGGACAGGGTTTTCTTTACATATTGTATACGGGTTAGCTGCTATTCATAAGGCTAGCCACTCCTAGCAGTTCAGCAGTTAACCCGTAACGACGGTACGGTACTATTTGTTTTATGATCAGAGAATTCTGATCATAAAATAAATAGTACCTATACACATCTCTCGCCTAATATTTTCTCGGCATAATAGATATAGTATACTCATCTGGAGTGCGGTTTCTGTATCCGTCAACCGTGAACAGTTTTGTGGAGTGTGCGTGGACTAAGGTGCCATTCCAGCTAATGCTAGGGAGTCACATAACTGACAGCTCACTCTAAACTATGACACATCTTTACAGAATCTATCGCCACATCAGCAGACTAGATTCACTTACAATAAATGAAAATTGCATATCTCACGTGAAAATTTACTGATGAAAATCTCCCAGCATATTGGATTATTCTTTATAACGAACAAACAGTTAAGTAATAGGATCAAAACAAATAAATAAAATATCACAAATTTACTAATGAAAATCTCCCAGCATATTGCATTATTGTTTATAACTAACAAACAGGTAGCAAGATTAAAATAAACAAATAAAATATTACCAATTTACTGATAAAAACCTCCCAGCATACTGGATTATTGTTTATAACAAACACACAGTTACGTAGCAGGATTCAAATAAATAAATAAAGCATCACAATGTACTTTTAGTAAGCTTAAAAATTAATAAATAGGGAGTCACAGTTCTTTAGGTGTATAGATGTATTTTATTCCATCATTTATCCGCTCCCACATCTTAACTTCGTCGAACCTTAAAATCAAGTGAACGTGTTGCGAAGACAGTTTGAATCGGATTTCAAAGCGAGTGCCATTCCACTGAAGTGACAATTGGGAGCGAGGACGAAATCTAGAGTATTTCTACTGCGGAGAAGCACGATATTTCTAATAGAGGTAGTCGAATTTTGTATGAGAAATCTGCGATAAATTGTAAGACGACTTGGTATGTCAGATTCTAACATTCTTACTTACACAAGAAACGTGAAAGTTGTATGGATGGATGTATATTTGTTACCCTTTACGACGAACGACAAGGACAACTAATATGCACACAATACTGCACATAGGTGGACCAACGATCTGGTGCAGTTCGCGGGAAACCGCGCGTTAATTTTACATTGTACTCACACGATAGAAGCAACATAAATATGTAACGAAGAAATGTAACCCACATATTATGATTTTAAAAGAGTGTCCATGGAGTTTCTTGCACGTTCTTCTCCATAGAGATCTACGCTTTGGAACGTGCAATTTAGCTTTACTTTTCTTGGACTGACCGACATTGACTATTCAAAAGTACCAAGTGATGGTTAATTTGAAATAAACGATTTTGATTTGATTTGATTGACCGCTGGATGTGGGAGGCGTAGGACCGGTGTCACAGATTTCAAAAGGTTCATAACTCTTTTGTTGGGCTTGGTATAACTTTTTATAACAAGATACCCTCTGCTTTCCTAGATTTGCCTTAAAAGGCATTTAAAGCATAAATCAATCAAAAGCTTTGTTCAAAAGCATATTATTCCGTAAATGACTATTTAAATGCTAAGAATAGTCACTCCAATTAACTCAAGACAATGTTTGTTTTCTTTCTCCGGAATTAGTTTACTGACACATTATATGAGTTCATATAATTAGCTTTTTTACAATGCATAAATATGTGAGCTGTCACGTCCTTTATACCTGGGGCTTTTATTTAGGTAATAAGTTTTTACTTATTTACATTTACATTTCCATTTTAATTATATTTTATTTTTGATTTGCTGGTATTTACCATTATAACTATGTGAAATCTGATCCTTTCTTGATGAAATAAATATTATTATCTCTTTATTTTCCCTGTCTACATATCGCTTTACATTTTTAAATATTTATATAAAAAAACATACAAAAACATTTAAAAATATAAAAAAATAGTGTTCCACCGATGGCGGGAGCAGGGTCCAAGCTACCGGTGGTTAGGGCTCCAGAGACAGGAACCTCCTCACTATGCGGGCCGTATCGAGGAGTACTGCCTTTTGAATCAGGCCTTTGATCCAACTGCCTAACGAGAGCCTCAATAGATGTTGGTCGAGGCTCTTGGCTATCAAACCATTATATTCTTATTATTATTTTGGCGTGCCTAGCTGGCATATGGTAAATAATTTCGTCGTTGATGTGTTTTCTTCTAGGTCCTGAATTAATATCTATCTTGATATCCTAAGTCTTGGATCAATATCTATAATAGTGATCTTCTACATCTTGAAACAATGCCTTTCCTGACCTCCTACGTCTTGAATCAGTAAATATCATAAACTAGCGCGCTTTACCATCAACGATTGCATCACTGCTTACTATGAGACTGGAGAGCGGTCAAGCACTACTTAGTAATTTGTGAAAAAAAAAAAATCTTTTGCCTCCTGAATCTATCGCGATATTCTAAGTCTTCAATCCATATATACTATAGTGATATTCTACATCTTGAAACAATATCTGTCGTGAACTTCTACGTCTTAAATCTATCGTGATCTTATACGTTCTCAATCAATATCTATCGTAATCTCCTGCGTTCTTTATATTATAATATCTATAGTAATCTTCAATATCTACATTTCCTAATAACGAAAAAACTTTCATGGCAATTGTATGTAATTGTTAGGTTTCCGGAGAGGCATGAAAAGAGTAATGACCTGTATTGCTATGCTAAAACACGACAACTAAATAAAGCTACCATCTTTTCTAGCTGCCTAACTGCTTAAAGAAGTGTCTTTGAATAGGCGTTTAAAAAGCAATAAAATAGCCGCTAACCATATTTTATTTTGACGTTTAGATGCTTACGTTATAGCATTCGCGAGTTAAGACCAAGACGTCTGTTATGTCTTCCTCGCAGTTATTTTCCAGAAGAAAAAATACCTTCAATGAAAAATGAATGTAAAAATAGGGATTGAAGAGACATGTGTCGTGTGCATACCGCTAAGAATATCATTCCCTCTCTTTGCGTGGGTGAAGCTAAACGCGATTGTGAAGATGATGTCAAGAACATGGGCAAGAGGAACATACACAAGTTTATTTATAACCTTGATTAGTTTATTTACTTAAAAAGAACTACCATATCATAAACATTTAACATCCTTACTAATATTATAAATCAGAAAGTGAGTTACCACCCACCAGACAAAGTCTTGCCGCCAAGCGATTCGTCGTGTTCCGGCATGATGTCTGGTAAAGCCGTACGGAGGACGGGTCTGAGCAGTTGTGTTGCGGTGTGTACCGGGTACGATGTGCCTAATGTTGTTGTGTCGGGAGTTTGGTCGTGGAGGGTCTCCAGATCATCCTCTGGCGCAGCATCGTTGGTCGTGTTGTTGGGTTAAACATTGCATCACCTCGCTCAACTGCCGTCTTCCTTCCCATTCACTCAGTTTTTTTAAGTGAATAGGCTTAATAAGCTAGTGCGTTTTACCATCAACGATTGCATCACTGCTTACCATAAGGCGCAATTGCAGTCAAGCACTAGTTTATAACTAATAAAAAAAAAAAACTACTGAACCGATTGCTTTGAAATTTTGCAGACGTAAAGTTAGAAGTCCAGATTAAATAATAGGGTACTTTTTATCCCGTAAAAATTTGATATTCCCAAAGGAAAACAAAAATACCGAATTGCACGCGGGCAAAGCCGCGGGCGGAAAGCTAGTTGATTATAATTACAGTATTCACATATTTTTAACCGACTTATTGCTCGGTGGTAGGCAGCCGATGTTTGCATCGGCTGCCGGCTGACACGCCCTTCCGTTTCGCCCTGAGAAGAAGAAGAGAAGAGATCATATGATGACTTCCCATCTGAAAAAATAGGCTTTCGTGCTTCGACTACTCGTAACGACAGTCAAAGATCTGCGAAAGAAAGCTGCAACCAATGACTTTACTTGGAATCTGAGCCACGGATGGGACTCACCCATCCACAGACCAAAATCTATACACTAATATATAAAGCTGAAGAGTTTGTTTGTTTGAAAACGCTAATCTCAGGAACTACTCGTCCGATTTGAAAAATTCTTTTTGCGTTGGATAGCCCATTAATCCGAGAAGGCTTTAGGCTATATCACATCACGCTATGACCAATAGGTGCGGAGCGTAACTAACTCCACGCGAACGAAGTCGCTGGCGGCCGCTAGTACAAAATAAAATAAATCTCTTTCAGTTTCTAAGTGAATAATAACGTATAGTATTAAAGGTAAACGACACATAATTGAGTCGTAGTACGGTAACGTTAATAATTGGCTTCAAGTCTGTTTGTTCGAGACTCTACGCCATGTTCTTTTTGCTGTTGTGGGTAAACCACCGCTACCTTTGTCTTGTTATTTTATCTTTTATCTTTGCACTAGCTGCGTCTTGCGGTTTCACCCGCGTAGGTTTCGATATTTATTTTTATATGCTCCGCTCCTATTGTCCAAAGCGTAATGTTATATAGCCTAAAGCCTTCCTGGTTTAATGGGCTATCCAATCCAATGCAAAAGAATTTTTCAAATCGGACCAGTAGTTCCTGAGATTGGCGCGTTCAAACAATCACACAAACAATCAAACAAATAAACTCTTCAGCTTTATATATTAGTATAGATTTAGCAATAAAAAGAGAACATGGAAGAACTGTCTTATTTTGTGGTATTCTGATGTTAAAATATAAAAGGGTTTTTTGTTATCATTGTCTGTTTTAGACAATACAAAACTTTTGGAACTACCTTCAGAGATTCGTACTGTAACACTGTTCCCTTTATTTATACACGTTTCTTAAAGTTAACTAGTGATTAGCAAGTGTTTAGCGATACAATTCTGACGTTTGCACGTCACTTAACTTTAATAATCGTTTATGAATGAACCCCTGTAAGTTCACAATGCTTCTCGACAATTTCTATACCTACAAGTGATTTGTAATATTAAGAATTACTTAAATGAATTCAAAACTTGTATGCAAAGTATTCAAAATAAAAATGTTAGATATTATTTTTTTGTAAAAGAAACACTATCGCCTATCAATGTGGCTATGCAGCCAGCCATTTGGGAGCATTTCCTGTTGCCAGCGATGCGGTCGAATTTTTTGATACCTTATTTTTTGTACATTATAGGTATATCACTCATATTCGGTAAGTAGGTTCTTATTTCCCCCAAATGGGGTTTGTAAGTGACCAATTAGCGCCATTGGGTACTAATGTACCTAGCTAGAAAAGTAATTAAAAAAAAATCACTCTTTCAAAAAGTTCGCGTACATCTAACGTAATCATCATACTGGCAATAGACATCATGCATTCAGCCCAGTGACAAAAGAGGTCGCTTCAGAATTCAGCCTTTTCTTCGTATGAGTATAATAGTTAGGTATCAATTTTAAATATCGAACGGCGAAGCTCATTGTATTTCTTAAAAAAATAATAAAAAAAGGCGGACATAGAAAACTTTTATTCTAAATATTGTTTGTTTTTGGGATTTTTTTTTATAATTACGTGCTAATTAGGAAAAACATGAGTTCTGCAAGTGATGAAGATATAAGCTGCACTCCCGATTCAATGAAAATGGAAGCTGATACAGCAATTAACAATATTTTGCCTGAAAGTTCTAAAATGTTTTATTCTTGTAATGCCGGTTTTTTTTTTACTTACCTCTTAATGGAGATGTAAAGCTGAGTAGTTAGCTAGAGTGTAAGCTCGAACTATAGACGGGCGAAATATCTCGGGCTGCATTTGATGCCTTACATTACAGCCCTTGGCTACTAATCTACTATTAAGTCTGTTAGCTTTTTTATTTTAGTTGCTTTAATTACGGATCTGTTCTGTGTGTACGAAGTTGTTCCAGTCCTTCGATTTACACGGCATAAAAAACGACGCTAAACACTTCGTTTGGATCGAAGTGGTTTCAACAACGTAAAGGACGATGATTGATTGGAGATTCAAGACTTCAGAATTCAGATTCAGAATCAAGTCATGTAATTGACACTCTCCAAAATGCATCCTATAGAATAGGTACCGGCATGAGGCTGAAATAAAAAATCAAACTACGATTTTTGCATGCATGTATCTACAATTATGTACAATATGGCTGAGCCTTTCTCAAGAGTAACAACGACAAAAACTTATCTCTTTCGGTGAAATACATCAGTTTGAAAGTTTCCTGACGGAAAACATGTAGCCTTAAAACATTACAAGCTATTCCCTGATGTTCAAATTTGGAGTGCCTACACCATTCTCAGCGTACTTTAGGGCGCGTACTCACTGTTGCTAAAACACCAACTTCATTAGCAAACTTTTAATGGCGGTTTAAGCTGACAGGTTACTTAAAAGTTACTGGTAAACTTAACATGCTTAGTTAGCCCTCAGCATACCTAATATTGTACGTATAATTATTTTGTTTCTAAGCTTCTCATTGTAACATAGCACATAGGACTATGTTAGGATGGCTCAGTAAACAAAGGGCAGTTACGAGTTTCAGTATGTGTCATCATCATCATCAGCCTCTACTCGTCTACAGCTGGACATAGGCCTCTTCCATGGCACGCCAACAAGCTCGATCCTGGGCAGTTCTCCGCCAGCCACTACCAGCCACCTTTTTGATGTCGTCGCTCCATCTCGCCCAAGGGCGTCCTACGCAGTATGTGTACACATGGCTTTATTCAAAATCGATTTACTACTTTTTTTTTTAAACGGAGTTCGATTTGGTTTGGAACATAGTATTTTTGAATCTATAGGTTTTTGCAATGTGTAGTATTTCACTGTTGTTTTCGTTATTGCACGCTTAAAAGTTTTCATGACGTAGGTGCCCGTGACTGTACATAGTCAGTCAAAATTTTTCCACTGTTGGGACAGAGGCTTTCTATCTTTAAGAGGAAAAGGCAGTAATCCACTGCACAAGTTTAAAAACCGAACTAAAGCAGTGGTGGCCCCAACAACACTGCTTACAATCTCTTTCTCCATCTTCTTGTTCCTCGTTTATATTTTTTTGTTTACAACCGGTAATTTTACGTACAAGTCTCTCTGAACTTTGGCCAGTAAGTAGTCTGACACGAGAGATCCGTAGGATACGAGTGAAAGTTCAGAGAGTCTATATTCAGACTTCTTATTAATAAGCTTTAAGATTCCAGTATATACTGACTTGTCATTGTAAGAAAAGTATACGCAATGGGAGGTCACCTAAAACTGGAAATTTATTGCTAGATGTGTCGTCGTGTATGTACAGCCACTCAAGGATAAATATATGTATGTATAAGGGTCGTCGGTTTTAGTTGAAGTTTAGTAAAAATCACCGGATGTTTTCGAATGATTTTTTTGATAAATTAACTAGCTATTTGTTATCTATTATATATGCTATGAGTTATTTATTTTATGTTGGCTGGGATCCTAAGATAAGGTCCTTTAGAAGACGTACTACGGGCCAAAGCAAATTTGCAGCGACCTCTAGGACCGACGATTATCTCTTTACATGTACATCCAAGGACACCAGCGGTTGCTGTAAGATTATTGAAGGATATGTAAAAATAAAGAATCGAACTTGGGTTGAAGTTGGGTTTGGGTGGCTAAGTAGAACTGTTAGGAAGGACTATGGAATAATTAGACCTCTGCCAGATCAGTGTTTTATATTATTAAAAGCCTATGACGTCTCACTGCATTTATTAATTACTAGCTTCCCGCCCGCGGCATCGCCCGCGTGGAGTTCGGTTATATCGCGCTTTTTAGATTTCCCTCGGGAACATCGAATTTTTCCGGGATAAAAGGTAGCCTATGTTCTTTCTCAGGGTCCAAAGATAGTCTGTGCCAAATTTCATCAAAATCGGTTGAGAGGTTTAAGCGGGAAAGCGTAACAGACAGACAGACAGACAGACAGACAGACAGACAGAGTTACTTTCGCATTTATAATATTAGTATGGATATTCAATTTTATCGGAAAATATCCAACGGTGTCTTACTTAGTCACCAAAGATAATAAGTAACGATCCTGGTTACTTATTATCTTTGGCGACTAAACCTACAGGAATAGTTACTCTCGATCGATGATTTCTTATTATAATCTATTCCTCTTAGCTCTTAGCTAATCCATTGCTCCATATGTTTTGGCTGCCGGCACAAGTTACCACCCACCAGACAAAGTCTTGCCGCCAAGCGATTCGTCTTGTTCCGGCATGATGTCTGGTGAAGCACGGAGGACGGGTCTGAGCAGTTGTGTTGCGATGTGTGGCGGGTACGATGCGCCAAATGTTGTTGTGTCGGGAGTTTGGCCGTGGAGAGTCTCCAGATCGATTGATCTCCAAGACCAACACGACCAAACGAAGCTGTGCTAGAGGGAGATTTCCCTCTAGCACAGCTTCGTTTGGTCGTGTTGGTCTTGGGTTTAACATTGCATCACCTCGCTCAACTGCCGTCATCCTTCCTATTCCTTAGTTTTTTAAGTGAATAGGTTTAATAAACTAGTGCGCTTTACCATCAACGATTGCATCACTGCTTACCATCAGGCGGGATTTCAGTGAAGCACTAGTTTATATTAATTAAAAAAAAAATGTGTCTGCTCAACAACTTAAATAACGTAATGAATGTTGTTGAACTGTCAAAATAAAACCTATTGCTACTGATAATGTGTTACGCAATTACCCTTCAATTTAAGCCACTATATATATATCTGATTAATTCTTACTACCATACACTTCACCGTAATACACACAAATATTATTTCATACTTGCGTGTTACTCATACAAGCACGATTTGATAGTTGAACAGATCGCGTGCTTCGCTTACCGCGCAATGTGCACGCAGCCTCACTAATGAATTTCCCATTAATACACGAACGCCACAACAATGACGGCGTAATCGTCGTGACGTCATTATGGTGATGGCATTGTTTTCTTTTAAATTACATGGGAAAGTGCGTTTAATTGTTTGTTAGTTTTAAGGAAAATCCTGTTGAAATGTTCTGTGCAAACATTACGTAGGACGAATTAGGAAAGCGGTTGCGTCATTTGTCGGGAGTACCCTAAGTGTAAAGGAAAATGTTTTTAAGGATAAGTTGATTGATAACAGAGGTCAACTTAGCGATGGTTTAAAAGATTGCCTCTCGATAAGGATAAGGTACTTTACGGAGTTTTTTGTTGAGGATAACTTGATTGATATCAGCGGATAAATGATTGTTTAAAAAAAAATGTAATGTCGGTAGTTTGAAGCCTAAGTAACGAAACACTATAGTTTTTTTTATATAATTTAAACTAGTGCTTGACTGCAATCCCGCCTGATGGTAAGCAGTGATGTAATCGTTGATGGTAAAGCACGCTAGTTTATTAAGAGCCTATTCACAAAACAAAAACTGAGTGAATAGGAAGGAAGACGGAAGTTCAGCGAGATGATGCAATGTTAACCCCAACAACACGATCAACGATGCTGCGGCAGAGAAAGATTGATCTGGAGAGCTTGCACGATCAAACTCCCGACACAACAAACACATTTGGCTCATCGTTCCCGGCACACAGCGCAACACAACTGCTCAGACCCGTCCTCCGTAAGGCTTCACCAGACATCATGCCGGAACACGATGAATCGCTTGGCGGCAAGACTTTGTCTGGTGGGTGGCAACTTCTGCCGGCAGCCGATGTTATGGTCTACCACCGAGGATTTTATGTTCAAACATACGCATAACGTACACAGGTACGCAACCAGGGATGTATCCAAGGTTTAAAAATTACTCCGTCTTATAGATAATAAAAAAAAAAAAAAATTAAGTCCCGTATTTTTTATTTTGTAGAAATTACCAAAAACTATTATAGCGTTATTGTAGCGATATAGCGTATTAAAGTTACGTAGTGGGGTCTAATTACGTCACGTCGTGGTATATTTTGTACCACGGCGTGACGTCATGCGACATTTCAAATCAATATATCTTCCTAAGTATTTGAATGAAAGAAAAATAAAAAATACGCCTTCAATATTTTTTATAAATCAAACTGATGTACATTAAATTTTTTTTTTAGGATACAACCCAAATAGTAGACATAAATCACAGGATTTTTGGAATGTGTATGTAAGGTAAAGTCTTTAATATTTTCATAATTTTTTTTCTTTGCATACTTTTAGGTAAGCCAAGTTACTTGAGCCCTGTTTTAACTGCAAGGTCTTGTCCTTCCGACAGGCAATAAGAGAGCCTAGTCATTTGGTGAGCTTCATTAGAGCCTGAAACAGCAAACACGTGACCGAAATGTCAATTAATGACGTAACCGTGGTTAATGAAAATTGTCCAAGCAATTTTTTAAACTATCCTTTAGCATGTACAGGGTAAAGAATAGTCGTGATGGGTAAGAAGTCAAAGGTGCCTAAACTCTTGTTATCAAACTTTTATTTTATAATCATAAAGTACTGTTTGACCGCAATCTCGCCTGATGGTAAGCAGTGAAGCAGTCTTTCTTTCTTTCTTTTTTGGCTTCGCACGGTTTGTGCATTTAGCCAATGTCACGTAATCAATTATTCATGTCGAAAAAGACAGCCACGTGCACCGTCTACGAGGGAGGTTTGAGGCAAAGTCATGATGAGGCCACTATGCTGCGATATCTCAACGTTCTTTATGAATTATTTACTGGATTTACTTTTTACTACATAAATCACGCACTTTTATTTAGTAAACATCACCATAAATAATTTAAAGAGTCCAATGAAAAATGGGCGTGACACTCAGCTTCACTTTCCCACCAAAACTCAAGTGATGCGGTCGTTGATGGCAAAGCGCTCCAGTTTATTAAGAGCCTATTTATTAACTCTAGCCTTGCAGAACTGAACTAAATTAATTTTAAGTTTAGTGCAACTTTCTCTTTTTATTTAATTAAGAGAAGTATAGAAAATAATATATTAGTTTCATCCTCATCATCACCATTTCGGCCGAAAGACGTCCACTGCTGGACATAGGCCTCCCCCAAGGTTCTCCACTACGACCGGTTCTGCGCCTCCCGCATCCAGCGGTTTCCCGCACCTTCACCACTTCGTCAGTCGGATATTTGTTTAGTTCTGTCAAATTAAGATACTCCGTAGTCAGTTTAAACCCGATTAAAAACATGGCGACTAAATATACGTCAATTTAAGTCAGGTGCGGACTAATTTGACAGCACTACACTAATAATCATCTCCTGTCCTTTTTTTAATGAAAAAGAAATAAAAAGATATACTTAACTTAAATTAAGAAGGTAACTTTTAAGACCTACCTATATCTTGAGACCTAGGTATTGTAGAGGTACGAAATGATAATCGAGAATATCTACAGCCACAACTGCAGCGAGAACTTTGAGGACTACATCGGGTGTCTTGTGTAGTGTTGTTGTGTGTACAATACGGACTTCGTGGACATAAGGGAAGACTTCGGTGCGACATCAACTACGTTATACTTGTCATTGCCTACCTATCGACTACCTTCGTTGCCAATAATTAGTATTAGTGACCCTTAACAGGCATTTTAATACAACGAAGGTATATCTATTTATTGATGTGTATCGTAGATGTATTGAAAAGGCACCGGACCAACGTATGAAATTCATTGAGCTAGATTAAAATAGACAAACCCGGCTGAATGAGCTTCAAAGCAGAACTAAGTAACGCGTCCGGCAAAGTAGCGACCTTATACTCTTTGATTTATATTGAGTGTTTTGTCAATTGCTCATCAATTTGACAGCTCACTCTAGAAAAAAGGTTAAGTTAAAAAAAATATGGTAATTAAACATTACATTTCATCATCATTAACCTTTCATCGTTCCACTGCTAGGCGCAGGTTTGAGCGTAATCACCACGCTTGCTCAATGCGGGTAGGCGGTTTCAGACTTAAAGTCCAGATTTCCTCAAGATGTTTTCCTTATCAGTCATTGATGTTCTAGATATACTTACTAAATGCTAATTAAACATTACATTTATTAAGGTTTATTAGCGGAAAAAAAACCAGAGAATGTTAATTAAGTATAACAGGGGTTTAGGCTAACAGACCACACACAGTCTTTTATGTTATAACTTGGCTAGTAATTATTATGCTGGTCGGTAAATACGGTTGGGCAGCGTAGGTAGTAACACCCACGGACGTAAATGTATGAAGTACTTTGCGAAGTTACTTCTCCTATTTTCATAGTCTCCTGGTAATTTTTGCTCTTTGAAGTTTGACCTAGTTAACGTAAAAGTTTTTTTTTCAAGGAAGCTACGTGCTTGATAAGGTTAAAGTTGGCTAACGCAACTTTGAACAGTAACGTTTTCTTGTGGAAATCGTCGATGTATATACAATATGTAAAGAAAACCCTGTCCGACCCATAAGGATAATAAAGGTTAGGTAAACACTTGACCATAGTACAAACACACTGCTGCACTACTCAGCATATTAAAAAAAATCTTACCGGTTGAATGTTGATGCATTCCTTTAAAGCAAGGAATATAAATACTCTCTGCCGGTTAATTTTTTTAATAAAAGCCCCAAAGCAAACTTCAACTTCAAAATTTCTAATATTGTATTGCTGTGCCATTTACCACTTTACTACATACTATAAAACAAAGTTACTTTCTCTTCCCCTATGTCCCTTTGTATGATTAAATCTTTAAAACTACGAAACAGATTTTGATGAGGTTTCTTTTAATAGATAGAGTAATTAAAAAGAAACGTTTATATGTATAATAACATCCATTAAATTGTGTCCATATCCAATCTATAAAATCCCAGTACAGCGGACAGAGCTCCGGCGGGATCACATGGCGACATGGAAAGTGTAATTGTTGCAATCCAGCACAGAGCACGCCACAATAGCGGCGGTAAGTCCTCTCTTTGAGGAGTAGCTAGAGAGGCGCCACGGCGTCCTCACCTTCCGACTGACGTAGGTCCTCACCGGACACGGCTGTTTCGGAAGGTTCCTGTTCCGTATAAGGCGGGAGGAAACGCCAGGGTGACCACTGTGTGCATCGCCCTGAGGACATGGTGGAGCATATGGTAGAGGTCTGCCCGGCTTGGATAGAGCACAGCCGTGTCCTCGTGGCGGCGATCGGCGGCGATCTCTCGCCTCCGACCCTGGTCCGGGCCATAGTCCGGAGCAAGAGTGCATGATGGCAAGCTTTCACCTCCTTCTGTGAAGCAGTGATGCTGGCAAAGGAGGAGGCGTAGCGCGTGAGGGAGCGGAAATCCCACTACTCTCACGCCTCAAACCGCCGCAGGAAGCGCCCTGGTCGGGTGGCAACATCGGACTCCCGACCACCGTAGGCGCGGGCTTGCGGGCGGCGAGCGATAGGCAGCTCGCCTCCTGGTAAGAACCAGGCCAGAGTTGACGGCGCGTTGTGTTTCACACGCGCCTCAAAGAGATGTCAGCACACCTTGACGGGGTCTACGAGGACTGGTCCACAGGGTTGCGGGTTGGTTAAAAAAGAAACCATGGGACTGGCCGTTGCACAGGCAAGTGAAGGAACACGGGTGGGTTTTAGTCTAGGTAAAAGTCTGACACGCCCTTCCACTCCGCTCAGAGCGGGGGAGGTCATTTGATGATTTCCCATCCAAAACAGAAAAAAAAGAACTGAAGAAGAGCAAGAAATTGCACTTGAAGAGCGCAGCCTTAGTATGGCTCGACTTCGTGCTTCTCACTCACCAGATCAAAGGGAAGCAGCCCATGAAACAGCTGAGTTGGCAATGCGAAATCGTCGAGTAAACCTCAGAGATCAAGCGCTAGATAATAATTTACGAAGCACAAGAAGAAATTCATCAAATACTGATTTGAATCGGGCAGCGTTTCTATACGCATATAATATAGCGCAATGACGTTCGCATTGGGCCAATGGATCGATGTTGTTGATGAAAGATTTCCGGAGAACCGCCAGGATTATGCACCCAAATAAAGAATCATTGAATAATAATATTTATTTATTTAAAATTATCCTAATTTAAAAAGTAGTCATGTGATATTGCCTTTAAGGCGGAACGAAGTTCGCCGGGTCAGCTAGTATAATATAAAATTTTACATAATCATCATAGTAACAATACTAATGAATTTTGAAATAATCCTTTTTTCCGGGGAATTAATTCCAATTTCCCCGAAATTTGGTAATTTTTAAAAAAAGTGACAACACCGGTTAATACCGGTGTTGTCACTTTTTTTACGCGACGCGACCACGTCACAGGTGCCGCGTGCCCTGCCCCCCGCCGCCCGCGGAATGGGGATGCTTACCGCACATGTATTAAGTTACCTCTTTTTGTGAAATGATATTTATTGTTTTAGGAGGATTTTTTTTTTAAGTTTTGCCTGCCTTTGTGGGCATTATTAGAATCAGTTATCGATACCTAACAATACCTTCACGGATCGGACAGGGTTTTCTTTACATATTGTATAAGACTTCCTCAAATATTGGGTTATTATAGGCGAAAATTATTTTTTCACTAACTCCAGAGAATTGCAGGTTTAATACAACTCTTACGCTTTGTTACTACATATTTCATCATTGTTGCATTAAAACATATTTAATGTTTCCGTAGTTTTTCTCTTATAGTTATTCAGTGACAGCGAATGACAAGAGAGTTTTTCAAAATCTGTTCTAACATAAAGGCCGGAACATAATATCTAGTAAAAAGGTAAATAAAGCCAGATATACAATATACATAATACTACATTACTCCCCCCCTTAATTAAGTTGGTCTAAAACCCCAAAAACCCGAATCGTACAGGTGGTTTTGTCTTTCGTCCTGACCGGCGCGGCGATGGTGCATCCGGTTGGACAGACTGTGATGTTGGAATATTGGCGTTGTCTTGGTGATCCCTGCTGGTGGAAGCGACAGGTGCCTGCGGTGACGTGGAACCATCAGGATGACCCCTGCTAGTGGACGCCACTGGAGCCGGCTATTCGCCATGGTCGCCGCTCTGTTCACGTGTGTCAGGATTTCGTCTGTAATAGGTAAAACTCCTAGTCTTGGTCGTTCTTCTCGGGGCTAACTCAGATTCTGGTCGTTTAGTTTCAACTTCATGTCTGAAAGAAGGTTGTCTTGTTTCTGTTGCTGCCTTAGTCACTTGTTCGAATCTTAGGCGAAGGTGGTCTGAATGTTTACGTCTAATTTCTCCGTTAGTGAGTTCTACTTCGTAAGAGTATGGTCCGTTACATTTAATTATTGTTCCGGGGTCGGATCCTTTTCCAATTGGTTTGTTTACCCATACTTTATCTCCGAGCTTGTATGTTGGGGGTGTGACTACTTTGTTAGTTGGCCTTAGTATTTGTTTCAGGCGTGTTTTTTCCAAGTTTTCCCTTACGTTAGGTTTCCAAAGATCAAACGTGGTGCGTATCGGCCTTCCGAACATCATTTCGTACGGTGACCTTTCTGTTGATCGTCGAGGGGTATTTCGATATCCCCGAAGAAAACTGTTTAGCCTTTCGTGTATATCATCTCTTCTGTCACTGGCCAACATGTGTTCTTTAAAAGTCCGCACTGCGCGCTCTGCCAACCCGTTGGTTTTTGGATGATATGGTGTTGTTTTTATATGTGTAATGCCAGCCCCTTGGCAAAAATGTGCGAAATCTTCAGATGTGAATTGGGGCCCGTTGTCACTAACTATATATCTAGGCATTCCGAATGTTGCAAATATATTACTTAATCTCTGTACTGTAGCTCTGGTCGTTGTTATGTTCATTGGCACAACTTCTAGCCACTTCGTGTACGCATCTATGACAATAAGCCACATGTGACCCAGAAATGGCCCTGCAAAATCGACGTGTAACCTGTGCCAAGGCTCTACTGGTATTCCCCACGGGTACACCGGTGCTTCATTTACGTTGCTTCTGGACTGCTGGCATAGATGACACTCTTTCGAGAACGTTAAAATATCTTTGTCAATGTTTGGCCAATACACGTGAAGGCGTGCTAGTGACTGCATCGCTGTAATACCGTTGTGTCCATCGTGCAGCATCTCCAAAATCGATCGTCGAAGGGTCTCAGGAATGACGAGCCTTCCGTTCCACAGTAAAATCCCGTCTTCGTATGACATCTGGTCTCTTTTTTCGTAAAAATGATGAAGTTCGTTAGGAAGGTTTTTCTTCTCTGGCCAATGTGTCGTGACATAAGTTTTGACTTCGTTCAGTGTCTTGTCTTTAATTGTTTGTTTCTGTAGCTCACGTTTGGTGACTGGAATGTTCTCGAGTCTCAGGTGTAGTAAGTGGGCAAATTGTGGTAAACCGGTTCGTTCCTCCAGTGTTGTTTCCAAGCTTGTTAAGGGTAATCTTGATAGAGCGTCGGCCGGGGTGTTTTCCCGGGCTGTTTGGTAATGTATGGTGTATTCGTAACTGTTTAGAATCATAGCCCATCTCAGAAGCCTGTTACTAGCGATTTTAGGTGTTTCTCGATCTTGACTAAAAATTCTTTCCAAAGGTTTGTGATCCGTTAGCAAAATAAATTTTCTACCATAGAGGTATTGATGGAATTTAGTGACCGCATAAACTATTCCCAATGCCTCCCTGTCGATTGTTGAGTATCGTTGTTCGATGTCGGAGAGTGTTTTTGACGCATAGGCTACAGGTCTCATTGTTTCGTTGATTTTGTGGAACAAAACAGCCCCAATTCCTTTCTCTGAGGCGTCGCTGCTAACAAATATAGGTTTGTTGTCGTCGTAGTGTACTAGCGTGTCGGATGATGTTAAAATGTTTTTTAATTCATTTGTTATTCTTGTATCTTCTTCGGTCCAGTTCCATCTTTGATTCTTTTTTAGATGTCTATATAATGGCGCGCATCGCATATGAAGGCTATGTATAAAACGGCCATAGTAGGTTATCGAACCCAAAAAGGCACGGAGTTCGGTTGTGTTCGAAGGAAGAGGCATGTTCTTAATTGCGTTGATTCTTTCTTCGGTCGGGTGCAACCCGTTAGCGTCAATTTTATGTCCGAGGAAGGTCACACTCTTCTGAAGCCAAGCACACTTGTTCACTTGGCTCTTTACTCCGGCGTCTTGTAATCTCTGCAAAACTGTTTTGACTCGTGTTAAATGTTCTTCTGTGTTATTGGCTGTTATGAGAATGTCGTCGAGGTAACATACGACGCCATCGATGCCGCTGAGGATTTGGTGCATTGTTCTTTGAAAAACAGCTGGTGCAAAGGATATTCCGAAAGGTAGGCGTTTGTAGCGAAAATAGCCCTTATGTGTTGATATTGTTAGGTATTTTCTCGATTCCGGATGAATTGACAGCTGTAGGTAAGCATCTTTGAGATCGATCTTTGTAAAAAGTTGCCCTCCAGACAATTTCGATGTAATCTCTTCAAATCTTGGAAGTGGGTAGTCGTCGGTTTGCACATGTTGGTTGATTGTGACTTTGAAGTCAGCGCATATTCGAATACTACCATTTGATTTAATCGCTATAACAATTGGGGAAGCCCATTCGATAGGCGTTGACATTGTATCAACTGGCTCTAAAACGTCTTCTTGAACTAGTCGCTGAAGTTCGTTGTTTACTTGTTCCCTTAAGGCGAGTGGTACAGGGCGAGGTCGAAATGTTTTCGGCCGAACGTCGTTAGGTATGTGGATTTTAGCGCTATGCCCTATTATTGTTCCCAGCTTGCCATCGAAAAGTGACTTAAATTCTTGTAGAATGTTGTTGATAGTGTTGTTATTGCTTGTGTCAAACTGATTTGTGACCGCTGTTGGTGTTTTTACAGTACACAGTCTAGCTCCCGGAGGTATTGGTAGGTCAAAGCTTACAATCCAATCTAGACCAAATAGAGGGATGTCGTTCTGTTGGGTGACGTATACGGTCAAAACCTTTTCCTTGTTAAAGGCTTTTACTGTTATTTGGCATGTTCCCAATGTTTCGATTATTATGTCCGTGTAAGCAATAAGGTTAGTGCATTTCTTAAGGGTGGGTCGTCCAATATATTTCCAAATTTTCTTTCCAATAACGGAGTGGGCTGCACCTGAGTCATAAAGCATTTCAATACTTTTTGTGTTGAGCTGGGTTGGTACCATAATCTTTGATACCTGCTTGCCTTTCTTTACTGCACAAGTGTGTACGCTATGTTCATCAGAGTCCTCCGTGTCGCTGTTTGTTTGTCGCGTAATTTGTCTTGTCGTGTGGGTATGTTCTGGTAACTTGAGTCGACCACTGGTTATACAGATGCTTGAAAAGTGGTTTTCCTTGCCGCAAGAGTGGCACTTCTTCCCTTTTGCCGGGCAATCGTTTATGTTTGCGTGAAAATCTCTCCCACAATACATACATGTTTTCACCTTTGGCAGGTGTCGTTGAATGTGTCGTTGTGTTCTTGGTCTTATTTTGTTAATGTTCTGTTGCTCGGTAATCGTTTGAGTGTTGTTGGTTATTGGTTATTGGTTATTGGATGGCTTTGTAGTTCCGCTTGTTCTAGTTTGTTTGCTGTTGCTATCACGTCACAGAGTTTAGCGCTGTTTGTTGGGTGTTCTTTGATGAGTTCTTGCTGCCACGTGTTGTGGTTGATGCCTATAACCAGCTGGTCTCGCATGCGCTCATCCAGAGTGTTGCCGAATTCGCAGTAACCAGCTAGTGATCTTAATTCCAGAATAAATTTTGTAATTGTTTCTTCAGTTTTTCTGTGTCTCGTTGCAAAAGCGACTCTTTCTGAGAGTACGTATGTTTTCTTACCATAGTATTCGTTGAGTACTTTTTTTAAATCGTCATACGACTTGGAAGTAACAGCGGCTGGTCGGTAATAATCTACGAGCACCTTGAATGCTTTAGGACCAATTCGAGAAAGGAGCAGTTGCTTACATTTGTCTTCGTTATTTTTGTCGAGTCCGTGAAGTTGAAGTTCTATTTCGAAACGTTGGACGTAATAGTCCCATTCTTCGGTTTTGTTATCGAAGGTTTCAAAATATAAACGATCAACGCGATCGGTCATTGCTCCGTCCGTCGTCGCCAGAAATGTTGCATTAAAACATATTTAATGTTTCCGTAGTTTTTCTCTTATAGTTATTCAGTGACAGCGAATGACAAGAGAGTTTTTCAAAATCTGTTCTAACATAAAGGCCGGAACATAATATCTAGTAAAAAGGTAAATAAAGCCAGATATACAATATACATAATACTACAATCATCATCATCATCTCAGCGTTTATCCCGATTGCATCCACGGCCTTCGCGTTGGACCCCGGGGTCCGCTTTCCTGCACATTCTCCTCCATTTCGCACGATCTTTAGCATCTTGTGGTAAGATTTTGTTGGCACGCATGTCATCTCTTACAACGTCAAGCCAGCATTTCTTTACTGTTACTACCTGTAGGGAAAAACCGAGTGAAGGAGGCGTGGTGCTGCCCGCCCACCCCTTCCCCGTCCTATTTTAAGTTAGATAAATATCAACTTTATTTCCTTTACACTTAAGATGCTTTCAGAGTGATAATAATGTAGTACAACTATTGAAATAGTTCTAAAATTTTTTGAAGTTTTAGCGTGAACTGAACTTTCATATCATCATCATCATCATAATCAGCTTATATTGTTCCCACAGTTGGGACACAGGCCTCCCCTCGAGAGGTAGTTGGCCATAATCTACCACACTTACCTACTGCGGGTTGGTAGATGTCACATGTCTGATGTCTCCGAAGTTTTGGCTCTAGGACATGCCGGTTGCCTCACGATGTTTTTCTTTGCCGTTTTGAGAGCTGTGGTACAGAAATAATTTAAAGTAAGTAAAGAAGAATGCCCCGTGTGGCTTAGAATAGTAGGTACCATCCCACATCCTCCGGTGGGTGTCGTAAGAGGCGACTAAGGGAACTCTCACCAGGGAAGCGTTACTCGGAGTTTCTCTGCGTGATCGAATCAGAAATGAAGAGATCCGCAGAAGAACCAAAGTCACCGACATAGCTCTTCGAGTCGTTAAAATTAAGTGGCAGTGGGTAGGGCACATTGCTCGTAGAACCGATGGCCGATGGGGCAGTAAGGTTCTGGAGTGGCGGCCACGTATCGAAAGACGCAGCATAGGGAGGCCCCCAACAAGGTGGACCGATGACCTGGTGAAGGTCGCGGGAAGCCGATGGATGCGGGCCGCACATGACCGGTCATTGTGAAAGGCCTTTGTCTTAGGCTCAGGTACCTAAGCCTTCCTCAATAAACGGTGGCCCTTCAATAAAAATAATGTCTACTGTGCCGCCCATCAGCCAATATCTGACCCTGCAAGTTACATAGACCTTATTGTCCATGGATAGCCAGTTCCACCACCTTCAACCAGAATAAAATCCTACCGGGGTAGCAAGTTTGTTCGAAATAATGGTCATCCGCTGCGGTCCACTCCTTCCGCGGTTTAAACAGAGAAACACTCATATAGCAGGCGGCCGGCAGGGGCGCGAGCGAAACGCGGATTTTTTCTGGTGTTTAGTTGTGAAGAAATCGTGATAACTCCTGAATAAAACAACCAATTCGAATGATTCAAAAGGAGATCTGCTGCTACTTAAATTACCTTTGATATGACGTAAGTTATTTGGATAAGGATTTTTTTTTTTAATAATAAGGAACAAATAGTGGGCTCTGATTTCGACTGGCATTTTAATTAACTTTTCAAACATAAAAAAGTAGTCATAATGAAGAAGCCATAGTAGGTAGACATATGTGTCGCAATATAAGCTCAAAAAATGTGTTTATTTTGCGACATGTGTTAGAAACCTCAAAAATTATCAGTGTTCCTCTTATATATTATGCAGGTTATATACATAAAAACCTTACTCTTGAATCACTCTATCTATTAAAAAAAAAGCTATCAAAATTCGTTTCGCAGTTTTAAAGATTGAATCATACAAAGCGACATAGGGAAAGTAAAAGTGACTTTGTTCTATAATATGTAGTGATGTCGCAATTTTCCTGTAGATGAAAGTATGTCATTTAAGCAAACGCCCTGTGTTTTGTTCAATATTGTAATGAGATCTGTGTCATTATTTTGTCAATACATACAATTCTACGAAGTCTGAGACACACTTCTTGCGATGCACATGTTACTAAATGCAGCACGAGAGAATTCTTCGTAGAGCTTCATTAATAAATGTTATAAAACAGTTGAACATGTTATGCGACCAGCACAAGCCATTATTTTTCCATCAATCTACGTGTAACTGCTGTGACGTCAGATCGTGTATGCTATCAGGAGTATGATGTATGCAGCTGACGTAAAAGCAAGATTACCATACATATTATAAAACCTCTATGGTATTTGTGACATAGAAATGACGTCGGCACTCGTCCTATTTATAGATATAATCGCATATTTTAAGCCCTCCCCTATATGTATATAAATCCTAAATAAAGCCGTACGGAGGACGGGTCAGAGTTGTGTTGCGATGTGTGCCAGGTACGATACGTTAAATGTTATTCCGTCAAAAGGTTGGTCTGGTCATGGAGGATTTCCAGATCATCCTCTGGCGCAGCATCGTTGGTCGTGTTGTTAGGTTTAACATTGCATCACCTTGCTCAACTGCCGTCTTTCTTTCTATTTACTCAGTTTTTTGAGCGGATAGGCCCTTAATAAAATAGCGCGGTTTACCATCAACGATTGCATCACTGCTTAACATCAGGCGGGATTGCGTAAACACTAGTTTTTTTTTTTTTATAAATTATAACCTAGCGCTTGACCGCAAATCCGCCTGATGGTAAGCAGTGACGCAATCTTTGATGGTAAAGCGCACTGGTTTATTAAGAGCCTATTCACTCTAGCCTTGAAGACACTCAAATTGTAGTCCGACGGAAACACCGCCGCTGGCAAATTGTTCCAGTCCCGCGATGTACGCGGTATACAGGGGGAGGTTTATAATTATAATAAAATCCTGGTTATTGTCTAAAACAAAAACATATAAGTGCGAAACAAGACTCGCAAATGTTATCAGTAAAACAAGGCAGAAAAAAAATCTAAGTTTGAGATAAGACTCGCAAAAGATTGGCTCAGTACCACAAGGCCAAAATTCTCCAAAAAACACGGTCCTCATATGGAGAACCGCTTTAAATTTTTACTTTTATTAAAATATTATTTGTAGGATTTTTCACTGGTTAGAAAAATCGATACCTACGCGATCAAAATGTAATTTTTCGGCGCTCTTTATCGCAAAAAAGGCAAAGTACGTTCAGAATCATGTCCTTAAGTCTTTGGTTACAGGTTTATTGTCAATGTTCCTGCAATGTTGCTTACACACAAAGTGCATCTTGGCTATTTAAAACCCACACCAATAAAACGAGCTTTTATGATACCGTATCAAAGTCAGTTACCCATTTACGACTCGACTCACTGCGACTAAGGTCGGACATTCACTGAGGTCGTCCAAGCCAATGAACTTGGAACAATTCCTATGCAGAATCTGTTCGAACGCATTACTAAATATAACAGTCCCCTATACATGAAGGGGTCTTTGTTATTTGATGATCAATTTTGCAATTGTTGTCTCTGGTCGTTTTGTACCTTTAAGTGTTTAGATCGAGAATTGCTTATAACAGCCGCGTGGGATAGGCACAGGCCAAGAATAGCCAGCCTGTCGGTGTTCTATTGGATGCATTTTGGAGAGTGTTCGAGGGAATTTCTTGATTTATTTCCCCCATCTCCGTTCCATCATTGGACGATTCGTCGTACGGCGAGTATCCGTATTAGTTATTAGATTAGATTTTTATTTTCGTTTTTGTTATTATTATTGCATTTTTTTGTACCGATTCAGTGTCAGTTGTGATTATTTGCTGCACCGGGTGACGTCTTCACGTCGGCACCGGCTGTCGCTGAAAACCAGCGTTGGATTCAGCCCCCTAACACATTTTTGACAAATGATTGCGACTAGTCATTGCGACTATCAGTTGGTATTGTTCGGGTCGCCCATTGGTCCGTTCGGTCCTAAAGATCCCAACAAGTTGCAATCATTTGACAAAAATATGTTCGCCGATTAGGGGGCTGTTTTGTATAGGGTCGCAGCATAATGCTGAGCGATAGGCGTTTTGCGTGGATGTGACGCATGTCAACTCAATCACTCAATTGTTTTTGTACACTTTTACATCATGTTTACCGCAAATAAACGTATTCTCTTTCTTTTCTATCCATCCTTACGTTTTTGACACTACTATGATCCGGACGAAGCGTTAGCGGAATTGTTCCGGACTTTCGATGCGGTATAAAAGACGAGGTGAAACGAGCCGTACGATGGGTCGTCCGATTATGTGGTGATGGCGGAATTAAGTTATGCAATTCCCGCGCATACTCTGCAAAATGCATTCTTTAGAATAAAAAAAAAATGAATTAAGAATACATATTTCAATAGTTTGTTAGTGTATTAGAAGACCGAAGCAATGTAAATATTTTTACCATAAGTTATTTTAACCTTATATTATGACCTCTTATGGCAATTTATTATCCTTCAAAATTTAATTTGGCTGTCGTGTTATCCATTAATATTGTGTTGCGAGGGTCTGATAAAAAATGAATAAATGGTTTATTACCGCAAAGTTCTAGTACAGACGACAGCACATCAAGCTTCTACAATCTGTCACATTTATTTATTAGATGTCATCTTTATCTCTAATTTCGACAGCCTCCGTGGCGTAGCGGTAGCGGACACGGCCGCTGCGCAAGGTGGCGCGGGTTCGATCCCCGCACAGTGCAAGTATTTGTATGCATGAATATGAAAATTTGCACTGGTCTGGTCGTGCCTCGGAAAGCACGTTAAACCGTTGGTCCTGGTTGCCATACGAACATCTAGTGGCAGTCGTTCCGGGTTGTTGTAGCCCTCTAAAGTCCAACAATTGGTCTAACTGCAATGCTTCGATGTCGCCTTCGGGTTGTGGAGGTCAGACGGCAGTCGCTTCACGGAAAATGTCCAAGTTTAGCCATATCAGCAGTTGAACTGGTAAAGCGGACCCCAGACTCAAGGTTGGTAGGACCCAGACTGGGATTAACGCTGGGATGATGATGATGATGATTTTTATCTCTAATTTCATTAAGACTCAAGGTTGATAGGGAATTTTTACTGTTTCGGGTAGCTTGAATTGAAAAATAATTCACAATTTAATTTGGTAGGTATAGATAAGTACAATAGGTTCATCTCTGTTCCCTAAACTAGGCTAAATCCGTATCTTGGAAGGTAGTGCCTCGTATGATGATAATTGTGCCAAGTGTTACTGTGACTGTGACAAATGAGTGCATTTTGATCTTGTGTAAAATATTAAAGATGTGAGAGGACAACCGTGAAGAGTGAACTTTATTGAATAAGAGCAAACGTTTGGTAGTTGTGTGTGGGAAGTGATAGATAGGAAGTCACTCCATACTCATTGAATGGAATAATTGGACTTCAGATTTATGTACTACTAGCTTTCCGCCCGCGGTTTCGCCCGCGTGGAGTTCGGTTATATCGCGCTTTTTAGATTTCCCTTGGGAATATCAATTTTTTCCGGGATAAAAGGTTGCCTATGTTCTTTGTCAGGGTCTAAAGATTGTCTGTGCCAAATTTCATCAAAATCGGTTGAGAGGTTTAAGCGGGAAAGCGTAACAGACAGACAGACAGACAGAGTTACTTTCACATATTTTATAATATTAGTATGGATATGTTGTATTAACTGTGTTGATTGTCTTATTCTGTAGTCTGTCACTGTATTTATAAAATAAAATAAATATAAAATACTGGTATTCAGCAGCTACAACCGGCTAGGCCAGAATGCCACTCCAGCACAACTTTGAGAAAAGGCTAGGAAGATAATGGTAACTAATTTAGCTTTGGAAAAAGGCTATGGAGACGATGGTGACTAATTTAGTTTTGAAAAAGGCTAGACAGATGATGGTGACTAATTTAGTTTTGGAAAACGCTAGGCAGATGATGGTGACTAATTTCCATCATCTGCATAGCCTTTTTCCAGAGCTAAATTAATACCATCATCTGCCTAACCTTTTGCCAAAGTTAAATGAGTCTCGATCGTCTGTCTAGCCTTTTACCAAAGCTAAATTAGTCACCATCATCTGCCCAGCGTTTTCTAAAGCTAAATTACTCACCATCAGCTGCTTAGCGTTTTCCAAAGCTACCGCTAGGCAGATGATGGTGACCAATATAATTTTGGAAAAAAGACTATGCAGATGATGGTGACAAACATAGTTTTTAAAAAAAGGCTAGGAAGATGATGGTGACTCATTTAACTTTAGCAAAAGGTTAGGCCGATGATGGTATTAATTTAGCTCTGGAAAAAGGCTATGCAGATCATCATCATCCCAGCGTTAATCCCAGTCGCCTCCGAAGCCTTGTCAGCTTTGGAGTCTGGCGTCCGCTTTACCAGCCCAACTGCTGATATGGCTAAACTTCGACATTTTCCGTGAAGCGACTGCCGTCTGACCTCCACAACCCGAGAGTGACATCGAAGCATTGCAGTTAGACCAATTGTTGGACTTTTGAGGGCTCCAACAACCCGTAACGACTGCCACAAGATGTTCGTATGGCAACCGGGACCAACGGCTTAACGTGCTTTCCGAGGCACGACCAGACCAGTGTAAATATTCATATTCATGCATACAAATATTTGCACTGTGCGGGGATCGAACCCGCGCCACCTTGCGCAGCGGCCGCGTCCGCTACCGCCACGCCACGGAGGCTGCCATGAAAAAGGCTATGCAGATGATGGCGATTAATTTAGCTTTGGAAAGGCTAGGCAGATTATGATGCCTAATTTAGCTTTGGAAAAAGGCTAGCCAGAAGATGGTGATCAATATCGCAATTGTTGTCTTTGATCATCTATAACCTTTTAGTTTTGATGTCTTGGAGGTTTGGAGGTTGTTTGAAGGTCGGGATTTACTATCACTCTTGTTTACTATTAAGTACTTGGTGTTGTCTGTTTGCATATTCATACGTTACGTATCATGTATTAATTAGTATACGTAACTCACCCTTTTGACCTTTATTCAGTTATGCAAGGTGAGTGGTCGAGGTACCTATCTTACGTACTGAAATATTTGGTATCACAACTCATTACCATGTGTTATTTAGCTATTGGTGCAAACCGTACGGAGGACGGGTCTGAGCAGTTGTGTTGCGTTGTGTGCCGGGTACGATGCGCCAAATGTTTTTGTGTCGGGAGTTTGGTCGTGGAGGGTCTCCAGATCAATCTCCCTCTGGGTTAAACATTGCATCACCTCGCTCAACTGCCGTCTTCCTTCATATTCACTTAGTTTTTTGAGTGAATGAGCTTATTAAACTAACGCGCTTTACCATCAACGATTGCATCACTGCTTACCATCAAGCGGGATTGCGATCAAGCACTAGTTTATAGTTATTAAAAAAAAATATGGTTGTATGTAGGTAGGTACCTATATCATCATCAGTCTTCAGCAGTGTATCTACTGCTTTACAATGCCTTTTTAATAGCACGCCATATAGCTCGATTTTCGGAAAATCTCATCCAAGCAGCTTACTTGTCAACTGGTTTTTCACCTCGCCTGATGACATCTCCTCTCAAGACCACGTCTACGCTAATGGTCTAGTGATTCTAGTCTAAGGTTTTTTTTTTTGGGTGTGAAATCATCAAATGACTTTTCCCGCTCTGGGCAGAGCGGAAGGGCGTGTCAGACTTTTACTGACTAAAACCCACCCGTGTTTCTTCACTTGCCTGTGCGACGGCCAGGGCCACGGTTTCTTGTTTAACCAACCCGCAACCCTGACCCAGGAGGCATCGGTCTTTGTGGACCCCGTCACGACGTGCTGACATCTGTTTGAGGCGCGCGTGAAACACGACGCGCCGTCGACTCGGGCCTGGTCCTTACCGAGCGGCGAGCTGCCCACTGCTCACCGCCCGCAAGCCCGCGCCTACGGTGGCTGGGAGTTTAGTGTCATCTCCCGACCAGGGCGTCTCCTGCGGCGGCTAGTGGCGTGAGATCTCTGGGATTCCCGTTGCCTCACGCGCTCCGTCCCCTCCTTTGCCAGCTTCACTGCTTCGCAGAAGAAGGTGACGGCTTGCCATGCACTCTCGCTCCGGACCATGGCCTGGACCAGGGTCGGACGCGAGAGATCGCCGCCGATCGCCGCTACGAGGACACGGCGGTGCTCTACCCAAGCCGGGCAGACCTCCACTGTATGCTCCACCATGTCCTCAGGGCGATCCACACAATGGTGACACCCTGGCGTTTCCTCCCGCCTTATACGGAACAGGAACCTCCCGAAACAACCGTGTCCGGTGAGGACCTGCGCCAGGCGGAAGGTGAGGGCGGCGTGGCGCCTCTCTAGCCACTGCTCAAAGAGGGGACTTACCGCCGCTATTGTGGCGTGCCCATCAAGTCTAAGGCTTATAGCCTTAATGTCACTTCAGCTTGCTTATTCTATGACTTATGTCGACAACTTTGATTCTCTACAAGATCACCTAATTCCCATTAAAAAATCTCTTGCTTTTATAAGCATAGCCTAATTCTTATCATCAACATTTTTATCGTCCCACTGCTGGGCACAGGTCTTCTCACATACAGAGAAGGATTGAGCATAACCACCACATTGGTTCTTTACAAGATCATCTAATTCCCATTAAAAAAATTCTTGCTTTTATAATCATAGCCTACTTCTCATCATCAACATTTTTATCGTCCCATTGCTGGGCACAGGTTTCTTACATACAGAGAGGGATTGAGCATAGCTACCACGTTTGCTAAATGCGGGTTGGCGATTTCAGACTTACAATCCACGTTTCCTCAAGACGTTCTCCTTTACCTTGTAATCGGTCATTGGCGTCCAAGATATATTTAAAAAGTACATATAACTTAGAAAAGTTACATTGGTACTTGCCTGACCTGGAATCGAATCCGTACACTCATACTTGAGAGGCTGGTGTTTTAACCACTAGGCCACCACGCCTTAGCCTACTTATGTATATTCTACATTAATCATCAAAGTTTTTTATGGGAGAAGGGTTTGGTTTTTAGAAGGGTCTATTCGTTGCGTAAAAAATAAGATCCCTTGCTTTCGGCATAATATTTTCTCTACCATGTTTAGTGAGTCGATAGTTCGTTTGCGAGCTCATTCATATACAACGTGTAACAAAAAGGGTATGTACTCGTACATACCAAGGGCATGGCATCTTTAGATGATATCAAACGATATCGGAAGGGTTTTAGCTCAAAATAAAATACTCAAAAAATTGGTACCAAATTTTCGGTTTCGTGTGTTTCTTAAAATAAAATCAGAACAAACGTGGCAGCACCCTACATACGTTAATAACTACTCGTTACCCGTCAAATTACTTGCCAAAATCCGATAAATGTCTTCAATATCTCTGTGCGACTAGTATGATAGTAGCCTATCACAGGCGGTGTTTTTCCTCATAACTTCCAAACATAAAGAGATAGGATTAAAAAACCCTTCCAATATCGTTTGATATCATGTAAAGATGACATGCCTTTCTTATGTATATACCCTTTTTGTTACACGTTGTATATACAATTATTATACAGACAGATGTGAATAGATCCGTAGTTATACTTACTTATAAACAACCATCACAGTTCTTTTATTACACTATGCGTAGAGGCGAGTATTTTGGTGCAAAATTACTGACACCGCTAATTGAACAGAGGAAGAAGTTTTATTCAATCAATGCATGCGAAAGGAGTAATCTTATGTCATTTATTTTAAAGGAGATGTTTCATTTTGGGCCACCACTATGTACGCTAAATAGATAAAAAGGAAAAAGAAAAGAAGATTTTCATAAAAATACTACTAAATTAATTTCAATAAAAATACAAGTATATATAATTAATTATTTGAAACGTTTTTAGTGAGATAACCCTTTATTAAGGTAGCCATGACAGTGGTTATGACGTTTGATTAGCGACTTTGACAGTTCTATTTTCCCGTTGTGTTCGTGTCGAGTGTTGATTTGAGGTGATTGTGTTCATTTAATGGGCCGTATGTTCGGAATTCATGTTTTGTTTTTTTCGCAGTCATATGGTAGATAATATAGATACGATAGCCTTAGATACATACATGATACGTCAATCAAATGTCACTGTCAAAATCTTATTTCGCTGACCACCATATTTATTAGTAGTTGTGTTGTACTCCTTGGCTGAGTTAAATTGAATCTGCATAAAAACTAAGCCAAAGTATAGGAAATTAACATTAAAAACAGTTAACTATAGTGTAACTATACCTAGTATTAAGTGTACAATGTGCTGGCCCAGGCTCCGTACATTTCTGAAACATCTCCTTTCTGATTACTACATATAATTGACTTTTATATTATAACGTTTTAGGTACTGAATGTGTGTTAGTAGGTTCCTTTTTTTATGAGCATGTTCTCCTGTAATTTCAGGAGTACATCTACTAAATACTTTGTCGTCTATTATCTGTATGTAATGTTTAATGTACAGTATATCTTTCATTAGAGATTCTGAAATAAATAATCCTTGCCATTTGTACACACGCGTTTATCTAGCTGTAAAAAGCTACGGTTTAGTAGTAATGTGTAGGCATGGCGGTGGTATTGTATGGAAGTGTGTTGACTACACGTTGCGGCGGCAAATCTGCAAGTGACGGTGCCGTCATCTTATATACCATAAAACCGTGTCATATACAAGGTCAAACGACTTTTCTACGTACGATAAAGAAGCCGTACAGTGTATAATAGGCCTACTTCTGCAACTTTAGGAGTTAATTGTTTGTTCGGTAGTAATGGAATTTGTTACTTTTACTTCTCTTAACACACACTGTCTTGACAGTCGTGGTGGCCTAGTGGTTAAAACACCAGCCTCTCAAGTATGAGTGTGCGGGTTCGATTCCAGGTCAGGCAAGTACCTATGTAACATTTCTAAAGTTCTATGTACTTTCTAAGTGTATCTTGGATATCAATAACTGAAAGTGAAGGAAACCTGGACTTTCCAAGTCTAAAATCGCCAGCCCATTGAGTAAGCCTGGTGATTACGCTCAATCCTTCTCTGATGAGAGGAGACCTGTGCCCAGCAGTGGAACGACAAAAGGTTGATGATGATGACTTCTCTTAAGATATCTGACAGCCTCTGTGGTGTAGCGGTGGCGAGCGCTGCCGCTGCGCAAGGAGGCGCGATTTCGATCCCCGCGCAGTGCAAATTTTTGTATCCATGAATATGAATATTTGCACTGGTCTGGTCGTGCCTCGGAAAGCACGTTAAGGTCGTACCCTCACCAAATGACCTCGAGCATTTGCTCCCTCTTCACCGCGCCCCACCTCTACAATACTTCGTAAAATTTTACTAGCGCCGTCTGGCGGACGTAGTACTTACAAATACAAGTTAGAAACATAGACCACAGAAGTAACAGACATAGCACTTTTATTTGTTTATTGGTGCGCCCAAAAACTTTTGGTTATTATGTACTCAAACAAATGTTGACGATACTTCATAATAAAAATTCTGCGGTGTTTATTTTTTAACCGACTTCAGAAAAAGGTGGTTCTCAGTTCGGTTTATTGTAGCTGATAACTTTATGGTTAATGAACCTATTTTGACCATTCTTTTTTTATATGAAGGGATATGCTGCCTACGTAATCCCATTGTTACCACGTCAGTGTCGATAATGGAAATTCTGAGAAATTTAGGCCAATTATCGAAAATTGTAGGCACGCTTCGGGTGACAACTTGATACTCGTGTTTATATCGGATGATACTATAAAACCGTGAAGATTTGGGCCTGACCTGATGATGGAGATGACAGAATATCAAGGGAATCCACATCGGAAGCAACTGTCACGTGTTTGGGCTTATTTAATGTGTATTGATTAGACCTTTATAACTAAATATGTTATGACTGTAACTTCAGGGTTGGAAGTTAGTTTTGTAGATTGAAAGTTAGCTAAGTCAGATGGACAAAGGGATAGAAAAATAATATAATAAAGTTTAATTTATCATTATAAGGGAAAACGTAATCAGGGTCAAATAAATTTCTGCAGAACTGACATCTTCAAAAAAAAAAAAAATGTTTTGTTTTTGGGACCAGGCAAGACTGTGAAATTATATTATTAACTTCCGAAATTAGTTATTTTTCACTTTGTAGTGGTTTTTGAAGTCGGTTGTTTTTTTGTAAAAAGTTTTTATTTTTATGTTTGTTTGCGGATAACTTCGCCTAAAATTTGGTATTTCGATGAATTTTTAGGTATTTCGACATGGGTGTCGTGAAAGGGGTTTTCGGGGGTGCAGATCACGAAAATGACGTCATTTTTGAAATCCAAGATGGCTGACACCAATTTTATGATATTTTGACATGGGTGTCGTGACGGGGGTTTTCGGGGGTGCAGATCACGAAAATGACGTCATTTTTGAAGTCCAAGATGGCTGACACCAATTTTATGATATTTTGACATGGGTGTCGTGACGGGGGTTTTCGGGGGTGCAGATCACAAAAATGACGTCATTTTTGAAATCCAAGATGGCTGACACCAATTTTATGATATTTTGACATGGGTGTCGTGACGGGGGTTTTCGGGGGTGCACATCACGAAAATGACGTCATTTTTGAAATCCAAGATGGCTGACACCAATTTTATGATATTTTGACATGGGTGTCATGAGAGGGGTTTTCGCGGGTGCTAATCACGAAAATGACGTCATTTTTGAAATCCAAGGTGGCCGAAATTATATTTCATGATATTTTGACTTGGATATCGTGACGGGTTTTCGGTAAGCTGTGGCATAGCTTCTATTTCTTTATCAAAGTCAAAAATAAAACATCAAATATGGTTTAGTCGCTAAATCGCCACCATTTTTCGCACTCCTTCAATGACGTCACTGGTAAAAAATAAATAAACTACAAAAAAGAAAATACATACTTATACAAATGTATACGTTAATTGGCAAAATAAAAAAATACTATGTCATAAATAACTAATAAAAAATTTCCTACTAACTACATACTGCGGAACTCGGTGTGCACACCTTTGCGATTTACCCCGCAGCCACGCGCAGGATTGCGTTTTTTATCTGCATTTTCATGCACATCTGCAGCCCTGCGCGTGAGCGCAGATTCAATGTATAGTACCATGCGTTTCTCCATACAAAATTTGCTATCTTATATATAAAATTCTCGTGTCACAGTTTTCGTTCCTATACTGCTCCGAAACGGCTTGACCGATTCTCATGAAATTTTGTGAGCGTATTGAGTAGGTCTGAGAATCGGCCAACATCTGTTTTTCATCCCCCTAAATGTTAGGGGTAGTCCACCCCTATTTGTTTTTTTATTTTTACACAACATTTTTAGTTTCTATTTTTTTACAACATACAAAAATACATACAATCCTAAATTTTCACCCTTCTACGATCAAGCCTTCAAAACTGATCAATCGTCATTTAATTAGTTTTATTCCCATGGGAAATCTAAAAAACGCGATATAACCCAATTCCACGCGGGCGAAGCCGCGGACGGAAAGCTAGTACTAATATACAACGTGTAACATAAAGGGTATATACATAATAAAGGCATGGCATCTTTACATGATATCAAACGATATTGGAAGGGTTTTTTAATTCTATCACTTTATGTTAGGAAGTTGTGAGGAAAAACACCGCCTGTGATAGGCTACTATCATCCTAGTCGCACAGAGATATTGAAGACATTTATCGGATTTTGGCAAGTAACGTGACGGGTAACGAGTAGTTATTAACATATGTAGTGTGCTGCCACGTTTGTTATGAATTTATTTTAAGAAACACACGAAACCAAAAATTTGGTACCAATTTTTTGAGTATTTTATTTTGAGTTGAAACCCTTCCGATATCGTTTGATATCATTTAAAGATGCCATGCCCTTGGTATGTATATACAAAGGGTATATTCCCATGGGAAATCTAAAAAACGCGATATAACCCAATTCCACGCGGGCGAAGCCGCGGCCGGAAAGCTAGTACTAATATGCCATGCCCTTGGTATGTATATACCCTTTTTGTTACACGTTGTATAAAGCTGAAGAGTTTGTTTGTTTGAACGCGCTAATCTCAGGAACTACGGGTCCGATTTGAAAAATTCTTTTTGCGTTGGATAGCTCATTAATCCAGAAAGGCTTAAGGCTATAAAACATCACGCTGCGACTAATAGGAGCAGAGCATTACTAACTCAACGCGAACGAAGTCGCTGGCGGCCGCTAGTATAAAATAGCTTTACCGCGGCAGCCCCGAGTGCCACATGTTTTTGTTTTATTAGAAAGACGATATCTTCAAGGTAGTCTCATGTTTAGGAAATTAGGGTCTGATGATGGAAGACTAGGTAAATCTAGAAGAAATTTAAAAAATCAAAGGGGCGTCTAGGGCTTTTCTAAGTTTTTTCATTAAGTGTTTTAACGCACTACAATTTAGTAAAGTTCGGAGTTGATGATGGAGCCGGGAGACAGCCGAGGGAACTCCTTAACGATTCACATCAGCTGCCTCGTGTTTGTGCTTAATAAATTTGTATTGATAAGAACTTTACACCTAAATGAGTTGTGATTATCATTAAAGCCCTGATGTTGAAGACAAAGGCCAGTTAAGGGAACTCTTTAAAGGTTTACAATAGTTACCTTATGTTTGGACTTATTTCATTTATATTGATGAAAACTTTACACCCATATAAGTAGGTTAAAATGAATGTCTGCAATAGATCTGATGATAGAGCCGAGAGAAATTCGAGGGAACTCCTCAACGATTCACAGCAGCTACCTTGTGTAATATCTTGATTAATTTGCATTGATAAGAGCTTTACACCTTGATGGATTGTTATGATCATTAGGAGTCTGATAATGAAGACAAAGGACAGTCTGTTGAGGGAACTCCTCAAAGGTTTACAGTAGCTGCTTTGTGGTTGGACTTAATTCATTTATATTGATGAGAAATTTGCACCCATATGGGTAAAAATTAAAGTCTGAATTACATCAGATGATGAAAACCATAGACAGTCGAGGGAATTCCTCAACAATTTACAACACTCTACTTGAACATAGTACAAACACTACCTACTCGTCATGCTTATGCAAAAATCAATTAAAATCAAGAGACTGAATTTAAGTTGTGTTATTTCATTGCGTTATTTCTAGAAATGCTCATACTTTCATTGTGGTCTTAAAGGAATTAAAGCAAACGAAATAGGTCGTTTGCTTGCAGGCCTTTTCCAAATATGCTGCCGTCAACGTCCAGTCTGATCGGATATTGTATTAGTCGGATGTTTATTATTTTTCTGCGAAAGAAAGCTTTGCGTAAATAATATTATAGTATATGTATTTGTTATTTATTTTGATATACGATAGTTTTATTTTTTACAATTTACGTATTTGTTTTGTTAAACGAGAATAATAATATAATTTCACAGTCTTGCCTGGTCCCAAAAAAAAAACATGGGTTTTTTTTACTTTAATGTTTACCCATATGGGTGCAAATTTCTCATCAATATAAATGAATTAAGTCCAACCACAAAGCAGCTACTGTAAACCTTTGAGGAGTTCCCTCAACAGACTGTCCTTCGTCTTCATTATCAGACTCCTAATCTGTGCTGTGAATCGTTGAGGAGTTCCCTCGAATTTCTCCCGGCTCTATCATCAGATCTATGGCAGACATTCATTTTAACCTACTTATATGGGTGTAAAGTTTTCATCAATATAAATGAAATAAGTCCAAACATAAGGTAACTATTGTAAACCTTTAAAGAGTTCCCTTAACTGGCATTTGTCTTCAACATCAGAGCTTTAATGATAATCACAACTCATTTAGGTGTAAAGTTCTTATCAATACAAATTTATTAAGCACAAACACGAGGCAGCTGATGTGAATCGTTAAGGAGTTCCCTCGGCTGTCTCCCGGCTCCATCATCAACTCCGAACTTTACTAAATTGTAGTGCGTTAAAACACTTAATGAAAAAACTTAGAAAAGCCCTAGACGCCCCTTTGATTTTTTAAATTTCTTCTAGATTTACCTAGTCTTCCATCATCAGACCCTAATTTCCTAAACATGAGACTACCTTGAAGATATCGTCTTTCTAATAAAACAAAAACATGTGGCACTCGGGGCTGCCGCGGTAAAGCTATTTTATACTAGCGGCCGCCAGCGACTTCGTTCGCGTTGAGTTAGTAATGCTCTGCTCCTATTAGTCGCAGCGTGATGTTTTATAGCCTTAAGCCTTTCTGGATTAATGAGCTATCCAACGCAAAAAGAATTTTTCAAATCGGACCCGTAGTTCCTGAGATTAGCGCGTTCAAACAAACAAACTCTTCAGCTTTATACAACGTGTAACAAAAAGGGTATATACATACCAAGGGCATGGCATATTAGTACTAGCTTTCCGCCCGCGGCTTCGCCCGCGTGGAATTGGGTTATATCGCGTTTTTTAGATTTCCCATGGGAATATAACTAATTAAATGACGATTGATCAGTTTTGAAGGCTTGATCGTAGAAGTGTGAAAATTTAGGATTGTATGTATTTTTGTATGTTGTAAAAAATAGAAACTAAAAATGTTGTGTAAAAATAAAAAAACAAATAGGGGTGGACTACCCCTAACATTTAGGGGGATGAAAAACAGATGTTGGCCGATTCTCAGACCTACTCAATACGCTCACAAAATTTCATGAGAATCGGTCAAGCCGTTTCGGAGCAGTATAGGAACGAAAACTGTGACACGAGAATTTTATATATAAGATAGATGTTCGCTAGTACCAAATTTTGTATGGAGAAACGCATGGTACTATACATTGAATCTGCGCTCACGCGCAGGGCTGCAGATGTGCATGAAAATGCAGATAAAAAACGCAATCCTGCGCGTGGCTGCGGGGTAAATCGCAAAGGTGTGCACACCGAGTTCCGCAGTATGTAGTTAGTAGGAAATTTTTTATTAGTTATTTATGACATAGTATTTTTTTTTTTGCCAATTAACGTATACATTTGTATAAGTATGTATTTTCTTTTTTGTAGTTTATTTATTTTTTACCAGTGACGTCATTGAAGGAGTGCGAAAAATGGTGGCGATTTAGCGACTAAACCATATTTGATGTTTTATTTTTGACTTTGATAAAGAAATAGAAGCTATGCCACAGCTTACCGAAAACCCGTCACGATACCCAAGTCAAAATATCATGAAATATAATTTCGGCCACCTTGGATTTCAAAAATGACGTCATTTTCGTGATTAGCACCCGCGAAAACCCCTTTCACGACACCCATGTCAAAATATCATAAAATTGGTGTCGGCCATCTTGGATTTCCAAAATGACGTCATTTTCGTGATTAGCACCCACAAAAACCCCTTTCACGACACCCATGTCAAAATATCATAAAATTGGTGTCGGCCATCTTGGATTTCAAAAATTACGTCATATTCGTGATCTGCACTCCCGAAAACCCCTATCACGACACCCATGTCGAAATACCCAAAAATTCATCGAAATACCAAATTTTAGGCGAAGTTATCCGCAAACAAACATAAAAATAAAAACTTTTTACAAAAAAACAACCGACTTCAAAAACCACTACAAAGTGAAAAATAACTAATTTCGGAAGTTGGTGTCTTTGGTTATGTATATTCGTTTTAGACACCGACTTCCGAAATTAGTTATTTTTCACTTTACATAGTGGTTTTTGGAAGTCGGTTGTTTTTTTCTAAAAAAGCTTTTATTTTACATTTTTTAGTTGTTAAAAGTACTATGTATTCAGTTGCATCCGGTCAGACTGGAAGCTGACGCAAATATAGTTGGGAAATGACGTACTTTTGTTTACTTTAATTTTTACCCGTAAGTACCTATTCCCTCAACTGCCTATGGTCTTCATCATTAAATTTACTGTAGACTATTATTTTAACCTAATCGGAGTAAGGTCTTATTAATATAAATGAATGAAGTCCAACCCCAAAGTAGCTACTGGAAACCGTTGAGGAGTTCCCGGAACTGGCCTTTGTCTTCATCATTAGAGCTCTTATGAGAGTCGCAACCCATCTAGGTGTAAAGTTCTTATCAATACAAATTAATCGAGCCGAACCACAAGGTAGCTGCTGTCAATTGTTGAGGAGTTCCTTCGGCTGTCTCTCGGCTCCATCATCAGATCTACTCCAGACCTTTATTAAATTGTAGTGCTTTAAAATATTTAATGAAAATGCTAAGAAATGCACTAGTCGCCCCCCAATTTTAGAAAGTTCCGCTTGTTTTCTCTGGACTTCCACCATCAAACCTTCATATCCTTATCATGGGACCACCTTGGGAACGTCTTCTTTCCAACAGATAAAGAATTATCAAAATCGGTTTATAAATGACGAAGTTATGCGCGAACAAACATAAAAAAAGCATATACGGTCGAATTGAGTAACCTCCTCCTTTTTGAAGTCGGTTAAAAATTGAACATAAAAAACATATAATTGAGCAACCTCCTCCTTTTTGAAATCGGTTAAAAAAACGAACACCAAAATAAACATCAATAACAGAGACACTCTAAGATAGTATCATACTCTATGCGACATGCGGTGCGTGAGCGAGCAAGCAGATGCTTTCTCGCTCACACGCCGCCCGCTTATGCTAGCGGAGCGCGTGATGACGAACGACACGGGTTCCCCCTTCGAGAGCTTGTGGCATACTGAATCTCAATAGCCCGGGCAACAGAAATGATGGCGAATGCGCTCAGATTGTTGAATAAAATTTTGATTTCGGTCGTTTTAAAAAAATATTTCTACAATAATGTTCGTCATGAAATTACCTATCCATTAGTGTAAGAACGCAAACTAAATAATGCTTACTTTCCGAGGAGATGCACTTTTTTGATAATTATTTCTCTTGTCAGAGGTTTCGTTGTGAAGGAATTATTTAAACATTATGTTTAGTAAACAAAAAAAGAAATCTACAATTTTGGAGCCAAGATTATGGAGAAAATTTATGTATTTTTAATAAGTTGATATTTCTTTTGGATAAAGAGTAGATAGCTCCGAAAAACTACATAAAAACGGCCTGCGGTGTGTTTTTCCTCTGGAGCCGCCTTAAGCCGTTGATCCCGGTTGCCATACGAACATCTAATGGCAGTCGTTACGGGTTGTTAACTGCAATGCTTTGATATCGCCTTCGGATTGCGGAGGTCAGACGGCAGTCGCTTCACGGAACATGTCGAAGATTAGCCAAAATCAATAGTTAGATTGGTAAAGCGGACCCCGGACTCTAAAGGTGGGACTAACGTTGAGATGATGATGACATCTCTTAAGATACCTCATGTTGATAATGAATACAAAAACAAAACGGGATGGAAACTAACCAATAGTAACTATGTTGATATTAAGGAAAACCACACAATATCCAGTAATTAGGTTACATTTATGATAATTAAACGTGATCAAGCGAAAACATTGCGGACATTTTGTGTCATTGCGCATTGTAACCGATGCGCATACGTCATTCCACGTCAGCGAGTGCGTAAGCGCTACAGTACAGTGTTGCCACGGATGGCAATAATTAGCTCCCTTTTTAAAAGATTTAGAATATCATGTAAAAATTTAGCTACAGGGAAAACAATTTTTTGGACTGATTCTTGAAAGTTGGATGTACCTTATACTCGCAAGTTTGGTAAAGTGGTTTTGCCAGTGTTTTGCCCGGAATCTGAATTTGTGACGACGAGTTAGTGAGAAGAAAGGGTTTCAGTTACATAAAACTATGAGACTTTACTATAACTGCGGAAATGTGGGTTTAATAAACATCAGTGCCAGCCTGTTTAATGACAAGATAATATAGTCAACCTCTGTAGAGCTTCATCTATGTTCGTGTTGAGGCACGTGTCGACTGAGGACACGGCACGGCATACGTTGGCAGAGTGTACCGCTTGGGAGGGGCCGCACCGTGTCTTCATCTCTGAAGTAGGCAGTGACCTGTCGCTGCCGGCTGTAAACGGGTTAATGGTCGGCAGCGACGAGTCTTGGGATGCGGTGGTTTCCTTCTGTGAAACAGTCGTCTCACAGAAGGAGGCTGTGGACAGGGAGAGGGAGATCTCGTCCCCTCACCCAGTCCGCAACAGGCGCACCGGGCGTCGAGAGAGGGAGGATATCGCCTATAAATGGGTCCACGGGTGACAGACTCGGGGACGTCTGTCGCCCCCCAAACATCAGGAACCGAGGTGGTGGCGCGAAGTGTTCCACGCGCGCCACTCTTAAACATCACGGGAAGAGTGACCCCCTGACCCGAGGAGGCCCACAGTGGCGGGTCGGCTCGGGTCATCAATCGGGGTTTGCGGAAAGTGTTCGTTCTCGCAACCCCCGGCGTAGGTGTGAGATAGAACACCGGGGTGGTTTTTAGTCACTAAGAGTCTGACAGAAGCCGCCTCCCACCCCAAGACGGCGGACATTCATGAGGAATTTCCAGTCAGGGAGAAAGAAGAAGGCACGAGCATTACACGTGTTATTAGATGAGTAGGTACTAAAATAAATCCGACTATTGTTACTAACCCAATGGAGTATTGTCATTTTCAAAATAAATAAATAATTATTTTTATATAACATGAAAAAAATACTCTGAATAAGGAAATTTCTACTGGCAACACTGATCACTCTAAGTACTAAGCTGTGTCCAAGTACCGACGGTGACCCGAACAGTATTTTTTTAAGAACTATTTAAGTTTCTAAAACGTATGTACAAGTATATACATTGTTATTCCTTTATTTCATAATACTACTTAAAATTTATTTACATTCCATAATGTTGTAGAGGTGTTAGAATTGTAGAAACCAATGGTACAACTACGGACCATGTCGGGCACAGCAACCAATTATAAATTAATCATTAAAATTTAATAAGTGTAATCACCATATGTCGCTTCGAATGCCTCGGTGAATGCATAGATGTGGACGACTACAACAACAGGTTTGTGGAAACTCTCCAAACGGACGGGTCTAAGTTCTACAAAACCCTCCGTTCAAAAGGACAGAAGAAGATCTCCGGTCCCACCCGCCGGCTAATGGAAGAAAGACGGAAGGTGATCCTAAAATCCCCTGATGACGCTTCGCGTGTCAGATGCCTTAACAGACAAATCTCAAAGTCTCTGACTCGCGATATACGCCAATTTAATACAAATTGTATTAAAGAGCCTATCGAGCGGAACAAAGGCTCCAAAGTGTTCGCAAGAGAATTGTCTGTTGGACAGAGTCTACTTGCGAAGCTGAAGACTGGGGATGGTAGGATCGTCACTTCCAAGCCCGAGCTTTTGGGTGAGATTGAGAAATTCTACGGAGAGTTATACACATCAACACACGCACCTGTTGTAAGCCTGGCTAATGATCCTAGAGCCAGACTAACCCGACACTACACCGACGATATCCCGGACGTCAGCCTGTACGAGATTGGTATGGCCCTGAAACAGCTCAAGAACGATAAGGCGGCTGGAGATGATGGAATTACGGCTGAGCTTCTGAAAGCGGGTGGCAAACCGGTTCTTAAAGCGCTTCAGAAGCTATTTAATTCCGTCATTCTTAAAGGCGAAACGCCTAAGGCGTGGCACAGGAGCGTGGTGGTTTTGTTTTTCAAAAAAGGTGACAATACCCTCCTAAAAAACTACAGACCGATATCGCTCCTGATCCATGTCTACAAGCTGTTTTCTAGGGTCATCACGAATCGTCTCGCTCGCAGGTTCGACGCCTTCCAACCTCCCGAACAAGCAGGCTTCCGAAAAGGCTTTAGCACCATAGACCACATTCATACGCTGCGGCAAGTTATACAGAAGTCCGAGGAGTATAACAAACCACTATGCTTGGCGTTTGTGGACTATGAGAAGGCCTTCGATTCGATTGAGACTTGGGCGGTGCTACAGTCTCTCCAGCGGTGCCAAATTGACCATCGATACATTGAGGTGATAAAGTGTTTGTACAAAAACGCCACCATGTCAGTCCGTCTCCAGGATCAGGACTCGAAACCGATCCAACTGCAGCGTGGAGTGAGACAAGGAGATGTCATATCTCCTAAATTGTTCACTGCTGCGTTGGAAGATGTCTTCAAGCTCCTGGACTGGAAAGGACTTGGCATCAACATCAACGGCGAGTACATCACTAATCTCCGTTTCGCAGATGATATCGTGGTCATGGCTGAGACCCTGGAAGACTTGGGCAAAATGCTCAATGACCTCAGCAGAGCTTCCCAACAAGTGGGTCTAAAAATGAACATGGATAAGACGAAGATCATGTCGAACTCTCATGTCGCACCCACTCCAATTGTAGTTGGTTGCTCTGCACTCGAAGTTGTTGACGAGTATGTATACCTGGGACAAACAGTCCAACTAGGTAGGTCCAACTTCGAGAAAGAGGTGTCTCGGCGAATCCAGCTCGGTTGGGCAGCGTTCGGGAAGCTACGCTACATCTTCTCGTCGTCCAAGATACCACAGTGTCTCAAGACTAAAGTCTTTGACCAGTGTGTGTTGCCAGTGATGACTTACGGAACTGAAACGTGGTCGCTCACAATGGGCCTCATACGAAGGCTCAGAGTCACACAAAGGGCAATGGAAAGAGCTATGCTAGGAGTTTCTATGCGTGATCGAATTAGAAATGAGGAGATCCGCAGAAGAACCAAAGTCACCGACATAGCTCTGCGAGTCGCTAAACTTAAGTGGCAATGGGCAGGGCACATTGCTCGTAGAACCGATGGCCGATGGGGCAGTAAGGTTCTGGAGTGGCGGCCACGTACTGGAAGACGCAGCGTAGGTAGGCCCCTAACAAGGTGGACCGATGACCTGGTGAAGGTCGCGGGAAGCCGATGGATGCGGGCAGCACAAGACCGGTCAGCGTGGAAAGCCTTGGGGGAGGCCTTTGTCCAGCAGTGGACATCTATAGTCTGAAGAAGAATCACCATATTATTAATAGAAATTGGCTTAGTTTCAATCAGCTATCATCAGCACCCTTTATGTTGGTGGCTACATAACTATAATAAATTATAAAGAAGAAAAATAAATGTTATTAAACGTAAGTACAATACAAACTTTGGTGTCGTGGTGGCCTAGTGGTTGAAGCACCAGCCTCAAGTACCAAATACCTAGGTCTATTGTCCCTTTAAGCAGTGAAAAAATCAAACTTCTGAGTTAAAGCGATCAAAAGATACAGCAGTTTGTACCGACACCTTAGACGAATTTCCGTCACACGCTAGGGAATCAAAAATTAATTTATTGTTAATCGCAGGTAAAACACCAGCCTCTCAAGTATGAGTGCGCGGGTTCGATTCCAGGTCAGGCAAATACCAATGTAACTTTTCTAAAGTTATATGTACTTTCTAAGTATATCTCGGACACCAATGACTGAAGGTGAAAGAAAACATCTCGAGGAAACCTGGACTTTAAGTCTGAAATCTCCAACCCGCATTGAGCAAGCGTGGTGATTACGCTCAAACCTTCTCTGTATGAGAGGAGACCTGTACCCAGCAGTGGGACGATAAAAAAGGTTGATGTTGATGATGATGATGACAATACAAACGTAGTACATAGGGGAGGCCCGGGCAAGAAGCATAATGTGGGTAAGAAGAATAATCGATTTTTCTAAATAATCGCAATAGATGGCGCTTTGATCTGTCGGCCATGATTCCGGCACGTGTTCGGCCACGCCATGACAGTTTGACTAAAACAATACAGGTGCTCGTTTGTTGTTGAGACAAAAAAAAAGAATTTCTGCAGTTTTGTTACGATTTTTGCAAAGGTATGTGTATCAACTTTTTTATTATGTATGTTTTGTTTGTTTATAATATTTTTTTTGTTCGACAGCATATTTGTTTAAGTATAATTTGTGATAGTAGTTTTTTTCCTAAGCTTCAAATAACATTTGAATCATTTTTGAATCCTAATAATGGCATCGTGGGCAAAACGAATATGGGCAAAAGGAATAGTTATCCGTTTTGCCCGGTAAAAGAATGTTCACTTATTTCGGATATCTTTTTCAGATGGTATTCAAATATAAAAGAAAAACTGCGAGAGCATCGTGGTCAGAAGAATCGCTAGAGCGAGCTACAAAATTGTTTAAAGAAGAAGGAAAATCTATAAATTCTGCCGCAAAAAAATTAGGAATTCCTTTTACTACTTTACATCGACACCTAAAATCAGGAAGTGTCTCGAAAAAATTGGGCAGATATATACCTGTTTTCACGCCAGAACAAGAGGAAGATCTGTGTGCATATTTAAAAAAATTAGACAGTCTTTTCTTTGGATTGACTCGTTCAGAATTTTTAGATCTAGTGTTTGAGTATGCCAGAAAAAATAATATTACTCATCCGTTTAAAAATGGCAAAGCTGGTGATGACTGGTTTGCTGGGTTTAAGCGCCGACACCCAGAAATTGTCCTACGAGCACCCGAACCGACATCATTGGCAAGAACTCGAGGTTTCAACAGGCCTCAGGTGGAATTATTTTATAAAAATTTTTGGGACTTAGTAGAAAAATACAAATTTGATGCGACTACAATTTATAACATGGACGAAACAGGTGTTAAGAGCAGCACGAGTCGACCGCCAAAAGTTTTATCGATAAAAGGTAAAAGGCAAGTTGGAGTAGTCAGCAGTGCCGAAAGAGGTCAACTTACCACTGTTATTTGCTGCTGTAATGCAGCTGGCACGTATGTTCCACCTTTTTTCATATTTGCCCGAAAAAGAATGCAAGAGAGGCTATTGGATGGCGCTCCTCCGGGCTCGCAAGCTACAGTCAGTGACAATGGTTGGGTAAACGGAGAAGCTTTTTTAAACTGGCTTCAATTTTTCGCTGATACAGTCCGTCCAAACGAAAACAGGAAGATACTACTACTGCTCGACAATCATGAGTCCCACAAATATTATCCAGCTTTGGAATTCGCATCGAAAAATAATATTATATTTTTATCTTTTGCACCCCACACCACGGATCGTATGCAACCACTGGATGTTGCCGTGTATGGACCGCTGAAAAAATATTTTGAGCAAGAGATAAATACATTTCAAAAATCACACCCAGGACGAATTGTGAACCAATATGACATGGCTAAATTGTTCGGAGGAGCATACGTCAAAAGCGCTTCAGTCCAGAATGCAGTAAATGGATTTAAGAAACCAGGAATATGGCCGTACGATCCGAAAGTTTTTGGAGATGAAGATTACGCTCCTTCAACAATGACTGATCGTCCTCTGAATGTAGCTCAAAGCTCTTTGGATGATACTCCATGCAACTCAGCATCATCTGTTGTACCCCACTCTCCCACAGACCTTGTATCAACACAGAATTTGATGACGGATCTTTCTGCAAAGGAAAACCCCGAACAATGTACAACACCTATACCTGATCCAATCCTGGAACAAGGACCGTTGCAAGCTCCTGTAGCAAATCTTACACCATTGCAGATCAGACCCATACCAACAATGGCTGCTCCCAAAACAAATCGCAAAAATAAGAGACAAAAATCGGAGATATTAACATCAACTCCAGTTAAAGCTGAGCAAGCTGCTAAATATATAAAAGTAAATAAAAAGAAGACCAATATATCTGAATTAGCAAGTTCCAGCAAAATTAAGAAGAATAAGATAAAGAAGACTGAATTACCAGGTCACAGCCAAACTAAAAGGACAAAGACATCTTCCAAAGCTAAAACTAAAGCTGATTTATTTTGTTTGGTGTGTGCCGAGAAATATACTGAACCGCTTGTTGAAGATTGGATTCAGTGTAGCCAGTGCCAAAATTGGGCACACGAAAATTGTACATCATACGCAGGTGTTGGAAGTTATTTCTGCGATGAATGCGAAGACTGATTGTTTTATTTTATGTTATTCTTTTTGCCCTTATGGCATATCCGTTTTGCCCGGAGGGGTCGGGCAAAACGGATAATAGATACTTTTTGTTTTTTCTCAATTTAAGAGGCAAAATCGTTAGAATTTATTTTTTTTTTATTGCTGTTTCCAAAGATTATGAAACAAAGTACAAATTAAAAGTAAAAAGAGTTACATTGATTATGAACTTGTATTTTATTTTATCACTCTCCCTTAACATATGCGTTTTGCCCGGGCCTCCCCTAGTTATGAGTTAAGAAATGCTGAAATATTTTTGTTTCAAGCTATTCCGCTTGTGTGAAAATGAGGTCAGTCTTATTTCTGGGACAAAGCGAATTTCAGGCGAATTGGAACATAGGGCGGAAGGAGGTACAAACGTGTATGGAATCGAAGTAGGAACTCGTCTTTGAAATAACATCGATTTGATCTTTTCCTTGAATTCATTGTTGACTGAAGAAGTGCTCCTTGACCTTTTACAGTTTCCGCATTGCATATTTCAGGAAAGTGTCTGTGCAAAAGGAACAAAAAGAGAATTGTGGGACTGACCAACAGAAGTGAAATCTAAAATCCCTAAAAAACACAGATTTTACAAAAAGTAAAAAAAAAAAGACAAAAAACTACCATGGTGTCGGGGCGGTCACGATTACGCGAATTCAGTGCTTTTTCCCATCCAACAAAAGTGCTCATGGTCACTAAAAAAGTTTTGACTTCAAAATTCATTTTTTTAAGTTAGACATACAAAAAGGCATTAACGTTGCTTTTAACGAAAAAAACATGGCCTATGAGGTCGAAATGTCGAGTGACGACCGCGTATTGGTAGATGTAGCGTTGCAAGGCGTCTTAGAAATAGGACCACTGACCTTGGAGTATTTTAACAATACATAACATAATCAGCTTATAATGTTGCCAGAGTTGGGACACAGGCTTCCTCTCAGTGAGAGGCAGTAGGCCGTAATCTACCACGCGGGCCCAGTGCGGGTTGGTAGATGTCACATGTCTTCGAAGGTTTTGGCTCAAGGAAACGACGATTTCCTTACGACGCTTTCTTGCACCGTTTTGTTTTAAACAATATTAAAATACTTCAATGGCAACAACTATTTTAATAACATTAACACATTGTTAAATACCTTTTTTTTGACGCTGTGGAATTTCCTTTACGCACCATACCCATCGTTTGCTAAGCGACGGGCGTATTTGGGATTCGCCCAGCCGTGTCTTGTGCGAGAAGACGCTGCAGTCAAGGGTTTTTTAGCGAAGTGTCCTTCTTTTTAGCTCCACTCGTTTACGCGAAAGCAAACGGGGCCCCCAGCTCCTCTCAGTGAGGAGACCGGGTTGCCCGACCGTGACCCGGGGTTCGGGTCACGTCAGCCACCTGGAGTGGTGGCCAACCCGCCACACGTGTGACCGCCGACGCGGTCCCCGCGTCTGGTTTTGGTCCGCGCCGGTAAACCGGTAACCCCCATATCTGGGGGCCGTTCCCCTATCCGCCACCTGGGGACGCGTCCGATGGCAGGCCAGAAACTGCACACGGACATTGTTAAATACCTAACCTAACTTAAAATATTAATTAATTGAATTTTTGATCTAAGAAGCAGGTAGGCAACACGGTTGGGCCTACCGTGTTGCCTACCGCCTTTAACCCGCGCATGTATGCCTACTGGGTAAGCATACATGCGCGGTTGAAGGGGCGCCACGTGGTCGCATCACTCATAATAATACTGACCAAAATGGTGTTGTCACTTTTTAAAAATTACCAAATTTTGGGGAAGGTTGCCAGCGGCGGTGTTTCCGTCGGACTACAATTTGAGTGTCTTCAAGGCTAGAGTGAATAGGCTCTTAATAAACTAGTGCGCTTTACCATCAACCATTGCGCCACTGCTTACCATCAGGTGGGATTGCGGTCAAGCGCTAGTTTATAATTTATAAAAAAAAAAACGTTGAAGTAAATTCGTGGAAAAAAAAGATTATTTCATAATTCATTGGTATTGTTACTATGATGATTATGTAAACTTTCATATTTTATTTGGTCATGTGTTTACTGTATACCTAACCTTTATTATCCTTTTGGGTCGGACAGGGTTTTCTTTACATATTGGTATCGTTCGACCTTAGAAGCAGTAGATCGTACAACCGTACCTACCCGACCAGTATGTCTAGTATGAGTTTTCATTGCGAGACTCTATCGTCGATATCGAGCGCGTTTGGCGCTCTCATTGTTTGAGAGTTCTTACAACCTTGAAGCGGGCCAATCGATGAGTCAAACGCGCTCGATATCGACGATCGAGTTTCGTAATGAAAACTCATACTAGGCCTACAGACCTATACATATGATCAAATGCTTTTAAGGTGGAGCTTTACATACGACCTAATGTTTCTAAGGTCGAAAATTTTACCGTTGAAAAATGTGTCCACATCACTGTCAATGTACTAACGCTGATGCACGGTTAGCGCAGTGGTTAAGCTTGACTGACTATTGACTGCTGCGCTGCGTGTCGCGTTGGCGGGGATTCCCACGGAACAAATATAGGTACGTATGACCTACAATTAGTTGTTCCGGGTCTGTAGGCCTAGTATGAGTTTTCATTACGAAACTCGATCGTCGATATCGAGCGCGTTTGACTCATCGATTGGCCCGCTTCAAGGTTGTAGGAACTCTCAACCAATAAGAGCGCCAAACGCGCTCGATATCGACGATCGAGTCACGTAATGAAAACTCATACTAGACATACAGGTTGTTTGTGTACGTGATTTATATGTTTGTACCACGATACAGGATTCCTAGTGCGGGACAAGGTGTTTTAAAAAAATGATGTAGGTTTTTTTTTTATAAACTATATTATATATATTATATTTATATTATATTTTATAAACTAGTGCTTGACTGCAACCCCGCCTGATGGTAAGCAGTGATGCAATCGTTGATGGTAAAGCGCGCTAGTTAATTAAGCCTATACACTTGAAAAAAAAATTGGAAATAGGAAGGAAGACGGCAGTTGAGCGAGGTGATGCAATGTTAAACCCAACAGCACGACCAACGATGCTGCGCCAGAGGGAGACTGATCTGGAGACCCTCCACGACCAAACTCCCGACATAATAACATTTGATGCATCGTGCCCGGCACACATCGCAACACAATTGCTCAGACCCGTCCTCCCTACGGCTTCACCAGACATCATGCCGGAACACGACGAATCGCTTGGCGGCAAGACTTATGTAGGTAGGTACCCAAGAGACTGGCAGCATTGCCATTCTCTGGGATACCTCACAGAATTTTATTCTGTGTAAAAGGTCTATGAATGAAAATAATGAGTCGCAGTGGGAATCCAATATATTAAATCGTGCAAACGCTACAGGAACAGTTAAAAGCAAGTTCATAGTTCAGAATATTCTCGTCACAAATTATTCTATTATATCCTCTCTAATTGATGAATATTAATTACTTAAGGCTCTGAGGAACACCACGCGATCGTAAATGGTACCTACGTTAGGGTGACTGTGTCATTGATTAATTTATATTTTGGTAACGTGTAAAGGAATTTAATTATGATTCTGATGGGAGCCATTTTGTGATTCTGATGGGAGCCATTCTGTAGCGATGGAGGTCCGGATAGAAGAAAACAAAAGAAGGAACTAATTCATCGGAACTTAAATCTATACTAATATATAAAGCTGAAGAGTTTATTTGTTTGTTTGAACGCGTTAATCTCAGGAACTACTTGAAATCCAAAAAATTCCGACTAGAAAAAATGTTTTTGCGTTGGATAGCCCATTAATCCGGGAAGGCTTTAGGCTATATAACATCACGCTACGGCCAATAGGAGCAGAACATAACTAACTCCACGCGAACGAAGTCGCTGGCGGCCGCTAGTATTTAAATAAAAATAGTATTTATTGTGACTCGTGCAAGAAACACCATCTTAATTTATTTCGTAAAGAAAAGTATGTTCAAAGAGAGGAATCTATTTTTTATGGAATCTCTTTAGAAGAAGAGGTATCTATTTTTCAAGTGATGCAATCGTTGATGGCCCGTCCTCCGTGTCTTCTTGAAGACACGGAGGACGGGTCTGAACAGTTGTGTTGCGATGTGTGCCGAGTCGATGCGTCAAATGTTGTTGTGTCGGGAGTTTGGTCGTGGAGGGTCTCCACATCAATCTCCCTCTGGCGCAGCATCATTGGTCGTGTTGTCGGGTTTAACATTGCACCACCTCGCTTAACTACCGTCTTCCTTCTTATTCACTAAGATTTTTTAAGTGAATGGGCTTATTAACTAGCGCGCTTTACCATCAACGATTGCATCACTGCTTACCATCAGGCGGGATTGCAGTCAAGCGCTAGTTTATAATTATAAAAAAAGACACTTATTATTATGATAGGAATAGAAAACCGTTGCAAACAAATTATTTTAGTCCTTTGATGTACGCGGTATAAATGACGACGAAACGCTTCGTCTTATCGCAGTGATGTCAAGAACATAAGAGTATGTATGTATGTCCGCCGTACTACGGGAATGAACGGAATTAAGTCATAAACCCCCTTATTCATAGATGTTGCTTAAAGTTAACTAGTGATTAGCGATGTTTAACCATATTTTTGGCGTTTGCACGTCACTTAACTTTAGGTAGGCCATAACATCGGCTGCCGGCAGAAGTTACCACCCACCAGACAAAGTCTTGCCGCCAAGCGATTCGTCGTGTTCCGGCATGATGTCTGGTGAAGCCGTACGGAGGATGGGTATGAGCAGTTGTGTTGCGATGTGTGGCGGGTACGATGCGCCAAATGTTGTTGTGTCGGGAGTTTGGTCGTGGAGAGTCTCCAGATCAATCTCCCTTTAGCGCAGCTTCGTTTGGTCGTGTTGGTCTTGGGATTAACATTACATCACCTCGCTCAACTGCCGTCATCCTTCCTATTCCTTAGTTTTTTAAGTGAATAGGCTTAATAAACTAGTGCGCTTTACTATCAACGATTGCATCACTGTTTACCATCAGGCGGGATTGCAGTCAAGCACTAGTTTATAATTATTAAAAAAAAAAACATCTTTATGAATATACCCCTTAAACACCATTGTGTTTATTCATAAACGATGATTAAAGATGCACTTGTTAGGAGTCATCTAGAAACAAGTTCTATTATTTGGAACTCCTCATGTTAGAAAAGATTCAAAATAAATTCCTCATATTCTTATATCTGAAACAGTACGGAGTTTATCCTTTTTATCCCTTGATGTACCCGAGCCTGTTTCTATTAGGCATGGTCGGGTACACCAAGCTGGCTGTAAGAAGGGACGTTGCGCTGGTGAAGTATGTTGTCTCTATATTATTACAAAAAAAAAAAAAAAAACAAAATCAAAGCATTTATTTCAAATAAACCAGTTACAGGCACTTTTGAATTGTCAAAAGGTCGGTCAGTCAATAAGATGAAGCTAGTCGCCCATTCCAAAGAGTAGGTACCTATGGAGAAGAACGGGCAAGAAACTCCATGGACACTCTTTTAAATTTTCAAGCTATTGTTACAAATATTTGATTACATCATTCATGTTGAAATCAACCGTGTGAGAACGATGAGAAATAAATTGTACGCCGAGAGCGTCCATTATGAAAACACAACAAAAATCAATTCAGAAATTAAAATACGCCGTGGCAGCTAAGAGATGACCAGTCCCCTCCGACGGCGTCCGTTCACGAACATGACGAATGGATCAGCATCATTCAGCTCAACCATATTGAAGGGAACCTAATGACCCAACACACACGCCACCATCAGCGAGACATTTGAGTGAGCATGACATACTCTCAACAGCCAGAGCACTATCAAGTCAATAAAAAAGACTAACCCAACAAAAAAATGCCTTACAGCACATTCGTACATTGTGCTCACACGTTTACCATGCAATTATACAATACTAAGAAATTGAATCTACACAATGCTAAGATAGTTTTGTCCAAGGTTCAGCTATTAGGAGTGCTTCAACATCCAGAGGTACTTGAAGAGCTGCGCCTGCGCGCGCCGAGTGGGTACGTAAGTGCACGTCGTCGCCCCAGCCTTTTAGATGTCCCCACGGCTAGGACTAACCTACTAAAGTTTGCCCCTCTGTTCGAGCTGTACGTCTGATTAATGTGATGGGGCGTACGGAAGACTTGTTTGGCCAAAAACTTCCTAAGTTCTTACAAGCAGCACAGAACCTAATAGAACAAGGTATAGACTCATAGGAAATAATAATGAATGATGTAGGTATTGTTCCTGTTTATTATAGTCTAAGTATATAATGTAAATATATTATAAATGTTTCTTTACTAATTATTCTGACTTTACGTATGTAATGTTTTTTTTTTGTTTTGTATAATTTGTTCTTACTTATAGCACTTAATTGGAATGCTCTATAATAGTGCTATAATTGTATGTTTCTAAATAAACAAATAAAATAAATATTTAAACATTCGCTATTATTTTATTTTATTTATTATATTAAGTTAACTAACTTAATATAAGCAATATTTATGAATAAAGGGGAAAGATACAGGTCTACTTACCAACTGTGACATAAGAAATCACCCTAAGGAAGTCCATTATTTACTACAAGGTACATGGTCGCACTACCCTTTACATTAGTCGATACGAAGGGTAGCCCAAATTACTCGCATATTCAATTTGTTGGGTGACGTAAACGTTCCTGAGATTGACCGGCATTGTGGTTACTGGCAGTCGGGTGTTGCCATAATTGTCACATGATTTGGCTTAGAAGTAGTTTCTTTAATTTTTTTTTTACTCATATAAGGAACCTTTTCTCCCCATGTGCAAGAATAAGTTGACAAATTGGTTATTGCAAGATTACGAATTAAATTTACAGTAAGGGTCAAAAGTGGAGTACCACTTTTGACACTTATTGTTATTGCAATAAAGTTCAGAAGTGGTAATGCACTTTTGACTCTTACCTGTAAATGTAACTTAGTTTTGACATACCGCTGCGTTCAATAGATGGCGTTGTACGGTAAAGACTGTTTTCTGTATGTCGACGTGGTTAATTGGTTATATTCACAGGTTACTACATAAGCTGTATTGAACAATATGAGCTTTGAAGAAAAATAACCACGGCGCTATTGTACGGATGACAGCTGGTCAAGCTACCCGAAACTGTCAAATATTTCCAATCAGCCTTGAGCGTTTAAAACTACGGCAATAAAGTTGAAAATCCAATAAATAAATCTGACAGATTGTAGTTGCTTGATGGGCTGTCGTCTGTACCTACTTCAATCCAATTTTCGTATTCCAAAGTCATTTTCTATTGATTTGGAAGTTTTGTGTATGAACCCTTTTCTTTAGGAGAGAATAGGTACCTATTAATTTTGACATCTTGATTTTTAAATTTTCTTTTTTTGGTCGTAAAATCTGTGCATTGGCTTACTTACTTATTAATTACTTCTAGTTATATTCGTTTTCTGTTGCTCGGATTATTGTTTATCTTACCGTATTTTGCACATCGGCTGACATCTGAAAATCTCGTTTGTAGTCACTATCAGAGATTTGACTACCTCAATAACCACAAAATTTGTAAAAAATAGAATAGGTACGTTGCTAACAATACGCACATTAACAACTTTTCAGCAACAACTATACATTTAAATGAAATCTAAACGCCGCGCCGTAGGCTAGATAGATTGTTCTCTAATCACTGCAGAATACTCTTTGTATCATCAAGGTGGCTTACAAGAAGTGTTCTCGCTAAAATAGCACGACCGGCCGGTATATGGGACACATCTCGCCCGAAGTGTGCGCGGAGATCGGTAGTGGGACCAGGCTTTAAAGTGATTATGGGCAGTTTCTGAAAACTGAAAAGTATGTGTTCAATGCTACCTTTGAACATTGATTCAGCATTTCGGCCGACGCGCGGCCTACTTCAAATATTGTTAAAATTGCAGTTTTCACGCATAGAATACCAAGAGCTTTTTACATGTGTGTTGGGAAAAAGTAGTATATAAGCTGTAATAATATTGTGTAAATAAATCAGACCGGAATTTATTCTTGTCTCATTACCCCTCACTGTGGCCAAGATATCTTTAGCCATATCTGATCAGTTCTGTGAGTCTGCTGGACTGGCAGTGAGTTTACCCTTCACCCTTACCTGGAAATCCTAACCACTATCTGTCTGTTACCTTAGGTCTCTTGGTGCAGACATTTCGCACTTATATATATATATATATATGTATTTATTATGAACTACATGGTAGGTCAGGGCTGTAGGGCTTATAGGACTTAGGGTCGTAGGGACTATAGGGCTTATAGGTCTTAGTTTAGGTTCTGTTAATTTTCCATATAGGCGCATGTACTGCCGCTATTAGGGGTGGTCGTACAGTATGACATCCATTTATAGATGTTGTTTTTTATAGGAATATATTATTTATTTTATAAATAAAAGACGTCAATTTTGAAATATACATATAATGTAAAATCGAAAGAGGGTTGAATACATTATAAATATTTACTAATACAAAAAGCTGAAGAGTTTGTTTGTTTGTTTGAACGGGCTAATCTCAGGAACTACTGGTCCGATTTGAAAAATTCTTTTTGCATTGGATAGCTTATTTATCCAGGAAGGCTTTTAGGTATATAACATCACGCTGCGGCTAATAGCAGCGGAGCATATAAAGAAACAAATATTAATCCTTGTCCAAATAAATTAATATTATTTAATTGTGTATTAATCTATGATTGTATCTACAGAAATCGACTCTTTTAGGGTTAAAACAACATTGCGGTACGCCCCGCGCTATTTACGCGCCATAGTTAACTTCTATCTGCATTTATAAATAAAATTGTTTTGAAAATTGGTGGTATCAGTGATAATTGCGAAATGGACTATATGGATATTTCTATATATGGATATTTCTTACTTTAATAGTTGTACCAGAATGTAAATTACTATAATTCCTAATGAAGTTCAACATTCACGGTTTTTTGTAAGTATTTATTTATTTCAAGGTCGTAGAAAAAGTTTTGTAAGCCACTGTCGCAAACAGCTATTGTAATACTCGTGCTGATCTATTGTGCCACTCAGCTTCGCTTTGTGGCACAAACTAACACTCCTGTTACGATAGTTATCTTTGCTTGACAGTGGCATAAATAACTATTATCCATATTGCAATAATTACTTTTTACTGATGAGAGAAACTTGTATAAATATCATAAAGACAGATAGTAAGTTAAACTTTATTTACTCGTGTTTCATCTTCCCACGATCCTCGCGCTCGGCAGCTCGGGCGTTTACATTGAAAAGCGTTTTGACCTTGGCCCGCAGATACAACACCTATACTAGTGTATAGGTCAACCACTTCAATTTTTATTTGAATGCTCAGACATGAGTGATACTTTAAATAAACATTTAGAATTTCAACTTTTTGCCACATTACAATATTGTGGGTTTGCATTGCCGAACTTGGAAAGTATGGTTATCATTAGCATTTTTTTTTTTCTAGATTTTTAAACCAGATCAACCGATCGATTCTGTAAGACTAAATCAATAGGGATTCATAGACTAAAAAGTGAAGTGACTTCTTCTTTTTTGGCTTCGCACGGTTTGTGCATTTAGCCAATCACACGTTATGATTATTCATGTAGAAAAAAAAAAGCCTGATCCGTCTTATGAGGAGGTTTGAGGCATAGTCATGATGTGACCACTATGCTGCGATATTTCACTGTTCTTTATGAATTATTTACTGAATGCACTTTTTACTAGATAAATCACGCACTTTTATTTAGTAAACAACACTATAAATTAATTTTAAAAGTCAAATGAAAAATGAGCGTGACACTCAGCTTGACTTTTCCTCCAAAACTCCCGATCGATTCTGTAAGAACACTCACTAGGGAATCACAGACTAAAAAGTGAAGTGACTTTAGAGTGAGTTGTCAACATAGACATATGTATATTGTATATATGGAAATGCCGTAAGCGTATAATCTGCAGAAATTTTTTGGTTTGAAAGAGTGAGAGAGATGGCCTATGCTTTCGGTCTAGCACTATCTCTTTCCTCATAGATGATTCATGATTTTGAGAGAGATAAAGATAGACGAAACTTCGTTTCCTCGCTTTCTTTCGGAGTGCCACAATAGGGATGTGTCCAAGGTATGAAAATCAAAAAAAAAATAAATAGTCCGTCTCATAGATAATAAAAAAAATTAAGACTCGTATTTTTATTTTGTCGAAATTACCAAAAACTACTGAGATATAGCCTATTAAAGTTATAGAGAGGGCCGCCGACGTTACGCCGTGGTACATTTTGTACCACTGCGTGACGTCATGCGACAATTCAAATCTATATATCTTCGTTGGTCGATATTCCATGTCTTTTTTGACTTTTTACTTTTGGTTTATACCGGTTTTAACACGAAGTTTTTCTTCACCGTTTTGAGAGCAGTGGTGATGAATTGTATGTGGTTATTTAGACAGAGTAAAGTTCTGTCTGGCTTCGAACTTTGCGTTCTAAAACTCATAAGTCAGTAATACATAAAAAAGAAAATTCGAGTGAAAAAGTTTCGAGATTTATTAACATGCAAGTGGTATACCGCTGAATGCGGAAGGCCCAGGACCGGTCCTCGTGGAGATCCTTGCGGTAGGCCTATGTCCAGCAGTGGACGTCCCTAGGCTGAAATGATAATGACGATGTGGTATTACAATATAAATGACTTTTTGAATGACACTATTTGAGATTTTTATTATTATTTATTAATGCTTATAATTTACTAGCGGCCGCCAGCGACTTCGTTCGCGTGGAGTTAGTTATGCTCCTCTCCTATTGGTCGCAGCGTGATGTTATAGTGTCTAAAGCCTTCCAGGATTAATGGGCTATCCAACGAAAATATTTTTTCAAATCGGACCAGAATCCCGGTCCTGAGATTAGCGCCTTCAAACAAACAAACAAACAAATTCTTCAGCTTTATACATATATTAGTATAGAATTATAGAAGATAGTTTTAGTTCATTTATTTTACTCACTTAACAATATATTTTCCTGACTAAGTGTGTTTAGTAATTTAGTTTTTATTTTGTAATTTTAAATCTCATGTTGGTACACCTTATGGGTAAAACATATACGGACAAAACAATCATATTGTGACATCCTGTATGATGACAAATAAGGTTGTCTTTAACTTTATCTTCAGTGGGAAGTCTCTGGGCTTTCCATTGACCACCAAAGCGTATTTGATTGAAAACCTTAAAAAGTTTGTAATCTGATTTCTTTCCTAACGAACCTTATACAAAATTTTAACTTACTTTTATGTTTTTAACAATATCCCATTAAATTAATTCTAAAGCTAGTCACCCTACATAAGTGAGATGGTGCAAAGCTTTTGTGTGCCTGTTACGTGTCCCGTGCTTTTGTTCTGCTATTGGATTTTCTTTTATCTTTTTTTCTTTTTCTTTATAAAAGCAAAATATCCTTATAATAACTGACAAACGAGAAATCTCAGAGGTAAATAATTACTAAGAGAATGCTGCAGATATCTACGTAATAACAGTAAATGAAAGCCCTCATTTATGAAGATTTTGCTGTAACTTATTATTTCGTTTATTTTTCTATGTATATGCATATGCATTTACATTTTTAAATATTTATATAAAAACATACATAATAATATTAAAAAAATACAATCCACCGATGACGGGAGCAGGGTCGAAGGAACTACCGGTGGTTAGGGCTCCGGGTACAGGAACCTCCTTACGATGCGGGCCGTATCGCGGATTACTGCCTTTTGCATCAGGTCCTTGATCCAACTGCCTAACGAGAGCCTCAATAGATATTAGTCGAGGCTCTTGGCTATCAAACCATGGGCCGATACGACAATCGGTACAATGACAGCCGAGTTCACATTCCACATGGCAACAATTTCGTGTGATAAGTCGTGATATTTAATTTGTTTCTTTTTCTCAGCTTTCACAAAATTCCCGTCACGTGGAATGGTAACATCGACAAGTTATTATTATTATGTTATCTTTCTAAGTTATTTTTAATTAATAATATGATTAGGTTTAGTTAATCATCTTCTTAATTAAGTACTTCTACAGTGCAAATTATTCAAAGTTTATGAAATTGAAGATAAAATTTACATTTTAAGTCGGATATCTTTTTGTGATCAGTCAAGTCATTATCTGCATTTACAGACCCAATTAATATTTATCAAAGGTGAAATCTAAATTAAGACAGCACATCATGGATAAATGTATTTTTCGCATAAGGATATTTAAAACATTTATATCTCTATACACTTTAATAGGGATGTATTCAAGGTGTGAATATAAAAAAAATAATTAGCCCGTCTTATAGATAATAAAAAAAAAATGAGAGACGTATTTTTTATTTTGTCGTAATTACCAAAAACTACTGAGATATAGCGTATTAAAGTTACGGAACGGGGGCTAAAAATAAAAACACGGCGTGACGTTATGCGACATTTCAAATCAATATATCTTCTTAAGTAAGTATTTGAATGAAAGAAAAATTAAAAAATACGTGTTCAATATTTTTTTTTTATTAATAGATCTAATCTACATTAAATTATTTTTATTATACAACCCAATTGACACGGAATAGTTGTTATACAGTTGATTTTGGTCTAATAAATGTACGAGTGGTACCAGCGCCTTAAGAGAGAACTCTAGTGGGGCTTTCTCTATACAAACGTATTCCGCTGTTTTATTCGTGGATAATGCTTTTAGAGCAATTATTTTTTTTTACAATTCTGCACCGTGATTATACATACGTGTCCCTATTATTTATTTTTTTCCGAAACTTAATTATTAAAAGAAATATGATACTTCGAAATCGCGAAAAATAAACCCATTTTATCGTGATGTTCAGATAACTGTTAGACAAACGTGATAAGTTCTTGACAATAAAGAAAGTAATAAAAGCATAGGTATACTTTACCTCTAAATTTTGATATACAAATAATTGAGACCTGTCGTGTTTTGAAAAAGAAAACAGCGGAATACGAAACGTCTTTTGGTCAACGTTTTTGTGGGTAAAATCAGCCTGAGCTGCAACTGTCCTTTTCTCACTTTATCGGGAGAGGTTGGAAGCAGCGCGACGGCAATAGTTTCTTCAAATACCTATTTTCCAAATTCCTCGGCACTAGAGTCCCCTCTTAACCAGTACCCTAATTGCGTAAGACCCTATTACTATCTATTGGAATCAATTTGACAGTTGAACAAAAAACATTGCGTTATTTACGTTGTTAAGCAGACACATTTTTCTAATATATGAAGCAATGTATTAGCAATAACCTTCAAAATTATTCGGATTGTGATTGATGAACCATTACGTAATTAGGGTGCAGTTTTATAAGATCAAACATTCAGACATTTCTCCCTCAATCCATTTTCATTTGCTCCGGTAGGATTCCACAAGTCGTCCGTTATTGGGCGACAATTGTTTGTTTGTGTTTTTCTTGTGCACATTAAGGCACTGACAGACAAGCGACATTCTCGGCGGCAGTTGCTGACATGTATCGCGCTCTTAGTCTTTTTCCTTCTGTCCTTTTGGTCCTTCCGGTGCGGTGTTTATGGGAATAAAACCCATCTCTCATTTTGTCTTTCTTCTAAGCAGTTTTCTCTAATTTTTTGGCGGTTTAAAAGGTCGCTTGCTTTAATGGATTTTCTTTTTAAACGTGTCGTTTCCCTTCCGCTATATCATGTGCCTAGCATGATGGGCTCTGCTATCGATGCTGCTGTGATTGCTGAGACTCTCATGTGACGTAGATACTGCACCTTATAGGTAACTGCTTACAACCGCTTGAAATCGAATTGGGACATAAAGTTCGAATTCGCGTCTCCTATTTAGGTAAACTCGCTACACTCGTCGGCTGGTCGACATTCCACGAGGACTGGGGGTAATTTTTTGGCTCAGGAATTAGCATTGCAATTAAACGTCACTACGTTTTACGTACCCAGAAAACGGCCAGTATTACTATACTGGCCGTTTTCTGGGTACGTTTCACATCTTATCATCATAATTTAACACATATTGTAAAAAGTTAGTCTCATCATCATCATCATCAACAGTTTTATCGTCCCACTGCTGGGCACAGGTCTCCTCTCATACAGTTTTAGCGCTTAATAAACCAAAAGCAGTTTATAAACATTGTTCAAAGATAAGAGAATGTATGAGACCATGAGTAAACATTCGCTAATTATTACTTAACTTATAGCAATGTTTATAAATAAACTTAAATGTGACCTTTTCTGTGCATCCTATCCATAATTACGTAATGATGTATATGTATTAATATATTCATATTGATCATGCAAAACAGTTTTATGGAAAGGTTAAGCGAAACATGCAGCACCGAATAAATATACCTAGGTACATAAAAAAAGATAATATATAAGAATGTAAAAAACATTGTAGTTTTACAAGGTGGAAAATACGTGCCGCTAGTGCGACTTGATCATACAAGGAAAGGAATTTAAAATATAAAAAAAACGGTGCTGAAGACGATTTTTTAGAGTCGCTTAAAAAGGAATGAAAGAAAAAGAACGCATATTTTGACTTGATCCCCATCTGTCGTCCTCCGTGGCGCAGCGGTCAACACGCCTGCCTGCGACGTGGAGGCCCCGGGTTCGATCCCCGGCCAGGTCATGATGGAAAACGATATTTTCCTTATTGGCCTGGGTCTTGGATGTTTATCTATATATGTATTTACTATAAATATAGTATCCTTGAGTTAGTATCTCATAACTCGAGACTTGTGTCTCGTACTTACTTTGAGGCTAGCTCAATCGTGTGATTTATAATTTATCTCCATTTCATCAGCGGACGACCCGTCATACCCTCACGTTGTTGAACCACTACGATCCGGACGAAGCATTACATCGAGGGACTGGAGCAATTTGCCAGCGGCGCTGTTTCCGTCTAAAGTGAATAAGCTCTTAATAAACTAGCGCGCCTTATCACCAATGATTGCATCAATGCAAACCAGGCGGGATGCTTAGAATTTCTCTGCATGATAGAATCAGAAATGAAGAGATCTGCAGGAGAACTTAGGTGACCGACACAGCTCAAATAATTATGTAATTGCGAAACTTAACGGACGGCTCGGTATGTACTACTCGCGCGAGTTCGCCGTAAGCGCTTGGTAGCGATAGCATCTTTGTTACAATTGTCTAAATACAGTTTAAATCCCTTGTTGTTATTACCTACTGTTTTTGTTTTGTTAAGTTTTTTTATTAAGTTTGTGTTTGTTTTTTACATTTTCGACGCGTTAGTGAAGCCTGTTGGTTGCACCAACTTTCTATTTCAGTCCATATACAATATGTTAAGAAATGAAATGAAATGAAATGAAATGAAATCGTTTATTAAGCAAGTAGGATCACTGATCACTTTTACACGTCATGTTTATTTTTTTAACTAGATGAAGCCGGCATTTCCTAACTGACTACCTCTGAGAAGAAATGGCCGAAACAAACTCAGGGATCATCGTCTTTTTTCAAGTCCAGACATTAAAAATGAAAATGTTTACAATAATTTACCTTATAATTACGCATATTGCTTAATAAAAATTAACAATGCTTAACAGAGCGAGCAGCTCAATCCCAAGCTTTTTTGTCTTCTAAATAATCTGTGATTTTATAATACCCCTTTTTGCAAAGTTTGGCCTTTATATGGTTCTTAAATCGTTTAATGGGTAAGTTTCGAACGTCCATGGGAAGCTTGTTGTAAAAGTGTATACATTGACCCATGAACGAGTTGCCTACTCTGTGGAGACGAGTGTGATGTAAAGCAAGATTGTGTTTGTTCCTGGTATTTACATTATGAATATCGCTTGTCTTCTTAAAATTCGAGATATTTTTATGAACATACATAAGATTTTCAAATATATATTGTGAAGCTACAGTCAGAATGTTCACCTCTTTGAACTTTTCTCTAAGAGATTCTCTAGGACCAAGGTTATAAATGGCTCGAACAGCCCTCTTCTGTAAAACAAAGATGGTATTGATGTCCGCACAAGTTCCCCAGAGAAGAATCCCATAAGTCATAAGACTATGAAAATAACTAAAATAAACAATTCTGGCTGTATCCACATCAGTTATCTGTCTAATTTTCTTAACAGCAAAGGCGGCAGAACTGAGTCTACCCGACAGCTTCTCAATGTGAGGACCCCATTGTAACTTGGCGTCAATAGTTAATCCAAGAAAAACTGTCGACTCGACAGGGATCAACTCTACTCCATTCAGTTGAACATTGGTACTTAGCTGCCTGACATTTGGCGTAGAAAATTTAATGACTTTAGTTTTTTTTTCATTTAAAAGGAGGTTATTTACATTAAACCAATGGACAACTTTAGAGAGTGCATTGTTAACTTCGTCAAAGTTTGTTAGCTGACGCTTGACTTTAAAAATAAGAGAAGTGTCATCCGCGAACAATACTATGTTGTGATTATCCCTCACGTGATGAGGTAAGTCATTAATATAAATTAAAAACAAGAATGGACCTAGAATTGAGCCCTGCGGAACGCCCATGGTGACCACAGATCCTGCAGATCTCTTGCCATTAACATCAACCCTCTGAATTCGATTATTCAGATAAGAAGTCAGAAGGTCGAGAGCTCTGTCCCTCAAACCATAATGGTACAATTTCCTGATAAGAGTATCATGATGTACGCAATCAAAGGCCTTGGACAAATCACAAAAAATACCAAGAGCATCTTGCGATTCCTCCCAGGCCCCAAATATGTTCTTTAGCAACGCCACGCCCGCATCCGTAGTTGAACGACCCTTTGTAAAACCAAATTGTTTCACGTGCAATAAATTGTGTAAGTTAAAGTGCCTCAACAACTGTTTCAAAATTAATTTTTCAAAAATTTTGCTCAAAGTTGGTAATATCGATATTGGCCGAAAATTCGTGGGATCAGTTGTACTACCAGATTTGAACAGTGGAATTACTTTGCTTAGTTTCATCAAATCAGGAAATACACCAGATGTGACACAAGAATTAAAAACAATTGCTAAGAAAGGTGCGATAACATCTATTATTGAAGCTACAGTGTATACTGACAAACCCCAATGATCGGCAGTTTTTTTTACATCAAGATCCTTAACAAAACCCCATTTAAGAAAACCCTGTCCGACCCATAAGGATAATAAAGGTTAGGCAAACACATGACCAAATATAATATGAAATTTTACATAATCATCATAGTAACAATACTAGTGACTTTTTAAATAATCTTTTTTTCCCGCGAATTAATTCCAACTTCCCCAAATATTTTTAATTTTTAAAAAGTGACAACATTATTTTTGACGGTATAATTCTGAGCCAATAGCGATGCGGCCGCGTGACGCGTGCCCTGCCCCTCTTCGCCCGCGCCTGTATGGCCTATCGCACATGTTTTAGGTTACCTCTTTTTGCGAAAGAATAATTATTTATTTAGGGGGATTTTTTTTTAATGTTTAGCCCGGCTTTGTAGGCATTAGTAGAACTAGTTATCGATACCTAACAATACCTTCACGGATCGGACAGGGTTTTCTTTACATATTGTATATAGTATCAATTTAATTGCAAAACGTAATGATTTACTCATTACATTTTGCAATTAAATTGATACCTAGTATTATGACGCTTTATCACCAAAACGATCTTTCATTAACATAAAAAAATCTACTTTGTATTCTTTTAACCTAATTCTCTTTTTTTGCAAACGGTGCTGTTAACTTGCGCGAGTAGTAACTGGCGGTGGACATTTTGCTCCCAGAACAGGTGGCCGACGGGGCCAAAAGTATTTCTCAAATGAACAGACAGCTGTGGTACTGGGAAGTTTGTTCCGCTACTGCTTCTTCCCAGCGAAAGCACTAGGAAGTAGTGAAGGGCGGGCGTTTTGGTTAACTGTCTTTTGTAATTTCGATGTTAGAAAAGTGCAAGTGACTTTTGATTTTTTTTAAAGGTTCTGGAGTGGTGCCTGCGTTCTGGAAGATGTACTGTTGGAAGACCTTCCATATAATGGACCGACGACCTTGTTGAAGAGATGCGAGAAGCACAGAGCAGTGCTTGGGCACCTCTACGGGTCACAGGATACAGGCCTCCACCAAGAGAGGTGAAATAATCAAGATGGAGGTACCATGTAATAATCAAGAGGTGTCTCGTCTAATCCAACTCGGCTGGGCAGCGTTCGGGAACTATGCTACATCTTCTCGTCGTCCAAGATACCATAACGTCTCAAGACTAAAGTCTTTGACCGGTGTGTGTTGCCAGTGATGACTTACGGAAATGAAACGTGGTCGTTTACAATGGGCCTCATACGAAGGCTCAGAGTCACACAAAGGGCGATGGAAAGAGCTATGCTCAGAGTATTTCTGCACAATCTTTCGAATCAGAAATGAAGAGACCCTCAGAAGAACCAAAGTCACCGACATAGCTCTTCGAGTCGCTAAAATTAAGTGGCAGGCAGGGCACATTGCTCGTAAAACCGATGGCTGACGAGGCAGTTAGGTTCTGGAGTGGCGGCCACGTATCGGAAGACGCAGCGTAGGGAGGCCCCCAACAAGGTGAACTGATGACCTGGTGAAGATCGCAGAAAGCCGATGGATGCGGGCAGCACAAGGCCCGTCATCATGGAAAGCCTTGGGGGAGGTTTTTGTCCAGCAGTGATCCTCTATACCTAGGCTGAAGAAGGAGAGGTATCATATAATTTAAAACAACCTTCACTGATACAAATATAGACAACAAAGTAAATATTCCAAATTAAATTATTTGATAATAATATTACTAAAATAGATAAACTTCGTCTTGATAACGCGCCCTTGACTAATTGGTAATTGTTATCGGTAGCTTGTAAATGTTAATGTACTAAATATTGATACTGAATCGCATTTGCTTTTAATTGACGCATTATCAATGTTTCTTTGTTATTATGTTTTAATAAATGGAGAATTTTAAATTGAACTATTGTAAGATGTGATGGCATTGGGATATCAACCCACGTGAGCTCACGTAGTGGTTTATTACATACTAGCTATTTCCCGCGACTCCGTCCACGTGGAATTTAGTTTACAGCGCGCGGTGTTTCCCGTAAATTAAAAAGAACTCAGTTGATATAAAATAAGTGCCTGTTAAAATAATGGGTGCAATATTTACGCCCGCGTTAGCTCCCGTTTTCGTAACATATTTTATACTGCTTTTCCCCTAATGGTCATAGCAAGATGTTATATAGCCTATGTTCTTTCTAGACTATCTGTGTACCAAAATTCATTATAATCGGTTCAGTAGTTTTGGCGTGAAAGCCGGACAGACAGACAGAGATACTTTCGCATTTATAATATTAGTATGGATTCCGTCCGCTCTGCTGGGACAGTTCGCAGCAGTGAGAAATGTATACAGGGTTACAGGTTAAGTCGACCTGGATTCTTTAAGAGGTCTTAGTTTTCATCATTCCTAGCTGATTTGACCATGAAACACGTAACCCTAAACCTAACCCATAGGTACTGAGATATTGGATTTTGAATATTTTATAAATAAAATAAAGATTTTTTGTATAATTGTCCTTTTTATCGGATTTTGTGCCTCTAATTTATAACGTTTTTCATTATTTTTCACACAATTTTTTTTTTTTGTATTATTGTCCTTTTTTCCGATTTGTGCCACTAATTTATAAAGTTTTTACTATTTTTGTGTAGTAGACCAGTTTGTTTATTACGCTCAACACAAAAGTGCAGGTAGCTGAACCAACTGGATAGCAATCGACGACTGAAAGATTAAAAAACAAACAAATTTGTTGAAACATTTTTCTTCTGTTAAGAATATTTCAAAAAAAGTCTATGACAGTTATGCTGCAGATGTACTAAATTAAATCTACGTTTTCTTAGCTATCCAACAAGGTATAACAAGCTATGGTATCATCACGATATTCAGAAAAAAAAAACTGTGATGTACCTAATACACTCAGGCAGTAGTAAAATAAAGTGAAATAAAGTAAGTTAAAGTAGGTACTTAAGAAGGTCCGTGTGCAGTTTCTGGCCTGCCATCGGACGCGTCCCCAGGTGGCGGATAGGGGAACGGCCCCCAGATATGGGGGTTACCGGTTTACCGGCGCGGACCAAAACCAGATGCGGGGAACGCTTCGGCGGTCACACGTGCGGCGGGTCGGCCACCACTCGAGGTGGCTGACGTGACCCGAACTCCTGGTCACCGTCGGGCAACCCGGTCTCCTCATTGAGAGGAGCTGGGGGCCCCGTTTGCCTCCGGGCAAACGAGTGGGGCTAAGAGGAAGGACACCTCGCTAAAAAACCCTTGGCTGCTGCGTCTTCTCGCACAAAAAGACGTACCCAGCCCGGCCCCTCCCTGTGGAGTGGAGGGACCACTGTGGGCCCGCCCTAGGCGGGAATCGCCGGCGGGGGATTGGTAGTTAGGCTGTGCCATTTTCCCATGACCCCGCCACTCAGGCGATGTCGTTGTGCCGCTGTGGGTTTAGTGGGTATTCCCGGCTTCGGCTGGGCGAGTCCCACACACGCCCTTCGGGGTATGGTGCGTAAATGCATTACCACAGCGTCAAAAAAAAAAAAAAAAAAAAAAAAAAAAAAAAAAAAAAAAAAAAAAAAAAAAAAAGGTACTTAAGAAGGAACTTTAGTGGTGCTTTCTTTATACAAACGTATTCCGCTGTTTTCTTCGTAGATAATGCTTTTAGAGCAATTATTTTTTTTCCTGCAATTTTACACCGTGATTATACGTGCCCCTATCATTTGATTTTTTCCAAAACTTTACTAATAAAAGAAATACGATACTTTAAAATCGCGAAAAATAACCCATTTTTATGGTGATGTTCAGATGACTATTTGACAAACGTGATAAGTTTTTGACAAAAAAGAAAATAATGGAAGCATAGGTATACTTTTCCTCTAAATTTTGATATGAAAATAATTGAGATCTGTCGTGTTACAAAAAAGAAAACAGCAGAATATGAAACGCCTTTTGGTCAATGTTTTTGTAGGTAAAATCAGCCGGAGCTGCAACTGTCCTTTACGCACTTCACCGGGAGAGGTTGGAACCAGCGCGACGCCAAGTTTCTTCAAATACCTATTTTCCAAATTCCTCGGCACTAGGATCCAATCTTAAGTTATCTCTTAAATCCGAAAACGAAATAAAACAAATGAAATATCTTAAACAACGTTTATTATTATTTGCTATTTTATTATTAGTATGTTGATTATATGCTAAGACTAGATCACCGCTGAAGCAGTCTGGGCATTGATAAGGATTTTCCACTCTTCATCTTCTGCCTTTTCGCGACTATGTACCTAAGGGTTGGCTTCCAGTCTGACTGGATTCAGCTGAATACCAGCACTTTACAAGGAGTAACTATCTATCTGACCTCCACAACCCAGGTACCTACCTACTGGGTAATATGACACCCATTGATAAGGTTGGTTGTCAGAATTTCGGGCTTCTGATTACCCGTAATGACTGTAAACACAGAACAGATGAAGTAATTAACTATTCCGTGACTGTAAATGTTCAACGCACTGGTCTGGTCGTCCCACGGGAAGCACGTTAAGCCGTTGGCCCCGGTTGCCATACGAACATCTATTGGCAGTCGTTACGGCTTGTTGGAGCCCTCAAAAGTACAACAATCGGTCTAACTGCAATGTTTCAATATCGCCTTCGGATTGTGGAGGTCAGACGGCTGTCGCTTCAAGGAAAATATCAAAGTTTAGACAAAATCAGCAGTTAGACTGGTAAAGCGGACCCCAGACTCCAAAGTTGAAAAACTTTGGATGCGACTGGGATTTAACGCTGAGATGATGATGATGATGATGATTGTCAAAGTTCTACGAATGACAGCCGAGACCAACTTTCGGGGCACGAAGGGATCTCGATATGTAAAAACGGTCATCCATCCAAAACGCAACCTTGACAAGTGTAGCTTAACCTGATCAATAGATATCTAATAGATGAGACGCAACAATTGATTAAAAACTCTGCATAATCTTAATAAAAGAATCAATCCAAGTACAAATAGACTTTTTTCCAAGGAGACGAACTCCTTAAGAGTGGACTCTAGTGCCGAGGAATTTGAGAAATGGGTATTTGAAGAAAATATTGCCGTCGCGCCGCTTTCAACCTTTCCCCATAAAGTGCGAAAGCCCGAGTTGCAACTGTCCCAGTTGCAACTCGGGCTGATTTTACCTACAAAAACGTCGAAAAGATGTTTCGTATTCCGCTGTTTTCTTTTTCAAAACACAACAGATCTCAATTATTTTTATATCAAGATTTAGAGGATGAGTATACCTATGCCTGTATTATTTTCTTTTTTGTCAAACAATTATCACATTTGTGTAATAGTCGTCTGAACATCGCGGTAAAAATGGGTTATTTATCGATATTTTGAAACATCATATTTCTTTTATTGATTAAGTTTTCGAAAAAATCAAATAACAGGGTCGCGTGTAATCAGGGTGTGAAACTGTAGAAAAAAAAAAAATCGTTGCTCTAAAAGCGTTATCTACGAAGAAAACAGCGGAATACGTTTATATAGAGAAAACGTCACTAGAGTCCCCTTTTAATGCATCTAAGACTATAATTAATAGTTTAATCTTCTAGTCAAGGGAACGATCGATGTGGAGATGTCAGTACAATCTGCGGCACGAGCCAGTCTAGACTGTCGAATCAGACTGTACTTTATTAAATCCCCGCTGATTTATTCTAAAAGCTATTTAAGAATTATTTCGTTGTTAAATGATGAGATTTTCTTTTGATGCTCTTAAAAGAAAATGAATGAAAGGAGATTTCTTAGACGTTCAAATTAAGAAATTTAAAGAAATTATCTACATTTAATACACACACATACAAACATGAATTACACACATTTTTCGTTGGCGATAGGCATGACGGATAAAAAGTACACACAAAAAAAAATGTTTCCTGGGTAACAAAAAAAATTAATTCTATTTAGTCCGTCATTGAGATTATAGAAAAATATTGGATACGTACGATATTTTGTTTTATCAAATCAATAAAAATTGACGAACATAAAAGGCATCAAAAATCAGGAGTGGTGGCTGGTGACGTCACTGGCAGCTAAAAAGTGTAGCGTGCGGTGACGTCACATGAGTTTTCAACGCAATGTGTCCTCTTCATTTTTTGTTTATATGAAAAAAGAAAAAAATACGTGTCTAGTATTTTTTGGAAATCTGACGGACTAATTAGTTTTTTTTAGTTAAATACCCTATTGACCGACAGAAGTGAAAACTCCGAATATACACCAAGTAAAAAAACATAAACCGAACACGGTGTCGGGTCGATCACTCTCACACGAATTCAATGCTTTTTACCATCTAATAAAAGTACTGAACGTCGCGGTGGAAATCCTCATGGACTTCCAGCGTGGAAATGATAGAGGGGTATGCCACTTGAGTCGAGTGTGGGCTGGTAGCAGTCATGTGTTTTAGAATTCTTGGTTCTATGACATGCTTATTTCCTCCTGATATTTTCTTCATAATGTAAAGCGCCTATCCAGTTGGATTAAAACTAGCTAGTTACCACTTAGCTTTCACTGTAGGTATATATAAATAATTAAATATACAATATGTAAAGAAGACCTTTTCCGACCCATAAGGATAATAAAGGGTAGGTAAACACATGACCAAATATAATTTAAAATTTTACGTAATCATCATAGTAAGAATATTAATGAATTTTGAAATTTTTTTTTTCCCGCGAATTAATTCCACCTTCCCTGAAATTTTGTAATTTTTAAAAAGTAGACAACACCATTTTGACGATATTATCACAGTATGATTTTTATACTGTGGTATTTTAATAAGCGATGCGATCACGTGCCACGTGCCCTGCCCCCAGTCGCCCGCGAATGGATCGTTTACCGCACATGTATTAAGTTACCTCTTTTTGCGAAATAATATTTATTTTTTTCGGGGGATTTTTTTTAAGTGTAGCCCGGCTTTGTGGGCATTAGTAGAATCAGTTATCGATACCTAACAAAATCTTCACGGATCGGACAGGTTTTCTTCACATAATTTATACGGACAAATCACACAGATTGAGCTAGCCCCAAAGTAAGTTTGAGACTTGTGTTATGGGATATTAACTCAACGATATTATATTTATAATAGATGCATATATAAATAAACATCCAAGACCCAGGCCTATCAGGAAAAGATTGTTTTCCATCATGACCTGGCCGGGGATCGAACCCGGGGCCTCCACTTCGCAGGCAAGCGTGTTGATCACTGCGTCATGGAGGACGACCATATTATCATCTCATAACAAGGTTAACGTTTATTATAGCAATGCGTATCATCATCATCAACCTTTTTATCGTCCCACTGCTGGGCACAAGTCTCCTCTCATACAGAGAAGGATTGAGCTTAATCACCACGCTTGCTCAATGCGGGTTGGCGATTTCAGACTTAAAAAGTCCAGGTTTCCTCAAGATGTTTTCCTTCACCTTCAGTCATTGGTGTCCAAGATATACTTAGAAAGTACATATAACGTTAGAAAAGTTACATTGGTACTTGCCTGACCTGGAATCGAACCCGCGCCCTCATACTTGAGAGGCTGGTGTTTTAACCACTAGGCCACCACGACATTCGAATGCAATGCGTATATCCATTACTATGTATTTTCAACTCTTCATAATAATTATAAGGTACATGTAACTGTGTCAATACTTTGTAAACACACGTGTCGTAATGGCGACGCGACTGTAAAGACCACACATTATCTCAAAGACAGTAACAGTTGCTGGGTATTTCTGCCTATCTATCTGAATTAACATGATAATAGAAGTAAACATTTTTTTATAATTATTATAAACTAGTGCTTGACTGCAATCCCGCCTGATGGTAAGCAGTGATGCAATCGTTGATGGTAAAGCGCACTAGTTTATTAAGCCTATTCACTTAAAAAACTTAGGAATAGGAAGGAGGACGGCAGTTGAGCGAGGTAATGCAATGTTAAACCCAAGACCAACACGACCAAACGATGCTGCGGTAGAGGGAGATTGATCTGGAGACTCTCCACGACCAAACTCCCGACACAACAACATTTGGCGCATCGTACCCGCCACACTTCTTCCTCAGCCTATAGATGTCCACTGCTGGACAAAGGCCTCCCCCAAGGCTTTCCACGATGACCGGTCTTGTGCTGCCCGCATCCATCGGCTTCCCGCGACCTTCACCAGGTCATCGGTCCACCTTGTTGGGGGTCTCCCTACGCTGCGCCCACCACGGAAGGAACAATACTATGTATGCACGCTTCCATCAATAGCATGTATTCACGTGTTGGTTCATAAATTAATGAAGCAATGAGCGTATACATATTTATGATGTGAACCAGTGGCTACAATTTTATGCTCTTCAAGTTGAGCACTTCGTCTTAAAGTCGAAGATGTTTACATATTTTTGGAGCCTTGATAATGTATACATATTTTTGCTTCTGACTGTACAGCTCACTGCCACGAAAGTGTATACAATATGTAAAGAAAACCCAGTCCGATCCGTGAAGGTATTGTTAGGTATCGATAACTGATTCTACTAATGGGTACAAAGCCGGGCTAAACTTAAAAAAATATCCCCCTAAAAAAATAAATATTATTTCGCAAAAAGAGGTAACTTAATACATGTGCGGTAAGCAACCCTATCGCGGGCGGCGGGGGGCAGGGCACGCGGCACGTGGTCGCATCGCTATTCGCTTATAATAATACCGGTGTTGTCACTTTTTTAAAAATTACCAAATTTCGGGGAACTTGGAAATAATTCCCGGGAAAAAAAGATTATTTCAAAATTCATTAGTATTGTTACTAAGATAATTATGTAAAATTTTATATTATATTTGGTCATGTGTTTACCTAACCTTTATTATCCTTATGGGTCGGACAGGGTTTTCTTTACATATTGTATATACATGTATTCTATTTCGACTTTTTCACGTTAGGATTTATATAATTACGGAAAACTAGTACAAAGAAGACTGCTTTCAAAATGGTGAAGGAAAACATCGCGAGGAAATCGGCATGTCCTAGAGCCTAAGAAAAAAAAATCTAAGACATGTGACATCTACTAACCCGCTCTGGTCAGCGTGGTAGATTATGGCCCACTCCGTTTCATCGAGAGGAAGCCTGTGTCTCAACAGTCTGTAGGAACATTATACTGCCGTCATAAGGAAAAAAGACGTATCTAACATTTTTTTTAATGCGAAATATAAAAATATTGGTGTATGCCATTTTTTTACTGATTTAGAATATGTACCTATGTAACTCTATTTGGAAAAAAAAATGTTAGATGCGTCTTTTTTCCTTATGACGGCAGTATAGGCTGATTACGATGAAGACAAAGATGTGCAAATATCGCCATGAGAAGTTGGTGACGTGAGGTGAGCATAAAGTAAGTTGTCAATATTTTCAATTGCCTTGTGGTACCGGGCTTAGAATAGTACCAACCTATATCCTCCCGTTGGTCTCGTAAGAGGCGACTAAGGAAACTCTCACCAGGGAAGCGGGCAGCAGCGCTTCTCCTGTGGTATTCCACAAATTCAAATTACTGCAATCCCCAACCGGATGGAATAAATGCCTTGGGGGAGGCTTTTGTCCAACAGTGGACCTCTATAGGCGGAGAAGAAGAAGAAAAAGAAGTTTCAATCCTTAGCATTAGTTGGAATAACAGCCCACACCACCATAACTCGCTTTGCCCACTTCACTAAGTTTGAACGCTAATTTGGTTACAATTTCGAGAGGACTGGCCCGTAACAAGCAAATGGAAGTGAAATAGTAGATTGTTAACTTATGGTCGAAAGAATCAATTCCCGAGGTATTTAGACCGAGCTATAGTCCCAATAGGAATTGATTCTTTTACCCGTGTTATACACTCTGTTACTATTCATTTCAAATTTCAGGAAAATAAAACTACATATTTGTTTATTTCAACTGTTTTTTTGAATTTCGTCACAGATACGTAACTGATTAGTATCCCGTCAATGGACGTCGACTTTTAAAATTTTAAGTATGGAACTCACGGCGTAATTGTTGCGGCTTATTCCACCGAAAGATGTTTGCGCTAAGTTAACACTGGCTGTTTAGAAACTCACATGGCCGCAGCATTTTTTTTTACATAAATCTCTGTACAGCTGACAGGAGTTCTATTTTTAAAGTTTATTCCGGCCCTGAGGCTGAGGCCGCACTACGGTTAAACCGCGGCGGTTTTTAATCGAGTGAATTTGTGCCCCTAGAAGACTAATGCAAGCGGCCACACCAGCGTTTTTTTCCCCGCGAGCATTTTGTAGTAAAAAAATCAGTCGCGGGAAAAAACCGCAGCGGTTTAACCGTAGTGCGGCCTAGGCCTTAGGTGGAAAGTAATTTGTATGATTTTTTTTCCTCCCTAGGGAGGGAAGTGTTGTAGATACTGGCTAATCAATGTTGTGCAGACCTATTTGTTAGTTTGTTTTCTTTATTAGGAATATTCTTTTTAAGTATTCTATATTCTAATAATTTTTGTATTACCTAGTTACTTGATTATAAACACTCATGACAGTAACATATATTTTCTCTCTTTTATTCACAAATCCTTTATATTTACGGACCTTCATCCTATTATATCAACAGGAAGTAACATTTTCCACCCAATAATCAAATCAAAACAACACTACTTTCAGAGTATGAGAAATGAAAAAGGCTCTCCCCTTTTTTCTTTTGTTCGCTTCTAATGCGGAAGGAGGCTTTGGCCTATAACCCCGCGAACAAGAAAACTATGTATGTTCTAGAACCGTAATTTCGAAGGCATGTGACATCTACCAAACTACATTGTACCCGCATATAATGGATGATCTACTTCCTCTCTTAGAGCCCTGTATGCCGATGGAATCATTATAGGCTGCTTAGACAGAGAGAATAAGAAAGGAAATTTATCCTAAATACATTCATTCATGAACTTTTAGAGGTATGCGGAGCAGGCCATAAAGTTTACTCATCCTCCCGGGTGTTGTGTCTAGTGGGCACTTGAGCAACGGTTGATGGGAGGTCGTATATGCAATTGCACGGTAAACTCTGCTTGCGAGATGCAGGGACAGACCCTGCAATAAGCAAAGATTACTGTGACGTCAGTATGGCTCGTTGTTCGCATATGGCGTTTGAAGACAGCGCTACAAACTGTTAAGACTAAAAAAGAACACATTTTATTAGTTTTTTGAGAACTATTTCTTCAGCCTATAGATGTCCACTGCTGGAGAAAGGCCTCCCCCAAGGCTTTCCACGATGAACGGTCTTGTGCTGCCCGCGTCCATCCGCTTCCCGCGACCTTCACCAGGTCATCGGTCCACCTTGTTGGGGGTCTCCCTACCCTGCTGCTTCCGGTACGAGGCCGCCACTCCAGAACCTTACTGCCCCATCGGCCATCGGTTCTACGAGCAATGTGCCCTGCCCACTGCCACTTAATTTTAGCGACTCGAACAGCTATGTCGGTGACTTTGGTTCTTCTACGGATCTCCTTATTTCTGATTCGATAGCTCTTTCCACTGCCCTTTGTGTGACTCTGAGCCTTCGTATGAGGCCCATTGTTAGCGACCACGTTTCAGTTCCGTAAGTCATCACTGGCAACACACACTGGTCAAAGACTTTTGTCTTGAGACACTGTAGTATCTTGGACGACGAGAAGATGTAGCACAGCTTTCCGAACGCTACCCAGCCGAGCTGGATTCGACGAGACACCTCTTTCCCAAAGACAAATGAACGAGGACTTTCTAATGAAATTGTTGAGATTCATCTAAAGTAACCTACTCCACCATATTTTGTATATCGATTAGCGGTGACTGAGGCGAACGTGATCTTATCTTTAGGTTATTTATTTCTGATTTTTGTGCCTAATATCGAGTTTATTATACCCAAGGGTGTCTGAGTACGTCCTTGATAATGAGGCCAGTTAAATTTGAAATCTTTATGACTATATTTAAAGTCTCTTTTGTATCGTTGCTACCAACGATATCGATTCTGTGGTACAATCAAGATAAATGCGTGACTAACCCAAACGTGTGTGCTACTAACATTCAGAGTCTAACAATAAACACGGCTTACGTCCAGTAGGACCATCTTTACTTAATGGTAGGCCTTTAGATGCTCGTTAAAATAATTTATGCAGTGGCATAAGTTTATAGCTGTAGATATGAGATTGATGTAAACTATTTAAATAACCGAGTGTCTGTCATATGTTGTAGGGATGGGACGCGTTATCGATGTAGTATCTGATTGGTACCAATTGATCAATTCTGTAAAAGTTAATTAAAGTGAGCTTAGTGGTCAACAGTACCCGATCTCAGTAATCTGTTACTCCCAACTAAAGCCAGACATAACTCATGCTAGCTCACTTCAACTAGGTTTTCGAGATGACATTTTTACAGAATAGATCGGCTGTTATAAATGTGATATAGCAGTATACATCAACGACCGCACGCCATGCGCGCGGGCATACAACTGTGAACTGATACATCATACAGTTGTATTTAGTTAACTTAGCGACGAGGCGCGCGCGCCGCGCTGTAGCTCATATGTCATTGGTCGTTTGATATTGTTTGTGATTGGTTGCATGCACAAACTGAATGGACTTCTCGGGTTTGCTCATGCATCTTGTCAGCCATGGCAGCAAGCACGTCGAGTTTGGGGTTTTCGTTCACTGATAGTACAGCACGCGTCGAGGCTGGCAGGTGTCTCATCCACAGTATTTGCAGAGTGGTATCGGGCATCTTGTCGCGTGCAGGTTCTCTCATGCGTCGCAATAACTGCGACGGCTTTAGGTCTCCCAGCTCCATCTCGGTGAGTAATTTTTCTAGTTGCTGAAGTTCGGGGAAGTTATCTCGGCGTACTCTTGAAGTAGGTTGTGGTACGGGTCGGTGAGGTTAATAGTAAGTACGGTGGGGGTAGCGGCACTGTTTGCGATGCAACCGCTACATGCTACAGCGCGGCGCGCGCGCCTCGTCGCTAAGTTAACTAAATACAACTGTATGATGTATCAGTTCACAGTTGTATGCCCGCGCGCATGGCGTGCGGTCGTTGATGTATACTGCTATAGTGAGATTCAATAAATATAAGAACTACATGTTACACCTAGGATAGAATAGAATAGAATACTCTTTATTATGTACACCATATAAATTAGGGTCAATTCACACGTAGCAGAACCACACCACAACGACGCTACGTGGTCGGGCGTAATACAATCATTTGCAAAAAAACGGCGGTTTTGATTTTCATTCATCTTTGAAAAGATACAATACAAAAAAAGTTTCAATCGTATGTACACGTTACTGGCCGGTTTTAAAATGCAATGGTATTTAAAAAACTACGTTATAAATTCAAATTTTCATTTGATGCTCATTTACCCTTTTTATTCTACATTTTTGGCGCGAAGTTCCAGAAGTTAACATCGACTTTCATAACTTTTATTAAATTTTTATCGATTGATTTCATATCCTTGACTATCAAAGCTTTATTTATTGCTGTTTGGCGGTATCGAAAATGGTAAATAAAGTGGTAAAAGCTACCAAAATTATCGCGCTGCTTGAAGAGGACTGCAGCCAATGCTTCGTGGCTAGGAGGCTAAATGTTAGTCGGTCGACGGTCCAAAGGACCTGGCAGCGATATCAGGAGACTGGTTCCGTCGAGAGAAGGCCTTGTTCTGGAAGAAAACCATGTACCTAATCACGGGATGATCGTTTCTTGTGAGCCGCGAATTGAGAAATCGCAAATCTTCGTATGTAGATCTTAAAAACAACCCCCAAGAAGTAAGAAATGTGCATATTAGCCAATGGACGGTCAGGAGGAGGCTTCTCGTTGTCAATATACGCAGTCACTACTCGGTTCACAGCCCCATATTACTACGTGAGCACCGAGTTCGCAGCCTTAGGTTTGAGTTTTATATCGCGGAGGCGAAGACGAAAGTCATGTCTAATGCCGATGTTGTACCGACTGCTATAAAGATCGAAACTCTATCTTCAAAGTTGTTGACAGCTACCTGATTCCCGCTCCATCATGCGCTCCGCCTCATCCTTTGCCAGCAGCACTATTTCGCTGAAGGAGGTGACGGCTTAAGCGGCGGCGGTAAGCATCACCGTGTCCTAAGGGCGATCCACACAGTGGTGACACCCTAGCATTTCCTCTCGCCTTATCCGTAACAGGAACCTCCCGAAACAGCCGTGTCCGGTGAGGACCTGCGTCAGGCGGAAGGTGAGGGCGCCGTGGTGCCTCTCGTGGTCTCTCTTAAAGAGTGGATTAGCTCAGCACAGGGTTGCGATAATCGCACTCTCCATGTTGCCATGAGATCCCGCCGGAACTCTGTCTGCCGTAGCGCGATTTCTCGCGGCAGCGGAACTGTACCCTCCTCGCCTTCATATAGGAATCTGACTCGTAATTGCTCGCTTATTTTTACAAGTTTTTGTATTCTGCTCTTAAGCTATATTTACCACATACGTGTCCACAAGTACTTCACTCAACTTAGCTTATCTTTTTTCTACATAACAATAAATTTGAATATTCTGTTAGGTTTTCGTGCCTAGATCGACATGAGGATTACATGATATATGAAGCGAAGAGACTAAAATAGATACGCCCCCTAATCGGCGAACACATTTTTCGTACTAATACTGATGAAACTGAAAATATGTCTGCCAAATGACTCTATAAAGAATTCACTTTGAAAAGGTGAAATGAGCTGTCAATAGTGTCAATCTTTAATAATAATAATATTCATATCTCATTTTACAAAATAATCGTGTTGTTATAAATAACTAGCTGCGCCACGCGGTTTCACCCGCGTAGGTTTTGATAATTTTTTTTTTATATGCGCTCCTATTGGTCGTAGCGTGATGTTATATAGTCTAAAGCCTTCCTGGATTAAAGTGCTAACCAACGCAAAAAGAATTTTTCAAATCGGACCGTAGTTCCTGAGATTAGCGCGTTCAAACAAACAAACAAACTCTTCAGCTTTATATATTAGTATAGATTATTTGGAGTCTGGATATAGATAATGTGGACAGCCACCGTGGCATAGCGGTAGCGGACGCGGCCGCTGCGCAAGGAGGCGCGGGTTCAATCCCCGCACAGTGCAAATATTTGTATGCATGAATATGAATATTTGCACTGGTCTGGTCGTGCCTCGGAAAGCACATTAAGCCGTTGGTCCCGGTTGCCATACGAACATCTAGTGGCAGTCGTTACGGGTTGTTGGAGCCCTCAAAAGTCCAACAATTGGTCTAGCTGCAATGCTTCGATGTCGCCTTAGGGTTGTGGAGGTCAGACGGCAGTCGCTTCACGGAAAATGTCGAAGTTTAGCCATATCAGCAGTTAGACTGGTAAAAGCGGACCCCAGACTCCAAAGCTGAAAAAGCGTCGGATGCGACTGGGATTAACGCTGAGATGATGATGATGATGAATTTGGAGTATTTGCAAATATAAGGCTTATTAGGTACTCTGAATCATAAAATAGGTGAGAACTGCGACTTAGAAGTCAGTGATTCTTCGGAAGAATCAAAGCCATAATTCTAGTACAATCGGGACGGCTTAACAATAAGCAAAATGGTGGAAAAGAACAGTGACACTAATCTATAAAATAAAAGCAAATAAATGAGTAAAGATTAACTAAGTGGTGAGTGTAAGGTGTGAGTTTATAGGGAAGGTGTATGTGTGGGTGTGAGCATGCATATGCGAGTGCATGTGCGTGTGTGTACAATAGCTTTAGTTGAAATAGCATAACAGCTCACCCCGCGTTTTCTTCGTTTTCAATGTGAGATGGTTAAAGAATTGCACTGCTGTACTTACAGACTATGAAACGTTAATTTAAACGAAGGAGATAGCATAAGAAAGTGGGTACTCATGAAAATGGAGGGAAAGGGATTATCAAGTGTTCCCAATCAACCTTGAGCAGCCGCATCACAACATCGGCTGCCGACAGAAGTTACCCCACACCAGACAAAGTCTTGCCGCCAAGCGATTCGTCGTGTTCCAGCATTATGCCTGGTGAAGCCGTACGGAGGACGAGACTGAGCAGTTGTGTTGCGATGTGTGCTGGGTACGATACGCCAAATGTTGTGTCGGGAGTTTGGTCGTGGAGGGTCTCCAGATCAATCTCCCTCTAGCTCAGCATCGTTGCATCACTACCATCAGGCGAAATTGCGGTCAACAACTAGTTTATAATTATATACTTAAAAATATAAAAAAAAGAATATTGTAGAAAAAAATAATCAGCTGTTCCCTTCAAAATGTGGTCAACAGTTAATTTTTTTAGCTTCAGTTGGTCCTTGTTGTGTGTCGTAAATTTTCTAAGGCAGCAGTTAGGTATAGACGACAGCACGTCAAGCTAAAACAATCTATCAAAGTTCTTTAATTGATTTTCAGCTTTATCTCTGATGCATTAAGGGTCAAGGTTGATTGGGAATATTTGACAGTTTCAGGTAGCTTGACCTGCTGTCGTCCGTACAACTAATTATTCTCGATATAAAATGATGAGAAAAAGTTGCAACTTTGTATGGTTGCGTTGTTTAATTGTTTCTTTCGCCTTATTAGGATGGGTACTAAACGTTTGATTGCATCACTAATCATAAAGTTTAATGATAACGTTAATGTGTTATGGCTCAAAATTTCTTGAATAATTAATTAATTACTTTGTTTAACTGTAAGATCCGAATGATGATAACTGAATAAGGAATATATTTACGCTCTGGAAGACATTATAAGACATGGTGGTATGGAATTTTTGATACTTAATTGCATTACAAACAAGTTTGCTATATTTATAGATATGGAATATTAACACCCTTATTAACCGCTATGATCTTCCGGTCGGTCTTTCCGTCTGATTACAACTTATGCGTCCGAACAGGCTCTTAATAAAATAGTGCGTTTTACCATAACGATTGAATCACTCCTTTCCAGCCTTTTTTTTTTTTGGATGGGAAATCATCAAATGACTTCTCCCGCTCTGGGCAGAACGGAATGGCGTGTCAGACTTTTACTGACTAAAACCCACCCGTGTTTCTTCACTTGCCTGTATGAGAGGAGAAAGCCCGGCCTTGCCCAGCTGTGGGACGATAAAAAGGTTGATGATGATGACTCTTATAGTTTACTAGCTTTCCGCCCGCGGCTTCGCCCGCGTAAATTTCGGTTATATCGCGCTTTTTAGATTTCCCTCGAGAACATCAAATTTTCCGGGATAAAAGGTAGCCTATGTCCTTTCTCAGGGTCTAAAGATTGTGTGCTTTCCGCCCGCGTCTTCGCCCGCGTGGTGTTCGGTTATATCGCACTTTTTAGATTTCCCTCGGGAACATCAAATTTTTCCGGGATAAAAGGTAGCCTATGTCATTTCTCAGGGTCCAAAGATTGTCTGTGCCAAATTTCATTAAAATCGGTTGAGAGGTTTAAGCGGGAAAGCGTAACAGACAGACAGACAGAGTTACTTTCGCATTTATAATCATCATTCTCCTGCCCTTATCCCAATTTATTTGGGGTCGGCGCAACATGTCTTTTTCTTCCATACATCCCTATCAGAAGCCATCTCGGCAGTCACCCCCTTCTTAGCCATATCATCCTTCACACATTCCATCCATCGTTTCTTTGGTCTTCCCCTACTCTTATAGCCATCAACATTCATAATTAAAACTCTCCTCACGACATTCTCCTCATTTCTCCGTAACACATGCCCGTACCATGACAACCGCTTTCCACACAACTTTTCAGCTACCGGTGCCACTTTCAGACTTCCTCTTATGTACTCATTTCTTATTTTATCCATTCGTGTAACACCACACATCCCTCTTAGCATTCTCATCTCGGCTGCATGCAATTGCCTTTCATTCATCCCTTTCGTAGCCCAACATTCTGATCCATACAAGACTGCAGGTCGGATCATGGTTTTATATATTTTCCCCTTAAGTTTAAGGGGAATGCGGGAGTCGCAGATTGTTCCCGTGACCTGCCGCCATTTCATCCACCCAGTGTTAATTCTGTGCTTAACCGTCCGATCTATTTCGCCATCGCTTTGCACGAGTGAACCGAGATACCGAAAGTCGGAGCAGATTGGGAGAAGTGCGCCATCAAGCGCTATGGCTCCAGAAGTGGAGAGACCGCCGAAATCGCAGAACATATATTCGGTTTTGGTTCTGCTGATTTTCAAGCCAACATTCTCCAGCTTCTGTTACCATTTATCCAATCTGCTCTGGATCTCAGGCCCATCTTCACCGACGAGAACAATGTCATCGGCGAACAGCATGCACCAGGGTGCCTCCTCCTGGATGTCCGACGTAAGAGCGTCCATAATCAACAGGAAGAGGCACGGACTTAAAGCCGATCCCTGGTGCAAGCCTACCGCCACACTATTAGTATGGATTACAATTTGTTATTACGGTTTCGTATAAAACGTTACAGAACATGAAAACAAGGAAACCTTATCAATATCCTTATCACAATTCAGTCATTGTCTCGAACAAAGCAATTAATTTCAAAATTTCCCCCAAATTCAATACAATACGCACGAAGCATATGAAATACGTTATTAATTAACAAGACCAAAGTTATTTGATGTCAAGGTTTTTCACCATTTTCCATTAGTTCCAAGTGACCTTCAAACAAGGTGTATTTCACCAGCAAGGGCACCCCAAACTATTACTTTTGACCTTAACTTATTGTTACAAATCTTATTTTCGTACCTACTAAACATTACTTAATGATTTATTTATACACAGGGAGAGAAATTTATTGTTTACCGAAATAACTTTACTATAAAATTGTATTTATAAGTAGTTTGTAGTATTTGTGTGTAGGTGTAGACGTATGTACGTCTGTGTGTTTTGTTTTAATCCCAGTGTTCCTGGCACAGGCAATAGAAGGAACAAGGGTGGGTTTTAGTCAGCAAAAGTTCGATACGCCCTTCCGCCCGGAGCGGGAAAAGTTATTTGGTGATTTCCCATCTAAAAAATAAAAAGCCCGGTGTTCGCACGTGCTGCTGATAACCATGTGATCATTGGTTCGTTTCCCAGGCCAGGCATTCCATTAGGGATTCCCCAATAATAGCCCGGAGTCTGGGCCCTAGATTGCTATTTGTTCGCCACATCTTCTTCTTCTTCTTCAGCCTATAGATGTCCACTGCTGGACAAAGGCCTCCCCCAAGGCTTTCCACTCTGACCGGTCTTGTGCTGCCCGCATCCATCGGCTTCCTGCGACCTTCACCAGGTCATCGGTCCACCTTGTTGGGGGCCTCCCTACGCTGCGTCTTCCAGTATGTGGTTCGCCACATATAATATAAAATTTAAATCATCATCATCATCCTTTTTACCGTCCCACTGCTGAGCACAGGTCTCCTTTCATACAGAGAAGGATTGAGCGTGGCCATCACGCTTGCTCAATGTGGTTTGGCGATTTCAGACTTACAATCTAGGTTTCCTGAAGATGTTTTCCTTCACCTTATAGTCAGTCATTGGTGCCCAAGATACTTAGAAAGTAAATATTATAGCTTAGAAAAGTTACATTGGCACTTGCCTGACCTGGAATCGAACCCGCACATTCATACTTGAGAGGCTGGTGTTTGAACCACTAGGCCACCACGACTCCAGAAAGCATTACAAGCATGGCTTATGATATGTTAAATCGAATGTGGACGCTTACCCATGAGATGGACTAGCCAAGTTATATCCGCAGTCGGTGATCTCTTATGAACTATGAGTACCAGACATCGGAGAAAGTGCTTGCTTGCGAGAAATCTTGCAAGTGACATAATCACATCATACTTTAGATTATGAACTATATGAGGACCGGCAACCCTTTGAACTGTGCTACGAAGGAGAAGTCGAATGGGATTTCTTTGACTACATATATACATAGTATATGTACATAATAATCCCTCTCCTATTGCACAGGTCTGCTCTCGAGTGAGAGGGAGTAGGTTATAAACTACCACGTCGGCCAAGTGCGGGTTGGTAGATGTCACGGGAACTCTCATTAGGGAAGGGAGTAGTAGTGATTCTCCTGTGGAATATCAGAATACTGCGATCCTCAACCCGCATGCCAAGCGTGGGGATTATGGCAAACCCACCTAATGCAATGAAAGCCTTGGCGGAGGCATTTGTCCAGCAGTGGATTTCTATAGGTTGCAGGAGAAAGCGCCTGATGGGATTGAAATCCATGACCTACAAATTGTAAGTCGCACCCAATACCACTAGGCCACGACTGTTCTTTAACTAATTTACTTCCAAAAAACCGGTCAATATCAACCTTCTTCTGCAAATAAAAAATTACGATGTTCACTTACAAAGATCACTGGACCGATAAATCATCTATTCCTGTACAAAAGGGACCAATATTTCTCGATCGCAATGACAAATTTAGTGACAAAAGTGGGAGCAAAATGAGTAGGGTTTTCTACCGCATTGTTGGTACCCCGATCGATCCATTACGTTACGTCAACTTTATAGACGTGACGGGGAAGTGAATTTTTACAATGATCAATTTCCTTTTATGTTTTGTGATGGTTAATAACCAAATTAATATCTAAAATGGCAGAGGGAAATATTGTGAGGAAATCGGTATGACCTAGAGACTAAAAAAATCGGCCAAGTGCGTGTCGGACTCACGCATAAAGGGTTCCGTGCCAATGATTTATGAAATTAGAGGATTTAAGTTATTTGTATGAAAGATTACGCGGTAATAAGCGGTTTGCGATTTACGAGGTATTAAAGAAAAACTACTTACTAGATCTCGTTTAAAACTATTTTCGTTGGTAGTTTTTATAGTAATGTACACGTGTAAACATATGATGTACATCATATGTTTTTTTTAGATTTTGAATGGGGGGTGAACTTTTTTCCACTTTGGAAGCGTCTGTCACGCAAACTATTCGGTTTAGAAAAAAAAAATATTTTAGAAACCTCGACATCATTTTTGAAGACCTATCCTTATCTATTTTTATTTTTGCATCAAAATCTTTATGCGGTTCACAGAATACATCTACCCCACACGTATATGTTTGATGAAATTTTTTTTTTACGTTCACTTCTAAGTATGGGGAGCCCCGAATATTTATTATTATTATTTTTGCATCAAAATCTTTAAGCGGTTCACAGAATACATCTACCTACCAAGTTTCAACAGTATAACCACAGTCTAAAAATCATACAGTCGTCCGACGAAGACGTCTAGACAGAGCGATCGTGTGGGGTGTGAGGGACGAGACGCGGGGAAGCGGCACCCGAGCTGCGAACAAAACGATGTTCGTAACTCGGTATCTCGTGTTTGATTTTTTATTTGTTTGTTTTATAATTTGATATAAATGTCAATTTTTGAGTATAATTGGGGTGCTTCTAACGAAGAGGCTATCCTTTTTGACATTCAAAATGGCGGACGTCACTTTTTTATAATTTATTATGGGTGTCAATTAAGTAAATATAATTGTGGTGCTTGTTACGAAAAAGCTGCTCCTTTCTGAAATCCAAGATGGCGGACGCCAATTTAAATGTATATTAATATGATATGGGTGTTAATTCCGAGGTCAATTGGGGTGCTGGTTACGAAAATGCCATCTAAATTACTAAAATCTGTCTGGAGTTGTTCCTTTAGTAAAAATAGCAAATTAATTAAATATCTTGCTCATCAGCTATCGATATTGATCTGCAATAAATAAATAATTTCATAAATATTGTTTATTTGTGACAACCCTGGTCGATGCGTTACTGTCTAGACGATGTCGGCATTTTACACGAGATCAAAGGCGTCGCCCGGGGGGTGTAGAGTTAAATAAGAGTTTTACATTGCGTTGATATACTTACATATAAGTACGGAATCCTAAAAACGGGCCCACAAATAATTATTGTTTAGCTCATACCCGTCACGAACCTGTCAACTCAGGAAAAATCCTAATAGTGCGAATTAACATAAAGTATGTCGCCATCTCACGGGAAATTGGGTTACTGATTTATACAAATTAGACAGGTTATTTATTATATGACTAGCTGTGCCAATGCTGCTCTGCTCCTATTGGTCATAGCGGGATGTTATATAGCCTATGTCCTTTTTCAGGCTCTAAACTATCTGTGTACCAAATTTCATTATAATTGGTTCAGTAGTTTTGGCGTGAAAGCCGGACAGACAGACAGACAGAGATACTTCCGCATTTATAATATTAGTATGGATTATATATATATGTATATACAACGTGTAACATAAAGGGTATATACATAACAAAGGCATGGCATCTTTACATGATATCAAACGATATTGGAAGGGTTGGGGTTAGGGGTGGAAGGGCCTGTGATAGGTTGAAGAATTGAAGACATTTATCGGAATTTGGAAAGTAACGTGACGGGTAACGAGTAGTTATTAACGTATGTAGTGTGCTGCCACGTTTGTTATGATTTGATTTTAAGAAACACACGAACCGAAAATTTGGTACCAAATTTTTGAGTATTTTATTTTGAGTTGAAAGTGTTGAAACCCTTCCGATATCGTTTGATATCATATAAAGATGCCATGCCCTTGGTATGTATATACCCTTTATGTTACACGTTGTATATATAACTTGTTTGACATTGCGAGATTGGCAGTTGAGAGTTTGTCATGCTCACTCAAATGTCTTGCTGATGGTGGCGCGTATTGTTGGGTCATTTGGTTCCCTTCAATATGGTTAAGCTGGGGCTGATGCGCGCGTCATGCTCGTGAACGGGGGCCGTCAGTGGAGACTGGTCATCTCTTAGCTGCCAGTGGGCTTAATTCATTAATTCATTTTTATATTTTATTAAATTTTACATTGTGCTCACATGATAGAAGCAACATAAATATGTAACGAAGAAATGTAAATAAATAAATATATACGGACAAATCACACAGATTGGGCTAGCCCCAAAGTAAGTTCGAGACTTGTGTTATGGGATACTAACTCAACGATACTATATTTATAATAGATACATATATAGATAAACATCCAAGACCGAGGCCAATCAGGAAAAGATCGTTTTCCATCATGACTTGGCCGGGGATCGAACCCGGGGCCTCCACGTCGCAGGCAGGCGTGTTGACCGCTGCGCCACGGAGGACGTCACCCATAACCCATATATTATGATTTTAAAAGAGTGTCCATGGAGTTTCTTGCACGTTCTTCTCCATAGAGATCTACGCTTTGGAACGTGCAATTTAGCTTCACTTTTCTTGGACTGACCGACATTGACTATTAATTTAAGACTCTAATTATATTATTATAAGTGATGGTTAATTTGAAATAAACAATTTTGATTTTGATTACGCTCAATCCTTCTTTGTATGAGAGGAGACCTGTACCCAGCAGTGGGACGATAAAAAAAAACAGGTTGATGATGATGAGACAGGTTATGTATGATGGATTTCTAGTGCTAGTTTTAGTTATCGTGAACCGATTTTAATAAATCGCAAAAATTCGGGCCACTGCGTGTTGGCAGATATCACATGTTTTCCGATTTTTGGTTCTAGAACACACCGGTTTTCTCACGATGTTTCTTCACCTAACGTTTTGAGAGCAATTCTGATGAATTTATTTACACAAAGTAAAAACCCTATCTCTTTTTTGGGTGGTAAATCATCAAATGGCTTCTCCCACTTTGGACGGAGCGGAAAGGCGTGTCAGACTTTTACTGACTAAAACTGACCTGTGTTCCTTCATTTGCCTGCGCCAGGTTCACTGCACGGTTAGCACAGTGGTTAAGCTATTGATTCCCGCAAGGAATATATATATGTATGACCTACAATTAGTTGTTCCAGGTCTGGATGTTTGTGCATGTGAATTTATATGATTGTAAACGCACCCACGACTTAGGAGAAATGCCTTCCTATTTTTTTTTTGACGTGACAACGTCTTATAAATTGGTTTGCCGGGTGACACTTCAAGAAACTGCGTTATGCTCCGCTCACGTTATGCGCTCACAATGAGAGCGAGTGAGAGGCACGCGTCCCTTCCACTCGGGCATGGTTAGCCCGCCTAAGAGCGAGAGAGACAGACATAAATAAAAAGTGAAAGGCACGCGTCCCTTCCACTCGAGCACAGTTAGCCCGCCTAAGAGCGAGAGAGACAGAGCGAGAGAGAGAGAGTGAGAGAAATAGGCATACACACCGGTTCATGTCTTGCGCTTCTATTTCGCTTAGGCGCCTGCATACAAGTTTACACGTTGCCACTTAATTGTAAAACAATTGTGTAGTGATAATGTGAAGGTAGTTTCGTCCATCGCAACAATTCAAACAGCAAAGGTAAATAATTTCAGACTGATAATATAACATGATGAAATAAATGACTAAGGATAATGTGAAGGTAGTTTCGTGTAAAAATAAAATTTTGTTAATATGAAATTCAGTGCGAGATTCTTTGTATAAATTAATGTTTTAAATATAATTCTTTGTATAAATAAATGTTTTAAATTGTTACTATTATTTCATCCTTCTTCCTACTATACGAATGAATATTCACATTAAAATTATTTTACCACTCAAAGTCGTTGTCACGTAAAACTTTCGCCCGTATACCGACTTTACAGGCAACCAATTTTTTTTTAAAAAGAATAGAAAGAAAGAAATAATATCACGAACTATGATAACTCGTAATTCGGCACTGATACTAACTACTCCTGGGCCTCCACTGTTCTTTAACGTACTGGGTCGGAATTTTGGATGCTAATCCATTACGTACATAATCTATGCCTGAGTCCCGGCACAAGTAACAATATGAAAATTGGTAATGTCTTACTAGCTGTGCTTCGCGGTTTCACTTGCATGAGTTTCGATCCATCGACACCCAATATGTTAGCTACCTAATTTCATCAAAATTAGTGCAGTCATTTCAGCGTGAAGAAGCAAGAAATATAAAAACACAGCCACATCTACACTCAAAGATTCCGCCTTCGTCATATTAGTGTAATACTAAAAAACGAATTAAATAGAATATTATAATTTATTCTTAAGCAAGGTGTTAAAGACCTTAGTTTTAATTAAGCAAACAGATAAGCACAGTTGCTTAAAATTAACTAAAAGTATATTATAATTACTCAGTTATTATTTTTAATTGGCTAATAGTAAGTTGTGTGAGAAACAAAGTAGGTGGTTGGTTTTGAAATAGAATGTCTATTTATTGTGTAAATTACATTACTAATTAAAGCATTATGTACACGATAAAAATAACAAAACTAAATATAGAAAAGTTTAGTAATATTTTGATCCATAGTTAAACTCGACAAATTGTTAAAAATATGGTTAAGTTTCTGAAGTGGTGGTGACCTAGTGGTTAAAACACCAGCCTCTCAAGTGTGAGTGTGCAGGTTCGATTCCAGGTTTTTGAAGTGGTGGTGGCCTAGTGATTAAAACACCAGCCTCTCAAGTATGAGTGTGCAGGTTCGATTCCAGGTTTTTGAAGTGGTGGTGGCCTAGTGGTTAAAACACCAGCCTCTCAAGTGTGAGTGTGCAGGTTCGATTCCAGGTTTTTGAAGTGGTGGTGGCCTAGTGGTTAAAACACCAGCCTCTCAAGTATGAGTGTGCAGGTTCGATTCCAGGTCAGGTAAGTACCAATGTAAAAGTTATATGTACTTTCTAAGTATATCTTGGACACCAATGACTGATCATAAAGTGAAGGAAATCAGTTTGAGGAAACCTGGACTTTAAGTCTGAACTTGCCAACCCGCATTGAGCAAGCGAGGTGATTACGCTCAATCCTGCTCTATATCAGAGGAGACATCTGCCCAGCAGTGGGACGATAAAAAAGGTTGATGATAATGAGGATGAAGTTTTTGAAAAATGTGTTTTTTCAGCATCAGCATCAAAATCTAGTGCGTATTTTGGAATAAAAACACCACGACTAGATTTTCAGTTTAGTTAGACATTTTATTTGTGTTCTCAGACTCTAAATCTTGCGTTTCCCAATTGATTCGATTTCGTATAACTCCACCAGACAAGCCACGTCAAGATATCTAATTGTGTTGAATTAAATTATGCACTGAAATGAAATTCTGTTAAAAGTTCTAGCTTTGTTATTCCGGAAGATTCACTTGTTTCATCTGTTAAGTATTTAACTGACATACGATATGTAAAGAAAACCCTGTCCGACCCATAAGGATAATAGAGGTTAGGTAAACACTTGACCAAATATAATATAAAATTTTACATAATCATCTTAATAACAATTCTAATGAATTTTGAAATAATCTTTTTTTCCCGGGAATTAATTTCAATGTCCCCGAAATTTGGTAATTTTAAAAAAGGTGACAACACCGGTATTATTATGAGCGAATAGCGATGCGACCACGTCGCAGGTGCCGCGTGCCCTGCCCCCCGCCGCCCGCGGAAGTGAAAAGTTTTAAGTTACCTCTTTTTGCGAAATAATATTTATTTTTTTAGGGAGATTTTTTTTAAAGTTTAGCCCGTCTTTGTATCCATTAGTAGAATCAGTTATCGATACCTAACAATACCTTCACGGATCGAACAGGGTTTTCTTTACATATTGTATATTGCTGAAAAGCTACGGATGCGACTGGGATTAGCGCTGAGATGATGATGATGATTGTATATTGAGAAAATCTCGTCGAAATTTTTAAGTGTCGCGAGTTCATGCTTAAAAGTTATAGGATCGGTCGGTAAAAGGTCGGTTGTTTTCCTAAGCTTTCTTAAAATACATATTGTATAATATAAAAGACGAATCAATCGATCTCCAATGTCACAAGGGGTAAGTACATCTAAGATATCTATCACGAGAATGGGCAATAGAACTCACCTGTGTGAGCACTTTTAACAATTTACGGCCTACCAATAGTGAAGGAAGTCACATTGTTTTATTTGGACTTATCATTAAAAAAAAACACCGAATCACCTATTAAAACAGAAGGTATAAAAATCTAAACAAATGACATTACTTTTGGAGGTAAATTAAAAAAAAAAAACGGTCGCCGTGAACCAAAAACAAACGTTCCATATTTGAAAAGTTCTCATAACTGTTGTATGCCGTGAGAAAAATCCTAATCTGGTATTTGTTATTGGCGCCAAAAGTGTTACAACATTTCATCATAAGTGCATAATTTGGAAGCAAAAAAGGAGTAATGATTTGTTGATGAATTAATAACTGTTTATAGTATTAGAACTTGTGTAACGTCCAATACATTTTATGTTGCAAACAGGTGATGCAATCTTTGTTCGGTCAGTAGGTACAAATTCCTTGCAAAATATGTATTTCATAGATTATGAGAAATGGAGAAGACTAATCTGGGAAGCCTAAGCTGACATTTGTAGGTCAAGATTGTGCTAGAGAAATATAAATATTTTAATAAATATCTGTACGTTAAATCTATGCATATTTTTAGCAGAGTTTCATAATAGTGTACGTAATATTTTAGTAAATTTTATAACATATTTCATAAACCGTAATCTCTATAAAACTCCTCACTATAAAAGTCTGGTATCGGTATTAATTAAAATCCGTTGTAGACGATTGCACATCACTAACGACAAGGTCTGAGTGCAATAGAATTGTTAATTTGTCCAGCCTAGGCGACAGTCTGGCGCTCGCAGGCACGCACATATTGTAGCTAGCTGTATTTGTAACCGTGTAGCTATTTATGCAGACCGTACACCCAATTTTTGAATTGTGAATTTTAAATTGAGAATTCGAATTGTGGACACTTGCCAGGTTTAATCAAATCGTGTTCTTAAAGGTTTAAGGTCTGTAGGACATAATAGAATGAAGTGAGATCTTCACATCTCACCAAGACCGTGTCAAGCTAGATTTTAAAAGAGAGCGTTGGACTTGTTATGGTACACTCAAAGTACAATTATTAATATTGTAACAAACTTTATATATGTGTTTTCATTATAGCAACTGGATATATTATATTATTCTGGCAACACCCAAATTTAAGAGCAAAATATTTAAAAATAAAATGCACTTAGTTTAGAATCTGTCGTTGAAGAGTGCAGTGCTGCACTCAGAAAATCTTCACCTTGCAGATAAGCTAACGTTAAGACACTTGCATACGTACCTATACACAGAAGGTTTTACACGTGCCGCGTCGTTGCACGAACCTAGATACACGTATGCATCTATATGGATTCTCTCGTGTCTGAGCTTCGCTAAACATATACTCTTGTCTTACAAACCCTTCACGGAATTGCATAGACAATTGGATTTCAGCGATGTCGGAATAGGGTATTTAACTAAAAAAAACTAATAAGTCCGTCAGTCCAAAAAATACTAGACAAGTATTTTTTCTTTTTTCATATAAACAAAAAATGAAGACGACACAGTGCGTTGAAAACTCGTGTGACGTCACGCTACACTTTTTAGCGACCAGTGACGTCACCAGCCGCCACTCCTGATCTTTGATGCCTTTTATATTTGTAAATTTTTATTGATTTGATAAAACAAAATATACGTATGTCTCATTGTCTGCAGATAGATTTAAGTAATCTAGATTTAAGTTCCACATCCATAGATATGTATACAGGGTGTATCTGACATCGTAACGCAAACTTCGCGAAAAGGCTACATCGCATGCCACTAATAAAATTATGATAGTCATTTATGTCGTTAATGAACGATTACAGAATGCACAGTGTTTAAAAAAAAAGTGTCAGCTCGACCTTTGGACGTTGCAAGAGTGCCGCCGTGAGGTTTTGTAGGTATGAAGTTGATCCCTGATGTGAACTGTATTAAATCAGCTGATAAGATAGTTTTTCGAGTTTTGTTTTCATTGCGCTTTTTTGTGTAATTAGCGAATTAATTAATTTTTACTTTAAAATCCTATTGAGTTATAAAAGTATAGCAATTATGAACAATCCGAAGTGAAAAAAACTACATGTATATTTTTTTAAATCATGAAAAAGCCGACGAAAAATTCCACCACTGCACTGGGGGGTTCAGAATCATGAACTAGATCCATGGTACTCGTTTGTGCGTCGATGTCAGATACACCCTTTACGTTGTCTTTTGTTTTCTTTTATCTATGTAAGTTTTGTGAAAATAAACCTATTATTATGTAAACAACACTACGACAACCTAAATAACGCAATGAATCTTGATAAATTGTCAAAATTCAGCGATTAATGTCAGATACGTTATAGCTCAGATGTGTTTTACGTCAGATGCGTTTTACGTTTCAGACTGACAATTTAAATTAGGTGTGATACAAATCTATACTAACATATAAAGCTGAAGAATTTGTTTGTTTGTTTGAACGTGCTAACCTCAGGAATTACTGGACCGATTTGAAAAATTATTTTTGCGTTGGATAGCCCATTAATCCAGGTAGGCTTTAGGCTGCGACCAATAGGAGCGGAGCAAGACGATGAATGACAGAAAGATAATTAGGTATGCGGAATAAAAGTGCGAGAGGAATAATGGCGAGAATTGGTATGAAAGGATATAGTTATAAAAAAAAGCTCAAATAACGTTGGAGGTAGCTAGTATATAAAAAAAAAAATAGGAGCGGAGCATATAAAAAGACATATTGAAACCTACGCGGGTGAAATCGCGCGGCGCAGCTAGTATACATAATAAAATTATCTTCATCTACCTTACACTTTATTCAATTAATTTCTGGTCGGCTTCCAGTCTGATCGGATGCAGCTGAAATTAACTATGTTTTTTTAAACTTATCCCCCCCCTAGTATTTTTTCTTGTATAGTGGGTGCATTTACAAACACATACTTAAACTCACATACACAAACAACCAGACCCGGAACAACTAATTGCAGGTCATATAAATATTGATTCCGTGCGGGAATCGAACCGTGCAGTCAAATTTTGGATCAAATCAAATAATATCATTGGCTCTTGATTTTTACTTTCTGCACCCTAATTACATAACAATCTGAATCATTTTTCGAACATTGAACAGACAAATTTTTCGAACATAGAAAGCAATACATTAGCAATATGAAGGATATTGCTCATGCGCGCCTCAAAGAGATGTCAGCATATCGTGACGGGGTCCACGAAGACCGAAGCCTCCTTGGTCAGGGTTGCGGGTTGGTTAAACACGAAACCGTGGCCCTGGCCGCGCACAGGTAAGCGAAGAAACAAGGGTTGGTTTTAGTCAGTAAAAGTCTGACACGCCCTTCCGCTCCGCCCACAGCGGGAGAAGTCATTTTATGATTTCCCATCACAACAAAAAAAAAAGGATATTGCTAATCTGTTGCTTCCTATGTTCGGAAAATCTCTCGGTGGTAGGCAACAACATCAGCCGCCGGCATAAGTTACCACCCACCAGACAAAGTCTTGCCGCCAAGCGATTCGTCGTGTTCCGGCATGATGTCTGGTGAAGCCGTACGGAGAACGGGTCTGAGCAGTTGTGTTGCGATGTCTGCCGGGTACGATGTGCCTTATGTTGTTGTGTCGGGAGTTTGGTCGTGAAGGCTCTCCAGATCATCCTCTGGCGCAGCATCGTTGGTCGTGTTGTTGGGTTAAACATTGCATCACCTCGCTCAACTGCCGTCTTCCTTCCTATTCACTCAGTTTTTTTGAGTGAATAGGCTTAATAAGCTAGTGTGCTTTACCATCAACGATTGCATCACTGCTTACCATCAGGCGGGATTGCAGTCAAGCACTAGTTTATAACTATTAAAAAAAAAAAAATTGTCGGTTCAACAACGAAAATAACGCAATGAATGTTGTAGAACTGTTTACTGTAGAATTGTTTATTTTAGTTATTTTCATAGTCTTATGACATATGGGATTCTTCTACGGGGAACTTGTGCGGACCTCAATACCATCTTTGTTTTAAAGAAGAGGGCTGTTCGAGCCATTTACAACCTTGGCCCTAGAGATTCTCTTAGAGAAAAGTTCAAAGAGGTGAACATTTTGACTGTAGCTTTACAATATATATTTGAAAATCTTATGTATGTTCATAAAAATATCTCGAATTTGAACAAACACAATCTTGCTGTACATCACACTCGTCTCCACAGAGTAGGCAACTCGTTCATGGGTCAATGTACTTATACTTTTAAAACAAGCTTCTCATGGACATTCGAAACTTACCCATTAAACGATTTAAGAACCATATTATAAAGGCCAAACTTTGCAAAAAGGGGTATTACAAAATCACAGATTATTTAGAAGACAAAAAAGCTTGGGACTGAGCTGCTCGCTCTGTTAAGCATTGTTATTAAGCAATATGCGTAATTATAAGGTAAATTATTGTAAACATTTTCATTTTTAATGTCTGGACTTGAACGATGACTTAGACGATAATCCCTGAGTTTGTTTCGGCTATTTCTTCTCAGAGGTAGTCAGTTAGGAAATGCCGGCTTCATCTAGTTAAAAAAATAAAATAAAAAATAAACATGACGTGTACAAGTGATCAATGATCCTACTTGCTTAATAAACGATTTCATTTCATTTCAACTATCAAAACCAATTCTATTTTACTGGTAGCGTGTTACGAAGTTACCGCTCGGGAATTAAGTTACTTTTGTCAGATAAGTAAACTAGATACTAACATGTTTCTGAAAGCCCAATCAAACCTCTGAATAGTTAATCTCATGTGAACTGGTTTGATTTACTAGTGGAAATAACAACGCATTGAAATCCCTTGACACGAGATTTGACTTCCACGGAATAATGAATGGCGTTTTGGTAAACGGGATTAGGACCCGTGTCAACATGTAGAAATGACAATGTTTTGGGTACATTGGTGGAGAATTAAGTAAATCCTTGTTCTCTAACTTTTAGGCTTCATAATGCCTATAAGGACTGACGAATCTACGAACGTTAGCCCGATACATTTATATTGGCGTGGCTATCTGGCATGTGCTAATAGTACATTACGATATTAGTGCGTAATGATGGTTATAACATGCGAGGCGGAATTTCAGCCCGAGCCGACGGCGAGGGTGTAATTGAGCCGAGCATGTTATAACCAATACGCACGTATATCGTACGACGTTTTTTAACACACTTGTGAGGAAACAGAAAAAAAGTATTTTATATTTTGTTCATTTTAAATAAACTCAATCTGTAAATGCACACTGTTGCTTTCCCGCCATTAGTATTATTATTTGCCATTTCAAATATGGAACAGCGCGCAGCGCAGGCCGTGCGGCGGCGATCAGTTCCATAATTACATGAAATGGAAAATAATGCTGTTATGGAATTTGTATGGACTATAACTTAACTATTTGCTTTGATAACACACGCGTTTGTTATGGCCTGCTTTACATATTTAAAACCGGTGGAATTACATCAGCTTTACGAGCAAGGGTGTTAAAAATAAATTTAATTTACATCTCTCATATCCGCAGAAGAACGAGAGTAACCGACATAGCCCGAAGAATTGGAACACTAAACTGGCAGTAGGCTGGACACCGATGAGGCCGACGGGTTCTCGAGTGGCGACCACGCACCGGAAGACGTAGCGTGGCCCGTGGGTAGGCCCCCGACAAGGTGGACCGACGACCTGGTGAAGGGGAAACCGCTGGATACGGGAGGCGCAGGACCGGTCGTCGTGGAGAACCTTGGGGGAGGCCTATGTCCAGCAGTGGACGTCTTTCGGCTGAAATGATGATGATATTCGGTAAGTCGGTCCTTATTACCCCCAAATGGGGCTTGTAGGCGACCATTAGCGCTCTAGGATAATAATGTAGCTAGAAAGGCTCTACGGCGGTCAGATATAAAAAAAAACTCTTCACTCTTTCAAAAAGTTCGCGTACATCTAACCATCATACTGGCAATAGACATCAGGCATTCAGCTCAATAACAAAAGAGGTCGCTTCGCTATTCAGCCTTGTCTTCGTATGAGTATAATAGTCATCAATTTTAAATATCGAAGGGCGAAGCTTATTTCGTTCTAAAAAAAAATAATTTTAAAAAATGTTGAAAAAAGGTGGGAATAGAATTTTTTTTCTTGTAATGCCGGTTTTTCTCTATTTACGTTACAATACACTCGAGATGTAAAGCAGAGTATTTAGCTCGGGTGTAAGCGTCAATTGCGCCCTCGAACTATAGGCATCTTCGCTGCGCTCGCGCGCCTAAATATCTTGGGCTGCAATTGATGGCATAGTGGCCCCGATTTTCTTGTTCACAAATTAAACTAATTTTAAGTTAAGTAAATATTTTCTTTCTATTTTAGTAAGAAATCTACTACTAATACTAGGAAGTGGCGAAGGGCGGGTGTTTTGGCGTTCAAAAAGGGCTGATGGCTTTTGATTTTGATTTACATGCATTAAAAAAGAGCCCGTAGCTTTCTTTTCTTTAATAATTATAAACTAGTGCTTTACAGCAATCCCGCCTGATGGTAAGCAGTGATGCAATCGTTGATGGTATAGCGCACTAGTTTATTAATCCTAATCACTTAAAAAGCTTAGGAATAGGAAGGATGAAGCAGTTGAGCGAGGTGATGCAATGTTAAACCCAAGACCAACACGACCAAACGATGCTGCGCTAGAGGGAGATTGATCTGGAGACTCTCCACGACCAAACTCCCGGCTACAACAACATTTGGCGCATCGTACCCGCCACACATCGCAACACAACTGCTCAGACCCGGCGTCCGCTAGTAGCAGCTTAAGCTGATCAATGGACCTACCATTGATCAGGTTAAGCTACGCTTGGCAAGGATGATATGTGGATGGCTGACCATGTTTACTTATCGAGACTGCTGTCATTACTGGTAGTCAAAAACTCGCAAATTTGACAACCAGAACTACCAAAGGATATCGGATTGCCCAATACTGATTGTGGAAGTCAGATAGGCAGATCCTCTATGTAAAATCATCATCATCATCTAAGCGTTTATCCCGGTTACGTCCGCGGCTTTCGCGTTGGAGCCCGGGGTCCGGTTTCCTGCACATTCTCGTCCATTTCGCGCTATTATATATAAATAGATTCTCTATGTAAAATATTGCTATCTAAATAGCAGTGTTTATGCAGCCGACTGGAAGAAGACGCCAAAATATATGGCAAAAAGCTTGGCAAATGGTGATCAAACATGCTTGAAGTCAATTTATAAACAACCCGTTATTAAATCGACTCGTGAATTTAAAATTCGCTGCAATACGGTATAAGAATGTTAATGCAAATAATTCGCAGTCGTTTATTATTCTATGTCGATCATCGCTTCATGTAATTGATTTGCAAGGTTAAAAATGAAGTGTTTTGCAAGAGCTGACTGAGTGGATAAGCACCTTCTTCACCCGTCTCAGATTTTAATAAGCATAGACTATAATAAGTGATTGCTTGCCAACTTACTGTAGAGCAGTGTTTTTCAACCTTTTTTATGACACGGCCCTTTAGTACCTACATAAAAGATTTCGCGACACCCTACTCCGCGACATTCATTTTTTTTTTACCTTGCCCTACACTAGGTATGCATTTCTTCTGTATCGTGGGTGCGTTTGCAAACGTGTACCCTCACATACCCAAACAGCCGACCCGGAACAACTAAATTTAGGTCATATAAATACATATTTGTTACGTGCGGAACAAATATGCGTGTGTGTTCCTTCTCTGTATGAGAGGAGACCTGTACCCAGCAGTGGAACGATAAAAAAAAAGGTTGTTGATGATGACGTGCGGAAATCGAATCCCCGACACTCAGTGCAGCAGTCAATCGCAACAACCCATGGAATATTCTTATTCATTTTCATAATTGTTATGTGGAAATCTTTTCAGTTTGGCGAGAACCCATGTTTTTTTAAAAATTATAATTTATATTTAGAATTTTACAGTAAAGAAGTTGAAAGTATGTTAAATAATTACACTTGGTATGTGGGTGATAAAAGAAGAAATTTACTCCCTCAGAGGAAAATATATAACTTGGCTTTCACTAATGTTATAAAAAACCTCCAAGAATAATAAAAAAATATGTGTGTATGTATGCGTATAAAATTGTTTACACGGGAAAATTATACATAAGTATGACGTTTAAGTAACAATGTGTTACTTAACAATTATTAGTTTAGTTTGTTCTTTTAATTATGTTACCTAATTTCGTAACAAATCTTTTATATGTATTTTATTTATCGTTTGAGTTATCCCGACCCTTTGAAAACAACAATAGTGGTTCCGCGACCCCCCTGAAAAAGCTTAGCGACCCCCCAGGAGGTCGCGACCTACAGGTTGAAAAACACTGCTGTAGAGGAAAGTTTTCATTGCTTTGTAAACGAGGAAGATTTCTCTAAGTAAACTTTTTTAAACTTTATAAACTAGTTATAGTTAGTTGTTTGATCCAGTAAGCAGTGATGCAATCGTTAATGGTAAAGCTCGTTAGTTTATTTAGAGCTCATTGACTTTAGCTTGGAAGACATTTAAATTGTGATCAGAGAATTTGCCTGAAGTAATTTTTTCGGTCCTTCGATGTATACGCTATAAAATACGAAGATTTGTAGCGGTATCAACAACGTAAGGGTGAATATTCGAAGTACGACGGGTCGTCCAATGATGGCCAAATTAAGTCATTCCCGCGCACACTCTCCAAAATACGTTTTATAGTATAGCGAAACTGGCTAGCCTACGCCTGTGCTCCAGGCTTTGTAGATTGTTCTTTACCAAATATGAATCACCAATAACTAATGTTTAAAGGTCTAAACTAAACTATCTTCTGTACTTTTCACTGAAAATAAATTTAGTTTAGTTTTGTTTTACATATTATAAACTAGCGCTTGACCGCAACCCCGTTTGATGGTAAGCAGTGCTGCAATCTTTGATGGTAAAGCGCGCTAGTATATTAAGAGCCTAACCACTCTCTTGAAGACACTTAAATATAGTTTATGAAGAAGGAAACCGGGACCACTAAAACTTCATCAAACTTTTTTTATTATCGTCCCACTGCTGGGCACAGGTCTCCTCTCATACAGAGAAGGATTGAGCGTAATCACCATGCTCAATGCGGGTTGGCGATTTCAGACTTAACCTCCAGGTATCCTCAAGATGTTTTCCTTCACCCTGTAATCAGTCATTGGTGTCCAAGATATACTTAGAAAGTACATATAACTTAGAAAACTTAAATTGGTCCTTGCCTGACCTGGAATCAAACCTGGAAAAAAACCTACTTGTCAAACTGCAGATAAAATAGAGGTGTTCTTTGACAGATTGAGACTGGAATCAGACTGTGAACATTCTTAAAATGACGGGAATTGCCCCTTTTTGTTGTACGAAAAAGAAGTTCGCATTTGTATTCATCACAGCTTAAACAGTTGTTAAGAATATGTAAGTAATGACGGACGTTGAAAGTTAATTTTGAAGCATTTGTGACCTAGAACTTATTGGCAAGTGATGTCTGAATTATGATGAGGTATGGCCAGTGTGGTTACTGATGTCATCATCAAAATTTACATGATGGTATATGCGCAATAAATGAATAGTGGGTATGAAGTAATTCTGCATGATTTTGTTTTGTTGTATGTTGCATTTTGTATTGTTTTTGCACGGTATAGAGGGGAGTACGCGGGGAGCACGGTAGCTCGTGCGCCGCTGGTGGTCACGCGTGATCACAAAGTTCCGTATTCCAGAAGGAAACTCAAGCATTGATTTCCATTATGTTTAATTTCAATTAGTACATACTAAAAACCCTTAATATTACACGGAGTTTGCCAGAGTGTCAACCGCTCAAATTACGAAGGTCTCGCTCGAGTTGCTAACGCCTATCACGGATGCTTGTTTTAATTTACTACACATAAATGAATAAACAATCTACATGTGTTTTAGTGATAAGACCAGAGACAAATACAATTATATATATTGAATGATATTGAACGAGTGGGATGGCGCTAAACCGAAATGGAAAACAAAGATGATTCAAACATTTTGAGTAATCAAAATGACGAAACAACATCATTACAACACAAAACCAACACAACCCTTAAAGCTATAAGCCCAAACATTCTTCAAAGGGAAAAGGTTGCTACCCTTATGAAGGCACACACACTTGCACACATGACCTAAATAAAATCGCCTCAATAAAGTCACTGTGAATTGCGAATAGCAAACCACACCCACAACTTACCAATATCAGTATCCATTTATTACTTAAAACTAGTTTCAACCAATCAAATGGCTTCACACGAGACTTAAGTAGAGCTTGAGTTTTGAGTGACGTTCTGTAATACGGACCTAAGTAGTTAAGTTTTTGCTTCTACCCCCTAACTTCTTTAGCGATCGGAAATGACGCTTTTATAACTAAACTTGAACAAAATGCCCATGAAAAAATAATGTGGTTAGGACACTCCTTTTAACTAACAATTGCGTAAAATATTAGTTTTTGAATATTTACTAGCACATAAATTTTTCCTTTAAAAATGACGAAATACCATGTTATACGCCATCTGGCGGTATTTTTAGAAATATTTGTATAAAAAAGCTATAGTGGCATAATATAATATTTATTAACTACGTATAGTGTATGGAAAGGCATTTCCTTATTTTTCTTTCGTCAAATCATCTTCAAGGCTACAGTGAATAGGCTCTTAATAAACTAGCGCGTTTTACCATCAACGATTGCATCACTGCTTACCAGCAGACGGGATTGCGTTTAAGCAGTAGTTTATAATTTTTTTTTTAAATTGTTATAATTAGCCGATACACTGTTATACAAATTTTTAATTATTACATAAAATTAGAGCATTTGTGTCCACAGAGCTTATACTTATACAGAAACTGAAATTTATTAATAGCTTAACTAACTAATCAAAATGACGAAACAACATCATTACAACACAAAACCAACACAACCCTTAAAGCTATAAGCCCAAACATTCTTCAAAGGGAAAAGGTTGCTACCCTTATGAAGGCACACACACTTGCACACATGACCTAAATAAAATCGCCTCAATAAAGTCACTGTGAATTGCGAACAGCGAACCACACCCACAACTTACACATACGGGCGTACATACATAACTTATTACATGCCTGTCAATCTTCCCCATGAACATAGAACCTGCATCACACTATTATGTATTATGAATTTGAATAATTTTTGAAGATAATCCATGATCCATATGTTCGTAAAATGTATCTGCTCAACGACATAAATTATGCAATGAATGTTGTTGAACTGTCAAAATGAAGCCCATTGCTACTTATATTGTGTTACGCAATTACTCAGTAGCATAAATCTTGAGAGAAGGCGAAAATCGCAACTAAAGGAGATGCTTCAGAAATGTATGGAGCCTGGGCCAGCACATTGTACACTTAATGCTAGGTATAGTTACGCTATAGTTAACTGTTTTTAATGTTAATTTCCTATATTTTGGCTTAGCTTTAATACAGATTCAATTTAATTCGGCCAAGAAGTGCAACACAACTACTAATAGATATGGTGGTCAGCAATAAGCGAAATAAGATTTTGAAAGTGTCATTTGATTGACGTGTCATGTATCTAAGGCTATCGTATCTATACTATCTACCATATGACTGCGAAAAAACAAAACATGAATTCCGATCATACGGCCCATTAAATAAACACAATCAACTCAAACCAACACTCCACACGAACACAACGGGAAAATAGAACTGTCAAAGTCGCCAATCAAACGTCATAAAAATTGTCATGGCTACCTTTAAAAAGGGTTATCTCACTAAAAATAATTAATTATTATATACTTGTACTTTTATTCAAATTAATTTAGTAGTATTTTTATGCAAATTTATTATTTTTTTCCTTTTTTGCTATATACCGTACATAGTGGTGGCCCAAAATGAGACATCTCCTTTTAAACGTGTGTAAAGGAGATGTTTCATTTTGGGCAACCACTATGTACGCTATATAGATAAAAAGGAAAAAATAAAGGATATTCATAAAAAATACTACTAAATTTATTTGAATAAAAAATACAAGTATATATAATTAATTATTTGAAACGTATTTTAGTGAGATATCCCTTTATTATGGTAGCCATGACAGTGGTTATGACGTTTGATTGGCGACTTTGACAGTTCTGTTTTCCCGTTGTGTTCGTGTCGAGTGTTGATTTGAGTTGATTGTGTTTATTTAATGGGCCGTATGTTCGGAATTCATGTTTTGGTTTTTTCACAGTCATATGGTAGATAATATAGATACGATAGCCTTAGATACATGACACGTCAATCAAATGTCACTGTTAAAATCTTATTTCGCTTATTGCTGACCACCATATTTATTAGTAGTTGTGTTGCACTCCTTGGCCGAGTTAATTTGAATCTGTATAAAAACTAAGCCAAAATATAGGAAACTAACATTAAAAACAGTTAACTATAGCGTAACTATACATAGCATTAAGTGTACAATGTGCTGGCCCAGGCTCCATACATTTCTGAAACATCGTCTTTGACATTTGCTGTCATTTATGTTGACAAGCAGCGCCACCAAACTCGTTCAATATATATAATTGTATTTGTCTCTGGTCTTATCACTAAAACACATGTAGATTGTTCTTCATTTAAGTGTAGTAAACTAAAACAAGCATCCGTGATAGGCGTTAGCAACTCGAGCGAGACCTTCGTAATTTGAGCTGTTGACACTCTGGCAAACTTCGCGTAATATTAAGGGTTTTAGTACGAATTGAAATTAAACTTTAGTGCGAAGTTCTTAAGGCTTTGTTTGACTTGTGAGGTTGTATGTCTATTGTCTATTATGTTACGATAATTAGAATGGTACTAGTTCACCACATACCTATTATAATTCTCGTGCCCTGCTTTTTTACGGTTATGGTTGACATGGTGTAAGCTGTGTTCATTCTGTTTACACAAGGAAATTTTGAGTCCACGTTATAATTGTGTTTATTTTAAAATGGCACCGCGCCTCAAAGAGATGTCAGCACATCGTGACGGGGTCCACGAAGACCGATGCTTCCTGGGTCAGGGCTGCGGGTTGGTTAAAAAAGAAACCTTGGCCCTGGCGCACAGGCAAGTTAAGAAACACGGGTGGGTTTTAGTCAGTAAAAGTCTGACACGCCCTTCCACTCCGCCCAGAGGGGGAGAGGTCATTCGATGACTTCACATGCCAAGCAAAAAAGAGAGGAGTGGAAGCACAAGAATTTATTCTACTTGTTGATTAAACATCTGTGACTACGGACTACTACATGAGGTCTACGGGATGGATTTTTGAGGTGAAACATCTAAAATCACAAAATTATCCTTAACATTTTCAATTTTGTTTCATTTGAAATGAAAACCGATATTACCTACCTACATCGACAGGCTCCGTGGCGTAGTGGTAGCGAACGCGGCCCCTGCGCAAGGCGACGCGGGTTCGATCCCCGCGCAGTGCAAATATTTGTATGCATAAATATGAATGTTTTACACTGGTCTGGAGCCGTTGGTCCCGGTTGCCATACGAACATCTAATGGCAGTCGTTACGAGTTGTTGGAGCCCTCAAACGTCTAACAATTTGTCTTATTGCAATGCTTCGATATCGCCTTCGGGTTGTGGAGGTCAGACGGCAGTCGCTTCACGGAAAATATTGAAGTTTAGCCAAAATCAGCAGTTAGACTGATAAAGCGGACCCCAGGCTCCGAAGCTGAAAAAGTTTCGGATGCGACTGGGATTACCTACATTATATTTATTGTAATACCGTTTTTTGTTTCAAATCTTATTTTACATAACTTACTGATAACTGTCATATGTGAAATTTATCAGTAAAGTATTACTCATTGGTAAGCTAGATAAACAACATTTAATAAGTAGGTGGTCCACATTTTCTCGGTGGTAGGCCATAGCATCGGCTGCCGGCAGAAGTTACCACCCACCAGACAAAGTCTTGCCGCCAAGCGATTCGTCGTGTTCCGGCATGATGTCTGGTGAAGCCGTACGGAGGACGGGTCTGAGCAGTTGTGTTGCAATGTGTGGCGGGTACGATGCGCCAAATGTTGTTGTGTCGGGAGTTTGGTCATGGAGAGTCTCCAGATCAATCTCCCTCTAGCGCTGCATCGTTTGGTCGTGTTGGTCTTGGGTTTAACATTGCATCACCTCGCTCAACTCCCGTCATCCTTCATAATCCTAAGTTTTTTAAGGGAAAACTAGTGCGCTTTACCATCAACGATTGCATCACTGCTTACCATCAGGCGGGATTGCAGTCAAGCACTAGTTGATAATTATTAAAAAAAAATATGTACAAAATATCAAAAAGATATCATGAAAAACCACAAAGTTATGGGCTTGTCATAACTGGTTGTCCCAACAAAAATATTGTCAACGCACCGCATGCCCCTCCGCGCCTGCAGCGGCGCGGCGCGCGGGGCCTGTCTCACTCGCTTAGTACTATGATCTACAGTCAGCTGTGTTACGCGCTCGGTAACCACACTGCAAAAATTTCTAAATGTATTTAGGAAAAAATATAACATGGTGTAAAAATGATTGGAATCGATTCAGTTGCTTATTCTGAACAAACTACAAATATTCAGGTTTAGTTTATAGAAAAAATAACGTTGTATACGCAAAAAGGCTGTACAGCTAGCAATTAAACAAAGAGTTATGGAAAATCTCCTAGTTCGTAGGGCAAAGATTTATTTAAAAAACAAAAGAAAAAAAAAAACAAGCGAATCCTCGGCTGGGTCTAATATCTCCACTTAATGATCTCCAATTCATAAAACTAAGGCTATCAGGCAGGATTGCGGTCAAGCGCTAGTTTATAAAATACAATATGTTAAGAAAACCCTGTCCGACCCGTAAGGATAGTAAAGGTTAGGTAAACACATGAACAAATAACATATGAAATTTTACATAATCATCATAGTAACAATACTAGTGAATTTTGAAATTATCTTTTTTTCCCGCGAATTAATGCCACCTTCCCCAAAATTTGGTCATTTTTAAAAAGTGACAACATTATTTTTGACGGTATAATTCTGAGCGAATTGCGATGCGACCGCGTGCCGCGCTCTTTTTGCGAAATAATATTTATTTTTTTAGGGCCTCCGGCTTTGTAGGCATTATTAGAATCAGTTAACGATACCTAACAATACCTTCACGGATCGGACAGGGTTTTCTTTACATATTGTATATATATAAAAAAAAAATCCTTAGTTTTCAATTTAACCAGATATAATACAGTAATAAAAAAAACTTTACTTAATATTTAATAGAATTATTTATTTTATAAGGTGCCTATTTTTGCTACTTGGTATTATTTTAGTTCTTCGGCAAAATATTTCAAAGTGTTGCCGGTCAAAGCATAAACTGTATTAATACCACTGTAAAAAATATAATAATCGCAACTGAACAGGCTTTGAGATACTTTCCCTAGTCCCATCCTTTCCTTCCATAATTTGACAACACCAATCGCCGCCAAACCTACGCACCGCTGGCGCTACCTATAGCGCAACAAGAAAAACACCAGCTCGAACGAAAACGACAAGCGGCATCAATAATCTCCTGATTCTGGTTAGACAGCTTAGAGACGCCTCCCCGCTCGGCGCGAAACCCAATCCATACTATATATAATATTATAAATGCGAAAGTAATTCTGTCTGTCTGTCTGTCGGTCTGTCTGTCTGTCCGTCTGTCTCTCTGTCTGTCTGTCTGTCTGTCTGTCTGTCTGTTACGCTTTCCCGCTCATACCTCTCAAACGATTTTAATGAAATTTGGCACAGACAATCTCTAGACCCTGAGAAAGAACATAGGCTACCTTTTATCCCGGAAAAATTTGATATTCCCGAGGGAAATCTAAAAAGCGCGATATAACCGAAGTCCACGCGGGCGAAGCCGCGGGCGGAAAGCTAGTCATATACATAAATGTAAAGAATACTCCGTCCGACCCATAAGGATAATAAAGGTTAGGTGAACACGTGACCAAATCAAATATGAATTTTTTACGTAATCATCATAGTATCAATACTAAAGAATTTTGAAATAATCTTTTTTCCCGCGAATTAATACCAACTTCCTCGAAATTTGGTAATTTTTAAAAAAGTGACAACACTATTGTTGACGCTTCCTGGAAGGGTCACTGCATTCTCCTATCAACCCCAGGGTCTCAAAGCAGGGAAAACAAACATGCAAAGCACTAACCTGGATCCAGCTGGACAGGAAAAGGAGTCACCAACGACGGGGCAGGCGCCGGCCGGTCAGCTATCTCCTTCACGTGGACTTGATGCTGCTTGTTCACTGCCTACACTCGTCAAGCACAGACACACCACCAATATGGAAACTGAGGGTTCATTTGGCCAGTGAAGCCCTTAGGAAGTCAGATATTCGATATTATTTAGAATACACGCGGCGTCGGATGAGCTGAGTTCGCCATCTTTTTTTATTAGTTCTTTTTCTTGGCACTCTTGAGAGAGGCGCCACCAGCACGAGTTAAGAGAAGCCCGCGCTTATTTAAATCGTCGTTGACGTAACAAGGATGGAAAATGGAAATGCATGGATAAATTATTAGGATAGTTAATGCTTACACATTTCCCCCCACCTGAAATCCACAAGGGTTTCAAGAAGAATGCGAAAAATTAAGAGTGAAATCAGCAATAGCTGGACTATGAGCTACTGCCGAAAAAATGCATAAAATCTAGTCAATAAGTGTAAATAATTGGTGGCTTATTTTAAATAACCTAAAGACAGTGTGTACTTATACTCTAGTTAGGTATATAAAAGGAAAATAAACTAATTAATTGGTAAGGGACAAACCTTTACCACCGGCTTACGAAACGTCTTTCCGTTAGCAGTTTGGAGAGTAACGACTCTAACTACCTGGTCTGAACCTGCATGCACTTGCACGATACGAGCCATTTTCCAAAACATCGGCGGAGTATTAGGTTCGTTAACTATAACTATGTCATTGACTTTGATATTTGGTTCAGGCAGGAACCATTTGCTCTTTTGTTGTAATGTGTGAAGATAATCGCGTTGCCATACGCGCCAAAAGCTTTGAGTAATTTTCCGAAGCATCATCCAACGAGATCGAGGACACGAATTATCACTTATCGGTTCTTCGGGCAAGGCTACTAAAGGACCTCCCGTTAGAAAATGTCCTGGAGTTAGAACGTCAGACTCTGAAGGATCCGTAGATAGAGTACAGAGTGGACGGGAATTTAATACAGCTTCTATTTTAGCTAATATGGTAAAAAATTCTTCTAGAGTAAGAACTTGAGCTCCAACTACTCGCTTCAAATGATACTTTGTTGATTTTATACCACTTTCAAATATTCCGCCGAAATGCGGTGCTCCAGCTGGATTGAATTTCCAGGTAATGTGGCGATTCGCTAAACCATTTGAAATTTCTGGATTAATCTGTAGGTACTTATGCTCATTTGAATATAATTGCTGCCGTATCGAGTAGCATTATTGTAGCAGCTTGATCTGTTACTTTCTTTTACAACGGCTATTTTTCGTGTTATTAGAATGTAAAATAGGGACAGACGACAGCACGTCAAGCCACTACAATCTATCGTATTTATTTATTAGATTTCAACTTTATTGCCAAGGCATTAAGGCTCAAGATTGATTGGGAATATTTGAGATTTTAGGACAGGGGTGGCCAACTTGAGTAGACTTAAGGTGTACTGTTTACCAAAGAAACCTTGTGCGATCTACCAAACACACGTACTACTTGAAATCATAAATCAACAGCGTAGTTTTAAGATCGACTGGACTAGCAGTCGCGATCGACTGGACTAGCAGTCGCGATCGACTGGACTAGCAGTCGCGATCGACTGGACTAGCAGTCGCGATCGACTGGACTAGCAGTCGCGATCGACTGGACTAGCAGTCGCGATCGACTGGACTAGCAGTCGCGATCGACTGGACTAGCAGTCGCGATCGACTGGACTAGCAGTCGCGATCGACTGGACTAGCAGTCGCGATCGACTGGACTAGCAGTCGCGATCGACTGGACTAGCAGTCGCGATCGACTGGACTAGCAGTCGCGATCGACTGGACTAGCAGTCGCGATCGACTGGACTAGCAGTCGCGATCGACTGGACTAGCAGTCGCGATCGACTGGACTAGCAGTCGCGATCGATTTCCCTATTAACAAACTGGTCATGGTTACATTGATTGTTATTTTATTACTGATAGATCTCGTACTTATAACATGACATAAAACATTAAGTAAATAATTATCTTCCGTCATAAAACTTTTATGAATTTAATTCAATAATTGTATAATAATAATTGTTAAATAATTTTGTACTATTATCACAATTTCAGAATATATAATAAATAAAATGTTATTATCCTCTTAAAATATGCTTTGGTTTTAAAATATTATTTCTCAATAAGTTAAAATTGACCTATTTTAAAATTAAGCAATTTTATTGTCACGAAATGGTTATCAGATCAAATAAATACTTTAAATTATTTCTAAGGTATTTTTGTTAATTCTTAGAAGCGAAAATAATAAAATAAAGTATACAGCCATTCAATAATCTGCGATATTATTTTTATTTTTTGTATTAAGGTCTTAGAACAATAGTGTTTTTAATAGTATAAATTACAAACCATAAAATGTGGTTAATTATTTTTGTGAGTATTAGGTAAGTACATTATCTTTTTCACAGTTTTTAACTCATTTTGACTAGCAAGTCTTTTTTTCCAATTTAGAAAACGATTAAACGCTTGTTTATATGATTTTCCTAAGGCTGGAGCATCATCTTTAAGCATAATTGGGACAACATAACGCCCATCGGAGGTGCGATGCGTGCCTTCTTTATATTTTTGTTCGCATTTTTCATCCTCGGGGCCGGAAATTTTACATTTCGGCGGCTCCTCGGACTCCCAAAACCGTTGAACGATCTCGTCGAGCGCACTAGAAGACGCGACGAGGAGCGTAACGGGTGTAGCCGGAGTTTTAGCTACCACGTTTTGAAGAAACTGACCACTTATCACCCAGCCGAATACACTAGAGAGTGCGCATGGAAAGCCCGGGCCTGGACTGAAACGTGAGCCAGTAACAGCTGACAGCTGTTTAAATTTCTTCTTGTAATTTTTTTAATTTTAAATAATAAATTACTTATATTTGTAGACCTATTTCCAATTATTCATCTAATTAATACAACAAGAGTGTATATTTTGTGTTAAGTTCATATAGGTAGTGCGTATTTAGTGTAAATATTTCTATAAAAATCGGTGACAGTTACCGGCACAAGTGAATCTTGCATTGTCATCTCGGTATCAGGTATTATATTTTACATGCTATTAGTTTGTTTGCGTGCTTTATTTTAATCAGAAATTGTGTAATTCAGTTTTAGAAAGGCTACTTATTGATGCCAATGACCTCTGAACGTAAACATAACCTTATTTTGGTTTGGTGACAGATCTCCCTTTTAATTAAATCAAACTCGATTATTGGTCAACTTTTACTTTCAAATCACCTTTTATTTACCTAAATCTAAATCTCATTTTTCATTTTTACTGATTATCTTCATTTTCTGCCACAACTACCGCCTCACTTCTAATTTCTTGTCACTTCCTTGCCTAGCTAGTTTCAATAATGATCATGACTCGTAGTGCCCATGCTCACCTCCAAGAGTCCAAACTCAAAGAGGCTTTGAGCCAATTAAAGGCTTCGAGGGAGTCCTGTGACCAATTACTTAAGGAAATCGATGACAATGAGAGAGTCCTCTTCAATGCCCATGAAGCAAATAGGAAGTTGAGAAATGAAATGGCTCAGTTACATATTCAATACACTGATGCCATAGACGCCCGGGATAGGCTCCAGCTTGTTGTGGACGGGTTCAGCCAGTGTAGCTTAGAGTATGAACAAGTTCTTTGTCAGAAACACCTCTTAAAACAGCAGCTACATGAGGCTCAAAGTCAAATCATACAACTAGAGACTTCTAATAATAACATCACTGCCTCGCTGAATCAGAGTCTATTTAGCGAGTTGTTGCCTATCGCCCCCACAATGGTTTCTGCAATAAACCCCTCTTACACTATAGATTTGACTGATGACAATGATACAAAGTCATCAAATTCAGTGAGGGTAGTAACCAGCAAAAATAAATTTAAAAAATATATAAAAATTAATAAGTACATTGTCAAAACTCAAAAAATGGTGAAAAGACAAAGGTACTTTATAAAAAGTGTTAAGATGAACAGGGAAAGAATCAATTTGCTGAAACAGTTAGATATGTATTCTTATAACTTAGAGCAAAGTAATAGGAGGTATGACATAGACACGGAGTCATTGCAATCTGAACTTGACCGTCTGCAAGATAAACTTATTTCATTGACTAATAAGTATAATACCTCAGAAGACCTAATGAGAGAATATGTGTTGGCGATGAATGAGCTGGTTAACTCACAAAAAACCAACTGTGAGTGCGGCCTAACATCAGATGTGCTTACACCGGATCATTCGTTGACATCATGTAATACCACCTTGCCGCAGCCCTGTGTTGATGTCATGGTTCCTTCTGGTAATAGTGCCAATAGCCGTGATTGTAATGATCTTAATAGTCTTAAACAAAGCTTGACTAATGATGTTGTGTTGTTCTGTGATGAGATAGGTAAGGGCTTGGGGCGCTTGTTGACTGATGAATGTCCAGGTCACTCAATATTGAACTACTGTATGCCTGGTTGTTCTTTATATAGAATTATGCAAAAAATTATTAAATGTAACTTTTCCCAGAATACAACATTGTTAATTTTTGTGGGTAATAGGGGAAATTTGAGCAAAAGAGAACTGCTTAAGAGTTGTGAAACATTAAGCAATCTGAATATTTGAAAGGTTGTCTTGTTTACATTCCCTTACAGTGACCAGTTGCCACAGGAAGAAAATAGGATTAGATTTGAACTAAATATGACAATGTCCAACTTGACATTTAATAATAAAATATTACATTTAATTGACATAAATAATTATTTTAAGAATTTGTATTTGACAAGAGATAGACATAACAATGTTATGTATTATCTTTCTAATTACTTTAAAAGACAGGTAGCTGTGTCGCTATCATATTTTTTTTCTATTACAGCCAAGAATTTGGCTAAACAACTTGCTTCTTTTGAGCAATGCAATGACATTCTAATTAATTCTGCCAATAATTTGGTATCAGTTGACATCATTAATAATTTAAATTAGAAATTAAGACAATAGAGCCAACCTCTAGCTATAACAATATACAGGATTACAAAGGTAACTCGGGAGGAAATTTAAAGTCAATAGATAATATTAATTTGGTGCATCAAAATATTCAAGGATTTATGAACAAAGATTTAGAGGTAGATTTATTCATGAACCATTATGGTATTGATATTCTTTGCATAACCGAACATTGGCTAAAAAGTCACCAGTTCTTGTTTAATTTTAAGAATCACCAGGTTGGTAGTTCGTTTAGCAGAATTAATGCTATACATGGTGGCTCATTAATTTTAGTTAGTAACCTGTTGAAATTTAAAAATCGTAAAGACATTGTGGGCCTGTCTGTTGAACGAACAGCTGAAATTGCCTGTGTAGAGTTGGAGGGCTCCATTGTGTTAAGTGTGTACAGACCCCCTTCGGGATTGTATGACTGCTTTGAAAAGGTAATGGATGAAGTCTTACATAAGATTTGTGTTTCAAACAAAGCCGTTATCGTTTGCGGTGATTTTAATATTAATTTATTAGAGAACTCTGGTTATTGTAATAAAATTATAAGTCTATTTCAGTCCTACAATCTTGCAAACCTATTTTTGGAGCCCACAAGAATAACACCTACTTGTGCCACGTGCCTAGATAATATTTTTACAAACATAATACCAAGCCACAAAGAAGTTTTAAATTTACTTGATTCTGATCACTGCGGACAAAGGATTACTATTCCAAACCATAGTAAAAAAGTGGCCAAAAAGGATATCACTGTTAACCCCAAAACTGAAAGCCGCTTGGAGGTTTTTAGACTTGATCTCATCAATAAATTGCCATTCTTATCCAGTGCTGTTACTGCTGACCCTAATCATCTCTATGACAATTTTTTTAATATATACTGTAAGCTATTTGATTCCACCTTTGTTCCCAAGACTATCTCTGTTAATAGTAAAGCATCTTTCTCTGATTGGGCTACCATGGGTATTCATAAAAGTAGAACTCGGCTTTATGAACTGTACAATGAGAGGATTTATATTAACACTGTTGAATTCAATTTGTATGTTAGAAAATATTCAAAATTATTCAAACAAGTTTGTTATATGGCCAAGTCACGTTACTTGAGTTCAAAGATAAAGAACAGTGGCAATGTAATTAAAACGACTTGGAAAATTATTAATAGTGAAACGGGAAGGTCCAGTGATAGAAATACTGACTATAGCCTGTCTATTAATGACAACATAATTAAATCTGACTCGCAAGTCTCTGAGGCATTTGAAAATTTCTTTTCGGATATTCCTGTTTCCACTACTAAATCCCTAAACTCATCGCCTTCTGTTGCCGAGTCTTTGCTTAAAGAAAATGTTAATGTTTGTGATTCGGAGTTTCATTTTGAACATGTTATCAGTAGAGATATAATTAAAATCTTTCACACTCTAAATGTAAAAAAGACTGCTGACCTATGGGGTCATTCGGTGGAAGTTGCTAAGTCTATTATTGATATTGTGGCACCCACTCTAGCTGTTATCTTTAATGCTTGTATTGACTGTGGAGAGTTTCCTGATCTCATGAAAAATAGTAAAATAATACCTTTGTTTAAATCTGGTAGTACATCAGACCCCACAAATTATAGACCTATTTCTGTACTACCTACCTTTAGTAAAATTTTTGAGAAATTAATTTTAAACCAAATGCTAAATTTTTTTAATAAACATAAATTATTACATAGCAAACAGTTCGGTTTTACAAGGGGTCGTTCAACTACTGATGCCGGTGTTGAACTTCTAGGTCATATATATAATGCATGGGAGGATAAATGCGATGCTTTGGGCATCTTTTGTGATTTGTCCAAGGCATTCGACTGCGTTCTTCATGATACGTTAATCAGGAAACTCCGCCACTACGGGATCCGGAACTCTGCACTGGATCTTATTACATCTTACTTGAGTGGTAGGATTCAGAGCGTTGACGTTAATGGAAAAAGATCTTCCGGATCTTTAGTAACAATGGGAGTCCCACAGGGGTCAATTCTTGGTCCTTTTTTGTTTCTTATTTACATCAATGACCTGCCGTACCTAATAAAGGATAACCACGATATAGTGTTGTTTGCAGATGACACTTCACTTTTATTTAAACTGAAACGTCAGCAGCAGGTTACTGATGATGTAAATAGCGCGATCTCCAAAGTAGTCCATTGGTTTAATGTTAATAATTTACTCTTAAACGAGAAAAAAACCAAATGCATTAGGTTTACTCTACCTCACGTGAGGCAGGTGGAAACTAAAGTGTTGATAAGGGGCGAAGAATTGAAATCTGACGACAGCACAGTGTTCTTGGGTATAACTCTGGATGCTAAGCTTCAATGGGGTTCACATATAGAAAAATTGTCAAAAAAGCTAAGTTCTGCTGCATACGCAGTTAGAACAATTCGTAATTTGACTGATGTTGAGACGGCCCGTTTAGTGTACTTTGGCTATTTCCACAGCGTAATGTCGTACGGCATTCTGTTGTGGGGAAATGCCGCCGATATTCAAACAATATTTGTTTTGCAGAAACGAGCTGTTCGTGCAATTTATAAATTAAGTCCGAGACACTCTCTCAGAGAAAAATTTAAAGAGATTAATGTACTGACCGTGCCGTCTCAATATATTTATGAAAATCTTTTGTATGCTCATAAAAATATAAAATTGTTTAAAAAATACAGTGATGTCCATGATATAAATACTAGGAACAGGCACAAATTTATTGTACCTACAACAAGGCTCAAGAAAATAGGTGGCTCTTTCAGATGCCAATGTATACATTTTTACAATGGACTTCCAGGGGTGGTTCAAGATCTGAGCCTGAATACATTCAAATCCTTCATTAAACGTAAGTTGTGTCAGAAAGCATTTTATAGTGTGAAGGATTATATTGAGGACAAAAAGGCTTGGGCTTGAGCTGCGTCCGATTTCTATACAATAATTGTTCTTTGATTTTTCCTCTTGTAGTTTTAATATGTAGTTGTTTATGTTATTTATTCAAAGCCTGTATTACACATATATAGCCAAGCATATTGTACGTTACGGAATTGTATCGCTGACAGAGGTGTTCGGCACTTGTACAGCTGCACAGGAGCTAAACTTTCCACAGATTCGGGAACACTGTTGGAGCTGCTGAACCTTGGACAAAACTATCTTAGCATTGTGTAGATTCAATTTCTTAGTATTGTATAATTGCATGGCAAACGTGTGAGCACAATGTACGTATGTGCTGTAAGGCATTTATTTGTTGGGTTAGTCTTTTTTATTGACTTAATTGTGCTCTGGCTGTTGAGAGTATGTCATGCTCACTCAAATGTCTCGCTGATGGTGGCGTGTGTTTTGGGTCATTGGGTTCCCTTCGATATGGTTGAGCTGAATGATGCTGATCCATACGTCATGTTCGTGAACGGACGCCGTCAGAGGGGACTGGTCATCTCTTAGCTGCCACGGCGTATTTTAATTTCTGAATTGATTTTTGTGTGTTTTCCATAATGGACGCTCTCGGCGCACAATATATTTCTGCATCGTTCTCACGCGGTTGATTTCAACATGAATGATGTAATCAAATATTTGTAACAATAGCTTAAAAATTTAAAAGAGTGTCCATGGAGTTTCTTGCCCGTTCTTCTCCATAGGTACCTACTCTTTGGAATGGGCGACTAGCTTCATCTTATTGACTGACCGACCTTCTGACAATTCAAAAGTGCCTGTAACTGGTTTATTTGAAATAAATGATTTGATTTGATTTGATTTGAGTATATATCTGGTCAAAACAGTCTACTCCTAACAACAGATCGATCGGACCGGATTTATCAAAGTCCTGGTCGGCGAGATCCAGATGTGTAAACTTATCCTTGACGATTGTCGGAAACGACACTGAAGGAATCAGGGATGTGATTTTAGGTAGAACCACTAATGGAATATCAAACTGAGGAGTGTCACTCAATCGAGGTATTATTGAACCGAAGGTGTGACCTTTAATGCTACACACATAATTTTGACCGATGCCACTTACATTTAGTTTACATTTCTTGATATGTAAACCTAATTGTCGCGCACAGCTACTTGTAATACATGAATCCATCGAGCCACTGTCGATAATTGTACGGACATACTGCCACGAACCATCCGATCGCTTCAAACGAACTACTGCTGTACCAAGAATTTTTGTGCTAATAGGTTGATTTGAAATGTTTGACTGGGTAGCACTAGTTAGAGTAGTGTTCATATCGGGATGCTGGGATGAATCCAGTTCACTAGTATGAGACCGTAAACTCTTATGCTCTTCATGTAACAAAGTATTATGCTTTGCATTACAAATGAAACATGTTGACTTAGATTTACAATCGGTAACAGTGTGACCCGGCCTTAAGCAGTTTTGACATAATTTTAAATCCTTAACTAATTGTTTTTCGCTGTGTCCTATTCATAGAATGCAATTTACTACAACGGTAGATTGAATGATTTTCATTACAACACACACAAACAAACTGACTAACTTTATTATTACTGTTGGAAGAAATTAGAGATGATTTTGGTTGACGCGATAAATAATCTTTATTTGTATTAGGCCGATTTTGTGTACTTGTAGAATTTGATGATGGAATATTAACTGGTTGGCTAACTTCTAATACTTTTATGTAATTTTGTAAATAAGTAATGAGGTTATTAAATTTCGGAATTTCTTCAGTGTTTTGTAATTCAAACCTTTTTTTTGTTTCTGTATCTAAAGGCCTAGACGCAATGTAGAATAAAATAAATTCGCATAAATCATCAATACACAAACCGCGCAAGGCACTAACGCATTCATAAAGTGTGTTAGATAACTCAGATAAGTTAGACAAAGATGGTTTTTGTATGGGATTAATTTTAATTATTTTTTCTAAATAAGCTGTTGCAAGAATACGCTTGTTGTCATATCTGTCCAGTAAAGTTGCAAAAACCACTGAATAATTTGCCGATGTCACAGGCACGCCCTTCGCTAATGTCAGTGCATAACCAGATAAACATGACAGCAAATAGTGAAATTTCTCAGTGTCGGACAATGAACTATTATTATGAACAAGTGCTGTATAACTATCTTTGAATGTTTGCCACTTCTCTAGATTACCATCAAACTTTGGAAGTTCCAGCTTGGGCAACCTCACCCGCGAACGCCGTGACCTTGACCTAACTCCGGGCGACAGTCGCTACCTGCGCTCGCATCGAGAGAATCCGCAAACTCACATAATACAATTCATCGAATGACAGTAACACTTTATGATCGATAACAAACGAAGGTTTAAGCTTTAATTGCAACTGGTTAACATCATCGTTGCATTCCAAAAATCTATTACGAATCTCGTCAATCTTTTTGTACCTAGCTCGAAAAGCTGCAAATTTAGTTTTAGTTTCTTTAACTGTTTTGGCTAAATCGTAAAGTATCTGCATACTTGTATACTCATATTCCCGCCTTTTAATAGCGGTTATTAATTCCACTTCGCTCATAGTTTACGTGGTATACGATATCCGCACGCTCAAAAAGATAAAAGTTATAAAAGTAGGTAAAACGGAAAAAACGTAAGCCGGTATGTAGGCAGCAATGCACGCGCGAACGTATTGAATGAAATACACGCACACACGTCTCAAGGTTATTTGTTAGAATATAAGTTTTGACTTTGAGGTAGGTCAAAGCTAATCCGTCTCCCGCCGGAGACAAGTATTACGAGTGTAGGTACCTCGGTACTAAATTCGAGAAACTTCGAACTCACGTTTTTAAAAGTAATTTATGCAATTTGTTATTGAATACAAATAAATGCAGCTTATTACAAGGGAATTAACGAGGTATGAATGTACGATTGAATAGTCAATCGGTCTCAAATAAGAAACAATAACTAGGTATCATGGAATGACCTAGGTTTTATTTAGACACTTAGAACTTGAAAGGCAAATTGAAATTGCCTTAAGTAGGTAAGTATACAAATAAATTATAATTGGGATTACGTATTTAACGTAATAACGAGAATGGAAAGATTTAATTTCCGATAGTAGGTATTTTTGAAATAATTACGCGAGGAAGATTCCTCACAGGAGGCACCATAATTAATGTTGACGCTTCCTGGAAGGGTCACTGCATTCTCCTATCAACCCCAGGGTCTCAAAGCAGGGAAAACAAACATGCAAAGCACTAACCTGGATCCAGCTGGACAGGAAAAGGAGTCACCAACGACGGGGCAGGCGCCGGCCGGTCAGCTATCTCCTTCACGTGGACTTGATGCTGCTTGTTCACTGCCTACACTCGTCAAGCACAGACACACCACCAATATGGAAACTGAGGGTTCATTTGGCCAGTGAAGCCCTTAGGAAGTCAGATATTCGATATTATTTAGAATACACGCGGCGTCGGATGAGCTGAGTTCGCCATCTTTTATTTATTGTTCTTTTACTTGGCACTCTTGAGAGAGGCGCCACCAGCACGAGTTAAGAGAAGCCCGCGCTTATTTAAATCGTCGTTGACCTAACAAGGATGGAAAATGGAAATGCATGGATAAATTATTAGGATAGTTAATGCTTACACAACTATTTTGACGGTACTATTTTTATAAGCGAGGCAACCACGTGCTGCGTGCCCTGCCCCCCGTCGCCCGCGGAAGGATTGCCTACCGCACATGTATTAAGTTACCTCTTTTTGCTTAATAATATTTATTATTTTAGGGCGATTTCGTTTTAAGTTTACCAATAACTTCACGGATCGGACACGGTTTTCTTTACATATTGTATGTGGCTTGCTTGAGACTATTCTCAAGCAAGCCTCCATTTTAGTCAGATACCTATCAGAAGTTTAAAGCAAAACAATGGTGAGTCGTTAAAGTTAATTAAAAAACACTTTGCACAACAAAAGCCGTTTAAATGCTCTCTACCGAAAGAGAATCAAGATAAGTTGATTATTTGAAAATGTCATTTATTTCGCTTTTATTTGTGTTTAGTTACCTTAGCCAGTCGCCTTGTTTGTTATCAGAGTGGGTACCAGTGGCTTTTCTGGTGAGATACTGATAAGGTTGTTGTGTATATTATTAATTATAGGCCGGTTCTTTCCCGTTTTATTATTGATCATGCAACGTGACTTATATGACTATAAGTCCTTTAATTTTATAAATCCTACAAAATTGTGGGTGATCTAATCCATACTAATATTATAAACGCGAAAGTAACTCTGTCTGTCTGTCTGTCCGGCTTTCACGCCAAAACTACTGAACCGATTGTAATGTTGGTACACAGATAGTCTAGAGCCTGAGAAAGGACATAGGCTATAAAACATCCCGCTATGACTACTATAAGCAGAGCAGGAACAAAAACTGTTGCGAAAACGGGAGCAAACGCGGGCGTACTTACATATTGCTCCCATTCTATTTTATATCAACTGAGCTCTTTCGGTTCGAAGCTTACGCGGGTGAAACCGCGAGGCATAGCTAGTTTTTATATAAATCCTGCATAACGCAATATCCTAATTTAGGTATACAGCGACATTGTAACATTTGAGTTTGGATTTTAAAAAAACTTACTATTTTATCGCCGCCATACGTAGTCTACATTATTCGTGCTAATATAGGCCATATTGCTATTTTTAGAATAGTAGAATAATAGTAAAATTCAAAAACAAAGAAAATACAAAGTCGAGCTGCTTATCAGCCGTCACGTTAGGTTGAACTCAGTAGGTACTTACTTACGGGGCTAATAGTAAGTAATTGTATTATGTTAAAGTAACTTCATGCGAAGTTTTAGCCACATCTGGGTTACTAGAACGCAACCAGCTGGTGTTTTCAACTTTATCTTCACGCTTTTGTGGTTTTTAAGATATTATTTTTAATCACTCAGTTTGCAATACATCAATGCCAAAGTCTTATAATAAAAAAAACATTGAAGTAAGTATAGCAAGCCTCGATCATAATATGATCGCACGAAGACTTGGACGAAGAATCGAACAAATCGAAAGTATTTTATTTCAAATAAACCCAGTTACAGTTAGTTACTTGTGAATAAAATGAATGGAAGAAATCCTAAATAAAATATTGGCTGGTTATTTTATCGTAATTTATTTTATCGTAATTTATTTGCGTTCTTGTAGCGTTAGATAAAGAAATGTTGCGCCAAATGTTGTTGTGTCGGGAGTTTGGTCGTGGAGAGTCTCCAGATCAATCTCCCTCTAGCGCAGCATCGTTTGGTCGTGTTGGTCTTGGGTTTAACATTGCATCACCTCGCTTAACTGCCGTCATCCTTCCTATTCCTCAGTTTTTTAAGTGAATAGGCTTAATAAACTAGTGCGCTTTACCATCAACGATTGGATCACTGCTTATCATCAGGCGGGATTGCAGTCAAGCACTATCCATACTAATATTATAAATGCGAAAGTAACTCTGTCTGTCTGTCTGTCTGTTACGCTTTCCCGCTTAAACCTCTCAACCGATTTTGATAAAATTTGGCACAGACAATCTTTAGACCCTGAGAAAGAACATAGGCTACCTCTTATCCCGGAAAAATTTGATGTTCCCGAGGGAAATCTAAAAAGCGCGATATAACCGAACTCCACGCGGGCGAAGCCGCGGGCGGAAAGCTAGTTTTATAATAATTAAAAAAAAAAAAAAAGAAGAAGACGTAAAATGTTCGGTAGAATCTTAAAAAAAAAATATTTGAATAAGATTAAAAAATTTTTGATCACTCACACTCACACCCACCAATACCTCACGAACTCATCATCATCATCATCTCAGCGTTAATACCAGTCGAATCCGTAGCTTTTTCAGCTTTGGAGTCTGGGGTCCGCTTTTATCAGTCTATCTGCTCATTTGGCTTAACTTCGATATTTTCTGTGAAGCGACTGCCGTTTGACCTCCACAGCCCGAAGGTGACATCGAAGCATTTGCAGTTAGACCAATTGTTGGACTTTTGAGGGCTTCAACAACCCATAACGACTGCCATTAGATGTTCGTATGGCAACCGGGACCAACGGCTTAACGTGCTTTCCGAGGCACGACCAGACCAGTGCAAATATTCATATTCATGCATACAAATATTTGCACTGTGCGGGGATCGAACAAATACCTCACGAACTCTCCTTCATATACCTACCTAAGTAAAATATAATTAACTAAATTTTAGTTCAGAGCATCTTTTTCTTCTATTAAATAGAATTTCTATGAAAAGTAACCCAACTAAAAAACTAAAACCCAACTACGACAAAAAACGACGCTGAAAAAGTATAAAACAAGATTTTCAGAATACTGAACTGAACAAAGTTGCTAATGTCGTTGCAAGTAAATGGACACAGTAGACTCTACCAAGATGCCTTCGTTGTAAATTGACAATAATGCCATACAATACTATTCTGAAGTATACAATATTCACCATGTAGAGATAAATTTTCATGTTTGGAAAGGCGTAGTCACACGTTGTCAAGATGCTACGGTAGGTAGGTATATGTAACGTGTGACTACGCCTTTCCAAACATGAAAATTCTTTTTGCGTTGGATATCCCATTAATCCAGGAAGGCTTTAGGCTACATAACATCACGCTGCGACCAATAGGAGCTACTACCATGCGAACGAAGTCGCTGGCGGCCGCTTGTTGCTCATATTTAATATCATTAAAGCATTCCTGTAATTATGTACAAGTATAAAGTACTCGTGAAGCTCTTTCACGTGATACCAAACACGGTATATTTAATTTAATTTTATATTAACATAGTACTTTTTGTCCGCTAGAGGGCGCAATACTAAATTTGGTGACAAGCTTTATAGCTCATAACTAACAGAATATCAAGGCCCTTCTAATGGTTCTACAGTGGTCTTATTCTGATAAGTAGTAAAGAAGATAGGAACGAAGAGATGTGAATTATATGCAACCAGCTCATGAATACAGGTAAGGTCACAAGCAAATGCTAGCAATATATATATATTCAAAATGTACAAGTAAAGCGCTTTCAAATGATACCAAACATATTTACGGCATATTTGTCTTAACTTTATTTTTTTACTCTGTATGTTTTGTCCGCTAGAGGGCGCCACATTAGATTTTGTGAAACCCCATATAGCCTATAACCAGCGGACAATTAAGACGCTTCTAATGATATGTCATTTGTCGAATTCTGATAAGTAGTTTAGAAGTTATGAGGGAACAGATGAACATACATACATACGTACATACATACATATATACATACATACATACATAGCCTGTCAAAATCATAACCCTCCTTTTGCTTTGCCGTAGTCGGGTAAAAAGGACAGACGATAAAGCATTCATTTAGTCCTGTCAACATAGCGCATGACGTATTTTTAGTCACTTAGTTTTTTATCACGTCTAAACTTAATAATTAATAATTAAATTCTTAATTTGACATGACTAAACATATTTTCTGTTCTTTTCAAAGTTAAAATCGCAGTAATTTGATATTCCACAGAGAAGACTTGCTGCCCGCTTCCTTGGTGAGAGTTCCCTTAGTCGCCTAGCCAGCTAGATAGCTAGCCCGGTATCACACGGAGGATGTAGCATTAAACTAGTAGAAAAGTAGGTGACCAAGTTTTAAAAAGCAAACGGAATAGTTTAAGCCGGTATTACACAATGTGATTTGCTAAATGTCATGTGCAATGGTGCATGAAGTAACCGGTATTGTGTAAAATTAAAGTTTATAGGTCTCTGTACAGTCTTGAAGATGCACCTTATAGGGTTTCCGTATCCAAAGGGAAAATAAAATTAAACCCTAATACTAAGATTCCAGATCCTGGTAAAAATTCCTTTGTCTGTCTGTCACCAGGCTGTATCATGAACCATGACAGCTAGATATTTGGAACTTTTCAAGATGTCCCAGATGTGTGTGTTTTCCAGATGTGTGTGTTGCCGCTATAACAACACTTAGGGTAGGTTAAGTAGGCGATTATTGATGCTGCAAAATGCCACCTGGCAATTTTGGATTCGGTGGAGATGCATGCGAAGAGGCTAAATGGCGATCTAGATTTGGTTTAAAACGGTCTCCACCACAGAAGGCGAAGAGTAGCCAGACTGTCGGTGTTCTATAAGATGCATTTTGGAGAGTGCTTATCTAACTTAATTCCCCCATCTCCGTTCCATCAACGGATGACCCGTCGTTTGTGAAGTATCCACCCTTACGTTATTGACACCACTACGGTCGGGACGAAGCGTTTCGCCTCGTCTTTTATACAGCGTATAAATCAACGATTGCATCATTGCTTACTATCAGGCGGGATTACGGTCAAGCACTAGTTTATAACTTACTAGCTTTCCGCCCGCGGCTTCGCCCGCGTAGAGTTCGGTTATATCGCGCTTTTTGGATTTCCCTCGGGAATACCATATTTTTTCGGGATAAAAGGTAGTCTAAACCTTCCTTAAGAATCACTCTATCTATTAAAAAAAAACCGCGTCAAAATCCGTTGCGTAGTTTTAAAGATCTAAGCATACATACGGACATACAGCGAAAGCGACTTTGTTTTATACTATGTATTGATATAAAAAAAAAATACTTGCATTGGGAATTGCATGATTTAATTCTCCCATCTCCGTTCCACCAGCGGACGACCCGTCGTACGGCTGGTTTCCACCCTTACGTTGTTAACACCACTACGATCCGGACGAAGCGTTTCGCCTCCTCCTTTATAAAGGTTGTCTGTAAAAGATCGCTCTTAGCGATAAGAGCGCCCATAGTGTCGCCCGTTTTAAATTTTTCATATTTATGTTCTGTGATTTATATGGTATACATAATAAAGAGTATTCTATTCTATGTGAAGGTTCTCTATCTATGGTTTATGTCCCTCCCCAAGGCACATTATTCCGTCATTCCGATGACGTAAAGTGACTCACCCTTCCCCTGTTTCTAAAAATAGCTTGGTTACGTTATTTTTTCTTGGGGTCATTCACACTGAAACACAGGTTTGAATAAACCTAGTTTGGGCGGGTCGCTACCCTTTTTTTGGTTGGGATGGGAAATCATCAAATGACCTCTTCCGCTCTAGGCGGTGCGGAAGGGCGTATTAGACTTTTACTGACTAAAATCCACCCGTGCTCCTGCACCTACCTGTAGGCCAGAGCCACAGTTTATTTTTTAACTAACCCGCAACCCTGACCCAGGAGGCATCAGTCTTCATGGACCCCGTCACGATGTTCTGACATTTCTTTGAGGCGCGCGTGAAACACAATACGCCGTCGACTCAGGGCTAGTCCTTGCCGGGCGGTGAGCAGTGGGCAGCTCGCCCGCGCCTTCGATGACCGGGATTTCGATGTTGACTCCCAACCAGGGCGTCTCCTACGGCGGCTAGAGGCGTGAGGGCGCTGGGATTCCCGCACCCTCACTCGCCCCGCCTCCTCTTTTGCTAGCGTCAGTGCTTCGCAGAAGGAGGAGACGGCCTGCCGTGCACTCTGGACCATGGCCTGGACCAGAGTCGGACGCGAGAGATCACTGCCGATCGCCGCCACGAGGGCACGACGATGCTCTTTTCAAGCCGGGTAAACCTCCACCGTAAGCATCATCGTGTCCAAGGGCGATCCACACAATGGTGACACCCTGGCGTTTCCTCCCGCCTTGTACGGAACAGGAACCTCCCGAAATAGCCGTGTCCGGTGAGGACCTGCGTCAGGCGGAAGGTGAGGGCGCCGTGGCGCTTCTCTAGGCACTCCTTAAAGACGGGACTGGCGGGAGTGGCGCTGGGCATGCCACTATAGCGACGGTCGCTACCTTGTTAGCTACCTTCTTCCAAAACCACCTTTACTATATCTGTTATAAAAACATATTTATATAACGAATAAATTGAATATTGTTCAACTGTCGAGATGAACACTATGCTGCCGATAGTATATTACTACACACTGCTCGCAAAACGGTGAAAAAAAAATATCGTCAGGAAACATGTCGTAAAATCAAAAAATAAAAAGAAGGAAAAAACGTTTATTTACAGTAAACATGACGCAAAAGTTTACAAAAACACAAAAAATAAGACAGTTGAGGGACACATGCGTCACATCCACGCAAAACCGAATGTATGTGGTGCATCTACCAGCACGCACTGGGCCAGCATTTTTAATTACGGCACACTGAGATGAGACTCGTGTCCCTGTGGTGGGAAAAAGGTAGGTTGATAATGCTATGCTTAGGCTACGGGTGCTAGAAGGTCGAATGTATCCTTTTTTGGCTCTGTCATACCGGTTTCATCACAATTTTTAGATATTGAGACCTTTTTAGGCTAATTATGTGAGCAGTGGTGACCAAATCATTAACACAAAGTAAAGGAAGCTTGCCTGAGTTATAACTGGCGGTCGGATATTCCGGCGCTTAAATACTAAACTTGATTTGACGAAAGAAGAATATGGATATCTATGCCTTTCGGTACAATTAGTTAATATTAGATAAGATTTGCCACTACTGGATTTGTTATTAAATATTTTTTAAAAATACCACCAGATGGCATATAACAAAGTATGTCGTCATTTTTGAAGGTAAAATTTACACAAAGGCGTATCCAGATTATTCTATTGTCGGCATTTTGTGTAAGTTTAGGTATATAAGCGCCGTAATTTCCTAGTTCCTTTGTAATTTCCGTAATTCTCTAGTTATAATCCAACAACAACTTGTAAGTCGGCACTGTTACCACTGCGCACTTTGCCACCACGGCTTAAACAACACGATTTTTTATACCTATTACCTAAAGAAAAAAAGACTAAAAAAAGAACACAATTTTTTTTTTTTTTTTGTAACTTGAAGAAGTGTCTTTTATGTGTCCTTTACTGAGTCAAATATCATATAAGTAGTGTCATTTTATTCCTATTATAGTTTTTCTGTTTTTTTTTTTTACGAAATGACGACAACCGATATAGTTTTTTTGTTATCGTCCCACACTAAGTATTTCTCCTGTATCGTGGGTGCGTTTACAAACATATAAACTCACATACACAAACAGCCAGACACGGAACAACTACTTGTAGGTCATACAAATAAAATGACTATGCTTAGCCACTGCTCTATGAAGCGCTCAGAGCAATGGTAGCCCAGTGGTATCGGCGGTGACTTACTAGTTGTAGGTCTTAGGTTCGAACCCCGTCAGGCGTATATGACATATTAAAATTGTGTAAATAAATATAGGAAGACTAAAATGTATATAGAGAAGACAGTAGTAATTTAAAGTAGTGAATAGTAAGTAAAAGAATATATAAGTATAAGATCAGTTGAAAAGAATAAAGGGGAAAAGAGCAACCCCAAAAAAGCACAAGCCCGATAACAGCTCACTTAAAAAAGAAACCATGCAAGAAGGAAAGAACATGACCAAAAAAAAAAAACCCATCAGGCGCTTTACTTTGTATAAATTATTTCATCATCGCTGCTCTCAAAAACGGTGAAGGAATACATTGTGAGGAAACCGGCATGTCTAGAGCTAAAAACTTCGAAGACGTGACATCTACCAACCCGCACCGGGTCAACGCGGTAGAATACGGCCCAATCTCTCTCATCGAGAGGAGGCCTGTGTCCCAACAGTGGGAACAATATAGACTGATATATGTTTGTAATGTATGTAATGATATTATGTATGTAACCACTGCGCTAAACGCGCCGTCAATTTAGTAAGTATTAGTAAGTTCTTTGTAGAGAAACTTGGGCGGTAAGTAGGTCTAGTTGCAGCCCGCGGTTTTACCCGTATAAGTTTCGATCCAGTAAATATATCGTATATATGGGTAAGAAGTATCCTAAATTTAAGTTAATTCTGGCTATAATCCACCTGTCTGACAAATTTCGTGAAAATCCGTAGAATAGTTATTGCGTAAAAAGACGAAACAACCCCAACCATTTTTCTTGGGTATTTTTATTTTTTTTTGCGTCATATTTACCACAATAAAACGTTTTTTTTTATATATTTCATAGCGACTGCCAGCGACTTCGTTCGCGTGGAGTTAGTTATGCTCCGCTCCAATTAGTCGCAGCGTGATTTTATATAGCCTAAAGCCTTCCTGGATTAATAGGCTATCCAACGCAAAAAGAATATTTCAAATCGGACCAGTAGTTCCTGAGATTAGCGCGTTCAAACAAAAAAACAAACTCTTCAGCTTTATATATTAGTATAGATACGAGGGATACCAAAGAAATGCTGGCTTGACGTTGTAAGAGATGACATGCGTGCCAATAGTCTCTTATTACAGGATGTTAAGGAGTTGTGAGGAGATGCAACTGGGACTGAACGTTGAGATGATAATGACAAACTTTCACTAAAAAATATACAATACTATGGTAGAATGTTACCCTAGTATTATGCGTACTCAAACGTATCATGTAATGCTGCAATAACGCATGATTTACACTACAATTAGCTACGGATACGCAACCACCATGCTTGAAATAATTGTATGATATAACATCTGTAAAATGGCACTTATACGCGATAAATAGGTACAGATATGGTGTGAAATTAGCAACAGGGTTATCTGGCAATCCATCAGATTCATACATTATAAATTTCGAAATTAAAAATTATACTACATCTCTATTTTTCCTACGGAAATATTCAACGGATCCATTAAAAAATGATTGCCCTTATTAAATGACGTACCCTTTTTAAAATAAACGAACTTCTAAAAACTTTCTTTTTTGCTTATAATGATGTAGGTACACTTTTAGGGTCCAGTAAACGGAAACCTATTATAGTCTCCACTTCTGTCCGCCCGTCTGTCTGTCATTGGGCATGAATCGTATATCGTCTATTGCCACTACGAAATAACGTCAAAAATTGTTCAAGGAGAGTTCTGCATTATCTATGTATACTTAATATAATGTATGGGGCTCCTATACAATTAAATATGTATTTTTGAAGAGAATATACAACTAACACACACACATCACATGCACACACAGTCATCACATGCATCACATGCAGCCGTTGCAGGAATTCAAGAGACTTGTGAAGGAACACTACTTGTCGTTATGATCTTCGTCCATCTTACACTTTTTCGCTAATTTATTTGTTAACTTGTTCTGTTCAGTATCTATGTATTTATTTAGGTATATATATATGTATTTGTGTATCTATCTTAGTATATTGTAGTAATAATATTTGCACCAAAGACAGTCCCATTTGTGGTTCGGAAGAATCTGTACATTTTTTGGTTGCCTGGAAGAGATCGCATTAGCGATAAGGCCGCCTATTGTATGTTTTTTTTGTGTTGATTGTTTTTGTTCGATATTTGTTTGGTGTACAATAAAGAATATATAAATAAATAAATAATACTCCCACATCACACACACACATACACACCCATAGATATACACACACACCCTCAAACACACACCTCATAAACTAACACACTCATATAATTGATCGCATTTTGTTTTGCTTTCTCTCATTTCTTTTTGTTTGTTGTTTACGTATTTATAATGCAGGGGATGAGCGGAGCCTTCAATTATAGACATTAATATGACCAAATGTAGACTCGCATGCAGTATAAGCCAAATTGATATGAAATAAACTTATTTTATTTTTTTAACTAAACATGATCGACCAAAAAACAAAAGCCATGTTTGTTGTATTATTGCGCCTTACTTAAATATTTATTTTGTTTTGTTTTTAGTAATTGTTGTTATAAGGAAACAGAAATACATCTGTGAAATTTTAAATCATCAGCTATCTCGGTCCATGAGACCCGGTGAGAACCCTTGAGGCCTGGTGACAGACAAACAGACAGACGGACAGTGGAGTCTTTGGGTACGGAACCCTTAAAAATAAATAGTCTCCAAGTAAGAGTATTTTTCGCCCTTTTTTGCCTTAGTATGCAACCCTTCATATGGAAGTTCGTGTCGCATTTTTCCTAAATCAAAATTGGAATGAGCTGAATTTCGATAAAATGTTTTTTTTTTGTATCAGGTTGTCCCTTTTTTTTGTTGAGATGAGAAATCATCAAATGAAATCTGCTCTGGGCGGAGTGGAAGGCGTGTCAGACTTTGACTGACTTTTACTGACAGTGTTTCTTCACTTGGCTGTGCGACGGCCAGGGCCACGGTTTATTGTTAAACCAATCCGCAACCGTGATCCAGGAGGCATCGGTCTTCGTGGACCCAGGTTGTCCTATCAAATTGTCCTTTAGGTTGTATTAGACTTTTAGTAATTTTTGCAGTTTACCTACTCAACATCAAATTAAAAGTATCCGTTACATTTAAATTAGGGTTGTAACGGAGGCTTGTTAGCGGAGGCGGAGGCGGATGCGGAGGCGACGCGTCTCACCTCCGCGGATGCGGAGGTTAACGGAGGCGGAGGTGAAAGTACATATAGAAAAAAAAAATATGGTTAATTGAAACAAAATTTTTATTTTAAATACGTACATTAATAGTAGTGTACTTGGTAAAAAAATATTACCTTCTTGTAATGAAAATTAAGAAGAAACAAATTGTGTTTGCCGCATTCCCGCCTCGCACTAGTTGATTTTTGACCATTTCGCGCTCAAACGCGGCCGGACGATTATAATTATCGAGCGTCGCAGCTTGCGCGTTATTTATTTTATAAATACGTAAATAAACCTCCGTTATAACTCCGCATAAAATTGTGCGGAGGCGGAGGCGGAAGCGAAGATACGATTTCTTGCGGAACTTCCGCAGTAACGGAAGCGGAGGCGAAGCTCCGTTACAACCCTAGTTTAAATAATATGCCACCACTACATCAGCACGTGCTATTGTTTATCAATGAGAAGGAAAACCGCAAACTTCATTAAAATGTGAGTAAACTCTTGTTGTATGCGATTAATAGTCTATTTTATTAAATTTATTTATAAACTTGTGCTTGACCGCAATATCGTCTGATGGTAAGCAGTGATGCAATCGTTGATAGTAAAGCGCGCTAGTTTATTAAGAGCCTATTAACTCAAAAAAACTGATTGAATAGGGAGGAAGACGGCAGTTGAGCGAGGTGCAATGTAAAACCCAACAACACGAGCAACGATGCTGCGGTAGAGGGAGATTGGTCTGGAGACCCTCTACGAACAAACTCCCGACACAACAATATTTGGCGCATCGTACCCGGCACTTATCGCAACATAACTGCTCAGACCAGCCCCCTAATCGGCGAACACATTTTTGTCAAATGATTGCGATTAGTTGGGATCGTTTGGACCGAACGGACCAATGGGCGGTCCGAACGATCCCAACTGACCCCACTAGTCGCAATCATTTGACAAAAATGTGTTCGCCGATTAGGGGGCCGGACCCTAATTGCGTAACACTCCATTACTATCAATTGGAATCATTCTGAAGCCAATTGCTAAACCATTGCTCCATATGTTCGGAAAGTGTGTCTGCTCAACAACGTAAATAACGCAATGAATATTGTTGAACTGTCAAAATGAAACCCATTGCTACTAATAGTATGTTACGTAATTAAATTTAATATCTCTGTGGTAATTACCCCGCCGTCCTCCGTACGGCTTCATCAGATATTGTGCCAGAACACGATGAATTGCTTGGCGGCAAGACTTTGCCTGATGGTGGTTATTTGTTAATTATTAGATATTATTACTTTACAAAGTCAAAGTTTTTAGTAAGTAGTAAGTTTTCAGTATAAAAATAGATGTTATAATACAATTGCCAAGCAATCCAATTTGGAATTTATTTAAAGATTATTAGTTGATATTTATAATTTTTTACATATTTGTAATGTAGTTAATTATTTATTACATGTCCCGCGGAGTTCGTTATCATATTTTGTTTTAAATTATTAATATACTTACGGATAAGGTAGTGTTCTATAATATAGCCAATAATACTTTTGTATTATCTTTCCTCTATTATTACCAATATGGTAGCTGTGTATTTATCACTGAATAAATACCTAAATATTATAAAGTTGCTAAGGAAAAATACGATAACTTCGTTTTAAATAGCATTATTATCATATAACTTATTTATTAGAGCAAAAAGGCGCTATATTAAATATATTAGTTTTTTTTTGTAACTATTAAAAGTGGTCAATGGCAATCATACCTATAGCGTCCACAATTTGCCATCGAATAACTTTAATTATCATAAAATTTAAAATTACCGTCATTCTCGCACTTTTAATTAATATTCTAATATGATTATTATTTTAAACTAGCGGCCTCCAGCGACTTCGTTCGCGTGGAGTTAGTTATGCTCCGCTCCTATTGATCGCAGCGTGATGTTATGTAGCCTAAAGCCTCCCTGGATTAATGGGCTATCCAACGCAAAAAGAAATGGGACCAGTAGTTCCCGAGATTAGCGCGAACAAACAAACAAACATACAAACAAACTCTTCAGCTTTATATATTAGTATAGATTAAACATTCGCTGTTTCTGTGCTATAACATCATACATAATGTCATCAGTTGCCAGTATGATAGATGCAGCTGTATATCAATATTTTAGATGGAGTATCTGCCAACTTGACTTCCACAGCACAGTTGCTGGGAAATACGATACTCGTAACGACAGTCAAAGATCCAAAGACAGTTGAGACCATCACAACTGCTTAACATGTTTTTCGAAGGCAGGGGACATCGAATCTCATGGCGACATGGAGAGTGCGATTGTCGCAACCTGGTGCTGGGCACGCCACAATAGCAGAGGTAAGTCCCCTCTGTGAGAAGGCTAGAGAGGCGCCGCGGCGCCCTCACCTTCCGCCTGACGCAGGCCCTCACCGGTCACGGCTGTTTCGGGAGGTTCCTGTTCCGTACAAGGCGAGATGAAACGCCAGGGTGTCACCACTGTGTGGATCGCCTTTAGGACACGGTGATGCTTACGGTGGAGGTTTGCCCGGCCCGCCCGGACCGCCCGGCCCGCCCGGCCCGCCCGGCGATCTCTCGCATCTGGCCCTGATCTAGGCCATGGTTCGGAGAGAGAGTTCATGACAGACCGTCACCTCCTTCTGCGAAGTAGTAATGCTAGCAAAGGAGGAAGCGGAGCGTGTGAGTGAGCGGGAATCCCAGTGCCCTCACGCCTCTAGCCGCCGTAGGAGACGCCCAAGTCGGATGACAACATCGAACTCCCGGCCACCGTGGGCGCGAGCTTGCGGGCGGTGAGCATTGGGCAGCTGGCGGCCCGGTAAGGACCAGATCCGGCTAGACAGCGTTGTGTTTCATGCGCGCCTCAGAGTTGTCAGGACATCATGATGGGGTCCATGAAGACCGATGCCTGGGTCAGGGTTGGTCAAAAGAGAAACCATGCCGCTGGCGGTATGACAGGAAAGTGAAGGAACACGGGTGGGTCAGTAAAAGTCTGACACGCCCTTTCACTCCTCCTAGAGCCGGAGAGGAGATTTGATGATTTTCCATCCACACCAAAAAAAGGGGAAATCGGTATGCACAAGCGGTCACCCATCTTCGGACTGACCACGTCAAGCGTAGCTTAACCTGATCGATCGACGTGTGAGCTATTAATACTTAGCCACGTATTGACGTATGACACATCATTTGAAAATAACCATCAATAGTCGTCAAGAATGGCGATCAATTCTGTGAAAATCATACCGTCAAAAGTGAGGTGAAGTGAGAGTGGAAGGAGATTTAATCTAGTGTAAATCTCTAACATTAGTTGGAATAGCGTGGAGTGGGCTACTCCAAGCTTTTCCACCCCACTTTTCACGGTGAAATTGTTACAGAATAGCAATACGGTAATGGTTTTGTAAAAAATAATACTCTGCTAAAACAATTTTTTTTATTTTTTTTTTATTAGTTATAAACTAGTGCTTGACTGCAATCCCACCTGATGGTAAGCAGTGATGCAATCGTTGATGGTAAAACGCACTAGCTTATTAAGCCTATTCACTCAAAAAAGCTGAGTGAATAGGAAGGAAGACGGCAGTTGAGCGAGGTGATGCAATGTTTAACCCAACAACACGACCAACGATGCTGCGCCAGAGGATGATCTGGAGAGCCTTCACGACCAAACTCCCGACACAACAACATTAGGCACATCGTACCCGGCACACATCGCAACACAACTGCTCAGACCCGTTCTCCGTACGGCTTCACCAGACATCATGCCCGAACACGACGAATCGCTTGGCGGCAAGACTTTGTCTGGTGGGTGGTAACTTATGCCGGCGGCTGATGTTGTTGCCTACCACCGAGAATTATGTTATCAAGCGTAATCATAATGTTTATCAGCCTGTAATGTGCCCAATGCTTGGACACTAGAAGAAGTGGGCCGTCAAACGATGTCACACATCCTCGAAAACTCAAATCTAGGATGTGTTTGATTCCTCACCACGTTTTGAGAGCAGTGCTGATGAAATAACTTATACCAAGTGGAGTAAATATCTAGGTTCGAACCTACAACCTACAACACGTAGGTCGTGGCCTTCACCAGCGGCCACGTTCACGTATATATCATACTTATTCTGATTCTAGGTTAATTGACAGGTAGGTACATATTTTACCGACAAAAATAATTACCCAGGTCCAATGCACAGGTCCTACAATTTGCCTCTGCACGCCTATTATGTATTTTATAACGACACGCCGTAACTATCTTTGATATCTATCTATACTAATACTAATATATACTAATACATAAAGCTGAAGAGTTGGTTTGTATGTTTGTTTGTCTGTTCGCACTAATCTCGGAAACTACTGGTCCCATTTGAAAAATTCTTTTTGCGTTGGATAGCCCATTAATCCAGGAAGGCTTTAGGCTATATTACATCACGCTACGACCAATAGGAGCGGAGCATAATTAATTCCACGCGAACGAAGTCGCTGGCGGCCGCTGGTACTATATATAAAGCTGAAGTTCGTTTGTTTGTTTTTTTGTTTGAATGCGCTAATCTCAGGAACTACTGGTCCGATTTGAAAAAAATATTTTTGTGTTGGATAGCCCATTAATCCAGGAAGGCTATATAATGTCGCTGGCGGCCGCTAGTGATCAATAATCTCACTTTCAGTTTGCATCACTTAAGTAAAACGTGTATGTAGATCATAAGAAATAAATAAATCAATTTAATGCCACTTTGGCATATTAGTTATCATTACATACAGCAACCACTTACACAATCGAATGGAGGATATCTCCACGTCCTGCTTTTACATATTGAACGTTAGCATATGAGAAAAGGGACAGATATATCGCAAATGCTACATACTTGCACGACTGGTTACACCGTTTGGCTCCTGTGTGTCAAGGTTTCACGAAGATTTCACTTTCAATCGATTCAATAGGTTGTCGATTCATCGATAAATTGTAATCGATTTTATAAATATTGTTTTGTTATAAGTAACAGATAGTAATAAGTAGAAGTAATAAGTAAGTACTTGTAACAATACAAACACAGAGTAATCTTGAAGATTAAATGTGCAAATCCACATTACGTTTATCTCAAAATGCGTCGTAATTCTTATGTTTTTTATCGTTTTGTGTTTCAAAGAAGTTGTTTTTTTGCCAAATGCAAGAGCACTTATAGATACTCAGTGATAGAATTAGTAGAATTGTATTGAAAATTGAAGTAAAGTGCACGTTTTTCTCTTTATTTCATTAAGAGAAGGATAGAAGATAAAATGTTAGTTTAGACCTGTCAAATTAGTCCGCGCCTGACGTAAATTGACGTATTTTTGGTCGCCATGTTTATAATCGCGTCTAAATTCACTACGAAGTATTTTAATTTGACAGGATTAAACTAAAATTACGGAGAGTTATACACATCAACACACGCACCTGTTGTAAGCCTGGCTAATGATCCTAGAGCCAGACTAACCCGACACTACACCGACGATATCCCAGACGTCAGCCTGTACGAGATTGGTATGGCCCTGAAACAGCTCATGAACGATAAGGCGGCTGGAGATGATGGAATTACGGCTGAGCTTCTGAAAGCGGGTGGCAAACCGGTTCTTAAAGCGCTTCAGAAGCTATTTAATTCCGTCATTCTTAAAGGCGAAACGCCTAAGGCGTGGCACAGGAGCGTGGTGGTTTTGTTTTTCAAAAAAGGTGACAATACCCTCCTGAAAAACTACAGACCGATATCCCTCCTGAGCCATGTCTACAAGCTGTTTTCTAGGGTCATCACGAATCGTCTCGCTCGCAGGTTCGACGACTTCCAGCCTCCCGAACAAGCAGGCTTCCGAAAAGGCTTTAGCACCATAGACCACATTCATACGCTGCGGCAAGTTATACAGAAGTCCGAGGAGTATAACAGACCATTATGCTTGGCGTTTGTGAACTATGAGAAGGCCTTCGATTCGATTGAGACTTGGGCGGTGCTACAGTCTCTCCAGCGGTGCCAAATTGACCATCGATACATTGAGGTGATAAAGTGTTTGTACAAAAACGCCACCATGTCAGTCCGTCTCCAGGATCAGGACTCGAAACCGATCCAACTGCAGCGTGGAGTGAGACAAGGAGATGTCATATCTCCTAAATTGTTCACTGCTGCGTTGGAAGATGTCTTCAAGCTCCTGGACTGGAAAGGACTTGGCATCAACATCAACGGCGAGTACATCACTAATCTCCGTTTCGCAGATGATATCGTGGTCATGGCTGAGACCCTGGAAGACTTGGGCAAAATGCTCAATGACCTCAGCAGAGCTTCCCAACAAGTGGGTCTAAAAATGAACATGGATAAGACGAAGATCATGTCGAACTCTCATGTCGCACCCACTCCAATTGTAGTTGGTTGCTCTGCACTCGAAGTTGTTGACGAGTATATATACCTGGGACAGACAGTCCAACTAGGTAGGTCCAACTTCGAGAAAGAGGTGTCTCGGCGAATCCAGCTCGGTTGGGCAGCGTTCGGGAAGCTACGCTACATCTTCTCGTCGTCCAAGATACCACAGTGTCTCAAGACTAAAGTCTTTGACCAGTGTCTGTTGCCAGTGATGACTTACGGAACTGAAACGTGGTCGCTCACAATGGGCCTCATACGAAGGCTCAGAGTCACACAAAGAGCAATGGAAAGAGCTATGCTAGGAGTTTCTCTGCGTGATCGAATCAGAAATGAGGAGATCCGCAAAAGAACCAAAGTCACCGACATAGCTCTGCGAGTCGCTAAACTTAAGTGGCAGTGGGCAGGGCACATTGCTCGTAGAACCGATGGCCGATGGGGCAGCAAGGTTCTGGAGTGGCGGCCACGTACTGGAAGACGCAGCGTAGGGAGACCCCCAACAAGGTGGACCGATGACCTGGTGAAGGTCGCGGGAAGCCGATGGATGCGGGCAACACAAGACCGGTCATCGTGGAAAGCTTTGGGGGAGGCCTTTGTCCAGCAGTGGACATCTATAGGCTGAGGAAGGAAACTAAAATGTTATCTTCTATCCTTTTCTTAATGATGTAGAAATGAAAAGATGCACTTAACTTAAAATTAATTTAGACTAGCTGTTGCCCGGGACTGCGTCCGCGTGGACTTCAGTTGCGTGTCTTTTCACCGCCAAAAGGAGCCCGTTCACCTTGGCCCCTACTTTTCGGAATGTGTCCTTGGAGTGTTCCAACCGCCTTCAGCTTTTGGGAGTTGAGATTTCCTCGAACCTTAACTTTGGGCGGTTCATTGAGTCCAAGGCCAGGGTGGCTGCCAGGAAACTTGGCGTTATCGCAAAGGTCCGGCAGTACTTCACACCTGGGCAGCTTCTAATGTTATACAAAGCACAGGTCCGTTCGTGTGTGGAGTACTGCAGCCACATTTGGGCTGGTGCTGCCAAGTGTCACCTGGCCACTTTGGATTCAGTGGAGAGACGTGCAAAGAGGCTGATTGGTGACCCTGATCTAACTCGAGTTGGTCTCCAAAGCCTAGAGCACAGGCGTAGAGTAGCCAGCCTTTCGGTGTTCTATAGGATGCATTTCGGGGAGTGTGCGAGGGAATTGCATGATTTAATTCCCCCATCTCTGTTCCACCAGCGGACGACCCGTCGTACGGCTGGTTTCCACCCTTACGTTGTTAACACCACTACGATCCGGACGAAGCGCTTCGCCTCCTCCTTTATACCGCGTACATCGAGGGACTGGAACAATTTGCCCGCGGCGGTGTTTCCGTCGGACTACAATTTGAGTGTCTTCAAGGCTAGAGTGAATAGGCTCTTAATAAACAAGTGCGCTTTACCATCAACGATTGCGTCACTGCTCACCATCAGGCAGGATTGCGGTCAAGCGCTGGTTTATAATTTGTAAAAAAAAAAAAAAAAAATAATGGGAGCAATATACATATTATGTACATTCGCGTTTGCTCCCATTTTCGCAACATTTTTTGTCACTGCTCTGCTCCTAGTGGTCATAGAGGGATGTGAGAAACCACATGTCCTTTCTCAAGCTCTAGACTATCTGTGTACCAAATTTCATTACAATCGGTTCAGTAGTTTTGGCGTGAAAGCCGGACAGACAGACAGACATACAGATATACTTTCGGATTGTTAACAATAGAATCGACGCCATTGTTTGATTTTTTACCAGTATAGATATGTATATGAACTAAACAGTAGGTATTTAATACTTAAATATCCATCAACTGATTATTATCTATTTTAAAATATCAATCAGGAACCTGATCACCGGCTACATCATTCGATTTCCTGAAAATCTGGGTCAAGAAAATGGGATATGCTGTAAGTCTTTGTTCTATTTATTTTGTTACTTATAAGCAAAATACGTTTTATTAGTGCATTTTCTCCATGTCAGCCTGGCTACACTATTGAAATGTAAAAAATATGCTTTGTTAGTATATACATATATATGTATACAAACAAATAAATAAACTTTTAAGCAGGTAATTTTTGATCTCAAAAATAAATAAAGTGACATTTTCTGATACACTTTCTCTCCACAGTCAAAACAAAATGGACAAAGTGCCTATTACGCTAAGCCCTTATACCAAAGATGTCTTTGCTTTGTACGAATGCGACTGTAGTATGTATTATGCACAATGTTGCCACAATTTCGTTCACAAATCAGTATTACCTTTGTAAAAAAGAAAAATAAATATTATATTCTGTGTTCCTTAAATGAATAATTAATTAGAATATGTCAGAAGATGTAATATTGCAATTATAGGTATGTTTGGTGGTGTGCGTTGATTCCGGAACATGTTGTGTACAGACGATAGTAGGTCAAGCTACCCGAAACTGTTAAATATTCCCAATCAACTTTGAACCTTAATAAGAAAACAAAGGAAATGTTTCATTTTGGGCCACCACTATGTACGCTATACAATATGTAAAGAAAACCCTGTCCGACCCATAAGGATAATAAAGGTTAGGTAAACACTTGACCAAATATAATATAAAATTTTATATAATCATCATAGTAATAATACTAATGAATTTTGAAATAATCCTTTTTTCCCGGGAATTAATTCCAATTTGCCCGAAATTTGGTAATTTTTAAAACAGTGACAACACCGGTATTATTATAAGCGAATAGCGACGCGACCACGTCACAGGTGCCGCGTGCCTTGCCCCCCGCCCCCCGCCCTGCGCCCGCGGAAGGGGTTGCATAACGCACATGTATTAAGTTACCTCTTTTTGCGAAATAATATTTATTTTTTTAGGGGGATTTTTTTTTTAAGTTTAGTCTGTCTTTGTAGGCATTAGTAGAATCAGTTATCGATACCTAACAATACCTTAAAGGATCGGACAGGGTTTTCTTTACATATTGTATAGATGAAAAGGAAAAAAATAGAAGATTTCCATAAAAATACAACTAAATTAATTTGAATAAAAATACAAGTATATATTATTAATTATTTGAAATATTTTTTAGTGAGATAACCCTTTATTAAGGTAGCCATTGACACTTTTTATGAGGTTTGATTGGCGACTTTGACAGTTCTATTTTCCCGTTCTGTTCGTGCCGAGTGTTGATTTCAGCTGATTGTGTTTATTTAATGGGCCGTATGTTCGGAATTCATGTTTTGTTTTTCCCGCAGTCATATGGTAGATAATATAGATACGATAGCCTTAGATACATGACAGGTCAATCAAATGTCACTGTCAAAATCTTATTTCGTTTATTGCTGACCACCATATTTATTAGTAGTTGTGTTGCACTTCTTGGCTGAATTAAATTGAATCTGTATAAAAACTAAGCCAAAATATAGGAAATTAACATTAAAAACAGTTAACTATAGCGTAACTATACCTAGCATTGAGTGTACAATGTGCTGGCCCAGGCTCCATACATTTCTGAAACATCTCCTTTGTCAGACTGTATTTGCTTGATGTACTGGCGTGAGTTGAGTGTACATTAGGTATATCTTTAACTTATCATTTATTGACAAAATCTAAGTACTCATTTTAATATTTTATTTGTATTTCAATATGGAAATTAATTTAATTTAATGTTTAATATTCCTTTGTATTGTAAGCTTAATTGCTTTGCATTCTATGCTTTAGAATAAAGTTTTTCTAACTTAACAGACAGCTGGGAAATTTGTTGTGTCACTTCTCTAGTTAAAGCAATATGAAGCAGTAAATGGCAGGCTTTTGGGGACTGTCTTTCTTTATTGTGCCCATCAAAAAGGTCCGATTCTCAGCCTGATTAGAATAAATGACGATTCATTCAGAGCAATGAAATGAAATGAAATCGTTTATTAAGCAAGTAGGATCACTGATCACTTTTATACGTCATATTTTTTTTTTAAACTAGGTGAAGCCGGCATTCCCTAACTGACTACCTCTGAGAAGAAATAATCGAAACAAACTCAGGGATCTTCGTCTTTTTTCAAGTCCAGACATTAAAAATGAAAATGTTTACAATAATTTACGTTATAATTACGCATATTGCTTAATAACAATGCTTAGCAGAGCGAGCAGCTCAGTCCCAAGATTTACTGTCTTCTAAAAATGTGTAATTTTATAATACCCCTTTTTGCAAATTTTGGCCTTTATATTGTTTTTAAGCATTCAGAGCAATAAGCCTAGTGGCCAGTCATAATTTACAAGTTGTAGGTCGTTGGTTCGAATCCCATCGGGCGATTTACCTACTTTGTGTAAATTATTTAGGCAGCCTATAAAATAAGTGTTCAACAAAATCAAAATCAAAACTATTTATTTCAAATTAACCATTAGTTGGTGCTTTTGAATAGTCAATGTCGGTCAGTCCAAGAAAAGTGAAGCTAAATTGCACGTTCCAAAGCGTAGATCTCTATGGAGAAGAACGTGCAAGAAACTCCATGGACACTCTTTTAAAATCATAATATGGGTTACATTTCTTCGTTACATATTTCTGTTGCTTCTATCATATGAGCACAATGTATATTTAATTGAATTACTAAGGGTTAAGGCTAACGTATTTTATTTTTCATACAAAACTTTTCCAACTGCTATTTTTAACAGCAATGGAAAAAGACGGGTGTTACTAGTTAAATCTCTGTGTCTGTCTTCGGCTTTATAGTTCCCAAACGGTTGGAAATATTGTTTATTTTTTTTTTGTGTCGTTTGAATGTTGATTTCTCGTATTCAAGACTATTGTACAGTGAGCTAAGAATCAAAATAAAGTGTTGACGCGGTCGAAGATAATAACAGCTCCTTTCTAGTCGAGAAAGGGCTTTAGTATCTTCCACAGGCCTGAAGGCTAATTCTGGCAATCACATCTCAGCGACACAAATGTCTAAAGGTTGTCAAACTATATAAAAATCAGAGTCTTTTGACAGATTGTGAATCACATCAGACTGAAAATTCTTAAAATTACGAGAATAGGGTAGTTGACTAAAAAAACTAATTAGTCCGTCAGTCAGATTTCCAAAAAATACTAGACATGTATTTTTTTCTTTTTTCATATACCTAAACAAAAACTGAAGGCGAAACAGTGCGTTGAAAACTCCTGTCACCAGCCACCACTCCTGATCTTTGATGCCTATTTATATTTGTCAATTTTTATTGATTTGATAAAATAAAATATACATATCCAATATTTTTCTATAATCTGGATGAAGGACTAATTAGAATCAATTTTTTATTTTTACCCAGGAAACATCCCTATTGATGTAGTCGAAAAGTATTCTATAATTTCACAGGGATTAGAACAGAGTAACTTTGAATCATTGATAAAATATTAAACTAAGGTCGATATGTCACTAGCGCACTAAAAATGAAGCGTACAAAAGGAAGTAAGTCCTGTATCTCGCTTTAGTCACTCTCGATACACTCGTAAAAACAAACGACAAACATTAACAGCGCAAACGACAAACACTAGCCATCTTTTTCTTCTCTATGCTTTAGATTGCGCCCCATCTCACTCACACTGTACCAATGTATGCCGAATAAAAATATGCATGTGTGCTGCTGTTGTGTTCGGCACATTTTTTTTGGTCAGTTTGTTAGAATATATCGTATCTGTTTAATACTTTATCAATGCTTTGAATACATGCTGTGGCATCACCTGGAATTCAGGATACCCTCATATGGAGCATATGAGACTCATCAAATTATTTTTTATTTCACTTTTTTATTTATTAATCAGATCACAATTAAGTCGTTGTGGCCTAGTGGTTAAAACACCAGCCTCTCAAGCATGAGTGTGCGGGTTCGATTCCAAGTCAGGCAAGTACCAATGTAACTTTTCTAAAGTTATATGTACTTTCTAAGTATATCTTGGACACCAATGACTGAAGGTGAAGGAAAACATCTTCAGAAAACCTGGACTTAAGTCTGAAATCGCCAACCCGCATTGAGCAAGCGTGGTGATTACGCTCAATCCTTCTCTATATGAGACTCTTCTCATATAGAGAAGGATTCACACAGGTCTCCACCTGTGCCCAGCAGTGGGACGATAAAAGGTTGATGATGATTGAGATCACAATTACTCGACGGGTCGAGTTTGTTAATTCGATTTACCTACTTCAGCAAGTCATTTAAGTTTAGCAGATTTTAATTTTCAGTATTTAAATGTGCCCTAACCTAAAGACATTATTTTCGGTTAGCCCAATGGTCAAGCTATGGGCTGCGCTGCGTGTCGCGGCTTCGATTCCCGCACGGAATAATTATTTGTATGACTTACAAGTAGTTGTTCAGGGTCTGGATGTTTTTGTATGTGAGTTTATATGTTTGTAAACACATCCACGATACAGGAGTAATTCCTAGTGTGAGGCAACCTTTTTTTTTTTTTTAAGAAAGAATGAAGAAGATTATTCAAACAATTCGCAATGTTTTCATATGTTCGTAATCTCAATATTTTAAACAACACACCTATCTTATCAGCTTGTAATCAGTTGTAAACTATTATGTTCGTTCATGAATTGTTTTGTTATAATTCTTGAACTTGGCAAGTATGAGATATTGTTTTGAATAATTTAATCAGGGAATGATTAGCTATCTTTATCCTTGTTGCGTAAGTCGTGTAGTGTCTATTAAAGCACACTGTGATATATTTCAAGTTTTTTTTTGTAAATAATACCACCAGGTACCAGGCAACATCTATGTGTACAAATAAATGAATTTATTGATTTTTATTCGTCATTTATTGGTGGTTTATCATTATATTGTGAGTAATGGTGGCCGCGACGTACAAGATGTAGATCGTTGATTCGAACCCCTTCCGGCTCTTTACTTTGTATAAACTATTTCATCACGACTGCTCTCAAAACGCTAAAGGAATATACATCGTGAGGAAACCGGCATGTTCTCGAAGCAAAACTTCGAAGACATATGACACATACCAACCCGCATTGGGCCCGCGTGGTAGATTATCACCCTTTTTTTTTTTGATATGGCATCTCGTAGGTGGCTACTAGGAGACCGTAACTACTTAATCGGACTTTCCTGTGGATGCCTTAATTAAAATTAAAGCCTCTAGCCAGGGGCACTTAAAACTAAATTAAAATTAGGCGACTACGCACTAAGGGCACCCCCTGTGGGGTACGAACCTCGGCTTAGGGCGTCGCTAGAAAGGACAGCAAGGGACGGCTGGATCGAATGTGTTCTTAATGGTTTGATGACCATGACGTTTCCTAGTACTAGCTCTGAGAAGAAACGCAGAAACAAACTCAGAGGTCATTGATGGGACATTATGATATTACTGGCGCAGCTGCGGCGCGGGCTGGCCTTCCTCGGACAAGGGACGGGGGAGGGGATGACTACGTGGAGCGCGTCGCGATGGACCTCGGCGGCGAGGTCGGTAGGCCGGTCTATTTTTGTGTAATGTGCTGGTGGCCCTATTGGCCTCTTGGAGGAGGGTAATGGGGTCATCGGGGTCTGTGAGGGCATGCCGAGGGCGGCGAAGTCGGGAGATGGTGGAGGGAGTGTAATTGACAACCGCTGCTATGAGAGGATTGCGGTGCTTGGCAGCAGTGTCAAAGAAACGCTTGGAAAGGCGTTTCATGAACTGCTGAATGGTGGGGATTTTGAGATCAAGATGGAGGATCTCATTACGAACGAACCAATAGATTATCACCACTCACTCTCATCGAGAGAAGGCAGACCTAGGAGTGGGAACATGCAGGCTGCTTAAGGTTAACAGATACATATTTGAAAATCGAACATCAAAATACCTACGCGTGAAATGTCAACGTTCAAAACATCGATAATTTTAATATCGATTGTATTAAAATATCGAAAATTATTATACCTAAAGCTTAAAATATCTAACATTGAATATGATAGTGATAAAAATATGTAATGACTAAAAATATCGATAGTGGTTATACTACATTCTTTTTTGTTTATGCATGAAACACGTGTCCAGTATTTTTAAGTAAAGAATCTATGTACAAAATTTCAAAAACATATAATACTATAAAGTTATGAGCTTGCTATTCTACTTGGTTGTCCCAACAAAAATATGGTCAAAGATCTGCGGGCACAGGCGGGCTAGCGCGGGCGTTGACCTCTGGCGTCAGCTGGGATCTATCGTAACCGCTCGGTAACCACTCTGCGGTCTCACTCTAAATGTGTGTGGGAAAAATATAACATGTTGGAATACTGATTGGAATTGATTCAGTTGCTTATTCTGAATAAATTATATTCAGGTTTTGCAAAAACAAATAATAACGTTGTATATCTAAGTTCGATATGTCAACATTTAACATAACTAAGTTCATTACATTTCATTAATTATATACAATATGTAAAGAAAACCCTGTCCGATCCGTGAAGGTATTGTTAGGTATCGATAACTGATTCTACTAATGGGTACAAATCCGGGCTAAACTTAAAAGAGATCCCCCTAAAAAAATATATATTATTTCGCGAAAAGAGGTAACTTAATACATGTGCGGTAAGCAACCCTACCGCGGGCGGCGGGGGCAGGGCACCTCATTTATCATAGTTACCATATTTCGGGGAAATTGGAATTAAATCCCGGAAAAAAAAAGATTATTTCAAAATTCATTAGTGTTGTTACTATGATGATTATGTAAAGTTTTATATTATATTTGGTCAAGTGTTTACCTAACTTTTATTATCCTTATGGGTCGGAGAGGGTTTTCTTTACATATTGTATATACTTGTACGACCCCAAGCCTAAACTAAGACCTATAAGCCCATATACTACCGCTACCTTTAATACGGGTGGTCGTACAATACTAGTTACCGAACGACTTTTGATTATCTGGTACTAGTTGCGCCCCGCGGTTTTTACCCGCGTGAGTTTCTTTCCCGTGGGAATGTCCGCACAAAAAGAAACCTATATATTAAACAACGAATCATACCTACGATCTCCCGCAGAAAAGTTTTCAGTATTATCTTATGGCGTCACAAATCGTATATTTGTATACACACCTTAGAATACGTGGCGTCACCTGTATTATGATAAATATTTATAATCTAAGAACGCACTGCTAATTACCGACACGAAGCTAAGGTCCGGGGAACGATAGGTTCCTCAATAATCCTCAAGTAGCGTTGCTCTCTGGCTCGCTACCCGTCACGGATCACATACTAGATTTAAACCATTAATTAGTATAGGTATTTTGTGGACGTATTAAGTGGCAGAGGGCCGGGCACATTGCCTGTAGGATCGATGTCCGATGGGCCCGACGGGTTCTCGGGCGTTTCGGCTATAGACGCAGCGTGGGTAGGCCCCCGACAAGATGGACAGACGACCTGGTGAAGGTCGCGGGAAACCGCTGGATGCGAGAGGCGCAGGACCGGTCGTAGTGGAGATCTTTGGGGGAGGATTATGTCCAGCAGTGGACGTCTTTCGGTTGAAATGATGATGATGATGATATTTTGTCCTTACTTTTAATTAGTTATAAATAATAAATAAATAAATATATACGAACAACTCACACAGATTGAGCTAGCCCCAAAGTTAGTTCGAGACTTATGGGATACTAATTCAACGATACTATATTTATAATAGATACATATACAACGTGTAACATAAAGGGTATATACATACCAAGAGCATGGCATCTTTGGATGATATCAAACGATATCGGAAGGGTTTCAACTCAAAATAAAATACTTACTCAAAAAATTGGTACCAAATTTTCGGTTTCGTGTGTTTCATAAATTCAAATCATAACAAACGTGGCAGCACACTACATACCTACGTTAATAACTACTCGTTACCCGTCACGTTACTTGCTAAAATCCGATAAATGTCTTCAATATCTCTGTGCGACTAGTATGATAGTAGTCTATCACAGGCGGTGTTTTTCCTCATAACTTCCTAACATAAAGAGATAGGATTAAAAAACCCTTCCAATATCGTTTGATAACGTGTAAAGATGCCATGCCATTGTTATCGATATACCCTTTATGTTACACGTTGTATAGATAAACATCCAAGACCCAGGCCAATCAGGAAAAGATCGTTTTCCATTATGATCTGGCCGGGGATTGAACCCGGGTCCTCTACGTCATAGGCAGGCGTATTGAGCGCTGCACCACGGAGGTCGACAGTTAAAATTATAGTGTACCTAGCTGGTACATACCTCGTAGAGCCGATGGCTGATGGGGCAGAAAGGCTCTTGAATGGCGACTACGTACAAGCAAGTGCAGCGTCGGACGCCCACCGACTAGGTGGTCGGATGATCTGACCAAAATCGCAGAGAAGCGCTGGATGCTGAGCGTGTCCAGCCGTTCTTTTTGGAAATCCTTGGGGGAAGCCTATGTCCAGCAATGGACTTCATGTGGAAGATGATGATAGTGTACCTAACTTTGAACTTTTATACATATTGTAATTACAATATTATTAACTGCAAGCTAGCGTTTCACTTCTACTCTTCGACCGTAACCTCAACTCCATTACTTTTAAGAGGAGACAGGTAGAATGCCTTTCCCTTTGTCTCCAAAGTCATATCCAACTCATGATAAGCAGTAAAATCTCTCTGTCAACTTATAAAAATACTGGCTTTTGACTGTGAATTCGTTGCTGCGAAATATTTAAACATAACATATCACATTTTCGGGTGATTACTCCCTACATTGAAATTCACCTACGAAGCCTCCCTGAAAGTATTAAACCTACTGATTGCAATAAAAAGTTGAATACCCAACGGGGTAATTAACGACAAAACTTTATGTAGAAAGCAGTTAAGAAGAAAGACAATTTCTTGACTCTTCAAGTTTTTTATGGATTTTTAAAGTTTTTATAATCTGATCTCAACGGGTGAATAAGTTGATCAAAGTTTTTAAATTCTTCGCTAGCGTTATCATTTTATTTGACACGATGTCTTCATTAACGTAAGGGGGCTGCATGGGTGTAACCAGCTTCTGGCCAAGGGGGGCAAGTGACATGAACAATTAGGTATTTGTATCGTAGTTTGTAGGGCAATCATTATATTATATAATTCATTAGTATTTAGGGGACTTCATCCATGTTCTCACCACATTGTATGTGTGTATGTTAATTACCACAGTGTCTCAAGACTAAAGTCTTTGATCAGTGTGTGTTGCCAGTGATGACTTACGGAACTGAAACGTGGTCGCTCACAATGGGCCTCATACGAAGGCTCAGAGTCACACAAAGGGCAATGGAAAGAGCTATGCTCGGAGTTTCTCTGCGTGATCGAATCAGAAATGTGGAGATCCGCAGAAGAACCAAAGTCAAACTAAACTTAAGCTAATCTTAAGTGTCAGTAGGCAGGGCACATTGCTCGTGGAACCGATGGCCGATGGGGCAGTAACGTTCTGGAGTGGCCGCCACGTACTGGAAGACGCAGCGTAGGGAGGTTTCCAACAAGGTGGACCGATGACATTGTGAAGGTCGCGGAAAGCCGATGGATGCGGGCAGCACAAGACCGGTCATCGTGGAAAGCCTTGGGGGAGGCCTTTGTCCAGCAGTGGACATCTATAGGCTGAAGAAGATACATGTTCTGCGAGATTTAAAAGGGGGGCAAGCCCCCCCCCCCCCCGGGTACACCCATGGGGTTGCTTTTATTATACCCCCTTCAAATAGAATCAACTTAGCCTATTGATAAATACTTAACTCTATTTGCTCTCTACTACTAACTTGTAATTGGGTTTGTACAAACACTTCCACAAGTCAATCATATTTATTTAAACTATATGAATTCGGCGTTTCCTATTTAACTACTCTCTCCTTTTAAACACAGACATAAAATTAGTCAGATCATATGAAGTCCACGTAGAATCGATGTAAGAGATGGTTTTTTGGTGAACGAACCACACAGATTGAGAGGACTTGTCCAGTAAATCCACGCATTTGTCAGAAATCGTTTAGCTCAACTCAAAACTTAAGGAGTTTAACGATTCAAAAAACCAAAGAAAAGACATTTGGGTAGGCGACATTAACATGATATTAACTAAAAGAATAGAGAAAGTCAAAGTAAATAAAATGACCCACTATTGTAGTCCACTGCTGGACATGGGTCTTTCCCAGGCCGCACTACAGCACCCAACGCCTCCTTTGCTTCCGCATACAGTCTGACCCAGTCAGGTGACTGGTGTAGCAGTTTCTACCAACACCACATGCGAGCAACGCGTTATACTGACATCACGCAGATTTTTTATTTTTAAATTTTATTAACGTTGCCCCACTTTAGGAATTTCTGCTGTATCGTGGGTGCGTATAATTGCACTGCGATTTTGAAAATCTTATGTATGTTCATAAAAATATCTCGAATTTTAAGAAAATAAGCGATATTCATAATATATATACCAGGAACAAACACAATCTTGCAGTACATCACATTCGTCTCCACAGAGTAGGCACCTCGTTCATGGGTCAATGTATACACTTTTACAACAAGCTTCCCATGGACATTCACGATTTAAGAACCTTATAAAGGCCAAACTTTCCATTAAGGGGTATTATAAAATCACAGATTATTTAGAACACAAAAAAGCTTGGGACTGAGCTACTCGCTCTGTTAAGCATTGTTATTAAGCAATATGCGTAATTATAAAGTAAATTATTGTAAACATTTTCATTTTTAATGTCTGGACTTGAAAAAAGACGATGATCCCTGAGTTTGTTTCGACTATTTCTTCTCAGAGGTAGTCAGTTAGGAAATGCCGGCTTCACCTAGTTAAAAAAATAAAATAAAAAATAAACATGACGCGTAAAAGTGATCGGTGATCCTTAGGATGCTTCTTATTTTTCGACTTTTGAAAAGTAACTGCGTCAACCCGCCATTCGCTTCTGTCATCCAAAAAACGACCTCATTATTTTTATTTTATTTTTAAATCAAATTTTAGGGGTCGCTACCGAGCACTAAAGTTTTAATATTTTGTTTAATTTGTCAATTTTTATTTTATTAGTTTAAAGAGACATATAATAGTTTTAGGATTGTTGAATCAAGATAAAATTTGCTTTTTCAACTGTCGACGCATGATTCAACACAATAAACACTCGATTTACACTTGCCGCTCTTCCCCCGCAACCTTTAGTATGCGCCCGATCGCCTCGTAAAGTCGTAATACTAGTACAACATCAGCACCAAGGAATGATTTGTGCTTGCTAAAAGATCTCAAGAGTTTTGAAAAAATAAACAAAGCCATATCGAAAAAAGCTATAACAAAGTTTCTAGGGCATTTATGCTACCTCTCCGAAGAACTTGTTGCATTTTCTCTTTTTTATGACGAAGTTTCATTGGAAAGTAAACAAAATATGGTTATTGCACTAAATGAAGAAGGTTTAGACTTTAGCCCTCAGCGGATTACCTTAGATGTAAGTCACATCGAAGAAAAAAATTTAGAAGATTTTGTTACCAGCAACACCTTACGGTTTTTTAGAATTCTCGGTATTGCATCCGCATTTTTATAAAAAGATCCATCTCTTTGGGAGGAAGATGAAGATTATAAAGCTTCTAGAGAAATTATATGCTCTATGAAAGTAGTGAATGATTTGGCGGAGCGGGGAGTAGCATTAATGGAAGAGTACAATATATTAATTACCAACGATGAGGAACAAAAACAATACCTTCTTTTAGTTGTGAAAAATTTTATACAGAAGTACCCAAATACAAATATAAATACGTTGTTATCATAGTTAATTTTTCAGTATCATAACTCCCTACTAATTAAATGATTTAAGAATGATTATAATTTGTTTCACTGAATAAAAATTCTAATCAAAAACACATATTTTATTTTATTTTGCTGGCCGGTAGCGACCCCTAAATATTACTTTAAAAAACTGAAAAAAATAATTTAATACTTTTTTGGATCATAGAAGAGAATGAATGGGTGACGCGAGAATAAATTGAAAAAAAAAAAATTTTTTTTGCCCGTTTAAGAAGCACCCTAGTGATCCTACTTGTTTAATAAACGATTTCATTTCATTTCATTATAGAAACATGTAAAAGTGATAGTATACACAAACAACCAGACACAGATTACATATCTCAAAAGTAAGGGTTACCATGGAACTAGCATAGATACGACTTCTCGACATCAACCGTCGGGTATGTGCTGACATCAGTCGGGACATCCTTCCTTTTCAATGGAGGATGAGTGACCTTTATATCCTGTTACTCATATATACCATCGACAGCCTCCGTGGCGTAGCGGTAGCGAACGCGGGTTCGATCCTAGCGCAGTGCAATTATTTGTATACGTGATAATAAATATTTGCACTGGTCTGGTCGTGCCTCGGAAAGCACGTTAAGCCGTTGGTCCCGGTTGCCATACGAACATCTAATGGCAGTTGTTACGGGTTGTTGGAGCCCTCAAAAGTCCAACAATTGGTCTAACTCCAATGCTTCGATATCATCTTCGGGTTGTGGAGGTCAGACGGCAGTCGTTTCACGGAAAATATCGAAGTTTAGCTAAAATCAGCAGTTAGACTGGTAAAGCGGATCCCAGACTCCAAAGCTGAAAAAGCTTCGGATGCGACTGGGATTCAAGCTGACATGATGATGACTCATATATACCATCGCCTTTGGGGCGTCCCATACTATGCTGGCCGATATCTGGTTTCCACTCTGCAAGCAGCGTCTCACTTCACTAGGCTTCTGATCATACATGAAGAACATAGACGATTGATTAATACTTCTAAACGTGTCGCTAGTATCCACTCACTCAAAGGACCAAGAAGCTAACTTCCAGTAAGTAAGTTGTTATTCCCATGACGTCGCACATCCCAATAAATCAGTCACTTGTAGTAAACATGGGAAGAATGGGTACGGCCACTAATTTTATTAAAAGCTTACACGTCATAGATAATCCATTACAAAACCAAAAGGCAGAAGATACACTGAACTAAAGATCGATTAAGGTGAGCTTGAAATTAACTGGCATCCCACCTGACACTATTGACAGTCGATTCATTCCCATTTTTAAAGAATCCGCGGTAAGATTTGCAAAAGAGCAATTGTCATAATTTTGAAGCATATTGCTATTCCATTGCTAGTATTATGTTTAAAAAAATGAGTGTGTGCAACAACGTAAAGAACGTAATGTATGTTATTGCGCTCTCAAAATGAAACCTATTCAATCATTCAGTCAAAAGTTATTTATTTAAATTAGGCTGAGAATCAGCATTTTTTGAACGTCAATATTACATAATTCCCAAAAACTCGCCCTTCGCCACTTCCTAGTGCTTTCGCTGGGAAGAAGAAGTGAAGTGGCGGAATAAACTTTCCAGCACAGCTGTGTGTTCGTTTAAAAAAAAGCACATTTTGAACACACAGGGAATTGAGTAACACATTATTAGTATGATAATGTGTTACTCAATTCCCTGCATATCGGTATATCGATGTCACAGTTAATTTACAACATTTGATGATACAGATTCCAATCACGAAGCATATTCTCTTTCTGGCATAATCTCCAATGAACGAATTAAGAATTAAGAAGATTTTTTACAGAATAGGCAGAAGTGGTAATGGTACTTCTGTTACTTCTCTGTACAAATAAATCTGCATCGGTCCACACCTGCGTTTGTCACTCACCAGAAACTATGCATTATAAAATTATATTCGTTTAAACTGATTTGTATGGCTTTTGTTTACCTGTCGACGATCCAGCGGCATTAAAATAAATGCGGAACAATCCTGTGTATAGCGGTCATTGTTCTATAAATCGTGTGTTGGAATCGGGTATTACAATATTGATTTGATTAGCAGAAAATTTATAAATGATGCTTCAAATTCAAATTCTTATCGCTCTTGGCGATAAGACCGCCCCTTGTCAACCTTTGCAATATTTTTGTATTTATGTTCTATAATCTACATGGTGTACATGATAAAGAGTATTCTATTCTACTCTATTGTTGACTGTCAGTTTTGTATTAAATTGGTCTGTAGTGATGTTTGTAGGTACTTCATTAAAACTATGCAAATGATAGAGACACCACAGATCACCTAGAGAAGGAGAAGGAGAGGAGGAGGAGGGAGAGGATATATAAGTGAATTAAGTTTTCAGCCTGCATATGAAAATTCCTTAAAAATATCCAACAGTATACTAAAGCTATTCAAAGATCGATAAAACTCATAGTCGGCACTTTTGTACTATTTAGATTGTTTGAATAAACCACATTTTCAACTTCGATGTTATTAATAGATTTATTTGATTATTTTGAAATACTCTTTTGCATTGGTATAGCATTATTTCATCCTGTTATTATATTATCTCTTCGTTATATAAACTTACATTTACAAAAATAACTGCCCATATCAACAACAAGAATTACTTCATCATCATCATCCTTTTTACCGTCCCACTGCTGGGCACTGGTCTCCTCTCAAACAGAGAAGGATTGAGCGTAATGACCACGCTTGCTCAATACGGGTTGGTGATTTCAGTTTTAATCCAGATTTCCTCAAGATGTTTTCCTTCACCTTATAATCAGTCATTGGTGTCCAAGATATACTTGGAAAGTACATATAACTTTTTTTTCTTGCACACTCACCAGAATACATCATATAGAAGACCGAAAGGCTGGCTACTCTACGCCTGTGCTCCAGGCTTTGGAGAGCGTTTCGAGTTAAGTCAGGGTCGCCAATCAGCCTCTTCGCACGCCTCTCCACTGAATCCAAAGTAGGCAGGTGACATTTCGCAGCACCAGCCCAAATGTGGCTGCGGTATTCCACACACGAGCGGACCTGTGCTTTGTACAACATTAGAAGATGCCTTGGTGTGAAGTACCGCCGGACTTTTGCGATGACGCCAAGTTTTCTGGCAGCCACCTTGGCCTTGGACTCAATGAACCGCCCAAAGTTAAGGTTCGAGGAAATCTCAACTCAAGTTACTTTGGTACTTGCCTGACCTGGAATCGAACCCACACACTCATACTTGAGAGGCTGGTAGACTAGGCCACTACGACATATTAGAATAAGAATTACTTAGGTACACAGTTTTATGTCAGCAATTGGTATAAAATGCTGTACCCAATTCAGAATACCGAGGAAATTCACCTAAGTGCTCTTAGGAATTCACCGACAACACACAAGTCGTCAAATCAACTTTCAATGAAACTTCTCGGTGCACCTTTTTCCTCGACAAAACGTCCTTTTAGCAGAATTGGAAAACCTGCCCAGAACTGTCGTTGTTCTCCAATACTATTATAACAACTCACTTGAACTTCGACTTTAACTTCTAAAACTTAGGTTTGAATTTTCGTTGCGGTGAGGTTTTCTTTGGACTTCGTTTTTGTCCCATTTTACTGGTTATGCCTGTGGTTTTCCACTTTTTAAGTCGATTTCAATAAGAGGCTTTTGAAAGTTTTAATAAACTGTGGTAGCTTCACGTCCGAGCGCTTCTTTGAACATTTTCTTCCTGTTAGTAATTCATTCTTGTGGCACTTGTGTTCTTGGATGTAATTCTAGGCTGTTTTTCTTGATATTTTGGGTGGAAATTGAGAAGTTTGGCCCAAATTTTTTTAGATGGGGCTTTCTGAATTGAAGTCTTCTTATGTGCTCATTCTGTACATTGAAAGGAAACGAACAGTCACGCTCGGGTTGGTGATGTAAGTACACCACCGACCCGAGCGTGACGATTCAAAGTCAAGTGGCTTTCACCGGTTGGTGACCCTATGTCTCGTATACTCGGCCCCAGTAGTAAGTTTCTACTTCCATTGTGTTTTCATAAGCTTAACTCTCTTTTTTTAGTCGAAGATGTTTTCTTCCTTCCGACTGTATTTCGAAGCGTTTCGCCTCCTCCTTTATACCGCGTATATCGCGGGACTGGAACATTTTGCCAGCGGCGGTGTTTCCGTCGGACTACAATTTAAGTGTCTTCAAGGCTAGAGTGAATAGACTCTTAATAAACTAGTGCGCTTTACCATCAACGATTGCGTAATTGCTTACCATCAGGCGGGATTGCGGTCAAGCGCTAGTTTATAATTTATATATAAAAAAAAGACTGTATTTTCAGTTGCCAATGGAATCTATACTAATATACAATATGTAAAGAAAACCCTGTCCGACTGTCCGACCCATAAGGATCATAAAGGTTAGGTAAACACTTGACCAAATATAATATAAAATTTTACATAATCATCATAGTAACAATACTAATGAATTTTGAAATAATCCTTTTTTCCCGGGAATTAATACCAATTTCCCCGAAATTTGGTAATTTAAAAAAAAGTGACAACACCGGTATTATTATAAGCGAATAGCGACGCGACCACGTCACAGGTGCTGCGTGCGAGCTAGTATTGTATAAAGCTGAAGAGTTTGTTTCTTTGTTTGTTTGAACGCGCTAATCTCAGGAAGTACTAGTCCGGTTTGAAAAAATATTTTTGCGTTGGATAGTCCATTAATCCAGGAAGGCTTTAGGCTATATAACATCACGCTGCGACCAATGGGAACGGAGCATATAAAAAAATAAACCAACGCGGGTGAAACCGCGTGGCGCAGATAGTGCTTTATAAAAAACTTGTGAATATAAAATGTGATGAAATTAAAACAATAGGATACCCTAATAAAATAACAACAGAAAGTTTCGAGCGAGCCCAGCATGCAAAAAGAGAATTAGGCCAATTAAAACACAAGGGCAAATGAATTTGGCGTAGATTTCGGCGGTCAATGCCATTTATTATGAAGTAGCGTATTATGTACTTATAGATAAGATTATGTAAGAGTTTAGACACAGAAAACCTGCGACATTATCATAGAATAAAGAGAGGGAAGTACGTTATCTTCATACAAACGGACCGCGCGCGGCTTGTATGTTTGCGCCATAGTATCTATGCGTCGCCGCACGCACACCTAAACACAATATTAGAGTGCCTATGACTGCGCTAGTCGCGGCTAGCACGGAACGAGGTTCGCGCGTCACGGCTTTTCGGCACATTAGCTTTTAAAAAATGATCACATAAACTGCAAAGTTGGTATGTCTATTTATGAACAAATAAAAGACTTATATTTTTCAAATTATATTTCTAAAAGTTATTTACAAGGATACGGATATATTACACATTAAAGTTTAATAACAACGCGTTTCGTAATAGTCGAAACCGAAGAAAGTAGGTATTTTTCTGTAGCTAATTTGTAATTTTGTATTAAATGTGTGATTCAATAGATGTTATGTTTGTATTATTTATATTTGTATTAATTAAAAATAAAAATAAATATGGTTCTTTATGTGTACAAAACTAAAAATAAAAATTACAAAAAAAAAACTGACTAGTATATGTAAACTAAATACTAAGCAAATAATTTAAACATAAGCTCTTAGTCTATAAATATTTGTTAGCGGTTTGGGCGACAACCGTAACCGACGAAGCGCGGACAGTCGTCAACCCTAAGACAGTAGGCAATTAAATCGCGGATTGGGTCGCAGATAACCTACTTCCCCTCTTTATTCTATGACATTATGGCTCAAATGTAAGCAAATATGAATTAATGGAAAAATAACTTTAATTCCTAAACAATAAAATTCAGTTTACGGTACAACGTCAAACATAAAAGGTTATAAAACTTTTTCAATAGTATTAGTCACTCTGAAATCAACTTATTTGTCATTACAATAAAGACGATATAAACGGACCTTCTTGACTCGTCCGTAGGTACCTTAGGTACTTTGTTACCTCAACTCATTCTCTAATACTTACTAATACGATGTCGACGTCGAAGGGTGTCGACACAGTAGACAGAGAAACACTTAATCTATAACAATTTCTTTGTATTTTTCTTTAAAAATTTAAACAAAGGATGTTCAAACTCATGAAGAGTTTTAATATGAAAAATTTAAGCAAAGCATATTTAACTTTTAGGTTATAAAAATGTCTAAAAGTGACGGTTTGTAAATCTAACATTATACTTATACTTATCTGTTTTATTTTAGACAATATTTTAATTTAAAGATGCATAATACCTCTTTTTGTAATGCATTTAATAAGTAGAAGGCCCAAAACAATTACCGTTAATATTAAAATCATAATATATCGAAAATAACCCAAAGTTAGAGACAGAATCTCAAAAAAACCTGCACTAGGTGTAACAATTTCTATTGTTGGTAGACCAAAATAAATAAATAGGAATTTAAAAAACCCGAATAGACTGAAAGCCGACCCTAACATAGTTGGGAAAAGACTGGGAAAATAATAATATCTATCTATACTAATATTTATAAAGCTGAAGAGTTTGTTTGTATGTTTGTTTGTTCGCGCTAATCTCGGGAACTACTGGTCCGATTTGAAAAATTCTTTTTGCGTTGGATAGCCCATAGTCCAGGAAGGCTTTAGGCTATATAACATCACGCTGCAACCAATAGGAGCGGAGCATAATTAATTCCACGCGAACGAAGTCGCTGGCGGCCGCTAGTTACTAATATAAAAAGCTGAAGAGTTTGTTAGTTTGTTTGTTTGTTTGTTTGTTCGCGCTAATCTCGGAAACTACTGGGGCAATTTGAAAAATTCTTTTTGCGTTGGATAGCCCATTAATCCAGGAAGGCTTTAGGCTATATAACATCACGCTGCGACCAATAGGAGCGGAGCATAATTAATTCCACGCGAACGAAGTCGCTGGCGGCTGCTAGTTTCAGTGTGTGTTAGTGTCAGTGGGCCAATTCTTTAAAAAGAAGTCCAGCTCTGTCTGGGTTTGCTGCTCAGTAGCTTCTTACCATTAGGGATTCACTTCTTCTTCTTCTTCAGCCTATAGAGTTCCACTGCTGGACAAAGGCCTCCTTCAAGGCTTTCTACAATGATCGGTCTTGTGCTGCCCGCATCCATCGGTTTCCCGCTGTCTTCACCAGGTCATCAGTTCACCTTTTTGGGGGGCCTCCCTACGCTGCGTCTTCCGGTACAAAGCCGCCACTCCAGAGCGTTACTGTCCTATCGGCCATCAGTTCTACGGGCAATGAGCCCCGTCCCCTGCCACTTAATTTTAGCGACTCGAAGAGCTATGTCGGTGATTTTGGTTCTTCTGCGAATCTCCTCATTTCTGATTCGATCATGCAGGGAAACTCCGAGTGTTGAGGTGGACTGTATTATTTGATGGTCAATGAAACGGTAGAAGTGCTTACATGGTTTATTATTTCGCGGTACAACTTGTACCGCAGTCCCAGGCGGCTTGCTGCGGGGGAGGTGGAGTGTCGAAAAAGAGCGATGCAGGCAAGCCGCCGATCTTATACAAGGCCCTAAGGGGGCGTAACGGGTAGCGCCGTGGGGATGGGGTGTGTCTGACTTTCGTCTCTTTCTAATGTCCACTTCCCTTCCCACGACGCCTTACATTCATAATTACTTACTAGTTACATCTTATTATAAATCTCTATGTCCTATTTAACACATCTTATAACTAAGCACTCATGTCCTACTTATATCTAACACTTGAGTCCTTATCACTTATTCACTTAAACGCGTATCATAGTCACTTATTCACTTATACGCGTATCATAGTCACTTCTTCACTATTACTATCACTATTACTATTTGTCCTTATTATAAACAGCGATGTCGTCCGTAACATCCTCCCCCCGGCGCAGGGCTACCGTAGCCTAATTTTCCACGCAGAGGACGGCGAGCTTCGTGACTGGACGCCGTAGGATGCCCGCTGTTGTTCTGACGTCGGCCGACCGCACCTTGCCATCTGGACCGCTGTAGACTGCTTCCACGACGCCTCGAGGCCACGTGCCTCTCGGGAGTGTTGGGTCGACAACTACGACCAGGCTCCCAGTTTGAAGCGGTCGTCGCAGGTCATCTGATGTCCCTCGGGGCACCAACGTCGGCAGATACTCGTCCACCCAGCGACACCAGAAATGATCGGCGAGCGCCTGGGCGGTTCTCCATTGCTTGCGGCCTGCCTCCACACAGGGCCCGGTACGGGGAAGGCCAGAAGAGGCGCCTACCAGAAAGTGGTTAGGCGTGAGGGCCTCCGGATCCTTAGGATCGACAGAGACGTGGGTCAGAGGCCGAGAGTTCACAGAGTGTTCGGCCTCTGTCAGCAGCGTCAGCAGCACTTCTTCTTTCAGCGCTCTCTGATGCAGGACCGCACCCAGCGCGTTCTTAATAGAGCGTACTAAACGCTCCCATGCTCCCCCCATATGCGGCGCTCCCGGTGGGATGAATTTCCATCTCATTCGGTTCTTTAGGCCGAAGTCGACGAAACTTTTCTCCCACTCCTTGTAAGCCGCACGTAAGTCGGCGTCTGCGCCTCGAAAGTTGGTGCCATTATCTGAGTAAATGACTGTCGGCCAACCTCTTCGCGCCGCCATTCTTCGGATCGCCATCAGAGCCGAGTCGGTGGACAGACTCGACACAAGTTCCAGATGGACCGCCCTCGTAGTCAGGCAGGTAAATAATGCTCCCCATCGCTTCTCGTGTCGTCGTCCTATGATCACTGTCATCGGACCGAAGTAGTCAATCCCGCAGTGTGTGAAGGGTCGCGATACCTCCATCACCCGTTCTACAGGTAAATCCCCCGTAGTTGGTTTCACCGGCGTAGCCTTCCTAATACGGCACAGCTGGCATTGTCGTGCGATAGCTCGCACCGTAGGGCGTAGGTTAACCACCCAGTACCGTTGCCTCAGGTCGTTGACTACTCGTTCGTTGTTCGCGTGACCGGCTTTCTGGTGTGCATCTGCTACCAGTAGTCGCGTGAACGGGTGTTTGCCGTGCAGAATCACTGGCGTCTTCTTCGCGGTTATAGCTGCCGCGTGTCCGATTCTGCCCCTTACTTTTAGTAAGCCGTGTTCCAGGTACGGGTCTAATTTATATAGACTGCAGGACTTCGGAACCGGAGATCCTTTCAGAAGCAGTCTTATCTCACTGGCGTAGTCATCGGTCTGCGCCTGCTTCAGCCATAGTTTCTCGGCCTTCTCTAGAAGGTCGACGGTCATCTGGCTGGTCCGATCCCGGCATTTTTCCTTAAAAAAAAGGAGCACAGCTGTTGTTCGTACTAACCTCTCATAACAAGAGAATCTGCTTATGTCGGGCAGATGGGAGGGTCGTACGTCTTTTTCTTCGCTCAGGGTGTAAGTCGCGTCGTCGGGGTCATCTTTATTTTTCTCCTTCGGCCAGGACTCTTCCTTGCCATACAGGAACGCAGGGCCAGTGAACCATCTGTCCTCCGACCTCATGTGCATGGTGTAGTCGGGGCGCGTAGCGTCGTCAGCCACATTGTGATCGGTAGGCACCCATCTCCATTGACTAGCGTCAGTTAGCTCCGCGATCTCACCCAGGCGGTGTGCTACGAACGGCGTATATTTCGCAGCGTCCTTCTCGATCCATCGTAGCACCGTTTGGGAGTCTGACCAGTAGGTGACGCTCCTAGGCTTGTCGCGATGCTCCTTCTGTATTGTGGCTGCCAGTCGCGCGCCGATCACCGCTGCTTGTAGCTCTAGCCGCGGAATAGTGACTGGTTTCAAGGGAGCCACTCGTGCCTTCGCCGCGACTAGCTTCACATCCACCGTCCCATCTAGTCTCCGGATTCGCCAGTAGGCTGCTGCTGCATAGGCCTGCTCGCTCGCGTCGCAAAAGACGTGTAAATCCAGGTGGTCGTCAGGGCTCGTTCCGTAATATCTTGGTACGCGCAGCTTCGTAACTTCGTCCAGACTCTGAATCCATTCCTCAAAGTGCTGCGCATCTTGCTCGGGTATCTCTTCATCCCACGCGATGTCGTGCCTCCACAAGTTCTGGAGTAGGATCTTTCCGGCTACTGTAAAGTGGCTGATAAGTCCCAGAGGATCGTAGACCGCCATTACTGCTCCGAGGGCCTCTCGTTTCGTCGGTGCCCTATCTCTAGCTTTCACGTCTGCTGACAGTCGGTTTAGCCCGGTATTAAAACCTAGCTCGTCTGACCCTGTCTGCCACAGTAGTCCTAACGTCTTGTCAGTGTTTCCCTCCGTCTGGCTGAATCTGACTTCCGCGTTAGATGCTTGCTTCTTCATCGTTATCTTCTCCACCACGGTAGGTCGGTTAGAGCACCAACCCCTCAGGTTAAAGTGCGCGTTTTCGTGGATCCTTATGACGTCACGCGCCAGCATGATTGCTTCATTCTCCGTCGCGACGCTATCTACATAATCGTCCATATAATGGCTCGATGTAATGGCTCGCACGGCGTCGGGGTACTCTTTTATGTACCGTCTGGCGTTGGCGTCCCTCACTGAGTGTGCGATAAACGGAGAATATGAAGCCCCGAAGATCATCGACGTCATTTTATATTTCCTCGGTGGTTTGGTTCGTTCCTCTCCTCGCCAAAGAAACATTTGCGCTGGCTGGTCTTGGCTTCTTATTTTTACTTGGAGAAACATCTCTTGAATATCCGCGGTGACGGCTACCGGACGTTCTCTGAACCGGAACAGGATTCCCGGTAATGAGTTTAGCAGATCCGGCCCGTCTAGTAGATAGTCATTCAGGCACACTCCGTTGTATCGGTGCGCCGCGTCGAACACCAGGCGCATTTTACCCGGCTTATTTGGGTTAACTACCGGGAAGTGTGGTAGGTACCACGCTCGCTTGCTCGCTTCTTCCGTCCCGTCGCACTCCTGGGCGTATCCTTTGTCAAGTGGGTTATTGACCTGGATGGAGTACCTCTCTGCGAAGCTTGGCGACGAGTCCATCTTTCTTTCGACGGTCTTTAGTCTCTGTAAGGCGCGGCTGTAGTTCTTGGGCATTGACGCATCTTCATCGCGCCATGGCAGCCCAACTTCATAGTGATCACTGACCTTCTTCATCGTATTCTGAACCACGTCGATCGCCTTCTGGTCCTCTGGCCTGACTTTCTTCGCTAGAGAGACACCTAGAGCATCGATACTGTAGTGCGCTTTAATCAACTCTTCCACACGACGTACATCATCTGTCTGCTTTCTTGCAGACACGTCGTATATATGAAGCACTATTTCTTCTCCTCGTTGCTCTAGTGTGGCGCGCGGTGCAGTGCCGTGGATCACCCAACCCAGCTGGGTGTAGGAGGCCGCGGGTTCGTTCTTCCGGCCCATGCGTAGCTCGCGCGTAACTATTAGGTGCCAGTTATCGGCGCCTATCAGAAATTTCGGTACAGCTTCTCCGTAACAGGCGTCCTTACTTATGTCGCGGAGATGTGGATAATTACATAAAGTCGGTCTATCCACCGCCTGTCTATGAAGCTGCAAGTTCCTCATCGTACGTGCACGCAGCTGCTTAAATTCACCGTTGCGGCCGCGTATCTGTAGTGTAACCGCTTGGCTTAGTTCGTCGCGCCGGTCCGAGGCCACACCTTGTATACATAGAGTAGAGACAGGTCCAGCCACGTGTAGACGGCGCGTTATGTCTTCGTCGATGAGCGACACGGTCGAACCTTCGTCTAATAGGGCGAACGTAGATATTTGTCCGCCGGGTCCTTTTAATATCACGGGACAGATCTTCAATAACACACGCTGTGGCTGGCTTTCCGCTGAAACGGTCATCACGGCTTCACGTGGTCGTTCATTCTCGTTGTCGGGCGTGTGTGGCTCTTCACTCTGCAACGCTTCTGTCACCTTTTGGTCCACGTGGAGCAACACGTGGTGTGGGCGACTGCAGATCCCATGACCGCACCGTTTTGCCTTGCAGTGCTCGCGACGATGGCGTCTCGTGATGCAATTGAAGCACACTTTGTTGGTGCGGGCCCAGTCCCATCGTTTGTCAGAGTTTAACTTTAGGAACTTCGCACACCTGGGCACTTCATGTTCGCCGCCGCAACACAAACACTCTTTCTTCATTTCTTCCCGCTGTCCCGACGTCGCGTACACTATTTCGCGACCAGACTTTCGTTTCGCGTTCCTCAGGGTCATGCCTCGCGTTTCCTTCATCGTGGCGGGTGCAGGCGTCGTGTTCGTGTAGGCGTACCTCATTGCTCGGTCGGCCTCTCTCATCAGGAACCGGGACAACACTATCACTTCCGGTTCACGTGTCGATTCTACGGCTTCAGAAGCGTAGTCGCACCATCTTGATTTTATGTGCGGGCTAAGTTTCTCAATCACTTCCCGCACCAACATCGGGTTCCAAATATACCCGCGGGCGTCCATCTTGGTCAGCACGCACACTATATTTTGCAACTTCACTGCGAACGAATTTAAATCCTTGGCGGCGCTCGTGGGTCGAGGTAATTTCCTTAGGTCGTCCAATGCTCGATCCATGAGTATCTCCGGCCTTCCGTAGTATTGTTCCAGCGTGTCCATTATTACCTGCGGGTCGGATGCGGTGTACAGGAGCGCCGATACTGCATCTCTTGCTTCTCCCTTTATGCAGTTGCGCAGCCTCGCTAGATTTTCAACCGCAGTGAATCTACACAAATGTGCGGAGTCGACGTACGCCGCCTTGAATGGCAGCCACTCGGTAGCCGCCCCAGTGAATGCGGGCAGCTCGATCGCTTGACGAGGCGGCGGACGCACGTGGCATATCCTCTCCAACGTGTCGGCCAATAGTTCCATCCCCGTCCTTTGTTCTCGTCTGGAGGGCGACCGAGAGGTCGACCTTTGTCTCGTTCGGTCCCTTTCTGACGGCACGGCGTCGACACGTGCGGCAGGTTCAACGTCACTGGCGGTATCCGGGGTGGCGGCGGCATGGATGGTGATCGGACGCGGCGGCAGTTCCTCTTTTAGCCGATCCGCGTCTGTGGGGTGACTTCGGTCCATACTTTGAAGCCACTCATCCATCCTATCTTCGCTCATGTGTACTGAGCCTGCTTCTCGGGCCTCGGTTTCCGCTTCGATCGTCGAAATTTCCAACTCTAACTGTTTAGTAACGAGCGCCTTTTCAATTTCTAGCTGCTCGTTCCTAATCGCGGCGATCCTTTTCTGCGCCTCGTACTCTGCCTTCTTCACTCGTGCCACGTCACTGTTGTATGATCTGCGGGAACGTGTCATACTTCCTGTATCCCGTAAATCACGTGCAGCTATCATAGTTCTAGCTGAGTCCTGTAGCTTCGATGTGTTCGTCAGACGGCTTGTCGTCGATGGCGTGGCGATCGATTCACTGTAGCTCGACCCCGTCGCGGTGACTCTTCTCTCAGGTAGCTGACGGGGCGGCGCGTAGGACGCGCTATACCTCGTGGTCGGTGTAACCCTCCCCGCTGCGGACGCGGGCGCGGGCGCGGCCCCAACCACGTGCTCGCCTCCAACCATGTGCGCGGCTCCAACCACGTGCTCGGCATGTTCGGCCCCAGCCACGTGCGCGCTTCCAACCATGTGCTCAGCTCCAACCACGTGCGCGCCTCCAACCACGTGCGCGCCACGTGGGATGCGCGGAAACGCGGACGCGACGGTCGACGGCGACCTAGGCGAATCTTCAGATACGTGGTGTTGCCGGCTATCGTAGCCTGCTTCTGACCTTTCCTCCCGGGTGGTGACGCGGCTTGATTCCGACTTTTCTTCCCTAGCGGTAACACTTCTAGTTTTCATTTTCGATGGCTTCTTGCTGGATACTTCCTTGAAATCTTGATCCGGCTCGAAGGACCAAACTGTTGAGGTGGACTGTATTATTTGATGGTCAATGAAACGGTAGAAGTGCTTACATGGTTTATTATTTCGCGGTACAACTTGTACCGCAGTCCCAGGCGGCTTGCTGCGGGGGAGGTGGAGTGTCGAAAAAGAGCGATGCAGGCAAGCCGCCGATCTTATACAAGGCCCTAAGGGGGCGTAACGGGTAGCGCCGTGGGGATGGGGTGTGTCTGACTTTCGTCTCTTTCTAATGTCCACTTCCCTTCCCACGACGCCTTACATTCATAATTACTTACTAGTTACATCTTATTATAAATCTCTATGTCCTATTTAACACATCTTATAACTAAGCACTCATGTCCTACTTATATCTAACACTTGAGTCCTTATCACTTATTCACTTAAACGCGTATCATAGTCACTTATTCACTTATACGCGTATCATAGTCACTTCTTCACTATTACTATCACTATTACTATTTGTCCTTATTATAAACAGCGATGTCGTCCGTAACACCGAGCATTCACTGGATGGTGAATTTTGTATATTGCTGCTCCGACATACGACAGATATGGTCAACCAGTTCCCATTTTAAAGGGAGTTTGTATTTACTATAGAAACGAGCAAAACATACAACAATCCGTATCCTCCAAACAGAAATTTGTCTTCATATCGTAAAGTTAAACATACTGACAGTTCTAAGCATTTATGTCCTTGATTAATATGGCTAAATACCTTTATGAATTTGAAACAAAAGAAGAACGAGTGATAAGGGAAGGTACCCATAGAAATTACCTTAAACGTATGCTCATAATTTATCAGGAACATGACGAGGGATCACCATTAACACATCACACATCCATCATACACCATCAATCACAACATAATTTCATTTTCTATTGAACAAAGTTCTATCAGGGTTAGTTTTCAATGACCAGCATAATTTAAGGGTAGGATACATACTAAAGAACTTCCATGGATAAGTTCTTTAGTATGTATGACCAATCAATTTATGAAATTTTTTCTATGGGACAGCCCATAGAAAATTTTAATACCTACTCTACCTAACCGTACGGACGGCTGAATTTTCATTCATGATTACCCTCTTCCCTCTATATGACACTTACCCTCTATATGTCATTAAAGATTTGTAGTTTCTATCTGATTATTGTATTATTTAGGATTACTGTAATTATTTATGTAATTTTATCAATGTTTTTGTTTTTGTTTGGTGTGTATTTTTTTTTGAAAATTTAGATATAATTTATTGTTAATTAATTAGATTAGGTAATGTTCATTTACATTATTTTACAAATACGGTACAGAATATAGAGGATTGAATGGCGTTGAATAAGAGGGCCTATGTTTTGTAGTGGACTTCTTTAATGATGATGAGAAAATATGAATAATTATTCATGTCGAAAAAGACGGCCGCTTGAACCGTCTTACGAGGGAGGTTTGAGGCAAAGTCATGATTTTGCCACTATGCTAAGATATTTCACTGTTCTTTATGAATTATATACTGATTGCACTTTACTATATAAATCACGCACTTCTATTTAGTAAGCAACACTATAAATAATTTAAAAAGTCCAATGAAAAATAAGCGTGACACTCAGCTTGACTTTCCCGCCAAAACTCGCAGAAAGCGGTTATGTGAATGAGTTCAACGTGGTCTCTAATTAATATAACATACATACATTGCAGTTTTTGTTATTGGTCTATAGGGGCTTCTACGCATAGTATATGTGAACTGACATATACTATGCGAAAAAGCCATCATCAGGCATCAAGGCACAGGCATCAACATATAAACATATAGAAACTTATATAAATAGACAATTTGTTTTTAATAACCGTCGCAATTGGCATTTATTTATTTTATTTATCTTTTTCAGGCACCTAGGCCTGTATAAACATATACAATATCATATTATCAAAAAATTTAAAATACTATAAATATTTCAATTCTGCCCCAGCATTCAAATATTGCGTCGGAATTATGTACTGAACGCATGTTAATAGGTTCAAGTCGTTGTCTCGCCCACCATGTTTAAATGATATGACAGCTACCCCCACTTACAAGAAAGTGTTATCAAAGAGGGCACACGAGCGACGTGGCAGTCAAAAATATGCGTATGGTTAATTGCCTCGGCAGATACTTCCGTCTTAAGGAGAATCGATCAAATGGAGTGCTAAATGAGAGCAGTGGCGGCCTAGTGGTAACTGCTTACAGGTTGTAGATCATAGGTAGGAACCCCGTCAGGTGGTTTACTTTGTGTTAATAATTTCATCACCACAAGTCTCAAAACGGTGAAGGAAAACATCGTGAAATATTCGAAGGCACGTGACATTTACCAACACGTAATGGGCCGGCGTGGTAAATTACGACTCACACCTTTTTTTAAAACTATAAACTAGTCCGCAAACCCGCCTGATGGTAAGCAGTGATACAATCATTGATGGTAAAGCGCACTACTTTATTAAGAGCCTAATCAATCTAACCTTGAAGACACTTAAATTATAGTCCGACGGGAACACCGCCGCTGGCAAATTGTTCGACGTATGCGGTATAAAAGAGGAGGCGAAACGACGTCCGGATCGTAGTGGTGTCAACAACGTAAGGATGGAAACTCGCCGCATGAAGGGTTGTCCGATGATGAAACGGAGATGGGGGAATTAAATCATGCAATTTACTCCCACTGTAAGGAGGCCTGTCTCCTAAGAGTGGGAACATTACAGGCTATTTATGGAGTGCTGAATCAGCACATAATCATTCGACTTAAAACCAGTACCTTTCTACCACAAAATAGTGTTTAGCAGTTGATTAGGCTAAATACCTTTTAAACACGACATTTTTATATGGAATTTCTACATTATTATGAACCATATAATAATATCGTGTTTAAAGGTGTTTAGCTTAAACATTTGATAAACAGTTTTTGTGGTAATAAGGTTAATATCGCCCTCGAAATCCTAGCCACGCCCAGAAAATATCACGCACCGTAAACGTGAACGTATGAAGAACGAGAGTAGCCGACATAGCCCGAAGAATTGCAACACTAAAGTGGGAGTGGGTTGGGTTCTCGAGTGAGGAACACGCACCGGAAGACGTAGCGTGGGTAGGCCCCCGACAAGGTGGGCCGACGACCTGGTGAAGGTCGCGGGAAACCGCTGGATGCGGGAGGCGCAGGACCGGTCGTCGTGGAGAACCTTGGGGGAGGCCTATGTCCAGCAGTGGAAATGATTATGATGATGACCGTAAACGTGCATTATACTTGGTCTATTGTACATAAAAAAAAAATTCTTCTTCTTCTTCAGCCTATAGATTTCCACTGCTGGACAAAGACCTCCCCCAAGGCTTTCCACGCTAACCGGTCTAGTGCTGCGACCTTCACCAAGTCATCGGTCCGCCTTGTTGGGGGCCTCCCTACACTGCGTCTTCCAGTACGTGGCCGCCACTCCAGAACCTTACTGCCCCATCGGCTATCGATTCTACGAGCAATGTGCCCTGCACACTGCAACTTAAGTTTAGCAACTCGAAGAGCTATGTCGGTAACTTTGGTTCTTCTGCGGATCTCCAATAAAAAAATTGGTTTGCCATAATTAGAAGAAACTTCTCCTATACTCTACCAGTGTAGCTCAAAAACCATTTCTGCGATGACTGTCAAGCGCCGCGCGCCGTAACTCTGCAAAAGCGATATCTAGGAAAGATCGTTGTCCGTATTATCACTCCATTTCTTTTGGAATCTTTGTCCCTCTTCCTATAGGTAGGTACAACTCACGGCATAGTAACAAACAGAAGTAATCGAACTTCTACAAAGTCGTTTATTAATTATTCATAGACTTGTCAAGTATTGATTCATCGTGTACCTTCCGTTTTTGGACAATATCCATTCATTTGATTGGATTTGTACTGTGTTTGGGATTATTTAAATGAAATGTATTGCTATATACATACATATGTCGACACTTCCCGTGAACAGCGAGCCCTAGCCTTGGGATATACGGATGTAAGATGCAAACAAGTTAGGGAAAGTGACATTTTATTTAGTTACTTATCCCCTTATTCATAAACGTTGCTTAATACGCCATACACTTTAGATGTTGGCACGTAACTTAACTTTAATTATCGTTTATGAATAAAACCCTTAAACACTGTGGTGTTTATTCATAAACGATGATTAAAGTTAAGTGACGTTAAAAGGTCAAAAATGTATGGTTATAGAATCGCTAATCACTAGTTGATTTTATGCAACGTTTATGTATAAAGCGGAAGGTAGCCAGATGTGCAAATATATTCATTACTGGCTGTTGCCCGCGACTCCGTCCGCATGGAATTCAGTTTACAGCGCAGGGTGGTTCCCGATAGCAAACATACGGCTTATAATAAACAATATTTATGCCAAATTTCAAAACCGTAGTCCGTTTCGAAAATAATTAAAAAGAGCTCAGTTGATATAAAATAAGCACCTGTTAAAATAACGGGAGCAATATCTAGTACGACCGCGTTAGCTCCCGTTTTCGCAACATTTTTTGTTACTGCTCTGCTCCTATTGGTCATAGCCGGATGTCATATAGCCTATGTCCTTTTTCAGGCTCTAGACTGTCTGTGTACCAAATTTCATTACAATCGGTTCAGTAGTTTTGGCGTGAAAGCCGGACAGACCGACAGACAGAGATACTTTCGCATTTATAATATTAGTATGGATTGTAACACACCCAAACACTTATACAATTAAAACCAAACCTTCTTACAAGTTTAAGCTACAGAATTCCTTAATAAAAATGAATTTGTGAAACCATTCTCAATTCTTGCCTGTCATCAACGCAAAACTGTTTTAATTGGCTTCAATGAATCTCGAATGAAATTTTATTGATTGATCGAATTACATTAAAGTTTTGCCACTCGAGATTCCGTTCCACGGGGGAAACGTCGACGAGAAACTTTGTGTCTGCGAAAGTTCTGAATTCGCGTTCATTTTATTTACGTTCCATTTATTAAATTAATTTTCTGTGCGATAATGAAATCGTACAGTGTATTTACTTTGTCTTAGTAGCACGTTCTATGTTTAATAAGAAATCTTTTACCTACGTCACACTCAGTTTCATTAACTCTTTGACGCCATTTTGTGGTCTTCGCTGTGCGATTTGAAAGCAGAACATAATACAGGCTGGCTTTGATGCCAACTTTATGATTGAACATTAGAATGTTCAATACAACTCTGTATAAATACACAGTTATATTAAATTGGTTAGCTAAGTATAAACTTCACAAATGGATAAGTACTGAAATTTTTATAAAAAATATTATATTGTGGTAATATGAAACAGCAAAACAGAACCTAATTATGCAATTAGGGCCATATTTTGTTCTACTACTCCCTATTAGTATCAGTTTGAATAATTTTAATCCATATTGTTAATCCATTGCTCCACGTGTACCTACGAAAAAGGTATCGGTTCTACACGTAAATGATGCAAAAAAAGGAGGAGGTTCTCAATTCGTCGTAAATCGTAATCTCTTATTTTTATTTTTTATGTATGTTCACAGATTACTCTAAAATACCTGGACCGATTTGAAACATTCCTTTTTCGTTTGAAAGGGTAAATTTTCCAGGTGGTCCCATGGTCACCAGGTCATAGAAATCAAGGGGAACTTTTAAAAATCGTAGGGGCGACTAGGCATTTCTAAGTATTTTCATTAAGTATTTTAAAGCACTACAATTTAATAAAGGCTTAAATAAATAAAATAAAATCTATTTATTTCGGGCAACATGCCCATATATTGTTAGTGTACAACTTAAAAACTATGTTAGTATTAAATAAAAAATAAAAAAGAACTTAATTAAGGTATTTGCCTCCCTCTGGGGCACCAGGCACCCGCACTTGTGCTTGAACCCAATACCGCAGAAGGGGGCTGTCCAGCTTGTGGCTGAGCACGTTCAGAATGGTGTTGGCGCTCCCACGTGTACGAAACATCAGCGACGCGATACGGCGCCGCAGCACAGTGTGAAAGCCGTCTGTGTGCGCGTGCGCAAACATCGCAGACGCACTACAGTAACGTGGGAGCCCCACCAGCACCCTGAACGCATTATTATATTATAGTAGATCTTAGATATAGAGGCTTATAGTAGATCTGATGACGGAGACTCTTCTGACTAAAGCTAACACGGATTGAGTACAGGCAGATGATGTTGAACAAGATATTTGAACAAAAATAAAGGAAACAAAAATGTAGTAAGTAATTGAAACGTTTTTTACATTTTTTAGTATCGACAAATAATGTTCTCTTTGATAGATATCAAAACCTACTCAAGTAGTTTAGATTTTTTCTCGTCATTTGTTCTTACGTCAGCTTAAGCCATGAGCATACGAATAGTATGTTAAAGCTAACGACGATGAGCATTGTACTTGAGTGGAGACCCCGAATCGGAGTTCGTAGGTAAGGCGCTAGTAGGCGCGACGACCTTCACAGAGTAGCGGGGAGTATCTGCAGAAGAGTTGGCAAGAATTGAGTTGGATTGAGGGCAACTGGCTGTAGATTGACTAGAAGAGAATAAGTTAAACTAGCTGACCCGTGCGAAAAATTCGCACTATACTAATAATTTGAAAATAGTATTCCATGGTACCAGGGACGAATATCTGTCGATTGGTGGGTCGGACGTTCAGATTGGTTCGATAGAAAGAGAGAAAAAGGGAGAAAACGGTTTCAGACCCTTGGAGAAATAATATATGGAAATATGATGATTACAATGGGCGGTCTTATTTGTTAAGAGCAATATTTTTTAGACAACCTTTGGATGGTATACCAAGGGAAAGGAGAGGTAAGTAATGTAGGAAGTCTACGTTAATTAATTGATACATTTATGACGTTAATTAATCCAAAAATGGATAAAAAAACATAGAAGAAATAACAGCAACATTAGTACACATGCCCACTCTATCTGCGTGGTTCTTGCCTCAAACGAACATTCCAGACAACAATCAACATGGTTTGGACATAATCGGACCAAGATTATATCTGGACTTGGAGACTTTGACCTCTGAGTTTGTATCGGCCTTTTTTCTTCAGTCGAATATTAAACGCTAGGTCGCTACGTCATCTACATCGTTTTTGGTATAAAATTGGCATCTGTAGTGAAGTACATGTCATCATCAACTCAGCCACATGAAGTCGTTTGCTAGACATAGGCCTCCTCCAAGGATTTCCAAAAAAGAAGGTTTTTTTTATATATATTACAAACTAGCGCTTGACCGCAATCCTGCCTGATGGTAAGCAGTGACGCATTCGTTGATGGTAAAGCGCACTAGTTTATTAAGAACCTATTCACTCTAGCCTTGAAGACACTCAAATTGTAGTCCGACGGAAACACCGCCGCTGGCAAACTGTTCCAGTCCCTCGCCGTGGTTGGACGCGGCCTGGATCCAGGGCTTCCCTGCGATTTTGGTCAGATAATCCGACCACCTAGTCGGTGGGCGTGCGACTCTGCGCTTGCCGGTACGTGCTCGCCATTCAATGGTCTTTCTGCCCCATCGGCCATCGGCTCTACGAGCTACGTGCCCCACCTACTGCTACTTCAGAGAGCTAATCCACTGGGCTATGTCGGCGACTTTAGTTCTTCTACGAGTCTCCTCATTCCAAAAGTATTTGTATTAACAAATAAAAGAGATTTTGCAAAAAACGTCGTGATAAAAAGGTTATTGATCAGTATGGTAAATGTCGATAAACTCCTTTAAGAGCAGGGACAAATGTTTTGGAAGCTGTATGGAAGACGCATCAGCAGTTCATTAGCATCTTAACTGATGAAACATCATTGAAATATAAACTTTATATTGTGAAGCATAAACTGACATTTAGACCGATACAATGCATTATCGACCCGAGTAACAGCGTTGAAATATGAACTTTATTTTGTGAATCATAGAGTGAAATCTCCAAAATTGAGGATCGTAGCTGACGGATGGCTGAATGGAATTTTCGGTGTGCGAACAGACAGTATGCAACCTCATTCCATTAAGCTGTTGAGTACCTGCGAAACATCGTTGTAAAATTTAAAATGACTATATTATTATTCGTTGGTATCTGAATAATCGCCTTTTTTAAACTGCAGGTAGAGGTGGAAAATTTTCTACAGTATCGTTATTAATGTGGAGTTGACTATTTCGAATGTCATAAACAAATATATCTTCTTCAGCCTGTATAGCTGCACTGCTGGACAAAGGCCTCCCCCAAGGCTTTCTACAATGACCGGTCTTGTGCTGGCTGCATCCATCGGCTTTTCGCGATCTTCACTAGGTCAGCAGTCAACCTTATCGGGGGTACGTGCCCGCCACTCCAGAATCTTCCCATCTGCCATCGGTCCTGCGAGCAATGTGCCCCGCCCACTACCACTTAATTTTAGAATCTCGAAGACCTATGTCGAATATACAGTATGTTAAATAACAGAGGGCGTTCCCTTAAACTCGTTAATATATATCATTAATAGATTAAAATAAAAATATCAGCATAGAAAAATAAGCATAAAAAAATCCGAATAAAAAGAAATTCTAATTGGAAATAAATTTGAAACCTCCAGTTTTAAATCAAAATAGTAGTCGTCATGTATAAATAAATTGCGACGTTGCCGTCTTTCATGTTCGCGTGTACAGTGTATTTCTTTTACATGTCAATTTAAATTTTTTATTGAATATTTTCTTATTGGAAAAAAATTTAAAACATTTTGTTTTCGAATGGAAATATTTTTTTTAGCATGTATGTATGCTATACTATTTCGGGTTAACGGGAACGCCCTCTGTTAGTTAACATACTGTATAGAAGATAAATACTCTTTATTATGTACACTATACCTCCATACTTTTTGTATGAACGATAAATGAGACAACTTAAAGACAATATTACTTGTAATTTATACTTATGTATGTATAAATACATGCGTTCTTCTCATGGGGTTAGGCAGAAGCCAGTGTGGCTACCATGAGTTTTCAGTACTAGACTCGATCATACGCATCAACCGCGTTTGGCGCTCTCATTAGTTGAGAGTTCTTACAACCTTGAAGTGGGCCAATTGATGAGTCAAACGCGGTCGATTTCGATGATCGAGTTTCGTAATGAAAACTCATCGTAGGCCTGACGGCCAATTCTCTTAATTTACAATGTTCAAAATCTAGTTGCAGGCTCATCTCGATGACAAATTCATACCTTACGTGAAAAACTTGAAAAAAATTAGAAAAAATAGTTTTTTTTTTGACGGATTGAGATTGTGAACGATTTGAAAATAATGAGAATGAACCGTCTGAACGCCACCTGTTACGATCATAACTCTTTCTTGTAAATTAATGTCCTGAAAACAACAAGTGTTTCTTTGTGTAAATTATTTCACCACTACTGCTCTCAAAACGGTAAATGAAAACATCGCGAGGAAACCGGCATGTCCTAGAGCTAAAAACATAGAAGACATGTGACACACGCACTGTGCCCGTGTGGTAGATTACGGCCCACTCCCTCTCATCGATAAGAGGCCTGCGTCCCAACAGTGGGGACAATATAGGCCCATTATGTAATGTTCTGAAAGTTGATTGTTAGTAAAATCCTTGAAACGGTTTTCTTTCGATTCCCTTGTTCACTACTTAAATTAAATTTAAATTCAGTGCATCTTTTTCTATTTCATTAAAAAAAGGACATAACATAAAAAATATTAGTTTTGTCTTGTCAAATAAGACACTCTATTGAAAAAAAAAAAGACCGCGACTGCCAAGATTTACAAGTTGTAGATCGTAGATTCGAACCCCACCACTTTACACTGCGCTTTACTTTGTGTAAATTATTTCATTGCCACTGCTCCCAAACGGTGAATATCGTGACGAAACCGGCATGTCCTAGAGCCAAAAAAAGCGTCGAAGACCTGTGACATCTACCAACCAGCACTGGGCCAGCGTGATAGATTACGGTCCACTCCCTCTCACTGAGAGGAGGTCTGTGCTCTGATTATGTTGACGTTATGTTAAAGACATCATCATCAGCCCCTACTCGTCCACTGCTGGACATAGGCCTCCTTCATAGCACGCCAACAAGCTCGATTCTGAGCAGTTCTCCGCCAGCCACTACCAGCCACCTTTTTGATGTCGTCGCTCCATCTCGCCCAAGGGCGTCCCACGCTACGTTTGCCGAGACGCGGTCTCCACTCGAGGACTCGCTTACCCCAACGGTTGGCCGCCCTACGTCATATGTGACCAGCCCATTACCACTTCATGACATGGCGAATAAAAATACGTCAGCTAAAATTTACGTCAGGCGTCGGCGCCGACAGTTTGTCAGGATAAACCTAATGCCTATCTTATGTCCTTCTAAGAAAGTTCTATTTTAAATAATTATACATAAGTTTCGTTAATCATTTAAATTTCGCCTAGCCCTAGTTAACAAACAAATCTGGGACAATCAACTAAAATAGCGTTGGCTTAGTACTTTATTGAAATTCAGACGTGACTAAATTAAGGAAATAAAGCTTACGAACTAAGTTAGGTTTAACTGAATTATTGTTATGCTTACTAAAAGGGTTTTCAGAGTGACTTTATTTTTTTTTATAATTGTAAACTAGAGCTTGACCGCATTCCCGCCTGTTGGTAAGCAGTGATGCAATCGTTGATGGTAAAGCGCGGTAGTTTAAGACTATTAACTAAAAAAAAACCAAACGGGGTGAATAGGAAGGAAGACGGCAGTGCGAGGTGATGCAATCTTAAATTAAACCCAACAAAACGACCAACGATGCTGCGTCAGAGGGTGATTGATCTGGCGACCCTCCACGACCAAACTATTGACACAGCAACATTTGGTGCATTATACCCTGCACACAAAGCAACACAACTGCTCAGACCCGTCCTCCGTACGGCTTCACCAGACATCATGCAGGGACACGACAAATCACTTTATTTACTACATCACTCTTGTAATCTTCGAGGAGGTAGGCAGAAATACATTGCTAACGTAATTGGCAATATAATGAAATGTGCCTGCACGTGTCATTGACATATCACCAGTTACATTGAAGTACTAATTGGGAACAAACCTTGAAAACACCTTTTAGTCAGTAAAAGACTGACGTGAACGACCTTAATTTCTTTCTTTCTTTTTGCCGTGCGGCGCCAGGCCGCCCGCGGCAGGTGACTAAAATCGACCGTGGAAGAACTTAGTCACAGGTGTTCGTCCGCCGCATGAAGGTCAACATTTTGATAAAAAAAAACCGGCCAAATGCGAGTCGGACTCGCACACCGAGGGTTCCGCCGTACAAAAGTAGCGGTTTACAATTTATGACGTACTAGCTTTCCGCCAGCGGCTTCGCCCGCGTGGAGTTCGGTTACATCGCGCTGTTTAAATTCCCCTCGGGAACATCAAATTTTTCCGGGATAAAAGGTAGCCTATGTTCTTTCTCAGGGTCTAAAGATTGTCTGTGCCAAACTTCATCAAAATCGGTTGAGAGGTTTAGGCGGGAAAGCGTAACAGACAGACAGATTTATTTTCGCATTTATAATACTAGCATTGATTTAGAATTTTTCACAGTTTAGAGGCAATTAGATTTAAGAAGTGTTTGATATGAATTTCAACTTTAATATCTCTACGCGTTCATGTGAAAAAGGGTAGGTAGTAAGTTTATAATTATTAAAAAATATTTTATGTCATGTAAGCAAAAATAATATTTTAATATTTTATGTAACTTCAAATTTATCATTTTCACAATTTTTCCTTTATCTGTCTGTACTATAATATAACATTGCTTCGTGCCGAATTTCAAGATTCTGAGTTCACGGGAAGTACCTTGTAGGTAAAGAGATTTAAGATATATAGAGAGGGCATGTGTCAAAATGGCATAGAAAAACTGTGATCCCATGGTTCAGTTCCGCCATCTAGTACAATATAGCAAAATTAGATCGACAATTGGAGACATCAAATAGTAAAAATGAAATAAGTTTATATAAAATATATTCAGCTATTGCCCGGTAGGTGGCCAGTGTGGTCTATGTTGCCAGATCCGATTTAATACCCTAGTATAGTTCAAATCGGGTAAATAAATATTGAAAAGTAAATAAATTAAGTGAAACTTGTCTTGTACAAATAAAAACTGTTTTAGAATTTTATTCGCTACTATTCATTTACCGTGACACGGTCTATTGGCATTTTAGATGTTTTATGCTTACGAATTATTTTAACGCTCAGTTTATTGCGATTTTTGAGTGTAATAGACCTTTTAGGCCATAAAGCGCATTTTGTTTTGCAATTTTCGTTTGCATTTCGTTTTTAGCAAAATTATTCTTTTTACACGTTTGTTTGCAAATATTTTTAAATGGCAATGCAAAATACTGTGGTAGGGTTTGTATCATTTCGATATAAAGTTATCGATAATATTCAAAGAAGTTACTACGACGATGTTTTTTCGCATTATGATAGCTTGAAACAAAAAATTAGGAAGCAGAACAATTAGTGGTAATTTCAAGTTTACAAGTTTCTTATTTATATAATTCTTTTAATATAATAGGCGTTAAAGTTTAAAATTGCCGATTAGTACTGAAAATGTAAATAATTGCTTATTTTTTAATTTTTAAATAATTCATTTATAATCAATATATAGGAAGGTCGTTTATGCCTTTGTGATAGAACTCTGAGGATCTAGACTGCACAAACTGTGTGAAAGCAGAACTGCCTCCTGGGAAGAAAACTTCTTGTCACGTAGATAATTGTCCAAATCACGACAAAAATGGTAGTCTGCTGGAGCAAGACCTTTACAAGAATCGTACGCCATTATCTTTAAAAACGGCAAAAAAATCACGGTTATTGTATGGGAGCCCGCCTTCAGGATTTATTTTATTTTAATTATTTATTTGTAATTTGAATATATAACCAAATATTCTGTGAACATTTTAAGCGTCTATCTGTTTCCGTTATTAATATGGAGCAAAAAACGGCAAAAATTCACGTTTGTTGTATGGGAGCCCCCTTAAATATTTTATTATTTTTATTCTTAGTACTTGTTGTTATAGCGGCAACAGAAATACTAACACAATCTCTGGAAATTACAACTGTCTCGCTATTACGGTTTATGAGATACAGCCTGGTGACAGACGGACAGACGAACAGAGAAGTCTCATGAATAGGGTTCGTTTTACCTTTTAGGTACGGAATCCTCAAAATCACAAAGTAGCTCGCAATCATTGTACTACATATACGTACCTACATATTTTATGAATATATTTCATTATAAATAAGTTATGTAATCTATGTACTTATCCACTTAACCGTAAATTTTATTCCTATTTTTACGGTTAAGTAAAAAAGTAATGAAATTAGTAACTTACTATTTAATTTCTAATACAAGGTACCGATTCTTTTTTTTTAAATTTGATCGATAAGTCTTTCCAAAGTAGATAACTTCTCTTTTAAAATGCATTGAGCATAATTTCGACGAATGAGACGGAAGCCAATTTTCTTCTCTACGGTCTATCTGGACAAATCGTATCCACTTTTTCCCTACGACATTATTTTATTCGGAAACCAAAAATAACAAAAACCTAGATAAATGAATAGTAATTGTTCATTCAATTTTGTTTATTAATATGATATGATTATGTTTAAATAGAGTTAATAATAAATAAACTTGAAATATAGTAATATTTTAAGTTTATTTAGCTATATTTTAAATGTCAATAAAATGCAATAAAATGTATTCATCTTAATAAGTATTATCGATAACTAAATCGATAAACAACATTACTACATCTCTACAAGAAAATAGTAAAACTACTCAACAATAGAGGGCGCTTATTACAATAATGGAAAATTTTCTAGAACTAAGATTTTTTTAAAATTTGTATAAATATAAATAATTCATAGAAAAACATTCCGAAGTTAGGTCCAGTCGTTTTACTATAACGAGATGTACAGTAACACAAAGCGCAACATGGCATATTTCCTTAGAAAATGTTTATTCTTGGTGGACACAAATTACGTCCTGACGCGCAGACTAGACTGAGCGACTTTTAACCAAGTCGATAAAATTTTGTTCGTGATGTCCTGTCTATTGTAAATATAATTTTAATCTCTTTGCTTGTAGGTTTTGATTCCCTAGCGTGTGACGGAAATTCGTCTAAGGTGTCGATATAAACTGCTGTATCTTTTGATCGCTTTAACTTAGAAGTTTGATTTTTTCACTGCTTAAAGGGACAATAGACCTAGGTATTTGGTATAAATTTCAATTTGATACCTTTATTAGTTCGTGAGAAATAAGGTAATAAGTTTCATTTTATTAAAATATGTTTATTATATTATAGAACTAAAAAAATGTGATTTTCGCAATTTTTCCTATATTTGCATTATATGACAATCCTTCATGCCAAATTTCAAGATTCTGAGTTTACGGGAAGTATCCTGTAGGTTTTGATTCCTTTGCGAGTGTCGAAAATTTGTTGAAAATATCGACATATCGGCTGTATCTTTTGATTAGCTTGGCTTAGAAGTTTGAAATTTTCACAGCTTAAAGGGACAATAGACCTAGGTATTTGGTATAAATTTCAATTTGATAACTTTATTCATTCGTGAGAAATAAGGTAGTAAGTTCCATTTTATTAAAATATGTTTATTATATTATATAACTGAAAAAATGTGATTTTCGCAATTTTTCCTATATTTGCATTATATGACAATCCTTCATGCCAAATTTCAAGATTCTGAGTTTACGGGAAGTATCCTGTAGGTTTTGATTCCTTTGCGAGTGTCGAAAAGTTGTTGAAAATATCGACATATCGGCTGTATCTTTTGATTGGCTTGGCTTAGAAGTTTGATATTTTCACAGCTTAAAGGGACAATATACCTAGGTATTTGGTATAAATTTCAATTTGATACCTTTATTAGTTCGTGAGAAATAAGGTAGTAAGTTTCGTTTTATTAAAATATGTTTATTATATTATATAACTAAAAAAATGTGATTTTCGCAATTTTTCCTATATTTGCATTATATGACAATCCTTCATGCCAAATTTCAAGATTCTGAGTTTACGGGAAGTATCCTGTAGGTTTTGATTCCTTTGCGAGTGTCGAAAATTTGTTGAAAATATCGACATATCGGCTGTATCTTTTGATTGGCTTGGCTTAGAAGTTTGATATTTTCACAGCTTAAAGGGACAATAGACCTAGGTATTTGGTATAAATTTCAATTTGATAACTTTATTCGTTCGTGAGAAATAAGGTAGTAAGTTCTATTTTATTAAAATATGTTTATTATATTATATAACTGAAAAAATGTGATTTTCGCAATTTTTCTTATATTTGCATTATATGACAATCCTTCATGCCAAATTTCAAGATTCTGAGTTTACGGGAAGTATCCTGTAGGTTTTGATTCCTTTGCGAGTGTCGAAAAGTTGTTGAAAATATCGACATATCGGCTGTATCTTTTGATTGGCTTGGCTTCGAAGTTTGATATTTTCACAGCTTAAAGGGACAATAGATGTAGGTATTTGGTATAAATTTCAATTTGATAACTTTATTCGTTCGTGAGAAATAAGGTAGTAAGTTCCATTTTATTAAAATATGTTTATTATATTATATAACTAAAAAATGTGATTTTCGCAATTTTTCCTATATTTGCATTATATGACAATGCTTCATGCCAATTTTCAAGATTCTGAGTTTACGGGAAGTATCCTGTAGGTTTTGATTCCTTTGCGAGTGTCGAAAATTTGTTGAAAATATCGACATAATCGGCTGTATCTTTTGATTGGCTTGGCTTAGAAGTTTGATATTTTCACAGCTTAAAGGGACAATAGACCCGAGTATTTCATGTGAATTTCAGCTTGATACGTCCACGCGTTCTTGAGATAAAGGGTGGTGACAGACAGACAGACAGACAGACAGACAGACAGACAGACAGACAGACAGACAGACAGGACAACAAAGTGATCCTATAAGGGTTCCGTTTTTTCCTTTCGAGGTACGGAACCCTAAAAAATAACTTGGCCACCTGTGATTTTTATCGGCCTGTATAAATTAGATTACGATTTCAGCTTGAAGACAAAGTGAGTGGTCGCACGGAGAAAATCGACCTTGAGCAATTCCCTCCCCAACGGGGTTTTCAGAAACATGGTTATTATCTAGATAATAAATCTGATTTCATTTCTCCTTTAGACAGATACACATACATACATACTCAGGCTCATGTTTTCACTGCTGGTATACTTGCCACCTCTTTGTAAGAGAGGCAGTGGTCTCCTCTCTCAGGCATGAGAGAGAGGGAGTGAGCTGTAATCCACCTCATGGGCCATGGCCCAAGTACGGGTTGGTTAGTTGGCGAATTTTAGATTCTAGGACATTCCAATCTCATTTCTTCGCGATGTTTTCCTTTAATGTTTTGAGAGCTGTGGTGATGATATAAGATGATTTATACAAAGTAAAGCGCCTGCATGGTACCGTGCCCTGTGTGGTACCGGGCTTAGAAAAGTACCATCTCATATCCTCCGGTGACGCGATCACGCGATTCTGTTTTAAATTTTAAAATATATTATGAACTCGTTTTTCTAGATGTATGCCAATATTATAAAGAGGTGAATGAAGGACAGTTGCATACAACTGAGATGAGAATGCTAAGAAACGAAAGAATAATGAGAATGTTACACGAATGGATATAATAAGAAATGAGCACATAAGAGGAAGTCTGAAAGTGGGACCGGTAACTGAAAAGTTGTGTGGAAGTCTGTTGTCATGGTATGGGCATTTGTTACGGAGAAATGAGGAAAATGTTGCGAGGAGAGTTTTGAGTGTAAAAAAAAAAAAAAACGATGAATGGAATGTGTGAATATATGATAGGGTTAAGAAGGAGGTGACTACGGATGTGACATCTAATAGAGAGGCATGGAAGACAACACATATTACATGACATTAAATAAACTGAGATACTGGCAGAGAATTGTGTTAAAGAGACAATACAAACAATACAAACTTTTTTGATACCAAACATTCCGAATTCAAAAGGAGATGTTTCAGAAATGTATGGAGCCTGGGCCAGCACTTTGTACACTTAATGCTAGGTATAGTTACACTATAGTTAACTGTTTTTAATGTTAATTTGCTATATTTTGGTTTTTAACAAACTTTTTTCCGCTTTAAACAAAAGACAGACAGACCTATTAAATTATGACATCACTTTTCAGATTTTTACAGCGAGTCGAGAAATGAAATAAATAAAAAAAAAAAAACAACGCAGAGCTGTCTTTGGAGTTACGTTAATATTACTGGCTTGTGAGGGTTCGTATAATGTATCTGCCACCTCCTTTTGTACAGAATAAAATCTATTATAATTCTATACATACACTTAAATAAATCTCAATATAATTTGGCTGGAGACAGGCTTCATAAGAATTTATATTTGGTTAGATATTTTGCGGAATATATATTACACTTTCAGGCTGTTTACAGAAAAAAACAAATTTATTTACTCTTATCATACAAATACTCTTGCAAGCTAAACCCAAAGCGATATTTTCACTTAACATTGAAATTGAAGGTTCTCTGGAGAATAGTAGGTTTTCGCCATTCCTCTGTTTTACATAAACAATGTTTTAAAATACATGTTATGTAAAACAGCTCAACCACATTAAGCGATTATCTTTAATTACTGAACTTTGACACGTAAAATTGCATACACATCGTTACTAATATTTTAAATTGGAAAGTGAGTTTGTTTGTTTGTTTGTTCCGCTTTCACGCCGTAACTACTGAACCGACTGCTTTGAAATTTTTCAATAAGTCCGGATTAAATAACAGGGTACTTTTTACCCGGGAAAAATGACATTCCCGAGGGAAATCCAAAAAGCGCGATATAACCGATCTCCACGAGAACGAAGCCGCGGTCGGAAAGCTAGTTTTGTATTATATTGTGCAAAGTTATGGATAAGTGAGATCAGGATTGAGAAGGTCAATACATAGATATAATCTGAAGCGTAACTCTTCGTTTTTATTGCAACTATGTGAATATGAAATGAGATAACATGAAAAAGGATTGCTTATGATTGTACTTCCAATTTTGGTTAGGCATTGAAAGTGATTGTAACATGCAATGTTTTTTGCAGAATTGGGTTCTATCCTAAAAAGTAATTTAATGTGCATCAGATAGATTAAAAAAAATTGAAAACGTATTTATTACTTTTTCTTTCATTAAAATACTTAGGAAGATCTATTGATTTGAAATGTCGCATGATGTCACGCCGCCGCGCCGCCGTGGTTCAAAATATTTTATTTTAATTTTTTTTTTTTTTTTTTTTTTTGACTATCTATAAGACAGACTATTTTTTTTTTGATTTCCATACCTTGGATACCTACATCCCTATTGCTACTTTGTATCTTATGGTTAGCTGACCCCAAGTATGTTGTGACCAGCTTCAAGTATAACTAGATGCTGCTGTACTGAGCAGCCTGAAAGTAAACTGAGTTTAGTAAACTTTTTGGAAAATAATAATTTCTAAAGTATAATCTATACTAATATATAAAACTGAAGAGTTTGTTTGTTTGTTTGAACGCGCTAATCTCAGGACCTGCTCGTCCGATTTAAAAAAAATATTTTTGCGTTGGATGGCCCATTAATCCAGGAAAGCTTTAGGCTATTTAACGTCACGCTGCGACCAATAGGAGCGGAGCATAACTAACTCTACGCGAACGAAATCGCTGGCAGCCGCTAGATAAATATGCTTGAAATATGCTTTTCTTATTTAACAAAGGAAAAAAAATATTACCTCTTCCAACTATATTGGAGTCGGTTTCCAGCATGACCGAATGCATGTGGATACCGGTATTTTAGATAGAGTGACTGTCTATTTGACCACCGCAACCCAGTAACTGTTTAACATGACACCCTCCTTTTTTGTTGGGATGGGTAATCATCAAATGACTTCTCCCGCTCTGGGCGGAGCGGAAGTGCGTGTCAGACTTTAACTGACTAAAATCCACCTGTGTTTCTTCATTTGCCTGTACGCATTGCCTCGTTTCTTGTTTAACCAACCCGCAACGCTGACCCAGGAGGCATCGGTCTTCGTGGACCCCGTCACGATGTGCTGACATCTCTTTGAGGCGTGTGTAAAACACAACGCGCCGTCGACTAGGGCCTGGTCCTAACCGAGCGGCGAGTTGCCCACTGCACGCCGCCCGCAGGCCCGCGCCTACGGTAGCCGGGAGTTCGATGTCGTCTCTATTGGCTCTAGGACATGCCACTTTCCTCACTATATTTTCCTTGACCATAAACACTACTTATTACTTCCATTTTTCTTTTTAAAGCAAAGGTTGACGCGTCGGTTACTTGTGTCATGTTACGGATATCTGCATTCCTAATTCTGTCTTTCAGTTTTATATTAAGGCAACTTCTTTCCATTTTTCTTTGTGTGGGTTGTATCTTTCTAATTGTTTTTAAATTGTACGCCCAAGACTGGCAGCCATATGTAAGACATGGTAGAATTTCTGAGTCCATAACAATTTTTTTTATTGAAGTTGGTATCTTCGATTTAAATACTTCTTTTTGGGCCCAGTATTTCCCCCACGTGATTGAGATTCTTCGGTCTATTTCTTCTTGATTTCTATTTTTACTAAATGAAATTTGTTTGCCCAAGTAGATATATTTGTCTACGTAATCCAGCGGGGTACTATTTACCATAACAGGTTTCTTGCTGTGATTGGTCAAGAATATCATTGAATTTAATTGTTTTGGACTTTCTGAAAATAAAATGATGTCGTCTGCAAATCGAAGGTGTGCCGGCCATTTGGCACGTTACACAGACGACAGATGGACCTTACGGTCGGTAAAATGGAACGGGCCGCAGGGCACCAGAGCTAGAGGCCGCCCAAGCACCAGATGGTTCGACGACATAGTAGCGATAGCTGGTCAAAGTTGGCTGAATATTGCTCTAGATAAAGAGAGATGGAATACCTTGGAGGAGGATTTCACCCGAAGGGGGTTCTTACAATAAAGTTACATACTAATCATAGTACCTAAAATATTAGCTCTTAAGTAACACTATTGTAAGAAATTTTTAAATAAAGCTTTATTACTTATTACTTTGTATAAATTATTTCATCACCTAGTGACCTACACAAAGCAAAGCGCCTGATGAGGTTTGAACCTACAACCTAGAACTTTTAAGTCACGGCCTATACCAAAAGGCCACCGCTGCTCTCATAATGTAATGGATGGTACGATTTGGCTCCTTCGATCGGACCAGGTCGCTATTTACCCAAGAGCCACTTTAGGACCCGATGTTCCTAGCTAAAATAAAGCTAGGAAGATAACGTAAACGATCCTTAATTACATCTGAGATCTACTGGGGATCCTTGCAAGGAGATAACTTTAATTGCCATAATTATTCTGTGCTATTTTGTTACTATCCAGTGACAGATTGTAATTACTACGTTGTTAACGTAATTTTCCGTTTTCTTTTGTTTTGTATTTATTCCTTTTTATTTTTTTTCTTCACTTTTATTTCACTCTCCAAAATGCATCCTATGGAATATCGACAGGCAGGTTAGGTACTCTTCGCCTGTACTCCAGCGACTTTGCGAGCTTGGGGCGAATTCAAATGTGGAATTCGCCCCAAGGAAAGACCTTGTCAATATTTGAGTGAATTCACGAAGCAATAAAATGTTTTATTTCTTTAATTTTATTTACCTTATGTTTGTTTCTTAGAAGTTAATAGATAATTATTTTGTTGCATACCGAAGAGAGGATAATTGGATTGAAACAGGAAAATTGTTTTAGTTTTTTCGTGGAAAACATAATTATGTTATTTGTTTGTAGTCTTGTTTTGTCTTATTTCTATATTATGTTTCTGCAGTAAACGTATATGTACCTACAGATGATTGCTAATCACTTTAAATCATAATCCTATTTTGTGTTATGACTGTTTTTGTGTTAATACTATGCCCATAAGGATAGGTCATGGTAGTACACGACTTGTATCCTTATTTGCAAAATAACTATCTTTCTCTTCTTCTTCATTTCGCTCTTGACAGAACAGTTGTGGTCACTACATTGATAATTAAACTAATGTAGATAAGTCACTAGCGCACTGAAAATGAAGCGTACAAAAGAAGGTAAGTCCAGTATCTCCATAGACTTATAGTATCTCAATGAATATCTCGCTTTAGTCCCTCTCGATACACACGTTCCATACGCGCGTGTGTGCCATTTAAGCGCAAACGACACACACTAGCCATCTTTTTCTTCTCTATGCTTTAGATTGCGCCCCATCTCACTCACACTCTACCAACGTGTGAAATGTACGCAAAATAAAAAAATTGCATGTGTGTGCTGCTGCTCCGAACGGCACATTTATTTCGGTTAGTTTGTTAGAACATATCATATCTGTTTAATATTATATCAATGGGTCACTATGACTGAATTCGAGACATTTGACTGTTGGACGACAGTCTGGAGCATTCACTAACAGGTCCCCTTGCCGACTTGATTTGGTCGGTCCACCTCATCGGTGACCTTCCACGAGGTCTGTTCCCCTCTACTCAGCCCTGGACGACCAAACGTTCAATGGAGTTATCTAACTATCTTTAGCTTTAGGGAATTGCTTGATATAAAGCTATATATGTAAAATTCATCTACACAATAGACTTTTTTTCAATTATATGTGTTTTGTATTTTTATAAGTACTCATGTGTTTTTAATTTATCTTGTACAGACGACAGCATATCAAGCTACTACAATCTGTCAGATTTCCTTATCCGATTTTCAACTTTATCCCTAAAGCATTAAGGCCCAAGATTGATTGGGAATATCTGACAGTTTGGGGTAGCTTGACTTGCTGTCGTCCGTACATTTGACTCATGTAAAAGCTATTTTCTGAAATAAATTGTTTGATTTGATAAACTAAATAACTCATTGAACATTGTGGCACTGACTAAATGAAGAATGAATGTATATTCTAAAGGATGCATTTTGGGGAGTGTGCGAGGGAATTGCATGATTTAATCCCCCCATCTGCGTTCCACCATCGGACGACCCGTAGTACGGCGAGTTTCCACCCTCGGTTGCTTGAGAATCAAATCTTAACAACTTAGTTAACACTACTACGATCCGAACGAAGCATTTCATCTCCTCCTTTATACCGCGTACATCGAGGGACTGGAACAATTTGCCAGCGGCGGTGTTTCCGTCGGACTACAATTTGAGTGTCTTTAAGGCTAGAGTGAATAGGCTCTTAATAAACTGGTGCGCTTTACCATCAATAATCGCGTCACTGCTTACCATCAGGCGGGATTGTGGTCAAGCGTTAGTTTATAATATACACAAAAAAAAAAAAAATGCTGCGACTGACTAGTTTAATGGTAAGGAATTAACACACTTTTGGTAAAACGGAGTCTCTTATTTTCCTAAGTCCACTACATCATCAAAATTGACCAAAATGCAGGTTTTCAATCGACAATGACCTTAATAATTATTATATTCTACTATAATACTATAAACGCAAACTGTGTGAGAACGGGTGACCGAATGTTAATATTTTATATTGGCTTAGGTTGGTACTTTATAGCCTTCAAGTAATATAAAATGTAAATATACTCAAAAACTCAACCAAAACCTCTGACTTATCAGATCGTTTATCCTAACCCCTGGTATTACTGTGCAATTTGAAGATATAACCAGCGGATTCTCAAGCAACGGAGAGGATTTCCAACATTTTCATAAAAGTAATTTATAGGATTGAAAGGGCAATTGTGAAAATGGAATTGACATGAGATGTTTGCGTCTCTTATTTGGAGTATATGTGAATTATTTTATCCTACTATAATAATAAATGAAAAAAATTGTAATGAGTAAGTTTGTAATAGATGGATGTTTTTGACTCTTTCACGCAAAACTACTGAACGGATTTTAATGAAATTGGGAAAATATAAACAACGTTATTTTTTCTTTAAACGAAACCTGAATACGGTTTGTTCAGAATAAGCAACTGAATCGATTCCAATATTTTTTATACCATGTTATATTTTATTCCAAATACTTTTAGAAATTGTTGCAGTATGGTTACCAAGCGCACAACACAGTTCACAGCAGATCTGTGGTACTAGGCAACAACCTAGTGGTACTAGGGATAGCCGTGCGAAACAGCCTTTCATACAAATTTCGTACTCGGGGTTCAGTGACAAAATAATAACAGCGGCAAGAATAGACCTTCAAAAAAAAAAAGGTTGATCACGTCTCCAACTTTCGCAATTTGACTTGACGCCGGAACTATCGAATACTGTATATGCTTTTCAAACTCTTTCACAACCCTAAAACAGTATATTTTCTACGGGAAAGTCTTTTTTAAAATAATTATAAACTAGTGCTTGACTGCAATCCCGCCTGATGGTAAGCAGTTAAGCAATCGTCAATGGTAAAGCGCGCAAGTTTATTAAGCCTATTCACTTAAAAATGGCTGGCTCTTCCCATACCAGAGGACCGACCACGCTGGGAGAGAAGCGCGAAACTTCGCGCTTTCTATGGGCCTTTCCCAGCTGGTAGAGCAAGCGACTAGGGTGCCTGATGTAGATGGCCATACTGCCAACTGTTTGGACCTTCTGCTGACCACTGATCCGGACAGATGTGTTGTAACAGTTTCCTCACCGTTGGGAACTTCAGACCACTGTCTGGTGAAGTCTGTATCGTCCTTCTCCCCACCAGATCACGTGGTGAACGGTGGTCACTCTCGTGGTGAACGGCGAATGTGGCGATACAGGTCAGCGGATTGGGATGAGATGCGCCACTTCTTTGCGTCTTATCCTTGGCAGCAGGTCTGCTTCTCTTCTGACAATCCGTCGAGCTGTGCGGACGCTATAACCGATGTGGTGCGTCAAGCTATGGAATATTTTATCCCATTCAATGACGTGCCCGTCGGTGGCTCGGCTCGCCCATGGTTCAATGCCGATTGTGTCCAAGCTGAACAGCGTAAGCACACGGCATTTCTCGCCTGGGTTGACGCTCGTGACCGCGGAGCTCCGGATCTAAGCTCAAAGAAGAGAGCCTTTAACCGTGCTGCCAAGTCCTACAAGAAGGCGCTCAAGAAGGCTCGCTTCGACCGCATTACCCATATTGGCAACAAGTTATCTGCGCAGCCATCCGGTAGCAGATCTTTTTGGTCCCTTGCCAAATCGGTTGAGGCGAACTTCTGTCGGCCCTCACTGCCTCCGCTGGTTAGGCCTGATGGAACACTGGCTCATACGGCGAGAGAGAAAGCAGGTCTCTTTGCTTCTCTCTTTGCTCATAGTTCGCGTCTGGATACTGGCAGTGCTACTCCACCTAATTTACCTCATTGCGGAGCTTCAATGCCTGAGGTTCGCATTAGAAACAAGGAGGTTCTGAGAGTACTGTGTCGTCTGGACGTGAATAAGGCTAGTGGTCCGGATGGTATACCAGCGATTGTTCTTAAAGCATGTGCGCCCGAGTTGTCTCCTGTATTGACGCGCTTGTATCGCCTCTCATTTAGGACTGGTATAGTGCCCAAGTCCTGGAAGCTTGCTAACGTGCAGCCTGTGCCCAAGAAGGGTAGTCGTGCCGATCCTGCCAACTATCGGCCGATTTCGATCACCTCCATACTTTGCAAAATTATGGAGCGTGTATTGAACTCGCGCCTCTTGGCATACCTGGAAGGTAACGATCTCCTCAGTGACCGACAGTACGGGTTTCGCCGCCATCGGTCAACTGGGGACCTACTAGTGTATGCCACTTACTTGTGGGGCGAGGCCCTCGAGAAGAATGGGGAAGCGATTGCTGTCTCCCTTGATGTCTCGAAGGCCTTCGATCGGGTATGGCACGCTGGCCTTTTGCTGGGTAAAAGACTTCCTGACTGAACGGTTCCTCCGAGTTGTTGAGCTTGACGGATGCTCTTCTGAGCCCATGTCAACTAATGCCGGTGTTCCTCAGGGGTCTGTTCTCTCTGCAACTCTGTTCCTGCTACATATTAACGATCTGCTGATGCCCGGTATCTATGGGTATGCAGATGACAGCACAGTTGTAGAGAAATACCTGCCGGATGCTCGGGCTAGTAGGGAATCAATCCGGTCCGAAAGAGAGGCCATGGTTGAGCGAACGAGTGTTGCACTGCAGGCAGTCTCCGAATGGGGCAATGCCAATCTTGTAGCATTCAATGCCGCCAAAACACAGGCGTGTCTTTTCACCGCCAAAAGGAGCCCGTTCACCTTGGCCCCTACTTTTCGGAATGTGTCCTTGGAGTGTTCCAACCGCCTTCAGCTTTTGGGAGTTGAGATTTCCTCGAACCTTAACTTTGGGCGGTTCATTGGGTCCAAGGCCAAGGTGACTGCCAGGAAACTTGGCGTTATCGCAAAGGTCCGGCAGTACTTCACACCTGGGCAGCTTCTAATGTTATACAAAGCACAGGTCCGTTCGTGTGTGGAGTACTGCAGCCACATTTGGGCTGGTGCTGCCAAGTGTCACCTGGCCACTTTGGATTCAGTGGAGAGACGTTCAAAGAGGCTGATTGGTGACCCTGATCTAACTCGAGTTGGTCTCCAAAGCCTAGAGCACAGGCGTAGAGTAGCCAGCCTTTCGGTGTTCTATAGGATGCATTTCGGGGAGTGTGCGAGGGAATTGCATGATTTAATTCCCCCATCTCCGTTCCACCAGCGGACGACCCGTCGTACGGCTGGTTTCCACCCTTACGTTGTTAACACCACTACGATCCGGACGAAGCGTTTCGCCTCCTCCTTTATACCGCGTACATCGAGGGACTGGAACAATTTGCCAGCGGCGGTGTTTCCGTCGGACTACAATTTGAGTGTCTTCAAGGCTAGAGTGAATAGGCTCTTAATAAACTAGTGCGCTTTACCATCAACGATTGCGTCACTGCTTACCATCAGGCAGGATTGCGGTCAAGTGCTAGTTTATAATATGTAAAAAAAAAAAAAAAAAAACTTAGTGAGTGGGAGGGAAGATGGCAGTTGAGCGAGGTAATGCAATGTTGAACCCAACAACACGACCAACGATGCTGCGCCAGAGGGAGATTGATCTGGAGACCCTCCACGACCAAACTCCCTACACAACAACATTTGGCGCATCGTATACGGCACACATCGCAACACAACTGTTCAGACCCGTCCTTCGTACGGCTTCACCAGACATCATGCCGGATATGGATTGGCACTGTTAATAACTCACTCTGCGTTTCTTTTACCTAACTGTATATGGTAAAACTTTAGAGAGTTGTTCAGCAGTTCATGATAAGACTTGTCTTTGCAGAAGCTGAGAAGATAATAAAGATACGGTATTAGAGTGCCCCGGGGTATAAAACGTCGAAAATAAAACTGGAGCCATTGAAACGAAAAGTTAGTACTGAATGTTTAGGAGTTATGAAATAAACAGCTTTTGAGCCCTTTTTTTCTTAAACATTTTCGATGTTACTTTTGGAAGCTTCGTTTTTTTTTTTCAATATTTATATCTTTAGATAATGGGGTTAAAAGACGTCTCGTTTGTTTCGTTTTAACACCCCTGACGTCAGTTTATAATGATGGACTATGGAGGTATTAGAAACACTGTGTGATGGTGCCTGCTGCCACAGTGAGATATGGCAGCAGGCACCAGCAGGTGTGGCAGCAGGTGGCAGCAGGCACCTGGCATGATTCGGATTGAAGGAACTGCTATTTAACTATGTGTGATCCCCTAATCCAAAGTCCGTATCCTCTTATCTTGTTAGTCATCCGCTTAGTTTTTAGCTTTCGTAAGCTCTGACTTAGAGGCCTTGATTTATTGAGGTATTCACAGGCAAACTTGGTTCAGTAGAGGACTTATTTGGGCTTATTTGTAACAAAAACTGGTTCCTTAAAAATCAACTTAAAATACATTTCACTAAAATAGACGAATAATATTGATCATCATCATTATCATTTCAGCTGAAAGACGTCGACATAGGCCTCCCCCAAGGATCTCCACGACGATCGTTCCTGTGCCTCCCGCATCCAGCGGTTTCCCGCGACCTTCACTAATTCGTCGGTCCGCCTTGTCGGGGCCTATCCACGCTGCGTCTTCCGGTGCGTGGTCGCCACTCGAGAACCCGTCGGCTCCATCAGGCATCGGTCCTACGGGCAATGTGCCCGGCCCACTGCCACTTTAGTGTTTCAATTGTTCGGGCCATGTCGGTCACTCTTGTTCTTCTGCGGATCTCCTCATTCCTGATTCGATCACGCAGTGAAACCTCAAGCATAGCCCCCTCCAATGCCCTTTGAGTGATCTTGAACCTTCTTATAAGGCCCAATTGTTAGCGACCGATTGAAGTGACCCATTGTTAGCGAATAAATGGAATGTATTTTTTACGGTTTTTTGTGAGCCTTATTATCAAATAATTAAACTTAGATTAACTTTAGTCATCCAAACCCATAGACCAATATTTTTTATTTCCATGTGCTGCAATAGTCGTTTAACAACCGAAGGTTGTCCTCTGATGTACGTGCATCGTGCATACAGGGATCATTTCATCATTTATAACAATTATCTAAAGGCCACCGGTTCGCCTTTCAAAGATTCGAGACCCCAGGATTCCTAGACATGGCAAATAAAAAAATCAATACTACCTATATAGAACAACTTTATTCTGAATACACTCTTATACTGTGTTTTATAATTGAAATTTATTTAACTGTGGTCTGTCCTTCTCTCACAGTGACCGGAGTTTTTGGCGGGAAGCTAAGATGAGTGCCACGCTCATTTTTCATTGGACTTTTAAATTATTAATAGTGTCGTTTACTAAATAAAGACGCGTGATTTATGTAGTAAAAAGTGCATTCAGTGAATAATTCATAAAGAACAGTGAAATATTGTAGCATAGTGGCCACATCATGGCTTTGTTCCAAAACTTCCTCCTAGTGTCAGTTCACGCGAGAAACGAAAGGAGATAGGTTTAGTTAGGATAAGTTTAGGATAAGTTAGGATAAGTTACAAAAGAAGACAAGATATAATTAAGACTTGGCTTAAAGGTCTTAGAAACCAGGCCATAAAATCCCAAAAAAAAAAATCACAGTGACCTTAAAACGCCCTCAACAAAATTGTTCCAAATACAAACGAAAACAAATGAGGAACACATCCCGGGTTTTTACAGACCCCGTTATTTCAGACTCCATACAAATAAAAAGTTTGTTTTTACGTAACATTTTCTGGTGTTTGTGAAATAAGCAAGAATACATTTGAATTCCCTGGGGTCTCTTTGAGATGGGTGTTTTAGTATCATCCTTGAAGTCAGGGATGATAAGGCTGCTTTTCCACTAGAGATATTATGCGAGGTAACTCAACAGAGAAGTTGAGATATGAAAGAACATTTTTTTTTTTATAATTATAAACTAGTGCTTGACCGCAATCCCGGCTGATGGTAGGCAGTGATGCAATCGCTGATGGTAAAGCGTGCAACTTTATTAAGATGGCCCACTGGGCTTTGCTGAAACCTGGTGAGTGAAGCTAAGCTACGCCACGAAAATTGAAGCTTTGGTTGATATCATCACCTACGCAGCTTAGCATTTCTGGCGAAAAGCCAGCCTAAGAGTCGAAAAAAGTAAAAAAACTAAAATCCAACTACGACAGAAAACGACGCTGAAAAAGTATAAAACAAGATTTTCAGAATACTGAACTGAACAAAGTTGCTAATGTAGTTGCAATTAAATGGACACAGTAGTAATGTCATACAATACTATTCTGAAGTATGTAATATTCACTATGTAGAGAAAAATTTTCATGTTTGGAAAGGCTATAGAAAGGTTATAGGCTACTTATACAACCAGTGAAATCCTAAATCTATGTATACAACTGTGTTTAGATAACTGCCTTAGAATTCTAGATTACGTAAAAGATAACTTTAAAATGAACAAATCATATTTGAACTACTTAATGTTATTGCATTATTTTATTTTTCTTCTCTTCTTCTTACAGATATTTCTTTTTATCTTTATATATATAATTCTGCTGTACGTGTGTATGTCATTGAACTCCTCCTAAACGGCTTAACCGATTTAAATGAATTTTTCTGTATGCGTTTGAGTAGCGCCCTGGATGGTTTAGATTCACAAATCAGCTCAGCAGATGGAGCAGATTGCTCGAAAAAGCATGTGATCTCGGAAACGTTGTTTCGACTTCTCATACAGTTTTGTGCTACCCTGTTACCTTGCACCTCTACAAACTAGGCACAATAAAAGTTCTTCCATGTAATTATTATGGTTTAATGATGAATGTTCTTCATTGTTTAGGCTTCTCCTACACTTTTGTGCTACGCTGGTACCTTGCACCTCCACAAAGTAGGCAAAATAAAACTTATTCAAAGTATTATCTAAAATTATTATACAACATTATTATTTAAGAACGGCAGAATCGATTTTATTGAAAATTGGTAGGGAGTGGCTAGTAGTGGCTGGCGGAGAACTGCTCAGGATCGAGCTTGTTGGCGTGCCATGAAGGAGGCCTATGTCCAGCAGTGGACGAGTAGGGGCTGATGATAATGATGATAATTATATTTGAAACAATAAGATTAATTCTGTTAGTACTTAAATGCATATATTTAAGTTAGTTCACGCATAAACACAGAATTTTATAGAATGGACTCTCATCCCTGTCCGCTTTTGTACTTCAGATGTTCATTGCTACTTACACGTACCTATTAGTGCAGTAGTGACGCCATTAATAATAAATAATAATAATATTTATTTCATCAAGAAAGGATCAGATTTCACATAGTTATAAAGGTTTATGTATACAAATAACTGATCTATACACCAAAAGAGGAAACTGCCTCTCAAACTAGGCGGTAGCCTGTATCTTGAGAGACAGTGATTCGTTGCTTTAACTAATTATTAATACAAAAGTGGACTGGGTCGTACAATATTAATGAATGGTCGTGATAATGCCAAAAATTTCAATTACCTACGCTACATGTGTGAATGTGTGTGTGCGTGAGTGTGTGTGTGTGTAAGAGGGTGTGTGTGTAGTGTGAGTGGGTGAGTGTAATGGAGAAATTTAGGAAGTTAGGTGACATACTTGAGTAAGGATTCAGTTTCCATATAGTCACGCTCCAGAAGCCATTCCATCAATTTTGATTTTATTTCATATTTATTTAGATTGACAATATTTAAATTTTTGTGAACTTGTTTGTATATGTGTGTGCTTAAAGTATAGTATTGGTGTTGTGCAAAGGTAGTTTTATGTGGGGTACCTATCGGTAATTGCTTTCTTTTTGTGGGGTCAGCTTGGGGAACGCTAGGATGTTTCCTAATGGTAGACCGCAGTACATAGAGTTGGCGCACGGAAAGTACTTTGCAGTCAGCGTAAAGTTGAGTTGTAGGATACCGAAAAGGTTTGCGTGAGATCACCTTCAGCACGGCCCTCTGCGCTCTCTCAATCTTTAAAAGACTGGTTTTATTTGCTCCACCCCACACCGTTATGCAATATCCAATAACAGATTGACATAAGGCATAATAAACCATCTTCAGCGTTTCGGGAGCAGCCGATTCTCTAAGGGATTTGAAAATATGGAGTAGATTAATAGCTCTAGAAGAAATGGCGTCAACTTGTTTATCCCATCGTAGTCCACCGTTTATTGGGACACCGAGATATTTTATATGGTCAGCTTTTGTAATTGTCGGACATGAGCAAGGTGCAGATTGATTGGAGCAGTTAGTACTAAACTATAGCGTTTTGACACAAAAAAGAAATATACGACGTTATTTTTTGTTTATGGGAAACCTGAATACGAGTTGAGTTTGTTCAGAATAAGCAACTGAATCGATTGCAATAATTTTTACATCATGTTATATTTTTTCTCAAATACATTTAGAAATTGTTGCAGTGTGGTTATTGAGCGGAACATGGACGGTAGATCATAGTACTCCGAGCTCGAGCCCGCCTGAGCGGAACATGGACAATATGGTCCATGCTCCGCTCAGGCGGGCTCCAGAAAAACCGCAAACCAAAAATATTTTTGGTTTGTGGTTTTTCATTATATTTTTGAAATTTTGTACATAGATTCTTAGATTCTTTACTTAAAAATACTTTACACGTGTATCAGGTTTCGCATATAAAAATAATGTATACTAATATAAAAGCTGAAGAGTTTGTTTGTTTGTATATTTGTTTGAACTTGCTAATCTCGGGAATTACGGGTCCGATTTGAAAAATTCTTTTTGCGTTGGATAGCCCATTAATCCAGGAAGGCTTTAGGCTACATATAAAATCACGCTGCGACTAATAGGAGTGGAGCATAACTAACTCCACGAGAACGAAGTCGCTGGCGGCCTCTAGTGTTGTATAAATGCCCACTACTTCGATCCTTTCTCGGTGGTAGGCAACAACATCAGCCGCCGGCATAAGTTACCACCCACCAGACAAAGTCATGCCGCCAAGCGATCCGTCGTGTTCCGGCATGATGTCTGGTGAAGCCGTACGGTGGACGGGTCTGAGCAGTTGTGTTGCGATGTGTGCCGGGTACGATGTGCCTAATGTTGTTGTGTCGGGGGTTTGGTCGTGGAGGGTTTCCAGATCATCCTCTGGCGCAGCATCGTTGGTCGTGTTGTTGGGTTAAACATTGCATCACCTCGCTCAACTGCCGTCTTCCTTCCTATTCACTCAGTTTTTTTGAGTGAATAGGCTTAATAAGCTAGTGCGCTTTACCATCAACGATTGCATCACTGCTTACCATCAGGCGGGATTGCAGTCAAGCACTAGTTTATAACTTATAAAAAAAAAAAAATCTGTAAAAAAACCCCTAACCTAGTGACCAAAGTCTATTCAGTACGCATAAGATATTTCAGTTCACAAGGTTATTAAACTATGGCGTGCGACAGACAAGAAGATTGATGACATGAAAAAAGAGGGACATATTTATTTATTTTTTCTTCAGAAATCTTAAAGTCTAATATCTAGGTAAATATTTTATCACTAGCGCTTGAAGTTAAGCTTGAAAAAACATGAAAATAAAAAATACGTCAATTTACTTCTTGGGTTGACTAAAGTGATATTTATGTATCTTCTGTATTTTTCTGATGTCTGGTGAAGCCGTACGGAGGACGCGTCTGAGCAGTGGTGTTATGATGTGTGCTAGGTACTATGTGACAAATGTTGTTGTGTCGGGAGTTTGGTCGTGGAGGGTCTCCAGATCAATCTCGGTCTGGCGCAGCATCGTTGTACGTGTTGTTAGGTTTAACGTCTCCTCCTTCAAAGCAGTGATGCTAGCAAAGGAGGAGGCGGAGCGCGTGAGGTAGCAGGAATCCCAGCGCACTCGCGCCTCTAGCCGCCACAGAAAATGCCCTGGTCTGGAGACAATATCGAACTCCCGGTCACCGTAGGCGCGGGCTTGCGGGCGGTGAGCAGTGGGCAGCTCGCCGCCTGGAAGCCAGGACCGAGTCGACGGCGTATTGTGTTTCACGGGCGCCTCAAAGAGATGTCAGCACATCGTGACGGGGTCCACGAAGACCGATGCCTCCTGGGTCAGGGTTGCGGGTTGGTTAAAAAAAACCGTGGCCCTGGCCTACAGGCAAGTGAAGGAACACGGGTGGGTTTTAGTCAGTAAAAGTCTGACACGCCCTTTCGCTCCGTCCAAAGCGCGAGGTTTAACATTTCATCACCTCGGTCAATTGCCGTCTTCCTTCCTATTCACTCAGGTTTTTTGAGTGAATAGGCACTTAATAAACTAGCGTGTTTTACCATCAACGATTGCACCACTGCGTACCATCAAGCGGGATTACGATTACTAAGCACTAGTTTATAAATATAAAAATAAAAACTAAGGATAAGATGCGCTGACTTTAGTTTGTGAACAAGGAAAGTGTAATCAAAACCTTTTTTTTTTTAAACAGGTCAAAGTATTGCTTTTCAGAAGTACCTTGATAATATTAAAACGAACACCACTAAAATCAAGCTTCCTGTAATTAATTTCGCACCCGCTCTCAATGTGACGTTCATAAGCCAGGCATCTCCAATTTTCCTTCTCATCAATTATTATAGGTGTCTACAAAGACCTTTTATGTTCTTGATTTATTGGAACGCCATAATGTCTGTGCTCTGTAGTCTTTAGGTGGTTTAAACATTTAATAGTCCAGTGAATTATTCTGAGAATCATGAGAATTCCGCCGATTCTGCAGTTCTCTCTCTGTATTTAAACTGTGACGAATAGATAGGATAATATTATTCAAACGAATTCCATTTTGGATTCGGAATTTAAACTGTGCTACGGTTGACCTATTTTTTATTTTTAAATGATGAGAAATGGCTATACATAGAATAAAAATATGGCTTGACAGGATTTTTGTTGGTTATGGTAGCTATTTGGTTCAAAATAAGAATTGAATACCTGTCCTATTAATAGGTGGTTTAGTTATATTTCCTTCACACAGATAAGAAAGTGGGCCATAATTCACCGCGTGGATATACCAAGTGCAGGTTTATGGATGCCACATGTCTTCAAATTTTCGGTTCCTCGTTTTGGTTTGGTACTTTTCGCGTTTTCCTTCTCCGATATGAGAACAGTGGTGGTGAAATTAAATATACAAAGTCCTCCTGGGTTCGACCTCACGATCAGTGGCGGTTGATGCCACTAGACCACCATTGCTATTTTCATTATTACCACACATTGAAAGTCTTGGCTCATACAGCGAATTTGAGTACCAAGTATCGCATGTGATTGTCAAATGAATATAGTCATTTAATGAATGCTGTATATTATACCGTATATTGTCACCGACCTGCATTATTTCGATTACGCTTGTCATCGCAATATGACTAACAAGCTTGAGTTCACGATACTGATATCGTCAATTGACTTTTTTGACTGTTATTGATGATAGTTCTCGTAATGTAGTAATGGAAACTTTTAATTGGTTGTAGTGATTTCATACAGGCAAGTATTGAAATTGTTGACATTTTGCAGATACACATAATAACATGATGGATTAGAAGACGCAGTCTGGGTAGGCCCCCGACAAGGGGGAACGACGACCTGGTGAAGGTTGCGGAAAACCGCTGGAAGCGGGAGCCGCTGCACCCGTCGTCGTGAAGATCCCTGGAGGAGGCCTATGTCTAGGAGTGGACGTCTTTTGGCTGAAATGATGATGATGATGACATAATAACATAATTGTTATGCGTAAACAATACTACAAATATCTCTATTCTCATTGTATGAAAAGCTAATGCGATACCATTAAATATGCAAATGTACTATCAGCTGTAGAAGTCCATTTCCACCTTAAAGACTACTGTCGCCTGCGCTAAACCGGCCACGCACACTACCGCATTATTTTTTTTATCGCAGTCTCCGTCTTTATTTAAACTAATGCAAAATTTCGTTAGTTCATTTGAAGTTAAGTTAGCGGCCGCACTTAACAATGGTGCTATCATAAGCGAGCGATTGTGGGTTCGATCCTTAAGAAAGCCAAATCTTTTTGTTGTTTCATATAATTTAAAATTATGATAATTGATTTGTATTTTAAAGTAAAAATGTTTGCAAATAATATTTAAACGAATAGGAAAATTTATTGAATATTTATCCCAAAAAAGGTTTTTATTATATGTTTTAGTTTACTATAGAGGTAATATAATAAAAAAATATAAAAAAATAAAACAATAAGCATATTATAATGAAATATACTATAAAGTTATATATTATTCGGTATAGATATACTTATACTAACAAATGAAACAAACGTTGAAACGGCAGCATTGTAATATTTTATATAAAAGTAATCCTTGACAAACTTATGATATTGTTATGGTAAAAAATACAAAAAACATTTTTGGTTGTTAGATATGAAAATTATAATATTATACATATATTATGATTAAAGAGGTTATCGCTTAACTATTCATTTTCTTAAAGAAAAGAGCTTAACCTGAATATTATTGCAATCATAAAATAATCTATACTAAAACACAATATAATGCTTATTACATTTACATTTTTTTTGCGTGTATAGCATAGTACTAGTGGTGCCATCCTGCAGTGCCTTTTTTCGGAGTTTGATGGCATGAGATTATAATCTTCAAGCGCTTTCTTAGTTCAAAAGTAAACGAACTTATTTCTTATCGAATTCCGAAATTATTGTTTTTATAATTTACCAAAAGTAATTTTTATTGAAATTGCAAAAGGCGACATCTGTTAGCCATTAAGCCAACCGAACATATTACTGTCACTTGGCTAAATTACTTTAGAGATGGTTTAGAGTCCGTTATTAAGATATATAATGGTATATATTTAAAACACTCTGTAGGACACTTCTGCACTGTGATTGTTATAAATAGTTTTTTTTTTTTTTTTGTTTAGCTCGATAAGACTCCACCAGACGCGCCAGTTTATTTTAAAACCACAAATGCAACCTCCCTTCTTCGCAAGATTTAAAAGTTTATTCAACGGTAAATATTGTTGTTTCGTTTCACTTGTCTCGACAGCTACCTTCGCCCTCCAACGTCTTGACCTTGACCTCCAACGGCTTACAGTATTTCTCTAAAACAATAACAATTTTATTACAGACTTGCAACAAGCGATTAGTTTGCACCTTAACACAAATAATAATAAAAACAACTTACACAAAAGCCGGTTTCATATGATATTTGAGATATATTGCTGCATATGTCTGCATATTGATTAAAAAAGTAAAACTAATAACACAAACTGGTAACTATATGTTCACCAACTAACAACAGCTAAGTAATATTATTTGAGTTATTGTAGCTAATAATAGTTATTGTAGGTAGCGGAGTATTTTTTGTGAAGGAGTGATTCAGATTCTTTCAAGTCTACCGTCATCTTTTTATAATGACTCTAATATAGAAAAAATCTTAAAAGAAAGTATCATCTTTAAGTTGCGGATCGGTATTTTTAGATATTTTTATTGTCAGCATTCATAACTCACCAATAAACATTTAAAAATATTTTGTAAGTTATCAGATTTGAACTTGAACCACCTTGAACGCCTATCAAGGCGAAAACCGTTAGGCCATTGAAACACTTACTGTGGACGTTGAAATTAGTAAGTAGTACCTAACAATTATAAGCGGGCAGCAAAGTGTATCAAACTTTATTATAGAAGAAGGTCGTAACTACAACTAGTATTGCTTGGCCATAGTTTTGTGAAATTGCAACTCGACTTTTGGTCTTGACTGTACCATCATATGTATATGTACTGATTTTTTTCTTCATGTTTGTTTGTCAATGTGTTGTATTCCGATGATGATATCTAACAATCAAGCTATTAATCGGAAAATTCTTACAAAGGGTTTTATATTATGTTTATAAGAGTCCTGTACTGTCATGATTATAAAAAGTAATTGTAAAAAAGTAGAATCTGGAGCACTTGTATTTTTGATAGTTTTCGATGTAGCAAATTGCGATTCTCCCTATAAATTTTCTGTAACAATTTCCAAAAAACCTTTCTCGAAAGTTATTAGGTACGTACAGCTTCTAAATTCCAAACTTGATTAAAAAGAAAGACCCTAACAAAATCATTTACACAACAAAAGATAAATCTACTCATCACAAGGAAAAAAGGGTACAACTACCTTTTTCAGCCTTATTTATGTAGCCTAATTTTGGCGCCCAACATGGTACTCAAAATGTATCTTATTACAAAATTTACGGTAACCTTTTCTCTTGTAATCCGTGCTCTTTTTTATAAATAGCAGCGACGTGCTTTATAATGTGGGGTTAGCACGCACCGCGAATATTCTGCCTTCGCGATTTATTTGCAAAAAAAAAAAAAATTATCATTGAATGGAATAATTACTTTATGTCTTACACATTAAAGTCTAGTTTGCGCTACAACTTCAAAAATTTTTATAACGTTTTTAATAATACTAGTCATTCGGAAATAAACTCAATTTTCATTAAAACAAGGTTGATATTTTTGTTACTTGAAATAGGGTTTGCAACATTGCTCACTTTTACTGTAGGTTAGTAGAGATGTAGACAGACCTAGAATATTGAGTATGTAGAAGACCTAAGATTTATGGTTTCATTTTTGCAGACAACTCCTACTTCGCTGGTCTAATAGACGCGCTACTGCTGAAATTAAACGTAGTCTGTAGAAATTAAAAGTCAGCTCTATTGTGAGTGTATTACGCAGTTATACCGCTGGATTTCATGATCTGAATTCGCAAAGACAAAATGAGTAGGACGATAGTTGTACTGAACATCATCATCATCATCTCAGCGTTTATCCCGGTTGCATCCGCGGCTTTCGCGTTGGAGCCCGGGGTCCGCTTTCCTGCACCTTCTGCTCCATTTCGCACGATCTTTAGCATCCTGTGGTAAGAGCTTGTTGGCACGCATATCATCTCTTACAACGTCAAGCCAGCACTTCTTTGGTCTACCCCGCTTGTTCCGGCCCGGCGGAGGCGCCATGGCAAGACATTTGTTACCCACGTAACATGCCGTAAGTTGGTTGGTTGTTGGTTGGATGGTTTGCGTAAGACGTGGCCGTACCAGCGTAGGCGACCCTCCTGCAGTTTGTCTGCAATGTCACGGACACGAAGGCTGCCCCGGATGCGGGAGTTCCTGATGCAGTCTTTCCGCGTAACTCCACACATCCACTGCAGCATATTCATCTCCGTGTCACGCAGCTCCTGCTTGTGTCGCTCAAGCACAGGCCACGCCTCACTGACACGTGCCCTGACATCACAATCAATGTCGCCGGATGCGTGAAGCACAGGCCCCAAGTATTTAAACTGGTCCGTGCACTCGACCCTGTCTCCGCCTATGCGCACAGACATGGGGTCTGTCGTGTTGCTGGCCAAGTACACGGTCTTCGCCACGTTGAGTGAAGTTGAAGCGATTGCTGTCTCCCTTGATGTCTCGAAGGCCTTCGACCGGGTATGGCACGCTGGCCTTTTGAGTAAGCTTCCAGCGTACGGCATTTCCCCTAGCCTGACTGGCTGGGTAAAAGACTTCCTGACCGAACGGTCCCTCCGAGTTGTTGTCGACGGATGCTCTTCTGAGCCCATGTCAACTAATGCCGGTGTTCCTCAGGGGTCTGTTCTCTCTGCAACTCTGTTCCTGCTGCATATTAACGATCTGCTGATGCCCGGTATCTATGGGTATGCATATGACAGCACAGTTGTAGAGAGATACCTGCCGGATGCTCGGGCTAGTAGGGAATCAATCCGGTCCGAAAGAGAGGCCATGGTTGAGCGAACGAGTGTTGCACTACAGGCAGTCTCCGAATGGGGCAATGCCAATCTTGTAGCATTCAATGCCGCCAAAACACAGGCGTGTCTTTTCACCGCCAAAAGGAGCCCGTTTACCTTGGCCCCTACTTTTCGGAATGTGTCCTTGGAGTGTTCCGACCGCCTTCAGCTATTGGGAGTTGAGATTTCCTCGAACCTTAACTTTGGGCGGTTCATTGAGTCCAAGGCCAAGGTGGCTGCCAGGAAACTTGGCGTTATTGCAAAGGTCCGGCAGTACTTCACACCTGGGCAGCTTCTAATGTTATACAAAGCACAGGTCCGTTCGTGTGTGGAGTACTGCAGCCACATTTGGGCTGGTGCTGCCAAGTGTCACCTGGCCACTTTGGATTCAGTGGAGAGACGTGCAAAGAGGCTGATTGGTGACCCTGATCTAACTCGAGTTGGTCTCCAAAGCCTAGAGCACAGGCGTAGAGTAGCCAGCCTTTCGGTGTTCTATAGGATGCATTTCGGGGAGTGTGCGAGGGAATTGCATGATTTAATTCCCCCATCTCCGTTCCACCAGCGGACGACCCGTCGTACGGCTGGTTTCCACCCTTACGTTGTTAACACCACTACGATCCGGACGAAGCGTTTCGCCTCCTCCTTTATACCACGTACATCGAGGGACTGGAACAATTTGCCAGCGGCGGTGTTTCCGTCGGACTACAATTTGAGTGTCTTCAAGGCTAGAGTGAATAGGCTCTTAATAAACTAGTGCGCTTTACCATCAACGATTGCGTCACTGCTTACCATCAGGCAGGATTGCGGTCAAGCGCTGGTTTATAAAAAAAAAAAAAAAAAAAAGTTGAGTTTCAGACCTCCGTTCTCAAGCGAGTCCTTCCACGCATTCACACGCCGCACCAACCGTTCCCTGTCCGCGTCCGCCAGCGCGATATCGTCAGCATACATGAATAGCCAGGGAGGCTGCTCATGTGAGTCCTTGATGCTGTCCGACAAGACGTCTAATATCACGCTGAACAGAAACGGACTAAGGACGGATCCCTGGTGGACTCCGATGGTGATGGGGAAGGGTTTAGTGTCGCCAACAGCGGTCCTAACCACGGAATCGGAATTGAGGTACATGTCTCGAATTATGTCAACATAGGCTTCAGGTAGCCCTTTGGACCTCAGTGCCCACCAGATCACCCCGCGAGGGACACAGTCGAAGGCCTTTTGCATATCTAGAAAGAGCATATGCAGAGGCGTGTTCTTCGATCTGTATATCTCCATGGTGATCCTTAGTGCGAAGATAGGGTCCATGGTTCCGTACCCTGGCCGAAACCCATATTGACACTCCGAGACAGCACACTCCTGCCGGATTCGGGAGTCTATGATCCTCTCAAAGATCTTCATGGTGTGGGACATGACCTTGATACCGCGATAGTTGCCACACTCCTGAACCGAGCCCTTGCCTTTAAAGACTGGAGTAATGATACTCAGCCTCCATTGGCTCGGGATTTTGCCGGTCAGGAGCACGCGGTTGAAAAAGTTAGTTAACACCGCGAGGACCCATCGCCTTCCAGGCCTCAATGGGGACTCCGTCAGCTCCGACAGCTTTCCGATTCCCCATGCGACGAAGAGCCGTTTGGACTTCCTCAGGTGTTATCAGAGGCACTAGTCCAAGGTTCGGAGGGAGTTCCAGTGTCTGCACCTCTTGATGCTGCTTGTTCAGCAGCTCGTGAAAGTACGAGCGCCATGTCTCCTTCACCGCGAGGTCCTCGCATAGCAGGTTGCCATTAGGGTCTTTTACACAACGGCACTTGGATATATCCTGTGCCGCTTTGACCCTGGAACGTGCCAACTTGTAAATGAGCTTTTGCCCCTCAGACGATTCCAACTTCTCGTAGAGAGGTTGCAAGTGGTCTCGTCTGGCTCTGGCTACAGCTCTTTTAGTGGCACGTTTGGCAACCTTGTATGCGTCGCGATCTTCAAGAGATCCGGTCGCTTGCCACGTTTTGAAGAGGGCTTTCTTCACCTTAGTCTCCCTCTGGACTGTGTCGTCCCACCACCAGGTTTCCTTGTCACTTTTGCGGCCGCCCTTAGAGACACCAAGTACCACCCGCGCCGCCCCTGTAATAGCTGCCAGGATCCTGTCCCAGTGACCTTGCACAGGTTCTCCGTCGGTACCGACGCACTTGTCGCACAATAACCGACGCAAAATCCTGGGACCTGTTTTCATCAAGCAGCCACCACCGGATCTGGCGCCGACAGTCCTCTACACGTCTACGTTGGGCCTTTACGCAGAGGTCCATGACAAGGAGACGGTGTTGTGCAGTGAGACTCTCACCGGGTATGACTTTGCAGTTGGCTACTTTGCCGATGTGGTGCCTCCTAGTTAGTAGAAAATCGATCTGGGTAGCGCTTCGCCCGCTCCGTTAGGTGACATGGTGCTATGGCTTCTTTTTGAAGTAGGTGTTTACGATTGCAAGGTCCGCAGCCGCACACATTCGGAGAATGCTGTCCCCTTCCGCGTTGCGGCTACCGTACCCAAAGCCACCGTGAACACGCTCAAACTCGCCACACCTCTCACCCACATGACCGTTCAAATCACCACCCAGAACGTTTCCCTGGGATAACGGAATCCCGCGAAGCAATCCTTCGAGCTGGGTCCAGAACATCGTCCTTTCGGCTTCACCGCACCCGGCCTGCGGAGCGTAGGCACTTATCAAGTGGGTTATAACCCCATTGACAGTTGTACTGAACAATGCAGATAATTTAGCTGTATGGAAGAGTTCGTATTCATCCCTGCAATGGAACCACGAGCAGGCCTTCTAGAGGGAACAGTAGTTAAATAAATCCGCTAAAACCCGGACACAAGGCTTGTCATGGTCTGTAAGAAGACTTTTATGTGAGAAATAAAACGTCCATCCATAAAACTCTCAACAAACGGATGTGCAAAATATACATAATGATTGCTAACATCAGAAATGGGCCATATGGTGGCTGCTTATACATTTTCTTGTAGGCAGTAGGTACGCATAAATCTAAGAATAGATTTATTGGAACGGCTATATTTATTTCTGATGTAATCTGATTTCAGTGTCAAGGTTTATTTTTAGATGGGAACTAAAAATAGAATGTAGCTTCATGCTTTCATAGACTTCGTCATCGTTGGACGAGGAATGTAATGTTATCATGACAGACACAGAATCGTGAATGTGGAAGAATATTTATGCGATTAACCCTAGAGTGGGCGCGCTATGAGCATTTTGCCGCCCGCGCGAAAAAGACGTAAATAATTTTTAAAACAACTGTCCGTTAGGCTTGCGCTTTTTAGTAGCTGATCCTAATCTCGTTAGCAACGTGTGCCGAAAAGCTGGATGCTGTCAGTACGCAGGGAACAGCTTGAGGAGCTTCGATACCTCTTGCTGATCAGTTGCTGCTAACTGCTCTGCAAGATCTGGAGTAAATGTCGCTCAAAGAAAAACAGGCGCATTAAAAAATGGTGTTCTAGATACCCAAAGTTGCTGTGCAGCGAACATTGCACATACCTTTGTGAAGACTGTTCTAATAAAACATATCCTTTTAATTTAGAAAATACATAATTCTGTTATTTTGTTCCAATTTTGAAAGTTTTATAGACTATTATGTAGGATAAGGGAAAAAAAATCAGTTAAAATGTTAAGTTTCCTATAGTCTTTTCTACAGCAACATTTTTAGAACAAAGTTTAATAAATATGTTAACTTTTTATTACTTATTAGTCTATTATTTAAATTCTGTCTAAAAATATTTATTAAATTGCTGTATTACTAGTTAAAATGGCAAAAGAAAATGGGCGGCTAAATGCTCCCCACGCGCCCACTAACGTTTTGCAAAAAGACGCGACCACTCTAGGGTTAAGAACTCGTTTGCTACCCGAATTTAACAATTAAAAAAAAACATTTTACATTTAATAATATACTTATAATGTCTTATTATGGCTTATAGACAACTCTTAAAGACTCCTACGTTAGTTAAATCCTCACACCCAAGGGTAAACTAAAAACAATCAGGACACCAAATACCAGTAAAGGCGAAATCGCATAGATTACCCAAATGACTGCCGACTGGGCATTTTCAAAGATACTGTAGGTACCTTTTTTTTTTGTTAACTTGATTACTCACAAGTTCCAAGTAATAATTAATAATAATAATACTTTTTTTTGCTCTCGCTATATTCTGTATTAATCGACACGGTGAGATTTTTGCGCTTGACATGAACTGACATTCTAATGATGCCGAGTTTGACACTATTCCAAGAAACTTCTATCTAAACTGGAATGTAAACTATCGATCAAAACGCGGCCCGAGGGAGATAGCTTCACAGTAGCGCTCTGTCCTTGTTGTGTAGGGTGACTATTATCATGGAATTTATAAGGAATGTACGTAAAACATTTTTTTTTCTCTTATATTACCTGAGTTTTAATGAACATTTAGGCATGGATGCGAACTGTTTTAATTTTATTATTGAGTTTAAAAATTGGATGAATAAATTGATGATTTACGGACGTCAGCAGGTCAATCTATCCGAAACTGTACCTTTAGATAAATAAAATATCTACAAGAAAGCAGAATTTAATGTCATTGTAAATACTCAATAAAAGTCACTTACTTATTATGCACACAATGACTAAGTGCACATTTATTAATTATTTCGAAATTTATGGTTACCCTACATACAACCAAAATAACTTGTATATGTTTACCGCAAAAACCTTACTTAAAGAATGATATTCCGCATCCAGAGTATGACTCAATATTGCAGACATTACTGGCACGCTTTTCACCATCTTTTTTGTAATCGAAATTGTTGGTTTCAAACAAAATTACAAAAAATAAATACGGATAACACTTAGAAAGAGACAGAGGGCTACTGAGACGCTTTCTCCCTCGGACCGTGTTCTCTTCAAATAAAGTTTTATTTCCGATCGACCTTATTGCTCTTGCGATAGAGTCTTCTTTTAAATATGAGACTTATGCAAGTTCACATTCCAGTTTAGATAGAATTTCCTTGCACTATTCAAATCAAACCAAATGTCATTTATTCAAATTTGGCTGAGAATTAGCCGTAGCCGAACATCAAACTTACGAAAAAACTGCCCCCAATATGGCTGAACTATATTGTCAGCTTACACCTAAATTTTTGCTGTGAGATTATAACAGGATAAATAGGCAGAGTACAAAAGAGGTTGTATGTGAGCAGGTAACCTATTTGAAAAGATTACTAACGAAAAAAACTTTCTCATTTTTTACCAAAAATTAATAACCTACGTTCACTAAACCAAATAAAAACCTACTGAACTAGAATTTCGCGTGCCTAGTTTGGTCGATACGGTGGCGATACCTTTAAAGGACTTGACCTCCTTCGAGACATCGCTAGCAACGTTCGGATCGTAAACTCGGTCAATACATTTTGACCTTTCAGGAAATGATATTTCGTGGTCTTGTGCATTAAAAGTGATAGAAACGTGCAACAAAATCTCTCGTGAGAATGGCTAACTTTGGTGGAACTTTGTTAGTTCTACTTTTATCAGAAAATAAAATGGTAAAGAAGATACATATGTCGTTAATGGTCGAAACTATTTGAAGAAAAGTTGCTCATTTGATTTACGTAGTAGAGGGGCAAACGCTTGTGACGTTATTTTGTAATGGCGGCACATAGAAAAAGGGTCGCTTAGGAAAGTGGGGTTCGTCGAACGGTCACTTTGCAACGAGACGCGGTCCAAGGCACTTCTCCGAACCGAAACTGTCGGTTTGCCTATTTAAATTGTGATTGTCAAGATTGGAGGGTATATCTACACGTTGTACTTTTTAATTCAAAACTCACCTATGAAATGGAACCCGTACCAGCACACCAATATGACGACCCTACCGCTCCTCTGTCGCAGTCTGCGGCACATATATTGAGCTAAATACAGTTAGACTGCAATCCAACCCAACTTAATTAAAGAAAGACTAGGCAAATTAGATTTTGGGCTTACTATGAAGGCATAGTAAGCCCAAAATGTAAATTTCCTAGTCTATCTAGTTCGGAACAGCAGCAGACTTTCTGTTATTATTAAAAGATTTTGATAATTCATACATTTTTGTAGCGGAGCGTGGACTGAAAATTCAGCCTCATACTTTCTTTTACCATTACTCCAATTTATACTTCTTTATATTACTTACGGAGCCGAGACGTGGACACTAGTCCATAAGTTTAAAGCCGCTCAGCGAGCTATGGAGTGGGCTATATTGGGCGTCTCTCTGAAGGACCGCATCAGAAATGAGGTGATCCGACAGAGGACCAGAGTCACCGACATAGCTGAGAGGATTAGCAAGCTGAAGTGGCAATGGGTTGGTCACATATTCCGCAGGACCGACAATCGTTGGGGTAAACGAGTCCTCGAGTGGAGACCGCGTCTCTGCAAACGTAGCGTAGGAAGCCCTGGGCGAGATGGAGCGACGACATCAAAAAGGTGGCTGGTAGTGGCTGGCGGAGAACTGCTCAGGATCGAGCTTGTTGGCGTGCCATGGAGGAGGCCTATGTCCAACAGTGGACGAATAGAGGCTGATGATGATGATACTTCTTTATATTAATGTAGAATTAAAGTCTGAATTAGTTTAAGCAAAATTTCAGTTAAAATATAAGAGCGTAAAGATCTTATGTTGGTCACTTGAGTGAAATATTTCATGAAATTTTACTACATGTTCATGGGCAGAACTCTTACATAAATCGAAATGAATTGTTGAAAATCCAAGCTTAAGTAGGGCAATATTTAGGTCTATTTTCCCTCTTCTGTCAGCTTAACTTAGGTTTCATTTGGCAGCACCAGTGAGAAGCATATGATTTCTTAATATAAGTAGAATCAGCCTTTATTTTTTGACTGATGTAATAAAGTAGACTTCACAAGGTTATTTTTACTTTATAAGAAACCTGAATATAATTTATTCAGAATAAGCAACTGAAAATCGATTCCAATCATTTTTACACCACGTTATATTTTTTCCCAAATACATTTAAAAATTGTAGCAGTGTGGTTACCGAGCGCACAACACAGCTGGTGGTAGATCATAGTACTAGGAGCCACCCCGGGACGCGCCGCTTAAGGCGCGGGTGGGCGAGCGGTGCGTTGACTATATTTTTGTTGGAGCAATCAAGTAAGATAACAAGCTCATAACCTTGTGGTGATGGATGATATCTTTTTGAAATTTTGTATATAGATTCTTCACTCAAAAATACTGGACATGATTGTGTTTAGAGTTTCGCTTAAAAAAAAAATAATGTTCTTTAAACTTACACTGCGGGCCCACTGCGGTTGGTAGATGTCACGTCTCTTCAATTTATTATTTACAGGTTTCCTCACTATGTGTTTACCTTAATTGCAGTGCTTGTAAAAAAATGAATAATAATAATTTTTACAACATCGGGTTCAAATAATAGAACAGGATAGCTTTCCAAACATCACATCTGGAGAAATCCAGGGACCAAATGATGTTTAAACAGCATAAACAAACTTTAAATGCATGCGCATTTAAAGATTTTTTTAGAATAGAATGGAATAGTCTTTATTATTTTCACTTACTCGTGTTGGCTGTGCAAAAGTAAGGATCCAATAACAATACCTAACGTAGGGATACAGCCTTTATCGTCGTATCTTTTTCCCAATTGGCTAGTAAAACTGTAAGCGGTGCCTATAAAGTTGATTGATATTGGCTCGTGTTTTTCAAGTGTGCCTCGACTGAATTGAAATAATAACCTAATAAAAAAACTAGTTTGAACAAGAATATTTGAAGTATAAGAGCAGTTACTAGAATAACAAATCGAACACATGGGTCGAATGATCAGATTAAGCTACACTTGCCGCGGTTGGTACCTACACGGATGGGTCATCATTTTTACATTACTTTTTTTTAATATATGACGACGCCAGCGACGGCGGAGCGTAGATGGTCGTCACCATCTTGGTGTGGTGGTAAAGCTGGTCCATTTCGTAGGTGAAGTTTTGAATTAAAGCACGAAGTATAAATATACCCTCCAATCTTGACAATAACAGTTTAAATAGGCAAACAGACAGTTTCGTCCCCGAGAAGTGGCCTAGTCCGCGCCTCAAAGCAATGTGACCATTCCACAATCCTCACTTTCCATAACGACTCTGTCCTCGTGCCGCCATTACAAAATAAAGTCACAGCGTTTGCCCTACTACTATGTAAGTCAAATGAGATACTCTTATCAAAACGATCCCGCCATCCACGACATATATATTTTTACATATTTATGTATTACGATACCTTTCTGTATCTCGTTAAGCTGTCGCCCGAGAGTCTATTAACTAGTCTTACCAAGGGGTACCGCGTTACCTACTGGGTTGTGAAAGTCAGACAGGTTAGAGCAAAAGCTGACCCTGTCAGGGTTAGGACAGGGCTAGGAAGATTATAGGTAGATTACTCAGAAAAGGAGGTTTTATTTTGGCCATTATTATTTTTTATACGTAAGTACCTACAATTCAAAAATTACCAGTTTGGTTTTAAAGGATTGTGATTCCGCTCATAATCTGCCCAGCGTCTGCCTAACAATGCCGCAGTGCAATGTCGAGTCAGCTTCCAGTCTGAACAGATGCAGTTGAATTATTTTACATATAGCAATAGACTATCTGACCAGTAGTATACTATGGAAGTATTTATGTAAATCTATACTAATCTATATCTATACTAATCTCTATCTATACTAATCTATATTCTAAAATTCTATACTAATATATAAAGCTGAAGAGTTTGTTTGTTTGTGCGCGCTAATCTCAGGAACTACTGGTCCGATTTGAAAAATTCTTTTTGCGTTGGATAGCCTATTAACCCAGGAAGACTTTAGGCTATATAACATCCCGCTATGACCAATAGGAGCAGAGCAGTAACAAAAAATGTTGCGAAAACGGGAGCTAACGCAGGCAATAGGAGCGGAGCATATCGAAATCTACGCGGGTGAAACCGCGTGGTGCAGCTAGTATACATATAAAGCTGAAGAGTTTGTTTGTTTGTGCGCGCTAATCTCAGGAACTACTGGTCCGATTTGAAAAATTCTTTTTGCGTTGGATAGCCTATTAACCCAGGAAGACTTTAGGCTATATAACATCACGCTGCGGCTAATAGAAGCGGTGCATAACTAACTCTACGCGAACGAAGTCGCTGGCGGCCGCTAGTTAAATTATAAAATCTACCGACATTTTTAATAAAAGCTAGTTGTCTACTCACTACTTATATGGATAGACAAACTACATAAAAAAAGGCAATAGCACTGGAAGCGACGCCATATCGAAAAGTGGAAGGAGGGGGGAGGGTGGTATTGACTCCCCTTTCTTGGCTTTCTAAGAAAATGAATAGCTTATGTTTTATAGAATAGTCGCCTTTTGTGTGAAGTGCATAATGGTTTTTATTATAAAGTGTTTTCTTAGAAGGAATAGTGTTGGCGGTTGGGAGAGAAAATCTGTTATAATGTTGTGGTTTCTGCAAGGAATTGAGAGGGTCTCAGGTGGCAACTTTTTTGGTTGACTAAAAAAAACCTAAATAGTCCGTCAGTCAAATTTCCAAATAATACTAGACACGTATTTTTTCTTTTTCCATATAAACAAAAAATGAAGACGACACAGCGCTTTGAAAACTCGTGTCTCATGTCACTGCACGCTACACTTTTTAGCGGCCAGTGACGTCACTGGCCACCACTCCTGATCTTTGATGCCTTTTATATTATTTTGTCAATTTTTATTGATTTGATAAAACAAAATATACGTATCCAATATTTTTCTATAATCTGAATGACGAACTAAATAGAATGATTTTTTTTTACCCAGGAAACATACCTATTGTTTCAGTGGTGGCGATTGTTTGTCCAGTAGCGGTATAGAAGACGAGGCGAAACGCTTCGTTCGGATTGTTGTGGTGTCAACTAGGGTTGTAACGGAGGCTTGTTAGCGGAGGCGGAGGCGGATGCGGAGGCGACGAGTCTCACCTCCGCGGATGCGGGGGTTAACGGAGGCGGAGGCGGAGGTGAAAGTACATATAGAAAAAATTGAAATTTATGGTTAATGAAAACAAAATTTTTATTTTAAATACGTACATTAATAGTAGTATACTTGGTAAAAAAAAATATTACCTTCTTGTAATGAAAATTAAGGAGAAACAAATTGTGTTTGCCGCATTCCCGCCTCGCACTAGTTGATATTAATTAATAGTAATTCTTGACCACTTCGCGCTCAAACGCGGCCGGACGGTTGTCGAGCGTCGCAGCTTTCGCATGATTTATTTTATAAATACGTAAATAAACCTCCGTTATAACTCCGCTAAAAATTGTGCGGAGGCGGAGGCGGAAGCGAAGATACGATTTCTTGCGGAACTTCCGCAGTAACGGAAGCGGAGGCGAAGATCCGTTACAACCCTAGTGTCAACAACGTAAGTAGAACGGGGATGGGGGAATTTATTAAAATTATGTATGGATGGATGAATATTTGTTAATGTTTCACGCAAAAATTACTTAACAGATTCGCATGAAATTTGGCACACTAATGTTTTGTAGATAGAGTTCATTGTATGCGGTTAGCGCAGTGGTTAAGCTATTGACTGCTGCGCTGCGTGTCGCGGATTCGATTCCCGCACGGAACATATATTTGTATGACCAACAAGTAGTTGTTGAGGGTCTGGGTGTTTGTGTATGCGAATTTATTTATTTATAAACGCACCCACAATACAGGATAAATTCTTAGTGCGAGGCAACGTTTTTTTTTTTTAAATAAAAAACTATACGACACTTTTTATCTTAATATTTAATATTTCTCACTACTAACTTATACGGGTAAAACGGTTTAAGCCGTTGCTGATGTGTTTGAACACCAAATTCTCTCTTCAATGTTTTTGGAGTAGGTACCTACTGCGATTTAAGCTGTGCTTGAAATCATTTTCATTTCTTATTTTTCTTTGGAATATCACGTTTTTTTTTTTTTAGTAATTATAAACTAGTGCTTGACTGCAATCCCGCCTGATGTTAAGCAGTGACGCAATCGTTGATAGTAAAGCGCCCTAGTTTATTAAGCCTATTCACTTAAAAAACTTAGGAATAGAAAGGATGACGGCAGTTGAGCCAGGTGATGCAATGTTAAACCCAAGACCAACACGACCAACGATGCTGCGCCAGAGGGAGATTAATCTGGAGACTCTCCACGACCAAACTCCCGACACAACAACATTTGGCGCAACGTACCCGGCACACATCGCAACACAATTACTGCTCAGACCCGTACGGCTTCACCAGACATCATGCCGGAACAGGACGAATCGCTTGGCGGCAAGACTTTGTCTGGTGGGTGGTAACTTCTGCCGGCAGCCGATATTATGGCCTACCACCGAGAATCCCCGGTCCCCGAATATTGTATTATATTCACCATGCAAATAACAGAAGATTAATTCTTATAATTAAAAAAGTTCAAGATCTTTTCGCGATCTTACCGACAAAAGGTAACAGAAGCTTATCATAAATGTAGGGAAACTTAAGGTATATTTGACAAACTGAGACGGAGGTAAGACAGAAAGTTTTTCTTAAAATTTCAAGGATTATGAGGTTTGCAAATTGCTCCTCTGGTATGCATGACATTGACGTATGAATATTTGAGCCGAAGGGGAAAAACAAAGTGTGTTTTATATATTTCGTGTTTATTTTGTAATATTAATTACATTGCGTACTACTGTATAGAATCAAATTCTTATAAACAGACTTATGTTGCTGTGAAGTTTATTGCGCAACTTCTTCCAAGGTATAGGTACAATATGTAAAGAAAACCCCGTGCCTCGGAAAGCACGTTAAGCCGTTGGTCCCGGTTGCCATATGAACATCTAATGGCAGTCGTTACGGGTTGTTGGAGCCCTCAAAAGTCCAACAACTGGTCTAGCTGCAATGCTTCGATATCGCTTTCGGGTTGTGGAGGTCAGACGGTAGTCGCTTCACGGAAAATATGAAGGTTTAGCCAAAATCAGCAGTTAGACCGGTAAAGCGGACCCCAGACTCCAAAGCTGAAAAATCTTCGGATACGACAGGGATTAACGCTGAGATCCCGTCCGACCCATAAGGATAATAAAGGTTAGGTAAACACATGACCAAATAAAATATGAAATTTTACATAATCATCATAGTAACAATACCTACTAATGAATTTTGATTTTTTTCCCGCAAATTAATTCCAACTTCCCCAAAATTTCATAATTATTAAAAAAATGACAACACCATTTTTGACGGTATTTTTATGAACGAATAGCGATGCGATCGCATGCCGCGTGCCCAGCCCTCCTTCGCCCGCGCATGTATTGCGTTATGTATTAAGTTATCTCTTTTTGCGAAATAATATTTAGTTTTTTAGGGATATTTTTTTAAAGTTTAGCCCGGCTTTGTAGGCATTAGTAGAATCAGTTATCGATAGCCAACTAATACCTTCACGGATCGGAAAGGGTTTTCTTTACATATTGTATAATATTAGGAACAGGTGATGGGCGCCGCGTTTCGGAAGATTATCTTATGTATTTTTGACATTTCAAAAGTGCTTATTCTAAGCCTAATTTTAATAACTTACTTTTATTTACTACATTTAAATGTATATATCATTAATTTTATTTCTATAAGGTATATAAATACCTTTAAAACCATTACACTTCAGTTGTGGTAGTACTACTTTCTATCATCATCATCATCATCAACCTTTTTTTATCGTCCCACTGCTGGGCACAGGTCTCTTCTGATACAGAGAAGGGTTGCGTAATCACCACGCTTGCTCAATGCGGGTTGGCGATTTCAGACTTAAAGTCCAGGTTTCCTCAAGATGTTTTCCTTCACCTTCAGTCATTGGTGTCAAGATCATCAATAGGTGTAAGTAATACTTAGAAAGTACATATAACTTTAGAAAAGTTACATTAGTACTTGCCTGACCTGGAATCGAACCCGCGCACTCATACTTGAGAGGCTGGTGTTTTAACCACTATTTCCTATATATTTCTATATTAGGAAATTTAAACATAGGTCAAAAGTATGTGTAATAAACGTCGTCCTCTGTTCTGTCCCTCCTGCGGTCGAACGTTAACGTAATGTATTTTGAGAAAACCCACCCATTAAATCTTTTCTTATTTGCCCATAATCTATCATCAGCTCTTTACCCGAAAGACGCCACGGTTGGGTATACAATATGTAAAAAAACCCTGTCCGATCCGTGAAGGTATTGTTAGGTATCGATAACTGATTCTCTTAATGCCTACAAAGCCGGGCTAGACTTAACAAAAAATACCCCTAAAAAAAATATTATTTCGCTTAACGAGGTAACTTATATGCACACGCGACACGCGGTCGCAACGCTAATTCAGAATAGGTACATAACACCATCAAAAAGAGTGTTGGCACTTTTTAAAAAAAACATCAAATTTAGGGGAAGTTGGAATTAATTCGCGAAAAAAAAGGTTAATTCAAAATTCATTAGTACCTATTGTTACTATGAAGATTATGTAAAATTTCATATTTTATTTGGTCATGTGTTTACCTAACCTATATTATCCTTATGGGTCGGACGGGGTTTTCTTTAAATATTGTATAGGCTTTCCCTACGCTGCTCCACTTCGTTCAGTTCTATGCTTATCGCAACCAAAGCCTACCTGTCATCATCATCTCAGCGTTAATCCCAGTCGCATCCGAAGCTTTTTCAGCTTTATAGTCTGGGGTCCGCTTTACCAGTCTAACTGTAGGTTTTTGGCTAAACTTCGATATTTTCCGTGAAGCGACCTCCACAACCCGAAGGCGATATCGAAGCATTGCAGGTAGACCAATTGTTGGACTTTTGAGGGCTCCAACAACCCGTAACGACTACCACTAGATGTCCGTATGGCAACCGGGATCAACGGCTTAACGTGCTTTCCGAGGCACGACCAGACCAGTGCAAATATTCATATTTATGCATACAAATATTTGCGCTGTGCCCCCGCACAGCGCAAATATTAACCCGCGCCTCCTTGCGCAGCGGCCGCGTTTACTACCGCTACTCCATAGAGGCTGTCTAACCAACGGCTACCTGTGGCCTACATAAAGTCATCAGTTTACCTTGTGGGAGGCTTTCCAACAATACGTCATACGGTACGTGTTCGACACTCCAGAACCGTTCTGCGAGTAATGCGACCCGCCTACATCCACTTAAGTTCGGTAATTTTTCATAATCCATCATTCCAAGTATTCCACCATCGGTCGACCCGTCGCACGGTAAATTTTCACCCTTACGTCGTTAACACCACTACGATTCGGACGAAGCGTTTCGCCTACTCTTTCATACCGAGTACATCGAGGGACTGGAACAATTGCTAGTGGCGGTGTTTCTGGCGGGCTACAATTTGAGTGTCTTCAAGGCTAGAGTGAACACGCTCTTAATAAACTAGTGCGCTATCGATTGCATCACTGCTTATCATCAGGCGGGATTGCGGTCAAGCGGTAGTTTATAATTTACATATACAGTATGTTAACTAACAGAGGGCGTTCCCGTTAACCCGAAATAGTATAGCATACATACTTGCCAAAAAAAAAATTTCCATTCGAAAACAAAATGTTTTAAAAAATTTTCCAATAGGAAAATATTCAATAAAAATTTTAAATTGACATGTAAAAGAAACACACTGTACACGCGAACATGAAAGACGGCAACGTCGCAATTTATTTATACATGACGACTACTATTTTGATTTAAAACAGGAGGTTTCAAATTTATTTCCAATTAGAATTTTTTTTATTCGGATTTTTTATGCTTATTTTTCTATGCTGATATTTTTATTTTAATCTATTAATGATATATATTAACGAGTTTAAGGGAACGCCCTCTGTTATTTAACATACTGTATAAAAAAAATATGAAAGCGTGTCAAAACTTTTTACACCACCTGCGTTACTGATATTTCTCAAACCTTAAAAATATTATTTCTTTTCGTTTTCAGAGAAAAATACATACAGCAAATTTTCTTTTAATTTTCAGACCTGCTTGAAATTCATTACCTGTTTTACTACAAAACTGTATTTCATTCCAAGGAAACTTTAAATTAGATTGGATAGTGCTTGGACGGCTTACCGAAATGCAGTGCGACGCTGTAGCCTACCGAATGCAATTCAATGAAAAATCTAAGTTGTATTGGAGAATCCAATTTGTATTAGCAGTTTGCTAAGAGTCTTAGGAAAGATTGAATTTATTTTGATCAGTTCGACAGCTTCGCCATATCTATACTAATATATAAAGCTGAAGAGTTTGTTTGTTTGTTTGAAAGCGCTAATCTCAGGAACTACTAGTAGAATTCGATTGAAAATTCTATTTGCGTTGGATACCCCATTAATCCAGGAAGGCCTTAGGCTATATAACAAAACGTTGCGACCAATAGGGGCGGAGATATATTTTTTATTCGAAAATCATTTCTTAAGGGAGTTTGGAAGTTTGTATGAAAGTCCTGTTTTTGAGTTATGTTTTCTAATAATGTATCTATAGAAATAGACTCTTTTTGGGTCAAAACAAATTCTTCAAATGACTAACTCCACGCGAACGAAGTCGCGGGCGGCCGTTAGTATACATATAAACTACAATTCTCCGTCAACTCTCCGGGGTTGAGATTCTAAATTACTTTTCTTTTAATAAAAATAATTTGTACTCTTTCAAACTTTTAAATAAGAGTTATTATTTTAGTCCTTAAAGAAGAATAATAAAGTCCAAAAAGTAACCTACGTCTTTTAGCAAAGAGAAGAATTAGATTTTTTTTTTATAAAAAACCGGCCAAGTGCGTGTCGGACTCACGGGCAAAAGGTTCCGTACCATTGATTTATGAAATTAAAGGATTTAAGTTATTTGTATGAAAGATTACGCGGTAATAAGCGGTTTACAAAATACGAGGTATTAAAAAAAAACTACTTACTAGATCTCGTTCAAAACAATTTTCGTTGGTAGTTTTTATAGTAATGTACATCTTGTCCTATCCATAAATATGTAACAAGTACCTATGTGTTTGATGAAAAAAAAACTGACTTTCAGTTCTAAGTATGAGCAATATTTATTATTAATTTCATATTTCTGCATCAAAATCTTAATGCGGTTCACAGAATACATCTACCTACCAAGTTTCAACAGTATAGCTCTTATAGTTTGGTAAAAAATGGCTGTGACATTCGGACGAACAGACGGACAGACAGACAACACGAATCTTTATGGGTTACGTTTTTTGCCGTTTGGCTACGGAACTCTAAAAAGCATACTTCCAAATGCCTTCCTTACAGTTTGCCATATGGAATAAATGCCATGAAATTTTTTTCAGGGATATATAATGAATATAGCTAGCTTGTGATCAAGCTCAAATGACAGTAAAAATATTTAAGTATAACAGGAACTTCTTACTTTGTTGTAAATTTTTTATATTAAGTGGTTTTCCTCATGCTGGCTAGTGCATGTGAGATAGATGTGTATGATTCCATAGCGGGACTGTCATATCACTGTATTATTATCAGTGATCGGAATAGGTAGATTGATTTTTGGTACTTGTATCATAAATGTTCACAGAAAGATAACGTGGATAAGCCATTTTCCCGGAATGTAATTCCGGATCCAAGTAAATATTGTTAATGTTGGTAGTGGCATTATTACTAGATACTCAATTCATTTAAAGGAAGGTAACAAAACTAAACTAATTTATTATTTACTTGTTGAAAAATAAAAACAATCGAATGAGAAATGTCAATGAGGAATGTCCATATTAATATATAGGTTTCCGATCAATGACCCCAATTCAATCTACCTATTCCGATCACTGATTATTATCATCATCGACCTTTTATCGTCCCACTGCTGGGCACAGGTCTCCTCTCATACAGAGAAGGATTGAGCGTAATCACCACGCTTGCTCAATGCGGGTTGGCGATTAGGTTGCCTCAAGATGTTTTCCTTCACCTTCAATCATTGGTGTCCAAGATATACTTAGAAAGTACATATAACTTTAGAAAAGTTACATTGGTACTTGCCTGACCTAGAATCGAACCCGCGCACTCATTCTTGAGAGGCTGGTGTTTTAACCACTAGGCCACCACGACTCACTGATTATTATACATTGTATTTAATCTGTCACAGGGTTTAGATATACAGTATGTTAAATAACAGAGGGCGTTCCCTTAAACTCGTTAATATATATCATTAATAGATTAAAATAAAAATATCAGCATAGAAATATAAGCATAAAAAAAATCCGAATAAAAAAAATTCTAATTGGAAATTAATTTGAAACCTTCTGTTTTAAATCAAAATAGTAGTCATCATGTATAAATAAATTGCGACGTTGCCGTCTTTCATGTTCGCGTGTACAGTGTGTTTCTTTTACATGTCAATTTAAAATTTTTATTGAATATTTTCTTATTGGAAAATTTTTTAAAACATTTTGTTTTCGAATGGAAATATTTTTTTTAGCATGTATGTATGCTATACTATTTCGGGTTAACGGGAACGCCCTCTGTTAGTTAACATACTGTATATTGATATTGACCCCAATTCCCTTGTTCACAAACTAAATTATTAAAGTACATCTTTCTCTTTCTATTTAACTAGCGGCCGCCAGCGACTTCGTTCGCGTGGTTTAGTTATGCTCCGCTCCTATTGGTCGCAGCGTGATGTTATATAGCCTAAAGCCTTCCTGGATTAATGGGCTATCCAACGCAAAAAGAATTTTTCAAATCGGATTAGTAGTTCCCGAGATTAGCGCGCACAAACAAACATACAAACAAACTCTTCAGCTTTATATATTAGTATAGATTAAGAAAAGGACAGAAGATAAAATGTTAATTTAGACTTGTCAAATTAGTCCGCTCCTGACCATGGGCGTAGCCACACTGGGGCAAGCAGGGGCGCTTGGCCCACACTGGCTCTGATCTATCATCATCATCGTCTACCCTTTTATCGTCCCACTGCTGGACACAGGTCTCCTCTCATACAGAGACGGATTGAGCGTAATCACCACGCTTGCTCAATGCGGGTTGGCGATTTTAGCCTTAAAAGTCCAGGTTTTCTCAATGTTTTCCTTTACCTTGTAATCAGTCATTGGTGTCCAAGATATAGTTAGAAAGATGCCTAACTGTACTCTGATCTATGAGGTGCCTAATTAACCAATAAAGAAAAAATACCGGGAGAGGGGGGGGAGGATAGGCTGACTGCTGCCCCACCCTGAGCCCAAGGCTGACTACGCCATGTGCGTAGTCAGCCTCCTGACGTATCTATACTAATATATAAAGCTGAAGAGTTTGTTTGTTTATTTGAACGCGCTAATCTTAGGAACTACTGGTCCGATTTAAAAAAATATTTTTGCGTTGGATAGCCCCTTAATCCAGAAGGCTTTAGGCTATATAGCCATCACGCTGCAACAAATAGGAGCGGAGCATATAAATAAAAACATATCGAACCCGACGCGGGTGAATCGCGAGGCGCAGCTAGTTATCAATAATTGTCGTATATTTTTGGTCGCCAAATCAAATCAAATCAAATCATTTATTTCAAATAAACCAGTTACAGGGACTTTTGAATTGTCAGAAGGTCGGTCAGTCAATAAGATGAAGCTAGTCGCCCATTCCAAAGAGTAGGTACGTAAGGAGAAGAACGGGCAAGAAACTCCATGGACACTCTTTTAAATTTTAAAGCTATTGCTACAAATATTTGATTACATCATTCATGTTGAAATCAACCGTGCCATGTTTATAACCGCGTCTAAACTGTCTATGGAGTATCTTAATTTGACAGGATTAAACTGAAATGTTATCTTCTATCCTTTTCTTAATGGAATTAAAAGAAAAGATGCACGGAAGTTAAAATTAGTTTAGTATTTGAATAAGAGAATCGGCGCCATTATCTGCTTAGCCACAAATATGATCATTATTTATTATTTATTTATTTATTCTTTTTGCACAGAAAAAAAAAATTGTACAGAGGCGGACTTAATGCCTTAGGCATTCTCTACCAGTCAACCCCAGGTGGTGAAGAGATAAGATGGTAGGTGCTTTAGCTTGATTTTCTTTCAAAAGGAAAAAAAAAACCCTATAATTATTAAAAAAAATACTTAAATAAGCTAAATATACATACATACTATTACCAAAATATATACTTATAATATATACATAAAAAAAAAAAAAAAACTAAAATTTGGGAGAGGGGTGTAGCAATAACTCTACGCATCCATCATTGTGTGACAACAAACATTAATTAGGTTGGTTTTGGCGGGAAGCTAAGATGAGTGCCACGCTCATTTTTCATTGGTCTTTAAATTATTTATAGTTTCATTTACTAAATAAAAACGCGTGATTTATGTAGTAAAAAGTGCATTCAGTGAATAATTCATAAAGAACAGTCAAATATTGTAGCATAGTGGCCACAGCATGGCTTTGTACTAAAACTTCCTCCTACGGTTCGCGCGGCCGTCTTTTTCGTCATGAATAATTCATTACGTGACATTGGCTAAATGCACAAACAGTGCGAAACCATAAGAGAAAGAAAACAGAACTTTTGAAGATTTTTATTTTACTTGAAATTGGCACAAAGTCACAACTAGTGCCACACTACAAAAAAAAAGAACATTAATTAGTTCATTAATAACTTCAGAAACTTTAATATTCTAATAGACTAAAACTGATTTTTCAAAACTGAATATTTGATGAACACAGAACATCATCATCATCATCCTTTTATCGTCCCACTGCTGGGCACAGGTCTCCTTTCATACAGAGAAGGATTGAGCGTAATTAACGTAAAACAACACAGAGCATAACTCTAACTTATTATAATTCCAAACTGAAATATTTACCCTATTCGCCGAGAATTCCTGTAGGTACCTCAACAAAGGCAGACTATGATAATGTAAGTGCCACCGCTGGTTTAAACGAAATAAAATTTCCCCAGAGATGCGTCTCTCAGGTTTTTCTAAGGTAGTGTGAGTGTGTGAGTATAAAGCCGTTTGCACACGCGATGTTTTAAAGGAGTTTGCAATTTAGATTGGCAAGACAGTATGTACAGTCAAGACCAAAAGTCGAATTACAATCTCACAAAACTATGGCCAAGCAATACTAGTTGTAGTTACGACCTTCTTCTATAATAAAGTTTGATACACACTTATACACTTTGACAACTTGCTGCCCGCTTATGATTGTTAGGTACTACTTACTAATTTCAACGCTCACAGTAAGTGTTTAAATAGACTAGCGGTTCTCGTCTTGATTGGCGTTCAAGGTGGTTCGAGTTCAAATCTAATAACTTACAAAATATTTTTGAAATGTTTATTGGTGAGTTATGAATGCTGACAACAAAAATATGTAAAAATACCGATCCGCAACTTAACGATGATACTTTATTTTAAGATTTTTTCTATATTAGAGTCATTATAAAAAGATGACGGTAGATTTGAAACAAACTGAACAAAAAATATTCCACTACCTACAATAACTATAATTAACTACAATAACTCAAATAATATTACTTAGCTGTTGTTGGTTGGTGAACATATAGTTACGAGTTCGTGTTATTAGTTTTACTTTGTTAATCAATATGCAGGCATATGCAGCAATATATCTCAAATATCATAATATGAAACCGGCTTTTGTGTAAGTTGTTTTTATTATTATTTGGGTAAGGTGCAAACCAATCTCTTGTTGAAAGTGTGTAATAAATTTGTTATTGTTTTAGAGAACTACTGTAAGCCAAAGTCAAGAGGTTGGAGGACGAAGGTGGCTTATGTGTCGAGACAAGTGGAACGAAACAACAATATTTACCGTTGAATAAACCTTTGAATCTTGCGAAGAAGAGAGGTTGCATTTTTGGTTTAAAAATAAACTGGCGATATTGGTGGAGACTTATCGAGCTAAACAAAAAAAAACAATTTATAACAATCACAGTGCAGAAGTGTCCTACAAAGTGTTTTAAATATATGTCATTATATATCGTAATAACGGACTCTAAACCAACTCGTAAAGTAATTTAGCTAAGTGACAGTAATATGTTCGGTTGGCTTAATGGCTAACAAATGTCGCCTTTTGCAATTTCAATACAAATTACTTTTGGTAAATTATAAAAACAATAATTTCGGAATTCGATAAGAAATAAGTTCGATTACTTTTGAACTAAGAAAGCGCTTGAAGATTATAATCTCATGCCTTCAAACTCCGAAAAAAGGCACTGCAGGATGGCATGCTATACACGCAAAAAAATTGTAAATGTAATAAGCACTGTTTTGTGTTTTAAGTATAGATTATTTTATGATTGTAATAATATTCAGGTTAAGCTTCAATTCTCTTTTCTTTAAGAAAATGAATAATTAAGCTATAACCTCTTTAATGATAACATGTAATACTATAACTTTCATATCTAAAAACCAAAAATGTTTTTTATATTTTTTACCATAATAATATCATAAGTTTGTCAAGGATTACTTTTATATAAAATATTACAATGCTGCCATTTCAACGTTTGTTTCATTTATTAGTATATCTATACCGAATAATATATAACTTTATAATATATTGCATTATATTATTTATTATATTACATCTATAGTAAACTAAAACATATAATAAAAACCTATTTTGGTACAAATATTCAGTAAATTTTCCTATTCGTTTAAATATTATTTGCAAACATTTTTATTTTAAAATACAAATCAGTTATCATAATTTTAAATTATATGAAACAACAAAAAGATTTGCCGTTATTAAGGATCGAACCCACAATCGCTCGCTTATGATAGACCATTGTTAAGTGCGGCCGCTAACTTAACTTCAAATGAAGTAACGAAATTTTGCATTACTTTAAAGAAAGATGAAGACTGCGTGGCCGGTTTAGCGCAGGCGACAGTAGTCTTTAAGGTGGGAATGGACTTCTACAGCTGATTGTACCGACACCTTGAATATATGCATCATGCAGAGCAGGGTCAGTAGTCTTGGCTGGATATGAGTCCAACAAATACTTTGCCACATCCGGAGTACCTCAAGGGTCGCACCTAGGCCCAATACTGTTCTTACTCTTTGTTAACGATATTGTGGCCGAAATCCACCACTGCCGGTGCTCCCTGTTTGCCGACGATATGAAAATCTCGCGGCAAATCAGTTCATTAGATGACGTAAACTTAATACAGGCTGACTTGGACCGAGTTTCTGCATGGTGTCGCGTCAATAAAATGAAGCTCAATGCCTCAAAATGCCAGCATATACGTTTCACACGAAAAAGAAAACCTATCAAAACGGCAGTCCACATAGACAATGAGGAAATCGCTGTTGTAACGGAAGTTAGGGACTTAGGAGTAATTCTGGACTCCGGACTGAATTTTATCTCTCACTACAGCAGCATTATAAAAAAGGGAGCAAAAATGTTGGGTTTTATCAAACGCACCACCAAAGACTTCAGGCATACTACCTCACGCATAATGTTATTCAATGCTTTGGTTCGGAGTGTGCTTGAATTCGGCAGTGTCGTCTGGAACCCACATTATGCAGTTCACTCCGATCGTATCTGGCTTTTGTCACTCCTGGTGTCAGCATGAGGTGTTCGTACGATGAGAGGCTGTCTCGTTTCGGACTTCATACCCTGCTGCATCGCAGACGTATGCTGGACTTGCTCTTTTTCCAAAAAATTGTACGATGCCACGCGTTATGCGAAAACCTGTTAGAACACGTCGCAATATGCGTCCCTAAAATAAACGCGCGAAGAAAATGTAGCGACTTGTTTAATGTCCCCCGATATAGAACAAATCTAGGGGTGAATTCCCCAATTGCAAGGCTGCCATCAACTTATAACGCTTGGTGCAACATGCTTGACCTGGATATTTTTCATGACCACCCCACTCGGCTCAGACAAAAGTTGTTGGAAGGGAAAGGGAAACCTAAACCTAAACAAAATTGTAATTCGTGTTGTATTTGTTGTGCATTCTCATATTTCGTCATCATTGTACATAATTTTACTATATATTTTTTGTCACATTATGTTGGCGCCATCTATTGGCGTTTATGAATGGAGCTGTCGCGCAGTGTCTCCTAGCTAAATCCTTGTACCCGTAACCTACATCACGTCATGCACCCGCTGCCCGTGAGATGGCGCTGTTTCGTTATTGATCGAAAACAGCGCCTTGATCATGTTAGGAGAACACAGTTTTAGTGTCCATTGGAACTCCGCGCGTGCGCATCCCGTACCGCTCAATTGGAGACGTGTCTTTGTGGCTTCAAGAAAAGAAAACGAAGCTGTTAGCGGGGAACTTGATAACCACGTGTGTTTTTTGTTGAGCTTGTGCCGAACCGCGAGGGTGAACAACCGTCGAAGACAGAGTGGACTGATCGAACTCCTACGAGACGACGGAACAGCCCGTGACCAAGAGGTAAGGTGCATGATATTTCCATAACCCATTCCTAGGTTAAGAGTTCACAGCGCGACAGCGACGCCATTTTTTTTCTTTTACAAATTACAGTCCAGATCGAAGGAAGGTATATTAAACCCCGCAAAGCCACTTGGCCCCTCCATTGTGGTCCTTCGAGCCGGATTATCCAGTTTCCGCCTCCCCCTTTTTTTTAGGGCACCTATTAGATTAGTGGTAAAACCCGCCGTTTGTAGGTTTGTTAGCCTATATTCGCTGTCACCTACACCATTACGCATGTAAGCGCTGACGTGTAGGTAATTAATTCATTCGATACCGCTTTACACTAAATAGGTACTATTATATATATTTACCCGCTGTTATACTAACATTTATCTTAATATTCGCTGTAAGTAATAAGTATTCATACTCCCAGTAAAAATCGAAAAGTTTCTATCTCGATAATTTTCGCTAAGATTCGTAGGTATCTACAAAACATTGTGATCACAAGCCGAGCGCGGCGCTCACTAGAAATACATTGCTGGATACATACCCGCTAGTATTTAATTTCATAATACTCACAAATTAATCAACTATTACTATATTTAAAATTCTCATTTCATAATGAAGAAAGCTATTAAGTCTGGTAGTACAGAATTAACGCTGTCGGCGTTGGAAGCAAAGCGGAATGCATTATTTGAATGCTTACAGTCAGCCCACGACTTATCAAAAAACATCAAAGACGATGTGGATAAGAGGGAGGCATTTTTAGACGCTAGCTCGAACATTGACGCTATTCGCTCCGAATTTCATCAGGTTATGGATCAATACAATTGCTGTTTATTGACTGCAGATCCAACAGCCCGCGCAGACTATAAGGCTTTGGTCTCTTTCGAGCAACTGTATGGCAGACTGAAACGCTTAGTAGCTTCCAACACCGCAGATGATATACCACCCGTCGTGGAGAGGGGACCGTCTATGATCAAGTTACCACCGATTGAATTAATGAGTTTTAACGGTGACATTCGCTCATGGCCATTGTTCTACTCAAATTATAAGTCCACCGTTCATGATAATCCATCTCTCTCGGATCATCAGAAATTACATTATTTACAAGGAAAGCTAACTGGCAAAGCCCTAGCGGTCTGCACCGGCATTGTGCTCACCGCAGAAAATTATGAACTCATTTTTAAATCGCTAGTGAGTAGGTATGAAGATAAACGCATGCTAGCGTCCACATATTTAAAGCAGATCTTGGAATTTAAGCCGCTAACTTCCGCTACTTCAAATAATTTTGACATATTTAATGATAAGTTTGTCAGCGCTGTTCGCGCATTACAACATTTAAAAATTCCAGATTTATTGAATCTAATCTTCGTACAATTAGCTATTATGAAGCTAGACAGTGAAACTGTACGTAATTTTTAAAACAGTCAGGATCAATCTGATGTCCCTGCATTTGATGATTTAGTAGACTTCATCAATAAACAAGGTAAAATATTGTATCGCGCTCACGCCGTCAGCGTAACACCGGCTGAGCATTCTCGCATTTCTAATAACAAAACTTCGCAGTCCTCCGCACGCTGCAGTGCCTATGTCAGCACAGTCGAATCTACTGACAAATGCTTGTGTACTAATATCGCTCATCAACATTTATTTAAATGTCCCGATTTTCATAAACTGTCTCCGAATGAACGCCTACAGATTGTTAAGAAAATTAACGGTTGCGTCAATTGCTTAAGCATTAAACACAAGATGTCGCGTTGTCAATCCGCAACTGGATGTAGGACGTGTAAGCAGCGTCATCATTCTTTGTTACATTCTACCCGGGAATCGAACCCGCGTACCAGAGCAAACAATTGCACTCAGCTGTCTGCGGGCGAGCCGCCCGACACAGCGGCGCCGACGTGGGCAGCGGTCTCTTTCGAACCCACGCGCACGACAGAGACGGAGCAACCTGCCGCCCGGTCTGGCGTAGCGTTGTGCTCGATGTCCATGGACGCGCCGCGTTGTGTATCCCCGGATACGGCTTGCAGTGGGCCGTCGCAATGTGATGCATACACCACTGTCCTACTCGCCACCGCGCAAGTCATAGCATACGACGGTAATGGTCGTGAGCATTTGCTGAGAGTTCTGTTAGACTCGGCGTCTCAAAGCAATTTCGTCACAAATGAATGTTGTGAACGATTATGTTTACGTCAAAACAATACACAGTCCACGACTGTACGTGGTTTCGGAGGCGCAGAGAAGGCGTCGTTCGGAACAGTAAATTTAACCATATTTTCACGCTTTAATAAAAATATCCGATTTGATATCGACTCGTTAGTAGTCGATCAAATTACGGATAAATTACCTTCTGCTTTTGTCGATATTAAGGCCTTGCCTTATTCGAATAAACTTCAGTTCGCTGATGATAGTTTCGCTATTCCAAGTAAAATTGACATTTTAATTGGAGCATCGCTGTTTCCGCATTTACTTTTGCCTGGCGGGATTCCTGGAGGCCCGTCAGTGCCCGCCGCTGTCAATACGGTGTTAGGCTATGTACTAATGGGAACTGTGCCTACACTTAGTAAACGCCCAGCCTGTATTACATCATGCTGTGTCATAGTCCATTCGCCTATGGATAACAATAATAATAATTCTATTTCCCGCTTCTGGGAACTTGAAGAAGTTCCCGGCCCGCCCATTCAACATCCCGCTGATGTTGAATGTGAATATTTTTATCGTTCAACTACGCAACGGGACCCAGTTACTGGTCGCTATACCGTGGGTCTACCGTTTGATAAAGATGTGTTCACACTAGGTGACTCTTTCAATGTCGCTCGTAAGCGATTTTTATGCTTGGAAAGGAAGCTTGAAGCTTCACCGGGGCTGCGCGCCGCTTACGACGAGGTCGTAAATGATTACCTTTCTAAGGGTTATTTCTCGCCCGTCTCAGTTCTCCCGCATGAGACCGTAGACGTGTATCCTACTTACCGTTGGCAAACGTTTATTGCCAATCGCGTTATTAAAATCACTAATAATATTTCCGCAGATAACTTCTATCACGTAGCAGGGATTGACAACCCGGCAGACTGCCTGTCACGTGGTGTCTCTCCTGCTAAATTGTTAAACCACCCTCTGTGGTCTCAGGGGCCCCCCTGGCTAATTTTACATCCGTCACAGTGGCCTACCACTGAATGTACGGAGCCGCTCTCGCTGAACGAAGTACCTGAGCAAAGAAAGCTCGTTCACACTGTTTTAACTCCCGCAGACAACTCCCATGTTTATGATGCTCTCTGTCGTCTTTCGTCGTGGAGTAAAATACTCCGTGCGATGGTCTACATTCTCAAGTTTGCTAGATTGTTGCCACGTCGCGATTCCGTACAAACAACCGCAGCTGATTTGAGTTTGGCAGAACACAAATTACTGAAACTCATCCAGCATAAATATTAAAAAAAAAAACCGCCATATTTTAAGCGCATTTAAACGATTTTTGTTCCGCAGTGGCCCTGTCTAAGTAATGCACTCGGACAGAGGCAACAATTTTGTAGTCGCTAATTCTTAATTATATAACGACTTAATTAGAGTTGGTGGACGACTCGCCCATTCTGATCTAAGTTATTCACAGCGGCATTCTTACAAAGAGCTAGTTACAGTACTCACTCAGAGCGAGTATTTGTTAAATTCTAGGCCTCTCATAGTTCTGAGTGCCGATTCCGCAGAGTTTACCGCATTGACTCCGAGTCATTTTTTGCATACCGCACCGCTGATTTCATTACCCGCACCTGAAGTAGAATCAGATAATCTCAATCTGCTTCAGAGACATTCTCTACTTGATAAGTTAGTTCAGTCCTTTTGGAGAAGGTGGAGAATGGAGTATTTACACGGTTTGCAAACTCGAGAGAAATGGAATACTCCGACTGTGCCAATCAAGGCTGGCATGGTCGTAATCATCATAACTGATAATGCACCCCCTTTATCGTGGCCGTTAGCGATTGTGGAAAGGACGCTTCCTTCCGACGATGGGGTAACGCGTGTAGCTTCTGTAAGAACCGCTAAAGGTACATACGTACGTCCGGTCGTGCGTTTGTGCCCACTACCTACACAGTAGGATTATTAATTTGATAAGCACAAGTAGTTTAAGTGTTAGCAGTTAGTTTAGTATTATCGCAGTTATATATATAAAGATCGCAGTTATTTCTTTTATAAGTCGCAGTTTCAATATTATATTTTCGCAGTTTTCGCTGTATTTCATGATTGGGTTTTTGAAGGTGACCCTTCAAAAGGGGGGAGGATGTTGGCGCCATCTATTGGCGTTTATGAATGGAGCTGTCGCGCAGTGTCTCCTAGCTAAATCCTTGTACCCGTAACCTACATCACGTCATGCACCCGCTGCCCGTGAGATGGCGCTGTTTCGTTATTGATCGAAAACAGCGCCTTGATCATGTTAGGAGAACACGGTTTTAGTGTCCATTGGAACTCCGCGCGTGCGCATCCCATACCGCGCGCTATCCGCGTTTCACATCGCTCTCTCGGTGTGATCCTAACCGCTGTTTCAAAGCCCGCAATCATATAGTTTTACTGTGTGAATTTATCGCTGAACGATATAATCATTCGATCATAAGTTGTACCCAACCGCTCAATTGGAGACGTGTCTTTGTGGCTTCAAGAAAAGAAAACGAAGCTGTTAGCGGGGAACTTGATAACCACGTGTGTTTTTTGTTGAGCTTGTGCCGAACCGCGAGGGTGAACAACCGTCGAAGACAGAGTGGACTGATCGAACTCCTACGAGACGACGAAACAGCCCGTGACCAAGAGGTAAGGTAATAATAATAATAATTATTTATTTCCAAAAAGCTTATTACTATTACACATGACATGCGGCAACAATTTCAATTAAAATATGAGAGTTTAGCGTCTGTAGCCGAACTAGGCATAGCCTGTATTTCGGCTATCAGTACCATTCCCCTCGTGAACTACAACAAGAATGTGCCAGTCAAAAGGCATATACAATTACATTAGTGCTGTGTAAAATACAGAATAATAAAGAACAATAAAATAATAATAATTGATTAAAATAATAATAATAATTGATTAACATACAAAGAAATACAAAATTATAATTTTTGAGTAATTTAGAAATTAAATTGAAAAAAAAAAAATTAATTTGAAATAAAATAATGAATTAATTTGAAAAAAAAAATAATAATAATTTGAATACATCGATTAAATGGAATAAGTTGATTACATGCTTATATATGTTTTTTATTGCATGGCTGTGTGAGTGGCTTATGATAATGTGTGTATGTGTGTTTGAGTAAATATGCAGTGACATGTGGAGTTGAGTGTGAATGTGAGTATTGGTGAGCTGTGTAGTAGTTTTATCTTTGTTTTCTGAGCTCTTCTCTGAACAGTATTCCTAAAGAGGTACGTATATTAATTGTTCCGTCTCCTCGTAGTTTAAATTCTGTAAGAATTGGGATACTTTAATTTTGCATTGTTTTGTAGTCAATGTGTATATATTTATTGATTTGTTAATTTTATTGTAAAGGAAAGGGCCTAGAAATCTTAGAAATCTTTTACCAAAGGTTGTTTTAAAAGTACTTAAGTAGTCGCATACATGATGTTTACGCCGTTTCTGTAGTAACACCGGGTTGTAAGGCTGTTTTTTATGTTCATGTAGGACAGTTTTAAGTATGTATAGTTGTCTTACAGTCAAAACCCCGCACAACTGGAACAGTGTGCAAGTGGGAAAGCGCATTGGCTTGAATGCGCTTACCTTGAGTATAGCTCGTTGAGCGACCTCAGCTGACTTTAGGTCAAAGGTGCATGATATTTCCATAACCCATTCCTAGGTTATGAGTTCACAGCGCGACAGCGACGCCATTTTTTTTCTTTTACAAATTACAGTCCAGATCGAAGGAAGGTATATTAAACCCCGCGAAGCCACTTGGCCCCTCCACATTATTTTATTATATCCAATGTTAATGAATTAATTCTCAATTATTATTGACTAGATTTAAATCTTATTATTGTATTTTTTTGACATCTTATATTCAATTTATTGTTATTGTATCTGGTTGTTCACTTCGTAATTTAGAACATTAATTTTCATAATGTAAGTTTTATTTCTACGCGAATGTTGTGCACGTCTGTTATTGACACTAACATTAGAATAAGACCTTTGCAATGTTAATTAACCATGTTTGTGTTGGTGTTGTTGATGTGCCTTAAATAAATAAATAAAATAAAAATCATCTATATCTTTAGTTTTCCTTTGTTTTCTATGTGCAAGTAGTACATGGAAAACAAAGAATGTGCGGACTATACAATGTTAGTTTTACTTTATACAAAACCTGAATATAGTTTGTTCAGAATAAGAAACTAAATCGATTCCTATAATTTTTACACCACGTTATATTTTTTCGCAAATACAAAAAGAAATTGTTGCAGTGTGGTTACTGAGCGCACACAGCTGACGTTAGATCATAGTAATAGGAGCACAGTGAGGCGCCGCGCTCTGAGTTTGTTTTGGGCGGACATTCTTCTCAAAGTAGACAAATAGGAAACATATGAATTTCACTTTTTTTATTCCTACTCCTACCTTCTCTATCACACTCTTTGGCGATGGCCTGATCCAACTCTTTCATCTTTCGCAAGCCTGCATGTCCTTCTTCAGGTTCACTATGTCCTACATGGACTGACACGACTCTGTGGTACTATACTCCATTTATTATAACATTAGAAAAAAGAGGCTCGCAGAAGCAGGAGTACAAAACCTTTTATTTTGAAGTCAAGTTCGAACAATTTTAACAAATAATGTATGTGATTTTAATGTAAGTGTATGACTTCTATGTATGGCAAAGCGTATTCTATGTATCTACTCATGACGATGCTTGGAATAGATACATGAAATGAAAAAAAATAGTAACAATCAGTTTATTAAAAACTATTATTTAAGGCTATTAAATAAGGGAAAAGGTTTTGCCACCTTAATGATATAATTAATGGATGTGATAGATATGTGAATTCTTTATTCATCATCCTCTGATGATGATGAAGAAGATTCACCAACGTTAATAATGAATCTTTCTACAACATTATCCATTATACCATCAAGTTGGCAAAATCTTTCCTCTTCTTTAATCGTATGAGCAATGCAAGATTGCCATTTCTCTGCAGTTATATTTGTGAGTGCTTGAGGGAGCAACTGCTTCACTTCCTCTAATTTAAAACATTTATTGTTTTGTGCTACATATCCCTTCACTTGAGCCCATACTAATTCGATTGGGTTGAGCTCGCAGTGGTAAGGTGGGAGGCGCAACACTAACACATTTTTTTCTTTAGCCATCTCATCTACTACAAACTTTTGGTACAAATGTTTTACTTGTTTCACTTTCTCTAATAAAGTGGCCCTAAGGTCTTTTTCCTCAAAAGGAATACTTTTGTTTTTCAGCCACTCCTGAATATCTGCCTTTCGTGTGGCTGTAGTTGGCAGCTTCTCCACTTTTCTTGAATGATATGGCGCATTATCCATAACAATAACTGAACCACTCTCGATTTTAGATAATATTAGTTTGAACCACTTTTCAAAATTGTGTGCATCCATTTCAGAATGGTAGTCTCCATCACACTTTTTGGCTTCAAATATTAGTTCACCATCCATTAAAAACCCATCTGTTGATCCTGTGAAATGAAATAAAAACAAATCAATAATTGTGTACCGGTGGCATAGAATACTTGATTGCTGGAAATAGATTTTAACCTTTAAATAGCAACCGAAATTAATTGCATCATTAATGTCCTTGAACAGATGATTCTAAAACCATAAACATCTTTCTCCGAGGGAAAGTATTAAGACTTAACCAGTTTTAGTGACCGAAAATGCAGTGGTCATTTTATTAATGTTTTGGTAATGTGACAATTGTTAATGAATTAAAAATAAAATAAAAGTTTTACCAATATGGCCAATGATAAGACGTTTCCCTTTTCCAGTTGGGTTCTTTAAACCAGTTGATAAGCCTGCTCGGTGTGCTTCCTTTGAAGACTTAATAGTGGTGTCTTGCCATACCTTGCTTTTTGTGTGTCCTGTTTGTATAATTAAAGTTGTAGATGTAAATGCAATATTAATTCAACTTATGTTGAACTAATAATACTTCACTGTATTGTTTTGCATAAAGGAGGTTTTACATAACTTGATAAGCTATTTACCGAGTTATGTAAAGCCCCCTTCTTCCAGACTTCATAAATATTAGCAGCACTGTACCTTCATTTAGCCAAGTCTCATCTAAATAATATATTTTTTTTCCTTCATTCCTTAATTTCTTAATTTCATGAAGATATTTCACCCTCCATAACACAATCTCTTGTTTGTCGATAAGGGCACTTTTTCTACTTCTTTTAATATATGTAAATTTTAATTTGTTCTTAATTAAATTATATAAAGTGCTTCTTTTAAAATCGGGTAGAGACTCATCACTATTTACGGCTTCCAGAATCTTATCCAATGTTGGTAATTCATTATCAAAGAAAAAAGAATGAATTTTTCTTCGTATTCCACTTAATGTTATATCATCATATTCATCAGATTTTGAGTATTTCCGTTGGCGAGGAGGGGGTGATTGCAGGCGACCTTTTATATTGTACTCTTTGAGGATATTATAGACCGTTGCACGAGATATGCCTATAAAATGATTAATAGTGTATATTAGTACCTCACAAAGCATGCTATTTTCAAATATATTTATTTTTTATAGTAAAATCCTTAAATTCCTGCAATTTCTGCATTGGATATGATCTTTACCTGCAATTTCTGCAGTTTTATTAATTAACTGCGTCTTATAAGCAGGGGTACCTTCTGGCATGGATCCCTTGACGTCTTTATGAATATTTATAACTGTTGTTTTTTCTGCAGAACAAAGAGGTCTTTGCTTTGATCGCTTTTTCTTGGGAGACAATATTTTAACCTCATGATCAACGTTGGGGCCACGTTTTTTTCGCTGTTGACGTTGCTCAGCTTTACCAGCAGTTTCAGAACGTACATGTTGTGCTTGCAAGCCACTTGGACCTGCACCGAGATAGTCCGTGTTCATAATTCAACAAAACGTACTGTTTTGTATGTACAACACAAAACTAACACTAATAACAATAACAAAACAATAACAAACAGAAAAACAGTAACAAATGACAACTAAACCACGAATATTCAACAATAACAACGAGAGAAGGCGTAGCATTCACAAGTATCCACAAGCGAATAACGGTATGTCAATATTGACAATTGCAGATAGATGATATTATAAACCAACAAAATTAAAAAACACGTGCTGCCACAACTTAGGAAGGGAATAGGTAACATTTTAGATTTGGTTGAGTTATAGTTACATGAAAAAACGTTTCGGGCGTTGTCTGCCTCTGCTTCTTTTAGATTTTAAGCATTGACACGACATTATTTTATTTAAAAAATAAATAATATTAAATGAAGGACATGTAATTTAAGAACGTAGATGGCTTAAATAAGTACAAATTAGGTGTGACAGTTGCTATTTAAATTGATAATATTTAACTCTACATCAATCTTGACTGTAATAGTGTTTATTGTATTTTTTTGCAAACTGTGCACTTAAAAGAGCCTTTTTTAACTTCTGTCTAATGCTATAATAAATGGAGTATAATTGACAGATTGCCATTATGATCCACGAAGTGAATATTTTACTTCGTACTTAATCAGGTCACCGTGGACCAATCCATTTTTTTTTTCCATAAAAACATCGTTTGCCAGAAGTTTCTTAGTTTTTCACGGTGGTAAGCCATAACATGGGCTGCCGGCAGAAGTTACCAACCTACATTTTGCCGCCAAGTGATTCGGCGTATTACGGCATGATGTCTGGTGAAGCCGTACGGAGGACGAATCTGAGCAGTTGTGTTGCAATGTGTGCCGTGCACTATGCACCAAATGTTGTTGTGTTGGGAGTTTGATCGTGGAGGGTCTCAAATCAGTCTCCCTCTGGCGCAGCATCGTTGGTGGTCGTTGTGCTGGGTTTCCCATTGGACCACTTCGCTCAACTGCCGTCTTCCTTCGTATTCACTCAGTTTTTTTGAGTGAATAGGCTATTAATAAACTAGCGTGCTTTATCATCAACGATTGCATCACTGCTTACCATCAGGCGGGATTGCACTCAAGCACTTTATTCATGTCATGTTTGACAAAATGAAACGACATAGTAAAAGAAAGAAATAATTCTTTCTTTTACTATGTCGTTTCATTTTCTAAGTTTCTTCTAGTTTTTTTTTCAAAGTATTTAGCAATTCAGTCGTAGCTGTCCTCGTTCACCGGACGAATTTTTTTTTCTATTTTTTTTTTTTTTTGATATGGCATCTCGTAGGTGGCTACTTAAGAGACCGTTACTACTTAATCGAACTTTCCTGTGGATGCCTTAATTAAAAATTAAAGCCTCCAGCCAGGGCGAACCGGACGAATTGAAGCGTTTCATTTATATTTCGCGTTTCCAAGCTCCGTTCCATTCAACGCTTTTATTTTTGCACTCAGCGCCACGTTTTCGAAACCTCTCCTCTTACAAATACGAATGGCGGACTGGCAGTTACGAGTAGGTACGTTCAAAGTTAATAGAACATCATTGTTATTGAATATTATCGTGAACTTCTTGAATGTGTGTTGATGTTTTAATTACTTTGGTGTTGAAGTTAATTTTGATTTATGGGTTTCGTGTCTTTCATGTTATTTCAATGATATTTTATGCGTGTGTTTTTTTTTTTTTAAATTAATCGTGGATATTTTGTAGGTCGGCCCGGAAAGAATTGGCGAGATGAGACCTATACTACGGACGGATACTACGAAGGCTGATTCAAGGTGGAAGGATTAAAACTTCCTGGAAGGATTTTGCTACCTAGACATTTCTTTTCTCTAGCTGTGGGACAGAACAGACTAATAGAAAAAAAAAAAAAACAACTGTATTGGAAACCTATTATGCATATAATCCATACTATATACTATAAAGTTAAAAAGAAAAAAAAGAATGAATCTCCGTCCGTCTGTCTGTCTGTCTGTCCGGCTTTCACGCCAAAACTACTAAACCGATTGTAATGAAATTTGGTACACAGATTGTCTAGAGCCTGAGAAAGGGCTATATAACATCCCGTTATGACCAATAGGAGCAGAGCAGTAACAAAAAATGTTGCGAAAAAGGGAGCGCACGCGGACGTACATATTGCTCTCATTATTTTAACAGGCGCTTACTTTATATCAACTGAGCTCCGCGCGCTGTAAATTGAAGTCCACGCGTACGGAGTCGCAGGCAATGTCTAGTATAGGGTACAAGACAGAGGGTCAACTACCAACTCAAATTGTATGTATATTCAAATCACAAGTATCATTCTTTGGCAGCAAAACAGCTAATTAAAAGGTATATTGACTTCGATTGCTTAATAATTAATTTCACTGTAGTCCATAAACATTAACCACTGCTGTAGGCGTTAATAAGACATATTGAGCTTTAGAAAGAGATAGTCACATTGAGTGAGAGAGACAACGCTCTATGAAGCCGAACTTTTCCTTAAATACTTGTGTAGCAGACTTAATATGTATTCTTACACACCCTTTCTCGTAAATTGTACTTTTTATTATCGTTCCAGATAATTTCTTCTGTTTTATTACGGTACAACGTGAATTAGATGAATAAGAGAGAGAGCAATACATATTCTTATCTCACTCGGATAAAATAAAACAACATTAGGGTCTTCGGGAGCAATTTTGTTCGTTTTAAATGTCCACCCTTCACGACGTTTATTACGTTGTATTGTAATAGTATTTATTTTTATAAATTATAAACTAGCGCATGACCGCAATCCCGCCTGATGGTAAGCAGTGATGCGATCGTTGATGGTAATGCGCGCTAGTTTAACAAAAGCCTATTCACTCTAGCCTTGAAGACACTCAAATTGTAGTGTGACGGAAACACAGCTGCCGGAAAATTGTTCCAGTCCCTCGATGTACGCGGTATAAAATAAGAAGCGAAACGCTTCGTCCGGATCGTAATGGTGTCAACAACGTAAGGGTGGAAAGTCACCATTCGACGGGTCGTCCAATGGTGGAACGGAGATGGGGGAATTAAATCATGCAATTCCCTTGCACACTCGCCAGTACTTGCAGTACTTGCAGTATCCAATAAAGAGCATTCATTTTTCATCACTTTCTGAAATATAGCTATACAATATTGCCACTTAATACACTTAATATTTTAATCCATACTAATCCATACTAATATTATAAATGTGAAAGTAACTCTGTCTGTCTGTCTGTCTGTTACGCTTTTCCGCTTAAACCTCTCAACCGATTTTGATAAAATTTGGCACAGACAATGTTTAGACCCTGAGAAAGGACATAGGCTACCTTTTATCCCGCAAAAATTTGATGTTCCCGAGGGAAATCTAAAAAGGGCGATATAACCGAACGTTACGCGGGCCAAGCCGCGTGCGGAAAGGTAGTACTAGATAAAAGTCAACTTAATATTATAAACATAGAACAGAAACTCGTCAGAAAACGCAAGTAAATCCGCAAGAATATCTACTAGGTACTTTTATAGAGAGGAAACTAGTTTCAAGTTTAAATCCACAAATAGGGAAGACCATTCAAAGCCCAGTTGCGGTTTTTAATTAGTCTTTATATACAATATCTTCTTTTGGTCTAAGGAAGTTACAGAATTTCTTTTGTTAGACCTTTAGCCCGAGGCTAACACTGTGAATGAAAATAAAGGAACATCGCTTTGCTGTTACGAAGAAGGTCATAATGAAAATACAAGTTCAAGAATCTTTCATTATGAAGTTTTGGATTTGTTAGGATTGAGTTTTGGTATTAATGGTTTGATGTTTATGATTGTTGGTAGGTATATGAATTTTTTGGATAACAAGTACAGGTCCCCAATATATATACCGTGGATAACGATATCAAACGCTGTGACGTTATTTTGTAATGGCGGCACTTAGAAGAGTCGTTTGGAAATTAGGGATTGTCGAACGGTGATTTCGCTTGGAGGCGCGGTCCAGTGTACTTCTCCGGGGTGAAACTGTCGGTTTGCCTATTTAAATTGTTATTGCCAAGATTGGAGGGTATATTAACAATTCATGCTTTAATTCAAAACTTCACCTTGGAAAGGGAGCCCTTACCAAAATACCATAATGGTATATTATGTCTAATATTTTCCCCGCTAAAGGACAGCCTCCGTGGCGTAGCGGTAGCGAACGCGGCCGTTGCGCAAGGAGGCGCGGGTTCGATCCCCGCACAGTGCAAATATTTGTATGCATGAATATGAACATTTGCACTGGTCTGGTCGTGCCTCGGAAAGCACGTCAAGCTGTTGGTCCCGGATGCCATACGAACATCTAGTGGCAGTCGTCACGGGTTGTTGGAGCCCTCATAAGTCAAACAATTGGTCTAATTGCAATGCTTAGATATCGCCATCAGGTTGTGGAGGTCAGCCGACAGTCGCTTCACGGAAAATATGGAAGTTTAGCCAAAATCAGCAGTTAGACTGGTAAAGCAGACCTCAGACTCCAAAGCTGAAAAGCTACGGATGCGACTGCGATTAACGCTGAGATGATGATGAAGATTTTCCCTGCTAAAGCTTACCACTTGAAAACCACGATAGTTTTGTGTGTTGCCGACGGCAAGGAATCAAAACGTCAACTGTACGGATAGCATGTATTTTTGACAGTTCAAAATCAAACTACGCCAGTGACCTTGCCTTTGTTTACAGACTAAACAGAATTTAAGTTCAGTTCGTCTTATTCTTACTATTTCATAAAGAAAAGGACAGAAGATATATATTAATTTAGTCCTGTCAAGTTAGCCAGAGCGAAAATGTACGTATTTTTGTTCGCCATATTTTTAATAACGTCAAAACTGTCTATGGGAATATCTTTTTTTTTTTTAATAGTTATAAACTAGCGCTTGACTGCAATCCCGCCTGATGGTAAGCAGTGATGCAATCGTTGATGGTAAAGCGCGCTGGTTTATTAAGCCCATTCACTTAAAAAAAACCTTAGTGGGAATATAATAGGAAGGAACACGGCAGTTGAGCGAGGTGGTGCAATGTTAGACCCAACAACACGACCAACAATGCTGCGCCAGAGGGAGATTGATCTGGAGACCCTCCACGACCAACCGGCACAACAACATTTGACGCATCGTACCCGGCACACATCGCAACACAACTGCTCAGACCCGTCGTCCGTACGGCTTCACCAGACATCATGCCGGAACACGACTAATCGCTTGGCGGTAAGACTTTGTCTGGTGGGTGGTAACTTCTGCCGGCAGCCGATGTTATGGCCTACCACCGAGGAAATCTTGATTGGGCAGAACTAAAATAATATTTTATCTTCTGTGATTTTCATAATGAAACAGAACAAAAAATCCACTAAAATTAAATTTAGTTTAGTATGTGAACAAGAGAATCGGCGCCATTGATTTAAGTTCTTTTTTTAAACCCAGATACTAATTTGACAGGTGAAGTGTCAAATAATAATAATAAAGGAGATATTTCATTTTAGGCCACCACTATGTACGCTATATAGATAAAAAAGAAAAAAATAAAAGATTTTCATAAAAATACTACCAAATTAATTGGAATAAAAATACAGGTATATACAATATGTAAAGAAAACCCTGTCCGACCCATAAGGATAATAAAGGTTAGGTAAACACTTGACCAAATATAATATAAAATTTTACATAATCATCACAGTAACAATAATAATGAATTTTGAAATAATCTTTTTTTCCCGGGTATTAATTCCAATTTCCCCGAAATTTGGTAATTTTTAAAAAACTGGCAACACCATTTGTGACGGAGCGAATAGCGATGCGACTACGTGCCGCATGCCCCGCCCCCCTTCACCCGCGCATGTATGCCTATCGGGTTGCCTACCGCACATGCATTAAGTTACCTCGCTTTTTCGAAATAATATTAATTTTTTTGGGGGATTTTTTTTTAAAGTTTAACCCGGCTTTGTAGGCATTATTAGAATCAGTTAACGATACCTAACAATACCTTCACGGATCGGACAGGGTTTTCTTTACATATTGTATAATTAATTATTTGAAACGTTTTTTAGTGAGATAACCCTTTATTAAGGTAGCCATGACAGTGGTTATGACGTTTGATTGGCGATTTTGACAGTTCTATTTTCCCGTTGTGTTCGTGTCGAGTGTTCATTTGAGTTGATTGTGTTTATTTAATGGACCGTATGTTCGGAATTCATGTTTTGTTTTTTTCGCAGTCACATGGTAAATAATACAGATACGATAGCCTTGAGATACATGACACGTCAATAAAATGTCACTGTCAAAATCTTATTTTGCTTATTGCTGACCACCATATTTATTAGTAGTTGTGTTGCACTCCTTGGCCGAGTTAAATTGAATCTGTACAAAAACTAAGCCAAAATACAGGAAATTAACATTAAAAACAGTTAACTATAGCGTAACTATACCTATCATTAAAATAATGTACAATGTGCTGGCCCAGGCTTCATACATTTCTGAAACATCTCCTTTGATTTGCATTTATAAAGTAGGTACCCAATTTCTATATTAGTTATAATGACACAAATATATACAACCTGTAACAAAAAGGGTATATACATACCGAGGGATAATGATGTTGATGTTGACGTTTGAAAAAGATGCCATGCCTTTGTTATGTATATACCCTTTATGTTACACGTTGTATACAACGTGTAACATAAAGGGTATATACATAACAAAGGCATGGCATCTTTACATGATATCAAACGATATTGGAAGGGTTTTTTAATCCTATCTTTTTATGTTAGGAAGTTATGAGGAAAAACACCGCCTGTGATAGGCTACTATCATACTAGGCGCACAGAGTTATTGAAGACATTTATCGGATTTTGGCAAGTAACGTGACGGGTAACGAGTAGTTATTAACATATGTAGTGTGCTGCCACGTTTGTTATGATTTTATTTTAAGAAACACACGAAACCGAAAATTTGGTACCAATTTTTTGAGTATTTTATTTTGAGTTGAAACCCTTCCGATATCGTTTGATATCATCTAAAGATGCCATGCCCTTGGTCTGTATATACCCTTTTTGTTACACGTTGTATATATAATAATGAACGCAATACAAAATACTTAAATGTCAGAATAATGTCTAGGATTACAGTTATATTATAATGATAAGTAGGTATGATGACTACTTAACTACACTATTACTATTGATGCTTGGTGAAAATTTATAGATAACTTGTTTCCTTTTAAAATTATTATTTTAATGTTAGTCAAAGGAAGGAACCTATAGGAAGATTCGTATCGCTTATCTTACAGTTTAAAACAAGCGCAAAACTAACTTGATTATGAGTCTATTCAGCGCTCAGTACCTCCTGAATCACATTCTGTGAAGCGCATTATTTTGAAAGGGAACTAATGTCATTTGAATGAACTAATCTCATTTGTTGGGAGATTGAGGGATACAGGTGATTAAATAAGAGTAAAACCGTCTTTTGTTCGACTGAAGTCGATTACTGGGTTCTTCTCTTTTCAAATTATATCCAACTAGCTGCGCCACACGGTTTCACCCGCGTTTTTTTATATGCCCCGCTCCCATTGGTCGCAGCGTGATGTTAAATAACCTAAAGCCTTCCGGGATTAATGCGCTATCCAATGAAAAAAGAATTTTTCAAATCGGACCAGTAGTTTCTGAGATTAGCGCGCACAAACAATCAAACAAACAAACTCTTCAGCTTTATTTAGTATCGATTAGTATAGATTGGTCTTCTTTGCATTTATTTTTAGCAGCTGTTTGATTTTTGGTGTTCCTTACACAAAGGTATTCGAAAAGGGTGAGAGAAAGGGGCAAAGGGCCGAGGCAGATGGTTTACTTTGTGTAAATTATTTCATCACCACTGCACCCAAAACTGCGAAGGATCAATGACTCTCAACCGGCGTGCGTGTATGACCATATGTATATGAATGTAAACTAGGCGAAAAGAGTATCTAAGGATTGTAGTAGGCAGTCGCAGGAGACGGCCTGGTCGGGAGACGGCCTGGTCGGGAGACGATACCTAACTTCCAGCCACTGAAGGCGCGGGCCTGCGGGCGGGCGCGCGCCTCAAAGAGTTGTCAGCACATCGTGACGGGGTCCACGAAGACCGATGCCTCCTGGGTCAGGGTTGCGGGTTGGTTCAAAAAGAAACTGTGGCCCTGGCCTACAGACAAGTGAAGGAACACGTGTGGGTTTTAGTCAGTAGAAGTCCGACACGCCCTTCTGCTCCGCCCACAGCGGGACTTCAAATGACCTCCCATTTGATGATTTCCCATCGCTAACAAAAAAAAAAGGATTGTAGTAGGCGGTGTTCTATAGTCTATGGTCATTTAGGTGTATGTATATTAAAAAAGAGAAAATAAACAATTACAAAAGGAGAAAACATAATTACTTGCTGACAAAAAGAAACACCGGTAGCCCATTAAACTTTTCAACCGAAAGAAATTGTTTGGTGTTTAAATAATTTTCTTTATTAAGGGAAAGGCGGAATGTAATTTAACCCCGTAAGCGGTCTTAATAAATTACGGCGAAACGTAATTACTTAAATGTTGCTTAAACAAACTTACATTTGAAGCAATTGGTGTAAAAGTGGCCTAACGCAAATTGTTTAGCGTTTCTTTTTTTACTGACCGTCTTGTGACGTTTTTTGCGTTTTTCATTTAAGGCCTTCTGTGTGGCTACTATGAGTTTTCATTACAAAGACTCGATCGTCGATATCGACCGCGTTTGACTCATCGATTGGCCCGCTTCAAGGTTGTAAGAACTCTCAACCAATGAGAGCGCCAAACGCGGTCGATACGTATGATCGAGTCTCGTATTGAAAACTCAAGATAACCACTGTTTGTATGAACGCCGTAGAGTTCGGGGAGCGATAACAGATAACAAATGCGAATACAATCTAAAAAAGAAATCAATAAAAAACAAACACAGCAATAACAATAAAAACAGGTAACATACAGCAATAATAAATACTTTTCTTTCATTTCATACATGGTAAAGGCTGTTGATTTAGTCGCGTCATTTATTATTTATTTATTATTTTATCATTTATTGTAGGTATAGGTATACAGAAAAAATAGAACAGCAAAAAGTACAGAGTAATGCTTATTTCATAAGAACTCTCATCCAGGATACGTACCTGGAATCATTCTAAACAAATTTTTCAATTTTCGAATATGTTATTATCATGAATTCAGCAAATGTAATTTAATTAGCCGGTATTGCTCCACTGTGAAAGACCTTACTGTTCCTTTTCCACACAATTATATATTTTGTCAATCAGACCAGGTAGAAGTCAAGCTCGCCCGGTATCTTTTTTTTTGCCTTCCGTGATCGCCTCGTGTGCTTAGTGGAACCAAATCGGTGGTACTTTAAGCCCAAACGTGTTCATTTAGTGGCTTTCTATATAACGTCTTTTACCTTGGTTTTTGAACGCAGTGTGTTCTTTATACGATCAGAAATCTGAACCCTCTACTGCGCTTTATGGTTAGATAGCAAACTTCGAGTTTTGACCTCTGCTGAAGTGGGAATTAAGTAAATACTTATATAATTAATTTTATTGAGATTCGAGCAGTAAATTCCCTAGACCCCTGACCTTTAACATTAACAGTCAGAAGGCCAATAGTTGCAATTTAAAACGTTCAAATTTTAGTGCCAGTTTCATATCGGCGACAAACAATGAATGCCAGAAACTTGTCAAAATGTGAAGAAATTTGAAGTATTATTTGTCAAATTGAGACTGAGGTCAGACTGTGAACTTTCTTAAAATTACGATAATTAAGCCTCTGATCTGTCTGTCTGTTTTAATCTGTCAAAAATAGCTCCGATTTTGATTGTCGCTGAGATGAGATGGTGACTTGAATACGTTTTTTTTTAAATACAAGATTTGACTTTCTGCTAAACTGTACCGCACAATATAATGTACCACAACAGCCCACATAGTATTATTTTATATGTGGTGAAAAGAAAATAAAACACATTTGAGCCAGTGCCGCTTTATTCTTCTTAGCCTATAGGTGGATAAATGCGTCTTCCGGTGTTCAACAATGACCGGTCTAGTGCTGCCACATGCATCGATTTCCCGCAATCTTCACCAGTGTCACCAAAATAGGCGGAAATTATAACGTTTGTTCACTTGCCTCTTTTTTAATTTATTTTTATACATATTGAGACTAAAATCATGTCAATTGCTTAGAAAAATAGCCGGTGATTTAGCAAGTAAAAATGTCGGGTACGAGACTTGTAATCGCCACAATTTTGTGTTGTGTGTGACGCAAGATGTAGGCAAGTCTCTCATTTACTTGAGTGGTTTAATACGACACGTATATATATATGCAGGTACATATAAGATACATACAGCCGATATATTCTTGTTATGAGATCAATCCACCTGGCGCGTGGGTTTGACACTAATAACAGCAGATGTATTCAGTAACGTTACGTGAAGGAAACTTAAAACGGGCTGTCAATATTGTCGATGCCAACCATACATTGAAATAACGTCTCATTTTACACACTCGAGTTTTTAAGTTCAGATGAAACCTCGCATGATCGATACCAAAGACCTAAACTAAGGCCTAGAACCGGAACTAGGCCAGAAAATTGATGAACATTTTTCTTAGATTCAATTTAAAATGTATTTTATTAAAGGACTGGACATGATTTTGTTGGATGAAGACGGATTTTTAATTAGCTGCAGTAAAATTACAGTCAAATCAAATCAAAAACGTTTATTTCAAATTAACCATCACTTGGTACTTTTGAATAGTCAATGTCGGTCAGTTCAAGAAAAGTGAAGCTAAATTGCACATTCCAAAGCGTAGATCTCTATGGAGAAGAACGTGCAAGAAACTCCATGGACACTCTTTTAAAATCATAATGGGTTACATTTCTTCGTTACATATTTATGCTGCTTCTATCATGTGAGCACAATGTAAAATTAATTAAAATATAAAAATGAATTAAGCCCACTGGCAGCTAAGAGATGACCAGTCTCCACTGACGGCCCCCGTTCACGAGCATGACGCGCGCATCAGCCCCACTTAGCTCAACCATATTGAAGGGAACCAAATGACCCAACAACACGCGCCACCATCAGCAAGACATTTGATTGAGTGAGCATGACAACTCTCAACTGCCAATCTCGCAATGTCAAACAAGTTATAAAAAAACAAACTATAGTCCATGGTGCCTCACATTCACAAACTTGAAAAGTGCTTTTACATTATACAATACTATTGCAAAATAATGGTAGCAAAATATTGTGCACAACGTTGAAATAAACAAATAAAATAAAAAAGGAATATTTAGAAAACAACAAAAAGGGGGAATGGCATCTCTTCCAAACCTACAAAATTGTCTATGGCCGTGGAGCAGGACTGACTGTGGGGCATTTATCCAAGCATTTTTATCAAGGATATAATCTTCCAGTCTATAATATGCTCGCTTACACAGCGTGCGTTTAATGCATGTTTTAAATTTGGATTCATTGAGCTGTTTAATCTCTAGCGGTACTTTATTATAAAATTTTACACAGTACCCCATAAACGAACTATCTACTTTAGCTAGTCTGAACCGAGGTTGATCTAAATTGTTTCTATTCCTAGTATTAAAATTGTGCCTGTCACTTATCTTCTTAAAATGATCAATATTTTTCCGAACATACATAATGTTTGTCGTCCTCCGTGGCGCAGCGGTCAACACACCTGCCTGCGACGTGGAGGCCCCGGGTTCGATCCCCGGCCAGGTCATGATGGAAAACGATCTTTTCCTGATTGGCCTGGGTCTTGGATGTTTATCTATATATGTATCTATTATAAAATATAGTATCGTTGAGTTAGTACCCCATAACACAAGTCCTGAACTTACTTTGGGGCTAGCTCAATCTGTGTGATTTGTCCGTGTATATCCGTGTATATTTTCATAAATGTATTGACAAGGGACCGTAAGGATGTTTATTTCTTTAAACAGTTCCCTAAGAGAATCGCGTCTGCGGAGATTGTATATGGCTCTGATAGCTCTTTTCTGCAGAATAAAAATAGACTCTATGTCTGCAGCCCGTCCCCAAAGCAAAATACCGTATGACATGATACTAGGAAAGTAGCTAAAATAGACTAGTCTCGCTGTATCTACATCAGTAAATTGACGGATTTTTCTGACAGCGTATGCTGCTGAACTAAGCCGTCCTGCCAGAGATGTCTAATGAGGACCCCATTGTAGCCTCGAGTCAAGCGTGATCCCCAGGAAAACCGTGTTTTCGACGAACTTGAGTTTCTCCTTGTTCAATACAATATCGGAGTAAGTACTTTTAACATTTGGTAACGAAAATCTTATACACTTTGTCTTTTTTTCATTTAGTACTAAATTATTAGCGGTAAACCAATTTCGGACTTGCTGTAAAGCAAGCATTGTTTACGTCCTCAAGGTTCGAGCAACGTCTATTGTTTTTAAAAATTAACGAAGTATCATCAGCAAACAATACAATATGTGGTTGTTTTTTTAATAGATGCGGTAGATCATTTATGTATGCCAAAAAGAGGAAAGGACCCAAAATTGAGCCTTGCGGTACACCCATTTTGACTTTCAAACCCGGAGAATTGGCACCATTTATCTGAACTTGCTGTTGTCTATCAATTAAATAAGATTTCACCAAGCTGAGCGCAAGTTTACCCAGCCCATAATGTTCCAGCTTTAAAAGTAAGGTTTCATGATTGACACAATCAAAAGCCTTTGACAGGTCACAAAAAATCCCTATCGCATCTTGGGCTTCTTCCCACGCTGCAAATATATGTTTTAATAAAGTGACACCAGCGTCAGTCGTACAACGTCCTCTGGTGAACCCATACTGTTGATCGTGAAAGATTGTATTGCTGTTAAAATGATAAAGCATTTGATCAAGCATAACTTTTTCAAACACCTTACTGAAAACAGGCAATACCGATACGGGTCTGTAATTATTAGTGTCCTTATGGTCACCGGATTTAAAAAGTGGTATTACCTTACTGTATTTCATTATATCAGTTTAAGTGTTAATACTATTTAACGACATTTCAGTAGTGATGTGACAAAAGAATCGATTAATTTATCTACTTAACATTCAGTTCCACATTCATCAATTTAAATCGATTATAAAAGAGAATAACATATTATTTTTATAGGATATTTTGCAGTTCTACTAGCCGCTGTTTTAGAAACTACAATATTTTCTCAGGATAAAAGGCAATCGCATGCAACTGAGATGAGAATGCCGAGATGTGTGTGTGTGTGTGGGTGTGTGTGTGTGTGTGTGTGTGTGTGGGGTGGTGTATGTGTGTGTGGGGGTTGGGTGTGTGTGTGTGTGTGTGGGGTGGTGTATGTGTGTGTGGGGGTTGGGTGTGTGTGTGTGTTTGTGTGTGTGTGTGTGTGTGTGTGTGTGTGTGTGTGTGTGTGTGTGATGCTACACGAATGGATAGAATAACAAATGCGTAGATACATATGAGTAAATCTGAAAGCGACACTGATATGTGGAAAGGCAAAAAAATGATGGATGGAAAGTATGAATGATGAGAAGTATAGAAGAAAATGGCATATTTTTTTTAAAAAAACGTGACCCCATTCTGGATATTTCTCTTAAATCATTGATGCGCTTACAGGCATAGAAATTCACATACACAAACAGCCAACATAAATTTGTCGATAGTTGACATATTGTGCTGACACCAAATGGATAGCGATACAGTGGGAGAATGATGACAATCTTTGCCCTGGAATATCCGTTGTCATGCACAACCGGTATTCCAGGAATCAGTCATTGGTGTCTAAGATATACGTAGTTCTGAACTAAGTATATCTTGGACACCAATGACTGATTACAAGGTGAAGGAAAACATCTTGAGGAAACCTGGACCTTAAGTCCGAAATCGCCAACCCGCATTGAGCAGGCGTGGTGATTACGCTTAACCCTTCTCCATATGAGAGGAGAACTGTACCCAGCAGTGGGTCGATAAACAGGTTGCTGATGATGATGATGAGCAGGCCTCTCAAGTGAATCCAATAATTGTATTTTCTCGTACCTATGTATAAGTATCAAATGTAGGTCCATGTTACTAAGTTTGGCCTAGTTCCCTACTCTAACGACCGACTTCGCGCGTCTTAGCTGACCGACAAACGAAGCTTTGAGAGGGTTTTTTTTTTCTAAACCTTGCCCTACTCTAGGAATTTTTCTTCTATCGTGGGTCTTACAAACATTTAAATTCACATACACAAACAACACTACTGGATGACTTAAAATTGTATTTTACGTATAAATAGATTTATTTCTTTATCGTCTTCTTTCATAGCCGATGAACTGAAGGAAAATAGCTTGCTTTTAAAGATTTGTAGCGGTACTACACCTACCTACAAACGCCACAAATCAGCAACGCGTCATACTGACGTCACACGAATTCTACATCTCGCAATCAGAGTTTACCGTGCAACTAGCATACATACAACTTCCCAATTTCAAGCATTGGGCAAGTGCCCGCCAGACATAACACCCGTCTTGTCGGAGGATCCTCCCTTTTCTATGGAGGATGAGTGAACTTTACTCCCTGTTCCTCATGCCTCCACATTGGTGACCCCGAACATGGACGTCAGCGCAGCCTTCGTGCAACAACTTCAGCGTGACGTCATCATCATCATCACTCTCGCAAGCTTCATCGGCGAATCACTCAGCCAGCCTCAACCCAACCAACTCAACAAGGGGCCGTACGACATCCGACGTACTGGAGTTTAACGCAGCGCCACCACCCCGACTCACTGGGGAATCACCGAACACAGTTCCGACTCACCGTGAACTATGCAGCAACCGGTTCCGACTCACTGGAACCTCAGCTGGCCTGGCCAGCATCGCAAGATACAAGACTCAGCCTAATATCGACCTCCGGTCTCCGGAGGGGAGTGATGTAGCGGTACTACACCTACCTACAGATTCATGCACTAAGGTTAAAAATGCGAAGCAACGATACGCAAAAATAACTGCTGTTCTAAAAACAAAAATATGGAATAGCTAGTTAATTTATAGGGTTTTTTTTTACCCAAAAGATAATAAGGGATCGTATTATTAAGGCCACTATCCATCTGTCTCTCTGTCTACCAGGCTGTATGAATCGTGATAGCTAAACACTACTTAACTAACTCAAAACAGTCTCCACAGCCTGGAGCACAGGCGAAAAGTAGCCAGCCTTTCGGTGTTCTATGGGATGCATTTTGGAGAGTGTGCGAGGGAGTGTCCATGATTTAATTCCCCCATCACCGTTCCATCATCGGACGACCCGTCGTACGGCGAGTTTCTACCTTTACGTAGTTGACACCACGACGATCCGAACGGAGCGTTTCGCCTCGTCTTTTATACCGCGTATATCGAGGGACTAGAACAATTTATCAGCGGTGTTTCCGTCGGACTACAATTTGAGTAACTTCAGGCTCTAGGCGGCTACTTTGTTAAGAAATAATCTAGCGCGCTTTGGGATTGCCGTCAAGCACTAGTTTAGAATTTATATAAAAAAATAACACTAAATAGTTAGACAGTGCAGGACAGCCTCCGTGGCGTAGCGGTAGCGGACGCGGCCGCTGCGCAAGGTGGGGCGGGTTCGATCCCCGCACAGTGCAAGTATTTGTATGCATGAATATGAATACTTGCACTGGTCTGGTCGTGCCTCGGAAAGCACGTTAAGCCGTTGGTCCTGGTTGCCATGCAAACATCTAGTGGCAGTCGTTACGGGTTGTTGGAGCCCTCAAAAAGTCCAACAACTGGTCTAACTGCAATGCTTCGATGTCGCCTTCGGGTTGTGGAGATCAGACGGAAGTCGCTTCACGGAAAATGTCGACGTATAGCCATATCAGCAGTTGCACTGGTAAAGCGGACCCCAGACTCCAAAAACTGAAAAGGCTTCGGATGCGACTGGGATTAACGCTGTGATGATGATGATGATGAGTTAGACAGTGCAGGTTGGTAGAAGTCAGATAGAAATTTTGGTACCAGAACAAGTACAGTTTCTTCACGATGGTTTCATTCACCGTTTTATGAGAAGTGCTGATGAAATAATTTACACAAAGTGCCTGGCACAATTTAAAGTGTGTTTGAATTGAATTGAAAAAATTTTGAGAGCTAAGCGAATGCAGGCAGACTAATGAAGCACTTCCCATAGTTGGTGACCGCCTCACGAAACATGTTCACCATGGTTTTAACTTGCCACAGCGCAGGGCCTGCATGGAGGATGACGAAACGGCGCGCGGCGGCGCATGTGCTGCTTAACTACCTGGTGGTCGCCAGGTAGAGGACAAAGTACTCCGGTTACCCAGATACCCTAAGTAAGCCCTTCAGTTACATCAAGCCGTTGGTGGCCTTCCTTAAGGAGCTAGGGTGGACCGTATGACTAATGTTTCCATCTGTAAGAAGAATGTGCGCATTGTCATAAAATTCCAGACACTAGCCCGTCTTACTAAACTCAAGGAATATCTGTATATTTTGAAAGGACAACAAGTTCAGTGTATCCTAAAAATAGAGCGTATTCAAGTAAAATGTGTTTGAAAAGATTGTGTCATTGAAAAATACGACGTAATAACAGTAAGTTAGTGTCGTAGTTCATTGAACGACCTTCAATTTACGGAATAGCCTTCAAACTGTCGGTAAAATATATTGGGCTTATTTATATTTAATAAAGTTGTAGGAATGCCATTGAATGTACTGACATTGACAATCATCAATCTAGTGTTAGAAACTACGGTTGCTGTGGTTTATTCGTGGGTTCAATATATGTAAACACTCTTCCGTGCCTCGGAAAGCATGTTTAAGCTGTTAGTTCCGGTTGTCATTTTGTAGATTTTGACATTCGTTGCGTGACATTAGTCATAAGCGCCAAAGTCTAACAACCAGTCTTACCAAGTGGGAGTTTTTGACGGGAAAGCTAAGATGAGTGTTACGCGCATTTTCCATTGGACTTTTAAAATTATTTATAGTGTCGTTTACTAAATAAAAGCCCGTGATTTATGTAGTAAAAAGTGCATTCAGTAAATAATTCATAAAGAACATTGAAATATCGCAGCATAATGGCCAAACTATGCCTTTGCCTCAAACCGGGATCATAGACGGTTCACGCGGCCGTCTTTTTCAATTGTCATTGGTGATATTCGCCATTACTTTGAAATAAAATTTTCAAAGAATTTCTATAATTTGTTACACGTGTTATTGGCAAAATTGTGGTATATATTCCACAGAGGCCATTGATTAAGAGTTGAGGTTGAATCTCACCTTGAAAAGAGAAGAAGAAGAAGCAGTCTTACCAAGGAGTATTGTGATACCCTTGGATTGAGGACGTCTCCGTGTGAAATACTTGTATAGAGCGTCAGCTGTTTCGACTGTTAGCTGACCCAACATTATTTCAAGGTGACATTCAATATTCAATATCATCATCAACCTTTTAATCGTCCCACTGCTGGGCACAGGTCTCCTCTCATACAGAGAAGAATTGAGCGTAATCACCACGCTTGCTCAATGCGGGTTGGCGATTCAGACTTAAAGTCCAGGTTTCCTCAAGATGTTTTCCTTCGCCCTGTATTATTGGTGTCCAAGATATACTTAGAATGTACATATAACTTAGAAAAGTTACATTGATACTTGCCTGGCCTGCAATCGAACCCGCACAGTGATACTTGAGAGGCTGGTATTTTAACCATTAGGCCACCACGACCGAGTGGTGACTGACGTGAGTTGTCAATAGCTTCAATCCTTAGTATCAGGTAAAAAGACAGCACATTTTAGACACACGTCACCAAAGTTTTCACATGGGGTTTTTAGAGTATACACCAGCTGTATTCCATTCAAATAACGACTGTCTGCCTTAATTAAGGGCTATACCAACCATAATAATTCTACTCCCACGCATGTACAGACAACGCCTCTTCGTTCGCAGAAAATAGATATTTTCTAAGTAATTACTTGGTCTTAATTTTGGATTATACTACTAATATTATAAACCCAAAAGTTTAAAGTAAGGATGGATGAATAGGAAGGCCCACACAAGACACAGTACTGCACAGTCATACACTGTGCAGTACTGTGTCACTTAGTGCCGCACGCTAGTGAAATAGGGATGTATTTATCTAAGGTATGAAAATCAAAAAAATAATTAGTCCGTCTTATCCATACTAATATTATAAATGCGAAAGTAACTCTGTCTGTCTGTCTGTCTGTTACGCTTTCCCGCCTAAACCTCTCAACCAATTTTGACGAAATTTGGCATAGACAATCTTTAGACCCTGAGAAAGAACATAGGCTACCTTTTATCCCGGAAAAATTGATGTTCCCAAGGGAAATCTAAAAAGCGCGATATAACCGAATTCCACGCGGGCGAAGTCGCGGGCGGAAAGCTAGTAGATAATAAAAAAATTAAGACCTGTATTTTTTATTTTGTCGAAATTACCCAAAACTACTGGGATATAGCGTATTAAAGGTACGGACTGGGGGCTAATTACGTCACGCCGTGGTATGTTTTGTACCACGGCGTGACGTCATGCGACATTTCAAATCAATATATCTTCCTAACTAATTGAATGAACGAAAAAAAAATACGTGTTAAATTTTTTTTATAAATCTATCTGATGGACATTACATTATTTTCTATGATACAATCCAATTGGGCCTTTCTATCCTTACTTTAAACTTTTGGATTTATAATATTACCACATTTATGTTTTTTTTGGTACAACCCTATCAAATAAATATTTGCGAAAGTGCTGCAGTATTCGCTTACAAGAATAGGTACAACTTTGTCGGTGGAAACCCATTTCAGGCGGCAAGTGCCCGCCAGAAACAACGCACGTCTGGTCGGAAGACACATCCCTTTTCTAAGGAAGATGAGTGGCTTGACACCCTGTTTCTCATGCTTCTACATCTACTAACTCGCACTGGGCCCGTGTAACAATGGTAGATTACTGCCCACTCCCTTTCATCGAGAAGAGGCTTGTCTCCCTTTTCTAAGGAAGATGAGTGGCTTTACACCCTGTTTCTCATGCTTCTACATCTACTAGCTCGCACTGGGCCCGTGTAACAATGGTAGATTACTGCCCACTCCCTTTCATCGAGAAGAGGCTTGTCTCCTAGGAGTGGGAATATTATTGGCCGATTATCTATGGTATGATCATTCGTGCCCAATTGGAGTTCTGCGTTTTGCATTAATTGTAAGGTGCGTTTTGTTTGTGCGGAATAAAGAATTTTTCTTTCTTTCTTTCTTTCTTTCACATAATGTTTGTGCACAAATGTGTTCAACACAATTTTGGTGGATTCGAGTTTAGAGAGTTAGACCTTAATAAAGATTAATTAATTAATTTTATTTTTATTAGTTATGGTAGCTGTTTATTGTCACAGCTACAATATAAAATATTTACAAACAGTTTTTTAACACTAGCTTTCCGCCCGCGGCTTCGCCCGCGTGGAGTTTGGTTATATCGCGCTTTTTAGATTTCCCTCAGGAACATCAAATTTTTCCGGGATAAAAGGTATGTCCTTTCTCAGGGTCTAAAGATTGTCTGTGCCAAATTTCATTAACATCGGTTCGGTAGTTTTGGCGTGACAGACAGACAGACAGAGATACTTTCGCATTTATAATATTAGTATGGATTACTAACAGTAGTTTTATAACAATATTGCAGCCCACTTCATTATCCGCTAGAATTATCATATTAGAAAAGATAAAGCCTTTTCACTGGCTGTACAAAAAGAGAAATAAATAAAGAAAAAACTTTTTAATCCGAATAACGATCTAAAAAAACTTAATACTTAGGTTAAAAAAAAAAAAATCCGGAAATAAAAAAATACATAAAAATTGAACAGAAAGTCCTATTTGAGGCCAAAATGTATCATAATATTAGCCCTAAATAAGGATTATCCTGCATAAATAAACAACAAACAATATCAGTAGCTATTACCATGTTAATCATACATTAATAACGAAACTTTCCTAAATAAGTGGTAGTAGTCAGTGTTTCGGAACGTAACTGGATTGGTTGTGACGTTTCGGAACGCACCTAGGGAGCGGGGTGACCTTGAAAGGACGTCCTGTCTAGGAATAAGATTAACTGGATGGGGATCGGGAGTTTTAACGGGAAAGCTGAGTGTCACGCGCATTTTCTTTCTTTCTTTCTTTCTTTTCTCAGTCAATCAGTAACGGTCGAGACGTCACGGATGTCAGACTAGCCGGTACATCTCGCGGTCGATTTATAATATTAAAAGAAAATATACTCATTTATCGGGATCCTTTTTATTACATAAAGTTTTAACATACGGTGAAACTTAAACTGAAACGTTATCCAGTGTGCAAGTACAGTGTATAGTCTATAAATTCATCTTAAACGTAGAACTATATATTGGTCACTAAAATCTACCCTAACCCAAAAATAAATAAAAGTAATTCAGTGAATCAGCTAAAAAAAAAATAAGCCTAGTGGTGAAGTGCTACCGGGGGGTGACTACAACTCTGTTTACCCTTGCGTCGACTTATGGTGTCATTACACCATATATTAACACCTCATAAAACTATAGACGCACATATTGGTAACAGCGCCATCTGTGGACACGAAAACAAAAAAAAGGTTTGTTTTCGTCACTACTTGCGGAGGATACCGATTACTCAAGTAGGAACTAATAAAAAATGCCCAGAGCTAAGTGTGGAGGTTGCGCCAAATTCCTATCCTCTCTGGAGGCCGCTAAATGCGGCCAATGTAATGCATCTTACCACCGACTTTGCGTCAACTTGCCTACAATAGGGTACATTACTCCAACCTGGCGCTGCCCTGAGTGCGTTAAAAACGTGATCAGGGATAACAAGGCGGAGACACCCGTTCGAGGAAGGGTAGATTCTGTGCAGGCGGAGGAAAACAGCTCGGAAGAGCTTATGGATACCAGCCTAATAAACAACGCTGCGCTAGATGCCACTATTCACTTCTCCCCTGGCATGGCTGATGAACTGCGCTTGTTTAAGGAGGAGTTGCGTGCAGAGTTTCGTATTGTCCATCAAGAATTTGAACAGCTGCGTACGGAGATGGTTGGTCTGAAGGACACAATAAAAGCGTCCAATGAGAGAATGGATAACCTGGAGTCACGAGTGAGCGCTCTCGAAATACAGTTAGAGCAAAAGAAACTCGTATCAGGAGATGGTAATATAGAAAGCACTATTGCTGAGCTGAGATGCTAACTAAATGAGCGGGATCAAGAACTCCTGTTTAACGACATTGAAGTATCTGGGATTCCTGAAAACAAGGATGAGAGCGTCCTGCATCTTGTCAGAGTTATCGCGTTGAAACTCGGTGTCGACTTTGATGATAGGGACATCGTGCATGCTGAACGGGTCGGGTCCACCAACCGTAATCGAGTTGAGAACAGTGATGGCTCCATCTCTGCCGTTCCCGCTGCGCAGCGGCCGCGGCATATATCTGTCCGCTTCGCAAGGCGTTCAACGCGCGATGTGCTGCTGCGCGCGGCTCGGGTTCGCCGTGGTTTGAGTACGGACGACCTTGAAATAACAGGACTTCCGTCGTCGCGCCGTATTTATATCAATGAGCGCCTTACTCGAACAAATCGACAGCTATTCTATCAGGCTCGTCACGCGGGCAGTCAGCGCGGTTGGAAGTATGTCTGGTCAAAAGACGGAAGAATTTTGGCTCGTAAAGAGGACCGCCAAAAGGCAGAAAGGCTATTGAGCTATTGCTACTATTTCTATTGCCTTGATGATATTTCCAGAATTTTTGGATAATTATTGGTTTGCACTGTGCGTATTACCTGCTGAGCCACATAACGCTTTTATCCATTATTTGTAAACGTCATAAACATTGTTTGTATTTTCTCTTATGGTGTACGAGTATAATATTTTTTATAAGGCGGTATGTGTCTCTTGTGGCAACAAATTGGTGTCCAATCGGGTCACTGTTAACATTTACTTGTAATGCGACTATTAATGATTTCCCTTTGTGCCCCCATTTAATTGGATACAATAATTTACTAGTGCATTACGAACATTGCTTGATTCCTATAACACAGACGGACAATACTTTTAGCAAACACATGAACAGTTTTATTATACCCACAATATTATTATTTTTTTACAAATTACAATCAAACCTATTATTATTGTCCATGTATACCTATTATGATTGCATTATTTTACATACTTACAGGATAAAATGTTTTATTATACCTGCAATATTATTTTTTTGCAAATTAAAATTAAACCTATTATTATTATACCTATATACCTACTATAATCATATTATTTACAAAATTAAATGGAAAATTGTTAAATTATTAACCAACATGTTGTGTACTAAACTCAAATATGGAGGTGATTCTGTTGAACCTTGTGGCTCATTTTTTATACTTCCGTTTTTGACTGACGGTATGTACCCTGATGTACTGTGTGCCCTACGTATTTCCATAAATGACTAGAGCAAGTAATTTGAAAGTTAGATTATTTAATGCGGGGTCGCTGGGTTCACGTCATGACGAGTTCCTTGTAGCTATGGGGAGCCTGTCGGTAGACATCATGGCGATAAATGAGACCTGGCTCAGGCAGGGGGAGGAAGGCCGTGCGCCAACAGTACCGGGCTACCGACTGCGGCACGTACCGCGTGCACGCGCCGTGCGCGGTGGCCGTGGGGGCGGCGTGGGTTTCTACGTGCGCCGCGGTGTGCGCGTGCGCACCATGCCGCACCCGCCGGCGCCGCAGGTTGAGCAAATGTGGCTTCAACTTAACGTTAACTCGCACTCAGTCATTATTGGTACTGCATACCGGCCGCCGTGGCTTGATGTGAATATCTTCCTGGATGCGGTTACGGACTCTCTCTTCTCCTTTGCTAACGCGGACAGGGTCATCCTGCTTGGCGACTTTAATATAAATGTATTAAACCAGTCTGACAATAAATCAAAATTACTAAACAATTTTATACAATGCTGCAAGCTTACACAAATAATTACTGAGCCAACCCATTTCACAGATCATAGTGAAACACTAATTGATATTGTGTGTACTACCCGTGTTTGTGACGTTTCTGTATCACACATACCGGAGCTTGGTCATCATGCAATTATATCTGTTCAACTGAGGTTCAGGCTGGAGAAACCCTCTCCTTATTGGATTACCTACAGGTCACTTAAAGATATCCTCCCTGATCTTTTTAATGAGGACTTAAATAAACTTGACTGGGAGCATATTGTAGATCTAGAGGGTGTGAATGAAATTGTTTTTATTTTTAATAAATGCATTTTGACACTTTTTGATTTGCATGCTCCCCTCAGGAAGGTCCTTATTAAAGAGAAATCTTATCCCTGGATAACAGACACAGTTAAGGAGATGATGAAGCTTCGTGACAGGTGCTATTTTAAATCGAAATTGACCAAATCTGAACATCATTTTAAATCATACAAAGAGCTTAAATATCTTGTTAGAGCTGCTCTTGATAGTGAAAAGCGTGCATATTTTAAAACTTATATTAATAATAACATGCGACAACCTAAAAAACTGTGGAGCCACATTAAAGCAACAGTTACCACCTCTAAAAAACAAGAGCATAGTCTGCCTCATTTCTGCAATAACCTTGAATTAATCAACCAACACTTTTTGGATGTTCCGGGTAGTGGGAGGGTTGCTGCTGCGGATTTGAAATACTTCGATCATCACAGGCATGGGAACAGTCACTTCCGGCTTGAGCTGGTCCAGCAGGATGCAGTTCTGAGAATCTTGCACAGTCTCAGGTCTAATGCGCAGGGCTCTGACCAAATTTCTTTGGAAATGCTGATGTTGACACTGCCTAGAACTCTTGCAGTGATCACTGCTATCATCAACAGATCTATAGCCAGCTCTTCGTTCCCCGATTTGTGGAAAATGGCAATTGTTAGACCAATCCCAAAAGTACCCTGCCCTGGGAACGTGAAGGACCTTCGTCCAATAAGTCTACTCCCGTGTCTGTCTAAGATCTTGGAAAGGGTTGTGGCAGACCAACTTAGGGCATATCTTGAACGCAACAATATCTTGCCGCTGGCTCAGTCTGGTTTCCGCAGGGCACATAGCACGTCAACGGCCCTCTTGGATATAGTTGGCAACATTCTTGAAGCCAGAGATCAGGGTATGGGAACTCTCCTAGTCCTATTGGACTTTTCGCGTGCTTTTGACTCAATCAACACCTCACTTCTACTCTCCAAGCTGTCTTATTATGGATGTGAAGTCGAAACCGTTGAATGGTTTGAGAGTTACCTTAAAGATCGATCGCAGTTTGTCCGGGTGACTAGTGATTGTGGAGATTCCTTGTCATCTGGTCCGAAGCGTGTGGAGAGGGGCGTACCCCAGGGATCAATCCTGGGCCCACTTCTCTTCATCCTGTACAGTGCCGATATCACCAACTGTCTGATCAATACCAAATATCACCTTTATGCTGATGATTTGCAGTTGTACATCTCGTTCCGGTCCCGGGATGTAGCTGATACTGTGAACAGAGTGAATGAGGTTTTTGATAGAATCGCTTCTTGGTCCAAAAGAAACTCCCTGGTCCTGAATCCTAGTAAGTCTAAGTATATTGTGATGGGATCTAGAGATTTTCTTAACAAAATGCTTGCTTGCAATCTGGACCTCAGAATTGATGGTTGCACTGTGGAAAGAGTCCTGGAGGCTCGGAATCTGGGTTTGATATTTGACGGCCAGCTCCATTTTGAGGCACACATATTGGAGGCGGTGCGCAACTGCTTCTATCGACTCAAATTATTATACCGTATCCGTCCCTACTTAAGTGTGGATATGCGTGTCATGCTGTGTGAGTCACTTATTTTATCAAAACTTAATTATGCTGACACTGTGTATGGGTCATGCATTCTTGGTAGAAGTGAGAGGCTAATTCAGAGGGTGCAGAATGCTTGTGCTAGGTTTTGCTACAATGTCCCACCACGTTCCCACATCACTCCTTTTTTAAATAAAGGAAATCTGATGAAAATGTCAGCACGTAGAAAGCTTCATCTGGCTACTCTTCTCTTTGGTACAATTATTTCCAGGAAACCAGAATATTTATATAATAAACTGACCTGGTCACGCGACTTTAACAAGTTTAATACAAGAGCTTCCTCTTACCTAATGCTAGCCTCATCACATAAAACTGCTGCATTCCGTGGTAGTTTCAAATTCGCTGCCTCTCGTTGTTGGAACGACTTGCCACCTCCTTTTCGTGCTTTAAAGACGGTTGGTAGTTTTAGATCAAAATTCAAACAGTATTTACTTCAAATTCAAAAAGATACCGAAGTTTGAACCTACCCCTGATTGCACGCGGCTGGCATTGGTGGTCCAAGCGTATGGCGGCGATTGTCTAATAATACTGTGTGTACTTCCTTGTATGGGTTAGCATGTCGGGTCACCCTCTGGTTTCCAGTTCCAGGGTCTCGTCTCTCACGAACTACTCACTGATGCAAAGATAAAACACCAACACATAACTGTTCGTAAAATTATGTATTTGGGCATTTTCTAACTCAACTGTGTGGTGATAATTATTATTGTTTTTTTTTTATGTGAATTATTTGTAATTAGTAATGGTAATAGTTGATGGTATCAGGCAATGTGAATGTAAATCTAAAGTAACCTACAATGTAAACATTGACGCACGTTGGATTGGATGCGCGTGCGACGAAGCACAAACCACAGACTATATTAGAAAATGCTGAATGTCAAACCGGAATCAGATGTATGTCATTTCGGAGGATGATATTCTCGTAGTTTTTATATAACCTGTATTTTATTTTTTATATACCTGTTTGTGTTGTTGAAATTGTACTCTCACCACTTACAATTGGATTTACTTTTTATATGTTTTTATTATTACGTTTTTATTTTTATTGTATTACCGGCTCGGTGCTAATTAACTACTCGGTGTTAATTGTTTGTTGCATCGGGTGACGTCTTTACGTCGACGCCGGCTGTCGCTGAAAACCAGCGCTGGGCTCTGTTTTTTGCATAGAGTCGCAGCATAATGCTGAGCGACAGCCGTTTTGCGTGGATATGACGCATGTTTCCCACTAAGCAATTTCTTTATGTTTGTAAACGCTTGCGTCATGTTTAATGCAAAGTAAAGCGTTTTTCTTTCTTTCTTTCTTTCTAGTGACGGCATTGTAGTGACGCACAATAATGACTAGCCCCCGATTCCGTTGTTCGCAATAGAATTAAAGTTCAGTGCAACGTTTTCTTTCTATTTCTTTAAGACAATGACGTTGCCAGTGACGACATTGTAGTGACGACATTGTAGTGACGCACAATAGTCACTGGCCCCGATTCCGTTGTTCGCGAACTAAATTAAAGTTCAGTGCAACGACATTGTAGTGACGACATTGTAGTGACGCACAATAGTCACTGGCCCCGATTCCGTTGTTCGCGAACTAAATTAAAGTTCAGTGCAACG